>JAMXBC010000005.1:43475000-48275000 GCA_024138005.1 Lumnitzera racemosa | reverse complement strand
AGCTTGAATGTGATGTGTCAAGCATTAGGATAAGCACAGTTTTGATGCAAGAAAGCCAACCAATTGCTTAGCATAACAAGAAGCTAAGAGGACCTCAATTTAACTACTTAGTGTATGATAAAGAACTCTTAGCCCTTATCTAAGCGCCCCAAGTGTAGTAGCACTGTTTATTACAGAGAGTTTGTCATTTATACAGATCATGAATCATTGAGGTACCTCAAAAGTTAGACCAATCTATTGAAGCGACAAGCATAGTGAGATGAATTCCTGGAAGGGTTCAACTTTGTGATCCAATACAAACAAGGCATAAATAATGTAGTTGTTTATGATCTATTAAGGAGACATGTTCTTCTTACCGAGTGGCAAACTTGATTGTTAAAGTTTGTGAGCATCAAAAAACAGTATCCTTAGGAACCCTATTTTGGTCTTATATTTGGACGATGTGCCAAAGGAAGAATAGTAGATGATTATCACATGGAAGATAGGTATCTATTACGAGGAGGCAAGTTATGTGTGTTGACTTGTTCTTTGAGAGAATTACTTATTAGAAAAGCTCATTCCGGTGGAGTTTCCAGACACTTTAGGAAGAAGATGACACATGAGTTTTTGAGTAGACAATTCTTTTTGGCTGAAGATGACGCATAATGTGCATTGAATTATTGAGAGCTATGTTACTTGTAAGATGGCCAAATGTCGAGCCGAATAAGGGAAAGCAATGCCTTTGCCTATCTCGACCCTACCTTGGATCGACTTAAACATAGACTTTATCCTTGGATTGCTAAGAACTATCTGAAGCAAAGATTCTCTGATGGTTGTCATGGATATATTTGGTAAGATGGTACATTTTGTGCCTTGCTCTAAAACTAATGATGTATCAGCTATTGTTTTTCTCTTTTTGCAAGAAACTGTTCGATTACATGGCATGTAGAGAAGTGTAGTCTCGGACAAAGATCTAAAGTTTCTGAACCATTTTTGCAGGACTCTTTGGCATTGTATGGAGACTAAACTACTATTCGGTACTTCTTATCACCCCCAAACTGATGACTAAACAAAGGTAGTTAATCGTATTTTAGGATCACTACTTCGAGTTATAGTGGCAAAGAATTTGACCAATTGGGATGTCTGTCTACCTGTAATTGAATTCGCTTAAAACTACATTGTACATGACATTACCAAATAAACACCCTTTGAAGTTGTCTATGGCTTCAATTTAGACCTATCCCTTGACCACACCCCTATACCTATGTCCAAGCAAGAAAACCTTGATGTAAGAGCTCAAGCATAATCTCTACAGTAAATCTACGAGAAAGTTACTTAGCAGACTAACCAAGCTACCAAGAGAATGAGAGAAAGGAGCTATGGTACGAAGTCAATACAATTTTGGCCTAGAGATTCGGTATGGCTACACTTGAGTAAGGAGAGGTTCCCAAGCAAAAGAAAGAATAAGTTGTCTACCTGAGCCAAAGGTCCTTTGAAAATACTCTAAAAGATCAACGACAACGCCTATCGATTGGAATTAACAGAGGAGTGGTGCAAGGAGAAGTTGAGTTGAAGTGGTGCACCATGAGTTCTTAGTGGACTGTTGCGTATGGTGGTTGGAGGCTATCGTCATATTGGTTCTCTAAATTGCTGAGTTGGTGTGCATACTTACTTACCTAGCTGTCCGAACTGAATGCTGTTGCATGTCCGAGCTAAACCACTAAAGTTAGGAACCAAGTTGCAAGTTGCCAAGCTGCTATGACAGTGGCAGAGCTACTCTTTATAATTGCCTCTGAGCTATTGACTATCATGTGCTATACTGTTCTACTGATTTACTATCGTTTTTAAACCAGCTATTGAAGGTTTATGCTGTAGAATTCAATTGTAGACAGCTATTAGATTATATTGGTTGGTGCCTAACCGATCCCTGCAAATTAGAGCCGAACAAGTGCATCGTGTTAGTGCGCCTGTGATCCAACTTTCAAGCTGCTGTGTATATAACTCACCGTTTTGATGTATATAAACAAAGTGTTGAGCAACAGAAAATTTCAGGTGCTGAAGTGTTGTTGTTCCGACTTGTTGAGAGCGTGTTATCCAATTGAGTGCTGTAACCATAGGTGTGTAATTGCTGCTATGCCGAGCGGTGTTACTGTATTAGCCGTACTGTTGTTAATTGCGAAAGCCAAGTACCGAGCTAATTGGCACATGTGAACCAAGTACTTGTCTGAACTTAATTGAGCTGTTGCGGTGTGTGTATTGTATCGTTGTGTCTGCTGAATTGAAGGACCTTTGATTGAGAAAGTTAGACCAAGTTAAAATTAAAGTGTTCAAGCTGCTATAGTGATTAGCTGAGCTAAACTCCAAGTTTGTTGAGCTTACGTTGATTGAAGGTGTCAGCTGTCCTTTAATTCTCTCAAGATAATTGTCGAGCTAATTGAATTGCGCGTTACATGTGCCGAGTTAGAGAGTGTCTGGATCGAATCAAGCTGCAAGTGTACGTAAAACATGGCATTGTGCAGTTGTCTTGAACACCGAACTAAAGGGATTCAGGTGCCGAGCTAGCTGCTATGTATTGGGCAAATAGTATTGTTGTCCAAGCTAACTGAAGTAAGAAGTAATCCTGCATTTGTGTGTGTATGTCGGTGCGCTCAAACTTGGTGTTGTGTAAAGTGTTCCTAAGTACTCATTTGTGAGATTACTTTGTCCAAGCTGTTATAAGGTTTGAGCTCGAGCACCAAGCTGTCAAAGTGCATATTTGGAGCTCAACTAAGATCCAACTGTAACTTTTCGAGCTTTGATCTCAGCTACTCCGAGCTACAACCAATCATTTCGAGCTGATCTGAAGAAGTTGTGCTGCTGTAACGTATTGGACAAACTAACGCTGCTGTTGAGTTGTCGTGTTACTTGATCTGTGCTAGTTGTAGGTGTCTCAAATAGCGCTGAGCTAATTAATCGGAGAAGTGAGAGTTCAAGTGAAAAGTTGCAAAGCTATCCTTCTTCTTAGTGATTTCTAAGCTGACTTAGGTGGTGAAAATTGTGCCGAGCTAGCCGTTGCGCGTCCAAACTAGTTACCGAGCTGTCATGATTCGATTAGCTGCTGAATTGTTGTGTCACTTCTACGCAAGCCGAGTTAACTGAATGTTCGGACATTAGTTAGCTCAAAGAGGAACCAAACTGCTCTTTCTTTTATACTTGCTGAGCTGAAGTTCAAGCTGTTATTGAACGTACCGAGGTATTTGGTCAAAAAGAAAAAAAAAAAAAATTACCCACCCGAGCTTCTAAGTGAGCAGAGGTGTATATTACAAGAGTGCCGAGCTATTTCTAATGGTGAACTAAACATCCCAGAACTAAGCCCAGTTGAAAGTGTAACGAGTTGAGGTAATTTGGAGATCTCGTCCTTGTTGTCCATTACTTTTAGTTACCAAGCTAATTTGCTAAGTTTTGTAGACAAGTGCTGATCCACTATGCTATCTAGTCTCTAAGTTGTGTGCCACATTGGTGTTGTGATGTGCACATGCGAGTGAAAGCTAACAAGCTATTCTCATACATATAAGATAAGTACCAAGCTATTGCATTTCTTGCCTAGTTTCTTCGAATTCAAATATTGATAGTTGTTGTTCCTGTGAGAAATTAAATATCGAACTTAAACTACTCAGTTGTTGAATTGAAATATACTCTACATAGCATATGAAGCTGGATACGATTATAAATATTATTATGAAGACATGATATCATAAATTCTGAAATTTGATGGATATAGTATTGTAAGTGAATATTTAAATTGGGAATTTAAAATCAATCAGATTTTTGAAAATTATTCTTATCCTAAGCGTAAAAAAGCTAATGCTATAAAGAATTAAATTATTAGCTTTGTAGCTATTTGGTGGAAAAGAATGATAAATCAAAGAATTAACAAAGGAAACATTGAGATATTACATGGGTAAAGATAAGACAGTTGATACGAAGAAAATTCATACCCCGAGATCATCAAGCCAAATTGTATAAGAGAAAATCCACTTATGAATCTAACATCTCTAAGGTGCTAGATCAATTGAAGACAATTAAAAAATAGCTTGAAGAGTTCAAGGATGAAATGAGACAATAGAGGAATGCTAAATTAGAGAGTATGAAAGGAGGAGTTGAGGAGGAGAAGTTTGTTGGAGAATTAAGTAGTAGAGAAGAAGAGGACCAAGTTGAGTTGAAGTTAAAACCCCATGTTTTGAACATAGTTTCATTACCTACTATAGATGCTACAGATGATGACTCTAGGTACTACTGTATTTGCCTTCCACATATTAGGCTCTTTTGTCTTGTCCCTTTGATGAGCTTATGTAGTATTGATATGAGCTGTTGTAGTATCGTGTCTATGAGTAGTTATAGATTGTTGGTTAGAGTTTACTAAGGTTGTGGTGATGGATATATGTATTAGGGATGTGTCATGTTGATTCTTGGTACTATTGTGTTGGAAGTATTTGAGATGTGTAAATGGAAGGAAGAAGAATTAACTTATGAGGAAGTAGAGGGGGATGTTAATTAAAGCAAATGAAGAGGCCATGAGACCCGAGTTAGTTAAGTATGAAGAAGTAGAGGCACTTGAGATTGAAGAGCAATTTGTTGTCTTACTTGCATCAGATCCACTAGCTCATGGTCTTTTGTATAACCTCAAGGTTATGTTACTTCCTTTAATTGATAGTTGCCAGGACTACTAAGGTATGGTTGATTAGATCCATGATAAGTGGAAGGAGAGTTTGATGATGAAAAGTTTGATTGACAAGGCTCATGACGAATGGAAAGAGCATTAGGTGATGATAACACTGGTAGAGGAACTAGAGTACTTTTCTATATTCATATTTCATTTTTGCAGGTTGGTATTTGATCTCGGTGGGATTTAGAGCCACAAATTACCAAGTTTCAGGCCAAAACTTCTTTAAAGGAGACAAGATAATAGGATTTAAGGTACTAACCAACTAAATGCCAAAGCCAAGCTAATTTACTCCACATTTAATTATTCATTTTTGCTTATATTATTTAGACTTTTATTTCTTGTATTTTTCCTAAATTACTTTTATGTTTATTTTATATTTACAAGAATGCCACTAGGGTTTTTTTTTGAGTCATTTTACTTCAAGTTTACCATTCTGTATAAATACAATACATGTATAGAGTTTTAGATAGATTTGTACATTAATAAAAAAACTCTTTGAGTTTTTTTTTTTAACTCTTTTTTATTAACTCTTATCAACCCCTTTAGCAAGGATTATTGCTAGCAAGGATTATTGCAAGCAATCCTGTTACTCAGACCGATATGTCACATCCGGTGAGTCTTAAGACGTATATAATCTAGTTGGTACATCATATCAGGCTAGGTGACTCATGGATTCACTAAAACCCTTACTAAACTTACTTTATTTTCGTTCCTTTGGCAGAATGGACCTATCCTTACGATCGGCCTTGTTTGCTCTTGACTCAGTTCATATTACTACGTGTCCAGTCCTATGTGAAAAGATTCTATTGCACTAATCATTGACTTCATTGAATTTTCATTTATATACCTTTATTATTCTTGTATATTACTTCTTTAGAGTAATACGCTTTTTGTATTTTCCATTTTAAGAAGGATACCTTCACATTTTGAGTATAATATGTAGCCACAATAATCATCTTACACATCTGACATTGAATATATTTCTCTTTTTTATAAGCTAAGTGTGCTTACTTTCATTTTCTTACTCTTATCATAACCCTTAACCAAGGTTAAATAGCAAATACCCTCATTAAACAGCTCATGCATCATATTGAGTTAAGCCATAAGTCTATGGAGCATCTTTGATGTGTCATATCCTTAGAATCATTTGTGGTTTGTTTGTTTGTCTCGTTTACTTGTTTCTAATATTTCGCCTTTCGTTACTCTTTATTTCAAGCTTTCCGTAAGCTTAAACCTATCGTAATACTATCGCTCTTATCTACTCTTAGAGCGACATATCACCTTTACTATTAAGGACCTTGGTGAAGCTCGATTCTTTTTAGGTATGGGGATATGTCCAACTATTATAGGTCTCCTTATGTATGAACAAAAATTCATCTTCGATATTTTACATGATGTTGGACTTATAGCTTGCAAATTAGTTTCATTGCCTTTACCTTCAGATGATTTACAAAAGAGTGAGGGAGAACTACTAGTTGATCAGCAGCCTTTTCATCATGTTGTTGGTCGCCTTTTATATTTGTCCTTGACATGACCTGATATAGCTTTTACGATACAGAAGTTAAGCCAATTTTTATCTCAACGTTAGGTTCCTTACTATAATGTTGCCATTCACTTGCTCAAGTGCTTAAAAAGAGCTGCACATTTTGGTCCTTTTTATCGCTCTATGAATAGACTTTACATGTTTTTTCTAATGTGGATTAGGACTCTTCCTCTTTTGATCACAAGTCTTTGTTTGGCTATTATTTTTTTCAAGGTAATTCTTTGAAAATATGATCAATACTTCAACTATAGAAGTTGAGTATCGCAATTTAGCATTTGTCTCTAAAATTTTTTTGTAGATTTCCCACATTCTTCGTGACTTGAGGATTCCTTATTTTCTTCCCGTTATGTTATGTTGTGATAAGAAGCCCACAATTCTTATTGCTAACAACCTATGCTTTGTTGGTGATTTGGTTAATAAAGGTGCTTTACAGCCGCAACATGTTTCCTCTATTGACAAAATTGCTCATCTTTTTACTAAGCCTTCATCTATCACTCGGATGTCGCTTTTCCTTTTCAAGTTGAATCTTCAATTGGCTCCAACTTAGGGAGGGGGGATTGAGTCTTTGGTTTTTTAACATGTCTTATTTATTTATACAACTATACCTTAGTTAGTTAGTTACTCTTGTTCGGTGGTACGTATAAATATTGCAAGTATTTCATTTCCTCTATATCAGTTTACATTCTACTTACTCAATACAATTCTTTTCCTAAAATCAACTGTGTTAGATTGGGTTATCTTTTTCGCGTGCGCTGTTCATTCGACAAGAAACTTTGTAATTAATATTTTATTATGATGCAGGTCAATGTTTCAGGAATTCAATCAGATCAAAGATACGGCATTGCTACAAAAAAGTAACCTCAACGGCAGTACTCTATCAAGCATCATCGAAAGGGAAAGACGTCTAAAGGGCGGCCATACCTAGTGAGAAGTGGTGTGGTGAGAGAAAAGTAAGATGGGACAAGATAAGAGATGTCATCTTCGACGACTGCACGCTCCTGGCATCACATCAGAACAAAAGTTTTATTCCCACTACTGTCCCTACCCTACGTATGCCATGACGCGGTGTTCAACCTTCGCCCCAGTTCCGCATCAAATTTTTAGACCACGTTGCTCTTTTCGCATCTCTAAAACGGATGAGACTAACGTCCAAAAATAAAATAAAAGAAGAAGGATGATACTAGATGCAACCCATCCTAAGACAACTTAAACATAAGGTTTCGTTAAAAAAAATTTAAAAAATCACTTTCTTGTTAAACAATCTGATACGAGGAGTTTTCAATTTGTAAACATCAAAACTAAAATGATAGATCTCGAACTTCTCATTTATTGATTCTCTATTTATAAAAATTTCAACTCTTTTATATATATTAAAAACTTTTTTTAATTAAAAGAAAGACCGATATCATCTTTTATAACTCATCCCATCTTCATTAATCATAAAATTCTTTTTATTTATTTTAAACTATATCATCATTTATTAACTAACTTTCATATTAGAGTAATCACACCAAAATGGCCTCTACTACGCACTTATCCGTACGTTCCTTGTGCAAGCTCTTCTAGGTTGCCGTAGGTCCATCAACTTACTCTCTCCAATCTAGACATGTCCAAAAACTCTAACAAAAATTTAAGAACAACACGCCTCTAACCATAACTCATCTATTGATTCTTTAACCTCAATTAGTTCAATGGCATATAATTTATTTTATCATATGCATAAGATTATTTTAATTGACACACCACAATCCTGCTTTTAATGGAGAACTTATATTTTGGATGGATATTAGGATTTTGAAGTTGTAAATTGCAAGGATCAACGATTCATCATCATCTTAGTTATTTAAAGTGAAACTTCTAGGGCTCATTATTTGTGTTTAGCTTTTTCTAAATCATAGAACTATCTATCATAGAGGTTATCGAACTTAATAGAAGACACAGACATAGTTATTATTCTAAGTGTAGTCTGTGTATACACAATCAGTTAGTGAGACTTATTCATGTTGTCTAATGCCAGAATAATTTCAGTGAACTTATGCTCTTAGAATTACCTATGTGTTTACTTTAACGAAGTATCTTTATACCAATATATGTTTCAAAAGTCGCCGCTTACTTAGATCTAGGGCAGGTCAAACCCGACTTAGAACCATCTTAAACCTACCAAGTCAAAGGCTTGGTCCTCCTTAAACTTGGATCGGTCGAGTTTACGTTAGTTCACTCGGTCTAACAGTTTAACTGATCAATTCGATTTGTGAATTGCCTAATTTTTTTTAATTGGGAAAAAAATATATTTTATCTTTATTTTTTATTTAAAAAAATCATTAATAAATCACAAGAATTTAAAATTTTAACTATTTCACTCTATTAATTGTTAGGTACTAAAATTAATAATTCATACTTTATTAATTATTGGGTACGATATTAATAATTTACAATTTCAATAATGTATATTATTATTTTATGTTCACAATTAGTGAATTGAGTAAGTAAACCTCTTTTTATAAATAACATTTTAAGAAAAGTTTGTCAATATAATCGATATGGAACTTGATTTGTAACAGGCAATGCTTACTGTGCTCTTTTATTACTTTAGATGAAATTTCAGAAAATAATATAATCTATATTGGAGTTGGAATGATATTGAAAAGAAAGTAACATATATTTAATATTTATAATACACACACCATTTTATAGATAGCATAACTATATTTCTTATGACTTTTAATGGTATTAAATTATAAATACATTTGCATTTTTATAAATCATTAAAATATATTATTTCTAAAAATAATTGTTCTTTCAAAAATTTGATGAGATCATATGAACTTATGATATCTTATACCCTAAACTCTTTTAGTGGTTTTTTTTTGTTGTTATTAAAAAAAAACTCTTTTAATGGTTAAAATAATATGTTTTATATCATAACTATCTACTTTTATCAACATTAAAAATATAGGTTTTAACGATTTTTTTTTATAAACTTATATACATTATTCAATCTCGATATCAACTTATAAATATAAGTAATAATATATATTTAATTTAATTTTATATTTTAATTAGAAAGAATACTTAAATTTAATTTATAATAAAACTTTCTTCTTCTTCTTTTTTTTAATTTTCGTATTGAAACTAGCCGATTGAATAGTCAGTTCCTTCAACTTAGGCTTAGACACGTCAGTTCAATAAGTCCAATACATTAAACCGCGTCAACCTATCAAGCTCAGCAGATCAAGCTACAGTTTAAAACCATGACTCACGGATCCAAACCGGTTTAATGAACTATCGAGCCGGTTTCAATCCAAATCATAAATTGAACTGAGCCCTTTCTCAAGTATACATTCACTACACAAGTAAATAAGGTAACTTGTACATGCCAATCATCATGTGAGATTCACCGCATTCAATGCCCCATATTCTTGATGATTCATAATTCCACAAATCACATTGCAGTTTATGATATAGCGGGATTACTCGCCCCAGGTGCAGCGGATGGTGTAAAGCCACAGGCAACCCTCAGTAATGATGGTGGAAGTGGAGGAGGATAATCGTCGCATTAAGTTTGCAAATAAAAATGCAATTGACCTTCACTCCTAGGAACATAAAATACGTCTAACACGAAATAGTAATTGAAAGCATTTAGATACTAAATAGCAACATAACAACTTGTCAGGCAAAAAATAAAGTAAACAAAACACAAAAGCTGATGCGACTAAAATGATAATAATATTTCAACTTGCTACCAAAATATCAACAAGCAAAGTAATAACTAATAAATGGTATCGGCATAGATATATCCGATATTTGCCGTCTGAACCATTTGACATTTCCCGCCGACCCATTTTATTTATCCCCTTCCCACTTTCACTCTACACACACCTCCAGTTATTTATTTATTGCCCATTACACGGTCTCTGTTTTCCCATCCATCCTTCACGACACATCCACCTAACAGTCCACACCCATACTGAACTTATTCCGAATCTCCTTCTCACTGCATACCCTGATCTCACTCACTTGCAGTCAAATAACACACCGCCATACCATCATAATCCTAGGTAAAAGGAATCACATACCGCTACCGCTCAAACAGAAACAACCGAAGAAGCTATGTCAAGTGAGATCCTCGTAGTGCCCAAAAACGGGCAAGGCCATCTCTTCCCGTGCATGCAACTCTGCAATCACCTCCTTCAACGTAACTTCACCATTACTGTCCTTGTCACTGAAGACATTTCCGGTTCCATTCCAGTCTCCCTCCTCCAATCCCCTCTCCTCAAACTCCTCAATGTCTCTTCCTCGTCATCACCCCCACCAACTGACAGAAAACAGGCTTCCCTCCACCAGAAACAGCAGCTCGCCCTTGGAGTCGAAACACTTCTTCGGAAACGATCCGAAGAAGCCGACACCACACGCCCTGTCTGTGCGATAATGGACCATATCATGTTTAGGTCTGGGACCCAGGATGTGTTTGCTAAGTTCAAAATACCCACAATCACGTTCATCACCTCCGGCGCATGCTGGGCCGCCGTGCAGCACGCCGCTTGGGTGGTCAAACCGGGTGATATGAAGCCGGGGGAAGCCCGGGCATTGCCAGGTTTGCCCGAAGAGATGGTGCTCAAGTATTCGGATCTCAAGCATAGGATGCACTGGATCCGGCTCCCTCCTGGTGTCAGTAAGGGCGGTCCCCTGCCACGGATGGGACCACCTCAGCCGGGTGAACCCGCCATGTGGGTGGAAGAAGTGAAAAGCTCTGTGGGTGTATTCGTTAATACGTGTGATGATCTGGAGTGTCCTTTTATTGATTATATGGCAAACCTGACGGGTAAGCCTGTTTGGGGTGTGGGTCCGCTTTTGCCGGGTGAGTATTGGAGATCTTCCGATTCCTTGGTTAAGGAAAGGGGGCTACGCCCTAATCGAGAGAGCAATTATTCAGAAGATGAGATAAACCAATGGATGGATGAACAACCACGTAGCTCGGTCATATACGTGTCATTCGGAAGTGAAGTGAGCCCGTCAATGGAGGAATACCCAGAACTGACTAAGGCGCTGGAGGAGACTGCCCGGCCGTTCATATGGGTGATTCAGAAAAAGCCTAGTAGACCAGACCAACCGGATTCCGAAACCTACTTTCCGCATGGTTTAGACAGCCAAGTCGGTAGGAAGGCTTTGATCATACATGGATGGGCACCCCAGTTGCTGATACTCAGCCATCCATCAGTTGGTGGATTCATGTCACATTGCGGGTGGAACTCCACCGTGGAGGCGGTGGTGAGAGGGGTTCCGTTTATAACATGGCCCATCAGGGGCGATCAGTACTATAATGCAATGTTGTTGGTGAACCATCTTAAGGTTGGGGCAGCGGTGTGCGAGGGCTATCCAGCTGAGGTGGTGAAGAAGGACCATATATTGAAGGGAATAGAGAAGGTTTTGAGTGATGAAGGGATAAGGGGAAGAGCTTCGGCTCTGAAGGAGAAGTTTGAGAAAGGATTTCCAGGGAGTTCGTTGGCTTCACTGGATGGTTTTAAGGATTTTATCAACCAAAAAGCAGTTCTATGATTGAGTCCTTGACGGGTGGACTTGTGTAATAACGGCGCTGATTACTTCATTTGGTCGTCTGCCGTATGTAAAAGATGGGCATCTCCTAACAACATATGAAATATTAGGAATTCTCCACACAACACCCACCACCACCCCCACCACACACCCCCCCCCCCCCCCCCCCCCCCCACTAATTTCCTTTTGTTGTTTGAGAAATAATGAATCTAGGCTTCCAATAGTATAGCATAACTCTCAATAATAACCCATCAAACGAAGGATCTTTCAAACATCTCAAGCTCATCTGCCTGTTTGCACAAGTTTTGTTAAACAAATTCAAGCTGTAAACTGCATTTCCACCTCTGAAAAATTGCTGCAAACTTTTGAATAAAAGGGAGCATGGTCCATCCCCTATTACGGAGGAGCATCATGCAAAACTGCTAATGCAAATAAAATGATCGCAATTATTGGGTTTTCTAGTGTAATTAGGGTTATAGGTTAAAGACGTGGCAAGGAACAAGCTTTTCCATTAAATGCTCTCCAACTCCAACTTACTCTCCGTCGCTAGAAGTAGAAGCCTAGGCCGTGGAAAGGCTCATGTGCAAGGACCATAAGAATGAAAGCTGAATACAATGGATGCATAAATCACGTCCCTGGAAAAAGAAAGCATAAATCAATATAAACTCTACGAGAAATGACAGTTTCGTTTTCTTTTTTCCTGTCCCTTTCTGGAAAATTTCACCTCCACAGTGAGGGAGGCAATAAAAATTGAATTAAAATTACGAGGACGTGATACAAGATAAACCAGCAGTCCGATATTTAATTGGGAAAAGACATGCGGCAATGAAATGGGAAACAAATACATCCAGAATAAATGAAGAATGCAGTGAGAAATTCCAAGTCATGACGAATCTTTGTCGAGGTCGGGCACGATCGCAGACGACAACTCTATGTGAGAAACACGGACTGCCCCAATCAGTCGCTCCGGTAACTCATCCGTAGTATTACCCTGTAGACAACGACTAGGATCAGAATGTTTACATGGGACACGTCCAATCACAACTGACGAGCAAGGACTGCAACATGAAATTCAGAATTTACTAGGCACATAGACATAGTTAAGCTTACCTGTACAAGAAATGCCATATCAACTACTAATGTTGTGATCACTCCAATTACAAGTCCCAAGACTCCGTTAGCCACAGTAGAAGAACCAATGTCAACGTCGATCTGGTCCAAGAAGAAAATCATGTTGAAGACAAAAGAGTAGAAGAAAAATAAATACGTGCACCAAGGCCAAACGGGAACAGCCTTCTTTGTGTCACCCCCCAATAAAAGCCGTTGCTAAAAGAGTAGAAATTGATCAACCAATGGTCTACCCATATTTTACTCAAAATAGAGCAAATACCAATCTGACATATCTAATGAGCAATCAATCTCTTACCTCCAAGTAGTTTTGTCCACGAATGTAGTTGCAATCTACTGCTTTCCCCAACAAACAAGGGGTACTTCCAACACTCTGACGTACAATCCATGATCCCTACAAGGTAGGGTAATTAAGAAAATGAAAAATAATAATTATTAGAAAACTTGACTTCAAAAATGTTATTATAAATTCTTAAAGCAATCCAATAACTTTTTTAAATCATCAAAAGAAAAGATGGCTTTACAACATCTTTAAAAGGCTAAGGCAAGTACCTTGGGAACTGAAGGAATTAGTTTTAGCCTACTATTACGGAACTCGTCATCACCATCAACAAACCGCTGCAAAAGGGTTCCAGATACGAGTTTCCTCATGATAAAATAAAACACCATACTGTAATGCGTAGAGCCTGGAACCTGTGTGAAGAGAAAAGTCATCTAGATTCCTACATTATTATCAACATAGAATTCAAACACCTGTTAAAAAGTGGGGCTACTTACTTGGAGATTTACGATCAAAGAAAAAAGACCTTTTTCAGAAGCCACCTACAATAAGAGTGCAGAAAAAAATGACATTCAAAAAATCATATAAAAGACAACACAGCAATATAGTTATCAAAAGAAAACAGGAAGGCAATATTAATACTCATGACAAAAGCATCCACTAAAATTCAGCTTAAATACACAAAAGAATCGATCAAATTACTCATGATTGAGAAACCAATAGATGATGATATTGGCATGAGACACCAATTGAAATGGCAAAACATGTAATGCAAAGATCATAAGCATGCATATTGGGAGGTATATCTCCTACTAGGCAGAGGTGCTTCTAAAAAAAACAAGGCCATAAAAAAGGGAAAGCAAAAGTAGATAGTAATGCATGCAACATTCAGCAGGACAACTGCTGAAACCTCCATTTGTTCACATCTTTATCCATTCTCTGCCTAGATAATGAAGACGGTTCTGTGGTAATAATCCCCACAAAACTCTACCAAACTTGGTAGTCAGATTACACATTGAAAGAACATAACAATCCATAGTTATTTATCTTACCATGGATAATGACTTTTCATAACAGAAACCACAAAATGACTCACTGAAGATTACCCCAAAAAAGGCTTACTTTGCCCTTTCTGTTTCCTCTTTTCACTGCATCTGTGGCTTTCTACCCAATTGAATTGACTGCATATGCTTTCTTCCTCTTTTATTCCCAAGTCCTACTTCGAGTCCTTGGAATGGAAGAAAGGAAGAGAGAAACTATGAATGTAATAAAACTTCATAAAAAGCTATCCTCTTTGTGTTTCACCTATTCATCACCTGCTTGGTAAAATCACTTTATCTTTGATCTTCGTGATGGAAAATCTCAACTCATAAGATCTCAGCCTAACATTTTAAACAATCTATACCGGGGCTACATGAGAATCTAAGACTAGAGGCCCAAACATAGAGATAGCAATCAAAGAAGCATGAGTAAAGGACAATCTCCTTGCTCCAGTACTCTAGGTAATACAAAAATGTAGTAGGATAACTGTTGACACTTACTTGTGCTGCACAACCTCTCCGCCTAGCAACATGGTCCATTCTTTTTGTATCCTTGAACCAATCAACTGCAACCAGATCCATCAAATGTTTTCCAGCAGGAATCTTCAAACAACAAAATGTAAAATCAGAACCGCAAGCCAGGTGAATTTTTGTACCATAAAAAGAAAACATTAGAATGAGGAATGACCTTTGATTTGTCATAGCAAAAGTGCTTGCTACGAACTCTGAAATTATTCCCATCAGATAGTTTCCAGCAATTGCGGGCATTATCATGCTCGTCATGCCATAGATTACCAGTGAAACATGAAAGATCAATCTGATCCAACGGTTCATCTTCCAATGCTGCAACAAATTAAAAATCCAATCAATTTTTCTGCAGAGTTATTAGGTCTGTTTAAGAAAAATAAGAAAGAATAAACCTACTTGCTTTCCCAACTTCGCTCTCAACTGGAACAGCATTTGCCTGAAATATTCTCAGATCAGGAAAGGGGCAAATATGATATCTTGAAAATTACTGCATAACTGAAAAATTGTCTATTGAACCTCAGCTTCAGATTCTGCTAACATGAAATCCTCATCTTCTTCTGAAAATTCATCTATCTGAGTAGAGTTTCTTCCAGCAGCACTAATTTGGTTAAGTGAAGGACTAGGATGAATACTGGACCCGTTAATTTTTTGACCTTTATTTGAAGGAAGAGTAGCTGAAGTCATATTGACCATAACAGGGATTCTTGGGGGACCATTTCTTTCATCTGTCTGGGCAAACCATTCACGCATTCCTGGAATCAGAAGGACCTCATTCAAATTTTAGTCATAATCAGAGAAGGTAACAACATATATCAAGGTTTCAGGTGCCTATATAAGAATATTAACCAGACTGCTGCAGGATCCATGGGGAAAAAAGGTTCAAAAACAAGTAGCCAAAGTGCCATTGATCAATCCGCCATATAGGGAATGCTCAATGAAAATTTAGCCCAAAATGATGGAATAGGCATTTAAATAATATTATATTTACTAGACAATGCAATTAATATAGTGTTAAGTAGGGATCGGTACACCAATTATAGAAATACATTGTGCATATATACATGTACACATTTTTCTACACTCATAATTCTCTACATGCTCAAATAACTTTGTATGGATCATCCTGTTTGAGTGCTCCATTGGTCTTGTTTGTGCATTGCGGCTGGACTAGGGTTCACCTTAAATTTTAAATTGTTGAGTGTTCTCTTCAGTTGCTGAATCTGTGGTGCTCCTTACTGACTGTTGGACTTGCTAGAAGTGCAGGGATCAGTGATGGTGTCAGCTCTACTTGTACCTGTTGGTGATTAATTGTAGGTTGCTGGTTGCTATTTGCTGCATGTTAGTGAAGTTGTTAGGCAGCATTTAGTGTGTTGTTGCATTGTTGAAGCGGTATACTGGCTGATTTGTTTTGGTGCAGTAGGTTTGCAAGTATAAGTTTAAAATTGTGTGGAGGTCAGGTTTTAATTATTACTTGTTACTACTATTTTATTTTTCTGGTTAGTAGCATTTTGGACAGATTGTAAGGATTAGTCTTATATTATTGGATATATCTTCCGGTTACTATTGAAGTCTTGTTTGTGGTATTTCATGGCTAAGGATAAGAAAACTCTCATAACAGACAATATTCCAATGATTTCTAAAATGAACATAAGCTTATTGACCCTAATTATTTGAAATGCAGTAAGACAATTAGGATATATTTGTCGACTATTTCTCAAGACCATCATCATATTGATAATACACCCACTAATGATATATGTAGAGAGTGGTTAAAAGATGATACTAGATTATTTTTGCAAATAAGGAATTTTATTGATACTGAAGTGGTTAGTCAGATTAATCCCTATGAGCATGTGAAAGAGTTAATGGAGTATTTAGAGTTTTTATACCTTGGAAAAGAGAATCTTTCTCACATTTATCATGTTCGTAAGGCATTTTATCATCTTGAACAAAATGATCAGTCTCTCCAAGCATATTTTATTAAATTTAAAAATATTTATGAAGAGTTAAATATCTTGTTACCATTCAATGCTAATATAAGAGTGCATCAACACAACGAGAAAAGATAGCAATTATGAGTTTTTTGGCAAAACTTAACCCACAATTTAAGATTGCCCAATCTCATATTTATTTAGTGTTGACATTTCTTCCTTACATGAGGTATTAAATAGAGTAACTCGCACAAATATTAATAATTTTATTGCCCCTCCTGCCTCAACCTCGATTGCCATTGTTAGTTGTAATGGACTAACAGCTTCAGAGTCATCTCATGAGAAAGAAAATAATAGGAGCTAAAAGCTAAAGGGAGTTGAACGTTATTATTGTCAATAGTGTGGTCACACCAAACACACATGTCAAAAGCTGTTGAATTAATCTCAGAAATCTTTTTCATCTCATGTTGTAGTAGCTACTAGCACACCCAGTTCATTATCTAAACAAACAGTTACAATTTCTACAAAAATACTCATTTCGATCAATATTAGGAGGCATTGAAAAATTCATCTCTATTCATCACTGCTATAGCTAAGTGTGGTAATTCTAATAAGTGCCTTATGTCCTCCAAATCACCATGTGTCATTGACTTAGGTGCTACTAATCATATGACTGGTAATTTTAGTCTCTTCACTACTTTTAAACCATACTCTTCATCTTCTCGTCACTTTAACAAATTGCTCTACATCATTTGTTATTAGTTCTAGCACTATAAATTCTACTCCATCACTCTCTATCTTCTATCTTAAGCCTACTAAACTTTTCCTTTAATCTCATATCAATGAGTCAAATTACCCATTGCTAAAACTGCTACCTTTTCTTTCCTAATTGTTGTATGTTTCAAGATTTTATGACAAAAAGGATTATCGGTAAAGGCATGTTTTAAGAGGACTTTATGTTTGGATACTTAGACAAAAGTGCCTAAATCTATTGCTTGCTTGACTATCCTAACTCCTTTTAAAGTACATTGTCAACTTAGCCATCCTTCTCTTTTTGCCTTAAAGAAAGTATGTCTTTAATTCCAGAATCTAACATCATTAGATTTTAAAGAAAGTATGTCTTTAATTCCAGAATCTAACATCATTAGATTATAAGACATATCAATTTGCTAAACACTATTGTTAGTCTTGTATGTCTCGTGTCAATAAGAGATTTAATTTTCCTTTTTGAGTTAGCTCATTCATATGTTTGAGGTCCTTGGTCTAATTGTGTCTAAATCTAGATTTTATTAATTTGTTATTTTTTATGACGACTATTCTCACATAACTTGACTGTACCTAATAAAACACCACTCTTTAAGTCATTCTCTTATTTCACTGCCTTTTGTACTGAAATTAAGAATTAATTAATACTTATGTACATATTCTAAGAAGTGATAATGCTAAGAAATATCTATCTCACTCATTCTAGTCCTATATGATAAAATAGGGTATTTTTCATTAGACTTCATGTGTTGATACACCATCTCAAAGTAGAATAGTTGTAAGGAAAAAAATAAATATCTTCTTGAAACAGTAAGGTACTCTTATTTAATAATCATGTTCGTAAGTATTTTTTGGTAGAAACTATTTCAACAGCTTGTTTCTTAATTAATCATATGCCATCATCTATTCTTCATGTTGAGGTTCCCTATAGCATCCTTTTTCTCACAAAAAACTTGTTTCCTATTGAACCTTGCATATTTAATAGTACATGTTTTATTCAAGATGTTTAGGCTCAAGTCATCAAACTAGACCCTAAGTTCATAAAATGTGTCTTTCTCATACACAAAAACGATATCAATGTTATTATCCTAGTCTTAACAAATTCATTGTATCTACTAATGTTACCTCCATGAAACATTGTCATTTCTTTCTTACTTCTTCTTAAGTCTACAGATAAAGAAAGGGAGAATGATAATTTATTGGTTTACTATATTACCTATCAGTCATCAAATATGTCTCTTACACCTCATCGACTTATTCGTTATGTGTACACCAGACGACAGCCGCCTCTGGCTAAAAGCCCCAATTTCCTCTTCAACATTGGATCCACCTAACAATGAACTCTTTCCTATTACTCTTTGCAAAGGTAAAAGGCAATGCACTTACCCCCTTTCCCCATTTGTATCATATGGTCATTTATCATCTTCCACACGCTCCTTTGTTGCCTCTATTGATCAAGTATCCATTCCCCACTCTTCATAAGGCCTTGTCTCATCCTAAATGGCATGTTGTAGTGATAGAACAAATGAACACTTTAAATGTTAATGGTACCTGAGATTTAGTTAGCTCACTAGCAAGTAAAAAAGCTAATGGTTGCAAATAAGTGCTTACAGTCAAGGTTAATTAATCCTAATGTATCTATTGCTCGCCTCAAAACCTATGTGTTGTCAGGGGTTATGCCTAAACTTATGGTATTTATTATTCTGATACTTTCTCTTCTGTGTCTAAATTGACATCAATTCATTTATATATCTCTATAATAGCTACTCATGATTGACCCTACATTAACTAGATATTAAAGATGACTTTTTACATAGATATCTTTAAGTCGAAGTTTATATAGAGCAACTACATGGATTTGTTGCTTAGGTTAAGTGTAGAAAAGTTTGTCATCTTTTGAAAACTTTATTTTGTTTGAAGTAAAGTCATCATGCTTGATTTGCAAAATTCAATCAAGTAGTTAAAGAGAATGGAATGACCAAAAGTAAGTCTGATCACTTACTGCTTTATAAGCATTCTTCATCAACTATCATTCTTCTTGTTGTTTATGTGAATAATATCATCATTATTAGAACTGATGCGAGAGGAATATTATCTTTCAATGATTTTCTTCACAATCAGTTCCAAACAAAGCATTTGGGGTCTTCAAAGTATTTTTTGTGACTTAAGGTGATGAGGAATAAAAAAGGTATTTTCTTATCTCAACGAAAACATATACTTGACTTATTAACTAAGACAAGAAAATTTGAGGTAAAATCATATAGTACCCTAATGACACTTAATCTGCAACTCACTAAGGATGAAAAGTTATTCAAGGATCTTGAAAGAGATTGGTTGGAAAGCCAAATTACCTCACAATAACTCGTCCTCATATTAGCTATGTATAGTTCTCACCTATGTTAGCTAAGGCTCGATTAATAACTCTTTTGTTTTTGGGTTAAGGATCGTAACTTTAGGTGATCTTTATATATTCTCTTTCATATATATAAAAACACAAAAATACTAACATTACCTAAAAAAACACTCATACTCATATCGTATATGTTGTTAGAATTGTGAGCCAATTTATATCTTCCACAATAGTTTATCATTGGGTTGCCTTAAAATAAATCTTGTGTTATATGAAGAGTACTCTTTGACAAGGTATACCATACAAAAACCTTAGTCATTCTCGTATAGAATGCTTCTCAAATGTAGATTAGGCTAGGTTTAAGAAAGATCGAAATCCATCATAAGTTATTATATTTTCCTTATAAGAAATCTAGTTTCATGGAAGAGCAAGAAGCAAAATATTGTATCCAAATCTAGTGCAGAATTAGATTATAGAACTATTGCTCAATCTACATGCGATGTGATGTAGATATACCAAACTTTAACTTGAGTTTGAGCTCAAAGTTTTTATATCAACAAAATTGTGGTTTAATAATTAAGTTGCTCTTCATATTGCATCAAATTCTATGTTTCATGAATGAACTAAACATATTAAGATTGTCACTTTGAGCGTGAAAAGATACAACAAAACTTGATCTCCATTGGATACATGAAATCTAAAGATCAACTTAGAAATCCTTTTACAAAAGCTCTAAATGGGACTTGAGTAATCTTTGTAACAAGTTAGGCATGGTCAACATCTATGCTCCAGTTTAAGGAAGAGTGTTATAGCATAAACATTTAAATAATATTATATTTACTAAACAGCGTGATTAATATAGTGTTAGGTAAGGATTGTACATCAATTGTAGGAACACATTATCTATATATATCATTCCTTGTATGTACAAAACATATATATTAACATACAATTATATATGTTGATATATATTTAATGCTATAGTACAAGACCATCTAATTTTGAAGGATGCGGTAGAGAAAGCATTATAATAAGAAACACACATGCAACCATCAATATAGCCACCACCTCAAAGTGAGAACCTGTAGCTACCTTTGATAGTCACATAGTTTGGGAACTGAAGGAGCAGAGGCTTACCAGCAACATTATTCAACATTTGAAGAAGACAATGCTGCTGAAATGATGGCATATAACCAACACCCCATCCTTTCAAATCAATCTGCATAAGGTGCTGCACCTGCGCTCTTTGCCTACCATTTCTAGATTTTAGAGGGGAAATGTTGAATCCTCCACCTGATGAGACAACATAATGAGTAAAACTAGAGCCCAGCAAAGAAAAAATTCGTTGAATGAAAACTTACTCTCAACATGTGCCCGAACATATCCAGGCTGTGGCCCACAATTTTCGTGCTCCCTTGATCGAAACAAAACAACTGCACAAGACAGACCAAAAGAATCTTGAAAAAACAATTCTTATATCAACAAGGCAGTTCTGGCACTACACTGGAAAAAGTTTCATGCAAGATTACAGATATATTAAAGAGGAGTACAATAAGTATTACCATAACTTCCATCATCATTTCGACGCCAGTACCTCACATAACAAAGATCACGTGGCCAGACAAAGCTGCAATATTCACAAACAGAGTATTTACCACATAATCCTACTTAAATGAGATAAAAACTTTCTCCTGTATCCAAAACTTTGAAGTACTCCAGCAAAATATCTGTATGTAATTTTAAGTCTTACTAGAGCCATATGACTGAAAAATGAACGGCCAGTCCAATGAAAAAGGATTGGACTAACATCACTTCCAAGGGAAGTAGGTAAAGACAATCTTCCAAGTAAACAATTTTCTGGATTGGTACTACTAAATATTTCGGTTTTCTACACAAACAGATCAAAAGAGTAGTTAAACTGAATCAAGGCGAGCAATCAACTTCAACTTTATAAGCTACTGAAGCAATGACAAAAGAGCACTTGGTAAGTAACTTCCTTTCAGAACATCAAGCAGATATAGCATATGTTATATCATTCAAAAGCTCCAGTGCTGCAATGGTATAGCTTCCTCCTTATCATTGAGGCCCGTAGAACCAATACATGTGCAATTCCTCCATTATCTTCATTATGTATAACCTTTTTTTTTTTTTTTTCAAGATAACCAAAGTACCCAACAGTCTCATCAGGAGCAAGAACCTTGCAAGTATTTAGACCTCAATAGGAAGACTGGGAAAAAAACTCATATTAGTTATCCACCAACCCAGCACAATCTGAAGCTCTACATGCCATGGGTAGAGAAAGAAGCCTAAATCCACTCAATCATCAGGTTGCTAATAAAGCAAGAATGCTTGGTGATATCTAATGCATATACAACTGCTATTTGTTTTATTTATATGGTTTTGGTAGATGATGCATTTTTCCACATGGACTGCAAAAGTTCATTAGTCATCCAGCCAGATTTTCAAAGATGCCAAAGATCCTACCTTCTATATCCCTATTCATTTGAAAATAGAAACAGGACAGAGGCTTTGTTTCTTCTTAGACATAAAATTAGAAAAGGAACATATTCCAACACGCAACAAACACCCCCCCCCCCCCCCCCCCCCCCCCAACCAAAGCCCAAACAACCAAAGTAGCAATTCACTAAACATCACAAGATGCCATTGCAATAAATATTTAGATAAGATATGATATCTAGCAAATATTTGAGATATGCATTATATTATTGCGAAATTCCACTCTTTTGAGAATCAAAGTACACAATAATGGTAAAACATTTGACCATATTAATGAGAAAGTATATAGGATGACCAAATGACACCAAAAATCAAATAATAATGTAATATCCTGGGAGGGGGAAAAAACAGGAGAGAGAGAGAGAGAGAAAACTTCATGTCAGCAGAGAGACAACTAGAAAAGAAGCATTACAGTGGAAACCAGTCAAGCTGAAGTCTGTGATAGAGTATTGCTGTATGTCCATCCACTTCCTCAACCAAACTACCGTACTGGAAGCTGCAATCCCACCTGCAGAAGCAGATGACTATGCATCAGCAGTTAATCCTTTCATTTCACATAAAGTCCATCAGGTATGTATTAGCTACGCATACACGGAAGAAGAAAGTGTTGTTGACTCAACCTTGGAATTATCCCATTATCAAAGCACCATTAATGTACTTAAGATCCACACAATAAAGGCTTCTCTACAAGCCTCATCTATGTCCACCATGAGCATTCACTGGAAAGAATATCCTTATTATGGACAATATTATGTATGATCATCATATCATACATCCAACTAGAGCAGAAAGATTCTACAACTTGCAACCTAACATGAGAAAATAAAAACAAGCACACGCACACAATTTCTAACTACTGGAATGGCTCTGGGCTGGATTTCACATAAAGGAAATCACCGGTACATGATTTATCAAAATATTTCCCAGAAATTCAACTTAATCTACTGTCCATCAGTGAATAGATTTAAGAATCAATTACTAGCAAAGAAACTGAGAATTCTCTCCTGAAAATCATGAGCTCATTACTCAATCAAGAAAGAAAAGACCAAAAAAGAAACTAAAAGATCTTTTTTTTTTCCCTGATAATTAGCTCTAAATCTGAACATATCCATTTCAGATGTTAAATTGAAAAAAAAAATAAAATAAAAGCAAATCAAGCTCACAACATTGTCAGAGGATCATAGACCTGCAATGCTTAAGTTCAATTATACTCCTCTACATTAGCAAATCAGTGTATCAAGCTAACAAAACAGATGAAAAATCACTCCACCTGCCTGAATTTAACATGAAAACCATTAGCAGTGCCACAAAAGGCCAGATCACATGCAGTAATGTGAAAAGAAAAGAATCTTAGGCTTCTATTGAAGAAATTTCCAAGGGTTTATGCTTTGTCATTTTTAGCTCACACCTTCTCCACACCTAATCTACCTCCTCATCTAAATCCACACCATTAGATTAATTTAAGAAAAAATAAGTGTCCATCTAGTTCTATTTGTATCATACTAGTGACTATGCGTTCAATAGTCAGCCACAACCGAATATAAGTCACATATTCCCACAACATGTGGAGAGCAAACTCCTCTAACATGGAGAGCAACATAACATTGTTTGCCTCTTGGAGTCACATTCAAGTTAAGGTAATCAGAAGTTGAAAAAGATAAACACCTACTCAAACCGTGTGCAATCCATGCTCATTACAAGCTGAAATATTTCTTCACAGGAAGCCTCAACTACTCCCACAGCCTTCATTGCTTTACTACAGCTTCTAGGCTGGAAAACACATGCACAGTGGATGAGAATCTCAGTCTCTTTAATGAAAGGCATCCAGAAAACAAGACAACAATCCATGCAAGTAAACAAAATCTCCTCATTATGCAATGAGCACAAATATAAAATGGAATCAGATAGGTACAAGGTAGTCAACTTCAAGAAGCTCCTCAAAAATACGAAGACCTGCAAGCATTAAGAGAAAGGAGTCAAATCAATTATCTTTCCCAGGACAAGCAGCCAATATCCAATACTAATCTGGGGAAGCAGCATCATATAAGATTACAGAAGTACCATTCTGGCACTGGAGAAGACGCCAGTGCTTCTTTGGAAATGTTTGATTATCATCATTCTGGTTCAACAAATCAGAGTCAAGTTCCTGTGTCCAGTCAAGAACAGCATCAGGGAGACCTGAAAGTGACATTACTTTTGTGTTACAATTATACAATTCAAAACACGAGAACTACTAGACGATTGAGCAAGAGATAAGCTCAAAGATGACCATTGCCAATTGTAGTCCTCCGTAGTAAATTAGGATGTGCATCATCTTCATCCTCCATCGCACTTATCCTAGAAAGGATACATGGTTTATAACAGAAACATCAGAATGTATGAGAAAACAGGTAACATTTGTGAAGCAACAAGTGCATTTTACTTCAGAAACCCCGTTTGTAAGTTTATGTAAAGGGTCTAAAGATTTGGATATTAACTCCTAGGATTCATATTGGAAGCTTACGCCTCATCAAGATTTGCTGAGGCTCATAACCAATAGCTTCACTGCATGCATAGGTACTTCTTTTTTCATTATTTAAATTACATCGAAACCCATGTTAAAATAGCCACCTTAGAAAAAACGATGATACCTGTAAAATCCCACTTTTGTAATCTAGACAAGCAATAAGGCGTGGAAGGAATAGCACACCCAATCAGATTAAATAAAAAAAGTGAGAAGCAGCTCAAACCCCTTAGGCAACTAGGTATAATACCTAAATATATCCCTTGGATATGTTATCTGCAATTACTTGGTGACCTTCCAATGCTCACTTGTCAACTCAAACTTAAACAACAGATGAAATCATAAACCTCTACATGTTAAACTTGTCAAAATCTAATTTTGTAGCTAACTATGTAGAATATAAAATCAAAATGAATCAGAAGCTCCACAAGAAAAGAAAAACTAAAATTATTAGCAAAGCAAACACAGATGACAAAATACATCCATCTAAGCTAAATACTTACTGACTTTCATGATCTGATGAGGAAGCAGTCCTGCCATTATCCATCCCAGGTTTATATTCAAAAGAAACATACTTGTTTCCATTAGTCACTTGTGACTCCTGATGCTGGAAACATTAATTAAATTAGTTAGTCCAGAATACATAAGAGCAAAAGTATGGACATCACAGCATCAAGCAAAAAAAAAAAAAAAAAAGACCAGAAAGTTCAGCTACCTAGACGCCTCTATTTCCAAGGCAAAAGCAGTAAGCAGGAGAACAAATTCAAATGCATTTCCTAATTTAGGCCATCCTTCAAGGATAGGCCAAATAGGGAACCACAATTGAAGAGTTGTTAAGGAAACAGACCTGATCAATGACACTCTCAATTTTTTCCTTCCATAATAGGGCTTCCTGAATGTTAAATGCTGCCATCTGGAAGAACGCAGCACATGTACAATCACAGACGAACTTGGTCACTATTTCTAACTTTGAAGTTAACCCGGAGAAAAAATAAAAGATATATATATATACACATGCACATATACATATGTACATATATAAATGGCAATAGAAAGGTAAATGGCAAGCTAAAACGCAGATACAAGAGACATCAAATGACATTGTCACAACCATAGCTGCTGATGTGTTTAATATGTAGCAATTGTGTGTTGTGTAGTGCAGGTCTTGTGTGTGACAATGTTAGAGTAGGAAACTGTAGGATTGTGTGTGTCAGTGTGCAATATGTTGATCTGTCATGCATATGCTTGTATCATACCAGGTGTTGTATGAAGGTTCTATGTGCCAGTTATAAGGTCTAGGAGGAGCAATGTGCAGTTATTTCTTTGTGTCTAATAGGAGTATAAATAGGACACAGCAGTGGAAGCCAACTGCACTTTGTATCAGATTTTTATTGAGTAGAAATGGCAGAAAAAAATAAGTCCTATCATTTCCTTCCAAAAATTTAGAATTGTCAAAGTCAGGAGGAGATTGTAGAGTTCTCTCATTTAACGAGTCTTAAAAGAGACCATAGGGTTCTCTCTAAATGAGCCTTGGCCAAGAGATTATCAGGTTCTCCCTATAACGAGCCTGAAATTTTAATTAAAAATTGATCCTGTAACATCCAAGGCTATTGCTTACTGCCAACGCACTACTAAAGTGGAAACTACTGAACAGGTGATGATCCAGCCTGACCCAATGTTGGCAAACTTGCATCAACTGTTGCTCTGAATTCAAAATTCTTAGAAGGTTAAGTATGATGCAAATACAGGGATCTTCAATTCCAAAGTCACCATTTCTTGAGCATTCATTAATGGTACTATAATCAATCTTATATACCACTACAAGCCAATTAAAGGTCCAGGATTAGCAAACAAAAGATCCCACTGACTATAAGACTCCCAATGTGATTTCTTTAATTAATTAAAACAAAAAAAAAGAAGAAGATTTTCCATGATTTCTGGAATTCAGAGAAGCATAACTAGTGTCCACACTCTGTGTAAGACATCATTGAGAATTTTCTTGGTAAGAAAATCAACAAGAATTGTACCATAAATGTCCAATATCACACTAAATGCATCCCGGTACCTTTCTATCGCAATGAAGTAGTAGCATGACATCTAAGACAAATAAAAATCTTCCACTATAGAAATGCCAATAACCATACAAAGAATAATAGGCACGTACCATTATTCTATGGTACTTTTCTTTCTTGTTGTATACAGACAATACATAAACCATCTGTGAAGAAGAGACCAAGGAAAGAAAAAGCACAGTTCATTAGCAGAGTCTAAAAGGAAATTATATGTAACAAAATATCGGTAATAATATATTTAGCACTTGTATACATACATTATAATAGTGTAACAAAACAATTATTAGAGCCTAATTGGTGTTGGCAAGGCCCAAAGAAACTTGAAAGAGAGTAATGTAGCTATTTCATCAAGATTTAAGAAAAAAGTTTGGAAGATTTATTGGGGCAATGATTGTGATGGTGCTCTGCATTTCAGTGGAACTAAGACATTACAAGTTACGATTTCAAATCTCTTTTTTCAGCAAGTTTTATCCCACACATATCTATGAACAGGAATGCAAACAGATTGTCCAGGAACATGCAAAATCCAGAAAAATTTGAATCATCACTTGTATTGTTGAAAAGTCACTAAAATCTACATATGTGAAAATGATGGAACAGAGGCATCGTGCAAAGAGGGGCCCCCAAGTTAACTACCAAAAGCTTGAAAAAATAATTGCCCACAAACTAAGCACCTTTTTTGCCCTAAATCTTTACGATTGTACAACAAACCATCTTTATGATTGCACCAAGGCCTAAGACCATATTTGGCAACCATTCAACTTAATGTAAGTAAAAAGTATTCTTCAAGGAAACTACATGTTTGATAACTAATGTTTTGACATCAGTGATAACATCATAAAACTTAAAGAACAATAAACATCATCGCCTTTCTTAAAAGGATATGCAAATTGTGTTTACTATCATCAGCACAAACCCCACAAGCAGGAGTCTAGGACATGTAGGAGATGGAAAAGAACCACATGGCGCCATCACTTTGTGATAAACAAATAAGTACTCCAACTAATATGATATGACATCAGCATGTTTCTCTAGCCAACCAGCCATCACTCTATGGAATTCGCACATTCCCCTTAGCAAAAGAAAGAATTTGCACATTTCATGTATGATTTGGTATACATTAGAATGGATATTGAAAATTTTTAAGGTATAAAGTTGATTACACAGTAATGTCAAGGTTTAATGCACAAACAATAAAACAATATCTCAAATAATTAACAGGGACCAAAAGAAGTCTCTGTAGAGCTATAATAACAGAAGCCTACTCCATAACATCTTATATTATCAATAATTGGAAACAATTATAGGACAATAATGATCTAGCTCAAGCTTTCAGCTGCTGCCACAACACACGATATACATACTTGCACACATTTGGACTTTCAACTATGATCATGCACCATCCTCTATAAGACATTCGTCATGTTTCTTAGATGCTGGAGCTTTAATCCAAAATGTTGGAGAGGGAATAGACTATCAGCATTTCAGCAAGCTATCCTCTAAAGTTCTATCTCTTTAGCTTTCTGAAATTGATACATTCAGCCTCTCCCCTAAAATTATCAACTTTGCTGCATAAATGTAAAAATCATGCATCTACGCTACAACCCAGCTTAAACTTTCGGCAGTAAATGTAAATTTAACAGTTCACAAATTAAAACTCTCAAAGCCACTTCAAATACATTCACAATCTTTCCCACTCTACCTCAATTATTTCCTAAACCCCATGATTCAATCTTAAAATGGACCCCAAAATAAAAGCTTTACAGCAATTGACATTACAAACATACATGTCCATGGTGTGTCTTCAATCCACGATCTTCCACTCTACAATTCCCGTCAATTAGCAGCGTCTTGATTGGTACCTGATAATCACAGACTTCACTTCAACAGTTTATCATATTCAACCAACGAAAAATGAACATTTCCTCGATGAAATAATTCAATTGACTTCCATAACAGAACCAATCTCATACGCTAATTCTCCACGCAAAACCCTAGAGAGTGTACAAATTATGAAGAGACTGAAATCGGACCTGATTATCATGAGGTTTTCGCTTGTAATAAGCAAGGAGACGAGGTTCAAGCACGAAATATCGCATGTGAATGAAGGATCGGCCGATCTTTCTACGTCCATACCTCACCATCCATCCTTCGTACACAACTTTCGAGTTCGACATGATGTGATTTCGAATCCAAAGTTCCTTTCAGAACTCTAACGCCGAAATCGAAATCGAATTCCAAAGCTGAAATCCACGAATTCCCTCTCTTCTAGTGGATACGATAAAATCTAAGTAAGTCCAACCTCCATCGCTTCAAGGAAATTCAATAAATTTGCAGGTCGGGAAATCGAAGCAGTAATTGTTTCGAGTATAACATTGCAATCACCGCCGAGGACTTTACTGTAAATTCAGTTCGCAAGTCCACAACTTCAAGAGAGGGGGGGGTGGTGGGGTGGGTGGGGGTGGGCGCGGGGGAGAGCGAGAGAGTGAGCGTGTGTGTTAAAGCGATCTGCTGGGACACAATGAGAGGGAGAGAGAGTGAGAGAACGCGATCGATGGTGGAGGGAGGGACTAGAGAGTGGAGAAGAAGGCGAAAACGACGACGTGGAGGCCTTGCGAGGGGAGTGATAGAACGACCTGGGAAGCAGAGAGAGAAGAATTCGACTGATGCAGTTAAAAATCCCACGTCAGTGAGAGGAGAGAGACTGTACTCGGAGAGGGATTACGTGGATGGAACTGATTGGGCTGTGATTAAAGAAATGTAAATGAGAGCCGTCGAGAGGACAGGGTAATGATTTCGAATGTGAAAATTTGAAGAAAAGAAAAGGTGGGAGGAGGAGGGGAGTGAGATTTGAGGGGGGTTCGATGGTTTTGAAATTTTACGGAGGGTATCGGATCGTGCGACTGCTTGGCAAAATTTGGGAAGAGGGAGATGGACAGGACGGGCTGTTTTGAGCCCTTTCCTGCCAGGAAATTGTTTTGCCTTTTAACAGCCCCTTTAACATCGTTGAATGGATGATGTCCGAATTTGAATAGTAAAGAGTGGATATTCCGGCAGTACATCCATATTTCTTTTAATGATACTTATTATCATTGATTTATATTTTTTTAAATTTATATCATTAAATAGATTATAAATTTAATAAATTAAATAAAGTACAAAACTAATTCTATTAAAATAAGAAATAGAGTCATAAAATTTCCCATTAAAGTAAGGGCAACATTATAAATAATAATGAAAATTATAAATATATGATGTATATTTTCATACTTCTATAAAGAGTAAATTTTTTTTTTTCCAATAAGCACATAACCATATTTTTTTCATTTTATCTTAATTGCACAAAAGCAACATGTGGCAATTTTTTAGTAGTTGATTATATTATAAAATTACAAAAACTTGCTAAAAAATACATGAATTAAATTGAAAAAGAAAATAACCTTAAGATGCAAGCAAACAATCTTATCCAACTGTGCATAGCAACCCACTACCGAGGTTAGCTATTTGTATTACCATGCCTTATTTAAACAAATTTGTGTTTGAAAAATCTTAACTATAATACGACCTATTTATTAATCATATCTGAAAATATAAACTTATAACCTCATTTATTTAATAAATGTGTCTCATGTTTAAATTAGACCTGATTATCGATTAAAAAAATTTAAAAAAGAAATCTAAAGGACTTGTACTTGCAAAAGAAAATAGACGATAATAATATTTAAATTTTATAAATACAAATGTCCTATGGTCTTATCACTTAGTATAGAATTACAATCCAAATAAAAGGTCTTATAAAATAAAGTCTAATCAAATATAAGAAATCCCATAATTTAAACTGCGTACCATCTTTGATTTCTGAATTTATTGCATTTTCTATTAGATCTTTAAAAGAAACAATTAAATAATCTACACATAAAATATAATCTTATCAATAAAATATATTACATTGAAATTTTTAACAAATAATTTGATTTACTACATTGCTCTCTATAGAGTCAATCCTCTTTGTACATAAAAACGCTTCTACATTATCTAGCATGAATGACCTACAACGTTAATCAAAGATTTAACCTGCAGTATTAAATGTAAATTTTGAAGCTACTAAGATATTAGTATACTTAAGATATTGTGTATCATTCTTGCGACTTAAGGATAGCAAAATTGATTGGTTTTCCAATAGCTCAACAAATCTAATTCAACCATTATATGTCATTTCTGATCCAAGTGTGGCTCTAATTTAGATATGGTGACCCTTGAGGATTTGCATGCTTTTCAATTATTCAATTCCTAAACAAGGTAAAAAATTATAAACATCATATAAAATAAAATTAACTTTTAAATTGTAAAAACAATATACAATCGTAAAAAATAAAGTTACCTAGCAATTGTCACCCTATTCATCATTCATAGATTCTTTGGTTTTTTAATTTACTACTACCAACATTTTAATTTGAAATTATAGTATCTTTCTTTGCATATTCATCAAAGAGAGAAAATATGCTCTTTTGACTTTTATAAACTCATTTGAATCATCACCATAAATTATTTGATAACTCCACTTGATAAAATTACTTTTATATCAAGGATCTAACATAACTGCAATTGCTAAAATCAAACTAAACTCAAACTAGTACTTTTCGAATTTTATAAACATCCTAGTTGACATGTCCTTCAAACATGTTTCACCTCCACTCATGTTACTAAGATACCCTAAAAATGAAGGGAAAGTATAAGTTAGCAATTAGATACTTTGTTTTAGAAAATTGGCAAGTAAAATCACGCTCATTTTCTCATTCTTGTCCCATTATTCCAAAGAAGGACAATGTTTCTATAGATGGAGGGGTTCTGACTGGAGCGGTTACATACGAATCATGCAAGTATAACATTATACGTGACTTTAAAGTAATGACGTAGAGATGACACTAATTGGGATGATTGGAGAGAGAATGACAAAAAAAAAAGGAACAAATAATCTTAGAGTGTTAAATACACAAATGACAAACAGGAGAGCCTAAAAGACCTAAGATGTCAACCTTACAATCCTTAAACGATTAAGAGCGTTATTTACCTCAATGCTATTTGATCTTAGAGAGCAGAAGTTTCATAGCGGAACATTATTTCTCTAATTTTTAGAGTTATCTCAAATGAGGAGGAGAGCTAAATATTTATAGATTCTTGGGCTTGATGACATCCGTTGGATTGTCTTGGTGATTGATGGACAAGATAAAACTTACTTAATTCATATTATCTTGAATGAGCTGACTAATGGACCTAAAGCTAAGAGCCTTCCTTGTAGATAAATAAACCTACTTAGGAAAGGTTAAAGGTGAATAAACCGATCTAACAATCCTTGTTCTAAGCCCTTTAAGCCAATTCTCCATGAATTATCCCAATATAAACTAAACACCTTAAACCATGTCACCTAGTCTAAGAAGTCAAGCTTAAATAAATAATATACTTAGCATAATAATTATTATAACAATTTTTAAGTCTCTACATTTTACCCCCTGACCAAAATTCTTGGATGGAGTCTAAGTATTTTTAGAATCAATTACTAATTTTGAATAGTTAGGTTGCTACTTGGCGCATATATACTATGAGTTAGCTACATTATTGCCAAGTGCGCCTACCTAGTTAGAGATTTTATTTTAGTCTAGCACCAGCACTATAAATTTATTTATTATATATTTATGTATTTCAATGCGTGAACTTGCAGCATCTTCTAACTTCACACGTTACTTTAAGCTTGCTAGAGTGACATTGTTGCAAGTCAATATATTAAAACACCTGCATCAATAACTAATGGACTTGATTTGAGTTGATTGACCTTCTTTATTATTATTATTATTATTATTTTCATTTGACTCTTAATTGAACCTTACTAATCCTACTTTAATGGTAATACTCGATTTCCATGATCATGATCAAATCTTCATCCCGAACTATATATATTATGTCAAACTTGACCCTTTTCACGATCGCTAGTAAAAGTTCCAACTACCCTTAGAAAAAGTTCTCAACATAAAATTATTGAATTGCATTTTTCTTTGATAAACTTCACTAAATTATATATATATATTGAAGTGTGTATTGGCTTGTGCCAATTTATTTATTCAAGACGCATGGGTTACAGACGGTTCTTTGTACGTCCAAGCCAACAATTGAAGGTGAAGTTATGTATTTTATAGATTCATTCCCTTACTCCTCATGCTCATCATATCAAAATAGATCTCCTCAAATCCTTTTTCTTTCTTTATTATTATTTTTAAATACTACAATAAGTAATATGGCTTCAAATCTTTTAAATCTCTTCTTCAAATATTGTCTTTCCTAGAAATCTTCACTCATAATATTTTCTATTTCTGAAAAGAAAAAATCTAATCAATATCACATCCTATTTTAGATACCAACATATCTTCCAAATCTATCAACTTCCAAAATTAAGTCATCTCCATATCTTTTCATTGCATACTTGTGGTTAGTATATATATATATATATAAAGACGATCCCAGGTAATATTTAATAAATCTTTTAATTGATTGTTTATTGATTGAAATATATATCAGCTAAATAAAATCTTTCTCCAAGTAGAGAATAAGCCCAAACTATATAAAATAAAAATTCTACAGCGTCTTCTAAATATTGATTATATTCTATTAAATCTTCTCCGTTATTGTCTTTTGTGTTTACAGACATAATATGGAGCAAAATTTGATTTTATTAATGATAAAATAATGATTACAACAGATCAATGATCTAAGATATTGATTACAGAGAAAGCAAGCCAAAGATAATTTTTATGAAAGTGCTCTAGCCAAACTATAGCACTAAATAAATATTGTAATACTTCAGCTTCTTCTTCCCAATTTTCTGGATTATAGTGTTTTGACATCTATAATATAGAACAGATTATTCATCATCGGTATAATACCAATCAGTATTGATTACGACAGTATAATACCATTCAAGGAATTCTATTGCATTATCTAAGTACTGATAATATGAATGAAACCACCACAGGTGGCAGTGCCAAGGCTAGTGGGGCTACGATAGAGATATGAGATATGAAACCACCACAGGCAGCAGTGCCAAGGCTAGTGGGGCTATGATGCAGATATGAGATATGAAACCTCTAAAGGCGGTAATACCAGCCGATTATGGGGTTTATGAAAAGATAAGAGAAAATTAAACAGATATGATCTCGTGGAATTACACCCAATTTATTTGGAGATTCCCCACACGAGATTGAATGTAAGAAAAGAATCAAACTGATTTTATTGATTAAAACTGATTTTTACAAATCATATAAATACAAGAGCATAAATGGATGATTAAGAGGTATGATCAAGAAAATGATCTTCCTACCTCTGATGATAAGAAGCAAACAATTATGCTTCAGAAGGTGTTTGGATGATTGGTAAGTGTATATGGATGGTTGCTGATTGGTGAATGGTGATGAAAGAAGAAGAAGAAGATGAAGAGACTAAAGGTGAAGGAGGAAAGCCGAAGAGGATTAGAGAGGTTTTTTGATTTCTCGGATCAGATAAGAGGAGAATTGGCTAGTGATGCCTCTGATGTCTGAATGAAGAGGTATATATAGTGGAAATGGGCTGACAGAGTACTGTTTGGAACAGTGGTATTATGGCCAACAGTGTATCGTTTTGAACAGTGATTTGTGGCAGGCAAGATAGTGATAATCTTTTCTGATTGACTGATTGATTGATTGGGTTATGCACTGTGGTACTTGTATTATACTGTATCTCTACTTTTACAGTGTAAAATAGTACAGAAAATTTAAATGATACAATTTTCACGGATTTCCTAAATCTATGCCATAGCAATCATCTTCATTGGTATTACCGCTGTGGTGAGATGTCGAGTCCGATCCTGAATTTGATTCTTGTGCTGATTCTAATTCTTTGATATGATCTAGTGCTCTTTCCAGAATTTGCTTCAATTGATCCGGAGAATTTGCACTTGCAAGAAATGATATTAAAAATCCTCTATTGTGATATTGTTTTGTTGCTGATGGAGATGGTGGTGACTTCGCAGAATTAGTCTTGATCCAATTTAAAATTGAATTTTTTTCACATTTATTCCACATTTTGAAGTTGGTCCACCATTTGATTTTGTACATTCTGATCAAATTGATTGTGTTCGACGATTTATCTGGCTTGTATTCAAACCACCAAGCCATGACCCATGATACTCCGAGATGTATAAAATACAGCATTTCTTTTGGAAAATTCTTTTCATGAGGTGTAGGATTGTAATGACTTAAAAAAGTATCAAATTCTTCCTTGGCATTCTGATGAATGATTTCTGATGTAGCACTAAGTTGTTCCCACCAGTGATTGAACCAAGTAGGAAGATTGAATGTTGAGCAATTGTCAAAAAATATTAACTAAGTATGCGTTCCTTTTGAATTCATTTGATAAAACTCATTCCACTAGGCTTGCTTATAATCAAAATAATTATAAGTAGCTCGATGACCTGGTTGTGCAGAAAATGGTTCTATATTGAGTTTTGTAGCAGTAATTGGATGAACTCGCCATTCTTTCAAACTGATTACTTTCAGTATTCTAGCTGTAGAATAACTGATCATCCCTTCCTTTTCAAAATGTTTCAATCTGATTGATCCAGTTTCAGTCAAAATTTTTTCATAAAACTGGATTATTTTGTATTGATCATATGGCACATAATAAAATTCTTTTGTAAATATTTTATTTGCAAAATCAAAAGGGTCCTTTTCTGATAAGCTTTCTTCTACTGAGAAAACATATCTAGAAACAGGCTTTATAAAATATTTCGATCTCTGATTGAAAGGGATTGTTCCAACTGGCGTTGGTGATGATATTTCTATGATTTGAAAATTCTAATTTCTTCTTTGGGTTTCTTTTAGCTAAGAGACATATTGGGGAATTTCTGGTAATGTTGGAATTTTTTGTCCTGATTGTGATTGTAAGACCATTGAGATCGCATTAAGCAATCCATGAGCTGGATCCATATCAATTAATTTGGCAAGGACCTCTTGAGTTTCAAAAACTGATTGAGTGTTTGAGGATTGAGTATTTGGAGATTTTGATTTTGGCGATTTTGATGAGGATTCTTCTTTGATTGTTAATGGAGTGTTGGATGGTTTACAAACATCCAACCATGTTTTGATATTGGTCAGTCCTTTTCCTGATGATGTGGAAACCTTTTCCTTACATTTCTCCTTATCCTTTTTGGGAGGCATCTCCCTACAAGAATTCACGAGTAAGGAAATCAGGAAGGGAATTGGAAGATCCATTGATATGCTCAATTTCGAAATCAAATACAGAAAGAATAGATTGTCATCTGGCAAAAATCTGTTTTGATGCGATGTTTTGAATATCTTTTAACAAAACATTTTTGGCTGCTTTACAATCAATTCTTAAAAGAAACTTTTGATTTAATAAATCTCCTTGGAATTTTGAAATTGTTAAGACAATGGCTAAGATTTCTTTTTTGATTGTTGAATAATTAGATTGACAATCATTCCAATTCTTTGATATGAACTGAACAACACATTCTTTATTATTTTGCTTTTGTTTTAGAATTCCTCCGAATCCTAAATCAGAAGCATCTGTTTCTACAATTTTTGGTAATGATGGATTTGCAATATGTAAACAAGGAATTTCCTTAATTCTTTGTTTGATTAATTTGATAATTTCAGTATGTTCACTAGACCATGGAGGTGGGTTTTTTTTTAATCTCTGATATAATGGTTAGCAAATTATGTTAAGATTTGGGAAAAATTCTGCAACATAATTTAAACTACCTAAAAATCTTTGAAGCTGATTTTTATCCTTGATTTCATTAGGGAATTTTTCAGTAAATTCAATTGATTTTTGAATAGGTATTATGGTTCCATTATAAATATTAAATCCTAAAAATCTGATTCTGGTTTGGAAAAGACTAATTTTAGTAGGTGAAATTACTAAACCATTTCTTTTGATTATATTGATGAAAATTCTTATATGTTTAAAATGTTGATCAATATTAGATGAATATATTAAAACATCATCTATGTATGTAATTATGAAACTGATATAATTATTGAAAATTTCATTCATGATTTTTTGAAATTCTGAAGGAGCATTTTTTAATCCAAATGGCATTACATTCCATTCGAATTGTCCAAAAGGAACAGTGAAGGCAGTTTTGTACCTATCACTTTCTTTAATCTGAACTTGCCAAAACTCAGATTTCATATCGAATTTTGAGAATATTCTAGCTTGAGTTAATCTGTTAAGCAAATCTTTTTTATTAGGAATCGGATATCTTATCCATTTGAGAGCAGAATTAAGAGGTTTATAATTGATTACCAATCTTGGTACGCTTCTTTCAATTTCAACATTCTTATTTACATAAAAAGCAGAACAACTCCAAGGTGATCTACTTTTTCTGATTAATTTTTTATTGAGTAAATCATTTATTTCATTTTTACAATGATTAAAGACTTCTTGATTCATTTGTGAAGGTCTAGCTTTTGTTGGAATACTTTTCTCATTAAAATCATTTTCATATGGGAGATCTACAATATGTGATTTCCTATCCCAAAATGCAATTTGGAGTGTGGAGCAAATTGAATTTTTTATTTCTGATTCTATTTGAGAAATTTTTGATTTTATACTTTGATTGTTGAGTTGATCTTCAATTCTTTTGAATTCAAGATCATTTTTTAAGTACATTAAATGATTTTCTTTATATTGTATTAAACAATTTAATTCATCATTTTTTAATTGATTTATATATTTGATTTGTGGTTTGGTTACGAATTCAAACACAATTTCTTTTTTCAGATACTGTGTTTTGATTCCATTTTTATCTACCACAAATGGTTGAATCTGATTTATAAATGGTGTTGCCAAAATGACATTTTTATTCAAATTTTTAACCAATATAAATGAGGTTTTATAAGAAGCATGATTTTTTAATATTTCAACATTTGATAATTTATATTTGATGCTTAATCTGTTACCGGATGCAGAACTTAGAGATTGGGTGATTTTTTCAAAATATTTTGTTGGAATTAAGCCTTCTCTAATACAATTCAAATCAGCACCAGTATCAAATAAAGCAAGTGCTTGTAAAACAAATTCATTATTAATCCTGATTGAAATATTGATTATCCATTTTCTCGAAGTGATTTGAACAAGATGCATCAAATAATCATTGATTCCATTTGATGAAGTTTCTTTTACTTCATTTGAAGTATCTGATTTGTTCTCTTGGATTATTTTTTGATTTAATTCAATTAATTCCTTTTGAAATTTTATTTGCATTGATCTTAATTCTTTGATTTCTTGTTTTTGATCATTGATTTCTTTTTGTAAATCGCTGATTGTTAATACTTCTTTACTTTTCTTTTTATTTCTCTCAAGAATTTCATTAAGATTATATGGTAATTTTGGAGTGGGGTTTGTGTGAATTTTGAAGTTATTAATATATTCAAATTTCTCATTGTCATTTGTCATCTGATCAATTTTTTTAAGAATTGCTTCTTCATTATTAGTTAGTACATTAATTTCTTCTGATTCCGATGAAATGGAGTCCATGTCATTGACTTGGATCTCATCACTATCATTTTCTGATGAGGATGATTCATTTTCGCAAAATATTTGTAAGATATTTTCCATTATTTGTTCATCTAAGTTTAATTCATTAAATTTATTATTTATTCTACAAAAATTTGCTGTGTGACCAATTTTTTTACATTTATAACATCTCAATTGTTTATATGATTTTCTTTTATATTTTTTATCTTCAGATTTTCCTTGATTTTGTTTACCTTGAAGTTTTTTAAATGATTTTCTCTTAAAATTTCTTCGAGGTTTTCTATTTATACATTCAGGACAATTTTGTGTTTTATGAGATGATTTTTCATGAAATTTTGATTTCTTACTGACAAAAGAGGGATCATATTGAGGACAAAAATCACCAAGACTTTGGTGTTTTAGTTGCTGTTCATTTTTTAATTGTTTTTGTAACCTAATTGTATTACACAAATTAGTTCCAATTTTATTAACATATGATGCTAATTCTCCATATGACAATTTATCATAGGGAATTTCACCATTGTTTTCTTCCCTGAGTAATTTTCTAACTTGGTCACCTATTAATTTTGGTAAACCAGCTAGGAATTTTTCTTTCCAAAAAGGCTGATTACAATCATTTCTAAGGAATACCCTTTGAAAGAATATATCCTTGTATTGTCTGAATTCTCCAAGTGACTTACATTTCATATTTGATAATAGATCTAGGGTTTTATCCCTAATGTGAGAAGGATCTCCAATTAAATGTTGACTGATTGAAAATATTAAAGTGTTAACCATATCCTGAATTGGTTCATTATTCTCATTTAGAATTCTTTTATTGTTTTCAGCTATTTTACATGATGTAAGAATGTTGATTCTCTGTTCTTCAGTAAGATAATTATCCCACCAACTTTTTAATTGTCCTGTAAAGCCAGAAATTACAAGGAGTGCTACTTGATAATCGGTAATATTTGGAACAGTTTTATTAGTATTTGAAAACATGATAATCTGATTAAGAACATTGAGGATTCTTTGTTTTGAGTATCCATCTATATTCCATTCATAGGTGGATCCTACTGAGTATTTATTCTGATAATTATCATTCTTTTCTTCAATTAATATATCAGGAGGGTGTTACTCTCTGATAATATAATTTTTGAGGTTCTTTCCAATTGATCTTATTAATTTCATCATTGTTTTTATTAATATTTAAAGAGACATTAGACATCGATTCATTTATTGATTCATTATCTGACCTATCTGATTCATCTATTGATCCATTATTGATTGATTCATTGTCCAGAACATGGATTTTCTTTGAGGGTGTATCTTTTATTACTATACCTTTTCTGATTAAAGTTGGAGTATCCATATTTAAGAAATTTATTGGTTTTGTTGACGAAGACTCTTCTTTTATAGATTTGTTTTTTAACATTCTTTTTCTATCTTCTAATGCTTTTAAAAATTCTTGACTAGGATTTTTAGGCATTTCAAATGGTTTAAACAAAGGAGTATTTTTATTGATTGAAGTTTTTTCACTTATCTTATTAATTTCAATATTAATTGTATCTTCCATTCTATTTAATTGTTCTCCTATAGTATGTAAATGTTGATTAGTGTAATTGTTTTTATTTATTATTTTTTTGATTCCTGATCCTTCTTCTTCAATAGCATTTTTAAATGGAGTAAGACTGATTTCTATATTTTTATGAATCAATTTTATATTACTTAATGGTGGATGATTTGATTCTATGATTTGTCCATCACTTAATTTCCATGTAAAACAATTATTAACAACATTGATTTTTTTAGATTTCAGATAATAATTCTCGAACCATTCAAAGAAATATATCTGAGCATCAATTTCTTCCATGAAATTATAGTATTCATTTTTTATTTTTATTTTTATATGACCAAATGTTTCAAAGTACCAATTTCTAATTTTTTCATTCTTTCGAGAATTGAAGTCTTGATTCAAAAGTATTTTATTTGGTAGAAAGGATTCTTCTAAGACATTTAATTCTGGATCACCTAATTCTGAGAATGAAGGCTCTCCGTGTTCTGGCTCATTAGGTTGGTAAACTAGTTAGGTTATACCTGACCTATCATGAACAATTCCTGAAAGGGATGGATTTTCTTGAATATTTGGTTGTCTAACCTATTGATTATCAGTTTGATTATGGTACGGAGTGTAAATAATAGGAGGAGGATTGGGAAGATCTATTGATCTCCTCGAAGAAGATGACATAGATCTTATTTCTAGTGGTCTTCTTGGCTGATCAAATGATTTCCTATTAAAATGAATGGTAACTTTACCATCAGGATGTTGTACTACATTTGATGGTTCAGTATTGTATATAGGTTTTTTAGGAAGTGGATTTTCTACTTCCCAGTGATCTGGTAAATTGACTTATGACCATTGAATCATTTTTGGAACTGATATATTTGCTTTTGTTAAGTCTGTTTGAATAAGTAGAGTCTGACCTCTCTTATCCATTTTATATGCCTTAGATCCAAAAGCAGTTTTCATTAATTTGAAATATATTCTATATATTACAACCATTGGTATTGATCCTTCTATCATTCTATAATTATGTGTTTTAATTTGAAGAATTAATGATTTCATGATTGTCTTGTCCCTAAGGGCAAGGGTAATGTTTGGATGACACTCAAATTGAACTGGTCCACTACTAAGACTAGTTTCAATAGTGGCATGGATTGATTTTTCATATATTAGTTCTCTAGCATCTCTAAGAACCATGAAAATTGATGTATTTAAGTCTAATTTAGTAAGAGATTTTGCTTCTACTTGAACTAGGCCTAAATGCATATATTTCCAATCTTTTGCATATTTTTTAGTTGATTCTTCATTCAAAAGTCTGATTGTTGTTAGACCATCAAAAACAGGAATATCCTTTTCTTCTGTGGCTATCACATAATCATTTTTTCCAAAAATTTTCCATTTACCAATTTGATATATCTGATCATATGATGTTTTTGGTATTTTCCATTCATCAATATATATATATATATACATACAATAGTCACTAATTTTTTCTTTGTAGTTCATACTCACATCATTCGAACTCTAATTTTCAACTCACGAGTTCAAACAGATTAATGCTCAAATTGTAATACTCCTTCGGAGGAAGTACTAAGCAATTTCAACACTCATTAAGTCGTATCCATTGATTATGTTTGATTGAATTGCTATGCATAAGTGCTTCTTTTTCTTCATGTATCGTATCAACTTTTTTTAACTCTCGAGCAATTTGCAACAATGGTGTCTCATTTCCTTTCTTAACCCTTTTATTATTATTATTATTGTTGTTGTTGTTGTTGTTATGATCATCATATATAGAACCAAATTTGTTCCTTCTTGATAGCTTAAAAAGATCATCGTTCTTGCTAAGAATTGATCATTATCCTTTACAACTTCGATAACGACCACTTCGGATTTAACTTTAGTTTGACTACGATTTGTTCTCGCTTCAATCAACTTGGTCCATCTTGTTCCTGCAGTTATGTGTTAATAATCTTTTTCTCTTATTTATTCTTTCTCTTTGAGAAATAACTAGTAACATGGCTAAATAAAATCTTTACTCCATGCATGTTTTATAAATAATGAAGTACTTCACCCTCAATTTAGTTAGTGTCCCATCTCCATCTTCACGATTTCTTTCTATCTATCTATTTTTTTTTTTTGTTTTTAAATTACTTATCCATCATAAGGTCATGTAATTTCTCTTATGAAATCTTCACCATGCTTAATCCGAATCAAATTTATTTATGCTAGTGAACACTAAGTATGATCACAATCATGCACTGTCGTGATGACATGAGGCTAGTTCGATTTTGATTCCCAATGATTTACCATTTAGAGTTTTGGATAGTCCTTCTTCAATTAACCCTTTTTTTTTTTTAATTCATGATCCATATTGCCTTGATAGGACTTTAAGGTTATGACTTTGACAATACTTTAATGGATTACACTAGTTTGCAAGCTTCTATATGGAACACTTCTTATTTTTCAATTCCTCTTCTATGTATCCATGCATAATAATTAGGCTTGAAATCAATAGGTTGACACATATTGCTCGATGGATTGACTCCAATGACCACTTAAAAGCATTAAACACTATTATTGCCTTGTAAATTCCTCCTTCTTCATATTATGCTTGTATTCGCTTTTATTGAGGCTTTGTTGCCACAATTCTCTATGAATCTTCATTTTTTTTTTTACCAAATCTTGTTTTCCTTAGGAAAGCAAAGATGTCTCGTATCATTATTGCATGTAATATGTAGTTTATTCATATTTTATGCTTAACCTATTCATGACTATGCTTTGAGTTGAAATTTTTTTTTCTTATGAATACTATATACATCTTGTCTTACTAGCTTCCTCTCTTATACTTGTAAGCCTTATCTCATAATCAACACTACTTCTAAGAGTATTATGGATAGATGGGAAGGGATTATAGAAATAAGTAGACTGGGAACAAGGAACTAGTTAAGCAAAAAGATTTACTGGTGCATTCGGATAAGTGTCCACCACCAATCTCGAGCCCTTGGGAAAATTGGCTAGATGAGACCATCTCCAAAGACATGTTTTAGGATAAGACCAAACGTCATGAATTGCTCAAAACATTATTTGTTGATTGCAAACTTCACTTGATTGAGTAAGAGTCCCATACTGGTTCCAAGGACCTTATTAGTGGGGATTTTGTGTTGCGGTTTAGAAATGAGAGGAAAGAGACCTCTTTCCTACACTCGATTTGCTTTTCTTAAGCAACTACCATTAGGATAGAGCTCTTGGGTATATTACATTACTACAAGAATAAACCATGTTGCCCTCTTAAAGAACATAAGGTACTTCAAGCTATTACTACTTCCACTCGATTGTGGTTCCCCTAAACGAACGAGATGGAAGTGTAGTAAGCTATTGTCTCTTGATGGAATATTCAGACCTATACATTTATTACTTCATGGGGAGAGATCACGCCAACTGTAGAAGATATGGTTATACTTTTAGACTTATGCTGCATTGATCGAACCAATATCACAACCTCCTTAATTTCTTATAAAGAGCACAGCTTTGAAATATCTTTACAAGAACCTTTGAAAGTTGCTCATGATAAAAAAAAAAATAAATAAAGAAAAAAAAGGAAACCATGCTTTGCTACTTGGCTTGTATACTTTTTTTAAGAGCATAAGAAAGATAGGCCCCAAGTATTAAGCCAGGTCGTGGATAAGAGTAAGTATTTTCATTCTTGCTTATATGTATGTATATTATTGATATTTTTTACTCATGCCTCTTGGCTTACTCTTACACGTATGAACTTGTAGCTATCGTAGCATATTGGCTCTCCCTATTTGTGTTTCCTATAGGTCTTAAAGAAGGTGTGAACCTATGGCTCTTCCCTTTAGCTATATGTATTGCTTAGGGTGAGTGCTTTGCACTAGCTTCTTTTTACCTAGGTTCATTATATCGATGCTTGGATTTATATCATAAGACTTATATACGCTTGAAAGGTCGATATGTGAACATATTTGCATAGACATCAATTTTTTTCATCTTTTCTTTTGTGAGCGATATCAAAACCATTTTACTCACCTTGCTATTAATGATGAATCTAGTACTACTCTTCCTAAAGCATGGGCTTGGGTAGAGGGAACCATTGAAAAACCACTACTACAACTCATTGATATAGAGGATGAGTTTATATTTCATCTTTATGTAAAACAAATAGTCGGATATAATAATAATAGTAGATTCTACCCTCTTAGTTCAAAGGATAAGGTAACCTTAGTAGGAAGGTATGAGACTCTCCGTAGTTTTAAAGCAAGGTTCTTTCTATGGTATAACCCTAGGGGGTTGCCTTCCTTTCTTAATACCTAAGATTTCTCTAGGTGTTTTCTAAAGAATAGAGTTATGACATATTCTCCTCATAGAGTTGCACGCTAGTTTCGCTTTGACCAGGGAGTTCCTCACCTAATCACCATTACTAAGAATTTTAATTCAAGTTATCTATCACTCTCACCGAATGATTTTAGGAAAATTCTCCTAAGGATATGATTGCTATTTTTTCCTTCTTTAAGTCATTTCGGAGTTGCCTTTATAGGTTAGCTGACTTATTAGTCAAATTGCCTAGATGTCTTTCAATCCTATGCTTTTGCTTCGGTAGGCAATGTACTTCTAGCTCTTAGTGTATACTACTGTGAATTCTACCTCAAGATACCAAGGCCTGTGCTTAAGTCAGATGGGGATGTTTACGAAATTGTTGAACAAGCATCTCAACAGTCAGAGCCTTATAATTATGCAAGAGTAGTAGGGTCACCTTCAAAATCTAAGGGGAAACATATGCCACCTAAATTAAAAAATCCCAAAAAAAAACCAAATGTACATTTATCTAGAAGGTAACATTCTTGCTTGTATCTTGTTATTATGCATTTTTTTCTTAAGCTATTGCTTTTCTTCATATAACTTTGTTTCTTTGACTCTTACAAGTTGAGAATAACTCTCTTCCATCAGTTTGTGTAAGGAAAGGCATTGCTATTTCAAACCTTAAACTTCTTTCAAGCCATCCTACTACACCAATAATGGTTATAGATGAGGAAGATGATGAATAGGACATAGTGGATTATAGGGAATCACCAATTCAGTTTGAAGGTGGTGAAGATGGTGATAACCATATTGAGGAGTTCAATGATTCCTTGGAGGCTAGTGAAGTAATTACCAATACTAATGCTCCAGTTGCATAGGTAGGGAGAACTAGTGATAGTCATGCTAATGCATTGCTTCAAGTAGGACTTTATGGAGATGAGTTATATTCAGCACCTGCTGATATCCATCCTCCCCCAGTTAATGGCATATCTCCTCAAAACATGGTAGCAACTTTAGTTGTTACTACAGTACAAGAAACTATGTTTTTCAAGGGTTTACTATACTTTCTCACCTGTTAGAATCTTTGGAGAGACTTGCCATAGATAGAAACTTTTGGATTGATTACCCTATGATAGAGATAAAATTAGCCAACACCATGGTGAAGATGCTAGGGGAAGCCATGCTATTGCTAGAAAAGCCTTAGAATTCCTTATCAGATGTTTAGCTGACACAACTGATTAAGTCTATAGAGGGAACTCATCTTTTAAAGTTCAAGGTTGATAGCTTAGACCCAGTTACTAACAAAGCTAAGCGAATGTTGAGTTATCATACTGCTATAAGACGGCATGATGAACTAAAGATAAATTACAAGAGATACAAGAGGTAGTTAAAGCAGTAGATCTTGAAGCAAAGGCAGTGTTAGGAGATATGGACTTAGAGTCTAAAGTAGCCTTAGATTACAAGTGTTAGTATAGTAGAGTACTTTTTGTTTCGTTTATGGTTCTTCTTCTTGTATTTCTTTTTTTTTATTGAACTATTTTCATTACTTTGTAGCAAGACATCCTAAATGAATAAGTTTAAATGGAATTTTCAATAATTTCTATTTATGTATTTCAATCTATTTAAGCACCAAAATTTATTGAAGTCATCGTATGCTTAAGAGGCATAACCTTCACTTAGTAGCATCAATGTAAATAGTGCTTATAATGAGTAGTCTTAACCCGTATGATTATAGTGTCGCACATCGGAGTGAAGCTTTCACTTGCTAGCAATGATTAATAAAACATTTTGAGATCAATCACACTTTATTACCCTCAACAATTAAGAGGGTATTTCCTAATACTTAACCATTTATAATTTCTACTTCACAAGAGATTATTCTCTTATTTAGTAATGACGGGCTATTGTCATGCGCTTAGGAGTATTGCTCTTATTAATCAGTAATTACTTATCATTACGCACTTAGGAAGCAATGCTCTTACCAAGTTGCATTAACAACTAAAATTATACATTGTTTAATTTCTATAAATTTGTCTTGCATGCTAAGGAGACAGATCTCTAACTTTGTAGCAATAAGAATAGAAAACCAAGGTAGTTAATTATTGTGTATGAAGGAGATATATCTCTAACTTTGCAGCAATAATAGACAAAATAAAGATATACATATATATATATATATATATATAAAGTATTGCAAATCTCATATTGCATTTATAAGGATTACAAGTACACTATTCTATTTACATGTAACATTTCTTAACATACTAAAAATTGATAAGAGGAGTTATCACATTTGTTTTTGGATTAAGGAGCTTGTAGTAGCCACTATCATGGACTTCATGTATAATGAATGGTCCTTTCCACTTGGGTGTGAACTTTAGAGTTGGAATACCTCACCGCACTTGATCTACTGCATGAAGTATAACGTCACCTTATTGAAAGCTTGTTTTCAAACTAGGCGACCATAAGTTATGCTAAGTCTATGCTAATAGTTGATAAGATTATGCTTAGTTGTCTTGTCTTTCCTCTGGAGTCTTAAGGTGTAACATGTGTAGAATGTTTGGCTCTAGGTTGGCATTGATGGCCAACTATGCAGATGGAACTAATACCTCTATAAGCAACATTATTTCAACTCCATATACCAAGGAGAAGGGTATGGCCTGTGTCGAACCTTACTTGGAGGTTTTGTAAGCTCATAGCGCTAATGGTAATTTGTTACGCCATTCTTTATGGTTTTCATGAACCATCTCACTAAGTACCTTTAAGAGACTCTTATTTGTTGCTTTTGCTTGGCCATTTCCCTTAGGATAATAAGGTATAGGCTTTACATGATTAATGCCATATGAGCTTAACAATTTTTGTACATATGAGTTGATGAAGGAAGTGTCATTATCAGATAAGATATGCTTTAAGATTCCAAACGGCAAATGATATGCTCTTTTATGAAGCATGCTATCGTCAAGCCTGTTCCCTCCTTTAATAGGGATTGCTTTTACCCATTTGGTGAAGCATTTCATACCCAAAAAGATCTAGATCTATGCTTTAGATGGTGGGTGTATAGGATCGATCAAATCAAATGCCGAAGTATGAAATAGCCAAGGAATAGTCAAGCTATGCAATGCAACAACAGGAGTACAGATTGCATTACCGTATTGTTAGCATGCGATACACTTCCTAGTAAAGTTGAATGCGTTGTTTTCCATAGTAGGCCAGTAATTTCCCATATGGAGCAAATGATGATATAACTTCCTTCCCCCTTAGTACTTTCTACATTCTCTTGAATGTGCTTTGGATAAGATAGTCTCTGTTTCGGGTGGTGCTGTGCACCTAAGTAGCTTTCCTATATATGATGCCTTGTACAACTTGTCTCATATACAATTTATTTCTTTGATTTCTGCTTTACTAGTTGAGCATTTATGTTGTTAGTAGGCAATACAGTGTTCTTTAAGCAATCAATATATAGGTATCTTGTTATGCTCTGAAGCCATAGAGTCGCAATAATCCTGTCGTATAAATCAACTTATGACAATAACTAACCTCACAGTCCTTATTATAAATATAATTTACACTAGGCATCTACAACTCTTAGCTTTGAAGTAAACAGCTCAATTAAGAATTAGGCTAGAATTTACATAAAAGCTAGAACCTTAAGTCATATATATATATATATATATTTACATTTACATTGATGTAGAATTCCTAAAAGATTCTACATATTATAACAGTTTGCTAACTTACATATCATGTATCGATTCATAACCTAGAAATACTAACAAGACCTTAAAGAACTTGATTGTTTAGTCAGTTAATCTTCACTCCCCATAGCTTTAAAAGAGAATTGACATCGAGATAATTGTAACACAACATATTACTCAAAAGTTAGAACTTGCAAGAGAATCTATATAGGTATGACTAACCATAGCTCGGTAAGTTAAATTGGAGACTTATGAAAGTATAACAAACACAAACAAAGTTATCAAACAATTAATTATATGCAATGCAATAAGTAAGTGCCATCACATAACGTAGTCCGGTCTATTGTGAAATCAAAGTAATTTCACCTGTTCTAATTTGGATTAAGGAGTTTTCATGTTTATATAATAACTTACAACTAAACCTAGGTTTGTGTAATTGAGACACAATGCTCCCTAAGACTATCCTTAGAACCAATGCCCTCATCCTTATCATGATCTCCTCTCTTATCACTTAGTTCAGCTAAGGATGAGGAAAAGACCATTATGTTATCCAGCGCTATATTTTTCGAAGGTGTCGATGTTTGGTTGGAGAATCATAATAATCCCCTAAAAGGTTGTAATGTGTGTCTAATTAGGTTATTTAGGTCGGTTATGATTAGGTACAATTTATGGTGATTAAACAATTTTACACCATTCTATTCACATCAATTACCAAACACAACACATAATACAACACGAAATTAGATACCTAAGCATATGTATACGTAACTACTTACAAATACAGTCAAATACAATCTTGAGTCTCTAAGTACTTCAAAATAGTACTAAAAAATACAATGAAGTATTAAACCTAACTTACTTGGAATCCTTGGTTCGTTCGTCCGCCCGCTCGCTCGCTCACTCACTTGTCACAGGTCAACTCGTCTCTGTATATCCTATAATATAAATACGCCTTCAGTATTTATAGCTTGATAATATATATATACTCTAGGTTATGATTTAACTTTATTCTTCATATATACATATTATTTATTACTGATTCATCCTAGGTTAGTTTACGGTTCGGTTTTCGAATCCGAGTCTAATTTAAGTTCTAAATCATTTCTAACTATAGGTATTATACGTAAATCCTAAAAATGCGTTTCAAACCCTAATGCAAAATTAATTACATTAGGCTCAAGTATCTTAATTATCACTTTTGGTCCTAAATCAGTATTCTATTTTACCCGGTATACTCTAATCTTTATTAGTATACCAAATTTACTCCCGATGTAAGAAAACTTACATTTTTCATATAATTACCTAAATTTATGTTTCGCACTAGATTTAATATATTTTACTATTATTATATTATCCATTTTAACCTATTATTTTATAGTTATTATAATTCCAATTTCACATATTCTAAAAATTACATATTTGACTACATAATACCCCTAATAATCACATTTAACACCCTAAATACCACAATTATCATACCGTATTTGCTATGAACACCTTAAAACACTTAATTATATACTAAATTAGTAATTATTCAATTAACTATTAATTAAACTCCCAAATCCCTAATTATATACATATTTTAAAGGCCTAAAAATCACTTAAATTTTTTTAAAATTAATTTATGAAAAAGGGTTTTATAGCACTATTCTATACTATCTAAGTAGTTTATACAAAAAAACTAAGTTTAAAACTACACTCCTAAAGTTATTTAATTCTAAATCGAAATATGTTCGGTTTTGTATAATTTCTTAAGCACCATATATTTGTAGATATAATTAAATCTACATACAATAAAACATCATAATAATAAAATTCATAATTTTTTGGATAAAATCAATAATTTTAATAAATTACATAAAATTGAGTTGAATTTGGACTTACTTGACTGTTGGACTTCCAGCCACCAGCGGAGGTCCTAAGGGTGTTGAGTAGTCCAGGCAGTGGATGTGGGGTGTAATGGTGGTGGCGGTTTGGTTCCAATTAGTGGTAGGTCGTAGGTTCGATTGTATTACCCTAATTATACAATTTTTTATAATTTTTTAGAAAAGCCCTAATTGTCTCTTGTTTTAGTTCTTTCTAATTTTCTCACTTCACAAACTGCCCAAATAAGCTAATGAAGAAATTTGGCTATTTATAGAGCTCTAGATAATTTTTTTATGCATTAATTTAAGTTGACAATTACATTATCCTTTTCCAAATTGACTTTCTAAGCGGGTTAATTTAATTAGTTAGATTTTTTATTTCTTCCCCCAACTTACCACAACCTTGATCTAGATTATCCCTTACTTTTTTTTATTTTTCTTATTTTTCCTTGATTTTTTTATAATTTTATTTAATTATTTAGCATTTTTTAGGCATTTTAGGTAATTTTACATATTTTTACCTATACGTAAATACATATAGAGTACAAGTAAATACTCTTAAATATTATTTATGTTATTCTATAATTTTTAGTGTACATATAGTTTATCTTTAATGGCTTATTAGTTATTGAAATTTATTTTACGCATTTCTAATAAATAATGTGTAATATACTTAAAATTTGATATTATAATATTCTATTGTTTTATTACTCATTTTCTTAAATTCAAACTTATGAGATCACTTTTACTGATACTTCTAACTTTGTTTTATAATTTAGGCTCAATCAGATCTCTTATGTGAAATTTGATTCTACAGTTACAAAACTTACACGTCTCCAGTTGCCGACGCTTGCTACAAAGTTTCATTCTCACTTGTTAAGAAGTTTAGAGCACTTTAGGCAACTCATTTATACCTGGGTAGCATCTTTGGACATTGTTTACCAGTAATATCCTGTATGTTGAATGTAGCGATACAAAGGAAGCTATTTTTGTCTACCAAATCTTGTGGTACTCATCTAGCTTTAAATGAGCTTGCTTTGCACAAATACATTGAGAAAGAATGTCCTCTAGACCTTTAAAGTACAAGATGTCATTTATACTAGTAAAATTTTTCAAGTTTGCAATAGAAGTTACATTGGGATGTGCTAACTATACTTTAATGGAAGTATGCCAATCATCTTACACTTCCTCTTCTTTATCAATAGTAGCAAGAATGTACAAGGGATGGACTTTTTAATAACTTGGACATCTAAACTGTTTTCTACAATTTGAATGAGAACTTTGGAGGCTAATGTTGCTAGTGCATCCGCATGGCAATTGGTAGATTGTTTAGTATGCTCGTATCTTACTTAAGTGAATTTTCCAACTAAAGCTTATACTACAGCCCTATAAGGCGTAAGTGCTGGATCTTTAAGAGTAAATTTACTGTTAGCTTATTTGATGATCAAATTTAAATTGCCACGTATACATAAGTGAGACACTCCATGATGCGCCTCTAGGGTCGAATACATAGAGAGACACTACAACAAAGTGAAATGAAAAGGAAACAAAGAAAAGCTAGCAAGGTTTGGTTAGCTACAAACTGGATATGACACACCAATCGATCCTTCTTGACCTATAATCTGTTAGATATGACTCACCAGTCCAAACTGAACGATCATTCGCTACTACTCCTTACTAAAGGGAATAATTAAGAGTTAAAAGGGTAATGAGAACTAGGGCTACTCAAAGGGGAACTTGTATAAATTATGATATTGAAGATTGATGTCTATGTACAATTAAGTGAGGGTTTATATACCCATCCACTAGGGTTACTTTACATGTATGAAAAGACAAAAGGGTATTCTTATAATTAGGTTACATAATACATATTAAAAAGGGTAAAAGAGACAAAGAATATTTTGTATGAAAAGTAAAGGATCATTTTGGAATGTTATGCCAGAAGACACGTATTATATAGTGGTTGGACATCAGGAATATGGTACAAAGCAGACAAAAAGACGAAAGGAGGGCTTGTGGTCAGGGGCCAACTTGATTTAGATTAAGTTGGAGCTTGGTCAGCCATTCACTATAAAGTAATTAACTTAAGTTGGAGTCAAACATCAATAGTTGTTATGGTCAGTTCAAATAGTCTTGGGGTTGTCTATTTGGATATTTTGTCATGGTGCAGCTGTTTAGCAAGCTTAGTATAGGTGACGGCTTAGTAGTGAGGTCAGTCAGGAAGGACAGATGGAGGTCGGGATAGGAATTCTCATCTTGGATAGGGCTTCCAACTAGTATTTTCCAAGTGAGTCCCTAAAGTTCTCTAACTTAGCTATGTGTGATCGATTTAAGGAGCTGATTCCTATTATCTACCTTAGAGTAAAAAAGATTTGTCTTTAAATCTAAACTGATCTATAGCTCTTGCTCTTTTGGGGCACTTACAGGGTCTTCTCTTATTGATTGGTGGGGAATCAGGTTGGATACATTGAAAGTGGAGGAAACACCGTAGTCATCAGGTAATTCAATCTAGTAGGCGTTGCAATTGATTTTCTTCAGGATCTTGAATGGACCATTAGCTCGAGGAGATAACTTGCTATGTTTCAAGTGTAGGAATCATTCTCGGCTAAGGTATATTCATACTAAGTCTTATGGCAGAAAAGAAACAACTCGGTGACCTTAGCTACCTTCTCTTGTTATCTCTTATTGAACTTGGCAATCTTCTTAGTTGCAAACTGGTGTAGCTTTTGTAATTCTTAGGCTCAATCAACTCTGGATTAACTCTTTTCAGCAGCTGCGAGGTACTGATCAAGTCTAGGGGGATAGTGGGATTGAAGCCATAGATAACCTCAGATGGGGTCTTCTTAGTAGTGCTATGGATAATTCAAACAACCTCGAATGGAGGGTCACTTAGTGGTGCTATAGACATTTCAATTGTATGCGAATTTCATAACTAGTAGATACAGATCTTAGTCCCTCAAGTTCTTTCTCACAACAGCTCTAAGTAAGTTTCCTAGTATCCTGTTCATTACTTCAATCTAACTATCAGTTTGAGGATGGCTATTAGAGTTAAATACAAGTTTGGTTTCAATTCTTCCCCATAGAGTCTTCCTAAAATAACGTAAGATTTTTATGTCCTGATCTGAAATAATGGTCTTTGACACTCCATCTAGTCAAATAACTTCCTATAAAAATAAATCAGCAATATCGAATGCCATTTTGCTGAAGCAATCTACTACAACAAATGCAGAATCTTTTTTCCTGAATGTCCGGGGCAACCCTAGGACAAAGTCCATGCTGAGGTCAGCCTAAGGTAAGGTTGGTATTGTTAAGGGCATATATTTTCCATAAGTCTCTCTTTTCCCCTTAGCTCGCTTGTATACTTTATAACTACCAACTACCTTATGGACATCTTTAGCCAAACTAGGTTAGTAAAAATTTTCCTTCGACAAATTGGTCATCTTAGTCTCTTCAAAGTGACCAGATAATCCACCACTATGAGCTTCCTTGACTAAGAGCTCATACGTGGAACAGTTCGGTATGCATAGCCTTCTTTCTTTGAAGAGATAGTCATCTCGGACATAATAGCCTGTAACAAAAACTCTATCTCTATACTGCTTCACAATAGGACCAAAATGAGGATCATGAGCATACTGCTCAGTGATAAGCGAGAATCCCAATAATTTTGTCTACAAAGTAGTCAACAAGATTTGTTGACATGACAAAGCATTGGCAACCACATTTGTGCTTCCTTTCTTATGCCAGATCACATATGAAAACCCTTCCATGAACTCCAACCACTTGGCTTATCTCTTTGAGAGTTTGTTTTGTCTCCTAAGATGCTTTAATGATTCATGGTTAGTGTAAATAACAAACTTTCAGGGTAGTAAATAGCATCGTTAAATAGTAAGGGCTAAAAAAAGAGAGCATTACTCTTCTTGTATACAGAATAGTTCAGCATAGCACTACTAAGCTTCTTACTATGGTTGGCGATGGGTCATCATTCTCGCATTGGGATGATGCCAATTCCGATGCCTAACGCATCACATTCCAATTCAAAAGGCTTGTCAAAATCTGGTAGTGATAAGACATAGGTAGAGGTGAGCTTCTCTTTGATCTCCCTAAAGCTCTATTTACCTTTGTCGTTTCATTTGAACCTATCACTCTTTTTTGTCAGCTTTATCAAGGGGGTGGTTGTGGTATTGAAGTTTTTAATGAATTACTTATAAAAAGAAGCATGACCACGAAAACTTCAAACTTCAGTGACATTCTTCAACATCGACCATTCCAAAAGAGCTTAGATCTTTTTCTTATCTTCTCGGATTTCTTCCCTTGATACTACATAATTTGTTCTAATAGAACATACACTTCTTCAGGTTCTCGAATAACTTCTCGACTCGTAATATTTCAAAAACATCTGAAAGATGTTGGACATGATTATCCAGGTCAACACTATAAATTAGTATATCATTAAAGTATATGACCATATATCTTCCAATCAAAAGGCTCATCACATGGCTCATTGGTCTCAAGAATGTGCTTGACACATTGGTAAGTTCAAACGGCAAAACCAACAATTCATAGTGATCATGCCTCGTCTTGAAAGCAGTCTTCCACTCATCACGCATTCTCATGCAAATTTGGTGATAACCACTTCGTAAATCAATCTTTAAAAATATTTTAGTGCCGTGAAGCTCATCCAACATATCATCAAGCCTTGATGTTAGGTATCTATACTTAATAGTGATACGATTGATTATACGGCCGTCAATGCACATGCGCCATGAACCATCTTTCTTTGAGATGAGTATAGTTGATAAAGTACAAGGGTTCATGCTTTCCCTCACATATCTTCACTCTATGAGATCATTTACTTATTTTTACAGCTCAATAGCCTAATCAAGATTCATTTTGTACCTAAGTCAATTTGATAGGGCGGCACCTGGCTGTAGATCAATCTATGCTTCAGACCAAGGGTAGTCCATAAGGTAGTTCCTTAAGAAACAAGTTAGAAAACTCATCAATCAGTCGTCGGATTTCGTTTAGGACATCTGTTAGATCTCTCGTCTCCAGCAATCTCTTAATCAATAGAAATATAGGCTCTTCGGCTTTCTCAGCAGTTTAGAGCTCTCTTTGACTCATCATTAGGGCCTTCTTTTTACTTGCTTGAGTGAGTTAATTATGGGTCTCATTTACTTAGGTTGGGGTCATAGGTTGTAATACGATCTTCTTTCCATCCTTAACAAAGGTATAGGTGTTTTTGTACCTATCGTAAGTAACACATCAGTCGAACAACTAAGGTTATCCGAGCAATAGATGTCATCCCATAAGGATGACATTACACATTACTTCATCTCTGTACACACTTTTAACACTAAACGACATGGTTACTTATTCAGTCAAGTGTAAAATACCCTTATCATGAAGCTAATATAACTTATAAGGTTAGAGATGCTTAGAGGTTAGCAGACCTAACCTTTGTACAAAGGATTGTGCAATTATGTTAGTATAACTTTCGCCATCCACTATAATGGTGCACAACTGTCCTTTGATAGTACACTTAGTATGGAATAGATTTTACCTTCGATCTTCCTCGGAGTTCAACAAGGAACTTAGTACTCGCCTTAGTACTAGGGTTATCACTTCTCCCTAGTCAGCATAGACACAGGTCTCCTCTTTCTCCTTAGCTTTAGCTCTCCCAACATCCTTCTCCTCCTCAAGCTTACTTTCGTTAGTGCTATCTACTACATCTCTTAAGGGCACCATGATACGTCGGTTTGGACACTCAGTAGCCATGTGTCCGAAGCCTAAGCATTTAAAGCACTTCATCTTATTGATCTTCTACCTAGAGGTCTACCTTCTTTCATATGTCCTTAGCATCAGTCTGGCCTTAGTTTGGCTAAGTTAGCTTGCTCAGCCGTATTAGCCTGCTTGGCTATCGTCAAGTCGGTCATTCTTCTCCTTGGCTCGACTTAACCAGGTCCACGTGGAATAAAGGTTTAGGAGAATGTTGGTCTAGGTCGACTTAGAACTCTTCTTCTTTGTTTTTTGACCCTCTACGCTATCTTAATTGCCTCTTCTAAGGTATAGAACCTTTGTACCTCCACAATATTGTGAATCTCATATTTAAGTCTAGAAATGAATCTCCATATTATATGAGCCTCTAGTTCTTCTACGTTGACTTGGCATAAGCATTTGGAACTCATCACATAATCATCAACTATTCGGCTTCCTTGGCGAAGTTCCTATAACTTTGCAAATGCATCCTATAAGTAGGTCTTTGGTATAAATCTACCCCTCAACAACCTCTTCATCTCATCTCAAGTTCTTATACCTTGTCTTCTATCCCTTGCTCTAGCTACATTCAGATTTTTCCACTACATTGTGCCATACCTAAAGAACTCTAGTGCATCAAGTTAGACATTTATAGCTTCTATATATCCCTTCTTGACCTTCTCTTCCTACTCCAACTATTTATCAATATCTCTACTTATACCGAAGGGCTGAATTTGGACCTTAATATTATCAAGTCTTTGAGGAGCTCGATGTTTTCGTTCTCGTGCTTGATAGTATTTAGCTTCTACTTCTTCCTTTTCGTTAGTCTCCACATCTACTTCCTTATCATCGTCTTCTATCTCTTCTAACTTTAGCCTCCCTTTAACAATGCGGTCTACAACTCCTTAAGCTCGTTGGGGTTAAACTAGGTGGTTGGCTTGGCTACCTTGGCCATAGCTTTTCTCTAAAACATTGTCGGGTGGGTTATGCTGTGGCATACCATGAGGTTGTTACCTATTAACTTGCATCGTAATTACCAGACTCTTAACAAAGTTAGTGAGTTTATCAAGCTTGTCATCAACTAACCTAGGAGTGTTACTATCATTTTGACCACGACTAGGTTAAGTGTCACTGCTCTAGTCTCCTATAACACTTTGAACACTTGAATTCGATGTAGTGCATGATTTTCCAAACATATTAACAACATAATACATAGGAAAAACAATGCTACCTTACTACTCAAAACTTCAACTAGCATACAAACAACCTTGACACCTAATAGTCACTCGAATGGGACAGAATTGAACTTGCTCTGTTTTCGTAATGAAAATCAAAGTAAAAGCAGAGTAACAATGGAACCAAACTTACCAACACACAAATCTTCACTACATGGTTCATAACTCTAAAATTATCTTATATGAACACACTTAAATAGCTATAAAAGGAACATGACAGCCATTAACTGGAAAGAAAACCAAAACTTTACTATAACTTCACATACTCTTTCTCGGAACCGTGCTTTGATACTAGTGAAACTAATACATATCTGGGGTCATACATATGGAAAGATACCGCAATGAAGTGAAATGAAAAGGAAACAAACAAAAGTTAGCAAAGTCCAGGTAGTTACCAATTGGATATAAGACACCAATTGATCCTACTCGCCCTACAATTCACTAAATATGACTCACCGGTTCCAATTGAAGGGTTACTCGCCACTAATTCTTGCTAAAGGGAATTGATAAGAGTTGAAAGGATAATGAGAACACTAAGGTTGCTCAAAGGGGAACTCGTTTAAATTATGATATTGAAGATTGATGTTTGCGTACAATTAAGTGGAGGGTTATATACCTATCCACTAGGGTTACTTTACATGTATGAAAAGACAAAAGAGTATTCTTATAATTAGGCTACATAATACATACTAAAAAGGGTAAAAGAGACAAAGAATATTTTGTATGGAAAGTAAAGGATCCTTTTGGAATATCATGTTAGAAGACATGTGTTGTATGGTGGCTAGATGTTAGGAATATAGTATAAAGTAGATGAGAAGAAGAAAGGAAGGCTTGCAATCAGGGGTTGACTTGATCTGGATCAAGTCGGAGCCTAGCCAACCATTTACTATAAAGTAATTAACTTAAGCTGGGATTAGACATCAGTAGTTTGTATGGTTACCTTGGATAGTCAAAGGGCTGTCTGTTGGGATATTATGTCATGGTGTAGCTATTTGGCAAGCTTGGTGCAAGTGATGGCTTAGTAGTAAGGTTGGCAAAGGCAAGAAACTTGGAGGCTAAGATAGGAATTCTTGTCTTGGATGGGGCTTTGAACTAGTATTCTCCAAGTAAATCCTTAGAGTCCCCTAACTCAGCTATGTGTGATCGGTGTAGGGGGCTAATTCCTATTAATCCAGTATTTTTTGTAGAAATGAGTTCAAGCAACAAAGCTTCATCTTTAGCTTCATTATTGGTATAGTTGAAGTCCAACTTGAAACTTAGAGGTATCTCTTGGCCTTCAAGAGATGTCAATACTATTCCAGCTCCTCGTCTAGTGTTACTAGAAGGGCCATCAAATTGCATTTTCCATTCTCCATTTACTTCTACTCTCATGGTGTCTTCATGGAATCATATGAGAATCATTGTGAGACTCTACAAAAACTGGTAATTAACTCACAATTGATCAATTCGGAGATAGTTTGTAAAATTTAGGACGATCATGTAAATAATCCGATTGAGCTAGAATTTTACAATGAAATTAAAAATGTTATTCAAAATGACCCCATAAGTTTAAAATTAGGAAAACAAAACAATAAAATATTAAATTATTAGGTTATAAGTATATTAACCATTAATTATTGGAAACATGTCGTTAATTATCGGAAATATGTAGAACAAGTTTCGATAATTAATGAATGGTTAAAGATAAATTATATATAAGTACATAAATTAATAAGGAAAAGAAAAATAAAAGTTTAGAACTTGAGACACACTTTAGAATGTATGAATTATATTAACGTCCTTAAAATCAAGTTGAACCTTCATAACGAAAGTAATAAAAATTAAGAGAAATAATTGTATAGTTTTAATATCTCAAATTAAGCTCATTTATATACGATTTTGTTATAATTATTAAGTTTATTAAGCTTAGTAGCTATACCATAGAGTTTCATAATTTTAGATATAGCTTATAATAAATCTTTTGAAATCAATGACATGATCTTAATAACTAATATTAGTGAGTAAAATTATATATAAGATGAATAAGAATAAGTCACAAATAATTAATAGAACCTACTCATATATATCATATATTAACGAAAAGAGTATTTCGGATCATATCTTGGAACTTAAGACTAATAAAAAATTAGTTTCGAATAAGACTAAAAGGCAATATAAGTTTTCTAAAAGTTATAAGGAATAGTCTTGTAAAGTCTTATTTCAAAAATAAGTTGATGTACGATTAATATAAATTATAACATAAAGTTTATTGGGTTAAATTTTAATTAGTTTTAAATTAGATGTATAATATAATGTTTAGCTATTTTTAAAGTGCATTACAAAACTTTATAAATAATAAATTATGATAAAATTAACCTTAAAAGACAATGTAAAATTGAACTAAGAAAAAAAAAACATATATCCAACCGCTTTAATATGGTAGTAAAGATTTGTAATATATATGGCTTAAAGCCATTTAGTGAGAATTAGGATTATAGATGAGAGTTAGACAAATTGAGAAAAGAAAAAAGAATCAGGCAAGAAAGAGAGGAAGAGAGAGAGAGAGAGAAAAAAAAAAAGAAAGAAGAAGAAAAGAAAAAGAAGAAAAAAGGGAAAGAAAGGAAAAAAAGAAGAAAAGGGAATGGGAGATTTGATTTTTCTAGTGCTTGATATATTCAAGTAACTTTATTTTCATAATTATAAATATTATTTATTTTAATTGATATTTAATGGTCGTAGAAAAGATATAGTTGTAACCTCATTATTTTGCTAAATTGAGTATTTTGTTTATATGATTACATAAATTTTGTCTTGTTCGAATTTTAAGCTTAGAATATTGATAATTATATTTTTATTATTATTTCTATTTAATAACCTGTAAAAGAGCTAGTTAAATATATATATATATATTTGTATGAATAATCTTTTTTTGTATATAGCTAATTAAGCCACGTAGTTAAAATGGAGTCTAATTAATCCCATCATTAGTATGTGTAGTATAATATGATGAGTTCATGTATAGGATAAATCACATATTATACAGTATTTCAAACGTAATTAGTCCTATTTAAAAAATATACACACATGGTATAGATATATATTATTTATTAAATGATACTTTTACTAATGACATTATGTTACAATTATTATATATATATATATCTATGTAGCAAGGGTTATATGATAAGTAATATAGAACTTGAACAATTGAGTAAAATTATAAATTTAAATTAAAAATAATGATTTGAAGCTTATATGTAAAAAGGATATAAGTAATAAAATGATGTTTATATTATAGGAATGGGTGGCAACAATACGACTCACATTAAACTCGAGTGACCAAATCAGAGACTTTAGGTAAGTTGGGATCCATGTTTCACGACATGTTAAAGTACTGTGTTATAGTACTCGGAGACCTAGGAGTGCTTTTGATTGTGCTTGTAACTTAGTTGAATGTACACGTGCTTTGCGTGTGATTGTTACTTGAATTATGGACTTAGAGTGTTGATTTGTATGTTCATACTTGATTCACTTTGTTTTACGAAATGGTTGATCACCACCTAACTGGATGTAACTAAAGACAATCTTTTACCAATTGGACATGCATAGCAACCATTAGGGGGAAACGATTAGGATTCTCAGGCTAAATGTGGACCTCCTTCGATGAGGATAGTTGAAATAATCCTTTCCTTACCTTTAACTGAACAAAGTAGTAAGAGAAGAGGTGACGGTAATGTTAGGGGCCATGGTTCAAATGTAGTTATAGGAGGAGGGTGTTCTCTATTGTATAAGCTTCGGTTTGGTTTCGATTTGCAAGTATACGACGTCATCTCCTTGACTCGGATTAGAGCGAGCATAGTTTCTCTAATCTCACGACAGATTGGATAATGTTGTGCGATGGCATTTGCTTATTTGCATTACATTTCATTAAAATAATTTAATTGAAAACCATGTTTATGCTTGATGTACTCTTTTTGTCTCCGTCCTATTTATTGAGCTAGTTGTGCTTACATCTCTAAAGACCTTACTATTGGTTGACTAATGATTAAGAAGGCCACGCTATAACTACCATCGAGATAATGTACTTCAACTAGGGAGTTAGGACAACTGGAGACCCATAAGAACTAAACTTTTGCTTAGCTATCTTTTACTTTTTATAGAAAGTAACTAGCATATGATACTTTGGAGATGCCACTGGTTTCCAACATGTTGTATGTAAATGCTACAACCTATGGTTTTTGGAAAACATTTCAAGAATCCTTGAAACTTTAGTTGAGTGGAAATATAATTATTTTACTAATTTGTAAACTATTAATGCTCTTGAGCAAGTATTAGGAAAAGCTCTAACATAAGTTTCACTAATAACAGGTGTAGAATTGGATACTTCAAAGCAATTGAGTTGAATACTCCTACTGTGAATTATGTCCATGGAAGCAGCTGTAACGATAACTTCTACCCTAGAATAGTTTATATGGTGAGACTGTTATGAATCAATCCCTTTGGTACGTAATAGTTTTAAGTTGATATCAAAGCATTCTGCCAGCCGGAAGGGCATATCCTTACTTAGTAGTAGCCTTAGACTTATGTAATTAAACAGATAAGGACGTTAGCTCTATAAGGGAGGTAGATTGTAATTCTCTTTACATATTAGGTGACTTAACTTTAAATCATCAAAGTGCTTTTTGATGTAGTGACTCAGAGTGTGTCGAAACTTCGAAGTTAAGTGTACTCGAGCTGGAGCAATCTTAGGAATGGTAACTTACTGAGAAGCTGTTGCATTAGGGGACAAAACCATGTAGCGTTCCATGTCAAAGAGGATAATACTTCGATGGAAAAAGTTCTAATTGAATCATTATAGGTGGTATTAGAGCACAATTCTAGTGAACTTGCTTTGAAATGTTATAATTAAAAGAAGTAGACATTATAGGAACACGGTGAGAGTGGGTAGTAATAAGTAGGTAGTATAGGATTGTACTAGAAATTATAGAGCAAGAAGTGATTATAACACTAAATTAAGATAAATTTTAACTAATCTTGAATCCAACTATGGGATCACATGGAGAATTGACAGCTAGTTGAAGTAATTCAAAAAGAATGGAGAAGAGTCCCTTATCTAATATGGAGATGAGATGTGAAGATTATCATTAGAAATGGTAACTTAGGATATGTTTGATACTGTAGATTGGATTGTTGAAAAGTCTATTAATGCGATGTGTTGTAGTTGATGATAATAGAGATTAATTTGAGTCCTTAGAATAATAGATATACTATGATAGTGCTATTGATTAAAGATGGATGGAAAATAAGAGATTACGATTGAGAGAATGTTAGTTAGATATGTTAATAAGGGCAAGAGACAAAGACCTTACCTTGTTAGTATGACTTAGATTCTTACTAGCATATTATGTATCTTTAGACGTTACCCTTAAAGGATTATTGACTGGTTTCTCATATTTTCTAGGATCATTTAGAGTAGGCAAAAAGGAAAAAAAAAAAAAACAAAACCCTTTAAGCTAAGAGGATCCACCCTAAACCTACAATTCAATGAACTGCACGTGGATTAGGAACATATAGAATTCTAAGATGATATCAGCTTGATATTTAGTATAAATATGAGATAGTATAGTAGAGGGTGAAATAAAACATAGTATAGAAGAGAATCTTGAAAAAGACAAAAAAACAAAGGGAAAGGTCAAAAGATGATTTACAAAATGGATTAGAACCTATATTGTACAAAAGGAGAAAGCGGTATATGAGATAATAGTAAATACTAGCATAGAAGAATTTGATAATGATTAGGTATATGGGATAATTATTGTTTCTGATTTTCCTATGGAGATATAAAGTACTGAATCAACAAGTGAAAATAATGATGATTTAATTAGTGGATAAATGTGGTGGAATTCTTTTGAATGAAGGATTGTTATTAGTGATTTGAATGATGGATATATTATGATTAATGGTTATGTTTTATTGTGATGTTAGAGTTAATCCTATGTTAGCTGTTCATATATGTGGACATTTTGCTGATTTGTTAATAGTTATTGTTATACTACTTGACAAATGTGTATTATTTTGGTTATGTGGATATGTTATAAAATTTTAAAGTACTTGTAATTAGGGATGTGAAAGGATCAAAGGTGTTTTGAGTGACTAATATTGAAAGTCCTTTGCATATGTAAGAGTGGTTAGAGAAACTATAATATGAGGCTATAATTAGGTTATGAATCATTTAGCCCTTAATGAATAACGAATCGAAGACTTATATGTTTAGAATTGTAGGTAAGTAGAAGTGAAGCAAAATAAGTTAGTGAGATCATTATGTTGTGTTGAAGCAAACTGAATGATAGTACTTATGTTCAATTATAAGGGATGGATGATTATTAAATGGTAAATGAGAAGTGAAGTAAGATTGTCAAATAAACTATGAATAAATGTATATTCAGGTACCTTAAAATAGTAGTTGTAAGATGAGTAATGATTGACAGTGGAAATGCAAATTTAAGCAAAAAGTTTAGAGAGGATTAGGATTTTCAGTCAAAAGTTTCGTCGTTATTTTAAGATCAATCTAGATAGGACATAACCACCAGGAAGTGAATTTTATAGGAAGGTTACCCAATGGTACATCTATTATAATATTATGATAAGGAATAATGATCTAGTACCTTACTATAGAAAAAAACTAGAGGAGACAAAAGGTCTTAAGTGGTAAAAGGAGTGTGGATAAACTTTAAGGAGATGATAAATCGTTTGAATTCACCAAGAAAAGTGGTATCCCATGATAAGATGAATAAGTCACTTTGAGTGCTAATTTGTTAGTTAAAGAAAGGGAAGCTTTAAACTCTTAGAATTTAATAATATCAAAGATTCACTTAGAGTATACTCATATGAAGCTAGTAGAACAAGCTGTAGAAAATTTGTAAACGAGGTGATTAAAAGGATGGATTGGATTACTTAATAGGTGTTTGGTAGTAAGTTCGAATGAGATATATAATTTAATAATGGTGTTCAGACTAAGACAGTATGGAGACTATTCCTTGACAAATTTGGTTTAATTAAGTGCTATGAGTTAGAAAAATTGTTGTTTGACCCTTATTACTAAAGTAATGGATAAGAAAATTGAGTTGAGATCATTATTTAAGCGATCCAAGTTTTAGGGAGTTAGAAGATAAGTAGTGAATTTTAATTAAGAATAACCATTTTCTCTTAGCTGAGTGATAGTAATGAAAGCATTAAGTAATGGAACGAGGAGTACATTATTTTCTCAAATATTATGTTCAACTTAAAAGAGAGATATTATGGAGGTAGGAATTACAAAATTTATAAAGGAATAGCAATGGAATTGGTTAAGAGTCATCGATGTTAAATGAGTGAATGTTCTTTTGAGGCAATATCTGCATATGGAGGAGGAATTAGAGATATAGAGGAATTTAATCCTGATTGTCTAAATGTATGTCATAGAAGACATGCATGACGATAAAGGGAATGGTGCTAAAAGATGAAGGAATATTATCATGATGACTATGTAATAATTTGGGAATTGAAGGTAAAATCATAGTAGGATTTATGATATACAAGTATTTAGATCCCTAACTTTAAATTAATAGTTGACATGTAAGTTGAGCCTAACTAGTTAGAATTTAAGTTTTACGAATAAGAGAATTGGGTGATAATCATAAAAATAATATATAATCGTTGTAAAAAATATGTATATATAAATGGAAATGCAGTTACAATATTGATACTAAGGTGTTTATATCTTGTAAGACAGAAGTCAGTAAATGGAAAATAATTTAAGGTGATTGAGATTGTCATTATTTGTCAATTTAGAACTTATTTTTAGAGGAAGGATATTAACTTGAAGAGCTATAGATTATGGTTAAAATGGAATTTAGGAGAAAAGCTACTAAGGGTAGGTGATTAAAAGTTTTGTAGATATTTACAAGTAAGAGACTAGGGAAAGAATCAAGAAGTACTGGATCTAGTAGTTGTACATAAATGTGTAAATGTATTTTTGAAAATTTCATTGGTGTAACTTGATCCTTAAAAAAAAATTGAAGTTTATGATTAAGTTAGCTAAGAATTGAACATATAGCTAAAGCTCTGTATTGGGTATTTTAAATGGGACCTTATAAGTTAAAGGAGTGACTTCAAAGAACTATTGGATAAGAGATTTATATATGTAAGTAATTATTTGCAAAAGACATCTATATTATTTGAAGAGGAAAAGATATAGGGTGTAAGGAAGATAGGATGAAGGATAAAGTGAATTAATCAAAATAAGTATTTTCAACCCTAAATTAAAAAATTGTTTAATTAATTATAAGGAGCAATAGTATTTTTCTGAAGTAACTTTAGTTGGAGAGTTATCAATTTCAAATCAAGTTGGAGGAAGTCTCTATGTCTACGATATGATATAGACATTACTAAAGTTAAGCAACCATAAGTGGTATGTTAAATTGAAGAAGCATGACTTTTGGATGGGATAATATTTCTTTCCTCAAATGAGTTATATGTAGAGAAGAAACTTCCATAGATATAAAAAATGTTAAAGCAGATTAGGAGAAGATAATTGATAAACACTACTAAGAAAGAAGATCAATTAAGGTAACTAGATGTACGAAAATGGTATAAAACAACTGTACACTTCATATGAACAATTGCAATAGAAAATCCAATAGAAGAATAGCAAATTTGAGACGGTCAAATTTCTTTTTTGTTGAGTTTCTTGTCATGCCAACCATATAAGTATATTATGTCCTGTTGAGTCTTGTCAAGCAATGAGTTCTTCTTAATACTATCTCCCTTAATAAATCTATTGGTCAATAGTCATATTTATTTTTATTGAGTTGAGTCGAGTCAAGTCAAATTGAGTTGATCCAAATTTTCAATCATCTCATTTGAATCCGAACTAGAGGAAAGTCAAGATTTACCAGATTTACTTTTGTTAACCTTATGTTAAGCTATATGAAGAAATAAATGAAAAACTATGGTAACCGCATAGTCAATGAGTTCTTCTTAATACTATCTCTCTTAATAAATCTATTGGTCAATAGTTATATTTATTTTTATCGAGTTGAGTTGAGTCGAGTCAAATTGAGTTGATCTAAATTTTCAATCATCTCATTTGAATCCGAGGTAGAGGAAAACCAAGATTTACCAAATTTACTTTTGTTAACCTTATGTTAGCAATATGAAGAAATAAATGAAAAACTATGGTAACAGCATAGTTAATGAGTTCTTCTTAATACTATCTCTCTTAATAAATCTATTGGTCAATAGTCATATTTATTTTTATCGAGTTGAGTCGAGTCAAGTCAAATTGAGTTGATCCAAATTTTCAATCATCTCATTTGAATCCGAGGTAGAGGAAAGTCAAGATTTACCAAATTTACTTTTGTTAACCTTATGTTAAGCTATATGAAGAAATAAATGAAAAACTATGGTAACAGCATAGTCATTGTGAGTAGAAGATTATGAATGAGAGGAAATGTTGGTGACTTGAGATGGATTAGAACAAACATTAATAATCATAAGTAAAATGTAGGAATTAGTAAAACAAAGAGCAAAATGGAGGGTAAACCAACAACATAATTTGTAAGATTATGGAGTTATGTCATAAGATAGTATAATATGATTAGAGGACTATAGTGATAGTATAAGGCATGATTGATATCGAAGTATGGAATGTAAAGGAACAAAAAAAAAAAATGGGATTGAGAATTTAAGAGATAAATGAAGAAGTCAAAGTAGAGGCTTAGATAGAGGAGGATTTGGAATCTCAATTTGAAGAGCGATTCAAAAGCCTAATCAAAAGATAGTTTTGAATGTACAAAACAAACTATAATTTTAAGTAGATAAATTAATAAGGAAATAAGAAGAAGAAAAGAAAAAGAAAGAAAAAAAGGAAAAGAAGAAGAAGAAAAGAGAGTGGAAGATATAATTTTTCCTGTGCTCGATATTTTCAGGTAACTTTAGTTTTATAATTATAAGTATTATTTCCTTTAATTGATATTTAATGGTCGTAGAAAAGATATAGTTGTAACCTCGTTATTTTCCCGAATCGAGTATTTTGTTTGTACGATTACATAAATTTCTTCTTGTTCGAATTTTAAACTTAAAATATTGATAGTTATATTTTTATTATTATTTCCATTTAATAACCTGTAAAAAGAGCTAGTTAAATATATATATATATTTGTATGAATCATCTTTTTTTCATATCAATATAAATAAGTCATGTAGTCAAAACGAAGTCTAATTAATCCCACCATTAGTACGTATAGTAAAATATGATAAGTTTACGTATCGGATAAATTACATACTGTATAGTATTTCAAACGAAATTAGTCCTATTTGAAAAATCTACGTAGATGCTATAAATATATATTATTTATTGAATGATACTTTCACTAATGGGATTATTTTATTATTATATATATGTAACAAGGGTTATACGATAAGTTACATAGAACTTGAACAACTAAGTAAAATTATAAATTTAAATTGAAAATAATGAGTTGAAGTTTATATGTAATAAGGATATAAATGTTAAAATGATGTTTATATTATTAGAGTAGGCAACAACAGCATGACTTACATCAGACTCGAGTGAGTAAATAAGAGATTTTATGTAAGTTAAGATCTATGCCTCGCTGCATGTTGGAGTATTTTGTTATAGTACTCGAAGACCTAAGATTGCTTTTGATTGTGCTTGTAACTTAGTTGAATATGCACATGCTTTGTATGTGATTGATATGTAAATTGTGGACTTAGAGTGTTGTTTTGTATGTCTATATTTGATTTACTTTGCTTTGTGAAGTAGTTGATCACCACTTAACTAGACGTAACTAAAGACTAATCTTTTACTAACTGGACATGCATAGCAACCATAGGGGAAAACGATTAGGATTCTCGGCCCAAACATGGACCTCCTTCGATGAGGATAGTTAAAATAGTCATTTCCCTACCCTTAGTCAAACTAAGTGACAAGAGAGGAGGTTATGGCAATGTTAGGGGTTGTGGTTCAAAGGTGATCATGGGAGGAAGGTGTTCTCCATTGCATAAGACTTGGTTTGGTTTTGATTCGCGAGTGCACGACGTCAATCTCGTCAACCTGGATTAGAGTAAGCATAATTTCTTTGATCTCACGACGGACTGAATAACATTATTCAATAGCATTTGTTTGTTTACATTACATTTCATTAAAATAATTTGATTGAAAACTATGTTTGTACCTGATGTGCTCTTTTGTTTCTGTCTTACTTACTGAATTAGTTGTGCTTATATCCCTATAGACCTTACTACAGGTTGACTAATGATTAAGGAGGCCATGCCATAACTATCCTTGAGATAGTGTACTTCAATTAGGGAGTGAGGACAATTGAAGACTTGTAAGAACCAGACTTTTGCTTAGCCATCTTTTACCTTTTATGGAAAGTAACTGGCATAAGGTACTTCAGAGATGCTACTGGTTTCTAATGTGTTGTTCGTAAACGCTAAAACCTATGGTTTTTGGTAAACATTTCAAGAATGCTAGAAACTTTAGTTGAATGGAAATACAACTATTTTATTAATTTGTAAACTACTAGTGTTCTTGAGTAGGTATTAGGAAAAGCTCTAACATAGGTTCCACTAATAACAGGTACATAATTGGATGCTTCAAAGAGATTGAGTTGAGTACACCTGGTGTAAACTAAATCTATGGTAGCAGCTGTTAGGCTAACTTCTACCTTAGAATAGTTCGTATGCAAGATTGTTACTACTCTATCCCTTCATGGTGTGATAATTGTGTCTTGGGCATGAGTCCCATATGTTGCAGAAGACTAAGCTAGGAGATTTACCAGAGCTAGAGACTTAATAGCCTTAAGTAGCGTAACTGTAATGTCAAATTCCAATGAGAGGAGCAACCATTTTTCAATTCTACTCGAGAGAGCTGGTAATGATAATAAGTACTTTAATGGATTTGAGTGAGTGATAAGGTTAACCTTATGTACCAAGTAGTAATGGAATAATTTTTGCATAGTGAATATAAGCACAAGACATTGCTTCTTGTAAGCTGAGTAGTTGGTCTTACTTCCTTGGATGGATTGACTTAAGTAGTAGCTTGGTTGCTCTTTACCATCTAGATCTTATGCTAGTAAAGCCCTAATGGACCTATTAGTGGATGTCAAATAGAGGGTCATCGGCAAATCTTTAACGGGCATTGTCATTGTTTGTAGAGAAGTAAGTATCTCCTTTATTCGTTAGATGGCTTCTTCTTGTTGCCTCCACTAAAATGGTGCTCTTTTCTTCATAAGTTGCTGTAAGGGATGTGAAATTTCCATTAGTGCTGGGATGAATTGTCTGATATAAGAAACTTTCCCAATACATTATATTCTAACTCTTAAGTAAGATTAGGTAGCGAGTAACCTCACCGGACCACCTCATACGTCATATCAAGTTGTGCCATGAGTTTTTAGAAGTTTCATTGGTGCATCATATCTTATGTAACTGTTTGTGGGTTTACTTGTGTTTCACTTTTTCTATAATTTTCACACTTTTCTATCACCTTTTTTAAGCTTTCAGTAAGCTCAAACCTACCCTAATGAATGGCCTTATTTGTTTTCAATGACGGTTCTACATCATCTTGGTATTAAAACAGAGGTTTCGTTTGAGTAAGTTGTATTTGAGTTTTTGTAAATTAGTGTTTGTTGTGATAGTGTATCAAGGTGGTGTGAAGATTCGCTAAAGTGTTCACATAAGTTAAGGGGTTTAATAGTTGCTTTCATGTATACTTTGTTTTGCCTTATTTTGAACACCTGAAAATAGAGCAAGTTCTAGTTAGGTTTATTGTTCTTTGGAGGAGTTGCTATATTCACAAATCAATTAAACCTTCGTAAAGGAAGAGTGTGTGTTTGTTTCTTTGGCGTGAAGAATTGTATTTGTTGTTTCTAATAATCTGATTTGTTATTGAGTTTATTAAAGAAAATGACTAACCTAAGTGTTAACACTAGAATTGGGGATGACATTAGTGGTGTTCTCTACCATGGCCAACAACCCCAGGGTACCCTTTGGAGTATAGACAAAAGACTTGATGAAGTGGCTAACCTCTTAGTTGATTTAACCAGAGTTGTTCATGCAATGGCCTATCGACCTATTGAGGCTGTGTAGAATACTTTGCAAATTGCTCAACCTGTTAGGGGATAGAACCTAGCTTGACAAGTTTAAGGTGAACGAGTAAGAGGATGAGTACGACAAAGGATTAACTTGGGAGATGTGGATGATGATGAAGAAAAGGAGTATAATGAGGAAGAAGAGAGAGCTCAAGCACCCTGAGCTGCCAACTATGTGAAGTTTCAAATTCCAAGCTTCAATGGTTTAGGGGGTGCAGATGATTATTTGGATTGGGAGGAGAAAGTTGAGCATGTGTTTGATTATTACTAGTACAAGGATCGAAAGAATGTGAGGACTGTTGTTGTTAAGTTCTCAGGGTATGTTGCCATGTAATGGAAGAACTTCCAACTTATGAGGAGACGAGAAGGATTTAAAAAGGTTAATACTTGGCTTGAGATGAAGGGGATCCTTATAAACAAGTTTATATTAGATACTTATTTGTAGGACACTTTTGCTTAGCTTCAAGAGTTAAGGTAAGGACGCCAAACTATTGATGAGTATGTTCAAGAGTTCCAAATGCTTATGATCTAATGTGAAGTAGATAAGCCATCAGCTTGAACAGTATTGAGATTTCTTACTAGATTAAGAAATGACATTCAAGATATTGTAGAACTTCAGCAGTTCACTATGATGGATGAGGTTATAAGAATAGCCCAGCGAGTGGAGAGGCAAAGAAGGAGTAGAATGCTAACTCTATCCCCAATGAGCCAACCTAGTTAGTCGAACCTAAAGAAGTTACCAAGTTTAGTTATGTACCGAGCGAACCAGAAAGGTAGATGTCAGAGCCAAACGGAAGGGCCGACCTAATGGTAACATACCAGCGAAAGCATATGAGAAGAGATTAGGATTTGGAAGGAAGACTAGCCAAATCAAGTGCTTTAAGTGCTAAGGATTTTGGTACATGGCGACTTAGTACTCGAACTAAAGGACTATGATCATCAAAGGAGATGTCTTGAAGATCGAAGTAGATAGTACAGATGAAGAACCTAAAGAGGAGAAAGAAGTGGGAGATGTAATTGGTGTTAGTGCTGACCTGATTGAGGAAGATGTGTTTGTAGAGTACCTAAATAAGTTAACCCTAGTTGTTCGACGTGTAATGAGCTTGAAACCCTCTATTGAGGAGGAGTAGAGAGAGAAGTTATTCCACATCACCTACAAAGTGAATGATCAAGTATGTACACTCATAGTAGATAGTGGAAGCTATACTAATGTGACATTTGCTGGTTAAGAAACTTAAGCTGCTGACCACTTCACATCCAAAGTCATATAAATTACATTGGCAAAACGAGAAGGGAGCATTACTTGTCACTCAGCAAGTGTTGTTGCTAATATCAATTGGAAACTATTCTGACAAAATTCTTTATGACGTGCTACCCATGTATACATCACATGTGCTGTTAGGCCAACCTTAGCTTTTCAATTGTAGGGTTATTCATGATAGTGTTTGAGAAGTTTGGGCGGAAGATTATGTTGAATCTTATGCTACTAAGTCAAGTTAGCAAGTTACAAGCTAAACTTATTCGTGGATCAAAGAAGGTTCTAATGTTGAGTAGAGCTGAACTCTGAGAAGCCATTAAGACTAATGCATTGATTTTTCTGTTAATCAAACGACTATTGGAATCAAAGGGGGAGGGCGAACTACCCTTAGAAATCAAAGAGTTGTCGAATGAATATGTTGGCCTATTTCTTAAGTAGTTACCCGAAGGATTACCCCCTTTTAAAGGCATTAAACATTGCATTAACTTGATACAGAGTACTGCCTTACCAAACAAACTAGCTTATTAGATGAACCCTAAATAAGCTATTGAACTTTAAAGATAAGTCAATGAACTACTGGAGAAAGGATATGTAAAGGAAAGTCTGAGACCTCATATTATACTTGCATTACTTGTGCCAAAGAAGGATGGAACTTGGCGTATGTGCATGGACAATAAAGCTATCAACAAAATTATCATCAAGTACCGGTACCCTATCCTAAGGCTAGATAATATGTTAGACAAACTGAGTAATACGAGAATATTTAGTAAGATAGATTTGAAATCAAGGTACCACTAAATTTAGATGAGACAAGGGGATGAGTGGAAGACTGCTTTTAGGACCTAACATAACTTATACGAGTGGATGGTCATTCCTTTCATGCTATCAAACGCCCTAAGCACTTTCATGAGACTAACGAATCATGTTTAATAGGGAAATTTATTGTTATCTACTTTGATGACATCCTTATCTATAGTGTTGACTTGGTAATGCATATTGACCACCTCACGCTGTTTTTGATGTCTTTTGAGTAAAGAGATTGTTCGGAAACTTAAAGAAATGTTGTTTCTGTCAGGAAGAAGTGATCTTCCTAGGTTATGTAGTTGGTGGAAAAGGATTGAGAGTAGATGAAGAAAAAGTACAAGCTATTGTCGAATGGCCAACCTCGACCTCCGTATTGAGGTGAGAATTTTTCATAGATTAGCATCATTCTACTGACACTTTATGTAAAGATTTAGTACCATTGTAGCGCCTTTCATTGAACTTACAAAGAAGAATGTAGAGTTCAAGTAGAGAGAGAAAGAGGAGAGAAGCTTTGCCAAAGTGAAAACAAGGTTGACTTTTACCCAATCTTAGAAAGAGTATTTAAGCTTGAATACAATGCATAAAGTGTTAGCATCAGAGTTGTGCTAATGAAAGAAGGTTGACTTGTCGCTTATCATAGTGAGAAACTCAAGGGAATACAATTAAACTATTTTGCATACGACAAAGAACTTTTGGCCCTAATCCAAGCTCTTCGTGTATGGTAACATTATCTTCTACCAAAAGAGCTTGTCATATACATAGATCATGAGTCCTTGAGGTATTTACGAAGCCAATCCAAACTTTCCAAATGCCAAGCCCGATGGATTAAGTTCGTAAAGGGATTTAACATTGTCATTAAGTATAAGCAAGGCAAGAACAATATAGTTATCGATGCCTTATCGAGAAGACATGTTCTTCTCATTGAGCTACAGACGAGATGTTAGGTTTTGCTATCATAAAAGGACAGTATCATAATGATCCTCATTTTAGCCTTATATATAAGAACTGTGGAGAGGGAAGACTGGTAGACGAGTACCAAGTAGAGGATGGTTATTTTTCATAGGTGATAAGTTGTGTGTGCCGACCTATTCGATGAGAAAGCTGCTGGTGAGAGAAATCCACAATAGAGGACTCTTTAGGCACTTTAGAGAGCAAAGAACGTATGAGCTATTGAATGATAGATTCCTCTAGCCTAGAATGATGGGTGATGTGCATCATGTGATTGAGAGATGCACCATCTGTAAGAAAGCAAAGAGCTAAGTAGAGCGAGGGAAAGTAATGCCTCTACCTATTCTGACTAAACCATGGGTTGACTTAAGTATGGACTTTATGCTTAGATTATTGCACACTGCTTGAGGCAAAGATTTTGTCATGGTTGTTGTGGATAGGTTAAGCAAAATGGCATATTTTATGCCCTATACTAAAACTAATGATGCTTCAGTTATTGCTTCTTTGTTTATGTAGGAAGTAGTTTGCTTGTATTGAGTACCAAGGAGTATGGTGTCGAACCGATACCCAAAATTTCTAAGCCATTTCTAGAGAACCCTCTAGTATCAAATGGGAACTAAACTGCTGTCCAACACTTTTTGCCATCCTTAAACTGACGACCAGACTGAGGTGGTCAATCACAACTTTGGATCAAAATTCCTAGCCATAACAGGAGAGAAATTAACTGACTAGGATGTCTACGTACCTATAGTCGAATTTGCTTACAACAAGACATTATACACAACCACCAGGCATGCCCCATTTGAAGTTGTCTATGGTTTTAACCTCGAACTATCACTCAATCACATCCCGATGCTACCCATTGTCCCAAAAGATCTAGAAGCAAGAACCCGAACCTAGTCCATCCAGCAAATCTATCAACAAGTCACCTAATAGATTGATCGAGTTACCATAAAACTAAGGGAGAAGAGAAAAGGAAGGAAGACTAAGCGGTTTCAGCTTGGAGACCAAGTATGGTTGCACTTAAATAAGGAAAGATTCCCTAATAAGAGGAAGAACAAACTATCTACTCGAGCTAAAGGACCGTTCAGAATACTCTAGAAGATTAATGACAATGTATACCAACTTAAGCTTCCAAAAGACTTTGGAGTGTCAAACGTATTTAATATTACTAAACTTAGCCCTTACCAACCTGAGGGAAGCTTGGATGAGGATTAGTTGGATTTGATCCCAAATCTCAGCTAGCCTGGTAAGGATGATAGGAATTAGACCATCGGATCCTTAACCTGAGCTCGACCGTAACCCCGAGGGTTGGAAAGCATAGCCAAGTGAATTATTTCCTTAAGACCCATTATTGAGGAGTTTGAGCTACTGCAATTTGCTGACCTATTGCCTTGGCCGAATTGAATCCTTTCGCACTCATCATTCATCTCTAGCTGCTAACTTAAACTGCACTTGAATGTTAGCTCAACTTAGCCAACTTGAATTCGAGCCATATTGAGAGTATCTAAGGTGAATTCACCTTAGAAGGATTATCTGCTTGGCTTGACATAGCCAATCTATTACCCTTATTCGGTACCTTGGCTCGGTATAAACCAAACTGATCATATAGAATTGTCTTTTTTTTTTTGTCAGAAAGCCATCTACCCATAACGAACCATGTATTTGAGCAACTATATGACAGAATCCTTTGTACAAGATGTCATGCCCCGAACAGGGGAAGTTGTAACAATCCTATTGTGTAAACTAACCTAAGATGGAAGATAACCTCATAGCTGCTATTGTTGATATAGTTTACACAAGGCATATACAGCTTAACCAACTTGAAGCATCAATTCTAATACTTATGAATGATCAAACCTGTGGTATAGCTTTACAAAATACCTGTTCTATATGACATGTTGTCTTATAACACAACAGTATTTACATAAACATTTCACATCTAGAGTTATTATTTATATTAATAGTTTACCAAAAACCATAGGTCAGGAAGTCTATTTATAATAAAATTGGAAACTAGTGGGTGTCCTAGGGAATCCCCAATTAGTTTCATCAAAACTCAAAAGAAAGTCAAAAGTTTAGATGTAGTAGATTATTCCTTTCCTCAATTTCCCAACCAATAGCATACTATCTTGGGGGTGATGGTATTTGAACATCCCGACCTTCACTCATCACCTGCAAAAGAGTCTATGAAAATGTGAGCATAACTAGCTTAGTAAGTGGGACAGAGTTAGAAGAGTATCAAACAATTGCGAGTAAGGTTATTAATTATGATGAAATGCATTCCAATCAATCACTTGAAACATCGCACAATGTTATTCAGACCATTGTGAGGTTAGAGAAATTACTTCCGCTCAAACTTAGATTGAGGAGTTTTATAGCAACTTAAATCAGACCAAACCCGAGTTTATATAATGGAAAATACCCTCTTTCCATGACCATCTTCGAACCATGGACTCCACCCTTGCAATAACCTCTTCGCTTGTCACTTAGTTTGACTAAGGATGGGGAAAGAATCATTTCAGTTATCCTCATCGAAAGGAGTCAATATTTGGCTTGATGCTTCTAACTGTCCCCTTAACGGTTGCTATGCATGTCTAGTTTCGTTAGTAGTTAAATCACTATTATTTCCATTTAAGAGTGGCTAAACAAGTTTACAACAATACAAAATGAAGTAATTACGCGGAATAGCATGCTAAGGAGTTTAGCTCCTATCACAATCAAATATCAACCACATACGTAGCATGTGTACAAACAGCTAATTTACAACCATAATCAAAATACTTTTAAACTTCTAGATACTTTAATATAATATCTCAACAAGTGGTAAAGCCACAATCCTAACTTACCTATCTAGATGTTTACTGTGGAAGACTCGTATCTTCAACGGTTTGATTACTATGAGATTCTATATATATAAAACCTAAATTTAGTTTTCGTAATAGTTACGAAAACATTAAGATTCTATCTAACAGTATTTTGTTAAATGGTTCTATATATATATATATCTAAAGTATATTATTATTTTCCTTATATAATAAAATAAAGTTTTATTATATAAGTTAAGTTAATTTATTAAACATTAATATTATATATAGTTATACGATTACGTATAATATAGCATTTCAATTATATCAAAACGTACTTTTAATTGGTTAAATCACATTTCAACTACGACAAGGTTATTGTAATACGTAAACTCTCGTAATATTATAAAGATATAGGTTATAGTACCTAGGATTGTTCGATTTTAGTAAAAGTAGTATTATTGGGTTTGTACATGCCTAATGACATGTATTACTGGTTCTAATTCTAAAGATGATTTTTAAAGGGTATTTCGAGTTTCTAATACACTTATACGTATCTAAATGAATTTTATTGTATCATACGTAGTTTATATAATTAAACTATATTTTGTATAATTTGTCAATATAACTTAATAATATGAGTATTGTCTAACCTTAATATGTATATAACATATCCTAGTTGTAAAATTATAATTAAATATATTAAAAATTCATTTTTACTAAATCTAACCAACATGTATCTCTATAGTTTTTAATTTCAATATTTATCACAGTTTATTCTATTATTACTAAAAACAAGCTTCGGTTCATAATTTAAGCTATTTTATTACGTAAATTTGTAATAAATAGCTCAAATGACCAAATAATTCTTCAAAAATTCTTATAGACTCCTAAAAATATGGGGTATTCATTCATCACTTGCTTTCATGCTATTGATTTATCACCTATATACTCAAAATTATAAATTTACCCCTAAATTGCATTCAATTACCTAAATATTATCCTTTTTACACAAAATTATTTCCAACCTATCTTAACATCATTATAATTTACTAGAAGTCAATATATGTTAATTTTATCAATTAATTTCATAAAACCTATTTATTTCACATTTTTACCCTAATTCTAGCTATTTTTAAGGCTAAAATTATATTAAATACTAAAAATACTTAAATAAAAAATCTAGTTACATAGAAATTATCTATTTATCATGTATATTCTACATAAAAATTTTGAGTTAGAAATAACATCATTTGATATATTTATTTGGAAAGTTAAAATTCGAGTAAATAGTGAATTTTTTAAACCAGTGTATTAAGTATTCCAAATTTTACAAAAATAAAAATATCATATGATAATATATGTAAAATAAAATAACTACAAATTTTTTTCATAATTTTCTAGGTAGATTTATTGTTTTTTAAAAATAAATGAAAAACAAGGTAGGAATTTGACTTGCTTATTCTTCGAAGCTTTGGTAGCCGGTGGTGGAGGGTTAGTTATGAAACGGTCAAGACATGGGGTGGACTACTAGGTTGTGAAAGGGTTTAACAACAGAACAAGGTTTGGTTTGGGAATTACCTTAGCACGGTTTTTTGCTCTGTTTTTGTTAATTTCCTTCTATTTTCCTATGATTTTTTTCTAAATTTATCTTTAAGCGTTTATGGATCCTAAAGATGTAAATTGATGTTTGAAGTACTATATATATAATGTGGGTTTGTTGGGATTTTTCTTTATATTTTTCTTTATTTTCTTCCTCATTTCCAAGTCGGAGGTGTCCTTCTTTAGGTGATTTGCTTTTGAATTAGTAAATCTAAGCATTTAGAAGGATTCCACTGTGAATTCCTGGAGTTTTCTAAATGTTTTAATGCAATTTGGGTAAGGTTTGGTTGATATTTTAACGTATTTAATAGTAATATATATATTATGGTTAATATTTTTGTTTATTTGTTATATATGTATATATATCCTATATATATTTCCTGTGTAACATGTATTTGTACTCATATAATTATGTTTCTAACATATCTTTTATTTTTAAGATATGTTCTCCACTCATTTTTTTGAATTCAACACATATTATATAATATTGAGTTAATTTATGGGTATAATTATTATTTATACTAGGTATACTTATAAAAATACATATATACTTATATAGTAAATTATACTATATTATCTCATTTTATAGCTTAATTAATTTATTTGTAAATTCTTGTTGCATTTCGGGCTCGGTTTTAGGGATTCTGATTAATTTTGTACTATATTAAGTAATTATATTTCTAAGGCCAAAATTGGATATTTGGGTCATTATTTTTGAAATCTAGCTTCACTAGATCACTTCAACTAACTTTTTTTATCTTAGTCATAAAGTTTGGGTTTAATCGGATAACTTCTCCTTGAAGGCTCTAAATCTAGGTTCGGTTGCCTTAAATACAATCTTAAGAGCTCATAGAAGATGCTCATTTTGTTGTATTTTCAATTGTACCTTTATTATTCCTTATACATTACTTCTTTTAGATAATACCCTATTTAATCTTTTCTAATTTTAGGTAGGTTTCCTTAGTTTTTCAAGTATAAATCTCGTTGTATGTGTAGCTACAATCATCTTATCATTATCATCAATATATTGAATATACTTTTCTGTGAACATTGCTTTCGTTAACTTATTTACTTACCTTACTTTTATTCTAACCCTTAAGTAAGGCTAGGTGGCGAGTAATCTCACCGAACCACCTCGTGTGTTATATTAAGTTATGTTGTAAGTCTTTGGAAGTTCCATTAATGCATCATATCTTATGGAATTTTTTGTGGGTTTGCTTATGTTTCACTTTTCTTGTCATTTTTGCACATTTCCATCACTTTTTTTGAGCTTTCAGTAAACTTGGACCTACCCTAGTAGCCGTCCTTATCTGTTCTTGGCTACAATTCTACATTAGAAGTGCTCTATATAATCCATTAAATCTTCCTTTAGGTTTTGCTTTGTTCATCCTATGTCAGTGACCGTAACTCTTTCCTGCATAGAGAAAATTTTTCTAGAAATGGCTAGCACATAGTCCCTTACGAATTGACTAACCGTGAGGGGAGGTTGACATACTAGATGTATACCTTCTTAGTCAATGACTTAGAGAGCTCTTTCAATTTCAAGTCATCTTCAAGCCTATATAGCTCCAAGGTTTTAATGAATTTCAACAACTTTAGCATTACCTTTTTTGCCATTGAACAACATAAACTTAAGACTTACATAGTCCTTAAGGTAGGATTTTGTAGTAATTTGCAAATGATAAGGAAGCTTCCATTCTAGCACTCTTATGGATAACTTGGCCTGAATTTCTTTCATATATTGATCTAAGTCTTCCTTTGTTATAAAGGAAATCCTTGAGGTAGATATTATAGATATAGGAGCAAGTATTGTTGATGCTGAGGTGGATACTATGAACGTAGGATTTAGGGCTAAGTAGCTTGTAAATCCACCAATAGTTGTGTAAATGGGAACTTGAGAGGATGAAGAGTTGCTTATCTAGACTCTCGTATTCTCTACTTCGAATACCAGATTTTGTTTAGATATAGGCTATAGTGAGGGAGTTTGCTTATGCCTTCCTTAGGGTATGCCTGAATAGTAGCGGGAGGGTTAGATGTCTAAGTAAAGGGGGTAGTACTTGTTTACATAGCGACAATAGAGTTCAGTGGAGCTGCTCTATGTTGCACAACAGTAGAGGTGGCTAACCCCGTCATGAAGGGAGTGAACATAGTCATGAACTAATTTAATGCTTTTGTTACCTCTTGAATAGCTCACGTCACCTCTATAGTATCTTGAGCAGGCTTAAGGATTGTATTATCTTTATTAGTGTCTTGAGGTCGTGGAGGTGGATCTTGTTTAACTTGCTTGACTTGCTCGAGATTGGCATCTTGTTCTTGAGAGATAGCTTCACTCATTATAACCATTCTCTTCTTAAGAGGTGCTATTGCTTTGATATCATACTCCCTTCCCTAGTAGATTCGCCAAAAAATGTAGATGGAGGGGGTTCAACTGGAGGGGTCACAAGCGAGTCACACGAGTATCACGTTACATATAGCTTCGAAGTAGTGATATGGAGATAACACTTAATTGGATGATTGGAGAGAGAATGATAGGGAGGAGGAGCAAATAATCCTAGAGTCTTGAATGCACAAGTGACAAATAAGAGAGCATAGGGGACCCAGATGTCAACTTTGCAGTTCTTGAGTGAGTAACATCATTCTTTGCTTAAACATTATATGATCTTAGAGATCAGAGGTTTCACAGTAGAACACTATTTCTTTGATTTTTAAAATTATGTCAAATGAGGAGAAGTGACTTAGTATTTATTGGTTGTTGGGCTTAATGACTTCTACTAGATTATCTTAGCGATTAACAAATGAGATGAAGCTTACTCAATTCATATTTATCTTAAATGAGCTAGCTAATGGGCCTAAGGCCAGTAGCCTTCCTTATAGGTGTATAAGTATGCTTATGAAAGGTTGGAGGTAGTTGGATTAGTCCAATAATCTTTATTATGAGCCTACCAAGCCAATTCTTCTTAAATCATTCCAATATAGACTAGACTTCTTAGACCATATCACTTAGTCCAAGAAGTCAAGTCTAAATAAATAATGGGCTCAGCCTAATAATTGATATAGCAAATTTCACCCTCTACAGTTTTGTATTTGAATCACTTAACTCTAAGTGGCAAAATGCACTTTTATAATAAATTGCATTCTTAAGCATAAGGCATGTTGAATTCCATCTAGTTAGAACATCTTGTCTCAAACCTTTATTTTTAGATAAAGACAACCAACTCATACATTCAGCAAACTTTACCTTTCTTATTTGAGACCCTTTTGGCATACTTTACTTTGCGCTTTCTCTCACATTATCAACAGTACCATCAATCTCTTTTAGACTTTATTGAATAACTAAGTTAAGAATACGTGCACAACATCTAATATGAAAATAAAGACACAAAGCAAAAAGTCCCCCTTGCATATTGAGTTCTGCCTTTGATGAAATCATAAAAAGATCATTGGCTGAAGCATAATTCAAAGTCACATAAAATAATTTACTTTCTATCCCCTAAGCAATTTACAAAGTCATTGCTTTCTTAGTTAATGCAAGACTTGTATATAGAGATAACATATATGCAAAGTTCAAATCCACTTTTGCAAGATCTAATTTTTTATTAATGAAATGTGTAGTAACAAACATGTGTCCATCAGTCGCTATCAATTTCATAAATTAGCTGTCAAACAAATTCTTCTAGGACAATCCATAAACATGTATTTTATTTTAGATCTTTCACTCTTGAAAATCTTTAAGAAAGTAACCTTTGAAGTATTCCTAGATATATGCATAATATTCTCATTTAATATTCAAACAATGCTTAATTTTTCCATACTCCACAAGTGAAAGGAATAGTTCATGCTTAACAATTTCAGCAGCTAACAATTTACAAAATTTTTCAAGATTACACTTAGTGGAATTAATTTTCACATATGTAGACAACAACATTTAACTAATGTCCTAGGTATTATATTGAGGACATTTTTTCATATGCCTTCTTAAGTTTCCCATTTCATAATGACTATCACATTTAGGTCTTACATAATTTTTATGTAGCTTTTATAATGAATGATCCATCTGATTACTTCTTAATCGAGCGAGTGAAAAGAGTCTATACTGGAGAAATAAGCTCTCTTTGTTATTTAGAATTAATAGTTGATGTTGAACCTTCAACTTCAATAACATCATCCTCTTAATCTACTCTTAACGCTTCCATTTTATCAAAGTCTATGGATTTTCTAAAGGCAAATCCATGTGCAAAATTCCTAGGTGAAATTATAGACAAGAGCCACCAATGCATAAGCATAAATTAAACACAAAATAAGTAGTAAATCTTTGATAAGTGCTATAATAAATAATGCATGGAAACCATTATAAAATATATTCTAATATTGGTATAAGTCTATCGCCAAATGGCATTGATGAACATAGATGGCCTATAATAAATTACACATAGAAACTATCATTCATCAATTATATTCCCTTTATCATGTAATCATAGAAGCTTTTAAATATATTAATCTTTCATCAATTATATTCTTCATAGAAACTATTATATATTCCCTTTTTAACACATAGAAACTCCAATCTCCAGATGGCATTGGTGATAGAAATAGTTAAATATTCATCCTTTAACATATAATCATCTTGTTAAACATATATCACACTTTGGATGTCATAGAAACTTGAATGACTAGAATTTAGAATCTCTATTTTGAGAACTTTTAAATTAGCTACGATAAAGGGAGGTTTGGATGATGAAGATTGAAGAGATTTTAACCATATTTCTAAATATGGTTTTGGTTGGGTTTTTATATTAGTATTAATTTATAATGGTTATCTTATACTAATTAATACATAGCTTCGGTTTTACAAATGTTTTTCACCTTAGTTAATAGCCTCAAGAAAACTTTCCATTTTTTAAATACATGACTAAAGAGTAAATAAATAAAAAGGTATAAACCTTTTTTTTTTAATTATAATTAATAATTTTTATTCCTTAATACTGATAAATATTATTTAAAATTGTGAAAATTTTCCCCCTTTTCTGGCCATAATTTACAAATATGATTGTAAGATAGATTTATTTTGTAGCGGAGATGTAAGTAAAGAACATAATGACTGTTTAATGTTTTGTATGTTACATAGTATACACTAGATTCGTTCTTAGCTCCTCCATTGGAGTCTTGTTTAAACAAACAATATGGTTTATGAATTCATTTACATTGCTCCTAGCATATTTTAAGAGTTAATTGTGGAGGTAATAAATTAAACTTTTGAGTAGACTCTAGCTATTAAAAATTGACAAATTCCAAAAGTTTGAAGAAATAACAAGGAAAAGATCTAAATCAGTAAGTGAAAAAAAAAAAATACAAAGCTTTACATATGTAAGAGAAAATTGATGTGTGTACGTAGAGGGGATGAACTGAAGTAACAAATCATAGATCAATAAACAACGGATGGTGGATCTAAAAGAACAAGAAGATGAAAAAAAAAAAACATAAAAATAGGGAAAAAAAAGGATAATACCTTTGACTTGAGCTTACCTTCAAAGTTGAGAAGAACAAACTAGAGCGTGTGGTGTAAATGTACATGCAATTGAGTTAGAAGGAAGGAGATAGAAGCTAAAGAATGAAACCTTAGTAAAAAGTTAGATGGTATGTGTTTAACCATGCAATGTAGGCCATATATGATATATCCTTGTTTCTTTGTTTTTGACTTTCGGTGGGAGAAAAAAGAATAAAAGAAAAATGTGTAATTTATTAATGATAAATTAGTTCACAGTCGAACTCAGACTTGTTTAAATAAACGGGTTTGAGACCTAGACATAAATTGAATTGTATTTATATAGGTTTGACCTATTCTTACCAAAACCCATTTAAATCGTGTCATGTTGTCTTTGGATTTGGTGGGTTGGATCCTAAATTGCCATCCTAACCTACTACTAAAAGTTGGTTGTGTAACCTAAATGGTGGGTTACAACCCAACGGTTTGAGAGACTGCTTACCCACCACCCTAATACTATAGGTGGTTAGTAACTACCTAAAGGTGTCGAGCAAACCTTTGGATGGTTGTCGGCTTCCCTTATCCTTAAGGTAGCCAACGTGGCCTTAAAAGCTACTATAATTGTGTTGCCACTTGTTTTTTTTTAGCTTTTTTCCTTTTTTGTTTAATCTATTCACTTTTTAAAGAACTTTTAGTGATATTATCACTTAAAATTAATTAATAATAGCATCAATTACTAAAAGATTGCCATGCATCCCTTATGTGTGATTAACATAAAATTAAAAACACGAATCTTCTGTTTGTGAAAGAAGAAATCACATATCACCTCTTACAAAAGTAAAAAAGTACATGTTATATATTTGTAATCTACCTGAAAAAAATATAGGAATTACAATTGAGGTTATATAGAGAAGTTATAAGAAAATGGATGATCTTGGAAAAGAAAGGTGTAGAGAAATTGCTTGGGGAGACAAATTAGTTAGAGTTTTGTAAATTTAGGTATCTACTTTCTTTGAGAATGATAACTACCATATAAATCAGAGCCACCATTGTTTTAAACGATTCGATGAGTGACATATTTATTTAATTATTTATCATTTTTTAGCACATGACATAGGTGCTATTTGTTCCTCTTAAGTAATCAAGAAAGGGGTGAATTGATTATTAATTAAAACTAAAACTCTTTCGAATAAAAAGCCTCTTGATTACTTAGTATAACTACATAAAATTTCACAAGTGTGCCTTTTAACTATGTATAATCCAATGTAAACATAAATGAGGATTAGAGACATCTTGAACATGGGGATTTGTACTGATTTGGCCTTGTACCTAAATCTACTCTTCAAACCCCACTATTAAGGGTTTGGTTATCCACATCGATCATTCTATTAATTTCAAAATAAAGAGAGTACAAATTTGCTTTACAAGCTTTAATCATATTACTCTACCTTCAAGCTTACTATAAGCTAAACAGATTTATAGTAGTCTACTCTCCTAAACTATTTAAAGATCGTATCAGCTTGATGAGAAAACACAATGAAAGAATCCTCTAAATTTTATTCACAACTAATCGAAATAAAATAATGAGATTGTTTCAATTTTGAGCAGAGTGAACTTTATAATATTTCTTTAGTGATCTTTCTTGTTATTATTCTGTTGTATATTATCATGCCCCGAATAGAAGAAGTTGTAACAATCCCGAAATGTAAACTTACTTAGGATATAAGCTCACCTCATAACTGCTATTGTAGATACGGTCTATACAAGACATACACAACTTAACCAGCTTGAAGTATCTAATTTGACACTTGTTAATAATCAAACATGTGGTATGGGTTTTCAAAATACATGTTTAAGACAACTTGTTGTTTGATAATATAATAGCACTTATATAAGTATTTCCACATATAGGGTTATGATAATTCATACTAAGAGTTTATAAAAGCTATAGGCCTTAGAGTCTATTTACAATGAGATAGGAAATTAGTAGGTGTCTTAGGAATTCCCAGCTAATTTCCTTAAAACAAAAAGAAAACTAAAAAATCCAATTTCAGTAGGTTCTTCTTCTTTCCTTATTTTCTTAGCTAACCATGCACTAACCCATGGGAGGTTATATTTATGCATCCTAAACTCTTACTCATCACCTATAAAAAAGTCTATAAGGATGTGAGCACAATTGGCTTAATAAGTGGGACAGAGACAAAAGAGTACTATACAAACGCAAATAAGATTATTAATTATAATGAGATGCAATGTAATTAATCATTTGCAACATCATATAATGTTATTTGGTCCATTGCGAGCTTAGAGAAATTAAATTTGCTCTAACCTAAATTAAAGAGTTTACCATGACTTAAATAAGATCAAACTTAGTCTTGTGTAATGGACAATACCCTCCTCCTAAGATTACCTTAGAACTATGACCCTCACCTTTGTTGTGACCTCCTTGCTTGCGACTTAGTTTAATTGAAGATAAGGAAATGATTATTTAAGCTATCCTCATTGAAGGAAGTTGGTATTTAGTCTAACACACCTAATCGTCCCCCTAATTGGTTGCTATGCATGCCTAGTTACATTAGTAGCCGGGTCATTATTAGTTTCATTTAGGGATGACCAAACAAAATCACACAATACAATACTATGAAATCATGCAAAATAGCATGCTAAGGAGTTTAACTCTTATTACAAAGTAGAATACTAATCACACACATAGCATATACATAGACAGATAATTTATAACCATAAATAAAAGTACTCTTAAGCCTCTAGGTACTTTAATATAGTATCTTAATAAGCCGTAAATTCACAATTTCAACTTACTTATACTGTTGCTCACTTTAGTAGATTTGTATTGCCAACATTCTAGTCACTGGGAAATCCTATATATATATATATATATATATATATAAACTTAGATTTAGTTTTCGTAAGATTTACGAAAATATTAGGGTTTTATCTACTATTTCTATTATCATGAAGTTATATACATAAATATATATATTTGAAGTATATTATTCTTATATGATGGAATATAGTTATATTTAGATATATACTTAATTATTATAGTTTTATTACATAAGTTATATTAAATCAATAAAACTTAATGATACATGTAGTTACACTATTATTTATATTATATTGTTTCGATCTTATCGAAATATATCTTTAAGTAGTCAAGTTATGTTTCAATTATGATAAAGTTATTGTAGTACATAAATTTTCATAATATTATAGAAATACCTGTTTTATTACCTATAATTATCCAATTTTAATAAAAGTGATATCATCGGATTCATACAAATTTGACAATACGTAATACGGGTTTTATCTTAAGAGATAACTTCTAAAGGGTATCTCTAATTCCTATTATGTATATATATATGTTTAGCCAATAAGTGTTTTCATGCTTTTGGATTTATCACCTATATATGTAAAATTACGTTTTTACTCCTAAATTATGATTAATTAGGAAAATAATATGATTTTTATATAAAATTAATTCCAACCTATCCTAACATCATTGCAAACATACAGATTTAATTAGATATCAATTTCATCAATTATTTATATAAAAATTAATTTATTTCAAAAGTTACCTTATTTTAGCCATTTTTAGGGTAAAAAATACAATAAAAACTAAATATATTGAAATCAAAATCGAGCTACATAACATTAAACTAGATATAATAGATATTTTATAGAAAAATTTTTAGTTAAAAACAACATTATTTAATATATTTATTTTAAGTTTGAAAATTTAGATGAGTAGTACATTTGTTAAGCAAGTATATAAAATAATCATAATTTAACTTAGGAATAAATTTTCTCATAATTTTCCTACTTAATTTAGTATTTTTAGAAATTATATGAAAAACAGGGTAAAAAATCAACTTGCCTATTTATCGGAGCTTCGACCACCGTTGGCTGGTGAAGATGTGTCAGTTGAGCTAGGCATTAGGTGGCTACTAGCTGGTGGCAGGGTTTTATAGTAAGTCATTGGATGGTTAAGGAATAAGCCTTGGTCCAATCTTTGATATGTTTTTTCTAATTTTTTCTATAATTTTTTCAAATTTTTCCTTTCAATGATCTAGGTTCCTAAATGTCTAAAATGAAGTGCTAGGGTTTAGTTATACTGATTTGGGTCGTTTGGAAATTTTCCTCAATTTTAAGATACTTTTCTTTATTTTTGTTTTCACTAATTTCTAAATGGGAAGTGGCTTTTCCTTCTTGATTTACTTTTTGACTCAGTCGCTAGATTAAATGTGAGGCTGTTACGATGAAATACCATTGATTTTAGATAGGTTTTGACTATTTTTTTTAGTTAATTATTAATATTTTATATCACGCCCTAAATAGGAGGAGTCGTAACAGTCCTGTCATGTAAACTAACCTAAGATAGAATTTGACCTTACAGCTGCTATTATAGATATGATCCACATAAGGCATATATGACTTAACTAGGCTGAAGTATCTGTTTTGATACTTGTAAATATTCAAACCTGTTATATAACTTTGTAAAATACCTGTTCTATATAATCTGTTGTCTTATAACACAACAGTACTTATATAAATGTCTCGCATCTAGAGTTATAATTTATAATTAGAGTTTACCCAAAACTATAGGTTTTATAATCTATTTACAATATTCTAGGAAACTAGTGGGCATATTAGGGAATTCCCAGTTAATTTCCTCAAAATTAAAAAAAAAGTCAAAAGCATAGGCTCAAAAGAGTCTATGGGGGTATGAGCACAACTAGCTTAGTAAGTGGGACGGAGTTAAAAGAGTACCGAACAATCATAAGTAAGGTTATTAATTATGATGAAATGCAATATAATTAACCATATGAAACATTACACAATGTTATTCAGTCCGTTGTGAGGTTAGAGAAATTACATCCGCTCTAATCTAGATTGAGGAGTTTTATCATGACTTAAATCAAACCAAACCTGAACTTGTACAATGAAGAGCACCTTCCCCCTATAACCACCTTCAAACCACGGCCTCCACCCTTGTCGCGACCTCTTCACTTGTCATTTAGTTCGACTAAGGATGGGAAAATGACTATTTCAGCTATTCTCATTGAAGGGAGTTAGTATTCGGCCTATCACTCCTAATCGTTTCCCCTAACGGATGTTATGCTTGTCCAATTTTGTAGTAGTTAAATAATCATTATTTGTAATCAGGGGTGATCAAACAAGTTCATACAATACAAAAATAATGTAATCATGCAGAACAACATACCAAGGATATTAACTCTTGTCACAACTGAATACTAAACATACACTTGTCGTGTGCACAAATAACTAATTACAAGCACAAACTAAATACTTTAATGTAACATCCCAACAAGCGGTAAAGCTATAATTCCAACTTACCTATTCAGATGCTCACTATAGGAGACTCGTGTTGTAAACAGTCTGCTCACTAAAGGATCCTATATACATAAAAACCTAAATTTAGTTTTTATAATAGTTACGAAAATATTAGAGTTTTATATAAAACAGTTATATATATATATAAAAAGTATATTATCATAATAATATATAGTTTTATTATATATATATATCAAGTTAAGTTATTAATTATTAATAATATATATAATTATATTATTACATATAATATATCATTTTCATCGTATCGAAACGTACTTTTAATTAGTTAAGTTATGTTTCAATTCCGGTAGGGTTGTCGTAATACGTACTTTTTAGTAATATTATAAAGTTATAGTTCATATTACCTAAGATGGTATGATTTTAGTAAAAATAATGTCGTTAGGTTCATATAAACCTAATGACACGTATTATGGGTCTATTTTTAGAGATGATTTTTTACAAGTAATTTGAGTTTTTAATATAGTTATATGTATCTAAATAAATATTATCATATTATACGTATTTTGTGTTATTAAACTATATTTTACCTAATTTGTCAATATATTTCTATAATAGGAGTATTATTGAACTTTAATACATATATAATATATCCCGGTGATTAAAATATCATTAAATATATTAAAAATATATTTTTCATCCAATCTTATCAGTACACATATAGATAGTTTTTATTCAACTATTTATCATATTTTAACTTATTATTATAAAAAAATACATCCTGATTTGTAAATTAAGCCATTTACTACGTAAATTTGAAATAAATAGCTCGGGTTACCAAATAATTCCTCAAAAATTTCTATGGACCCTAAAAATATGGGAAATTTAGACATCACTTGGTTTTAGGTTTTCAATTTATCGCCTATATATTTGAAATTATGATTTTACCCCTAAATTACACTTAATTACCCAAATATGATTCCTTTTAAACAAAATTATTTTCAACCTATCCTAACATCATTATACTTCATTAGAAATCAGTATAGATCAATTTCACTTTTTAATTTCATAAATCCTATTTATTTTGCATTTTCAGGATAATTTCTAGCTATTTTTAGGTCGAAAAAACACTATAAATATTAAAAATACTCAAATAAAAAATCATGCTACATAGAAATTATCTATATATGATGTATATCCTATAAAAAATTTTGAGCTAGAAACAACATCATTTGATACATTTATTTTGAAAGTCAAATTTTGGACGAATAGTGACTTTCTTAAGTAAGTATATTAAATATTCCGAATTTTTAAAAAATAAGAATATCACACCAAAGCATGTTTGAAATAATCCAAATATAATTTTTTTTGAATTTTTCTAGATGGAATTACTATTTTTTAAAAATTATCAAAGAATAAGATAGAAATTTGATTTAGCTATTGTTGGGTGCTTTGGTGGCCATGGGGTGATAGTGGTTTGTCGGAAGGGCCAGATGCTGGGGGTCCTCCACAGTGGTGGAGTGACTTCACAGTAGATCATGGTTTGCCCTAAGTACTAGTTTAGCTTGGTGATTACTCTATTTTTTTCCATATTTTTTCTATTTTTCCTACAATTTTTTCTTTTGTTGATCTAAATTCTAAAGTGCTAAACCTAGTATATTTGGTGTCATTTGATATTCATAGCGCTTGGGTTGGCTACAATGGATTTTTCCTTAATATATTTTTTTAATCTTTTTCCTCCTTAATATTCATGGTGGAGGTATCCAAACCTTATACTTTTACTTTTGATTAAGCAAAAATTTAGCTCTTACGATTTTCCATGGTGATTTCCAATCATGCCTAGAAATTTTCTCGTGTGTTTAAGCCATTTGGATAAGCTTTAAGGGATATTTTTATTAAATATCATTATTATATATATTATGTTAATATTTAGTTATTTTATTAATATATGAGTATATACCCTATGTATATATCATGTGGAATATATAACTACACTTGTTTAATTATGTTTCTAACATCTTTTATTTTTAAGATATATTTCTTATTTATTTTCATGAGTTCAACGCATAGTGTATACAATTAAGTAATTTAGGGTTAATTTATGTGTATAATTGTTATTTATACCGGGTATATTCATAAAAATATGTGTATATTTATATAGTAAATTATACTATATTATCTCATTTTATAGCTTAATTAATTTATCTCTAAGTTGTCGTAGTATTCTGAGCTTAATTTTAGGGGTTCCAAGTAATTTGGTATTATATTAAATAATTATACTTCTAGGGGTAAAATTAGGATTTTGGGTTATTATTTTTGAAATCCAACTTTATTGAGTCACTTCAACTAACTTTTCTATTTTCATCGTAAAGTTTGGACTCAAATCAGATAACTTTTCCTTTATTGTCCTAAATTTAGACTTGGTTGTTCTAAATACAAATTTTGGGGCTTATATTTTATGTATACTTTATTAATATTTAGTTATTTTATTAACACGCATGTATATATCCTATATACTTGGTACTTGTAATTTATAATCCCACTCATATGATTATATTTTTTTCATGTTGTTTATTTTTAAGATGTATTTTCTCTTTAATTTTGTGAGTTTATCACTCATTTTATATATTTATAGATTTTCAGGTTAATTTACGAGTATATTTATTATATATACTAGGTATATTCATAAATATATATATTTATATAGTATTTTATGCAATATTATTCCTTTTTATAGCTTAAATAACTTATCTTTAATGCCTTATCACATTTCGAGCTCGGTTTTAGGGGTTCTGATAAGTTTTATGTTATATCGAATAGTTACACTTCTAAGGCTAAAATTGGGAGTTTATGACCTTATTTTAAAATTCTAACTTCACTAAGTTACTTCAATTAATTTTTTTAACATAACTGTAAAGTTTAAACTCAATCGGATAAATTTTTCTCAACCCTACATCTAGGTATGATTACCATAAATATGATTTTAAGGGCATACATATATGCTTTGAAGTCTTCTTAGATTTTTAAATGTCTTTACTGCAATAGCTAGTAAGATAGATGTTAGTATAATACTTGAATGGTTCAAATGTATTGATGTTGAATCAAGCAATTAGTTCGAAAACTTTGATAATTATATCTTCACAAAATCTAGTCTCTCAAATTTCAAAATCTTTTGATACTTCTAGATATACTATGGCTGATAATAAGGATAAATATGAATCTTGGTTGGTTCCACAAAATTTGATCTTCATTTTGAAATATCTTCTAACTTTTGATCTTGATGAATTTTGAAATTTTATCCACCTTAATTTATAAAACAAGACAATGTATTAACCACACACACGTATCTAGTGGAGTTGGGCCTTGGCCTATAAGAAAAAAAAAAACATAATTTCTTTAATTTGAAAGGTTATGTGTCTATCTACAGTTCTTTTAAGATAGATTTTAAGTAAGCTTTTAAGTCTTTCGCTTCTTCCCTTTTTGTATTGTAGAATACCTTCTAAATTTGCTGTTAAGTATCTTTAACTTGTCTAGCTCCCAGACTTTCCTTTGCCTAAGCCTCTCATTAACCTCCTAAGTCATTTGATTATCTCAAAATCATCCTTTTTAGCTTCAACGGAGTTCTTCTAAGATTGCTTCTAACTTGTATCCTCAACTTTTGCTCCTAAGTTTGCTTATGGTTGTTGTTAGCAACATGTAATTGCTTATAAGATTGCTTCTAACTTTTGTTAGCAACCCTGAAATCCTTTTTCATAGAAGTCAAAAAACTTGATTAGTTAACTTTGATGTTTATTATCATCATAGCATGTTGCTTGAGAGAACTTAGCATTCTTCTCCTTTTTGATGATAGCAAAACATTTTGTTAAAAATATATTTTACAATGAGAAACCTCATCTAAAAATTTAGCAAATATTGACAAGCTTAAATTAACAATAATAAGTAACAAAAATATTTTTTATGATGAGCTTAGTTCTCCCCCTTTTTATTATTAGCAAATAGAGAAAGGAATAGAGAAATAAGATCATCAAAATATGAAGACATGACATTAGCACAAAAATGAATAGTCTATTACAATAGAACCATTACATCAAAGGAAAAATAATATAATATCCATTAAAATAGAACAGGAAATGTCAATAAAGTGTAGACTATCCTAGAGATAAAAAATAGACTAAAGTTGATGAAAATCATTAAGAAGGTGGCTTGTGATGTGAAGCAGGAAAAGTTGTTCAGTTGGAGGTTGAGTAGATAAATAAAACTAAGAGGGTTGAGGCTGAATGGCAATGGAAGGAGCATTGGGTGACCTTGTTATGATAGAATGGATTTGATGTAAACTGATATCCATGAAGCTCACCCTAGAGTTTAATTGTTTGATGTTAAGTCTCAAGCTTTTGAGCTCATTCAGCATATAACTTCCTCTTGAGTTTAACCCCTTTAGTTTTACTAACTATTTGTGTAAGACTCTAAGATATCATTATGTCTACCATTTTTGTTTTAAGTTCCTTTAACAAAAGCTTATAAGTTTTTTCAAAACCAACTTTAATAGTATTTGTCACTTGGTCCTCAATAGCTAAAGTTTCATAATATTTATTCAAGGGTACAGAGTCTTCAATTATATTATATGTGCATTTTACTTTAAGGCCTTTATACGTTAGCCTCACCTACTAAGCATTGGCCTATTCTATTAACCGAGAGAAAAATCTTTAAGGGGCCATTACTAGACAATAGGTATGCTTTCCTTGCCTTACAAGAGTTTTGGAGTGCACCAAAGAATGAAGGATCTGATGGAGTGTTGACCTTTGGACCCTTCACTTAAGCTTACCTTCGAGGCTTATAATCTCTTATGAGAAGGATCCTATCTTCTCAACCTGCTAAGGATGAGCTCCAAAACATGGAAGAACTTCTTAAGGCCCTAACTCGGATACACTCTGCTCTATTTAGACTCTTACCTAATCGCTAACTTGTCGAGTGTTGAGGCTAACCTGTCAAGTATTGAGTTAAAGGTCGTTATACACTAAGCTCTCCTTTTCCATCATACTAAGCTACAGCTTTACCTAATCACCTTAGTAGCTTTTAACGTAACTCAACAATAGCAACCCCAACATCAACTTAGTTTAGCTAGAATGCCCTAAGATCCCAAAACACGAACCTATTGATAGGCTACTACATGTACCTTACTTTTCTGGCATTTGTATTACATTCCTTTTTGTTCTTTGTCATATTTACCATTTTTGCATATATCAGGAATCTCTTTTATATATAATTTTTTATGTAATTTTCATTATTGTATTATTTCTCTAGGGACTTACTATAAATAGTCATTTATCTTTTATACCCAAAATCATCTTAGACCTTATTATTAATGAACATTCTTGTTCTTATGAGACCCCATTCTCCAAACATACCCTTCTCATACTCTTATATAATTTTACTGAGTAGCTCAAGATTAGTGATAAGTAGACCTTAGTATTAGCTTATGTATCATATCCAGTGAAATGGTAAGTTGTGTTGTGTTCATTGGTGATCATATCCTATAAGCAGCTTCACAGAAGCTATTGTGTTTATTGACCTATCCATTTTCTCTTTCTTTAATATCTCGAAGGACTTATTGTCACTACTTCCTACGGTAAGCCCTAATAATTAACTAAGTTTAGGCATATCATCTAATCCTAGTGTTAGAGTTTAAGGTTACAACCAAAAGCTAAGTATTGTAGTAGTTACGTCTTGTTATAGTTGTATATTTTGTTATATTCTATATTTCTAATGGAAAACAGAGCAAGTTCTTAAGTCATCGGGTGATATCATATTAGCAAAGTTGTATATAATCTCTATCGAGTAGTGGACTTCCTAAAGTTTTGTATCAAGAATGTTGAATCTTAGCATTCAAGGAGAGGTTAATGATGTTAAGAGTGATGCTTATGGTTATGGCCGTATTAACCAATAGACTCCACAAACTACTGACGAACAATTGCATGACCTTGCTACTGTTGTAGCCAACTTGGCTATATCTATATAAAGAGTATTAGAGACTAGGCTTCAAGAGAAGGTTAATGAATAAGGTTGAGATGTGAGAGATAAGCCAAGAGGATAAGTAGCTGAGCATAAAGCACTCGAAGTTGTTAATATGAACCCAACTCCACCTTAACATGTTGAGAGGCTTACAAGGAGGAGACTTGAGTTAGATGAAGTTAAAGATTATAGGGATGAAGAAGAGAAGTATGACTGATTTGAAGAGCGTGAGCTTCACATTCCTAAAGGAGCCAAGCATCTTAAAGTACAGGTCTCGAGCTTTAATGGGACTAATAGTGTTGATGACTACCTAGACTAAGAAGAGAAGGTTGAGAAGATATTTGACTTCTTTGACTATGAAGGGTTAGTGTGTATTTGAGTTGTTGCTTTAGAATTTTCTAACCATGCAGTAATGTGGTGGAAGAAATTACAATATGTACATCAGTAAGCTCAACGTAAAATCTAAACTTAAAATGAGATGAAGAGAGTTCTGAGGAGTAGATTTATACTGTAACATTATGAACAAGATACCTTCCAACATCTTCAGAAACTAAAGTAAGGTAATCAATTTGTGGATGTGATAGCAATCAATCCCTCGGACCAATAAGATGAAGTTGAGCTAGATGATTGTAAGGACTTACATGGAGGATACTAGCTTGAGACTTCATTCAGGACAAGGATTCCTATTTGGATCCCCATCTTGTACACTATTGTCGACCTGAGCATCGACCTTTCATAAGTTCCAACATAATTCCCAAGCTGCCCAGCTGAGTAGCCATAACTATTGTCAAGCTCGTGTTATGATATTGATAACTCTTGATTTGACTAGTGTCAGACCTCCATTATAGCCGAGTTGCCTAAACACCTGACTTGTAGAGAATTAGAATGCTTTGCTTTGATGGTTGACTCTTTCATTTATCCTCATCCGAATTGTATCTTAAAGCCAAGCATCCTTAAGGTACATCTTAATAAGACCAGTTGCATTCTAGACCGCCATCTACCATGTGACACGTATCTCCTAGCACAAAATTCCAAAACAATTCCATATTTTCTATACAGAATATTCTTTGTCTCTTTTATCATTTTTAGTATATTTCATGTATTTTAATTGTAAATTATGTGAGCCTCGTATACTTGTGTATTAGATTCCAAGAGTTTATAGTCTTTTGTGTTAGTTTCTGAGCAAATAAATTAGGACATACGTGAAAGTTAACCAATTAGGGTAATGCTTCATGTGTGGATTTTAGGAGTTAGACAATGGTAAGTCTTGAGTTTAGAATGTTGAAATATAATAAAATAATGGAATTTTAGTTAAAAATAGATAATTTTACTAAATTATATTATATTGTAAATTACTTGCGTAAATGCGTAAATTAGATAATAGAAGAATAACTAAATATTATAGATAAATTATTTGGATATAAAAATTATAAAGTGATCTAAAATAATATGTAAATATGGTATGTACCTTGGGTATAATTTTTATATATATTTATATACCTAAAAATGCTTAAAATACCCTAAAATACTCATAATTAACTAATAAGTATAGGAAAAATAATAAAAAAATGTCAAATAAGTACTAAACTACAAGAATTACCTTGGTTAGGGAGTGAATTATCAATTTAGATAGCTGTAAGGTAATTAAACAACTTAAGGACACTTAATGGGATTAAAGGGTATAAGACCCTTGGAGGAGAGAGAAAATGCCATTTTTCATTCCACAATCTAGGAATTTTCACCAACTCTCTCTCAAGAATATTGTCTAGCTTCTTAAGATTCTAGACAAATTATAGAATTAGGAAAAACAAAGTAGGAAAAAATTCTAGAAAAAGAAGAAGAAATATTATGTAAACTGAACAACTTCGTGGAACATAAGTCCGAAGGCAACCTAGGAGTGAATCATCAGCACCACTCAACAATGGTGGTAGCACCTGGAAGTGCTAATAGGGTGCTCGCTTGAAGCTAATTTTCCAGTGAATTCAATTTTGCATCCTATTTTAGTTAACTTGTAAAAAATATCAAATTAATTTAAAAATTTCTAGTTTGACATATTTTTATATAAACTTTTAGAGAAAAAAATCAAATTAATTTTTTTTTAAGTAGATATAGTGTTTCCTTAAGAAATTGAGCATAACCAATCAATTTTTGAAACCAATTTGAATAAACCTATTGACATTGTTTCTAAGTCAAACTTTTTCTAGAGAATACTTATATTGCATGTGAACATTTTATGAAGAGATTTTGGACAAAAATGATTTCCATAATTTCTAGAGATTTTTTAGTCTTTAAATTGGATAAAAATTGCCATTTTCTTGAGGATTTTATGTACGGAGTTTAATGGAACCCTTGGTATTAGGTTCTGGCATTTGCTCGGATCACGTTCTACTGTGGAGAACAATAAGGAGTTGTGTCGTTTGAATTAGAGTTGAGATATGGGCAAGTTGGCGAATTTAAATTTAAAGCATTAATAGGTAAGTATGTGAATTTGGAGAATTTAGTACTATGGTGTTGTTTGGTATGATAAACCTAACATATGAACATGATTTAACATGTCTATAATCTGAAATATGATGTTGGATGAATTATTTCAAGTAAGCTTGTAAAATATCCCTATTCAAACAGTTCTTTAGAAGGTTGGTCTATTAGAAAAGTGAGTTAATTTATGGTTTAGAAACTTGATCAGAGAGTTGTATGATATGAAATAATTGGCTGGTATAACGTTTATAGATTTAGTTAGTAAAACCATTTTTAGATGCCTCCTTAGAGGGTTCTTAATTAATAAGGATATTTTTAGATACTTCTTCAGAAAGTTCCTAGTTAACAAATCTATTTTTAGATACTTTCATAGAGACTTCTAGAATAAAAATTGTATTAACTCTATTGATTAGGTACTTGTTTAGAAGGTTCCAGGGAAAAAACTACGTCAAGATCAGTGTTCAGAATCTCATTTAGAGACTTTAGCGATAAGTCAAAACTTAATCCAAGACTTAATAAACCTATCTAAACTCTATGTAAGATATTAAAAAGTAATTGTATACTTTTTGTTTAGCAAAAACTAAAATATTTATATTAATTGTTTAGGGACTTACAAAGGGATTGAGCACGAGAAGCAAGATTAACTTACGTTAGGATTAGGTAAGTTGGGATCGTTCCTTAAAGGTATATTGGAGTATTATATCAGGATACTCAAAGAATTAAGAGTGTTTATTTGTAGTTGTAGTTAGATTATTTGTGCGTGTGCCATGTGTGTGCTTGTGATACCGACTGATGATTGGGAGTTGAACTCTGAGTATTGTTTTCTGCTTGAGCATAACGTGTATTGCATATATAAACTGATGGGCTGCCGACCATTGGTCCCATTACTTGCGTATGGCTTTGAGACCTCTAATCCTTCACCCAAAGAATTCTCTCTCGACAACTTGCCAATGATGAGAAACTTTACACCAAAGATGGATGGTTGAACTCCTTGAGCTCTCCATATTCTTAGACGTTGATCTGCGTTCTCGATTGCATTGATGTAGACCATTCCCTTACCAAGGACTTTGTGTCGAGTAATCCAACCAATTGCTGCCGAGAGATTCTTGTTGAGTATCGAGAGTCTCACTTACTTGCTGAGTAGTTTTTCTCTCGACCTATTGCCATTTCTCTAGGTATTTTCTTCTCATCTCGGCCCCTTGTTGTTGCAACATCTTGATCCCCCTAGCATGCTATGTTCAAAGAATCTTCGTACGGAACTAATATTGCATTGCCACTTGTCCACCTCGTCTGGCATTGTACTACTTTTTCCATTTTTGTCTTTTGTCCTTTTTACCCTTTTTTGCATGTATTAGGAATTTCCTTTCGTATATGCTTTCTTGTAATTTCTTTAATTATAATATTGCCCTAAGGACTTACTATAAATAGTCCTTTTTCCTTATAAGCCGGAATCATCAAACTTTATACATAGACATTGAATATCTTGTTTTTGTGAGATAACCCTCTCTAAGTCCATTTTATATATACTCTTATCTAATCTTGTCGAGTAGCTCAAAATCAGTTGCGAGTGAACCTTGACATCAACTTGTGCATCATATCAAGTGAAGTGTCAAGCCGTGTTGTGTTCGTTGGTGTATCATATCCTTCAAGTAGCTTCACGACAGTTACTCGAGTTCTTTTATAGACCTATTCATTACTTTCTTCGATATCTGGAATAGTTCAAATTTTCTGTGGTAAGTCCTAGTAATAACTGAGCTCCTAGGCACATCATGAACTTAGTTGCTCACTTTATAATATGGACTAATCTTAAGATGACTAAGATCTAAGCTAAAATTTATGATAATCTAATAGGGGTAACGATTAGGTTACTTGACTAAATATTGATACTTCGATGACGATGGTATAAATAGTTATTTTCTCACCCTTAGTCGAACTAAGTGATAGGAGAAGGGGCTCGTGGCAAGGTTAGGAACCATGGTTCGAATGTTGTCCAAGGAGGAGAATCTTTCTATTGCACAAGCCCGAATTTAGTCTAATAGTATCTTGTTGAAATTTCTCGAAATCTAGGTTAATGTGGATGAAATTTCTCTAACTTCATAATGAATCGATAAGACATTATGAGATGATTTATCATTTGCTTATTGCATTTCGCATTTATTCAATGATTAAAGAAACATGTTTGTTAATATACTCTTAATACTTCCTCCTTTCTTACGAGTTAGTAGTGCTTACACTCCAATAGATTGTTTTGCAGGTGTAGAATAGTATCCGAAGATGCCTTATTACCATAATTCGTATGTTAGTTCCAACGGACCAGGAAGTGAGGAGTTGAAGACTAAGGAATGAATCAATGTATATATTGTTTTTGTTTCTCTTTTGTGGGAAGACTATAAAGTCTTCTTGAGAGGCCTTAAAGTTTTCATTGGCTTGCTAGTGTATCTATATTATGTAATGAGGTCTTCATGTGGAATTGTACAATACTTTTAGAAGTCTTAAAACCTATGATATATATAAAACTATGTAAAGGACTTAAACTATATGTAAAAATTGAAAACTTTATTTTGTAAAGTGTTACTCTACAAGCATTATATATCACAATTGCCCATCTGATTGTTTCAAAGCTCGTTGAGTCATCTTTCACCTTATGTGGACTATACTTACGTTAGCAACTAAGGAGGATAGCTTCTAACTTATGTTGGTTTACATAGCGGGGCTATTATGACTATTCGATTTTTGGGGTATGATAGTTCTAGGTGGTATGGGAGCATGATTCGTAAAGAATTAGGCTTTGGAGTGTCCAATTAAAATGAATTATACATTATGAATACTGAGACTTAGGGAAAAGTAAGCAGGGGCATAAAAGACTTAGACCTACAAATGTATGTCTAAGTTACTTATCTATAAGAACCTAAATAACATGAAACGTAAACAAGTAAAATATAATACTAATCCAACTTATGTTGTATTGTACTTACTTTTAGATTTGGAAGCATGGGTTGATTTATGCTTAGTTACATTTTAGTTAGGATGGGGATGAATCCCCCATTGATTATCAAGTTTAGTTACAAAATTTGTTATTAGAGTTAGCTGAATGGATGATATTTTACATTATCGATGGGATTATAATTACTTATAAGAGGGCACTATCTTGGAGTATGAGGGATGATTAGAAGATTATGGAGGACGAGCTAGGTCTTTTGTATAATGAATACATTGTAGTTGCAACTTTTGAGAAGAAGTATATGAAGAACATTATGCTAAACTCAAGAGGGTAGAGTGGGTGAATGAGTATAGAGAATAAATTGCAATTCTTTTTGAAATTAAGTACTAAATGCAATAATGAGTATAATCCAGATAATGATAAAATAAAAAGTACGAAAATTAAAAAAGATAGGGATAAAGAAGATTAAGCTCGGATTTACCGTAGAGTTCGGACCACCCTTTAATCTTTACAGACATACAATGCCTTCAATTGAGGACTTCACACCACTTTATTGATTTCTCAATCTAAGCTTATAGAGCTAGACAAATACAAACTTGATCACATAAGTTTCACACTCATAACTCTCAACACAGTTCACAATCTCTACTCACAACATAAAGACTTAATCTCAAGAATTATTGGTGTAGTGCTTTTAAACTTTCAATACTTTGCAACTAATAGCTCACAAGCACTATACTTCAAATCTCTCTAAATATTAGCAAATTAGGGTATAAGAGAAAATTAGAATAATAGACAATAAGAGCATAAAGGAATGTTGGAATATTATAGCACAAGATCAGTTCTTCTTTGTCCTTGGTCGAGTTATTGAGCATTTATATTATCCCATTCAATTCTTTTCGGTATAGTGCATTAAATGCTCCAATGGTTAGTTCAATCAAACTTACCAGTATGCTGGTACCTTATCATTACAGGCAAGTTGGTAACAAATTACATTACCAGCATGAACACCAGCAAGTGAATTGGCATACTGGTTCCTTGATCAAAAGCAATTCCATCTCCTTATCTAGGCCACTTCATTGTCAAGCTAGTAGTGCTCTAGAGCTGTCAACTCGGTAGGCCAAATGTCACCTGAAAATACTTTTAACGCACAACAAACAAGTATACTTTACAATCTAATTTCAAGATCATTTCATTACCACTCAAAAGATTAATTTTCTTGTAGAGATAATTGATATATTTAATCATTAAGCAAATTAGTTGATCTTATTCAATTACCTCAATATAATCAAATAAAACTTAGTTTAATCATCCACTTGTTTTGTTCTCTTAAAAAAAATGCTTAGATATATACTTTTTGTTTTGTTTTCATCAAAATTAACATGTTTAATTGTACATCTTTTGTTTTATTCTCATCAAAATCAAATAATCAACAATCTCCCCCTTTTTGATGATGACAAAACTCTTCTACTTTAAATGCTCCCCTTAATCTAGTACTCCTTATAAATTGAGCATTTAGTTTCAATATACTTAGCAATTAAAAAGATTAATGCAATGCTTGCAAAAAGGGAGTATTGATGTGCTTAGGAACTAAGTCTCACTTCTTAATAATATCAATCTTTCAAAGAATCAAGATATGATAAAGTTATAGGATCAATATCATCTTTTAAGTAACTATTATCAATTTAACTTAATATACTTTTTGACACTCTAACAACTTGAATATTTCTCCCCCTTTAGCCTCATAAAAAGAGGAGAATCTAGGTGGTGAAGAGGGAAGATGATTCAAGTCGAAATTTCGGCATAATCCTGGCTTAAGCCTTAAGATATGCCCCCTATAAAAGTAAGATCAAATAAGCTAAAAATCATGCCAAATAAGATCTCCATAATGAATTCATCAAGATCAGCCCATATCACACTAAAAGTTCAAAAACATGAGTTAACCATGAGGAGTGTAATAACTCCATGAGAAACATAAACCATAAATAGCAAACAATATAGACAAGTAACATAAGCTAAGATAATGGCCAAGGCAAGACAATAGAAAGTAACAATATTAGTAGCCAATGGTTAAGTTCATAATGTTAGATAAACATAATGAAGAGCATATACTAAATAGATTGGAAGTTAGCAATTTATGCAGTTGGTAGATCATCATCTTTGAGTTAGAGGAAGAAAGAGGTAAGATGGGTAGTGATAGTTCATCTAGAAGTGGCTATGGTTCATCAAGGTGGTGTCGTAATGGTGGATGGAGGTTTAGTAGAGAGAGAAAGTCGTGTGAGGGAGAAGAAGAGAGTATGATTTGAAGAATTAAGGGGATTGATGAGAGATTGTATGGATTTGGAGATGATTGATGAAGGAAAATTGTGATTTTAAGGGTTTAGAGATGGAAGATTGAAGAGAGAGAAGGATTTTAGGGTTTGGAGGAAGAGAAAGAGGGGTTTTGGGAAGAAGATGGGAAGAGAGAGAAATGATCGGCACTATTTGTGCCTAGAAATGAAGGTACCGACATGACGGTAGAATGGGAAACTGACATGAAGGTTATGTAAAAAGAATTGTTGCAAGTTTGTTATAGAAAATAGTATATTAGCTTACCGGTGGTTAGGGGTACCGACATGCTGGTGATTAGGGGTACCGACATGCTGGTGATTAAGGGTATTGGCATGCTACATCTTATAACATAACCGAATGTATGTTCTTATCTACTAGGGTATACTGGCATGCTAGTAGTTCTGGGTACCCGTCATACTGGTATTCTGCAATTCTGTAAAATCTTGGTTAAATTTAATTTCTTTCTCCAAGTTACTAACTCAAGTTTATTTTAAATGATTTAATGAGTAGTCTAACATTTTAAGTAAGTTTATTTGAGTCCATTAAGGCTTGAAAAACTTAAATTTTAACTAGATAGTTAAGATTTATCCGAATCAAATCCATAAAGCTAAGTAATTCATGATAAAGTGAAAGTGTCCATGTATGAGCAAATAATGTGCATAAGCATTGAGTTTTTACACACCAACACTTCAAGCAAATTTCAAATATATGTTTGAGCATAGTAAGCACAAATTATAGCATTAAGGCTCTATAAATTATAAAATCACTACTTGAGTTCCTTAATCATGCAAGTGGCTAGAGAGTAAGTAGAGATCCTTTCTTAATATTCAAGAGGAGTTCATGCTTTAAACATGTTAAAAAGAGATTAAGAGGCATAAAAGATACATAATCAAGCCAAGTAACATCCATGTAGGCAAGAAATGCTCTATATTGTGCTTAGAACCTAAAAAGGGTCTAGAGAGGTCAAATATGCACGAAATTCAAATCAAGCTAGTTTGACAACTCAAACATGATTTAGGCATGAAAATAAACATGTCAGGCACGATTTTGAGCACGGAAACCAATGCATGAACTTAGATTTGACCAAAATCTATTTAAGCATGTTGAAAGGAAAATATCATAGCAAGGATCATCACTTGAGATTATCAAAATCAAATACTAAATACAAATTGAGCTTAATGTCACATACATACACATACACACACTAAATCAAATTCATGATAATTTGGCATTCTAAACAAGTTTTAATGGTATCTATAGATACAAAGGTAGCATGATCAAGACATATAGCATGCAAATGGACATAATAATCATATGACTTCCCAAATAACAATAAGAGCCTAATTTGGGTCTATAGGAGTCAAATTTGCACAAAAAAAGCCAAATTAATCATTCAACCACAATCTATAGACAAAATTAAACATGCAGAAACTGGATTTGAACACAAAAATCAAAACATGGCAAAATTGTGCTCATATGATCCTAAACATACATGAGTAACTTCAAATGTGCACAAAATGCATAATATTTGCAATTTAAGCTTTCAAACTAGTTGTAAATGCATATTATGACATGATGAGAGTTTAAGCATGGCTTGCAAAGCTAGCAATTGCAAAAACACAAGTTGAGTCCTTAAATGCTTAAGCTAGCTCAAATGTGGCTGAAGATAGGTCAACTCTGCATAGTTTCATAATCGAATCAATCCAACCATTTAAGCAAGAAACATTAGCATATTTAAACATATGGGAGCTAACATTTGACATTAAAATCAAGAGATGGTAGATATGTGCATCAGGAAGCCTAAGTAAACGTGCAGAACTTTAAGTGCACATAAAATATGTTAGTTATAGTATGGAGACTACTGAAATGAGTTTCTTGAATCAACTACCATGTTAGATGCTTTTTGAATTTTCTTTGATCATTCTCCATTCAAGTTTCTTGAGTTACTCCCATTTGAAGTTCCTATAAAAACATGTAATTGCTTCTTTGGTACCTGTGTAAATTTGGGTTCTTTGTGGTTAGTAGCAATGACATATCCTTGTCTTTTTGGAACCCAAACCATCTTGCCTTTATGATTCAAATTGGTATTGTGATGTATTGCACACGTACGTGCAATATGACCATATCTATTGCGATAGTTACAAGTCTTAGTTGTTGCTTTTATGAAGTAACTTTTGTAAAATTTGTAAATATATTCCCTATTATAGCCAATTCCAGTTTTGTTCAATCCTTGCCTTTGAAAGCCAAGGAACTTATCTAAATTCTTTTCTCCATTTACTAACTTAGCTATAGTTTGTTTTGTATCATTTAGGTTAGACTTCAAGATAGCATTTTTCAATTTGAAGTTCTCTTAGCCTATTAACCATATTATCGCTATTTTTCATGCTATCAACTTTTGTTTTAACAGAATTGCACTTTTTTTTCAATTGATCATTTTCCTTAGCCAACTCCTCATTCCTAAGATTTAATGCTTCATTTTTTCTATTTAATTTATCAATTTCTAATCTTAAGTACTCAATATCCTCTTCTAGACTTTTTTTGAAGTTGTTCACTTTATTATATTCATTTCTAAATAGATCGAATTCACTTCCTATTTCAATCATCATTTGTTTCATCATCTTGTTCTTCTTTTGAAATTTAATAAATTCTTTAAGCAACTCATCATACATATTTCATCAATTGAAGAATCATTAGAAGTAGAGCATACCTCATTGTCCATAGCCATGAAGCACATTTCCCATTTAAGTCACTTGAATTGCCATCACTCCAAGTTGCCATCATAGCCTTTTTCTTTGTTCCTTTCTCGATTTTCTTAAGATTTGGGCAATATTATCGAATATGACCTAATTTTTTACAATTGTAACGCTTGATTACTTCCTTCTTATCCCTTTTAGATCGAGATGTGTTTTCATCATTGTCATTCACCAATTTCCTATCACTTACCAATTTCCTATTGAACGTCATAAATTTCTTGAAATTTCTTGTGATCATAGCCACATCATCATCATCATCCTCACTTCAATCACTACTAGAGCTCTCTTTGGTTTCTTTCAAAGTAATTGTTTTCTTCTTGGATTCCTCTCCTTGCCTCTTAACCATCTTGTCAGTCTTAAGAGTTCTAAGAAGTTGCTTCTTTGACATTGTGTTAAGATCGTGAGCTTCTTTGATTGTAGTTCTCTTGGCTTCCTAATCCTTCGGTAAAGACCTAAGGATTTTGGAATTGATTTCAAGATTAGTAAAGGATTTACTAAGAACATTTAAAGGATTGATGATATTAATGAATCTATTATGCATCTCATCAATAGTTTCATTTGGATCTATTTTAAAGTTTTCAAATTGTCCACATAATAAGCTTATCTTTATATCCCTTACTTGGCTAGTTCCTTCATTTGTACTTTTTAACTCTTCCCAAATTTCCTTAGCACTCTTGCATGTGAAAACTTTATTAAAGTCATTTTCATTAATGGTACAATGCAAGATATTCATAGCTATTTCATTTAAGTCTAATAACTTCCAATCATTATCGGTATAATTATTTTCTTCCTTGCCTTCTATCTTGAATGGTTTTTTATCTACTACTTGCTACAATAATCCATTTTATGCTTTCAAGAATATACTTATCCTAAATTTTCAATAAGGATAATTATTCTCGGTTAAGAGTAGTGGTCTATTTATAACTTGCTCTTCTATAAAGCCTAGTATATTAAATGCCATGATCTTTACTCTAATTGTAATTAAGCAAAAGATTTAGAGACTAGCTTTGATATCAATTGAAGAATACTAAGCTAAACTTAAGAGGTGGGTGTGAATTAAGTGTAGTCTTTTTGAAATTAAGCACTAAATGCAATAATGAGTATAATCAAGATAATGATAAAATAATAATAAGTGCGAAAATTAAAAGAAATATGGATAAGGAAGATCAAGCACGAATTTAATATGGAGTTCGGATTGCCCCCTAGTATCCACGAATATACAATGCCTCCAACTGAAGACATCACACTACTTTATGGATTTCTCAATCTAAGCTTCAAGAGCTATACAAATATAAACTTGATCACACAAGTTTCACACTCAAAACTCTCAATACGGTTCATAATCTCTACTGATAACACAAAAACTCAATCTCACGAATTATTAGTGTAGTTCTTTTAAACTCTCAATACTTTGCAATTAATAGCTCACAAGCACTACACTTCAAATCTCTCTAAATATCAGTAAATTAAGGTATAAGAGATAATGAGAATAATAGATAATAAGAGCATAAAGGAATGTTGGAATATTACAGTAAAAGATTAGTTCTTCTTTATCTTTAGTCGGGTTGTTGAGCATTTATATCATCCCATTCGATTCTTCCCGTTATAGTGTTTAAATGCTCCAGCAGCTAGTTGAATCAGACTTATCGGCATGTTAGTACCTTATCATTACTAATAAGCTGGTAACAAATTTAATTACTGGCATGAACACCAGTAAGTGAACTGGCATATTAGTTCCTTGATTAGAAGCAATTTTATCTCCTTATCTAGGCTACTTTACTGTTAACTTAGTATTGCTTTGGAGCCATCAACCTGGTAAGCCAAATATCACTTAAAAATATTTTTAACACACAACAAACAAATGCACTTTGTAATCTAACTTCAAGATTATTTAATCACCACTCAAAAAATAAAATTTCTTGTAAAGATAATTGATATATTTAATCATTAAGAAAATTAATCAATCTTATTCAATTATCTCAATATAATCAAATAATAGTTAGTTTAATCATCTACTTGTTTTGTTCTCTTCTAAAACAACATGTTTAGATATATACTTTTTGTTTTGTTTTTATCAAAATCAAATAATAAACCCTAGGTTCAATAGTATATGCATGATAAGGGAATTGTATCTATGATAGTTCTGAAGTTGTACTTTCCTACTATAGTAGAACTCAGTAAGGATTATCTACCCAGTTTTGATCAAACCATTATAGAAACCTTACATGTGCCTAGAGATTATCCACTTATAATCATAAATTGGTTTCCAAGATTTCCATCAACTGAGAATATAGGTATTGAAGTACCCTTGCAATCACATGATCATGAACTATCTATAGAATCTCCTTAGAGTATATTTCTAGTTCAACAAGAAAATGTAGGTGAGAATATAGAAGAAGAGGATCTTGGGGAAGATCTTGAAGAAGATTCAGAGTATGATTTAAAAATAGCAATTGCTTAGGTGAAAGTGGAAAATGAGGTTGGGGAGAAAGTTGAAATAGAAGCGGGAGCTAATTTTGGAGATTAAGTAGGAATTCAAGTAGATGCTAACGAAGGACAGGAAGTGAATCAAATTGGAGAACTTAAGTTAGCTAATAAAGGTAGTGAGGATGTGTAGGAAGTTGTATATGTTCTTGAGACCCTTGAATATATAGCAGTAAGTTTTGACTTAGATGTAGAAAATGAAAATATAGATTTAAATATAGGTTTTACAGTGTTGAATGAGTTGGGTGGATGGAATGAATAAGAGTTTCAAGATCTTAAAGATAAGTTATTTAACTTATAAAAATAATAAAGTGAAGTGAAATTATATATAATATAGATATAATATGTTAAATACACATAATATGCATTAAATATATATAATAATATATAATTACAAAATATAGGTAAAATAATATAAAAATGGTTGAAATTACCCAAAAAAATGACTTGATGAGTTATCAACCTATTAAAGCATGATGTGGCAACATAGAACAAGCTTAAAAGCATGAGTCATCAACAATTTAATGGGAAATTGCCACTTAGCACCTGGTTAACATGTGGAAAGATATAAAAATGACACATGACATTTACTTTTTGACATGCAATCAACCTTAGCTCTATAAATGGGAGACCCATACTTCATTTTCAACATTCTAGGAGCTTTGGAACACAAGAAAACAACTTAGGAAAAATTAGAAGAAACTTAGAAAAAATTAAAAAAAGAGAGCAAAAATATGGATAAAGTTGGTGAAGGTTGGTTCAATAGGTTGTAGTGGTTTTGTTGTGGTGGCTTCTTGGTGTTTGAAAGTTAGCCGTGAGTGGGTGCTTTCCGATAAGGTACTGTAGCCAAAGGGCACTGGTTTAGATGAACCAAATTTTTGCCTGTAACTTGTCTTATTTTCTAAAAATATAAAAAAATCAATTAATTATGGAAAAATGTTTTATAGAGTTATTTTAGGTGTAGATTAATGTAGTAGTTTTATTTAATTAAATAATTATTAGAAATATATGGTGCTTAATAAATTGCCTTGTTTGGGAGAAAATTACTTCAATTTTTATAAATATTGAAGATTGTTGTTTCAACTTGAATTTTTGTATATAATACATTTAACATATGTATTTAATATGGTAACAATTTTTTTTGAAAATATACATATTTGCTATTTATTATAATTATTTTGAATAAAATTAGCAGTTTTGCTGATTTATTGAAATAATTGATTTTTTAATAAATTAATTAATGAGCCATACATATTTTAACTTCTAAAAGTTTATAATGATGTTTGGAATACTTAATTTTAATCTTACATATAGATTTATATAATTTCCTAATTTTCCAAAATTTCGAGATAAAAAGGCTACTTTACAAATATAGGCAATAAGTTAATTTATGAAGGTTAGCATTTAAACTCTATATTTCTATGAATTCATGGTACTTTTTTGTGGAATTAATTGGGCTCGTATACTATTTATTACATGTTTTCCTAATATAAATCTATATATTAGCCTAATATGTGATATAATAATTATTACTAGTGAGATATTTGTTAAATTCATATAAGATTAACATTTTGGGTACATAATAGATGCTAGTCAAGTTTGAAAAGTGTGATTTTTAAGATTTTTAGTTTAAAATTTAAACTTATTTGGGTCAATTATAAAGTTATGAAAACGTATGGGTATTTTTGGACTTATACCCATATCGATCAGTCTTATTCCTTAATATATCCAAATAGTACTCTAAATAATAATCATAATTGTTGTCTTTGGGTTTTGGCCAACAAAAGTTGAAAGTTAATTGGGCTTTGCGCTACTAAGTGAGCTTACAAAACAAGAAATAGTGAGGGGTGCCAGGAGGTTGTTTGGCATAATCACTTCGATGTTTGAGTTAGTAGTGTGAAGAAGGAGGTAGCAAGTATGCTAGAGCGTGTAGTAAAGCTCGAGTGTACAAAGTATTAAGTAGTGTACCATTGAGAGGTTGCCTGGTATTTATAAAGGAGGGCAGTTAGCGGTTGGAGGATTGTTAGTAGGTAGAGGACATGCCCACAAGTTTTGGGTAGTAGAGGCGTGTAAGCCAATGTAGTCTTAAATTGTAGGAGAAAGTTGTTGACTTAGTTATTTAGCCTTATTTGCAATGTCACAACTGTTAATGACTGTTGTGGTTGGATAGGTTGTATAATGGGCCATAGCTAATGTTAGCCACGAAGATAGTGAAGTTGAGTTTAGGGTCGTACAGCTTAGGTAATGAGCCTAATCAGGTCAAGATAAGCCTAAGGGATCTAGGTTAAAAAATCCCTATCAACACTTGCCTCCCCTCAATAGTCTCATTGCTATTGTAGAGGCAAGGAGAGGGGAGAGATGGGCTTCTTACGTGTGTGGTCGACCTACTCCTAAGGTGATCATGTTGGGTAATAGGGAATTGTCATGTTAACATGTTTGGAGAGATTGGCTGACGTGGTGTGATAATGCTCAAGTGGAGGAAATGGTCAACGGGGAAGATGGAGCTGATAATATGCGAGGTTGAAAAGTAGTAAGGTTACTCGAGGAGAACATACTAGAGTGGAGCTAAATGCTCAAGTGCTGACTTAAGCAGGTGATCTAAGGTAGACACCCTTCAGGTTGAGGTGAGGATCTAGTAAGTTGGGTGCTTTAGGTGATAAGTATATAGAGGCATTGGATGATTTAGGCAGGTAGTGCCAAGTAGGCGTTAGCAAGGTTGAGTAGGGCTATCAGTATCGAGTAGGGAACATGCCAAGTGGAAGTATTTGAGTTGGATGACTCAAGGGCTAAACTGTATTGATTGAGCCAAACAATTTGTCATCTGGACTGAGGTCAGGTGGTCAGGCGCTAAGGTAGAGCATAGGGGGTTTGACTTACTAGAGTAAAGAGGAGTGTTGAGTGATTGGAGTTTCACTCAGCTAGGGTAGAGTATTCTGAGGAGACAATAATAAAGTTGGGTCGAATTGATATGTTAGTACCAAGATGTAGTGTTATTGAAAGGTTGTGGTAGATGTGGAAGCTGAAGTGACTTTGGTGAAGCTTATTGAGGAAGTTAGACTTTTCAAATTCTTAATCTATCATGCACTTTCATGGTTCAGTTAATGTGATAAGACAACTGTCATGTCTCTACAAATTCACATGTAGTTGCAGATGTTTTGCCTTTTAGCCAAGACCATCTGATCAAGGTAAGGACAGGTGTCAGCATTGTGACACACTATATGATTCACTTTTAAATAGATCCTTATAACCATCGTTTCGATTTCCTAAGGATTTGGCATATAAACACCCTTGACCCTTTACATATAACTCTTTTGCAACTCCCCTTATTGTGTTTATTTGCTGCTTGTGATATCAACAATTACTTCATTTTCTCCTTCAATTTCCTTCTTCTTCTTCATCATTAGAACTCTTACTTTCTCTTCTTTTTGTCATCAAAATATTGAACTCGAATGCTAATTCTAGTGAGTATAACATTACATCCTTGGACTCCAAGGCTACGAGGAGTGCTTCTACCCCCTGAAGAAGGGATGAAGAAGCTTCATCCTTATTGGCACAACTAGATATGGAGACGAGAAAGGTAATGGAGGAAATAAACAAAGCAGAGCTTATTAGAGCCATTCTTAGGGACACCACCAGTGTGACATATTACCAGATATTGTGGATTTGCATACCAAGCTAGGGATGGATAGGGAGCTGAGTAGATAAATTAGTAAGAGTAAATTGTCCTTAATAAACCGAGTACTGACTACCTTTACGGTCGGACTGACACTAAGTTGGGTAGTATGGCTACTATGAAGGGAATAGAAGGTGCCTTTGCATTAGGGGAGGAGCTTTACGATGTTTGAAAAATGTTTGGAGCTTAAAATGTACCTCCCCTTCAACAAATTAAAGAAGGAACTCTTCAATTATTGTCAGTGTTGTCTGGTGCAAATCCTTCTCAATGGGTAGATGGTATTGAAAGCGTTTTAGGCCTTGCATGTGTATTTGATGGTATGGGCTACCTTGAATATTTCAATTACTACTTCCAATGGAAGAACTTAAATGGGTAGATGTACCTTTGGAACTGCATAGGGTAGAAATTTTTTGGAGGCCTATGCTTGTCTATGAAGGGCTAGCAAGACGAATTCTTGGTAGTATCATTTCCCCAAGAGGTCGACTTTTGGATGTGATGGACTTTACTGGTCTAGACTTATGGTGCAAAGAGGCTCGGCCCTAATGACTCCAAGGTTAGAGGGGAAGTTGATGCCTTCATGCCTTGATGAATGGTAAGGAGATTAATGTTAAGCAAACAGTAAGGAGGTACTTCAAGTTCCCAATCTCTAAGCTTTTCCCCAGTACGCATAAAGTGGTAATGAAGAAGTAGGTAGAAGGTGGAGGTTTATCTTAGGCATAAGTTACCTCTTCCATTGTGCCAACATGGGCTCACTGAGAATTATGCTTCATTTGAAATGTTATTGAGGAGTAGGAGGTTTTCATTGCCTATATTGGTTACTACGGAGTATTGTATGTAAGTACGATACACTCACCTTGTACTGATGTTGTTTATTTGTTTCATGTTAGGTAAGAAGCTATCCAGAGTAGCTGAGTTATCACATCTTTTTGGTTAGAACTATTGAGGGGACATAGGGCTAAAGCTAAGCTAGCTAAGACGGTTGTTGACCTTAAAAGCAAGGCTGTGGGGCCTATGTCAAAGGTAGGCGAGATGAGCTGGGTGGAATCACCAGTTCTTCCTCAAGGGATTTCTCTTAATGGAGTTTTTAAGGAGCTCATGGTTGTTGAAACTCTGAGTACAGTCTCCCTTGCAACCGAAATTGCTCTTACATCTGAGCCCATTCTGGTAAGGGACGAAGTTGCTACTAACCAGCTGAAGTTGTTGATTCTTCCCTCAACCTCTTAGGACAAAGGGAAGAGGACTGAGACTAGCACTATCGAAGGTCTGGTAGGTCAAAAGAGGAGACTCCCCAAGGAGGGAAGGAAGGAGGCATTAGCCTTGAAGAAGAGTGTGCTGTTGATGCCACTTAGCAAACTGGTGTCTAACCGACACCCATTCAGCCATCCTTATCTTGCCATGGATTAGATGGGCAAGGCCTAAGTTGATACGTTAGATTAGCACTAGAGCAAGAAGACAATCCTGAACTCCTATAAGGGGGTTTTGTATGAGTCTGAGAATACTTGCCTCTATGGAGGAGGGCACCAAGTTGATTGCTAGGTAGTATAGGGGGAAGATCTACCAGCCCTAGTGAAAGATTTGAAGTAGCAATGTAATGTTGCATCACCAAACTCTCAACTTAGAGGTCTCATTGGGGTCTTTTACCCCCGTGGATTAGAGCATCCTGGAGATGACATCAGCATGCACATTTAATGACTTGCTTGAGTTATTAGGCCACCTTAGTCCCTAAACCATTAAGTGCATCTTTGTTACCGTAAGTCATTTTCTTTTGTCGTATTTTCTTAAGTCTTCTTTTCTCTACTGACGCTGTCATTCTTACTGTGTAGTATTATGGCCAGGTGCTACTATGCATCAATTGTTACAAAGAGTTGCTGGAAGAGGTAAAGGATCTATGATCGAAAGTACTTAGTGTATAAGAGGATTTAGAGGGGGCATAGTCCTATTCTAAGTAAATACATAAGAAATTTCATAAGGTTAATCGATGTTTGCATTGTTGCTATATGTAAAATGCCATTCTGGAGGTTGCATTGCAAAAGGAGAGTGAAGATCGGAAGGAGGCCAAGGAGAGTAACAGGGAGGTTAAAGAGTTGAAAGCTCAGCTGGAGTCGGAATATAAGTCCAAGGATGACCTCTCTAAGAAACTAGAAGAAGAGAGAAAGGCTAAGGTGGAGCTCGACCAACATAACCTCAAGCTAAATGCACTGGTCTCCAAACTGTAGACGGAGCTAGTGATGAAGGGAGCTGAATGCGAATTTGTCAAAAACACTTCATTAGACTTAAGGAGAATAGTAAGGAGGTCAAGGGATGAAAAGCTCAATTAGAGAAGGAATATAAATCTAAGGCTAAACTCTCCAGGAAACTAGAAGGGGAGATAAAGGCTAAGGTAGAGCTCGACTGGCATAACCTTGAGCTAAACGCATCTGTCTCCAAGTAGCAGATTGAGTTGGCGATGAAGGTAGTTGAATGCGGATTTGTCAAAAACACTTCACTAGAGGTAGCCTATTGAAAGGTTAAGTTGGAGTAAAGGATTAAAGAGCTCCTCTAAGAGGCTGAGGGTATGGAGGAGCTCATCATTCATTTGGAAAGTGGAAATGCCCTTAGTAAAGCTGTTCAGGATAAGGTTATGAAAGACTTCTTTAAGTCCAGTGGTGGGCTAAGGAGTGCCAAGGTATCGCCATTGAGTGTAGTCGGGAGGTTCAGTAGAGTGTGCTAGAGCATCATCTTAACCTTGATTTAGACTTTATGGATTGGTTAGATGACCCCATACACAAGGAGGAGAGGGTAGCTAAAGAGAGGGAAAGGATGGCTACTCCACCAGCTAAAGTAGCTAAAGGTGCTTCTCCTGTTACCAAGGTTACTCGAGAAGCTCCTTCATCCTCTTTTGCCTCTAGGGCTCAATGGGGGTGCCAACGCCGCAGGCATTTTAGAGACTGAACAGGGTTAAGGTAACCCCACTATTGAGAACCAATAGATCCTTCATCCTCCTTCTTCAGCCCTGGTCCAACCGACTTAAGACCTAACAACTCGAATGAATCAGTCCTCCGAGTAAATAGGCGTGTTAGAATTCTTAGACTTATAGGTACTGGTTGATCTGAAGCGATAACCATTATTTTCTCTTTTCTATTTTCCCTTTATACTTATGTTTCTTTTAATATATTTAGCTAGTATGATGGTCTTGAATATATGTAACTATGGTTTGATTAATGGAGAATTTTTACTCTTACCTTTTTCTGCTTCTTAGTATTTTTATCATACTGATATGTAGTTTGTCACTTAGGATTTATTCGCTTGGGCTTAATAGTAGTGTGCTTTACCTTATTGAGGTTATCCAAGGGGTATCAGGTTGCTAGTGTTTTGACATTCCCAAATAGTAGGGGTTCTTCAGTTTTATAAGGGGTGTTTCCCTTTATTGAGGTTTCCCTAAGAGGGTTAGGTTGGTGGCGTTCTAACCTGCTTAGGTGTAGGAGCTCCTCATTTGTGTAAGGAGTGCTTTCCTTTACAAAGGTTTCCCTAAGGGGGGTCAAGTTGGTGGTATTTCGACCTACTTTGGTATGAGAGTTTCTCAGTTATGTAAGGGGTGTTTCCCCTTATTGAGGTTACCTTAGGGGAGGTTAAGTTGGTGGTGTTTCGAACTGCCTTAGTATGGGAGTTCATCAGTTATGTAAAGGGTGTTTCCCCTTATTGAGGTTACCATAAGGGGTTAGGTCAGTAGCGTTCTTATTAGCATAGGTATGAGAGTTCCTTAGTTGTATAAGGGGTATTTTCCCCTTATTAAGGTTACCCTAGGGGGGTCAGGTCGATGGTGTTCCGACCTGCCTAGGTTATGGGTCTGTTTACCCTTTAAGGGTTAGGACTTAGCATAAGAGTAAGAGAAAGAGAGAAAGAAAAGTAAAAATACGTAATACTCATGAGGAATAGAACTTTCAGTGATATTTATGAAAAAATTTACAAAGAGTTTATACATTAATCGAGATATAGCTTAAGGTTATTAGCTTTCTAAGTGCATGGGATAAGCTCCTCATATAATCTCTCTAATCTATATGCTCTATTTCCTAAGCTCTCTCTTACCCTGATCAAGTCTTCCTAGTTGGGGACCAACTTGTCTTGTCCTTTATGTAAGCCTGTGGCTTCTAACTTTCAGCAAACCAAGTCATTAACCTTGATCTCTTTATGTTTGACCTTTTGATCATAGATTTGGCTACTTGGTGTTGATAAGCAGTAGCTCGAGTTGTAGCAAGGGCTTTAATTTCCTTTATAGTGTCAACATTGGCCTGTATTAGGGACTCATTTAGGATAGTACTGAAACTTTGAGTCTGGATGTTAAGAAGCTCTAGCTTGACGAAGAGGACTACCTTCGACTTGAATGCTAGGTAAAATGGGGTCTCGCTTGTAGAGGTACTATGGGTGGTCTTATATCTCCACAAAATATTAGGTAGCTTGTATACCTTGGTGCCTTGAGCTCAAACTACCCTTTTCTTCAAGCTCTCAAGGATGATTTGATTAGCAGCTTTAACTTGACCATTCGACTGAGAGAAGGTGGTTTTACCACTTTGTTCAGTTAAGTTAATAGGTCTAGCTTAAATCTATAAGTCTAATTGGCCTCGTTCTACGGGATTCAACAACTTTATCTATAGCACTAAGAAATGGCTCATTGTTACGAGAGCTATGTGAAGTTTCATTGGTTAACTGCTATTATACCATTTCCTCTATCTTTAATAATGCACCAAGGGCCCTTATTTAAAGGCCTTTGGTCTTTGCTTTCAAGGTTCCAGGTAAAGGACTAGGGATACTCTTCTTCCCATCTAAGGAGAAAAAGAAAGAAGTAGTAGTTTTTGGTAAAAGAGAGAATTTCCAACTTAACCAATTAATTGAAGGTGAGCGACCCTTGTGAAGTAAGGTGTAATCTGGTGCTCGGTACAAAATTCTCTGAACTTGGGGTTGTTGAATCGACACCTGTTATCCATGATGAGGGAGTAGGTTATAGGAATTAAGCTACAAGGCCCTTGACCCGTAGCCAAGCTCGAGGACTAAAGGTGGTAGTACGACGAATCCTTATGTTTCAACCAACCTTTATCGAGGTCGAGTGCTTCCTTGTTGAATCACCCCTAATGCTGTGTCATATAACCGACTATTATTCTATGGTATGCTAAGTTGATGATTACTCTCTATTACCGAGTTGACTAATTACTCGACATCTTCCTTGTCGAAAAGTCAAGAGAGAGAGATCGGACTAACTAAGCCATCCTTGCTTGGATAAACCCATCTATCTATACTTTTTTTCTGCATCTCCTAACAACCTTGCTAATGCAGCATTGCTACGTATACAGTATCATGTGAAGAATCTGTAGCACCAATGATTGTTTCTTTATATATTCATTTTTACCCTTTTGTATCATGTACATTGCTTTTTTAGGAAATTTCCTTTTTATCTTTTCTCTTTTGGGTGAGTTACCCTAACTTACGGGTATAAATACCCTTGTACTTGTAGCTGTAGGAGATTAGATTACCTTTAATATACTTGAGTACTTTCTTCCTTACGTAAACACTACTTATTTACTTTTGGCATCACTCTTTTCCTTTCCCTTAAGCAAGGTTAGGTAGCGAGTAACCTCATTAGACTAATTTGTGTGTCATATCGAATTGTGTAATAAGTCCTTGGAAGTTCCTTTGATGCATCATATCCTCTAGAGCTGTTTGTAGGTTTTTGCTTACTATTTCATTCATCATTTTTACCTTCTCGTACCTTTCTCCCATTTACCCATTTTAAGCTTTCTATAAGCTTGGACTCATCTAACGACCGGCCTTGTCTCTTCTTGGTTACGATTCGCATTATCTTGGTATCGGAATAGAGGTTTTGTGTGAGCTGTAGTTAGTTATTCCTGAATTCTGTTATACTCTATTTTGTGTATAAGAAACATAGTAAATTGCTGTGTTCATTTGACTGCTGTATTGTTAGTTGATTACTTTCTGAAGTGTTTTTTTGAATTTGAATTTGAATCTACGAGGAAAAATGACAAATCCAAGTATAAATGTTAATGCTGGTGATGATAGTGGAGTTGTCCACCATGAACGACAATCTCAAGGAACTCCTGAAAGCATTGACGAGAGACTTGATTAGGTAGCTAACCTGTTAGTTGATCTAACTCAAGCTGTTCATGCCTTATCTTGCCGACCCCCTAAGGCCACATAAAATACTTCACAAGCTACTCAACTTGTTAGAGATCATAACCTAGCTTGACCAGTTCGAGGTGGAGGAGTTGGCGGACAAGTAAGGCGAAGGATAAACCTGAGAGAGCTAGATGAGGAGAAAGAAGAGTATTTTGAAGAGGAGCATGCACTAGTACCTTGAGCATCCACCATGTAAAGCTTTGGATTTTGAGTTTCAATGGATCTGGGAATGCTGATGAGTATCTGGATTGGGAAGAGAAGGTACAGCATGTATTTGATTACTATGAATATGAGAATTATGAGAAAGTAAAGACTGCTGCTGTTGAATTCTCCAGATATGCAGCTATGTGGTGGAAGAATTTCAGGCCATGAGAAGAAGAGAGGGATACTGAGAGATTAACACCTAGCCTGAGATGATAAGAGTACTTAAAAACAGATTCGTGCCGAAAATGTATCTTTAAAATGCTTTCACTTGGCTTTAGGAGCTGAGATAAGGAGGTCGAAATATTGATGAATATGTTCAAGAATTTTAAATGCTTATGATAAGATGCGAAGTGGAGGAACCACTAGCTTGAACAGTCTCAAGATTTATTACTAGGCTGAGAGGAGACATCCGAGACAATATGGAGCTCCAACAATTTGACACAATGGATGCAACTATTAGGATTGCCCAATGAGTAGAGAGGCAAAAAAGGAGTCGAGTAATGACCAGAATGCTGACTAGCCAACTAAGAGAGGAAAGTCATTGGATTCTGCAGAGTATCGAGCTGAGCAAAAGGGTTGATGTCCGAGTTGAGCAGAAAAGTTAACCTGAAGGTGTAGTGCTGACCCTGAATGTATGAGAAGGGGTAAGGGTTTAGCAGGAAGACCAGCTAGATTAAGTGCTTCAAGTGTCAGGGGTTCGAACATATAGCTGCTTAGTGCCCAAACCGAAGGACGATAGTCGTTAAGGGAAACATCTCAAAGTTAGACGTAGAGAACACATATGAGGAACCTAAAGAGGAGGTTCCTACCAAGAATAGGAATGCTGAGAAAGAGTTGATTAGGAAAGATGTGTATGCCGAAGACTTGGACTAGCTACTTATAGTTGTTCAACGTATTATGAATATGGAACCCTCATGACAGGAGGAGCAGAGAGAGAACTTATTTCACATCACCTGCAAGGTCAATGATTAGACATGTGCCCTCATTGTGGATAGTGGGAATTGAACCAACGTGGTGTCAGCATACCTCATTTCAAAACTGAGGTTACCGACTATTGCACATCTAAAGCCATGCAAGTTGCAGGTTGAGTGAGAAGGGAGCATTATACGTCACTTAGCAAATAATGTTACTGATCACTGGCAATTACTCTAACCAAATCCTTTGCAACATACTACCCATGTGTGTATCCCACGTATTACTAGGAAGACCATGGCTATTTGATGGGATAGTCATCTACGATGGTTACAAGAATACTTAAATGCTCGAGACGGATGATCGGAAGATCACGCTAAATCCAATGCCATTAAGAGAAGTCCATAAGTTATAGATGAAACTTGTTTGCGAATCGAAGATGGCTCTAGTGATGAGTAGAGCCGAGCTCTGAGAGGCCATTAATGCTAATGAGCCAACCATCCTATTGGTCAGGCGACTACTAGAAATGAAGAAGTGGAATGATTTACCCTAAGAGGTGAAGGAACTATTGGATGAATATGCCGACCTATTCCTAAAATAGTTTCTAGAAGGGTTGCTTAAGACCTAAGGAATAGAGCACTGCATTGACTTAGGACCCAGTGCTGCATTGCCAAACAAGCTAGCTTATTGGATAAATCTCGATCAGGCTTTTGAGCTTCAACATCAAGTCAATGAGTTGTTGGAAAGAGGATATGTAAGAGAAAGTCTCAGCCCTTGTGTTGTACCTATACTATTAGTACCGAAGAAGGATAGAACCTAGTAGATGTGTGTTGACAACTGACCTATGAACAAAATCACGATCAAATATAAGTATTCGATCCTGAGGATAGAAGACATGTTGGATGAACTAAGTAGAGCCAAAATTTTCAGCAAAATTGATCTCAAGTTTGGCTATCATCGAATCCACATGAGGCTAGGAGATGAGTAGAAGACTGTATTCAAGACTTGACATGGATTTTACAAATGGATGGTCATGCCTTTCGGCTTATCAAATGCCTTGAGCACCTTTATGAGATTTATGAACCATGTGTCGAGACATCTCATTAGGAAGTATGTCGTGGTATACTTTGACGACATCCTAATCTATAGTGCTGACATGCCGAGTCACTGTGATCACATCAGGACAGTCCTAAATATCCTTCGCGTCGAGAGACTATTCAACCATTTGAAGAAATGTTACTTTTACCAGGTGGAAGTGGTATTCTTGGACTATGTAGTTAATAGAGGAGGCTTGTGAGTGGATGATGAGAAGATCCCAACAATTGTTGAATGGTTGACCTTTATTACTTATGCTGATGTGAGAAGTTTCCATAGACTGGCTTCATTTTACCGAAGGTTCATCAGGAACTTCAGTACCTTCGTTGCGCTACTTACTGAATTAATGAAAAAAAACACTGACTTCCACTGGGGAGAAAGGGAGGAAAGGAGTTTTGCTGAGATTAAGAAGAGGTTGACCTTTATCTCAGTGTTAGTGTTACTTGACTTCGACAAAATTTTTGAGCTTGAGTGCGATGCGTTAGACATTGGAATCAGCACTGTCTTGATGCAAGAAGGCTGATCAATTGCCTTCCATAGTGAGAAGCTCCGAGGATCCTAGTTAAATTACTTTGAGTATGACAAAGAGCTCTTAGCATTGATTCGTGCACTGTAAGTATGGCAGCATTATCTACTACTGAGAAAATTTGTCATATATACTAACTACAAGACCCTGTGGTACCTCTAAAGTCAGACCAAACTATCCAAGCGGCAGGCGAGATGCATTGAATTCCTTAAGGGATTCAATTTTGTGATTAAGTATAAGCAAGGAAAGAGTAATGTAGTTGTAGATGCTCTTTTAAGGAGGCATATGCTCTTATCGGAATTGTAGATTAGGCTGTTTGGTTTTATGAGTATAAAAAAACAGTACTCCAAAGATCTACACTTTAGACCAATAATTTCATGTTGCATAGATGGAAGGATAGTAGACGAGTATTATGTGGAGGATGGCTACCTGTTTCGAGGGGGCAAACTACGCATGCTGACTTGTTCCCTATGGAAATTATTAATTAGGGAAGCTTACAGCAGAGAAATCTCTGGACACTTTAGAGAGAGAAGGACCGGTGAACTATTGAATGGCCGATTATTTTGGCTGGGAATGCAAAGAGATGTGCACCAAGTGTCGAGCCAAGCAAGAGAAAGCAATGCCCCTACCAGTTCCGATGAGGCCGTGGACTAAATTAACCATGGACTTTGTTCTTGATCTACTGAGAACTGCCTGAGAAAAAGATTCTATAATGGTTATCATGGATCGATTCAGTAAGATGCTACACTTTGTGCCCTACACTAAAACTAATGATGTTTTGGCTATTGCTTTTTTTTTTTCTTATAGGAAATTGTGTGGATACACGGCATGCCGAGAAGTGTAGTCTTCAATAGAGACCTAAAGTTTTTAAGCCATTTCGAAAGAACCCTGTAGCGTTGGTTAGGAACTAAATTACTCTTCAATACCTCCTGTCACCCTCAAACTAACGGCCAAATAGAGGTATTTAATCGTACTTTAGGTTCATTACTCCAAGCTTTAGTAGGCAAGAACTTGGTTGATTAGGATGTCTACCTGCAAGTAGTCGAGTTTGCTTATAACTAAACCGTACATGACACCTTTAAATAGACCCCCTTTAAAGTGGTCTATGGATTCAATCCCAAGTTACCCCTTGACCATGCCCCTGTACCTACACCTATACAAGAGGACCCTGACGCTTTGACTAGAGCACAATCTCTTTAGCACATCTAAGATAAGGTCACTCAGCACATCAACTAAGCTGCCAAAAGAATGCAAGAAATGAACAAAGGCAGGTCAGCCAAATAATTTTAGCCAGGAGACTAGTACGGCTACACCTCAGCAAGGAACGGTTCTCAAACAAAAAGAAGAACAAATTATCTACAAGAGTGAAAGGACCTTTCAGAATCCTCTAGAAAATCAGTAATAATTCCTACAAGTTGGAACTACCTAAGGACTATAGGGTTTCTAACGCCTTCAACATTGCCAACCTCAGTCCATACCACCGTAATGGAGAATTGAGCAAACACCAACTAGATTTGATCCCAAATCCAAAATAACCCAAAGGGAATGATGGGAATTAAGCTACTGGGCCCCTGACCCACAGTCGAGTTCGAAGACTAAAGGGGTTGGCACGATGAATCCTTATGTTCCAACCAACCCCTGACGAGGATGAGTACTTCCTTGCGAGTTACCCTTAATACCATGTCGTATGACTACATATTATTCTATGGTATGCCGAGTTGACCAAATACATGGCATCTTCTTTGCCAAGAAGCCGAGAGAGATAGACCGGACTAACTAAGCCATCTTTGCTTGAACAAACCCATCTCTTTGTACTTTTTGTCTGCATCTCCTAATAACCTTGCCAATGTGAAGAATCTACAATACTAATGATTGTTTTCCTTATATATTCATTTTTACCCTTTTTTATCATGTACATTGCATCTTTAGGAAATGTCCTTTTTGTTTTCTTCCTTTTGGGCAAATTGCCCTAACTTACGGGTATAAATACCCTTGTACTCGTAGCTATAGGGGATCAGATTACCTTTAATATACTTAAGTACTTTCTTCCTTGTGTAATCACTGCTTATTTACTCTTGGCATTACTCTAATCCTTTTCCTTAAGTAAAGTTAGGTGGTAAGTAACCTCATTGGACTAATTTATATATCCTATCAAATTGTGTTATGGGTTCTAGAAAGTTCCTTTGGTGCATCATATCCTCTAAAGCTGTTCATGGGTTTTTGCTTACTTTTTCATTTGTCATTTTTACCCTTCTCATACCTTTCCCCCATTAACCAATTTCGAGCCTTCTGCAAGCTTGGACTCATCTATCGACCAGCTTTGTCTATTCTTGGTTATGGTTCGCATTAGTAGGGGACCCCAAATCTAAAGGATATTGTTTTGAACGAACGACTCAATACTCCTTTCAATAATCATGCCTGCGACTTTGGCCTTGATCTACTGGATAAAGTAGTCGATGGCGATGATATACTACCAACCTTCCAAGGCCTTAGCGAAGGTACTGAGAATGTCGATGTCCAATTAAGTGAAGGACTACAGACTAGTTAAGGGCTAGAGATTGGTGTTGAGGGCATGACTTCTTGGTTTGTACTTTTGGCATTAGGGGCACTTTTAAGCTACAGCCTTAGCAACCTACCTCATTGTAGGCTAATAGTATCCGAGCCAAAAGGCCTCGATGTAGAGGGCTTATAATTGGATGTGGTTGCTATACACTCTAGCGTGTAGCTCCTTCATAACGTGCAGCCCCACATCTGCTTAGAGACATCTAAGTAGGGGAGTACTAACTCCTTTACAATATAAGATGTCGTCAATCAATGTGTAGTTAACGACATGATATCTTAGCTTTTTTGCCTCTCTCCTATCCTCTAGTAGTGTGCCTTGCTTTAAGTAACTTGGTATGGGGTCCATCCAGCTCAGCTCTAATGATGTTATCATGAGTTCTAAGATCTCAGCTAAACCTGGAGTTATGCTCTTTTCTAGTAAGTACTCAATAAAAATTTTCCTATCGTTCACTTCGAGCTTTTCTATCCCTATAAAGGTAAGCTTGGATAGCCAATTTGTTATTAAGTTTTTGATTCAGGGGATCTTCATAATGCTCTAAGAGGGAAACTTGGTTAGGAGACTCCTCACTTTCTCCAAGTATCTTACCATGTTGTTGTCTCTGGCTTCATATTTACCTTGGACTTATTGGACGACAAGCATCAAGTTTGAGAAAATTTTTAGGTATTCAGCACCGATCTCCTTGGCTAGCTTGAGACTGGCCATTAGCATTTCGTATTCAGATTCATTATTACTAGTGTTAAACTTGAACTTAAGAGCATAACAGACAGTGATCTTGTGCAGTTCAATAAGTATTAGGCACATACTTCCACCTCCTAAGGTGGATGATCCATTGACATAGAGAGTTGACATTGCTTTGTCATCCCCTAGCAGTGCTTCCTCTTAACCTGTGTATTCTACCATGAAGTCAACAAAGATTTTTACCTTCTAGGCCATTCTTGGTTGATATGGATTCTGTATACACTCAGCTCCATCACGTACTTCACCATTGGTCCAAACACGATAGGCTTTTATAGCAATGTATACAACGACTGATCTAAGAGTATAATAATCTGGTGTTCTTGGAAGTAAGGCTTGAGCCGACATGTTGAGATGACGATGGCTAAGGTGAATTTCTCTATCATAGTGTGCATGACCTCAGGCCCCTAGAGAATATGGCTAACATAATATACAGGCATACTCTCTTTCCCTTCAACTCTAACTAGTACAAAGGAGAGTATCCGGTCGCTAATGACCAGTTACAAATATAAGTCCTCCCCTAAAATTGGCTTAGAGAGGTTAGGTGGGGGGTGCTAGGATGGGGGAGGGTAGGGTATGTGCAAGGAAGTCCTGCAACTCCTTAAAGGCTACTGTACACTGAGGAGTCTATTCAAAACCCTTAAGGTTCTTCTGGATTTTAAAGAACTTAGCGTATTAGTCAACACTTTCAAAGACAAATCTCCTCAACATAGCTACCATACCAGTGAGCTTTTGTATGCCTTTAATCGAGGAAAGAGGCTTTATATCCCTAATGGCTTATTCTTGGGGTTGGCCTTGATTCCTCTTTGGGTGACCAAGAAGCCCAAGATTTACTAGAGTCGACCCTAAATACGTATTTCTAGGGATTTAGCTTCATGTCATACTTTCTTGTCTAGTCAAAGGCTTCTTATAACTCCTTGACATGATTACCGGGCTATTTGCTCTTGACTATCATGTCATCAATGTACACTCCATGTTCTGCTCGAGTTAGGGCCTAAATAACTTGATTACCATACGCTAATATATTAACCTGACGATTTTAAGGCCCAAAAGCATGATAGTATAATAGTAGGTATGAAGTTAGTGATGAAGGAGGTATGCACTTCATTCTTTAAGTCCATCTTAATTTGCTTGTAGCTTGAGAAGGCATCCATAAAGCTGAGTAAAGGGTGTTTCGATGTGGAATTGGCCAATTAGTTAATCCTAGGGAGAGGGAAGCAATCTTTTGGGTAGGTTTTGTTGAGGTCGATGCAATTGATACACACATGCCACTTCCCAGACTTTTTCTCGACTAGCATTACATTAGCCAACTAAGCCGGATACTTCTCCTCTTTAACAAAGCCAGCCTTAAGCATCTTCTACACCTCTTTCTTGATAGTAACCTACCTTTTAGGTGAAAAATGCCCCTTCTTTTGCTTGACAGGCTACAAAATGGAGTAGATATTGAGGTTGTATGTTGCCAGGTTGAGGGAGATCTAGGGCATATTTGACGCTAATTAGGCAAACTTGTCTGAATTGGCTAGTAGGAGGGAAACTATCTCCTTTTCCACCTCAGGAGCTATCTCAATCTCTACTTTATCGGTTTGGTTAGGAAAGGCATCGATCTATACCTCTTCTATTATTTCTCCCAACTCGCCTCTCTCAGCCAACTTCTCCTATGGGCTGGTCTTTAAAGCAAAGACATAATAAGCTTTGGTGGCCTTACATAAAGCTCTCAAGAGAGCTTCTAGTCATACCTGCAAATTTCTACCCCAGTAAGGGTCAAGAACTTAGCCTTCAAATAGAGGGACAAGGCAATAACTCTGAAAGAATTTAAGCTCAGTTGTCCCAAAAGTGCTATAAGAGGATAGGTAGTTGACTATGACAAACTCTACTGATTGTCAAGTGATATTATCATCATCACCAAGCTCTATGTCAAGAGTGATAATACCTATGGCTTAAACAATCCCCCCATTAAAGTCGATGAGATTATGGTGGTAGGCCTTCATCTTGACTACCAATTTACTCCTCATCCTTTCATACGTATGCATGAAGAGGATATCAATAGAGCTACTGGTGTATACCATAATTTTAAGGACCTCAAAGTTGCAATTCATGCCCCAATTACAAGGGCATCTTGATGATAAGGGATGTTTACCCCCTCTAGGTCCTTGTTGGAGAAGGAGATAACAGTATCAATCTTTTGCCTCTTCTCCCCGATAGCTAATACCTTAGATGATGCATTAGCTAAGCTACTGGTGCTTAACTGGCTCCTTAGGTATCCCCCCCCTAATGATTATGTTAATGACGCCATTGGAGGATCGATCATTATGGCGGCCTTCATTCTATTTTGTTCGGCTTTATTGCCTCCGAAGTGCCTTATCTTCATCATCATTGGAATGGTTGTTGTTCCTATGTTAGGCCACATATTCATCGAAGTAGCCTCGTTAAATAGCATATTTAATCGTGTTAGGCCACATATTCATCGTAGAGTCTCTCCTTTACCTTACCTTATTAGGTACAAGGATGAAGTATCCTTAGATGGGAGCTTACTAGCCCTGAAGTGGAGACTGAACCTACGAGCTAGCTTATCAAAGGAGTTGATGGAATTCTCTAGTAGGTCATTAAACCACATCTGAGTTGCCTTCCTCAGAGTACCTTGGAAAACTTTTCACATGATAGCATCCCTATGACCATGGAGGTTTCATGAGGGTGAGGATATGGAGGAGGTGATCATCGAGATCACCAGTGCCATCATACTGGTCTAGGGTAGGAAGCTTACTATTTGGACGCAAAACTTCATCTTGGACACCTTTGGTGAATGGGGTTTTATTGCTGGCAACCAACTCGACATTGATAGTGGCTTTGCTCCCTTACTACTCAGAGAGCCTCCTTACAATCATACAAAGCATGTTAAGGTTGACATTGTCTGCCGAATGAGCTTGATGCACTATAAAATGTGCTAGTACTCCATTTGAGTTGGTTACCTACTCATTGCCAGCAAGGGTACTAGTGGGAATCAACTTTCGACCTCCTCAAAACCCTTGTAGACCTATTCTTAGCCAAGGATGACTTGCCCTACCCAACGCAGAGCTAACACTAGAAGGCCAACAAAGGAAAGAAAGACAATTCAACAATAGCTCCGTTAGCTGCTATAGAGACTAGGGACTAAGCAACTAAAGTCCCAAGTCTAAAGATTAGCTTGATATGGCACAAGGAATCTAGTGACAAGCAATACTCTAAGGAATTTAGCTCTAACTTAGATGACTAGTTACTGATTTGATCTTGTTCAAACTTGACTTACCTTACAATAGCTCAAATACCTTACATGTTAACCTTCTTGTTAAATGCGTCGTTTAGCATAGTTTTGCATACTTGTAAATATTATCCTTAACTTTAGTTATAGGCCTACTTTAGGATTTAAGGCCTTGTATATTATTTACAGTTTTACCACTAGGGCTTTAGGACTTACTATAAATAGCAATCATTGTAATTAGCAATCATTGTAATTAGCAGCCCATAGTTGAACATTTTTGAAGTAAGAATATACTCGATATCTTCGTAAGCCATTTAAGCTTGTATCTCAGATTATTGAGTGCTATTTTACTTTTCAATCATTCCTATGTTCTTATCAATCTTCTTCTAGAGATTATGGTGAACTCTTCATTTGAGTGAGTTAGTGAGCCGTATTTAACCCCTCATTTAAAACTTGAGTGTAGATTTAGTATTCGTAAGTCGTATCAAACCCAATATCGAGCTCAAATCTGATTGTGCGTATGTTTTCAGGCATAATATTAGTCTACATTCACATTCAAAACACCTTTTCCACTTACTAATTCCTCATTCCCATTGAACTTCAAAAATCCATTTATAGTTTATGTCTGTTGCATACTTCGATTTGTATCATCTTGGTGTTAGAGCTTTGAAGCAACACGTAAGTTAGTATTCTTCAAAGTTTGATTTGTGAATTCTTACTCTTCTATGAATTGTTGTTTAAGTTATGGTTATTATACTGTACGTAATAGTAGTAGTGGTACTTGAGTTCTCAAAGTGTACCATATCAAGTAGTGAAAATTCCTAAGTTCCTATTAGCTATATTTTAGTTTGTAATAGTGATTTTAGTTGTTGTTTCTAGTTGTAATTTGTCCTTATTAGTGTTATAGTACCTGAAGTAGTATTTGGAAGTCGTAGGTACCTATAAAAATCGAAGTTGTGGTGATTCTAAGTCAAGTTGAGTGTATTACATGTTTATTAAAATATCTTAGTAGGAATTACTGTACAAACAAGAATGTCTAAAGATAATGTGCATATCGATCGTGATAGTCCCTATGGAAGTTTAAGGTAATGTATTGGCGACCAAAAATATGAAATTCAGAATCTCATTGACTCTATCTAAGAGCTTACTGGTTTAGTTAGAGGCCACAAAAGTGTTGGTTGAGGTGAAATAAGAGACCAAAAACCGACTAGTGGAAGTGACTCCAGCGAGCCTGTTACTAATGAATGACAACTCAGAAGAGCTATCACGTCGAGGAAAAGAAGAGGCAAACCTAGGCTAAGGAGAAGCAATGAGAGGAGTATTGTGAACTAAAGAGCCTTGAGAAGAGAGCCCAAGCCAAGAAGAGAGTCAAAAGAAGTAGGCGATTTGAGGTGAACCGATTAGCTCGGAATGCGAGGGGTAAGCCCTAAACACATAGCCGAGGACTTGATAATATCAAGCTTAAGCTGTCAACCTTCAGTTGTAGTAGTCGACTTAAAGAGTTCCTTAATTGGGTTCCCTGAGTAGAGAAGTTATTTGAGTGTTATGAATGCGATGATCAGATAAAAGTTAAGTTCGCCTCACTATCCCTTGTTGAATATGCAAGTCTTTGGTAGGATAAGTTAATTGCTAAGCGAGATGCCAAAGGAGAAGAGCAGATCAGAACTTAGAGGCTTATGAAGCATTTGATGAATTAGCGATTTGTGCTAACTTACTTCATGCAAGAGATGCTCCATACTTTCTAACACTTGAGGTAAGGTCGAAACATTGTTGAGGAGTACTTACAAGAATTTGAGACCTTGATGACTAGATGTGAGATTCTTGAGCCACAGGATTATACTATTGATAGGTTCTTGAGTAGCCTAGAGATGACATTGTTGACGTAGTTGAGCTCCAGCCATTCAACTCATTGGATAAGTTGATTAACCTAGCCTTGAGAGTAGAGCTTCAAAGGAGAAGAAGGCACTAGAGGTTAACTAGCCGACCTCAATAAGGTAGCCCTAAGCCTAAGAGTTATGACAAGAAGAAGAGGTTAGAGAAGAAGATGGAGAAAGAAGAATCCAACCAATCCGACTAGGCTGAGACAAAGAAAGTAGAAGAGAAAGTGTCCGATACCAGGGTTCGAGAAGTGAAATGCTTCAAGTGCCTAGGATATGGACATATATCATCCTAATGTTTGAATAACAGAGTCATAATCCTGAAAGGCGAAGGATTGAACTCTTAAGTAAAGAGTCAGAGTGATAAGAGGTCAAGAAGTGACATGGGAGAGGTGAATGTCTATCCAGATATGGATAAACTCTTAACTATAAAGAGCCAACGAGCCGACCTGAAAGAAGGCTTGGGTTAAAGGGAGAACTTATTCTAGATTTGATGTTTGGTGAATGGGAAGACTTGTTCTTTAGTTGTTGATGGTCGTAGTTGCACCAACATCATTTCTATTGAGCTAATTACAAGGATGAAACTACTGACTTACTTGCATTCCTGACCTTATGGACTGAAGTAGCTTAATGAAAAGGGTATGGTCCATGTACATAAGAGAGCATGGATAGTATTTAAGGCAGGACAACATGAGGATGAGTTTGAATTGTCGTACCTATGAATGCTGCAAATTTAATTCTTGGCCGACCTTAGGAGTACGATGGGAGAGTGATCCATGATGGCTTCTTCAACACTTACATAGTTTAGAAGCATGGGAAGAGCTACTGCTTGACCTCCATTAGTGCTGAGGAGATTCAAAGCAGCTCGATACCCATGATGAAATGAAAAGGGAAGAGGAGCATATTCTGCATCTAGGCTTGTGCTCATTGCCTAAAGTCGAGGAAAACTTCTTTTTAGCCTTGTAGTGATGATAAGAATTGGCCTCCAACCTCCCAAAAACCTTCCAAACCTCTTATTGGCCAAGGCCAACAAAGGAAAGAAAGATTGTTCAATAGCTACTTTATCGATAGCTAAAGAGACTAGGGACCAAGTAACTAAAATCTCAAGTGTAAAGACCAGCTTAGTACAGCACAAGGAATTTAATACTAAGTGTGGATACCTAATTTTTGCCCTTCTTTTATTTTATTTTATTTCAATAGGAGAAAGGATCATAAATTAGGAAAAACACAAAAAAAGGAGAAAATCAAAGAAAATGAAAAATATATATATAAATTTAGAAAAAAATAAAAAGTATAGAAAAATGCAAAAAAAAAAAATAGAAAAATGGGAAAAAGCATAAAAAAACAAAAAATCTAGGAAAAATATCGAAAAAAGGAAAATAGGAAAAAAAACACAAAAAATGAGAAATTTAGAAAATGAAAAAAAAATGAAAAATTTAGAAAATTGAAAAGTCATAAAAAATAGGAAAAAAATGGAAATAGAATATTTAGGGAATTTAGAAAATAAAAATTTAATAGGATATATTTTTTTTTTAAACTTTAAATAAGTTTAGAAAGGGGACTGTTGGGTTTGGGATTAAATTTGAATTTAGCTCAGACTAACCTAATCCATATATACAATTTAATTGCACATATGAATAAGGTACGGGCCAACGGCCTGACGGTAAACTACATGATAAACAAAAAGAAGGTTAGGGGTTGGAATCATGGTTTTTTATCTTTATTTTTTTTTGTTTTTCAATTGATTAGGAACTACTACGTATCAATATCTTATTGTGCTATATGTCCTGACACGAGGCAGCATTGGGTTAGATGGTAGGTTGACGTAGTGCTACGTAGTAAGCTATGCGGTATGCCATGTCAGTTACTACGTGTCACGCTGCGGTTGGTCGGATTGGCTGACGTGGTGTTATGTCAGCATTTTCCTTTTCTTTCTCTCCCTTTCCCTTCTTTTTCCCTCGATTTTCTTCTACTTTTCCCAATTACACAGCTTCAACCCCTTCACTTTGGCCCTAGATTTCACACGATTTCCTAGCTTTAAAACACCAATTAATGGTGCAATATCATCCTTCGCATGGCTTATTATGGATTGGTCTCAAAAATGCGTCCAAATTCGATCAAATACGCATTCAAATTAAGCTCCATAAGTTGGAAAAAAACTAAAAATCTAGTAATTTGCATTTAACTCGACCTTGGCTTTCCTTGTTTTTTGAGTTGAATTAATGTATAAATAGGAGTCTTAGGCTTGTTTCATGGCAAATACAATCACTCACTAGCTTTAGAAACCACTTACGAGCTCTCTCTCTCTCTCTTTTCGATTACACCCATCAAACCTTCTCTTTCTCCTTGGCTCTCTCTCTCTCTACTCAATTGCAAGTCATACCACTACCCTAGTTGGACTACCTGCAGCATAGGGTCCCTAACCTAGCTACCTTTGTCCATTGCCATGCTCCTTGTAGATATCTAATTTTTATTGTCTTTATTTTTACTTTTATTTTTCTTTCTTTTCTCTTTAGGCCCTTAATCAGAAAAACACAAAAAAAATTAGGAAATTAAAGAAAACCCAAAAAATTAAGAAATTTTTTAAAGATAAGGATCATAGAAAAATACAAAAAAAAAATTTCAAAAATAAGAAATTTAAGAAAGAAACCTTAAAAAGATAAAAGAAAAATAGAAAATGAAGCTTAAAAATTTAGAAATTTGAAAAATTACAAAAAATAGAAAAATTAAATTCAAATAAAAGATTTTAGAAAATAACTTGTTATTAGGATAGATTTTAATTTTAATTTTAGTTTAAAAGTTAAGCCGTTAAACTTAGGTTTTGATTTAAATTTAGCCCAAGATGATTGAATCCATTGATAAGGTATAGGTCAACGGCCTAATGGTTAGGCATATGGACTAGGCATGGGGTTTGAGTGTAAGGTTTCGGGTTTGAATCTTGGTAAAGGTAGGGAGGCCTTTTTTCTTTTTTGTTTTGTTTACTGTTGACTAATATACTACCACATGTTAGGATATGGTTGCACCATGTGTCCCAACACATAACATCACCAAATTGGGCAGCCTTATTGACATGGCATCTACGTAGCGTGCTACGTTAGGCTACGTGTTACGTGATGACATGTAGCACATCAGAAGTGGTCGGGTTGGCTAACGTGGCACTATGTCATCCCTTTTTTCCTTCCCTTTCTTTCTTTTTCTCTCCATTTCCCTCTTTCCCTTCTCTTTCCCCCTCCTCCCTTCATTTTCCTTGGATTTGTCACACTTTCCTCGTTGGACTGCCCACTTTAACACAATTTTTGGACCTTTTCTTGTTGTAACTTCGCTAAATCAATGGCGAAATTGCAAGCTAGACATAGCCTATTATGAATCAAGCCCTTTAACTCATCTAAGTTCGATCAAAAGTGAATTCAATTCGAGCTCCAAAAATAGGAAAAAAACTAGGTTTTCGAACATTCTTCATCAAATCTAATTCTAACTTTTCTTTGTTTCTAAGATCAATTGGGGTATAAAATGGTGTTGGGGGTGCTCACACAGATACACACAATTGATCGCAAGCAACTCCCAAGCTCTCTCTCTCTCCCTCTAACCTACACTCTCCTTCTTTGATTCTCTCTCTACGCCAACCCGAGCCTAACTACCACTACTACTGAACTCCCCTTAACTCAAGCTCTCCAACCTGACCAGTCTCAACCGCTATCGTAGCCCCTAGCGGCTTCCCCAAGCCACCTTCCATCAAACCCTAACCACCACCCCTCTCTCTCCTCAAAACACCACCCTCGACTACCTTAGACACCAATCAACTACATTATGAAGTTCGCCAAACCCTAAAACCTAAGTCTTAACCCCCATTGCACCTCTAGCAGCCACATCATGCACCATCCAAACACCATTACCAACTGCTACCTCTGATAACCCTCTAAACAACCACCAAACACCATGGCACTTGGCCTAACCCCTTTAAATCCAATCTAAAACTCACAAATCTGCCTTTACCCCTAAGAAAATCCATCTAAATTGACTTGAATCGCACCCTCCAGCTGTTGCTACTATTAAAGTCAGTAGAGCCTAACCTAACCCAACCGACCTAGGTTCAAGCCGCCTTCCTACTATATCCGTCTAAAGCTCTTTTCCTTTTTTGTTTTGTTTTATTTTTGTTTCTTTATTTAATTATTTGTTTTATTTATGTAAATGTAATAAAAAAAAAGAGGAAAAAGAAAGAAAAGAAAAAAAAAAGAAGAAAGAAAAAAGAAAAAGAGACAAAGAAGAAAAAAGAAAAAAAGTAATTTTATTTTATTAGTTCAATAAAAATAAATAAGATATAATAAGTAATAAATAAATTAAGTGATGAAATAGGATAAAGAAAAAATAAATAAATAAAAGGGGGAAATAAGACAAGAATAAACATTTGTTTTTATCACTTCGAAAAATTGATTTTCTAGAAAAAATAAATAAATCAACCATTTTTCAAATTGGGGCGTTTTTAAAATTTTTCAAGAATAAAAATTTCAATTTAGAACTTTATTTTTTAGAAATTTTCTCAAATAAATCGAATTGAACTAAAAATGTAAATTCAACATGTTTATAGAACTAAAATCAATTTAACCTACTAAAGTTTTCATTAAAAAAACTACGTACGTCTCATCCCGAATAGCGATATGTAAGTATCTACGGAACGATGATAAAAATTAAAAAGACTAATTTCCCTTTTCCTTTAATTTAGATTGTTTTGTTTATCCAATTAGAGTAATTAAATTAAGTCTTGTCTTTCAAAATTAAAAGGTGATTTTTATGTTTATTTCTAATTTTGGAAAGTCGATGATACTCGTAAGAGTTTAAGATTCCTAACCCCTAAACATAAATCTCTGGTTTTCAAAATTTATCTTGTAAAATTAGTTTTAATCGTTAGACTTATAGCTAAGCTATAACTAATCCACCTAATTAGTTATAACTTAACTATTTTTCTCGACTTTGGTTAGGTGGCGACTCCAAAATTGTTTTCAAAACAAAAAGGAATATTTTTCTTTAAACCTTAGTTGATGATCGGTATTAAATGGATAGGGTTTAATACTAATCAGTTTAAAGAAGACCTAATAACTGGGAGGGTAAAAAACTAAGCTTAACACCCCCTAACTATGCCATGCACCACCAACCCCCAAACCTTAACCACTTCTCCTTTTCTACTTCAAACCACCATATTAGGTGGTTCTTAAGCCTCGTCAGCACTACGACCAAGCTCCCTACACTTCAAAACCCAACCTTGGTTGCTTACTCAAACCTAATAAACCACCACTCGAACACCACGTCAACCATTACTGACTGCTACAACCGAACACCACTTAAAACGACCTCCATTAACTTCAACGTTGTGTCCACCCCACCCCTAAAAAACCTGAAAGAATATCCATAAATCACTCCTTCCCTAACTGTTTCGCCACCAAGATCACTCGAAATCAAGCTCCACCAACTACTATTGCTAAGATCCACCGACTCGACTCGAATTCAGTGCTTGACCCAAGTTGACTCGACCGACCCACTCCAAGACTTGACCTACGTGCCTCTTCCTGGTCCGACCTTCGTTTGTGATTCATTTGATTTATTGTTCGTTTTTTAATTTTTTTTATTATTTATTTATCTATTTATAATGTAAATGTAAACAAAAAAAATAAAAAAAAAAGACAGAAAAAGAAAGAAAAAAAAAAACGAAAAGAAAAAAAAGGGAAGAAAGAAAAACAAAAAGAAACACAAGGATGAATAAAAGAAAAAAAGTAGTTTACCTTTTATTTATTTGTTTATGTAGAAATAGATAAAATAGAATAAGATAATATAAAAAATAATAATAATAAAAATAAATAAATAGGCTAGTGAATAAAAAAATTGTCATATCACTTAAAAAAACATGTCTTCTAAAATAAGTAAAAATAAATGAGCCCTTTAAAATTAGGGCCTTTTTTAGAATTTTTAAGAAAACAAAATAATAAAAATTAGGAATCATCTTGAAAATTTTCAAAATAAATTAAAAAGGTTAAGAAAACCTAAACCCAACTCTTTTTCAAAATTAAAAATCATCAACCTACTAAAGTTTTACAAAAAGAACTATACATATGTAATCTTGAATAACGAATACGTATGTACTTATGAGGTGATGGTAAAAAAATAAAAAACTTAATTTTCCTTTTTTTTTTCTTTAAGTTTAAATTACTTAAGTTATACAATTAGAATAACTAATAATTGGTTTTGTTTTATAGAATTGAAAAGTGATTTTTAAGATTAAAATTAAATTCGAAAAGTTAATGGCACCCGTAAAAGTTTACAAAACCTAACCTTCGGATTCAGATCTCCGGTTTCTAAATCCCTTTTTTCTTGTTTTTTTTTTTTTTTTATAAAATTGGTTTAATCAATAGACTAGTAGCTAAGTTATAATATATCCACTCAATTGGTTATAACTTAACTCTTTTTTCCCAACTTTGGTCTAGTAGTAACTTCAATACATTTTTCAAAATAAAAACCGGTTTTGTTTAAACCTTAGTCGAGGGTTAGTATCAAATAGGTAAGATTTAAAATTGATTGGTTTAGAGAAAATTAATTTACAAAAACCAGGAGGGAAAAATCCAAGCTTGACAGCTTAACGACTCCACTAGGGACATTAAGAGGGTTAGCCATTTGACATTCCAAAACTAAAATTAATCCCTAAAAATAACCTTAGTATAATTTATTTACTTATTCATTCTTTATGTGTATCATAATTGTACCAGTGTCTTTGCAGGTTTAGTTTTATGTATTTAACTATTTAAGGAGAGGGATTTATTTCTTGTACCATGAATGCATGATAGATACAGTCAAACCTAGGCTGTCTTGGGACCTTAAGATAGGGAACCATTATGTAAGTTCTAGACATAGTGGGGCAACCACCATTTGGAGCTGATTAAGCTAACCTACGTAAACTTTGATATGACCAAGGAACTGTTTTTTCATAAACGTATGAGGTCATAGAGTTTAAGTACCCCTAGAACTTACCCTTTTTTACATACATTCTATAGGGTCAATGATTAACTAACAAAGCGGCAATGTGAAAAAAAAAATGAGGAAAAATGATAAAACCTGAAGTTTCTTTCCCTATATTTTTCCTAAAATTCATGTACATAGGAAATCTTTTGTAATTTCTTTTCATGTAAATAGTCTGTCCTTTATAATTTATGCTTTCCTTATAATATTTCAGAAATGGCCATCTCATCCAATGCTCAGGTCTTTGCCAAGGAGATTCATATCCACAAACACACAAACCCAAAGCCCATACTCAACCAGTAGTTTCAAACCTTCAACCTAAGAGAGCAAGAGTTCATTACCAACATGATTAGACCTATACTTTTACTGACCAAGGTGAATGTTAACATTACACTGATGAGGGCCTTAGTCCATTTCTAGGAGCCTAAAGAAATGGCATTTCATTTTGGGCCACACTTAATTGGTTTAACTTTAGAAGAATACACCCAACTACTCCAAGCTCCTCCCTTAGATGAAATATATGCTCAGAGCTCAACTTTAGTCCAGCTTACATTTTTTCAAAATTCTTAGGGATCCGTAAGATTGAGATAAATGAGGCCTTAAATGATTGCAACAAACACGCTATCAAGATATGGGATCTAATCCATTAGTTCCAAAATGAACCTAGCTCCAACAATCGGGCTCTATTCCTTGGAAATTTAGGGGAGAATCAAATTAAGGCCTATGTATTAGCGATGTTTGTCACCATCTTATTTCTAAGTAGATCTTTTCTTATACACTTTAACATTGCAGAATTAATGGCTTAGCTCTAGGAAGGGAAGTCTTATATTCCTACCCTACTTGTTAAAAAAATAAGGAACCTTAATTTCCTTAAGAAAAGAGGTTGTGGAGATCTTAGGTTAAGTATGTCATTGTTAATGGTATGGTTTGTTAGTCACACCAAATCCTTTAGGATTTGATAAGGGGTGCATTCGCCAATAAGATTGATCTTATTGAATTTTTCCTTGATAAGATCAAATTATTAAAAGATATCCCACTCTTCTTTGGATAGAAGTTCTACAAGATTTCCGGGTTGAAGACATACTGTGGACCGTTAGATGGAGCAATTATACTAAGGTCATATTGGTTTGTAAAGATTATCATATCGTACCATTGATCAGAATAAGTTAGTGTACAGGCTACTATCTAAACAACATGATAAGGCAGTTTGAGGGGGATTCAAGATACAATTCACAGGCCTTTATTGGAACCATTCACCCTTAACCTAGAAGAGCCTCACTTTACAAAAAAGGTATCTAAACTTCATAAGATCAAAGCTTAGTGGAATACTAAGACCGTAAGCCCTAACATCAATTTAAGTGAATTCATCAGAGAAGTGGATAAACACTGGGTCACCAAAGAGTACTTATAGGACCAACTTCATAAGGTAGGCATGATATGGTATCAAGCACCAAAAATCCTTTAACCTTCCCCTATGTATCCTAAGTCTAAAATGGTGACCTATATAGACCATGTGAAAGCTCGTATAGAAGTCCTCTATGATAAAAAAGGCAGGTGGGAAAACTTATTTCGAGAGTCTAGGCAAAGGTTGCATGTCCTGGAACACCAATTGAAGATGGCTTAGAAGAAAACCCAAGAGTTTGGGGAAGCGCCTAAGCATGATAAAAAAAAAAAAGGAGAAGAAATTGTCATCCAGCCCATAGAAGAAGAGAAAATTAGTATAGATGAATTTGTATCTTTTCTTTTCTTTTTTTTTTTATGTAATATAACTCTAAGAATTCAAGAATGATAAATAACTTATTGTTTTATTAGTTAATCATTGATTCTTTCCTTTTCATCCATGTGGCCCATGTGCATTTCATTCATTTATTTCAGTTCCACATTTTCAAAAATTAAAATATTCATGTGTTAGCTTATTAGGAAGTGATCCTAAATCTAGGTCGCTAAGATAGCTCACAAATGTCAAACCTTCGAAAGAATTCCTATCAGAACTTTCTCTCAAACCAGAATGGCCAACCAAGGAAACGACAACACCAACATCAACAACGATAATGTCAATCTCAAGGTTATTAATCCCACTAAGCTAATGCTCCAATCTTTGGAATGAACAGTTGGGAAGATTGTAGATCAACTAAGCTTTCTTGTTGACAGCATCGCCTTGCTTAGGTCTACAGGTTTATCAAATGAAGAAAGTTCTAAAGCTCAATATGGAAAGAATATTGAAGCTTCACCCCTCGAAGCAAAAGAATCCTACCCCAAAGTTAACTAAGCCTTTGAACCCTTTGAAATAGAAGGGGTCTTTCCAAAAGTCAACACAACTTTCGAGCTGAATACTTACTTGTTTTTGGTCAATTCAAAGCTTAAATCTAATTAATACAGACTGAAAGAGCTTGAGAAGCTAATTAAGACAAATTTCTCTACCTATGATTATAGAAGTTTCCTAGAAAAATTCAAAGTACCTAACTTCAAAAAATACAATGGGACTAGATGCCTTAAGCTATATATCCGACAGTATGTACGTAAGATGGGCAAGTATGTGCAATATGACTGGCTTATGGTCCAAACTTTTCAGGATAGCCTAACTGGCCTTGCATTGATCTGGTATGCCTAATTGGATTTGATTCAAGTGAACACATTGGAAGAGCTAGCTAGAGCATTCTATGAGAAATATAGGTTCAACATTAAAGTGGCACCAACCATTATGGATTTAGTTGCCCTAAGAAAGAGGCATAATGAATATTTCAAAGAGTATGCCCAAGTTGAAGGTCCTTAGCTGCAAGGGTATCTACGCAAATGATTGAGAAAGAGCTAACTCCAACCTTTATCAACACTCTTGAGAGACCTTATTTCACTCACCTAATCGGACAAGCCTCTTCTAGCTTTGTAGAAGTAGTGACAATAGGGTATCGAATTGAAAGTACTATCTCCTTTAGCAAGTTAAAAGAGACATTAGATAAAAGACTACCCTTTGCTAAACCTACCACTGACAAGCCTAGAGAAGTTGCTATTAACATGATTAATTCGAATACCAAACCTAACACCCGAGTCTCTTTCAAGGCAAATCCCTTGCCAACTCAACAACAATACAAAAGCCAACTACAAATTAGTAGAGCCCTCAGGAAATTCACTAAAATACCCGTCCTACTTAGTCAGGTACTTGAAAAACTAAGAAAAGATAATCTACTTCATTATGAAGCTCCCAATGAAAGGTATAGGCCAAGGTTTTTTTATCCCAATGCAAGGTGTTAGTACCATCTAAGGCCAGTGGGCCATTCAACCGACTCTTACTGGAGGTTAAAAACAAAATTCAAGACTTAATTGATGAAGGTACAGTTCAACTAGATTTTGTAGAGGCTCCTACTCCAAACGTCAACAACAACCCCCTACCTAACCATAGGCCCATCATTAATATGATATTTGACAACCCAGAGCCTGCCGTTAACATGATTGGTTCTAACTGAGAGCTTAAGATCTATAGATTCTAAAGACAAGAAGAGAAGCAAATCCTACAAACCAAACGGTATACCTTCCATATGCTGTAGCCCTTGAAAATTATAAAATTGACCCTCTCAACTACCAGGTAGTAAACCAGGGGCAGTCAAGCTCACTTATAAGAGGGATTACCCACTCTAGTAGAATCTATGATCTAAGGAAAGACTTAAAAAAGAAGGTTATGTTGGAAAGGCTAAGCAATGAACTAATTGAACATGAAGAAGGATTGTCTGCCTTTACTAAGATGATCAAGTCTAGCGAGTATAAACCAATAGATTAACTTACTAAGACTCCATCATAAATATCCTTCATGAGTTTATTGATGGCATTAGATCTGCATCAAGAAACTTTGCTCAAAACATTGAGGGAAGTCAAAGTCCCTCATGAAATACTAGTTAAGAGGATTGGGTCTGTCACCAACTCTATCCTCACTATGGATTAGATTTCTTTCTCCACCGAGGAATTGGGTGAAGAAGGTAACCAATACACTAAGCCTCTATTCATAATAGTAAGGGTAAACAATATCATCACAACAAGAGTCCTCATTGACAATGGGTTATCTTTAAATGTCTGTCCTTTAGCCACCCTAGATCTATTAGGCATTAATACAACTGCTATCAAGACAAGTTCGACAACAGTAAGAGCTTTTGATGGATTTAGGAGAGAAATTATAGGAGAGATTGACTTATTAGTTAATATCAGCCTACAAACATTCAACATCTAATTCTAAGTTTTGGACATTTTAAGGACCTTCAACCTGTTATTGGGAAGGCCTTACATACATTCAGCAGGGTTCATACCTTTGAGTCTTCACCAAGAGATTAAGTTCATCTCCAATGGCTAGGTCATCACGATTCTAGGTGATCGGGATTATGAAATTTACAAAGAAACGGCCATACCCTATATTGGCATTGAGGAGCAAGAGGAGTTTGAGCTCTAAATGTTTGAAGAGGTGTATATGATCATTGATCGGGAGAAAGACAAGAGGCTAAAGTTCAAAGAAGGCTAGTTTGGAACCTATGGGCTAAGTTACATCCCAACACCGATGGAAGAGTTGCAAAGAATGCAAGCTAGGGGTAGAAAAGGTGATAGGTTGTATCATGCCCCAATGACCTTCCTACTATTGTCAAAATCTTTCATCAGGGCTGATGTCTAGAATTCAGAGCCTGCCAAAGAGGACACCTCTAGTAGAAATAAAGCTGGTCCATCTAATAAGTCCCAGTACCTGAATAATTGGTTCTCTATCCCTATGAACGGAAATAAGTCTTCCCTAGGGTAAAAGATGAATCACAGTCCAGTATTTTATAGAGTTTTATAATAAATTACCTTTGTTCTACAAATAATTGTACTCGAAAGAAGCTTCCTTTAAATAAGCATTAGTCTTTTTTCTCTTCACTTCTTACTTACTTACACTTTTTCTTTTACATACTTTTCTTTTCCCTAAATCCAATGCTCTAAATAAATGCTATAGATACCTCGTGTAGATAGGTGATGAAAATATTGACATCACCTCCAGCTTTATTAGGTTAGTCATCGAGAGTGATGTTAATGACTATAGTGACATGCATGAAAGTTGGAAAAAACATAAAATGAGTAGAATTTTCATTGATGAGCAACTTGAGATAATTAATGTTAGGATCAATGATAAGCCTAAGGTGTTGAAAATCGGAGAAAATTTGAAAGAAGACTAAAAGGCAAAAATGACCACACTATTATCTAAATACTAAGATGTATTTGCATGGTCTTATGAAGATATGCCCGGATTAGATCCATCAATTGTGGTTTATCATTTACCCATACGAGGGATATTAAACCCAAGAAATGGAAGTTAAGAAGATTTTGACTGGATGTCCTATTGAAGATCAAGGAAGAAGTTAGAAAATTACTATAGGTCGGCTTCATTGAGGTATTTGATTTTCTCGAATGGGTAGCTAACATTGTACCAGTAATGAAGAAAAATGGAAAAGTTAAGAGTGCATATAGACTTTCGAGACCTTAATCAAGCAACCCTTAAAGATAATTTCCCTTTACCCCATATTGATGTCTTAGTCGATAACACAGCCGGAAACCATCTTTTCTCTTTCAAGGATGAATTCTCTGGATATAATCAAATTTGAATATCTGAAGAGGATAAAGCCAAGACAACATTTATCATAACTTGGGGCACATTTTGCTATAAAGTAATGCCTTTCTGATTAAAAAATGTCTGGGTAACTTATCAAAGGGCCATGGTAGCAATCTTTCATGACATGATGCATAAAGATGTTGAAGTATATGTTGATGATATGATTGCATAGTTCAAGGAAAGAGAAAATCATGTGGATAATCTAAGGATATTGTTAGATAGGTTGAGAAAATTCCAGTTGAAGCTTAACCTAAAGAAGTGTACCTTCGGAATGAATTCAGCGAAATTTTTCAGTTTTATAATTAGCCTAAGGGGCATCGAAGTAGACCCTAATAAAGTCAAAGCAGTAGTTGACTTTCCCTCTCCACGCATAATCAGTGAAATCAGAGGCTTGTTAGGTTGTTTAAACTATATAGCTCTATTCGTATCTTAACTCATGAATAAGTGTCGTCCCTTGTTTAAGTTGTTGAAAAAGAATGCTAAGATCAATTGGGATGAAGAGTGCAAGCAAGCCTTTACAACAATCAAAGAATACGTCAAGAACCCTCTAATTTTGGTAGCTTTAAAACCTAGGAAGCCTTTATTTCTATACTTGACAATATTATCGGAGTCCATAGGGTACATGATTGGCCAAAAAGATGAGAAAGGAAAAGAAGGAGCGGTATATTACTTAAGTAAGAAATTCATTGAAGGGGAACAAAAATATTTAGAAATTGAAACAACCTATTGTACTTTAGTCTAGGTAATGCATCGGCTCAGACAATACACACTCTACTACCAGGTTAAATTGCTGACCCAACACGATCCCTTGAAGTACTTGGTAGAAAAACCAACCCTAATTGGTAGAATCTCAAAGTGGAAAATGTTACTATTAGAGTTCAACATTACATACGTGAATCGGAATTCAGTTAAAGGATAAGCTTTAGTAGATTAGCTAATAGAAAATCCCTCTTATAGCACTCCTCGAGAAGGACAAGTCAATTTCTCAGATGAGGATATCTTAGCAGTTGAAGGAAGCTCTGATAAAGGAGAACAAGATGAGCCACTGAAATGGAAGATGTTCTTCAATGGGGTACCCAACGTGTTTGGGTATGGAATTAGGGCAACACTAATATCTCCTGAAGGTACTCAATACCCTGTGGCTATAAGACTCGTTTTCCCATACACTAATAATATTGTCGAGTACAAAGCTTGCATCATAGGGCTCAAAATTGCTCAAGATAAAGAATTTCAAGAATTAGAAGTGTATGGGGACTCTTCACTAGTTATTGGCTAAGTTCGAGGAAAGTACAAGATGAAAGATTCTAAACTAGTACCTTATCATCGGCATTTGACTGAATTGATTGGGAAATTCAAAGAAATCACTTTCAATTACTTACTGAGGACTTAAAATCAATTTGTTGATGCCTTAGCCACTCTAGCATCTATGATATAGATATTTGGTAGAGTCAAGATTCAACCTCTTACTATTGAAATTGATGACTAGCCTGCCTTTTATTTAATAAATAATTAAACGTACGAATGACTAAAAGCCGTGGTACTATGATGTTAAGATGTTCCTATAATAAGGCATATACCTTGAAAAGGCTGAGACAAAAGATAGAAAGATGATCAGAAGATTGGCCACTCTATTCTTAATAAGCGAATCTACTTTAAATCAACGCTCTTTTGACTATACACTTTTAAGGTGTGTAGATGACAAGGAGGCTGAGAAGTTAATGAAAGAAGTATATGAAGGAGTATGTGGCCCTCACATAAATGGTTACATGCTGGCTAAGAAAATTATGAGGCTACGGTATTATTGGTCAAAAATGGAAAGTGATTGCATCAAACATGTCAAGAATCGTCACTTATGCCAAGTTTATACAAATAAAATAAACGCCCCACCCCAAGAACTACATACACTCTTAGCACTGTGCTCTTTTTCAATATGGGGCATAGGTATCATTGACTCGATTACTTTAAAAGCATCCAATGGGCATTATTTCATACTAGTTACCATCTACTACTTCAGCAAATGGGTTGAGGCCTCGTCTTATTCAAGCATTACTAAAGGAGTTGTGGTTAAGTTCATCAAGGGAGACATCTTGGATCAATACGGGACTTTAGAAATGATTATCATTGACAATAGCACCAATCTCAACAATAAGCTTATGTCAAAATTGTACCGACAATTTCGGATCATTCATAGGAATTCTACTTCTTATTGACCTAAAATGAATGGAGCTGTTGAAGCAGCTAACAGAAATCTCAAAAGAATCATTGAAAAAATGGTTGTTACATATAAGGACTGGCATAAGATGTTACTATTTGCACTTATGGCCTATCAAACTTCCATTAGAACGTCAATTAGGGCAATACCTTACTCTTTAGTATACAGCATTGAAGCAGTGTTACCAGTAGAGGTTGAGATCCCGTCGCTCAATGTACTATCAGAAACTCAGTTGGATAAAGCCGATTAGGTAAGGAAACACATTGAGCGATTGAATATGATTAATGAGAGGAGATTGATAACCCTGTGTCATAATCAGTGTTATTAACAAAGAATGGCTCGGGCTTTCAACAAAAGGGCACAACCCTAAAACTTCAAAGAAGGTGGTTGAGAAAGGTTCTCCTTAATGCATAAGACTTTAGAGGGAAATTTGCTCCTAATTACGGAGGCCCTTATGTCATTAAGTCAGTATTACTGGGAGGGGCTTTAATTTTGTCCCAAATGGATGTTTCAGATTTGAGAGACCTTGTAAGTGCCGACGCTGTAAAATAGTACTACCTATGAGAAGTCAATGGAAAATTTTACTCAGAATATGAAAATGCTAGTCATTTTGAATGTCATTATGGTCTAATTTTCATTATTTTCAAGCAAAGTTGGTATCCTTAGCCGTTGTTGACGTTAGAATAATCACCCTCTCCATTAAAAGGTCTAATTCCCTTCACTTCATCGAACCCATATATTGAAAACATGAGAGAAGTTGAGAAATGAGATTTAGGACATTGGTAATTGACAAAACTCTTTAAAATACTTTATTATAGATTAATCCCCCTCAACAAGGATTTTTGTTGTCTATTTTTCAGGGAAGTGTGAAATCCAAGTAAGCAATCACCCTACAACAAATATTTATTAGTTGGGAATAAGGGCTTTGGTTCATAATAGTTCCAGAAAGACAAAAATAGCAAGTGGCATTTTACATTGAGTTAATTTCCATGATTTCTCTAAAAGAGCTGATGAAGTCCCAAATGCTTTATATCAACATCATTTGGGTTGACAACAAAGGATCAAAGGATGAGTTAGTCAATTCTGATGGGGCTTTTCAAAAAAGGTTTAATAATTTGGGTGCTATCAACAAAGACCAGGTAAGTACTTCTATACAATGTTAGCACATTGATTTTTGAACATTGCATTTGCATTGAGACTATGACTAATTTTTACCCCTAGTAGTCTTTTAAGCTAGCCCATAAGGCATTTACCTTTTGCATTTAGTGCTTAGCTATCCTTTGAAGGCACAACCTTAACTTAGTCTCTTTTCTAAGTTCTTTTAGTGAGCACATAAGGTATTTTTGTTCATCAAATTCTCTCAAGTGAGCCCATAGAGCACTTCCCTTCATCATATTCTTCTTAGCAAGCCTGTAGGGCGCTCTCCTTCACCAATATTCTCTTAACCAGCCCATAAGGTGCTTCATTTAGTCCAGCTTAGGGTTGCTAGTCCTCAAGATATACTTTTGCCTAGGTTAATGAGCCTATAAAGGCATGACCAGATTCTTTAGATTGATCCCAACTTAGGGTTGCTAGTGCTTGAAATATGCTCCTACCTAGGTTAATGAGCCTAGAGAAGCACAACCAGGTTTTTTAGATCAATGCTAACTTAAGCTTACTAATCCTTGAGAGAAATTTCCACTTAGATTAGTAAGCCTAGAGAGGCATGATCAAGTTTTTTAGATCGATCCCAGCTTAGGGTTGCTAGTTCCTAAGAGATACACTCGCTTAGGTTAGTAAGCCTAAAGAGGCATGACTAGGTTCTTTAGATTGATCTAAGCTTAGGGTTACTAGTCCTCGAGAGATGCTCTCGCCTATGTTAGTGAGCCTAGAGAGACATGATTAGGTTCTTTAGATCAATCTCAACTTAGGGTTGTTAATCCCTAAGAGGCACCCCCACCTAGGTTAATGACAATAGAGAAGCACAACCAGGTTTTTCAGATTGATCCTAGCTTTGGTTTTCTAGTCCCTAAGAGATGCTCTTGCTTAGGTTAGTAAGCCTAGAAAGGTACAACCAAGTTCTTCAAATCGATCCCAGCTTAAGGTTTCTAGTCCCTAAGAGATACTCCCGCCTAAGTTAGTAATCCTAGAGAGGTACGACCAAGTTCTTCAGATTAATCCTAAGTTAAGGTCGCTAGTCCCCGATAGACGCTCTCACTTATGTTAGTGAGCTTAGAGAGGCATGACCAGGTTCTTCAAATTGATCCTTGCTTAGGGTTGCTAGTCTTTGAGAGACACTTTCACCTAGGTTAATGAGCTTAGAGAGGCACAACGAGTTCTTCAGATCAATCTTAGCTTAAGGTTACTAGTCTCTAAGAGACACTCCTACATAGGTTAGTGAGTTTAGAGAGGCATGACCAAGTTCTTCGGATTGATCTCGGCTTAGGTTTGCTAGTTCCCAAGAGACGCTCTGACCTAGGTTAGTGATCTTAGAGAAGCATGACCATGTTCTTCAAATTGATCCTAAGTTCTTCATATGGTTGCTTATCCCTTGAGACATTCCTGCTTTGGTTAGTGTGCCTAAAGAGACACAATTAGGTTCTCCTAATCAATTCCATTATATGATTGCTTATCCTCTAGAGACACTTCTACTTAGGTTAGTGAGCTTAAAGAGGCATGTTAATCATTTTAATGTCGTCCTTAGGGAAAAAATAGAGTTTTTTTATCTTTGTGGCAAAGTTTTCGTTCAAACTTCACCACAAAAAAGGGTAATTGTAGATACCTAATTTTTACCCCTCTTTTATTTTATTTCAATAGGATTAAGGTCTTAAATTAAGAAAAACACAAAGAATAGAAAATTAAAGAAAATCCAAAAAAATAAAAAGGTTACAAAAATAAAAAAAAATAGAAAAATAGGAAAAGCCATAAAAAACAAGAAATCTAAGAAAAATATCAAAAAATAGGAAAATAGGACAAAAAACACAAAAAAATAAGAAATTTAGAAAATACAAAAAGATGAAAAAATTTGAAAAATTTTAGAAAATTGAAAAGTCATAAAAATTAGAAAAAAAAAATGGAAACAGAAGATTTAGGAAATTTAGAAAATAATAATTTAATAGAATAGATATTTTAAAATTTTAAATAAGTTTAGAAAGGGGACCATTGGGCCTGCAATTAGATTTAAATCTAGCTTAGGCTGACTTAGTCCATATATATAATTTAATAATACATGTGAATAAAGTATAGGCCAACGGCTTGACGGTAAACTACATGCATAAACATAAGGGAGGTCAAGGGTTCAAATCTTGGTAAAGCTTTTTTATTTTTAATTTTTCAATTGATCAAGAACTACTATGTCTTAAGATCTCATTGCACCATGTGTGTTGACATGTGGCAGCATCAGGTTGGACAGTAAGTTGACATAGCGCCATATAGCAAGTTACGTAACATGCCACGTCAATAGCCACGTGTCATATGAGGATACGTGGTACACTGTAGTTGGTTAAATTGGCTAACATGGCAGCACATCAGCACCACGTCAGCATTTTCCTTTTCATTCTCTCCTTTTCCCTTCTTTTTCCCTCGATGTTCCTCTACTTTCCCTAGCTACACAGCTTTAACCCCTTCACTTTAACCTTAGATTTTGCATGATTTCCTAGCTTAAACATACCAATTAATAGTGTAATATCATCCTCCGCATGGCTTATTATGTATTGGTGTAAAAATGCATCCAAATTTGGTCAAATACGCATTCAAGTCGAGCTCCAAAAGTTAGAAAAAAAACTAAAAATCTGGGAATTTGCATTTAACCTGATTTCAGCTTTCCTTGTTTTCTGAGTTGAATTGATGTATAAATAGGAGTCTTAAGCTTGTTTCACTGTAGATATGATCACTCACAAGCTTGAAAAACCACTCATGAGCTTTCTCTCTCTTTCTTTTTGATCACACCCATCGAACCCTTTCTCTCTCCTTAGCTCTTTCTCTCTATACTCAATTCCAAGTCGTACCACCACCCTAGTTGGACTACTTGCAACATAGGCTCCCTAACCCAGCTACCCTCGTCCATTACCATGCCTCCTAACTACGTTGTATACCACCAACCTCCAAACCTTAACCACCATTCCTTCTCCACTTCGAACCACTACATTGGGTGGTTCTTAGGCTTCGTTAACACTACGATCGAGCTCCCTACACTTGAAAACCCAACCTCAACTACTCACTTGAAGCTAGTAAACCACCATAACCAAACACTACCCGAAACTACCTCCATTAACTTCAACGTTGTGTTCATCCCCCTAAAACCTAAAAGAATATCCATAAATCACTCCTTCCCTAATCATTTCCCCACCAAGATCACTCGAAATCAAGCTCCATCGATTGATGTAGCCAAGACTCGCCGACTTAACCCGAATTCAATGCCCGACCCAAGTTGACCTAATCGACCCGATCTAGGATTCGACTTATGTGCCTCTTCTTGGTCCGATCTTCGTTTGTGATTCATTTGATTTATTGTTTGTTTTGTAAATTTTTTTTATTATTTATTTATCTATTTACAATGTAAATATAAACCAAAAAAAGGGGAAAAAAAGAAAAGAGAAAAAAAAGGAAGAAAGAAAAACAAAAAGAAACAAAACGCAGTCTAACTTTTATTTATTTATTTATTTATATATAAATAGATAAAATACAATAAGATAATATAAAAAATAATAAAAATAAAAATAAATAAATAGGTTGGTGAATAAACAAATTGTCTTATCACTTAGAAAAATATCTTTTTTTAAATAAGTAAAAATAAATGAGCCCTCTTAAAATTAAGGCCTTTTTAAGAATTTTTTTAGAAAAAAAAATAATAAAAATTAGTAATCATCTTGAAAATTTTCAAAATAAATTAAAAAGGTTAAGAAAACCTAAACCTAACTCTTTTTCAAAATTAAAAATCATCATCCTACTAAAGTTTTACAAAAAGAACTACTTATATTTGATCTCGAATAGCAGATAGATAGGCACCTATAAGGCAACAGCAAAAAAAAAAAAAAAAAAACCTAATTTTCCTTTTTTTTTTGTTTAGATTACTTAAGTTGTCCAATCAGAGTAACTAATAACTGCGTTTTATTTTATAGAATTGAAAGGTGATTTCTAAGGTTAAAATTAAATTTGGAAAGTTAATGATACCCATAAGGGTTTAAAAAATCTAACCCCTAAATCTAAATCTTTGGTTTCTAAAACCATTTTTTTTTTTTTATAAAATAGGTTTAATCGATAGACTAATAGCTAAGTTATAATCAATTCACCCAATTGGTTATAACTTAACTGTTTTTTCTCAACATTTTTCAAAATAAAAACCGGTTTTCTTTAAACTGTAGTTAAGGGTCAGTATTAATTAATTAGGGTTTCATATTGATCGGTTTAGAGAAAATTAATTTACAAAAATTAGGAAGAAAAAATTGAGGCTCAACATTGAGTAATCTACGAGTTTAGCAACTATAGGCTGACCTTATAGGGAGCTCAGCTAAGCACAATAAGACCTAAAGGAATTCAGTTCTAGCTTGGATAACTAGTTGCCGATCTGATCCTGCTTATACCTAATCTACCCCAAAACAGCTTAGATATCCTATGCATTAACCTTCCTAATAAACACAATATTTATCATAGTCATGCATATTTGTAAATATTATCATTAACTTTAGTCATAGGCTTACTTTAGGGTTCAAGACCTTGTGTATTATTTATAGGTTTGCCATTAGGGTTTTAGGACATACTATAAATAGCAACTATTGTAATTAGCATCTGATAGTTAAACATTGTTTAAGTAAGAATACACTTAATATCTTTGTGAGCTATTTAAGCTTATGTCTCAAATTATTGAGTGTTGTTTTACTCTTTAATGATTCATATGTTCTTATTAGTCTTCTTCTTGAGATTGTCGTGAACCCCTCATTTGAGTGAGTTAGTGAGTCATATGTAACCCCTCATTTGAAACTTATGTACTAATTTAGTGTTTTAAGTCGTATCGAACACTATTTCAAGCTTAAACCTGTTTGTGCTTAAGTTTTGGTACGTGATATCCATCCATAGTTACATTCAAAACCCCTTTCCACTTATTTATTCCTCATTCCCATTGAAATTCAAAAACCTACGCATGGTTTGTGTCTACTACGTATTTCAATTTATATAATCTTAGTATAAGAGCCTTAAGGCAACTTGTGTGTTAGTGTTCTTCAAAGTTTAAATTGTGTGTTCTTACACTTTAGTGAACGGTTGTTTAAGTTGTGGTTAATTGTACTGTATGTTATAGTAGTAGTGGTACTTAAGTTCTTGAAGTGTACTGTGTTGAGTAGTAAATGTTCTTAAGTTGTTATCAGTTGCATTTTGGTTAGTAATAGTGATTTTAGCTGCTATTTCTGGTTGTAATTTATACTTAATAGTATTATAGTACCTACAGTATGTCACATCTTAGCATAGCATAAGATGTATCATCACATAGGAATACATATTTACACTCAACAAAAGTTCTATTTATAACAAAGGAGTATTACAAGGGAGTTCAACTTTATACCTATTTATACAAAAGTACATCCATCAAACTTATCCAAACCTAAAATACAATATATTTTTTTTCATATGTATAGATCTTTTATAGAAATAAGAACAAAATATTGTAAGACTTCTTCAAAAGTGGTTGACTCCATCTTAAGCACTCTCAAAAGACCTTTTCCTCTAACTGATGTTGCCATGTCAATTCTCTTTATAACCTAAGGATACATATGTATCCCCTCGGCCCTCTATGAGTTAAGTGAGAGTGAACAAAACAAAACATAAAATAAGCACAATACATATTCACCTAGATTAATACTATAAGATATTCAATTTCATAATCCAAGTTACCAAAACAAAATGTTTATGCTAGAAATTTGTGCTATGTCTATGCACATAACATGCATTAGTACCGATATCCTATACTTTTCCAGTTCTTCATCTGGTTATTCAACATAGCTGTGTATTTGGATATTACGTTCAGGAACCTAGGGCAACAAGAAGCTACTTGGGAGAAGGACCCCCAACAAAACCACCTACCGTGATTTGAAAATCCAATACATATCTGGTTACACATCGTGGCTAGAATAAGTTGAGTAATGCAGATCCATATGCTCAAAAGCCAATTTAACAGTTTTGAAGCTTTCAAAAACTCGGCCCATAAGTCTTTTCGTACCATGCCATGAATGCAGTGAATAGTACAATAGCCTAGTTTCAGGATTAAATCTCAAGTTCCATGTCATAAACAATTCAATTATCTCAACTTCAGCTTTGTTTCTCAACTTTATATTACCTTCCATCACATAGGGTTTATTTAAGCAAACACCCTAAAGAACAATTCAGTTTCCAAGTTTTCCAAACAAAAACACATATCAATGACTCAGTCATACACAAGGAAACATTTCACTTAGTTAACATACATTTAACAGAATCGAGTATTCAATCAATCTAGTACGTTATTACAATTCACAACATAACTGACTTTAAGTTAAGTATACATAGGTCTACTTGCATGAAAATAGAAATATCCAATTACTTGAGCTTGATAGTAGTATAAAATCCTAAGCTTCAAGATGTGATCCTTCCTCACTTATTACACTTAAGAAAATACACACAAATCCCAAGTCAACTACAGGTTGATACTAAGTTCATATGAGTTTTCACTATTGCATTTTCAAGCTTATTTCAATTGTATCGTATTCATTTTTTATCTGATTTTAATAGACTTTATATTGTCACAATCATTATTTTGAGTACTATTAAGATATTTTAAGAATTATGATTAATTCATATTTTTAAATGTCAAAAAATATGCTTTTGTATTATAACTTCGTATTTAACCCAAATAAACCTAAATCTAAATTAAAAATCCTAAAATTCCTCATTTTTCGAGCTAATTAGCATTCATTTTATACCCAAATATATTAATCCTTTACATATTTAACAAATATCATTTATTAAGCTAATATATAGGTTGTTATCATGAAAATACATAATAAATAGTGTACGAGCCTAATTAATTTAAAAAAAAAATCTATCGACTCACAAAAAATATGTAGTTTAATTATTGACCATGAATTATACTAAACTAGCCATTATATATTTTTACGAAAATAGCAGTTTTAACTCAAAATTAGTGAAAACTAAGCAAATAAGTGAATTTCGTCACAAGATAAAATTCATGTGTCCCAAACATCGTTATGGCCTTCCAAAAATCATAATACATAGGGCTCATACTTTGATTTTGTTAAAAACTAATTAATTTAATAAAATAATGAAATTGCCAATTTTATCCAAAATAATTACAATAAATAGTAAACACAATTGTTTTCAAATATTCTTGTTACTATAATTAAAGACATATATTAGGTATGTTGCATCCAAATTTTCAACTTAGAAGGACATTATTTAATATTTCTAAAATTTAATTCAATTTTCGTCCAAAAGAAGCCATTTCCTAAGGAGCTTATTTTTCCAATATTTATTTCACTAAAATAAAATTACTACATTAATCTACACATAAAATAATTTTGGAAAACTAAGTTTCATAATTAAATAACATCTTTTCTATTTTTACAAAATTTACAAAGTTTCGGTTGGAATTTTGGTTCACCTGAACTGGCTATCCAATCTTGTTAGAACATCTCCTCTAATGGTCCTTTCTTTGACCCCAAATGGTCACCACAATCAGATACCAACAACCTATTGAACGCCTTAGATCAAATTCTTACCCTTTTTTTGCTCTAATTTTCTTATTTTTTTCTAATTTTTTTTTTTGAAATTTTCTTGAGTGATTTTCTTATATTTTCAAACTTCCAAAATATTGTTTTTTAAGTATGCATGCCCTATTTATATTTTCTAAATGAATTAGGATTAATAAAAATTAGACATGTGGTTTACACATGTCGTTTTCTTGATTTTCCAATGCATGAAGTGTCAATTTCTTTTTTTTTTTTCTTTTTGACTTATCAATTGTAATGATCCTAAGCTGCTACATCATGGGATGACTCACCCTTCCATTTTTGTTACTAATTTTCCATTATTTTATATTAATTTACCTTATTTTAACAATAATTTATTATTATATGTATGTATTTAATACACATAATGCATATTCTATGTTAATACATGTATATTACATATAATTCAACTTCATTTATTATTTTTATAAGTTAAATAACTTATCTATAAATTTTGCTATATCTAAATGCTCGAATTTCACGTTTTCAATATTTATTGGCTTTAACGATAAATTGATGTTTTCTTAAATTGATATTTTTATATAGCTTATTTTGAGAAATCGACTTTACTTGAATTACTTCATCTGACTTTTCTAACATTACTGTGACGTTTGAAATTAAATACATAACATAACCCAGTACCCTAAATTTAGGGACTTGGATCTTAAGGTAATTGTATAAGTTTGAAATCCTAAGGTATTACAAAGTAGTATTTGGAAGTTGTGAGTAGCTACAAAAATCGAAGTTATAGTGATTTTTAGTTGAGTTGAGTGTATTACATGTTTGTTAAAATCTCTCAGTAGGAATTATTTTACAAGTAAGAATGTTTGAAGATAATGTGAATATCAATGGTGATAGTCCTCGCAGAAGTTTAAGACGACATGTTGACAATCTAAAATATTAGATTTGGAATCTCACTAACTCTATCTAGGAGCTTACTAATTTAGTTAGAGGCTGTAGTAGTGTTAGCCAGCATGAAATAAGAGACCGAGCACTAACCAATGGAAGTGACTCCAACAAGCTTGTTAATGATGAACGACAACTCGGAAGAGCTGTTGAGCTGAATAGAAGAAGAGACCAACCTAGATCGAGGAGAAGCAATGACAAGAGTATTTATTCCGAAGTGAACTAAAGAGCCCTGAGAAGAGAGCCCGAGCTAAGAAGAGATTTGGCCGAGTAAAGCTCCAATAGAAGTGGGCAATCCAAAGTGAATTGACTAACTTGAAATGCAAGGGGTAAGCCTTGAATACGTAGTCAAGGACTTGACAACATCATGCTTAAGCTGTCAACCTTTAGTAGTAGTACCCGACATGAAGAGTTCCTTAACTAAGTTCCTTGAGTAGAGAAGTTATTTGAGTGTTATGAGTGTGATGATCGGCCAAAAGTTAACTTAGCCTCATTGTCCCTTCTTGAATATGCAAGTCTTTGGTAAGATAAGTTAATTGCTAAGCGAGATGCCCAAGGAGAAGTGCTAATTAGAACTTAGAGGCTTATGAAGCGTTTTGTGTTGACTTACTTCAAGTAAGAGATGCTCTATACTTTCAAATACATGAAGTAATGTCGAAACACTATTGAGGAGTACTTGTAAGAATTTGAGATCTTGATGACCAAATGCAAGATTGTTGAGCCTTAGGACTGTACTATTGCTAGGCTCTTAAGAAACTTGAGAGATGACATTGTTGATTTAGTTGAGCTCCAGCCGCTTAACTCATTGGATAAGCTGATCAACCTAGCCTTGAGAGTAAAGTATCAAAGGAGAAGAAGGCACCAAAGGTCAACTAGTTGACCTCAACAAGGCTACCTTAAGCCTAAGAGGTATGGTGAGAAGAAGATGGAGAAAGGAGAGTTTAGCCAACTTGAACATGCTGAGACAAAGAAAGTAGATGAGAGAGTGAGAGGAATCATCTTCTTAGATCGATCACATGTATTTGAGCTGGAGTACTCTAGGGACTCAGTTGGAGAATACTAGTTTAAAGCCCCATCCAAGGAGAGAATTCCTATCCCAACCTCTATGTTTCCTTACTCTACTGACTTGACTACAACGCCGTCACTTACGTCAGTGATATGTTAGGCAAGTGTACCTATCAGTTTATAATATAGTGGATATGAGTCCGAATGTCGATCTTACAAGAACTAGTGTAATTACTAATACTCATTAGATTGTAATTATCTAACCGGCAAATTAAATTTCAAGAAACATAAAGAAGTAAATCTAAATTACTACAAAAAATAATATTAAAGATTAACTAAGATACAATTCAAGAATTAACAAGAAAGCAATTCAATTGGAAATTAATTCAAGTTTCAATGTTGTACCTAGATCTTGTTTCCCCTAGATCTAACATGTAATTTTCCTAAAGATCATCTAATGTCTTCTTTAATCTTTCTTGACCGGGAGAACTCTCAGTTAAAGTTAATCACTTTCTCAAGCCAATTAACCCTAACCCTATAATCACTTATTAGAATCTCTTCTTAATAGCGTGAGCTAAGATTGCATTATTGAACAATAAATTCTTTACGCTTTAATTTTAAATTCTGAAAGAATCTTGCAAATTATCTCTAATCTTGTAATAGTCCTCATTAATTATGCCTAGATCTAATCTTATAAGAAATCTCTTGATTCTCTTGTAAGATATCAAACTCTAGATTACTATCTATAGAAATAATAACCTAAATCATAAAGCATACATAGTTAAATTAAATTAATGAAATACTATTCATATCACATGAATGGATCTAGGTTTCACAAGACTTAGTTATCAAAGATCTACTCACTATAAATTGCAAAATAAGAATCTAAAATCGAAGAGTATAGAAAATAAAAGGATGAATCATGAAATCTAAAGAAAAATTGAATATTGAAATCTTCTTTGCACCTTGCTTTCTTAAGTGTCCTTTTCTTTAAAAACTCTCCAAAATTCATGCCAAAAAGTTCTCTCCTTAAACAAACCCCAATAAAGCTTTGTATAGGAAGAGATAAAAAAAAAAATAGGTTGGCTGGAAAAGACACAATTGGAGATACAACCATATCTTTTGGTCGTGTACTTAACTATGCTATACGTTGTTTCTTTTTTTTAAAAAAAAAAAAAACTGGAAATGACATGACTAAGGATATGATTGTGTCTTTTGGTCATGTCCTAAGCTATAACAGTTGAAAATTAGCTTTAATTTTTCTTAGAAATGATACAATCATGTTATTTAGTTGTGTAGATCTTTAAACCTTTATAACTTGCTCATTTTAGCTCTGATTTGAGTGAAATTTGTTTCTGTCTTCTTGTTTTCTTGTATAGATCATTTCAAAACCTAGAAAACATTTTTTTAACTCAATTAAGTATCATTATCTAAAAATAAACTCAAATATCAAGAAAAATTATTAAAAATCACTAAATAAAATATATGCAATTAGAAATTGATGAGTTAGGTATGCCAAACAACAATAACATGACAGAATATCTAAATAGACAACCTTAAGACTATCCGAGCCAAACTCTAGAGCCAACTATGCTGACCACTTAAGTCTAACCCCAACCTAAGTTGATTACTCTCTAGCAAGTAGCTAATTGAGTTTAGACCTAATCCAAATTAGGTTGGCTCATGATTGCAAACTCTCCTTTCTTCTTTTCATCCACTTTATACCATATTCTTAGTGTCCAGCTACTAAAAGAGATATATCTTATGGTACGAAATTCTAGAAGGATTCTTTACTTTCCGTACTAAATATTCTTTATCTCCTTTACTCTTTTTAGTGTATATTATATAACCTAATTGTAAGAATACTCTTTTTGTCTATTCCAATTGGTAGCTGTTCAAACTTTCCTGGCTTTTCTTTGTTTCGTTTCGCTTTATTGTGGTGTCTCTCCATGTATCCAACCCTGGAGTTGCATCAGCTTTGCTGATATTAGAGTATGGTTCAAAGTAGGAGTATGTGAAGTTACAGTGAAGTTTTGGTTCACTTTATTGTTAGCAACTACTGTGTTCCTTCTGTAGCTGCTAAGTGTATTCATGTGGAGCATGTTTAAAGTTGTAAGCTGTGTAGTGAAGATTTTGTATTGGTAAGTGTGGTTCCATTATTACTTTGTTCTTATTCTTTTTTCACTACAAAAATAGAGCAAGTTTAGTTTTGTCCTGTTCAAGTGATCATTGGATGTAAAAGTTGTTAGTGTATTAGTCGAAGTTTTAGGTAATATGGTAGTAGTATTTTTTTTTTAGATTGTGTTAATCTGTTCGAGAAGTGTTGTACCATGTCGGATTAAAGTGTTTAGGGTGTTATTGATGATTAGAGTAGTGGTGCTAAACTTTGCCGTAGTCATAATGGTAATAACATTTTAGGGTCAATTGATGATAAGCTTTATAGACTCACTAATCTTGTTGAGAGTCTAGTTATCACGATGCAAGTTAGCAAACAACAACCCTAAGGTGTACAGCACCATAACCTTCTAGAAAATGCTCCTAAGAGACATTATGGCCAAGGTAACTGAGTTAATTACTTAGTTTAAACCCCCTTAGGTTGGAGTAGTATAATGAGTTGCTAAATGAAGGCAAGAGTTAGAGAAGATTGAGGAAGATGATGAGGAGATTGATGCTGAAGAGTATGGAAAGGAAGAAGTAGAGGTTGAATACTATTAAGCACAAGAGTGAGGACGTCGATTTTCTCGAGGACTAGATAATGTTAAGGTCTAAATTCTCCCCTTCAGTGGAAGCGAAGATGCCAATGAATACTTGGAGTAGGAAGAGAAGGTCGAGAAAGTGTTTGATTGTTTTGGATATACAGAAGATATGAAGGTTCAACTTGCTACATTTGAGTTCTTTAGGTATACTACTATGTAGTAGAAAAATCTAAATGCAGTTGAGCAAAGGATGGAAGACATGGTATGAGAACCTAGGATGAGATGAAGAGGTTGTTGAAGGGTAGATTTGTGCTCAAGACCTGCTTGTAGGATACATTTGTAAAGTTATAGGAACTTTGCCAAGGAGGCTAAACAGTTGATGATTATGTAAGAGAGTTCCAACTACTTATGATTCGAGGCAATGTGAAAGAACTAGAGGCTTGCATAGTATCAAGGTTCATTTCTTGACTTAACTATAAGATTCACAATATTATGGAAGTGTAGAGGTTTTAAATATTGGAAGAGGCAATTAAGATAGCATAGAGGGTCAAAAAACAGAGAAAAGGTACTTCAAGTTGACCTGGACCAGCATTCTCCTAAGCCCCTATTCTGTGCCAACTTGTTCAAGCCGAACCAAGGAGGCCATACTGAACCGAGGAGAGGAATGACTAACCTGACGATAGCTGAGCAAGACAATAGGGCTAAGCAAGCTAGCCAAGTTAAATTGAGGTTAGGCCGACCTCGAGGACATATGAAAGAGGATACACTTTTAGGAAAAAGATCAGCAAAGTGAAGTGCTTTAAATGTTTAGCCTTCGGACACATGGTTGTTGAGTATCCAAATCGATGTTTCATGGTACTCTGAGAAGATATAGTAAATAGCATTAACGAAAGCAAACCCGAGGAGGAGAAGGATGTTGGAAATGCTAAAGGTAAGGAGGAAGAGGATACCTGTATCTATGTCACCAAGGAGAAGTGATAACCCTTATACTAAGACATGTACTAAGCTCCCTGCTGAGCTCTGAAGAAGACTGTTCCACACTAAATGTACCATTAAAGGATAGTTATGCACCATTATAATAGATGGAGGAAGTTGTACTAAGGTAGTTGTATAGTCCTTCGTGCAAAGGTGAGGTTTGCAAACCTTTAAGCATCCTTAACCTTTCAAGCTAAATTGGCTTCATGATAAGGGTGCTTTATATGTAACTAAACAGGTAACTATGTCGTTTAGTATTAGGAGTGTATATAGGGACGAAGTAATGTGTAATGTCATCCCCATGAGAGCTTCACATCTATTGCTTGGATGACCTTGGTTGTTCGATTGACGTATTACTCACAACGAATAGAAAGAAGATCGTGTTGCAACCCATTGCATAGACTTAAGTAAATGAAACCCATAATCACCTCACCCAAGCTAGTAAGAAGAAGGCCTTAATAATGAGCCTAAGAGAGCTTTGAACTACTGAGAGGGCTAATGAGCCTATGTTTCTATTGAGAGATTGCAGGAGATGAGAGATCTGAAAGATGCCTTAGATGAAATTTGAAGAATGATTGATGAATTTTTTGACTTGTTTCTTAAGGAATTGCCTAAAAGACTACCTCTAGTCCGAGGCATAGAGTACTCCATTGATTTGCAACTAAGTACCGCCTTTTCATATCAACCTACATATAGAATGAATCCTAATTAGGCTATCAAGCTGAAAAGACAGATGGATGAACTCATCGAGCGAGGATGTGTGAGGGAAAGCATGATCCCTTGTGTTTACCTGCTCTACTCATTCTAAAGAAAGATATTTCATGGCACATGTGGATTGATAGTCGAGTAATTAATCGTATCACTGTCAAGTACAGATATGAAATACTGAAGCTCAATGACATGTTGGATGAGCTTCATGGCACCAAAATATTTTCAAAGATTGATCTATGAAGTAGCTCCCACCAAATTTGCATGAGATCGGGTGATGAGTGGAAGACTGCCTTCAAGACCAGGCATGGTCTCTATGAGTGGTTCGTTATGCTGTTTGGACTTACTAATGCGTTGATCACATTCATGAGACTAATGAACCATGTGATGTGCTCTTTGATAAAAAGATGTGTGGTTGTGTACTTTAATGATATACTGGTTTATAGTACCTACCTGAATAGCTATGTTCAACATCTTTGAGCTGTTTTTGATATTCTACGAGCTGAGAAGTCATATAGGAATTTGAAAAAATGTACATTCTGTTAAGATAAAGTGATTTTTCTTAGGTTTATAGTGTTAGAGAAAGGAATTCAAGCAGATGAGGAAAGATCTGAGTTATTCTAGAGTGGTCGATGCTAAAGAATGTCACCAAAGTTCAAAGTTTTCATAGCCTATCTTCTTTTGATAGGTCATTCATTAAAAACTTCATTATCATAGTAGCCTTCTTGACCGAGCTGACAAAGAAGAACGATGGGTTTAGATGGAGCGAAGATGAACAAAACTTCAAGGAGATTAAGCAGAAGCTCACATCCACCCTTATCCTATCATTACTAGATTTTGACAAGCCCTTTGAATTGGAATGTGATGCATCAAGCATTGGAATTGGCATTGTCCTGATGCAAGAATGACGACCCTTCACTTACCATAATGAAAAGCTTAGCGGTGCTACCCTGAACTATTCTGTGTACGAGAAAGAGTTGTACTCTCTTTTTTGAGCTCTTACTATTCGGTAATACTACTTACTTCTACGAGAGTTTGCTATTTACATTGACCATGACTCATTGAAGCATCTTAAGAGTTAAAATAAACTATTGAAGAGGCAAGCCAAATGGTTAGAGTTCATGGAAAGATTTTCGTACATGATCTAACTACAAACTCTCCTTTCTTCTTTTCATCCACTTTATACCATATTCCTGATAACGACATGTATTTTCTGGCATGACATTCTAGAAGGATTCTTTACTTTCTGTACTGTATATTTTTTGTTTCTTTTACCCTTTTTAGTATGTATTATATAACTTAATTGTAAGAATACATTTTTTGTCTTTTCATACATATAAAGTAGCCGTAGTGGATGGTTTATAAACCTTTACTTAATTATACGTAGATATCAAACTTCATCATCAAAATTTATACAAGTTCCCCTTTGAGCAACCCTAGTGTTCTCATTACCCTTTCAACTCTTATCTATTACTTTTAGTAAGGAGTAATGGCAAGTGACCCTTTAGTTCAGATTTATGAGTCATATCTAACAGATTGTAGGTCAAGTAGGATCAATTGATGTATTATATCTAGTTGGTAGCTACAAGGACTTTGCTTCCTTTTGTTTCTCTTCATTATAGTGTCTCTTTGTGTATTCAACCTTGGAGATGCATTAGAGAGTGCCCAGCACCAAAGCTTAAGAAGTTAAATGCTTCAAGTGCCTAGGATATGGACATAATGCATCCTAATGTCCAAATAAGAAGGTCATGATTTTGAAAGGTGAAGGATCGGACGCTCAAGTAGAGAGTCAGAGTGACAAGAGCTGGGGAAGTGACATGGAAGAGGTGAATTATTTATTTCTAATTAGAGTTACCGAGTCTTAAAATTTATTAACCTATATTCTATCCTTAATTCAGATCAACAGGCAATTGTACCTATCATTTACTAGTACGAATGAGTATAAGGTCATCTTCACTAGGAACGGATATAAGCACTAGTACTAAATAATCTTCCTATTATCTAACAACCCAATTTATCAAGTGATTAAGTACTAAAACATCTAATCTACTAACTTAACTACACTAACCCACAAATCAATTCCATATAACACAATGACTAGAAAAGACGATTAACAATTCCACACTTAACATGCAAACTTACTTCATCACATAGCATGATGTCACCCTTGATTTAATCCCAATGATTGTTATTTGTAGGGAATTAGAATCTCTTCTAAATTAACATCCAATTAGGATCGCATTAACATCATGAAAATTTATCAACTTCTCTAACGATGCAGCAACTTTCCTAATAATATCTCTACTATTAAGAGTAAATTGTTCCAATGAATTGGATCTATTCAATAAAATTATCTCTTGACATATTCTATTAAATCTGTCCTAAGTTAATGTCATACACTACACTAAGATTTATTAATTTCAATTCACCGGAAATAACAAAAATCAAGAAATCACTAATTTACGCACTTGTTCATGCTAAGTTGATGTAGCAAGTCTTAGATTATTACTTATACATGATGAAATGATAACATAAATCAACAAAACTCATAAATAATAAGAACTACAACATAAGATCAGTAGAAGAATAAAACCCCTTTTTAGATCTATTATAGAAGTCTTTATAATGCAAAACAATGAATTCGCATCATCTCTCTTGAGTAATTCTAGGAAAAGTACTGTACAACACTTAGAGAATGTATTGAAAATGTAAAAAACACAATGGGTACAACTTAGGCAAATAGATGTATTTATGGTTAACGTCTAGAGCGAAAAGGTCTAAGAATGTTAAATCTAATGAATCTGATCTAATATGATGTCATGTGTTTTATATTTGAAAATTATAGGTGTATTTATATTCTTCTCATCAAAAAGTCTAAAATATGCCATTTTAAGACACTCGCTGGTGTTTAAGCCATTAAACACACTGTTTTGTATGAAAAAATTAAATAGGAATAATTGTGTCCACCCCCATCACGCTCATGATTCAAGGTGTGATTGGCTTAAAAAGGAATCATCTTCACCACTATGGCTATGATATATGATGTTATCGTTTCATTGCAAACATTCCACCTCCTCACGCCTATAATAGAGAGAGTGACCATACTTTTGATGTGCTATCATAGCTGTAATTAGCTGGTGGATAACATTCTTGACAGTTAGTCACACTTGTAATTGAAGGCGTGACCCACGTTAGGCATTCAAATCTTCTTTGATCATGCCTTCTATCACGAGCGTGATAGATCTAAATCTCATTATTATTGTAGAATTTCGTTTCCTTGCTCTTGAATCATCTGAAATTGACTATTATACAATTAAGTACGAAGAACTTGAGAAATAAACACAATTATGACTAATTTATTGATAAATAAGCCTAAAAAGTGTAGAACAATTTATGCCTCTCATAAATGTCTATCCAGATATGGACGGACTCTTAACCATGAAGAGTCAACGAACCGACCTAAAAGAAAACCTAGTTCAGAGGGAGAACTTATTCTAAATCTGATGTTTATTGAATTGGAAGACTTATTCCTTGGTTTTTGATAGAAGAAGTTGCACCAACATTATTTCTGCCGAACTGATCACAAGGATGAACCTAGTGACCTACCTGCATCCCCGACTTTATGGACCAAAGTAGTTTAATGACAAGGGTTATAGCCCATGTGCATAAGAGAGCTCAGATAGTATTTAAGGTAAGACAGTATGAGGATGAGTTTAACTTCGACATAGTGCTTATGAATGCAGTAAATTTAATTCTTTGTTGACCTTGGGAATACAACTAGATAGTGATCCATGAGGACTTCTTCAACGCTTACATAGTTCGGAACGATAAGAAGAGCTACTACTCGACCCCCATGAGTATTGAGGAGATTTAAAGTAGCCAGGTACTCATGATGAAAAGAAAAGGGAAGAGGAGCTTATTCTACATCCAGGCCTATGCTCATTGCCTAAAGTTGAGGATGACTTCTTTTCAATCCTACGGTGATGATAGGAATTGGCCTCCGACCTTCCTAAAACCCTTGTAGACCTGTTCTTAGCTAGGGTTAACTTGCCCCACCTAAGGTTGAGCTAATACCAAAAGGCCAACAAAGGAAAGAAAGATAGTTCGGCAACAGCTTTGTTGACTGTTAAGGAGACTAGGGACCAAACAGTCAAAGTCCTAAGTGCAAAGACTAGCTTGGCATGGTACAAGGAATTTAGTGTCAAGTAATCCATGAGTTCAACAACTGTAGGCCAACCTTATTGGGAGCTCGGCTAAGCATAATAAGACTCTAAGAAATTCAGCTCCAGCTCGGATAACCATTTGTCAATCCAATCCTACTCAGACTCGATTTACCTTAGAGTAGCTTTGATACGCTATGCGCTAACCTTCCTACTAAACACACCATTTAGCATAGTTTTGCATACTTGTAATATTATCCTTAACTTTAGTCGTGGGCCTAGTTTAGGGTTTAAGGCCTTATATATTATTTACAATTTTGCCACTAGGGTTTTAGGACTTACTATAAATAACAACTATTGTAATTAGCAATTGATAGTTGAACATTTTTTAAGTAAGAATATACTTGATATCTTTGTGAGTTATTTAAGCTTGTGTCTCAAATTATTGGGTGCTATTTTACTCTTTAATCATTCTTATGTTCTTATTAGTCTTCGTCTTAAGATTGTCGTAAATCTCTCATTTGAGCGATTTAGTAAGTCGTATCTAATGGATTGCCATCCCTTGGACCCCTCACTCGTACCCAATTCTGAGGCCTACAGTCTCTTACTAGAAGAGTTCTCTCTCATTAGCCTATCGAGGACAAGCATTAGTACATGGAAGGATAGTAGGTGAACTCTCTGAAGTCCCAACTTAGATACATTCTTCTTTGTACGAACCCTTACCCAATCACTAACTTGCTTATTGCCAAGGTTAAGGTAACTATGCATTGAGCCCAACTTTAATCTATAGACATAACAAATACCAAGACTGAGTTGCCAAGTGCCAAGGCTGAGGACTCAACATTCTGAGCTTACTTATTCAGCTTACAAAACAACAAATCCCTCTTTCGTCTTGGCAACTCCTAATAACATACATCTGTAGTAGCTACAACTTCATTGCAACTCAGCTATTATGTTCCGAAAGTCACCAATATGAACCTATTGATAAGCTACCACCTGTCCTTACTTTTCTAACATTTGTATTATATTTCTTTTTCATCATTTGTCCTATTTACCCCTTTCATACATTCTAGGGTTCTCCTTCTTCATTGTCTTTTCTGTAATTTTCTTTATTTATATTATTACCCTAAAGGACTTACTATAAATAATCCTTTTACTGTAGCCGCAAGGTATCTTACATCCTTTTCAAATATTGAGTATACTTGCTCTTGAAAAATATCCCCCTTTGAGTACATTTCTCTTACACTCTTATCTAATCTTACCTAATAGCTCGAGATTAATGGCTAGTAGACCTTAACATTAGCTTGTGAGTCATATCAAGTGAAGTGTTAAGTCATGTTATGTTTGTTGGCATGTTATATCCTCCGAGTAGCTCACGGAAGCTATTGTGTTTGTCGACCCTTTCATTCTAGTTTTCTTTGATATTCGAAGGACCCACTTGGTTACTGTTTTTTATGGTAAGTCCTAGTGATTACTAAGCTCCTAAGCATAACATATAATCTTAGTATCAAAGCTTGAGGTTTTGACTAAAAGCTATGTTAAAGTAGTTGCTACTAATATGTTTGATCTGTTATATTATGTTTTCCACATGAAAAACAGATTAAGTTCTTCGTTCGTTGTTTGAATCATATTTCCTAAGTTTGTGAGGGTTTTTTGTATATGTAGAGGGTTTCTTGAAGTTTTGTATTGAGAATGTCAAATCCTAGTGTCCAAGGAGATATTAATGATGATGAGAATGATGCTCATCGACATGGTCATATCACCCAATAAACTCTATAAACTACTGATGAGCAGATACAAGATCTTGCTACTATTGTGGCCAATCTGGTTATTTCTATATAAAGGGCCATAAAGACTAAGCCGTAAGAGAGGGTTAATGTTGAATAAGATTAGAAGTGGGAGATAAGCTAAGAAGACAGATTAGCGAGAATTGTGCACCTAAAGCTATTGATGTAAACCTAACTCTACCCCGACATGCTAGTAAAGTTTAGAGAAGGAGACTTGAGTTACATGAAGTAAAGGTGTATGATGAGGAGGAGTGGTATGATGGATAGGGATAACATGAGCTTAGGGCTCCTAAAGGAGTCAAGCATCTTAAGGTATAGATTTCGAGCTTTAACGAGCCTGGTAGTGCTGATGACTACCTAGACTGGGGAGAGAAGATTGAAAAGATATTTGACTTTATGATTATGAAAATGCTATTCCTATCTAAGTTGCTACATTAAAATTTTCTAGGTATGTAGCAATGTAGTGGAAAAGGTTGCAAAATTTACGTCAGAGAGCTCAATGTGAAATCCGAACATGGAATGCGAAGAATAGAGTTCTAAGGAGCAGGTTTTGTTCCAAAACATTATGAACAAGACTCTTTCCAACATAGCCAAGACTTGAGACAAGGTAATAGATCAGTAGTCGAGTATGTTCAAGAATTCCAATTACTAATGATTAGATGTGATGTCGATGAACCTGAGATACGAACTATAGTATGGTTCATTTCTAGGATTAAAACTGAAATTGGTAATATAGTGGGATTACAGAGGCTTAGAACTTTAGATTAAACCATTTGAGTAGCATAAAGGGTCAAAAGGAAAAGGTAGAGTTAGATCAATGGAGTATCGAGTAGCCGATTTGGCTTACTGAGCCAAAGTGGTATGTCGAGCTAACCTTAATATGAATGAACTCAATACACTTGATTAATTAAGTAGCTTGGTTATAACTTAGCTACTAGTCTATCGATTAAAAACACCAATTTATAAAAACGGCTTTTTGAAAACTAGAGATCTAGATCTAAGGGCTAGTTTATTAAACCCTAAACGAGTACCACTTTTTAACTTTCTGAATTTAATTTTGTTTTTCAAATATAACCTTTTTCAATTTTTTAAACAACTAATCATATTACATGTAACTAAAATTAATCAATTTATATTAATATCTAAAAATGGAAAAAATAAAACTTTCCATATTTTAAGTTACCCTATACTTATGTATGGATTCCTACGTACCTATTATTCAAAATTATACTTCTGTAGTTTGTTTATCGAAAATATAGTGGGTTGATTAACTTTAATTTTTGAAAAATTGCCAAGTTTATGTGTTTTACCCGTTTTGAGTTCATTTGAAGAAATTTTCTAAGGGTTCTAAATTAGATTTTATTTTTGGAAATTCTAAATGCTTCTAATTTGAAAAATGATTAATTTTTTTTATTTTATTTTTGGAAAGTCAATTTTCTAAGTGATAAAACAATTTTATTATTTTTTATTATGCCTTTACTTTTTATTGTTATTTATTATTATTATTATTATTTTTTGGCTAAAAGTGAAAATAAATAAATAAAACTAAACTAAATATTACTTCCCACTTTTCTTCTTTTTTCTTATCTTTTTTTTTTTGGTTTTTCTCTATTTTTCCTTTTTTCTTTCTTTTTCCCTCTTTTTTTGTGTTAATTACAGTTACGTTTACTTTATAAACAAATAAATAAAATAATACAACATCAAAAAGCAAAATGGGAAATGGATTAAACTGTATGCGGGTCGGTAGGTACGACTTGGATCCGGACTTTGGGTTGGTTAACAGGTCACCGGTCAAGAGCAAGTCGGATGCAAGTTATGGGTAGATCCAGGTCAGATTTGTTAGGTTGGATGACGACAATGCTTTAGAGGCTGTTTCGACGGCCAAAATCAACGGGAAAAGCCACTTTCATGGCTATTCCATTAAGGATTGGGGGTTTTATTTTGATGCCACTATATTTGGTGGTCATTTGGTGGTTGTTAGTGGTGGTCACAGTAATAGGTTGTGTAAGGAGTGTTCATATGCGAGGGAGGTGATGAGGATTGGTCATAGGTGTGTAGGTCTATTTTGTGTATGTGTGTGTAAGGGGGGTAGTTTGATCGATCGAGAGAAAGAAGGGGTAGCGGGTTAGAGGGTAGAGGTTGCGTAGCCGCATGTGTTCGGGAGAGAGAGGGTCAACCATGCGAAGGAGTTGGTGTCGATGGTGCACGAGTAAGAGTGTCTCTATATATATAGGGTCGTGGGGTCTGTGTATAGTTTAGTCATATGCTTGGGTTGAGAGAGTAGAGTGGAGCGAGAGAGGGATCTAACGGTGGAGAGATAGCAAAATGCCCGAGAGTGAGGAACTGGGATCTTTTGGGAAGAGAAGGAGAGTAAGAGAGAGAAAGGGTCGGAAAGTGGAGAGTAAGGTAGTCGAGAGTGAGGGGTTAGAGAGGTAGTACGGTAGACAGTTGTTATGTATGCTTAGTAACATACTGTACGGAGTTGACAGCATGTCAGGGTTGAGTGCTAGCCGTTAGTTGAAGGAGATGGTTGGGGGGATGTAAGAGAGAGATGGAGTCAGCCTAGAGAGAGAGGTCTGTGAGGGTGAGAAAATTATGAGAAAGAGAGGGAGTAGAGAGAGAGAAACAGTAGGGGAAGAGAGGTTTGGATTGAGTAAGAGAGAGAGTAAGGCATAGAGAGAGAGAGAGATGTTGAGAAAGAGTGAGGTTTGTGTGTTTCTTTTTTTTTTTTCAAAATGAATTCCCCCTCCCCCCTTTTGTGTATATCTATTTTCTTTTAAAACTAACTCCTTCCCCCTTTGTATGTGTTTTCTTTTTTTAAAACAAGAAAGTGAAGAAAAAAAGGAAAGGGAAGAAGGAAGAAAAAGGAAGAGAAATTTGTTGTTTAATCTAATCACAAAACACCACTTATCAATTTTAGATACATAGCCCAGTGATGGCCTGACATATGGCCACGCGCAGAAGTTGAAGGAAAAGAAAAAGATAGAAAAAACATCTTCAATACCTCTAGTGATTGTTGAACCCCTGACCTCTAACTAAATCCAAAGCCTTAGTCTAATTACTTTACCGTTAAGCCGTTCGCCTATATCTTTTCTATATGTGCAATTACCAGGTTACCCTAAACTAGATTTAAATTTAAGCCCAAGTCCAATGGTCTTTTATTTTAAGTCTAATTAAATTAAAAATCTACTTTATCTAAGCAACTTAAAAAAATTATTATTTTCTAAATTCCTTATTTTTTAATTTTTTGTGACTTCAAATTTCTTATATATTTTCCTAAATTTTTCCATTTTGTTTGTATTTTTTTATAAATTTCTTATTTTTTGTGTTTTTTCTTATTTTTCTAAATTTTGTATTTTTCTAAAATTCCTATTTTTTCTAAATTTCTTCATTTTAGGGGGTTTTCTTTAATTTCCTATTTTTTATATTTTTTCTAATTTAGGACCCTATAACCTATTTTGAAAAATAAAAAGAAGCAAAAATTAGTTGTCTACAAATGGCAAGCTTTGTGCATTAATCATCGACAAAGGGAGTCGTACCAATATGATAGCACAAAGAGTAGTCAAAGCTCTAAAGTTGTTGACCTACCCTTACCTTAAGCCTTACAAGATTCATTGGCTAAATGAAAAGGGAGGTCTACCTATTGTTGAGCAAGTTAAAGTGTCAATTACTATTGGTCATAGATACAAGAACGAGGTGTTATGTGACATCCTACCCATGTGTGCCTCACATATCTTACTTGACTAACTTTGGCTATTTGATTTGAGAGTATTACATGATGGATATAGGAACACCTATATATTCTGAAGGGATGGGAAAAGGTTATACTAACCCCAATGAGCCTCAAGGAACTGTAGGAGTCATAAGAGAAGATTACCCAATCATTACAACAAAAGTCCTTAGTGATTTCTTGAGCCTAATTTTCCAAAGATACTAAGGCGGAAGAATATATGCTCTTGTTAGTTAGGAAACTTCTAGAGTTGAGAGAGGTAGGAACCTTGCCTACTAAGGTGCATACTTTGCTATAGGAGTATGTCAGCTTGTTTTTTGCTGAGATACCAAGAGGATTACCACCTACTAGGGGTATAGAGTAGTATATTGACCTTTAACCAAGAGCTACACTTCTTAACTAACCTATTTATAAGCTCAACCTCAAGCAAGCTAGCAAACTAAAGAAATAAGTTGATGAGTTGATTGATCATCAATATTTCTGAGAAAGCATGAGCCCTTGTACCATATCGGTTGTCCTAGCGTAGAAAAGGATGGCTCATAGAGAATCGGTATCAATAGTTGAGTAATCAACAAAATCACTGTTAAGTACCAATATCTAATCCTTTGATTAGATGATATGCTCGATGAGTTGCATGATGTACAGATCTTTTCAAAGATTGATCTAAAGAGTGGCTACTAGATCAGAATGAGACCTAGAGACAAGTGGAAAACCACTTTAAAAAAAAAAGGGTGCTTTGGTCATATGGATGGTGATGCCATTTGGTTTAACAAACGTACCAAGCACTTTTATGTGACTCATGAGTCATGTCCTAAGACAATTGATTGGTAAGTGTGTTGTTGTGTATTTCGATGATATTTTAGTATATAGTGTCGACCTCATGTCCTATGTTACATACTTAAGATCTATATTTGATCTCCTTCATATCGAGACATTATTCGGCTATATGAAGAAGTGTACGTTCTATCAGAGTAAGGTAGTATTCCTCGTATATGTTGTTTTTTAAGGAGGAATCAAAGTTGATGGCAAGTAGGTCCGAGCTATTCTCAAGTGGCTGACATCGACCAATGCCGTAGAAGTTAGAAGTTTCTGTAGTTTGGCTTCATTCTATTGGAGATTCATTCGAAACTTCAGTTCCATAGCTACCCCATCGACCAAGTTGACTAGGAAAAACTCTAAATTCAAGTGTTCTGATAAGGCTTAGAAGAGTTTTGATGAGATCAAGTCTAAGTTGACTTTTACCCTAGTATTCATCCTACCTAACTTTAAGAAAGTTTTTAAACTAGAATATGACGCATCTAGAGTCGCATTGGAGTCATCCTTATGTAGGAGCACCGATTAGTTGCCTATTTTAGCAAGAAGCTTAAAGGAGCCATACTGAATTACTTGGCATATGACAAGGAATTTTATACCCTTGTTTAAGCACTTTAAAACTAGTAACACTACTTATTGGCAAGATAGTTTGTCATCTACATAGACCATAAATCTTTCAAGTGTCTCAGAGGGCAACAAAAACTTGCCCGATGCCACGTTAAATGGTTGAGTTCTTAGAAACCTTTTGTTATGTCATCCAATACAAGAAGGAAGTTTCAATACCATGGTCGGCATGCTTTTTCATCAGCATGTTCTTATTATAACCTTACAAGTTAGGATAATTAGATTTAGCACCTTGCCTGATCAATATGAGCACAACCTATGCTTTGGATCCTTGGTAGCCAAGTGCAACGTTGGAGGAGTAGTGGATAGATTCTATTTGAGCCAAAGGTTTTTTATGAAGAGTAAACAAATTTATGTGCTGAGTGGTTCTACTAAGGAATTACTTGTTTGAAAAGCCTATGTTGGAGGCTTAATTGGCCACTTTAGTAAGCAGAGAACATCCAAGCTATTAAAAGAACATTTCTATTGGCTTGAGTTGATGGACGTGCATTGAGTACTTAAATGATGTGAGGCATGCAAACTTAGCAAGGGAAGGAAGGTATTATATGGAGAGTATATACCTGTGCCTAAACCGAAATGGCCATGAACCAATCTGTGCATGGATTTCATTCTTAGCCTACCCAGAAAACTAAGAAGACATGATTCTATTATGGTGGTGGTTGATCGGTTCAACAAAATGAGCTACTTCATTCTTTGCCACAAAACTAATGACGCTTTATTGATAGGTTATCATGTGGGTGCATGGAATACCAAAGAGTATTGTATATGATCTTAATTTGAAGTTTGTATATGATCTTGATTTGAAGTTCAAGAGCTTCTTCTAGAGAACCTTATGCAGGAAGCTCGGTACTAAGTTAATTTTCAGTCCTTCTTGCTACTTACAGACAGACAGCCAAATGGAAGTTGTAAATAAGACAATTTATAACCTCCTTCGAGCTACTATTAGGAAGAATCTACATGATTGAGATCTATGCCTACCTATCATTGTATTCACTTACAACTACTCTATTCATAGCTTGGCAGGAAGGTTACCTTTTGAGGTTATCTATGGACTTATCCTAAACTTACCCATGGACATGGTTATCAGCCTAACCTCTTAAGGAGAAATCAATCCGACTTGTAGCGCGCCAAGGAGTTCCAGAAGTTGTATCAGAAGTTTGCTAAGCAACTAGCCAAGATTATGGCTCGACAAAAGGGACAAGAAAGTTGAGGAAGGAGGTGTATTTATAGCCCAAGAGACCTTATTTGGATCCACCTCAATAGGGAACAATTTCTAGGGAAGAGGTCGCATAAGTTATCCCTTAAGTCAGATGGCCCTTTTAAGATCCTTTGGTACATCAATGACAACACTTATGAGCTAGAGTTACTCGAAGGATATAGGGTGCCCACTGTTTTCAATCCCGCTGACTTGATGCCCTATGTACCAGAAGATAGAGAGGAAGATCAAGATTTGAGGGCAAATCTTCAATAACCTTAGGGAACTGATGGATTGTCGACCTTCAGACCCCTCACTCATGCCTAACTTCGGGGCCTACAGTATCTCTCCAAAAGATTTTTGTCTCATTAACTTGTTGAGGATGAGCATCAGTACACCAAAGGACAATGGGTAAACTCTTTGAAGTCTCAACTCTAATACACTCTTCTCTACATGGACCCCTACTTAGTTACTGATTTGCTTAGTGCCAAGGTCTACCTACTGAATGCCGAGGCCGCGATAACTACACATTAAGCCCAACTTCAATCTATAGACATGACAAATATTAAGACCGAATTGCTAAGTACCGAAGCTAAGAACTTAACATGCCAATATCTGCTTATTTAACCTACAAAACAATAGAATCCCTCTTCCATCTCCGCAACTCCTAGTAACATTCATTTGCAGTAGCCATAACTTCATCACAACTTAGCTACTACGTCCCAAGAGTCACTACTATGAACCCATTGACAAGCCATCACCTATCCTTACTTTTTAAACATTTGTACTATATTCTTTTTTTATCATTTGTCCTATTTACCCTTTTCATACATTCTAGGAATCTCATTCTTTATTGTCTTTTATGTAATTTTCTTTATTTGTATTATTTCCCTAAAGGATTTATTATAAATAATCCTTTTACTGTAGTCACAAGGCATTTTACATCCTTTTCAAATATTGAATATATTTGTTTTTGTGAGATATCCCTCTTTGAGTACATTTCTCTTACACTCTTATTTAATCTTTCCTATTAGGTCAAGATTAGTGATGAGCAAATTTTAACATTAGCTTATGAGTCGTATTAAGTGAAGTGTTAATTTGTGTTGTGTTCGTTGGTGCGTTACATCCATTAAGCACCTTATAGAAGCTACTGTGTTTTTCGACACTTCCATTCTAGTTTTCTTTGTTATCTCGAAGGACCTACTTGGTTACTATTCTTCATGGTAAGTCTTAGTGATTATTGAGCTCTTAGGTATATCAGTATCTAACCCATTATTTGAAACTCAAGTGTTGATTTGGTGTTCGTAAGTCGTATCGAATCCTATTTTTAAATCAAACACAATTGAGCTTGTGTTTTGGTACATGATGTCCATCCACATTCACATTCAAAATCCCTTTTCCACTTACTAATTCCTCATTCCATTTGAACTTCAAAAACCTATTCATGCTTTGTGTCTACCGTGTACTTCGATTCATATCAAGTGCGGTCATAGATGGCTCCAGGCCACGCTTACTATTCCTATGCTAGGGGATTTGGTAGCTAATCCCTACCATTTTGTTGCTATTATTGATTGTCGTGCCCAATGCGAGCATCAAAAGCTTTAGGTAGGCGGGTTTGCTACAAGGAGAAACCTATTTGTGCAATAAATTTCTCAAGTAGTCGCTCTATTTGATCCAAACGTTATTCAAGTGTCTCCGTAGCTAGGGGTTGGTTATTCACTAGTTGGTTGTTTTTCATTTTGTTAGAGTAAGACATGTTGGCAATTGAACGTGGTGTTTGGGTGAATATTCAGGTAGGGATTGGATTTTTTTCCTACAAATGGTGCCAAATGTTGTCTTTAGGTTTTGGCCGATAGAGGTTGAAAGTGAATTAAGCTTTATACTACTAAGTGAACCTACAAAACAAGAATTAGCGAGGGGTGTTAAGGAATTGTCTAACGTAGCCACTCCGATGCTTATGTTAGTAATGTGAATAGAGAGGTAGGAAGTATGCTAGAGAGTATAGTAAAGCTCAAGTGCATAAAGCGTTAAGTGGTATACTATTGGGAGGTGGCTTGAAAATTATAGAGGAGTGCAACGGGCAATTAAAGGAATGTTAGTAGGCGGAAGACATACCCACAAGTCATGGGTAGAGGAGGTATATAGGTTAATGTAGCCCTGAATTATAGGAGATTGTTGTTGACTAGTTCATTTAGCCTTATCTATAAAGTCATAGTTGTTAATGACCATTGTGGTTGGATAGGCCATATAATGGGTCGAAGCCAAGGTCTGCCATGAGGATAGGGATGTTAAGTCTATAGTAGCATGACTTAAGCCATAAGCTCAATCAAGTCAACAAAGCCCTGAAGGGTCTAAATCCAAAAGGCCCTATCAATAATAATAATATAAAGTTTAATAAAATTAGATAAGAAATGAATAAGATACCATCAAATGAAGTTCACAAAAGTGATATTGAAAGAATAAGCAAATGCAAGCTCATCAAGGTTTGGTTTAAACTTGTAGTTAACTTAGGGATTGTATGTATTTTCATAAGTATAATAGGTAAGGAAGGACCAAGTCGTGAAGCTTAGGACTTTGCATTACCGTCAAGCCCTGGTAAGTGGGTATTTTTATTTTTGTGCAAGTAGACTTATGTTTATTTGACTTGGAGTCAGTTGTGTCATATACTACGATTGTGTTATTGATTGGATATGTGATTTCATTGAATGTATAATGATTGAGTAAAGTGTTTCCTCATGTATGACTAATTTGTTAAGGTGTCTTATTGCTTAGAAAACTAGAAAATTGATCTATCCTTTTAGGCATTCACCTAAGTGAACCCTATATGAAGGGTTGAATTGTAAAGTTTGGATACAAAGCTAGATCTAGGCTAATTGAGTAATCTTTAGTATGGAACTTAAGACTCAAGCCTATTATTAGGTTGTTGTATTGCTTGTTGCATTCATGGCACGATATGAAAGGACTTATGAGTCAAGTTTTTTGAAAACTTGAATATTGCTAGGCCAGGTTTTGAGCATAGAGATTTGTATTGCTGAATAAATTTTGGCCACTTCATGTGGTTTCAACTAGGCCAGTTACATGATGGGTTTTGGTAACTCCATGTTTCCTTAGGTTTTTGGACTTTATATCCAAATGCCCAAGTGTCAACTAACTAGATAAGATCTAAGTTAGGCTAGGATATTGGTACTATTGCATGTCACACACATGAGCATAGCACATATTCCCTACATAGACATCTTTCTTAGTAAATCTAGATGTGAAATTGAATGCCTTATGAATGATGATGTTTGTTATATTTGTTTTGTGTTTTGTTTTATCCACTCTCACCCATCTCACAGAGAACCGAAGGGATACTTATATATCCTCATGTTATGAAGAAAACTGACTGGGCATCACCATTAGTTGAGGGGGAACTTTTGAGAGCACATAAGATGCAGTCAACTACTTTTGAAAGAAGCCTTGCTATATTTTAATCGTAGTCCCAAGAAGAATCTATACGTATGTAATGGAAGGGAAAAAAAATACTATATTTTAAGTTTAGTTATGATTGAGGTCGTACACTTTTGTGTAAGAAGGTGTAAAGTTGAACTCAGTTGTAGTACTTTTTTATTATAAACAATACTTTTATTCAATGTAAATAGGTATTACTATATGATGGTATATTCTATGGTTTGCCAAGATGTGCCAAGAATACTTAATGTATAGCAACTAAAATCTTCAATTTATCATTGATTTTTAAGGATTTTTAGCAAAAACAATCAATCTATCAACTTAGTGAAAACTTACATAATCATTTAAGTAAAAATTATCAAGTTTAGCATCGGAAGACCTATGTTTTCATAAAATCTCCTATTTTCTCTTAAAAATTCAGGATCAACCTACTGTATATAATAAAAAATTACTCAAAAAGTTATGGAAAATCATATCCACTTAAATCTTTTGATAAGTAGTAGATATTACTTAAAATTCAACCTATCAATTTTTTGAAAACTAAAAATTAATCCTAATCAAATGAGAAGTTTTAGAAAAACTTTATATGTAGCAATTATCTATTTGATATAATATATTTACAAAAGAAAAAAAAATTAGAAGGAAACTACATCATTTGATTTTTTGAAAATTAAATTAAAAATTTGTTCCAAACGTTATGTTTCTTAAGGGCAATATATAACATATGAGTCGTTTTTTTTTTTAAAAAAAAACATGACATTTTTCGATGAATGTTACTAAAATAAATGAAGGAATACAATTTTTCATATTTTTCTCACAAGATTTATATATTTTTAACAATTTAACAAAAATCAAGTAAAAACAAAGACTCACCAACAATTCACTTTCCAACCACTACCCACCACTAAGTGATTATTGGCTAAGAAGGGCATTTAGTAGGGCCTCTATTAGTGGTGGCCACCCGTCGTTTGATCTTCTCTTAGTTTGGGAATTCTATTGCCTAGATTACTGTTTAATTTTCTAATTTTCTTAAATTCCTCTAAATTTCCCCAAAAATTTCCCATGAATTTTTCCTCACTTTTAGAGTATCTAAAGAGTCTAAAATGTGGGAAGGGATGGGCTTTTATAGTAGGTTAGGTAGGGAACAAAAATGCTAAGTGGCAAGTGGTTTTATAAATTCATATATAAATCTTATGGCCTTCCATAACTTTGCTATATGAAGCCGTATGTATCCATAGTTTTTTTGTCCATTGTTTTCTAAAATCCATGGGGTTACATCCATGGTTTTCCAAAATCATGTACACCATTAATTTATTATTTATTTAAGTATATTTTATTATATTTCAATTCTTATGTTAGTTATTAGCTTTACATGGAAGCTTTTACAACCTATAATACCATCCACTATTAATTCACTTAATTATATATTATTTATTTTAATTATTTTTCACATCATTTATTAATTTTCTTCTTTATTTAATTTATTTTTAAACTTAGTTACTATTTTGGGTCGGTTTTCAATATTCTTAGATTTTCGAAGTGAAGGAGTTAATTTTACCATTTTAATTAATATTAATATTTTAATATTCAGTTTCAAGATTTAAATTTATGAGGTCTCTTTCACTAACTTTATGGAGTTTTATTATGGATTTTGAACCAAAACAAACTGCTTTCACAAACACTCTAAATTAAATGTTCGAAATTTTATGATTATAGTTAGTTAATTCTTTTATATATTATCCTAAATATTATTTTTTTAGTTTTATTATTTATTTTTTAATTTTATCTTGTTAAATTTTTATATTATTAGCTTATATTCACGATCTCTTTAGTTTATTTATAGAGTTTTATGATTGTATTGTTTTTGATGGATAACGAATAAAATTTGAAATTATTGACTTTCAACTAATATTTATATTTTATTATTTCATCTTAATTACCTATATTCTTTGAGTTGTCTCAATTAATTTATAGCCCTAATGTAAATTTCTATGGGAATTTTAATTTTCGGTGTTTTAGTCTTATTTGCTTGAATGTGGTTCTAACATTTCCACCCCTCTTTAGAAAAGTTTTGTCCATAAAACTTTTGTATACTTAAGTTCTCAATCTTAGGTGTTTATTTTGCATGGGAGATTTACAAAGAAGAGGATAATGTTTGAGGGTAAGTTCAAATCACTATTGAAAAAGTTCAAATAGGATATCAATGTTGAAAAAGTTCAAATAAGGGATCAATATTTTGAAAAGTTCAAATAAAAAATCAATGTTTTACAAAATGCTTCAAATAATTTTATGGATTAACTATTATGAATTTTTCATTTGAACCGTTTTGTGAAATGTTGATCCTTTGCTTAAACTTTTTGAAACATTCATCTCTTATTTGAACTTACCCCCAAATGTTCATCCCCTCTGTTGTAATTTTCCTTATTTTATGTTGTTACTAGTTGGTAATTTAGGTAAGTTGAAAGTCATTCTTATTTACTAAGTCTTTTGGCATCCTAAGTTATTTCTTTGGTATATGTTTACCTATGAAGCTTTTTTATTTTTCACTTTTGAGCTTGATTATCTAGTATTTTTAAAAGGTTGCTTACCATATTTAATTAATATCCCTATCGACTCTCTTTTGTCCTTAGAAGATTTAATATTTAACCTAGCTCTATTTTTAAATGTTGTCCTAATAAGTTAAGTTCTCTTTATTTGGTTTTGCTTCTACAAAGTTCTATAACTAATTTCATAGGTCCTTCCTCCCAAGATTGATATAACAATTATATTTATTATAGGTTCCTTGTGATCTTACATAATAACCTTAAGTTATAGTTCTTCCTAAATTATATAAGTACTCATGCTATCTAAAATTTTCTCAGTTTTATGGGTCTAAACTATTTAAAATCCTTATTAGATTTTACTTTAGGCAAATTCCACTTTTTGTTATCTTTCTTTATCCCTCACATTAATTTTTACATGGGTTTCACAATATATTAATTTTATTGTACTTTACAATTTTAAGATCTTATTATATGCTAAACTTTGATTATGCATTTTACATTTATCTTCCTATATTTTTTAATAAATTTATCCATAGCTTCTAGATATAATTCTTGATCATTTCTCAATTTAATGATATTTAGAATTTATCAATTTATAACTATATAATTGATAATCCTAGGATCTATTAATTATGCTTATGTATTTAGTACCTTATAAGGTTGTTGTAATCACCCCATTTTTTCTCTCCCCTCCCCCCCAATGCATAATTTTAAAATTTTCAGAATAAGGTAAAGGGTCTTAATTTACGAAATATCATAAAAAATAGAAAATTTAGCAAAAATCACAAAAAATAGAGAACTTAGAAAAAAATCACAAAAATAAAAAATTTTAGAAAAATACAATAAAATAGAAAATTTTGAAAAGTATAAAAAATAAAAATTTTAGAAAAGGTAGAATAAAAAATTAAAAAAAATAAAAAAAGAAAGAGAAGTAGATAATTTAACTAAAAAATTTAGGTAGTTTTAGCTTTTCAGTTAAGTTAAGTTGAGTAAAGGGTGTTAGGCCTAGATTGGAAATTAATCTAGCCCAAGCCATCTAGTCTATACATGAAATTTAATTACATATATGAACAAAGCATAGGTCAATGGCCTAACGGTATTACACTCTAACTTGCACTTGGAATGACATGGAGATCCTAGGTTTAAATGCTACTATAGGCATAATGTGCCCTTTATTTTTATTTTTTTTTCCACCATAGATGTCGCATGTTCACATTTGGTTAAGGCTACGTGTTGGCTTGGCACATGGTAAATGATGATTGGGCAATACGGCTGATGTGATGCTATGTCATCAAGCTCTTTCTCTCCCTTTCCTGTTCTTTCCTTCGCTTTCCCTTTCTTTCCCCAAATTTTCTTGTGTAATCCCAGTTTGTCCCCCTTCACTTTGCCTTAATTTTTCACACAAATTTCACACAAGAATACACTTTCCTTTGATTCAATCTCGTACCTTACATAGCCTAGTGTAAATTGAATCCAAAAACATGGTCAGATCCATTCATTTGACCATTCAAATCAAAGTTGAAAGATAGGAAAAAAGAGAAAGATATGGGATTTAACATTAATGGTGAATCAACCATTAATGTCCATTTTTTCCTTATACCAACCCAATACCCCAATCTTCATCATGATCCCTTATTATTGTAATAGCACACGATGAGCCCCTTGAATTCGAACTTCCCTTACCTCTCTCACACCTACCATTATCGAATGCACCATCCTCCAACCACTCTTAGTCCTTGTACATGCATGTTGACCCCAACTTAGTCATGCTAACCAAACCTAACAAGAACCCCTATGGCCTATCGAAGCTACTCAAGTATGCAACCTAAACCCACTGTCGATGATCTCTATCCTCCCTCTTGCATGAAAGACATAACAAAAACCAACCTCTCATATGGTCCTTCTCACTTAACCAACCACAATGCAACAAACACTACACTTCACTTAACCAACAACAGTCACCCAATCTTCAATCCGATAGCAACCCAGTGCCCACTTTATATACTATCCAACTATGACAACGAACAAGCTCCATTTCTACTCTCACTCACAATAGTACGCCACGTCCATCCCCATCCTCATGATACTACGGCATAAGTCTACACACATATTGATAGCTTATACATGTATAGCCATTATTACATACGGGCACACCTCCATTATCATCAAACATGCCCTATGTCATACGCCTAATGGATCACCAACCCATAATCTCTTTCTCTCTGATTACAATTGCAACAGCACAATTGTATGTAATTACCACACCATCGTTTACACACTCTAACATCCTCAATCTTCAACAGAAGCCACATCACATACAGACCCAAACCCATGACCCAACCCAATCTATCATTGGTTGCCAACAACACTAAAAACAAATTGCATACCCTGACTAAACCACATCAACCTTCGTCAATTCAACCTACTATACCAAACCACCTTCAACTACCCTCATTATTGTTCACTCTAAACTAGTCCATATGATAGTTTAGTACCTAACTTCCCGATCACTCACAATTAGATGACTGAACCCATCTAATCTCAATAGCAACCTACGTAGCCTACTTCACATGCTACCATTAACACATCCTCATCACTATAAAATATGCCTGACCAAACACCATCTCCATGCATAACACAGACCACACTCCTTTCTCAAGCACATACACCCACATGACCTACTATGATTAGACACTAAATATACTACACTAGCAATTGGCCATACCACAACAAACCCAAACTCCTACGATCACTGTCACGTCATCAACCTATCCTCTTCATTGAACACACACACTCACAGCCATTAATCCTCAACCTAATAGCATCTAACACTAACGCACACCTACTACCAAGTTTTTGAAAACCCCAAAACCACTACCATTCATTATGGCATTAAGTTTACCCCCCTATTCTACAATCTAAAACATATAAGAAAATCATGCACCACTTGCTTTAGTATTGGGATTAGTCGAAATCAAACCACCCTAGTCACTATCATCTCTTTCCCAATTACAACCCGATGTGGAGTTGAAGCCGGACCCGATCCGCTCTAAGACCTGCTCCTACTCCATTTGGTCCAATCCAGTCATCCTTTCTTTTCGGGTTTACTTGTTTTATGTTTTTCGTCATTCATGTTGTATTTTTTTTTTCATTTTTATTTATTTACTTTTTTTATGAATGTATTGTAAGATGTAAAAAAAAAAATGAAAAATGAATAGAAGAAAAAATCCAAAAAGGAGAAAAGGAATAAGAAAAAAAACAAGAGAAAAGAAAAAAAAAAAGAAAAGAGAAATAAGTGAAGTTTAGTTTATTTTTAATTTCCTCCATAAAATATAAATAGTTAAATGATAAAATAAAGAAAATAATAATAATAAATTGAAAATCATTTAACACTTAGAAAAATTGTTTTCCAAATAAATAATAATACTTAAACCTTTTCCAAATTATAACTTTTTTAAAAAAAAAAAAAACCTAAATTAAGACCCCTTTCTAAGAATTTTCTTAAACAAAATAAATAATTAAAAAATGTTAAGCCTGATGGACTTAAGTTTTCATCGAATGAACTATAGAAGTTTGATCCCAAATAGCAAGTACATAATCACTTGTAGTAATTATAGGATGACTTTAAATATGAAAAAATAGTTCTTCTCACTTTAGAGAATTTTTTTATAGATGTTATTTTCTACTTGTGACTTGGTTAAATTCCTTAAAAGGTATTTTGAAAAGTAAATCTAAATTTAGAAAGTTAGCAGCGGTACCAATAAGGGTTTAAAAGATTAGCCTTCAGACTTAATTTATGGTTTTTTAAAACCTTTTTTAAAATTAATTTTCTAAGTAGACTAGTGGCTAAGTTAAATTGGTTCACCTAATTGATTTAACCTAACCTGTTCTTTTTCCAACCTCCATCGGATGGTAAGTCCAAGTTTTAAAGAATAAAAAAGCCAAGTTTTTCTAAACTCCTAGTCGAGAGTGAGTGTTAAACAAGTTAGAGTTTAATACTAATTGAGTTAAGAAAAATATATAAAAACCAAGAAAAATCAAGCTCAGTAGCTTGGTGACTTTACTAAGGACATCAAGTGAGTTAATCACTTAAAAAACTTTCCAAAATTAAATTTACCTTTCAAAATACCTGCGTTATCTATTTATTTGTTCATTTATTTATTTATTTATTTCATATATACACTTTGTTTTAATTATTGTATTTATTTTTCATGCAATATACATTGGGATATGGAGGGGGGGGGGGTTATTTATTGCATCAAAGATGTAAGGTAGATATGATCAGACTCAGACTATCTTAAGACCTTAAGAGGGGAGCTATTATGTAGGCTCCTAGTGTAATGGTATAACTACCACTCGGGGTTGATTAGCCTGCCCCACTTAAGCTTTGATGTGGCCAATGAACCATTTCTTCTGAAGTATGTAAGGTCACAAAGCTTAAAGACCTTTACAACCTACCTTAATTATATACATAACTTTTACACCGATGAATAAATAGTAATAGGGCATATCACTAATAAAAAGTCGGAACTCTATTGACATTCCATTGTATACCATAAAAATGTTGTAATATACTTTCCCTATCTTGTAATAATGGAATTTGGGTAAAGTCTCGACCCTAAACCTTTGCTGCATTACTATTTAGTCATCAATCCTATACATTTACATCTGCATACCTTCATCTTGCCATGTCTTTATGTAAATATTTTTGTTTTCTTACATTTGTAAATAATTTTCTTTTGTCACTAGTTAAGTCACCATTTTAGAATAAGACAATTAAGCCTTTAAGGCATACTTATAGATTATTTTAATAAAGTAATTGGACTTGGTCCATGAACTTTTTCTAAAATTTTATATTATAATAACAAAATCCACCATTCTATAGATTGTCATAGGTCTTTTAGCCTTTAAATTTGCAAATCCTTAATTCCCTTATCAAATTCATAAATCTCAAGTAAAAAAAAAAAGGTTCATCTATGTAAAGTCTCATAATTGTATGTTTTCATTCTAGAATAGAATAGATCCCCTTACTAGCCTTTCCTTTCCCACTAGATCTTTCTTATTGCTTTTGTCATTAATTCTCATTTATCCACTCTTCTCAGTAGCTAGACTTTCCAATTAAAAATTATTTGTAAATATTAGGTACCTCATAAAATTTTCCTTTGTAAAATAATTCTTTTCTTTTAAATTACACTTCCTATAAGTATTGTAAGTAATGTTTTAAATTGTAAACTACTATTCTTTATTAACCATAAATTGTTAAAACGTTTCTTACTTTAATTTTTTTAAAGGTCTATCAATTAAGTCTATAAACGTAGGTTTTTCTCATATAAATATATCTCATTTGTATTTTTTTTGTGTAAATCTTCTCTTTCTTGTTGTCCCTTGTAAAATATTTTGTAAACTTTCCTTTAGGTTTCATAGGGAAGCTAAGCTAGTATATGTGTATGCGTGCCTATGTATGTATATATATATAGTAAAAGTCATAGGGAATCATAGGAAACAAAATTAAAATTGAGAGTAAAAATCCTTTTGGCATAATCATATAGATCCTTTTCAAAAAGATTTCTGAAAAAAAAAATTTGAAAATTGATTTGACAAAATATTGGATTTTGAGGGGCAACTGTTGTAGACACCTAATTTTTGCATCATTTTTATTTTTTAGATTAGGTTATAAGGTTCTAAAATAGTAAAAACACAAAATATAGGAAATTAAAGAAAACTCAAAAATAAAGAAATTTACAAAAAAAAAAAGAATTTTAGTAAAATACAAAAATAGGAAAAAGGCACAAAAAATAGAAAAAATTGGAAAAATGTATATAAAAAAAAGGAAATCTAGAAAAAAAATAATACAAAAAATTAAAAATTAAGAAAATAAAAGAAAAAATAGTGAATTTAGAAAATAATAAATTTTTAGATTGTTTAAATAGAATACAATTTTAAGTTAAATAATTTTGAATAAAAGGCCGTTGAGCTTAAGCTTAAGCTTGGGTTTGGATTTGAATCTAGCCCAAGCTAACTTGATCCATATGTGCAATTTGCACATTTGAATAAGAAAAAACTAATAGCCCAGCTAGATAATCACTTGGACTTGATATTGCATGTGAGTTGGAGATCTTAGGTTCAATCCATGAAACGTACAAAATGTATCTTTTATTTTCTTTTCTCACTTTATTGCTACATCATTATCACGTCATTTACCAACTCACTTCTAAGTGTGGTAGACACACTTCTACACACATTAGACACACTTCGACACACTCCTACACACGCAGCTATCTATTTGGCACTACATATTGTCTAGGTTCGTTCAATCCAAAATTAGAAGAAAATCATATTGCGTTTAATTTTTTCCATCCTTAACTCGATCATGACACCTATAAATAGGGGTCTATTCTTCATTTTCAAAACACAACAAAGTTTTGAAACACTTTAGAAAAACAAAAATCCAAACTTCCTCTCTTTAGTGCAATTCCTCTCTCTCTCTAGGATAGCATTCCTTACGGTGTTTTTTGACGAAAATCACCACTATAGGATTTTTCAAGTCAACCGAGCCAAAGTGAGCCGACCTCAAGTCGAAGTGAGCTGACCAAGCCAATTCGAGCCAATACAAGTCAACCGAGTCGATATAAGTCGAAGTGAGCCAACAAGTTGACTCGAGTCGACCCGGTTTGTTTATTTGTTTGTTTTGTTTATTTGTAGATGTTATAAATGAGAAAAATAAAAAAAAAAAGAAAAAGAATGAAAAAGAAAAAAACAATGAAAAGAAAAACAAAAAAGAAAAAAAAGGGAAGTAGTCTAATTATTTATTTATTTTTATTGAAATAGATAGAATAAGTAAAACAATAAATAAAAATGAAAATAAATAAGTACATAGAAAGAATAAAGATTATTATTTCTTTTTATCTCTTAGAAATTTGATTTTTCAAAAAGAAAATAAAAAAAATCAAGCATTTTTCAAATTTGGATCATTTAGAATTTCCAAAAATAAAAAACCAATTTTAGGCTCTTTAGGAAATTTTCTTAAATAAATTAAAATGGGTAAAAACGTAAACCTAACTATTTTAAAAACTAAAATCAACTCAACCCACTAAAGTTTTCATTAGAAAGGACTACGTAGGTCTGATCCCAAATAGCGGGTACGTAGGCACCTACAGGGCAACGATAAAAATGAAAAAACCTAATTTTCCTTTTTTAGTTTAAATTATTTTATTTATCCAATTAGAGTAACCAATAATCAAGTTTTGTCTTTCAAAATTAAGAGTGATTTTTAAGTTTAATTCTAATTTTAGAAAGTCATCGGTACCTGTAAGGGTTTAAAATTTCTAACCCTTGAACCTAAATCTATAGTTTTCAAAAACCATTCTCATAAAATTAGTTTTAATCGTTGGACTAGTGACTAAGTTATAACCAATCCATCCAATTAGTTATAACTTAACTATTTTTCTCGACTTCTATTAAGTGGCGACTCTAAAGTTGTTATCAAAATAAAAAGAAATGGTTTTCTTTAAACCCTAGTCGAGGATCAATATTAAATGGTAGGGTTTTGTAAAGCCTACTTTTAGTGGGCCTAAGATTGGATTAAGAGTACTTTTCGAACGTTCCCCAAGATCAACTAAACTAAAAACTTAAGTTTATATTTAGAAAGGAATTAAATTTTTCCTATTCAAAAACCAATTATCGATAAAACCCGAGCTTGAAAAACTGCGATCTCTAAAGTCATTTAAAACCTTAAACCTTAAACCCATTAAGGAATTTTAACCCTAAGTAATTAATCGATAATTTAATTTGAATAATTTCATTCAATTTTAGAAAATTTTATAATTTTATAAAAATCAAATCATAAATTACAAAACAATGCAAGATGAAAACCCTAAAACAATTTCTTATAAGACCATGCCCTTATCTTCATGTCTAAGCTTCACACATTAATAAGTAGACTAACCAATTACTTTAGATAACTTATCAATTGAGATTTGGAATCAATTATCAATTGATAACTTATCAAAATCTAGTGATAAGACATTTTCCTTATCACCCCTTCACTTATACTACATATAAATAATTTTTCACAAGATTTCACATGCTTAACTTCATTAAATGAGACAAGACCATTCCATAACCCAAAAGTACATTAAATGGCAGATTTAAACAAGGAGGAAAGGGGGGCCATGCTCTTGTTTTTCAACCATCAATCACTTTCTCTTACACACCACTATTCACCCCTTAATGCTTACATCATCAATAGTTGCAATTGTTGACTTTTGTGTAAGCTACAAGACAACACTTTTAAGACATTTTAACCACTCATTCTCTCTCAATTCCAACTGAACACTCTCTCCCTTACTTCTCTCACTTTCAATTTCACTTTCACATCTTCTTTCTCATTTGAAACAAACATAAAAAGGAGAAACAACCTTACCCCACAAAATCAACTTTGCCCCCATTTTTCCAAGCTTCACTCATAGCATTTCCTTCTCTTTTTCTTGTGTCATTTTCTTCTAACATCTAAGCTCTTTTAGAACTATTAGAACCTTCCACAAACCCCATTCCAAAAGATGAAACAACTCTGGTTTCCCAAAGATGGTAAAAAGGAGGAAGCAAAGTTAAGAGTTTAAATGGAACCTTAGTGCACAACCACTATATTTTGCTTTAAGGACGAGTAATTGTTTCTTGTGTTTAGTAGGTTACTTTGATTGATCCACATGGTAGAGTGAGTAAATTCCCAATAACTCTTTACTTGATTTTGCTTATAGAATAGATGCACCTAAACTTATATATATAAATTTGGATGCTTGTGGGATATGGGAAATGCATGTATATGAATTTGTAGATGAAGGTGATGACTTATTAATTATATATAATAATGGGAATTGTTTGTACTATTATATACATGTGAATTGTATGGAATGCAATTGTCTAATCACCTTGAAAATCGAGTTAATCACTTATACGATTAAGAAATCAAAATGAATCATGCATTCCTCATATTGCATACGGATAACACCGACTGCCGCTTCACGTAGAAAATGGGAAGGGACTCATAAGAGGACGTATGTCCTGCAGGATTGGGCACTAACTATGTCATCATATATATTGAGTCCCTGTCTTAAGTTGATGGACTTACTAGGCGTGGGGAGATGCCAACCGTCGGCAAGGGGCCGAGTCTTGTAGCTTCTGCTTAAGGTGTGTGTTTGTGGATTGCGGAGGCCACTACACCACTAGACTTAGGATTTTAAAAATATGATTTGTTATTGGGTAAAGAAAGTATACATATATATATAAAGAGAGAGAGTTTTGTTTTGGCGTAAGCACAATAGTGCAAATGAAATAAAACCCAAGGTCTAGAACCCGAATTTCGGTTTGGGTTGGTTAGTTATCTCCAAACCCCGACTTCAAGGGGCGTAATTCTAAGTCGTATGCAGTTCTTAGGTTACTACATACATTGTTTAGCATACTGACTGTTCATGCATTCATATGATTGTGCATCTAATAAATTTCTGCCATGTAGTACTGACGAAGGTATTTATCTCACTAAGCTTAAGCTTATACCCCTATAGATTTTTGTTGTTGTTGGAAAACCTCTTCACTAATCTGGGTTGAGGCATGCCCATGATAAGTCTCGTATAGGGATGGGTTAGAGCGATCAGAGAGCGAAGAGGACATTTTGTAATAGATTTATAGATAATTAGTTACTTTATGTTTTTATTTATAACACAGATTTAAAATCTCAAATGCAGTTCCGTTATGAACTGTATTTGTTTATAATTTTTTTTTTCTTGTGTAGGTCTCACAAGCCCACACAATTAACTAATTTATAACATAGAAGTAATTTTAGTTAAATTGCTCTGTATTACTTATCTATTGGCTTAGTGGTAACGTAGAGTGGAAGGAACCTTGTGCGTCGTATGAAAGGCCTATGATCAGCAAGGGGGTTGATAATAAACCTTTATAAGGTATACGGCAACCTACCATGACAACGATACTGTTGGGTCGTGATAGGTTTAATACTGGTCGGTTTAAAGAAGACCTAATTTTATATAAAAAAAAAAACTAAGAAGATGAAAACCCAGGCTTAACAACAGCCTTCATAGAAGAGGATGCCACTTCGGTTATTTTTATATTTTGGCTTTTCCTTTTAAGTGGAATTATCTTTTCCACTTGTTAAGTCTGTAGAACCATTGATTGAGTTATTGGAGATGCCATTAGGTATTGAATAGCGATTGCTAAAGACTTGAGGAGTTCTAAGTCTATAAGAACACTGATCAGAGCATTAATCTATTTTTCTAGTATTTTGTGCAGTATCATTTGGAATTTTTCACTTGGATTCATCACAGATTGTTCATTGGGAGTCATTGAGGAAGAGGATTCTTCCTTGATCATTAGTAGAGCATTAGGTCTAGTGGCTTTAAGCCATGATCCGATATTGGTCAGGCTTTTCTTCTAGGGTTCCTTCCCTTTTTTTTTTGTCCTTTTTGGGAGCCATCTCCCTAAAGGAATTTACGAGTAAGGAAGTTAGGAAGGAAATTAGATGATCCATTAACATACTCAATTTCGAAATAAAAAATAGATAAAATTGATTGCCATTTAGCAAGAATTTGTTTAGAGGCAATATTTGGGACATCCTTTAATAAAACATTTTTGGAAGATTTATAATCAATTCTTAAAAGAAATTTAATATTTAACATGTTGGTCCCATAGAAGATATCAAGAGAGGGCCAAGGGGTGGGGTAAATTGATATCTTTAAACTTTTGAAAGCTTTTTTGATATAAGAAAAATAAAATTACCCCTCTTAACAACTTATATTGGTGAATGGTAGTATTTTAATAATTTAACTCACAACAAATAATAAACCAAATTAAAAGAGTGTAAGGAAGGAGAAAATTAGGCTAAGATTTTATAGAGCTTTGCCCTTCTACCTATTACTCTCTTCTAACTTCACTGCTAGGGACCCAGTCTACTTCACTGGTATTGTTCCACTTGATCTACTAAATTAAATCATAAGAAAATTACTAGAACTTATCACACAAGGACTTTACAATATTCTACTCTGCCTATCTAGCATCTCAACAATCTAGGCTAATACAGATTAACAAAGTACAAATGTACTTGTCTTAACACTCAAACAACAAATAAGAATTACAAATTACAAGTAAGAACAACAATATAAATCTCAATTAATTTCCCTCAAGAGAAAAATGATGAATGTTGAATAATTTGCTTCGGTGGAACTTTCTAAAGAAGTATTAGAAGAACTTTCTGTGACTTTTGATTTTTTTGTTTTTCAAGAGATTTTTCCAAAGTAGTATCTATACATTTTGAATCCTTTCTCTTTTATATAGAAATCTTCTAATGGTTAATTTGTTGAAGGTTATCTTTATTTTCATGTTTATCCATTTATTAGATTGTTAAAGATAATCCTTGGATATTTTTTAAAGGATCTTAGTCATTTGAATTTCAAAACCAACTCTCCTTATCTTGCTTCAATCAGATAACCTTCAATTAGCAACCACCAGATAAGCTTCTGATTTGAAATTTAAAAGATTTGCTTTAGCAACTTTCAAATAATCCTCATGTTCAAGAGTTTGAAACTCCACAAAATCTGAATCAACCTTATCCTTATCTATTCTTGTGCTTATCTTAATTTATCCAAATATATTTTCATTTAAAATAAATCCCTATTAATCTTAATTCCATCTTGAGTGAAATGGGATTAAATGTATTTCCCTACTACACTTAATCCAGTAGAGCTTACCCTTGAATAATTAGAATTAAAAAATAATGTCATATGTTTCCAAATTAACCTTCTAAAGAGTATTAATTCTTCCTTTCTTTGAGACTTCTTGACCAGCTTCTGAATGATGTGCTATACCACTTATGCTTATAAAGCTTCTGAAATACTTTCTGAAAAATTTCAGACTATTCTCTTTTTACGTTAAGTTAGACCTTTTGAATAAGCTTTTGAATACAACTTAGTTTTACGAAATTAAACTTTCTAAGAATCATTTTGAATGCCTAGATTCTTAATGATTCATTAGCACTTAATCCTTTTTGTTATCATCAAAATATATGAGAAATATCTAACGTTCTCCTCCTTTTTTATGATAACAAAAACACTATTTAAAAACGAGAACGCAAAAAAATAAAAACTCATTATGTCATGCAATGTGCAGACCACTACTGCTTTTGATTTTTCCCATGCAATGTGGAGAACACCATTATGTTGTGCAATGTGCATGCAATGTGTAGACCACTACTATTTTTTATTTTTCTCTCCCCCTTTTTTGTTATCATTCTTAATTGACTCCCCCTTAATCTTTATAAAATGTGTAAAATGAGTAAAACAAAAATGACATAAAAGAGTAAACTGCATTAATTGAAGGAAATATCTCTTAACTTAAAATACTAAAAACAAAGACAATCATTTCTTTGATTTCTTAGTTTTCTTGCTAGCATATGATTTGAATTTGCTAGAATACAATGGAAGAGCTTTGCTCGAAGATGGAGTAGCTTTAAAAGATGTTGTGACAGATGAAGTAGGTTGGTTTCTTTTGTCAGATGATGGTATGTTCTATACAGGAACAAGTGAAGAGATTTCTTTAGTAGAAGTTACAAATAGAGTTTTAGTGTAGCCTTCAGGAGGTGTCTATTTTTCAAGATTAAGAACAGGAGTAGCAATTTGAGGTGACCTATTAGGAGATTGTAGAGAAATGACAAGGGTCCTTTCCAAAGTTGGAAGAGGAATGAAAACAGTCTAATCTATCAGTTGTTGGATTTGATTCAATAATAGTTTTTTTTTACCTAAGCTTTAAATAAATCTTTCATTCTAGTAATTTGATCCCTAACAATCTTCCCTATAACTTCCTTGATTCCTTTAGAAAGTTGTTCAACAAAGGCTAAGCTTTCCCCTTGTTTGTAGTGAATAGGCTAAAATTTTGTACCTTTTAAATTGCTGTTTGAAGCAAACCCAGTTGGTTCCCTAAATTCAATGCCACCTGATCTTCTAATCACCTTCCTTTTTCTTTTTGGTTCCTTTTTAGCTAGCTCCTTTCCTCTCTTCCTTTTCTTTTCATTTCCTTTTTCTTTAATAATAATGACCCTTCTATTTAGATTTGCAGGATGAACAAAGATTCCTCCATTATGTAAATGCCAAAGCTTGTCATTCACATAAATTCCCATCATTTTAAAAATTATATCACTAAGTCTAATAAGAGAAAAAGGACAATTTGTTTCTCCTGGAAGGTTTAACTTCTCAAAACTAAAAAGAGCCAGCAACATATTTCCATATGGTCTAACATCTATATGCTGCCACATGTATCGCATCATTAATTTCACAACTTCTACTTGTCTTTTCCCTAATATTGCCAAAATCACTAATGCATCCTCCCTAGTTACAAAGGTTGTACTACCCTTCCTAAGTAGTACAAAAGAGTTAACAAATTTATGTAGAATTCTAACTAATAATTCAAACTTAGTACTAAAGATGTACCTTCCTATTCTTAATTTGACTCCATCATTTAATTCAGTGAATAAATTCTCCTTTTTCAATTGTCTTAAGCTCTCCTTATCATTCATTTCTTTAATGCCAAAGCATTTCAGAATGTCCTTTGTGATTCTATCTTCTGTCTTAACACAGTTGACTTTTAGACTTCCTGATTTTTACTATCAAGCTTCATATAGAATTCATCTATCAATTCTCCATGTATCACTCCACATAAATCAACTAGACTATTTAAACCCAATTTATTTAGATAATCTTTCCAATAAAAACCATTCTTCTCAAAGTATTCATGGTCTAAATAAAATGAATCTTTGATTGAAAGTTTTTCACCTTTTATAGTGTATCACTTCTTAGGTTTATCCTTTGATTTGAAGGAGGGAATTAATGCCTTAACTTTGGGAGATTTTGAAGTTTTCTTAACTAAAGTAGCCATCTTAGATTTTCAAAGAGACTTCCTTAGCTTTAGAGCAGGCTCAGGTTTTGAAGGATTTCTTTCAAAAGCTTCTTTAGATGGTTTGCTTAAAGGTTTAGAATCTTTCGATTTACATTCTTCTTCAGATGAACTAGATTCTTGAACATCTTGAACAACATTTTGATTAACTTCCTGAACTTGTTCAAAATGTACCTTAAAGGCGTTCTTCTAATTTACTTCTTAGGTAGCCTCTTCCGATAGTTTATCTTAAAGTTTGAGGGTTAGGGCTTTTTCAGAAGATTCTTGGTGTATTTCGAAGGTTGGATTTGGTTACGGGTTTGCAGGATTGGTAGTTTCTATTTCTTTTTCATTAAGAACAATGAGATTCTTGGGATCATTTTGGATTTTTGATTTAATCTCTTTAGCTACAATGTGGTTAGATTTTATGGGTGCCATTAGAGTTGAGATGAGAGAAAATAACACGAGAGAAGAATAGGAAAGGTTTGATGAAAAGGAGGAAAGAGAGAATAGAAATAAGGCTTTTATGAGAGATTAAACTACTAATGTAATGGTAGATAACCGAAGGAAGTGAATTGACTTGATGGACCTACTAAGGAGAATTTTGTAGACCTACTAAGAACATGCTAAGGCCTTCAAAATTTTTTACATCCAGCAGATGTAAAGAAAACAACTTGCATGTGATTAACAGAATGTACAACCAATGAAAATAAAAAAAAAACTCTAAATTAACAAAAAGGATTACAAATACCTAGCTCATGACGAATAAATTCAAATCTCAATTTATTTAAATGCTTAGTAAAAGGGTCAGCAAATTGATATTCAGTTGAAACAAAGTCAACACTTACATCATTATTTGCTACATGATCACAAACGAAATGATGCCTTATTTCTATATTTTTTGCCTTGAGTGCTGAACTAGATTTTTGTCAAATTAATAGCACTTTATCACATTTTATGGAAATATTTTTACAATTTATTCCATAGTCATCTAATTATTGTTTTAACCAAAGTATCTGTGTATAACAATTTCCAATAGATACATATTCAGCTTCTGCAATTGAAAGAGCAACTAAATTTTGTTTCTTAGAAGACCAAGAAACTAACTTATGTTTTAAGAACTGACATGTTCCTAAAGTACTCTTCCTATCTACTTTGCAACTTGCATAGTTAGCATCTGAATATCCTATAAGATTAAAATTTTGATTCTTAAGATAACAAATTCTCAATTTTGTAGTGCTTTTTATATATTTGAATATCTTTTTAATTGTGGTTAAGTGTCTTTCAGTTGGTGAACTCCGAAATCTAGCATATACACAAGTATTGAACAAAATATCAAGACATGAAATAATTAGATATAATAAAGATCCAATTAGTCTTCAATAAAGTTTTTATTTACCTTTTTGCCATAACCTATGATGTTAAGTTTGGTTGAGGTACTCATAGGTATTGAAGAATCCTTAGTATTCTCAAAACCAAATCTCTTCAATATATGTCTAATGTACTTCTCTTAGTGAATAAATATTCCATCCTTTGATTATTTGATTTGTAATCTCAAGTGTAGACACCTAATTTTTGCCCCATTTATTTTTATTTTTTATTATTTTTCCTTCTTTTCTCAATAGGCTTTAAATTAGGAAAAGTACAAAAAATATAAAAATAAGAAAACCCCAAAAATATGAAGTTTAGGAAAAAATAAAAAAAAATCAAAAAATAAGAAAATCATAAAAAATATGAAATTTTGATAAAAAACACAAAATTTAGAAAATGGGAAAATTGGAAAACAGTTAGAAAATTGAAAAATTAAAAAAAAAATTAGAAAATTTGAAAAAATAAAAGATTTTAGAAAATAACTTTTTATTAGGATAGATTTTTATTTTTTAATTTGGTTTAGAAGTTGGGCCATTGAACCTAAGCTTAGATTTAAATCTAGCTTAGGCTGACTGAGTCCAAATAATTGTACATATGAAAAAGGTACAGGCCAACAGCTTAATGGTTAAGCATATGGATGAGCATAGGGTTTGAGTGTAAGGTATTGAGTTTGAATATTAGCAAAGGCAAGGAAGCTTTTTTTTTTTTCTTTTTTGTTAACTAGCATACTGCCATGTGTCAGGATCTTATTGTACCATGTGTCCTGATACGTAACAGCATTAGGGTGAGTAGCCTTACTGACATAGTGCTATGTGTCATCTACGTAGTGTGCCACATTAGCTGCCTACATGTCATGTGATGATACGTAGCAGGTCGGGAGTAATTGACATGGCTGACATGGCGCTACGTCAACACTTTCCCTCTTTTTCCCTCATTTTCCCCCGAATTTTCCTCCTTCCTTCTCAAGAATAGCTAGACCTCCTCACTTTAGCCTTTAATTTTCTGCTTTTTCCTTGTTGAAACACACCAATTAATGGTACGAAATCAAAGGCCTACTATGAATCAACCTCCTTACATAGCCTACTGTAAATCGACCCATTAACATGTCCAAATACAGTCAAAAGAGCATTCTATTTGAGCTTTAAAAATTGAAAAAGAAAAAAATGATTTTCGGGACATTCTTCATTAAATCTAAATTCAAGCTTTCCATGTTTCTAAGATCGATTCGGGTATAAAAGGGTATTATAGGAGCTCACACGAACACGCACAACCAATAGAATCACTCAACACAACCTCTCTCTGCCCGCAATCACTTTCTCTCTCTAACCCATTCTTTCTCTCTTCAACTCTCTCTCTTCACTGAAACTCGAGCCCGACCACTATTATAGTCGAGCTCCCCTTAGCTTAGGCTCTCTAGCCCAACCTCCCTCAACCGTCACCGTTGCCCTTAGCAGCTTCCTCGAGCCACCCTCCATTAAACCCTAACTATTGCCCCTCTCTCTCCTCAAACCACCACCTTCAACCATCTTTAACTTAAATTAGCCACACAATCGAACTCCCCATACTCTAAAATCCCTACCCTAATTGACCAATCACACCTAGCTGCCACCACGCCAAAGGATCATCAATTACTGTCAACCATTGCCTTAAACAACCACCAAACGGCTACCCTAAGCCATGGCACTTTGCCTACTCCCCCTATCCCCAATAAAAAATACACAAAACACTCCTCACCCGCTCATTTCAGTAGTCGTAACAAGTAGAATCACATCGTCGTTGCTGCTGCTATGGAAGCTTAACTTGAACCTAGTAGAACTGATCCAACCCGACTCCCGAGATTCGACCTAACACCCCTAATCTAACCTGTACGTCTCTCCTGGTTTATTTAGTTTCAACCTAATTTTTTCTTTCTTTTTATTTTATTTACTTATTTATTGTAATATGCAATTGTAAATTAAAAAAAGGGAAAGAAAAGAAAATGAAAAATGAGAAAGAAAAAAGGAAAAAAAAAGAATAGTTTATTTCTTTTTAGTTTAGTAAAAAACAAAAATAAATAAAATAATAAAAAATAAGCAAATAATTTAATAAATGAAAATTGTTCTTAATGCTTAGAAAAATTAGATTTTCCAAAATAAAGAAAAAATAATTGGATTTTTTTAAATTAAGGAACTTTAAAATTTTTCAAATAAGAGTACTAATTTAGGGCCCTTTAGGAAATTTTCTTAAATAAATCAAAATGGGTAAAAACGTAAACTTGATTGTTTTAGAAACTAAAATCAATTTAACCCACTAAAGTTTTCATTAAAAGAATTACATACGTCTAATCTCGAATAGTAGGTACGTAGACACCTACGAGGCGACTATAAAAATTAAAAACCTAATTTTCCTTTTTCTCTAGTTTAGGTTGTTTTGTTGATCCAATTATAGTAACCAATAATCAAGTTTTGTCTTTCAAAATTAAAATGTAATTTTTAAGTTTAATTCTAATTTTCGAAAGTCAATGGTACCTGTAAGGGTTTAAATTTCTAACCTCTAGATCTAAATTCTCTAGTTTCAAAAACTGTTTTATAAAATTAGTTTTAATCATTATACTAGTAGTTAAGTTATAACCAATCCACCCAATTGATTATAATTTAATTGTTTGTCCCAACTATAATCAGGTGGCGACTCTAAAGTTGTTTCCAAAACAAAAAGGAATAGTTTTCTTTAAACCCTAGTCAAGGATTGGTATTAAACAAGTAGGGTTTAGTATTTATTGGTTTAAAGAAAGCTTATTTTATAAAAAGAACTGGGAGGGTGAAAAACCAAGCTCGACAACTTGGCGACTCTACTAAGGAATACGTTAAGAAGGTTAACCATTTAACTTTCCAAAATTAAAAGTGATCTCTAAAAGTCACCCTGATGTATTTTATTTAATTTCTTTTGTTCTTTATCATTTATCATGATTATGCTAACATTTCCTTTGTAAGTTTAATTTTATTTATCTAAATAATTTGGAGTGGGGGTGGGGGGGAAGGAATTTATTTTTTCATAGCATGAATGCATGATAGATATGATCGAACCTAAGCTATCTTAGGACTTTAGGATGGGGAGCCATTGTATAAGTTCCAAGCGTAGCGGGGTAACCATCGTTTAAGGCTGATTAGCTTACCCAACTTAAATTTTGATGTGACTAAGGAACCGTTTTTCTATAAACGCATAAGGTTACAAAGTTTAAGAACCTTTAGAACATACCCTTTCTATATAAATTTCATGGGATCGACAAATAACTAACAAAGTGGCAATGTTAACAAAAAAAAAAAAAGAGAGAGAGAGAAGGAAATAATAACGGAATCCGAAGATTTCTTTCCTTGTATTTTTCCTAAAATTCATGTACATAGGGAGTTGTTTTTAGTAGTCTCTTTTCATGTAAATAGTCTTTCCTTTGTAATTTATGTTTTCCTTGTAACATTTCAGAAATGCCCAGCTCATTCAACGTCAAGGTCTTCACTAAAGAGATTCATGTCCACAAACCTAAAGCCTATACTCAACTAATGTTTCAAACCTTTAACCCAAGAGAACAACAATGCATTACCAACAAGATTAGGCCCATACTCTTACTAGCCAAAGTGGATGTTAACATCACGCTAGTAAAAGCCTTAGTTTATTTTTGGGAGCCCAAAGAAGTAGCATTCCTATTTGGGCCACACCTAATTAGTCCAACTCTAAAAGAGTATACCTAACTGCTCCAAGCTCCTCCTTTAGATGAAATATACATTTTGGAGCTTAGCTTTTGTCCAGCCTACAGTTTTTCAAAATTCTTAGGGATCCATAACTTTGAGGTAAATGAAGCCCTAGATGATTGCAACAAACACACTATCAAGATGTAGGATCTAGTCTATTGGTTCCAAAACGAACCTAACTCCAATAAATGGGCTCCATTTCTTGGAAATTGGAGGGAAAACTGAACCAAGGCCTATGTAGTAGCAGTATTCACTACTATCTTATTTTCGAGTGGATCTTTTTTTATACACTTTAGGGTGATAGAGCTAGCGGCTCAGTTTTGAGAAGGGAAGTCTTACACTCTTGCCCTACTTGCTGAACAAATAAGGAACCTTAATTTCCTTAAGAAAAGAGGCTGTGGAACTCTTAGATCAAGTATGGCACTGTTAATGGTATGGTTCGTCAGTTACATCAAATGCTTTGGGTTGGACTTGATAAGGGGAACGCTTGCCAATAAGATTGATCTTATTGACTCTTTTGTTGATACGATAAAATTACCAGAAGATATCCCTACCTCTCTTTAGATAGAAGCTTTACAAGATTTTCGAGTCGAAGACATACTGTGGACCGTTAGATGGAGCAATTACACTAAGGTCATACTGATTTGCAAGGATTACCATGCTGTACTATTAATCGGAATGAGTTACTGTACAAGTTTCTACCCAAACAACATGGTAAGGTAGTTTGGGGGGATCCAAGACATAATTCATAAGCCTTCATTAAAGTTGTTTACCCTCAACCTCCAAGCGTCATAAGATCAAAGCTTGGTGGGATAACAGGACTATAAGCCCTAACGTCGATTTGAGTGAATTCATAGGTGAAGTAGATAAGTACCGGGTTACTAAAGAGTATTTATACAGTCAACTTCACAAGGCAAGCGCAATGCAATATCAGGCACTAGAAGTCCTTCAACCTTCCTATGTACACCCTAACTCTGAAATAAAGGCCTATATGGACTAAATGAAAGCTCATATGGAGGTCCTCCATGATGAAAAAGACAGATGGACCAACCTATTTTAAGAGTCTAGACAAAGGTTACAGCCCTGGAACACTAGCTGAAGATGGCCCAAAAGAAGATTCAAGAGTTTGAAGAAGTAATTAAGTGTGACCAAAAGAAGGAGAAAATGTCATCTAGCCTACAAAAAAAAAAGAAAATTAGTATAGATGAATTTGTACCTTTTCCTTTCTTTCATGTAATAAGACTCCGAGAATTCAAAAATAATAAATAACTTACTGTTCTGTTAATTATTCGTCAATTCTCTCCTTTCCATCAGTATAGCTCATTTGCATTTTTTTCAAAAATAAAAATATCCGTGTGCTAACTTGTTGAGAAGTGGTTTTATCTAGGTCTCCAAGATACCTCCCAAATGTCAAACCCTCTAAAGAAGCCTTATCAAAACCTAGTCTCAAACTAGAATGGCCAACCAAGGAAACAACAACACCAATACCAACAATGGTAATGTTAAACCTGAGGTTATTAATCCTACTGAGCTGAGGTTCTAGTCTTTAGAATGAACAATGGGGAAGATTGTGGATCAACTGAGTTTTCTTATTGATAGAATCCCTTTAATTAGGTCCACAACTTCGTCAAATGAAGAAAGTTCCAAAGCTCGATAATGAAAGAACGTTGAAGCCTCACTCCTCAAAGAAGCCTACCCCAAGGTCAATCAGGGCTTCGAATCCTTTGAAACAGAAGGGGTATTTCCAAAGGCCAACCCAACTTTTGAGTTGAATATTTACACATTCCCAATCAACCCAAAGCCTAAAGCTGACCAAGATAGATTGAAGGAGCTTGAGAAGAGCCTAACTTAATAGATGACTGAAAAAATGAAAATGCTTGAGGGGTATGATGGATTTAAGCACGTTGTCGTAACAGATTTCTTTGCTTATGATTATGGAAGCTTCCTAAAAAAGTTTAAAGTACCTGACTTTGAAAAATACAATTGGACTAGATGCCCTAAGCTGCACACCCGGCTATATGTATGCAAGATGGGTAAGTTGTACAGTATGAGCAGCTCATGGTCCAAACCTTTCAAGACAGCCTAACTAGCCCTGCCTTAACCTGGTACGCCCAGTTGGACCTAAATCAGGTGAATACATGGGAGAAGCTGGCCAAAGCATTCTACGAGCAATATAGATTTAACATCAAAGTGGTGCCAACAATGATGGATTTGGTTGCCTTAAGGAAGAGGCACAATGAATCCTTCAAAGAATATGCTCAAAGGTAGAGGTCCCTAGCTGCAAGGGTATTTACCCTTATGATTGAGAAAGAGCTGACCGCAACTTTTATTAATACTCTAAGAGGCCATATTTTGCTTAACTGATCGGATAAGCCTCTTCTAGCTTTGTAGAAGTAGTGGTAGCAGGGTATTGAGTTGAAAGTGTCGTTTCCTCTAGCAAGCTACAAGAGACAGCAGATAGAAGAGCATCCTCTGCTAAACCCACCACTAGCAAGCCTAGAAAAGCTATTGTTAACATGGTCAACTCGAATGCAAGGCCTAACTCCCGGGTTTCTTTCAAGACAAATCCCTCACCAACTCAACAATAGTACAAAAGCCAACCACAGGCTAGCAGAATCCTAAGATAGTTCACCAGAATACCCGTTCCACTCAGTCAAGTACTTAAAAAGCTAAGGAGAGATAATCATCTCCATTCTAAGGCTCCTAATGAAAGGTATAGGCTGAGGGTTTTTTATCCCAATGTAAGATGCCGGCATCATCTAGGACAAGTAGTCCATTCAATGGACTAGTGCTGGAGGTTGAAAAAAAAAATCCAAGACTTGATTGATGAAGGTACAGTACAATTGGATTTTATGGAGGTTTCTACTCCAAACGTCAACAACAACCCCCTGCCAAACCATAGGCCCATCATCAATATGATATCTAACAACTCAGAGCTTACCATCAACATGATCAGTCCCAACCGAGAACCCAAGGTTTATAGATTCTATACAAAAGAAGAGAAGCAAATTCCACAAATTAAAAGGTATACCTTCCATGTACCTATGGCCTCCGAAAATTATAAAACTGCCCTTCTCAACCACCAGGCAATAAACCAGGGGCAATCAAGCCCATTAATAGGGGGGATCACCTGCTCCAGTAGAATCTATAATCCGAAGGAAGACTTGAAAAAGAAGGTCGTGCTAGAAATGCCAAGCACTAAACAAGCTAAGCATGAAGAAAGATTTATTGCCTTCACTAAGATGATTAAGTCTAGCGAATATAAAATAATGAATCAACTTGCTAAGACTCCAGCATAAATATCCCTCATAAGTCTACCGATAGCATAGAACCCACATCAAGAAGCTTTGTTTAGAACACTAAAGGAAGTCAAGGTCCTTCATGAAATCCTGGATGAAAGGATTGGCTCTGTCACCAATTCCATCCTTACTATGGATCAAATTTCCTTCTCTGTCGAGGAACTAGGCGAAGAAGGCAACCAGCATACAAAGCCTTTGTTCATAATAGTAAAGACAAGTAACATCATTGCAACAAGAGTCCTCATTGACAATGGGTCATCTCTAAATGTTTGTCCTTTGGCCACCCTGGATCTATTGGACACCAATACAACTACCATTAAACCAAGTTCAACAACAGTAAGAGCTTTTGACGAATCTAGGAGAGAGATAATGGGGTAAATCGACTTACCAATTGATATCTGCCCACAAACATTCAACATCCCATTTTAGGTTTTAGACATTTTAAGGACCTTCAATCTATTATTAGGAAGGCCTTGGATACATTCAGTAGGGGCCATATAGTCAACACTTCACCCAAAAAGTTAAATTCATCACTAATGGCCGGGTTATCACAATTCTAGGTGACCAAGATTATGAAATCTATAAAGGGACGGCCATACCCTATATCAATACAAAAGAACAAGAGGACTTTGGACTTGAAATGTTTGATGAGGTATGCATGATTACTAATCGGTAGAAAGGAGAGATGCTGAAATTCAAAGAAGACCAGTTTAGGACTTATAGGCTAGGATACATTCCAACCCTGATGGAAGAGTTACAAAGAATGCAAGCCAGGGGCAGAAAAGGTGATAGGTTATATCACACTCCAATGCCTCCCCCCCCCTTTCCCCCTTCCTCCCCCCTCTTCCCTTATCAGAAACTTTCATCTAGGTCAAAGCCCAGAACTCAAAGCCCGCCAAAGAAGGCATTGCCAACAGAAATGAAGGGATTGGCCTATCCAATAAATCCCAACACTTGAATAATTGGTTCTCCATCCCTGTAAATAATAATAACTCTTCCCTAGGGTAAAGGATGAATCACGATCTAGTATTTTATGGAATTTTGTAATAAATTACCTCTGTTCTTCAAATGATTATACTCGAAAGAGAGTTCCCTTAAATAAAATCAATTTCTTTTCCCTTTATTCCTACCTTACTTACACTCTTCCTTTTACATACTTTTCTTTTTCTCTAGATCCAATGATCTAAATAAAGGCCATGGATACCTCGCGCAAATAGTTAATGAAAATATTGATATCACTTTTGGCGCTGACCATAATGACATGCAAGAAAGTTGGCAAAAACATGAAATGAGTAGAATTTCCATTAACAAGCCAATTGAGATAATTAATGTCGGGACTAATGACAACCTTAAGGTATTGAAGATGGGGGGAAATTTGAAAGAAGATAAAAAAATAGAGATGACCACATTACTATCTAAACACCAAGATGTATTCACATGGTCTTATGAAGACTAGCTCAGATTAGATCTGTCAATCGTAGTTCATCGTTTACCTATACGAAAAGATATTAAACCTAAGAAACAAGAGTTAATAAGATTCCGACTGAATGTTTTGTTGAAAATCAAGGAAGAAGTTAAAAAATTACTGGAGGTCGATTTAATCAAGGTATCTGATTATCCTGAGTGGGTGGCTAACATCATGCCCATAATAAAGAAGAATGGAAAAGTCAGAGTATGCGTAGACTTTCGAAACCTTAATCAAGTAACCCTTAAAGATAATTTCCCTCTGCCCCATATCAATGTCTTGGTCGATAACATAGTTGGAAATCATATTTTCTCTTTCATGGATAGATTTTCCAGGTATAACCAAATCCGAATGGCTAAAGAAGATAAAGCTAAGACAACATTCATCACAACTTGGGGTACATTTTGCTACAAAGTGATGCCTTTCGAACTCAAAAAGGCCGGAGCAACTTATCAAAGGGCCATGATAGCAATCTTTCATGACATGATGCACAAAGAGGTTGAAGTATATGTTGAGGATATGATTGATAAGTCTAAGGAAGGAGAAAATCATGCGGAAAGTCTAAGGAGATTTTTCGATAGGTTGAGAAAATTCTAATTGAAGCTTAACCTAGAGATATGTACTTTCAAGGTAACTATGGGAAAATTATTGGGTTTTATAATCAACCAAAAGGGCATCAAAGTGGACCCTGATAAAGTTAAAGCGATAGTTGACCTACCCCTACCACGCATATACAAAGAAATTAGAGGTTTGTTAGGCTATTTAAACTATATAGCCCAGTTCATATCCTAACTCATAAATAAGTGCTATCCTTTTTTTTAAGTTGTTAAAAAGAATGCCAAGGTCAACTGGGATGAAGAATGTGAGTAGCCCTTTACATCAATCAAAGAATACCTCATGAGTCCTCCAATACTAGTAGCTCCGAAACCTAGGAAGCCACTATTCCTATATTTGATAATATTACCAGAGTCTATAGGGTACATGTTCGACTAGAAAGATGGGGAAGAAAAGGAATGGGTTGTATACTACTTTAGCAAGAAATTCACTAAAGGGGTGTAGAGATATTCAGAATTGAAAGAACCTACTATGCTTTGGTTTAGGTAATGCATCAGCTCAAACAATATACACTTTATTACCAGGTTGAATTATTAACTCAACACTATCCCCTAAAGTACTTAGTAGACAAACTAGCCTTAATCGATAGAATCTCAAAGTGGCAAATGCTATTATTAGAGTTTCACATTATGTACATGAACCAAAATTCCATCAAGGGGCAAGCTCTAATAGATCAATTGGCAGAAAATCCCTCCAATAGTACTCCCCAAAAGGTACAAGTCAATTTCCCTGACAAGGATGTCTTAACAGTTGAGGGAAACTCTGATAAAGGAGAAGATGACGAGCCACCAAAATGGAAAATGTTCTTTGATGGTGTAGCCAATGTGTCTGGGTTTGGAATTGGGGCAATACTAATATCCCTTGAAGGTAGTCAATAACCTATGGCCATAAGGCTTGTTTTCCCATACACAAATAATATCGTGAGTATGAAGCATGCATCATGGGACTCAAGATGGCCCTAAATAAAGACATTCAAGAATTAGAAGTGTATGGAGAGTCTTTACTTATTATTGGCTAAGCTTGAGGAGAGTACAAGACTAAAGATCCTAAATTGGTGCCTTATCACTGGCACTTGACTGAATTAGGGAAGAATTTCAAAGAAATCACCTTCAATCACTTATTGAAGACTCAAAATCAATTTGCTGATGCCTTAGCCATGCTAGCATCTATGATCCAGATATTTGGTGGAATCGAGATTTAGCTTCTTACTATTGAAATTAAAGACAAGTCTACCTTCTACCTAACAATCGAGGGTGTAAATGACCAAAAACTGTGGCACCATGATGTTAGGACATTCTTATAACTAGACACTTACCCTAAAGAGGCCTAGAAAAAGCATACAAAGATGATTAGGAGATTTGCCACTCAATTCTTACTAAGTAAGTCCACCTTATACTGACGCTCATTTAATAGTACATTCTTAAGGTATGTAGATGACAAAGAGCCTGAGAAGTTAATGAAAGAAGTGCATGAAGGAGTATGTGACCCTCACATGAATGGATACATGATGGCAAAGAAAATTATGAGGCTAGGCTATTATTGGTCAACAATGGAAAGTGATTGAATCAAACACGTTAGGCATTGTTACCTATGCCAAGTTTATGCAAATAAGATAAAAGCCCCGCCACAAGAACTATATGCCCTCTTAGCACCATGGCCTTTTTCAATGTGAGGCATAGATATCGTTGATCCGATCACTCCAAAAGTATCCAATGGGCATTGCTTCATACTAGTCACCATCGGCTACTTCAGCAAATGGGTTGAGGCTTTGTCTTACTTGAACATTACTAAAGGGGTTATAGTAAAGTTCATCAACAAAGAAATTTTGGCCCGATACAAGACTTCAAAAACAATCATCATTGACAATGGCACCAATCTCAACAATAAGCTTATGTTAAAATTGTGCCCACAGTTCTGGATCATTCATAGGAACTCTACTCCTTATCGACCCCAAATGAATGGAGCTATTGAAGTAGTCAATAAAAACCTCAAAAGAATCATTGAAAAAATGGCTATCACATATAAGGACTAGCATGAGACGTTACCCTTTACACTCATGGCCTATCGAACTTCCATCAGAATGTTAATTAGGGCAACACCATACTCTTTAGTATACGGTACTAAAGTACTGTTATCAGTAGAGGTTAAGATCTCATCGTTTAAGGTACTATTAGAAACTCAATTGGCGTAAATTCATCCTCTCCATAGCCTACTATGAATCGAACCCATTAACACGTCCAAATACAATCAAAGGAGTATTCCATTTGAGCTCCAAAAATCGAAAAAAAAAAAAACTATTTTTCTAAGCAATCTTCATTAAATCTGAATTTAAGTTTTCTATGTTTCTAGGATTGATTCGGGTAGGTATTGGAAGAGCTCACATAAGCACATACAACCAATAGAATCACTTGACATAACCTCTCTATCTCGCCAGTCTCTCTCTCTTCGACTTTCTCTCTCCACTTAAACCCGAGCCCAAGCACCACCAAGGCTGAGCTCCCCTTAGCTTAAGCTCTCCAACCTGACCTCTCTCAACTGCCGCCGTAGCCCCAAATAGCTTCCTCGAGCTACCCTCCCTCAAACCCTAATCGCCGCCCCTCTTTCTCCTTGAACTACCACCCTTAGCCATCTCCAACCCAAATTAGTTACACAATCAAACTCCCCACACTCCAAAATCCCTACCCCAATCGATCAATCACACCCAGCTGCCACCATGCCAAAGGACCACCGACCAGCGCCGACTACCGCCTTGAACAACCACCAAACGACCACCCTTCCCCAATAAAAAACACACAAAACACTCCTCACCCATTCATTTCGGTGGCCGTAACAAGTAGAATCACGTCGCCATTGCTACTATGGTAGAAGTCTAACCTGAATATAGTAGAATCGATTTGACCTAACTTTAGATTCGACCCAGTGCCCTCGATCCGACCTACGCGTCCCTCCTAGTCCGATTCAATTCCGATCTGATTTTTTCTTTTTTTTTTTTAATTTTATTTGCTTGTTTATTGTAATATGCAATTGTAAATAAAAAAAAAGGGGGAAAGAAAAGAAAAGGAAAAACGAGAAAGAAAAAAGGAAAAAAAAAGAATAGTTTATTTCTTTTTAATTTAGTAAAAAACCAAAATAATTAAGATAATAATAAAAAATAAGAGAGTAAGTTAATAAGTAAAAATTGTTCTTAACACTTAGAAAAATTAGATTTTCCAAAATAAATAAAAAATAATTGGATTTTTTATAAATTAAGGCACTTTAGAATTTTTCAAATAAGAGTACTAATTTAGGACCCTTTAGGAAATTTTATTAAATAAATCAAAATGGGTAAAAACGTAAACTTGGTTGTTTTAAAAACTAAAATTAATTTAATCTACTAAAGTTTTTATTAAAAGAACTACGTACGTCTAATCTCGAATAGCGAGAACGTAGGTACCTATGAGGTGATGATAAAAATAAAAAACCTAATTTCCCTTTTTCTTTTGTTTAGGTTGTTTTGTTGATCTAATTATAGTAACCAATAATCAAGTTTTGTCTTTCAAAATTAAAAGGTAATTTTTAAGTTTAATTCTAATTTTGGAAAGTCAATGGTACCTGTAAGGGTTTAAAATTCCTAACCCTCAAATCTAAATTCTCTAGTTTCAAAAACCATTTTGTAAAATTGGTTATAATCGTTAGACTAGTGGCTAAATTTTAATCAATTTACCTAATTGGTTATAACTTAACTGTTTTTCCCGACTCCGATCGGGTGGTGACTCTAAAGTTGTTTTCAAAACAAAAAGGAATAGTTTTCCTTAAACCTTAGTCGAGGGTTAGTATTAAATAGGTAGGGTTTAGTACTGATAGGTTTAAAGAAGGCCTATTTTATAAAAAGAACTAAGTAGATGAAAAACCAGGCTCGACACCAAGAAAAAGTTTAATTCACCCATAAGTGACATCTCAAATTCTACTTGCATCAAACTTGAAAATTCTTAGTAATATATTTCATTAGTTACACCAAAAACAATATCATCAACATAGATTTATACAACTAGCATATCTTTTCCATAATGTTTCATGAAGAGTGTAGTGTTTATTTAGCCTCTTTGAAAGTCATTTTTAATCAAGAATTGACTTAATCCATCATACCAAGCATGAGGAGTTTGTTTAAGTCCATACAAAGCCTTTTATAACTTAAACACATGATCTGATTTGAAGAGATCTTCAAATCTAGATGGTTAATCAACATATATTTCTTCTTTTATGAAACCATTCAAAAAAGAACTTCTTACATCCATCCAATACAAATTAAAATTTTTAAAATAAGCAAAGGCAAGTAACAATCTTATAGCTTCCAATCTAGCAACAAGAGCACAGGTTTCATCGTAGTCTATTCCCTCTTCCTGTGAATAACCTTTAGCTACTAACCGTACTTTGTTTCTAGTTATTTTTCATGCTTATCCAGTTTATTCTTAAATACCCAATTAGTTCCAATGATTGACTTGTTTTAGGTCTGGGAACTAGACTCCAAACTTGATTTCTCTGAAATTGACTGAGTTCTTCTTGCATAGCCAAGATCCAATTACTATTATTTAAAGCTTCATCAACTAAGTGAGGTTCAATTTCAGATATAAGAGCAAAATGATTTTCAAAATTTTGTAAGCTCAATCTTGTTCTTATTCTAGATCTAACATTACCAATTATAAGCTCAGGAGGATAATCAGATTTAAATTTTAAAGTTGATGGAGGAGTATGAAAGTGTTCAGAACCTTCTAACTTACCTTCTGAATTTTTTTCAATAAACCTGGTATTAGTTTTTGAAGTACCTTCTAATTTAGGTTTTGTTTTGGATTCATCCAGCATCCTAGAAGCTTCTAAAATAACATTTGAAGGAGGTTTTGTTTTTCCTTCTTCTGAATCAGGACAAACTGTATTCTTCTTATTTGAAGCAACTGGAATTTCATCGTCTGATTCTTCATGAATTGTTTCTTCAATCAATTTAACATTTATTGATTCTTCCACAACTTTTATTTATTTATTTATTTTTGTATACTCGATATGCCTTTGAGTTCAAAGAGTAACCTAGAAAGATGACTTCATCTGTACTTTCTTCAAATTTTCCCAAGACTTTTCCTGTTTTCTTAACAAAACACTCATAACCAAATATATGAAAATATGAAACCATAGGTTTCCTTCCTTTATAGATCTCGTAGGCAGTTTTACTTGTCAAGGGTCTTATATATACCCAATTAATGATATAAGAAGCTGTTGAAGCAGTTTCTACCTAGAAATGATTAGCTATACCACTTTCATTAAGTAAAGTTCTTATCATTTCTTGATAGTCCTATTTGCATTCAACCAATCCATTTTGTTGTAGAGTATAGGGTGCAGAATTATGAGTGATGCCTTTATCTTCACAAAATTAAATAAAATCAGAGTTTTCAAATTCTTTGCCATGATTAGTTTGTAAGCTAATGATAGAGAGGCCTTTTCATTTTCAACTCTTTTTGAAAAGATTTCAAAACTTTTAAAAGTATTACTTTTATGATACAAAAATAAGATCTAAGTAAATCTAGAGAAATTATCTACTATAACAAGTCCATATTTATTTTTTCTTAAACTTAGAGTACGAGTTGGACCAAAAAGATCGAAATGCAATAATTCTAAAGGTCTTTGAGTAGACATAAATTTCATACTCTTATGAGAAGATGAATTCATTTTATTCTTAAGACAAGCAACACAATGAATATTGTCATGAGTATGTAATTTTGGCAATCCTTGAATTAAGTTCTTTCTAGAGAAATTCTCTAATTGTTGAAAGTTTACATATCCTAGTCTTTTATACCAAAGCATAGCAACACAACGAATATTGAAATAAAATAGCTTTCAGATGGTACTTCATATGGTTTAATTAGATAGACATTCTTCTTTTTAAAACCTTTGAATAGCTTAAAACCTTCCTTGTTAAAGCCTACGCATTTATTATGTTCATAAACTATTCTATACCCTTTATCACACAACTAACTTATACTTAATAAGTTATATTTCAATCCTTTAACTAACAATACGTTTTCGATTGAATGAGGTACCAAACCAATTAATCCTACCACAATTATTTTACCTTTACCATTGTCACCAAATTTCACATAACTATCTTCCTTCCATTCCAGATTTGTCAACAATGAAGCATCACCAGTCATGTGTCTTGAACATCTTCTATCAAGATACCATGTTCCTTTAATCTTTGCTTCATAGTCCTGTACACATTAAGGTATAATCAAATCTATTTATGAACCCAGCAAAGCTTAGGTCCATGGGAATTCAAGCTCTTGTTTTGAATTGAACCTTAGTTATTATTGAGCTTATATTTTTTATAAAAACAGTATTTCTCTGTATGACCTATTTTATTATAAAGGAAATAAGTATAAAGTTTCTACTCAGTATACCTATTACTTACCACTTTCCTTTAGTTTAAATTCTTTCTAAAATACCTTTTGTTCAACCTTTTGTTATAACCTCTGAAAGGATACCTGTTGTTGCTTTGAGAGAACCTTCTATTATACTTTCTGATAAGTTTAAATGATTTATTGTTTTCCCTACCTTTAATCATTTTTTGATTTTCATCTTTTAATTTAACAAAAACTATTTTTTTTTCTTTTGTTTTAGATGTTTCTCCAAATTTGAAACCTAGTCCAGTTTTTGAATTGTCCATCCTTTAGCTAGAAATCAACATTTGTAGTTTCTTGTTACTTTCATCAAACTTGCAAAAGATATTCTTAATTGACCTAGATAGATCTTCTGCACAATTTTTCAAATTCGTAATTTCTTCTTTTAGAATTAGATTTTTATTAACTAAAGCTTTACGTGCAATATGCAATCCTTCGAAGTCATTTTTTAGAAAAATCATTTTCATCTGCTAGCAACTTATTAGCTTGACTAAGTGCATGCTTTTTGGTTTTCAATGTTTTGACATCAGATTCAAGCTTAGATATTTTATTACTTCACTTGGAAAAAGCTTTGAGGAGTTTGTTAATTTCAGCACATATATCGTTAAGTACTTTTAAATCAAAATCAAAATTAGTTTTAGAATCAACCTCAGAAAGTACCATAAGACATAAATTAGTTTCCTTGCATTCTTCTGAACCTTCCAATTCAATTTTTGAATCTTCCAAGTCACTCCATGTTGCCATCAAAGATTGAGATTTCTTCTTGAATTTCTCCATTTTCTTAATTAAAATGGGACATTCGTATTTGATATGCCTAAGCTTCTTGCATTTATAGCAAATAATTCCCTTTTTACCTTCTTTTCTTCTTTTTCTTTAATTGCCTTTCCTGTATCAATAGACTGATTCTTATTAGTAGTAAATCTTTTAGTAAACATTTTCTTACCCTTTTTCTTGAGCTATTTGTTGAGCTTTCTAGCTAGAAATGTCACATCCTCATCTTCTTCTTAAGATGAATCTTCTCCTTCTAAATCAGTATCTGTTTCTTTAGCTTTGAAGGCTACAATCCTCTTCCGTATGTCTTCTGAAGTACTTTCTGATTTGAGAAAATCAGTTTCATATACCATGAGCTTGCTACATAGTTGACTTAGAGTCAATGTCTTTAGATCACAAGTTTCTTCTATGACAGTTTTCTTTGCATTCTAAATTTTGGGAACAATCCTTAGCATCTTGCATACCATGTCTATATTACTAATAATTTTGCCAAGAGAAGACAGTTCATTAGTTATAGTAGTAAATCTACTAAAAGAGTCTTTGATTTCTTCACTGGGAGAATTCGAAATGGTTCATATTGTTGAACTTGCGAATTGATTCTTATGTCTTTGATGGTTTTTGTGCCTTCATAGGTTCACACAAAGTATCCCAAATGTCTTTAGCTATTTCACAAGAAGCAATTAGATAAAATTATGATCATGCAATAGTACTCAACATTAAATTCTTAGCCTTTGAGTTGAGTTCAACTTTGGTGATATCATCTCTTAACGTAACGATGGTTGGAACTTTAAGATCTCCTATAGAAATAATTTACCAAGCCTGATAATCTAATACCTCCACATAAGTCTCCATCCTGAATAAGGAAAGTTAGTTCTATAAAAAAATAGTGCCTTACTAAGCTGAACTATTAAACTACTACTTGATTCACCCATGATCTTAAACTCTAGAAGATATATCAAAAGAGGGGGGCGGGGGTTGTGAATTAATATCTTTAAACTTTTGAAAACTTTTTTGCTACGAGAAAAATAAAATTATCCCTCTTAACAACTTATATTAGTAAATGGTGTTATTTTAATAATTCAACATGTAACAAATAATAAATCAAATTAAAAGACTTTGGGGACTTGATCTACTTCACCAATGCCGTTTCACTTGATCTGCTAAATCAAGTCATAAAAAAATTACAACCACTTGTCATACAAGGACTTTATAATACTCTGCTCTATCTATCTAGGCCCTCAATAATCAGGCTAATACAGATCTACAGAGTACAGATGTACTTGTCTCAATACTTTAACAATAAATAAGAATTACAAATTACAAGTGAGAACAATGGTATACATCTCAATTAATTTCACTCAAGAGAAAAATGATGAACGTTGAATAATTTGCTTCGGTGAAACTTTTTGAAGAAGTATTTAAAGAACTTTCTATAACTTTTCAGAAAGTATAAACTGATCTTGATATTTTTGTTTTTCAAGAAATTTTTTCAGAGTAGTATCTATACATTTTAAATCCTTTCTCTTTTATATAGAAATCTTCCAACGACTAATTTGTTGAAGATTACCTTTATTTTCATGTTTATCCATTCGTTAGATTGTTAAAGATAATCCTTAGATATTTTTTAGAAGATCTCAATCATTTGAATTTCAAAACCAACTCTCCTTATCTTGCATCAATAGGATAACCTTCAATTAGTAACCACCAGATAAGCTTCTAATTTGAATTTAAAAAGATCTACTTTAGCAACTTCCAGATAAGCCTTATGTTCAAGAATTTGAAACTCCACAAAATCCAAGTCAACCTTATCTTTATTCATTCTTATGCATATCTTAATTTATCTAAATATATTTTCACTTAAAATAAACCCTGATGGATCTTAATTCTATTTTGAGTGAAATGGGATTAAATATATTTCCCTAATACACTTAATCTAGTAAAGCTAAGCCTTGAATAATTCAAACTAAAAAATAATGTCATATATTTCTAGATCAACCTTCTAAATGACCTTCTGAAGAGGATTAATTCTTCCTTTCTTTGAGACTTCTGAACTAGCTTCTAAATGATGTATTATACCACTTATGCTTATAAACCTTCTGAAATACTTTTTGAAAAATTTCATACTATTCTCTTTTTATGTCAAGTTAGACCTTCTGAATACAACTTAGTTTTATGAAATTAAACTTTCTCATAATGCTTTTGAATGCCTATATTCTTAATGATTTATTAGCATTTAACCGTTTTTGTTATCATTAAAATATATGAGAAACATCTAACATAACAAATCTCCTTAAAATTTGGAAATCATTAAAACAATAGCTAAAATTTTTTCTTTTATTGTAGAATAATTCTTCTGACATTTACTCCAATATTTAGAAATAAATTGGACAACACATTCTTTACCATTCTGTTTTTGTTTGAGTATGCCTCTAAATCCTATTTCAAATGCATCCGTTTCAACTATTTTAAATAATGATGGGTCTGCTATATGAAGACACGGCATTTCATTAATTTTTTCTTTAATTTGTTTGACTATATTAGTATGAATTTCAAACCATTAAGGGGGGCTTCTTTCTTAATCTTTGATAAAGTGGTTTACATAAAATATTAAGAGTAGGAAAAAAAGTCAGCAACATAATTTAAACTTCCTAAAAATCTTTGGAGTTGATTTTTATCATTGATTTCATTAGGAAATTTAGATGTAAATTCTATTGATTTCTGGATTAGAATTGTGGTGCCATTATTTATGTGAAACTCTAAGAATCTAACCTTAGTTTAAAATAGGCTAATCTTAGTTGGTAACACAACTAAACCATTCTTTTGACAATATCAGTAAAAATTTTAATGTGCTTAAAATGTTGCTTTATATTAGATGAAAATATTAAAATATCACCAATATAAACAATTATGAAATTTCTATAATCATTAAAAATTTCATTCATTATTCTCTAAAATTGAGAGGGAGCATTTTTAAGTCTAAAGGGCATAACATTCCATTCGAACTGACCAAAAGAGACAGTGAATACTACCTATCAGACTCTTTAATATGAATTTGCTAGAATCCAGATTTCATATCAAACTTCGAGAATATTTTAACATTATGTAATCTATTAAGTAAATCTCTTTTATTAGTTATCGGATACCTAATCTATTTAAGAGCATTCTTGAGAGGTTTGTAGTTAATGACTAACCTTAATACACCTTTCTCAATTTTTGTATTTTTATTAATATAAAAAGTTAAATAGCTTCGATGGGACTTACTTTTATGAAATAGTTTTTTATTAAGAAAATCATTAATCTCATTTTTGCAATGATTTAAAACTTCATTAAATATTTGGGATGCTCTTGCTTTAGTAGGAATATTTTTCTCATTAAAATCATTTTCATAAGGCTAATTTACAATATTGGATTTATAGTCCCAAAATGCATTAGGTAATGTTGAATATATTGTATTTTTAATTTCTAATTCTAAACTAGAAATCTTTTTCTTTAAGTTTTCATTAGAGAGTTGAGATTTAATTCTTTTGAATTTAAGATCATTTTTTAAAAACATTAAATGCTCTTCTTTACATTCAATTAAGCAATTTAATTTTGAAATTGAATTGTCTTTAAATTCATTCAAATGTTTAGTTTGAGGTTTCGAGATAAAACTAAAAACAATTTTCTTTTTCAAATATTATGTCTCGATACCTTTGTTATTAATAGAAAATGGTTGAAAGCAATAAAAGCAGTTTTATATGAAACATTATTTTTCAAAATTTGAGCATTAGATAATTTGAAATTGATTCACAATTTGTTTCCTAATGCAGACTTTAGAGATTGGGTTGTTTTTTCAAAATATTTTCTTAGAATTAACCTTTCTCTAATACAATTTAAATCTACACCAGTGTCAAATAGTACAGTTCTTTCTAAAACAAATTCACTATTAATTTTAATTGTGACATTAATAATCTATTTTCTTTTTATTATTTCAACAAGTTGCATTACATAATCAAAATTATAAAAAAATTGTTGAACATTATCATTATTCGAAGTTTCTGCATTAGTTTTAGAACTATTATCAAAATATTCTTAAATGATCATTTTTTGTTTTATTTTAAGAAAATCTTTTTGGAGTTTTAATTGCATTAATCTTAAATATTTTATTTCTTGTTTTTGAACATTAATTTCATTATGAAGATCATTTATAGATATAGGTTTTTTCTGTGATTTTTCCCTTCTTTCTAAAATTTCCTTAAGATTATAAGCTAAATTACATGTAAGTGAAAGAGTGGTTTTGTTAACATTTTCTAAACAATTAAGTTTTTCATTGTCATTACTCATAAGATCAAATTTACGAAGAATTTTTTCTTTTTCATTAGTCAAAACATTTAGTTCTTTTTCATTTTCAAAAGATGTTAATATTGATTCAATTTCACTAACTTAAATTCCATTTTCACATCCTTCTTCTGATGTTACAGGCTGATTATCACTGAAAATTTGTAAAATGCTATCCATTGTTTGTACATCAAGATTTAATTCGTTAATTTTATTACAAATTTTACAAAATTTAGCTATATAACCAATTTTTCTGCATTTATAACACCTTAATTGTTTATATGATTTTTTTTTTGTTTTTTATCCTTTTTCTCATTTTCAATTTTTTCAAGTTTTTTAAAGGATTTTTTTCTTAGAATTTCTTCTTAGTTTTTTATTCAAACATTGTGAACATTATGAATGTGAGTGAGAGTGTTTTACATTCTTTTTCTTCTTTTTATCAATAAAAGAAGAATCATATTGAGCATAAAAATTACCAAGACTTTGGCGTTTCATGAATTATTCATTTTTTAATTTTTTTTGCAACCTAATTGTTGTAAATAAATTAATTCCAACTTTGTAAACATATTATGCTAATTCACCATATGACAAATTATCATACGAAATTTTACCGTTGTTTTCTTTTCAGATTTTATTCCTTACTTGTTCTCCTACTAATTCAGGTAAATTAGCTAAGAACTTTTCTTTTTAGAAAAGCTGATTACAATCATTCCTAAAAAGAATTCTTTGAAAGAAAATATTTTTATATTGACGGAATTCTCCTAAGGACTTACATTTCATATTGGACAACAAATCTAATGTTTTATCCCTATTGAGTGAAGGATCTCCTATGAAATGTTGACTGATTGAGAAAATCAAAGTATTAACCATGTCTTGAATTGGTTTATTATTTTCATCAAGAATTCTCATTCCATTTTCATCAGTTTTATATGATGTTAAGATATTAAATTGTTGTTCCTCAGTGAGATAATTATCCCACTAATCTTTTAATTGTCCAATAAAACCATAAATTAAAAGGAGCGCTACTTAGTCATTAGTAATATTTGGAACAGTTTTATCAATGTTAGAAAACATTATCATTTCATTAAGAACATTAATAATTTTTTATTCTGAGTATCCATCTATGTTCCATTCATAAGTGGATCATGTAGAATATTTATTTTAATAGTTGTCATTCTTTTCTTCAAAAATTATATCAGGAGGAGTTGCTCTCTGATAGTGTAATTTTTTAGGATCTTTCAAATTAATTTTGTTAATTTCATCATTTGAATCATTAATGTTTAAATCTTTTAAAGGACATTGTATCATTAATCGAATCATTATCAGTTTCATCAAAGACATTAAGTTTCTCTAAAGGAGTATCATCTATGGTAATATCCCTTAATTTTGATAAGTTAACTGGTGTTTGCATTTTTAAAATATCAATCGGTTTTTATTAAGATGAAGTTTCTTCTTTAATCATTTTATTTTTTATCATTCTTTTCCTATCATCCAAGGCTTTTAGAAATTCATTATTTAGATTTTTAGACATTTCAAAAGGTTTAAATAAAGGTATATTTTTATTAGTTCAATTTTTTTCATTTGTTTTACTTATTTTGTTATTAATCACATTTTCCATTCTATCTAATTATTTTCCTTTTGTTTGTAAATGTTGATTAGTATAATTATTTTGGTTTATTATCTTTTAATTCTTAGGCCTTCTTCTTCCATAGCATTTTTAAAAGGCGCAAGAGTTATTTAAGTGTTTTTGTGGATTGTTTTTATATTACTAAGTGGTGGATAATTTGATTATATTATTTGTCCATCACTTAATTTCCATTTAAAATATTCATTTACAACATTAATTTCTTTACATTTCAAATAATATTCTTCAAACCATTCGAAGAAATATATTTGGGCACTAATTTCATCCATAAAATTGTAATATTCATCTTTTATTTGTTTTGTAATATTTTTAAATTTTTGAGAATATCATTTTTTTTTCATTTTTAGGTGAATTAAACTCTTTCTTTAGAAGAATCATATCTAGTTCAAAATTTTTTTCTAAAACATTGAGTTCTAGATCACCTAACACAGATGGTGTAGGTTCCTCATGTTTTAGTTCATTATTAAGTTGGTAAACTAGTTTAGTTATACCTAACCTATTCTTGACTATACCAAAAATTGAAGGATTATCTTAGACATTAGACTGAACATTTGGCTCAACATTGGATTAAGTATTAAATGGTGAATAAATTATAGGTAGAGGTGGAGGTAAATCTATTGATCTCGTAGAAGAGGATGACATTGGCCTTAATTCTAAGAGTCTTCTAGGTTAGTCAAAAGATCTCTTGGCAAATTGGATGGTAACTTTTCCATTTGAATGTTGAACTACATTTGATGATTTAGTATTATAAATAGGTTGTTTTGGAAGTGGACTTTCTACTTCCTAATGTTTCAGTAGGTTAAGTTGACTCCATTAAATCATTTTGGGTAATGACACATTAGCTTTGGTTAGGTCCATTTGAATAAAAAGAGTTTGACCTCTCTTATCAATTTTATAGGCCTTAGAACCAAAAACAATTTTCATTAATTTAAAATAAATTCTATAAATTACAGCCATTAGTAAAGCACCTTCTAACATTCTATAATTATGAGTTTTAATTTTAAGAATTAAAAAATTCATTATGGTCTTTTCTCTAAGACCAAGGGTGATATTTGGATGATATTCAAATTGAATTGGCTCACTACTAAGGCTAGTTTCTATAGTAGCATGAATTGATCTCTTATAAACCAATTCCCTAACATCTCTTAAGACCATGAACACAGAAGTATCTAATCCTAATTTAGTAAGAGAATTGGCTACTACTTGAACTAGACCTATGTGCATATAATTCCAATCTTTAGCATATTTTTTTATTGAATCAGTATTTAATAATTTTATTATAGTTAAGCCATTAGAGACGGGGATATCTTTTTTCTCCGTGGCAATTACATAATCATTTTTACCAAATATTTTTCATCCAGCCATTTGATATATTTGATCATAGTAAGTTTTAGAAATCTCCCAATCATCTATTACTTTATCAAAATCTTTCATATATATCTCATCTTTATTATTTAACATAGATTCTTCTATTTGTTCAAAGTAGCAAAACTAGAAGAGAACATAGTTCTTTTAAGTAAATTCATGTTTTCAAAAGAGACTAATTTATCTAATCTTATAAATCCAATTCATAAGACAAATTTTGAAACTTATGTTGTGATTTCCAATTTATAACCCTTTTGCTATCCTTAACTCATCAAATAGGATTTACACCAAGTCTCAGTAGGCTTATCATAATACAAGGGATTCCATACAAGAATCGTCCCAAGTGATTGGTAAATATAAGATGTAGATTTTCACATAGAAAATTGTCTCAAGAGAAAATAAAAACTAACTTAATAGACTATATACTCTCCCCTTAGTTCTAATACCATGACGTACCCAGAAGAAGCCACCCTAAATGATAGCTAATATAGATATTTTAGGAAAGGATTCTGAGTGAAACAGGTTTGGTTTCATTCAATCATTTTGAATCTAATGGAATAATAAGTTATTCAATAGCTAGGATACATAAGGTAATGAATATCAATGAATGGAGTGGATCTAGTAATCTAATAATGCTAAGAAAATTCCAGTTATCTCCAATAGAAGTATAACCTAATTACTGAGTCACTTATAATTACTATAATTATAAGCAAGCTTAGTGGAATTCATTAAATGAATTCAAAGAAATCACACACCTGGTTGATCTTCTCTAACAAATATTCTTCTCAAAATCTACCCTACTAGTTTGCATACTAGTAGGATGAGTTCGAAACCACAATTGACATAATCCATGAAAAAGTTTGCATTGGCTATAATGTATTTCTAAAAAATTATACTCCAAAGGTTCATCAGAAATGTTTTGACAAAATCATATTATACTTTAAGTACATCAGTGTTTCATGGGTTATGACATGGTTATATTAGTACAAGCAAGATTATAACTTTGGGACTACCATATTAATAAGAAACTATAAAGATAAATGGTAGGATAACTTTAAAATGTGGGATAAAGTTGAGGAGTTTGCCATCTTTAATCAGATAAAAAATGACCAATCCTTAACAAATTCTTCCAATGTTTTAAACAATCAAGACAATCAAATTCCTTTTCTCTAAGATAAAGGATTTTTGATGTCTTAAATGGCAAATGTAAATTCTCCAAAACAAATGAAACAACTTTTGGAGAAGGCATTAACAAGTCTCAATGAATCAACCGGTGGATCAGCTTGAGAATCAACTTCTCATCATAGTGGCAACACTAACGAAGATGATTGCTATGGTATAGATTTAGCAAATCCATGAATGTTCAATAGATGTATTTTTCAATATATATATTTTCCTATATATTTTGCACTGTAATTTACTAGTAGAAATGCGTATGATTACATGTAACATAGTGCACAATGTCATCATGATGTCATAATGAAGTCATATTCCATTATCTAACATAATGATATTATCCCTCCATAATTGTCTGGCATAATGGTTCGCTTTCACTATTCTTAAATAATGTTATGTCTAGGCCTCTTTTCCTATAAAAGAGACCTCATTCTTCACTAGAGAGCAAGCCTTTTTTCCACAATATTCTCTCCATCCGAACTTTCTAATATTTCCCTCATTTCTTCTTCTCTTCTAATGTTCTTCTAATCTTCTTCCATCCTTTCTAATCTCTCCATCTTTCTATTCTTTCTCTTCTAATGTTCTTCCATCCTGTCTAATATTTCCATCTTTCTCTTCTTTTCTTCTTCTTTCTCAATATTAAGAAGCATACATATGCTTTAGTCCTAAGGTATAAGACCATACTTTTTATACCTTTAATGTTTCTCCTTCTTTGTTTTCTTTTGAGCAAATGATCTATATGTAATGCTCTTTTTTTGTAAATACTTTTGAAAACCAATGAAATGGAAGTTTTGTTTTATTATCCTTCTTTCTTTTATGTTCATCTTATGAGGAGAATCCCCATCATTATATAGGTGTAACTCCATAAGATTTATATTTATATGCTTATGTTTCTTATGTTTATGTACAAAACCCCATAATCGGTAGGTTATACTGCCTATGGTGGTTTACTTTTCATGTTTATTTAATGATCTTATACTTTTAATGTTCTTTAATGTTTACATATGCATAATAGCCCACTAGTCTTGGCTTAACTACCTATGGTGGTTATGTTTATTTAATGCTATTTCATGTTTTATGTTAATGTTCTTTTAATATTATAAGACCCCATTAGGTAGTAATAATAATTTCAGGCTGTGGTGGTTATGTTTTTTTAATATTGTTCCATGTTTATCTAATGTTTTTATGATTATGATTTAATCATGTATAGTCTAAAGAATTATATTAATCATTATCTAAATCTTATAGAAAATTATAGATATAATCAAATATGTATGAAAATTCAAATTGAATATCTAGAGAATATTGTTAATAATCTTAAAAAGAATGCTTGTCTTGCACATCATCTATATTTAATTTCAAAATATGAACAAAGAATATTTGAAAGTAGAAGAAATAAAAAATATTATCATGAAATGATTTCAAGAGTTTACTATTAATGTTTGTTTAATGTTTTAATATCTCAACAAGTTAAAGATAATAACAGTAATAATCTAATTGAATTTAATGAATATTTAGAAGATGTAATAGAATTTTTATTATATATAGTTTGGGCTTATTCTCTCCTAAGAGAAATATTTTATTTATATGATATTTATTTTAGAAGACATTAAGTAGATCATCTCATCGATATTTTATCAATCACTTTCATAAAATATATGTATATATATAAGGAAAAATAAGAAATTTGCTAAAGATTATAAACACCTATGAGTCAACCCAAACATGATCCCCTTAGCTTGTTCAAGCAATCAACCCAAATACAATCCCCTTAACCCATTCAAGTAGCTAACCCTTAGCCAATCAAAGCAATTAACCTAAGTACAAGCCCCTTAGCCCATTTAGGGAACTAACCCTTGGCCCACCAAGGTAGCTGACCCAAACATAAAACCATAGCCCATCAAGGCAGTTGACTTAAACATAAACCACGACTCATTAAGGCAGCTGAACCAAACACAATCCTCGACCATTCAAGTAGCTAAACCAAGTCAAAACCCTTAGTCTAGTGAGAAAAATGAACCCAACCAAGTCAAAACACAAAGTCAAATGTAACCTCAATCTCGAATTTAGATCAAATGAAAAGCATCACACTAAGACATATTTTAAGAAATTAAGGAGCAAAGTCAGTCTCCACCCTAGGGTAAATAAATATAGTTACCCCTAAGGAATTGGTAACTCGCTTTTAAAAGGTTTAGAATGAAAGAGACAAATGATATCGAACATACTATCCTTAAACACTTTGAGAGTTGAGTGATACTGTAGTGAAGATACTTTGGACTCATTCCTTAAAGAAGGTCAATTTTGAATTTGATATGCAAATTAAAATGAAGTTAGGCATTCATTTTCATATCCCAAAACATAATTATCTTTTGTTAACCCTGTTGAACCAACATAAAGTTTTTTCAAATTTAAACCCTGTCAAGAACTACTAGGGCAATTTGTAGGTTAGGGTCATTGATTAGGAGAAAAGCATAAAAATTGGTTTGTGAGTACTTAAATGGCATCAATTCAAGAATAATTTTTATTTCTAATAACTTATTTTCTCTAAAATGGAGAAGAGCTAACAAGAACCTTATACATATGGTCTAAATACTTTGGAGAGACCGTTATATCAGGGCCTAAGTAGAAAGGGGTTAAGAAAAATAATGAGAAAATAGGGCAACAAAAAAAAAATGGAGAAGAAGAAAGAAAAGGAGCTAGAAAATTAGGCCTAAGTGTAAGATGAAAGTCCTAAAAGATATATTACATCCCAGTAAGGGTAGCAAAACTGAATCAAAAGTTCAGGAATCAAAGCCCAAAAAGCCCAAAAAATGTAAGGCCCTGAATCTCATGCCTAACCAAAAAAGCATGAACCCTACCTATCCATCCCAAATCACAAAAAGCCACTTTATACGTCCTTAATCACAAGCACAAGGCCTTCCTACCCAAAATACCACCGTTACTTAATAAAAATTTTCTAATAAAACATTTCTAATCTTAAAGGACAATTTATCTTTAATAAAAATTATTTTTAAAACTAAGGCAAGCACACTTCTAATTTTTCTTAAAGATTCCTAACTTGGATTCCTAGGTTGAATAAAGGTATTTCTTTCAAAATAGGCCTTCCCATTAGTCCTTTTTGAAACCCTTTAATTCACAATGTTGAACCGAGAAAGACCAAAATGATTGATTAAGGTGTATTACTTGCAAAATGGACTATAATTTTGACGATTGTCGTCAAAAGTGTAATCCGAACTAAGAGTCTGCAAGGAAGCTTTCTTTGAATAGACTAATCATAAGTTACCTTTTTCTTATGAAAGGAATGTTTAAAATCACAAAGCCCCATGAGGAAGCCTAACATTACGGTCATGAGACATTTTTTAATATTAAGAGGAATATGAGATCTCCTACACAATTACCAAGGAAGAGGATGATTATAATATTTGCTCTTTAATGAGAATTTATACACATTAGCAAACTTTCGAAAGAAAAAAGAAGGAAAAAGGAGAGAGAGAGAAAGTAAAGGCTTGTTTCAAATCCATATCAACTTGAGTAGCTAAACTTTCAAATCATGTCATCTATCTCCTTTTCAACATGGTCACACCTTTTAAGTTGACCATTTTAGTCTAAGTCATCTTTCCTAATATAGTTTTTGATTAAGGGAGCTAATCACTGATGTCTTTTCTATCATAAGTAGTTTTCATCAAATTCTTTGTTTGTAAAAATTTTCAAGTGAAGAAGTTTTTCAAACTGTTTACTTTTCTCGCTTTGCTTCTTCAATCCATTTTTAAGGTTCTAGCTAGCTCTTAAAGTGATGTCCCATCCTTCATCCATTTTTAGGGTTCTAGCTAACTTTTAGAGTGTTATCCCATCCTTTATAATTTTTTTTAGGGTTCTAATAAGCTTTTAGAGCACTATCCCATCTTTTATCATTTTTTAGGGTTCTAGTCAGCTCTTAGAGCATTATCCTATCTTTTATCCAATTTTAGGGTTCTAGTAAGCTCTTAAAGTGATGTTCTATCTTTTATCATTTTTTTAGGGTTTTAGCCAGCTCTTCTACCGCTGTCCCATCTTTTATCATTCTTTTAAGGTTTTAGTAAGCTTTTAGAGCACTATCTTATCGAGCCTGACTTTTCACCCTCCCAGTTCCTTTTGTAAAATTAGGTCTTCTCTAAATCGATCAGTACTAAACCCTACCCGTTTAATATTGACCTTCGACTAGGGTTTAAAGAAGATCATTTTTTTTTCAACTTGAAAAAATTTGGAGTTGCCACCAGACCAGAGTTAGGAAAAAGGGTTAAGTTATAACCAATTTGGTAGATTGGTTATAACTTAGCTATCGGTCTATCGATTAAAAAAACAATTTGTAAAATGGCTTTTTTGAAAACTAGAGATCTGAATTCAGAGGCTAATTTATTAAACCCTAAACGTGTACTACTTTTAACTTTTTGAATTTTAATTTCGCTTTTCAAATATACCTATTAATTTCTAAAAACGTCTAATTATGATACATACGACTAAATTGATTAATTTACATAAATATCTAAAAATGGGGAAAATAAAACTTTCCATATTTTAAGTCGCTCCATACTTGCGTATGGGTGTCTACCTACCCACTATTCAGGATCAGATGCACGTAGTTCTTTTATAAAAAAAAAAAAAAAACTTTAGTGGATGGTTGATTTTAATTTTTGAAAAAAAGGTCGCATTTACGTTTTTACCCAGTTCAATTTATTCAAGGAAATTCTTTTAAAGGGTCCTAATTAATGTTTTATTTTTGGAAACTCTAAAATAGTCCTAATTTGAAAAAAGGTTTATTTATTTTCATTTATTTTTAGAAAACTTAATTTTTCTAAATGTGAAAACGATTTTTGTTTACTATCCTATATATTTATTTTTATTTTTATTATATTATCTTATTTATTTTGTGCTTATTATATCCATTTCTATTAAAATAAATAAATAGACTACTTCCTTTTTTTTTTCTTTTTGTTTTTCTTCTCTTTCTTTTTTGTTTCTTTCTTCTTCTGTTTTATTTTCTATTACATTTAAAAAACACAAATAAATAAATAAAATAAAAAGTTTCGAACAAATTCGAATGTGCAGGTCGAACATAGGTGGGTCGGGCGAGTCAGATTAGGTCGGGTTGCTCTATTGGTTCCAAGTTGGGCTTCAATGCCTTTAACAGCAACAACTGTAAAGGGCTATTCGAGCAATTCTAGTGGCCAAAGCAAGGGGGTGAGGAGTTTTTTGTGAGTTTTAGATTAGGAATAGGGGGGCTACGCTGAATGTTGTGGCCTGGGGTAGTCGTTCGGCGGTGGTGCTTGGACGGTGTTGCTAAGGGGTACGACGGAGGTCGGGGAAAGTTGTATTGAGGTGCTTGAGTCGCAAGGAGTCTTCCTTGAGCAGTGGCTCGGCTTGGGTTGCAGCGAAGAGAGGCAATCGAAGAAAGAGAGAGAGTGAGCTAGAGAGAGAAAGAGAATCACCAGAGAGAAAGGGAGCTTGAGAGTTGATTCTGAAGCTCAGAGATGGCTCTTCTACTCATTGACGTCCTTATTTATACTTAGATTTCATCCTAGCAACAAAGGAAAGCTCCAATCAAAGTTAATGGAAATGGCCGAATTCTCAGTTTTTTTCCAATCTTTTAAGCTCGATTTGAATGCGTAATTGACCGAACTTAGACGCGTTTTCTATATTGATTCATAGTAGGCTATGTCTAGTGCGAGATTAATGTAAGAAACCATGAGCCTGTGTATGGAATTTATGTAGAAATTGAAGCTAAAGTGGAGGAAGTGAGCTGTTCTTGAGAAGGAAAACTGAGGAAAATCGAGAGAAAATGGACGAAAACCGAGGAAAAGAAAGGGAAAGTGCTGACATAGCACTGACATGGCGCTACGCTAGCCGACTCAACAAACCCCGACCTGCCACGTGTCACACTTGACATATGGCGGCTGACATGGCATGCCACTTGGTTGATACGTGGCACCACGTCAGCAAAGGTCGTGCAATCCAATTATGCCATGTGTTAAGACGTTGTACAATCAGATCTTGACACATGGATCAGATCCTAACACGTGGCAGTCTCTAATGTATGAGAAAAAAAAAAGTAGGAAAAAGGCCTTCTTGCCTTTGCTAAGTTTCGAACCCAAGACCTCATGCTTAATGCTAGTATTATGTCCATATGCTCAACCGTCAAGCCATTGGTCTATGTCATGTCCATATGTACAATTAAATTGCACATATGAACTTGGTCAGCTTAGGCCATATCTAAATCTAAGCCCAGGTTAGATGGCATAACTTCTAAAACCTAAATTTAATCTAACGAAATGTTATTATTATTATTATTATTATTATTATTTAAATCTTTTATTTATTTATTATTATTATTATTTTTTTATATTTTATTATTTTTTTATTTTCCTATTTTCTTATGTTTTTCAAGAATTCCTATTTTCCTAAATTTCTTCATTTATTGGGGATTTATTTGATTTTCTTTTTTAACTTTTTCTAATTTAGGGTCCTATAACCTAATTTGAAAAAATAAAAGGGGACAAAAATTATGTGTCTACATATCCCATCCTTCACCCATTTCTTAAGGTTTTAATCAGCTCATATAGCACTTTCCCTTTCACAATTTCTCTTAAATATTTTAGCATGCCCATAGGGCACTAGCACTAATTTCTCTTAGGGTCTTAGTAAGCCTATAAGGAGCTTCCCTTCATCAATCTCTCTTTAAGGTCTTAACAAGCCTGTAGGGTGCTTCCTTTCATCAATTTCTCTAGGGTTTTAACTAGCCATCTTAATAAGGCATTACTAGTTTTTAATTTCTCATTTAGATCTTAGCTAATTTAAGGAGTGCTTTGCCTGTTTTCCTAGGTTACTTAGCTCAAAAGGGCACTACTAAGTTTCAATTTCTTATTTAGGTCCTTAGCCAGCTTAAGGAGTGTTTTACCCATTCACTTAAGATAGTCAACTTAGAGGAGCACTTCAAGGTTTTTCTTAAATTGATTCCAATTTAGGATTGCTAATTCACCAGAGATGCTCCTACCTAGTCACCTTAAAGGAGTATTGTCAAGCCCTATTTTGATTTTCTTAATTTAACTTATATTAAGCTCAGCCCACTTAATATAAATTACTTAACATTAAACTTAAGGAAATACTTTTCTTAAAAAGAAAAAACTTTAAAAATTGAAGTCACCAATTAGTTCAACCGATAAAAAATGAAATTAGAGTTGTCAAGTAGGAAAACCCTAATTTGACTATTAATCTACAAATATTCTAAAAAATTTTGATTTTTAGAAAATTAAACCAGAAAAAATTGGGTTCATGGGCTAACTTATTAAGACTAAGTCAATGTGTAAAAATTAAAGAAAAATTGATGGGCTTTTATTATTATCATTTCCTAAGAATACTAAAATATACACAAATTCACAAAACGTAACTAAAAATGATTTTTTATTAAATTTTTTCTTACAAATTTCTATAAAAAAGAAAAAAATTTATTTTTTAAACAGTTGCCTCAAAAGTGCCTACATACTCACTAATCAAGATTGAATTGGTTGTAGTTCTTTTTTTTATAAAATTGTTAATGAGTGGGTCATTTTTATATTGAAAACCGAGCCAAGTTTATGTTTTTTATCAATTTATTATTTTAAGGAAAAAAACCTAAAAAAAAATCTAATTTTATCGAATTAAATAAAACCTAACTAACCAAATTTTTTGAAAAAAAACATTCAATTTAAGATTTTTAATTTTTCAAAACCACTATATGTCAAAATATTTTTTATAAAAAAAAAACTTGATTTTTCTAAAAAAAACTTAATTTAACTAAATTTTATTGGAAAATAAAAAATTTGCAATGCAAATAAATAATAATAAATAAATAAACCTATTCTTAAACACAGAAATAGTCAATAAAAAAATAAATAATAAAGTAAATTAATAAAAATTAATGAAATAAATATATAATAATAATAATTAATGAAAATTTACCTAGCATTAGATCATGTTGGTTTTGGGTGGTGATGGGCAGTAGACTAAGCAACGCTGGGCTGTAGATTAGGTGCTGTTGAGCAACATTGGGCGATACTAGGTAATAGACTGGGTATTGCTGGGCAACGATGGGTGGTGGATTGGCGGTGACTAGGCATTGTTGGGCGACGCTAGGCGGTGGATTGGGCGTTGCTGAGCGACGCTAGGTGGTAGATTGGGCACTGCTAGGCGACGCTAAGTAGTAGATTGGGCACTGCCAAGCGGCATTAAGCGGTGGATTGGGCGTTGCTGGGCGAAACTAAGCGGTAGATTGGGCGTTGCTAGGCGAAACTGAGCGGTGGATTGGGCACTGTTGGGCGATACTAGGCAGTAGATTGGGCACTGCTGGGCGACGCTAGGCGGTAGATTAGGCACTGCCCGATGACATTAGGCGGTGGATTAGGCACTGCTGGGCGAAACTAGGCGGTGGATTGGGCGCTGCTGGGCGACACTAGGCGGTGGATTGGGCGCTACTAGGCGACGCTAGGCGGTGGATTGGGTACTACTGGTGATGTTAGGCGATACTGGGCGATACTGGATTGTAGACTAGGCGCTGTTGGTGACGAACTGGGTACTGCTTGGCAACGCTGGGCGATACTGGGCGATGAACGGGCAGTAAACTAGGCGATGTTGGGTAGTGGGCTGGCAATGACTATGGTTGTTGTACGATGGTGCTAAGGTGGTATTATGTAGTATTGCGTAGTAGTTGTATGGTGGTGCGGTGGTGTTTGTGTGGTGTTTTAGGTAGGAGTGTGAATAAAAAAAGTTATCCCTGAATCTCTTGCTAACGTATTATTTATAAGCTCAAAATCGAATCTTTCGTATCAAATGATTGTGATTCTACCAAGATTTACCTTAACTTCTAGAAACCCTAGTTATTTTGAGCTTTTCTTTCCAAGCCCAACCTGATCTAATTCAGCCCAATAATTCACCAATCTGATTTAAGCCCTTAAATTAGACAAATTAATTAACTCAGCCTATCTCGCTACTTAATCTAATAACTCAACTTACTCTATCTTGCTACGACTCAACTTATGACTCATCTTGCAATGACCTAACTTAATTTTCTTCTTTCTTCTTTTAATTTATTTTTTTTTTCATTTTTCTTTTAATTTTCGTTTTTTATTTTTATTATATTTTTATTTTTTATTAACCTTCACTCAATTAATTGAAATAAAAAAAAATCGGCAAAAATGAGATATCTATAGTTGCTCCCTTTGTAATAAAGTTTGATTAGAACTTTGTAAAAGAGATACCCATTTTTGTCAAACCCTATTTTGAATTAATCAACTAAGCTATGTTTTATTTTGATAAAGGATATCAACTTGAAAGGTCAATGTAAACAATAAACTACCCATCTTAAAAGGATAGGCAAATGAATACCTGTTTCGAAAGAACAAAGCAAAAGGTTAGGGGGCCTATCTTGAAAGGATAGCGCAAAAATTTCAAGGGGGCCTATCTTAGAAGGATAAGACTTAATGGTATCTATCTTAAGAGGATAGAGCAAAAATTTCAAGGGAGCCTATCTTGGAAGGATAGAGCAAAAATTTTAAGGGAGCCTATCTTAGAAGGATAAAGCTTAATGGTATCTATTTTAGAAAGATAAAGCCAAAATTTGAAGGGGGCCTATCTTGGAAGGATAGGCCTTAACAGTGTTTATCTTGAAAGGATAGAGAAAAAATTTCAAAGGGGCCTATCTTGGAAGGATAGGGCAAGAACCATTAGAGGTAAAATTAACTTGTTTTGGTTTCGTGGATAATCTAAAGAAGGTAGATCTCTCCGAAATTTCAAAAAACCTTGTTTTGGTTTGATGGATGATACGAAGAGGATAGATCGCTTTGAGATTTCGAAAAACTTGTTTTAGTTTGGTGTATGATTCAAAGAGGATAGATCTCACTTAGGATGAGTTGCTTGAAAGAATAGATCTTTCAAAGATAAGATAACATGCCATTTTATTAAAGACAAAACAAGATAATACTCTCATGAGCAGGCAATCTTTTAAATGATTGGATGGTGCTCCTTTGAGCAAGCGATCCAAAAAGGAATGGATAGGACAACGATCATATGAGCAAGCTATCCTAAAAAGGACTAGGATAGTGCTCCTTTGAGTAGGCGATCCTAAAAAAGATTAGATAGCACTCTACTAAGCAAGTGACCCAACTAAGGATAGGACAATACTCCTTTGAGCAGGCGATCTTAGAAAAGAATAGATAAGACAATGCTCCCATGAGCAAGTGATCCTAAAAAGGAGATAAGACAGCGTTCCTTTAAGCAAGCGATACTACAAAAGATTGGATGGTACTCCATTGAGCAAGTGACCCAACTAAGGATAGGACAACATTCCTTTGAGCAAGCAATCCTAGAAAAGATTGGATGGTGCTCCTATGAGCGAGCTATCCAGTTAAGGATTAGATAAGACAGCGCTCCCATAAGTAAGAAATCTTAAAAAAGATTGGATAGCGCTCCACTAAGCAAGCAACCTAACTAAGGATAGGACAACACTTCTTTGAGCATGCAATCCTAGAAAAGATTGGATGGCGTTCCTATGAGCAGGCGATCCAACTAAGGATAGGACAGCGTTCCTTTAAGCAGGTGATCCTAGAAAGGATAAGACGACGCTCCTTTAAGCAAGTGATCCTAGAAAAGATAGGACAACACTTCTTTGAGTAAGCGATCTTAGAAAGGATTTTGATGATTCTTTGAAAATATCGTTCTTTGAAATTTTTTTTTTTAAAGGTTTCATTTCTCTTTTGAAAAGGTTCTTCTTTTTTGTCAAGAAATTCAAAACACTCTTTGATAGGAAATTGTGTTGCTAACAAGTAAGAAAGTCTCTCAAATTCTAAAGACCACAAATAAGGGGTTAGCTTGGCCCTGTCCATCGATCACTCATTCTCTCAATCTTGTTTCCTAGAGCATAATTCATGATCTTTGAACTTTTTAGAATCACTAATGACTATTCACGTTTTTGACAAAGTACTCAACTCTTCAGTTTTCCGCTAAGGGGATAAATATTATTACTTGAAATGTTTAGTATAACTGGACTTCCTTGCACTCTCATAGGTCTGTTTTTAATCTCAGCATCAATTCCAAAAAATTGTAGCCTATCTTATAAGTGGTACATTTTGGTCAATTAATAGGTCTTTTCTGGGTTTACAATGTCAGAATTTTAGTCAATAGTTTAAGTAAATGGATATCAATATACTTGGCCAATTTTGAAGAAATCATATGCAGTCAGTCCCGTGTTTACAAGCTAAGAACATAGGAGAAACTAAACATGGGCTTACCCCAATTTCATGAGCAAATTTCACTTAAGATAAGCCAATTTCTTTAGTCAAAAGAGTTTCATTAAGGCTGGTATAGTGGGTTGGATCATAAAATGAGGCCTTTGCTTTTAGGCTTAGGAATTTGAAGTGTTTGGCCATGAATATCCTTTACAGATTTGAACTTTTGGTAATTTGACTCTTCTTTAAAGGTGACTACTTCACTCATTTTCCCTTTTTTCTTCTTTCTCTTTTTTTCTTTTTTTTTTCACTTTTTTCTCTACTTTTATTCTTTTTTTTTTTTTGGTCAAGGTGGTCACGTTCTATTGTTGAGTTTTCACTTAATAGGATTTGAAGCACCAAAAGGTAGGCTTAAGGTGTATAAGCTTAGGAGAAGTGTACATGATTTTGTAGTGTTTGGGAAAGAATCTATGGACTTAATGTATTTGAATAAATGTATGGGTTGAGTGAGGTGTATATGGTTTGAAACTCTTCTTCATTCTTAAAAAATTGAACTATTTCTCATGAATTGGCAACACTAAGGCAAGTAAGTTAGTCTGATCCTTTTCCTCTAATTAATGACCTTAACCTCCTAACTGCCCTAGTAAGGGTGGTTCTTAGCAGGGCTAATTTTAAGAAAAATCCCCTAAAGGTCCAAATGGGTTTGTAAGGGATAATCGTGTTTAGTGATGATGAAACGAATGCCTAATATCATTTTGACATGTATACCAAGTTCAAGATGGGCCTCCTTTAAAGAATTAGCTCAATTACTCAACTTAATGGTGCTTGACTCTCATATGTGTCTAGGGTTAGTGTTTAGGACATGAGTTGCCTCTTTTTATCTTAAACCTTTCAAGTAATGTGTTATCATTCCCTTAGGTGGAAAGTTTTAAGTTTCGAGTTCACATTTTCTTTATTCATTTTCACTCATTCGAAATGCCCCTATCTAAATTAAGCTAACTTCATAGCATACAAAGATAAGAATATACATAAAAATTACTTTATTCAATAACCTGTATCTATTACAAAATCCAAAATGAAAGATCATTCAGGAACTAAAATTCTTTTATACTTCTTGCCTCTATTTCTGTCACTTCTTAGAACTTGGCCCATTCAATTAAATTGATCTCTTGGAGATATACCTAACTACATTAAGTGGTGAGTCACCTTATCAGATGATAGTAGCAGATCCTCAATGCCTAATGTTAGAGGTTGTCTATTTGATGCCCCTTCAAAACTTGGGGAAGGAATACCACTTCTAATCAACCTATTAGTCTCTAGAAAATTTGGTTGGATAATCTTAGCATCAATCAAATCTTGCACCTTATGCTTCAATCTCCAACAATCTTCAATGATATGCCCTACTTGGTTTACATGATAGTAGCTCCATTTGTTGGGGTCACGATCACTTGGCTGGTATTTTTTTTGTTGGGTTTTCGCATGTCAGTAGTCTTATGTCTCTCAATTGCATGAACACTTAGGCTATAGGAATCTTGAAATGCGTAAATTGTCTCCTCTTATTGTAGATGAACTTGTCTTGATTCTAGGCTTTCCTAATTGGCACATTCGTTCCTGGCTTTTCTTTTGTTGAATCAACTTCATGCTTGGGCTATAACTCCCTATTTACACCAAGACTTAAGCTTTCGAACAGCTTGAGCCCATAACCCATTACCATTTATGTGCTAGAGAGTCTTTCTTCTAATTTTGCTAACTTTTCTTCCAAGGTAGCAACTCTTTCTTCCAGACCCTAGCAATAACATACCCCTTGGACTTGACCATCTATTTCTAACAACTTTTCAAATCCTTATAACATGTTGATAATGGGCCCTTGAATCTGCAACTCTTTAGATTCATCTACTTGAGATGGAGTGTTAACAGGCACTTAGGCTTGGGCATTACCTATGGTCTTGACTTGTTTTCCTTATTTGCTTAGAATCCCTTTTGTTGTAGCTATTCTAAGCTCAAGAGTTTCAAACGTCTTGATTTTTTTTTTTAAATGAATGATATGGGCTTCAGGTTTGGCCAGACCACTTAAAAGGCAATTTTTCAAAGCTTGCAAAAATCCCTTCCTATTAGCAATATTGCATTCCCTCTCTTTTTTAAAAAAAAAATCAAGTTTTTGATTTTGATTTTGAAAACCCTTTTCTTTTATTTTTTTTATTGGAAACTTTTACTAAATAAATTGTTAATTTTACGTTACAAATAGCCTAATATTAACGTTAACAAATCTAAAAAAAAAAATTGGAAACATTGGGACAAATAATTAAGGACATAGGATAACAATTATATTACAATGGTAATAGAGACAAATGGAAATTATTTTACAATGAGGAACTTATTAAATAGACGAATTATAGAAAGAGCTCTATCAAATGCGTAACAACTTAAGAGCTAAACATGAAGAATGAGAACTTAGACATTTATAAAATTAATAACCTTAAGATGGAAAATAATTCACATTGGAAATCTAATGATTAAATTTTTTTTTTATTTTGTTAGTTCTTAACAGTAGGTACATATAGGGCATTGCAATAGAAATCGATTAGGTAAACAATCATCATGAAACTGGTTTTTGATAATAAAATATCTTTTCAAATTTCTCCTTTTTAAAAAAAATTTCCAAAAGCATTGAAAAAAAATAACAATTCCATAATAATCTTCACCATAACTGACTTCTATAATTACATACCCCAAAAAATTTAAAAGTTTATATAGAAGTTTTTTTTTCTTTAGTACATCTCGGTATGAGGGGAATACTAATGATTTTGAGCATTTTAAGTTAAATGTTATGTTACATGACCTATTACTGATAAAATAACACAAAATTTACAAAACCAGTATATATTACAAAAGATAGTATATACATACAACTATGCAAAATAAATGTGATGAATATTGTCGAGTTTGGTTTTTCACCCTCCCAATTCTCTTCATAAAATTAGGTCTTTTCTAAGCCGACTAGTATTAAACCCTTACCCGTTTAATACTAGTCCTCGACTAGGGTTTAAAGAAAATAATTTCTCAATTTGAAAAGATTTGGAGTCACTACCTGACCGAAGTCGAGACAAGGGTTTAAGTTATAACCAACTGAGTAGATTGGTTATAACTTAGCAACCGGTCTATTGATTTAAAAAAACCAAGTTATAAAATGGCTTTTCGAAAACTAGAGAAGCTAGATCCAGAGGTTAGGACTTTTAAACCTTTACAGATACCATTGATTTTCCAAAATTAACTTTAATCTTTTAAAAAATCACATTTTTATTTTATAAGATGAAACTCAATTTAACTATTATAATTAGACAAATGAAATAATCTATAAAAAAAAATGGAAAATTAGGATTTCTTCATTTTAATTTTCGCCCGGTAGGTACCTACATACCCGTTATTCAAGATCAAACGTACGTAGTTCTTTTTTGTAAAACTTTAGTGGATTGGTTTTGTTTTAATTCGAAAAAACAATCGAGATTACGTTTTACTTAGTTTTGATTTGTTTAAGAAAAATTCCTAAAAATGTCTTAACCAGTTTCTTATTTTTGGAAACTCTGAAACAGTCCTAATTTGGAAAGAAGTCTATTTATTTTCACTTATTTTTAAAAAATCAATTTTTCTAAGTGATTAATCTTATTTTATTTATTTTTCATTTTTTTATTTATTTTATCCCTTTTTTTTTACTTAATTCATTTATTATCTATTATGGCTTGTTTATTTTTATTTAAATAAGTAACAAAAAAAAGAATAAAGTGACCTTTCTTTTTTTCTTTTTCTTTTTTTTTTTTACATTTACATTTGGAGGTAAATAAAAAAATAATAATAACAAAATCAACGATAAATAAATAAACTAACAAAAAAAACAAATAAAATAAAATAAAGAAAGAAAGAAACTAAAATAAATAAAAAAGATCTAGACCAGGAAGAAGATGTGCAAGTCGGACTTGGGTCGGTCGGGTTAGAGCAGTCGGGTCGGATCGGGTTCGGGTTGCAAATGGAAAGGAAGCAACACTACGCAATGAGGAAGCTCTAGGCATTTTCCGACCACCTAAACAATGGGGAAAGGGGATTTTGCTGAGTGTCTTATTGGATTTATAAGGGGTAAGCGAAGTGCTGAGACCAATGGAGCTCGAGTTGGTGGCTTTCAGATGTTGGCCGTAGGTAACGATGATAGTTTAGCCATACAAAGTTTACTGGGTGTGATTGGTTAGTTAGGGTAAGGGTTTTAGAGAGTTTGGGTCGAAGGTGGCTGAGGATGGTGGTTCAAAGAGAGAGAGGGGTGACAGTTAAGGTTTGATGGAAGGTGGCTCAAAGGAGTCACTAGTGGCTACGGCAGAAGATGAAGGTAGTCGGATTTGAGAGCTAATGGATTGGGGGTCATAGCTATGGTGTTAGGTTGTAGTGGAGGGCTCGAAACAGAGAGAGAGAATGAGCTGGAGAGAGAAAGGGAATCGCAAGAGAGAGGGAGAGCTTTGGAGTTGATTCTGAAGCTCGGGAATGGTTGTGTGTTGTTCGTGTCCCATGATCATCAATTTATACATAAATTCATCCTAGAAATAAAGGAAAGTTAGAATCAAATTTAATGAGAAATGCTCAAAAACTTAGTTTTTTTCCGATTTTTGAAAGCCAATTTGAATTTGCTTTTGACTGAATCTGGACTTGTTCTTAACACCAATTCGAAGCCTGCCATGTCTAGTGCGAGATTGATGCAACAAACTCTGTGCCTGTATGTGGAATTTGCGTAGAAATTGATGCTAAAGTAGAGGGAGTACGCTGTGCTTGAAAAGGAAAACGGGGAAAATCGAGAAAAAATTGGCGAAAACTGAGGGAAAGGAAGAGAAAGTACTGACGTAGCACTGACGTAGTGCTACATTAGCCAACTCAACGAACCCTGACCTGCCACATGTCATTACGTAACACGTGGCAGCTGATATGGCATGCCACATAGATGCCACGTCAGCAAGGTCGTCTAATTTAATGATGCCACGTATCAGGATACGTAATGCAACCAGATCTTGACACGTGGCAATATATTAGCCAAAAATAAGAAAAAGGCCTACTTACCTTTGCTAAGATTCAAACTCAAGACAATGCTAATGTTATGTCCATATGCTTAACTGTTAGGCCATTGGCCTATGCCTTGTCCATATGTGCAATTAAACTACACATATGGACTTGGTCAGCTTGGGCTAAATTTAAACTTAAGCTCAGGTTTCAACGGGCCAACTTCTAAATCTAAATTAAAATTAAAAATCTACTCTAACAAAATGTTTGTAACTTTTTTGTACTTTTCCAAATTTTTCCATTTTTTTTGTATTTTTTCTAAATTTCCTATCTTTTGTGCTTTTTCCTATTTTCCTTTTTTTTAATTTTCCTAGAATTCCTTTTTTTCTAAATTTCTTCTTTTTTGGGGTTTTCTTTAATTTTCCATTTTTTGAATTTTTTTTCTAATTTAGGACCCTATGACCTAAATTGAAAAATAAAAGGGGGGTAAAAATTAGGTGTCTACAAATATGCTATACATGCCTGCAATGCAATAGGGTTAGTCATTAATAAACTATAAGAATTATGATAAACCCACGATTAAAGAGCACCTTTATATATAAGTAGGTTTGAAATAAGATTTAATAAAAATGAAATTTGTGTATACTTATATATAAAGGTTAGTGATTTTTTTAATTGAAAATAGACGATAAACTAACCATGGATTAAATTAGGCTTTTCCTATAATTTTAAAAATAACTACCCCTTTTTAGAAAAGAATGATGCAAGAGAGTGGGGTTTACGGGTCTTAAGCTTTGTAGCTCTAAGGCTTTCTAAAGAGAAGCCTAATAGGCTACATCGAAGCTTGAGTGGGCTCGCCTACCATCGCTAGGTGGGGGTAAAGACCTTAGCAACCTAAGGATTACATAATGGCAGCTTATCCTAAGTTCTTAAGGTAGCCTAAGTTTAATCACATCTAAACACACAGATGGTTACTTGAAAAATAAAAACCCCATATCCTCGTGAAGGCCCCCATTGGGCCAAGCTTTTTTTAAGGCCTTCATCACTAAAAGATAACTTGTACAACTATAATATAATACAAAAGGAAAATAATAATAGAAAAGTCTATTAATTTTTTTTAACTTTCGCATGGCTAGCCCATTAAGTATCCCCAGTAAAGTCATCAATTCTGTCGAGCCCTATCTTGATTTCCTCAGTTTAACCTATAATAAGCCCAGCCCGTTTAATATAAATTACTCAACATTAAAAGGTTTATTTATTTTCATTTATTTTTAGAAAACTTAATTTTTCTAAGTGTAAAAACGATTTTTGTTTACTAACCTATTTATTTATTTTTATTTTTATTATATTATCTTATTTATTTTGTACTTATTCTATCTATTTTTATTAAAATAAATAAATAGACTACTTCCTCTTTTTTTTTTGCTTTTTTTTCTTCTCTTTCTTTTTTTTTTCTCTTTTCTTCCTTTTTATTTTCTATTACATTTAAACAAAACAAATAAATAAGATAAATAAAACAACAATAATAAATAAAAGAAAACGCTTCGAACTGATTCGGATTCGCGGGTCGGATCAGGTCAGGTCGCTCCACTTGTTCTGGGTCAGGCTTCAATGCCTTCAACAGCAACTACGGCAGAGGGCTATTCGGGCAGTTCTAGTGGTCAAAGCGAGGGGGTAAGGAGTTTTTTGTGAGTTTTGGATTGGGAATGGGGGGGGTAGGCCGAGTGCCATGGCCTGGGGTAGTCATTCAGCAGTTGTCTGAGGTAGCGGTCGGCAATGGTGCTTGGGCAGTGCTACTAGGGGACACAGCGGAGGTCGGGGAAAGTTGTATCGAGGAGCCTAAGTCGCAGGGAGTCTGCCTTGAGCGGTGGCTCAGCTTGGGTCGTAGCGAAGAGAGGGAATCAAAGAGAGAGAAAGAGAGCCAGAGAGAGAAAGAGAATCACCGGAGAGAAAGGGAGCTTGAGAGTTGATTCTGAAGCTCGGGGATGGCTCTTCTGCTCATTGACATCCTTATTTATACTTAGATTTCATCCCAGCAACAAAGGAAAGCTCCAATCAAAGTTAATGGAAATGGCTGAATTCTCAGTTTTTTTCCAATCTTTTAAGCTCGATTTGAATGCGTAATTGACCGAACTTGGACACGTTTTCTGTATTGATTCATAGTAGGCTATGTCTAGTGCGAGATTGATGTAAGAAACCATGATCCTATGTGTAGAATTTGTGCAAAAATTGAAGCTAAAGTGGAGGAAGTGAGCTATTCTTGTGAAGTAAAATGAGGAAAATGGAGGAAAACCGAGGGAAAGAAAGAGAAAGTGCTGACGTGGCGCTACGTCAGCCGACTCGACAAACCCCGACCTACCACATGTCACACTTGACACGTGGTATGTGGTAGCTAACGTAGTACAATCAGATCCTGACACGTGGCAGTCTCCGATGTATGAGAAAAAAAAAGTAGGATAATTAGCCTTTGCTAAGTTTCGAACCCAGGACCTCATGCTTAATGCTAGTATTATGTCCATATACTTAACCGTCAAGCCGTTGGCCTGTGTCTTATCCATATGTACTGACTCGGTCTGCCTAAGCCATATCTAAATCTAAGCCTAGGTTCGATGCCAGAACTTCTAAAACCTAAATTTAATATAACGAAATGTTATTATTATTATTATTATTATTTTAAATCTTTTATTTATTTATTTTTATTTCCCTATTTTCTTATGTTTTTCAAGAATTCCTATTTTCCTAAATTTCTTAATTTATTAAGGCTTTCTTTAATTTTCTTTTTTTTTTAACTTTTTTCTAATTTAGGGCCCTATAACCTAATTTGAAAATATAAAAGGGGGCAAAAATTAGGTATCTATATATCCCATCCTTCACCCATTTCTTAAGGTTTTAATTAGCTCATATAGCACTTTCCCTTTCACAATTTCTCTTAAGTATTTTAGCATGCCCATAGGGCACTATCACTAATTTCTCTTAGGGTCTTAGTAAGCCTGTAAGGAGCTTCCCTTCACCAATCTCTCTTTAGGGTCTTAACAAGCCTATAGGGTGTCTCCCTTCATCAGTTTCTCTAAGGTTTTAACTAGTTTAAGGAGCGCTTTGCTTGTTTACTTAGGTTAGCCAGCTTAATAGGGCACTATTAGTTTTCAATTTCTCATTTAGATCTTAGCTAATTTAAGGAGCGCTTTGCCCGTTTTCCCAAGTTACTTAGCTCAAAAGGGTACTGCCAAGTTTCAATTTCTTATTTAGGTCCTTAGCCAGCTTAAGGAGTGTTTCGCCCATTCACTTGATTCCAATTTAAGGTTGTTAGTTCACCAGAGATGCTCTTACCTAATTTAGTCACCTTAAAGGAGTATTTTCAAGCCCTATTTTTATTTTCTCAATTTAACTTATATGAAGCTCAGCTCGCTTAATATAAATTACTTGACATTAAACTTAAGGAAATATTTGTCTTAAAAAGAAAAAACTTTAAAAATTGAAGTCACTAGTCGGTTCAACCGATAAAAAATGAAATTAGAGTTTTCGAGTAGGAAAACCCTAATTTAACTATTAATCTACAGATATTCTAAAAAATTTTGATTTTTAAAAAATTAAACCAGAAAAACCAGGTTCATGAGCTAACTTATTAAGACTAAGTCAATGTGTAAAAATTAAAGAAAAATTGATGGGTTTTTATTTTTATAATTTCATAAGAATACTAAACTATACACAAATTCACAAAACATAACAAAAAATGATTTTTTATTAAATTTTTTATTACGAATTTAAAAAAAAATTTATTTTTTAAACAGTTGCCTCGAAGGTGCCTACATACTCGCTAATCAGGATCAAATCAACTATAGTTCTTTTGTTTATAAAATTATTAATGAGTGAGTCATTTTTATATTGAAAACCGAGCTAAGTTTATGTTTTAATCAATTTATTATTTTAAGAAAACAAACCTAAAAGAAGTCTAATTTTTCAAAATTAAGGAAAAAAAGCTTAACTAACTGAATCTTTTTGAAGAAAAAAACTCAATTTAAGATTTTTCATTTTTCAAAACCAATATATGTCAAAATATTTTTTTATTTAAATTTAAAAAAAATTAATTCAACTAAATTTTATTGGAAAATAAAAAATTTGCAATGAGAATAAACAACAATAAATAGAAAAAACCTATACTTAAACACAGAAATAGTTAATAAAAAATAACTAATAAAGTAAATTAATAAAAATTAATGAAATAAGTAAATAATAATAAAAATTAATGAAAATTTTCCTATCATCAGATCATGTTAGTGTTAGGCGGTGAATTGGGTGTTGTTAGGCAATGTTAGGTAATGGATTGGGTACTATTGGGTGGTAGGTTGGGCATTACTAGGCGATGGACTAGGTGATGTTGGGTGGTAGAATGGGCAACGCTGGGCATTAGACTGGACGCTGTTGGGCAACGTTAGGCAGTGGACTAGGCACTGCTAAGTAGTAAGCTGGGCATTGCTAAGTGATGGACTGGGTACTGCTGGGCGATGTTAGGTAATGGATTGGGCACTATTGAGCGACGCTAGGCAATAGATTAGGCACTACTGAGCAAAGTTAGGCGATAGACTAGGCACTACTAGGTGACGCTAGGTGTTAGACTAAGCATTATTCGGCGACGTTGGGAGACACTAAGCAATGGACTCGAGGCGAACTGGGCAATGCTAGGCAGTGAACTAGGCGTTGCTGGATGACGGACTAGGTACTACTAGGCAACATTAGGCAACTGACTAGGCACTGCTAGGCGACGTTAGGAAACACTAGGCAATGGACTGGCAATGAATTAGGTGACACTGGGCAGTAGACTGGGCGCTATTGGCGATGCTAAGCGATGGACTGGCAATAACTGTAGTTGTTATGCGGTTGTGCTAGGGTAATACTATGTGGTGTTACGTAGTGGTTGTATGGTGGTATAGTGGTGTTTCTATGGTGTTTTGGGTAAGAGTGTGAATAAAAAGAACTATCCTTGAATCTCTTGTTAACATGTTATTTATAAGCTCAAAATCAAATCTTTTGTATCTTGATACGAAAGATTTTATTGTGATTTTACCAAGATTTACCTTAGCTTCTAGAAACCCTATTTATTTTGGGCTTTTCTTTCCAATCCCAACTCGATCTAATTTAGCCCTAATAATTCCCTAATCTGATTTAAGCCCTTAAATTAGACAAATTAATTAACTCAGCCCATCTAGTTACTTGATCCAACAACTCAACTTGTAATGACCTAACTTAATTTTCTTCTTTCTTCTTTTCTATTTTTTTTTTTCATTTTTCTTTTAGTTTTCATTTTTTAATTTTTACTATATTTTTATTTTTTATTAACCTGGCTAAATTAATTGAAATAAAAAAATATCAGCAAAAATGAGGTGTCTACAAGTATAACCAAGTTTCAATTTAAGGTATTAGCTAGCTTAAGGAGTGCTTCACCCATATACTTAAGATAGTCAGCTTAGAGGAGCACTTCTAGGTTTTTCTTAAATCGATTCCAATTTAGGGTTGCTAGTCCTCGAGAGATACTTTCGCCTAGGTTAGTCAGCTTAGAGCAGCATAACCAAGTTTTCTTTCAAGGTCTTAGCTAACTTAAGGAGCGTTTCACCTGTTTACCAACTCAGAGGAGTCCTTCCAGGTTTTCTCAAATCGATTTCAATTTAGGGTTGTTAGTCCACCAAAGATGGTCCCGCTTAGGTAAGTTAGCCTAAAAGAGCATAAGTAGGTTCTCATTTAGGGTCTTAGCCAAGAGTGCTTCGCCCGTTCACTTAGGATAGTCAACTCAAAGGGCACTTCTAGGTTTTTCTTGAATCAATTCTAATTTATGGTTGCTAGTCTACTAAAGACGTTTACACCTAGGTTAGTCAGCTCAAAGGAGCATGACTAAGTTTTAATTTAGGGTCTTAGCCAGCTTAATGAGCACTTCACCTATTCACCTAGGTTAGTCAACTCATAAGGGTATGACTAAGTTCTCATTAGGGTTTTAGCCAGCTCAAGGAGCACTTCACCCATTCACCTAGGTTAATCAGCTCATAGGAACATGACCAAGTTCTCATTCAGGGTTTTAGCCAACTCAAGGAGCTCTTCACCTGTTCACCTAGGTTAGTCGGCTCATAAGGGCACAACCAAGTCCTTATTTAGGGTTTTAGCCAATTTAGTGAGCCCTTCACCAATTCACTTAGGTTAGTCAACTCATAAAGGTAAGATTGGGATTTGAATTTCTTTTTAGGGTTCTTGCCAGCCCATAGGAGCACTACCCTCTTCTAGTATCTTTTCTCTCAACCAGCTCCTAAAGTGCCTTCTCCCTCTTTCATTTCACCACTTACCAAATCCCAAGCGAATCAAGCCTATGATAGCTAGCTGGTTGCAATGCTTCCTAGGGCAATTTCACCTATTGTAAAAATGGTATCTCTTTTTGTTTATATGGTAAAGTTTTACTCAAACTTCATCATAAAAAGGAGCAACGACACACCATTTTTACCTTCCCCTTAGTAATTTTAGAATTTTTAAAATAGGGCAAAGTGTCTTAATTTACAAAAAAAATAGAAAAAATCACAAAAAATAGAAAATTTAGCAAAAATCACAAAAAATAGAAAACTTAGGAAAAAAGATCACAAAAAATAAGAAATTTTAGAAAAATACAATAAAATAGAAAATTTGGAAAAGTATAAAAAATAAAAATTTTAGAAAAGGTAGAATAGAAAAGTAAAAAAGAAAAAAAAAAGAGAGAAAGAGAAGTAGATAATTTAATTAAGAAATTTAAATAGTTTTAGCTTTTCATTTGGGTTGGGTTGCATAAAGGATGTTAGGCTTAGGTTGGAAATTAATATAGCTTAGGCCACTTAGTCCATATATGAAATTTGATTACATATATGGACAAGGCACAAGTCAATAGCCTAACGATATTACACTCCAACTTACACTTAGAATGACATGGAGATCTTGGGATTAAATGCCACTATAGGCACAAAGTACCTTTTTTTTTTTCCTACCATAGATGCCGTATGTTCACATCTGGTTAGGGCTACGTAATGGCTTGGTAAGTAGCAAATGTTGATTGGGCAACATGGCTGACGTGACGCTATGTCATCGAACTCTTTCACACTTTCCCTTTCTTTCCCCAAATTTTCTTGTGCAATTCCAGTTTATCCCCTTCACTTTACCCCAATTTTTCATACATATTCCACACACGAACACACTTTCATTTAATTCAATCCCGCACCATGCATAGCCTACTGTGACTTAAATCCAAAAACATGGTCAGATCTATTCATTTGACCATTCAAATCAATGTTGAAAGATAGGAAAAAAGAGGAAGATTTAGGATTTAACATTAATGGTGAATAAACCATTAATGTCTATCTTTTCCTTATACCAACCCAGCACCCCAATCTTCATTATGATCCCTCATTGCTGTGATAACATATGATTAGTCACCTTAATTCAAACTTCCCTCACGTCTTTTACGCCTACTACTATCGAACGCACCATCCTCTAACCACTTAGAGTCCCTGTACACATATGCTAACCCTAACCCGATTACGTTTACCCCAACCCAGTCACGCTGACCAAACCCAACAATAACCCCCACAGCCTGTTGAAGCCACTCACGTACACAACCTAAACCCACTATCGATCATCTCCATCTTCCCTTTCGTATGAAAGCCACCATAGAAACTAACCTCTCATATGACTCGTCTCCCTTGACCATCTTTAACACATCAAACACTACACTTCACTTGAGCAACATTGGCCCCCTAATCTTCAATCCAATAGCAATCCATTACCTACTCCACATACTATCTAACTGTGATAGCAAACAAGCCCCATCTCTACTCTCATCATAGTAACATGCTAAGTCCATCCTCATCCTCACAATATTACAACATACGTCTATGGTCACACATTGATAGCTCATACATACATAACTATTGTTGCGCATGACCACACCTCCATTATTAGTAAACACACCCCATATCGCACGCCTAACGAATCACCAACCAATAGTCTCTTTCTCTCTGACCAAAATTGCGACAATGTGATTGTACATAATAGCCACGCCACTATTTACACATTCTAACATCCTCAATCTTTAATAGCAGGCACTTTATACACAGACCCAAACCCGTGACCAAACCTAGTCTAATGTTAGTCGCTAGCAACACCAAAAACCAACTCTATGTCTCGACAAAACTACATTAGCCTCAATCGATTCAACCTACTACACCAAACCACCTTCGCCTACCCTCACTACTATCTACTCCAAACTAGTCTATAGGACAGTTTAGTACCTAACTCCCTAATCACTCACAACTAAATCACCAAACCTAACTGAACTCAACTAACAGTAATCGACATAGCCTACTTCGCACACCACTATTGGCTTACCCTCATCACTAAAAAAACACGCCTTACCAAGAACCATCCCCACTCACGACACAGGCAACACTCCTCTCATAAGCATACACATCCACGAGATCTACTGTAACCAAATGCCAAATATACTGCACCAGCAATTGGCTATGCTACAACGAACCCAAACTCCAACGAGTACTGTCACATCCTCAACCCATCCTCTTCATCGAACACATACACTCATAGCCACCAATCCTCGACCTAGTAGCATCTAACACTAATGTACACCAATGACCAAGTTTTCAAAAACCCTGAAAACCACCACCATCCATTATGGTATTAAATTCTACAACTCCTCACCCAATCCCACAAAAAAAAAAAATGTCCATCATATGTTTTGGTATCGGGATTGCCTAAAATTAACCCACCCCAATCACTATCATCTCCTTCCTAATTACAACCTGATGTGGAGTTAAAGCTAGATTCAATCCACTCCAAGACTCACTCTTACTCTATTCAGTTTGGTCATCTTTCTTTTAAGGTTTATTTGTTTTATGTTTTTCCATCGTTCATGTTTTTTTTTTATTTTTATTTATTTACTTTTTTTGTGAATGTATTGTAAGCTACAATAAAAAAAGAAGAAAAAGAAAAATAAAAATGAAAAGAAAAAAAATCCAAAAAGGGGAAAAAGAAAAAAAAAACAAGAGAAAAGAAAAAAAAAAAGAAAAGAGAAATAAGTGAAGTTTAGTCCATTTTTAATTTCTTTGGTAAAATATAAATAATTAAATGATAAAATAAAGAAAATAATAAAAATTTGAAGATCGTTTATCACTTAGCAGAATTGCTTTCTAAATAAATAAAAATAATTAACCTTTTTTCCAAAATGGAACTTTCCAAAATAAAACACCTGAATTAGGACCCCTTTCTAGGAATTTTTTTTAAATAATAAATGATTAAAAAATATTAAGTCGGACGTTTTCAAAATTCAAAGTCACCCATAGACTAAAGTTTTTATCGAACAAACTATAAAAGTTTGATCCCAAATAGTGAGTACATAGGCACTCATAGCAATTGTGAGATGACTAAAAATATGAAAAAAAAAAATGTTTTTCCCACTTTAGATAATTTTTTTATAGATGTTATTTTCTACTTGTGAATTAGTTAAATTCCTTAAAAGGCATTTCGAAAAGTAAATTTAAATTCAAAAAGTTAGTAGTAGTACCCATAAGGGTTTAAAAGATTAGCCTTCGGACTTGATCTTTGGTTTTTCAAAACCTTTTTTCAAAATTGGTTTTCTAAATAGACTAGTGGCTAGGTTAAATCAGTCTACCCATTCGATTTAACATAACCCGTTCTTTTTCCAACCTTGGTCAGGTTGTGACTCTAAGTTTTAAAGAATAAAAAACCAAGATTTTGCTAACTCTTAGTCGAACATTAGTGTTAAATGAGTTATTGTTTAATACTAATTAGGTTAAGAAAAATATATAAAAACTAAGAAAAATTACAATCAACAATTGTCGTTTTAGTGTTTAAATTTCTTATAACTTACTTATAGATGGTTCTACTTATCATGTTTATGCTAACTTCATCTTGTTTTATCTATAGAGATTGTGATCATTACTTATGTTACTACTGTGATAGGGATTAATATTCATATTTTTTTCTAAGAAAAATTTAAGATAAATGATTTTATATTATTTGCTTATATAGGTATAAGTTATTAGTTTTAACTTTCATAATTTATATATTATGCCATTTTGATGCAAGGAAAAATACTCTAAATGATGCTACAAGATAAATAGCAATTTCACACACAATATGTAGGATACACTCATGCAAACAACATTTTAGGGGCGAATATTTTTAGGTTTTTCTCATTTCTACAAGAGTATACATCTATTGTATATATACAAATATCTAGAGTCTCCCCCAAGGCAATAACTAATTATGGAATATTCTAGCATATGGGAATATTCTATCATGTGCATGTGCTACATCAGTAACTAATTGATATTTATATTTTTATATATTTTTTTCTTTTTCAAGTCCATATAAGAAATGTAACATAATAAACTCGGTATAAGTTTATTTCTATATAGTCCATAATCAGCCCATTCAAGGCCAGGTCTAGGCTCTTGTATTTTGTTGTGACGACCAACTATATCCTATAGTCTTGAGAAGTCTCTATCTTGTCTAGCCAACTGTACATGTCCTCTGCACTTCTTTTATCTCCCTTGTGATCGTATTCATTTCCTTCCTTACAAGCAAAAACCCTCAATTTTAATTCTCGTACATCACATTTCAAATGTCAAACTTGATTATTGGAATCATATGATGATTACATTAGCTGTTTGATTTTAAAATTAATTATATGATATTAATCTTGGCTTATAAATACAAGTATGTCATTGTTATTGTATAATTACCATTGTTAGGTGAGTTATGTGCTAGATCTTGAAACTCAAGATTTATTTACTTTAGCATAGTTTCTAATTATTTTAGTTAGTTCACCTTTTACCTTTGAGTGTCACATATCTAAGTATTATTTGTTACTTATTTTGTTTCATAATTCCTTATGTTCCATATGATATGAACCAAAGTTAAGGATTGATAAGGTCAGTCGCTAAGGTAGGTTTAAGCTTGTGGAAAGCTTAAAAAGAAGGGTGGGAAATGCATGCAAATGACAATGAAAAGTAAGACAAGCAAACCCATGACCAACTCCATAAGATATGACGTACCAATGGAACTACTGAAGACTCATGGCTCAACTTGATATGATGTACAAACTAGTCCAATGAGGGTATTCACCACCTAACCTTGCTTGAAGGTTAAGATAAAAGGGAGGTAAGCAATGGAGAACAACACTCACGAAAGGAAAAGTATATATTTAATATCAGAAAGAATGAGATGATGATGATGCCTTTACCTATTGCAAGGGTATTTATACCCAAAAGATTAGGACATCTTGCCTAAAATGGAAAAGACAAGAAAGGTAATGTAAAAAATAAGTAATGCACAAGGAATGATAAAGGGTATAATTGAAAATATAACAAAAATGGGTATTTTATACGAAAGATTCTATCACAGGGGTCCTCGAACATGTGGCAGATGAGTAGTGGTTGTGTGCCTGGCAAAAAGGTGGACAACTGTTCGATTAGCCTAAGTGTTGCTAAGTGATGACACCAAGCCGAAGTGACAATTCAGCAATGCCGAGCTGATAAAGTGACTTTTCCAAGGTGAATTCAACTTGAACATACTAGGTACAACTTGAATTCAAGTCGACTGAGCAGCTGGTTAGATGGGCCGAGTTGTTATCTAGATGTGTCTCAAGTTACCAATTGGAAACTATCAATAAATACAAGTGGGTTTAGTTCAATTAAAGCATCGAGTCAATAGACTGCAGCAATTTGGATTCCTCAAGTGTGATGTGTGAAGAAAGAACTCATCTAGCTATGCTTTCCAATCTTCGGGTTTAAGCTCGGGTTAGGGGTCTAGTGGTTTGATTCCTATGATCCCCGTCGGGTTAATTAAGATTTGGGATCAAATCCAGCTGGTCATCATCCAAGTTCTCTTTGAGTTGATAAGGGCTAAGGTTGGCAACATTAAACGCGTCTGATACTCTGAAGTCTTTTGGTAGCTTTAGTTAGTACGCATTATCATTTATCTTTTGGAGTATCCTGAGTGGGCCTTCAACTCTAGCAAACAACTTGTTCTTCCTCTTATTAGAAAACCTTTCTTTACGTAGGTGTAGCCACACTTGTTCACTAGGGTGAAACTGCTTGTTCTTCCTTCCTTTACCTCTCTCCCTTTGTTTACTAGCGACTCATTCAATGTGTTAGGAGACTTATTGGTATATTTACTGGTGGGATTGGGTTATGGTTCTTACTTCTAGATCTTCTTGGTCAATAGGCGACATCAAGGTATGGTCAAGGGGTAGCTTAGGTTTAAAACCATAGATGACCTCAAATGGCGCATAACCAGTGGTGGCATGTACCGTCTTGTTGTAAGTAAATTCTACCACCAATAAGCAAATGTCACAATCAGTTAAGTTCTTTCCTACTACAACTTGGAGAAGTAATCTTACGCTATAATGGACAACATCTATCTAGTAGTAGTCAATTTGTGGATGGCAAAAGGTGTTCAACAGCAGTTTATTTTCCATCCAACGCTAAAGAGTTCTTCAAAAAAGGGTTAGAAATTTTTTGTCTCTATCCAACACCATACTTCTTGGCACTATGTGTAAGTAAACTACTTCCTACAAAAACAAAGAAGCAATAGCTTAAGCATCATTAGTTTTGGTGTACGGCACAAAATGTGCCATTTTACTGAACCCATCCATGACAACTATTATAGAATTTTTGCCTTGAGCAATTTTGGGTAATCTGAAGACAAAATCCATACTCAGGTCAGCTTATAGTTTAGTCGAAAAATGTAGAGGCATTGATTTCCCTTGTTTTGCTCATCTCTTTGCTTTCTTACATATGGCACATCCGTCTATCACATGATGCACATCACGTTTCATCCTTGGCTAGAAGAACCTATCATTTAATAGTTCATACGTTCTCCATTCGCTAAAGTGCCTAAAGAGTCCTCTACTATAGGCTTCTTTCACTAGCAATTCTCTTATTAAATAGGTCGATACACACAATTTATCACCTCGAAAAAAATAACCATCCTCTACATGGTACTCATCCATTTCTCTTCCTTCCCTGCAATGCTTAATATAGAGCCAAAATGAAAATTATTGTAATACTATTCTTTAATGCTTGCAAACCTTAATAATCTGGTCTACAACTCAATGATAAGAACATGTCTTCTTGATAAAGCATCAGAAACTACATTATTCTTGCCTTGCTTGTATTTGATGACAAAATTAAATCCTTCTAGAAATTCAATCCATTAAGCTTAGCATTTAGATAGCTTAGATTAGCTCCATAAGTATCTCAAAAACTTATGATCTGTGTATATGACAAATTCCTTTAGCAAAAGATAATGTTGCCACATGTAAAGAGCTCGAATTAAGGCCAATAGTTCCTTATCATAAACAAAATAGTTTAATTGTGCTCCTTAAGCTTCTCACTATGGTAAGTAATAGGTTAGACTTCTTGCATCAACACAGCTTCGAAGCTGACACATGTTGTATCACATTCAAGCTCAAATACTTTATCGAAATCGGGTAGAACCAAGACTAGGGTAGAGCTCAATCTTGCTTTTACCTTAGCAGAACTCTTCTCTTCTTTCTCTCCCCACTTCAAATCCATGTTCTTCTTTGTTAGCCTAGTCAAAGGTGCTACTATAGCATTGAATCCTTAGACAAAGCATCGATAAAATGATGCCAATCCATGAAAACTCCTCACTTTGATACATGAGGTTAGTGTCGGCCACTTAATAATGGCTCACACCTTCTCTTCATCAACCCTCAATCCTTTTCTACTAGCCACATAACTTAGGAAGATCAATTCTTCCTAGCAAAAATAACATTTCTTCAAGTTTCCAAACAATCTCTCTGCTCAGAGAACATTAAAAATAGCTCTACGATGGTCAGTATGCATTGCCAGGTCGACATTATAAATAAGGATGTCGTTAAAGTAGACGACAACAAATTTTCCGATGAGATCTTGCAAGACATGATTCATTAGCCTCATGAATGTACTTAGGGCATTTGATAATCTAAAAGGCATGACCATCCATTCGTATAGGCCATGTCGAGTCTTAAAAGCAATTTTCCACTAATCCCCTTATCTCATCCAAATCTGGTGGTACCTTGACTTCATATCAATCTTATTAAAAACTTTCGTACTATTCAATTCATCTAACATATCATCTAGCCTTAGGATGGGGTATTGGTACTTGATCGTAATCTTATTGATAGCTTTACTATCTATACACATACACCAAGTGTCATCTTTCTTTAGCATAAGCAATGCAACCACAGCACAGAAGTTGAGGCTCTCCCTCACATATCCCTTCTATAATAGCTCATTAACTTTCTTTTGTAGCTCTGTATCTTGCTCAGGATTCATTTAATAGGTAAGTTTGTTTGGCAAGGCAGTATCGGGTACCAAGTCAATGCAATGCTCTATGCTTGGATATAAGGGTAATCCCTCAGGCAACTATTTTAGGGATTGGTCGACATATTCATCCAATAGCTCCTTAACCTCTTAAGGTAACTTTAGTTGCTCCTTTAATTCTAATAGTCACCTAAGCAATAGAAAGGTCGGCATGTTAGCTTTAATAATCTCTCGTAGCTCTGTTAAACTTAGGACCAAAGCCTTCTTGGTTCCACAAGCCAACTTAGCTTGTAGCCTACTTACTTGGCTCAACATAGGGTTCAGGGTAATTTTCCTACCATCTTTCTCAAACACATATGTGTTCCTAAATCTATCATACATAACTCTCTGCTAAAAAAGCCATGGTTTGCTTAACAACACATGAGATGCACACATGAGCAATACATCACAAAGAATTTCATCAGAATAGTTGCTAATTGAGATTGGCAACAACACTTGTTATGTGACATGTAGTGCTTCCTTCTTGTTCAGCTAATGCAATTTATATGGCTTTAGATGTGAAACAGTTGGCAACATGAGTTTTTTAATCAAGTTAGAAGATGCCATACCGGTACAGCTCTCACTTTCCACTATGAGCATACAGACCTGTTCATTTACTTTGTAAGTAATGTAGAATAAGTTCTCTCTCTTCTCCTCTTCAATAAAGGGCTCCATACTCATTGTACATCAGATAACCAAAGTTACCTTATCTCGATCTTCTATAAACGTATCTTCCTCAACCAATTCAGTATTAACCTTAATCTCTTTTTCCACCTCTTTTTCCTCTTTTGTCTCCTCACCTATGCTGTCTACTTCGATCTTTAGGACATCTCCCTTGATAATCATGGTCCTTTGATTTAGATATTGAGTAGCCATGTGCCTATACCCTTGGCATTTAAAGCACTTGATCTAGCTCGTCTTCTTCTAAGATCTTTGTCCCTTCTCATAAGTTCTCGGTAGCACCTTACCATCAGTTGGTCAACCCTTCTGTTTAGCTCAGCACTTTGCTGAGCCCAGTAATTCCTTTAAAAGGGTCGGCTTAACGGAGGTTGGCTCAACCTATTCCTCTTCTATCTTTCTACTTACTAAGCTATTCTTATAGCCTCATCCAATGCAGTAAACTATTGAAGTTCTACAATATCTTATATGTCACTTCTTAGTCCAATAAGGAATCTGGATACTATTTGGGCCAGTAGTTCATCCACTTCACATTGAATCATAAGTATTTGGAATTACCAAACGTACTCATTAATAGTTTGGCTTCGTTTCCTTAATTCTTGAAGTCTCATAAATGTATCTTATAGGTAGGTACCTAGCACAAATCTATTTCAAAGAATTCTTTTCATCTCAAGCCAGGTGTTGACTTCTTTGTATCCTTCTTACCTCCTCATAGTTTAAAAGTTCTTCTACCATAATATAGCATACCTTAAGAATTCTACAGAAGCAATTTTCACCTTCTCATGATCCTCATATTGATAGTAATAAAAAACACATTCACCTTTTTCCTCCCAATCTGGATAGTCGTTTGCATCCTTAGAACCATTGAAGCTTATAATTTAAAGCTTCACATGGTTAGTAGCTTAGGGTGCTCTAGCTCACTCACCTTCTTTATCATACTCTTCTTCTCCTTCATCATCCATATTACCTAAGTTAATCTTCCTTTGCACTAGTCCTCCTACTCCTCCATCTCAAACTTATCGAGTTAGGTTTTGTCCTCTTACAAGTCGAGTAACTTAGGAAGTATTTTGCATAGCCTCAATAGGTCGATAAGCCAATGCATAAATAGCTTTGGTCAAATTGGCTACGAGGTTTGCTACCTCATCAATTTGTTCATCTATACTTCTAGGGGTATTCTTAGGTTGTCATCCATAGTGGATAATACTACTATTGTCATCTCCAATGCCAACATTGACACTAGCATTCATTATTCTCTTTGATAAAACTCAGTAACAATCTCTAACTCTAAGAAACAATAGATATCGTCCCTTCAAGCCAACAACAACAATACACACACACACATACTTACACTTCTTCCATACAAATATTCAACTAATTTGTGAACATAACAATGACTCTAACAAACAATAAACCAAATTAAAATTTGCTTTGTTTTTGTATGTTCAAAACAAGGTAAAACAAAGTATGGAATCACAACAAACTTCTAAGCCTTCTACTTAAGCACTTACAGCTAATCTTCTATGCAACTTTAATACGCTACTTCAATAAACACTACTTCACAAAAGCTCAAATATAACTTGCCTAAATGAACCTCTACTCTAATACCAAGATGAGATGAACCAAAGGTAAAGATTAACAAGGCCAATTGTTAGGGTAGGTATAAGTTTATGGAAAGCTTGAAAAGAAGGGTGGAAAATGTATATGAATGATAATGAAAAGTAAAACAAGTAGACCTATAATTAGCTCTACAAGATATAACATACCAATGAAACCATCAAAGACTCATAGCTTAACTCGATGAGATGCATTAGCTGGTCTAATGAGGGTACTTACCACCTAGCCTTATTTAAGGGTTAGGATAAAAGTGAAGTAAGCAATAGAGAACAACACTCATGAAAGGAGAAGTGAATATTCAATATCAAAAAAAGTAAGATGATGGTGATAAGGGTACCTATTATAAGGGTATTTATACCCAAAAGATTAAGGCATCCTACCAAAAATGGAAAAGGGAAAAAGGATAATGTTTATAGAAGATTCTATCACAAGAGTCTTCAGACACATAATGAATGACTATTGGTTGTGCGCCTAACAAAAAGATGGACAACTGTTCAATTAGCCCAGGTGCTGCTGAGTGATGATACTGAGCCAAGGTGACAATTTAGTAATGCTGAGCTGAATAGGTGACTTTTCTTAAGTGAATTTAGCTTGGATATACTGGGTACAACTTGGATTCAAGTCAATTAAGCAACTAGTCAGATAGGCCAAGCTATTGTTTGAATGTATCTTGGGTTAGCAACTGGCGACTATTGATAAGTACAAGAAGGTTCGACTTAGCTAGGGCAGTAGGTCAGCAAATTACAGCAATTTGGATTCCTCAAGTGAGAAGCATGAAGAAAGAACTCATCCAACCATGCTTTCTAGTCCTCAGGCTTGGGTTTGGGGTCTAGTGGTTTGATTACTATCACCATATATCTTAGCATAATTATACTAATACGAATGAACAACAAATTTCAACTTCCCGTTGACTTAGATCGATCGAGACAATCTATAAAACCCAAGTTAAATAAATTAATTAATTAAGAGAATTAAAGGAAATACATGGTTTATTATTTTCAAACATTAGTATAGCATGTAAATAGGCTTTAAATACCAAAGGCACACTTATCTAAGGGAAAAGTTCAAATTCATATCTTTCCTTTCATGTTATTTTCTTCCCCTAGTATTCTATAACTAAGGATACAGTTCTTTTGTGTGATATATCAGAAAACTTAAGGGAGAATCCTCAAGAACACTTGTAGGTTTGGATTCAAGGAGTTAAGGGGTGGAAATTAAAGCAAAAAGTTAGTTTTTGCAAAGGGAAAGTCAAAATCAAGTAAGTCACTACTTATTCTATGAAGAAATTCATTTTTCTCTTATCTAAGCAGAGGAAACTCAAGAAAATCATGCCTTTATAAAGGAGTAGCATAGGAATCGTTGGTTAGACTGTTAGTATACTAAGAAACAACCAGTTGACTTAGATCAATCGAGACAATCTATAAAACCCAAGTCAAATAAATAAACTAATTAAGGGAATTAAAGGAAATAAATGGTTTATTATTTTCAAACATTAGTATAGCATGTAAATAGGCTTTAAATACCAAAGGTACACTTATCTAAGGGAAAAGTTCAAATTCATATCTTTCCCTTTATGTTATTTTCTTCCCCTAGTATTCTATAACTAAGGATACAGTTCTTTTGTGTGCTATATCAGAAAACTTAAGGGAGAACCCTCAAGAACACTTGTAGGTTTGGATTCAAGGAGTTAAGGGGTGGAAATTAAAGCAAAAAGTTAGTTTTTGCAAAGGGAAAGTCAAAATCAAGTAAGTCACTACTTATTCTATGAAGAAATTCATTTTTCTCTTATCTAAGCAGAGGAAACTCAAGAAAATCATGCCTTTATAAAGGAGTAGCATAGGAATCACTGGTTAGACTGTTAGTATACTAAGAAACAACAAGTAAGTCACCTTAAAACCCTTAAATTTGTTTAAAGATTCATTCTTGCTATGTCTATGGGGTTTAAGGGTTGGCAGAGGTTTAGATCATGATTTTTGTTGTAGGTTAATTAGAGGATGTTAAGGGTTGTTAGTGGTGTTTAGGAGTAAGTCGCCATAAGGGCAGTATATGTATGTGTGCAGTGAACTTGTATGTGTCTATGAATTTCAGTGGTGTTAAAATTCTTTTGTGCATATGTGTGGGTTGGTGTACATATGTTATATATATATATATATATATAATATTGGTTGCATGTGTATATCATATGTGTATGTGTGTTTTGTAGTATGTGTATGTATGTGGGTACATGATGAGAGAGAAAAGGGTCAAAGGGAAAAGATAGAGAGAGAAAGGGACAAGAGAGAGAGTGATGTGTATATGTGTATGAGAGCAAGATGAGAGAGAAAGGGGCAAGGGAGAGAGAAAGGGACGAGAAAGAGAGTGATGTGTATATGTGTATGAGAGCGAGATGAGAGAGAAAGGGGCAAAGGAGAGAGAAAGGGATGAGAAAGAGAGTGACGTGTGTATGTGTGTAAGTTTATGTGGTGGTGGGGACCAAAGAAAGAAAGTAACCTATGTGTTTGTATGTGTATGCTTATGTAGGGGTAGGGACAAGAGTGAAAAAGTTATAGGAGGCAATAGTTAGATGTGAACGAGAGAGAGAGAGAGAAAGAGCCTGGGGGGGGAGGAAGAATTAGAGGACAAGAGAGAGAAGATATATACATTAAATATATAATATGTATTTATGTATATATATGAATATGTTTTATTTTGTACATAAATCAAGTTAGTAATAATTTGTACAATTATATCTATGTATTTCTTTTATCTATGTCGGTTGTGTAATGGAAAGAATGTATCCACATTATGGGATGTCGAAAAGTAAATAATAAGATATGTAAAGGCATGTAGAGGATGGTTTGAAAGCTTAGAGTATGAGGTAAAGGGTTAAGTTAATGGGGAAGAGTGTTGAATAGAGCTAGGAAGTCTTAAATAAAATACTAAACTCGACATTTTATACTTTTGCATAGGTGCTAGAAGTTATAAGAAATCTGATCATATTGGAATAGGAGCTCTAAGTATAAGATACATGATTGATGATTTTGTGTGCTAGGTTAGCATATGATAACCTAACTTAATTGAAACTTAAACTTAATTATTTTGTTGTTTGTACTTGGCCTTGACTACTCATTAGTTGGGTTTAGTGGTGTTGGTGAAGTACTTAGCGATCTTTACTTAATGTTGTCCCCAATAGAGTCCCGCATTAAAATAACTTAGGTAGATTTAGAATGGTTTTGGCACTTAAGATGTTAAGAAGTACCCAACACCAATACCTATGTGTATGTATATGTGTGTGTGTGTATGTATATATATCTATTGCGTGTAAGGGGTTGTGAGTAACCCTAAGTCTCAAGATGCTATGATTATGCTATTTGTGGACTTAAGTGAAAAGATTAAAATGATTGTTTGCTACATTAATAGTGGTACTTGTATGTACGTTCTTGACTAGTTACTTATGTTTCACGCGCATGTGTGTGATATCTTATACTGGGCATCAACTCACCCTATGTGGATTGTTGTTTTTCAGCTACAAGGTTAAGTTATGAGGTATGTAATGAGGTTTATGCTGAGCATTCCGATTATGGCTATCTTTACTATGATGATGAAGGAGACTATTACTATTAACATGATAAAGCTGAAGCATCATAGAATAGTTGTAAGAGTGAATTATGAGGATTATGTCTATTCCATTGTAATTATTTATTTATGAGACCTTTATGGTCATATAGTCGCCTGTAACTCCTATTGCTAGTTTTAAGAGTTTAACTATTGTCAAAGCTATGGGACTCTAGTTCATGAGTTTAGTGTCCTTTCTATTCAAGTTTGTAGAGTTATGACAGTTTTTATAGTTATGTTACTATACTTGGTTGTAGAGATTGAGTGGTTGCCATTCCACTTCAGTTGCACATTTGAGGCTATTGCTTATAAGTTGGTAAGTTTAATGGAAAATTGTGGATTGTAAATAGGTACATGGATCCTTATATACCTTAACATGTTTGCTTCTAGGGCTTACAAGTGGTACAGTTGTAGCATCCTGGGTTTTAGGGTATTATAGCTTTTGGTGGTATTAGAGCTTAGGTTGAAGATCTTTAAGGAAGTAGGAATAATGACTTATAGGTGGTGAAGCATAAGAGGTATGAGTGGCTAAAGAGTTAGGCTTGAATCTAGGAATGATTTGTCAAGTGTTTAAGTATTGACCTTAAGTTATCTTTATTTCTCTTAGTGTTTCTTGTTTTCCTTGTTATTTATTGTTTCTTTTTGTCTACCTAACATTTAACTTTCTATTGGTTGTTTGTCCTTGTTTCCTTCTTTAGAATGCCACCTAGGAGAGTAGGTTCTAGTTCTTCTCAACTTTAGGACTATCCAACTAAAGGGCAAGATGCTCAAGGTAATCAGAATATGTAAGGGGGTTAGGGTACTTGAGGAGGTTATGGATTACTTGGTGTACAGAGGTTATAGGGCCAGTAAGGGTGCAGGCCTATGGATGTTAATGCAATTCAGTTACTAAATGTTATGAACAATCTGGTGGGTACCATGATCTAGTAGCAAGAGCAAATTAGACATGACATGTAGATGATCTTGCCTAATGATAATGCTTAGCATCAGGAAAGGTAAGTGGTCTAGTAGCTAGGTATGGACCTTTTCTTGAAAGTAGTTAAGGAGTTCAACCCTAAGCCCCACAATGTCATTGCTATTGTAGAGTAGATCAAGCATATAGAGAAAGCTTTTGCCATGGTTGAGGTTCTAATGCATCTCTAGGGTCGAATATATGAAGGAATGCCACAACGAAGTGAACCGAAAGAAAGTAGAAGAAGACTAGCAAAGTTCAAGTAGCTACCGATTAGATATGATGCACCAATCAATTACTCGGCCTACGATCTACTAGATATAACTTACTGATCAGAACTATAGGGTCACTTGCTACTATTCCTTACTAAAGGGAATAGATAAGAGTTAGAAAGACAGTAAGAACACTAGGGTTACTCAAAATAGAAACTCATATATTTTGATAATTAAAAGTGTGTAGTCTACTACAACAAATGGGGTTTATATACTAGCCCCACTAAGGTTATAAACATACATGGAAAAGACAAAAGGGTAATTTACAATTGAGATACATGAATGATACTAAAAAGGGTAAAAGAGAGAAAAAATATTTTGTACAAAAAAATAAAGAATCCTTCTGGATGTTATGCTAGAAGACATGTGTTGCATGGTGGCTAACATTTAGAAATATAGTATAGTTTAGACGAAATGAAGACAAGAGGGTCCACAATTAAAGCTAACCTAAGCTGGATCAGGTTAGAGCTCAGTCAATCAGTTATTAGAGAGTATTCAACTTGGATTAGGTTCATGTGTAGGTGGTTGGCTTGGACAATCATTTAAGACCAATACGCTCGGATGTTGTCTATGTCATGCCATGGTTACCCGATAAGTTGGTCTGTATGCTTAACAAGTCGACACGTTTGCTTAGTAGCTTCAGGAACTATATTCGCATATGTGAGAACTTGGTATTTAGGATAGTAATAGAGAGAAAAATGGAGGTTGGGATACGAATTCTTGTCTTTGATGGGGTTTTGAGCTAATATTCTCTATGTAAGTCTTGAAGTCCTCTATCTCGGTTATGCATGATCAGTTCAGGGAGTTGATTCCTATCATCCACTTGGGGGTCGGAAACATTTTCCTTCAAATACAAAGTAGTCTTAGGCTCTTGTTCTTCTAATTAGTGGGGAATTAGGTCGAACACATTAAAAGTAGAAGAAATACCATATTTCTCAGGTAGTTCAATCTGGTAGGCGTTGCAATTGATCTTCTTTAAGACCTTGAATGGACCATTAGCTCATAAGGATAGCTTACTCTATCCTAGGTGTAGAAATCGCTATCGGCTGAGGTGAATTCATACTAAGTTTCCTAGTCTGAAAGAAATAGATTATCGGCTTCGATTGGCTATCTCTTGTTGTCTCTAGTTGAACTTAGTAATCTTCCTTGTCACAAACTGGTGTAGTTCTTACAAATCCTAGGCTCAATCAACTCCAAATTAACTTTCTTCAACAGCTACAAGGGTACCAATCAAATCTAATGGAATAGTGGGATTGAAGCCATAGAAGACCTCGAATTGAGTCTTCCTAATAGTATTGTAGATAGTTTATTTGTATGCAAACTCCACAACTGGTAGATATAAATCCTAGTCTTTTATGTTCTTTCGCATGACAGCTCTAAGTAAATTGCTTAGCATCCTGTTCAGCACTTCAATCTAGCCATCAATCTGAGGGTAGCTACTAAAGCTGAACACAAGTTTAGTCCTTAGTCTTCTCTAAAGAGTCTTCAAAAAATAGCTCAAGAATTTTGTGTCTCAATCTAAAACAGTAGTTTTAGACACTCTGTGTAGTCGAACAACTTCCTGTAAAAATAAGTCAGCAATATATAAGACATCGTTAGTTTGATAACATGGGATAAAGTGTACTGTTTTGCTAAAGCAGTCCATTACAACAAATACTAAATCTTTTCCCTTAGATGTCCAGGGTAATCCTAAGACAAAGTCCATGTTAAGATCGGCCTAAGGTAAGGTTGGTGTTAGCAGGGGCATATGCTCTCCATGGGGCTCTCTTTTCCCCTTAACTCTTTTACACACCTCGCAACTTCCAACTACTTTATGGACATCCTTAGCCAAACTAAGCCATTAAAAATTTTGTTTCAATAGATTGGCTATTTTGTTCTCTCCAAAATGACTAGATAATCTACTACCATGAGATTCCCTCACTAGCAGCTCATGCGTAGAATAGTTTGATATACCCAGCCAATGATCCTTGAATAGATAGCCATCCCTAAGGTAATATCCTCCAATAGCAACTCCATCTTTTCATTGTTCTAGAATAAGACCAAAATGAGGATCGTGAGCATATTACTCAATGATAAGTGATAATCCCAATAACTTTGCCTATAAAGTGGTTAGTAAGGTTTGCCGATGTAACAAAGCATCAACGACCACATTAGCACTACCCTTCTTTTGTTGGATTACATAGGAAAACCCTTCTATGAACTCTAACCACTTGGCTTACCTTTTAGAAAGTTTGTTCTAATTTTCAAGATACTTCAATGATTCATGGTTAGTATAAATGACAAACTCTTGAGGTTGTATATAATGTTGCTAGACAATAAGAGCTCCGAAAAAAAGAGTACACCTCTTTCTCATATATAGAATAGTTTAATGTGGCACCATTAAGCTTCTTATTATGGTAAGCAATTGGTTGTCGTTCTTGCATCAATATGGCACTTATTCCAATGCCTAAAGCATCACATTCCAGCTTAAGCGGCTTATTAAAATAGAGTAAAGCTAAGATAGGGGCAGAGGTAAGGTTCTCTTTGACCTCCTTGAAGCTTTGCTCAGCTTAATCATTCCATCTAAAACCTTCACTCTTCTTAGTCAACTTAGTTAAGGGGGCCACAATGGTACTAAAGTTCTTGATGAATCACCTATAGAAGGAAGCAAGGCCATTAAAACTTTGAATTTCAATGATATTCTTCGGCGTCAGCCACTCTAAGATAGCTCAAACCTTCTCCCCATCAGCTCAGATTCCTTCCTTGATACTATCTATCCAAGAAAAACCACTTCACCTTGACAAAAGGTATAATTCTTTAAGTTCCAAAATAACTTATTGGTTCATAAAATATCAAAAACAGTCAAAGATGTTGAACATGGTTGTTCAAGTCAGCACTATATCCTAATATGTCATCAAAGCATATAAACATACATCGTTAGATCAGAAGGCACATCACATAGTTCATAAGCCTCATAAACATATTTAACGCATTTGTAAGTTCGAATAATATAACCAACCATTCATTGAGACCATGCCTTGTCTTCAAAGCAGTCTTCCATTCATCACCTGGTTTCATGCAAATTTGGTGATAACCACTTTGTACGTCAATCTTTTAAAATATTTTAGCGCCATAAATCTCATCTAACATATCATCAAGCTTCAGTATCAGATATCTATACTCGACAGTGATTCAATTGATTGCTTAGCTTTCGATACATATATGCCATGAACTATCCTTCTTTAGGATGAGCAAAGCTAGTCTGGCATAAAGACTCATGCTCTCCCTCACATATCCTCTTTCTATGAGCTCTTCCACTTACCTTTTTAACTCAGCAACCTACGTAAGATTCATTTTGTAAGCAAGTCGATTCGGTAAGGCGACTCTTGGCTGTAGATCAATACAATGCTCTATACCTCAGACTAACCTTTTTAACTCAGCAACCTACGTAGGATTCATTTTGTAAGCAAGTCGATTCGGTAGGGCAACACTTGGCTATAGATCAATACAATGCTCTATACCTCAGACTAAGGGTAGTCCCTTAGGCAACTCTTCAGGAAACAGATCTACAAATTCATCTATTAACCTTCGGATCTCATTAGGCACTTCTTTATGGTTTCTCATCTCTAATAATCTTCTAATTAATAAGAACATAGGCTCTTTGACCTTCTCAACAACTCGAAGCTCTTTCAACTCATCACTAAGGCTTTCTTCTTACTAGCTTGAGTGAGTTGATTATGGATCTCATTCATTTAGGTTAGTGTCATGGGTTGCAACACAATCTTCTTCCTATCCTTAACAAAGGCATATGTGTTCTCATGTCCATTGTGAGTAACACGTTGGTCTAACAACTAAGGTCTTCCAACCAATAGATGTGAAGTTCCCATAGGGACAACATTGCACACTACTTTGTCCTTGTATATATTCTGAACACTAAACGGCATAGTTACTTGCTCTGTGACATGCAGAGTACCCTTATCATGAAGCCAATGTAGTTTGGAGGTTGGGGGTGCTTAGAGGTCGGTAGTCTTAACCTTTGCACAAAGGACTATACAACGACATTAGTACAACTTCCTCCATCTAATATGATGGTGCATAGCTGTCCTTTAACGGTACACTTCATATGGAATAGATTCTCTCTTTAGTCTTCCTTGGAGTTCGATAAGGAACTCAGTACTCACCTCAGTATTATGGTCATCACCTTTCCCTTGTTGGCATAGACATAAGCCTCCTCTTCCTCCTTGGCTTAACCTTTCCTAACATTCTCTCCTCTTTGAGCTCCCTCTCATAGGTACTATCTACTAAATCTCCTCAAAGCACCATGGCACATCGGTTTAGATACTCGGTAGCCATGTGTTCGAAGCCTAAGCATTTGAAGCACTTCACTTCGCTAGTCTTACATCCTAAGGTATGTCCTCTTTCATATGTCCTCAAGATCAACTTAACCTCAATTCAACTCGACTGGCTTGCTCAACTTTCATCAAGTTGGTTGTTTTTCTTCTTAGCTCAGGAAGTTCTCCTCACCTTAGCATAAACTAGTCGACGCAGAGCAAGGGCTTAGAAAATGTTTGCTCAAGTTGGCTCAGAGCATTTGTCTTCTATTTTTCGGCCCTCTATGCTACCTTAATTGCCTCTTCTAAAATATAAAACCTTTGTTCTTCTACAATAATCTAGAAATGAACCTTAAACACTATGTGAGCCTCAGGTTCATCCACATTAGCTTGGATCATAAGCATCTAAAATTCTCTGATGTAATCATTAACAGATCGGCCTCCTTAGCAAAGTTCCTACAGTTTGGTAAATGTGTCTACAAGTAAGTCTTAGGCACAAATCTAGCCCTTAACAACCTCTTCATCTTATCTAAGTTCCAATTCCTCATCTTCCATCCCTTGCTTTAGCTACATTTAGATTTTTCTACCATATAGCAACATATCCAGAGAACTCAATTGTAGCAAGTCGCATTTTAACAACATTTGTATAACAATCAAACACTTTCTTTACCTTCTCTTCCCACTCCAAATATTCATCTGCATCTCCATTTCCACTAAAGGATGGCATTTGGACCTTAACATTGTCTAATCCTTGAGGAACTCAGCATCTTTGCTCTTATGCTCAATAATCATTACCCTCTTCTTCTTCCTTCCCATACTCTTTGGCATCTATCTCCTCATCATTATCCTCAATCCCCTCCAGCTCCAGCCTTCATTTAACAACTTAGTCTACCACTCCTCCAACTCCAAGGGGTTGAACTGGGTGATTAGCTAGGCTACCTTAGCCATAATACCTCTTTGGAACATTTTTGGGTAGGTTATGGTATGGTATACCTTGGGATTGTTGTCTATTAATTTTCACCACAATAACTAGACTCTCAACAAGATTAGTGAGTATATCAAGTTTATCATCAATTGACCCTAAAGTGTTGCTACCATTATGAATAAGACTAGGTTGAGCATCGCCACTATGGTCACCAATAACACCTTGAATACTCGAATCTGAGATGGAATAATACTTCTCAAACAAATTAACAACACAATATACAGAAAACACTACTACCTTACTACCCAAAACTTCGACTAACACACATTAACAACTTCAACACCCAATAATCACTTAAACAAGACAGAAATGAACTTACATTTTTTTTCATAATGAAAAACAAAGTAACAACAAAAACTGTACTTACCAACACACAAATTTCACTATATAGCTCAAAACTTCATAACTTACTTCACATTAACACATTAAGGTAGCTATGGAAGGAACATAGCAACCACAAACAGCAAACTCAAACCAAAACTTCACTGCAACTTTACACACTCCCTCTAGAAATCATATTCCGATACCAATGAAGCTGATACATCCCCAAGGTAGAACATAAGGAGGAACACTACAACAAAGTGAACCAAAAGAAAGTAGAAGAAGACTAGCAAAGTTTAGGTAGCTACCGACTAGATATAATGCACCAATCGATCTTACTCGACCTACAATCCACTGGATATGACTCATCAGTCCGAATTATAGAGTTATTTGCTACCATTCTTTGCTAAAGGGAATATATAAAAGTGATAAGGTTAATAAGAACACTCGATTTTCTTAAAAGAGAAACTTATATATTCTGATAATTAAAAGTATGTAGTCCACGTACAACAAATGGGGTTTATATACTAGCTCCACTAAGGTTACAAACATACATAGAAAGACAAAAGAGTAATTTAAAATTGGGATAAATGAATGATACTAAAAAGGATTAAAGAGACAAAGAATATTCTGTACGAAAAAATAAAGAATCCTTCTAGAATGTTGTACCAGAAGACATAAGTCAGAGATCAGTCAAAGCTCAATCAATCAATCGCTAGAGAGTATTTGGCTTAGACTAAGGTCATGTACTGGTGGTCAATTCGAGATATCGACTTAGATAGTCATTTGAGGCTGATACACTCGAATGTTATCTATGTCATGTCACGATTGCCCAGTAGGTCGGTCTATATGCTTAGCAGGTCAACATATTTGCTCAGTAGCTTCAAGAACTATACCGGCACATATGAGAGCTCGATATTCAAATTGGCAATGGAGTGAAACATAGAGGTCGGGATAAGAATTCTTACCTTAAATGGGCCTTCAGGTTAATATTCTCCATGTAAGTTCTTAGAGTTCTCTAGCTAGGTTGTGCGTGATAGATTCAAGGAGTTGATCTTATTAGGTTCCAAATGATAACAAGGTGGACTACACTTCTTTCATGCTAAGAGGTGATGCATTGAAGTAGTAAGATGGCGCCCTACGCGTAGAGCTTAATATGGGGGCCTACACTTGGGAGAGGCTCAAGGACAGGTTTTTCGAGCACTTCATTCCTTCTAATATGAGAGAGTAGATGCAGCTAACCTACCAAACCCTTTAGCAGGGGAGTAAGACTATAGCAGCCTATGAGGCCAAGTTGGATCGGTTAGCCCGTTTTATACCCAAAGCTTTCAAAAGGGATAAGTAATCAAGGATTAGCAGATTTATTCACAAGTTAAAGCTCGAGCTACAAGAGAAGGTTGCAGCCTTTTAGCTTATAACTTATACAGCAATAGTTAGTAAGGCCAAGTGTTTAGAGTAGCTTATGAAGAGGAAGTAAGAGCGATTAGCTCGCAAGGCAAAGGTGGCCTTAAGGAAAAGGCTTATGCTAGGTTATATGGTGCTAAGGCTAAACAGGGCGAAGAGGCCAATCCTAAGGGTAATTATCAAAAAGGGTGGAGAAAAGCTAGTGGTAGTGCAATCTAGACCTATAGTGCTGCCAGCACTAGTTAAAACTAGAGCGGTTGTACCAGTTGTGAAGTGCGCATAATGTTTTGAGCCTCATAAGGTGCCATCTTGTAAGTAGGTAACAAAGGTGTGTTTTCTATGTAGGAAGACCAAGCATATGAGCAAGGAATGCAGAGAGACTATTATTCTACACTAGGGTCTATATTATAAATGTAGCCAGAGAGGACACCGTATGGTAGAATGCAAGGATATATGTAGCCAAGTAGCTTAGAAAACACCAGTTGTGAGACCCCAAGTAGTTCCTAGAGTGACTTGTCCTTAGTAGGCAGGCCCACGATAAAGAGCCCAAACCAATGTCTTCGTACTTCAACAGTAGGACACTACCTATGACATAGATACCATGGCAAATGCACTTTCTATCCTATCCTATAGTATTTATGTGCTTTTTTATACTAGTGCTTCCCACTCATGTATGGCTAAATCTTTGTACATATGTGTGGTTTTCATGCTTCTTTTTTGGATACTTGCTTAGCTGTGATACCCCTTTAGGAAGTGGAATGGATTTAAATCGAATCTGTAAAGATGTAGAGATATTGATTAAGGGAAGGGCTTTAGCAATAGACTTTTTGGTGTTGGAGCTATCAGATTTTGAAGTCATTCTAAGGATAGATTAGTTGTCAAAGCATCATGCCACACTCGATTATTATAATTGAGTGGTATTCTTTCAACTCTCAAGAGAAGTACATTTCAGTTATATAGTAGAAATTCAAAGGCCAACTTGATGTGTTTCATACGAGTTATGGGAATGGCTTACTATAGCTGCCTTAGAGGAAGAAGCAAACAAGACTAAGTCGAAGTTACAGTTAATGTCAGTAGTGCAAGAGTATTCAGACGTATTTCTAGAAGACTTACCAGGTGTTCCCTCTAACAGGGAGGTTAAGTTCAACATTAATCTATTCTCGAGGAAAAAAAACCGATTTCAAAACCGAATGGCACCTATGAAGCTAGTCAAGCTAAAGAAGCAATCATAAGAGTTAGAAGATAACAGCTTTATTAAGCTCAACACGTCACCTTAGGGAGCTTCAGTACTGTTTGTAAAGAAGAAGGATGGGAGTTTACAGATGTACATTGACTATTGAGATTTGAATCAAGTCATGATAAAAAAAAAAATAATAAGTATCCCCTTTAAAGGAACTATGACCTCTTTGATCACTTACGGGGTGCATAGGTCTTTTTCAAAATAAACTTGTGCTCAAGGTATTATTAGTTGATGATCAAGGCTAAAGATGTAGAGAAGATAGCTTTCAAAACTAGGTACTGGTTGTATGAATTTCTAGTGATGCCTTTTGGTCTAACAAACACAATAATAGCGTTCATAAATCTCATGAATCAGGTATTCAAGGAGTACCTTGATAAGTTTTTTGCTGTTTTTATTGACGACATCCTCATTTACTCTAAGAAATGAGAAGACATGAAGAGTACTTGTGGATTGTATTTAGGGAAGATAAGGAAAGAAAGGCTTTATGCTAAGTTCAACAAGTGCGACTTTTGGTCGGACCAAGTAGCTTTCTTGGGTCATATTATGAATCAAGATGGTATAGTTGTAGACCTAGATAAAATAAAGGCAGTTGTTGAGTAGCCCAAACCTACTATCGTATCAAAGGTCAAAAGCTTTCTAGGTTTAATCGATTGCTACCTAAAGTTTGTAAAGGGCTTTTCTAAAATTACAACTCCTTTGACCCGATTAACTCAAAAAGGGGCTAAGTTTGAATTGGATGATAGTTGTCAAGTAAATTTCTAGTAGTTGAAGGGTAGATTAGTGATGGCTCCAATACTATCCTTACCCCACAGAAGGGAAGAGTTTGTTATTTACAGTGATGCCTCCATTCAAAGGTTAGGGTATGTTCTTATGTAGGACAATAAGGTGATTGCATATACTTATCACTAGCTCAAGTCGTATGATAAGAATTATCCAATTCATAACCTAGAGTTAGCAGCTGTGGTACATGCTTTAAAGCTTTAGAAGCACTATGTAGTAAGAGAGAGGTGCAAGGGGTACACGAATCACAAAAGGCTCAAGCATTTCTTCACTTAAAGAGATTCAAATATGGGGTAGAGGCGTTGGCTAGAGCTAATTAAAGACTGTGACCTAAACATCCACTACTACCCAAGTAAAGCTAACCAATGCCTTAAGTAGGAAGAGATAAGGAAATTTGGCTAGCTTGATAACTACTTGGAGACCGTTATTTGAGTAGATGCATCGACTTAAGTTAAAGGTGTTTACTAGAAAGGCTGGGGCTAAATTGGCAAGCTTAAGGATATAGCCTACCCTAACAGATTAGATTAAAGCTGCACAGCTAGAAGATTAAGGAATCCAAGAGATTATGGGTAAGATAGAAGTAAGGAAAGCTCTAAACTTTTTAAGAGATGTAGAAGGAGTTGTGAGGTTTAAGGGTAAACTATGTGTGCAAATATAGCAAGGTTTGAGAAGTGAGATTCTAAAAGAAGCACACTACTCAGCTTATTCTATTCACCCAAGAAGCAGAAAAATGTATAAAGGTTTGAAAGATCACTACTAGTGGAACAATATGAAGAGATAAATAGTATAGTATGTGTCTAGGTATCATATGTGTTAGCTAATCAGAATTGAGCATCATAAATGCATCTCCAGGGTTAGACACATGGAGAAACACCACAACGAAGTGAGCAGAAAAGAAAACAAAGAAAAAGCTAGCAAAGCTCGGGTAGCTATTAATGGATATTACACTCCAATTGATCTTACTCAGCCTATAAGCTACCAGATATGGCTCACCTGTCCGAACTGAAGGGTCACTCGCCACTACTCCTTACTAAAAGGAATAGATAAGAGTTAAAGGGGAATGAGAACACCAGGGTTGCTTAAAAGAAACTTGATTAAATTCTGATGTTGAGGATTTTTTTTTTTTTTTGTCTATGTATAATTAAGTAGGGGTTTATATACCCATCCACTATGGTTACGTTACATATATGAAAAGATAAAAAGGTATTCTTACAATTAGGCAACATAAAACATACTAAAAAGGATAAAACAGATGAAGAATATTCAATATGAAAAAGTAAATAATCTCTTAGAATATCTTGCTAGAAGACACATGTCAATTAGTGGCTCGATGTCAGTAACATCGTATAAGTAGACGAGAAGAATTGCAATCAAGTGCTAACCTTATCTAGATCAAGTCGAGGCCTAGTTAATCCCGCTGTAGTGTAGTTAGCTTGTGCTGGGGTCAAACGTTTTTAGTTGGCTAGGGAGTTAAGCTCAGATGGTCTTAGGGCCATCTACTCGGATATCCTATCATAGTACAATTGTTCAGCAAGTTTAGCACACGTGAAAGTTAGGCAGTTAGGTTGGTAGAAAAGGGGAACACAGAGATCAAGATAGGAATTTCAGTCTTAGATAGGGCTTCTAGCTGAGATTCTTCAAGTGAATTCTCCGAGTCCTCTAGCTTGGCTTCATCTAATCAGTCTAGGGGGTTGATTCCTATTAATTAGAGGTAGGCTAGTAAGTTGCAGCCTTTGCTAGTACCTAAATGGAAGTGAGAGCACATGACCATGGATTTTGCTACTACCCTACCTAAAACTTTGGCGAAGCATAACATTGTATGTTTGACAGTAGGTAGCTTAACTAAGTTTGTACACTTCATCCCTATAAACATTAACTATCAATTAAGAAAGCTCACTAAGTTGTATATTCAAGAGGTAGTGAGGTTGCATGGGATACCAACATCTATCACATATGATAAGGACACTCAATTTGTTATTCACTTTTACAAAAGCCTACAGAATGCTTTGGATACTAAACTCCAGTTCAGTACTACTTTCCATCTATAGACAAATAGTTAGTCAAAGTACACCATTCAGATTTTAAAGGACTTGTTAAGACCGTACACACTTGACTTTGGTAGGCATTAGGATAAGCATTTAGCTTTAGTGGAGTTCGCTCATAATATTAGCTACCATACCACCATTCAAATGGCTCCATTTGAAGCACTATACAATCAGAAGTGCAAATCGCTTACTTACTAAGATAAGGTAGGTAAAAGACAATTGGCGAAACTAAACTTGGTGTAGGAAGTAATAGATAAGATCAAGCTAATTCGTTAGAGGATGTAAAATACCCAAAGTAGGTAAAAGAGTTACGTTGATAAGGGAAATCTCCCTCTATAGTTTTACGCAGGCTAGGAAGTACTGCTGAAAGTTTCCCTAGTTAAGAGTGTGGTCAGATCTAGCTTAAGGGGTAAGTTGAAACTAAGGTATATAGGCTGTTTCAGAATCATAGAAAAGATTAGCAAGGTAGCCTACAGGTTGGAGCTTCTACCATAGTTAGAGGTTGTGCACAATGTATTCCATGTATCCATTCTAAGGAAATATAAGAAGCCCAATCCAAATCACAAAGATTAACCACATGTACAAGTAGTAGATTTAGAGTTAGTAAAGTTATAGCCAGATATGTCGATAGTAGAACAACTGGTAAGGATAGTCAATACTAAAGTACAACAACTAAGGAAAAGGGCTATAACTTATGTCAAAGTTCAATGGCTGAACTAGTCGGAAAGAGAGGTAACTTAGGAGCTTAAGGAGGAGATCAAGAGCAAGAATCCAAAATTGTTTAAGGATTTAGGTATGCAAACTTTTGAGGATGAAAGTTTTGTTAAGGGGGGGAAAAGCTGTAAAACCCAAGTCAAATAAATTAATTAATTAAGGGAACTAAAGGAAATAAATAGTTTATTGTTTTCAGACATTAGTATGGCATGTAAATAGGCTTTAAGTATTAAGGGCAAACTTATCTAAAGGAAAAGTTCAAACCTATATCTTGCCCTCCCCCCCCCCACATTATTTTCTTACCCCAATATTCCATAACTAAGCATACGATTCTTTTGTGTACACTACTAGAAAACTTAAGGGAGAATCCTCAAGAACACCCATAGTTTCGAATTCAAGGAGTTAAGAGGTGGAAATCAAAGCAAAAAGTAGGTTGTTGCAAAGGGATAATCAAAACCGAGTAAGTCACTACTTATTCTTTAAAGAAATTCATTTTTCTCTTATCTAGGTAAGGGAAACATAAGAAAATCGTACCTTTACAGAGGAGTAATATGGGAATCACTGGTTGGAATGTTAGTGCACCAAGAAACAACAAGTAAGTCACCTTAAAACCCTTAAATTCGTTCAAAGATTCATTCTTATTATGTGTAGGGAGTTTGAGGATTGGCTGAGGTTTGGATCATGATTTTTGTTATGGGTTGTTTAGAGGATGTTAAGGGCTGTTAGTGGTGTATGCAAGTAAGTGGCCATAAGGGAAGTGTGTGTATGAATGGAGTGAACTTGTATCCGTCTATGAATTTCGATAGCATTAAAATGCTTCTATGTATGTATGTCGGCCGTTATGTGTGTGTTATATATATAATATTGCATATGTATGTGTGTCATGTATATATATGTTTTATAGTACGTGTACGTATGTATATGTATGTGTGCACATCATTAGAGAGAAAGGGTCGAAGGGGAGAGACAAAGAAAGAAAGGGACGAGAGAGAGAGTGACATATATGTATGTGTATAGGTTTGTATGAGAGGGAAACAAGAGAGAAAGGGGCGAAGGGGAAAGATAACAAGAGAAAGGGATGAGAGAGAGAATGACGTATGTGTGTGTGTATGTGTATGAGTTTTTATAGGGGTAGGGACGAGAGAAAGAGAATGACCCTTATGTGTATGTATGTGTGTTTGTGAGGAAATAGGGATAAGTGAGATGATAGAGTGAGAGAGAGATAAGGGGTGATAGTGAGATGTGAGAGAGAGAGAGAGAAAGAGAAGGGCAATTGTCGAGTCTAATTTTTCGATTATCTATTTTTTTAAAATTAATTTCTCCATTTCCTGATTAATACTAAACCCTAACCCATTTAATATTAATCATTAACCAAAGAAATTGAGAAATTCCAGTTTTTTATTGAAAATCATTTTTGGAGTCGCCACCCGACCGAAGTCGAGAAAAGAAAAAGAAACCGTAATCAATCGGGTGGATTGATTTCGATTTCGCTATCGGTCTTTGATTTCAATTTTGAATGAAGAACTAGAGGGTTCCAAGTTCGGGGGCTAACTTATTAAACCCCAACGGGTACCACTATTTATTTGCCGAAATTAGGATTATTTTTCCAAATTATAATATTTAAATAAATAAATAAAATCAAAAGAAAAAAGAATCTAAGTTTCTACATATTTTATCGTCGCCCCGAATGTGCCTATGTACCCGTTAGCTAGGAACAGACGATCGTAGTTCTTTCAAAAAAAATCTTTAGTGTGTTGATTGATTTTAATTTTGAAAACTGACCGAGTTCACGTTATTATCAATTTAGTTTTTCAAAGAAAACTCTAAAAGAGCCCTAATTCACTAAGTCTTTTATTCTTATTTTATAAAAACTCTCTAAAAGTCCTATTTTTTAAAACGGGATTTCTATTTTTTATTTTTATTTATTTACAAAATAAATTTTTCTAAGTGAGAAAATCCTAAAGTCATAATGCTAAAAATATACCTAAGCATATAAATACATACACGTATATCTATTTACCTATCATGTCATAAACTTAACTAAATAACTAATGGAATTATAATGATAAATAAAGAGTCAAATAAATAAATAAAATAAAATAACCAAAACCGAACCTGACTTGGGCTGTTCGGTGAAGTGTTGGTATTGGTTCGTCAAGCATGGAGACGTGACGGTCAGTGCTAAATCATGTGTTGTGATGCTGTTTTATAGAATGTACTGCTATTCGCCTGGCGTTGCTGCTACCCGTCTGGTGTTGTTGCTGTCTGTCTAGTGTCGCTATTTTGTTCGCTGATGTCTATTGTACTGCTGTTTGTATTCGCTAATGTCCACTACGCTGCTTTTCTGTTCGCTGATATCCGCTGTGCTGCTATTTTGTTCTGCGCTGCTGTTCGTTGTGCTACTGTTCTATTCGCTGATGTCCGCTGCGCTGCTATTCTGTTCGCTGATGTCTGCTGTGCTGCTGTTCTGTTCCTGTTTTCATTTTTTAATTGTGGTAGGATCATGCAGCCTCCGTTGTTAATTTTTCTTTTATAGAGTCCAAATCAGATCATATCATATCTTATTGTATCTAATTAAACTAGATTCAAATTTTATTCAAATTTGATTTAACCAATATTTATATGATTTGATTATATATGAATCTGATTTTAAATCTTACTTCTGCATAAACAAAAAAATAAAGACATAAGTGCCTGCTAAAACTCGAACCCGTAACCTCTAACTAAATCTACCCAAATACTCCATTGCTTATCCATTAGGCCATTGATTGCACCTTGATATTCATTACCATTAAATTATATTTAAACTATCCGATTCCCTAAAATAAAACTTTTAACTAAACTAAAACTAAAACTAAAACTAACACTAAAACTAATTATTCCTAATATAAATTACTCCCTAAAAATTTACGAAATTTTTATGATTTTTCCTTTTCTTATTTTTTTTTTGTATTTTCATTATTTGTTAATTTTTTATTATTTTTATTAATTTTTTTATTTTTTTTAATTAGGACTCTTTTTGTAAAAATAAAAAATTAAGACTATGGAAGGGTAAAAATTAAGTGTCTATAACGATAGAGAGAGGAAGAGAATTAAAGGACGAGAGAGAGAAGATATATATATTAAATATATAATATGTATTTATGTATATATATGAATATGTTTTATTTTGTATATAAATTGAGTTAGTAATAATATGTATAATTATATATATATATATATATATTTCTTTTATATATGTCGGTTGTACGATGGAAGGAATGTGTCCACATTATGGGATGTTGGGATGTCAAAAAATAAATAAGAAGATATGTAAAGGCATGTAGAGGGTGGTTTGGAAGCTCAAAGGGTTAAGTTAATGGGAAAGAGTATTGAATGGAGTTAGGAAGTTTTAAATAAAATGCCAAACTGGACATTTTATACTTTTGCACAAGTGATAGAAGTTAAGAGGAATCAAATCATATTGGAATAGGAGCTCCAGGTATGGGATACATGATTGATGATTATGTATGCTAGGTTAGTGCATGATAACTTAACTTAACCGAACCTAGAACTTAATTGTTTTGCCAATTGTGCTTAACTTCAACTACCTTCTGGTTGAGTCAATTGTGTTGGTGAGGTACCTAGCGATCTTTGAATGATACTGTCCTCTATGAAGTCCAACATTGAAATAACCCAGGTAGATTTAAGATTGTTTTGGTACTCGAGTATTAGGGAGTATCTAACACTAATACCTATGTAGTATATATATATTGCATGTTAACGGTCATGAGTAACCCCAAGTTTGAGGACGCTAGGACTATACTGTTTATGGACTTAAGTAAAATGATTAAAATGGTTGTTTACTACATTAATAGTGGTACTTATGTGTATGTGCTTGACTATTTGCTTGTGTTTCACGTACATGTGTATAGGATCTTATATTGGGCATTAGCTCACTCCATGAAGATTGTTGTTTTACAGTTGTAGGGTCAAGTTACGAGACATGCAATGATGTTTATGTTAAGGATTTTGGTTATGACTATCTTTACTATGATGAGGAGGGAGACTATTACTATTACGATGGTGGAGCTAAGGCTTTGTAGATTAGTTATAGGAGTAAATTCTAAGGATTTAGGTATATTTCCGGTGTAATTATTTATTTATAAAACTGGTGTGGTTATGGAGTTACCTATAACTCTTATTGCTAGTTTTAATAATTTAATTGTTGTTGGAGCTATGAGACTCTAGTTTATGAGTTTAGTGTCTTTTTTGTTCTAAGTTCGTAGAGTTATGATAGTTTTTAAAATTATGTTATTATACTTGGCTGTAGAGATTAAGTGGTTGGCATTCTACTCCTGTTGCATATTTGAAGCTATTACTTGTAAGTTAGCAGGTTCAATGGAAAATTGTAGATTGTAGATAAGTACATAGATCCTTGTATGCCTTACCATGTTTGCCTCTAGGGCTGACACATGGCAAAGTTATGACATCTTAGGTTTAGGAGCATTACACAATCTACAATTGACTAACTTAACTCGACTTAATTGAACTTAACTTAACGTAATAGGACTCAACTTGACTTAATGCCAATGGGGCCTATCACTTTGACATAAACCATACAAATTTACCATTCCTTCCCAATTGGATATTCATGTTAATACATATGAAGATTACTTTTTTATCATTTCTTGTTGCTTCTTGTTATAATTATCTACTTGCTTTTTTTTTCTATGGTCCTTACTAATTAATTCAAGTACATATATTTTGTTCAAGCATTCTTATTTCATGTTTGTTGCATACTATAAAAGGTTGAGTAAGTAAGTTTTATTTCTTTTCAAGTGTTCATGTATTATCTTTATAATTATTGTTACTAGGTTTTGCTGTTCGTATTTACATTGTCGTCTATTGGATTGATGGTAGAGATGGATTGATGATGTTTTGATATTTAGAACTAAGTTTTATCTTTGGATTTAGGATTTTTATTTAATTTAATTATTGTTAGAATATCTAGGGGTCGATCATAATGTACAATGGGGTAAGGTTTGGCTTGTATGAGTAGGTTTATAAATAATAAGGGTTATAGATGACTATTTTGTAAGGTTATTTCTGTGTACAGTGAAGAAAGTAGTAGGATAAATAGTTAGTTTGACTCTAAATCAATTGTTAATTAATTCAAATGTTATAAGAGGTGATGAAAAACATTTTCCAAGGCTGTGTTGTAGATGGTTAAGAGGAAAAGGTTATATGGTTTTACTCTAGTTCATTCATAATATAGGTTCATGTAGTACAAGGGATACATTCTTTATGGTTGGTCTTGTAGAAGGTTAATAGGGTAAGGGTTGATATATGACTTGGTTTTAAATTGTGTTTATCCCTCCCATTGTAAATTTTAGTGATATTTTATAACTAGGAATATTAGTTGTAATCGACTTAACATACATTTGTCTAATTCATAAGCTTAAACAAGATAACAACATAGTTATACTTCTATTGGAAACTTTTACTAAGTAAATAAATAATAGATAAGTCAATATATATAATCATGATATGCAAAATAAACTCATTACTAGTCATGAGAGATCTACTTGTACAAAAAAGAGAAGACATAAGTTCTGGTATGAGGTTATTGTTTATGGTAGATACTTAATTTTTCTTACACATGTTAAGTCTTTTATCAATTCTAAAGTTCATATGTAGTAGTATAAAATATAAATAGATCACACATATTAAGTTCAAAATAATTATAAATGATATAATTTTTGTTCATGATCAAATTACATCGATTTACAACAATAGCATCTAGATTCCTAGTTACATACATATATAGAAGCAAACATCAATCTTGGTTATATCCAATTTCATAACTATAAAAACCTATATAAGCAAAGATATCTCTTCAACTTAGAGTTTATCGTGTACCCTTAATACATTAAGAATCTAAACATGTTTAAAGTTAAATTATGTTAGATTAGCATAAGAGCACTCTTTTCAATTGGAAGTTATTAGGGCATATGTAACTTTATGAAAAGTCATTTAGACAAGTTCTTAAAACCTAAGGTAAATATGTATAAGAACTATTAATCATCTTAGCTATCTAAATTAGTAGTGACTCTCACCTGGTCTAATGGTCTAATCGATCTATCACCAAAAATAGCCCAATTCATCACTTTTAGTTCCAAGATTCAATTATCAATTGCTATAGTCGTTAACTCATCAATTATAAGTTTATCTAAACTTCCATTCTCTGTCTAATTTGAAGTTCGACTCATGGTTCACTTAGGTCTTTTTCAAAATTCTTTTCTAGGTTTACTTCCCCATCCAATCTATTTAAAGATCTCATTACATTTCTAATCATCCTATATCTCCCTAACACGTATACTCAATAATAATATCCAGCTTAGTATGTATTCTCAGAAATATTAAGAATAGGAAATCCATCATCTTTAACTTCTATTTCTAACATTAGGTTAGGACTTTCATATTCGTCTACTACATTCATAAACTACATCATCACTTATGGTAGACTAATCTTCTATAAAAAGTTCTACCCCATATCCATTCATTTTTTAATAACTTCCATTCTTAAATGAAACATCCAAACTTAAGATACAGTATTTAGATTATTTAGAGTATAGATCACCTTATGAACACCGACGTCATCTACCTTCATCAGCTCTTAAACCTTATCCATATCTCTATTTATAGTAAGAACTTCATAGACTTCCTCATCATCTACATACAATTGACCTTCTACATTAGTTTCTACAACTCGTGCTCCATTAGGTTTTACAACTTGTTTATTTTTTGACATAGCTTTTATAAGGTCATCATTACGTTCTATCTTATCTTCTATGTAAGGTTCTACTAGACCTTCTACAAAAGTTTCTATAGGATCCTCTTTATTAGGTCTAACCTCTTCCTTTCCATTAGGTTCTACATCAATTTCTACAAAAGGTTCTATAGGGTCCTCCTCATGTGATTCTATGCTATCTTTTCTATTAAACTCTCCTCATCAAGCTTTAATTTAAACTTCTATAGAAGGTTCTATAATTTCTAAAAATAGCCTTCACTAAACTCTTTACATGAGGTTCTACAAGTTCATCTATACTTGCTTGTAGTTTTTTTACTTAATATTCTATAAGATCTTCTACAACTAGATGCTATAAGATTCTTTACTTCCCTTTATATCTATAAAGTATAGCTAAATAATCACATGTTCATTTCCATAGTCCTGTAAGTTAGCTTAAAGGAGAGTTAGCAAAGTTTTAAATTCTTATATGAGGATTTTATTATCCTATGTTCTTTTACTTATGTAAGATAAATATACACCTGAAGTCCATATCTTTTAACTACCCATTTACTACATACTCTCACTTTGATACCTAATTTTAGTCAAGACGCTTTAGAATAAGTTCCTTAAGAATTGTACACCAAAAGTCCTTAGGGAATAGTGCTTTAATACTACTTAAGGATTGTCATGCCTTAAGAGTAGTAGAGTCATATTAGTCCCATTATGCATACTAACTTATGACAAAAGCTAGCCACTCAGTTACTATCATAAACTCGGTACACGTTATGCACATATGGCTAAACAACTCTAAAGTATCTTCAGTTCAATATCTAAAATAAAATAGAGACATTTGATTCATATAATTCTTTTCAAAAATACCAATTTGATTCATATCTTTATTTCAAAAAATAGATATTTACATGGAATTTTTATATAAGAAAATTTATAAAAGAATACTAAAATTATGTTTATACTAAATACAATACTATAAGTTAGTCCAAGTCATACACATAGCTTAGTTGACTACAAAATGAAGACAAAAAAGAATATTCTAAGTCTATTTACTTCTCACTTCAGACCCATTGCTCAACTTATATATGTCTGAAGGTTAATTGATCTTGGTGTCTATCTTCTAGGACCTACAAAATAATTATTGGGATATGAACAACCACTACTTAGTAAAGGGACAGACACAGAAGGATACAAAACATAACAACAAGTAAGGTTATCAAGTAGTTAGTTAGATGCAATACGATGCAATCAAGCATATGCCATCTATACGACATTATCCAATCCATCGCAAAGTTAGAGAAATCATACCCGTTCTAACCTCGATTAAGGAGTTTTGATACGATAGAAGCTTGCCTCCAAGCAAATCTAAACCATACCTAAACTTATGCAATAGGGCTTACTCCTTTAGAGACCTCTTTGAACCAATGCCACCAACCACATCACGACTTCTTCTCTTGTCACTTAGTTCAACCTTAAGGGTAAGGGAAGACTAGTTTCTATTACCTTGTTGAAAGGTTGGTGTTTAGTTAAATAATCCTAATTGTTCCCCTTAGTAGGTTATGATGCATATTTGGTTAGTATTTAAGTTTGGCTTAGTCCATTTTAGAAGTGATCAACCAATTCCAAACATTCAAATCAAGAAGCAAAACACAATAAAGCAATCATAATAGGTAGCATAATATTGAAATAAAATAGTATAACAACTTTTAAGCACATAAGTTACATGCACACAATGAATTATGTTACAACCATGAACAAGTATACAGCTCAACCTCCTAATACTTTTATATAATACTCTAAAATGCCATTAAGCATCAATCCCACTCACTCTTGCAACTCTAATTCCCTAATCCTCTTAAAATTGATGTCCTTATATTGTAAAACATATTTTAGTTTCAATGCAATTCATTGGAGTAAGAGTGTTTTAATTAGTGTACTTTGTTTAGTCCTAACATTCTTTTAACATTCAATAGGTTTGGTTACAAGTATTAAGTGTGATGACTCCTACATAAGTTATTTAGACTTTGTAGTTAACCTACAACTAGGTTTCTTAGATTTAGAGTTACTTCTACACAACTTATACTAAGGCCTCTTAGGCCTAGAATGCCTTCTATTCAAGTTTTTACTAAGGTTTTAACCCATATTTTTTTATATGTAACCATCTACATAACCTTCTACTATGGTCTATTAGGAGTAGTGTAGCTTCTACTCAAACTTCTACTAGGGTCCTTAGTTATATTCTTTGCCTATTGGACCGTTTATTGAAGTTTCTACTAGTGTCTTAACTCATATCCTTTATCATAGATCCTTCTACTAAAGTTTCTATTGTAATAACTTGTAGTAAACTTGATTCAAGGAAGATTCTACCATATCTTCTACATGTCATTGGTTTGCACCGGCATCCATACAACCTTCGGTAGAACCTTCTATAGCCACCAATTATCAACTCCTTGTTTAGCTCATCCAAAACTTCTATAGCACCTTTTACAAGCACTAAATTTACTCCACTTCACAAAAAACTCAACTTTTCACACTTTTCTTCACTTTGTTCATTCCCAACCATGTCAAAACTCCACCAATATTAACTGGCATGGATCGAAACTCAACCACATTAACATGTATAACTTGAAATTCAATCGAAAAGAGTACTAAACACAACTAATTAACTAATATACCTAAAATACATATATTAGGCCAAAAAATCATAACTTTTAGGGTGAAAATAATTCATGTATAGCTAAAATCTTCAATTTAATATTGATTTTTAAGGATTTTTAACAAAAATGACCAATTTATCAACTTAGTTAAAATCCACATAAAATCATCAATTTTATCTTTCGAAGACCTGTCTTTTTATAAAATCTCCTATTTCCACTTAAAAATTTAAGATCAATCTACTACATATAACCAAAAATTACTAAAAAAAGTTATGAAACATCAGATCCAACAAATCCTTTTGATAGTAGTGAATTTTCCTTAAAATTTAGCTTATCAGATTTTTGAAAACCAAAAATTAATCCTAATCAAATGAGAAGTTTTAAAAAACTTCTTGCATAGCCATTATCTCTATGATATAAGATATTTATAGAAAAAATTTTAGATGGAAACTACATTATTTGGGTATTTGAAAATCAAATCGAAAATTAGCCCTGAACATCATGTTTCTTAAGGGCAATATCATTTGGCAAAAATGATATTTTTCTATGAAAATATACTAAAAATAATCTAAGAATATAGTTTTTCATAATTTTCTCACTAAATCTACTATTTTTAACAATTTATCAAAAATCAAGTAAAAACTAAGACTTACAATCAATTCACTTTCTGACCACCACCCACTACTAAAGGATTGTTGGTTAAGAAGGGCGTTTGATAGGGCCTTTATTGGTGGTGGCCACCCGTTGTTATATCTTCTTTTGGGTGAAGAACTCTGTGTACCCTAGATTATTGCCTAATTTTCTCAAAAATTGCTCTAAAATTCCTCAAAATTTTCTCATAAATTTTTCCTCACTTTTCTCGTGTCTAAAGTAAGGGTAGAGATGGGTTTTTATAGTGGGTTAGGTAAGGAATAAAAATGCTAAGTGGCAAATGATTTTACAAAATCACATGCAACTGTTACGGACTCCCATAGTTTTATTATATAAAACCATGTGTATCCATAGTTTTACCATCTATGGTTTTCTAAAATCCATGGGGTTGCATATATGGTTTTCCAAAATCATATGCACAATTGATTTATTATTTATTTAAGTATACTTTATTTCTTAGGTTAGTTATTAGCTTTATATGGAAGTTTCTACTATAGCTTTATATGGAAGTTTTTACTATAGCTTTATGTGGAAGCTTCTACTAAAACTTCTACAACTCATGCTCCATTAATTCATTTAATTATATATTATTTATTTTAATAATTTTCATACCTTTTGTTGATTTTCTTTTTTATTTAATTTATTTTTAAAATCTATTCCTATTCCGGGTTAGTTTTCAATATTTGGAGACTTATGAAGTGAAGGAATTAATTTTACCATTTTAATTAATATTTATATTTTAATATTCTATTTCAAGATGAATAACTTCTTTTAGTCCAATCGTAGATTTTGAGCCTAAATAGACCAGTTTTACAAACACTCTAAATTGAATGTTTGAAATTCTATGATTATAGTTAGTTAATTCTTTTGCACATTATCTTAAATATTATTTTATTTATTATTATTATTTTATTTTTTATGGAATCTTGTTAAATTTTTATATTGTTAACTCATGTCTAAGACCTCTTTAATTTATTTATAAGTTTCACAATTTTCTTATTTTTGATGGATAACAAATAAAATTTGAAAAACTTTTCTCTTATATTTATATTTTACTATTTCGTCTCAAGTACCTAAAATCTCTAGGTCATCTTAGCTGATTTGTAGCCTTAATGTAAATTTTTACGGGCATTCTAATTTTCAATGTTTTGGTCTTATTTGCTTGAATGTGGTTCTCACATACTATATATTATATTTTCTAAGCTATAATACTTATGAAGTATGTTATAAACAATTACACATGATCCTATATGCTACTCATATATTTTTCCAAATGAGGAATTGATCTACATAGGATAGCAATCTACAAGCTATACAAATTCTAAAGCTTTCATTACATTATATTGGATTTTGATACAAAAGATTCAAAAAAAATCAACATTCGAGTATAAGCTACTAGGTAAGTTGGTTTGTGCGATACTTCATGTATGGGTATGCCTTGAGTATTAAGGGATTGTAAGCCATAGTACTTGTTTATGTTTGTAAGTAGTTTTGGATGTATATGTGCCCTGCTTATGCTTCGAAACTGTTTTGTTAATTTGCTTTGTTGTTTAGTATAATTTGTTGTATTGTTAATTGCTTATGGAATTGTTTTATCACCATCTTTAATGGATTAACGACGATTGGCAAAAAATCTTAAATCAAGCATGCATCGCAACTTATTAAGGGATCGCATTTAAGATGTGACACCAAATACTAGCCTTTTGAAGTGGGAAAGGAAGTACTTTCCTAGTATCTCTGTAAACTAACTAGTTAAGGTAAAGGCCACGACCAAGGTAAAGGCCATGATGAAGGTTCAGGACTAGCTCAATTGATTTTTTGGAGGAGTTAGAATGTCTCCATTGCACATTCCTATATTTGATGCCATTCATGATTTGGTTGTAAAAACTCTTAAACCTAAACTAAAGTAAGAATAATTCCTTTAGTTTCAGACAGTTCGGACAACGTCGTGTAATAGCATTTGATTTGTCGCATTACAATTAATAATTTCTTAAAAACCTTGTTCATTGTTTGCTATGTACAACGTTGATCCCCTGCCCTTTACTAAGCTATAGGTTGCTTACTCCTCTAGAGATCTTTATGCAAGTGAGGACAAATATGATGGAATTTGGGTAAGATATGTGGTGAGCTCTAAATTGTTTGACATAAATTTAGAAGTGAAGTTTTATATCTACCAGGGGTTTGATTTGAATCTATATAGCTTTATACTTATGAAACTTCTATATATATATATATATATATATATATATATATATATATATAAGAACCAAGTTATTTTATAATTTATACTTGTTATGCTTCCATTGATTAATGCACTTCAAAGCAGTTATAATGGTAAAGCTTTATTGTCAAGCTTGGTTTTTCACCACCCCTCCCACTAGTTTTATAAATTAAGTTTTCTCAGAACCAATCAATATTAAACCCTTACCCATTTAGTATCGATCCTTAACAAGGGTTTAAAGAAAACCGGTTCCTTTTTTACATTTTGAAAGTACTTTATAATCGTCACCCAATTGGAGTTAAGAAAAGGAGTTAAGTTATAACCAATTGGGTAGATTGATTATAACTTAGTCACTGATCTAATGATTAAAACCAATTTTATAAAATGGTTTTTTGAAACAAGAGATCTGGATTCAGGGAATATAATCTTTAAACCCTTATAACAACCATTAGTTTTCCAAATTTAAAATTAAACTTAAAGATCACCTTTCAATTTTTAAAGAATAGAATTCGGTTATTAGTTACTCTAATTGGATAAATGAAGTGACCTTAGACTAAAAAAGAAGGAGAAAAATTAGTTTTTTTTTTTTTATCATGGCCTCTTAGGTGCTTATGTACCTGCTATCTAAGATCAAACGTATGTAGTTTTTTTACTAAAAACATAGCGGGTTGATTGATTTTTTAAAAAACCAGTCAGGTTTATGTTCTTACCCACTTTAATTTATTTAAAAAAATTTCTTAAAGGGTCCTAAATTGGTGTGATTTTAGAAATTCTAAAATGCCCTAATTTTGGAAAAGTCCATTTTTTTATTTTTTATTTTTTAAAAAACCAATTTTCTAAGTAATAAAATGAATTTGTTTATTTACTAACTCATTTATTTATTTTAGTTTTCTTATTTATTTATTTCTTTATTCAACAAGTAAAAATTAAAAAAAAAATCTCCTTTCCTTTTCTTTTCTTCCCTTTTCTTTTTCTTTTTCTTCTTTTCTTTTATTACAAGTACAAGAGTAAATGGATAAATTAATTAAAAAAAATTAAAAAAAATTAAAAAAAATTAGATTAAGTTGGCTCAAGTTGCCTCGACTCAACTCGGTTTTCAGCTTAGTATCGGTTCGAGTTGGCTTAATCGGTACTGGTCGGCTCCAGTTGGCTCGTACGACTCGAATTGCCTTAGGAAGTCAAATCGAATTACCTTATTTGGGGTTTTTGGACGGGAAGATTCCGATGGTAGTAGTGGTTTCATCAAAAACAATTGTAAGGGTAGCTATCCTATAGAGAGAAAGGGATCAAGTTAGAGAGAGATTGCTCTGATTTGCTTACCTAAAGCAGTTCTAAGCTTATGTTCTATATTCTTGTATATTGCCCAACCTCTATTTATACTAAATACAGCTCGAACAAGCTTGGAAATATCATTAATAAAGGGAAATGGCCATGAATGGGGATGCCAAAATTTTGGTTTTTTTCTCATTTTCAAAGCCAATTTAATATTGGATTTGATTGAATTTGGATGAAAAATGGAGTGAATTCTAAAGTATGCCAAGCATACTACACAATTTCACCATTAATTTGGTAAAATCATATAGGAAAATTGGTCAAAAAGGCCCTAAATAGAGTACATTGAGGAAAAAGAAAAAAGAAAACTAGAAATCTAGCATGAAGAATGCAATTTGGAAAGAAAAAGAAGCTCCTACTCATAACTCAAAGAATTAAGGCTAGCTTGCTAGAGTGATGAATAAGAGGCGATAAGGATCATTGCTTGGGAACACTAAAGCATATCCAAGAGAACAAGTTAAGGCGATGACCCTCAAAAGCGAGAAAGAATTGCAAGCTAGGAAAAGTAAGGATGATTAGGGAGCTTTTGATATGCCAACCAAAGTCCAAGAGAACGAGACCTTAGAGCAGCCCAAAGTGAAAGAATATCGGCCTCCAATTCCATATCCTCAAGGTGCTTGAAATAAGAGTACCATGATCAACAATTTGATAAATTTATTGACTTTTTAAACAACTACATATAAACTTACCTCTTGTTGATGCTCTTTCACAAGTGCTGAAGTATACTAAGTTCTTGAAGGACTTGCTGTCCAGTAAGAAGAAGTTAAAGGAGATCTCAGTGGTCATCCTGAACTAGGAATGCTCAACTCTATTGCAAAAGAAGCCTAAGGATCTAGGGAATTTCACTATACCTTATGTTTTTAGAAATTTTCTAGTTGATAAGGCTTTAGCAGACTTAGGAGCTAGTATTAATCTTATGCCTTATAAATTGTTTAAAAAGCTAAGGTTAGGTGAGCCTAAGTTTACACGGATGAGTCTTCAGTTAGCCGATGGCTCAGTCACCTACCCTAAAGGGATCATAGAGGATGTCCTAATGTAAGTTGATAAGTTTATCTTTCCAATAGACTTCATTATTTTAGACTTGGGTGAAGATCTTAAGGTACCCTTATATTAGGAAGGCCTTTATTAGCTACTACTAGGGTTATCATTGATGTGAGTGATGGGAAACTCATTTTATGGGTAAGCAATGAAGAGATAGTCTTCAAGGTTTCTAAAGCTATGAATAAGTTTGCTAAGTTAGATGATAATTGCTATCATTTAGATGCTATGGACTCGGTTGTTGTTTATTGTATGTAAGAGATGCTGACAACGAATTCATTGGAGTTATGTTTATCGAAAGGTGAAGAAGGATTAAATAACACCAAGTGCAATAAGTTGGTCACACAATTAGATGCGAAAAAAAAAAAACCATTGGGGATGGTTTAGGGTTTAAACCAATTCAGAAAGCGAAGGAGTCATGGTTAAAGTCCTTAATTGAAGATTAGCCAAACTTAAGCTAAAGTAGCTCCCTAGTTATTTAAAATATGCCTTCTTGTAGAAGGATCCTATGATGCAAGTGATCATTGCTTCTAACTTAAAGTAAGACAATAAGACCAGAAGAAGAGATAGTTAAAGGTTCTAAAGAAGCATAAGAAGGCGTTGGCATGGAAAATTTAGATGTTAGAGGGATGAGTCTTTTTTTCACCAGCAAGAAACTTTTGGAGGAGAATCATAAGCCTATGGTGCAACCCTAATGACAACTCAACCCAAACATGAAAGAGGTTGTAAAAGTAGAGGTGATTAAGTTGTTAGTGCTGGGATAATATATCCCATATCTGATAGTACATGAGTGAGCCCAATATGAGTTGTCCCAAAAAAGGGAAGCATAACCATCATACCAAACGAAAATAATGATTTGATATTAGTAAAGATAGTGACGAGGTGGTGTGTATGCATTAATTATCGAAAATTAAATGATACCACACACAAAGATCACTTTTCCCTCCCCGTTATGGACTAGATGTTGGAGAGACTAGTTGGGCATATGTATTATTGCTTCTTGGATGTGCTATCGGGGTATTTTCAAATATTGATAGCACTAGAACATCAAGAAAAGACATTTACCTGTATGGTACATTTTCTTACAAGTGAATGCCATTTAGCCTTTACGATAGATCAGCCATGTTTCAAAGGTGCATGATGCCCATATTTGAAGACTTGGTGGAGAATTCATTTGAGTACTGTTTGACCAATTTGGAGAAGAAGGTCCTAATGAGGTGTGAAGAAACAAATTTGGTTCTTAACTAGGAAAAATGTTACTCATGGTTCAAGAGGGCATTGTTTTGGGGCATAAGATTTCAAGGAAGGGCATTGAGGTAGACAATGCCAAAATCAATACAATTACCAAGCTGCCAACCCCAACCTTAGTAAAAGTAGTCGAACTTTTCTTAGGCATGCAAGCTCTACAAGTGATTCATTAAGGATTTTTTCAAGATCACCATACCCCTAACACGATTACTTGAGAAGGATGTCACTTTTGAATTTTCCTAAGAGTGCATGGAAGCATTCAAAACTCTCAAAGATAAGCTCCCTAATGCTCCTATAATGGTAGATCTTGATTAGAGTTTGCCATTCAAGTTGATGTACAATGCAAGCAATCTTGCTATAGGAGGCATCTTAAAGCAAAGGAAGGACAAACATTTCTAGATTATCTATTACGCCAGCAAAACTCTTACTAATGCCCAAGAAAATTACACGACAACTAAAAAGGACCTGTTGGCTGTCATTTTTGCTTTCAATAAATTTTGTTCTTATTTGATTTTATCTAAAGTGACGGTGTATAATGACCATTCTACTCTTAGGTACTTACTGACCAAGAAAAATGCTAAGCTACACCTAATCGGGTGGATCTTACTCCTTTAGGAGTTTAACGTAGAGATTTGAGACAGAAAGGGTGTAGAGAATTTAGCTGCCAATCACTTGTCAAGGCTGGAGAACCTAAATCTAAAGAGATTAGAAGAGCACGAGATTAATGACAAGTTTTCTAAGGAGCGTTTGTAGCTATTAGTTAGGTCATTGATTTAGAAACTCCTTGGTTCACAGATTTTGCTAACTATCTTCTTGCCAAAATCCTTCACATGGGACTTTCATATTAGCGGAAGGAGAAATTCTTCTCTAATCTAAAATACTACTTTTAGGAAGATCCTTATCTTTTCTGAGTTTGTGTAGATCATGTGATTAAAAGTGTGTTTCACATTGTGAGGGTAAGCAAATTCTCAAGCATTGCCATTTGGGACTAATTATAGGGCATCATAGTGCCAATTATACAGTTCATAAGGTCTTGGAGATAAGATTTTATTGGCCTATGCTCTTCAAGTATGCCCAAAAATTTGTAAAGTTATGTGAAAGTTGCCAAAAGATAGGTAATATTTCTTGTAAGGATGAGATGCCCCTTAATCTCATTTTGCTATGTGAGGTATTTGATGTGTAAGGTATAGACTTTATGGACCTATTCCGAAACTCAAATGAGAATAAGTATATCTTAATGGCTATCAATTATGTCTCTAAATGCATCAAAGCTTAGGCCTTACCACTAACAATGCTAGGGTAGTTGCAAAATTTTTGAAAAAGATTTTCTCCTAATTTGGCGCTCTAAGAGCGATTATTAGAGATAGTGGCATGCACTTTTTCAATGTTCAGTTCAAAAAAGTCTTAAAACGCTATGGCATGACTCATATGATAGCTACCAATTATCACCTACAAGCGAATGACCATGTAGAAGAAGCCAACAGGGATCTAAAGCGAATTTTGAAAAAAAATGATAGAGCATCATTGAAAGGATTAGTTTTTTAATTAGAGGATGCTCTTTGGGCTTATAAGATAGCTAATAAAACACCAATAGGACCATTCCGTATAGATTGTGTACGAAAAGGCTTGGCATCTTCTAGTGGAGATCGAACATAGAGCTTTTTAGGTTATTAATATAGCTAATTTGGATTTTAAGCTCATAAGAAATCACATGAAGCTCTAGTTGAACAAGCTAAGTGAATGGTGAGATTTAGCGTATGAAAATTCTCACATCTATAAGGAAAGGATCAAGAAATATCATGATCAATGGATAAGGTGTAAGAGGAACTTTCAAGAAGGAGATCGTATTCTCTTATACAATCCCTGCCTTCGATTGTTTCTTGGAATGCTCAAGTCTAGGTGGTACGATCCTTTCATAGTTGCTAAGGTTTTTCCTTATGGATCGATGGAAGTTACTTATCCCAAAAAAGGTATGTTTAAGGTTAACAATTAGTGTTTAAAGTTATATGCAAGTAGAGAGATCAAAAGCCATGAATGTAGGAAGTTTCAACTCCTTAACTCTAGAAAAGAGTAAGTTAATTTAGCATTTCATCAAGCTATCAACATTAAACATAGCGCTCTTTAGAGGCAACCCAAGTGGATAATTTATTTTAGCATTTTTGTTGTTTTGACACTTTAGTTTATGCATAAGATTTCTTTTTTTCATTTTCTATGTTAACATTCTTATTTCCTTTCATTCATTTTCTTTTAATTTATTTTTTTTCATATACACTTTCATTCAGCATTTAGATTAGCTATTATTTTCTTTGATTAAAAAAAAAAGGCTATGTATAGTGAGTTACATGGGCAAGAGATACGGTCATGTCACAAACCCTACATAAACCCAAAGCACTTGATCTCTCTCTCCCTTCTCCTTTCAATTATGCACACACAAAAGCATATGCACCTTTTCTCTCTTCCTTTCTTCTCTCACCTACATACTTAGAAAAACACCCGCACTCCATTTTCTTCCACATTCTTACACCAACAAGGATCATTACTCTTCACTTCTACTTCAACTTCAACTTCACTCTAAAAATCAGGTATGTATCTTGATCCTCATTCTCACTGTGTTTATTGCAAATCTTATTTAAGAAAATGCTCTCTTGCATGGTTGATCTTGATGATAATTTTGGGCTTTTGCATCATTTTAGTTTCAATTGTAGAATTAGAGTAATTTTACACTTGTTTTAAGTGTTTGACGTATGAATAATAGAACGACATGATCATGTCGTTTAAATTAGGTGCCAATTTTGGATTTGAAAGACATTATTTGTGATACAATTGTATCACTTACAAGACATAAAAACTAAGTGTGGGTGTATTGATTTCATGTGGTGAGATGATGGTTTTTCTTAAGTGATATGCATTGTTCTTTATCTTGTTTACTATAGTACTTCAAGCTTTAGTGTTTCATTACTATTTGAGAGTGCTAGTGATCTATACCATTAAAGATTTACGTGTTAAGCATGCTAGAAATTGCTTTTGCATCATTAGTTGTTAGGATTGCAAAGAGATTTTCTCAAGAAAACAACTATATTATGTATGCTCACTAAGTGTTTGATAAAATTCCTCAATGACTTATGGTGCTTTATTTTCCATACTTCATTATGATTTTTGGTCTATTTCTTTGTTCTAAGAGTGGGGAAGCTCTTGGTTTCCAAAATGTTGACTTGAGATTTATTTCTTTTTAGATAGGAACATAGCCCCAAGAGCTAAACTTCTGGTCAAGATGAAGGATAAATCTATTGTGTCTACTTCATCCTCACAATCGCCACAATCTCCTTAACTATTGGTAGCTATTGAACCCTCAGTCCACCCAATGTTACAGTTTCAAGATGAAACCATACAAGAGAGGTTCTAGAGGTTTTAGATGTATACATTTGGTGAAACGCTTTACTTGGATTGGGGAGTGATTGAACAGTTAAACCTAGTGGTGCAAGTATAGGCAATGGTCTCCATTGAACCATGGCAAAAGTTTTTACACATCAAGCCTAAATTTGGCAAGAACTCACCCTTGAGTTCTTATGCACTTTGCAATTAGAGAAGCCTTCCAAAGAGCACTATGGGGCTAAAATGCGGATGAGATTCTAAGTTAATGGCCGATTTATTGCATTACTATCGCCAAGTTTGGATTCCATATGGGATTGTACAATGAGGACTATGTTCAGACTCATGAATTTCGTGATCTCCTGTATCATCTGCCACATGGAGTTTCAGCTTTAAAATTTTGGAAGGACATTACCTACTTACATCCTAACATTGACAAATCTAATAAGGCTTCTACTATGAGGCGTCCCAAATATAGAATGGTTCATTGGTTGATATCTCATACGATTGCGGTACATGGAAAGAGCATTAATGTTGTAGGGACATTGGAGTTGTTATCTCCTTACATCATGATAAGGTAATGACCTATAAACATGGCAATTTTGTTGGCTGGATATTTGGTGAAATAGGCCATTAGGACTTAGGAACATCGAAAAATCTATTATGGACCTTATATTGCTATCCTAATCTAGGGGATGCGACTTATGGATTAAATGACTTTAGTAGGGGAGACAGTACCTTTGAGGAGAGACACTTTCAAACACATGAGAATGCAATGAGGCAATGAAGAGTAGGTAAGGAGTGTTAATTCAAGTCAAAGATTAGCCTCTTAGTTAGACCAAATTGAAGACATGTTGCAAACTATGACGATAAGGTAGGATGAATGGAGAAATGAATGAATGAATGATAAGCTTGTTAAAGTGATTGATAGGCAAAATAAGATGATCCATTTCTCTTCCAATGTTGCTAAAAAGAATTAATTGAAGCTTTCTAATGTGTTTTTGTCACCCCCTACCTTTACTTCAAGTGAGGAAGTGGAGGAAGAAGATGACGAGGAAGCAAAAGATGAAAGCTCTAGTGACCAAGTGAATGATGAAGATGAATATGAAGAAGAAGACTAAGATGATGATGATGAGATCATAGGTGATTCCTTCGATAAGGAGGATTGAGGAGCTAACATGGCTACTTGTTAATTTTTTTATCACTTTCAACTTAGCTTATTTTAGACTTTGTTAAAGTTGAACTATTTTTCTATTTTATGTTTCATGTTTTTCTTTTATTTTGTTTACTTTTATTTTCTTTTCTTTGATTATGTTAGTAAGTGTGTTCCCTGGTTTTAGTCATGGGAAATATGAAGCTTGTATGGATATGTATTTGAACTGGAGGATTCTAGACTTCATAGCTAATAACTATGTAAAGCGAATTTCAAGGAAGTATCAATTTCTTCTCCACTATCGTATCTTCTTACCCAATGAAAGTGTGTAGTTATGTTTTTCATTTTGAAACACTTAGTTCATACATTGAGGACAATATACGATTTTAAGTGTAGGGAAGGGGATATAGAAATTATTACTATTTAAGAAACTAATTTTTATGCATTTAACCTAATTGTTTGGTTGACTTGCAATTATATTAGAATTTGATTACTTCTAATGAATTGTATTGAATATTTGACACTTGATCTTTGATGATTGATTTACACTTTGCCAAAGTTGATTAGTGAAATATATGTGGAATAAAGTTACGGGTAATTTTGCCTGCAATTTTAGGACTTATGAATAGGGCAATATTACTAATTGAGAGTTAGTTATGATTGTTTTCAAACTTGCTTTGATGTATACTTTTGTCATGAAAATTTTTAGAGCACTATAATCCTTAGTAAATAGATAAATGAAATTTTGTTTTTTAAATTTCTTGAAGAATCAATTAGTTAGAGGCTAAAAAAAAATAATAATAAGAGAAAAAGGAAATAAAATGAAATGAAATAAAGTGATTGTGTTGGTAAAGATCGACCTTGGTCCCTTAAAAGAGTCAAGTTCTTTCCCATTACTGATGTGAGAATAAGTTGGTATAGATTCGCTTTAGTCCGTCAGAAGAACGAGGTTTGAATTCCACTTCCAATGGATTCAAGTCACAAAACAATAAATTGTTAATGAATTAAAACCTTCTAGCTAAAATATATACTAAGGGAGTGATTAAAGATGAATGGATATAACAAATATGTTTACTCTAAATTATGGTGCTTAATGAGATAAAAGAGAGAATTGTATACATTTTATGTCATTTATAGCAAGAATAGAAAAAACGCACACATTATAAAAGGTATCCTTATGGCATTTTTAACACACATTTCATACGACTCTAGATAGACTCAAAGGGTAGAAACACGTAAGAGAGTAGTACACTCCAAAATTCAAGATTCAAGAATTTTCATTAGTTTTCATAGCTTTTCTTTTCGTATTTTCGTTGGATCTTATTCAAGATTGTATTTTTGCCATGATTAGCGTATAGATTTATTATATCAAGGTTTTGTAGAACCTAAAATTACTATGTAACGCTGAGTTTTATTAGATCTAATAAAGATCTTTTTTTTTATTCAATTATGTGTTCTTGACTGCTTTAGATTGATATATCCTAGGATATTGATCTAAAATCTGATATTGTGTAAGAAAATCAAGTGATTGCTTGGCATAACTGATGAAGATTATTGCAAGAAAATCGAGTGATTGCTTGGCATAACTGATGAAGATTATTGCAAGTTTAGAGATAAATTGCAAAGTCTTTCTAGATCTTTATTATTATTTTACAAGAATTCGTTGTTCTTTAGTGTAATATTTGATTATGCTATTGAGAAGAAATTCTAATAAGTAATCTAAGGATTAGGGTTAATAGACTTGAGAAAATTATTAACTTTATTAGAAAATTCTCTTGATGAAAGAAATTAGAGATTAAGTTAGATTACATTTAGTAAAAGTTGCATGTGTAATTCTAAGGGAAGCAAGATATAGATACATCATTGAATCTTGAGCTAATTTATCAATTTAATTGCTTTCTTGTTAATTTTCTTAGTTAATTCTTTATTAATTGTTAAAATAGTTCAAATTAATCTCTTTTAGTTTTTTGAATTCGAATTTTACTGTTTAGATAATAAAGAAACAATTAGTGTTAGTAATCGTCATATTAGTGGGAACGATATCCATTTTTCAAAGAACTATACTACTATCGATAAGTGTGCTTACCTTAGACCAAGTCTGATATGTAGAAAAGTATTAAAAGATATTTAAGGCAAATATAACAAACATTACATCAAGATTAACTAAGCAATCTTTAGCTAAGTAGTTTAAAAGGCTCATTCATCACCTATTAACTTGATTATTAAATATTGTAAGATAAACACATTAAGAATGATATTATAGCTGACCCCTTGCTAGTTAGTGTGCCAAAAAAAATGAATGCAAAAACTAGTGGGCTTACTTTCAATACGAATTAGAATCAAAGAACAACCTAACTGCACACTGATAAGTGAAGAACAAGATCAACTCATAAGGTAACTCAACTAAGACATCATGTATTTAGGGACATTATTGTGATATCCTAAGTACCTATTACAAAAGAGTAACAGTAGATCTATAATGCTAACATAGTGAATATCTAATCAATTTAGCTAGAAACATTTTTGCTAAATGGTTGAAGAGTAATGTGCCTAAGAGCTCGGTTGAAGAGTAATGTGCCTAAGGGCTTATCATAGGAATTATGAATGAGTCCTTTGTGATATAAAAGAAAAGAGGATAGTTGGTAAACACATATTATAATTAGCTTCGTGAAGCTACTCTCCGAATATAACTCACCGAAGAACACTACACAACTTAGCATCTACTTGATATTATGCACAAATAAAAACTAAGGTTTACTTGCCATTGACCTCAAGCTATAATAAGATTAGATAAGAGTATGAGGGTTATCACTTAGAGAAGGTTATCTCATAAGAATAGGAAAGGAATATTCATTCATAATGTTGTAAGATCATTATGGCTATAAGATAAAGGACTATTTATAGTAGTCCCTAAGGCTACAAAAGTAATAAGTGAAATTACATAAAAGGGTAATACAAGAAATAAGAAACCTAATACATGCAAAAAGGGGTAAATAAGACAAAAGAATATAGTACGATGTCAAAAAAAGTAAAACAAGCAGTATGCTACTATTCCTTCTGTATGTAAGATAAAAAAAAAAATGCTATAGTCGAGCTGTTTAGAAGTAACAACTAGTCAGTATGAGAGGCAAGTAAAGAAGTCAACTTTCAAGTCCTCAACATGTAGCAAGTCGACACTTGGGTTCTCGGCATCAAGCTACACAACATCAGAGTTCTCAACATACAACAATTCAACATCTAAGTGCTCAACATATGGGCAAGGACTAAGTAAAGTAGAGTGTATCCAAGCTAGGCACTCAAGGAGTTTATCTTTAAGCCTTCTTGGTATTGGAGTTTATCTTATCTAAGTTGAGTAGATAAGATCCTGCAAGCTTTCTTAGTTGGCTTCCTTTCAGGTACATGGGGCATTAAGTCGATGACATTAAAGGTCAACAACACCCCATATACTTCAAGTAGTTCTAACTCGTATGTGTTGTTATTGACCTTATGAAGAACTTTGAAAGGACCATCTAACTTAGGGGATAACTTGCTCACTTTCTTCCTTAGGAACCTTTCTTCGCTGATGTGAACCTAAACAAGGTCTCTAAGACTGTAGACAATGTTCTTCTGACCTCGATTTCCTTGCTCTAGTTGTTGAGCTACGATTCAAGTTATCTACTCAATGACCATCTTATACAGTTTTTGGAATTCCTTGGCATGTTGCAAACCTGACTGACTTTCTCCTGAGCTGGTAATCATATCCAATGGTAAGTTTAGGTTAAGTTCATAGAAAACCTCAAAAGATGATTTTCCAGTCAAGTTGTGAGTAGAGTAGTTATAAGCAAACTCAATAATGAGTAGACATAAATCCTAATCATATAAATTCTTTCCAATAGCAACTCAAAGTAGGTTCCCAACTATCTTATTCACAACCTCAGTTTAGCTGTCTATTTGTGGGAAACAAGAAGTACTAGACAGTAGTTTGGTATTGAGTTTCTTCCATAGTGTTCGCCAAAAGAAGCTTGTAAACTTTGGATCACAATCAAAGACAATACTTCTTAGGACATTATGCAACTACATAATCTCTAACAAAAAGAGTTCAGCTACAAATAATGCATCATAAGTTTTATGGCAATCAATGAAGTGGCTCAATGTACTGAACTGGTCGACTACCACTATGATAGAGTCATGTTTCAAAGTTGTTTTAGGTAGTCTAATTATGAAATTCATGTTAAGTCGATCCGGGATCGATTTAGCACAAGTAGAGGTGTGTACTCCCCATAAAGCTCCTTCATTCCCATAGCTCACTTATACACCTTGCAACATTCTAAAACTTTATGCACATCTTTCATCATCCTTGGCCAATAAAAGTGTTCCTTTAGCAATTTGAGCATTCTCTTTTACCCAAAATGATTTGAAAAGCCTCTCGCATAAGCTTCCTACATTAACAATTCTCAAGCCCAGCTATTCGGCATGCATGCACACACACATACACCCAACTTTCATAAAAAAATTCCTAGTTTAGATAAAACCCATTCACTACGCCTCCATAATTATACTTGGCCACAATGCGCTTAAAAAAAAGGATCCTACTCGTACTGATTTGGAAGAGTGCTAAACCTAAGTATGCGGGCTTGAAGGGTTGTCACGAGTATGTGCAAAAGTGATAGGGCGTTAGTTATAGTATTCAAGCTTCCTTTCTTGTACTTAATGACATAGCAAAAGGTTTCTAGAAACTCTACCCACTTGGAATGACGTTAAGAGAGCTTTTGTTGACCCTTAAGGTGCTTAAGGGACTTATGATCCGTATAGATAATAAACTCCTTAGGTAGCAAGTAATGTTGCTAGTTTTGAAGAGCTCAAACAAGAGCATAAGATTCCTTGTCATACATTGAGTAATTCAAAGTAACACTACTGAGCTTTTCATTGAAGTATGCAAAAGGTCAGCGTTCTTGCTTAAATACGATGCCAATGCTTACTCCAGATGCATCATACTCCAACTTAAAGACTTTATCAAACTTTGGTGATAAAAGCACTGAGGCAGAAGTTAACTTGGACTTAATCTCATTGAAACTCTTTTAATCCTTCTTTAACCATTTGAATTTCAAGTTCTTCCTAGTCAGCTCAATCAATGGGATAGCTATGAAACTGAAATTCTAAATAAATCTTCGATAAAACAAAGCTAGACCATAAAAACTCCTCATGTCTGTTGCATAGGTCAGCGTCGACCACTCAAGAATAGCTCTAACCTTCTCATCACCAACTTAAATACCTCTACTAGACATTACATATCTAAGAAATACAACCTCATTTTGACAATACATGTGAGCCTTGTATTTGGCAAATAGGAATTGAATAGGTAAATATAGAGTATTAGTGAAATTAAACTGATTAACCTAAAAATTTACATACAGGCTCTAGATGTTAGTCGAAGAAACCTCGTGTACTCCAATATTAAAAATATAATAAAATAATAATAATATTACTAAAATAGTACAATTTAACTATATCAAGTATTATTATCCGTAAATGCATAAAATAGGTCTTATTAGTTCATAAACTCTTAGAGATGAATTAGATATGTAATAAAATTAATATAAAACATAAAATAGCATATATAATATATACATACACGTCATAGGTAATTTTTAAGTATGTACGTATACCCGTATTTAGTAAAAATACTTAATATATGCACTTTAGGCTAAAATAACCTAAGAAAATTAATAAAAAAAATCACTATAAAATGATAAAAAAAAAATCATAGTTAGCTAGGAATTGGATTTTAAGGCAAGTGGAAAGGCTATGGATAGGTGTTTAGTGAGTATGGTAAAGATCATGCCAATGGAGAGAAGATACTTAAAGGAAATTACAATGAGGAGAGAGAAGAAATCCATTTCAATGCAAAAACAGCTTCAAAAATTTAGAAAACCCTCTCTACTAGATACTATAGTCAATTGAGGAGATAGGAAAAATCATAGTGAGTTAAGCTAATCAAGGAATAAAATCAGAAAAAAAAAATTGGAAAATCAATGCACATATTAGGGAGTTTAGTAATTCGTTTATGTAAGGTAAAGCTGGAAGTCAACCGACCACCCCACCACAAAGAGCAGTTGACGATTAGAGGTGCCAATAAGGTTGGAGGGGTTGCTGGTAGCCAAAGTTAGATTTTCCAATGAGGTTCAAATTCTACCCAATTTTGTTAAATTTTGCAAAAATACCAAAAGTACCCAGAAAATTATGGAAAAAATTAGTCTTTCCTATTTTCATGTATAGAATCTAGAAAAATATCATTTTGTATAAATTTAGTCACTACTATATATGTCCGTAAGAAATCGAACGTTTTTTGAAGTTGAAATAAATTAGGCAAATGATTTAGTTTCTACTTCAAATTTTTTCTAGAAACTATCTTAAGTCAATATAATTGCTATGTCAAGTTTTTTCGTGATACTATTGTTCATATTTTTATTTGATTTTTTAGCCTAAAATGACGCTTAAAATGATGTATTTAGTAAAAATTAATATATTTCCTTGCATAATCTTACTTAAATACTGAGTTTGAATCATATTTAAAGTATAGATACTGTTATGGAGTGGTTTGATTATTTGGTAAAGTGAGAAGTTATGAGAAGTTGGAAGGTAGCCCTAAATAGTAAAGTTAGTAATTAATTATCTTATTAAACTTAGAATAATTGATGAATTATGATGTAATAAATGAGGAATTAGAAAATAATGAAACTGAGGAAGGTTTGTTTGGAGTGTTTTTAGATGTTTAACTTGGTTCTACAATTATATCTTGGAAGGAAGCTAGTTAATTAGTTACTTATAGGACATAGAGTAAAGGCGGAGGATGATCCAAAGGATTCTGGTAATGAATTTTTCACTGGATTGACACTTAACGAGTAGGTCAAAAGCAAAAATAATGAATAAATGGTAAAAACAAGGGAAGCAAAGGATTAGTCAAATGATGATTTTATTAAAAATCCTATAAACAACAGAGTTAGAGGTAAGATTAGAGGATTGTTGAATAGAGAGCTTAACCTGGAGAAGTTCAAAGGCTGTCTTAGTAGATAAAATCAATGTAACAAATGACCTTTGTATAGCTTAAGGAGAAACTCAAAGGATTTTTAGATTAAAGAAAACTTCTATAAAACTTCTCAAAACTAAAGTCAGAGGGTTTTTTTACTAAAAAAAAAACCACTATAAATCACTCAAAAGATTCGGCTAATTAGGGCAATTTGTAAAAATCATTAATTGGTCAAGAAATCATGATTTTTAAGTGAAAATAACTTATGAAATTTATGGCTAAACAACCAAAAACATATAAAACAAACAATGAATTAATGAATTAATGCTTGGAAACCAATTTATTATATCTTTTTAGGGATAATTGAAGATTCAGGAGACAATGGTCAAGAGTAAGGTACTCATAAGCACAAGTAAGTTAAGATCTATGTTTAGTAGCATATTGAAGTATCATATCAGAATCCTTAAAGGAGTAAGAATGCTTGTATGTAGTTGTAATTAAATTTTATGTACGTGTATTATGTGTGTGCTTAAGATACTGATTGATGATTAGGAGATGAACTCCAAGTGCTACTTTTTGCTTGAATATATACTATCTTGCGTATGTGAACTTTGTCGATCACCTGATAATCCAAATTGATCTCGAATTGATTAAAGACCTAACCTGACATTCACGATAACCCAATAGAGGTAATGATTAGGTTGTCAAACTAAATATCAATACTTTGATGAGGATAATAGAAAAGGTCCTTTGTAACCCTTAATCGAACTAAGTGATAAGAGATGGGATCGCAATAAGATTGGGAACTGTGGTTCAAATCTTGTATAAAGAGGAAGGTGTTCTCCATTGCATAAGCTCAGATTTAGTTTGATAATGTCATGTTGAAACTCCTTGAAATCCAAGTTAAAGTAGATGAAATTACTCTAACTTCATAATGAACCAATTAAACATTGTAAGATGTTATATCATTTGTCTGTTGCATTTGCATTTAATTAATGATTAAACAACCATGTTTATAATGTATTCTTATGACTCCATCCCTTCTTAATAAGTTAGTTGAGCTCATATCCTAATAGATTGTTTAGTAGGTATGGAGTTGTACCAAAAGATGCCTCGTTACAATTGTCCACAAGTTAGTTTAAATAGGTTAAGGAATGAAGTGTTAAAGTCTAGTGAATGGATCAAAGCTCATGTCACTTTTTTTGTTTTTCTTTCGTGGAAGGATTATAAGGTCTTCTTGAAAGGCCTTATAGTCTTTGTTGGCTTGTTGTAATATCTATATGTGTAATGTAGTCCTCCCATGGAGTTGTACAGTTTCTTTTGAAAACTTTGAAACTTTTTATGTATATAAGGGTATGTATAAGAACTGGTCTATCTATAAATATAAAAAAAAAAAAATCATTTTGTAAAGTGTTACTCTATAGGTCTTATATACTATAGGTACCCATCTAATTGCTTTAAAGTTGGTTGAGTCATTGTTCGCCTTACATGGACTATACATATGTTAGCAGCCAAGGAGATAGCTTCTAACCTAAGTTGGTTTATACGGTGAGACTGTTACAACTCCTTGAGTTTGAGGCATGATAGAACACATATTTCTTCAAGTTGTTGAACAAATGTTTAGCTTGGAGAATATCAAATACAACACACAAGTGCTTGACATAAGATGGGAGGTCAATATTATATACCAGAATGTCATTAAAATAAACTACAATGCACCTGCCAATCAGTGATTTCAAAACATGATTCATAAGTCGCATGAAGGTGTTTAGGGCATTGGGGAGTCCAAAAGGCATTACTTATCATTCAAAGAGACTGTCTTTCATTTTGAAAGACGTTTTCTACTCATCTCCTGGTCTTATTTGAATCTAGTGATAGTTACTCTTCAAATCCACCTTCGAGAAGATCGATGTACCATGTAATTCATCTAACATGTCATCCAATTGAGGTATTGGATACCTATACTTAATGGTGATTTTATTGATATCTCGTCTATCAATGCACATCCGCCAAGAGCCATCTTTCTTTGGTACAAGTATAGTTGGCATAGTATAAAGGCTCATACTTTCCATGACATAGCCTTGATCAATTAGCTCATGTACTTGTCTCTTGAGCTCAACTGCTTGCTTTGGATTATGCCTATAGGCAAGTCTGCCTATTCCTTGGCTAGTAATGCTCTGACCTCTTTCAACTTAAGTAACCTCTTGATCAATTGAAAGAAACACTCTTTAAGCTTAATGGCCTTAAAGAATCTAATTGGGGAAATCACCAACGACTTCTTCTATAAGGACTTGGATATCTTAGCTAGGGATTCTTAAACTTCTTTAGGGCTCATTAGGGTCAATACCACTTTATTTCTATCATTCTAGAACATGTATGTGTTTCGATATCTATGATGAAGTACTCATAGATCAAATAACTAAGGTCAGCCAAGAAGTATATGTGAGGTACACATGGGTAGAATGTCACACAACACCCTGTCTTTGTATCTGTCAACAATAGAGATCAACACTCTAACTTGCTCAGTAACAAGAAGTCTTCCCTTCTCATTAAGCTAATAGATCTTGTAAGGGTGAGAACAGGTCGGCAACTTTAAAACCTTTACTACTCTTTATGCTATCATATTGCTACAGCTTCCTCCATCAACAACGAGGGCATAAAGGTTGCCATTTATGTGGCAATTCATATGGGAGAGATTCTCTCTCTATTCATTCTCGTCAATAGTAATAGCACTAAAGGATTTATGGAAAATTATACAATATTCCCTAAGTTTAGGTCGAGGTTAGGGCGTTAGAATCCTCTTAAAACTCATCCAACAAATGTCCAACATCTACCTCCTCTTCTCCTTCACTTATAACCTCTACCTCAATTTGTGGGGTTTAACCCTTAATGGTCGTCATTCATTTATTCGGATACTGACTAGCAACATATCCAAAGTCAAGACACTTGAAGCACTTAATTTCTCTAATCTTTCGTCTTAAGCTCTGACCTTAGTCTTTCCTGACCTCAAGTTCTTTGACCTTAGCCTTACTTCAACCCTCATCAAGTCTACTTGGAGCTTGACCTCGGCAGTCTACCTTGGAACTGTATTGGGCTCGGCCTTAACCAAGTCGACTCAACATGCTATGTCTACTTAGGATACTAGGTCGATTGCTCAAGGCTCGGCTAGTTTGACTTTGCCTCTACCTTTCAACTCTCTAAGCAATTTGAATGGCCTCATCTAAAGTCCCAAGTCTCTATACCCCTATAATATTTCTAATCTCAAGCTTCAAGCTAGAAATGAAACTTACCATTGTTTGCGCTTCTAGCTTGTCAACATCACATCAAAGCATTAGCAATTGGAACTTTCAGACATACTTGTCCATAGATCAACTATCCTACTTGAGTTCTTGAAGGCGTCAAAAAGTGTTTTGTTCGTAATGCTCGAAAACAAATGTACTCTGCAGAACTTGTTTCATCTCATTCTAAGTTCGTATTTCTCATTAGACTTGTTGACGTATGGTCTATAACTTCTTCCACTACATTGTTGCATATCTAAAAAATTCTAAGGTAACTACTTGGATACGCACTACATCCTCGTAATCATAGAAATCAAATATCTTATCAACCTTCTATTTCTATTCCATATATTCAATGACACTACCAGATCTGGAGAAGCTCGAAACTTGTAGTTTAATGTGCTCAATCCCTCGAGGAGCTTAGAGCTTATGCTCATCATCCTTAGGAAACCACTCATCCACATCTTCACCATCTTCTACATCCTTGACTTCTCGTAATTCAAGTTTTCTCCATCCATATCCTTTGGCTTAGATGCATTGTATTTGTGGTGCATTCATAGCACCATGAGCTTGAATTTCCACACCTTACCCTTTCAACCTATCTTGCACACCTCATTTTTTTTCAATATTTTTTTTCTTGAGGTTGAGCATCCACCAATCTTTGCACGGTCATAGCCAAGTTAATCACAATGGCAATAAGGTTTTGTATCTATTCATCTATGGTTCAAAGGGTCTGTTATTCGATACAACCATGACTAAGAGCATCACTTTCTACATTCACAATCTCTCTTTGCATACTAGGATTCAACATTCTTCCAACAAAACTTCAACAAAGTCACTACCCAACAAAGACTCAACATAATACAATTGAAAACTACATCAAATCAACAAATTCACACTTTGTTTCACAGTGGGAAAATAAGGTATAACTGAATGTGTAAACTACTCACAAGGATTGATCACCATAAATACTCAACTATAACCTCAAGCTTTGATACCAGGACAAGTACAATATGCCTAGGAGCTCAATTATCACTAAGATTTATTGTAGGAATTATGAATGGATCCTTCAAGATATCAAAAAAAAAAAAGGAAACACACACTTTAAGTAGCCTCTTAAAGCTACTCTCCAAATATAACTCACCAAGGAACACTACACAACTTAACCTCCACTTGATATTATGCATATGTAAAAACAAGGTTTACTCACCACTAACCTCGAGTTACAACAAGATTAGATAAGAGTGTAAGGGTTGTCACTTGAAGAAGGTTGTCTTGCAAGAATAGGAAAGGAATATTCATTCATAATGTCGTAAGATGATTACGGTTACAAGATAAATGATTATTTATAGTAGTCCCTATGGATACAAAAGTAATGAGTGAAATTACATAAAAGGGTAAATAAAGAAATAGGAAACCTAGTGTATGCAAAAAAGGGTAAATAAGAGAAAGAGAATATAGTATAATGTCAAACTAAGTAATGACAAGTAATGTGCAACTATTCCTTGCATACATGAGACAAAGAAATGCTAGGGCTAATATATTTAGACGTAGCAACTAGTCAGTAAGAAAGGGGAGTAGAGAGATCGACTTTTAGGTTCTTGGCACATAGTAGGTTGACACTTAGGTTATCGGCATCAAGTTAGGTAGCATCAGAGTTCTCAGCACACAACAAGCTAGCATGAAGGTACTTAGCATATAGACAGGGGACTAAGCAGAGCAAAGTGTATTCAAGTTGGGCACTTAAGGAGTTTATCTTTTGACCTTCTTGGTATTGGAGTTTGTCTTGGCCGAGCTGAATAGATAGGATTCTCCTTACAAGACCCTGCAAGCCTTTGAGACGTACACTAGTAAGGGGTTCAAACATCAGCATTCCATCAAAGAGGTGTATTTATTACTTGTTAACTTAGTGATACTACATGAGGATCACTAATGTGCTTATGATTAGGTCTTATCATAATGTAGTTAGATCCTTCAAAGCTATTAAAGAAAATGTAATGGTTTAGATGGTTTTTTGTGAAGGTAGAGGGCTAAGTAATCCATGAGTTGCTCTAATGGATGTGACACACCACTCAAATACAATATAGTCAACAACTCGTCAAATGTAGCATACCTATCTTAGTCGATGGGTCGCTCGCCACAATCCTTGCTTAAGTAATTAATAGGGGCTTAGGGGGGGTGAAGGGTTTACATAGAAGAGAGATACTTGAAAGAGGAGTAAATCAATAGTTCATTAATTTGAAGAAGAAGAAGATAAAAAGATTATTATAGTGATTACAATAGTAGGATATTTATACCCACATGGCTAGGGCTACATCACATCAATTGTATTTACTAAAAAGGGTAATATAATAAAACTAATACATCCTTTAATGTTAACCAAAAAAAAGAAAAAGAAAAAGGTAAAGTTGTTGTCACATCTTGGCATAGCATAAGATGTATTATTACACAGGAATATCTATTTATATTCAACAAAAGTTCTATTTATAATAAAAGAATACTATAATAGAGTTCAGCTTTACATCTATTTATACAAAAGAGTACATCCGTTAAACTTAACCAAAACTAAAACACAGTATTTTTTTTTTATTTCATATGTGTATATCCTTTATAGAACTAAGATCAAAATACAGCAAGACTTATTCAAAAATAACTTACTCTACCCAATGCGCTCTCAAAATACTTTTTCCCCCAGTTGATGTTGACGTCCAATCAATTCTCTTCATAACCTGAAGATATACAAGTATCCCCTCAGCTCTCTGTAAGCTAAGTGAGAGTGGATAAAACAAGAACATAACAATCATAATATACATTCATAAGGATCAGTACTATAGAACATTCAATTTCATAACCCGAGTTATCGATACAAACTATATATGCAGAAAATTCGTACTATGCTTATGTACATAACATGCATCGGTACTAATATTCTATACTTTTCTAATTCCTCATTTCGTTAGTCGACATATTTAGGCATTTGAATACAACGTCTAAAAACCTAAGGCAATAAGGAGCTGCTTAGGAGTAAGACCCCCAACAAAAAAAACCACCCACTATAGTTTAAAAGTCCAACACATAGCCTGCCTAGCTGAAACCACACATCGTAGCGATAATCAATCGAGCAATGCAATTCTATATGCTCAAAACTCAGCTTAGCAATATTTAAGCTTTCATAATCTTAACCCGTAAGTCCTTTCATGCCATGCTATAAATGTAGTAAATAATAACCCAGTATTAAGCACGAATCTCAAGTTTTACACCATAAGCAATTCAACTATCTCAACTTTAGCTTTGTTTCGTAACTTTATAATACATTCCTTCACATAATGCTCACTTAAATGAACACCCTGAAAGACAGTTCAGTTTCCAAGTTTTCTAAGCAGAAATACACGTCAACAAAATAGTCATACGTAAGGAAACATTTCACTTAGTCAATACACATTGAATAGAATCATTTGTTCAATCCATCCAGTACATTATTACAGTTTACAATACAATTAACTCTAAGTCAAGTAAACATAAGTCTACTTGCACAAAAATAGAAATATCCACTTACTTGAGATTAACAGTAGCGTAAAATCGTAAGTTTCACGATATGGTCCTTCCTCACCTATCATACTTATGAAAATACACATAGACCTCAAATCAACTACAGGTTAATACCAAACTTTTATAAGCTCTTACTATCATGTTTCCAAGCTTATTCCAATCGTATCTTATTTATTTCTTCTCCGATTTTAATAAAATTTATATTGTCATAATCGTCATTTTGAGTACTATTAAGATATCTTAAGAGTCAAGACTAATCAATATTTTCAAAAGTCAAAATATACCCTTTCATATTACCAATTTGACTGTACGTCCTTGTAACTTCATACTCGACTCGAGTAGGCTTTAATTCTAAACTAGAAATCTTAAAAATTATACTTTTCAACCATACTCAATATCAATTACATGTTATAGTTACCAATCTTGCATTATTTAGCAATCACTTTAATAGTATTATTCACAATTTTACATAATGGGTTAATATACAGTTTTATACTAAGAAAATACATAATAAGTAGTATACGAGCTTGATTAATTATACGAAAAATACTATAAACTCATAAAAGTATACACTTTAGATATTGACCATCATTTGTACTAAACTAGCTTACTGTTTATATTTCTAAAAATAGTGTTTTATCTAAAAATTAATGAAAATTAAGCAATAAGTGAATTTAATCATAAGATAAATATCAAATGTTCCAAACATCATTATAAACTTCAAGAAATCAAAATACATAGGGCTCATCATTAAATGGCATGTATATTTTGGGCTATATTAAAAGGCCGTAATCAATTTAAAATAAGTCAAACTGAGTCAAGCTCAAGATAGAAAGCCCAAATAAAATGTGGATTTTCTAGAAACTTAATCTTAAGAGTAGGTTAGATCAAATCATAAGGGAATCATTAGAGAAACTAACAAATCTAAAGTAGGTATTATCATATCCTATAAATATTAGATTTATCAAATCCAAATTAAGATTTGAATATGTATCCAAAAGATCTAAAGATTCAAATTCATTGTTTATAAATAGTGGATTTCAACAGACAAAAAAGGGGATTCTAAGCTTTACGCACAATTACTTCCTTCCTCCCTTCTTCATACAATAATCTAAGCCCCAACCCAACTTCAACTTCACAGCAACTCACATAGCTATGATAGCAAATAGTGACCCACTGACCCTAAAAATCCCAACAACACTAGAATTAACATCTAGTAGCAACCCACTATTACAGCCACACAACAACATACATCCAACTGTACAACCCAACGCCAATATATTCCAAACTAACCACAAACGTACAATCTTCAACTCCCAAATCAGATCCACATGCTACTATCAATAGTTCACACTCTACACTCATCCCAATACAATAGCAATTATACATACAATAGTACATACACATACTCTACATTTGTCCCTAATGCATACTTTATGTAGCAGACATGACACAAGCAGCAATTCATGAACAACATCACTCGCTCTATGTACGCACAGCAATAGTCCACACACACATAACAACACCCCAATGCAGCATATACTCCACATGAACAGTAGCAACACAACAATACCATACGACACCAATCTAATCCCCTAACCTACGCAAGTTTTCTCCTAAATCCAACCTGTATGAGTAATTGAGTGAGTTTCTTTTACTTTATTATTTTATTTTATTATTATTTCATTTATTTATTGATTTAGTTAAATAATATTATTTTTATTAACTTTACTTTGTCTTTTAGTATAGGTTTTTTGTTTAGTTTTGTTTTTAATAAAATAGTTCCTACATATATTACAACTATGTCATACTTTTATTAAAATCACATTTTTAGAAAAAATTGTATTTTTTAATGAATTACAAAATTTACACATAAATTGCATTTTTAAATACAAATACATAACTTTTTTTAGATTCTTATCTTTAGTAAAGATATATATTTAAAAAGAATGAACCCATTAAATCTTTTCCAAAAAAATAGAACTATGTTGGTTTGATCCTAACTAACGAATACGTAAGCACCTCTGAAATAACTATAAAAATATTTTTTTTTAATTTTTTTTTAATTCTTAATAAAAATCATTAAAAAATTCATTTTAATTGCATTTTTGTATATCTTTGCATATTTTGGCTTCTTTAGAAAAACTATAAAAAAATAAAAGCCCATTAATTTTTTTTTTTTTTACTTTTACATGACAACTTGGTCTTAATAAATTAGCCTCCGAGTTTAGATTTTTAGATAAATTTTTTGAAAAGTTAATTTTTTAGAAAATCCGTAGAGTAGTGGCTAAAAAACCCTAATTTGATTTTTTTACTAGTTTTACTAATTAGAAACTCCAAATTATTTTTTAAAATATTTTTTAAACGTTTTTTGACAATTAATTCCAATTGAATCGACTTTGAATCGACTAATCGGGTATATATATTTTTTTTTCACACTGATGTTGTGTTGAAGGGATATCTATATGATCCGATCGATTGCGTAAAGCCCGCGGTAGCAACGGAACCGGGGAAAGTATACAGAAAAGACAGTTCTTTTCAATTCTATTAGTATTTTCTATTCTATCTATTAGGATTAGTTAGTGCTCCCGGCTTAGTGAGTCCTTTCTTCCGTGATTCACTTTTGGCACCAGTCCTACATTTTGTCTCTGCGGACCGAGGAGAAAGGGGGCTCAGCGGGAAGAGGATTCTATCATGAGAGAAGCAGGGAGATCAACCTCTTTCAAATATACAACACGGATTCTAGCAATGCAATGTAGTTGGACTCTCGTGTTGATACGAATGAATCATCCTTTCCGCGGAGGTCAATCTTTGCCTGCTAGTCAAGAGGATAGCAAGTTACAAATTCCTTTTCTTAGGAACACATACAATATTCGTCACTACAAAAAGGATAATGGCAACCCCACCATTAACTACTTCATTTATGAATTTCATAGTAATAGAAATCCATTAATTTTATATCAAATAATTTATATTAAGTGAGCTAGACTTAATATAGATCAAATTAAGAAAAACTGAAATAAGGCTTAACACCACATCATTAATGACTCATTCTTTCACCTTTTAATTAATTTTGCATGAATTTATATTAATTTTCCTTATTTTTTATAATTTATTATTATACATATTTGTATTTAATACATATAATGCATATTCTATGTTAATATATGTATATTACATATAATTCAACTTAATTTATTATTTTTAAAAGTTAAATAATTTATCTCTAATATTTCGTTATATCTTAAATATCAAATTTCGTATTTTTTATAATTATCGGCTTTATCGGTAAATTGACATTTTTCTTCAATTAATCATTTTATATGGCTTATTTTGAGAAATTGAATTTACTAGAATATTTTGTCTAACTTTTCTAACCATATTATGAAGTTTAAACTAAAATGGATAACATAGCCTAGTGCCGTAAATTTATGGGCTTAGATCCTAAAGTTATCACATGGGCTCGAAACTCTAGGACATTACAATTGTAATAATGTTGAGAAGAATATCTTGGCGTCAGAGCTGTACAAATCAAGTAATGGGACACATGTTGCTTAAGGAGAGGTTTGAAGATATGCCGCATAACAACCTTTACTTTGTTAAGATAAGGTCAGCAGTGTTTGTGACTTTGAACATTTTGGTGTTCATACCTTGACCGTTATAGGCTTATAGAGTAAAGCCTTTGGAATTGGTCAGTATGATAGGTTGGGGAACTTGAAATGGTTCAGGTGTCTTTGACAAGGCTTTAGGTAGACAATTAGATAGTTTGAATTGATTTTAGCCTTGTACTAGCACAACATTAAACTTATCACAACTTGAGTATGTGATCACATTAGCTCGGCAAATCAAGTCAGATTCTTATAAACTTAGGCACTGGAAGAGAATCAATGGATCATGTTAATTAAACATTTAGGTTGGGAGCAAGTAAGGGGTCCTTAGGGCTAAATCCTATCACTTGGGCATTAACTATCATTTGGTTAGGTCATTATAATGGATGCATTAAGAATGTAAAAGAATTATATACTTAAAGATTATTAATTTTCTATCACTTTTAGAAAAATTTGTATGAAAGATTACATAAAATGTAAACCTTATCACTGCTTTTTAAAAGTTAAAATGGGCGAATTCATGTCTTTTATGAATCATGGAAAATTTGGCAAATTTAACCATTGCATTAAAGTATCTTTATTGATTCAAATATATATCCATCTATAATATTGCACACATATTTTATCAATATTTATAAAAATCATTATAAAAATACATAATGAAGCATGTAACTGAATTATAAAATATTGATAACATTTAAATGATGCAATTATAATAAGAGTCATATATATGTGTGCATGTGTGTATATGTTTAAGCATTAAGCTATGGCTAGTAGCTTAGCACGTATACAATCAAATTTGGACATGATGTGATGATAATTGAGTTGAGTTAGATGAGACTTGATGCAGTTAATACATAGACCAAACCATTTTGGATATATTAAAACAGTTCAAATATGACTTCGAAACCAGTTTTAGAATAGCATATTAACACCTTTAAGTTTAATTTACTTTTAGAATATTCTATGAATTTAACTAATCAAATCTAGACGTAATGTGATGATAGTCAAGTGTAGTTAAATAAGACTTGATGCGGTTAATACATAGACCAAACTATTTTAGTTAAATTAAAACGGTTTAAATAAGACTTGAAAACTAGTTTAAGAATAACGTGTTAATACCTTTAAGTTTAATTAACCTTCAAAATATTCTATGAATTTGACTCCTCTTAATGTATGGAATTTCAAGTTAATATAAGCAATGCAATCTAAAGTCATACTTATATGAGCCATAAATCTATGATACGATGAGAAAGTCGATTTAGATATGATGACTTATTAGCATACAAAACATTATTTATATTAATATTAATAACAAAAAAAAAGTCATACATTACTTAGAAATATAATTCCCCCAAATATCCTTTCTTTGCCTTGGTAAATAATAATACTAAGGTGTAAGTTTACATACATACGAACTCTGTTAGATCAAGTATAATTAATGGATTTAAGCTTGTAACCCTTCCCCTTCGCAACTTGAATACAAGATGTTGTGATAGTGATCAATTATGTAAAATCAAGTGAATATAATAAGAAGTTATTTGATAGCTTTTACTTACATTAAAAGTTCATATAGTTCTTCATTGTGATATAACTTAATGTTACACTAGTGTAATTTATAAAATCATTTATGTAAATGTAGATTGGGTTGCTTAAATGAGATATGTTGGCAAAATCACTTGATCATTCATAAAATATCAAAATAAACATATGATGTATTTGCATATAGCCATGTAGAATATGAAAATTAAAAAAGTATAAAGTGATTAATGAGAACTACAACTTCCTAAAGGAGGTTTTAGTTTATGAAAGAAATGCTTTGCCAACTCCTCTTAAGTTATATACTGTTTATTCTAAATTTAGTTTATAACAAATAAAATGCCAGACTCTATACTTAGCATTAGAATATTAAACCTGAAATTGTCTTATTAAATTTTTGTTTTAATTTTCTGAAATATGTGGGGAGATTGCCGATAAAATGTTATTTAGTACATTTCAAAAAGACTTACATTACTTAGAAACGGAATCTCTATGCTCTTTATCATAAATATCCTTCTTTTACATCAACGAACAATTGGAATAAGGTGTAGGCTTGTGCATACATAAGTTGCACAACCCCTCCATGCATAAGATAGTTGTAAGACTTAATTTTACTTAACTTTTGTTAATGATAATTTAATTACATTATTTTGAATTACTATAATTTACCTTAATCTATACAATTTTAAGAGTTGAGTCATCAATCTTATCTTTCCTACATGTTTTTATTAGCTACATACAATAGTAATTAGATATCTCATTAAATAAAATTACTTTTACTTGTTAGATTGGCTACAATCAATGGAAATCAAATCATACATTAAACAACATTAACTTTTTTCTTATTAAACATTTGCCACCATTAATCTTTTCTTTCGTGAGATATATTCTATTGCTTATAAAGACACCCTCCCTTATCATCTTAAGAGACAACAAGAATTATTCTCTCTCCTTTTGATTTCCTTTCTTTCTCTATTTTGTTTTTGTCTTCTTCTTTTTTTTTTTTTTTTTTAAAGATTGAGGTTTTACTTTTTCTTGCTTTTTACTATTTTACTTAATGTGCACATCCAAAGTGGAGGAGTATGTAATAGTTTTGAATTCTTATTAAAGATCTTTATACTTATATAGAGGGGTGAAATATATCTTAAGCATAGCATTTGTAGAATAAAGTAGTCAAACCAGTATATATAATTATAATTATGGCTCATGGACTTAGAAGAATAATAGCATCCAATGACGTGACATCAAGACATTATCTTGCCCGTTGAATTAAGTAAGATAAATTGGGCCTATGTATGTTATTTTTATTGTTTATGTATTAGCATATTAGTTTAAATATGTGTATACAATGTCATGTCTACTTATTTTGCATGTTATATTGGGCTTTACTATTTACCTATGTTTGGAATATATGCTTTTAGGCACATATAAATTTCAAGATGTTGATAGAATATTTGGTCATCACTTCGGTATTAGAGATAGAGATTGATGGTAGTACCTTTGATGTAAGGGGTAGTAGACTTTGTTTTAATTATAAATATTTATTCAGTTTTACTTAATTCTAGTATAGAGAGGAATGATGGATTTACTATGTTTAACATTCCCTTACTATAAATAATAAGGTTATGATTAGATACATATTTTAAAGTTTTGAAATAATGGAATATTATAATATTATATTATGGATAGATACAAGTTTATAAGTTTGCATGTCCTTATCATATAGAGGACTATGATAGAATTGTTGCATTTTATTAATCTCTACACATGGCATCATTCTTAGAAAAGAAAAACAAAATTCTCTATACTCCAATTGTTTTTCTTTACTTTTCTTATATTCTCTCAATTTTTCATTTTCTATAAATGCTAATTCCTTTCTCTTTTTAAGTTATTTCACTAATCGCATCAACTCATCTCTAATTTAATCCCTTACTCAAACAACTCTGTCATCAACAGTATATCACTCACTCTTTATATTCTAAAGAGAGGCTTTCCTCCCTCTTTAGGAATATAATTAACCCATTTCACTTAAGTAGGAAAAATATCTTTAGGGATCACTTTAAAACATAACTAAAGCCACTTGGATAATGCTCAAGCAAATTTTACGTATTTAAATCAAATTAAGATTAGTATGAATCAAAACTAAAATAGATTTTCGATAAGAATAATCAGATTCGAAATTAAAACATTCACTAGAATATCTATAGAATATCAATTTCTGAACGTTGGAAATCAACATATAAATACAACGCATTCGAACTAGAACCACCAAGCTACAAAGATATTGATACACTATTTACATGATCAAGAGTTAAAACTTTGAAGAATTACAATCTTCTCTTCAAATTTTATTCAGTTTCTTTAATTTGTATTATGGTTGTAACTTTGAAAGAGATAGGGTTATATTGTAGCTTGTGTTTAGTCTATCGTAAAGACTAGTGAGATAGGGTAGTTGATTATAATGGTCAAAAAAACCTAATTATGTAATCCCTTTTAAAGTTTGATTAAATGAATATGATGGAATGGCTGGTGAAGATGACTGGATCCATAGTGGTGAAGTTAGAAGAGAGGACTAACTATGTGGTGATACCTCTATAAAATCTTATGCTTAATCTTCTTTCCTTATCTTTTTAATTATTGCCTTATTATTGTTTTATTTTGTTTGTCAAACTATTTTTGTTATATGAATATCTAGAGGGGTTTTTATTTTATAAAGCTATAAAATTTTATTTTCAAAATGTTTATAACAATCAATTCATCTCCCTTCTTAATTGTTAAATGGGACCAACATCGATTTCTTAATTTAGACCAACAAGTCTTTGTAATTTCTCATATAAAATCATTTCAAAATTCTCCCCTAATAGGGTATAGCCTTTCATAGAGAGTGTCATCACCTAAAATCAATATATATTCATTTAAGGTAAGTTAATTCAAGATAATGTGATGGTAGCCTATGAAGTCTTTTATCACCTAAGGTTAAGTAAAAGGAAGACATTTGAATATGCTATTAAGTTGGACATGGTGAAGGTATATGATAGAATGGACTAGGGATTCTTAGAAGCTCTATTAGTGAAGTTGGGGTTTAATGCAAAATGGGTTAGTTAGATTATGACATGCATCACTTTTGTATCTTATAACCTCTTTATGAATGGAAAAAGATAAGAAAGATTATTCCCTTTAGGAGAATAAGATAAGGGGATCCTCTATCCCCTTATCTATTTATTTTTGTAGTTGATACATTGCCAAACCTACTCATTAAAGTAAGAAAGGGTGATTTTATAAAGGGGATAAGAATTAAAAGAGAAAGTCTAGAATTAACCCATTTATTTTTCATGGATAATTCAAAGCTAATAGTACGATACGTAAGAATGTGAGATTTGTTTTGGATGCTTATTGCAAGGCAATAGGACAGTTGATTAGTTTTAAAAAATCTTTCATTTCCTTAAGCAAACACTATGCAATGTAAGTCAAGAAAAGGTGTTGTGACATTTTGGGTGTTTGTGCAAAAAAAGAAAGAAAAACCAAGAAAATATTTAGGATTACCTACTGTTTTTTCACAAAAAGCAAACATGAAATAACAATGGAAGCATTGGTTTATACATTCTCCTTAGTAGTGGCTCTAAGAAGGAAGTCCTAGGATATATGAAGGATAAAATAATGATGAAGCTTAAAAATTAAAGTAATTCCTTACTATCTTCAAAGGAAAGGAGATTTTGATTAAAGCAATAGGATACGCAATCCCAACTATGCAATAAGTATCTTTAAATTCCTAAAGACATGGTACCAAGAAATTATGTCTTTCATTGTAAGAATTTAATGGAGTAAAGATCTCTCAAAAAGGGAGATTCATTGGAAGAATTGGAGATACATGTCATACTTGAAGAATCAAGGCGGTTTAGGTTTTAAGGATTTAGGAATGTTTAATGATACCATGTTGGGCAAAATGGCTTAGAGAATTTATGAAAACCTAAATGTTCTTTGGGTTCAAGTTTTGAGGAGTATATACTTTCTTGATAATGACTTTCTGAACTTTGAAGTGGGAGGTCGAGCTTCTTGGTATTGGCAAAGCATCCAAGTAGGAAAAGGAATTTTGAAAAAAAAAAAAAATAGCTACTGGCATATTGGAAAAGGAGACAAAGTGTTGGTTTAAAAAGATGTCTGGATCCCAAGTAAACCAAATTTTTGCTTGTAGATTGCTATTGAACAGCATATTGATGCAAACTTGTGAGTGGAAGCACTCATTGGCAAAGAAAATAGAGAACAGAAATTGGAAAGTGTCATCAATGGTGTATTTACTGATGTTCTAGCTGTAATCAGAGTAATTCACCTCTCCTCTACTATAGATGAAGACAAAATTGTATAGCCTCATGAAAGGATAGAATGTATTCAATGACGACATGATATTATAGATAGTGGGTGCATTGGAGATAGCAAATAAGGTGGTAGACTTAATCCTAAGCCATGATGATATCAAAGTGTCAAAAATTATGTAGGTTCTTGTTGTGTTACCAAAGGTTCAACACTATATTTAAAGGTGTAGTGTCAATTCAATCCTAACCTTAAAGAACCCTTTTAAGTGAAATTGCTCTCCTTCCTTATCTTGCAAATTATGTAGAGAAGTATAATCTATTAAACACATTCTATTGGCTTATCCTTAGGTAAGAGGCATATGGTTTGGAACATTAAGGATACAAGTGGAATTAATGAGAATTGATTTCTTTAATAATTAGCTGTTAAATTTAATTTCTAATATGCAATAAGCAACAATTAGAGAATGGAAGGAGACTCTATAGTAGATTTTTCTAACTTATTGGATTATTTAGAAATGCAGGTGCCAGTATGTATTTGAGAATAAAATGCATTCTGTAGATTATGCTATTAATTGGGCTAAGTCTGCTGCTACAGAGATGAAAAGTGTTGCGCAATGAACTTGCTACTAATGCTAGAACAAGGAAGACATAATAAGCAAATTGGCATGAACCTGAAGATGATCACATCAAATTAAATTGTGATGTGACATTGGATTTAAGAGCAAGAAGAGTAGGTATGGGAATCGTTGCAAGAAACTCTAGAGGTAATCTTCTTGATGTAGTTGCAAAACCATCATGTCTCTTAAATGTTGAGCAACTTAAAGCTGAAGCTATCAAAGGAGGACTTTACTTAGCCAAAAACAAAGCATAGGATAAGATATAAGTTGAAACAAATAATGTGATGCTCTACAATAGCTTAACACAAAAAGGGCAACCTTCTTAGAGGATTAGATCATTAATTCAAGACATTTTCAATTCAAAACTTCATTTTTTTGTTTGATTAGTAGAAACACTAATACATATATAGATTGGGTTATATGATAGGCTAAGAAGGGATATGCAAAGATTTTAGGGATCGAAATCCCCTATCCCCTTTAAGAGATCTTCTTTTCTTTGATTATGATTCAAGACCACCATACTAAGTTTATATTTGTTAAAGTTTGCTACTAAAAAAATACTCCTTTGGCCCAATAAAAAAGAAATCTCTCTCTCTCTCTTTCACTCACTCACTTACATACACAAGCACTTATACACATCATCACTTACTATAAATTCATCTATCTCTATATATTTCTTACTCAATCCAACCTCTCTCCTTTACCCATATTCATTTCAAATCTTCGAGTTTGCTCTAATCTTCCTCTTTCCTCTCTTGTCTTAGGTTAACTTAAGATACTTAAAACTACTATCATTTTTTACTCTTACCACTTGATTCAACTCTCTCTCTCTCTATTTATCTATCTATCTATTTCTGTTTCTCTTCCCTCTTCATGAATCCTCTCTCAAGCAGATATCTTGTCCTCTTCATTTTTCTTTAAAGGGTACATATTAAGAAGACAACATATTGCCTAGGGATTGACCATGGAAGCTTATCCTTACCTTCCCGAATCTCCCTATGTTGTTATCTCTTCTTGATTAGTTATGCCAATTGCTCAAACTCCATCTCTATCATCTACTTTAACTCTTTCTCATCCAACTTCTTTAATCATTACATCACTATCTCCACTTTAATGCTCCATATATCTTTCTCCTATGCCTCAAGAAAAAATCACCAATCCCAACTACTCTTCCACTCAAAATCATCACGATAGGTATGATTTACTATTCCTAATGCCTCAAATTATGTATTGATAATAAGTTTAGAACCATAAGCTTTTATCATATAAGGTATTCATTAAAATGACATGATTAATGAATGGTCTTAATAATTGCATGAGTAAAATGGTTGTATGGATATTCCTCAATAATTTAATAGAGTTTTTTCATGGAGGAATCAATTAATACCATCTTAAACTTCGTAGATACTCTCTATAATCCTTCTATTATTATTAAACAAAACCTATAATGATGTTAAGGAATAAAAAATTGTTTAATATATGAATTATGTGAATTACACTTTAAATTTACTAGAGCCATGTTACTTATTTTATATGAATTCATTCATCTAGATAAAAAATATATGGTTAATAAAAATAGGTATAATTATCTTTTCTCTCAATATGATTTAACTCTAACTCTACATTTGGATTAAGGGAAGAATTGAGGGAAAAAAAGGAAAAGCTCCTCTAGTTTTTCCCTACTCGAGAAGAATATGAAAAATAGATAGACTATTTTTAGGACTTTTTTTTAAACCCATAACGGTTATTATTTTCATCTTTCGGAGATCTTGAAGGATAATTAATTAAACTATATGAATACATTTAAGATAATTTCAAAATGTTACCCTTTCACACTTTAACAAATTATATATATATATATGCGTACATGCGCGCATGTCACAGGCGGATTCCGTCACTCGACCCCGTGCAGCACTTAGCGTTCCTGACCTTACTAAGGAAAGCTAAGTCAGCCTGTAATACACTCACAATATTAGAGAGAGAAAGTAGAGAGAGAAACTCTGATAGTATACTGTATTCACTCAAATAACTTGTGTCTTACATCTGAGGGGAATACCCCTATATATACAGAAAGCCTTTACAATCTAATGGTCAAGATCGATTCGATCTAATGGTTACAATTGGTTCCCAACTACTACATTTACCTACCTTCACCAACTACTATACAATCTTCTAGACTTCTCTAGAACCTTCTAGAACTTTTCATCATCTAGAAGCTTTTGGTGGGTTTGGGCTTTTGTCTTTGGGCTTTAGGAACCTCTTAAGAATGGCCCACTTCGAGAGGTCCGTAACATTCTCCCCCGCTCAATCCGGCGATGCCATTGTCGCTCCTTCCTCGTGAAACTGTCGAATCTTGTCTTTAAATTGCCACAGTGCTTCTGCTGGTTCCCAACCGGCCTCACTCTCTAGTCTTCCCTTCCACATTACCATATACTCATGTCTGGGAGTTTGTCCACGTCTCTTCACATGTTTATCAGCTATGATCCCTTCCACTTCCTTATCAAATGAATCCCGTACTCCTATTGGGGCCCTTTATGATATAGTTCTTATAGGGTCTTCCTCATCTTTGTAGAATGATTTTAGCATGCTCACATGGAAAATCGGGTGGAATTTCAGTTTAGGAGGAAGTTCCAATTTGTAAGATACTTGCCCTACTCGTTTCACAATTGGGAATGGACCCTCGTATCGCCTCATTAGACCTTTATGTAGCTGGCCCTTCGTACGTTGTATCAAATGTAACTTAACAAGCACTTGGTCACCTACCTGGTATTCCATCGGCCTCCGCTTCTTATCTGCAATCTTCTTCATTCTCTTGATAGCTCGGCTTAAGTAGGTCCGAGCTAAGTCATGATTTTCCTGCGATTCCCTTGCGAATTTATATGTAGGAGGGCTGGACCCTATATATCCTATTGCCACTGTATGAGGAGTTAAGGGTTGCCTTCCCAGGACAATCTCGAAAGGACTCTGTCCGATGGACTCATTCTTCTGTAGGTTAAACGAAAACTGTGCCACGTCTAACAACTTGGTCTAATTATGTTGGTTAGCCCCTACAAAATGCCTTAAGTATAATTCCACTAAGGCATTCACTCGCTCCGTCTGACCATCCGTCTGCGGATGCAAACTAGTTGAAAAGTTCAACTCAGATCCCAGAAGTTTGAACAGCTCTGTCCAAAATTTCCCTGTAAATCGCCCATCTCGATCACTCACAATGTTTCTGGGCAAGCCCCAATACTTTACTATATGTTTCAAGAACAACCAGGCAGCTTCATCCGCTGGGCACTCCTTTGTTGCTGGGACAAAAGTCGCGTATTTTGAGAACCTGTCTACCACCACCATAATTGTACCATACCCTTCCAATCGGGGTAAGCTTACAATGAAGTCCATGGAAACACTTTCCCATAGCCGTTCAGGAATAGGAAGAGGCTCTAGTAGTCCCGGAGTTGCCTTGTGTTCAACTTTGTCTTGTTGGCACACGAGACAAGTTCAGACATAGCTTTCAATATCTTCCCTCATGTGTGGCCAAAAATACCTTTCTTCCACTAATGCTTAGGTACGGTGCATTCCTAGATGACCTGCCCATTTAGAATCATGACACTCCTTAAGTATCTCCCTTCTCAAATTCAAGGAATGGGGCACATAAATTCGTTGCCCTTTTGTATATATTAGTCCATTCTCTTGCCAAAATCTCCTTGTCTTCCCTTCTTGACATTGAATCCATAGAACTTTAGCTTACTTATCACTCTACATCCCCTCTTGGATTCTATCAATGAGGTTGCTTTCAGGTTTATTGATGGCTGCTAACTCAACCCTTCGGCTCAAAGCATCCGCCACAACATTAGTCTTACCTAACTTATGTTCAAGGTCGAAGTCAAATTCTGCCAGAAAAACCTGCCATCGGGCTTGCTTGGGCGAGAGCTTCTTTTGAGTCTGAAAATAGCTAGTGGTCATATTGTCAGTCTTGACCACAAACTTTTTCCCTAATAAGTAGTGCCTCCATACCCGAAGACAGTGTACTATCGCCGTCATCTCCTTTTCATGCACTGGATATCGTTTCTCTGTATCGTTCAACTTTCGGCTCTCAAATGCTACAAGGTATCCTTCCTGCATTAAAACCCCTCCAATAGGAAAATCACTAGCATCAGTACATACCTCAAAGGGTTTGCTAAAGTTGGGAAGGAGAAGGACCGGCTCCTTCATGACTGCCATTTTCAAGGTCTCTAGTGCCCGCTTTCTCTCTGTACTCCAAACCCAAGGGGTATCCTTTTTTAGTAAGTCCGTCAATGGACTAGCTATCTTCGAATAGCCCTTAATGAATCTTCTGTAGTAATTTACTAAGCCAAGGAAGGATCTCAGCTCAGTAGGCTTGGTGGGTTCCTTCCAATCCCAGATGGCCCGCACCTTTCCTTCATCCATTCTAATCTTTCCTCTCCCCACTGTGTGACCAAGGAATGTCACCTCTTCTTGTGCAAAGGCACATTTCTCTATTTTCACATGCAGATCATTCCTCCTCAAAGCTAAGAATACTGAGCGAAGGTGATCTATATGTTCGTCCAATGTCTTACTATAAATCATAATATCATCCAAGTACACTACTACAAATTAAACAAGAAAAGGCGCTAAAACACAATTCATAAGTGTGCAGAAAGTAGCCGGGGCATTAGTAAGGCCAAACGGCATGACTAGGAATTCAAAAGCACCATACCTTGTAACACAAGTAATCTTGGGTTCATCTCCTTCTGCAATCCTCACTTGGTGATATCCCGAGCGTAAATCCAATTTGGAGAAGTATCTAGCTTCTCCCAACCTATCGAATAGATCCGATACCAATGGAATGGGATACTTATTCTTTATCGTGACCTTATTTAAGGCTCGATAATCAATACACATTCGGAGTGATCCATCTTATTTCTTCTGAAAAAGTACAGGAGCTCCAAAAGGTGCCTTTGAAGGCCTAATGAAACCTGCTTCTAGTAATTCCTTCAATTGTCGTCTCAATTCTTCTAATTCTGGAGGTGACATCCAATATGGGACGGCAACGGGCGGCCTGGCTCTGGGTTTTAATTCTATCACATGGTTTACCTCCCTTCTTAGTGGTAACTTCTTAGGCAACATTGGTGGCATTATATCCTTAAATTCTCCCAATATTTCCCCCACTTGAGGTGGAACACTTCCTTGACCACTAGTCTCTTCCCTAACTTTTATGGCAGCCAAGTAAGTGACTTCATTCTTCTTGAGTCCCTTTTCCAATTGCATAGCCGATAGGAATTTGGTGGCTTGGCCTACCTTTCTTACTACAGGCACCACGCATTGCGAATTGTGATCAAGTACACAAATGCAGTTAGCTCGTGGTACGATAAGTGCATCAATGCGATCTAAGAAATCCATCCCGATCACGAACTCAAAATCATCCATTGGCACTACTTCAACTGTCTCCTTTCCCTGCCAACCCCCAATACGGAGCTCTATCCCCCTAGCTACTCCAATAGTGGGAACTTCTTTTGAGTTAACTGTTTTAAGCCATGTTTTGGTCTCCTCCACTTTTAGCCCCAACTCCTTTGCTGCCATATTAGAAATAAAGAGATGAGATGCTCCTGTATCTACGAGGGCATTGAGTTTCTTACCTGCTACCGATACTTCGGTATACATCAATCCCTTTCTTTCATTGACTTGAGACTTCATAGCACTGAGTAGACGAACTGACCCTAACTGGGCCTCATCCCCATCATCTGAGCTTTCACCTGCTACTAATGCCGCCAATCTCTCTTTCTTCGGACACTCCTTGGCATAATGGGGTCCATTACAGAAATAACATTTCAACTCACGAGGTTTCCATCTTTCCCCATCTCTCCCTTCACGAGTTCTTCCTCGATCGTTATCTCTTTCTTCGGCTTTGGTTTTTCTTTTGGAAGAACTCCCACTCTTTTCCCTTTCAACTCCCCCTTTCCATCTTCCCTCTGTGGTCTTAGGATCAGTCTTCCGAAATTCCATTAGGCCTTCAGCAACTGCTATAGCCTTGGAAATGTCTTCCACTCCCCTTCGCTCCAACTCTAATTTAGCCCAGGGCTTTAAGCCATCCACAAACATCACCAAAGCATCTTCTTAGTTGAGGTCTGGGATCTCCAACATCAACTCCGAAAATTCCTTTACATATTGCTTTATGTCACCCTTATGGGTTAGGTGACGCAATTTCACCTTTGCTTCCTTAGCAGCATTTTGGGGGGAGAATTGACCCTTCAACTCTTGTACAAAGCTATCCCAGGTGTTGATATCAACCGCCCTCCTACGCCACCATACCATGGCTGAGTCTTTCAGATACATGGCAGCAGTACGTACCTTTCCAGCATCATCTAAGATTCCCACAGCATTAAAGTATTGTTCCACTCCCCATAAGAATTTATCTACTTTTCGAGCAAACCGCATCCCGCCAAAGTGCTCTGGTTTTGGAATATCGACCCTATGGCCGGTCTGGAGAGTCATTCCATTTGCAACAGCAATTCGACAAGCCGCCAATTGCATCTTGAGATCTTCAATCTCTTGACGCATGGCCACTACTACTGCATCAATCTTAACTTCATAAGCTTCTTCCTTAGTTTCTAAGGCCACAACTCGGGCTTGGAGAGCATCACCCTTCTCTCCAATAACATTTCCATGCTGCCTAAGCTCTTCTACAGCCCGATTCAGTGCTCCCTGCAACTTGCCTTGGAGTTCTTCCTCCATTTCCTCAAGACTGCCTTGAGACTCATCAAATTGTTCCTTGGCCTCAGCAATGCTCAACTCTGCCTTATCCATCCTATTAAGGAGAGAGTTCAGTAGGTCCCGAAACCTAGCCCTTTGCTTGGTAACACGGCGATCGTCATGGTCAGCCAACTCATCGACCATTGAAGCATTGCTGTGTCCTCCAGATGACATCTTCTCCACAAGCAATTCCTTTTTCAGGCTCTGATACCACTTGTCACGGGCGGATTCCGTCACTCGACCCCGTGCGGCACTTAACGTTCCTGACCTCACTAAAGAAGGCTAAGTCAGCCTGTAATACACTCACAATGTTAGAGAGAGAAACTCTGATAGTATACTGTATTCACTCAAATAACTTATGTCTTACATCTGAGGGGAATACCCCTATATATACAGAAAGCCTTTACAATCTAATGGTCAAGACGATTCGATCTAATGGTTACAATTAGTTCCCAACTACTACATTTACCTACCTTCACCAACTATTATACAATCTTCTGGACTTCTCTAGAACCTTCTAGAACTTTTCATCATCTAGAAGCTTTTGGTGGGCTTGGGCTTTTGTCTTTGGGCTTTAGGAACCTCCTAAGAATGGCCCACTTCGAGAGGTCCGTAATACGCACATACACACATATACATCACATATATATGCTTATTCCATTTTGTAGGAGGGGTTGTTGTGGATGATGAGTATAGGCAATGTACATGTAGATCAATTTTGGAGATAACTTAATCTAATGATATGTATATGAATGTGATGGAGAGATATGTGAGTGGAGGAACAAGAAAACTTAATGACTTGTATATGCATATGTGATTAAAGATTGAATTTTGCATTCTTGGATGTTCTTGATCCATGCTTCACTAAGTAGTTGATTTGACCTTGCATAGAGGATACTAGCGTAGCATCGGTGTTGCTTTTAAACCTTATAGTAGGCAAAATATGAAGGAATGAGAAGATTAGCATTTTATTTATAGATTTTGGAAATTGATCTCGACTGTCATATCACTCAAAGATGAATGGTTGAGATTTGATGTTGCTAGCAACTACTAAATCGTTACGAATAATGTAACTTTTGAGATTCATTCCTTCTATTTTTATATGAATCACATGCTTAGGATTAGGTTTGGTATGATTGGATAGATCCGATAGCTTATAAGAGAAGGAAAGAAGCTCATCTATGTTAAAATAAGTCGTAGCTCTTATTTTTAACCCACATAACTCCTTTTAGGGATGAATGAAGTCCTAACAAACTCAGAAATACTTTCTTCGAGCCTCCTTTTTGTACATGAGTCAATAGTGTAAGATTAAGAATAGAAAAATTAGTCTAACAATCCCTATTTTAGACTTACCAAATTGTATCTCTCTAAAACAAGTCTCAATTTTATAGATATTATCACCAGCCTATAATATTAATTAGGTTAAAATTCCAATTATCTAAACAGTCCTCCACGAGTCATGGTATGTAATGTTTATCCCTCTTAAAGTATCTGTGTGGTGCTCGACCATTCCTTTCCTCGTTATATTTGCTCATAATATAGATGGCAAGCCGACCTTTTCCCTTCTTGCTTGACTAAAATTATTCCAATCCCTTCTATCGATAGTCGAGTTTCGTTCACTTATCCATTTGGCTCTTGATAAGCTTAGTCATTTATATTCTCAGCCAATGCTAAGAAGTACAGATCTGTATTTAATTTGAATTCAAGAGAAATGGTGCGAATAGTTATCATTTAACATGATTATATTACATAACTATCTATTCTTCCTATACTTCAAAAATGTGTCTAATCAAGAGGTATTTATGTGTGCGATAATTATTTTGATAACTATAACTTTAGGCGACTCACCAATGAAACATTATAAGGGACATCTCATAACTTTTCACTATTCGCCTATAATTAGAGTGGTTGTGAAAGTTTTTCATTTTTTTTAGAATAAATCTCAAATCCAAAACTCTAACAATATTTTCTATCTTAGCTCTTGATCAATTTGCTCTCAAAAGACTAAACTAGCTTTTAGAAAATGCTTTTGCGAAGAAGCCATGATACACATCTTTCATTTTTATTTTCGCTTAATTTTCCCCCTCCTCTCATCCTTTCTTCCGTTGCCCCATTGCTATTTCCTTCCGTTACCAAATATAGCGTAAATGGCCCCCACACACATGACACAGGACCTGAGCGCATACGACAATTGTTTCTTCACCGAATCGCAACGTTAGCGTTGCCTTGTAATTGTCTTCGATTGCGCGTCAATATAAATGGTCTTTTATCTCTCTTCTCTGTGAAAATTCGCCGTCTGTTAGGTTGGTAGGAGAGCGAAACTCGAGAATTTGGAGAGAGAAAGCGCTCGTGTGTGCGTTGGGGGTGGTTTTCTAAAATTTACAATCGGAAAAGAGGAAGCTCTGGATTCTTCCCTTTTCCGTCCTCCACGACGGTTTCTATGCCGTTTGGGTTTCAGGTCTTCTCCCTCTCTCTCTCTCCCTGCTCCGTATGCTTTGAATTGAGTTGGCTTTGATCCGTTGTGATGTTAAATTATGTGTATTTGATTAGATTTTGATTGATCTGAATGGATTGCCTTTGTTAGGGTTAGGTTTTTGTTTGGTTTTGATCTTGGATTCATTTTCCTGTACATGCAATGATGTAGTCATTTGTGATCTGCTTTCTTGTGAATACTTTGAAAAGATTGTATTTTGAGGTCTTATATGCGCAGCTAAATGTCCTTTGTTATTAAAGGAAGTTGCTTGATGATTAAGCATTTGAAGATCTTAGTTCTTTACCCCCATCCCCCAAAAACAAAAAAAAAAGATCTTAGTTGATACATGTAATTTCGGCTTTGAAACTTCTCTCCTATTGATTTGAGATGAGGAAGCGGCATGGTGATTTGCCAACAACTGTAACAGTTCTTGAAGAATTTGGAAACAATATGGGAATATTGGGATAGAGTTTCTTTGCTTGGCATTGCATTTATGTCCAGGTCAATCAAACTTCATGTTTTGTGCTGCTTTTTGCAATTCTATTCCAAAGTGGCAGTATGCCAGTGATTTTGATACATCCCCTAACATCACTTAGAAGCAGGAAACTTTCAAACTCTATACACATCAATTTCCTATCTATTTCTGTAGGTAAGATCTCTATCCTTGAGCCATTTAATTGAAAAATCTGCCCCACACTGTACCATATGATGCAGCATAGGGCGGTTTCCCATGGATATAGGTAAACTGTCTTCCTCAGGAGTAGTGTAGATCTGGCTTTCCTTTAATTGTTGTCGTTAAAGGTTTAATGTGGTGTATTTTGAAAATTATCTAATTTTCTTTTGATTGGTGTAGTGAGGTTTAATGCTGTATATTTTGAAATTACATGAGCACGTAGTTATTTTTGTTTCGCACATGAAGAGAAGTAGTGAAGATCTGGCTTTCTTTTAATTGGTGTAGTAAGGATTAATGTTGTGCATTTTCAAAATCATGTGGCTTTCTGTTGATTGATGAAGTAAGTTTTATTGTTTTGTATTTTGAAATTACATGAGCATATAGTTCTTTTCGGTTTGACCAGATCGATTTCTTTGTCAGGTTATAGAGGACTTGAATCTACACAGTGTTGGTTTGTTTTCAGAGATATGGAACAAAGTTGCATCCAGTCAAACTGCTTTCGTTCTGAAGTCTTTTCTTTTGACAAAGTGCTTGATTGGCGGTTTAGCATGGTTGGAAGATTTCTTCTGGTTTCCTTCATTAATTGCACTTAATGTCCAACTTCTCATTAATGGTCAGTCCAGGAGGTGTGGTGCTTGCTTTTTTTAGGATAGATGTTGGACTATTATGCAATTCTACAAGTAAGCCACTGTGTTAATTTTCTTGATGTGTCGTATGTTTAAAGGCTCTGTTTAACAAATTCTCATGTGGCTAGTGTGTTGGAGATGCAACATGAAGTAAAAGTTTCCTGGAGTATCTTCTGAGGTAGGATATTAGATGGATATTATTTTCCATTTATGTGTTTCTATCTTTATGCTTTATGAGCAACCAAGATCTCTATCACCCATATGATCCTGATATGCATTTCCAACTTTTATTACAGGGCTGAAGTCTGCAACCTAGCATTTGGATAGTTTGGGAGGAGAAATATTGTGCTTATTTTTGCTGGCATAGTTCTTAGATAATTTCTCATCATTGGTTATTATGAGCTCTGGTTAGTTAGAGAAGACTTTATACTAGTCATTCGCAAGCAATGTCTTGCATAGTGTAGATGAAGTTGCTGTTTTTGGGCATCTGAAATCTCTTTCAGCTTCATCATTTGTCCTTGAAGGAGATCTCTAGTTCCTCAACTGGCAATATGCTTTTTGGCATTGGTGTAGTGCTGCAGCTATTGCTATGCAACAATAACCTAGCCATCGGTTTGATGCTGAATAAAGCTGTCCAGCCTGTACGTTGGAATATCCCTGATTATGCAATTTTGCATTGCAGCTTAGACTACTAGTTGATTTGGTTGGATCTGTTGTGTGCTTAATCAGTTCCATAGACTTTTTACTTGTCTTCTTTTGAAGATAAATGGTATATTTGTCACAGTTCATTTTTCGTGTTTGAATAAACAAAGAGCCCCTGATTGTTGAAGTTACTGCAAGCATGGAGAGGTAAGCTGGTTCTATTTCTTCTGCTTCTTGATGTTTGAATATTAAGTTGTCTACTTACCATCTTGGTCTCTACAGATACAAGTTAATTAAGGAAGTAGGTGATGGAACTTTTGGAAGTGTTTGGCGAGCAATAAATAAGCATACTGGTGAAGTTGTGAGTATCCTTTTAACTTTGCAGGATAAATTTTCATTGAGTTTCTTATCCTAATTAAGAGTGATGTTATTTCTTAGGCTTAACATTTCAGTTCACATTGAAAACAGGTTGCAGTTAAAAAAATGAAGAAGAAGTACTATTCATGGGAGGAATGCATAAATTTAAGAGAAGTGAAGGTATTATCTTCATTGTTGTCCTCTTTGGGCTCTCTTCTCTTTTGATTTTAATATTTGCTGAGCATGGTGGACTTGCCCTTTCAACAGTCTTTGCGGAAAATGAATCACCCAAACATTGTCAAGCTTAAAGAAGTCATCCGGGAGAATGACATTTTATACTTTGTGTTTGAATACATGGTATGCTTAGTAGTTTGGTGATCCATCTTAATAGAGTTTTATTCATTTCTTGTTTTTAGTTATGTCTTGATGATACACAATTACACACCCTAACAAAATTTATTCATTGGTCCTTTTCCTTCTCTCAGGAGTGCAACCTTTACCAACTCATGAAGGATCGAGTTAAGCTTTTCTCAGAAACTGAGATAAGGAATTGGTGCTTTCAAGTCTTTCAAGGTCTATCATGCATGCACCAGCGTGGTTATTTCCATCGTGATCTTAAGCCAGGTAATTTTGCAGATAGGCAATGATGGTATTTTTCTTGTTCACAAACCATGTTGAGCCTTCATTTAAGGTGGTTTGGTAAGATTTTCTCACCTATTCCTTGAGTTAATGATCCCTCTTGTTTATGTAGCACCTTTCGTTATGGATTGCAAGCTAGAACTTGCTAACTCTGTTATGTGGAAAGTTCGAACTTCTAGATACTCATACCATATTATTATTTAACTCCTGTATCACTATTGTCCTTTTTTGGGTGTGGCCATTATTCCTTTTCTCCTTTTCTTTCTGTACATGACACCTTGTACTCATTTTTTTACTGTGGCTGACTTTATTAATTCGTCCAATCAGTGATATGATCTCGATGGCTGATTTGAGTATTATTTGCAAGTTTCACATACGTGTTGTGATGTAGGCTGGTTGTTATGTACTATATTTGAGTGTTTGCATTTGTTTTTGCATCTTTGCAGAGAATTTGCTTGTGACTAAAGAAATTATTAAAATAGCTGATTTTGGTTTGGCTCGCGAAATCAATTCTGAGCCTCCATACACGGAGTATGTGTCAACACGGTGGTATCGAGCCCCTGAAGTGCTGTTGCAGTCATTTCGATACAGTTCTAAAGTTGGTAAGTTCCATCCTAAACAAAAAATTCTATGGTTTCAAACACTTGTAAAAAAAACTGAACCTGAGGGACCTCATTTTTGAATTGATACTCAATGATGATGCTATTCCATCTTTGTAGATATGTGGGCAATGGGTGCAATAATGGCTGAGATGTTCACTCTCCGGCCTCTTTTCCCTGGCAGTAGGTAAGTTCACTTATATTTATTTGTTTGTTCAAGTGATTTTTTTGGGTTGTTATTTATTAGTTAGGCATCAATATGTTTTCCTCCCTCTTTTTTTCTGACAAAATTAGTTGGGCAGAGTTGATATATATTGGACCAATATGAATAAAAAATTTTCATTAATTATTAATTGTTGAATATTGATCAAGAAGTGATTTTTCCTTACAAATTGTCCATCCATACAGCGAAGCAGATGAGATATGCAAAATATGCAGTGTAATTGGCAGTCCTACAAAGGAGTCTTGGGCTGAGGGTCTTAGTCTTGCAAGATCTATTAATTACCAGTTTCCACAGGTTAGTGATCATATTTACGCATTTCATTGATGGGAAGATTTCCCTTCCCCCTAGGACCCTCTCTCTGCATTGGTTTGTTGGAAATGAAGTGCGAACATGTTTTACTCCCCATATGTTTTTGTACAAAACTTGCATTTGCGGTATATGAATCAAAAAAATGCTGTTGTTTAATACAGTTTGCAGAGGTTCCCCTCTCTGTGTTGATTCCCTCAGCAAGTGCAGATGCTGTTGACCTCATCAAAGTAAGTCACTGCATCAATTCTAATTACCCCAGTTAGAAAACTCAGGCTGATGTTTTTTTTCTCTATTCACATCCTGTTGCAAATTACCTGCAGTCACTTTGTTCATGGGATCCCTGCAAGAGGCCAAGTGCAGCCAAGGCCCTTCAACATTCTTTCTTTCAGGTGATGGTATTGTAGGATATTTTGGCCTTCTGCATTCAAGATGCAGATATTTCAGATCTTACTTTTTCTATCTTTGTTTTTGGTTAGCTGAATCTTTTGTACTTTTTGGAATTATTGTAGAGTTGCTTTTATGTTCCTCCCTCTTTGCGTCCTAGAGTTCCTGCCATCAGAACTCCTCCACCTGGTTGTCCTTTTGTCCAAAATTTCATTTGTGATTCTATAAGTAGCTGTTCTCCAGAGATTTATGCTTTACAAATAATGCTTGTATTTCTGTCCAGTGGGATCAAGAGGTGCTCTGCAACAGCAAAATGTGAGAAGGTATTCTGGAGTGTCAACCACTCCAAAGATTGCCAGTAACTTCTCATCTCCAAAACCACAAGCTTCCAAAGCAGGTAGCTACTGGTTGGATAAGATTCTTTTTGAAACTTTTAGCACCTAAACAAGTAAACGACTTTGCTCTGAGACTGTGAACACTGTCTCAAAATTTGGCACAGTGACAGATGCAATTGGCAGCAGAATGGATGTTTTTCTTTTTAAGTTGACAGTTGCTTCATTCTTAATTAAGTGTTTGGATAGGGGTGGCTTGCCTTCTTGTCAGCAGTATAGTTTTAGTTTTGTCACTATTTTTTCTTCTTCACGATTCTTGGACATGTAGACATAAGGAGTAAGGACATGCCAGTAATCAGTTACCTTGTGCCTTTTATCTTCATTACATAGGTTCTGTGGACTATAGTTGCATATTGCTAAGTGTTGTTGTAATAAATCATTATTCTAGTAGGCAGAAAAATTGTTTGTATGAATGCTGGAGGAGTTGTTACAGCCATTCTTGCTATGGAAACCCGTATCCATTTTTCATTGTATATAGCGTACATGATTAACAGTTGAGGAGAGACCAACATTTTCTGTTTGGCCAGAATAGAGACTGATATTTATTTGCATATTGTAGGTGTGCAGCGGAAGTTAAACATGGTGAATCAGGTGAGACACAGCATGATTTATGTTTAGTATCTGTAACATATTTGACCAATTTGAAATTAAAATTTTAATGGCTTAATGTTTCAGTTCCAGTTATTTTCCTTTGAAATCTCGACCTATAGTTTCCTGACTGGCATTTATGTTGCCCCGTTTGATATTAATTATTATAAGTCAAATCCAGTGCACTTATGCAATACTACATACCCTTAAACTTCTTTATTGCAATATTCATGGGCCTCTTGTTTCTAGCCTGTTAACCAAATTAAGAAGCAGTATTGGTGCATTGCAATGTCTGTATATGTAGTATTGCATAGTGTGTTGTACTGATGATTGCATCTTTACAGGATGTGAACAAGAAAGATGACTCCTTGAATAGCTCTGTCAAAAATCAAAAGTATCGTCCACCTGGAAAAAATAGCCCAAGTAAGTGTTTTCTTTTACTTTTTCTTTTCGTTTCTTTCTTCCCTTCCTTTTCTCCCCCCTTCCTTTTTTTTTTTTATTATTATTATCATTATTTAGTTTTATTTTCTGTGTTGTCCATATTTGGTTTTCGCATGACGCCATGGGCTTCATTCCTTTCTTTATTCAGGGTATTAGGAAAGTTAAGTTGTATGTGGGATAGAATATAGTGAGAATGCTTCAAATGTTCTGGGTTCATCTACTCTCTGCCAAATGTATATGCTATGTTGCAAAGTATAGATTTATTGATTGAATTGGAGGAAATTTGTAATTACAAACCCTAATTGAACCTTCTAGACCTAAATCAGAGGCCAGAGCTTGTATGCTTCTAACACCACCCCTCACAGTTCCTAACTCTATTTTAAGAGAGATGAAAATGCTTGAATGAATTCGAGCTACTAACACTCTATATACTGCATAGTTCTCTGCTTGTGCAAGATTTCTACTTGTTGGCTCACTATACTAGTTCTTGTATTAACTATATAAAGTACATAACAGAACATGCTTTTTCTTTCAAGATGCCTTGTGAGAATGGTTGTGAAAGAGTTGGTTTTTTCCACTTCGTTTAATCTCTTGGGAGGAAACGGGATGCTGATTTTTCCCTTACTAGGCAAAACTTAGTATACTAAGGGCATTATTTTAGGGTGTCAATTGCATTTGATGTCTGATGCAATGGCTGGTAAATGCTGGAACACTGACCTCTCCTTTGTCCCTTTTCTTGCTTGAAGGTAAAAATCTAGTTTGGGGCTTGTTGGAAAGAAATTATTTTGTGATTGATGCCTAAGCTTTGATTGTTAAATCTTTGAAGTGCATGGATTTAGTGTGACTCACTTTTGCCCAATAACTTAATACTGTGCTTGCTTGCAGCCTCTGTTATAAAAAGTAGGCCAGCCCGAGCAGTTGCTGATACAGCAGAAAAACTTGCAGATATGAGAGTTGGCACCCGTAAGCATACTGTGATGCAGCAAGTCCCACCTCCCATGAAGGCAGGAAGATGGCGTGTAGATTCAGGTGACATGCTTGTTAAGCGATCTCAAGGGATTCAACGTACTGGCCAAGTCTACAGCCGGAGAGTTGCAGGATAGATAATCTTAATATCGTTGTCTTTGGATGATACATGTTTGGGCTCTTTTAAAAATCTAAATGCAATGAAATCTGTGCGTGTATGATGTGTACCCAACATATGGGACTTGCATCCTACTGGAAGTCCATGTATTATAAATGTCTAGATGAGAAAAAAAGTTTAAGAGAGTTATTTGTATTAACTAGTGGTGAAAGGCATAGCTGTGGCTGTGATATGGATGCGGTTTCTCTTGGAATAGAAATTCGTCCTTTTATTTCACTAGTTTGATGTTGCAGAAATCTTTCCCAATTTTGGTAACCTGGAAGTAGTTTCTGCAGCAATGGTGAAAGCTTAAGGCAAGGCAGATTTCTTAGAATTTTTGCCTACTCGATTAGCCCATATTAGGAATTGTGAAAAATTTTTGCTGCACTGATTCTTTTTAGCTGGATGTCTCGCTGTCCCAATACTTGTGAGTTGTCTAGCGTGGTATTCTGGTGGTAAGAGCCTTAGTTGCCCTAGCAACGTGCTTAGAATGCTGTACCTGGACCTGGATCTGGTGTAATAAATAAGGAATGTCTGTAAACAGGTGCGTCTTAGAGTTTCAAAAATGATTATACATTTCAGAGAAAGCAGTTGTATAGTCTTTTGATTCTTACGCCACTGTGAATGGGCAGTATGCATGTGTAGATGGCATCCCGGTATCGGAAGGGGCATCTTTTCCTGTGCTACTTGGGGGGCACATTATGCTGAAGTAACCTAGGGGATGTCAGAGCTAAAATTCCTATAACTTTATAGGGGAGTGAAATTATTTATTTATTTATTGGCTTCCAGGGTGCCTGGTGGCCTGTGGCCTAGTTCTCAAGTTTTATTATCTTACACTCTGGATTGATTTGATAGAAATCGGAGGAAATGTCAAGAAATTATGTGTTTGGTTGACTCTAGAGTGTGGAAGTTGAGCATAAAATATTCTCTCTCCAACTTTGAGCAGAAAAAAGAGAAGTGAATATAAATGGTATAAAATGGCAAACAAATCCTATAAATGGTGGGAACTTGAAAGTAACCAAAGAAGATGATGGTCGGTAACCCTTGGATTTTTTTGATAAACACTTCCTACAGGAGATCAAGTTCTAGTTTTGCTGTCGGCATCATCATCATATTTCATACGCAAAATTACACCGGAAATGCTGCAAGTTACAGATGAAAAACAGACGCCAGAAGTTGGGTAAGAAGAATGGTAGTTTAGTCGATCCATTATTTTGTTGTTATTATTATTATTATTATTATTATTATTATTATTATTCTTTTTTTTTTCACGTTTGGAATAAGTGTCCTCTATAAACATGAAAAACGGAGATGTTTTCACTCATTTCTTTTCTATTGATTTCCTTCTCATTCTTTTTTTATCTATAGCTTTCACCCCGTTCCCACTTATCTTTGCAATAGCCAAACATAGGGTTAAAGTGGAATGTTGTATAGGTGACAATCGTTTTCTATATGTAATGACTACCGAATTCAAGCAAAAGTTTCTTAAGTTCGTTATCAATGCTTCCGATTGTGGGACCACTGCAAAAAGAGGGAGTACGATAGAATGTGTCAGATATACGTTTCGCTCTGTGTGCTTACAAATAATTTTTGACAATTCATTCAGATGTATGGAAAAGTTGCCTTTTAAACGGTGAATAAATATGTGTACAAACACAATATATGTTTAATTCATGAATTAGTATTATGTATGGAACAGTAGATTAAATCATGATCAGCTCAACTAATGGTAATTTTAAGTTATATCAAATAATAGTTTCTCTTGGAATTTGGTATTGCAATACTTTTCTTATTGTGTTTGGCTTTTCTGAAATAACAAGAAGATAAAACTTAGTTGGAGAGCTCTAATTGAGTCTGAATTCAACTCAAAGTAGTGGTCATCCAGATTGAGTTGAACTAATTGATTAAATTGCAAATGAAATTTAGAGTTGACTATAAATTTTGGCATAAGTTATGTTTGACTTATGGATCAATTTCGAAGAGGCAAACTAGTTCATGAACTCAGACCTAAGGGCTTTGAATCGCCCCTGACCACACCAGGTCCATAGGCAACTCGTGGAAGCAAAATAAAAAAAAGTCTTAAGTATAGAAAAAATGAAATTAAAAAGTAAAACGTATAATTGAATAATTTTGAAAATTTAAACCATTTTTCATGTGAATTAGGAAAAAGTTATCCTACATTGTTGTATACATTGCTGCTATTACAACTCAATTTATTCGGTTTGGGTTGGGTCAGGGTCCCGTGCTTGGCTCTTGCTGACGGCAATTTAACCCTTAAAATTATTGTTAGAAATGAACCCCAACGCCCAAAGACGTGATTTCACCGTATGAAGACATGCATTATCTGTGTGGCTAAAGAACCTTTCAAAAAGTGAAAATTGGGTAGCTTTTAATTGGCAACTACAATGGTAAATGTGAAGTTTTTGAATTTCTAAAGAGATGAAGCTACGGTTCTGAGATTTTGAGAAACAAATAATTTTCAATTGGAATTGAAATATGCTTTGAACAGTTTTGACTTTCATTTAACTTTTATTACAGCATGGTTTTGTTTAAACTCAGGCTAGTTTGATGTAAACTTCATTTCATAAGCTTATTACACCGTCTAAATGGAATTTCAATCTTAACTGTTCTATTTAATTGTAGTCCTAGCTTATTTCGGGTAGTGCATCGACAAACATGAGATTTGATAGTTAACACCAATATAGTTGAAAGAGACTTCCGGGAACACCTTCTATTACAACTATATTTACTTAGGAGAGGAAAGGTATATATATTCATAAGCTTTGAAGACTATATAGAAGTAGTAGAGACCAAACTCCCTTACATAAAGCTTGCTTGAATAATCACGTGCGAAAACTCCTAGCTTTAAGGTTAGCGAATTTATGTAAAAAATAAGCTAGGGCTCGAAAGAGTAACGCTTAGAAAGTTAAGGGAACTCTTAAGGAAGTATGACTCCAACTTTCAATGAGAGCATTAAAAATTCACATAAGCACAAAATATATTCATGAAAGGTCAAGGATAGCTCATAAAATATTCAATTGAAGCTTGAAAAATTAAGATACATGCTTAGAGGTATTTGAAATAAAAACAAGGAGACTTTTAAATATCAAAATAAAATAAATCTCCCAAAAGATTGAAAAACTGGTGAAACTTAGGACTCAATAATTATATAATTCTACAAATTTGCTAAATAGGTTAATACTTAGCACTCAAGTATATTAGCTTAGTCTTCAAGGGGAATGCTTGCAATGAGGCTCGGCCACCAAGACTTCTTTTATTTGTGCCACCATCTTGATCTTGCTATCTCACTCTCTATAAATAGAAGGCCAACCATATATGTTTAAGCTGACGTATGATAAGTTCCATTCTCTCATATCCCTCACTATCTCATGCATATAATCTACAACAGATATTACCTTAAAGCTAGGAAAGAAGCTCACTAGAAAACTACTCTTCCATCTCGTGTAAGATCTCTAGATTAGTGCAATCACTTCTTTTTTCCCCATTTCAATGTTTTAACCTAGTTGCAACGCACACTAGCATTTGGTGCTACCAGTAGCAACCACATAGCCCTCATATACACACCAACCCTTAGTAGAAGTCGACAATAGTAGAAGAATTAGAATGCACCACTTGCTCTTGAGTAATCCAACTGCACCCTATGAGTGCTGAATTTTTTGGATTGTTCAAGTAAGCATGTGAATTAAGTCATTTCCACATCATGGTTTTGCATGTAAAATTATTGAAACTGATAATATAGAAGTTAATTGATGAGTTGTGCGAAGTCTAGAATGGCATGGAAATTTGTTATTTTTGCTATTAGCATATCTATTCATATGTAATTTTACTTGTATTGATGCTATCTTAAGGTTAGAATGTTGTTTTTGGATTTAGATGGAGATTCTAATTAAGTTAGTATAAGATACGAGCAAAATGACTCATGAAATTAATTTTTGGCCAATGAGATGGAGCTCCTAAATTCATCCAATTTGATTTGATTTTAGTAATACAATTATGGTTAGATGTCATATTTACTCCTAAGGCGGTCTTAGGATTGCATAGATATGTTTCTATGTAAAATTAGACAAGTGAAGAATTTTCACTCTAAAGGATCAAACCAAAAGGCAATGTGAAATTTTTTTCTAATTTAATAATAATATTTTTATAATGTGATTTGATAGTATATGGGATAAGCGTCACATGGCTACATAATTTGTTGAAACTGCATACAAAATGATAAAGTTACGTTTACTATAGCTTATAAGGGTAAAATGGTAATTTTAGGCTATTCACAAGCATTTTTCATGAATGACGTAAGGTATTAGTTTTACCAAATGATTATTATTTGCTAAATGAGCTTGGTAGTATGGACACATAACTTAGAGTATATTCTTAGTTGAATGTTTGTGGAATTCAATGACGATGAGTTGTTTTTAAAGTAAGACCAATGGCTACTACTTACAGAATTCACCTAAGTGAACTCTTGTAGCCTGATGGTGCTTGGTTTATATAGCAATATGCTTGGTTACTATGTACTTTGGTTTCTTGGTTGTAATTTGTGCGGCTTAGTCTCATTAAAGCATTAATATTGCTTTGATCACGAATATTGCTTCAAAAGAACATGCTAACTACTTAGTTGTGCTCAATCTTTGTGATATATATAGATTATCTATTGACATCATCCTACGATGTCATATGCATAGCTACTCAATATTCAATTATCTGTTTAATCATTGCTGAGAATTCATTCATAACATAATGTGCATATAAATGCATTATGCACCTATGGTTGGTTAAAATGCTATATTACAAAGCTTAGTTTTAAGCGCATAAGAATTTTATGCTTACTTATCAGGGGTTGTTCTCCCAACCTATCTTCTAGACCATGCTTGTTTAATGTTTGATTTCATCTTAATGGCTTAGTTTTTTGCATATGTAGTCTTCACGATTGGATATTAGAACCAATGCATTATGTGTGCATTAGTACAACATTTAAATATCCAATGTACGCATTATGCTTGGTTGTTTATGAAGTGATTCTTTGCTTGTTATATTATACTATATACATCAATTGTACATGTTTTTACTTACTTAATTCAGTGATGAACTAGAGGAGAAATGTGTCTATCCTCAAGTATAGATAGAGGGTAGATGATATCACCATAATAAGGGGATAACAAGTGCGTATGTAAAAGGAGATTGAAGATCCTTGTAATAGAATGGATTATATTTAAGTAATGTCCCTAATGATAAGATGCAACTCTAATGTAATGTTATTAATTTGATGAGAGTGAAGAGTCACCTAATCTTATTTTGAGATTGCTTCCACGAATAGATACTTATACAATTCATTTTTGCTTGGGCTTGGTTAAATAGGTAGCAGGCTTCATTAAGATGAGAGGTTGGGTTAGGGCATGATTGTGTGGATTTTGAGTATAAGAAAGCTATCATTGGCAATGTATATAGGTTTATTATAGCATGAGTTTTTCAAAATCTATAAACTTGAAAGGTAAACTTGAGGTACTTTGAGGAGGAATGTTTGAGTGATTACTATGCTATAAATTAGAATTACTTTATCAAGAAAATGAAAGGAATTTGCAAATGAACAAAATATATTCCAACTTCAAAAATTACACATTAACTAGAAAAGCAATCTATGTTAAAACTATGGATAATGTTTTGACTTCAACTAACTTTTGGATCTTACCCACATAAAAAGTGGAAGCATGAGCAATTAGGGTATTTTCATCTTAACAAAACCCATGCTAAGAAATTTACTTAGGTAAGTGTAACATTTAGCTCTCCTGATTTTGTGAGAAATTTTCAAAAATCATTCTTATATGCCATTAATAAGAAAACTCTTTAAGTGTTGATTTTCTTAAAAAATTATGAATGTAATTTGATAAAATCTCAATAACCCATAACAAATCTAACCATAACAAAGTTAAATACAACTAATCATGCCATTCATATAAGTTTTTAAAGTATGTACAACAAATAAAAATGAAAAAAAAAAAAACAAAGATGATGAAAGTATAAAAACTAAGCTAAATATGACAAGCACTACCTTAGTATAATAAGAGATGAATTAATTTAAGGTACAACATACTAATATGGACCAACTACATATAAAACTAAGAGTAAGATCTTAGCCTCTTTAATGTTGTAAAATCAAATGGCTCAAGCCATTAGTCATTTATATAGTGTATTATTTATACAAATGGTACACTATGTAACAACCATTTTAATATCAGCATTTCTTGTACTTAATGAGTCACCACCTTGATTCAATATAATTTCGTTGGTTGGGGTTTAACTAAAGCCTTAATTTTAGCCTATTGTATATGATATGAGATTAATGCATGAATAATGGTAGGGAAGTTTGGTTGAACGACCCCACTATAATGAATCTTCTTAATTTGGTCAAATCATGTTCCATGAGATGATAGGAATCCAATCCCAAGACTAATAACTTTAGCTCAAGATAAAGAATTTCAAAGCTTTCCTATTAGAGATTTCCGTATTCAACTAGATACAGATGAATCCTACTCTATTTTTCCACATATGTTGCATAATTAAGTTAGCAATGAGCTTAATTTGATGTTTTGTATTGAATCTGGAAGTGAGAATGGAAACTGAATTGAGGATGCTTTGGTTTACACTATAGATAGAACAAGTTAGGAGCTCTAAGGCTTCAAGCACCACTTTTGATTTTTTACCCCCTTCTAATTTTGAACCTTAGCTTCTAACCACTTCAACTTCTCATCATTTTTGCCTCCAAGGTCCATGCTTCTAAAAGATTCTGCTTCTAACTATGTTTCTTCTTCTAATTAATGTTGCTTTAAATTCTAGAAGATACTAATACTTCTACCATTACATCTACCCCTCGATCGCTTCTATAATAAGGACTTGTGTCAAGTTGTAAATGTGCATAAATCCATCCATTGGACCAAGTATCTCAATTATTTCCTTTTATTTTATTTATTTTTTATTTCTATTATCAAATTATATGCTTAGTTAGTTATTTTAGGGTTTTATCCTAATGATGGGCCTTACTAGGGTTTATCATGTATGACCTCTCATTTTCAGTTGAAAATTATTCCTCTTTGAGTTTTTTTTTTTTTCCTCAAAACCCTAACGTCTCTTATCAATTAATCTAATTGTGATGAACGAACCACTTTAGGTTAATTTTGCATGATATCAACTTAACCTAAGCATAGGATAGATTTAGCTGGTGCATCATATCCATCTATAGGTCTTCATATCATTAGAATCCCAAACCCTAAACACTAAAATACCAAAAACTCTAAATATTTCAAATTATCAAATCTATTGCAAATTATGTTTAGTTTAACTGATAAACCGAACACATCATCTTAGTATCAAGTCCATCATGAGATTTGACCAAAGTCCTTATAGAATCAATATGAGGGTCAGAGAGGTAGTCTTATGGGAGACTTCTCCTATGGCATAAGATTTGGCTCTCATTTGACGGGATATGAATCTCGAGATTTATATTATGTTAACATTTTTTAGCAACTTTTCCCCTTCACAATGATCCCTTAGATATGCAATTCTAGCTTCTTTATGTTGATAAAAACGTAAAAGAATATGTAATCATGGAAAAAACTTAGAGTTACTCAAGCTACAATATGGATATTCTCAAGAGCCATAATACCCCTAAGCTAAAGTTTTTCCTTATCCTTAAAGCAAAATATGCTTTATTTATAGTTCCTGTACAAATGTACTTGGTATTTATGCATATAAGATAGGACAGTAGATGAATATGAGTAAGATAAATGTACTTACTAGATACCCATCATTAGTTAAGGATTTAGGCGATATTATGGGGTTTAACCTTCAATTAGACTAAGCTCATGATCATGCTCTTATGATTTCCTACATGAAAGAGTAAATGTATATACAAACTGGCACGAGCATAGACATATGTGCTTCTCTAAAGTAAATTATGTGGTAGAGTAGTAACTTTTGCAATTTTTGTTTGTTTCTCATCTTACTCACATTACTTAAGCTTATCCCTTACCTTTTTGGCACATTTTTTATTTGATTTTCAAGACTTTTGTGTATATTTGCACTTGCAAATTGTGTAAAACACTTATTTGGGCTTCGTTTTTTGTTTCTTTTTCATGCATTCTTCATTTTCTTTTCTTTTCTTACATATTATCAACTTAAAAATTTTTATCTTACTAAAAAGGTATGACTATTGAGGTATACTAATTAATGTCCTCACTCAATGGCTATTTATATATTCATCTGTCGTTCAAGGAATTAAGTGCAAATAATATCATAAACTAATAATGAGAAAAGATTAATTTTCATGGTATTAACTAAGTCTTATCTTAATGGTAAGCAAGAAGAAAATGCGCAAGGTTATAACTATTGCAACGTTATAACTAACTCCTATAAAATCCACTCTTAACATAATCATCAATCATTTTTATCTAAGAGCCTATGTGTCATGCATGATGCATCATTGTCATTAGATTAGGAATTAACACGTATGTGATGCACCATTTTTTCCTTAACTTAAAATTTTATCTATAATAGAAGGAAGAATGCAGTAGATGAAAGTCATAAGCAATACTTCCCTATGAAGTGTTGTTTATCGTATAGATCCACTACTATGTAACTCTAATAAGCTTTCTTAAAAATTAAAGTCCAAAAAGTCCATCATTAAACCAATATGTGACAAAATTAAAATTAAAGAACTTAGAATTAAATGAGATAAAGGGATACAAAAGGAGTATACTCGATTTATTTCTTATTACTTCGTCTAAGGATTAGCTTAGATTCTCGGGTGCATGAGTGGCAATTTAATGGTACCAATTATGGCTTGTTCACTTTGTTGAATAAAATAAGGTTATAATGGAATTGCAATTCAAGTGGAATAAAGTCATAATAGATACAAATATGTATTACGCTGTTCAATTAGGTGTAATGGAATTACTATTAGCTTGTTTACTTGACAAAAATACATAAAGGGATAAGTCATGAATGGATAATAACATTACCAAAATGTTCATTTGATTTGTAGACAAGTGTACTTAGTCAAGTTATAGTATAGCAAACGGATGTGAGTTTGAGTGTCGATCTTACATAGAACTATGAATATGAGGGAGTGTTAGATTACTAGCAAGTTACCCGAAATCACTAATTATTTAACTTAACAATTTAGAGTAATTTTAATTAACAAGTAAAAATAAATAAAGAACAATAAAAAAAATTGAACAATAAAATAGACAAGAACAAAATGAAGTAAGTAAGATTGAATAAAGTAGACAAGATAAAGTAAAATAAACAATATTAAATAAATGAGATTAACTAAGAAAATTAGTAGAGTTAAAGGAACACATAATCCTTAGTAAACCATTGTTATTTAATATCTAGTTTTATGCAACTTTCAATTTTAATTACTCATTAGACTAAGGGGATGCCTAATATGAATCAATTGGACTCGCGTCTTTAGTTAATTCCTAACCTTAAGATTACTCTACTTGAATTTCTTTTGTAGTAAAACATCTCAAGATCGCATTAAGATCTTGGATCTCACCATTAGGGTACCATAATCTAGAGAAATCAAATACCTAATCGCTTAGTTTACTTAATTCCTTCCAATTATACAGGTTTGTTTACTGTAAGATCTCGAAAACTCTACAACAAACTCAAGCATCAAATTAATAACCTAAGTAAATACTAATTCAATAGCAATATGCATGGTGCAATTAGATTAAAAAGGCAATATCATTGATTGAATAAAAGAGATGTTGCAATAGGAACTAAAGTTCAATAACAATTAACTAAGAACAGTTAAAGGTATAATACGCTAAGACAAAAGGAAGAGACAGATGAGAAACCCCTAGTATAATTTTTCCTTATGACTCTTCTTAAGGGGGCACTATCTATAAACCTAAGCCTAGACACCTATTTGTAAGAACTAGATCTAAATTTACAAAGAAAACTTGTCAAAAATAAAGATTTGCATATTATAGAATCACCATGCCATAGGATTATGGTTACGGAGTTGAGGCATGGTCTTGTACTTTATTCGAAATCTTCCAATTCAATGGATATTAATTACGAAAAGTTACAACTAGGGATCATGGTTATAGTCTCTACCTATAGTCCTCTCTAGACTTCATTCCTTACCTAAAATTTTTTCACTTAAATTCCTTGATCAATGCTTTTCTTTGATTGAGCTCTAAAACTTAATAAAAATCTTCAAATATTCGTCAAACACTCCTAAAATCCCTGAAAATGAAATATAAATGGATTGAGTGCCAAATTGCTATAAAATTAACTCAATTAACATGCAAAATTGTTCCTAAAATTTGTAAGCTAATTGAGTGTTATCAAATTCCCATACAGTTGAGATATTGTTTGTTCTCAAACAAAGCAATCAAAGTATCAAAGCAAAAATATCTTAAGGACAAGATCATTAAACATTTCTTTAGAAAAGTACACCCCCCAAACTAAAGAGCTCTACAATTTTTTCTCTAAAATTACCCTTTACTCTTTATCTTGATAATGCCCTTAGAATACTCAAATAATAACACTTTGAGAATTGCTAAATTTCCACAATCAATCTCGATAATTTAGAGTTAACCTTATCACTTAAAAAAAAAACTAAACTAGAGATTAAAATAAACATCAACAAGTAAAGAAAAAAGTTATAGAAATTTCACTACTCTATCTCAAGAGGAGGGGAATATTATCTAAACTAGTTTTATTATAAAAACTTAGACTGGATGCATGTTACATTAGCTCGTCCTCTTATTGCCTTTTTACTTCTTTCAATTTTCATTAGGCAGCTTTTTAGTTCAAATTAATTCCTTTTTTTCAAAGCTTATTAGCATTAGGAAAAAGACCTTGCTTTTTTTACAGACCAAGGCATTTAGTGTTGTTAGGGGAAAGCATCTCACTCTTTTGAGAGACCAAGGCCAATCCTTAACAATATTAATTTAATTTCCTTTTTGCAATTGGTAACGATAAAGAATCTTGTTCTTCTAAGGAACTAAGATCAATCCTTACTAATTTTTATCAATTCTTTTCTTAATTCATTTATGCCTCCAATTACTTTAATTTTTAAAAGACTTTCAAAGGAAATTTTCCTTTCTTCATCCAAACCAAAAAATTTGAAAAAGACCAATAGATGACTGTCCTCTAGAATTAAGTTTGGAAATAAAAATAATTAGTTCTTAACCAGACAATATCTATCCTGATCTAAAGTCTAAGTCTAAGCTTAAGCAATAGGGAACCTGAATCATAGGGATTTAGTTATTCAAATTTAGCAAAGCGTACTAAAGTCATAATGGATTGTAGGCAAATTAAAAAAAAAATTTGCTTATTTGCATGTAGGGTTGTAAATTTCTAAGATTTCTATTTTAATAAAGACTTAAAAGCTTAAGTGTTTATATTCCAATCAATTCATTAACATATGTGTCCTGTCCTTTCCCTTTCATACTTAAGTTTTACATTGTCCTCAATGTATATAATCATAGATACTTAAAAATAAAATAGGAGAAAAAGAAAAAAAATGGGACATCCTTGGTTTGTGGCATTGGTCTTGAAAATTTTTTAAGTCCAAAATCTAGAATTCCATTCAATTTGATTAATCTTAAAGTTTTCTTTGTATTGTGATGCGTCTTTAAGGTCAAACATATGGAGTAGCACTACAACAAAGCAAATAAAAAAAAAAACAGGAAAAAAGTTAGTAAAGTCTGAGCAGCCACCAAATGGATATGACATACCACTCAATTTTACTTAGTCTACAATCCGTCGAATATGACATATTGATTCGAATTGAAGAGTCACTCACTATAATGAGAATACTAAGATTGCTTAAGTGAATAATTCTGTATTGATTAGTTGATTCCCTACGTATAAGAAAGTGGGGATTTATATACTCATCCACTAAGATTACTTTGCATGTATGAAAAGACAAAAAAAAAGGGTATTCTACAATTAGTTTACATGAAACGTACTAAAATGGGGAAAAAGAGACAAATAATATTTAATGCAAAAAGTGAAGAATCTTTTTGGAAAGATCATACTAGAAGACACGTATCAAGTGGTGGATAGGAGTTAGGACTACGATATAAAGTAAACGAAACAAAAAATGTTGGCAGTAGTTAAGGTCCGGCCTGATTTGGACCGGGCTAGGGACCAATTATTTTTTTTGAAGAGAAGGTAGCTCTATTTGAGGTCGAATGCTTGTGGTCGGATTGGAAGCTTGCCTCAGCTATTCTTAGGTCGTCTTTTGGGATAAAGCATCGTCGCTAAACAAGGGTGGATTTAGCATAAGTAAAGATCCGATAATTAAGTCAACAAGAGACTAGTTCGGGATAAGAATCCCCGTCTCAACCATAGCCTAAAGCTAGTATCCTTTGAGTGAGTCCTTGGAGTTCTCTAGCTTAACTATACATGATCAATCCAGGGGGTTAATTCCTATCATTTTCTTGGGGGTTGAAAAGATTTGTCCTTAAATCTAGAGTGGTCTCTACTCTTTCTTTTATGGCACTCACAGGGTCTTCTTCTATTGGTTGATGAGGAATCAGATTGGATACATTGAAGGTGAAGGAAACACCATAGTCATCAGGCAACTTGATCTAATATGCGTTGCGGTTGGTCTTCTTTAGGACCTTGAATGGACCATCAACTTGAGGTGATAGTTTGCTCTGTCTTAACTGTAGGAATCACTCTTGGCTGAAGTGAATCCATACCAAGTCTCTTGGGTAAAAGGAAACAATTCAACGGCCTCGGTTACCAATTTCATGCTGTCTCTGATTGAATTTGGCAATCTTCTTAGTTATAGATTGCTGTAGCAAATTCAATTCTTATGTCTTGTCAACTTCGGATTAACTCTCTTCAGTAGTTACTGAAGCATCAATCATATCCAAAGGAATAGTAGGGTTAAGGCCATAGAAGATCTCGAATGAGGTCTTCCCAGTATTGCTATGAACAGTTCAGTTGCATGTAAAATCCATAACTGGTAGGCATAGATCCCAATCCCTCAAATTCTTTCTTACAACAACTCTAAGCAAACTGCCTAGCGTCATATTTACCACTTTAGTTTGGCTATCAGTTTGAGGGTAGCCACTAGAGCTAAATACAAATTTAGTTTCAAGTCTTCTCTAAATAGTCCTTCAAAAATAGCTCAAAAATTTTGTGTCTCGATCTGAGACAATGGTCTTTGGTAGTTGGATAACCTCTTGCAAGAACAAATCAACAATATATAAAACATCGTTAGTTCGATGGTACGGAATGAAGTGTACCATCTTGTTGAAGCAGTCCATTACAACAGGGATAGAATCCTTGCCCTTGGATGTTTGAGGCAATGATCCACTCAAACTATATATATAAAAATATCTTGAATACTCTAGCATGCATACTAGGTCAAAATCAAGTAATAAAGAGTGAGTAAGGTTGTCAATCCTTCGAGGGCTATGAAATTATTAAACCTATGATAGCTCTTATCAATATTTAAGCAATTGAAATTTGAATTGTAATTAACTAATCTAATACTTACCCTAAAACTGTCAAAAAGAAAATTAAGATAATATATCTAAAACAAAGTAAGTAATTGAGAAAGTAAGAAAAACATAATCCACCCTAGTTATGCAAATCAAATTGTCATCATATTATATAGATTAATAGCTAAACAATCATTCAAGTGAAATAATTATGCCTTAAAACTTAAGGACTTAACCTTTAATTAATCAGTCAACTTCCATATCTCCAATTAATAGTGGACTCTAAATTATAATCATATATCTCTCAATGCTATGATCGACTAATGCTCCAAATTAACTATTCCTAATGTCTTAGCAAATAATTAACTTGAAACGTTATATTAATCCCTAGATAATTTGTAATTAATCTAATTAATGCAACTCTTGCATTAGCTAATCAGTTTAATCAAGAATTTTTAATAAACCTTATATCAACTCTCATATCAATAGTGTTTCTAACAATTATAACCAATAAAAAATTATAATTGAAATTATAGATATTTCAATCATGAATTATCCGTACATCTATTAACCCTATAACATGACTACAATTATCATCTCAACTACCTAAGGTTTTATCAATTTTCCACAATTAAAACCTAGCCAGGCATGGAAATTAAAATAAAAGCAAAGATAACAATTGAATTCACAAAGAAGTTCATAATTAGAAATAAGAACAAATCATAAAATTGCATAAATAAAAATAGGATAGATTATGAGAAATTCAAGCTTCAATTGCAAACTCTAAGGATGATCTCCACAGCAAGAGCAAAGTCTTCTCAATGATCCATGAAATATCAAATGAAAAACTCTTCTAAAATAAAACCTAACTTCTTCTAAGACTCTAAGTAAAAGAGAGATGAAAAAGTCCTCTAAAATATCAATCACATGTCTATTTATAGAAAAAATAAGGGCTGGCTTTCAATTAGATATCTTTCACTAAAGGCTGGCCATGAAGCCCGGTGGTATTGAGTCTAAGACCACCAGTGTAGACATCAAAAGTCGGCAGTGCAGAGTGTAAGTCAACCTAAGGCCGGCTGCCTTCAATTCCAAAGTATTGTAGATTGATTCAGGCTTCCTTTGTTTGCATTAAACTCCTCTAAATTGATCATATTTCCACTCTAAATCCTCTAAGACCTGAAATATCCAAATGAAAATACTCAAGTACCATTTCTTAACGATTTCTATAAAATCAATAATAATTTAACTTAATTTGCACAATAAAATATGAGTAAAATATACCTTTATCAGGCAACCCTAAGACAAAGTCCATATTGAGGTTAGCCCAAGATAAGGTTAGTGTTGGCAACAACATGTATTCTCCATGGGGTTCTCTCTTCCCCTTAGCTCGCTTGCACGCTTCATAACTACTAACTACCTTATGGACATCCTTAGCCAAACCTGGCCAGTAAAAGTTCTCCCTCAATAAATTGGCTATCTTGGTCTCCTTGAAATGACTGGATAATACTCCACTATGAGCTTCCTTGATCAACAGCTCATGCATAGAGTAGTTTGGAATACATAATCTGCGGTCCTTGAGTAGATAGTTGTCCTTAAGATAATATCCTCCAACAACTATCCCTTCTCAACACTGTTTAACAACATGACCAAAGTGAAGGTCAATAGCATACTACTCGGTGATGAGTGAGAATCCCAATAGTTTTGTCTGCAAAGTGGTCAACAAAGTTTGCCGTTGTAATAGAATGTCGGTGACCACATTTGCACTTCCCTTCTTATACCGAATGATGTATAAGAACCCTTCCATAAATTCTAACCACTTAGATTATCTCTTTGAAAGTTTTTTTTTACTCTTAAGATGCTTCAATGATTTGTAGTCAATGTAAATAACAAACTCTCATGGTAGCTGATAGTATTTCCAAACAGTGAGAACTTGGAAAAGGGAGTACAACTCCTTCTCATACATAGAATAGTTCAAGGTAGGACCACTAAGTTTCTCGCTATGGTAAGCGATGGGTCGTCGCTTCTGTATCATGACAGCATTAATTCTAACTCTTGATGCATCACATTTTAATTTGAAGGGCTTGTCAAAATGTGGCAGTAACTGGATAGGTGTTGAGGTGAGTTTTTCCTTAATCTCTTTAAAGCTTTCTTCAACTCGGTCTTTCCACTTGAATCCTTTACTCTTCTCTGTTAACTCAATCAATGAGGTAGTTATTGTACTGAAGTCCTTAATAAATCACCTATAGAAAGAAGCTAGGCCATGAAAACTTCACAATAGCATTTTTCAGTGTTGGCCATTCTAGAATAGCTCGAATCTTTTCCTCATCTGCTTGGATCCCTTCCCCTGATACTTCAAACCTTAGGAAAACCACCTCATTTTGGTAGAATGTACACTTCTTCACATTCCCATGCAACTTCTCAGTTCGTAAAACGTCAAATACATCACGAAGGTGTTGAATATGGTCGTTCAGGTTGGCAATATATACTAGTATGTCATCAAAATATATGACCACATACCTTCTGATTACAGGGCGCATCATATGGTTCATTAACCTCATGAGTGTATTTGTTGCCTTAGTAAGTCTGAACGGTATAACCAACCATTCGTAGAGTCCATACCTAGTCTTGAAGGCAACCTTCTACTTATCTCCCAGTCTCATACGAATTTAGTAGTAGCCACTTCACAAATCAATCTTTGAAAATATCTTGGCATCATGAAGCTCATCCAATATATCAACGAGCCTTGGTATTAAATATCTATATTTGATAGTAATTCGATTGATTGTTCGAATATCAATACACATATGACATGAAGCATCTTTCCTCGAAATGAGCAAAACTGGTACCCCTCAAGGCCTCATGCTCTCCTTCACAAATCTTCGATCTATAAGCTTATCCACCTATTTCTTCAACTTAGCAACTTGCTCAAGGTTCATGTTGTATGTAGGTTAGTTTGATAGGGTGGCGCTTAGCTATAAATCAATACAGTGCTCAATTCCTAGGACTGGAGGCAGTTCTTCCAGAAACAAGTCGAAAAAAATCATTTAGCAAGCTTTGGATCTCTTTTGGAACATCTTTTAATTCCCTCATCTCCAACAGTCTCCTGACCAATAGGAACATGTGTTCTTCAGCCTTTTCAACAACTTGGAGCTCTCTTCAACTCATCACTAAGGCTTTCTTCTTACTAGTCTGCGTAAAGTGGTTATGGGTTTCGTTTACTTGGGACGAAGAGATGGGTTACAACACAATTTTCCTTCCATCCTTAACAAGGGCATAGGTGTTCTTATATCCGTTATGATTAACACGTTAGTCAAACAACCAAAGTCGTCCAAACAATAGATGTGAACCTCCCATGGGGACGATATCACAAACTACTTCATCCCTGTACACATTCTTGGTATTAATTGGTACAGTCACTTATTCGGTTACATACAAAGCACCTTTATCAAGAAGTCAATGCAGGTTGTAAGGTCGGGGACTATGAATGACATTAGTATAACTTTCCCCATCCATAATGATCATGCATACTTGCATAGTTGGCCTTCAACATTATACTTGGTATGGAACAAATTTTGCCTTTAGTCCTTTTTCGAAGTTTAGCAAGGAACTTAGTACTCATCTTAGGACTAAGGTCATCACTTCTCCTTGGTTTGCATAGACATATGTCTCCTCTTGCTCTTCGACTTCAGGCTAACCTACATCTTTTTATTTCTCAAGCTCGCTCTCATGGGTGTTATCCACCACATCTCCTCGAAGCACCATGATATGTCAGTTTAGACACTTAGCAGCCATGTGGAGAAGCCCAAGCATTTAAAGCTCTTCACCTCACTAGTCTTCCATTCGAAGGTTTACCCTTTCTCATATATCTTTAGGGTCGACCTAAGCTCGGGATGACCTGTTTGATCGGCTTAGCCCTACTAGCTTACTCGACTGTCATCAGATCAGCCATTCTTATCCTCATCCCTATATGGCCTCCTTGGTTCGACTTGATTAGGTCAGGAAAGAACTAGGGGTCAAGGGATTGTTAGCCCAAGTCAGCTCGAGTACTTCTACTCTGTTTTTCGACCCTCTACGCTATCTTTATTGCCTTTTCCAAGGTATAAAATTTTTACACTTCCACGATGTTGTGGTCTCATACTTGAGCCTAACAATGAACCTCGATACTGTATGGGCCTCAAGTTCTTCTACGTTGGCTTGGATCATTAGCATCTAGAACTCTTTGACATAGTCGTCAACAGATCAGCTTCCTTAGTAAAGCTCTTGCAAATTTGTAAACGTATCTTATAGGTAGGTCTTGGGTATAAATCTACCTCTCAACAACCTTTTCATCTCATCCTAGGTTCTAACACCTCATCTTTCATCTCGTACTCTGGCTACATTTAAATTCTTCTACCACATGGTGGCATACCTAGTAAACTTCAACACAACAAGTCGGACTTTGACAGCATTTATATATCTGATGCGAATCGTGACCAAGAACTAATAAGGCCAATTGTTGGATAGGTCCAAGTTTGCAGAAAGCTCGAAAAGAGTAATGAGGAAAATGCGTGAAACAACAGTGACAAATGAAAGCTAAGCAAAACCCACGAATAACTCTGGAGGATATGACGCACCAATGAAACTTTCAAGGACTCACAACATAATTTGATATGACGCACGAATCGGTCTAGTGAGATTACTCGCTAATTAACCTTACTTAAGGGAAAGGATAAGAGCGATATCAAGTGTAAAATAGCAAAGTGTTTACACTAGGAAGGAAAAACACTCCAATGTATTAATGATAATCTGTCTGTCTACAGCTTACAAATACAAAGGGTATATATACTCAAGAATTTAGGGCAACTTGTCTAAAAGGGAAAAAGATAAAATGGGTCTTATTCCAAAGTAGTAATGTACAAAAATACAAAAGGGTAAAAATGAATATTCACAAAAGCAATAATTAGTGGGGTGGATTCTACACATAGTCTTGTAGACGTGGGGATGCTATATTAGTGAGGTCGTTAGAAGATGTGGATAAAGTAGTACGACCTGCTGGCTTGTCCAAGTAAGGATGGTTTATGTAGTTTAGGTTCTCTCTCTCAGCATGGCGGCAAGGGTGATGCCGAGTAGTGGTTAAGCATGAGAGAAGATTAGACAATGTCTTAGCCATCTGTTTCTTAACATTCTATCTATGAGAGATTAGCAGTCATTTGGCATGGCTTAAGGAGTAACTTGGCAAGGAAGAACTTGACATTGCCAGGACTCAGTTGGAGTAGAAGAATTCGTCTTGTTAAGCCTTCCAATCCTCAAGCTCGACTATGAGTCAGAAGGCCAATAGCTTGATTCCTATCATTCCCTCTAGGTTGATTTGGATTTAGGATCAAATCCGAATGATCTTTGATAAGCTCTTCGTCGGGGTGATATAAACTGAGGTTGGCAATGTTGAAGACATCAGAAACCCCATAGTCCTCAAGCAACTCCAGTCTATAAGCATTGTCATTAATCTTCTTGAGGATTTTGAAAGGTCCTTTAGTTAGTGTAGATAATTTATTCCTCCTCTTGTTTAGGAACTGTTCCTTGTTAAGGTAAAGCCATACCAAGTCTCTCGGCTAGAATTGTTTAACTGTCCTACCCTTAGTCTTCTCCCATATTCTTTTAGCAGCTTAGTCGATGTACTAAGTGACCTTTCGTAGATGTGTTGGAGGGATTGTACTCTGGCTAAAGCATCAAGGTCTCCTTGCGCGACACTAGTATAGGGGTGTGATCGATGGGCAACTTGAAATTGAATCCACAAACCACCTCAAAGTGAGTCTGTTTAATAGTATCATGTATAATTCAGTTGTACATGAACTTGACCACTGGCAAGCAAACATCCCAATCAGCTAAGTTCTTACCCACTCTAGCTAGGAGCAGTGATCCTAAAGTGCGATTAGCCACATTTGTTTAATCGTTAGTTTGGGGGTGACGTGGGGTACTGAAAAGTAATTTGGTCCCCAATCGATGCCATAAGGTTCTCTAGAAATGGCTCAAGAACTTCAAGTCTCTATTAGAGACTACACTTTTCGATACATCATGTATCTGCATAATCTCTTGTAATAAAAGAGAAGTAATAGCCAAAGCGTCGTTAGTCCTGGTGTAGGGCATGAAGTATGCCATCTTACTAAACCTATCCACAACGACCATTACAGAATCGTTACCTCAGGCAGTTCGCAACAGTCTAAGAACAAAGTCCATACTCAATTCAATTCATGGCCTCGTTGGAACAGGTAGGGCATTACTCTCCCTTGATTAGCTTGGTACTTGGCCTTCCTGCACACAACATAACTTTCAACAACTCAATGTACATCTCCCCTCATTCTTGGCCAATAAAATCGGCCATTCAACAGTTCACAAGTCCTCCTTTCCTCAAAATGTCTGGAGAGTCCTCTATTGCGAGCTTCCCTGATCAATAACTCTCTCAGAGAATAAGTCAACATGTATAGTTTCCTACTTTGGAACAAGTAGCCATTCTCTACATGGTACACATCTATTATTCTTCCATCAATACATCGTGCAAGTATGGGTCCAAAGTATGGATCCTTAGAGTACTGCTCTCTGATACTTGCAAACTCAAACAACCAAGTCTTCAATTCAGATAAAAGCGCATGCCTTCTCGAAAGAGCATCTATAACTACGTTGCTATTTCTCCGTTTGTATTTTATTACAAAATTAAATCCTTTAAGGAATTTAACCCATCTCACTTGTCGCTTTGACAACTTAGTTTAACTTTAGAGGTAACTCAGCGATTTATAGTCAATATATATGATAAATTCTCTTGACAGTAAATAGTGCTACATTACTTGTAATGCTAGAATTGATGCCAAAAGTTCTTTGTTATACATTTATTAATTTAATAGGGTCCTTAGAGCTTCTCACTGTGGAAGGCAATTGATTGACCTTCTTGCATTAGGATAGCGCCTATTCCAATGCTTGACACGTCGCATTCCAACTAAAAAATTTTGTCAAAGTCAAGTAGCACTAACAACGTGGCGGAGGTTAATCTTTCTTTTATCTCAACAAAACTCCTCTCCTCCCTTTCTCCCTATCAAAAGTTAGTGTTTTTCTTTGTTAACTCGATAAGTGGTACGGCAAGGGTACTAAAGTTCCTAATGAACTGCCTATAGAATAAAGCCAATTCATGGAAACTTCTCACATCAGCACAAGTAGTAGGAGTCAGCCACTTGACAATTATTTGAATCTTCTCAACATTGACTCGCAAGCTTTCTCCACTTACTACATAGCCCAAGAATGCCACTTCCTCCTAGAAAAAGCAACATTTTTCTTTAGATTAACGAATAGTCTCTTGGCACGAAAGATATCCAAGACTGCTTTGAGATGTTTACAGAAACTTCGCATGTTGGCATTGTAAACCAGGGTATCGTTAAAGTATACCACAACACACTTCCTTATGATATGTCTTAGTACATGGTTTATTAGTCTCATGAAAGTGCTCAGAGCATTCGACAAGTCGAAAGACATGACCATCCATTCGTAAAGTCCATATCAAGTCTTGAACGCAGTCTTCCACTCATTGCCTAGCCTCATGAGGATTTGATGGTAGCTAGATTTAAGATCAATCTTGTTAAAAATCTTGGCTCCACCCAATTCATTCAACATGTCTTTTAGCCATAGGATTGGGTACCTATATTTGATCATGATCTTGTTCACGACTTAACTACCTACATACATCCGCTAAGTTCCATCCTTCTTCAGCACCAGAAGCACCGGCATAGCATAAGGGTTGAGACTTTCTCTCAAATATCCTCTCTCAAGCAACTCATTGACTTGGCGTTAGAGCTTAGAAGCTTGCTCGAAATTCATTCGATAAGTTGGTTTATTTGGCAGCGTGGCACCAAGTATTAAGTCAATGCAGTTTTCAATGCCTCGAGTCAGGGGCAATCCTTCAGGTAAATGTTCTAGGAACGAGTTAGCATACTCGTCCAGTAACTCTTTGATTTCCTAAGGCAGTTCGCCTGCTCCTTTTGATAAGAATCAACCCCTTGGACTGATCATAAGAAGCCGAGCTAGAGGACTTCAAGGGCTTACATAGAAAATACTAGCTCCAAGCCATAGTCGAAATGGGGACTCCTATCCTGATCCGACCTCCTGCCAACCTATCTCTCATATCCTCCCGTGTGTCCAACATGCCCCTACCCAACAGCAAAGTCTTAATCTAAAAGACAATCCAGAACTAGCCGAGCTGAGTTACCCACCCGACCTATTAGTATTTGACTTTAAGACAGCTAACCTTTTTGTCAGGCTAACTGGCTCCCAACTTGATCCAAATCAGGTCAGCCCCTGACTCTTAGCACTTCTTGTTTCTACCTGTATACCATACTCTTAACGTACAGCCATCAAGTGACACATGCCTTCTGACATAATGTTCCAGAATGATTCTTTCTTTTCCGTACTCGATATTCTTTATCCTTCTTTTAACCCCTTTTTAGTATGATTAATGTAACGTAATTGTAAAAAATATCCTTTTGTCATTTCACATGTATAAAATAACCCTAGTGGGTAAGTATATAAACCCACCCACCCACCCCCCCTCCCCCCCACACACACACACTTTCCTTTTATGCACACATTAAAGTTTCAATACAAATTTACTCACTGGAGCAACTTTAGTGTTCTCGTTATCATTCAACTCTTATCTATTCCCTTTCGCAAAGAGTAGTGGCGAGTAACCCTTCAATTTGGACCGGTATGTCATATCTAGTGGGTTGTAGGCTAAGTAGAATCGAATGGTGAGTCATATCCATTCGGTAGCTACCTAGACTTTACTAGTTTCTTTTCTATTTCCTTTTTGGTTCATTTGTTGTGGTGCTTCTCTGTATGTATGATCTCGAAGACACATCGGTTTCGCTGATATCAGAGTACGATTCCGTGAGGGAGTGTGTGAAGTTACAGTAGAGTTTTTGTTTGCCTTATTATTTGCGTTACTGTGTTCCTTCCGTAGTTACTGCAGTCTGTTGTATGTGTTCGTAAGTGTCGTATCATTGATACTCTATTTTTCATAGGGTATTACACTATGTCAGATTCAAGTGTTTATGGAGTTATTGGTGACCTAGGTAGTGGTGTTCAACCTGGTCATGGTCATAATGGTGATAATACCCTAGGGTCCATTGATGATAAGCTTGATAGACTCACAAACTTTGTTAAGAGTCTAATCATCGCAATGCAAATTAATTTACAACAACCCCAAGGTATACAGCAACAAAACTTGTAGGATAGAGCCCTTGAGAGACACTATGTCCAAGGCAATCGAACTAATCACACAATTTGATCCCCTTGAGTTGGAGGAGTTACTAGACGAAGATTGAAGTTAGAGGAGATTGGGGAAGATGACGAGGAGGTGAATGTCGAAGAGTTTCGTGAAGAAGAAGTTGATTATTACCAAACGTAGAGATAAGGACGCCAAGTTCCTCGAGATCTAGACAATGTTAAGGTGCAAATCCTACCCTTTGGTAAAAGTAGAGATGCAAATAAATACTTGCAGTGGGAAGAGGAGGTCAAGAAAGTATTTAAGTGTTATGAGTATGAGGATGCGATCAAGGTCCAACTTGCTACGTAGGAATTTACTGGATACACCACCATATAATGGAAGAATCTGAATGCCACTAGAGTTAGAGATGGGAGATGAGGTGTTAGGGCCTAGGATGAGATGAAGTAGTTGTTGAAGTGTAGATTTATGCCTAAATCGTACCTATAAGATACGTTTACCAAATTGTAGGAGCTTCGCTAAGGAAGTCAACCTGTCGATGACTATATCAAAGAATTCCAAATGCTTGTGATCAGAGAAGACATACAAAAACCAAAGGCCCATACAATATCAAGGTTAATTTATGGGCTCAAGTATGAGATTCACAATATCGTGGAAGTACAGAGATTTTATACCTTAGATGAGGACATCAAAATTGCATAAAGGTTTAAAAGGCAAAAGAGGAATGTTCTGAGCCAACATGGGAAAACATCTTCTTGAGCTCCTGTATCATACCGACCTATTTAAGCTGAGTCGATGAGGCCATACCGAGCTAATGAAAGGAATGACCAACCTAATGAAAGGAATGACCAACCTAATGAACACCGAGCAAACCAATCTGGCTGAGCAGGATAGTCAAGTCGACCCAAGGCTAGGCCAACCCCAAGAACCTATGAGAAAGGCCAATCATTTGGACGGAAGACTAGCAAGGTAAAGTGTTTTAAATGCTTAGGTTTCTGACACATGGCTACTAAATGTCCAAACCAACGTGTCATGATACTCCGAGGAGACGTGGTGAATAATACCGACAAGAGCGACCCTAAGGAAGAAAAGAATGTTGGAGAACCTAAAGTGGAAGAGGATGAGGAGACTTATGTTTATGCTAACCAGGGAGAAGTAATGACCTTAGTCCTAAAGCGAGTCCTAAGTTCTCTGCTAAACTCTGAGGAAGACCAAAGAGAGAATCCGTTCTACACTAAGTGTACCATCAGAGGCCAATTCTGCACCATCATCGTAGACGGAGGAAGTTATACTAATTTCATTACACATGCCTTTGTGTAGAGGTTAAGTCTACTGACCTCAAAGCATCTTCGACCTTAGAAGCTGCACTGGCTTTACGATAAGGGAGCTTTGCATATAATTGAACAAGTGATCGTACCGTTCAGTGTTAGGAACATATATAAGAATGAAGTAGTATGCGATGTCGTCCCTATGGGTGCTTCACATCTACTGCTTGGATAACCTTGGTTGTTCAACCAATGCATCACTCAGGACAAGAATAAGAACACCTATGCCTTTGTTAAGGATGGAAAGAAGATTATGTTGCAACCCTTAACCTCATCCTAAGTAAATGAAATCTACAATTATCTCACCCGAGCTAATAAGAAGAAAGCCTTAATTATGAGCCGAAAAGAGCTCTGATCTACTAAGAAGGCTAATGAACCTACGTTCTTGTTAGTTAGAAGATTGATGGAGATGAGGGAATTTTCAGATGTCCTAGATGAAATCCGAAGATTGCTAAATGAGTTCTCCAACCTATATCTGGAAGAATTGCCTAAAGGATTGCCACCAGTCTAAGGCATAGAACACTGTATTGATCTGTAATTAGGTGCCACGTTGCCGAAATGACTTACATACAAGATGAACCTTAAGTAAGTTGTCAAGCTGAAGAGACAGGTAGGTGAACTCGTTAAGTGGGGATATGTGAAGGAGGGCACAAGCCCCTATGTTGTACTAACTTTGCTTGTTCCAAAAAAGGATGGTTCATGGCGCATGTGCATTAACAACCAAACGGTTAACCGAATTACTATTAAGTATAGATACTCGATATCGAGGCTCAATAACATGTTGGACCAGCTTCATAGTGTAAAGATATTTTCAAAGATTGATTTGCAGAGTGGCTACCACCAAATTCGCATGAGGCTGGACGATGAATGGAAGACTGCCTTTAAGACTAAGCATAGACTCTATGAATGGTTGGTTATGCCATTTGGACTAACTAATGTGCCGAGCACGTTTATGAGGTTAATGAACCATGTGATGCACCCTTTTCTTAGAAGATGCGTAGTCATGTACTTCAATGACATATTGGTGTATAATGCTAACCTAAACAATTACGTTCAACATCTTTGCAAAGTATCTAACATTCTGCAAGTGGAGAAGTTGTATGGGAATGTAAAGAAATGCATGTTCTACCAAAAAGAGGTGATTTTCCTAGGGTTTGTAGTGTTAGGGGAAGAAATTTGACCAGATGAGGAGAAGATCCGAGCTGTTTTGGAATGGCCGACGTTGAAGAATGTCACTGAAGTCCAAAGTTTCCATGGCCTAGCTTCTTTCTATAGGTGATTCACTATGGACTTCAGCACAACAGTCGCCCCATTAACCGAACTGACAAAGAAGAATGAAGGGTTCGGGTGGAATGATTAAGCTGAGCGAAGCTTCAGGGAGATTAAGGAGAAGCTCACCTTGGCACCTATCCTTTCACTACCAGATTTTAACAGGCCCTTCGAATTGGAGTAAGATGCATCGAGAGTTGGAATTGGTGCTATCCTAATGCGAGAATAACGGCTCGTGGCTTACCATAGCAAGAAACTGAGTGGCTCAGCCATGAACTATTCTGTATACTAGAAGGAGTTGTACTCCCTTTTCAGAGCCTTCACCGTTTGGCAACACTACATGCTACCGCAAGAGTTTGTTATTTTCACTGACCACTAATCATTTAAGCATCTTGGGAGTCAGAACAAACTCTCTAAGAGGTAGGCTAAATGGTTAGAATTCAAAAAAGGGTTCTCGTATGTCATTCGGCATAAAAAGGGGAATACAAATGTAGTCACCAACGCTTTGTCATGACAGCAAACTTTGCTGACCACTTTTCAAACAAAATTATTGGGATTCTCACTCATTACGGAGCAGCATGCTACTAACCCTCACTTTGGTCCAGTTGTTGAATAATGCCAAGCGGGGGTAGTTGTTTGAGGATCTTATCTTAAGGACGGCTATCTGTTTAAGGACTACAAGCTATGTATTCTAAACTGCTCCATACGAGAACTATTGGTCCGGGAAGCTCACAGCGGTGGACTTTCAAGCCATTTTAGGGAGTTCAAGACTGTCAATTGTTGAAGGAGAACTTCTACTAGCTAAGTTTGGCTAAAGATGTTCATAAGGTAGTTGGTAGTTGTGAAGTGTGTGTTCATGAGGTAGTTAGTAGTTGTAAAGCGTATAAGCGTGCTAAGGGGAAGAAAGAACCCCATAGAAGGTACATGCCTCTATCGATGCCAACTTTACCATAAGCTAACCTCAATATAGGCTTTATCCTAGGGTAGCCCCGGATATCTAAAGGGAAAGATTCTGTTTTTGTTGTAGTGAACCGTTTCAGCAAGATAGCGTACTTCATTCTATACCATCAGACTAATGATGCTCCATATATTGCTGATTTGTTTTTGCAGGAGATTGTCCTACTACGCGGAGTACCGAAGACAATTGTCTGAAATCGGGATACAAAATTCTTGAGTTATTTTTAGAAGACCCTTTAGAGGAGACTTAGGACCAAACTCGTGTTTAGCTCCAGTAGCCACCCTTAGACTGATGACCAGACTGAAGTAGCATAGGACGCTAGGCAATTTACTCAGAGCTGTTGTAGGGAGGAACCTAAGGGATTGGGATCTATGCCTACCAGTTATGGAGTTTGCATACAACCGAACTGTTCATAGCACTACTGGGAAGACCCCATTTGAGGTCATCTATGGCCTTAACCCTACCATTCCCTTGGATATAATCGATACCCTAGCAACTACTGAAGAAAGTCACTCTAGAGTGGACCGAGCCTAAAAATTGCATAAGGCACACCAGTCTATCACGAGGAAGATCGCCAAGTTCAATCAGAGACAATAAGAGATTGGCAGCCAAGGACACCAAACTATTTCTTTCTTACCAAGAGACTTAGTATGGATTCACCTTAATCAAGAGCGATTTTCACACTTAAGACAAAGCAAACTATCTCTTCGAGCTAACGGCCTATTCAAGGTCCTGAAGAAGATCAACCACAATGCCTATTAGATCGAGTTACTTGATGATTATAGTGTCTCCTCTACCTTCAATGTATCCATTCTGATTCCCCATCGACCAACAGAAGACTCTGTAAGTGCCCCAGAAGAATGAACATAAACCACTTTAGATTTGAGGATTAATCTCTTCGAACCCCAAGTAGATGATAGGAATTTACCCTCTGGACCGATCACAAGAAGCCAAGCTAGAGGACTTTAAGGGCTCACATAGAAAATACTAACTCCAAGCCATAGCCGAAATGGGGACTCTTATCCTGATCCGACCTCCTACCGACCTATCTCACATATCCTCACGTGTATCCAACATGCTTCTACCTAATAGCGAAGTCTTAATGCAAAAGACAGTCCAGAACTAACCGAGTTAAGTTACCTACCAAACCTATTAGCGTCTGACTTCAAGACAACTAACTTTTTTGTCAGGTTAATTGGCTCCCAACCTAATCCAAATCAGATCAACCCCTGACTCCTAGCACTTCTTGTTTCTACCTGTATACCATACTCTTGACGTACAACCATCAAGTGACACATGCCTTCTGACGTAACGTTCCAGAATGATTATTTCTTTTTCTTACTTGATATGCATTGTCCTTTTTTTACCCCTTTTTAATATGATTAGTGTAATGTAATTGTAAAATACCTTTTTATCTTTTCATACGTGTAAAATAACCCTAGTGGGCAAGTATATAAGGCCCCTACCCCTCCTCCACTTTCCTTGTATGCACACATTAAACTTTTAATACAAATTTACTCACTGGAGTAACTTTAGTATTCTCGTTATCATTCAACTCTTATCTATTCCTATTGGCAAGGAGTAGTGGCAAGTGACCCTTTAATTTGGACCGGTGTATCATATCTAGTGGGTTGTAGGCCGAGTAGAATCGGATGGTGAGTCATATCCATTCAGTAGCTACCCAGACTTTGCTAGTTTCTTTTCTATTTCCTTTTCAGTTCATTTGTTGTGGTACTTCTCCGTATGTACGACCTCAAAGATGCATCACCTTTATTTCTAAAAGTCACCCGACCAACATGAAGGTTAGCTTGTCTACTTTAATGACCTCTCAAAGCTCAGCTTTACTCATAACTAGAGCCTTCTTCAATCTACAAGCAAGTTTTGTCTACAATTTATGAACTTCTTTGGTAGCATTGGGTTTAGTGTGATCTTCCAGTCATCCTTCTCGAACATGTATGTGTTCTTGTAGCTGTCATGGATGACTATCCCATCAAATAACCATAGTCTACCTAGCAAGTCAGAGTAATTCCTAATAGTGATCGGTAGTTATATTCGCCGAGTGACATGTAATGCTTCTTTCTTACTCAACCAGTGCAACTTGTACGGCTTTGGATGCATGACAATCAGCAACTTCAGTTTTGAAATAAGATTAGCTGATGCCACATTGGTGTAGCTTCTACTATCTATAATGAAGGTACACACCTGATCATTCACCTTGTAGGTTGCATGAAACAAATTGTATCTCTACTCCTCCTCTCGTGAGGGTTCTACGTTCATAGTACGTCGGACAACCATGAGTAACTGATCTAAGTCCTCAGTAAACACACCCTCCTCAATAAGCCCTTTCTCAACAGGAACCTCCTCCTCCTCGGGTTCTTCATCCATACTTTCTACTTCTAGCTTCAAGGCGTATCCCTTAATGACCATCGTTCTTCAATTCGAGCATTGAGCAACCATATGTCCGAAACCTTGGCACTTGAAACATTTGATTTGGCTCGTCTTCCTTCAAAACCCTTACCTCTTCTCATAAGTTCGAGTCGGCACTTCATTGTTGGATCAGCCTTTTTATTTAGTTTAGTATTCGATAAAGTTCGGTGACTTCCTTATCTAGGTCAGCTAGTCAGCAGTCTGGTTAGCACTCGGCCTTTTCTCTACCTCTCCACTCGTTGGGTGACCCTAACAACTTCATCCATTGTGATGAATCGTTGAAGCTCTATAATGTCTTCAATATCACCTCTCATTCCAGTAATAAATCTTGACACAATTCGAGTTAGTAGTTCCTCCACCTCACAACGGATCGTAAGCATTTGAAACTATTGAACATACTCATCAATAGTTCGGCCTCCTTATCTCAACTCCTGAACCTGAGTGAAAGTATCTTGAAGATAAGTTTCCAGCATAAACCTGTTTTTGCGTACTCTCTTCATCTTGGGCCAAGTGTTAATCTCCCGATAGCCCTCTTGTCTTCTCATTACTTGGAAGTTCTTCCACCACATGGCGGCATATCTAAAGAACTCAACAGCAACAGCTCTTACTTTCTCGCAATCCTTGTACTAATAGTAATCAAATACATGCTCCACCTTCTCTTCCTATTCTGGATATTCATCAGCATTCCCAAATCTATTGAAACTCAAAATTTGAAGCTTTACATGGTTGAATGCTCTAAGGATTCGCACACACTCTTCTTCAAAATACTCTTCTTCCTTATCTTCCATGTCTGCCAAATCAATCATTCTTCTCACTCGTCTACCTACTCCTCCACCTCAAACGGGTTGAGCTGGGTTCTGACCTTTAATAGGTTAAGCAACTTGTGAGTTGTTTTATGCAGCCATAGTAGGTCAGCAAGACAATGCATGAACAACTCGGGTAAAATCCGCCAAGAAGTTAGCTACCTCATCAAGATTCTCGTCAGTCCTTTTGAGAGTTCCTTGAGACTGTCATCCATAGTGGACAATTAGACTATCATCACTAATACCAAAATTCATATTCGAGTCAATTTTTTTTTTCTCACAGATTCAAAGCTCAAACGAACACTTTAGAAAATTAACAATTAACAACATAATGTTCAAATGAACACAATAACTTGTTTTGTTTCACATACACAAAACAGAGTATAACAAAACTTTGAAAATACACGTCAACTCGAACAAAACCTCCACTCTGATACCAAGATGGTATGGATCATAACCAAGAACTGATAAGGTCAATCGTTGGATGGGTCTAAGCTTGTAGAAAGCTCGAAAAGAGTAATGAAAAAAATGCGTAAAAGAATAGTGATGAATGAAAGCTAAGCAAAACCTACGAATAGCTCCGAAAGATATGATCCACCAATGGAACATTCAAGGACTCACAACATAATTCAATATAATGTACAAATTGGTTCAATAAGGTTAGTCATCACCTAACATTGCTTAAGGGAAAGGATAAGAGTGATATCAAAAGTAAAACAACAAAGTATTTACATTAGGAAGGAAAAATACTTGAGTGTATTAATGATAATTTGTCTATTTGCGACTTACAAATACAAAGGGTATTTATACCCAAGAATTTAGAGAAACTTACCTAAAAAGGGGAAAACACAAAATAGGTGTTACACTAAAGTAGTAATGCACAACAATACAAAAGGGTAAAAATAAATATTCACAAAAGCAATAATTAGTGGGGCAGATTCTACACATGGGGATGCTGTATTGGTGAGGTTGTTAAAAGATATGGATAAAGTAGTACGGCTAACTGGCTTATCTAAGTAAAGATGGTTTATGTAGTCCAAAGTCTCTCTTTAGGTATGGTGGCAAGGGTGATGCCGCGTAAGTGGTTAGGCATAAGGAAGGATTGGACATTATCTCGACATCCATTTCTCAGCATTCTATCTACGAGAGATTAATAGTCATTCAATACGGCTTAAGGAGTGACTCGACAAGGAAGTACTCAGCATCGGAAAGAGTCGATTGAAGTAAGAGAATTTGTCTTGTCAAGCTTTCCAGTCCTTGGGCTTGGCTACAAGTCAAAAGGCCAGTAGCTTGATTCCCATCAAATATCCAAAATATTCAAACACTTTCTTGACCTTCTCTTCCCATTCCAAGTATCCATCTGCATCTCCACTTCCACTATAGGGTAGGATTTGAACATTGATATTATCTAACTCTTAAGGAGCTTGGCGTTCGTCCTTGTGCTTCATAATAGTCAACTTCTTCTTTTTCCTCCCCAGACTCTGCGACATCCAACTTCTCATAATCTTCCTCGATCTCCTCTAACTCCAGTCTTCATCTAATAGCTCTTCCAACTCAAGGGGGTCGAGCTAGGTAATAGACTCGACCAGCTTAGCCATAACCCCTCTCTTGAATATTTTTAGGTAGATTTTGTGGTGACATACCTTAGGGTTGTTGCCTTTTAACTTGCATCGTGGTGACTAGACTCTCAATAAGGTTTGTGAGTCTATCAAGTTTGTCGTCGACGAATCTTGAGGTGTTACTACCATTATGACTACAACCAAGTTGAGCACTATTGCTCTGGTCACCAATAACACTATGAACACTCAAATCTGACATAGTACAATACTTTCCTAACATATTAACAATTCAATAACAACTTTAGTGCCCAATAGTCGCTCAAACAGAATAGAAACAAACCTACTCTATTTTCGCAATGAGGAACAAAGTAACAATGAAACCACACTTGTTATCACATAAACATATCGCAATAGCTAAGGTAGGAACATAGCAAGCACTAACAATAAAGCCAACCAAAACTTCACTACAACTTCACATACTCTCTCTTAAAATCGTGCTCTAATACCAGTGAAGATAATGCATCTCTAGGGTTGAATACATGGAATGGCACCATAATAAAGCGAATAAAAAACAAACAGGAAAAAAAGTTAGCAAAGTCTAGGCAGCTACTAAATAGATATGATACACCACTTGATCCTACTCAGCTTTCAATCCACCGGATATAACACACCGGTTGCAACTGAAGGGTTACTCGCTACCACTCTTTACTAAAAGGAATAAATAAGAGTTAAATGATAACAAGAACACTATGGTTGCTCAAGTGAATAATTCTGTATTGATTAGTTGACTCCCTACATACAAAAAAGTAGGGGTTTATATACCCATCCACTAGGGTTACTTTACATATATGAAAAAACAAAAAAGGGTATTCTACAATTAGGTTATATGAAACTTACTAAAATGGGGCAAAAGAGACGAAGACTATTCAGTGCGAAAAGTGAAGAATCCTTCTGGAAAGATCGTACTAGAAGATATGTATCATGTGGTGGATGGGAGTTAAGACTATGATATAAAGTAGACGAAACAAAAAGTGTTGGTAATAGTCAAAGGTCTGCTTAATTTAGAGCAGGCCAAGGACCAATTAGTTCTTCTAAAGAAAAGTTATCTCGATTTGAGGTCAAATGCTTATGGCCAAATCAAAAGCTCACTTCGACTATTCTTGGGCCATCTTCTGGGATAAAGTATCGCTGCTGAATAGGAGTGGATTTAACATAAGTAAAGATTTGAAAGTCAGGTTGGTAAGAGACCAGCTCGGGATAATAATCCCTATCTTAGCCATGGCCTAGAGCTAGTATCCTCCGAGTGAGTCCTTAGAGTCCTCTAGCTCGATTACGCATGATTAGTCTGAGGGGTTGATTCTTATCATATCAACTAAAATGAACTAACGATAAAATGAAAAAAGAAGAAGCTAACTAAACAAAACAAGACTAAATAATTAAAAGACCACTAGTTCGAGTAACATATAGTTAGCTTTGTAGAATTTAACAAACCATGAAAAGTTAAACAGTTATTCAAGGGAAAAGCAATAGTAAATAAGTTACACTCATCCAAATAAAAATGAAAATTAAACGGAGTCCTTTAAGAAAATAAAAAGAAAAAGAAATCAATCCTCATCCTCTTCCATATCCTCATTCTCTTCCTTAACTATTTCCTCTTCTATCTCTTCATTGGAGTTAAGAGCTGGTAGTGGTGGTGATGTAATGTTGGGATGCCATGATGAGCTAGGAGTACATCAATCTTAACTTCAATGTACTGAACTTAGTGTACCAAAGCTTTCAACCTCTTCAGTAATTTTCACACTATCCTGTTAATCTTCCCTATTATTGAAGAGGATCTAAGCTACTATTGAGATGAAGATGATGTCGTTTCCTTATATGGCTCAAGTAATGGGTCCTTTGGTGGTGGATGGAGCTTCATAGCCTTAATTGACTCAAAGTTGATTAAGGTAAGGAGATTAAGTACTTGTAAGCATAGAAGATCATGAATAAGCTAACTAATGAAGGGACCTGCAAAAATATAACTAGATCAACCTTCAATGGCTTGGCCCCTAAGAAAGAATTCCATTTGGATGCCTAGGTTTATTTGATGTCCTCAACTATACTATGTAAATATAAAATATCCCTTTCATTTACAACCCCATTATTGTACCTCTTACCTATGATCCTCCTAGACAATACATAATGAATGAGCTTGAGAGCCAAATCTCTCAACTTAAAAGCTTTTGATTTTCTTGGATCATAAATACCTCAAAAACTCAGCCTTGCCCACAGGTAGCTTATAGGGTAGATTCTTGTACTACTCAATCCTCACATAACTAGTAAAATATATTCCTAATGCAACTGATAACCTGTTAAAGGACATGGTCGCATCCTAACCATTACATTTGAAGTAAATGGTGTTCTAGTACTATTTTCGATGGTGTTTGTCACTAGTCTCAAAGTACTTAAAACTTCCAAAGTCAACTCCTTGTAGACTGGCTCATTAATGGTTAACAATCGATCCAATCCAGCAAACACCAATAATTCCCTAACTCAAACATCAAAGCCTACTTGAGTTAGTACTTCCTAACTAATAATGGAATTAGGTTCGAATTCCTTCTTTGACAATCTAGCATGCTGCTTTCTCTACTAAGACTCTCTGAAGTTTAATAGTGGATGAGTAGAACTAAAACCTAAATAATTTTTTAAGGCGGCATGCTTATACCTTAGCATGATTCTAAAATAGACAACAAAAGAGGATTTCATTGTTGACAACAAACTCATGTTCTTAAAATTTGCAATGCTAAAGAAGATAATTGCCAATTCATTCAAGCAAGTAATGATTTGTATAGTGAGATGCTAACTTGTTTTTAATCATGGATTAGTGAAATTCAATGATCAATTCCTAATTAAAGCTTATTTTTATTCACAATCCCTATTAATACAAGTTATGGCATATATTATACAATCATAAGAAAACATGTTGTATAATCCATCTCATATGCTTATACATGTTATGGCATATATCAATCCATCTCACGCAATTATTTTACAAACAAATTCGCATATTCCTAACATGAGTTTTATGGAAACAACATACTAACAGCAATTCTTCAATCATATCATCACTTTCCCTCTTTCTTCAACAATATTCATCACAACCCTCATGTTCTTCCTCTTTTCAATCTCAGCATATGTTTTTAGAGCGATTTCAAGCAAATAAAGGATATACAACATGTTTCATCACATTATCCTTCATAAATCACTCCTAGAAATTGAGATTTCTATACATACTAGCATCATATTTCATTATCAAACCCTAACTAAAAATCTTATTTTGGATTTAAACAAAAAACAAATTTAGAAAGGTAAATAGATAATGATGAAGTAGATATCTTAAATTTGTTGGTGCAAGGTTGAATCCTCAAAGATTGTAAGCTTTCAGGTGATTGTGTAGTGAGAGAAAGTGGATTTCTAGAAAGAGAAGTGTAGTATAGAATGAAATAGAAAGAGATTATTCATGGTTTTCAAATTTGAGCATGTCTACTATTAAGGATCACGACCATGGAGTGTGGTTATAATCTTTGCCCTATTCCACATTCTTTCAATTTGGGCATGACCATGGGCAAGTCTGTGGGCATGGACTTTGATTATGTTCTTCTCAGACTTTTGAATTCGGATTTTATTGATTCCTTTTATTCTTTCCCTAGAATTGCATTGAAATTTTTCAAAAACAAAGTTAACTTAGTTACAAAATTAAATCAAATGACAAATCATATGGATGATGAACTTTATTGATTACTTATTGCATGAATAACATTTTAATAACTATTTTTGAGGAAATCAAGTTATTCAATGTAAAGAAAAATAATAACTAATGTTCTAAAAACTCAACAGTTGAATTGAATAAGACTAGAGAACAATAAATAAAATAAACAAAAGTAACAGTTGAAATTGAAACCAAACTTAAGCTGCTTCCTAAGAACATCATTGTTTTATGTTGTTAGGTCAACGGTTGAGTCCTTCCATTAATTCGATTCCTTAGTCAATTACTGCTACATTTTAGAAGTTAGAAGCATGTTAATAAAGAAAAATACCAAAGGACCTATAGGGAAGATTTATTACAAGCATGTTGAAAAGATTAGAAAATTAGGGTTTTTACTAATTGTCGAGTCTGGTTTTTCACCCTCCCAGTTCTTTTTTATAAAATTAGGTTTTTTCTAATCGATCAATACTAAACCCTACCCGTTTAATATTGACCCTCGACTAGGGTTTAAAAAAGGTCATTTTTTCTAACTTGAAAAGATTTGGAGTCGCTACCCGACTGAAGTCGGGAAAAGGGGTTAAGTTATAACCAATTTGGTGAATTGGTTATAACTTAGCTACCGGTCTGTCGATTAAAAAACCAAATTATAAATAAGTTTTTTAAAAACTAGAGATCTAGATCGAGGGGCTAATTTATTAAACTCTAAACGGATACTAACTTTAACTTTCCGAATTTAACTATGCTTTTCAAATATACCCTTTTTAATTTCTAAAAAAATCTAATTATGATACATGCGACTAAATTGATTAATTTACGTAAATATCTAAAAATAGAAAAAATAAAACTTTCCATATTGTAACTCGCCCTGTACTTACGTACGGGTGCCTACATACCCGTTATTCGAGATCAGACTTCCATAGTTCGTTTAATGAAAATATAATGGATTAATTGATTTTAACTTTGGAAAAATTGTCAGGTTTACGTTTTTACCCATTTTGAGTTGATTTGAGAAAAGATTATAAGGGGTTCTAAGTTGGATTTTATTTTTGAAAATTCTAAATGATTCTAATTTGAAAATTGACTTATTTATTTTCATTTATTTTTAGAAAACTTAATTTTTCTAAGTGTGAGAACGATTTTTGTTTACTAACCTATTTATTTATTTTTATTATATTATCTTATTTATTTTATACTTAATCTATCTATTTCTATTAAAATAAATAAATAGACTACTTCCTTTCTTTCTTTTTCTCTTTTTGTTTTTCTTCTCTTTCTTTTTTTTTCATTCTTTTTTCTTTTTCTTTTTCTTTTCTCATTTACAACATTTACAAATAAACAAATGAATAAAATTAAAAAGAAAAAAAAAGGGTCGACTTGGAGTCAGCTCACTTCGGCTTGGATCAGCTCGGTTGGCTCACTTCGGCTTAAGTCGACTCATTTCGACTTAAGTTGACTCGAATCGGCTCACTTCGATGGTGGTGGATTTTGTCAACAAACACCGTAAGGGATGCTATCCTAGAGAGAGAGGAAACTTCAATTTTTGTTTTTCTAAAGTGTTTCGAAGTTTTTTGTTATATTTTGAAAATGAAGAGTAGACCCTTATTTATAAGTGTCATGGTCGTGTTAAGGATGGAAAAAATTAAATGCAATATGATTTCCTTCCAATTTTGGATTGGACGAACCTGGACAATATGTAGTGCCAAATATATAGTTGTACGTGTATGAATGTGCCGGAATGTATCAGAGTGTGTCGAAATGTATCTACCATACTTAGAAGTGAGTTGGCAAATGATGTGGCAATGGTGTGGCAATGACATGGCAATAAAGTGAGAAAAGAAAATAAAATATACATTTTGCACCTTCCATGGATTGAATCCACGATCTCTAAGTCATATGCAATATCAAGCCAAATGCTTATCCAGTTGAGCTATTGGTTTTTTTTTTATTTATATATGTAATTAATTGCACATATAGACCAAGTTAGCCTAAGTTAGATTCAAATCTAAGCCTAGACCCAACAGTTTTTTATTCAAAACTATCTAGACCCAACAGTTTTTTATTCAAAACTATTGAAATTAAAATTATATTCTATTTAAACAACCTAAAAAATTATTATTTTCTAAATACCCTATTTTATTTTGTGACTTTTCAAATTTCTTTTTTTTTTTCTAAATTTATTATTTTTTTATACTTTTTCTTATTTTTTTTATATTTTTCTAGAATTCCTACTTTTTTTCTAAATTTCTTCATTTTTTTGGGCTTTCCTTAATTTTCTATTTTTTTTAACCTTTTTCTAATTTAAGACCTTATAATCTAATTTGAAAAATAAAAGGGGGGGAGGGGGGTGGGTGCGGCGGGGGCAAAAATTAGGTGTCTACATTAATATCCTAATTAGTTTACTCTTCTGACTCCTAAGCAATGGCACCAAAAACTTGATCAGTAGGTAATTGCACCAAGTTATAGTATTGTAAATGAATATGAGGAAACCCTAGAATACTAGCAATTTATCCTAAATCACCAATTATCCAACTTAGCAGTTTATAATAATTTTGATTAACAAGCAAAAATAAATAAAGAACAATGAACAAGATAAAAACAATAAAATAGACAAGAGCAAAATGAAATAAGTGAGATTAAATAAAATAAATAGGATAAAGTAAAACAAACAAGATTAGTTAAGCAAAATTAGTAAAGTTAAAGGAACACATAATCCTTAATAAACCATTGTTAAATACTACCTAGTTTTATGCTACTTTTAATCTCAATTATTCATTAAGCTGTAGAGATACCTAATATAAATTACTTGAACTTACGTCTCTAGTTAATTCGTAACCTTGAGATTACTCTATCTGAATCGCTTCTATAATAAAGTATCTTAAGATCATACGAATATCTTGGGTACCACTATTTAGTTGCCTTAATCTGCAGAAATCAAATAGCTAATCACTTAGTCTACTCAATTCCTTCTAATTACATAGATTTATTTATTGTAAGATTTCACGAACTCTGTAGTAAACTCAAATATCGAAGTAATAACTCAAGTAACTACTAATTCAATGGCAATATACATGGTACAATTAGATCACAAAGGAAAAATCATTAATTGAATAAAAGAAATATTGCAGTAGAGACCAGAGTTCAATAATGATTTACTAAGAATATTTAAAGGTATGACATGCTAAGATAAAAGGAAGAAAAAGATGAGAAACACCCAATATAATTTTACCCTATGACTCTTCTCAAGGGGGCTCTCTTTGTAAACCTAAACTTAGATACCTATTTATAAGAATTAGACCTAAATTTGTAAAGAAAACTTGTCAAAAATAGAAGATTTCCAAATTATAGAATCACCACGCCCAGAATCACCACTATGGAGTTGGGGCATGGTCTTACACTTTGTCCAAAATCTTCAAATTCAATGGAAATTAATTATAAGAGAATCACGACTAAAGATTACAACTGTCTAAACTTAATTCCATAATCAATATTTTTCTTTAATTAAGCTCCAAAACTTAATAAAAATCTTTAAAAATTTGTCATACGCTCCCAAAATCCTTGAAAATGAAGCATAAATAGATGAAGCTCCAAATTACTATAAAATTAACTCAATTAACATATAAAATTGTGCAAAATCATCTTAAAATATATATGCTAATTGAGTTTTATCACCATTGCTTTACAAGAGAATGATAAAAATAGATGAATTAAAAAAAAAATCAACATGTTAACAAACAAATTCAACTTAATCCCAAATAGAAATTCATGAGCATAAACCTTGCAAAGAGAAATTTATGAACAGATTGGAGCTAACTAAAATCTGATTATAAACCAAAATTTACAAAAGTTACAAATGGAGATTTATAAACAGTGATTCAAATATAATTATAAATGGAAATTTACAAACAATTTTTTTTTACTTTAAGGAAAGAAGGACGTTTATTTCACCAAATCAATTTATGGCAAGGAACCTTCTAGCATCATATAAACATGAGATTAACGAAATTTTGCATTAAGTAAATTGACCTTGCAAATATAGCCGTAGGATGCATCAATTTCATGTTGAAAACCAATTTATATTCTTCTTGAACCTAGGAATGCCAGATCTCCTTCATCTTATCCAAGGACATGATAGAACTAACCATTAAATCACATAAATTTATGGAAACCATCATAGTAACCAAACATCAATTTGAAACCCTAATCCCAAATTCCATGGATCAAAGAATCCTATTTAAGCCATAAGTGGGTTTCTTTGACTACCACTTCAATTCAAAACCATAAACTTAATAACTGGAAGCAAATTTCAAATCAAAACCTTTACCTTAAATGCCACGGATCAAAGAATCCTATTTCATCCAAAGTGGGTTTCATTGATCACCACTTTGATTGGAAGTCCTAACCCTAACTTTGTCTCTCAACCTTGGTTAACCACCATAGATAGAGAGGGAGAACAGATTAAGAGGTCGAGAGCTAGAGAGATTGAGAGGGAGGAGATGGTGAGAGATAGAAAGGAAAGTAAGATCTAGAGAAAAAGAGATTAAATATTGAGAGGAAGGGCAAAGATATACAAAGATTGAGAGCGAGAAGAGGAAGATTAGGCTTTTATTTTTTATTTTTTGACCTTTAATGAGATTTAGGTTTACTATTCTTTTATTTTGATTCTTTTATTTGCTGAGTTATTTATAGCGTAAAATCGATAATTTTTCAACATGAGTCCCCATTCTTAAGTTGAGTCGAGGAATGGTTATTACATATTATTAAGAATCCTAATTCCTTGTGTAATTGCATTTAGGGCTTAAAAACTAAGTAAACTATGTAATAAGAGCTCTACAAGGAATAAGGGGGGAATGAAATTTCTATGCCCCCTAAGTAAACAGGCCATTAGTCTTCTCAGACTAATCCAGTTGATGCTCATTAACTTTGAATACTTCTTTCTCATAATTAAATATCTTGATGATACCATGAGGGAAGACCTTTATTATTATAAAGGGACCTACAATTTAAACTTAGGCTTATTTGAGTAGAATTTAACATAAAAATTGAAGAATTACACCTTTTGGCTAACCTTAAGCTCCTTCTTATGGAAATGCTTAGAGCACAAGAGTTCTAATCCTTCTCTTATTGATCCTGATCTCTCTCCTTATACCTTTTACAATAGACGAACTGGAAAATTGATGATGAGTGAACCTTCTCTTATCCCCCTCTATAAACCTATTATTTAGAAGTAGTACATTTCTTTATGAGAGAAACTAACCTATAGCCCTCTCGTATATGCCCTCAAATTGATGAATCAAAGCCTATTGTCTCTCTAGCTACCTAATTCTATGAGCCTGAACATAGTCCAAGGAGTTCTAACAATCGATAATCCTAGCCATAAATGATGGTACTACGTGTTGTGTGTGTCAACCTGCATAGTACTGTAGCTAACGCGTTAAGTATCCTACTTAAGGAGTACATTAGTAAAAATGAAACTTAATGGAATTGATGAAGGCCTGTACTAACAGTAAAGCATATGGTTTAATTCAATGCAAAACCTTACATAGGCTTGATGGGCTACGAATCCTAATGGAGCATTTCATACTATTGAACGTTCTTTCTTGAACACAAACAACTAATGAACATAATGAAAGTTCCTATTCTATCATAGATTCAATATGACCAAACTTGTCAATCCTTTTCTTCTTTTTTTCTACCTTCAACTCTTGATTTTTTACCTCCTCTATAAGTCTTCTTCTTTTGTTAAGTAATTCATTTTCTTGTATTTGGCTTTTGATTGGCTAATTCAAGAAGAAGAAGCCCACGCTCTAGGAAACCCTTCTTAAGATCTTCATGTTCCTCCCTCCATATATATACCAGCATCTCAATAGGATTCAAGCCTAAGATCACTTATTTCACTTAACTCAAGCAATTGTATCTCTCCTACTTTCTTGATATCCCACTTCATATTCCTTATTGCCTAAAATGCTTTGTACTCTACCTTGACGGATAAGTGTCAAGACACTTATAAACCAGCCTGAATGGAGCAAGTCTTATGGGAGTCCTATAAGCCATTCTTTAAGCCCATAACACATTATTTAGTTTTAAATCCGAGTCTTTTTTTAAACCAAAGGAAATTTTCTCATTAGTAAACTTGATCAATTAGTTGGATAGCTCTACTTGTCCACTCATTTGTAGATGATAAAAGGTCGCAATCTTATGCTTTACTCCATACTTGAATAATGTAGAAGACTAAATGAGTTTCACAAGAATTTGAATCTATTTTTAGCAACAGTTTATGTCTTGCAATGACTTAGAGAGATTTGATCTAGTAAGCTTGAAATAGGGATTATGGGACTACTTTATTTGCTCTCAATCTCTTTTAGGTAGGCTCATATATTCAATATGGAAGGTAACATGCCTTAAGCCTATGATAATCCCATGAATATAAGACCCTTAAGGGAATATGCTTCATTTCATCTGTCAATCACTAAGTAAATCTAACGGACACCATCTAGCTAAAGAGTCTTTAAATACTTAGTAATGTCTTCTCATTTGAAACAATATTTGAGATCACATAAATAGTATTTTGTTGTAAGAATTCTACTCTCAAAGGTCAAAAGTCCATTCGAATGAAAAAGAAGCTCGACAACTCAAGAATAACACAATTACGTCTTAAGGCTCCCTTGTCTATCACTTGTGAGACTACTTATTCTTCCTTTTAGCCATTTTTTACATGCTGATTCTCTATGTATCAACTTTACATCACTTCTATGGGGTACGAAGCATTGATGCATATGGAACACATGTGACCACATCAATTAGATCCCCATATCTATGATTTGTAGAGTTTAATTTATATGGGTGCACTAGTTAGTAGTAAAGCGGCTTTAAAATGCATGTGCTAAATGGTGATTTTATTTCTTATGTACTTATCAAATGCCTAAAATCTTAGACTATAACTAAAGAATTTTGGTTAAGGGAAATATGAGGAGGACTAAGATGGTTTCACAAAGATTTGGATTGGGCCCAGCAACAACTTAGTTTTTTCTCCTAAGACTAATGATGGCAGACATGACCTAGGGCAATAGGTTTGTGTTATGGGCAACATAGGGAGATTTGGCTTGGGTAGGTTAAGAACAAAGGCTATTGACTCGTCCACCTACTAATAACCTCTCTCTTAAGTAGGCTCATGCACTCAATAAGGAAGGTTATAATCCCTTTGTCTATGATAGTCTTATTAAGATTACCTTTGAATCAATAAACTTCATCTCATGCATCAATAATCAAGGGAATTTAGTATTAAGCCCAAGAGTCTATAAGGGCTAAGTGCTGCTTCTCTATTTCTCTTTTTTTTTTTTTTGGACCAAAGAAACAATATTATATTATAGGAACTTTGCTCTCAAAGATTAGATAGCTATTTAGATGAAGAACAAGCTCAATTGCTCAAGAGCTGTAAGGTTGAAGTTTTAAGCTCTCTTATTTCTGACTTGTACATCTGAAACTCTATGACTGCTTATCCTTCTGACTTTTCATTATATCTAAGGCAACCCTCTACATGTAATCTTCACATGACATCTCTACCATTACATAGAGCGTGAGATACACGTAGTACACTCATGAACATGTCAGTTGGATCTTCACATTTATAAATAGCAAATTTTCAAAAACTTTGTCACAAGTGAAATGCCACATTAGTTATAGTAAGTCTTAGAATACCGAATTGAGAGAAAAGATTCTTCCTAAGGAAATCTATTCAATAAACATGAAAGGGCTCTACTTATTAGATGCTAGCTTAAGGCATTTTGACTCTCTTCAATAAGTTACTAACTCTTTGGCACTTATTTCACTTAACTAAAAATTCCTAAGCATCATGATACATGTATGGCCAAAATAATCTATAGTAGCAAACCATGGGAATTCTCATGGGTGCACTATGGTAGCATCTATACTTTAGAGATTGGCAATGCTACGAAATTCCCTAGATCTCCTTTTTAGGTACATTTCTTCACTATTCCACCTAAGTAATGTTTAAAGAGGAATACCACTTACAAAAAGTAAAGCTTAGCATTTGATAGAAACTCGTTCCTACCTAGCATCTTTGGGAGCACTATAGCTAAGTAATTTTCTACATCGACATACAATATCACAATTTTGTGGCAAACAACTACTAATCAAGGAATCAAATTGATGGGAATGTTTTAAATCAAATTGCAAACCAAAAAGAACTTATGGGTCGAGCAAGGACTAAGGTTTTAAACCATTTGCTAGAGCGAATTTTAAAGGGAAAAGCTTTGGAGGAAGAACAAAAGTACTTAAAAGGCTTCACAGTTCACAACATTAACTTGGGTAGAGGTTCGATTCAATTGGAAGATAATGGGGGTTCTAATATTAATGATTCTGATTAGAAGCCCATGATTAGTTATGATTTAATTGTTGTTTCTAAAGACATGATTGTTTCTAAAGGAATGTTGAAGTTTTGGATGAGGAAGGCATTGAGAGGAAGATTTGAATGAGAATATTCATTAAACTTGTTATGGAAGATACTTTTATTACACCAAGGATTTTAAAGGAAGTTATTATTGAAAATGCTTGAAGATATCACAAGATATTTCTTTCTTACTTTATGTTATATTTACTTTCCTAGTTGGTTACTTCCTTTATTTGCCAAGATATAGTTTCTTTTATAGTTATTTTCTCTTCATGTAACCGCTTTAGTATAAATAGTTGATGTAACCCTAAAGGGAAAAGTTGGTTAGTTAATTAATGAATATTTACCCTTTTACCTTGATATTGCATAAGATCCTCTCTCATATAATATTAACACCGTTATCAATCTTGTGAGAGATTGTAGTGAGCAAACCATACAACTTGCATGTATGTAATATCAAGTAATTTGTGTATAGTTCAATCTTCGCTTAGTACATCATATCTATTGGAGGAGGAGTCTACATCCCTTTTATCTAATTCTTGCATCTTTATAGTAGAAAACCCCTTAATGCCCATTATTTGTTTGATCTAGTGGCGGAATTTTCCCTTGGTCCTTCAATAATCTCATGCTCTTACTTTGCTTAGTAGTTGTTTGGTCCTAAGCTTATCCATAGAAAAATCCTAATCATGTTTTGGATTTGGTGGTATTAGAGCAAAGGTTCTACAAAGGATGGAGTAGTGGTGTTTATGTGTAGTGTATTATTTGTTTGGAGGACTTGTTGGATTACTTCGTAGAAATTTGTTTGAAATTGCTAAGATGTTTGGAGACAGTAGACTAGCAAAGAGCCACACACATGCCAGAGCAATCTAAAACTAGCCAAAGTTGAGTATCGAGTTTGGGTACATCAATAGAAAATGGAGTGGTCCAATGAGCTGATTGGTAGATTAATGGACAACAACCCATTTGAGAGGAACTGATTCAAGCAGAGCAGCCATGGCACAAGACGCGCCAAGAACCAAGCTGATGCCAACTCCACAACTGATTTGAGAGCCACCAAACAGCAAAGAAGTGCAGCAGAACCAAGTCATTATTTTGAAGTTGAGAGAGCTGCAACCAGTAACAGGCCACTCTCCTTTGATTGAGCAGATTTGAGCCTCATGTTCACATGCCAAGCAACATGGACCAACAAATCAGCCACGCACCTGACTTAGCTTCCAACATCTATTTAAAGCTTCACATGAAATAACTGAACAGCTGAATACTTCCATGCTTAGCTTGAGCGTTCCAAATATTAGAGCTTCTCATCCAATCCAACTTGCAGCAACTCAAAAGAACCAAAGTGCAGCAGTCCTGGCAAATCCAAGAAACAGTAGCTGGCCGAAACAGAGCAAATATGCACACGAGCAGATCATGAAGAGCAAAAACAGAGAGGTACTTTGTTGATACAATTGAAGCCCGTGAAGCAACATAGAAGCTCCGAACTGTAGAATTTAGCGCATACGCTTTCCAAATTCCATCTGACCAAGCGAGAGGTTTAATCCATAACGAGCAGTAGTAGCCGATCTAGGCAAGAAGAAAGCTGAAACTTCATCCAAGCATGTTTCCAACTTCTACAACAGCAACTGTACGCAACAGTAACAGCAGCTTGGGAGCATGACAGCAGCCCCATATGTTGCAATTTCCACGGCATTTCATGCAAGACAAATAGCAGGCCGCAACACTTTAAATTAGTGATCCAACACTCCACTTTATACACGGACAGCAGCTATGACACGCAAACTAGCCAAGAGCAGTAACAACCGAATTGATCTTCGAGAACCAAGCATGTCGATCTCCATGTGACAACTCAAGCTGTGAGCGAAAAGATGAACTGAGCCGCAATCTTACAAGTCATTGCAGAGGCCTTGTCCTATCTTATTTTTGGTGTCTACATCAGCTTATTATTTTTTTTGATCCGTTTGACAGGAAGCATGGGCAATAATTGGCTGCAACTGAGTATTCCTAAATAGTATGCAAGGACCAAGATCATCCGAGTGGCGACAAGTAGCAAGCCAAGACTAGCTCCCCAAAAAAGCCTCTGTGAGCTGCAGCGCAAGCACTTGAACAACTCCAGCTACAAGGCCGAGAACAGCAGCAACTGCAGCACTTTACCAGCAGCAACTGCAGCACTTTAATTCTCAACAGTAGCGAGACCCCGACCAACGCTAAGCGGAATTGAACCAAGCAGCCACTTGAATACCTACAAACAGCAGAAGCTGCAATGTTGAGTAACTTGGAGGTCCCATTGTATTCGAGTTTCTCTTGAAGATAGACATGAGTAAACCGTGACTTCAACTGGCCAACTGCAACAGGGAACTCGGAAGCTTATAAACGCATATTGAATTGAAAAAGAGGCTACATTGGAAGTCCATGTAGAGCTGCTATAAATAAAAAGAAACAAAACCAAGGGAGGCCGTTGCCTAATTATTTTGATAGCCCATTTGGATTGTGAAGGAGTGAAATATTCGGCATTAGAAAAGAAGAAAAATGCTCACGTTAGAGGAATTGGATTGAGGAATTCAAATGAAGGAAAGGGGATGATTTGTGAGATTAAAAAAAAAAAAAACGAAAGACCTACGTCACTAAGATGGGAAGCAGCCCACGCTTGTTTGAACAGGGAATATTCGGAGTGTAGGGCCGCTTTCGAGGGGGAAAGGAGAGAAAGACAGTAGTTGAAGCTTAGGGTATAGCTCATTTCGATAGAGTCCAGTAGCTAATAGCTCGGTTTGTTACAGAAAGCAGAGTATAGAGTTCGTGAATGAACAGAAACATGCTATTTTAATTCTAACTATGATCTTTTTAGTTTTAGGGTACTAAAGCCCTATGTTCTAGTTATACAAAGAGGAGCATCTTAGGTTTTAATTGTGTCGAGACATGCCAATTTTATTTCGAGAGTTGGATTTGAAGATACTAATTAAAGTGTTTTCTCTTCTTTATTGTTTTAATTGCATTATGTCTTAATTTATTGGAAAATTGTGATGAAATGTTGTACTTATCAGTTTATGGGTTTTGCATTGATAAATCTAATGAATTATTGCCTAAATAACTTGATTCAATATTTATTATTGAATAATCGATGATTTAATTATTATATTTGTTATCTAGATAATTAGTGCTAAGCCTATGATTATTATTTAGATAGATTTAAAAAATACTCAAGAGGGATTTAATAACTCATGATAAATATAACTTAAATTTTTGAAAAAGCTCGTCATAAAAATATATAGGTTTTAGTTAAATTTATGAACTCATGCTCTTAATGCAATTGAAAATATGGTTCAAGTTAAGGGGGGTGTGCTTTTTTATATTTTTAGCCAAAATAGTAATTCCAGTGTTGGCAAATTACTATCTATCCATTAATTCTAGATAATCGTCTTAGTTAGACCATTTATGCTATAATTAAAACTTCGCTATTCCAAAAGGTAGATAAATTCTTGTGAGTTTAGTTAAATTCAATTAGTTAATTTCGAATATTGCATTAAAGCATCACATTGATTCAAATAAGAATAGATTTAGAAGTCCCAAATTGACCTTTTCATCTGCTTGATCTCAAGACCCTTGCAGTGTAGTTAGGACATTGGATTCAGTGTTCATTTTATTAATTAGTTTTTACTCTCTTTAAATTCAATGTTTGATTAGCTTAGAAATTAACTCAATTAGTCTAATAATTAGCATTTAGCTTCATAGGGGATATGAGTTTGACTCGTTAACTATATTGTTTGCATAACATGATACACTTGTCATTGGTTTTCACTTACTTTGCGTTGATTTTGTAAAACCGTGCAATTGTCATGTAATTTTCAAGTGTGAATTAAAGCATTGAGTCAAGGATCCCCAAAAGAAAATGAAGTTTAGGTAGAATAGTCAAATTTGGTAGAGTTAAAGATTGACCAATGCAATTCTATATGCTCAATTAAATATTTCACAAATCAAGTCCTTTTCTCAATGAAAACCCCGCTCTCAAAATAAAAATTGATTCGCAAGTCTTTTTTCATGACATGAATCTAATGAATAGAAATTCAAGTTCAATTTCCAAGTTAATTAAGCTAAGTCTAATTTCTAATTAACCTAGATAGGTAGAGTTTCCAAGTCATATAATGTGATATCCTACAAATTAGCAATCGGGATATAAATATATGAGTATTAAGGTAAAGCCTTATTTTTGCATGACTAAGGTCAATAGTTGATTTAGAGTATTTAAGAAAGCAACTCGATTAGGTTAGAAACTTACAAGAAACATGATAACCTTAATCGAAGAAGTTTTATATACTTGGAAGTCAAAAATAAAATAAGATATCAAAGAATACAATGAAAATAGTGAGAATTTACTTTATATGAGCATCTAAAGTTGTATTTAAAGCAATCATACCTAAATTTAAAACTTTTGAAAAAATATATCTGATTAATTCTAAACTTTACAACTAAGTTAAAAAAATTAGTTAAACTAACCCAGTAAAGTTAGATTTTAAAGATAATATAGTAAAAACCAAATTTTAGTCTTAGAAGTACAATTATTCAAAATAACGTAAAACTCATCCAAATCCTTTAAAGTAAGCCTAAAATGTAATGAAAACTTAGAGATAAGTTATTTAAACTATAAAAAGGAATAATATTGCATGATATACTATATGAATATATGTGTATTTTTATGATTATACCTAGTACATATAATAAATATACTTGTAAATTAACTCAAAACTATATAATTATATGTAATAAGTGATAAGTTCACAAAATTAAATAGCAAATATCTTTTAAAAATAAAAGATATGTTAGAAATATAATTATATGCGTATAATTACATATTATGTGTAATATATACAAGATAGATATACGTGTATCAATAACAATAACTAAAAATTAATAAATATATATGAAATATTCATAATGGACTTGAAAATTACAAAAACTTATGCAAAATGAATGGGAACTCCTAGAAATCAATGTGGTATTCCAGGAGAGGATAAATCACCAAAGCAAATCAAGGAGAAACAAACACCTCTTACTTAGAAAATGATGAAAAAAAGTAAGGAAAAATTCTAAAAATTTGAAGAAAATTCCAAACAACCCAACCTAATATATATAGGACTCTAGACACTAGTTTAACACTTAGGACCTAAAAACACTCAAAAGAAATTTCAAGTGAAAATTTTAGTAAATTAAGAAATTAATTAGAAAAACAAAGCAAACCCCTACCCTAATGTGGTTCCCCAATCCCCAAGTGATCTGCTATGGAACACCATCGGCCCCTAACAATCCACCCCACATGTTAACCTTCTGACAAGCTTCCACCGACCAACGGTGGCTAAAGCACTACTAAACGGGTCGATTCAAATTTTATCCTGTTTTTGCTTTATTTTATAAAAATATTAAATTTATCTAGAAAATTATGAAAAAAATTATTTTTAGGTTATTTTCGATACACTTTCATGTGATATTTTTATTTTTTTTAATTTCAAACAATTTATCTGCTTCCTTAAATAAGTTACTATTCATTCGAAATTTGAAATTCAAATAAATATACTAAATAACGTAATTTCTAGCTCAAAATTTTTGTATAGAATACAAATGATATGTATCTAATTTCTATGTAGCCAAATGTTTAATTTTAGTATGTGTGATATTTATTGTAATTTTTTACCTTAAAAATGGATAAAAATAGGGCTGAATGATGAAATAAATAGATTTTTATTAAATTAATTAATGAAATTGGTAATTATTGACCTCTAAACACTTGTGGTGATATTAAGGATTGTTAGAAATTATTTCATGTAAAACAGTATTATTTGTGTAATTAATCATGATTTAAGGGTAAAAACGTAAACATATGTCTATAGGCGATAAATCCAATAGTATGAAACCATGTACTAATTGAATTTCTCATATTTTTAGGAGTCTATAAAAATTTTTAGGGAATTATTTGGTGACTCGAGCTATTTATTAGGAATTTACTTAATAAAATAGCTTAAATTACAAACTGAGGCATGTTTTTAGTATTAGTAGAATAAATTGTAACAAATATTAAAATAAAACCTATACATGTACATGCTAGTCAGATTTGGTAAAAATGAATTTTGAACATATTTAGTGATAGTTATATAACCAGGTTATGATATACATATATTAAGGTTAGATATTACATATATTATAAGCTATATTAATAAAATTATATAAACTATAGTCCATTTACATAAAATGAATATAATACAATAATACTTATTACAGGACCGTATAGGCATATCGGGAACTAGAAATAACATTTAGAAGTTGTCTCTCAAAATAGGGTTACAATACATATCGTCATGTTCGTTAGAACCCAATGACATTACTTTTGCTAAAATCAGATAATCTTAGGTAATATAACCTATATCTTTACAATATTGCGAGAATTTACGTACTACGATAACATCTTATCATAATTGAAACATAATTTGATTGATTAAAAGTATGTTTCAATACAATCAAAATGATATATTATAAGCAATAATATAACTACATATATTATCAATACTTAATAACTTAACTTATATATAATATAACTATATTTCATTATATAAGGAAAATAATAATATACCTTAGATATATATATATATATATATATATTACTTCAAAAGGAAATAAAAGAGTAGATAAAATTCTAATATTTTCATAACTCTTACAAAAACTAAATTTAGGTTATTAAGTAAGCATCAATATTCGATTTGCTATAATGGGTCTTTTAATGAACAAAACGTAAACGATACGAGTCTTCCATGGTGAGCGTCAAGATAAGTAAGTGTAATTAATACTTTACAGCATTTTAGAGCATTATTTCAAAATATCTAAAGATTTTAATATGTATTTACTTATGATTGTAATTAGCTGTTTGTACGTATGCAGTACTTGTTTTTTGAGATTTGATTTGCTATAATGAGAGCTAAGCTCCATCTTATAGTTGTTCTATAAATATTATATTTAAATTATTTGAGTTTGGTTGATCACCTTAGAAATAAACTAACTCAAACTCGACTTAATACCTAACCCAATATGCATTGTAACCTATTATGAGTAACGGCTAGAATTCTCAAACCAAACACAGACTCTTTTCGATAAAGACTACTAAAATGGTTATTTCCCATCCTTAGTTGAACAAAGTGATAGCAGAAGATGTCGCAACAAGATTGAGGGTCGTGGTTTAAAGGTAGTCACAAGAGGAGGGTATTCTCTATTGCATAAGTCTTGGTTTGGTTTCAAATCACAAATACACAACGTTAAGCTCCTCAACCTAGATGAAAGCTAGTGAAATTTCTTTGATTTTACGATGGACCGGATAACGTCGTACGATAACATTTGCTTATATACGCTCTACATCTAACTAATTTGCTTAAGAACCTTACTTGTGATATACTGAATGCATAATTCTATCTTTATTGTACTTATTAAGTTAGTTGTTGCTCATTCTTTTATAGTTTGTTTTGCAAGTTCTAAACGAATTACAAGTATCTACCAAAAACCAAAGCACCAACAAACTAGGACGAGAAGTGAAATTTAATAAAAAATTGCTAGTTGTTGTCTTTAGTATTGACTTTTTTAACTTAAAATAAAAAAATAAAAAAAAACTACACAAGACTCTTTAAGGGGCTTGGTAGTTTCTAATATTTTAGTCTGATTGAAATAATAAGTAACTGCAGGATTTACTATTACTCTTTTGCAAAGTAAAATTTTAAGTTTACTTTTAATAAATTATTTCAAAAGAATATTCCATAGGTTCATCACAAATGAGTATCAAATTGGATGCTTCAAAATGGTAGAGTCAAATACACTTGATGTAAACTAGGTCTAAGATAGCAGTTGTAAAGTCAATTTCTATCTTACAATGGCTCACACAACGGGATTATTACGACTTCATATTTTCGAAGTGCAATAGTTCTAAATTAGTATCAAAGCATTATTCTTAAAAATTCGCTTTAAAATGAAATTCTTAGTAATGTACTATAAAGCTTCATAAATAGAATGAAATAGATGTATTAAGAATCATTAAGAGTGAGTAGTTATCTACCATGTAGCACACACATGAATCTGATGTAGTGCTTATGTGAGATTTACATGTAAATTCAAATACCAATTATAGACACTCAATTTTTTACCCCAGTAGTTATAGTTACAATTATAGTAACAGTGATAGTATTTTTTTTTAAAGATCTTAACTCAAAAATAATAAAAAATAAAAAGATAAAAATAATAAAAATTGAAAAATGATGAAAATACAAAATAAATGAGGAAAGAAAAAAATTATTAAAGATTTTTTAGAAAGTAAATTATTTTAGGGACAAATAGTTTTAGCTTAGTTCGATTCAGTTCAGTTTAAATAATTATTTTAGAGAGTCACGTGTTTTAAGTATAATTTAATTATATTAAAAATTAAGACATAGGCCAACAATCTTATGGATAAGTATTAGAGTATTTGATATAGAGATAGTTTGAGGTTATAGGTTCGAGTTTCACTAGACACTTATGTGTTTTTTATTTTTTTATCTTTTTTAAAAGCGAGTTGAATGATCGAGATCACATCTAATTAAATCATTTTCGTTTGGATTTGAATCGTTAGAGAATATTCATATCTAATTTAATTTTATTTAATCAGATTTGAATTAATATAAATAATTCGGATCTAGTTTAATTTTTATCAAATTAGATACAATGGATATGATTTGATATGATTTAGTTTAGATTTATAAATACATACCTAAACAACAGAATATTTTCAGTGAATTAAATTCCCTACCACTGTTCACGATTAAGCATCAGAGTTACACGCCCAACTTCATTACGCACAGTTGCTATCCATAGCACTCCACCGATCTACTGTTTACACAGAATACGCTGAACCAGATTCCCACAAGATAAACACACACTACATGATCCATGATCAGACTCACTTCTTCGTCAACCCCACCCGAACAAGACCAAGCCACAGCTAACTCCAGAACAGCATACAGCATTCAAATCCGCTCCCACTGTCCTACACGCACGACGATACTTTGCAGCATATACGCCCATGCACGATTCACGAACACATCACCTCCTACTGCTCCATCCAACATACCCAAGCACGACACTGCACTTCGCACACAACAATTGCAAACACACAGCTCCACCACATGTTATAACGTACATCCATGCGTACATCATGGCTGGACATCATCAGGTTTGGTTTCTGTCCAAGTCTTTTTAATTTTTATTATTATTTCTATTTTATTATTATCATATTATATTATTCCTTTTAAGACTTTAGTAGTTTATTTAATAAGTAGATATAGGGATATATAGATATTAGATGATGGAATGTTAAGATTAGTTTTATGTATATATATACCTTATGAGATTATTATTATCTATTAGCACATTAGTTTAGGAGATTTATTAATATTGATTTTTTATAGAGCATATTACATGATATCATTAATTTATTTAGGTGGATATCTATTTAGTAGTAATAATATCTATATATATGTATATATCAGTTTAGGATCTTTTCTAGGATTAGATTTTTTTTTAGAAATCATCATATAGAAGATTATTTTTAGAAATAAAAATTGATAAAAAAAGAAACTTTTACAAGAAGATTATAATATCTTAGAGGGTTTTTTTAATCACTTACAACTTAGGCCCTTTAGACTTTTTTAATAAACCGAATCAATTAAAACGTAAACTTAGCCGAGTTTTTTAAAATTAAAATAAACTAACACACTAAAATTTTTTAAAAGAACTACGATCGTCTGATCCCGATTAGCAAATACGTAGATACCTTCTAAGCAACGATAAAATTTATAGAAACTTAGGTTTTTTTTCTTTCAGATTTTATTTTTCTTAAAAGTATTACAAATTGAAAAAATATCCTAATTTCGGTAAAGAAATAATGGTACCCATTAGGGTTTAATAGGTTAACTCCCGAATTCAGAACTATCTGGTTTTTCACTCAAATTGAAATCAAAGACCAATAGTCAAATCGTAATCAATTCACCCAATTGATTATGGTTTCTTTCCTTTTTCCAAACTTCAGTCGAGTAGCGACTTTAAAAATCATTTTTAATAAAAAAAAAACCGAAATTTCTCAATTTCTTTAATTAAGGATTAATATTAAATGGATTAAGGTTTAATATTAATCAGAAAGTAGGAAATCGAATTAAGTAGAAAATCGAAAATCAAGCTCAACAGTTTGGCGACTCCACTAGGGAAGCCTAAAAGGCTAGCTACTAAAATTTACTGAAAATAGGATTATTTTTTTAAAAAATAAATAATAAAAAGATGAAAAAAAAAGAAGAAGAGCAATTAGGTCTTTTATTTATATATTTATTTTATTTCTTTTTTACTAACATTTTTTTATTGTAATTTATTTACGGCGATAGTTTTAGGGGTTTACTTTATTTTTATTTTTCTGTATCATAAATGCTTGGTAGATATGGTTAGAACCAAACTATTTTAGAAACTTAAAAAGAGAGCCATTGTGTAACCTTCGGATTTTGTGGGGCAACCATCTTCCGGGGCCAATCAAGCTACCCTACTCAATTTCAAATGTGACTACAGAACCGTTGCTCTAAAAAAAACATTGTGGTCGCAGAACTCGAGGACTTTTGAAACCTACCCTTTGCACCATAAGAAAACATTTTTTAAAAAAAATCACAAGAACCTATAATGTAGTAGACCTAAACAAATAAGGGCAGTTGTCCATTGTAATATTTTCCTGTAAATATACTGTAATAATTTCATATAAAGTTTAGGTTAATCTTTGATTGTAATTTTAGTTCTTTAGGTAGGTTGGCTAGATCAGGTTAAGGGGTCTTCCAATAGATCTATGTCTACCCATCTCATTAGCCTAAAAAATTACTTCAGATGTGATTCCAACTTTTTAGCTCAGATAAGCAAGAGTTCATTAGGAACAAGATTGAGCCTATCTCGTCCCTATAAAAGAGCCTTGCGAATATTACCTTAGTATGGGCCTTAATACATCTATTAAGGTCTGAATCTATCACTTTTCGTTTGAGCCCACATCAACTGAGCTCAACCTTCACAGAGTAAATGAATAAAATAATTAAAAAAATAAAAAAAACAAAATAAAAAGAATCAAACCTGTAAAATAATTTTAGGTAGTTACCATTTTGCCTAGTTTTCTACCAGCCAGAAATGTTCACTCTTTTTGATGGATTAACAATTTGTAAATAGCCTTTCAAATTTGGAATAAATAGGATTTAGATTTTTATTTATTTTTTTAGTCCTTTTCCTTTAGAATTCCTCATTTGTAAATAAAACCCCAGTAATGTTGTTCTAGGCTTGTATATAGAATTCTAGGAAAGTAATCATCCATTTACAATCCCATCACTTGGGCTCTATAACATAAAAGCCCTAAATTTTTCTCTCTCTCCTTTAAAAGGAAAAAAAAAAAGAAAAGAAATTTGCTAACGGTTACAAATCCTTATGGGACTCGGGACAAACACAATCACTTGGCCCGTTAAGGCAGCTAACCTAAACATATCCACTTGGCTCGAGAAAATAACCAACCAAACTCAAACCTTAGCCCATCAAGATAGTTAAACTAACTCAAGGCCCCTAAGCCATTAAGTCCAACCATGAACCAAGTCAAAACATGAAGCCATGAAACACTATCCTAAGCTTAATCCCCGATACAAACAAAAAGGGCAATTCAGTAGTCCCTTTCACTTCAAAAGTTGTCAGTTCAACCCATTCGAACTCTAAAGAGCCTGACCTAAAATCACATATAGAAGCTTAGGGGAATTAAGACCTATAAGTCTAGGGCATGAGGCCTTTGGTCTTTGAAATTTCACAACCGAGGCATGTTCTAAGGAATTGGAGAGTAAATTCAATCTTCACCATAAGGTTAATAAATCCCTATTTAAGGAATTAGTAACTCACCTTTAAAAAGTTTAAAATGAAAAGAGGCGAGCTATATCCTATATACTAACCCCTAAACAATTTGAGAGTTGAGAGACATCATAGTGAGGATATTTTGGACTCATTCTTTGAAGGAGGTCCATTTTGAATTTGATAACGCAAACCGAAATGAAGTTAGGCATTCATTTTCACATCCCAAGCACAATTATCCTTTGTTAACCCCGTTAAACCGATTTGAAGTACTTTCAAATGTAAACCCTCTAAAGAACTACCCCACAATGGAGCAATTTAGAAGGTAGGGTCATTGATTAGGAGAGAAGGATAAATCCGATTTATGCTTACCTTAGTAATAACAATTCAAGGATAATTTTTTGTTTTCGATAAATTGTTCCCTTTAAAGAAGAGCCAACATTCTTCTAAATTCCTCAAAGGCTACACATACCTTACCCGAGCCCATACAGTCTAAACCTATGGATTTAGGGCATTTATTCATCTAGAGACAAAAAATTGACAAAGGAGATAATTATTTTTTGGGAGAGGAGAGAAAGAAATGAAATGAAAAACTGAAAAAGAAAAAAAAAAACTAAGAAAAGGGAAAATGAAGAAATACCCAAATATCAAGCTTAAGAAAATCCCTAACCAAAGAAGGCTTAAGTTGCTCTAAAAACATAAGGCCTTAAATCGCATTCCTAACAAAAAACACAAAACCTCATATTCACTTTAGAATCACGTTCTCAACCACAAACCAAAAACTCCATATTCGATTTAAAATTATACTCCAAATCACGAACATAAACCCTTTCTATCTGCTCAATTCTCAAACACAAAACCTCCCCACCTACAATACCACCCTATTAAAAAATCTTCTAATTTTGAAGAATAATTTATCTAAGATAAAAATTATTTTTGAAACTCGGGCAAGCACACATCTAGCTCATTCCTAAGGGTTTTTGACTTGTACACCCAAGTTGGATGAAAGTACTTTCAAAATAGGCCTTCTCGTTAATCCCTTTTGAAATCATTCCACTATAAGCCTAATTCATAATACTTAACCCAAAAAGACCTAACAAATCGATCAATGCATATTACTTGTAAATTGGATTGTAATTTTTGAAATAGTAGTCAAGAGCAAAATCTAGACTAAGAGTACATAAGGAAGTCCTCTTCGACTAGACCAACTATAAGTTACCTTTTCCTTAGGAAATGAATGATCAAAATCCTAAAGCTTATCCAAGAAGCTTTGTGTCAGGGCTAGAAACTAAGATGAATATGAGATACTCTATATGGTTACCAAGGAAGGGGAATTATAACATTTGTTTTTCAAATAAGAATTTGTATCCGTTAGCAAACTTTTGAGAAAAAAGAAGAAAATGAAAAGACAAGGAAAAGAGGAAGATAAGGTAAAGGCTTGTTACAAGTTTTTCCATCCATGTCGGTTCTGAGGGCCAAATATTCAGTTCATAAACAGGTTTTACCAATGTCCTCCTTTGTAAATTTCTCAAATCAAGAGTTTTTTTTTTCGAATTGGTCATGTTGCTCGGTTTTACTTTCAACTGTAATGTAAAATGTTAGCAAGTCCGTAAGGTAATTAACCTTTATTCATTCTCTTAGGGTTAGCAAGCTCATGGAGCACTATCCCAATTCATACTCTTATTTAAGGATCTAACCAGCTCATGGAGCGCAATCCCAATAAATAGTTTTGTAGGCTTCCAGTTGACTTATAGAATGTTACCCAACTCATAATCTATTCAAGTGATTTAGCAAGCTTAGGAAGCACTATCCTACTTCAAGTTTTCCTCATTTTTAGGTCTTAGCCAGCTCTAGAAGCGCTTTGACCACCTTGGTTAGTCAACTCATTAGGACACGTCTAAGTTTTCCTTATCTTGAGGTCATAGCCAACTCAAAGGGTACTTTGACTGCCTTGGTTACTCAGCTCATTAGGGTATGACCAAGTTTTCCTTATCTTTAAGTCTTAGCTAGCTCAAAGGATGCTTGACCGCCTTGGTTAGTCAACTCATTAGGGCACAACCAAGTTTCCTTATTTTTTAAGTCTTAGCAAGCTCAAAGGGTGCTTTGACCGCCTTGGTTAATCAGCTCATTAAGGCACGACCAAGTTTCCTTATTTCTTAGGTCTTAGTCAGCTCAAAGAGCGCTTTGATTACCTTAGTTAATCAGCTCATTAGGGTACGACCAAGTTTCCTCATCTTTAGGTCTTAGCTAGCTCAAAGGGCACTTTAACTGCTTTGGTTAGTCAACTTATCAGAGCATGACCAAGTTTCCTCATTCTTAGGTTTTAGCTAGCTCAAAGGGCACTTTGACCGCCTTGGTTAGTTAGCTTATTAGGGCATGACCAAGTTTCCTCATCTTTAGGTCTTAACTAGTTCAAAGGGCGCTTTAACTACCTTAGTTAGTCAGCTCATTAGGACACAATCAAGTTTCCTCATTCTTAGGTCTTAGCCAACTCAAAGAGCGTTTTGACCACCTTGGTTAGTCAACTCATTAAAGCACGACTAGGTTCTCTCATTCTATTAGGGTTTTAGCCAACTTTAAGAGCACTTACTCATTTCATCCAGTTTAAGGCCTTAGCCAATTCAAGGAGTACTTTGCTCGCCTTAGTTAATTAGCCCATAGAGAGCTCGACTAAGTTCTTATAATTCTTTTTAGGGATTCTTGCCAACCTACAAGGGCGCTACCTTTACTATTCTTTGTTTCAAACATATAGTCGGTAAAAGTCTTAGTATTCCTTAGGATGGAGTCGTCCTAAGGCAAAAACGGCGTCTCTTTCATCTTTGTGGCAAAGTTTTACTCAAACTTCACCACAAAGAGGGGTAGTTGTAGACACTCGATTTTTTATCCTAGTAGTTACAATTACAGTTTTTTTTTTTAAGATCTTAACTCAAAAATAATAAAAAATAAAAAGATAAAAATTAAAAAATGATGAAAATACAAAAAAAAATGAGGAAAGAAAAAAATTATTAAAGATTTTTTCGAAAGTAAATTATTTTAGGGACAAATAATTTTAGTTTTAGTTTTAGTTTTAGTTTTAGTTTCATTTAGTTCAGTTCAGTTCAGTTCAAATAATTATTTTATAGAGTCGTGTGTTTTAAGTATAATTCAATTATATTAAAAATCAAGGCATGGGCTAACGGCCTAACAAATAAGCAATGGAATATCTGATATAGAGATAGTTTGAGGTCACAGGTTCGAGTCTTGCTATACACTTATGTGTCTTTTATTTTTTTATCTTTTTCAAAAAGCGAGTTGAACGATCGTGATCACATCTAATTAAATCTTTTTTGTTTAGATTTGAATCGTTAAAGAATATTCGAATCTAATTTGATTTTATTAAATCAAATTTGAATTTATATAAATAATTTGGATCTAGTTTAATTTTTATTAAATTAGATACAATTTGATACAATTTAGTTTGGGTCTATAGATACATAACTATGCGTCAGAAAGAAAATTTTTTCAGTGAATCGAACTCCCCATTGCTGTTCACAATTAAGCAACAGAGTTACACACCCAACTTCATTACGCACAGTTGCTGTCCATAGCACTCCACCGATCTACTGTTTACACATAACACGCTGAACCAAATTCCTACAAGACAGACACACACTACATAATCCACGATCAGATTCACTTCTTCGTCAACCCCACCCAAACAAGACCAAGCTACAACTAACTCCAAAACAGCACACAGCATGCAAATCCGCTCCTACTGTCCTATACACACGACGATACTTTGCAGCAAATATACCCATGCAACATCACCTCTTGCTGCTCCAACCAACATGCCCAAGCACGATACTACACTTCGCACACAACAGTTGCGAACATACAGCTCCACCGCACGTTATAACGTACATCCACGCGTACACCATGGTTGGACGTCATCAGGTTTAGTTTCTGTCCAAGTCTTTTTAATTTTCATTATTATTTCTGATTTATTATTATCATATTATATTATTACTTTTAGGACTTTAGTAGTTTATTTAATAAGTAGATATAGGGATATATAGATATTAGATGATGGAATGTTAAGATTAGTTTTATGTATATATATACCTTATGAGATTATTATTATCTATTAGCACATTAGCTTAGGAGATTTATTAGTATTGATTTTTTATAGAGTTTATTACATGATATCATTAATTTATTTAGGTAGATACCTGTTTAATAGTAATAATATCTATATATATGTATATATCAGCTTAGGATCTTTTCTAGGATTAGATTTTTTTTAGAAATCATCATATAAAAGATTATTTTTAGAAACAAAAATTAATAAAAAAAAAGAAACTTCTACAAGAAAATTATAATATCTTAGAGGGTTTTTTTAATCACTTACAACTTAAGGCCCTTAAGATTTTTTAATAAACCAAATCAATTAAAACGTAAACTCGATCGGGTTTTTTTAAAATTAAAATAAACCAACACATTAAAGTTTTCCGAAAGAATTACGATCATCTGATCTCATCTAGCAAATATGTAGACACCTTCCAAGCGTCGATAAAATTTATAGAAGTTTAGGTTCTTTTTCTTTTGGTTTTTATTTTTCTTAAAAATATTACAAATTGAAAAAATATCCTAATTTCGGTAAATAAATAGCGATACCCGTTATGATTTAATAGGTTAGCCCCTGAATTCGAAACTCTTTGATTCTTCGTCAAATTGAAATCAAAGATAGATAACCAAATCGTAATCAATTCACCCAATTGATTACGGTTTCTTTCCTTTTTCCAAGCTTTAGTTGGATAGCGACTTTAAAAATTATTTTTAATAAAAAATCAGAATTTCTCAATTTTTTTAGTCGATGATTAATATTAAATAGATTAGGTTTTAGTATTAATCAGAAAGTAGGAAATCGAATTAAATAGAAAATCGAAACTCAGGCTCGACACCAATAAATAGAAAAAATCTAAAAAAATATTAAAATTATAAAAACAAAAAATAGTATCTAAAAAATTAAAAAATAAAATAACTTAATAAAACTTTATAATATTATTAAATATTAAATTTATATAAATATAATTAATTTATCCTAAATACAAATATAATTAATTTAACAAAAAAAAAGTTAAAAGAATAAATTAAAAAAAAAAGAAACGACTACCTTAAGGCTAAGGGGTGGCCGATTCAACCTTGAACTAATTGGTGGCTCGCAACCTACTTAAGAAAATGGGTCGTCAGCCTACCAAGCAGCCTCGGAGTGGCCGCCCATCACTTAGGGGGTTTACACAACCTCTTCTAGTAGTGTATGGCAACTTTATGGTCGAAAACTAAAAAAAGAAAAACACTTGTAAACTCGAAGCTATTTGATGGGTCAACGACCTACTTTCTTAAGTGGGTCACAATCTACTCCAATTAGTTCAAAGCCAAATTGGCTACCCTGGCTTTAGGCTGGTTAGTTCTATTTTTTTTTTTTTTTATTCTTTTACATTTTTCTTTTAATTTTTTTTTTATTTTAGATTAATTATATTTATATTTAGGAAAATTTTAACTATATTCATATAAATATAATATTTAATTATATTATAAAATTTTCTTAATATTTATCTTTTTTAATTTTTAGATACTTTATATATAATTTCAATATGTTTTTTTGGATTTTTTTTATTTATTGTATTTAAATATACATGTAAATGCTATGTGAGCACAACGTCAGATTCACATGTGTACTACATGGCATATAATTGCCGCATTACTCAAAGTTAAGGCCATTATAATTGCAATTCTTTAGTTTAATCACCTGATAAAAAAGTTGATTCCTTATTTTAATTTCTTCAAACAATGATCTCTTATCCTATAAGATACTACTATTTCCTTTTAGATAATTGCTTTTATGTTGCTCATGTTTTTAAATTTTGCAAAAGACTAATGATCGGTATTTGAATTAATGTTAGAAGTAGTTTTAGTTTAATTTTTTTTTTCTTTTCTTTTCTTAGTTAGTCTGTTTTTCATGCAAAGAAAACTTCATGTACTAAATTGGTCAAAGGAACTCGGATTTGGACTTTGCAATTTTTTAAGATCAATACTAAAAATTGAGGAAGTCCCAATTCTCTTTTCTTTATTTTTATTTTTCTCTCATTTGAATTTTTGCATTGTATTGTTAATATGTATGTTGGAGATAATATACAACTTAACTATGGAGGGAAGATTATATCATATATGCTATTATTGTATTCACTTAAGCTTTCGTCAAAATTTGCTAAATTTTTTTTTAAAATTTATGAACCCCATATACATTGAGGAAGCATAATTTTTTCAAATCTACCTACCCCTTAAGAATTTATGGCACTTTGCTGATTTTGAGTTGTTAAATTTTTAGAATTCAAAGTTACCCTTCCTTTAAGCTTAGACTTTTGAATTTGAGCTATTAAATATTTAGAGTTTAGAGTGCTCTTCTCTTAAGCTTAGATTTACACTCGGGACTAAGATAGATATAAACAAGTTAAGGTCTAGTCACTTTGATTTCTAAGCTTGATTTTAGAGGATCGTTATCTATTCTTCATTTTCAAATTTTTAGATTGAATGAACAAGAGAGATTTACCTAAAGTAATTGGAGGAGTGAATTAAATAATTACATTGAATTGAAATAAAAATAAATCGCTAAGAATGGGTATGGATTGATCTTAATCCCTTAGAAGAGTAAGACTCTTTTTTGCTACCAATCGGAAAAAGTGGAAAGTAAATTAAAGTTATTAAGAATCGGTCTTAGTTTGTGAGAAGAGCAAAGTATTTTTCTACTGATAACTACTAAAGTAATTAAAAAAGAGCTAAATCGGTAAGAATCAACCTCGATCCTTTAGAAGAGTAAAGTATTTTCCCAATGCTAATCAAGTTAAAATAAAGAAAACTAAATTGAATTGATAAATCTCCTAATGAAAATTGAGAGAAGTAGAGAGACAATTAGAGAATGAATTGATGCAACATACATTCGATCTAGTTTTATAAGTTAAAAATAGCTAAAGAATATTCCGCTCCTCTTAAGTTAGCGTAAGGAAAACTTTATAACTTTTTCTTGACTAGTTTATGTTTATTGTGATCTTTAGTTTAGTTTTTGCTTAAATATTGTGATTAGTTTTGAATTCTCTAAATTGATCATTGAAATTCAATAAGCTTCAATTTGCAATTACCTAAGTATTCTGGATTCATTATAAAGTTAAGGAATGAGGGTGGCTTTGAAAAGAATTTTTGTTAAGCAACTACGATTTTGAGGACGCAGTTTTCTAAAATTAAACATTTTCTTTGTTTTGCTTGAAGATGAGAAAAATCCAAAGCATAGAGGTGTTTGATAATGCAAAAATAGTATATATTTTCTATGGTTTTTTTATTGCGCTATTTTAAACATTAATTAAGTTAATTTTGTGTTGTTTTATGCTTAATTCATTTAAATATCATTTTCAGGGATTTCCGAAGCACTTCATGAAGTTTTGAAGATTTTTAGCTATTTTTACAGTAATTTGGAGCAAATTCATTGATTTTGAAATGAAGTAGAGAAAGTTTGAACAACAATTGAGCAAGAAAAGAAGTCTATGAAGCACTACGACTAGTGTTTATAGTTGTGGTCTCTGCACATGTTCCTCTCATAAATTATTTTCTTCAAGTTTCAAGATTTTGTGGAAAGAATAAGTACATGATCAGCAACCACAATCGTGTACCTAGAGCATGGTTGTGATATGACATGTAAATCTCTTATTTTTTAAGTAAGTATTCTATTTGAAGACATGCGATATTCAATATATCTTTTTTTTTTTTGTTAAATCTCTCTTTGTAAACTTAGCCCTATATCTTTATAAATAGATTATTAAGCTAATATTTTCAGAGAGAGTCCCCTTGGGTAGAATTGTAGTCTAGAATATTGCGGGGGTCTCTCAATTTAATTTAATTTTCTTTTCTCTTTTACCATGTTGCTACTACTTTAATTTATTCTTAGGGAATTATTATTGAAATCTAGTCCCTTCGTGCAACAATTATTTTTTTCTTTCTATGATTTTATTCTTTAATGTTTAATTAAGCCGACTACATTGTTTTCCTTTAGTATCTGTTGCAGTTGCTATGGTCCCGAAAATAATTGAGATTGAAATGTTGCATGGAACTAAAAAGTAAATAATAAAGATTCACTAAGGATTATGTCTTATTTATTTAATTTAGTGTTGCTTGTTTATTTTAATTAGTTTAGTTAATTAGTTTTATTGCTTTCCTTATTCTTGTTTATTTTAGTTTTCTTATATTATCAATCCTTATTCATTTTTCCTATTTAATCACAATTTATTCTGTATTGATAAGTTAGGTAATTTGATATTTTAGGAAGCTTCTTGTAATTAGGTTTTCACACATTTGTTCCCTATGGGATTGACGTTTAGACTCACATCCGTTTTATTTATACTATAATTTGATTAAGTGTACTGCACTTACTTGATAGCGATCAGTGCCACCTAGCCATGCTTAATCATCACGATATTTATCCCACTTACTTCCAACCTTGATTCCTAGGGAATACGATGTAACAATTGGTAATTATTTTATTATAATATATATAAACACATAAAAAGTATTTACGAGTATGTATCATCTCTAAATATAATTTTATGTCAAATTATTTATTTTATTATTCAAATAATTAAATTGTACATAGCTTGGCAACCTTGTAGTTAGAACCTTAACCAAACCTTCGAGGCATATGCTCAGCTTCCAATAGGTCGATAAACTTGTTTAGAGTGCTCTGCTAGAGACAAAAGAATACTAGCTAATGGAAAGAGCTCCATAATAGGAGAGTCAACTTTCTTCACCTCATCCCCACATATCTTTAGATCTACTCTAATGGGAGACACACTTTCTTATTATAGCAGGATAGACTTTTCCTCCATGTATATTCACTTTCCACTACCTATAAATATGAGATCAAGCCTATGAATAAAATATATCCACATTCTCGTATACTATTATTTTGCTATCGTTATTACTTCTCATAAACTCTAACTTAAACATTGAATTGAACAAAACCTTAGGTATATCACTCGCTTGTGTCTATTTTGCAGGCCTAATCCCAACCTCTTTAAGGCCCATTTGATCCAAATCTCTACTAGCAAATTCCTTAAGATTGACTGAATGTTTTTCGAGCATTCCTCCACAAGTTAACAAAATGCTAAAGATGAAATCTAAGTTTTATGAAAATAGTATTTACCTTCTTTCTCTAATCCTGACCTCTACATTATATTTGATGCCAATTACCTATGGGATCTTATTCGGTGAAGTAGCATATGGCAACTTCATATGAAGTCATAGTTACAAGATGTTAGTACAAACACACAGATACTAGTATGTGTTACCATCACTAGAATTTGCACACTTACACCGGAGTCAATGCACGCTTACTCCAAAGTTTGCTTATTTAGACCACATTTTAACGCAATTTCACCTAATAATTTCTATTACATATTTTAACATCTCATGATTTAAAAAGCTTATCTCTTTTTATTTTGAGGCTTTTTTTTTTTTTTAAAATTGTTCCCTGTGATAACAACATAGCTCACAAGAATGTCTATCATTTGTCGGATGCAAAGATAGTAACATTTCATCTTTTAGTCAAAAAGGATATTTGACTCAGATAGTAAAAGCCAAGCAGTTGTGAACTCCTCAATATTTATAAATGTTCAGTAAGTACTAATATTATGCTCAAAAGTACAAGATAAGATTGGTAAACCTTAAAAGTAGAATGGCAACTAGAATAGCAGCACCAATAAATGGAAACAAAACTTGTAACACATCCTAGGGAGCTTCTTGAAAGGTATAGTTACATAGTAAGGCCCTCCTAGTCAATAAATCCGTGTTATCGCGCAGCACAACCATTTCTTGCGTGATGTTTCCAATTTAGAAGTACCAGGCTGTCGTAAAAATAATCAATCTCCGTATGAATGTGGCAGTATCGAACTTCTTGACAATGGTATGGTCACTCCTCCATATAGTTCTAACATGAATTGTAGCTAGATGACTTGAGAACAGTATAAACACTTGGGACTTTCACGACTTTCGTTTTAAAGTTTTGAAGATGAAAACCAGAGTTTCTTCTGGCAAATCAATAGTTTCTCCTTCTCACTACCAGACTCAGGATCTTCTTTACGGCAACCCCATCTCATTCCTTTTGCAATTGTTGCAACGGCATCAACAAAATGGTTAGAGTCCCGGATAATTGCATACCCATTGGGACGAAGTATACGGTCCATCTCTAGAAGCACATACTTCATATCACATCTGCAGAGATAGTCATTTACTCTCAGTAAAACCACAATTGCAATTGGCCTAAATATTGTTCTACACCCTACCCAGTTGCACTGGATTTTTCACACATCCAAATTTCTAAGAAGCTTCTCTGCTTTCCACAAGCAGCTACAATAATTCATAACAATAAGAAATTCATTTACTGGTTCGGCCAAAAAAAACCAAAAGAAGTGTTCCTAGGCAAAATGCATCAATGTCTTTCTCCAGGAATAAAGAAATCAGGAGAGACAAATTAACATATACCTGTGACTTTCAGCACTAAACAGGCCATCAAGGTGAAGAAGGTCATAAGTCCGCGGGTAAGTTGAGAAGGCCTCACACCTGCCATTGATTGAACAAATCGAGGATATCAGACATTACACAATCTAGTTTTACGTAAAACAAGAACACCACTCTCCATCTAGAACCTTTAGTCTGCAAATTATTGTCAAAAAAATTACCAGTCATGATAAGTTCCAATCAGACCCCGATCATATACCACGGTCAGTGTATTAGCAGCGTAAGAAGAGACAACATTCATAACCCATATGGGATCATCAATCAAGGCAGCGGCAAAACCTCCATAAACTGTATTCATGTCCATAACATTTCGTATCTTATCAGTTCCAATAGCAGGCAGTAACTTCTTGTAGTGCTTCACTCGTGTCTTCCATTTGCTCTCATCCTGCTTGAAGCTGCCCAAACTGCCATGGTGAACAGCTGAAATACGCTCAGGAGCTTGGTGCAACCGCTCAGGCCATTTTGGGATGGATTTTAGGCCTAATTTTTTATACATTGGGTCTGGAACAATGACACAAGAGCGAAGTGGAGTGTACCATGCCGCATCTGGCTCAAAGCTGTCATCACATTTAGGTGGATAGGCATCGGGATCAGCAAGCTGGTCGTAGCAACTGTTTTCAGAAGATTTTTTCCACACAGCAATGTCATCCTTCATATTGTACAATTTAAAGCACATCGCTGTGAGCAGCTTCTGCAATTTATTGTAGTCTGACTTCTGTTCTTCCTTGGTTGTGTTCCATCCACGCCAACGGTTCTTGTAGTTAACTGGTGGTCCAGAAAGCACCCAGAAGCCACCGGGACGGAGTATCCTATGTATCTCTAAAAGGTAGATCCCACCTGAAATCAGCAACATTCCAAGTTATGAACTACTTAGTATAAACCCTCTTTTGGATAATTAGAATAAATTTAGCTTGCATACTCCAGACATACTGGCAAAATAAGAGCTGTATACCATTTCCATTTTAAGGGGATAAATGCATCAAATGTTTCCGCATTTTCAATATTGGCAATTTAGTACTTAAACTTTGGCTTTTTTTGCATTTTAGTATCTGTACCAATTCTATTGCAATTTAGTGTCAGTACTTACTAAAAGAAGAAATATTTAGATACAGAATAGTAAAAATATGGAAGTGCATTTTTTGTCTCTTTTAAGTCTTGAAAAATGTAGAAGTGGTAAAATGGGTGGTGGGGGAAAGGAATTTTGATGGAAAAAAGACCCATGACCATATAAAGGCAAGGCAAGCATATGATCAATTGACTACTCTGATAAATTACTTTAAATCGTGATCAAGTTAACCAAGAAGCAACATATTGATCCATGAGGTTAATTAAATGTGGAGAGGTAAATTACCAAATTCTGTCCATGGAATTAGGCACCTTGAGCAATGGGCCATATCAAAAGAGTTAGAAGGAAAAGGAAGGCGTTGCGTAGAAATGATGCCAAGTATTGCTGGAATTCCTCGCTCCAAGGCAAACTGAACTTGTGCTTGATGATTATCTCTTGGAGCAAGTGACACTGTTAAAATTCCTCGGTCCAATAAATCACCTCCCCAGCTTGCAACCTATGAACAATCCAGCCAGACTTCTAAAATGAACCTTAATGAAAAACCACAAAATCTACATGACAAGTTTCATTAGAAGCATGGATGAGCTCACCCCACACCCTGTATCAATAGCTGTTCGGACAGTCCCGTCTTTCATTTCTGGAATTAGATCCTGCATCAAGTCAACATAGGCACTAACACCGTTTTGAAACATAGTTCCCCCACCAGGAAAAATGAACTTCTCTCCTTGCTTCCTAAGCCAGTTCTGATTGGACTTTTTCTTGATGATCCAATCATAAGGCACATTCCTGAAGCCAAATCGGAAGGAAATTTTAATTGCATGATCCAAGACAAGCGGAATTCCATAAGTTTCACAACATGCTGCTTTTACCTGTACCAACATTCATCCCTGCTCTTAGGCCATCTGATGGGAGGCTTGTACCCTTCAGGTGGTGGGATTAAGCATTCCTTTCTGTCAAACAATGGAGGGCAATGACGTTCCATAAAAGTAAGCCGATGAGTGCCATACTTCTTCCACCTCTGTAACAAACAAGAATGTTACAAATCACCAATCTCATTTGCATTAGGCTAATGTAAGATGATATATTGATAGGTAGATACTGATGGATCAGTGCAAGGTGTGTAGTCTTGATATTCAATACTGCATTCAGGGAATGAAACAGGTTTGACTTGAGACGATTTGGCTCCCGAGTCTTTAGAAGGTGGTGCTGCCTTCACATCCTTCATGTAATTTGCTTGAAATTTGTTCTTCTCAGAAGAGAAAGTTCCACCAAGATAAAATGATCCTCCGCAAAGCACAACGAGCAGGACTGTCAAGGGAAAAACCCTGACACTTCTATCCTGTTGTGTCCCAGGCTTTCCATCCTTATGCTTCATAGCCGTGACAACAAATTATCTGCAAGAATACAATTGGAAGTCAAGAACCATGATAATTGAAACTAAAATGCCGAACCCAGCGCAATTTTGTTATTATTATTAATAGGAAGGCATCAGTATTCTTTCTATGTTAGATCAGATTATTACAAAGAAAGCAAAAGATAAAACTCAGCACTTAATTTAGTTATTCATTGGACAAGCTCGAGCATCTTCTAAAACAATGAAAGAACAAGAGAAAGCTGGTTCTGACTACACGAAGCATTAGGATATATACTTTCTTGCAAATTTAAGTTATTATATAACCAAAAAGCCACTTGGTGCGGAAGAAACAAATCATTACTTAATGCTTAAGCAAACTGAACCTATCAATTTGCAAAATCAATACATTGAAGAACATCCAACATACCAGATCCTAGCAGGTTCAACGATTTGATGAAAAACTTCAGTTCACAAATTAAAGTATTAACATCTAGGAAGAGCGTTTAACTTTCTGATTGAGATCTAACAGAGAAGCTACTGACTGGTTCTTTATTAACAGGAAACTGGAAAGGGAGATGCTGGAGTTGGAAAAGAAAAGGAGAGGAACGAAAAAAGGACAAGAAGATAAAGAAAAATCAGCATCAATCAAGGGACTAAAGAAAATCTGAAGATCTGAAATTTTCAATGCCGACCCTTTGAAAGCCACTTGTTATTGTTGCAAATAGATGTCCGAAAGCTACATCCGACATGCAATGCTTTTGTTGTCACTTTCTCTTTACGTTTCTCACATGAAATTGGGCCCAACTCTCATACCAAACAGCACCCCCTCGTTGTCCTATTTCTCTTTCTTTGTCCTAGATTAGTCCCACTATGTTGAAAAAAAGGCAAAAAGAAGTCATGCAAATTACCGGAATCACTGTTAATAAAAATTAAAGAAAAAAAAGGGAAGACAATTACTAGTGAAATTACATGGGATTATACTTACTTTGATACTTTTGAACCTTCAATTGTTCTTCAACTAGATTATCAATACAATACCAAGAGGAAAAGAAAATCAAGAAAGAAAGAAAGAAAATGGTTGTTAAAATTCATCATCAAACAAATATATGCATAGTTTCAGTAAAGAAGAAGAGTACACGGTGATCATATAAGGAAGAAGTCTATTAAAGATTCAATATTTAAGAAGACCCATTTCATAGAACATTGTAAAGGACTCAGTATACACAATTCTGAAGTTATTAGATGTCAAGACCAACATTTCGATTTTCCCATGTACCTGTTCTTACTGAAGAGAAGAACCTTACTCAGCGTAGCTGGATCTGAGAGAGAAAAAAAGAGAGAGAGAGAGAGAGAGAGACAGCTGTGAGGTAATGTCAGTGTTAGCAAGGCACGAGGATCTGGAAAAGTATGACACAAAACAAGGACTGAAAAAAAGAACCAAACATCGTAAAGAGTAACAAAACAGAGCATTTAACAGACTGAGATGAGAAGATTAGAGAAGAGAAGTAAGTAAGTAAGTACTTGTTTGTGAAGTATCTATCTTCTGTGCCTTCAAATCTTTGAGAATCTTGAGAGAGATTACAGACTGAATTCAGCTTCCGGCAGTATGTTAAGTAAGCACTTCCTAGGATTTGTATCTGTTAAACAATGGGTAAACTAAGTCTCCTTTTCCGATAGAGCACCAAATGACACTGCTTGTTTGTTCTGCGTATTTGCCCCTGTTTTTATTAATCCATGTAGCAAAATACGCGTTGAAACTCTTGGCCATAAGAATCCCCAAAAGTTCTTGACCACGTCTTTTTTCAATGATCTTTAGAAATGATTTTGTAAAATTTAATTATTAATAAAAAATAAATACATTTTTTTCAAAAGTTATAAGCAAACAATGTAATGTAAAAATTTTATAAGATCCACCCATTAATTGCAATAGATTTATAGTACACTAAAAATTATCTAAAAGATTAAAACATAGCTTAAATTACGGACAAAAGAGGAGTAATAATAGTTTATAAAACTAGAATAATTAAATGTGAAGTTAGTATTAGTCAACTTTAAGATCAATACTGCCAAAAGTCTATTCGTCATTTATTGAGTTGATTATTGATATTGCTTATTCTTGAGATTGGTAGTGAGTTCTTCCATTGATATCGTTCATGAACATGGCTCAGAAATTTACTTGCTGCTGTAATTTAATCATAGATGATAAAAATGACCCAAAAAGTATGATAACAAAAATCGCCATTTAAAATGTAAGTTCTATTTCTGGCAAGGAAAAGAAAAGATAAAAAAGAAAAGAGTTCTACTCAATTCATCTTTGCTTCTAAAATTTCATTCTAACCTTTCTAACTTTATTAAATGTATATATTTCCATCTTACTAATTACGTATAATAAGTATTTAATATAAGTACTGCATGATTCTAGTAATACAAAGACATAAAAAGAAAAAGTTATAAAATATTGAGTTTTAAATTTGTATTTTTTTTAACTAATTAAAGAGTACCACGTATTATAATTAATGAAAAAATTAACAGTAAATTAACGTAAGACTTACTTAAAAACTTTTGCAAACAATAAGAAGTCAAGTAAAAAAATTTAAATGTTTAGAACTCAAATAAAAAAGTATAAAATATTAAGTTCTAAATTCATATTTTTCTTAAAAATAATCTCAATTAAGAATCTAAATTATGCATAATCATTATATTAAAATAATTTATTTTATTTCTTGTTTATTTGAAGTAAAAAAATCCAAATATTTTAGGGATATTATATTTATATATACCTATAATTTTTGTAATTGCACATCAATATACTAACATTTTCACTCAATATCGAGTGTTTGCTATAGGTTGTATGGTGTACGTGCATATTTCCACTCTTTCTCTAGCTGTCTTCTATTATAACAGGTGCTTCTTTCTTGTTTCGTGGTGTTTGTCTTCTTGTGCTTTTAATTTTTTTCTTTTATGGCCTGAGTTGGTTTAATCTATACCGTTCATTGGCGTTGCTTTCTCTGGGAACGGTCATCATGTGAACACGCAAATTGCAAAAAGAGAGAATGATTTCTACCACGGGACCAGAATTCCACGCAGGTGAAAAGTGAATTGTTTATTCGGGTTTTGCGTGGAGATATAATGGGCTTTGGGTTCCGCGGATGGATGCTGTTCCTAATGGCCATTGTGGGATGAGATTCCGTGCCAGACAGGCTACATCATGTAAAGACATGACAATGGTATGATCAATGATTATGGTATGATCAAATATAATGTAAGTGAACTTAATTAGATTAAAGATTTAATAGGTAATTTTTAATTAATATAATTAATAATAATAGAAGGAAATCGATATTTACTCTCTTAAAAATGAAATCAAATTTTCTTTTAAAATAGAAATTATTTTTTTAAAGAATCACGATTTCATTTTTTAAAATACTTTTAAATATAAAAAAGGAAATGAAACCAAATATCGCAAGTCTATTTTAGGTCTATTCCTTTTTATTTTTGATAAAGTACTCTAGGTCTATTCTTACCTATAAATTGTGGTATTGTTTTTATTGTTTAAAAATGATAATCAATAAGAAAATTAATACTAAAAAACTATAAGAATGACGTTTTTTATAACAATTGAAGCATTAGTCCTTACATTATGTAGATGATAAAATTTGGGAAAATATTGTTGGTTTCTTAATTTGCCCATATAATTCTTTCATGAACTTTTACAATGTCTTTTCTCATTATTTATCATGTCTCTTTATTATTTGATATTTCTACAAATATCTTACATGATATCTCTAATTCATTTCATCCTAAATAAAACATAGCTTGTCGATCAAACAATACATTTCTTGTGATTGAGAAATAGTTGGACACTTCAATGAGTGAAAATCAACCTACAACATCCTAAAACCTATTGGGAAGGTACATGATCGGTTACATATTAAAGCAAGTATTAAATATTATAAGATAAGCTTTAGTTTCAAATTTTTGAAACTTTAATGCCACAAGATATGGTATAAATTATGATGAAATCTACTCAAAATCGAGATTCTGCATATTATAAATTCTATGTTCTAAAACAGTATGAATTATGATGAAATCTACTCAAAATCGAGATTCTGCATATTATAAATTCTATGTTCTAAAACAGTATAAATTATGATGAAATCTACTCAAAATCGAGATTCTGCATATTATAAATTCTATGTTCTAAAACAACCCTATAATTTTTCAATATATGGCATAAGATATGGTATAAATTATAATGACACCCGCTCAGAATTGGAATTATGCATATTACAGATTCTATATTCTAAAACACCCCATAATTTTTCAATACATGCAATGTATCAAATTTATAGTTGTATAATGTATCTTATACATATAATTTAGTTTGATAAATATAATGAAAATCCAATCATAGTGATTGGTAACTTAACTAATTGCTCATTATTTTAGTTTGACACTCCTTTAAGTGATAATATATTTCTCCTATCTCCAATTTATGTGAGTATGATCGTTTATATTTGTGCATTTTATTGATAATTTTGTGTTTTATTACAATTGTTTCAATTTATATTTGTTATAATTCATTTTAAAAGTGATATTAACTCTTGATTTGAATATTTGGCAAGTCATCGATAATATTGATGATATGTTAACTTAAAAAACAAAAAGAAATTCATAGTTTCCATAGCATATTTTGAAATTGTACAAGTTTTAGAATAGCTTTAAATTTTATTAGGGACACCCCTAGAACCAAAGAATAAGGGGTCCAAATAAGTCAATAATTGGAAAATGTCCACTTTTTGTTGGAATCATTAGACATCTTATATATATATATAATTGATGCATTAAAAAAGAGAGAGAGAGAATGTAACATTTTTAAATATATAATAGAAATAAATTAATTTTTTAGGAAAATAATAATGAATAATTGGATGAATTATAATTATAATTTATCCTATAGCTATTGACTAACAAAAGCATGTTAAAAACTATGGTTGGTTTAACTAATGCTATCAAGTTATTGAAACTTATTGATATTATTTTCCCTTAAAAATTTATTGTATATATTGCATAAATAGTTCTGTTATTAAAATTATCTTGAAAAGATTATGGGAAAATGTGAAGAAGAAGAAAATAATTGAAATAGAAATATATATTTAGAATTATGTGAAAGAAAGGAGGAAATAAACAGAAAAAGAGAAAAATAGAGAAATAAAGAAGGTAACTAAAGTGAAAATTAGTTTGTAAGAGAGCTGGTGGAAAAATAAGTGCGGCAGCAATCGAACCCCTGTTCTGAATGCAAGCTTTAACCATTATATTATAATCCTCAACCTTTTTTCTTTCTTTTTCTCCAAGATCTGAGTAACCATGGTAATTTTTCTCAAGATTTAGGGGATTGGGGCCTTGATTGGCCTCCACCCAGCCAACCGGTCCCTAGATTATATAATACAATCTAATTTTAAATTTTTACAATCTATAGCTATATAATAGAATTTTAAATTTTTATAATCTATTATACTTTTTTTTAGAGATTAGTATTTTTATCTATCTCACTTTTAATTTATATCATTTTAAACATGAACTATTAAACAAACTTTAAATTTAACTGTTTAAATTAAAAAAAATAAAAATATATATTAAGATAAAAAGATAAAATCAATCTCATTAGAATGAGTTCGTATAAAACTCTATATCTTATTCATCTATTTTCACTCACATAACGGGCTAACTACTACGACGGTTCCGCCGTCAAGTTTGATATGCAGGAAAACTGAACCGTGGGCCCTTGTACTTTTCTATGTGTTAAAACCAGTGAAAAGAGAGTGGACTGGATAAAATAAAATAAATAAATAAATAAATAAAATAAAAACCATTTTCTGTAATAAACAAGGCTCCACGATAGGCATGAACCCGTTGGCTGCACAATATGATGGTGGCATTAATAATAGATAAAAATATCGGATTGGTGTCGGTGCCACCGATGTAGTTCCGGGGACCCCGGTGGATGTCATATCATAGAACTTATCCTCGCTACCAGGGCACATGACCAAAACGGGCAACTGGTACCCAAGTCTAATAAATTATTCTGGTTCTCTTTTTCTTTTTCATTTTTCAATTTCTACTCTCATGTTTGGAGGGTGCTCACTGATATTTGAAATGCTTAAAAAAAAAAACTTACTCATCTTTTATATAATTTCTCTTCATAAAATTAAAAAGTGAGATATTCAGTGTGTTTTTCTTTTTTAACTTTTTAATAATATTAGGGGAAAAAATGATTGACTGAGTATTATCTCTCACATATATATATATATGTATGTATATACAAATAATAAATAAATATTAATAGAATTTAAATATATGTCAGCATCTATGGATATGATTTATAATTTGAAATAAAAACTATCCATTATCACCATAATATGTTTAAACTTTATTCATACTCATTTATTATTTATATACATATGCGTTAGCGTACAATCCTCGACCAAGCCTGTCTCGTTTACGGGACCATTATTCTTTGTGTTTATCTTGTGCTTTGTAGCGTTACAAACTCAGAGAAACCAACTTCCTCACAAACCTCCACATGCTAATACGCGAAAAGCCTATGCTTTTTATGATTTTACAGATGGATGTTTGTAACTTTGACTGATGCAGGAGATCACATCAACCAAATTGTTTCATCTTTATAAACCAGATTGCTTTATATGGTTGCCGATCTGACACTGCCCAAAGGTGTTCCTTTCAGAAAGGGTATTCCTTTTACCAAATGCATCGACGGAGGAGATTGTTGGAATGGCGTTGATTTCTCGAAACATGTGTATAAAAGTTGCGAGGGAGATAACTACGACTACAAGCACATCAACTATGGAACATATAGTCAGCAGACAAATGATCTTGTTGTGCACTGGTTTAGTAAATTGAAGGTTTTGTACTTATAAATGTCGACATAATAAATTTCTAGAAAAGTAATGTGCTCGACATTAAATCGCTTAAATTGAAGATCTAACTTGACAAATGACTCGTTTTCGCTGGACATGGGCTTCTTTAGTTTTTTTTTTTTTTTGGCATTTTCTCTCTCTCTCTCTCTTTTTTTTCTTTTAATTAAATCTCATTATAATTCATTTGATGTATCTCTTGCTCTATAAATATGAATTATTCTATTGTAATACATAGTCAATTACTACTATAATATGTTAATACATAGCCTAGAATCTATTGCCAAATTGTTTTTGTTGAAAAATGTGAAAGATCACTTTAGTAATTAGACTTTTAATCCAATATATTACTATGAATGAGTTAGTGACGAAGCTTAGGAAATCAATTCAGTTATGAATGTTTTAAGGAGATTTAGCTTGATAGGTTTAGAATGAGAATCACCGAACTGAATTTTTTGCCAACAGCCTTACTTGATTATCTCATATGTGAAAAGTAAACTTAAAAACGATCTTTTTAAGCTCATTTTAGTTTCGTTTGACTTTATTAGATCTTAAAAGGTTTAAATATGTTTCAGACTTATTTAAGGAGAAAATAAGTTTTTTTATTAATTATCATAAACCTCAAGCCGATATCCAAACCCATCAAAGCTAAAGCAAAAAGAGAAAAGCTTCAATGATGAAACTTAATCTCAATCATCAATTTTGGAGCCATTCAATAGAAATATCGACCCTTAATTTCTATAAATAGAATGCCAGATTATTCAGACCATTGGTAAACTTGAAATAAATATGAAAGTTTTGTTGAAATTATTCATTAGAGGATTAAACAGATAATTTATCAAAACAATTTAAGAATTCTAAGTTTGATCCATTATTATGCATATATATTTAAGATATCGAGTTTACACATTCTTTGTCTCACATCTCTTTCTAACAATATCTTTTCATATGTCACCAGTTGAAGCTAACATCTCTTAAATCAATTGATACACTCAATGCACAGGCTAATTACAATTACCCTGCCACACAAATATAAATTACTATTATCCCCTTACCAAGACAATCATCTGAATGTATATCGTATTTAAAACCACGACTGCACCTTACCTCTAATATCTCTTCTTTTCTCAAAATAATTTTGCTACTTAATTACACATTACATCCATTATCCCCTCTCTTTTTTTACAAACATTTTTGCTAATTAATTACACCTTACATCCACTACCTCATCTTTTTCTTGGCAATGGTTTTTCTTATAATATTGACAAAAATTATGTTTGTATTTGCTATATCGTATGTTATGCAAATTGGCTCATATGGCATTAGGAAGCCAATCCTATATCTAAATATATTTAATAATTTAAATAAATTAAATAAGAATCAAGTTTAAATAGAACTCACCCGTCCGATTGGCTTCCAGCCACCAGGGATGGCTTCAAGTGTGTGGGCTAGATTAGGCGGTGGCGGCAACGGTAGTGGTTTATTTCCAAATGGTTGTAGGTTATGGGTCGTAGGTCGTAGGTCATGAGTTTGCTTTACAAGCCTTAATTTTACACAATTTTTTTTTTAATTTTTTGTAAAATTATTTAACTCACTCTTTTTGGTCTGTCGCTATTTTTCTTAGATGTTTAACTGACTAAAATGAATTGTGAGGAGTGATTTCTAAGTTTATAGAGGGGGTTAGGGCTTGTTTTTTATTTTTAAAGAGCCAAATGTCCCTTATCTTCTTCCATTTAGCTTTTTATTTACGTAATTTCTATTGGTTGATTTTGTTTCTTCACTACACAACATGTCACACCCCATTTTCAAACCATTCCATCATTTTTCTTGATTTTTCATAATTTTTTATGAATTTTTTTAATGGTTTAGTGTTATTTTAGCTTAGTTTAGGTATTTTAAGTAATTTACGTATTTTTACCTACACGTAAATACATATATAGTACAAATAAATACTCCTAAATATAATTTGTATTATTTTATAATTTTAGTGTACATATAATTCATCTCTATTAATTCGTTAATTATCGAAACTCATTTTATGTGTTTCTGATAAATAATAAGTAATATACTTATAATTCAATATTATAGTATTTAATTATTTTATTACTTATTTTCCTAAATCTAAATTCATAGGATCTCTTTTACTAATATTCCTAACTTTGTTGTAAAATTTGAGCTTGATAAAAAAACTTACCCGATTATCCTAAATTTTATGTATCAAACCATAAACACCTAATTACGAGGCTTACAGTTATCATCAAGTCGGTCTTATTTTTCCTCAACTCGGGAGGGTTTCCTCAGCTCAACATAAGTAGGTCGGTACAGAGTAAGAGCTCAGGAGAAACTTGACCTAGGTTGGCTCGAAGCATTTATTCTCTACTTTTCAACATTCTATGCTACTTTAATAGCCTCTTCCAGTGTATAGAACCTTTATACTTTTGCAATCTTATGAATTTCATATTTGAGTTTGAAGATGAACCTCGACAATATGCGAGCCTCTAGCTCATCCATATTTACTTGGATCATTAGCATTTGAAATTCTCTCACAATCATCGACAAATCAGCTTCCTTAGCAAAGTTCCTGCAACTTTGCAAACATGTCCTATAAGTAGATCTCGAGTACAAATCTTCTCCTTAGCAATCTCTTCATCTCTTGCCAAGTCCATATACCTCATCTTCCATCTCTTACTCTGGCCGCATTCAGATTTTTCGACCATATAATAGCATACCTAGAAAATTCAAGTGTAGCAAGTCGAACCTTAACTGCATCTATATACCCATAACAGTTAAACACTTTCTCTACCTTCTTTTCCCACTCTAAATATTCATCTACATCTCCACTTGTATTGAAGGGTGGGATTTAAACCTTGACATTGTCTAATCCACAAGGAGCTTGGTGTCTTTGTCATCCTTGACACTTTCTCTTCTTCTTCCTCTTTGTCATCCTTTAGATCTATATCCTTAATATCTTCCTCAATCTCTTCTAACTTTAACCTTCATCGAACAACTCAGTTTACAACTCCTCTAACTCGATAGGGTCGAACTAGGTAATTAGCTCGGCCATCTTGGTCATATCATCTTTCTAGAACATTTGCAGGTAAGTTATGATGAAGTATACCTTGTAGTTGTCGTCGTCTATTAACTTACGTAACAATAACTAGACTCTCAACAAGATTAGTAAGTTTGTTAAGCTTATCATCGACTAACCTAAGAGTGTTATTACCATTTTAACCTCAACTAGCATGAGTACAACTACTTTAGTCACCAATAACACCTTAAACACTTGAATCCAACATAGTGTGATACTTCTCAAACAGATTAACAGCAAAATATACAATAGACAGTTCTTCTTATTGCTCAAAACCTTACTAATACATACACTAACAACTTCAACAACCAATACTCACCTGAATACAACAAAAAATGACTTGCTCTATTTTAGCAATGAAAAATAGATTATAACAAAGTAGCAATAGAAACTGCAATTACCAATCTACAAACCTTCACTTTATAGTGCACAACTGCAAACTTACTTCACTCAAATACACTGTAGCATCTATGGTAGGAACATAATAGCCTCTAATAACAAATATGAACAAAAACTTCACTACAGCTTCACACACTCTCTCTCGAAACTACACTCTGATACTAGTAAAGCTGATACGTCTCTAGGTCATACAAACAGAGAAGCACCACAATGAAAAGGAACAAAAGAAAACAAAAGGGAAATTAACAAATCTAAGCAACTATTAATTGGATATGATTTATTGATTGATCTTACTCGACCTACAATTTACAAGATGTAACTCACTGATCCAAATTATAGGGTCACTCGCTAATACTCCTTACTAAAGAGAATAGAGAAGTGTTAAAGGAAAATGAGAATACTAGGGTTACTCACAAAAGAAAACTTATAATAATTTGATGTAATGAGTTGTTGTCTACATACAAGTAAATAGGGTTTATCTATTAGCCCTTTTACCTACCCCCTTTTCTCATGGTTAGAAGGCATACATGGAAAGGACAAAAAGGATGATTTACAATTGGAATATACGAAATACACTAAAAAAGGTAAAGAATATTTTATATGAAAAAAGTAAGGAAACCTTTTGGAATGTCATGCTAGAAGATACGTATCACATAGTAGATGGTGGTTTGGAATGCAATTAGTCTTAGCTAAGGTGCACATTAATGTACCTAAGAGCTCAGTTATCACTAGGGCTTACCATAGGAAATAAGGACCTATGGATCTCTCGAAATATCGAAGAAAATAGTATGGGTAGGTCAATGAACGAAATATAGTAGCTAAACGTAAGGTTACTCGGAGGATATGACTCACCTAAGAACATAACACGACTCAGCATTTCACTTAATATAACACATAAGCTAATGTTAAGGTCCACTCATCATTAATCTTAAGCTACTCGGTAAGATTAGATAAGAGTGTATAAAAATGGACTCAAAGAGGAATATCTTACAAGTATATTCAATATCTATGTTTAATGTATGATATTCCGGCTACAAAGAGAACGGACTATTTATAGTAAGTCCTTGGAGCATCATTACAAATAAAGAAAGTTACAAAAAAACATATATGAAAAAGAGATTGCTAGTATATACGAAAAAGGGTAAATATGACAAATGACAGAAAGGGAAAAATAATATAGTGTTAAGTGAAAGGATAAGTGGTAGCGAAACATTGGCTCGATAAAAGCAGTGAACATTAAATGTCACTATATAGTAAAGATAACGGTTGTGAAGCTAGGGCCAATTTGGAGAGTTCTCGGCATAAAGATTAGTTAGTCGTGGCACTCGGCACTTTGTACCTTGGTACATAGGAGTCTGTGTAATTAGTGTCGTATTGTATGGTCAAGGTCCCTAACCTCGACATACGGTTTATCAACCTTAACACTCAATACCTCAGCCTTAGCATTTAATAAGGAAGGTTTGGTACTCGAAGCTAAACAGAGCAGGGCATGGCCTAGATAGGACCTCAAGGAGTTCTTCCACCATCCTTCGGTAAACTGTGCTTCATCTTTAGTAGGTTGGTTAAAGAGAATCCTTTTAATTAATGATTGGAGGCCTTAGAGGCGTGCACGTGTGAGGGGGGCCAATGGTTGGCAGTCCATTAGTTCCCTAGGGTTAGTGAACATTTTCCCTCAAATCTTAGCTCCCTTCTTCATCGAGTACATAGGGCATTAAGTCAGCAACATTAAAAGTAGTAAACATGCTGTATCCGTTGGGTGGCTCGAGCTCATAGGCATTGTTATTATGTATTGGAGGATCTTAAAAGGTCCATCCAACCTGAGGTAAAGCTTGTTTATTCTCTTCCTAAGGAAACACTCCTTACTAAGGTCTCCAGGGCTATAAATCACTCATCTCCTTCCTCAGTTGCCTTGCTCCTTCTATCAAGCTACAATTTGTGCCAGTTGTTTAGCAACTCTTTGATGCAACTTTTGGAATTATTCGGTATACTACAGGCTAGATTGACTTTCCCATTGAACGACTAAGTTGATAGCCATATCTAGGGGTAGATTCAAGTTAAGTCTATAGACGACCTCAAAAGGTAACCTTCCTATCGAGCTATAAAGCTAATCAATTGTAAGTAAACTCAACAACAGGTAGGTATAGGTCCTAATCATGTAACTTCTTCCCAACAGCTGCTCGTAGGAGGTTGTTGATTGTCCTATTTACTACTTCGATCTAGCCATCTATCTAACGGTAGCAAGAAGTACTGTACATAGGCATAGTGTCAAGTTTCTTCCATAGGGTTTTCCAAAAGAAACTTGTGAACTTCTTAGAACTCCATTCAATCACACAATTTCCTACAAAAAAAGGATTAGTGACAAATAAAGCATCATTAGTTTTGTGGCAAGGAATGAAGTGGCTCATCTTGCTGAACCAAACGATCACTACCATAATTGAGTCATGTCTTCTCATCATTTGGGGAAGGTCGAGCATGAAATATACGCTTAAGTTGGTCCATGGGTGCTTAGGTATGGGTAGGGGTATGTATTCTCCATACTACTCTCTCCTTCCTTTTGCATGTTTACAAACCTCATGCTTCTCAAGAATTTGGCACACACCTTTCATTATCTCAGCCTAGCAGAAATATTCGTTCAATATTTCAACCGTCCTCTTTTCTCCAAAATTGCTAGCTAAGCCGCCAACATGAGCTCCTCAAACGAGTAGCTCTCTGACGAAACCACTCGCTATACAAACTTATTTGCCAGGGACCATTAGCTCAAGTAAAACCCATCTACAACTCCTCTAACGTTGCATTTAGCCACTAAGGGCCCAAAATATGGATCATGCTTATATTAATTTGGCAAAGTGCCAAATCTAAGTACCCTTGCTTGCATTATAGTAATGAAGGTATGACAACGAAAAAGAGTGTCAGCCACAGTATTTATGCTCCCCTTCTTATATCGGATTACATATTAAAAGGACTTCAAGAACTCGATCCATTTGGCATGACGCTGAGAAAGTTTTTGTTGCCTTCGGAGGCATTTCAGAGATTCATGATCTAAGTAGATAATGAATTCTCTCAACAACAAGTAATGCTATCAATTCTATAGTGTTCAGACAAGGGCATAAAACTTCTTATCATATGCCAAGTAATTCAAGGTAGCTCTTCTTAGTTTCTCACTAAAATAGGCAATAAGTTGGCGTTCTTGCATAAAGATAGTACCAATGCCGACTCTAGACCTATCACATTCTACCTTAAAAACTTTCTCAAAATCTAGTAGGGCAAATACTAGGGCTGATGTCAATTTGGACTTTATCTCTTCAAAACTCTTCTAAGCTTTCTCTTACCACTTAAACTCATAGTTCTTCCCGGTCAACTCGATTAATGATCCCGTTATAGAACTGAAGTTTCGAATGAATCTCCGATAAAACGAAGCTAGACCATGGAAGCTCTCAACTTCAGCAACATTACTCGACACAAGCCATTCAAGAATAGCTCTGACTTCTCATCATCAACTTAGACTCTTCCCTTCGATACAACATATCCGAGGAATATGACTTTGCTCTAGCAGAACGCACATTCCTTCAAATTGCCGAATAACCTCCTGGCACGAAGAATGTCAAATACTGTTCTTAAATGCTCAATATGGAAGGTAAGATCAATACTACAGACCAAAATGTCATTGAAATAAACCACTAAACATTTGCCAATCAGTGTCCACAAGACATGATTCATGAGCCGCATAAAAGTACTCAACGTATTCGTCGAACCAAATAGCATTATCAACCACTCAAACAAACCATCCTTTGTTTTGAAAGCAGTTTTTCATTCATCGTCAAGCCTCATTCGTATTTGATGGTAGCAACTTTTCAGGTCAATCTTTGAAAAGATACAAGTACAATGTAACTCATCAAGCATGTCATCAAGTTGTGGGATCGGGTATCAATATTTAATAGTAATCTTATTGATGCTTTGACTATTAATGCACATTCTCCATGACTCATCCTTCTTCGGCACTAGTATAGCCGGTATGGCATAAGAGCTCATACTTTCACGAACATATCCATGATTCACCAACTCATCTACCTATTTCTTCAACTTAGTCACTTACTCAGAATTGAGCCTATAGGTAAGTCGATTTGGCAGCACAACTCCTAACTAAAGGTTAATGAAACGTTCAATGCCTCTTAAAGGTGGTAAGCCTTTCGGCATCTCGGCAAGAAATAAGTTAGCATACTCCTGTAGTATTATCTGCACTTCGATAGGTAAGCTCTCAGCTTCTCTCAACTCTAAAAGTTTCCTAACTAAAAGGAGCATACACTCCTCGACCTTAATTTCACGGGCAAATTGAGCTCGGGAAATCAGTAAGAACTTCTGTTATAGTGATCTGGCAACCTTATCTTGTGCCTCCTGCACTTCCTTAGGACTCATAAGGGTTAGTATAACCTTCTTTCTGTTCTTTTGGAACATATAGGTATTCCTACATTCATCGTGTAATACCCTCAAGTCAAATGGTCAGGTTCAACTGAGTAAGATGTGCGAAGTGCACATGGAAAGGATGCCACACAACACCTTGTCCTTGTACCTATCGCCAATGGCAATTGGTACTCTAACATACTCAATAATAGGTAAACCTCTGTTCTCGTTTAGCCAGTGAATCTCATACTACTTAGGATGCGGAAGGGTCGAAAACTTCATGACCTTAACTACTCCTTACGCTATAACATTGGTATAGCTTCCTCCATCAATAATCAAGGCTCATAACTTGCCATTCATTCAGCAATTTCCATGGAAGAGATTCTCCCTTTATGCATTCTTATCAACTACATATATGTAAGCTTTATAACATTAGTTTTTCTTTTAAGATTATAATCTTACTCAATTATTTAAATTCTATATCTCCTATAACCGAACTAGTTATAAATTAATTTATTTTTCAATTTCTAAATCGATTTCTAAATTAAGTTTTGTTTTAGCTTTTGATTACTGTTTTTATTTGTAAACCCTAGGAATTTCTCCTAGACTTTTATGTGAAATTCATCTAATTATGCTTAGGTATCATAAATCTCCGTTTTAGCTCTTAATTAGTATTTTGATCAGTAAAGTATATCATATTCCTAATTTAACTATCGAATTAGCTCCTGATGTAAAAATAACCTACATTTCTCACATAATTTCCTAAATTCATAATCCAAATCAAATTCTTATTATACTCCTAATATTATAATACTATAAATTTTTGCGTAATATTTTCTAACCATTTAATTTCTATATTCACATATTATATATTATTACATATTATACACTTATATCATCTATCTAACATTTTTAACCCTATATATATCATCTTTCACCGCCAATAATATATCAAAATGCTTAATTATTCTCAAAATCAAAATTTATACTTAATTAATCCTCAAAATCACCATTTTACCCATTATTCATCATATAATACACATAAAACATACGTTTAATACTTCAAATACTACCAATATCATACTACAGTAGAAATTAACATCTTAAAACACCTAATTACATACCAAATCAGAATTTTCACCAAATTAATATTAAATTACAAAATTAAACCCAAATGCTGCTTTTTATGTATGATTTTTAGAGCAAAAAAATTAAGTAAAAATCTAGAAAATTAAACTAAATAGTCTACACAAAAATTTTGAAGTCAAATTATATCATTAAGGTCATTTAAATTTAAACCAAAAACTAACTCTGGTTTAATCATCTCTTAAGAGTAGTATATCTAAAGGCTTAAATTTATCTAATTAACATTTTTCTTAAATTTACATACTTAAATATTTCGGAATACCAAATTTCATAACTTTCTAAACATATTCGATATTTTAAAAAAAATTTAATAAATTCGAAAGGGAAATCAAGACTCATTGATTTAAGGTCTTTCAGCCACTAATGGTGGCTCTACCCTTGTTGGTAGCTCTAGGCGTAGGATTCACTATCTAGTGGTGGTGGCCATTCCTCTTTAAATGGTCATCGAATATGGGTTCCTTTTATAAGCCTTAATTCCATATTATTTTTCTAATTTTCCTAAAAATACCTTCTCTTCTCTTTTTAATCTCTCTTAATTTTTCCTGATTCACTAATGGCTCGTTTACTTCGCTAAATGAAATGAAGCATAAATATAATTAGAATTCCTAATGAATGTAATAAAGGTGCAATATCTATTACTTTGTTTAGTTAGATTTATAAATAACTTAAGATTATATTGTAATAAAATATTAATGACTAAATTACCCTTAGTCAATCTTTTTTCTCAACCAACCCCATAATAATAGGTGATGATCAGTAGTTGTAGTAGTGGTAGGAATGGTGGTAGGGGTGGTCAATAATAGTAATTGGTGGTATGGTGGTAAAATAGCGGTGATAGTCGATAGTGGTGGCGGTAATGGCAATGGCGATAGTGGCAGCGGTGGTAATGGCGACGTTAGCGGTGGTAGTAGTGACTGTAGTAATAGTGGTCGGTAGTGCTAGTGGTGACGGTCAATGGTAACGGTGACAGTGTTGATAATCGATGAATTAAGATAAGGTAATTTTTGAGAAAAATATAAAATTTTGTAAATAATTATAATTCATTAGTTAAAGTAAGGAATCCTTATTACTTGATTTCAAGTAATTGTAATTTAATAAGATAAAACAAAGTGAACACCGTATTGAGGAATAAGGGGGGAATTGAATTCCAATTCCCTTTAAGTGAACGAGGTGTAAGTGTCCAAAATGAATTTTAAAGAGAGGTTATGTATTTATAGAAGAGGTTTGAGATTTCTTTTGCAATTTAACTTGAACAAGTGCCTCTTATCTCTTACTTTTTCACTTTTAATTTATCCTAATTTTATTGGTTAACTTTTTCTTCTTCAATTCCAATATGCTACGCCTCATTTATGGAATTCTTTATATTTTTCACAATTTTTTAAATTTTTCCTTACTTTTTTATGAATTTTTTGTAATTAATTAATGTTATTTTAACATATTTAGAGTATTTTAAGTAATTTCGCATATTTTTACTTACATATATGATACAAATAAATACTCTTAAATATTATTTAAGTTATTTTATGATTTTTAGTATACTTATAATTTATCAATATCAATTCGTTAGTTATTGAAACTTGTTTTACGTATTTTTGATAAATAACAAATATTATACTTATAATTCAATATCATATTATTTAATTATTTTATTACTTATTTTTCTAAATCTAACTCATAGAATTACTTTTACTAATATTCCTAACTTTATTGTAAAATTTAGGCATGATCGGATAATTTATCCAATCACTTTAAATTTTACATACTGAACCTCGAACAATTGGTTGCAGGGCTTACAGGTTTCAACACTTTAATAAGGTTATCTCTTAACCCTCTCTCATGTCTGCTTTTATGTTTCTTTTATTTTTTTTTCAATTTTTTAATTTATTCTTTTTAGTATTTAGATATTAAATCCTAGATTCTAAGTATAATTATTTCATTTGTTTTAATTTAATCTATGATTTCTTACTATTAAGGTCGAATTACATTGTGCTTTGATGTGTTAAATTAATAAGTTCATATTGTTAATTTAATGTTACTATTCACCTTACAGTTTGCGAGATCCTATTATGAATAGACTAGTATAATTAGAAGTAATTGAATAGATTAAGGTTTGACTATTTGATTTCTTTAAATTAGGACAACTTAATAGTATCGTTTAAAGACTTAATGCAATTTTGATATATTTTATTATATAAGTGATTAAGATAGACTGTAATTAGGGCGAGAAGTTGATTTGAGTTACGAGTCTACTTAACTCAAATTAAGAGCTCTTGCGTTCCAATAGTAAGGATAAGATTGAATGTATCATAGATTTTAGGAGGAAATTCAATATTTAAATACTGAAGTTCCTGCATTCTTAATAAGTTTGTTTGTATTCTCTTTTATTTTCATGCTTTACTAGTTCTTTTATCATTCCTTTAGATGAGATTAAATTAGTTTAATTTAGGTTTAATAATTTGATATTTAGCACTTAATTATTTAGGTTAAATAATATGAAAATAAGGGAAAATACTAGTAATTCATAATTAATCTTTAAGAGATCAATGATCGGACTTAAATTCGTTATACTATAAAACTGAGAAGTATACTTTATTCCACCATAAGCTACATAGATCATCTTCGAACTGTTTTTGATGTGCTTTGAGTTGAAAGATTGTTTGGAAACTTGAAGAAGTATTGTTTCTGTGAGGAATAGGCAGTTTGCCTTAGCTATGTTGTCGGTAAGGGAGGCCTAGGGATGGATAGAAAGGAAAATCTGAGCTATTATATAATGGTCTACCCTAACCCTAACGAAGTACACTTTATTTAGGCTTCCTTGAATAACCAATGGAAAGGATGCCATTATAGTGGTTGTCAATAGATTCAATAAAATAATACATTTTGTGCCTTGCAAAAAAACTAACGATGCTTCAACTATTTCTTATCTTTTCTTACAGGATATTATGAAGTTACATGGAATATCTAGAGTATTATTTTCGAGAGAGATCTAAACTACTTTTTAGTACATCATGCCATGTGTAAACTGATGAGTAGACAAAGGTTGTCAATAGATGCTTGGTTTCATTACTATAAGCTATTATAAGGAGGAATATATCTGATTAGCATGTATGCTTACTTATAGTAGAATTTGCCTACAATCGATCTACACATAATATTACAGGCAAAACCTATTTAAGTGGTCTATAACTTTAATCTTGAGTTATCCCTTGACCAAAACCAGTACTTAAGTCCAAACAAGGTGACCTTGAAGTTAGAGATTGAGCCAGAGCTCTACAATAGGTCTACCATAAGGTAACTAAACAACTAAAGTAAGTAGTTGAGACATTAGAACAAGAAAGTCAAGGATAGAAGGAGAGAGAAGTTGTTCCAACTTGAAGATCTTATATGGTTACGCTTTAGCAAAAAGAAGGTTTTAAGCAAAAGGAAGAATAAGCTATCGCCCCGAGTTGAAGGACCATTCAAAGTGCTTCAAAAGGTCAATGACAATACATATAAGCTTAAACTGGTTGAGGGATATGAAGTCTTTAACGTATTCAATATCACTGACCTAAGCCCATATCTACCTGAGAAAGAAGTACCAATAGTAAACTCTGTAAATTTGATCTCAAATAAAAAAAAAAACCTGTAAGGAATGATGGGAATCGATCTTAAGGACCCTTCTCTTGCTTTTGAGCTAAAGGACTTGTCAACTTGGTACTACTAATTCTTTCTCATCACCCAAGTCAAGAGGAGTCTACATTGATTTGTCAAATTGATCTAGTTATATACATGAGCTGTAACAAGGTAAATACCGTATTAATATAGGAGCAATGTCAATTCAAGCTATTCATTAGTTCAACTAAGGCCTTATCCAACATGTTTGACCTAATGTAGTACTACCCCTCCCCTCCCTTCCCCCCCCAAACTTTACAAGTCCAAAGTTGCCTAACTAAGCTAATAAAAGATCCATCTCCAGCTAACCTTATCCAAAATGACTAAAGGTTGTTGTGTAACATATCTTTAAAACCTCTCTCTAGGTAACGCACGCCCTACTACTTAATCTGTACCACCTTAATGCTAGGATATTTTCCATAGGATGATTATAGGTTTACTCCTTCCTTTATGTAATATAGTTAGATGTACTAATTTTAATATTTTACCTTTTTTTTTAATAGTATACTAATGTAAGGTTGCCTTAGCAATGTAGGTATATATACCCCATTTTGTAATCGCTATAAAGATTATCATCTTTAGTGAATTCATAAAGTTGCTTTTGTTTTTGAGTATTTTCTTTGAGAAAACCTTAATCACTTCCAACTCTTATTGATCTCTTTAGTAAGGACTATGGCAAGTGACCCATTTGACTTGAACCGATACATTACTTCTAGTGAGTATTTAGCCTTGTTTTGTTCAACTCACTTAACCTCACACCTAAGCTAACACTTAGAACTACAGATGGGTAAGAGAGAATGAGTATGAGAGAGTGATAGGAAGGAGAAATAGATAATCTCAATATCTCAAATGCATAATTGAAAGAGATGTTGTCCTTAGAAAACCATTAACCTTATATTTTGCATAAATGAGATTGATTATTTGCCTAAATTGATCATTTGATCTTAAAGAGTGGAGTTCATATAGTGCAATGTTATTTCTTAGTTCTTTTTAAGAGTTGTAAATAGGGAGGGATGACTAAATATTTATAGACTCTTAGATGTTAGGACGTCCATCGGATCATTTTAGTGATTAATGGATAAGATAGAGTTTACTTATCTCATAGTTATCTTAAATGAGCTTGCTAAAGATGGACCAATTAGCCCGCCGTTTTAAGTCCTATAAATCAATTCTCACTAAATCATTTCAAATATAAATCAAACTCTTTGGACCAGATGCAACAAGTTAAACTCAAATTAGTAGTGAGCTTAACTATATGATTAATAAAGCAATTTTAAGCACTCTTTCTCTCACCACGCTTTAATTGGGCTGGGTCCAGTTGGCCCAAACGAATGGGCTGAGACTAGGAAGAGCCACGAGAAGAATCAACGCCTGTCTCGGGAAAAATATCTTCATCCTTTAACCTCAAAACGACACTGCACCGTCCCTCCCCACACTCTCTCGTCTTAGGCTTACTCCGATCACCGGAGACCTATCATCCCGGTGGCCGGTCCTTCCCTTTCCGTACTCTCTGTAAACTATCCCCTCCTTTCCACCAAAGAAATTCAACTTCTCCGTATATAAACCCTAATTACGCATACCTTTACATACACGCGTACCTCTGTATACGGACATACATATCTAGGCATACTTAGTACCTGCGATCATGGACGATTCCTCCGAGCATCCGTCGCCGTCCGGTTGTGTGGTGGTCGAGAATGAAAACGACAAAGAGAACGAGAACAAGAATGGCGTTTTGTTCGTAGTTCTCCGTTGCTCTTTAGCTCTTCTGTTCCCCGTAGTATTATTTTTCTGTGTATCCTTTTCGTTAGGATTTTTGGCGTTTCTCGTCAGTAGTTTCTCGATTCCCAGTCCCGTGTCTCTTCCGGCCCAGTGTACAATCGTCTCTAGCAGTAAGTCTTTTTTCCCTTGCTGCCATTATATTCATGTTGATTCAGTGTCATTTTTAATGCATATCATAGATTGTTTAGGACATAATGATTATTCATTTGAATTTGTTTAGACTTGAGAGAATTCAGTCGTGGGATAGTTAGAGGTAAATGAAACGAGTGCTTGGGGCTGTTCATCATTAATTCTGTTTGGTTGTTCGGAAGACTGGAAGCAATGGTAGGAGCTTGCACCAAGTTGGCGATGGTGGCTAAGGGCATTGAGAGTGAGAGCGATTTTTGAAAATAATTTTTATTTCCTCCATAGGGTATAGCTTTGTGATTGAGCGGTATGTTATTAGAGTGGAGGTGAACTGTGAACTTTAACTCTAATGGCAATTTTGGTTAGTGGAACGAAATAAGATAGAAATAAAATTGCAATTCTTGAGAATTAGATCAAAGAATTAGTTGCTTTTTTGTACTTAAAATGGTATTAGCAATAGATTAGAAAGATATCTAAGGATATCAATTCAACCTTGCATCAATGATGTCTTGACTATTGAGGTAAGTTTCTTGCCTTGACCGTTGAGAAGCATCTCATGTGTTGACTATTGAGATAGGATCTTATACATAAAGTTTGGAAATATGTAAAAAAAGGATCAAGGATTGCTTAGAACTTCCTTGTTCCTAAAGAAAGCAGATTTGGAATTGTCTTTCATTTGAAAGGATAACCTATGTCCATGCATGTCATACTTGCTTGGAATTCGCTCCTAGAAATACAGCCATACCTATTCTCTCACATCAATCCCATGAACCTCTTATCCAGTCTCATTCAATCATGGCGGGAAACTAAAATAGAAAACTTGCATTAGTTTTAGGGATAAGAGCTCGAACTGATGATTTCTACCCCATTAAGTGACACTTTACCATTGAATTATATCCTTCCTAGCTCTTATCCGAAACAACAACAACAATAACAATAAAAAAAAAAAAATAGAGATAGAAAGAATTGGCTAATCCTAAGACAGAAGGTTGAGAAACTCAACACCACTATTTTTGAATGACTAGGAGAAGGACCTTCATTTTGTACTATTATGGATACTAAATCAATGAAAAATTAGATTCAATTGTTAACCACTCATATTGGAAATAGGATTGGAGATGAATTTGAGTCATAATACATGGTTTCATAAGATGGTACAATTTTTGCAATCTAAATCAAGGAGATTTTACGTGAATTCCTTTGGTCTTGACAAGGAAGTACAATTTTTTTTTTGGTAGTAATAGGAATTTTGTTGAATAGTAAGTCTGCAAATTGAACAATTATTTTCATTCTATTCTATGTGGTCAACCAAACATTTTGTTAGAGAAAATAGGCGATGTGAAGCTAAAGTAGTAAAATATTAGTTGGATAACTTTTAAGAGGAGTATAGAGGGAGGCGACCATTTGTGATTATTGAATACTTTTCATTGGAGATAACATTTTGTATTTTTTATTGCAATTAAATATTTAAAATAGTCAAATATTAATATTAACTTATCGTAAAGGTATTATTTTGGTAATTGAAAGCATTTTTGCTAACTATAAATCTACTAGCACTTAATAGCAGGAGATGGTGGAAGCTAATAACAGTGACATATGGTTGATGGTTGTCTATAAAGATAGTGATCAAGAATAGATGTGTTTTTTTTTCCCTAAAGGATGGAATTATTGTCTTATAGCACATCCTTATCTAGATAATTAGCTAATGTATTTTCTATTCTTAAAATAAGAAAAAAAATTCCAAGAAATAAATGCATAGTTTATGATAATTCTATTCAATCAACAAGTGCATTCTTTCCTCTGTATGATTATAATTTTATTCTATAGATTTGGAAAATATTTTCTGTAAAGTTAAGTGCTTTCCTAAAGGCTAATTATGTCATCATTTGGACATAGTGATGTACAATCTCTGTTATATCTGTCTCTAATTTTTTAATTTTACCAATTCAATCAGAAGTGTTATAATTTTAATTAGCAGGTTCCCACATTATTTTACGAAAAACTTTTGTAGATGTCAATTTGTATTCTCAAAATATTGGAAAGTTAATGACTGAAATTATATGTCAGATTGGAATGTCATTCTCATATTTAATCATGAAAATAATTTGGTTTATGGAATAAGAATTTCATTTGTTGTGTTCTATTTTTTCATTTTGCCTTAGTTCGATCTGCAGTTTGGATTGGCTATTCATAATGCATTAACCATGGTTATCAATTCATGTCTAATTTGTGGATCTGCTTAAACAATTTAAACCTCTTTTTGGGTAATTAAAATAATATAAAACTTTTACAGAAAGTTGAAAAGATATAAAAATGACGCCACTTAAATTGATTGCAAAAATGTAAAATTCAGAGCTGGCATGTTTGTCATTGTCACTTTTTGGATTTTATTCTATGTTGTATTTGTCATGATTTTGAGTATTCTGTTGTGTAAAATATTGCTAACCTGATTTGGTTCAACCATTCATATTAAGGCAAACTGAGGTTATAAAGGTTTTTAATCTTGCCTTTTTTAGGAGTACACTTTCTTTAACATGGTTCAACTTTTTGCAGGTGTAGATATTAGGTCATCAAAAGTTTGTGAACTGGGGTTGTTGAATTATAATGCAAAGAATGTCTTCAATCCTTCCGAGAAAAGGAAATTCAGATGTTGGTATGATTACTACTGGGCTTCAGTGTTTAAGGTGACTTTGTCATGTCTTGACTACACATTTATTATCCAGAGCATGGATCTTTATTGGGGATAAAAATAAATCAGAAAATATGGTTATAGCTTTGACAGCTAAAAGTATCACTTTACCTTTTTATGCTTATGATAGTTATTGTTCTGTCTCTGTGCATGGATGGTATATATTACCCTAACAAGCGCTTTGGAGGGGGCTATTCTTTCCAATTATCTAGTTAAGGAGATTGAGATTAATGAAGTGGAATAAAGAAAGTATTCCTGCTAGCCCCGGAAAATTCGTACTTATTCCTAGTCCACACTCCTGAAATTTCTTTCCATGGACCTTTACGTGGGAGCCTGAGAATGAAAATGGGTCTTAGGAAATGCTTGATTGTTTCTTAGTGTAGTTGTCATTACATGTGGGCTTAATCTAATAGTTTTAGTTTCTAGTTAAAAACTATTTTGCTAGTTTTATGTGATTTTAATGTTTATTTCACTCAGAGTCTTCTCCAAATGATCTTCCACCTGTTTGGTTGAATTAGAATACAAAAGACTCGAGTGCACAGTGTTGAAAATGAATAAAACGTCCAGGTCAAAATATGGCTTTCGAATTAAGGTCCAAATTATTGAATGCTGTGAAAGGGGATGCTGCTAAACAGTTCGAGTCTGGGGATGTGGATATTTGGCATGTGTTTGTTTATAGCATTCTCTAGCAATTCTGTCTGTTTTTGTGTAACTTTATAGATGGAATTAACTTGCTTCCTGATGATGCCATTGTGTGGTTGGAGTTATTGGTGAGTCTTGTGGCTCTAGAGCTGTTGAATGCCATATTACTATGGGTTTCTGATATCTGGAATTCTGAAAGCATTATTTATTTGAATAAATTTGCAAGGCAGAGTCAAGTGTCTCTTTCATCAATTATAAACCTAAAATCTCTGCTACTTTGAATATCTCCTGCTGTCGGGGAAGGAAACATGGAGATGTTTCTTTACCACCAGCCAATTTGTCTTGCTTGAAAAATGTCTCTTTTTCTTCAAAATGATTCCCATGTTTTAGGCATTGATAGGCCTTGATGATGCATGTGGTCTAGAGCACTTTAATGCTGCTGTGTAATCTGTTGTTTCTACTTGTAAGACCTAAATCCTTTATGTTGGACTGTTATAGATGGCCAATCATGTAAAAATTCTGCATAGATTAATCTCTTGGAGACTGTTCAGACACAGATGTGAATTTGATTTTGTAGGAATTGACTGCTCATGTAATTGGCAAGCTTATTTTGGTATATTAGTCTTAAAAGGAAATAAAATTTTGCAGGAAATAATTAAATTAGCTTATTAGTTTGCTGACTGCAGTAAAGATAACAATTCTTTTTCCTCCATACCTGCAATCACAGGTTGAGTACAGGGATCATTTGTCAGGACAGACTCGCCATGCCCTGGTGGAAGCTCCAAATGAGGCCCTTCCTGTTGACTGTCGTCCTGGTTTTGGTACTGCATGGTTAACCAAAGATAAATTTAAGGTAGCTATGCAAGGTTGTGCTTTGTTAATAGTTCATTAGTAGCCTCCGTGATGATATGTGATTCTTGAGCTGACCCAATATTGTGAGATAATAATTAGCTTGAGTTGGCTGCATTTGCGGTGGAGTGTCATAGATATTTGTCCAGCAAAAAAATTTACTAGAATTAATTACCAAGAAAAGAAAATTACAAGAAATAGGAGCTCCAAAATGTTGAAGATCTATAGTGGCAAAGCCATAGTGAAAACTCTTTCCTTTTATCTGCTTATCCATGTTCACAAAATATGGATTCTATCATTGACTCCAAATCTAAATATAAGCACTTACTTACTTTAAATAAGATATACAACAACCTTAAGTTGGCCGAATGGATAAGAACCAAGAGATCTCATGACAATCTGCATAAGATCTTTGGTGCAAATATTACTGAGGATACTACTTGGGGCTACCTGCATTGTATAGGTTATATATATCTAGTCCATGTGTCTTGTTGGGTGGCTTATGTGTTGTGCCACTCTGTTAAATAATGGAATGTTGTTGTTGTCGGTATCTTTTGTATTTCACATTTCAACTGGTTCTTTTCTTGTACATACTCATTTATTTTTAAATGCTTTGCATGGTATAGGTAAATGGAACTTATGATTGCTGGTATTCATCTGGTATTTCCAAAGTGAGAATCTATCATGATGACTTCTTTAGCTGCCAAGCCAAGGATCCTTCTACATCCGAGATGATCAGAAGATATTATATCTTGTGAGTATATAACTTGTATCAGTCCTCTGCAGTCAACTTCATTCACAAAATCAATACTTTGTCATCTTGAACTGATTAAATTAATTGTGACGGAGTTTTCTTTTTCTAGTGGATGCCTGGGGTAAATGCTTTATTGTTTGAGTTGTTGTATTATGTCAAAAATGCATGTCAGCTGCCTCTTTATTTTTATCTGATAATTTGTTTGGCTTCATAACTAAAGGTAGCAACAATATGCTGAAAGAAAAGCTTTGTGATCCTTTGCTGCATTTGTCAGATAGGCTAGTGTTGAAGGTTGCAACAACCTCTTGCATGAATGTTGGAATGACATTGTTTTTAAGTAAAGGTTCTTTTGCTTCTAATACAGTTTGTGGCATACTGCTATAATTCAAGGGAAATAGAAAATTGTGGGAGCCAACATACTACTTGTGCATTTTCATGCTAAGGGCTTGTGTAATAATGGAACCTTAAAGCAAGAAACACCAGTTTGCAGGTGAATCACCATTTTCTTTGGTGATGAATTCTTCAAGGCAGGCTGTGGAAAGTTTTCAACTAGATTTTTTTAAAGTCAATCTAGAGTAATTGATTTTTATTTACGCTAGATTGCCTAGACATCCCTTTTGTTGTAAGGTATCCAGCCATGGATCTGTGTCTTTTTTTTCCTCAGTTTCATGTTTCAATACATGTTATAGGCTTTTGTGCATTTCTCTCTAATCCTTGTGTATATATATGTTTTTTATTTTTCAAAGAAAATTGCTGAATTATCCTAAAACTTGACATTGTGAGAGAATGGTGAATGTAATTGTAGAGGGCTAAATTTGATTCATGAGTTTCAAGCCTAATATTTGGGCTAAGGTGACAAGACTTAAACAATCGGAGCCATATATATTTGGGATGATTAGGGGAGAGTTGTTATGGTGGGTTTAGAGAAGGAACTGTTGGATCGGTTTGTCCGATCTAACCTTTCTTGCTTTAGCTTATATTAATAAAATATAAAACCTTTTATTTGGGCCTAAATTTATGAGAAAAGCTTATCTAATACCTATATATAAAATGCTTCAATTTTAATCATTGATCAACATTATGATTCAATGGATCAAATCAACTTACCACTTCCTATAAATACCTCCTTTACTTCCTCTTTTGGACAAAAGACAAATTTCCACTAAGGTGATTACTTTACTGCAATCCTATTTCAAAGATCAAACACTCGAATATCCTAAGAATATTATCTCGTTTTTCATACATTGTAGAGTTTGATGTTATTGCGCTCCTCTACTTGTTACCTAACGTGTTAGAACCTACCAAAATTGCTTATTCTTCCTTCTTATCCTATCTCACTTGATCATCTCATACGTGTAAATCGCGTTATTTTCTTAATCATGTATAGCACGACGTGACATGTAGCACGCACGTAATCTTTTTTGATATCGAACCCTACACATTTCTTGGCTACTCAATTGAGGAGGAAAGATTTGACATTTACATAATAGTTCCTTTGTGAAGAAGGCTTGTTGATCCAATGGGTGGCAACGATTAAGAGTAAGATGGTATTGCTGTTATCAATAATTAAAATGCACCTCTAATGGGAGGTATGAATCAAGGGGATGGCACTCAAGAAGTTGTTCTTCACAATACGCAACTAGCGCAAGAGCTGCAACAAACCAATCAGAGTCTGAATGGGCTTAAGGTAATATTTGCCTAGCGTATACCTATTTTAGCTGCTTTCGTTGTTGCTCAACAAGGGACAACTTTTGTGGGTCTCTCTAATGTGATGCAACAGTATGTTACACAAGGTTTTCAACCGCTTAATCCCTCAATTACTGGTAAGTAAGATGCTCCCAGAGCCGAGGAACAATCTCTTGTAGTGGAACCTATACCTATATAGTATACCCCGCCCGAATTGATAAATCAAGGAATTTAGATAGGGGGCTTGTTGTTTTTACGTGTCACTCTACATATTATGATTGTTGAGTTTGTGTACCCTACCCTTATAAATTCGGCTTTGGGAGTTCTATTCTTGTGAGCTTCACCAATTTTGCTCGTGAATTTCACTAATTCTGCTCCTGCAATACTAGTAAGGATAGAAGCATTTATTTAGAAGGTTTCATTTGTGATTAAAGAGGATTTGGATGTGTATATAAGAAATACATGCAAAATCCACATCAGCCGTATTAGAATTGAAGCTTTTATACTATTCACGCATTGTTATCAAGCCCTATCTAAAAGATTGTGTGAGTTTGAAGTTTATGTTGTTTAATGGAAAGAAGGAGAGTGCTAAGAAGTATTTATTGAAATTTATTGAGACCTTATAAGTCTATGGTTTAGACGATGATTTGAAATTAAAGAAATTCTCAAAATCCTTCGAGAAAAAAGCTTATACTTGGTATGTTAACCTCCTTTTGGGATCAGTTGATTCATGGGGTGGAATGCGTAGGATGTTTCTGGAAAAATTATTTTTTACTGAAGAAAGGGAGACTGTTACTGACATGGGACGAATTTGTTAGAGGTTTAAGAATGATCTTATGGATTATATTGAATGGTTTAGAGAATACTCTTTGAATATACAAGATGTTTGTGATGAGAGGGAATTAGTTAAGATTTGTATTAAGAGGATATTCCTTGAATACGCGATATATCTTGAGAACCTATTGTTAGCTTCTTTTGCTATATTAGTTAAGAATGCGTGAAGGACTAATAATTCGGTGACTCGACAAAGGATTGAAGGTAGAAGGTTCAGTAAACGTATCACGTTTGTGAATGCTACTCAGGGCGAATTGCAAAAAGAAACAAAGAAATCTAGAAATGAAAAGTCTGATGACTTTAGTCTTGCATTGACATATCCTTGTCCAAGGGCTAAAGTCCGTTAAATGTTGGATTAGTGGTTGTGCGATGGAAATCTTGAGCTCTCAAAGGTTGAACATCTTCCTATAAATGAAGAGGAGCAATCCTAAGTACTGTAGATTTTACCGAAGCATTGGTTACTTAACTAAAGATTGTTATATTTTGAAGAGAATATTTAATGAACGAGTTGCGTGCAGAGTTAATTATAGATAATAACGATGTTAAGAACAATCTACTTTTAGCTCATAACGATTGGAAAAGAGCTATATATGCCATTAGCCACGACCCTTCTATGACTAAATTGGTCCATGCATAGCCTTCCGGGAGTAAAAAAGAGTCGATGGTAACTCATGACAATGAGTATCCGCCCCTTATTATAGTATTATTAAAGACTGCAAACTTTAGAAACTTTTTCGATTTGTTAGGATTTGATGAAAACGCCAGGTTTGCAGCAGTAGTTGCACTTACGCAGATCTTTGAATGTCAATATGCATAGTGCAACACAGCGTAGCTTGTAAAGAGAATGGCTAGGGTACATAAAAACGTTATCCTATTAACTAAAGCAGATATGTATATGAAAGGTCCTAACCATAACTGTCCATCATATGTAGGTGTTCTTAGTGGCTATCTAGTTAAAAGAATGTTCATCGATAATGGTTTTTTCTTAAAAATAATGCCAATGAATACATTCAAAGTTGTAGGGTTTGATATTTGATGCTTAATTAGACAACCTATGTCAATAAATGACTTAATTCATACCCCTATTGACTTTGTCGGATGTGCTAATGTTGATCTTAAGGTTAAGCTTATCCATAGCACATCACTTTTCATGTGATCGATGTGTCCGTGTAATATCACTTGTTTATTGTTAGAAAGTGGCTAAACGATCACAATTTAGTTCTTTTGATGTGATATTAGTGTATTAAAGGACACTGAAATGGGAAAGATGTGTTTATTCCATTTGTGAAAAATTCTTTTGAACAATATGTCTTATTTTATTGAATTGGGATTCTTCAATGAATTTACCGAGAATAGGGAAACAGTCATAGCCAAGCTGTTTAGTATTCCCTTGCTTACATGGGAGGAAGCTCGAGAGGATCAACAAAAGAAGATTAAGGATGTGTAGATGTCGTAGCGGGAGGAAGAAGAATAAGCAATCTAATAAATTTGAAAGTTTTATCGGAGAGGTGGATAGCATGTGTATCGTTTATGACGGTTTGAGAGATTTGAGGAGGTATGCCTATCTTTTTTAGATCCCACAGCAATTCAAGAAGTTTAGTATGCCTCATAACAATTGTAAGATCAAATGAGGTCTCAAGCCGAAGAAATAGAAGAATTGGACTTGATGCGAGCAGGAGAATCGTAATGGTTGATTTTCATCAGTAAGAGTCTCCTATAGGAAATAAAGGTTCATATTACCGATTTGTTGAAGGGATACAAGAACGTGTTTGCATAGACTTACAAAGAGATGCCTGGATTGAATCCTAACCTCATAGTACATAGATTGAATATCGCTCTTGGAGCTAACAAGAGTGAAGCTTATTTGGTGGATAGGCATTTCATATCAATTAAATGTTGAGAAACAAACTTGACCCAATATTAGGTAATTCTCATGCCCTTGCCAAGTGAAGCTAGTAAACCAAGCCTTGATTAGATATGTGTGATCCATATTGAAGCTTAACGAGAGGAATAATTCATATAAGGTAAATGAGAGAATAACTCATTGGTCTATGGAGAATCATTAATCCCATGTATACATTGTCGTTACTCATGGGGCAACGTATAACTTTATCTAGCTGAGGCATGACATTTAAATGTGATGGTGCTGTAAATTTGCACACTAAGACTATCTTTAAATGAATTTGGTGACAATGCTGCAACTGTTCAAATAGCGCGTGCGCACCACAGTTAATTGGAAAGCTTATTTGATGCCTAAACCTCTTCGACTTTATTTGAAGGACTTTTGTTAGGGAGCAAAATGTAGAGGGTTAAATTTAATTCTTGGGTTTCAAGCCAAATAACAAAATGTGCTTGGCTTTTTAGGCTAAAATGATAGAGCTTAGAGAGTTAGAGCCATATATATTCGGGATGATAAAGGGAGATTTGGTACGGTGGGTTGGTTGGTTGGTTCGAAATAGGGTTGGTTGGTTCGGTTCGTCTAATCTAACCTTTCTTGGTTTTCTCATACTAATAAAATATAAAGTCTTTTATTTGGGTTTAAATCCATGAGAAAAGCCTATTTGATACTCATATATAAAAGGTTTCAATCCTAGGTATTGATTAATATTATGATCCAACGGATTGAATTAACTTATCACTCTTTATAAATATCCCCTCCACTTCCTTATTTGGACAAGAAACAAATTCCTACTATGGCCATTATTCTACTAGAATCTTATTTTAAAGATTAAACACTCGAACATCTTAAGAACATTGTCTCGCTTTTCATTTATTGTGGAGATTGATGCTATTGTGTTCCTCTACTTATCATCTAGTGTATTAGAGTGCAACAAGACTGTCTATCTCCTCCTTATCTTATTTCGCTTAATTATTTCATACATGCAAGTTAAATTATTTCTTTTGTTGCATAGTGTGATCTAACATATAGTACGCACGTGACTTCTTTCGATAATGAATCCTACCTAGTAACTGATATATTATTGACCTATTTTGTCTGTTAGGAGGATGACATCTTAGATTACTGAGATATATACTTTTCATCTAGGGATGATAAACATCGAGTGGCTGAAACCTATTGCCATATTTTGTCTTGAAATGTAGTAGTTCGCTGTTTGAATTTTGTTGAAATGGCTTCCAAAGGATCCTAGTTCAACAAAATTAGGGAAATGCATAAACTAAGCCAAGAATTATACTTTGTTTCTTTCCCTGCATATAATGTCTTGAGGTGAAGAAACCCACTTTCAATTGGTTGGGCATGTTCGTGGGACACCCATTTGTGAGACTGCTCATAATCTCCTCCCATTTAGTCATTATTGTTGAATGTCGTAGTGCAGATAAAGTAGACATCCCACCTAGGTACAGAACAAGCGGTGGTCATGAGCCTCAGCTTGAGGGCCATTAATACGAGCTCGTTCTTCCTGTCATTTATATTTTTAGTTTGTCCAAAGTGTAGTGGCTTAGTTGATTGCTGACTGTAGGATGGAGTATCTAGTTATATTCATAGCTTGATCCAATCCAGCTAGAACTATGGCACCATGAAGTCTATCGGGCCTGGGTACATTAGGATATAGCACAAGTAGTGGGTGGCATTAATTGCTGATCTTATCTCGTATGTTACCTCGAGGAATGTCCCATTCATATCCATTCATTGTTGAGCACACACTTGCATCTCTTATAAAGCTCTTGGGATGGTTATGTCTAGCATCAAATGAGGAACTAGGCCTAGTGGGAGCCAGTAATCATGTCAGGATGTAGAAATTCCATGCCCAACCTTCCACTGAGTTATTATTATTATTATTATTTTTAAACAATTCTTAAAGGGAGTAATTTGCGTCAATCCCTGGAACATGCTCCTGGAGACTCTAATCATCATGGTCCTCCTCATATACCAGTTAACTCAACTTGCCATATTGGGAAGCTATTTCTTGTCCATTGTGGTGTGCTGTTCATAATCTTGTCTATTACATTCTGCAACCTGAACTACTTAGCTTCATTGAGATCAATGGGATTTAAGATGATTTGATTCTTGGCAGATCTATGATAGGAGAGTCTTAGATAGTATGTAAATATTTCCTTGGTCTCAAGAATTGGCTTTTTATATTGGTACACATTTGGTTTAATGGACAGCATTTTGTGAAGTTTGGGGCTGTTCTGACCTTGTGGAAGATACATCGTGCTGTACTGGGGTGTGTACCCCCTTTCTATGCCTTAATATGATTAGCTTCTTTGATAGTATGAAAACATATCTCTGTGGACTGTTATATAAGTACATATTTGGTTTAATGGATAACATTTTGTGAAGTTTGGGGCTATTTTGATCTTGTAGAAGATGCATCTTCTACTTTGTGCTCCATTGGGGTGGTACCCCCTTTCTTTGCATTAATATGATTCGCTTCCTTTTGCTTTCTAAGAAAGGGTAAACAGAGTGTGTCTGATTTTGTTTGAAAGGCGATAGTTTTCTTGAATGCTATTTCAAGTATCAGGATCGTGTGTAGACAGATCTAGGTTCACCACAAAAATTAATGCTCTCCAACTTAATATGTTGACCGAGTGATTCCTTGATCGGGAGGGAGGGAGAGAGGAAGGGGCAACTAACCACCTGATTGGTGAATCATGAACTTATTATCCCCATAAATTAGCCTATAGTGATTGTATCAATGGAAATAAGTTTTTGTGTTTTTAATGGTTGAAGAAAGAGGTGGCTTGCATATCATTTAGTTCTCTTGTCACTGGTTTCCAAAACAGGCTGAACCAAGGCCAAGTGGCCAACCTGTGATGGTTGGTTAGCAAGTGGGTAAAGACCAAATTATGAGACCTACTGAGGGTTTACCCTTAAGAAATGAAAGGAGCCTTAGAACTGGGATCACACTGAAATAGCCATGCCAATTCCAGCCAGATCCAGATTGGTCGGAGTCTATCTGGATACTATGCTCTCACCTAATTTCTTCTTTCGAAATTAATTTAGATATATATAGTGTGTTGATGTCAAAAATATTTTCCTGACTTTTCATTTCTGTTGTTAATAAGAGGAGTCTCCTTTCTGATGCAATCTCTTCTTCATGATTAAGCTGTTATCCCCATATCACTAAAGAACTTACGTGGGAAAAAAGCAACGGCAATTTTTCATGTGGTATCAGTTAAACTTTTTATTCGAGGTCTCTCTCCTTCTCTTTTTCTTCTTCTTTTATTTTTTTATTTTATTTTATTTTTGTGTGTGTGTGCATGCGCACGCGCTTGCGTGTGCATTGAAATCTTCCTAATAGCATGTTTCTCCTGTTCCTTACTCTTGTCGATTGTGTTGCCAGGTTCACAAAGATATTACATTCATGGTTGATCAACCGAGACAATTCCCTTTTCTTGCGGTGGGAGACAATTGCTGGAGTCGTCGCTGGGTTTACAACTTCCATAATGTCTGTTGTGGTAATTAAGGTCCTACAGCGGGCAATATCCTGGCCTCAATTGTGCATGACCAGACTTCTTCCTTGTGGAATTAACGCATACCATTTTAAACGAGTCGGTTTTCTTGTTTTGTATTTTACTGTTACTGGTTGGCTGGCAATTGAGTATGGGAAAAGGCTTGGCCTTCCTGTGGCTTACTTTTATCGGTAGGCAAATGGTTCCCTCTGTTTTTATTGGGAGACCGATTTGTTTTTGTATGTTACATATAACAAGTTTTGCAACTTTACTAGTGGTAAATCATGTATATTTGAGCTTCACACAGGCTTGTTGTGCTAGAGTTTAGACAGTATGACAAGTTTTCCACCGTTTTAATGGAATGAAATTCTTAATCGCACAGCGAGAAGCCATTAATCCATATTTCCAGAATCCGATTCCCTTCTTCCTCTATCTCTATTTTTTTTTTTTTTTCATTCTTCATAAATCTATATATATACATTGACATACATGTACATACACACACCCACTCACATATTGGATCCCTTCATCGGTGGAATCCTTTTGGAGTGGTTATTTCTGAAGGTATTTCCTATTGCTTCCTGAGAGGCAAGAAGCTTGGTCAATTTTTTACGATATATAACCATTAGGGTTCCTGGAAGGGACTGAAGTTGGGGGATTAACACTTTCGAAGTTTTATTCGACCATCAAATGTGGCAGAATCTTATTCCATCTCCACTTCCCACTTCTAAAAATTATTTTAAAAATTATGAGAATCTATGACTCTGTCCAAATACTGCCAATCCATCTCCATATAAGCACCTCTGAGTGGATCCCTCCAAGGATGTTTAAATAATTTGTGCCCCGTCTCTCCCAACCCACACTTTAACTGGGACATTTTTTTCTTCCTTTAACAGGACTCTTCTATCTCAAGTAGCCTTCTTCCGTTATATATTATTTCTTTAGTGATCTTGGTTCGATTCAACAATGTATGACCTCAGATACAAATTCAATCTTAGCTTGTCAGTCCATTTCTGTTAATGTAACATTTGATATATATATGAATGGACTTAGTATGGAATTACAATAGTGGTTTTAATTCCTTTCTCAATGTTTAGAAGTGATTTAGAAGGTGAATTTGTAATTCTTTAAAGTGAAATTCAAATTTCAACTTTAAAGGGGTAAAGTGGCGGTTTTATTCTACTATATTTAATTATTATTAATTAAAATTACTTATTTAACTTATAAACTAATTATAACATTTAACAATTAAAGATCTTTTATTATAAATAATATTATATAGGCATTTCATCATATTATATTTTTATTGACATTTCTAAATATAAAAAATTATTTATCATTCTGATCTTTATTATCTTCATTTTTGTTTCGTTTCATTCCAATTTATTCTATTCTAAATCATTTCAGTATATCAAACATTATATGATTGTAATGAACAAACTATAATTAAAAAGTTTTAATTATCCTAGTGCACCTTCCTTCAAGATTTGAGTTGTTGTGAAAGGAGTTCCACTTGCACTAAAGTCATTCACTTGCTATTTCACTAGCTACTAAGATCGCGCAAATCTTTATTAATTTTTTCTTTTTCCTTTTTCTTTTTTAAATTTGGATTATACTTGTTTTCCTTTAGATCCAATGCTTATGCATAGCATGGATAGTGATTGACTTAAATGGATGTACCAAGGACGGTTGAAACTGGTATCCTCTAAATCCACTCCTTTTTATAAATGAAAAAAAATGATGACTTACAAGTCTATGGAGGTGTACATAAAACATTAAAAGAAGAATATAAATAAGTTTTAGTTGTAGATGAGGGAAAAATCTATTACGGATGAGATTTTATAGAATTTGTTACAAACCATGTGACACATGGCATGTTGTTTAACATTAATGATTAATGTTCTGTTATTGTCACATGTTAACTAATTGATAGTATTGATAGTTAAATTTAGGAAATTGAAATTTGCTTAATGGGTTATGTAAAAGCATGCAAAAGGAAGAAAAAAAAAAAAAAAAAAAATTAGGTTATGGAAGTGTTAGTGTAACTGCAGCATAACAACTCAGATGTCTAAGTACGGACGTATAAGGGAAGAACAAGGAATTACAATGTTAGTGAGTGACAAAGGTGTTGTTACGCCCCGAAGTCGCAAAGTCGCAACAGTCCCGCTGTGTAAACCATTCTATGATAGTAACTGGCCTCACAGTGCTTACCATAGAGATAATCTACACAAGGCGTCGACGACTCCTCGCTTTGAAGTAAACAGTTCGATTAATAATTATACTACAATTATGATAATTATCACAAAGTTCTATAAAACATAGATAATTATAAATAAGTCCACAGAGCTTCCCATGAAGTTTTACACAAACACGACAGTTCACTAGATTACATAATAACTATTAGTCTTTCCTTCCTAATTACATAGTCATTCTAGTCACACATTATATTAAGTAACTTGATTCTCACACCCCTGGCTTCAAACGGACTAACCTCTGGGTAATTGTAGGGTAGCATAGTACTTGAAGTGTTCACAAATCAGAACCTGTAAAAGGATCTATAAGGGTATGAGCAACTACAGCCCAGTAAGTTGAATTGGAGACTCATGAATGCATACAAGCACAAACAGGGTTATCAAACAATTATTTTCATGCAATGCAACAATCAAGTGTCATCGCACAACGTAGTCCGGTCTGTTGTGAAATCAGAGAAATTTCACCCGCTCCAATCCAGGTTGAGGAGTTCCATGTTATGCAGCAGCTCACAACCAAACCCAGGCTTGTGCAATGGAGACCTCGCTCCTCCCGCGATTACCTTCGAACCATTGACTTCACCCCCGCCGTGATCTCCTCTCTTGTCACTTAGTTCGACTGAGGATGAAGAAGGGACCATTTTGCAATTCTGCGCTATCCCTTTCGAAGGGGTCGGTATTTGGTTGGAGAGTCCTATGATCCCCTAACGGGTTGCAATGCATGACATTTTCAGTTATTAGGGTCGACTAAGATTAAATTCCGGTTAGGGTGTTCAACAAGTTCATACCAATTCAATCAGTCACAAAATCATTCACAATACAAATTCCAGCACGAATTCAGATACATCAAGCACATGCGTAAACTATTTACAATTACAATCATATACAAGCCTAAGTCTTCGAGTACTGCAAAACTAGTACTCTATTACAATAAGCAATAACCCAACTTACTTGAATTTGTTGGATCGCTCGATCCTCTAGTTGCGAGCTGATTTGTTTCTAGGTGTCCTATAATACAAATAGGTTCTTTTAGTACTTATATTTTATGGATTCTTATTCTAATTCATAATATAACTCATTTTCCTCATGTATACCTATAACGTATTAATGATTCGTTGTATTCTATTTCGGGGTTCGGCTCCTAAACTAGATTCTAGTTTTAATTCCTAAGTCGTAATTAAGCTCGAATCCCAATGTGATATTAATCACATTATGCTCGGGTATTCAAATATCCTATTGGGTCGTAATTTTGGTATTCTAAATTATTCGGTACACGCTAACTTTAATTGAGGTATCGGATTTATTCCCGGTGTGTAAAAATCTTACATTTTGAGATATTTACTTAAAATTAAATGTTATTTCAGATTTATTATTTTTCTGATTTCTATTATAATATTATCTAAATAACCTTATTTTTTTAGATTTATTAATTTACATTTTCACATTTACTAATTTATTATATTACTTATCTAATTTCCCTAATTAACCATACTTAGTACCTAAAGGTTAGGATTAGGGTTCCACTGCAGAGATTAACTTCCCTAAACATCTAATTAAGATCCAAATCAGTAATTAACATCCTAATCACCTAATTAACCCTAAATCACCCATTTTTTATCATCATTTTAGGGCTAAAAATTAACTTAAAAATTTCGAAAATTAATTTTAAAAAAATGGCTTCATAGCACTGTTATACATTATATGAGCATCCTACAGAAAAATTTTGAACTCCAAACTATATCCCTAAGCCTATTTATTTTCCGGTTTAATCATGCTAGGTTTTGAACAATTTGTTAGGGACCCTATATTTCCAGATATAATTAAACTAAATCAATATTTTTCCCTAAATCTACATACAATAAAACCTCATAATAACAAGTTTCATAATTTTCTGAGCAAAATAAATAATTTTACAAAATTATACAAAAATCGGGTGAATAAATGACTAACCGGTTCGAAGCTTTTAAGCCGTCCAAACCCGGTCCAATGTTGTCGGCCGGTCCAGGCGGTGGTTCTATTGTAGGGTGGTGGTGGTGGTTCGGTCCCAGGTGGTGGTGAGTAGTGGGTTTAGCTTACATGCTTAATCTGTACAGTTTTTTTTTTAATTTTTTTTATTTTTCTGGATTTTCTCTCGATTTTTTCGGTGTTTTGATTTTTCTTAGATCCTAAACTGACCAAAGGACTTCTGGAATTTTTTTCCCCTATTTATAGACAATTGTAGAAATTAATGTGTATTAATTTGATGGGATTTTGCCCCAATTCCTTGATTTTTGGCATTTTGTTTATCAAATTCTTATTGGTTATTTTTTTTTCTTGCTGACTACGACCTGATCTTGTTGCAGCTTATCATCTTCTGATTTTTTCTAATTTTTCTATAATTATTTTGTATTTTTCTTTAATTATTTGCTTAGTTTTAGGCTAATTTAGGTAATTACGCGTATTTTTATCTACACGTAAATACATGTGGGGTACAAGTGAACATTCCTAAATATTATTTTGGTCATTCTAAAATTTTTAGTATACATATAATCTTTTTCTAGTAATTTATTAGTTATTTCATTACACTTTTCGCATTTTCGATAATTAATACCTATTATGCTTAAAATTTGAAAATTTTATAGTCTCCTATTTTAGTACTTATTTTCTTAAATTCAAGTTTACGGGGTCAGTTTTACTAATATTCCTCTCAATAGTTTATAATTTGGGTTTGATCGGATCCTTTAACCGATTGCCCTAAACCTTGGGTTCTAAGTTCAACCCTACGGTTACTTGGCTTGGCTTTTGGGCTTACAGGTGTCCAAAGAGTATACTGTAATGTGCTTCAGGCTTATTTATAATATGTATATAGTAATTGTTGGCCTTGAGCAGTTGTGCTATTTCTGCGTGGTTCATGTCTCTCTTAAGACATTTAGCTAACTTTTTGTAGGGATGTTTGAACCTGAGTTAGTGGGTGGTTATTCATTTAGTAACCTCCAAACCACTGGCACTCATGTCTAAATTCACATGTATAGTGGTCAACCTCCTTCGATTAGACTTGCGGATTGGAATTGTCCTTAGCTTGCAAATTGCTTTTCCCAACTTGCCTAAAGCTTTCCTATCCTGTCTTTACATGATCCATGCTTTGTCTATCTTAATTGGGGGAATCTTCACTTGCATAGGAATGAATAGGTAATCTAGGTTGGGCTTAGGTTAGAAAGGTCAGAATGTGAATACTTTAGATTGCTTAGTGGGCCTAATGGGCTTAAAATTAAAAATCCTCATTAACATTGTCCCCTTGACTCTCCATGGTGGCTATAGCAAGGAGAGTAACTTATTGATCGGAATTTTGAATGACTTAATCTCATCTTGGAATGATTGATCTCTTCTTCACCTTTTCACTTTGTTTACCTTTTATTAGTTTGTAAAACTTATGGGTATTGTGTATCCGAGCTCCATAATGTAAGCAACTGGTTGAGCCAGCATTAGTACTCTTTATCCAAGCTTTGTTTGGTTTACCCTTATGTTAGGCCACTTTAACATATATTTTAATCTCATCTTCAAAGTATAGGTAAAGAGTCATATTTGTTAGATGCCGCTTTATATTTTATACGTTGAAGTTTGCATTGATACGGCAGTTGTGATATACGTAGTGCATACTAAGTATTGTTTTTAGCAGTTCATTTTTAAAAGGTATGTCATTGCATAATTGTAATCGGTTTGCATTTAGAATGCGAATCTCGATATATATGGTTATAAAACCCTTGATTTTCTTTCTCCTTAACTTCACCATCCATTTAAAATTAATTATCTCTTCCAAATACCTCTCTTCTCTTTTGCACTTATCTTTGCTTTTAAGGATTCTCCATTTCTTCTCTTTTTTTCTTCCCATCTTCATTATTTCCATTTTTGAAAGTAAACACATCTACCATTACATCTAACAACACAAATTTAGATAATATAATAAATGATTAGACCATAACTCCCCCTCTTAGAGTGGTTGATGTAATCCCTATTTAGCAAGTAACTGGTATAGTGAATGCAAAGAAAGATTGTCTATAGGATCTTTCTAAATTTATTGAATTTGGCGAAAAGCACGCTCTTAAAGTCTGGAGAATTAAAAAATTCTCACTTGTTGATTATCTTGATAATGGTAAGGATTAGAATGTCTCAGTACCTCTCTACTTTAGCATTATGTATGACCTAAGTTTAGAGGGTGATTTGAGTGTTTAGACAAAAAGAGAATTTGATGATATGCATTTTTACTTTCATCGTGCCTTCCGTCATTAGAACATCAAGAGGCTTGAAGTCTATGAATGTGTTACATTGTTAGATGATTGGGAATTTGCCCTTTTTGAAAAGTATTTTGAGGTCAGTTTTCATCTTCCTTTTACTCCTTTTGAAAGAGTCTCTTTTGCTTACTACCATATATGCCTAAGCATGCTAACTTTGAACTTTCATAGGATGATGATAACCTTTGAGTGCATTTGTGAGGATTTTGAGGTAAGAGCTACCTTGACTTTATTTGGATACCTTTTTCACAGCAAAGTGCAGGGAGGTTGGTTTTATCGTTATGCCTAACCTGGAAGAAAGGTTTTAATTGGGCTAGAGTCCTTAATCTATGATTGGGAAAAGACGCAGATCGTCATTAGGTTAGAGAAAGATCTCAATTTTCCAACAGTTTGGTCACATCCTCTTAGGTAGTATGACGTTAAGGCATTATTAAAAAAAAAAGATAAGGCCACCTATTACAAAATCATGGAAAAGTATAACACCCATTAGTTTGTGTAGGATATTGTACCATCATAGATCGGTTTTACAGTAGAGCTTTGATCTTTTCTGATGACAATGTAAGGCTCCATAGGTCATGAGTGTCGTTTGGGGTAATGAAAATACTATTGAAGGTGTAAATGAAGGTATAGTTGTGGATTAAGAAGGTATTGACTTCTCCAATTCATCGTACTGAGTTGGGTTTGTAGTGAGGGGATGTCAACCAATTACTCTAAATGATGGGTGGTCTTCTCTGCTCGTGCTTGGCACAGCATTTGTAAGTTATCATTTCTCCAGTATTTTTATTATCCAACTAATATGTTTTTGGATTTTGTAAAGATGCGGCTAAAGAACCTAGATTCTAATAATTTATTTGCTAGCTTGAAGGTAGGGTAAGTTCCCAAGAAGGACAATGGTGGGAAGAAAGGAACTCCCTCCTAAAACAAAAATAGCTTTTGAGAAAGCTATAGGCTAAGTCGAAGCTGTTAAGGTTAGCAATGCCTAAAAGAGAAGATGCCTAATGTTAAACATCTTGTTTGAGACCTCTTGAAGGGAAATGCTACAATTGAAGCTCCTAAGAAGCAGATTGATAAGGTCAATACCGACAGGTTAGCTAACCTTAATTTAGCCAAAGAAGGCCCTATGACTATTCTTCGACCTATAGCTCCATCACAAAAAATAAAACAAACCTATCTTTCATTTTGTTCCATTACAGAAGGTCAATATACGTGACTTTGTGTTAGCTAATGGTAAGAATGCTTAGCAGTTCTTAAATGGGATTAGGCTCCTTGCCAATGTTAGTACATTAGAAAGGGATATCAAACATCACTAAATAAGGGTTGACAATGGTGTGGGGCATCTAAAACAGTTGGCTGCTACCAAGTTTTATGATGTGGGTTAGACCTTTAATCTTTAGTGTTGTTTTTTGGTTGGCACTTTGTTTATGGTTTCTCTATTTTTATGCAAACATCCAAACATCCACTTATGATTATTAACACTCTTATGATTGAGAAAGGAAGGGTAAGGCAATTCTGATCTTCATTGTATGCCTTGAATGGATTTTACTCAATCTAATTCTAATTTCACTTATTTGATTTCTAGATTATTGAAAAGGCCAAAAACGATTGGATGCAAGTAGAGACCCACTTCATTGCTTGTATCAAGTTGTCGGAAGAGAAGAAGGAGAAGCATTGAAGGAGAGATCCATGGCTAGAAAAAGGATTTAAATAAAGAGATTGGGTTATGCAAACAAAAGGAGCTATAGCTGAAGAGGAAAGCAAGAAGAATGCCCAACTTGTTACTAACCTAATGGGATCCCAGAAAGAGATTGAAGACTTGAAAAGTAAGCAATCCAAAGAGATCCAATGATTGAAGACTCTTTTGAATGAGTAGGAGGCTAAAATTTCCAATTTGGAGTAGAAGGTAATTAAAGTGGTTACTTATAAGCAAGTCCTCCAAGAAGCCTAAGATAGCAAAGAATATATGTACATGCCATAAGTAAACATGTTGGATGGGATCAATATGGCCAGGCAAGAGATCTTGATCCATCATCTTGAATATGATATGAGGTACTTAAACTTCATAGAGAGGAGCTTATGAAGGAGACCATGCCTTAAGAGGAGCTTGTTAGTCAGGATGTTACCAAGTAAGATAACCTACCTACAATAGAGGATATCGTTTAGACTAAATCCTTAATGGACGACTAGAATGATACCCTTCAGCTCCTAATAATGGAACCTCTTCCTGTCTCTAATGACCTTCCTAATAACAACAAGATTTTCCTTATCTTTAATATTTTCTTGGAAAATTCTTTTCTATTGTTGTCTTATTCCTTTTGTAGGTTGGATTGCCAACCTCTTTGATGTACATTTGATTCTTCTTAACATAATGCTACTTTTGCCTTTTACCTGCTTAGGGACCTAATGATAAAATTTATTAAAGTTTATCATGGATAATTTCTTTTCGAAATTTATTAGGTCAGCCCATAATCCGTTAATGATTTAGGACTTAAGGCATATTAACTCGTTGTTTGTATATGTCATAAGACTTAGATTATTTTTATGATGATCTCATTGAAATCCGAGACATGTCTCACTCTCATCATTAGTCTTTATTTGGGATTAAGGGTTAAATAATATTTGATTTTCTCATCACTCATGCGTAACTAGGGTTTAAAGCTGTTTGTGTTTCTTAAACTTGTGGAGATTGAGAACTAGCTCATTAGCAAATTATATTTTCATAGATTTAAGGTGGTTCAGAGGTGCTTAACAAGCCTACTCCTTGTTTATAATTTGTATAGTTCTTAAAACACCGGGAAATTTCAACAGCCAAATATTACTACTCTAAACAAATAGAAAGCCAATCAAACATCTTGTATAAGTGTGACACAGTACGTATCTACTTATTTCCATGTTCATAAGAATATATGATTCAAACAGTACATGGCATAATATAAACAAAAGATCAACTCAATCGAAAACACGTCAAACTTAGCAACTACACTAAAGGATGAAAGATTAAAATCAAGTATGGACACAAATAGCAAATAGAAATAACAAGACGGGAATACATCCATCAAGCTAACCAGTCCTTCTACTTGAAGTAAGGCATCAAGTTATTTTCATTCTAAGTTCGGTATATGATTTGATCATCTAACCTCTTGATTTTCTAGGCTCTTCCATTTTTTATCATTTCCCTTACTCTAATCAAATCTTCTCATGTTGGAGCTAACTTTCCTTGGCTCTCCTTAGCTCCCAAAGCTCGAGCTTCCTACAAATAAGGTTTCTTGACTATAAATATTTGTGCCTCATGCACTTGTCAACGTACTATACTACATGTTATTGGTAAGTAGTGAGATGATCCTTAGCCAGTGCCCTTATCTCAAGAATAGTGTCAAGATTTGCTTAAAGACCGATATCGTTGTTTTAAAGGTCATAAGCTTGTACTCTAGCACTTGCTATTTCGAGCTTGATAGGAAGGATGACTTTGCATCTGAAGGAAAATTTGAATGGCATCTCTCTGGTTGAGGTCCTATATTCCCATAATATGTTTGGTAGTTCATGTGCCCCTTTGCTTCCTACTCAGGTAACCCTTTTTTCTTAAGTTATGGAATATGACCTTGTTTATTGCCTTGGTTTGCCCATTACTTTAGGGATATGCAATTGTAGTATAACACAACCTTATGTGATGCTCTTCGTAGAACTCCCTAAATCAATCGTTACCAAAATGTGGTTCATTGTTGGTGATTAAAGCATATGGAATCTTAAACCTACTTAAGACGTTGCTTAAAATAAAGGTGCTTTTCTCTGTAATACTTGCTACTGCATTTGCCTTTGCTTACTTAGTAAAGTAGTCCATTGTTAAAATAATATATTACCGTTGTTTGGTTGTCTTAGGGGTTAAACCCAATACATCTAGATCCTGTTGAGCAAGTGGCTAAGGAATAATAAGAAAAATAAGATATGTGCTTAAAATTTGCTCAACAGGTGCATTACTTTAACAATGGTCACACAAGCAGACCGAACTTAATGCATCCTTCTTCATTGTTGGCCACCAATAATCGAGCTTTAGGGTTTTCACATACAACACACTTGCCTTGATGTGGTTATTGCAAACTCTAGCATGCAGGTCAAATAATACTTTCTTAGCCTAACTAGGTCGCAAACACCTTAACTAAGGCATACTCAATCCTCTTTTGTAAAGCTTCCCATTGATAAGAGTAAAGTTTGTTGCCTAATAGATTGTCTTTTGAGCTTCCTTCCTATCTTCAGGTTGTGTTCCTTCCTTTAAATAAGCAAAGATGGGATCCATCCAACATGGTTCCAAATGTTTCTCTTGTTCTTCTAGGCACTCCATAAGCTTTATGTCCATGCTCTTTTCATGAACATACTCTATGAAGACCTTATCTTCCCACCTTAGAAGGCTAGTTGACAACATTCTATTGCTCAAAATATGTTTAGAGCTCTTTAACTATCTATAAGTATTTTCCCATTTTACCATCCTTTGCCATGCTCTCTCCATTCACCTAGTTGACCACTAACTACTAGTCTAAATAAATGTCTAGTCTTTTAGCTTTGACTTCTCTAGCTAACTTCATTCCAGCTATTAAAGCTTCATATTTTGACTAGTTATTGCTAGTAGGAAAACCAAACTTTAAGGCATATGAGACCGTTAGACCTAGTAGCCTTTTCAAAACTAATCTTGCTCCACTTCCTTTACAAGTAGATGAGCCATCAAAATATAGTATAAAGGTCAGTTTTTCATGACAAAATAGAACCTTCATTTCTAGTAAATTCCATAATAAAATCAACTAGAATTTAGGCCATGTAGGCCTCTCATAGCCGATATTGAATACTAAAGGCACTTAACTCTAAGGCATGCTTCAACATCCAACTAAAAGCATATGGATTTGAAGTATCTATGTCAAAGGCTAATTGATCAAAACAAGCACTTGGTGGGCCTTTAAATAAGGTTGGAGTTTGCGAGCCATAGACTAATACCACAACAAACTTCTCCAACTTAGCATATCAAAGCTTCGAATCTTGTAAAACACGGTTTACATAATAAACTGGTTAGTGTCCTATCCTTGGCTCTCACTAACATGGATGAAAGAGCTCGATCTGAAATAGATAAATACAAGTACAGAGTCTCTCTTATAATAGGCTTTAAGAGAATTGGTGATGTGGTGAGAAACCACTTCAACTCTTAGAATACCTTTTCATGTGTTCAATCTATCTAAACTTAAAAGGATTCCTCAACACTTGAAAGAACTCTAAACACCTTTCAACACTTTATGACACAAATTGTTTCAAGGCAGCAATCCCCCCTATTAACCTTTGTGCCTCCTTTATTATCTTTGCTGACTCCATCTATAACATGGCCCAGATCTTCTTTGGGTTAGCCTCAATTCTATGTTGTATCACCATGACTACCAAAAAATTTCTCGATGGGGCTCCAAACATACACTTCTGAGGACTTAGCTTCATGTTATGATGCCTTAAGTTATCAAAGTCTCTTCTAAATCAACAAGATGGTCATCACGAAGCTTTCTTTTCACTATCATATTGTCTACATAAACCTCAATATTTCTATAGATTTGAGGTTTAAACATCTTTGTCACCAATTTTCTAATATGTGGCACTCATGTTCTTTAAGTTAAAAGGCATTACTTTATAACAATATGTTCCAAAATTCGTGATAAAGGAAGTGTGTGCTTGGTCAACGGCTGCATTTTATCGAGTTATAATTAGAAAAAGTGTCCATGAAATTTAACATTGCATGCTTAGATGTAGAACAACAAGTTAGCTTATTTGAGGAAGAGGAAAACAGTCCTTGGGCAACCTTTGTTGAGATTGGTAAGATTGATACATATTCTCCATTTCCCATTTGCTTTCTTGACCAATACACAATCAGCAAGCTAAGTTGAGTAAGGCTTCTCTTTAATGAAATCTGCCTTAAGTAACTTGTGCACTTCCTCCTCTATTGTGGCTTACCTCGCTAAGGTAAAGTGTCTCTTCTTTTTTTGAATCACTTCGACATTTGGATCAATGTTTGGTTTATGGGTTATGACATCCTCTAGAATACCTGGCATGTCAGTTGGAGACTATGTAAACACATCTTTATTAGCTCAAAGAAAACTGACCATACAATCCCTTAGGTTAGTAGTCATACTAACTCTTATCCTTGTAGTCTGGTTGAAGTCATCACCTAGCTGGATAGTCAAAGTTTCTTTAGCTGGTTCTCCTTTAATTTCTAGTTGATGATTTGAGCTTTGCTTAATGTGATAGATTTATTCCCTCTTCAATGCTTTCAAGTATAGAGACCTTATTAAATGTTGATTGTTGTAACAAGTTCTAATTCTAGTTGGAGTCAAGAACTTGGTTTTCAAATGTACGGTGGATATGACCATTTTAATGATATTTATGGATGGTTGTCCTATAATCCCATTATATGGTGATGGATAGTCCATGATGACAAAATCCATCTCTTTCTCTACAACATTCTCATCATCACTAATTTGCAAGGTTAATGTGACAACCCATTAAACTTTTATTGGCCGATTATTAAAATTGTATAGATTGTAAACTTTGGCAGTATTTGATAAAAAACATTTGTGAAAATAATGATTGTGGAGCTTACAATGTCTACCATAACCTTCCTCACATCAAAGTCAGCTATTCCGAGGCTAACAACTAATGTGTCATTATGAGGAAATTGGATCCTTTGCATATCCTTGTCCCCCCCCCCCCCCCCCCCCCCCCCCCCCCCCCAAAAAAAAAAAAGACCATACCATGAACTCTTTGGTTTTTGCTTTAGACACTGGGTACTTGATCTTTCAAGGCATTAGCTAAGCTTAAGGTTCTCAATTTTCTCCCAACTTATAGCCCTTCGAAAATGACATTATCCCTACTTATAGCGTACGCTTATGCATAGATTGATGCTTTTATTGTGAATTTGGCTTAAGATTTGATGAATATATGCTTTTAGATCAATTATGTAATAGGTAATTGAAAAGGATGAAAATGGAGATCAAAACTACTTATATATGTTTACGAGTTTTTTATCATATTTTTGACAACTGTAGCATTCTAAGTAACACTAAGCAGCTGTAATTTTCATGTCAAAATCGAATAGCAATTGTTAGTTTGGGAATTCCATACCGTAATCAAGTAACCACATGAACAAAGCATCACAATTGCTCCAATTGCCATGTACAACTCACTCATTTAAAGAGTTAGATGCTCCAAACTACAGTAACATAAGCAAAACACCACTAACAACAGCTTTGTATGAAGTAGAACAGAACACACATTTGGCATTCTTCACAATCAAGGACGTGGAAAACTCAATCTATTACTCATCCTATACTTTCTTATTGAGGCCAACTGAACTTATTTTAGTTTAGATAACTATATAAGATCTTCACTTGCTTTTGGTTTATCTGACAAGTAACCATTTGCTCAAGCTTCTTGTTTGGTTCAATCCATTCGAGTTGCTGAGCTTCAATTGCAGTAGTTATAAGTCTAGGAAGAGTAGCTTACTTGGTACTCTCCAAATTGCACACACCATAGCAGCTTCTTGAGCTGCAATTTTCAGCAGCAAGTTCTTCAAGAACCAAGCTATGTTGAATAGCAGATCCTTATATCAAAGCACAAGTCAGGAGATCTGTGAGATGCAAATTTCAGCAAAGGCCAAGTACGTACCAAGAAGCGAACTCGACGCAAGAAGAATTCATCTAGGCACGTTCCTATTTTTGGGCCTACACTTCAGCCCGTTTGATGCTATATATATATATATATTTTAAATAAAAATTATATGAATGCATTAACCCAAAGAAGAGACAGCAGAGTACATTCCTTGTGCTTTAATATTTTGGAAAAGCCCACATCAGTTGTTACTCCATCCAGTAAAGTTGTTTGTAGAGGACGCATGAGGCAATATTAATTATGGAAAGCTGATGTGTAACCTAATTGGGCTATGGCCCATTGATATAGCCCAGTCATTTTCACAGAGGGGGCTGACGATGGAAGAGGGGGCAGCAGTCGAATAACAAAAAAAGGAAGAGAATGGAGTAGCTTAAAAAGAGGAGGTGAAGGGAATATACAAAGCTTATGAAAGAATAGAGAGAGTAGGTTAGTACTTGGGAGAAAAATAGTAGCTGGAGTTTTCTTTACTTTTGAGTAGCACTGTGCAATGAACAAAAAAATTTATTGTTTTTATTAATTATAATATGTTTTCTTTAATTTTAAGGTACTAAATCCTTTTGTTTTAGCTTAATAGAAGAATTCCTAAGTACTAAATATATCAAGATATATCGATTTTGTATCAAGTGTTGGATTTAAATATACTAATTGAAGTGTTTTTTTTTTTTTCTTTTACGGCACATTCACTTTATAGAATTGGAATTTTATTCCTTCTTTATTCTACTATCACTACGTTCACTTGGTTTTTTTATTACAGAATCACAATTTTATAGGAATCTTTATTACTTGAAATCAAGTAATAGGGATTTCTAAATTTAACTAAGGAATCATGATTATTTATTTTTACCACTACCATTACCATTACCGCTACCGTTGCTAGTGCTGCTGCTACTGACCATCGCTATCGGCACCACTGCTGCCATTGCCCTATCTGCTATTGCCGCCATCGCCACCATTGTCGTTGCCATCGCCTCATCACTACTAATCACCACCATCACCACTACTATCATCACCGTCATCACCATTGCTACTACACTGTGGCTAACCACCGTCACCACCTATTAATTTAGGATTTGTTGAGAAAGAAAATGAATTGAGGATAATTTAGTTATTAAAGTTATATTACATGCTTATTCCTAAATTACTTATAAGTCTAACTAAACAACGTAATATATATTACACCCTTATTCTATTCTTAATGGAATTCCAATTCTATTCCCTCTCATTCTATTCCATGAAGTGAACGTAAGTGTTTAGCTATCGCTTTTTAACTAGATAAAGTTATAGCATATTTGGGAAGTTTCCATTAACTCGTGATGATTATGGCTTGAATTTTTTTGAAAAGACTCATCATAGGGATATGTATATTTTAATTAAATTCATGAACTCACGTATTTAATGCAGTTAGAAATATGGTTCTGGTCATGGAGACATGCTCAAACCATATTTCTTATTAGAATAGTAATTCTCATATGAGTGAATTACTATTTACCTAATAATTGTAGAAAAATTGTCTTAGCGAGTAAATTTATGCTATAATTAGAATTACGTTACTTCGAGAGGTAAGCGAGTTCTAATGAGTTTAGTTAAATCCTGTTTAGTTAATTTTGAATATCGATTCAAAACATTACATTGATTCAAATGAGAATAGATTTGAGAATCCCAATTTGATCCTTTTTTATCTCTTAGACCTAAGAACTTCATAGAATAGCTAGGACATTCAGTTTAGTGTTTACCTTGTTAATTAGTTTTTACTCTCTTTTAGTTTAATTATCAATAGCTTAGCTTAGGGAAAAAATCGAGTGGTTTAGTACTTAGCACTTAACTTCATGTAGAATATGACCTTAACTCATCATTCATACTACTTTTACGATTCGATTCACTTGTTGGCACACGCTTACCTTTAGCAAGTCACCTTACGAGCTAGGTTATTAGCTTCATTATTGTCTTAGGTTGCAAATTACCATCATTGTTCCTTCTTTCTTCATTTTGAGGTTATTGATCATTAAGTCTCCTTCTTTGAGTTGGTTGCTCTATACTCTCCTCTTTATTTGCAACAAATTTTCTCAAATAACCTCTTTAAACATTATCTTTGAGCACATTCTTTAGTTAGATGCACTCATTAATTTTGTACCCTTAATCGTGACAAAAATCATGATAATTGTTTAAGTTTTTCCTAGAAGGGTTCCCCTCATTCTTTTTGGCTAAGTAAGGAAGCCTTGATTTTATACTTCCATCAAAATATATGATATAGGTCAATTCAAGGGAGAATGAGTGGCATAAGTCAAAATTTGTCATTTTCGATATCTAATACTTCTTTCAAGCCTATCCTGCCTATTAAACCTCCAACCTAATCGATCTTTTACAAGGATCCTTTGTTTTTCTGTCTTCTTATCAAACTTTTTTTTTTCCCACCTCCGTACGAGTTTGTATCTGATCCTTTTGTCAAATGAACTTCTCCAACCTGTTGTGAATTCATTTAAGGAGGTTGGTTGATGCTTTGCTAAAGACTTGAAGAAGTCTGAATTCTCCCTAACTCCTTGGCATATAGCGTATAGTGCAACAATCTTATCACAATTCATGATCTCTATCATCAGGCAGTTGAAATGATGGACATAATATCTTATGCTTTCATAGGGTTTCTGTCGAATGGAAGTCAAGAAAGAAGAATTCTTTGTAGGGGGCTGACTTGCAAAAAAAATATTACTGGAATTCTTTGGCAAGTTGATCAAAAGAGGATATTGAGTTCACCTTTAGTAAGTTAAACCAATTACTCGTGGACTTCCTCAAATTGGAAGGGAATACTTGACATGCTATCTCATTAGAAAGCCTATATAACTCCTTAAGAGTTTGGAAAGTATTGAGGTGATCATCTTGGTTTTTCTTTCCAATGTAAGTGTCAAATTGAGATAATCTAACACTCAAGGGGAGAAATTCTTCTATAATTTCTTGTATAAAAGGACTGATCCTCTTGCCCTTTTCATTGACTTCTTTCTTTTAACTTCCTTCCATAGTTAGTCTCTTAATATATTCTTCTAGATCTTACAGATTGCAATAACCTTCTATGGCATTTGAACAACTACATGCTAAACTCTTCCTTCTTATAGAGCAGGGATATGACTACGTGATGTGCTTAGGAGCTTAATTATCACTAAGACTTACCATTATAGATCTAAACCAGTAGATCCTTAAGATATCAAAGAAAACATAGTGAGTAAGTCTACGAACTGAGTAAAGTAACTGACGTGAAGTTGTTTGGAGAATATAACATACCAATGACCATAACATGACTTGACACTTTACTTGATATGATACACAAGTTAATGTCAAGGTTCACCCACCACTAATCTTGAGCTACTCAACAAGATTAGATAAAAGTGTATAAAAGTAGATTTAGAGAGGGTTATCTTACAAGAATAGTATATTCAATGTTTGTGTAAAGTTAGATTATCTCGGCTTACAAGGAGAAGGGACTATTTATTATAAGTTTCTAGGGTAACATTACAAATAAAGAAATTACAAGAAGGGGATTCCTTGTACATACAAAAAGGAGTAAAAAGGACAAAAGGAAAAAAAGGGAAAAATAGTATAATGTCAAATGAAGAGGATAGGTGGCAGTGTGACATTAGATTCGTATAAGGGTTCTTTGAGCACAAAAGGTGAGAGAAATCAAGGTGTTGCGATGATAAAGAAGTCGAGATGTGAAAGGATGCCATGAGAGTTGGAAGGAGGCCAGAAGAAAAGTACCCGGCTAGGAGCTAGCTACATTTACTTGGTAGTTGAAAGTTTGATCACTTGGCATGGAGCTCTCGACTTGAGGAAAGTTAGCATTGGCATACAATAATAAACAAAGAAACGTATAACCACCTGGAGCCTTTAGGGAATTAAGCCATCCTCCTTCAACATACTGTTTCTCGTCATTGGCGGGTTGATGAGAGAGAATCCTTCGAGTGAAGGACTAGAGGCTTCTAAGGCATGCGTGAGTGATTGGGTCGGCAGTCGATAATCCATCACCATAAGTGGGGGCTTGTAATGGTGTCTGCTGAAGATCTCTTAATCTACCTTTAGATGCTGTTGGTGGTACTCACTTAGTAAGAACCTGTTAGGGTTTGCTGATAACCATTATTTACTACTAGGGCCTTTCATGTGTATAACATTGTTAGTCTTCTTCTAACAATGGAGAAACATCATCACTAACATACTTTAGGGTTAGTGTCAATGAGGATGTCGAATTACGCTTGTCAAGTTTATTCTTTAACTCTAGATTATATGCTTTAACCTCCTTTAGTTCCATTGTAGATTGTGCATATAAGGATTCTAATTGCGAAATGCACATAGACTTAGTTTGTTAGGGTTGTTGATGTGGCTAGGGCTTACTCGACCATAGTAGAAGTGCTTCCTATTATTGCTTGGCTGCTTATCCTAAGCCATGCAAGGGGCATTACTCCTCCTCCTCAGTAGAAGTATCTTCTTTACTCCTACTTTTAGCTACCATGTTAGGGCATACACTAACTTAGATGAAGAGTTAGGTATTGGTCTTGACTCATAAGGTATCCATTTAAGTAAACTTGATACTAAATTCTTAGAGATGAAATTAAAAGTTAGGCTAATAATAAGAAAAGTAAGCATGCTTAGTATTTTGTGGGGTGTTATTTGATGTATTCATGGCATGGTATAAAGAGGACCTATGGGTTAAGTTTTTTGAAACTGAGATTTTATTAGGTTAGGTTTTATAAATGAAAAGCTAGGTCTTAAGAAGAAAATGATTTGACTTTTGAAAGATGGATTTATCAAGGAAACAACTTGATATACAAAAGCTTGGTTTATAAGTATGTAGAATTTCATCTTTAACCACATCACATTATATTTTAGTTTAGCCAAACAATATCTTAATCACAATTATATACCTTCCAAGCATTTCCTTAAAAATTTTCTCTGACTTTTGGTGCCTAAAGATAGCTATATGATAGCTTAGAAGGTAGGGTATTACATGATCTACTACTAGAAAATAAGGAAACTAAAAGTGGAACTTGAACATGTAAATCATGAAGTATATATGAAATCCATAATAATTCTTTGGTGGCTGAAGCAATACTCTGTATTCAGCTTTTAGTTAAAGAAGTTGTGAGCTTGTTTTTTTGTCTTCAAAGAAATCAAAGAAGTCCCTAAGAAAATGCAATACCCTATTAGTGACTTTCTATCTATGTAACAAGCTCCCTAATCGGCATTAGAATACGCAAGAAGTGATAAGAAATTTGGGGACGAAAAGAAGATCCCTTTATTAATGGTGTCTTTTGAATATCTAAGAACATGGATGGCATCATGAAACGTGTTGTGTGAGGCTTAGACACAAATTGACTAAGTTGTTGAATTGTAAAAGCGATATATGGTTATGTGATGGTTAAGTACAGTAACCTTGCTACAATGCACCTATATGCTAATGGATCATGAAGCAATTTTCCTTCCAAATGATTAAGCTTTAAGTTTTAAGGGAAAGGGACTTTAATAAGCTTTGCTCCTCCTTAAGCCTATATTTTGTATGTCATTAAGAAGAAACTTTCTCTAATTAAGCATGGTTCCACCTATGGTTTGATAGATCTCAAGTCAAAAGAAAAAAAAAACCGTATGTCTCGAAGATCTTTTATGGTAAAACCATGGTGTAAGTCTTACTTAACCTCCACAATTTTGGCTTCACTTGAACTTATTACTAAGACATCTTCAACATATATAAGGATAGCTAAAAAAATATCTCCATTTAATTAGGTAAAAAGAGAAGAGTCACTTTTGGATTGTGTAAAGCCTAACAACATAATGAACTTTGTAAACTCCTTATTCCTTTGTTGAGATGCTTGTTTTAAACTATAAATAGAACGAATAAGTTTATATACTTGACTTAGGGAAGCTAAAGTATAACCTTTTGGTGGAACCATTTAAATTTCCTCATCAATATACCAATGTAAGAAGGCATTATTTACATCAAATTGGTGAATCACTTACTTCTTTACAACAAAAACAAGTAGTATTATGTGTACATTAGACAATTCTGCAAGTGGTACAAAGGTGTGTGTGTAATCTAACCCTTTTACTTAGTTATACCTTTTGGCCATAAGTCTTGCTTTAAATCTTTCTACTAAATTATCAGCCTTATAATTAATTTTGTATACCCACTTTTATTCGATAGCCTTTTTACTAGGGGATAAAAAACTTGTGTCCTAAGAATAGTTAGATTCTAAAGCCAACAACTCTTAATCCATGACGTCTACCCGTTTAGGATCCTCTTTAGCTTCTTCATAGCTATGAGGTTTATGTATTTAAACACATTTGCCAAGAAAAGTCACATAATCCTTATGCTAGTTTTCAAAAGAATGATCATGAAAAGGAGTATGTCTTAATGAACCTAAAAATGTGGATTGTACTAATGAGCATGATTTGGTATTATGGATAAAATCTTGAAGCTAAGTGGTTGGACATCTTAATCTAGCAAATTTTAGAGCCATGGGTTCGTTAGGAGCATTAAGATCATTAGACAAATCATTTGATGGAGACTCTATAAAGACATGAATCAAGGAAGGAAGATCAAAATTATCCTCTTCATGGTTGACTAGATTAGTAGGAAACAAGATATTAGAAGAGGACTCAATAACAATTGAAGGTATTTTAGATTGAAAAGTGGTTTTGAAAGGAAAAATATGTTCATAAAAGATGACATCATGACTAACGAACAACTAATGAGTATCAAGATCATATGCTTTATAATCCTCTTCACCTATATGACAGCTTAAAAAAAAAAACACCTTTACAGTCTTGCATCAAATTTATCTTGATTATAAGAAATAGTAAAAGTATAGCATAAGTACTTAATAGTTCTCAGATTAGAATAAGATGTTGTGTTGAATAAGAAATGATATGGTATTTTCTAACTCAATAAATGAATAGCATTCTATTGATAAGAAATGTGGTTAGTAAAACACACTCTCCCTATTTTTTTTTGGTAAATTGTTATGAAAATGAAGGGCTCTTATTGTGTCCAACAAATATCTATGCTTTTTCTCAACTGCACCATTTCGTTATGGTGTATAAACATTAGTTCTTTAATGAACACTCTTATGTCATTTGAATAACTTTTTACATTAAAAAGACATAAACTCACTACCATTATTGGTTTCGATGGTTTTGAGTAGAGCATGGAAATGGTTTTTAACATAAGAAAGGAAGGTATTCAAAGTGGTTAAGGTTTGATATTTGGAGTGCAACAAATATGCCTATATTCATATGCTTTTATCATCTACTATGGTAAGGAAAAACTTGGCACCTGAAATCAATGGAGTAATATAGGGTTCGCACTGGTTAGTATGAATAAAATCAAATACATCCAAAAAAGTAAAATGACTAAATTGAAAAGGTAAGGTATGAAATTTTACAATTTGACAAGTGTCACACAAGAATGTTGACAAACTCAATCGTTTGCAATCATCAATATGTTATACCTTCGAAAAGAAAATTTTTCCTAATCCATTATGCAACAACTCTAAAGAAGACTTATTTACATGAACATCACAAAATATAAAAGTGTACATCATGATGGTGTTTGATTCTTAAGGTAAGGAAGAAGGCTCAAAAAAGAAAGTGTTTTGACTTTGAATTTATCATATAAAGCCTCAATCTAGCATCAGCTTTCCCCATGAATTTATTAAATTTTAAGTCTTAAAACAAGCAACAATTGGTGTTAAAAATAACACAAGTATCTATATTAACAAATAATTAGTTAATAGAAAGTATTTTATAGTTAAAATTAGGAACACTGACTTAAGTGATTGATATATGTTCATTTGTTTGAACAATTCCAATTGTATGGATTGTTTTAACATGTCCATCTAGTAATGTGATAGTAATCGGATGTTTAAAGATTTGTGTGTTGATTAAAAGGTTGCCAAAATGAGTCATATGGTCCGAGGCTCTTATATCTATCATCCACTCGTTCATTATACTGTCATTTTTGTGTTAAGAAGCTGTGAAAGAGAAAGAAGTATGTGTAATCATGCCTGTAAAGTTTATTAGATAAAACTTGTATATAATCATCTACCTGCTTCTTTCCTTTTAATGCCTTCATTACTTCATTATATATTTTTGCTATAAGGTCACTCTTGGATGCTTCTAACTTGTTCGAATTCTCAAAGGAATGCTTATCAAAAGACGTATTATTTTGTTTTGATTCTATTTGTACTACCATTTTACTAAATCTTTTATCACTAGGACCCTTATACCATTTAGAATAGCCTTTTAATTTAAAATAGTTTTCAACACTATGCCCATTCCTTTTGTAACTTGAACATATTAATTTGTTACTAGGTTTTTCTCTTCTACTCTTTTTATCATTATTTTGAACCTTTTGTTGTGAATGAGTGAGAAAGACAAAACTTTCCTCATAATTACCAAACATGCCTAATATCTCCTTTTGTTTTTCAACTTGAAATATTAAATAATATTTTTTCTTATAGAAGGCATAGGATCTAGAAACAAAATGTAGTTTCTTACACTTCAAAATTATCATTCAATTCCACAAGGAATTGCATCAATCCATTTCTATTATCTACATCTAGAATCCTTCTGATCACATCGTATCTACAATTACTGAAGAAACCATAATTATATTTTGGCATTCCATAAAGACTATTGAGTTTATCCCAGAGTTTCTTCAATTTATTGTAGTATGTAGTAACTTTAAAATTTCTTTATTTATTATTTGTGATTTCATGTTATATATGATGTTGCAAAGGACTATTCATTTGACTAACAAGTTTACAAAGATTATTCCAAAACTCCTTAGTAGATTTTGCATACAAAAATCCTTTAAATAAAAGTAAAACTGAAAACCTAACTTGGATTTTGCCCGTAAAGCTAGTTTAAATGATTTAGTCCATCTAAAAGAATTTGTTCCATTAAAAATCAAACTTGCAACTGCACTTCTAGGATTATCAAAAGCTGAAAGAAACATTTGATCATTATAGCATAAATTCGAATTTGATTTCTGAATAAAAAAAAATACTAAAATAAATGTAAAGAAACTCTAAAATCAATCAATTGATAAATTGATATTGCTCTGATACCATGTAAAACTAAACAAATTGATTAAGTTACATGTCAACAAGAAGTGTGTAAAAAGAACACATTAAATAAAATTTCATACTAATGAGAAACTAAAATGAAAATATAATTTTTTTTTTATTTTTATTCATCAATAAAGTGAAGGGCATACATTAATATTTATATACAAAACTTTTCATTGTAATGCAATTAATACGTTTAACTTATTTAATATCAATAATGATAGTCAAATAATAATAATTACATAATAATGGTGGTAAAACTTTATTTCTACAAAAGGGATGGCTCCAACTATCTCTGTAAATGAGTTCTTAATACATTATTGAATATATATTAGTACTTTATATCCAAAAGGCAAGTATTGATGAGGGATCATGATGTGTCTCTAAGGTTGGATACATAGAGAAGCACCACAATGAAGCAAACTGGAAAAAAATAAAAGAAAAAGCTAGCAAAGCCTGGGTAGCTACTGAATGGATGTGACGCACCACTTGATCTTACTTAGCCTATAATCTGCTAGATATGATATACCGGTCCGAACTGAAGAGTCGCTTGCTACTACTTTTTGCTAAAAGGAATAGATAAGAATTGAATGATAACGAGAACATTAAGGTTGCTTAAAGTGAGTAATTTCTATATTGAGGAGATGATTGTTTGCATACAAGAAAGTGAGGGTTTATATAACTATCTACTAGGCTTACTTTACATGTATGAAAAGACAAAAGAGTATTTTGCAACTAAGTTATATAAGACATACTAAAAAGGGTAAAGAGATAAAAAATATTCAGTATGAAAAAGAAAGAATCATTTTAGAATACTATGTCAGAAGACACGTGTCACTTGGTGTCTGGATGGGAGAAATATGGTACAAGATAGGTGGAAATAGAGAAACGCTTGTGGTCAATGGTTTATCTGATATGGATTAGGTCGGAGACCAATTAGTTCTTTTGAAGAGAAGTTCTATTGATTTGGGGTCGGATTCTTGTGGTCGGATTGGGAGCTTACTTCGGCTACTCTTAAGTTATCTCTTGGGATAAAGCGTTACTGTTAAATAGGGGTGGATTTAACGCATATAAGGATTTGACAATTAGGTCAGCATGAGATCAGCTCGGGATAGGAATCGCCATCTAGGAGGCTATAGCCTAGAGTTAGTATCCTCCAAGCGAGTCCTTGGAGTCCTTTAGCTGGGTTATACATGATTGGTTCGAGGGTTTTACTCTTATCATATCTTCTTATAGGATTATCTCATGAAGGGATGATAATAATAATATTTAGTGAGCACCTTTGTTTATTTGTTAAAAATCATCCTCTCTAACTTAAATAGTTATAACTTCGATACATTTATGTTTATTTGAAGACAATGGACCATTTGAATTAATATGTAGACATTCAAAATTAAAGGTTAAAGATAAAAAAAGACCTTATAAAGGGAGCCTTCATAAATGATTCCTCTTCCAACTTAAAAGATGAGTTGAGTCATCTTTATGAAATCTTTCCTATCATATCTATTACTAGATAGGTGTTTTTCTTTATGAAACCGTTAGGTGAGGTCAATATAGATGTCTAAGATTTTTATATTAATGGTTGTAACTATGGCTTTTGAAGTTTAGAAAGGTGTGGTAGTGAAAAAGACTGAGTTAATACATTGAGAAGATTGACTTTGCATGTATAAATACAATGACCAAAACACCTATCTTAAATGATTATCCGTGATGTATCTTAAGGATTCTCTTAGGTAGACCTATGGCGATGCTTTTCTAAGTAAGTATAGTTGAGCCTTTACAAGTGTTAAAGTGTAGTTTTCTATTTAAATAGTATGTATTGTCTCATGGGGAGTAGCGTAACTAAGTGGTATGTTATCGAGAGTATATAATTTATTCAATGATTATGAAAAATGATAAGTTTGAAAAGACAATTAAAATTTTGAAGTAGTTACTAATGAATAGGAATTCACAATTGTTATGCTCGGCTCAATCACATAGGCTTACAATCTAGTAATGTATCAAACAAGCAAACTATGTTTCCAATCATTTGTAAAAATATCGATTAGTCTCTCTCAAGCACTAGCTACTCCTAACTTAAGGTTTGATACTTTAACTTTTATTAAGAATTGATAAATTTAAAGCCAGTTCAAGAATTTAAGAACAAAAGGATTGCACTAAATTAGCAATCTTCCAATCCAAATAGATTTAGTGTTACTAAAATCGACTTTAGATTACAAGCTTGCCTTTAGATGTTGTTGATAAGTAGCTAATTATTTTTTGACATTGGTATGTTTAGATGAATTTAGTGAAAAACAAGTTTTAATAAAAACCATTAGTTTTAGAAACCTAAATGTATATATAACAAACCTACTAAGTATATAAATCTTATACTACTTCACAAACTTGAAATCTAATATAGAAACTCATAATGACAATAAAATAACAAGAAATTGAAGTTAGATACAAGGAACTTTCCATTATTCTGAAAATGAAAATATGCAAAACAACAATGTGATGGACATAAGTGAAAGTGAAAACAATAACCTAAGTTAATCAATCATCATTGAAGAAAAAAAATCATAAAACCATTATAAATGCTAATCAATCTCAAAAACACGTAACTTTACTAAAAAAGTAAAGTTTGAAGTTAGCTAATTGAGCTTAGTCCAAAGGGTATTTATATATCTTGTTAAAAATTGTAGTAGTCAAATGAATTTGGTAGAATGAAGTTAGATCTCATCCAACATAAGTAGAAGAGAGAGTATCAAGCTTTAGGGGCAAGGATTTTGAATGGATGAACTCTAACTTTGTCTAAATAAAATCAATTGATCAAAGTTGGTCAAGGACTTTATAGTGGTTGACTTTGTTGATATCTCTATTCGACTCTTTTTGACTTTGCTCAACTAATTTTCTACTTTGTTTTGAAGAACTTAGTTGAAGAAGTCAATTGTTACATTTATGACTATTTATTGACTTAGGCTTTTTTTTTTTTTTTTTGTATAGTTCTTGGTAGTATGCACTTGCATTGTCACTTGAGAAAAGATTGAAGTAGGCATCTCAATGGATAAATTGTGTATGCTTGAGATGACATCTTATTTTGCTTGCATCCTATTGCATGTGCTATCACCATTAGTAGTTACATAATTAATGATTGTTGTGACATTTGTGGTCACGAGTAAGTGCGCCCTTAAATGGTACTTAAGATTTTTATTATGGCTAATAATATAATAAGCTACTCTACAACTTTTGTAAGGATGTCTTTCAAAATTTGGACTAAGACATATCTAAAGTCTAAATAAGATCTTGGATTATCATTTGATGTTAAAGTACCATATGAATACTTAAGTTACACTGCTGTAAATCACCAATAATTGTCAATATTTCTAGATCAATACCTTCTTTAAGGGATGACTATTATATAATAATTACAACATGCCTATGTAGTGGTATCATATTGGAAAGTATGTGGTGGTATCATATTGAAATACTTTCCTTATGGCCACCAAAAGACTTATTAAGCTTAATTTTTTCAGCAACTAAACTTGATATAAGTCACATGTGAGTGTGATTTCACATGAAGGGGAAAGGCCACATGTAGGATTTGTTTCATACCTTTAGTCTTTAATGACTTTGTAAAAGGGGTATCCCCTAGTGTTAAAAAATGAACTATGTTATGGTACTCCTAATCCTAAGAATGAATTTAAATAAAAAAGTAAGACGCATTTAATATAGAGTGTAAGGAAAAAAAAAAGGCTTGAAATTATACTATATTAAAATCTATTATGGTATATCATATATCACATAGCTGTTGAACATAAGAATATGAGTTATAAGATAAGCAACAAATTAAGGTGTTTCTAGGTAAAAGTACATTAAATGCTAAGGAGAATAACTAAAAGAAAAATTTAAGTAAAATTTTGTACTTATCTTATAAACCCCCTCTTTTAACTACTTGTTCACTTCACCGGGTGTAATAGACTCGCAATAGAATTTCTATTCATTGGGAATAGAATAAGGTTGTAATAACCTATTAAATTGTTCAGTTGTTAAACAGTATACTCAAGAATAAACCTATAATAAAAATCAAATGACTATATTATCCTTTAAATTTTTCAAACCTTAGCTACTATTCTTCTTTAACCATGACTTTATGCCTCATTCTCTACGAGTGGTGCCTATTCCATTGTGAAATAAAATCAACTAAAAAACACCTTTAAAGCAACAAAGTCCATCAAATATCTACCTAAAAAACAAAGTCCATCGAATTCATTCATAAATAAAAATTTCTCACAAATCTAAAATTTTCAATTTTCAAATTTTTTAGATGTATTGTTTTGTTGTGTTCTTGGATGCAAAGTTACTTCTTTTCTTGTATCTTTCACTATCTTAAATATTTCTGATATCATTATTTTCTCAGATCTTTGGGGATTTCCTATTGGAATTGGTTCTTTATGCTTTGCTTTGTTCTTAAAAATAGTATCTTTTGCTTTCATCTATTTTTGATAGTTATGATCAAGTGGGTGTGGATGTGTGTGTATATAGAAGTAAAGGAAATGAAAAGAGGAAGAAAAAGAGGGGTAGTTGTGGAGAACAGATGATAGAGACAATAATGCCATAGAAAACATTGATGGAGACAATGGAGCATGGTGACAGTAGTGTTTCTAGAGGGAGAAAGGATATTTAAGGGCTACAATGATAAAAGGGCATTTAAAAAATATTATCAAGAATACACTCTTGGTGGTGGTGCATAGTGGTGGTATGTGGTGATGGTGCTGGTGTCTTTAGTAGTAGTCTCTACTCATAGTGGTTATAGTGTATATGGTGGAGAAGATGAGGGCATAGCATGTCTGTTGTTCTTTGTTGAATCCTGACTCTTGACTTTAAGGAAGGAATCCCTATTACTTGAATTTAAGTAATAAGGATTCCTATTAAATCCCAATTCTGACATAAAAACCTAAGTAAATGGCGTAATAAGTAATAAGGGAGGAATTGAATAGCCATTCTCCCAAGTGAACAAGAAGTTATTGAGCCTAAGGTGGTTACTCAAGGTAACTATTATTCCTTCTTTGAAGTGTTTCCAATGACATTGGTTTTTTGATGCTTAAACATCTTCCTTGAAATTCAATTTCTAACATTTACTAAATAACTTTATAATATAATGGTTTTCTACTTGCTTATTGCTTCCTGATTAATGATTTCTTTAATTATGTGCCTTCTCTTAGGTTTCTCAAGGACTTCAAGTGTCATAATACATTTGTTACCACTCATAAAATTTTACATTTACGTTATTTTGTCTCATCTCAATGGTAGTTATCTAAGTTAGACTTGAGCTATCTTATTATATGTTTTAGTTCCTAAGCAAGTCATTTCATTTCAAAGTCCAATAGTATATATGATAACATACTTGGCCCATATACATGTATATTCATAGGCTTTTCTTACATAAGTCCACTAATAAGTACCACATGATGTTTTTGAAGTAAATCACTATTTTGGTATCCACTAAGATAAAATCCTAAAAACAAGGGCCATGAATGGTTTGCTGCATACCCATACCATGAGCATATAAAGGCTTAGAATAACTGAGTATCTAGAATTAATTAACATCATCAATATCTCGTACTAATAATTCTTAATCTTTAATATTAAATAATTCCAAAACTTTGGCACAATTAATAAATTAAAACAATTATAACTAAACTATTATAGCTTAGGTAAAATCCTTCTTTTCTAAGTATTAGTGTAGTACATGATTCTATAATATGAAGTCATGATCATAACATATGAACATATCTTATACCTAAAATGAAAATATTTCCTTGAGGGAAATGAGTCAAAGCTCAATATATGACGATAAACACACAAGAGTTCCACAAAATATGTAATCACACATAGCCTATTCTAATACAATAAATAAAAGCTATTATCTTTGAAATTGGTCAATCAACATGGTTTGAATCTATTCACGACTAGCCTTAAACTTAGAGTATCTCATGCTTACAACACATTTATGTGTGTATGTGTGTGTGTAGAGTATGTATGATATGTATGATATTAAAATTAATTTTTTAGTCACATCTTCTCATAGTCAACATGGGATTAGCCATTAGGAAGTTAGTCTACTCACAGGTTTCATCACAAGACCCCATAGCCCCTATATTAACAAACTCATACCTTTTTTTTTAATAACCTAAACTCAATTCACAACTTCATTATGATCAACATTCTACTACTATATAACACCTAAAATAACCAAATCCTTTTGATGTGCAACCCCAGTGTAGATACTATTATACATCGATTATTAGGTGTAGTGCAGATTCACTAGTATTTTGGATCCTCAACTACAACCAAATACAAGGAGCAAACTTTTAGGTTTTCACTTCAATTATGATTCACTTTAACTAAGCCTAACAAGCATAATATATCGATTATGGTTACATACTTGAATGTCGACCATTTGAAATCAACACTTCTATTGTGACACTTGAACTAAAATACGTAATTTCATTTTACAATTCAATACTTCATAGTAATAAGGATTATCGCCAAATATATTAGTCCTTATTAATCACCTAAGGGTTTACTTAAGAAAAGCAGCAAAGATAACTTTAGGTTAATTAGGTTTGTTCTAACTTAGGGATTATATATTTCACAATAGATTAACAACCACTAAGTATCAGTTTACTAACTATATAAACTTAAGTCATTTTCATACTAACCACTTGTTAAATTATTTTCAGTAAAAATATAATAAATACAAACTTATTTTTCTTTAAAATATTTTTCAAACTTAGCCTATAATAATACTTGTGCCACCCCTTCTATGTAGATCTCTTGCAATTAAATTGAAGTAGCTTAAGAATTCATAAATACATTTTACATATGTTGTACTACAAATTACAAGAAGGAAGAAAACTTACCTAAAACTTTAAATCTTCAATACTTCAATAACCCATATTAATATTGATTGTTTGGCCTAAACTTTTAACCAACAAGATACAATATGTTAGGGCGCTTAGAATGAGGCTTCGAAAAGAAAACTAATAGAACCATTAACTAATGGAGGCTTAAATCAAGCTAGGGTTCCTTAAGACTCTATTTGCTTTTCATTTTTCAAGCCTATGGTTTTTATTAAGATCCATAATAGCTTATTGTGGAGGAGAGACTATTGGATCCATTAGAATTACAAATAATTTTTTTTTTTTGGTTGGCCAGCTACATTATATATTACAACATGGAGGAAGGGGAGTTTGAAACTAGTGAATCTTGAAGTATAGATCTCTCTCTAACTTGAAAATTCACACCTTCTTTTGATAAGAAATTTCCTTCAATTAGTGGATTTCTTCAATTGGCCTTAAGGTCCTTATTACATTTTTTAGCCTTTGAAAGTTTGGCATCCTTTTGTTTGCTAGTGTTTACCTCAAGGGTAACCTACTCATTTAATGCTTAGGCCTCATCTTAGGCCTTTTTATTAGCTTGTTTTAAACCAGCAAGATTTTGGATGGCTTCATGATGTATCTCTCCACCTTAACTTCCATACCCTTGGTTAACTACAAAAAAGATTTTATTAGAAGACTTGTAGTGACCCCATGCAACATCCATAGTTTGAACATTAGAATTCTTTTGGCTGCTTTTTCTCCTCATCTAAGGCATGGAGCACTTTCATAATGTGCAAGCTCATTTACAAAGAAAAGGAAATTCAATTCAATGAGAGAAGAAATTTGTACTATAAATGAATTTGAGAAAGAAGATCACTTACAACATATATCTTAGTGGCAACTAGTTCTATTAAGTTGTAGGCCCTCTTTACATTGCATTCTAAGACTAGTTTGTTAGATGATAGCATAGAACCTTTCAATAGTTGTAAGCAAATCCTACCGCACCAAGTCCTACAGCATTAGCTTGGATGTTCTACATAGGAACAAATTCATAAACTTCCTACTAAGAGAATTGAGTAATAGATATTAGAGGAATGGTTGATAAACGCTAAATTATAAAAATTTTTCTAAGTTATTTTTATAGTGCTTTTATATGTTTCTTGGGTATTTTTAGTGATTTTGGTGCTTATTTGGTTTATATTTTGATTTCAAGCTTTGTATGATGAATTTGATCAAGTTTTGAATGTTGTCAAGATAATTGTAATGAGTTTTGAATCCTAAGAAAGGACCATGCCCAGCAATGTTGCTTATGAACTAAGATTGTAGCCAAAAGAGAATGAAAATTGATGTCTAAGAAGATTACGGTTAGGATCACAGGCATGAACCTTGTTTGTAAATGTCTTATTTCACTTACTTATGATTTTTGAGTAATAAAGATCATGTTAAGGAGTCATAACCATGATCTTAGGGCGTGGACATGTTACTAGCTCCTTGTAAATTGCTTAATTTTAGGGGATTTGAAGCCTTAGGAGATCCTTAACACATGTAACCATATAAAAGCCTTGTAAACACACTTAAACATCATAACTTGTTCATCTATTCATTCTTAGACTTGTAGACTTCCTCTTCTTTTTCCTTTCTTTCATTATTTTCTTGATATTTTAGTTTAGTTTGAGTATTCAATTATTATGAGCCTTAGATTCTATGTGATTAGTTTTCTTTTAGTATCAATTTATGTTTTCTTTTATTGTCAATCTATGATTTATTATTTTTGTGATTTAATTGGATTAAGCCTTATTGTTCTTGGAATTGATATTTTCTGAGTGTTAATTTAATGTTTGATTTCACCTTAGAGATTGTGAAACCTTATTGTGAATAGATTGGTGTGATTAGAAGGAATTAGAGTAGAATTAAGCAATCGGCTACATAATTTCTCTTGAATAGGGTAACCTAATAGTGAATTCAAGATTTTAGTGCAATCTTAAGATATTGTATTGTAGAAGTGATTCAAGTGAGTATAATTGAGATTATGAGTTAATTTGATAAGCAATTTCAATTAACTTAAATTATAAATTCTCACGGTCTAAGAAACAAGAATGAGATTGATAGATTGCATAGTTGTTCTAGGAGGATGAGTAATTAAATGCTAAGTTGATGCATTCGTAGCTAATCCTAATTATCTTTTATTTTATTATTTGTTCTTTGTTTTATTTTAATTATATTACTTGTCATTGACTAATTAAATTTGTTTGTTAGGTCAGCTATTAGGAAAGGGGTAAGTAGTAGTACTCGCAGGTTGTATCTAAGAGACCAATACTTGGACTCACATCTACTTTACTATAACTTGACAAGTACATTTGTTTTTGATCAAAATTTTTGCTTGTTGCCTATGACTATGACTACAATATTAGGAACTCCTTGTATCTAATACTTTAACTACATGTAAGATTTGAAAAAGAAATTGAAAAATCGAAAAAGAATTTCTTTTGCTACAGATTTGCATTTATTTGTTTCTTAATTTTGCATCTTGGTTTGTTTTCATTCTTTGCATTTATAAATTTTATTTCATTGCTTTTGAATTTTGGGTTTGAGAATCTTTGTAGATCATTACTTTGACTCGCATTGGCTTAGGAGAATGAGATGGAGTATAGTCGAGGGAATCAAGGAAACACCTACCGGAGTGTGCACAATAGTAGCAGTATATGGAACCTATGCTCATGAATTTTAAGAATGTATGTTGGCATAATGGGGGGTATAGTTCTTCCAATAAGTGTCCTAATTTGTACCCTTGTTGGCAAAACCATTATACCTCATATACACATTATCCGCCTTACCTAGGAGATTACTCAGGAGAGGAATCTAATAGGAAAATTTTTATGGAGTACTTAGCCAAATATAAAACAAGGGGTCTTTGTATTTTCACTAAATTAGCTCATATCTTAACTATTTTGCTATACCCACTACATATATAGTCAAGTGACCAAAAGGAAAGTCTATGGTAGAGTTAGCCAATAAGCATTGGGAGAGGTATGACACTTTTGATATTAATAGTTTTGCACCTTTACCACCTTCAATTACTTTACACCAATATGGGCTCTTCAAGAATAAACCTTTAAGAAAAAAGGTCATTCAAATTACATGGAAAGGTTTTTAAGTAATAGAGAGTAGGAGATGAAAATTAGAGGGGATTTTAACAGCCAAAATATGGGAGTAGAGTTGAGTAAGGGGAGTTAGATGTTAGAAGAGAAATTTGACATGATTTCTAGTTTTGTCGATTTAGAAATGCTTCTTGCAAAAATTGAAGAGAATATAGATTTCTTAACCTTAGAGGACGAAATTAAAGAGGTTGACCTACACTTTGAATTTAAAAATCTGGAGCTCTCTCTATCTCTTAATGATGAGAATTTTGTATGATAAGAAGAGCATGAGATGGAGTGCCTAGATTTTCTAGGTTACATGATTGAGTTAGAGTAGATACCTATTATAAACACTTTTCCTCATTCTATACCTAAGATGAGTGATTTTGGAGTACCTATAATATATTTTTATAGGTCATTTTGATAGTGTTTTTATATGCTTCGTAGCTATTTTTAGTAATTTTGGTACTTATTTGGTTTATATTTTGATTTCAAAATTTGTATAATTACTTTGATCAAGTTTTACATAATTTGAGGATGATTTTTATGAGTTCTAAAGCTTAGGAAAGGATCATGCTGAAGAGTGTTGCCCATGAACTAAGATTGTGGCTAAAAGAGTATTAAAATCGATGTCTAGAGGACCATAGTTAGGATTAAACTCATGAACCTTGCATGTGAACCTCTTTTTTACTTGCGATTATTGAGTAAAAAAGATCACGTCTAGGAATTACGGTTGTAACCCTGTGGTGTAAAGCCATTACTAGCTCTTTGCAATTGCTTGGCTTTGATAGGATTTGAAGCCCTAAAGTATCCTTAACACATGTAACTATATAAAAGACATGTAGATACACTTAGACATCATAACTTTTTCACCTATTGATTCTTAAGCTAAGGTTTTAAGCTTCTTCTTCTTCTTCATTTTTTTCATTGTTTTCTTGATGTTTTGGTTTTGTTTTAATATTCAATTATCGTGAACCATATATTCTATGTGATTAATTTTCTTTTATTATCGATATACGATTTTTTGTTATTGTAATCTAATTAGACTAAGCTTCATTGTTTTTTGAATTGATATTTTTAGAGTATTAATTTGATATCTTATTTCACCTTAGAGATTATGAAATCCCATTATAAATAGATTTGTGTAATTATAAGGAATTAGATTAGAACCGAGTGATCAACTACTTAGTTTCTCCACATTAAGGTAACCTAATAGTGGAATCCAAGTGTTTAATACAATCTCAATATATTCTATTGTAGAAGTGATTTAGGTAAGTTATAATTGAGATTAGGAGTTAATTTTAGAAGTGATTCTAGTCAACTTAACTTAGGAATTCCCATGGTATAATAAATATAATTGAAATTAACAGATTGCATAGTTGTTTTAAGGGGATCAATAATTGAATACCAAGTTCATACATTCATAGATGATCTTTATTATCTTTCATTTTGTTATTTGTTCTTTATTTTATTTTAATTAGATTAGTTTAGTTTACTTGTCATTGATTAATTGAGTTTGTTTGCTAGGTTAGATTTTAGGAAATGGGTAAGTACTAGTACTTACAAGTAGTCTCTAAGGGATCGATACTTGGACTCAAATTCACTTTGATAGGTGCACTTACCTCCAATCAATAGTCGCATCATTGTTCACGTTAATAGGTTTAGATGGGATAAAGAAACCATAGTATATGATTAGATTAATACCTTCTAACCTCTGTGCATCCACCAAATCCATGATGTTGTCGCTTAAGCAAGTAAGGGATCCTCTTATGGTGTATCATCACGAGGAAGCTTTTTGGATTGGCTCCCCTGTAGTGACCCTAGGAGGGGCCTAGTAGTATTGCCTAAAATTTTCATATCACATGTGCACCCATGATAAGAAAATCTCCTTGCAAGTCATAGATTGCAAGACTCTAAATAGTTATTTGCTAGAGTCTTCGATTTTAGTTCATTGGCTCATTATATAATATAAATAATTATGGATATATATTTTTCCACAGTTCCTCAGAACCGTAGAGAATCGGTATCCCTTACCAAAATAGTGAAATAAGATAGACAATTTTAGAAAATTCTAAACTTACTAAAGATACTAAACATAATTAAGACATTAGTCGTTTTTCGGAGCATTCTGAATTAAATACACATGCTTTTCATCATAATGATTCAATGGTAGCACTCTGCACTCGATTCCTATCCCATTCCCAACTATCGATCAACCTGCAAGGAAAAGAACCGTTGGGGTGTAAGCTTACGCTTAGTGAGATAATTACCCTCATCAATACTGCATGACAGAAATTTATTAAATGCACAATCATATAAATGCATGAACAATCAGTATGCCAAACAACGCATGCAGTGACCTAGGAACTGCATATGACTCAGAATTACGCCCCCTGAAGTAGGGGTTTGGAGATAATTAACCGACCCAAACCAAAATCCGGGTTCTAGACCTTGGGTTTTATTTCATTTGCACTATCGTACTCATGTCAAAACAAAACTCTCTCTCTCTCTCTCTCTCTATAGATATATATATATGTATGTATACTTCCTTTACCAAAATCAAATTATATCTTTTAAAATCTTAAGTCTAGCGGTGTGGTGGCCTCCGCAATCCACAAACACACGCCCTAAGCAGAAGCCACAAGACTCGGCCCCTCGCCGATGGTTGGTGTCTCCCAGCGCCTAGTAAGCCCATCAGCTTAGGTCAGAGACTCAATATATATGATGGCATAACTAGTGCACAATCTTGCAGGAAACTTGTATTCCTGTGAGTCCCCTCCCATCTTCTACGTGAAGCGGCAGTCGGTGTTATCCGTATGCAATATGGGGAATGCATGATTCATTTTGAGTTCTTAATCGTACAAGTGATTAACTTGATTTTTAAAGTGAGCAAACAATTTCATTCCATACAATTCACACACACACACACATATATATATATATATATGCATTACAAACAATTCCCATTATTATATATAATTAAAAAAGTCATCGCATTCATCCATAAATTCAAACACATGCATCTCCCATATCCCACAAGCATCCAAATTTATATATATAGTTTAGGTGCATCTATTCTACAAGCACAATCAAGTAAAGAGTCATTGGGAATTTACTCACTCTACCATATGGGTCAGTCAAAGTAATCCGGAGGTAAGTCGTCTCCGTAAACGGTGTCCCCTGGTCATTGAAATAATTTTTATAAGGAATTGAAGCAAACTTAAGAAACTAAGTAAATTTTCCTTAAGTTATATCCTTGACTAGTTTCTATAATTTTTCTCGGTTTTTACTCAAAGTTCAATCGCTTATAACTTTTTCGTTTTAAATCTGATTTTTATGATCTTATAGTCAATCTTCATTGTTTTCGAGTGTAATTTAATGTGGTAAGGTTAGATTTTTGAAATGAGGTATACAATTCTGTCCATGGTCAGAACAGTAGTGTTCCTCATGTGTTGGAGTGTTTCTGGGCCTTGTTTGGTAAATGGGCTTTTTGATAACTAGAGGAATCCTTTGGGCTTGGTCTTTAGATTTTATACTAAGCTTAAAATACTTCTTGAGATCAGATTTACAACTTTGATTTATATTCCTAAGGCTACCAACCACTTCTTGGGCCCTTTAGTGGGCTTAAGTTGTCAAATAGGCTTGTTTTTGGTTCAAACTAAAGTTAATGACTTTGGTGGGCTTATGGGGCCTTAGGTGGATTTCTTATGGGCTTCAAAACAACCTCTCTTGGTACTTTAAGGTGCTGGTCGGATTTTTATTGAGGGCCCAACTTAGAGTTCTAGGCTTGTTTTGAGAGTTTTAAACTCAGTTTTGAGTTTTAGGCTTTATATGCTTACTAGACTTGCTTTAGTTAATCTTTTCACTTTGTTCTTTCACTTTTATCATATTTTTTGGCTTCATTCTCCCACGTTCCAGATCTGTTCATGATGGTTCCAAGGGGTCCTTACTTGGTTTTTCAACTTGTTTCATCATTTCCTTAAGTTTAGGTGGTAGATTATGCACTTAACTACTTGTGTACAAATCTTAACTTAACTTTTCTTCCATCAAATGATCCTTTAGCTCATGCTCCACATGAAGAAATAAAAGATCTTATACTTAATACAACTCCCATATCATATCTTATGTCATACAAAGTTGGTTTCTTCATAAAACTTCATGTGATGGATTTTTCCTTAACTTAAGTCTAGATTTGAGCATGTTTAACTTAATGGAAACAAAATCAACATCCAAATGACTATGGAACCCTCACATCCAGCATGCTTATCCTCCAATAAAGTTCTCATTTCAAGATTTTCTTAGCTTGAAATCTTCCATTCAAAGCATTAAACAAATGTTTTCACAAAACACCAACTTTACATGCTCATATTTCAACTTCATGTAAGGGTTTTATGGTTTGTTTCTTAAAACGATTTTTGGTGTTCTAACAACTTAAACCTTACTCATATCTTCAAAAAAATCCAAGTCTCCTAACATAAATACTAATCCACACATCACAAGAAACACTTATTCATCCTTAAAGCAAAGTTTGGTGGTTGTGCACTAAGGTTCCACTTTAACTCTTAACTTTGCCTCCTCCTTTTTGCTACCTTTTGAAACCCGAATCTTTTGGTCTTTTGGAATGGGGTTTATGGAAGATTCTAATGGTCTTAAATGGTGAAAGAAAATGACACAAGAACAAAGGAAAAAAATGCCGTGAGTGAAGCTTCAAAAATGGGAGAAAAATTGATTTTGTGGGGTAAGGTTATTTCTCCTTTTTATGTTTGTTTCAAAGGAGAGAAAGATGAAGTGAAAGTGAAATTGAAAGGGAGAGAAATGGTGGTGAGAGTGGCCGGTTGGAAATGGAGAGAGAATGAGTGTTTAAATGTCTTGAAAGTGTCGTCTTGTAGTTTACACAAAGTCAACAATTTCAACTATTGATGATGTAAGCATTAAGAGGTGAATAGTGATGTGTAAGAAGAAGTGATTGATAGGCGAATGACAAGTGCATGGCCCCCCCTTTCTCCCCTTTTTAGATCTGCCATTGGAAGTCTTTTTATGCCATGGAGTGGTCTTATCTCCTTTATTATAGTTAAGCTTATGAATTCTTGTGAAAAATTGTCCATATGTAGTATAAGTGAAGAGGTAATAAGGAAATTGTCTTATCACTAGATTTTGATAAGTTATCAATTGATAAGTTATCTAAGGTGATTGGTTGGTCTAATTATTTATGTGTAAGGCTTATACATGAAGATAAGGGCATAGCCTTATAGAAAATTGTTTTAGGATTTTTATCTTACATTGTTTTGTAACTTATGATTTGATTTTTGTAGAATTGTGAAATTTTCTAAAGTTGAATGAAATTATTCAAATTAAATTATCGATTAATTATTTAGGGTTAACATTCCTTAATGGTTTTAAGGTTTAGGGTTTTAAGTAGCTTTAGAGCTTGCAGTTCTTCAAGCTCAGGTTTTATCAACAATTGGCTTTTGAATTGTAAAAATTTAATTTGTTTCTAAATATAAACTTAAGTTTTTAGTTTAGTTGATCTTAAGGAACGTTCAGAAGGTACTCTTAATCGAGTCTTAGGCCCACTAAAAGTAGGGTTTACCCTCCTCATCTTCAGCAACTTTCAACATCTTCCTAACATTTGCATTTATAATAGGCTAAATTGATTCCTTCTTAATAGCATTGTTGATTGTCAATTGCTTTATCTTTGGTTTGGTAAGATTGGTCATCTATCTTCGCTAAACTTTTTGCTCGACTTTTTTCCACTAGCATCAACTTAAGCAAAAAGCTTGTTGGAGTTGATAAGGTCTGGCATGAATGAACACATGATATCCGATATAGTACGAACAAATGGGGTGGGTCTGAACTGCAAGACGATTTGAAAGTTAAATGATAGTTGAAGGTTGAGTAGGGGTTTTGTGCATCGACGATGAATATGATGCACTAACGCCTCATATGAGCTTAGGTTGCACTTGATATGACATACAAGTGAGGCTGGAGGTTATTCACCATTAGTCTATGCTCAATAAGGTAGATAAGAGTAGCTCGAGAGTAAGCAACAAAACACTTAACTCAAGAGAGTATATTTGAGGATTTTAATGTATTCTTCATTGCGGCCATTACAATATACAAGTATTTATAGTACCCAATTAGGGTAAATCCTAAGTTATAGTAAATTACAGAAAAAGGATTCCTATTAGATAAGGAGAAGGGGAATAATTTATAAGGGATGTTACAATTAGGGTAAATCTAAGGTTATAGTAAATTACAAAAAAGGCTTTCTATTAGATAAGGAGAAAGGGAATATCTGTCGGTAGAAAGGACAGTACAGATGTTAGAAAAAGGGGACAATACTGCTTAGTTTACTCATTTTGTGGTCCCAATGATACTACTAGTCGAGCAGTGGCGAGTTCTTGATAAAGTCAGGTTTGTGTTAGCAGTTTGGACAGTTAGGATTAAACAGGGGTTGGTTTAAGGGTGACTTATTTTTGAGTTGGCCTCAAGTGATCAGCTCCCAACAATGGTTAGCTTAGCTTTAGCATTGGTGAGGTCAACTGTATCTTAATTCAATGCTTGGATTAGTATGTAGTAGAAAGGTTAGCTCTATACATCAATTGGTTACTTCAACAGCTTCTTGGATGATGTGGAGAGCGAAATAACTCGGTAGGTCAGATTGGAGTATATACTGTTCCTCAGCACTCAATTCACCTTAAATAGCTTGGTGAACCACCTGAACAAGCCTACGAGCTCAGGAGTGCGTGATTGATCCGCAATCCTTATCTTCCCCCCTGGGTTGTTTGAGATTTGGGATTAAATTTAGCTCAGTTCCAGGTTGCTTGTCCTCAAGAGTGTACAGCTAGAGATTGTCAATGTTGAAGGAGTTTGAGACGTTGTATTCCTTTGGTAGTTCCATCTTGTAAGCATTAGGATTGATTTTTTTAAGGACTTTGTAGTGTTCGTCAGCTTTAGGAGATGACTTACTCTTCCTTAAGTTTGGAAATTGTTCTTTGTTGAGGTGGATCCAAACCAGATCACTTGGTTGAAATTCTCTATTCTTCCGTCCTCGGCTTCGCTTCTTGAGCTTAGTAGTAGTTCGGCTGAATTGCTTTACCATCTTTTGGTGCATAAGTTTGATGGCCTCAACTCTCTCTACAGCAGGAAGGTCATCATCGAGTCTCGGCAAGGGTGCTTAGTTTATTGGGAGCATAGAGTTAAACCTATAGGCGGTTTCAAAGGGGGGTATGTTTTTCACGTTGTGGGTAGTTTTGTTGTAGGAAAACTTAATGATTGGTAAACATAAATCCTACGGTTCTATTGACAACCTTAATTTGCCTATTGGTCTATAGATGGCAGGACGTACTTTACAATAGCTTGGTTCCCATTCGTCTCTATAGTATCCTCTAGAAGCGGCTTATGAACTTTGGGTCTCAATCGAAAACAATGGTTTTGGGTACTCTATGAAGCTTGATTACTTCTTTCAAGAAAAGAAAAGAGATAGCTGAAGTGTCGATTGTTTTTGACCAAGGCATGAAATGTGCTATCTTATTAAATCGATTCACAACTATTGGAATAGAGTCCTTCTTTTAAGATGTCCTTGGTAATCTTAACATGAAGTCCATACTCAACTCGGACTATGGTTTGGTTAGGATGGGTAAGGGTAGATAGTGTCCTTGCTCGGCTTAGCTCTTTGCTTTTTAGCAGGTTGCACACCTTTCTAACATAGATTGTATTGATACGCATTTTTGGATAATTATTATTTGGACTTATATTAATCTATCCATTGCTTAAACCCGGTCCATTAATCCAATTTAGGTATAATTTTCGTTGACTCACTATAAATACCAAGCAAGATTCCTAGGTAAAGGACCCTCTTCCATTCTCTCATTTTTGCTAACTACTCAACATTTCTCTTCATATGATAAGATGGCTGACTTATACATTGAAGTGGCCGTGCCGGAGTACTCTTTGTTGCCCTTTGTAGCTGTTTTCTTTTTTTGCAGATGTTCATGCACCTGGATGAAAATCAACCATCAACAATTAATGCCATCTATTGGAACGATTATCACAACTTTAAAAGGATTTTCCTAAATTACGCAATTGACCTGTATTCCATCCCACGAATGATTTCCCTCAATCTTGTGATGAGTCTTGGAAACTTGTGGGGCTTAGAGAAGACAAGCATGGTGGTTTTCTTCTTCAAAAGGTGTAACCGCTGCGGTTTCATCCATCGTTTGGTTCGCAAATGTCACTTTCAAGTGAGTTTACATATTTAGATAACGGCAACATTATCTTCTCTTGGTTCATCACTGTCGTTGCCAGGTTCGTGACTGTAACTATGCATTGCTTGCTTTTTCTAATCATATAAAGTAGGTATGTTGAATTGTTTTGGCTGAAGAAAGGATCTGTTATTCAACACCACGCATGAACACATTTATTCCTATGCATGGATCAATGTGATTTCATTTCGTGTCGAGTTTGACTCGCGTACGATTGATCCGTGCTGTTCTCCTTTTTCTGAGTAGCAACGGAACTATACTATGCTAAAATCTATGTTTTCCGAAGAATTTATTGTCAAAAAAATTGGTTTGCTGCGCTGTTCCACTTATAATCGCTCATGTTACTTGTGTTCGAACTTCTGATGCCGAGTGTTTCTTCTATCGGCCTGTAAGTCACCGAGAAGCCGAGTGTTCCCGAGTAATCCGAGCTTCTCCGAATGACGTGATCGAGCCCGAGCTCCAAGCTCCTTTTAGTTGAGCTTCGTTTTGTAGGGTCGTGCCATGTCGATAAACTTCTATTGGCCTGTAAGTGCTGAGAACTTATGCTTCCATGGTCAAGTGTTAAGTGGCCAAGAACATTTGCCGTGCTCCACACTTTGCCTAGTAGAAATGCCGAGTGTTCAACATAGATTGTTGCGAGATGAGTGACCGAGCTTCACCTTAATGAAGTCTGAGCTACACCTTATACAAATCCGAGTACCACGGCCTAAACCATCCTCTTTAATCAAGCTACAATAGCACGACTTCAGAAGGAGAGTGCTATTCTTTCAACGTGGAGCTCCACGATTCGAGTTCATCATTCTTTTTTCGAGCTAGGTGAAGGCATTAAATATCAAGCTAGTTATGTATAGATGATGTGCCTTGGTGTTAATTAATTCATGATGGACTTCTCAAATTTACCAAACTGAGTTACACCCATTGTCAAGCTATCTTTTATCTCGGCAGAACGAAGGCCGAGATTCCGACATACTGAGCACTACGAATCTCCAGACAAGGTTGAAAACTTATATATCATATTAATGTCAAGCTTGAATGTATCTTGGACAACATCGAGGCTCTGGTATTGCCGCATTTCCAAGTGCCGGACGTATCATCTCATTTTAGCTGAGAACTGTCCATGGTTGAGTGAAGTTTAGATCAGCAACATCGAGGCCAAGTTGTCCATTATTACCACGAAGACACAATTTGTTGGAGCTGGGAGGGATTTCTTTAAATCTTCCAAAGCCTTTGTCTCATTAGTGCCGGACAGCTCAATCTCCAAAGTTCGAACTCGAGTGCTCTCCAATCTCCAAAGTCTGAGTCTTCACTATGTACATTTGGTAGAACTACGCAAGCTTAAGAGGCGGTCTTGCTCTGAGCTTCATGTTGTGATAGGCTGACCTGTATAACATATAAATGGGTGCTATCGTATCAGAGCTGGTACATGAGTGCAAGAAGTCCACTTGCTGAGCAGTTGAACAAGGTGTCTCACAAGGAATGAGAGTCGTAAGCTCCGATTTCCTTTTAGCTAAGCTGCACGGCCTCTACAACAGTTACAGGCAAGAATTATCTGAACAATAAGTTTGGAAGCAGCCTTTTCGTGCGACAGCGATGTGCTCAAGTTTCATCCCAATCGGTCTCTTTCATGCTCACTGAGTTTCTAGACTCAAGCTTTCCTCATCTTATCATCCACTTGTATGTATGGGTATGAAACACGTTACATCTTCCGAGCTATTCATTAGTTAGAGTTGAGTTGTTCGTCTGTAGCATAAAGAGCCAAGCTGTGTCGAGCTCTTGAGTAAGTGTTGCCGACCAACTACAAGAGCCGAGAGGACGAGTTGTCCGAGTCATAACCACTCGCTGAGCTCCTTGCCCGGAAGTAACCACGAACATAAATCTGAATAGCTCCTTAGATGAGCCTGCGTGGCCCCTAGTTGCAAATATGCCCTAAGCCTTTTGTGAAACTAGCTATTTATGAGATGAATTGAGCAGATATAGGCTTTCATAGCCTTTCTTTGACAACGAAGTCAAGCCGATCATGACCACAATAAGCTATGTTGGATCCGAGCTCCTGACACCACTCCCTTGCCGGCCTACTTATCCCATTAAGCGGTACATTGGCTACTAACAAAGAGTAGCAAGCTAGTCCCTAGTACGGATCTATGAGATTGACTTAGTTCGATAAGATGACAACCACTCAGCTATGTTTGACGTGCAAGTAAATGGTATTGCTCAACTTGACATTTAAAAAGCCAAATTATCTGTAGAATATGTGTCTGTCTAGCCACTTAACTTCGAAAAGATAATGTCTGGTTATAATTTGTTCGCTATTCATTTTTTCAAAACATGCATCTTTAATTTTATTTAAAGTTAAAGATAATGTCTTGGTTTCCATACCCTCATATTTAGGCATCTATGATAATTTATTTAACTTTTATTGAGTTCCTTCAAGTTTTTATTGACACAAGTATGTTAACTTAAGAACAAATTGAGGCTAAATAAATGTCCTCAATTTTGTGCCCAAGCAAACATAATTTGCTAATGGGATAATCTTTATCAGCTCTAAGTCCTACAACTAATATGGGCGACAAGAGAGCAAGCTAAAATCTTATACCTTAATGGATTAGAGGCCAACTGCCCTATTTTATGGCTTTACTTAGCACAGGTTATGCTTAACTTAGATGACTTACATGCTTCCCGAGCCTTTGTGGCCATATAGGCCTTTTTAGGCCCTTGCCTTTTTAGGCATTCTGGCTTCTTTAGGCCTTTGCCTTATTAGGCACTTTGGCCTCCCAAGCCTTCATCTCTTCAGGTGATCTAGCTTCTTAAGCGCTTTTGCATCTTCAAACCTTTTCTTCTACAGGTGATAGTCATGCGATGTTTTTCCTTCCTCACATTTAGCATAGATGGGACCAAAGTATGATCCTTAACATACAAATTCTTAATTGTTGAAAAGCTAAGCAGCTTGGTCTGCAGCTTAGTTAGGATAGAATGTGGTTTCAATGGGGCATCGGTCATTACATTGTTTTTTCCATTCTTATATTTTATGACATAAGAAAATCCTCTAAGAACTCGACCCATTTGGCTTATCTCTAGGATAACTTAGGTTGACTCTTCAGATATCTCAAGGATTCATGATTGGTGTGAATCACAAATTCCTTACGTAATAGATAGTGCTGCCATACCGTTAAGGCTTGAATTAAGGAGCAAAACTCCTTGTCATAGACAAAATAGTTGACTGTAGCTCCTCGAAGTTTCTCGCTAAAGTAAGCAATAGGTTGGCCTTCTTGCATTAGTACGGCACCTATGTCTAATTCGGACACATCATACTCTACTTCAAATACTTTGTCAAAGCTTAGTAGAGCCAAGGTAGGGACTATAGTTAGCCTCTTCTTTACTTCCTCAAAACTCCTCTGTTCCTTCTCTCCTCATTTGAATTCAACATTTTTCTTTGAGAGTTCAGTGAGTAGAGTCACAATTGTACTAAAATTCCTTATAAAATTATGATAAAATAATGCCAAGCTATGGAAACTCCTCATGTTGGTTGAAGTGATTGGTACTGGCCATTCAATGATTGCTTTAGTCTTCTCTTCATCAACTCGTATGCTACCACTACTTGCAACAAATCCTAAGAATATCACTTCGGATTGGCTAAAGTTGCACTTTTTCAGATTGGCGTAGAACTGTTCAGCTCGGAGTTTTGCAAAGATGCTTTAGAGATGTTGTTGGGAAGCCTCTAAGTTAGGGCTATACACTAAGATGTTATCAAAATAAACCACGACAAACTTCCTTATTAATTTTCGGAGCACATGATTTATCAAGCGTATAAATGTGCTTGGCGCTTTGGATAGTCCAAAATGACATTATAAGCCATTTATATAATCCATGGCATGTTTTGAATGCAGTCTTCTACTCATTACCCTTGTATATTCAGATTTGATGGTATCTTGATTTGAGGTCAATTTTAGAGAACACTTTTGCTCCGCTTAACTCATATAGCATGTCATTGAGTCTTAGTATAAGATACCTGTACTTGATGATGATTTGATTGATTACTCATTCTCCAAGACTCATCTTTCTTTGGCACCAATGGGGTCAGCACAACAAAGGGGCTAAGGGACTCATGCACATACCCCTTCTTTATCAGCTCATTTACTTGCTTCTATGGCTTAGTAGCCAATTCAAGATTTAACCTGTAAGCAATCTTGTTCTACAGTATGGCACCAGGCTACAAGTAAATTGCATGTTCAACACCTCGGATAGGAGGCAGACCTTCTAGTAACTCATCTAGGAATAGATTGATGAACTTATCCAATAAAATTTTCACCTTGGTGGGCTATTCCCTCTCTATGGACCTCATCTCTAGTATTCTTCAAACCAGCAAATAGGTTGGTCTTTTGAGCTCCATCTCTCTTTTCAACATAACTTAAGTTATCACCAGAGCTTCTTTCTTCATGGTTCTGTTCAGTTGGGACTGCATGACCTTTACTTACTTAGCAGTCATAAGACTCAATTTCACCCTCCTACCTTCATACTTTAAGGAACATGTATTCCTCCTTCCCTCATATATTACTGCTTGATCAAACATCTATGGTCATCCAAGCAGAATGTGGGACACACTCATGGGCAATATATCATAGGGTACTTCATCTCGATAATTGTAATGTAGATCGATACAAATAGCTGTTTGTTCACCTGTAGGGATCCTTTATCATTAAGCCAATGTAGCTTATAAGGTTTTGAGTGGGCCTTAGTCGGCAATTTCAATTGTTGGACCATAAATACAGAGACTACATTGGTGCAAATCCCACTATCAACGATTAAGGCATACAGTGACTCATTCACCTTACATTTGATATGGAAGAGATTTTCCCTCTACTAGTCTTCAGGTACATGATTAACACTTATGGTCCTCCTTAACACTAGAGTGGCTGGCATAAAGTTGCCTACTTCGCCGTAGATGATTTCCTCCTTAGACAGCTTAGTCCATTCATCTTCTTTCAGCTCCTCTACTTCTTCATCAGTACTGTCTAATACAATAGTCGACACCTCGCCATAGATCATCATAGTTCTTTTGTTCGGACACTAAGCAGCCATATGTCCAAATCCTTAACATTTGGAGCACTTGATCTCATTCATCTTCCTGCTTGAACTTTAGCCTTTCTCAAACTTCCTTAAGACTTTCTTTTCCTCTACTTGGGTAGTCTGAGCAAGTTGGGGCCTTAGCAACTTTACTTGGTTTTGATTGCACAAGTCTGCTCGGAATAATTTGATTATTGCTAGGTCGGCTGACGGGTGGTTGGAACCTTCCCATTCAGTGCCTTTCTATCCTCTGGGCGGCTTCGACTACACCGTTAAGTGACCTAATATCTATGGTTTTTGGATATCTTCGATTTTTGGATATCTTCGATCTCATACTTTAGCCTATTGATGAATCGAGGTACATCCTTGACATAAGCTTCAATAATCAATCCTCCTTACCTCAACTCCTATAATCTTTTGAAGGCATCCTATAGATAGTAGCTCGACGCAAATCTCCTCTTCATGACCTTTTTAATCTCATCCTAATTCCTACCCTCACGTTCTCTTTTTCTTCTTCGAGTAGCTTGCAAGTTCTTCTACTACAGGGAAGCATAACTAGTAAACTCCAACATAGCAAGTCTAACCTTTGCATTGTCTGGTATTTCATGGAATTCAAATTGCTTCTCAATCTTATCTACCTAATCTAGGTAGTCCTTGACATCCCCACTTTCGAAAAAGCTTAGAATACGTACCTTCAACCCTTTAACTCTAAGGGCTTGTACATTTCTTTCTTTGGGCTCATAGTACTTCTCTGCTTTGTCATCTCTTTCCTCTTCTTCCTCAATTTCTTTATGTGCTAGCCTTCATCTAGCATCCTTACCTATTCCTTCAACTCAGGGTGGTCGAGTTGGGGCATTAGCTTAGCCAAACTAACAATTGCCTTGCTCTTACCACTTATATCCTCTAGTTGGGCTATTTCTAGCTCGTTGTCTATCTTTTTAGATAATAGTCACTGAACTATCTATTAAGTTGATGAGCCTATCCAATCAATCACCCACTAATTGAGGTGTAAAGCTTCTTTCTTACCCTTAGCCATTTCGAGCACTGCTTTCTTAGTTTCCTAGAGTTCCTTGAATACTTGAATTTGACATTGTTAGTTACCTCACAAAATTGATGTTTAAAATATTATTCAAAGTTCTTTCCGTAAATAACAATAGCAGATCAATAACTACTACTCTCGACAACAAGACAACTAAACAACAAACAAACAAACAACTACACTCTATTTTGTGTAGGAGAAACAGGGGAGAATAAAGCATTGAATTTTCCTCTACACCTTTTTAGTACCTAAACTCTGATGTTAACAACAAAACTTCTAACACTTAAAAACAGCAACAAACCACTCAAAGAACAAAGTAATAGAATCTAACTTCGAATGTAGCTAAACTTTGACACCAAGATGATAAGGTTGCCAAACTTTGACACCAAGATGATAAGGTTGCCAAACTTTGACACCAAGATGATAAGGTTTGGCATGAATGAATAGACGACGTCCAATATAGCATTAACCAATGAGGTGGGTTTGAATTGTGAGATGGTTCGACAATTAAATGATAGTCGAAGGTTGAGTAGGGGTCTTCGTGCATCAATGATGGATATGACGCACCAACTCCTCACACGAGCTTAGGTTGCACTTGATATGACACACAAGTATGGTTAAAGGTCACTTGATACTAGTTTACACTCAATAGACTAAATAAGAGTAACTTAAGGAGGATTTTAATGTATTTTTTGTTGTGGCCATTACAATATACAAGTATTTATAGTACCCAATTAGGGTAAATCCTAGGTTATAGTAAATTATAGAAAAGGATTCCTACTACATGAGAAGAAGGGGAATAATTTACAAGGATATCGATGTAATCATGCAAAAAGAATGTCTATTAGTAGAAAGGATAGTATGGATGTTAGAAAATAGGGATAGTGTACGTGTAGTTTGCTCATTTTATGGTCCCAATGACACTGATAGCCGAGCAAGAGTGGGTTTCTAATTAGGCTAGGTTTGCATCAGCAGTTCAGAAACTTGAACAGTTGGGATTGAATAGGGGTTGGTTCGAGGGTGACTTATTTTCGGGTTAGCCTTAAGTGATTGGCTCCTAACAACTGTCAGCTCCACTTCAACATTAGTGAGGTTAGCTACATCTTGATTTGAAACTTGGATTAGTACATAATGGAGGGATCGACTCTATACGTTGGTTTGTCACCTCGGCAGCTTCTTGGATGATGTAGAGTGCGAAGTAACTCAGCAGGTTGGACTGGAGTATACACTGTTCCTTGGCACAAAATTCACCTTGGATAAGTTGATAAACCACTTGAGTAAGCCCATGAGCTCAAGAGCGTATGATTAGTCTGTGATCCTTCTATGTTCTGGAGTTGCATAGCTACACAACACAAAAACAATTAATTAAGAAGTTAGATAAAGAACACTTATAGGAAACTATGCGATGTACAAGCAAGAAAGGGAATTTGTTCCCTTTCGTAGCACTAAATGAGCTAACCTCCATGATAATTCTACCTTAGTATAGTAAAAAGCAACAGTTAATACCTTCCTCTCCTCTTTAGTTAGCAATAACCTCTACCTTATCCTCATCATAAAAAAAAAAAAAATCTTTTAATGCTTATGGTATCTAATAGGGATCAAGGAATAATCACGCACTCTTGAACTTTGGGGCTAGCTTAGATGGTTCTTCGAGCTATCCAAGGTGAGTTATGTGTCAAAGAGCAACGCTTACCCTAATTTAACCTGTCGAGCTATTTCACTCTCTACACTATCTAAGGGATTGCTGAGGTTATTAGCTGACATGTCGAGCTAACCCCTCCGTGATACACTAGTCCAAGCATTAAATCATGATACAGCCAACCCTATAGTACCAAGGCCGAACTAACAATTGTCAAGAGATGACCATTTAAGGTTAACCTTAATGTGAGTCGCTCCTGAGCCAACCCTTATCCAGTCCTAGCAATCTGAGCTACTGAATTACCGATACAAACCAAACTTAATCAAAGCCCACCCCTACTAGGTTCATAGTATTATTGGAACCGCAGAATGAGTAATATTATACACACCTTGTCCTTTTTGACATCTATATTGTTCTTTCTAACAAAGGATATTCTTTTGGTGCGATTACATTGATCCCCCTATAAATCATTCCCCTTATCCTAACTGGAAGAAATCTTTTTTTGTAATTTCCTATAACCTAGGACTCACCCTAATTAGATATTATAAATACTTACAAATTGTAACAGTCGCAACAATGGCATATGGAGAATACATTGAACTTTCTCACTCTCTCGAGCTAAGTGTCCTCTTTTGCTTATTCTTGAGTTATTCTTATCTAGCCCATTGAGTGTGGACTAGTAGCGAGTGTGCTTCGGCCATACTTATGCATCATATCAAGTGTAACCCAAGCTCGTGTGAGGCATTAGTGTATCATATCCATCGTTGATACATGAGGACCACTACTTACCCTTTAACTGCCATTTATCCTTTGGACCATCTCATGGTCTAGATATTACCCTTTTGGTTACCCTTGATATTGGGCTTATGTATTTATCTACAAGTCTGTATCATTCCTGGTATTAGAGCTTGTCCATGTTTGAAGCTAGATTTTACTACTACGTTCATTGAGTAGTTTGTTATTGCTCTCATATGATAGAGATTCTATTGTTCACATTGGAGTTTGGTAGTTGAGAAGTGTTCTGTACTCTGTTTTCCCCTATTTCTGATACACAAAATAGAGTGTGGTTGACTGCTTATTTGTTGTGTAGTTGTCGTAGTTTTTGAAGTATTGGTTATTGATCTGCTTTTTTTATTTATAGAAAGAACTTCAAGTGTTATTATTAGACATCGGTTTTATGGAGTAACCATTAATGTCAGATTCAAGTGTGTAAGGCACTTTGGGAAACCAACAAAGTGGTACTCGATATGGCCAAAGGTAAGAAGGAATCTTCATACTTCAGTTAGTAGGTGATTGCTTCGGTAGGCTTATTAACTTAGTAGCTAGTTTAGTGACGTTTATCCAAGAAGACAAGCAATAAGTTAAGAATAGCTCCTGTAAACCCCTAAAAGTTTCAATCTAGTTTTTGAAATAGACTCAATTAGTTAGACAATTTAGGAGTCGACAGGGCTAATGAAAGAGAAAACTAAGAGAAAACCCTAAAAGAATTCATTAATCATGTAAGAAACTTTACTACCCTAAATGCATCTAAATGTTAAAGATTTCATTCAAAAGTGACAGAAACCCTAAAATGATCACTTTAAAGACATATGTACACTAATTCAACAGAATAAACCCTAAAACCCTAAATTGATAATATAACACTCATATTTTGCCAAATCATTAGAAAAAGATTAGAGATGACTTTCAATCATGCATATATGTGTTGAATCCTCAAGTAGTCCTTTAGAAACTAAGATAATGAATCATAGCTTACATTTATTTCTTCAGTATATGATTAAGATAGTCTTACTTAGAGTTAGGGGTATAGTTGAAGATTATGTTACAAGTAGTGAACTTTAATACTCGAATTAATACTCGAATTAATACTTTTTGCACTTGTTATCTAAAGTAATTTATCAAATGAGATATATAGGCTATAAAGACCTAAAGTAAGACCTCATCAACCATGGTTATTAATCAATTCACCAATTACCTCATTTCCTTCATTTTTCTCTTAATTTTCCTTAATTACTACATTATGTGCACAAATTTACATATGCTTAAGGAGGGTTGACCAAGTCAACACATATTGACCAAGTCAACAATTTAAAAAGTCAACAAAAGACACTAAGAGATGAAGAAAATATTTACTCCTTCATGATGGCTTTTCTTATCTTTTTTTCTTGATTTTTTTCTTCTTTTCTTTCTCCTTAAGTGTTGCCGTCCACTTATTCTTCATCTTGACCCCACCATTTGTTGTCTTCCATAATGAAAATAAGACAAAAGAAACAAACCAAAAATCTCCCACCGTTGCTGTGAGCTTCTTCTTCCTCTTTCACTTTCATCACTTCACTTTTTGTCTCCTTAATTCCAACATAAGCAAAGGTATGTATCTAAGTTACTTTATGTTGTTTTATCTTCTTCATTAGTTAGGTAATTAGGTAGATTAGAGAAGTAGGCTTGTGTTAATTATGATCATGAAGAAGAGGGCATAAAGTCATCATCTTTAAGTGTAGAAAGTGAGGAACCATGAAGGAAAGGGAAGAAATACATGTGTATGTTCTCTTAGGTATGTGTACATAAAGAAATACCAAATGAATACTTGTATGAGAACCTTTGTACATGAGTTTTAACCATGTACATAACCAAATTAAGACAATACCTAACTATACCTACTTATACTACACTAATTACACACTTAAAAACACAAAAGAATGGAATTAGGAAGCTTTTCTTAAGGAAAAGATTAGGCATACGAATTTGTGTATAAAAATACGCATCCAACCATATAGGTATATGAGTATGTATACATGGATAAATACGGTATAAGCCTAAGGAGATGTATAAGTATATATATGTATAAGGTATATGTACATAAGTATAAGGAAAGGAATAAAATATACATAAGACATGTACATATGACATAAGCATGAGGAGAGGCTTATGTAATCACATAATAAAGTAAGTGATGAGGTAAGCACATGATGACATAAGACATGACATAAGTAAGTGATGACATAAGAAATGATCTAAGCAAATGATGATGTAAGCGATGACATAAGCATAGATTAGAAACTAAGAAAAGAAGAAAAGTGTATCATAATTAGGAACCTAAATTAGTAAACCCTAATACACTTTCTAAAATGGATTATACTTAATTAAGTACATGAATTAGTCATAGCAAAGTAAAATCCTCTAAGTATAAAGATTTAAGGGTTAACTAACTCATTAAGTCTTATTAAGTATAAACAAAAGATATAAATATAAGTAATAAGAGCAATTAAGTGTTCATAGTTAAAATTTCTCTAAATTTAGTTCATATCGTAAAACACGAGTCATAACGTTCAAAACGGACATTACTGTATAAACGTATGTTCGAAAATGATGAAAAAAGACTATGAATTCATAAATATCAGAAATAAAACGAAAAAGATACAAATGGTTAAGAATAAAGTCTAACCGGATCAAAATTGAGGTAATGGAGTAGAATTAGGGAACTAGAATTATTAGTTAATTCAGTTACTTACTAGTGTTATTATCACATAATGATCAAGTGACCCTGAGGTGAGCGAGGACCTCCCGATCGATTACTACGATTAGGGCGAATCGCTATGGCTGAGTGAGTATTTACCTTATGATTCCATGCTTGTTTGTGATTGTAGATAATGGACTTAAGTATTATTGTTAATTGACTATCGTGTGGGGTTTAGGAAACGCTTGTGTATGATCTTGTGTGTGTAATTGTGAAATTATCTTAAGTACATAGAATGCTTTGTTTATTGCATGGTAGTATAGAAAGTGATTATGTGTACTATTGGATGATCACAGCATAATTTGAACTTAAGTATACTTGGCTTATAAAAAGAAACTGGAACATGCATCGCATAAGTATAATTCCGGCCGTTAAATCACACAGAGGTAAAAGAGAGGCCATTCGGGGGTTGTTATTATTCATTTATTGGTTCTGTATGGTGCACTTGTACAAAATGACCTTACCCTGGCCCGCGGGAACATTAGGCGTTGGAGGTGCCAACTACTTGGCTAAGGGTCGAGTTTAGAGGCCTTCGTTTAGGGGTGAGTGTGGACTGCAGGGGCCCACTCATGATTATACTAGAACTTGGTTTTTATGAAAGTAAAAGACTTATTTGATTTGAATATGGAGTGTGGAGTTCCGTAATAAAGAAAATTCTAGTATAATACCCGGATCTGATTGGTGCCGTGTATACTCTAACCCTGACTTTAGAGGGCGTTAAATCCGAGTTACGTATATGAATTAGTTAAGTATACATATTGTTTGGTATGCTGTTTGATCATTCATTCATATGCATGAATACAATGTACTTATAACTTGCTTGTAGTGTGACTGAGGGTTTTGCTCACTTGGCTGAGGGTTTTGCTCACTAAGCTTAGGCTTATACCCCTTTAGACTTTTGCTGCAAGATAGCTTGTTTGTAGAAGCTGGTCGAGGAATGCCACAGGTTAGCTTAGGGACTTGGGCAGGAGCGAGCTATCTTGTGTATTGAGAGAACAGTTAATGTAAATCTTTACTCATATACTTTTGTTTTCTTAGTAATGTAGACTTAGATGTACTCTCTTACTGTGTGATATAAGCTTTGTAGTTCAAATTTTATATAAATATGTTCATGTGATGATATCATGTGAATTTGTGTGTTCTTGGGAAATTAGTGGTTGTAAAGCCTTGTATATTGTATGAAGAGTTCTTGATTGGAAGGGTAACTAATCAAGGGTTCTTTGTACAGTATATGGCGTCTGCTACGACTAGGCCATCCTCAGTTCATGACAGCTCCACTAGAGAATGTGAGCAGCAAGAGTGAGGCAATGGTCAGTTTGGCCGAGTTAATGCCCTAACTCAACTACCTTGAGTCGAAGGAGTTGTTAGGGATACTAGATGAAGGCTAGCACTCGAAGAGGTCGAAGGAGAAGCGAAAGGAGATGGCAACGCAGAGGAGTACTATGAGGTTGAAGAAAGAAATGTATAAGCCCTTAGAGTCGAAGGATTAAGGATGCATATTTCAAGTTTTTCTGGAAGTAGTGATGCTGAAGACGACTTAGATTAAGTAGTTTGAATGCTACGAAGTAGCTGATAATGCAAAGGTTAGACTTACTGTGTTGGAATTTACTAGTTATGCCGCCTTGTAGTGGAAAAACTTGCAACCCACCTAGCGAAGAGAAGGAGAATGAGAACGAAAACGAAAAATCACGAGATGGGATGAAATGAAGAGGGTTATGAGGAGAAGGTTTATGCAGAGCTATTATCTTCAGGACACCTTCCAAAGGTTATAGGAACTGAGGTAAGGACGATTGATTGTTGAAGCTTATGCTAGGGAATTCCAGGTGTTGATTATCTAATGTGAAGTCAACGAGCTTGAAGACTAAATGGTATCTCGATTTATTAGTGGATAGAAATATGAGATTGGAGATATCCTAGAAACCATGGAAATTAGGTTACTTGATGACACAATTCGAGTTACCCAGAGGATAGAAAGGTGCCAAATAGGAAGGTTCTAACCACCAGTTAGTCGACCAGGTAGTAGCTAAACTGTTCTAATAGACCTGTGTGAATGGAACCAAGTAATATTGCTGAGACCCGACTTGCTTAAACCACTTGAGCAGAGGAGAAGGAAAGACCTACTTAGACCACCCACATTCTACTTAGACAACCATGGATGTTTGATCGAGTAGTAATATATGATGGATGGAGGAATACTTGTTCCCTAAAGCATGAAGGTAGGAGGTTGAAATTGAGTTCTATGACTATCGAGCAAGTAAAGGTCATATAGTCTTAATTGAGCTGAACTCTGAAGAAAAAGGCTTTGGTATTAACCCGAGTTGAATTGAAAAGAGAGATGGATCTTGAAGGATCGACTTATTTATTGGTTTGAAGAATTTTGGATTTGAGACTCGAAGGGGAAGAGCTCTTGCCAAGGTAAAAACCTTATTAGAGGAATTTGTTGACCTGTTTCCAGAGGAGCTACCAAAAGGTTTGCCCCCAATTCGAGGTGTTAAGCATGCAATCAACCTGCAACTAGGAATCGCATTGCCAAATAAGCCTGCCTATAGGTTGAATCTTGGGTAGGCTACCGAGTTATAGGAGCATGAATCCTTGAGATATTTAAAGAGCCAATTGATATGAATTAGGCCTCTGGACCAATCACTCTTAGCTAAGCTAGAGGACTTTAAGGACTCGTGCGGAGAATACCAGCTTGAAGCTAAAGCTGAGATGGGGATCTCTATGCTGAACTGATCTCCTATTGACTTGTCTATCAAATCCTTACATGTATCATATTTGCTCCTACCCAACAATGATGCCTTATTTTAGAAGATAGCTTAAGTTTATCCGAGTTGAGCTACCAGACCAACCATAGACATCTTATGCTAATACAATTAACTTCTCTACATGGCTAATTGACCCTTGACCTAATCCAGATCAAGTCAGCCCCTGAATGTAAATGTTATTTTGCTTCTGCTTACCTTATATCATATTCTCTAATCACCAAGCAACATGTGTCTTCTAATATAGTATTCTAGAATGATGATTTTTTTTTTTTGCGTACAGAATATTCTTTATGCCCTTTTCCCCTTTTAGTATGTTTTATATAACCTAATTGTAGAATACCCTTTTATCTTTTTATATATGTAAAGTAATCCTAGTAGATGGGTATATAAACCCCTACTTTCTTGCATGCAGACAATCAACTAATTAATATAGAATTATTCACTTTGAGAAACCTTAGTGTTCTTGTTATCATTCAGCTCTTACATATTCCCTTTAGCAATGAGTAATGGTGAGTGACCCTTTAGTTTGGATCGATGTGTCATATCTGGTAGATTGTAGGTCGACTAGGATCGAATAGTTCATCATATCCATTCAGTAGCTGCCCAAACTTTGCTAACTTTTTCTCTATTGTTTTTTGTTTACTTTGTTGTAGTGCTTCTTTATGTGTTCGACCCTGGAGATGCATTGGCTTCACTAGTATTAAAGCATGGTTCTACAATCGAGTGTGTGAAATTTCAATAAAGTCTTAGTTCACTTTGCTATTGGTGGCTACTATGTTCCCTTCATAGCTACTGTAGTGTGTTTGAGTGTACATAAGTGTAGTTTCATTATTACTCTATTTTCATTACAAAAATAGAGCAAGTTGCTACTGTTCTGTTCAAGTGATTGCTAGGAATTGAAGTTGTTAGTGAGTTATTAATTTGTTCGAGAAGTATTGTACCATGTTAAATTCGAGTGTTCAGGGTGATATTGGTGATCAGAGTAGTGGTGCTCAACCTCGTCATGGTCATATTGGTAGTAATACCCAAAGGTTAGTTGATGACAAACTTGACAGATTGACCAACCTTGTTGAGAGTCCAGTGATAGGAATGGAAGTTAATAGACAATAACCCCATGGTGTACAATACCATAACCCATTAGAAAATGCCCCCTGAGAGACACCATGGCCAAGACAATAGAACTAATCGCCCAATTTGATTGTAACGAGCTGGAGGAGTAGCAGACTAAGCTACTAGACAAAGATTAGAGTTGGAGGAGATTAAGGAAGATGGTGAGGAGTTGGATGTTGAAGAGTTTGAGGTGGAAGAAGAAGGAGCTGACTATTACTAAGCGTAGGGACGAAGACATCGAGTCCCTCAAGGGTTAGACAATGTCAAGATTCAAATTCCACCTTTTAGTGGAAGTAGTGATGTAGATAAATACTTGGAATGAGAAGAGAAGGTCAAGACAGTGTTTGAATGTTATGGGTATATGGGTGTTGTCAAAGTCTGACTTGCTGCACTAAAGTTTACTGAGTATGCTATTATGTAGTGGAAAAATCTGAATGCAGCCAAAAAAAGAGATGGAAGACAAGGTGTTAGAAACTGGGATGCGATGAAAAGGTTGTTGAGAGGTAGATTTGTATCCGAGACCTACCTATAAGATGTGTTTCTAAAGTTTTAGGAGCTTCACCAAGGAAGTCAATTTGTTGATGATTATGTTAGAAAGTTCCAAATGCTTATGATTCTGGCTGATGTAGAAGAACTTGAGGCTCGTACCGTATTGAGGTTCATTTCTATACTTTGACATGAAATTCACCACATTGTGGAGGTGTAGAGGTTTTTTTACCTCGAAAGAGGCAATAAAGATATCGCAGAGGGTTGAAAAATAGAGGAGAAGTGCTCCGAGCCAACTTAGGCCAACATTCTCTTAACCCCTAGTCCTACGCTAACGTATTCAAATTGAGTCGAGGAGGCCATGTAGGGTTGAAGATAGGAATGACCTATTTGATGATAGTTGAGCAAGGCAGTAAGGCCAAGCCAATTGGATAGGTTGACTTGAGGTTAGGCTAACCTCGAGGATATATGAGAAAGGACAAACCTTTGGATAGAAGACCAGTGAGGTGAAATGCTTTAAATGCTTTAAATGCTTGGGCTTAGGACATATAGCCATTAAATGTCTAAACTGATACATTATGGTGCTCTAAGGGGATATAGTAGATAGCACCGATGAGTGTGACTGTAAACCCCTAAAAGTTTCGATCTAGTTTTTGAAATAGACTCAACTATATTAGACAATTTAGGAGTCGATAAGGCTAATTAGAGTGAAAACCCTAAAAGAATTAATCAATCGCGTAAAAAACTTTTCTACCCTAAATGTTTCTAAATGCTAAAGATTTCATTCGAAAGTGATGGAAACCCTAAAAATGATTACCTTAAGGACATATGTGCACTAATCCAACATGATATACCCTAAAACCCTAATTGATAATATAATGCTATATTTTTGCCAAATCATTAGTAAAAGGTTAGAGATAACCCTCATTCATGCTTATATGATTCGAATTCTCAAGTAATCCATTAGGAACTAAGATAATGAGTAATAGATTATATTTATCCCTTAAGTATATGATTAAGAGAGTCTTACTTAGGGATAGGGTTAGGGTTATAGTTGAAGATTAGGTTACATATAGTGAACTTTAATACTCAAATTAGTACTTTTTTCGCTTGTTGTCCAAAGTAGTTTATCAAATGAGATATATAGACTATAAAGACCTAAAGTAAGACCTCATCAACCATATTTACTAATCAATTCATCATATACCTCATTTCTTCTCATTTCCTTCATTTTTCCTCTAATTTCCCTTAATTACTACATTATGTGCACAAAATTACACATACTTAAGGAATGTTAACTAAGATAACACATGTTGACCAAAGTCCAAAGTTGACCAAGTCAACACATGTTGACTAAAGTCAACATTTTGAAAAGTCAACAAAAGACTAAGAGATAAGGAAAATATCTCTTCCTTAATGATGGCTTTCTTTTCTTTTCCTTTTGATTTTTCTTTTTCCCTTTCTTACAATTGTTGTCGTCCACATTCTCCCTTCTAGACCCTACCACTTGTTGTCTTCCATTATGAAAATCAAACAAAAGAAACAAATCAAAACCTCCCTTTCCATGCCGTGAACTCCCATTTTCTCTTTCACTTTCATTACTTCACTTTTGTCTCCATAACTTCAACATAATTAAAGGTATGTCTTTAAGTTGTTTTATGTTACTTTATATTATTCATTAGTTAGTTAATTAGGTAGATTAGATAAGTAGTTATGTGTTTAGTGTTGTCTTGAAGAAGAGGGAACAAAGTTTCCATCTTTAAGTGTAGAAATTAGAACTTTTGAAGAAGAAGACAGGAAGACATGAGTATATGCTTATAAGTATGTACACATAAGAGAATACCAAAAGAGTATAAGTATGTGAACCTTTGTACATGAGTATTTATTATGTACATAACCTAACTTAAGATCATATCTAACTATACATACCTGTACTACACTAAATATATACATAAAAACACAAAAGCATGGAATTAGGAAGCTTTTCTTAAGGAAAAGCTTAGGCATACGGATTTTAGTATAAAAATATGTATCCAACCGTATAGTTATATGAGTATATATACACGTATAAATACGGTATAAGTCTAAGAATAGGTATGAGTATAAGTATGTATTAGGTATATGTACATAAGTATAAGAGAAAGGGGTAACATGTACATAATACATGTACATATGACATAAGCATGAGGAAAGGCTTATGTAAGCAAATGATGATGTAAGCGATGACATAAGCAAAAGATGATGTAAGCGATGACATAAGCATAAGTTTAGAAAATAAGAAAAATAAGAAAAGTGTAAGTAATTAGGTACTTAAATTAGTAAAATCTAATATACTTTCTAATTTAGATTATACCTAATTCAGCACATGAATTAGTAATAGCAAAGCAAAATTCTTTAATTATAAGAATTTAAGGAATAAAAGATATAAATATAAGTAATAAGAGTACTTAAGTGTTCATAGCTAAAAATTTCTATAAATTTAGTTCATAACGTAAAATAGAGGTCTTAACACCCAAAACAGATATTACCATGTGAATATATGTTCGGAAACGATGAAAAACGACTATAAATTCATAAATATAAAAAATAAAATGAAAAAGTTACATATGATTGAAATTAAAGTCTTACTGGGTAAAAGTTGATAGTAATTCAAGTAGAATTAGGTAATTAGATGTTTAGAATTAGTAGTTAATTCAAATACTTACTAGCGTTGTTATCACATAATGATCAGGTGACCCTGAGGTGAGCGAGGACCTCCCAATCGATTCCTACGATTAGGGCAAATCACTATGGCCGAGTTAGTATTTATCCTATGATTCCATGCTTGATTGTGATTGTAGATAGTTGACTTAAATATTATTGTTAATTGACTATTGTGTGGGGTTCGGGAAATGCTTATGTATGTACTTGTATGTTGAGTTATGAAATTACCTTAAATATAGAAAATGCCTTATTTATTGTATGGTAGTATAGAAAATGATTGTGTGTATTATTGAATGATCATGGTATAATTTGAACTAAACTATACTCGGCCTATAAAAAGAAACTGGGACATGCATTAACATTCATAGCATGGATACTATTTCGGCCGTCACATCACACGGAGGTAAAGAGAGGCCGTTTGGGGGTTAATATTATTGATTTATTTGGTTCTGTACGGTGTATTTGTACAAAATGACCTTACCCTGGCCCGCGGGAACACCAGGAGTTGGAGGCTCCAACCGCCTGGCTAACGGTCGAGTTTAAAGGCCTCCGTTTAGGGGTGAGTGTGGACTGCGGGGGCCCACTCCCAATTATATTAGAACTTGGGTTTTTTTTTCTGAAAATAAAATAATTATTTGATATAAGTACGGAACATGGAGTTCCATAGTAAAGTAAGTTCTAGTATAATACCCAGATTTGATTGGTGCTCTGTAAACTCCAACCCTGACTTCGGAGGGTATTAAATCTGAGTTACGTATATGAACTAGTTAAGTATGCGTATTGTTTGGCATTCTGTTTTATCATTCATTCATATGCGTGACTATAATGTACTTATAACTTGCTTGTGGTGTGGCTGAGGGTTTTGCTCATTAAGCTTAGGTTTACACCCCTTTAGACTTTTGTTGTAGGATAGCCTATTCGTAGAGACAGGACGAGGGATGCCATAGGTTAGCTTGGAGACTTGGGCAAGAGCGAGCTGTCCTGTGTAATGAGAGAGAATAGTTTATGTAGACTCTTACTCATATACTTTTGTTTATCTTATTGTTATAAAATTAGACATACTTAAACACTGTGTATTGTAAGCTTTATAACTCAACTTTTATATAAATATGTTTGTGTGATGATATCATGTGAATCTGGATGTTCTTTGGAAACTAGTGGTTGTAGAGCCTTGTATATTGTGTGAAGAGTTCTTGATTGGAAGGGTAACCAATCAGGGGTTCTTCTTACAGTATACGGTGTCTGCCACGACTAGGCCGTTCTCAGTTCGTGACAGTGAGCCCAAGAAAGAAGAAGATGTTGGAAAACTCGAATCCGAAGAAGAAGAGAAGACCTGTGTCTAAGCCAATAGGGAGAAGAAATGACCCTAGTCCTGAGACTAGTATTGAGTTCCTTGTTGAACTCTAAGGAGGACCAAAGGGAGAATCTGTTCCATACCAAGTATACCGTTAAAGGCTAATTGTGCATGATCATTGTAGATGGGGGAAATTATACTAATGTTGTTATATTGTCCTTTGTGCAAACGTTAGGTCTATCGACCCTAAAGCATCCTCAACCTTATAAGCTGTATTGGCTTCATGACAAGGGTGCTTTGCATGTAATTGAACAAGTGATTGTACTGTTCAATATTGGGAGTGTATATAGGGATGAAGTAGTGTACATTGTCATCCCCATGGGAGCTTCACATCTGTTACTTGGATGACCTTAGTTGTTTGACCGACGTATTACTCACGACAAGTACAAGAACACTTATGCCTTTGTTAAGGATGCAAAAAATATTATGTTACAACCCTTGACCCTATCCCAAGTAAATGAAACCTACAATCAGCTCACTTGAGCTAGTAAGAAGAATGCTTAAGTGATGAGCCAAAGAGAGCTCTGAGTTGTCGAACAGGCTAACGAATCTATGTTCCTGTTGATTAGAAGATTGTTGGAAATGAGAAAATTGGAGGATATCCTTGATGAAATTTGAAGCTTGCAAAATGAGTTTTCCAACCTATTCCCTGAAGAACTGCTTAGAGGACTACCTTTTGTTGAAGCATTGAGTACTGTATTGATCTATAACCAAGCATTACCCTGCCAAATTAACCTGTATACAAAATTAACCTTAAGCAGGCTACTGAACTAAAAAGATAGTTGAACGAACTCATAGAGCGTGGATATGTAAGGGAGAGCATGAGCCCTTGTGTTGTACCAACTTTGCTTATCCCAAAGAAAAATGGTTCATGGCTTATGTGCATCAATAGTTAAGCAATCAATTGAATTACTATCAAGTACAGATGCTAAATACCGAGGCTCAATGACATGTTAGATGAGCTTCATGGCGCTAAGATATTTTTGAAGATTGATTTACGAAGTAGTTATCACTAAATTCGCAAGAGGTTAGGTGATGAATGGAAGACTATCTTCAAGACTAGGTATGGACTCTACGAATGATTGGTTATGCCATTTGAACTTACTAATGCGCCAAGCACATTCATGAGGTTGATGAACCATGTAATGCGCCCTTTGATTGGAAGATGCGTGCTTTGATGATATATTGGTATATAGTGCCAACCTGAATGAACATGTTCAACACCTGCACAAAGTATTTGACATTTTGTAAACTGAGAAGTTGTATGGAAATGTAAAGAAATGTACATTTTGCCAGAGAGAAGTGATCTTCCTAAGGTTTGTGGTGTCAGGGGAAGGACTCCGAGTAGATGAGGAGAAGATCTAAATTGTTCTTGAGTGGCTGACGCTAAAGAATGTCACTGAGGTTTGAAGCTTTCATGACCTAGCTTCTTTCTATAGGGTATTTATCAAAAAATTCAGTACCATAGTCACCTCCTTGACCAAGTTGACAATGTTGCGAATCTTATATTTGAGTCTAGAAATGAACCTTGATATTGTTCAAGCCTCTAGTTCTTCTACATCGGCTCGGATCATAAGCATCTAGAATTCTCTCACATAATCATCAATAAATTGGCCTCCTTCATGAAGTTTTTACTACTTTGCAAATGTATCCTATAAGTAGGTCTTAGGTACAAATCTACCCCTCAACAAGCTCTTCATCTTATCCTAAGTTCTCATACCTCATCTTCAATCTCTTGCTCTGGCTGCATTTAGATTTTTCCACTATACAGTGGCATGCTTAATAAACTCTAGTGTAGCAAGTTGGACCTTGACAACGTCTGTATATCTATAACAACCAAACACCTTCCCGAGCTTCTCTTCCAACTCTAAGTATTCATCTACATGTCTACGTCCACTAAACAGCAGAATTTAGACCTTAACATTATTAAGTCTTCGAGGAGCTCAGTATCCTCTCTTTTGTGCTTGATAGTACTTAGCTTCAACTTCTTTCCCTTCATTAGTCTCTACATTTACTTCCTCATCATCCTCTTATATCTTCTCTAACTATAGCCTTCATCTAATAGGTTAGTCTACAACTCCTCTAGCTTTCTAAGGTTGAACTGGGCGGTTGGCTCAACTACCTTAGCCATAGCCTCTCTTTAGAACATTTTCAAGTGGGTTACACTGTGGCATGCCTTGGGTTGTTGCCTATTAACTTGCATTATGGTGACCAAACTCTTAATAAGGTTGGTGAGTCTGTCAAGTTTGTCATTAATTGAACTAGGAGTGTTACTACCATTTTGACCATAACCAGGTTGAGCACCACTATTCTGGTCTCCAATAACACCCTGAACACTTGATTTTGAAATGATATAATACTTTTCAAACATATTAACAATACAATACATAGGAAAACAATACTACCTTATTACCCAAAACTTTGACTAACTTACTAACAACTTTAATACCTAATAACAACTCAAATGGGATAGAAATGAACTTGCTTTGCTTTCGTAGTAAAAAATAGAGTAGTAAAGAACTATACTTACCAACATATAAACACACCATAGCAACTACGGAAGAAACATAGAAGCTACCAATAGTAAGAAAATCAAAACTTCACTGTAACTTCATACTCTCTCTCTCGAAACCATATTCTGATACTAGCAAAGCTGATGTGTATTTGGGGTTGGACATATAGAGAAATACTACAATGAAGAGAAAACACGAGGAAATAAAGAAAAGCTAGCAAAGTTTGGGAAGCTACCAAATGGATATGATATACCAATTGATCTGATCTTACTTGGCCTACAAATCACTAAATATGACTCATTGGTCCGAACTGAAGGGTCACTTACCACTACTCTTTGCTAAAGGGAATAGATAAGATTTGAAGAGTAATAAGAAGGCTAGGGTTGGTCAAAGGAAACTTGTATTTATTGTGATAATGAAGCTGTTGTTTATGTTCATTAGGTGGAGGTTTATATACCTATCCCATTAGGGTTACTTTACATGTATGAAAAAAAAAGGGTATTATACAAATAGGATACATAAAATATACTAAAAAGGGTAAAAGAAACAAAGAATATTCAGTATGGAAAAGTAAAGAATCTTTTAGAATGTTGTGCTAGGAGATATGTGTCGTATGGTGGTTGGTCGCTTTGGAATATAGTATAACTTGGACGAAATGAAGAAAAAGAGGGTATGTGGTTATAACTGACTTGACTTGATTAGGTCAGTCTTCAGCCAATCAGTTACTAATGAATATTCACCTCAAACTAGGGTTAGATCTTGATCGGTTCAAGAGCTTGGCTTTGGACAGTTGTTGAGGCGTATATGTTTAAATGTTGTCAAGATTATGGTGAAGTTGCTTAGCAGGTAGGCATGCTTACTTGGAGGGTCGGTACATCTGTTCAGCAGTTCTAGAGATAATGTTAGTACATAAGAGAGTTTGATACTCAAGTTAGTAATAGCGTAAATCATGGAGGTCGGAATTGGAATTCTTGTCTTAGGTGGAGCTATGAGCCATTATCTTCCTTGTAAGTCCTTAGAGTCCTTTAGCTCGGCTATACTTGTTTGGTTTAAAGTGTTGATTCCTATCAACACCTTGTCAATAGAAGCTTAAAACTTTTGAGTTAAGTGGTTGAAATGGGCCCATTAGTGTTTGTTGGCTTAGCTATTTATTGCTCTTAGCCTAGAGCGTTACAAATGGTATCAGAGTTGACCCCCTACTAGTATGTAGATAATTTAAGTCTGGCTTTGATTTATAGAAGAGGTTCAAGGAAGGCGGGGAGTATCATTAGGTTGGTGACTCTTGGCATGCTTTTGAGATGAACTATAAGTAGTGAGTGGCTTCAATTATACACCAAAAAAGGGGAAGATTTTGCCTAATTGTAAGGTGTCACAACAAAGACATCACATGTTTACGAAGTGAAGATTATGAGACCCTATGGTTACGTATTTTACATGGATTGTTGGGGGTTATAGTATTAGTTTATAAGACTATAGTCGTAAACACCTTATCAATACAAGTTTGAAACTTTTGGGCTAAATGGTTGAAATGGGTCTATTAGTGCTTATTGGCTTGGCTATTAATTGTTTTTTGCCTAAAGTGTTACATTATGGCTTGGGAAAAACTCAAGTATAATCAAAATATTTAAAGCACAATGTATGTCTAACTCGAACAACCTACTTACTCAACCACTTTGCTTATAAGGGTTTATCAGTTCAATCGAAAACCTCAAAAGCTTGTTCAAATACATACTCTCCTTGCTAAACAATCATAAGAGAAAGTTGAGAGGTAAGTGTTGATAAGTAATTTTTGTTTAAGGCTTGAGGCACTAGTCGATCTATATGAAAGCCGTGCTAAGTTGTTTTAGCCAAATATAATCTACTTCATTAATCTGAATCATGCTTAAGTACCACTTGCATGCTCTTGAAAAGAGTTTAAGCTAGATTGGAAGATCGTAGAATAGATTAGCATAGGTCATAATGTAGGTTATAGGAACTTAGGTCATCAGGCCTAAAATGATTAAACTTGACTCAAGAGTTTGAATGTTTAAATTATGGTAAAGGACGCTAGCAAATCGATAGATATTATGCCTAATAACCGTTAGTTGCTCTCCTCCCATTTTAGGTCATGGTTTAAATGATCTAACCACTCCATGGAGATGGTTAAGCTTGGTTTGTCAATAAATAGAGGATTAAAACCTAAAGTAAACTCTCTTTGATTACTTCACTCTTACCTTACATATTTTTATGCATTTCCCTTTCTCACTATCTGACCTAGGCATTAGAGTATAACTATACTAGATAACCTCGACTCCTCTCTTTACCTACTTTCGTTTTGTTTTTTAGATCACAAGCCCATTATAAAGTTCAAGTGATAATAGAATGGATTGTGTTCATAGTAGCATTTGTTGAAAATACTCTTGGTCATTAGATGTCATAGTTAGGTAAATGTTAAATAAGTAATTTTAATTAATAATAATTGTTGAGGAGAGAATGAATCACAATTTTGTCTTATAGATTCCTATATTCCTCCTTGAAGCTGGAATTGTTTGTTTCATTGAATCATAATTTCACCATTTAAATATACTTTCAAATATGTAGAATGAAAATAGAACCTGTAATTGTTATTCTATTCTATTTTAGTCCAGTCCTACATACCAAACATGACATCAGATTCTTCTCCCCCTTCTTGAACTTTTGTTACCTTTTTGAAAGATATTAATCGTATAATATTAGTTTCTTGCTTTGAATTGCTTTAACATTAATCATCTTAAGATAAACTTTGGATTTTGCTTCTCATCTTATTTATTTTTTATTTATCGATTTTTTTAAATTTCATTTTTCATCTTTCCTTCTAAAAATTAAAAGGAAAATGTTAAATTACTAATACGGCCCTTTATGTTTACTTCATATGCACTTAACCTCTTATTTTTGAAGTCATATGCTTAAACCCCCATATTTTTTAATAATGTATATTTTAACTACTTTTAGGGGTTTAAATGCAATTTTTATTTCTTTCTTTTTCTTTTTTTTTTCTAAAGATTTAGGAATTTTAGTAGATGATTTTAAAAATAAGAAGGCTAAATGCACATGATGCAAATATAAGGAGTGTATTTGCAGCTTTATCAAAAAAGAAAAGGAAAAGGTAAACAAAAGAGGGATATCTTAGGAAATATAATAATTTTTTCCAGTTCCCCTCGTGCTTCTATTTAATTTGAAAGAGAAGAAAGTATGTGGAGTATGAAGAAAGATTTAATAGATATTACACATCATATATCATATACAAGTAGCGTGTAAATATGAATAAAATGTTGATATGAATGTCATGCCCTAAACTTAAGAAGTTGTAATGGTCTTACTATATAAATCAAGCTACGCTAGAAGTTATTTCCTTAGTTGCTAATATAGGTATAGTTTACATAAAGCGAATGACAACTCAACCAGCTTTGAAGTAGATAGATGGGCACCTGTAGTATATAAAACTCATGAAGCAACACTTTATAACATATATATTCTTATACTTATAAATAAATCGGTTCAATACATTACATTATATGCATTAAAAGTCCAAAGTTTTTAAAAGAAACTTTACATCTCCATAATAAAAATACATTACATATATTTATATATAACAGCTATCCAATGAAGATTATAAGGTTTCCTAAGAAGGCTTTATAATCTTCTCACAAAAGAAAAACAAAAGAAACCTGGGTTTCATTCCATTCATTAAACTTTTTCACTTCACTTCTCAACCTGCTGGAACTAACCTACGGATTAGTGTATTGAGGCATCTTTTAATACTACTCTATGCCTACAAAATAATCTATTGGGATGTAAGCTCAACTAGTTCAATAAGAAAGGATGGAGTCATAAGAGTATATTAATAAGCATGGTTGTTCACTCATTATTTTAAATGTAAATGTAATAGAAAAATGACGTAATATCTTACAATGTTTAATCAGTCCATTGTAAGGTTATAGTAATTTTGCCCACTCTAACTTGGATTTCAAGGAGTTTCAATGCTACACTATTAGACTAAATCTAAGCTTTTGCAATGGAAACATTTCTCCACCCTATACCATATTCTAACAATGGTTCCTAACTTTGCTACGACCTCCTCTTTTGTGTCATTAAGTTGACTAAGGGCAAGAAAATGACCATTTCTGCTATTTTCATCAAAGTGTTGGTATTTAGTTCGACAATCTAATCGTTACCCCTATTAGTTATCGTAAATGTTGAGTTGGGTCTTTAATCAATTCAAGATTAGTTTGGTTTATCATGTTAGCAACCAAGTGCATATACATAAGACAAGATATATCAAATAAAAAGCAGCATTTGAAGTTAAACTCACAATCACTACTCAGTATCATAAGTACACACATGGGATACACACACACACATTCTAACAAGCATTCTTACTCCTTCAAGTATCCTAACATGATACTTTAATATGCTACTAAGTATAGATCCCAACTTACTTAGGTTTATGAGCACTCTATTCTTGATAGTTGCCTCCTTATTCTTTAATTCACCATAGAAATATATAATAAATTAGTTTCAAGCCTTAATTCCTTAATCATTAGTTAATTTTATATGTTTATGATTGTTTAATCATAAATTTCTTAAGTTAATGTCACTTATAAATCATGATTTTTTAACCGATTAATGAATTTTACAATTTATCCTAATTAGCCAAATCCTTTAAGTTATTATCTAAGTAGATTTATAGTGGTTTTCTTGAGTTTAAAATCCTCTAAGTTTGGTTCTAAAAAGTTTTATAGTACTTTTCTTCAGTCCAAAAATCTTTTAAGTTTGGCTTTGAGTAAATTCATAATAAATTTCTTTAGTTAGAAATCCTTTAAGTTAAACTCTTTATTAAAAAATCCTCTAACCTTGTTTTCTATAGAAATTTTAATATTAACATACTCTGACTAATCCTCTACTTTCCTTATTTTAAAATTTGCTTAAGAATTTTTGCCTTTAACTTATCCTTAGATCATCAATTTAGCGCATTATTCATTATTAAAAATCCTTTGAATCTTTCTCTACCTTTTATCAATGTCTTATAATTAGTGTATTTACTAGCTTGCTTTTAATTTATAATCATAACATCAACTGAAAATCAACAATAACACTTCAAATACCCTTTCTTCAATTCTCATCACTTTCCATAATTTCATTTATTTCACCATAAGTCATTAATTATATCAAATTCTCTAAATTGTTCAAATACCAACTTCCATATTTAAGGTCAACTACGGACTTCCCTTAACTCCTCATTGTAACAATCAATCCCAATCACTCCATAATAATATCCTTACACCTTATGTGATTCAAACTCAGTAGTTAAGTAAGATTATCAAAGAAAACATATTATTTTCACTAAAATATGCTATTTTAAGCATCATTTTAGCTCAAAAATCGACTAAAAATATGGAAAATAATATCACAAAAAACTCTGACATAGCAATTTAGTATTAATTTAAGATAGTTTACAGAGAAAATTTGAAGTGGAAACTATGTTATTAATCTAATTTATTTCAATTTCGAAAATTGTCTGATTTTATTGATTTCTTAAGAACATATATATTAGCGACTAAATTTATATAATTTGATATTTTTCCTAGATTCTATACATAAAAATATATAAAAATAATTTTTTTCATATTTTTCTGGGCATTTTTAGTGTTTTTTCAAAACTTAATAAAATAGGACTAAAGATGGACACTGATTGGAAAATTGGCCTTTAGCCACCGGTGATTGCCCCCTCCTTGTTGGTGGCACTAGATGGTGGTGGTGGCTTTTGGTGTTGGTGGTGGTTACACTCTAGCGACTCTTTAGGCTGACGTAGCTCCCAATGCTTAGATTGCACTTGTTTTGTGTTTAATTTTTCCTAATCTGCTCTTTTAATCTTCAAACTCCCTACTAAATTTTCCTAATCACTATTTTGCATGAAAAATATACTAGAGAGAATTTCCAGATTTTTAGAGTTGATTTTGTTACACTATTTGATTTTCTTTCTTTCTCTTCAATTTCCTATGCTTAAATATGGATTCCTTTTGCATGTTAATCTCTTCCCCAAACAACAGTAGTTGACCTAAACTATTCATTCGCTTAATACGTGATAATTCTAGCTACCATGATTTTTCCTATAATTTTTAATGATTTTTTGTTGATTTTTCTTGGATTATATTAGGATATTTTAGCTATATATGGGTATATGTACATAATTAAAAATTATATATGACGTGTACATAAATATTATAAATATTATTTTATGTGCCAAATAAATTTTATTATATATCTACCTAATCTCTAAAAATTTACAAACTAGTAAAACTTATTTTATGTGATTATGGTAAATAATATATAATATAATTAATTTGTACTATTTTAATTATATTATTATTTTATTATATTTTTTGATATTCAGACCTACGAGTTCTCTTTGTCTAGTGTCCTAAGCCCATATGTAAATTTTTAAGTTAATATGGTTAGTTTTATCAATATTCTAAATTTATTTACTCCATCCTTAATTATTGAATATTGAGCTCATAATGAATATTAATAAAAAAATAATTTTCAAATCAATTACTATGTATAATTTATATATAATATATATTAATATTTTATAAATAATTAAATATTATATATACATAATAAGTAGTGTTGAATCCTTTTTCGTGAACTACAGCAAAATAATTCTTTCTTAATTCCTCCTCCCCGATCGGTCCACCAGGACAAAGGGAATTAGATGGAAAAAGATGGAGAAAAATGATGCTTGAATAATAGTAGCAAATAGGTCGTTGGAAGGTAAACCGTAAACAACCAACTTCAAAGATATTTACATCATCAATAATGAAGGGGGCAGTGTATACAGGCCCGCCCATCATCATATAATACTAATAATAATAATAAAAGAAATTCGAAGATATTTGGCAATCCTCTAATGACGTCTGACAGTCCAACGCACCCATACCCCTACCCTCACCCACCAGCCCTTTCAATTTTAAATAGAAAAACTTAAAATTTAATAGATCCAACCGGCCAGCTCTTTCCACCTGTCCATCTTACTAGGAATATCCTCATTGGATATGTATTTACATGTGTTTTTTTTTATTTATTTATTTTATTTACATTATATAAATTTCTCCCCTCCTCGTCATTTTCGTATATATAGCTGTTTACACTCAAAACTAATTGACACATGCAAACACTCAAATAGAAACAAATTTTCGAATCATATTGCAACTACAGATTCAAGGAATGGGTCTCAAGGTCTGCTCCCTATATTTCTTAAATATTGAACATTTTTTTTTTTTACCCTTTAATAATTACAGCAATTGATGAAACAGTCTTGGATTTACGATGCTTTGAGATGATCTTTGAATTGCATGGTTGCTTTGATCCTTGATTCAGAGATGGGTTTTGATTTTATCGTGGAATTTCAGTTTCTATCTTTTTTCTAAGGTTTAGCGGGTACGATGATCTTTGTAATGATGTAATGCTTTTAGGGCAATTTTAGGAAAGTTCCAAGCTTTGGGATTATCGCCTGGTCTTGGCCCCGTCCCGTCAACCACTGTTTATTATCTGTTTTATTCTGGGGAGTTCTGTTTTTAGGCAAGATGAGATCTTTGAATGTTTGTTTGTTTTAATCCTTGAAAAGTATTCATGATTGTGTATGATTTGTGTAGTTTATGGGAATCTGTTGCAACCCCACTCACATGCACGGAGAAATTCTAGAGGCGTGAACTAAATCCTGATTTTGTCTGCTGCAACATGAACTGAATCTTAATTAATTGGACCGGCTACCTTTGCCTACGCACTGGTTAAGCACAAGTATTCATGATTGTGTATGATTTGTGTAGTTTATGGGAATCTGTTGCAACCCCACTCACATGCACGGAGAAATTCTAGAGGCGTGAACTAAATCCTGATTTTGTCTGCTGCAACATGAACTGAATCTTAATTAATTGGACCGGCTACCTTTGCCTACGCACTGGTTAAGCACAAGTATTCATGATTGTGTATGATTTGTGTAGTTTATGGGAATCTGTTGCAACCCCACTCACATGCACGGAGAAATTCTAGAGGCGTGAACTAAATCCTGATTTTGTCTGCTGCAACATGAACTGAATCTTAATTAATTGGACCGGCTACCTTTGCCTACGCACTGGTTAAGCACAAGTTGTGCAATTCAGGTGGCCTTCATTCGTGGCCTCCTGGTATAATTTTCCAATGATAGTGTATAGTTTTTCACCTCTGTGTGAAATAGCTTATAAGTTATACATGTATTTCTAGGCAAGATTAGCGAAATAAAACACTGGTTTAGAGGAGAGAAATTAGAGAGCTAGATTTAGACATGGGATATTAATTGCGGTGTGTATCTTGTTAGTTGCTTTTAAGTGGAGTACGTGATGTGAAAGAATTTCACAACTCTACTTTCTCTAGGACTTCTTTGGATATATTCTCTTTGGTGTTGTGTGAGTTTAATGCTTGCTAAAATCATCATTATTTTTTCGCTTCTTTTGCTTGTCTGTTTCTTTCTTTTCTCTTCTTTCCTTCCTTCCTTTTCTTTTCCTCGTTTTGGTTTTCTTCATTTTTGGATAAATATGAGAGACTGATTGTTTATGTGGAATGATGATTGATGAGTGAGTAGTGAGAACACCAGCTGGCAGCTTGATATCATTTTAGGTGGTTTAAGATCACCATATATGTTTATACAAGATTCACAACTCATGGGTATCAATTTTTTTTCTTTTTACCCAATAAACTAACATGAAGTTTAAGATTATCAAGTTTGTCTCTTCACGATGCTATTTCTGTCTAATTCTTGCTCCCATTGATATCTGGATGTATTTTTATAGGGTCTGTTTTATGTTAGCATCTCTATCACTAGGTTTAAAACAGGACGTAACCAACTTGGTTTTTGCAGGAGGAGTTTGAGGAGTATGCCGAGAAAGCCAAGACCTTGCCTGAGAACACCACAAATGAAAACAAGCTTATTCTTTATGGCCTGTACAAGCAAGCCACGGTTGGTGATGTGAACACTGGTGAGTACCTTGATGGCACTGTCTTGTGAATTTAATGCACCTGCATATGGCTTGTCTATCCTGTTTCCTGCAATATTATCCCAATTGGGTCATCCCTATGGTTCTATCGTGCTTGTATTTATGTGTGTGTTTAATTTAATTTACAGCCCGACCTGGAATGTTTAATATGAGGGACCGTGCAAAGTGGGATGCATGGAAGAACGTAGAAGGTAGATGGAGGTTCGATACACTGGTTATTTAATAAAGATGGTCTCAACCAATTCTGAAATTCTTCATTTATTTTGTTCAATTTCAGGGAAATCTAAGGATGATGCAATGAATGAGTACATCATGAAGGTCAAGCAATTGATGGAAGAAGCTGCTGCCTCTGCTTGATTCAGTCCTCATCCTATGAAATTTCTCTTTTCCTTTGTGTTTGGAAGTTAAGAAAGGCTCTAAATAAGCTTATGTATCACTATGCTTCGTTGTTAAATTATGCCACTGAATCCTTTAGAGATTTTGCCGGCGTCTTCTTTTGCCACAATTCTTTGCAGCCTTCTAAAATATTTCGCGTTTCATGTTCTATAAAGTACTGCAATGTGTTTCCTATAATGCACAAACACTACGCTTTTAGCCATTTTACCGCAGTTTCTGATCTTCCGGATTTCCTGTTGTAAGAAAACACATCTATTATAGTTGTTCCTGCGTTTTAAGTTTAAAATAGTTAGTACGTACAAACAATTTCAGATTTTTGTCAAAAGCAAGGGTTCTGTTTCTAATGAGATAGTTGAGACTACTTTTTCCCAACAGCGATCGCTCTGATGCATTGATCCTGCAGCTTTATTTCCTTTTTATCCGCGGTTCATTGGGTATAGAAAATAAAAGTGCGCACGTGATCCGTGGAATTGCATGCATTTGAACGTGTGGGATGCTCCGTTAGCAGAAACTACAAAGTAGTGAAGAATGATCCTCCGATGGGATAGATAGAATAGTTACATTTACCTGAGTTTAAGTTAAATCGAGACAATATAGTATAAGTTGAAACTCGATTCGAAATATCAAAACTTGAATTCATTGGAGTTTAGAATTTTAAGTTTTATCAAAACTTGAATTCATTGGAGTTTAGAATTTTAAGTTTAAGCTTGGCTGGAATTGAGAATCAACAAGCTTGAGCTCAAATTCAAATTTGACTTAATTAAGCTCATTTAACTTAATTAATTTAAAGTATATTTTCTTCTAATTATGATAATATTAATATTGAAACTCGAATGAAACTCAACTATTTATATTTGATTCGAGTATGGTTAAGTTTATAAGCTAATTAAGTTAAACACTATAAAGGTTGAGTTTAATTCGACTTGATTATTTTTTAGTTGAACTTAAGTAAAAAATGGGTCAAACTTGAATAGTTTTTAAATAGTTTGATTCATTTACTCTTGTTAATAGGATATTTTAAACATCCCAAGATTTATTGCTGCAACTTAAAAAAAAAAAATGTGTTCTTATGTTTATGCCTATACATGTGGGTAAAATTAATCTATATGCATAAATTTTAATTGAAAAAATAAGCCACACTTAATAAGAGAAATAAAAATTTCTAGTTGATTTTTTATAAAATAAATAATGAGAAATTAGATGAAGCATATAATATGCTACAAATGCTAGAACTAAAAGAGGATCACCATGCTAAGGTCACGATGGCATTAATTTATTTTAGCATTCTACACCACCTTTAAGCGAATTGATGGGGCTTAGCGTAATCTGCCCGTAGACTAAATCTTTAGTAGCACTATATAGGCAAGAGCTCCTCTTGTTTAGCTTAAGTTTGACTATTTGGCTTGACTTGCTTTCCTTACCATTTGGACTAAGTCAAAACTTTAGCTTACTAATCGTAACCCACTCTAATCAAGCAATAGCTATCTTAGGTCCATCCATTTAATTACTATTCTTGCTTACCTCATCACCAACAAGCATTTTTATTTATTTATTTTTCTTTTTTTTAGGGTGTTTTTGAGGTGGTTGGGTGCAAGTGTTAGTAGACATTCTTAGCATATGGGCTTGGTAAAGATGTGCTATGGTGTCTAAAAAGATATATATCTTTTTAACAAGATATACTTTCCTTTTAAAGAGATTCAAATTCAGATATGCCAAGAGATATCCTTCCCGATATATCTTTGGCCCCATCACTTATGAATACGAGATGAGGCCCTTAGGTATAGGGACACTCTCTTTCCTCTTTGCTCCTTTAGCATTTTCATCCTTTTATGATATTTGTTAACTTAGGCATTAAAGTAGCTGAACCAAAGTATCATCTAATGCTATTCAACGGCCTTTTTTTTTTTTTTTATTTTGCAAGAGATCGCACAACAAAGTGAAGAGTACTTATCAACACTTTCAAATACAATCACTAAAACTATAAAATCTTATAGACCTACAATAGAAGGAAAAAAAATTAGTTTAGGTGCCTAAATAAAAAAAAAAAAATTCTTAAACTTCAACCTTATCCAAGGCAAAATCCAAAACAAAAATGTTGGTTCCATATTCCAAAATTCAAATCCCATAATAAATTGATGACTAAATATGCGCTTATAGAAACCTATAATATGGAGTTAAGAATTGAAATATAAGGAATCATTAGAAAAAGTGAAACATAATTATGACCAAATAGTAAGATATGTATTTGGATATTCTCCTTCAGCTAGCAACTACACAATATAACATGATCCTATTATTGGTTAATTAAAACCTAAAAATTGCTAGAAAGAACCTCATGTTAAAAGAATGTAGCCATGTGGTCTACTAAATTTGTTAGGAAATCAACCACTTACTCCTTTAAATTGATGACTTTTATGTTTTGGTAAATTTAGTGAATTAGGTCAATCTCTTCTCTTTCTAGTTGATTTTAGCTCCAATCCTTTCACCCCGACTTTGTTTCATTTTCTTTTCTAACCTAGTTTTCCACCATAAACTCTAACTTAACAGCTACCTAAATTGTTATAAAACGAGAGTTAAAATAATTTGGCACTTGTATATAAGTTTATTAAATATTTTGAGAGTTGTGAGTTATAGATATCCTTGGGGAAAACATGTAGAAGCTTAACAAATGGTAAAACAGGTTTTCGTAAATGGCAATCCTACCATGTTTGACTACTCGCCTATGTTAAGTTTAGTTAAAGTCAATTGAATTATATTTGACCATATGATGTCTCCAAACCTAGAGAGGACTTATCGAAGGTAAACAAATCAAGACGAGGATAAATTTAAAGCCAATAGAGATGGCCAAACTAAAGGCTTTACCTACAACCTGTCCAATAACCGGCTTTAGTTAACCAGTCCTTTGTAAAAGCAGCGAGGTTACTTCTTTTCTATATTTTATTATTTTCTTTTAGTTGCTTCTATTTTACTGGCTTAATATTTGTTAGGAAGTTAATATTCATTATGTCATTTAGATATTTTAGGTGTTTGAGTATTTTTTTTATATTTCTTTTTTTTTTTTGGTTTATTTCCTATCATGTCCGTTTACTTCATTTAAGGTTTTAATCCTATATAAATAGGCATAGGTTGTAATGTCTTGATATTATTCTTGCTCTTATCAACAATCTATTTTGGTTGTGATGAACATTGTTTTTGTCGATCATTCATAATGTGAGCTCTACAGTTTCACGTAATTATTTTTTAAGCGGATAATTTAGGGTATTAATAAAACTAATCCGATCAACCTAAAAATACATGAGTAGGTTGAAGATATTAAATGAGAATACCCTATAGACTCAAATATTAGAAATATAATAAAATAAAGAACAATATAGCTAAAATAGTGTAATTTAATTATATATATATTTATCGTAAACATATCGAATAGGATTCAATAGTTCATAAATATTTAGAGATAAACTATATATGTAATAAAAATATTATATGACATAAAATTATGTATATAACATATGTGTATATGGTGTATATAATTTTCAAGTATATGCACATATCCTTAATTAATTAAAATACTCGAATAATGGTATTTGAAGCCAAAATCACATGGGAAAATCATAAGAATTAATTAAAAATTCAAACAAGAGAATGTGGCAATTGGGAACAAGATCCTTAGGCATGTGTATGTTTAAAGGCCAGTTGTTGGGATTTTGGAATGTTAAAACATGCAATTAGCTATTTAAAAACTTAATTTTTAGAAGAGAGATAGAAAGTAAACTCATTTTGATACTCCAAACTAGTTCCAAAAATACTATCCAATAATTTCTACATGTTATTAAGGATTAAGGAAAATTTATTTAGGATTTAAGGATTAAAAGGAGAAAATTAAGAAAAATTTACAAGGATTAGTACGTATAAGAGGATTTGAAGGGAATGTATGATGGAGGAGCAGTTGGGAACTAACCACCACCACTACCTAAAGTCGTACCTAACGCTTGGCCGTGTTGGGAAGGTTGGGGCTATTGGTGGTGGTTAAAGCTCTACTTTCCAGTAAGGGCCAATTTTAACTCGATTTTCAAAAACTTATAAAAAATAATAAAATTCTTCAGAAAATTTCAAAAAAATTCATTTCTATATATTTTCATGTATAAAATCTAGAAAGAATATTTTTTTTGGTAAAAATTTAATATTTGTAATATATATGCTTAAGAAATCAATGAAATTGAGCACTTTGTGATGTTGAAAATGACGTAGTTTTGATCTTGAAATTTTTCTATAAACTTTTCTATGTTTATACTAAAATGATATGAAGAGATTTTCAACAAAATTATTCTCTATAATTTTTATGAAAATTTAGCCCTAAAATTATGATTAAAAATAGTATTCTTAAAAGGAAAAAAAATAATAAATGTATTTTTCTTAATAACCTCACTTGGATTCTGAGCTCCACTTATAATTGATGTATACGGTAATGTAAGGGTGTTGTTGAAAGGGGTTTCATTGAGGAAAATTACTAAAATCTAGTATGTACCTTAAAATGTGTAGTTAGTATTATGTAAATTTAAAGAATTGGTGGGTGCTGATATGATATAATGGGAATGTGGAAGTAACTAAGTTGAGGAAAGTTGTTTGAAGTGTAAATTTGCTGTTATAAATTGATTCTTAACTGTAACATGGAAGGAAGCAAGTAGAGTAATTAATTGTAGATATTGATTAAGGGCAGATGATACCTTAGAGGATTCTGAGAGCGAGTTTTTCATTAAAATAGTAACTAGAGGATAACTTAGAAGTAAGACTTATGAATAAAACATAAGAATAGGGGATTCAGAAGATTGTTTAGAGGATGATGTTCCTAAAAACTATATAAATAATAGCATCAGAGGGTATCTTAAAGGAAGTAAGAGTAATGGTTTACTGGATATTAATTTAGAGGTTTAGTCAGAGATGAAAATTCAAAGAGAAGCATAGATAGGGAAGGCTCAAAGGCTGAGTTAGAGGATGAACTTTTAACAAACTTAAAGTTGACTAAGCTTCTTAAAGGATACCTTACCAAAAGATCTAAAGTTGAGTAGATTACATGATTGGTTAACAAGGTAGCTTAGAGGATACTTGAGGTGGAAGTATATAAGTATTTGCACTCAAAAGTTGTTTTAGAAGGTAATTCATGAGAAATTTTAGATGGTTATCAGACTTAGGGGATAATTTTGTTAAAACTTTTAACTTTGATATGGCTCAGATAATAATTCAAATGCTTTTTAGTTTTAGAACTTCATGAGTGATTTAGCTCAAAAAGGAGCTTAAAAGGTGTTTATAGAAAATCTTGATGAATTACCAACCTCAGAGATTGATGCAAAGGCTAAATCTGTAGTGAATAGCGATGTCTATGTGGTGTAGAGGATATCTCAAAAGCTTTTTAAAGATACCTTAACTCAGGGTTAGCCTAGAAGGTAACATGAACTTATACTACCATTTTAAGTTTTTAATACTTAGGGCGTAGGCTAATGAACCAAAAACTAATCGACTTAATTCTATGATAAATGAGTAAATTAGCAATATTTCCTAAATTATATGTAGAGTAAAGTACTACATTAGGATAAACATCAAAGGATCACCCATAAGGATTGTTAACCAACTAAGTTAGCGGGATTATTACTTTACCATACCTTGAAGTATTATGAAGAATACTTGGAGGCCTTAGTATGTGTCTTGCTTGTGAGTGTAATCTAGAAACTAGTTGAGATGTGTGCTTGAATATTGTATTGCTATTGTGAAGCGTTGGATTCTATATATTGGTTACTTTATGCTATTGTTGGATTGAACACTGTGAAATTGCTTAAGTACCCCAAAAGCAATCTAACTCAAACTCGACTTAACTTTTAACTGGACATACATCACAACTTATTAAGGGAAAACAATTAAGAAGTTCAGGCCAAATATAGATCCTTTGATGAGGATAATAGGAATGGTTTTCTCTCTACCCTTAGCCAAACTACATAACAGGAGAAGAGGTCATGGTAAGGTTAGGTACTGTGGTTCGAAGGTAGTCTCGGGCGAAGCGTGTTTCTTTATTGAATAAACCCCGATTTGAAGATCGATTGGCAAAGTGCGTGGCGTGAAACTCCTCAAAACTAGAGTTAGAGCGAGCCCTGATCTTAAGACCACTGATCAATGTCGTGTGATGGTATTTGCTTAAATATGTATAGTATCTAATTAACCTTACTTGAAAACCCTGGTTGCTTAATGACTGATATAGGCTATTGTCTCTATTTCACTTACTGAGTAAGTTGTCGCTCCCTTCCCTACAGTTGTTTTGCAAGTTTCTCAATAGAATCACCAGAATTACACTAACTCCTAGAAAGGTTAAAGAATAGGGTCGGGGAGTGAGATTTAAGACTAATGGTTAATGTTCTTAATTACTTATTGAATTTATGAACTTGCACAGGAACTAATAGGGTCTCTATTAGTGGTATTCTAATTTTCATTTATATTTACCGATATGATATTTTGTAAACCTGTAGACTTTTATAGACCCTTATGGTATCTTCTTTCTAGAAATTATTTAGAAAAAAAAAAGTTGTTTTCTTCTCAAACTCTCATACCATAGAGTTTCTTTTGAAAGTTATTTTAGAAATTTGTACTACAAGTTGATACCAAACTGATATTAAATTAGATAAGTCAAAACTATAGAGTGGTAAAGGCCTACTATAAGCTATACCTATGTTAGTAGCTAAAGGGGCTAGCTTCTAACTTAGGTTGATTTATACAATATGGTTGTTATGACTCTTTGATTTGGGGCATGACACACAATATTATAAACTTGTCTTTATTGATTCTTATAAATTGTAAGTCATGTAAATTGCAAGATTATAATAACCTAACTTATTTGTTGAATTAATAAGTTACATCTTATTCAATATTCATCCATATCCTTTATTTTATGTATTCTCATGAACATAAAAACCATAAAAGTATTGATATAGATTATGCCTTAGATCGCATCATTGATCCATGTCTTATTTTGGTACTTAAGTAATTGGTTCAACACACTTTCATTGGTAAGTTTCAAATTTGATCTAATTCTTCTATTGGAATCTAGGTTTTGAAGGTGTTGAATTGGGGTTTGGTTATAATGGTGATTGTTGGTGTTTGATTTTGGTATTTTTCATTACAAGAGAATTAGATTGATCTTTTGTGGTTCATTATTGTGTTGTTTGCTTATTGATAAAAATTCATAATCAATATTGATTTTCAGTGTTATGAAGACATCTTTTGATTTGTTGGGGTTTTAATTTATACTATTGAGAAGGATAACTTCTACATATGTGGTAAAATTTAGGGATGAATTGTACTATTACATATTAAGTGATTGTCTTGCTAATTTGATTTCAAGACTTGTAGTCGATAGATTATGCTGACGTGTTATTGACGATCCTCATCCATATGAGTTTTTCATTATCATAAGGTGATCTAAGTATTGAGGTTAATTGGCAATGGTTTTATTTATTGGCGTTATTTACTAAGATGACATTTTGTATGATGTTGGTTATGTTGATCATTATCATATATGTTTAATTAAGCCATCACAATCATATTGTAAGGTATTTCACAGTTTGTTAAAGAATACATATAGTTTTGTTAAAGAAAGATGAATCCTGCTAATACCCTTAGCCTTAGAGGAAATCTACTTGGATTTAGGTCAGATTAAGAAACCAATATAAAGGTAGATAGCTAAGAAATAAGTCCATGTGAGGAATGATGATGTTAAGGTAGAGATCTTAGAACCATCGATTGAAGAAGTGGTTAGGGACATGAATATGGGTGACAAAGTCATAGATTTAGAAGTAAAGGATGCACTTACTATTGAGTATGTGAAAGCCAATCATGTGAAGGAAGACTAATCAGTTGATATTTGTGATCATGTAACACATGTTGAAGAAACATTGGTGGATTTACCAGTTGAAATACTGCATGCTATGATCATAAGCTAATATGACACTCCATTATAAATGATTGAGATTAATGTGATTTTATGCATTGAATAGATTGGGTGCATGCCAAATGGAAGGAAACTTAAGTGTTTTCATAGATTGATGTTTGATTTTCACTAGCATTTTATTACAACATTTATTTATAGCTTATTCATCTCTAATCCAAAAGGACCACCTTTCAAAGTTTCTAGTTAAATCTTCTCTAAGATAGGGAAGATGATTTGCTAAGATCCAAAAGGGATCATAAAAGGCAAATGAGTTAAGATGAGGATAAATTGAAGTTCTTAGAGATCTTGGATCGAACGATTAATTGGTTTACATGGTGCCATGGTTGACTGGCCTACAATTGGTCCCATGACTGACTTAGGTTGTCCTTCTTAAGTGTGGTGACCTCAATTCATTTTCCATTTTTTGTTATTTGCTTTTAGTTGCTTTTATTTTAATGGTTTAGCATTTATTGGAGAGTATGTGTCCATTGTCTCATCTAAATATTTTAGATACTTTTAAGTATTTTCTTATATTTCTTTTTATGGTTTATTTTATATCATTTCTTCTTTTAAGTTTTAAGGGTTGAAGCCTATATTTATAGGAATTGACTGCAATACATTGATGGGAATCAAGCTACAGGACCCTTGACCTGCAACCAAGCCCGAAGACTAAAGGGACTGGTATTACGAATCCTTATGTTCTAACCAACCCCTACTGGGGCTGAGTACTTTCTTACTGAGTTGCCTTTAATGTCGTGCTATATGACGGCCCATTATTTTATGGTATGCCAAGTTGATGATTATGCTTTGGTGTCAAGTCGACCTATCACTCGGCATCATCCTTACCGAGAGATAGAGAATCTGGACCAACTAAGCCATCCTTATTTGGACAAGCCCATCTATTTGTACTTTTTGTCTACATCTCCTAATAACATCTTCAATGCAGCATCGCCATGTATAGTATCGTATGTAGAATTTGTAGCACCAATGATTATTTTCCTTATATATTCATTTTTACCCTTTTGCATCATGTACATTACTTCTTTAAGAAATGTCCTTATTGTCTTTTCCATTTTTAGGCAAGTTGCCTTAACTTACGGGTATAAATACCCTTGTATTTGTAATTATAACAGGTAGATTACCTTTAATATACTTGAGTGCTTTCTTCCTTACGAAAACATTATTTGTTTACTCTCAGTATCACTCTTATCCTTTCCCTTAAGCAAGGTTAGGTGACGAGTAACCTCATTGGACCAACTCATGCGTCATATCGAATTATATTGCGAATCCTTGAAAGTTCCATTGGTACGACATATCTTCTAGAGCTATTCGTAGGTTTTGCTTACTATTTTCATTCTTCACTTTCACCCTTTTGTACCTATCCCCATTAACTCTTTTTGAGCTTTCTATAAGCTTAGACTCATCTAGCGACCGACCTTATCTATTCTTAGTCATGGTTCATAACATCTTGGTATTAGAGAGAAAGTTTTGTGTGAGTTGTAGTTGGTTCTTCTTAAATTCTATTATACTCTATTTTGCATGTGAGAAACAAAGTAAGTTACTATATTCATTTGACTGCTGTGTTATTAGCTGTTAACTTTTTGAAGTGTTTGTTTGAATTTTGAATTTGTGAGAAAAAATGACAGACTTAAGTATGAATGACAATCTTAGGGAACTACTAGAAGTATTGATGAGAGACTTGATGAGGTAGCTAATCTCTTAGTAAATCTGACTCGAGCTATTCATGCCTTGTCTTGCTAACCCATTAAGGTCACGTAAAACACTCTATGGGTTACCTAACCTGTTAGAGGTCAGAACTCAGCTCAACCAATTCGAGGTGGAGGAGTTGGCGGACAAACAAAGCGAAGGATAGTCTTAAGAGAGCTTAATGAGGAGGAAGAAGAGTATTTTAAAGAGGAGCATGTACGAGTCCCTAGAGCATCCGACTATGTAAAGTTTTGGATTCTAAGTTTCAATGGATTTGGGAATGCTGACTAGTATTTGGATTGGGAAGAGAAGGTGGAGCGTATATTTGATTACTATCAACATGAAGATTATGAGAAAGTGAGGACTGCTGCTATTAAATTCTCCAAATATGCCGCTATGTGGTGGAGGAATTTTTAAGCCATGAGAAGAAGAGAGGGTTACCAAGATACTTTTACTCGGCTTCAAGAGTTGAGATAAGAAGGCTGAACTATTGATGAGTATGTTTAAGAATTCCAAATGCTTATGATAAGATGTGAAGTAGAGGAACCACCAACCTAAATAGTCTCATGATTTATTACTGGATTGAGGGGAGACATCCAAGACATTGTGAAGCTCCAATGATTTGACACAATGGAGAGGCAAAGAAGGAGACAAGTAATGACTAGAATGCCGATTAGGACAGGCAAGTCACCGAGCTCAGTCTAATATCAAGCTGAGTAGAAAAGTTGATGTCAGAGCAGAATAAAAAGGCCAACCTGAATATGTAGTGCTGACCTGAACATATGAGAAGGGGTAAGGGTTTGGCAGGAACACCAGCTAGATTAGGTACTTTAAGTGTCAAGGGTTTGAACATATGGTTGTTCAATACCTGAACTGAAGGATGATTGTCATTAAGGGAGACATCCCGAAGTTATAAGTAGAGAGTATAGATGAGGAACCTGAGGAGGGGGAGGTTCCCACTGAGAAGAAAATGCTGAGAAAGAACTGATTAAGGTGAGCGTGTTTCCCAAGGACTTAGACTAGTTACTCATCTTTATCAGGTGTACTATGAGCGTGAAACCCTCATGAAAGGAGGAGCAGAGAAAGAATTTGTTTCATACCACCTATAAGGTGAATGATCAGATGTGTGCTCTCATTATGGATAGTAGAAGTTACACCAATATAGCATCGGCTGATCTTGTTTCAAAACTGAAACTGTCGACTATTGCACATCCCAAGTCGTGCAAGTTACACTGATTAAGTGAGAAAGGGGCATCACATGTCATTTAGCAAATACTCTTGCTGATCACCATAGAGAATTACTTTGATCAGATCTTCTATAACGTGCTGCCTATGTGCGCTTCCCATGTATTGCTGGGTAGGCTGTGGTTGTTTGGTAGGAGAATTATACATGATGACTACAGAAACACATATAAGTTTGAAAAGGATGACCAGAAGATCACGCTGAATCCGATGCCACTGAGTGAAGTTCATAAGCTACAGACGAAACTTGCTTGCAGATCAAAGAACGCTCTAGTGATTAGTAAAGCCGAGCTTCAAGAGGCCATCAATGTTGATAAGCTGACTTTATTGTTGGTTAGGTGACTACTGGAAATGAAAGAGCGGGGTAAGCTTCCCTAGAAAATTAAGGAGTTGCTAGATGACTACACTGATCTGTTCCTAGAACAGTTACTTGAAGGGTTGCCTCCAACTCGAGGCATAGAGCACTGCATTAACTTAGTACTCAGTGTTACACTGCCGAATAAGCCAACTTATCAGAGGAATCCCAAGCAAGCTTCTAAACTTTAACGTCAAGTCAATGAGTTGTTGGAGAAAGGTTATGTGAGAGAGATTCTTACCCCTTGTGTTGTGCTTATACTTTTAGTATTGAAGAAGGATAGAACTTGGCGGATGTGTGTTGATAGTTGAGCCATGAATAAAATCACGATCAAATACAAGTGTCTGATCCCGAGGCTAGAAGACATGTTAGATGAACTAAGTGGAGCTAAGATTTTAAGTAAGATTAATCTCAAGTCTAACTACCATCAAATCCGCATGAGGTTAGGAGACGAGTGGAAGACTGCATTTAAGAATTGACATAAACTTTATGAGTGGATGGTCATGCCCTTCGACTTGTCAAATGTTTCAAGCACTTTCATGAGACTTATGAATCATGTGTTGAGATATCTTAGTGGGAAGTGTGTTGTGGTGTATTTTGACGACATCCTGGTCTATAATGTCGACATGCTAAGTCACTGTGAACATTTCAGAGCAGTTCTAGATATTCTTCGTGCTGAGAGACTATTTGGCAACTTGAAGAAATATTGCTTTTGCTAAAAGGAAGTGGTATTCTTAGGGTATGTAGTTAGTGGAGAAGGCTTATAAGTAGATGAGGAGAAGATTAAGGCAATTGTTGAATGACTAACTCCTACTACTTATGTTGACGTAAGAAGTTTCTATAGAGTGGCTTTGTTTTACACAAGGTTTATCAGGAATTTCAGCACCATCACTATACCACTTACTAAGCTTACAAAGAAGAACACTAACGTTTGATGGGGAGAAAGGGAGGAGAGGAGTTTTGCTGACGTAAAAGAAAGACTAATCTCTGCCCTGATGTTAGTACTACTTGACTTTAACAAAATTTTTGAGCTGGAATGCAACGCATCAAGTGTTGGAATAGGCACTATCCTAATGCAAGAAAGCCGGCCAATTGCCTTTTAGAGTAAGAAGCTTAAGGACCATAGTTGAACTACTCCGTGAATGATAAGGAACTTTTGGCACTGATTCGAGCAATTTAAGTGTGGCAACATTACTTACTGCCAAGAGAATTTATCATATATACTGACCATGAATCACTAAGGTACATCCAAAGTTAGACCAAGTTGTTGAAGCGACAGGTAAGATGGGTTGAATTCCTTAAGGGGTTTAAATTTGTGATAAAGTACAAGCAAGGAAAGAGCAATGTATTTGTAGATGTTCTTTTGAGGAGGTGTACGCTCTTATTAGAAATGTAGACCAGATTGTTTAGTTTTACGAGTTTTAAAGAATAGTACTCTAGGGATCTACACTTTGGACCAATAATTTCGTGATGCATAGATGGGAGGATAGTGGATGAGTATTATGTAGAGGATGGCTATTTGTTCTGAAGGGGGGAGACTATGCATGCTGACTTGTTCCTTATAGGAATTATTAATCAGGAAAGCCCATAGCGGAGGACTCTGTGGACATTTTGGTGAGAGGAGGCCTGTGAACTATCGAATGGTTAATTCTTTTGGCCGAAAATGCGAAGTGAAGTGCAACGAGCTATCAAAAGTTGTGTTATGTGCAAAAAGGCTAAGTACTAAGCCGAACAAGGGAAAGTAATGCCCCTACATGTTCCGACGAGGCCGTGGATTGAACTGAGTATGGACTTTGTTCTTAGATTGTTGCGACCTGTCTAAGGCAAAGATTCTATAATGGTCAGCGTAGATCGGTTCATTAAGATGGCACACTTCGTGCTCTGCTCCAAAACTAACGACGCTTTGGCTATTACTTCTCTTTTCTTACAGGAGATTTTATGGATATATGGTATGTTGAGGAGTGTAATCTCCGATAGAGACTTGAAGTTCTTGAGCCATTTCTAGAGGACCCTATGGCATTGACTAGGAACCAAATTACTTTTCAGTACCTCATGTCACCCTCAAACTGATGACTAAACAGAGGTGGTTAATCATACTTTTGGGTTACTACTTTGAGCTACAGTAGGTAAGAACTTAGTTGATTGGGATGTATACCTGCTAATGGTCGAGTTTACCTATAACCAAACCATATATGATACCATTAAGTAGACTCACTTCAAGGTGCTTTATGGATTCAATCCTGAGTTGCCCTTCAACTACGCCCTTGTACCAACACCTGCGCAAAGGGACCCTGATGCTTTGGCTAAAGCACAATCTCTTCAGCACATCAATGATAAGGTCACTCGGCATATCGACCACGCTGCCGGGAGAATGTGAGAAAAGACTAAGGGTAGGTCGGTTAAATAATTTCAATTGAGAGACTTGGTATGGCTATACGTCATTAAAGAATGGTTCTCGAACAATAGGAAGAACAAATTATCTACAAGAGTGAAATAACCTTTCGGAATCCTCCAAAAAATCAGTGACAATGCCTATAAGTTGGGATTGCCTGAGGACTATGGGTTTTCTAACACCTTCAACATTACTGATCTCAATTAATATCACCTTGACGGAGAACTGAGTGAAGCTATGGGACCCTTAACCCATAGCTAAGCTTGAGGACTAGAGGGGCTAGCATGACGAACCCTTATGTTCCAACTAACTCCTGCCGAGACTGAGTACTTCCTTGTCGAGTCGCCTTGAATGCCATACCGTATGACTACCCATTATTTTATAGTATGTCAAGTTGATGATTACGCTCTAGTGCCGAGCCAACCTATCACTAGACATCATCCTTGCCGAGAAGCTGAGAGATAGAGAATCTAGACTAATTAAGCCATCCCTATTCGAACAAGCACATCTGTCTGCATCTCCTACCAACCTTGCTACGTGTGTAGTATCGTATGTAAAATCTATAGCACTAATGATTATTTTTCTTGTATATTCATTTTTACCTTTTTGTATCATGTACATTGCTTTTTTAGGGAATGTCCTTATTATCTTTTCCCTTTTTGGGCAAGTTGCCTTAACTTATGGGTATAAATACCCTTGTACTTATAGCTGTAATAGGCAGATTACCTTCAATACACTTAAGTACTTTCTTCCTTGTGAAAACACTGTTTATTTACTCTTGGCATTATTTTTATCCTCTCTCTTTAGCAAGGTTAGGTGAATAACCTAATTGGACCAATTTGTGCATCATATTGAATTATGCTGAAGTCCTCGAAAGTTCCATTAGTAGTCATATTCTCTGGAGCTATTTGTGGGTTTTGCTTTTTTTTTTTTTTAATTCTTCACTTTCACCCTTTTGTACCTATTCCCATTAACCTTTTTTAAGCTTTCTGCTAGCTTAGACTCATTCTGCGATTAGACTTATTTGTTCTTGGTTATGGTTCGCAACATACATGATCGTAAGACTTAACATTATAAAATTTCTTTTATACAATGTATTTTATGAGATGTATTTTCCTTAAAATTATTCTTATTCTTATTAATTAATTGTATCGATTGAGGTTAACATTGTTGTTACCAATCATTTAAAAGATTATAGAGAACATGTCTTTATTAATTCCTATAAATCATAAGTCATATTGGTTGAATTAGTGAGCCATATCTAAGTCAATATTTGTCCATATCCTTTGTTTTATTGTTCTTATAAATATAAAAATTATCTCTTTTATTCATAAAAACACCCTTGATATTTCTACGCTTTATTAGGTTATGCCTTCAATCTAAACTTAGAGCTATGGTATATCATTATAATTACTTAATGTGTTGTGTTGTGCTCATGCTAAAGCTAACATCGTTCTAAATATATAGGTAGGTTGCCAATATGGTGAAACTCCAATTGATGTGGGTTGGTATTATTATTGTATATCTATGTATAATACAATATATAAGGGTAGAATAATATTTTTCCATATACTAGGGTTACACATATAACTCTACTATATATATATAACTCTTATATCCATACTCAATCTATTAATGAAAGACATATATGTTTTCTATACTTGTACATAGTATTAGAGCCAAAGAAGACAAACCCTAATTAAATTAATATTTATTTTCCTTTCCTTTCTATTAATTACTTCTTTTTCCGGTCATCTTCTTCTTTTCTAATGACATCTCTTTGATATGATTCTTTTCTTTTCCTATACGACCAGCACACTCAACCCATCCACTCTGACTTGTACACTCACCATGTCAACACAACCCACCCACTTTAACCAACTTGTTATGGTTAAACCCACCATGTTACCCACTCTTCATTTGTTGACCCTAACAACTCTAGCCCTTTACCCATTGCCCACATTGCACCTATCCCTGCGTACAAACACCCCTCTTCATCATTATATTCTATCCCTTACCCGATTCACTCATAACTAACCTTACTGTCCATCGTTGCTATTTACTCCTCCTCCTTCTCGATAGACCCATTCACTTCATCACTGAGCTTTACCTCCACCATCAACCTACCACTTGTATACCCCATGGCTAGTGACTTATCCCTCTCGTTCTAAGCCTCTTAACCATCTACCCTGACTTCATCACTCTACCGCTAACTCTTACTAGCCTACACGCCTCTCTTTCCACTTCACTTTCTAGCCTTAACTCTATTATTTCCCATGCATCTTAATTGAATCTCACCCATTTTATGCAATGCTTAGATCTTACACATTCAACGACTCCTTCTTCGGTGAATATAACCATTGTCGTTCCTATCAAACTATCAGTAGACAATTACCAACTTTAGCTCTCTCTTATGACATCATTCCTTATCTCATCTGACTTGTATCACTACATAGATGGTTCTATTATGGCACCTTCATCTACAATCATACTTAAATATGGTGGTGTCTACATTTCAAATCTAAACTATGCAAATTGGCTTCACATAAATCATTCTATTCGTGCATTATTGCTTACCACCATCTCCACCAATAATCTTATGGAGATTCATAACATTTTAGCAGCTTATGATATCTAGACTACACTTCGTTAATGTTTTCTTGTGAATTCCATGGCATGTGAGATGAAATTAAAATAGCACCTTCTTTCTCTCAAGATGAACAATAGGACCATAACTAATTACCTTCAAGAACTCAAGTCAATCGTTGATCAATTGGCTTCCATTGGTAAACCTCTCAGCACTATTGACATCACCTCTCATGCTTTTTATGACTTCCATGTCAATATGATGCTTTGGTTACCACTCTCATTCACTACCCACTTACTTTAACATTTGAGCAAGTACATGCCAAAATCATTACTTAAGAGCAATGGCTCAAGAACCAAGATACAAATGACTCTCTTACCTCTCTTCCTAATACTCTACATACTCAAACCTCCTTTATTTCCATTAGAAGTTGAGGATGAAGTCGTACTAAGATTGGTTCCAGCGGGCGTGGTCACTTCAACACTCCTGACTTATGACTTGATTATTGGTAAAATTAGAGATCATCCATCATCACTCAACCACATCCTTGCTCACCTCAAAGGCCTACTTCAATTGTCTCCTCATCTAGTACCTCTTAATTAATTGTGAAATTTACAATCGCCTTGGCCACCTTGCTCTTTAGTGCTACCATCGCTTTAATAATGCTTATTTTGACATTTCATAGTCTTTTGTGACATTATCCCTTAGTGAATCTAATGAGGTTGTTTGGTACCTAAACTCTAGTATAACACATCATATGACACATAATGGAGGTATACTCTCTAACTTGACCCCACATATTGATTCTAATCAAGTGAAAGTAGGTAATGGTGCATCCATGAAGATTGCTCATACGGGTGACTTTACTGTATACATAAATGGATCCTTACTTCACTTGAAAAATGTCCTACATGTTTCCTCCCTTACACACAATCTCTTATTAGTAAGCACGAGTTAACTTCTTATCCACCAACATACTAGACATCCGCTTTACCCCATTTGTTTGTCTTTAGTATGTCCTCCATAGTCCTTCCTTGCTACTGCTATTTGATGTAGATCGTAACTAAGAATAGATAAGGTTGGTTGCTGGATGGGTTTAAACTTGTAGAAAGCTGGAAAGGAAAGTGATGATGAATGTACAAAAGAACAAATGCGAATAAGGAGTAAGCAAAACCCACAAACAACTCAATAGGATATGATATACCAATGGAACTTCTAAGGACTCATGTTACAATTTGATATGACGCATGAATCGGTCCAGTGAGATTACTTATCACCTAGCCTTGCTCAAGGGTTAAGATAAGAGTGATGTCGGGACTAAGCGGGTAGTGTTTATGTAAGGAAGGAAGATACTCAATTGTATTAATAATAATCTATCTAACGTAGCTACAATTATAAGGTTATTTATACCCATAAGTTAGGGTAACTTACCTAAAAGGAAAAGACAAAAAGGGTATTTCCTAAGAAAATAGTGTATAAGATACAAAAGGGTAAAAATGAATATTTAAGAAAAATAATCATTGGTGTAACGAATTCTATACATGATTCTGTACATGTAGCGTTGCTGTATTAGTGAGGCCATTGGAAGATGTAGACAAAAAGTATGGGCAGCTTGCTTTTCCAAGCAAGGGTAGTTGAGTCGTTCGGAGTCTCTCTCTCATTATCTCGACAAAGGTGATACTAAGTAAGTAATTGGCCAAGTGTGAGTAAGAATGAGGTTTGGCTATTCTCTTAGCCTTTCGCTTCTTGATACATTATTTGTGAGAAATAAGTAGTCACATGGCTTAGCATGCAAATCACATTAGTAAGTAAATACTTGGCCTTGACAAGAGTCGGTTGCAATAAGAGAATTCGCCATGCTAAGCCTTTTAGTCCTTAGAATCAATTACGGGTCAAAGGTCTCATAGCCTGATTCCCATCATTCCTTCTAGGTTGATTTGGATTTAGGATCAAATCTGTATGATCTTCGGTCAAGTTACCATTAAGGTGATAGGGACTGAGGTCAGCAATGTTGAAGGTATTAGATACCCCATAATCATTGAACAGTTTTAACCTGTAGGCATTATCATTGATTTTCTAAATGATCTTGAAGGGTCCTTCAGCTCTTGTAGATAATTTATTCCTCCTTTTGCTCGGAAGCCGCTCTTTGCTGAGGTGCAACCATACGAAGTCTCTATATAGGAATTGTTTAGCCATCTTACCCTTGGTCCTCTCTCGCATTCTTCTAGTAGCTTCGTCGCTGGGCCAGGTGACTTTGTTATAGATGTACTGAAGGGATTGTGCTTTAGCCCTCGCATTAGGGTCCTCTTGTACGGGTACAGGTATAGGGGACTGATCGAGAGGCAACTCGAGATTGAGACCATAGACCACTTTGAAGGGAGTCTGATTAGTGTTGTCATGCACTGTCCGACTATAAGCAAATTCAATCATTGGCAAGCAGATGTCCTAATTAGCTAAGTTCTTGCCTACTGTAGGTTAGAGTAATGATCCCATAGTGTAATTAACCACCTCCATTTGGCCATTAGTTTGGGGGTGATAGGAAGTGTTGAATAATAATTTAGTCTCCATCTGATGCCACAAGGTCCTCCAAAAATGGCTTAGAAACTTCAAGTCCTTATTAGAGACTACACTCCTTGGTACACTATGTAACCGCACAATCTCTTGTAAGAAAAGAGCAACAATAGCTGAAGTGTTGTTAATTTTAGATCAAGGCACAAAATGTGCTATCTTATTGAACTGATCCATGACAACCATTACAGAATTTTTTCCTTGGCCCATTCGTGGGAATCTAAGAACAAAGTCTATGCTTAATTCGGTCTATGGTTTCGTTGAAATAGGCAATGGCATTGCTTTCCCTTTTTTAGCTCAGCACTTCACCTTCTTGCATATAGCACAACTTTTGACAACTCGGTGCACATCTCTCTTCATTCTCAGCCAAAAGAATCGACGATTCAACAATTCATGGGTGCTTCTTTCTCCAAAATTTCTAGAGAGTCCTCCATTGTAGGCTTCCTTAATCAGTAGCTCCCTTAGGGAACAAGTTGGAATGCATAATTTTTCACCTCAGAATAAGTAGTCATCCTTTACATGATACTTGTCTACAGTTCTTCCATTGATGCACTGCGGAATTATGGGTCTAAAGTGTGGATCCTCCGAATACTGTTCTTTGATACTTGCAAACCTACGCAGCCTAGTCTACAGTTCATTCATAAGTTCATGTCTTCTCGAAAGAGCAACTGTAATGACATTACTCTTTCCTTGCTTATATTTTATTATAAAATTGAATCCTTCAAGGAATTCAACCCATGTTGCCTCCCGCTTTGATAACTTAGTTTGACTTCGAAGGTACCTTAACAACTCACTGTCAGTATATATAACAAATTCTCTTAGTAGTAAATAGTGCCACCATACTTGTAGTGTTCGGATCAACACCAAGAGTTTTTTGTCATATATAGAGTAATTCAATTGTGGTCCTTTGAGCTTTTCATTGTGGAAGGCAATTGGTTGGTCTTCTTATGTTAAGACAGGGCCTATTCCAATACTTGATGCATTACATTCTAACTTAAATATTTTCTCGAAGTTAGGTAGAATAACACTGGGGCGGAGATCAATCTCTCTTTTATTTCGGCAAAGCTCCTCTACTCCTTTTCTCCCCATCAGAAGTAAGTGTTTTTTTTTTTCTTTTGTTAGCTCAATAAGTAGTGCGATAAGAGTGTTGAAATTCTTAATGAATTGTCTATAAAATGAAGCCAGTCTGTGGAAACTTTTCTCATTGGCATAAGTAGTACGAGTCCGCTACTCTACAACTGCTCGAATCTTCTCATCATTCACTTGTAAGCCTCCCCTATTGACTACATAGCCCAAGAAGACCACTTCCTCCTGGCAAAAGCAACACTTCTTCAAGTTATCGAATAATTTCTCTATGTGGAGAATATTCAATATGGCTCAAAGATGCTTGCAATTACTCAACATATCAACACTATAGATCAATATGTCGTCAAAGTATTCCATGACATACTTTCCAATCAAATGTCTTAACACATAGTTCATCAATTGTATGAAAGTGCTCGGGGCATTTGATAGGCCAAATGTGTCACATCTTGGCATAGCACAGGATGTACCATCATACAGGAATACTTGTTTGTAGTTAACACAAGTTCTATTTATAAAGACAGAGTATTATAACGGTGTTCATCTTAATACCTATTTATACAAAAGATTACATTTGACAAACTTAACTAAATAAAAAATACAGTACTTTTTTTTTATATATATAGATCCTTTATAAAACTAAGAACAAAATACAACAAAACTTCTCTAAAAGTGGTTGACTCCGTCTTACCTTGTCAATTCTCTTCATAACTTGAGGATACATAAGTATCCCCTTAGCTCTTTGTGAGCTAAGTAATGGTAGATAAAACAAAACATAGAGCACACATATATACATTCATACAGATTAGTACTATAAGACATTCAATCTCGTAACCTAAGTTATCAATACAAATTGTTTATGCAGAAAATCCATGCTAAGCTCATGTACATGGCATACCTGGTCATCTAGATACAACGTCCAAGAACCTAGAGCAATAAGAAACTACTTGGGAGTAGGACCCCCAACAAAAACCCCCCTTTGTGGTTTGAAAATCCAATACATAGTCGGTCACTCAATGTGGCCAGAGTAAGTTGAGCAATGCATTCTATATGTCCTAAAGCTAACATAACAGTTTTCAAACTTTTTAGAAACTCGACTCGTAGGTCCTTTCCTACCATGCCATCAATGTAGTAAATAATACAGTAACCTAGTATCAGGCATGAATCTCAAGTTTTATATTGTAAACAATTCAACTATCTTAACTTCAGTTTTGTTTTTCAGTTTTATATTACATTTCTTTACATAGGGTTTGCTTAGGCGAACACTCTAAAGAACAGTTTAGTTTCCAAGTTTTCTAAACATAAGTAAATATTGATGAATTAGTCATATACAAGGAAACATTTCACTTTTTCAACATACATTCAGCAGAATCAAGTATTCAATCAATCCAGCACATCATTACAATTCATAAAACAACTAATTGTAAGTTAAGTAGACATAGGTCAACTTGCACAAAAATAGAAATATCCACTTACCCAAGTTCAATAGTAGCGTAAAATCCTAAGATTCATGATGTGGTCATTCCTTACTTATCACATCTAGAAAAATACATATAGACCCTAAGTTAACTATCAGGTCAATACTAAGTTCTTATGCATTTTTGCTATTGCGCTTCCAAGCTTAATTCAATTGTATCTTATTAATTTCTTATTCAATTTTAGTAAACTTTATGTCGTTACGATCATTATTTTGAGCACTATTAAGATATCTTAAGAATCATAATTAAACAATATTTCCAAATATCCAAAAGTTCCTTTTTGTGTTATCGATTTAACTATATGTTATTATAACATTGTAATTAACTCAATTAAATCCTAAATCTAAATTAAAAGTCATAAATTCCTCATTCCCCAAGCTAGTCAGCATTCATTATGTACTCCAAAATACTAATCCTTTGCATATTTAACAAATATGACATTAGTATTAATTACTATATCATATATTAAGCTAATACATAGGTTTATATCATAAAAATACATAATAAATAGTATGTGAGCTTGATTCACTCCATGAAAAATCCTATAGACTCATAAAACTACATAGTTTAATTATTGACTATGAATTATAATAAAATAGTTTTTATATATTTTTATGAAAATAGTGATTTTAACTCAAAATTAGCGAAAATTAAGTGAATAAGTGAATTTAATCACAAGATAAAATTTAAGTGTCCCAAACATCATTATGAACATTTAGAAATCATAATATATACGGCTCATACTTTAATTTTGTTAAAAACTAATTAATTCACTAAAATAATGAAATTACCAATTTTATTCAAAATAATTACAATAAATATCCAAAATAATTATTTTAAAAAATTCTTATTACTGTAATTAAATACATAAATTGAGTATGTCATGTACAAATTTTCAACTTGAAAGAACATTATTTACTATTTCTAAAATTTAATTCAATTTTCGTCTAAACAGAACCATTTCTTAAAGACCTTATATTTTAAATAACTATTTCACTAAAATGAATTAGTACATTATTCTACACATAAAATAACTCTAGAAAACCAAGTTTCATAATTAAAGAATATTATTTGCTATTTTTAGAAAATTTACAAAATTTCGGCCGACAATTTAGTTTACTTGAACCGGTTACCTTCGACCACCTTCCGGCCAGCTAACCTTGTTGAAACACTCTCTCTAATGGTGCTTTCCTTGACCCTAAATAGCCATCATAACTGCACACCAATAACCTATTGAATTGACTTGAGCAGATTTTGTGCCCTGTTTTTGTTTTAATTTTCTTATTTTTTTCTAATTTGTTTTGAAATTTTGTTGAGTGATTTTCCATTTTTTTAAGACTTCCAAAATGTTGTTTTTGATTTTTACAAGCCCTATTTATATTTTCCAAATGGATAAGAATTTATAAAAATTGGACATGTGGCTTATACATGTCATTTTTTTGGATTTTCAATTTATGAGATGTTATTTCCTCATTTCTTTGCTTTTGACTAATTAATCCTAAGCTATCACATAGGTATGATGACTCATCTTTTCATTTTTTTAATTAATTTTTCAAATTTTTATATTAATTTACCTTATTTAAATAATAATTTCTTATTATAAATGTATATTTAATACAAATAATGCTTTCTCTATGTTAATATATGTATAATTCAACTTTAATTATTATTTTTGTAAATTAAATAACTTATCTCTAATATCTCGTTATATCTAAATGCTCAAATTTCATATTTTCGATATTTATCGACTTTAGAGATAAATTGACGTTTTCTTAAATTAATATTTTTGTATAGGTTATTTTGAGAAATTGATTTTACTTGAATAAGTTCATTTAACTTTTATAACCTTATTGTGAAGTTTGAAATTAAACTGATATCTTAGACCGACGCCTTAAATTTAAGGGATCGGATTCTAGGGTAATCGAATGGGCTCGAAATCTAGGGTATTACAAAATGGCATGACTATCAACTTATAGAGTCTATACTGAGTTTTAAATCAGTCTTCTGTTCATCTCCTAGCCTCGTATGGATTTGATGGTAGCCGGACCTCGAATCAATCTTATTAAAGACCCTGGCTCCTCTCAACTCATCTAACTTGTCATCTAACCTTGAGATTGGATACTTGTATTTGATCATAATCTTGTTTATGGCTTGGTTGTTGACACACATCTTCTAAGTTCCATCCTTTTTCGGCACTTAAAGCATTGGCACAACGTAAGGCTAAGGCTTTTTTTGACATATCTTCCCTCCAGTAACTTATTGACTTGACGTTGAGCTTAAAAGCCTGCTTTAGATTCATTCGATAGGTTGGTTTATTCGGCAATGCAGTGCCAGGTACTAAGTTAATGCAATGCTCTATGCCTCAAGTATAGGGCAGCCCCTCAGGTAATTTTTCTAGGAATATATCGGCATACTCATCTAGCAACTCTTTGATTTCTTAGGGTAGTTTACCTTGTTCCTTCATGTCTAATAGGCACCTGACCAATATAAGGGTCAGTTCATCAGTATTGATGGCCTCTCAGAGCTCTAATTTACTCATCACCAGAGCTTTCTTCAATGTGTGAGTAATTTTTTTTTGCAATTTACTAACTTCCTTCGGTGGCATCGGGTTTAGTGTGATCTTCCGATCATCTTTCTGGAACATATATGTGTTCTTGTAGCTGTTATGGATAACTCTCTTATCAAATAACCATGACCTACTTAGCAACATGTGGGAAGCACACATAGGTAGTACATCGTAGAAAATCTAGTCAGAATAATTCCTTATAGTGATCAGTAATAGTATTTGTTGAGTGACATATAGCGACCCTTTTTCACTCAACCGGTGCAACTTATACAGTTTTGGATATACAACAGTCGGTAACTTCAATTTTGAAAAAAGATTGATTGATGCCACATTGGTGCAACTTCTACTGTCCATAATGAGGGCACACACCTAATTATTCACCTTATAAGTGATATGAAACAGATTCTCCCTCTACTCCTCATCTTATGAGGGTTTCATATTTATTGTGCATCAATCCTTGATGAATACATCTTCTTCAATAAGTTCTTTCTTGGTAGGGATCTCTTCCTCCTCAGTTTCCTTATCTATATTGTCTACCTCTAACTTCGAGATGTCTCCCTTGATGACCATTGTCCATCAGTTTGAGCATTGAATAACCATGTGTTTGAACCTTTGGCACTTGAAGTACTTAATTTGGCTTGTCTTCCTACCTAATCCTTACCTCTTCTCATAAGTTTGGGTCGGCACTTTAGCATTAGGTTAGCCTTTCTGATTGGATCAGACATCCATCTGTCGACTCAGCTCGATACTTAACTGAGCTTAGTGACTCACCTATCCAGGTCGGCTAGTTGGCATCTTAGCCAATACTCGACTCCTTCTTTACCTCTTTACTCGTTGGGCTATTCTAATGGCCTCATCCATTGTTGTGAACCGCTAGAGTTCTATAATGTCTCGAATATCATCTTTCAATCTTACAATGAACCTAAAGATTGTTCATGTTGGAGGCTCCTCCACTTTACATTAAATCATGAGCATTTGGAATTCCTGAACATACTTGTCAACTACCCAGCCTCCTTGTTTCAACTCCTGAAGCCAAGTGAAAATATCATACAGGTAAGTTTCAGACACAAATCTATTTCTCAATATTCTCTTCATTTTAAGCTATGTATTAATCTCTTGGTATCACTTTCGCCTTCTCATAGCCTGAAAATTCTTCTACTACATGGTAGTATATTTTTAGAACTCAACAGCAGCTATTCTTACTTTCTTGTAATCCTCATACTAATAGTAGTAAAAAACACGCTCTCCTTACTCTTCACACTCTAAACATCCATTAGTATTTCTAGATCCATTGAAGCTCGGAATCCAAAGCTTTACATGGTTGGATGCTCTAGGGACTTGTACTCGCTTCTCTTTAAAATACTCTTCCTCATCCTCTTCATCCAATTCCCTCAGGTCTATCCTTTGTTTGACTTGTCCGCCTACTCCTTTACCTTGAACTGGTCGAGCTAGGTTTTGACCTTTAATAGGTTGAGTAGCTTATGGGGTGTTTTGCGTGACCTCAATGGGTCGGCAAGCTAATGCATGAATAGTTGGGGTCAAATCTACTAAGAGGTTAGCCATCTAATCAAGTCTCTCATCAGTGCTTCTTGAGGTTCCTTGAGATAGTTGTTCATGGTGGATAACTTTACTATTGTTATCTCCCATACTAACATTCACACTCAAGTCTATCATTTTCTTCACAAATTTAAAAGCTCAAACAAACAGTTCAAGAAATTAATAGCTAACAAACATAGCAGCTAGGATGAACACAATAACTTGCTTTATTTCACAATGTAAAATAGAGTATAACAGAATTTCAAAAAGAACCAACTATAGCTTGTACGAAACCTTCGCTCTAATACCAAGATGATGTGGACCATAACTAAGAACAAATAAGGCTGGGTGCTAGATGGGTCCAAGCTTATAGAAAGCTCAAAAGGAAAGTGATAAGGAATGTACAAAGGGACAAATGTGAATGAGGAGTAAGCAAAACCTACGAATAGTTCTAGAGGATATGACGTACTAATGGAACTTTCGAGGACTTATGATACAACTTAATATGATGCATGAATCGATTTAGTGAGATTGCTCACCATTTAGCCTTGCTCAAGGATTAAGATAAGAGTGATGCCGAGAGTAAATAGGTAGTGTTTATATAAGGAAGGAAAATACTCGAGTGTATTAATGATAATTTGTCTAATGCAGCTACAATTACAAGGGTATTAATATCCATAAGTTAAGGTAACTTACCTAAAAAGGAAAAGACAAAAGGGTATTTTATAAGGAAATAATGTGCAAAATACAAACAGGCAAAAATGAATATTCAAGAAAATTAATCATTGGTTTAACGAATTCTACACATGATTTTGTATAAGTAGCAATGCTATATTGGTAAGGTCATTGAAAGATGTGGACAAAAAGTACAAGCAACTTGCTTGTTTAAGTATGGGTAGCTGAGTTAGTCCAGAGCCCTTCTCTCATCATCTCGACAAGGGTGATGCTAAGTAAGTAATTGACCAGGTGTGAGTGAGAATGAGGTTTGGCAATTTTATTGGCCTTCTACTTCTCGGTACACTATTTGTGAGAAATAAGCAGTCATACAACTTGGCATGCAGAACGCATCGACAAGGAAATATTCAACTTCGGTAGGAGTTAGCTGAAATAGGAGAATCCACTGTACTAGGCCTTCCAGTCCTCGGGCTTGGTTGCAAGTCAAAGGTCTTATGGCTTGATTCCCATCAACTATTTTTAGTAAAGTATGGCACTCTAATCCCTATCATCTTCGTCAATAAGTCCTTAACCATCTTGTTCGATGTCAATGTCTCCTTATCAAGTCTAGCTCCTAATGACCTAGTTCGTATTAGTCTTGTAGTATTAGTAAATCTACATATCTCTCATTTCTATGATCACCTCATCATACACAAATGCCCTTCCAGATTATTCATTATGATATTTGGCAGGAGCTAGTTAGATCAAATTGAGGTTTTCGATATTATGTGATCTTTGTTGATGATAGTATACAGTATTTGTAGCTATTTCTTATGAGTAATAAAACATAAGTTTTTTCTTATTTTAGACAATTCAAGTTGTTTGTTAAAAATTATTTTTCCATACATATTAAAATCTTCCATAGTGATGGTGGTGGTGAATATGTCTACCATGCTTTTACTTCCTTTCTCAAAAGAATGGCATATAACTTCAACTATCTTACTCTTACAACCCACAACAAAATGGCATTATTGAATGTGAACACAGGCACATCATTGACCTTACTTGAATGACTAGACTTCATGCTCATTTACTGTTTGAATTTTGGGTTAATGCAGCTCTTAGTGTCATCTATATAATCAATCGATTTCCTTCTACTACCTTTGGTCACAAGTCACCCTTTGAACTATTACATGACCATCTTCCTAACTCTACCTTCTTATGTATCTTTGTTTATCTCTACTATCTAATGCCATACCACTAGCCCTAAACAAACTTTCCATAAGATCCACCCCTTACATCTTCCTTGGTTACTCTCCTAGTCACAAAGCTTATCTTTGCCTTGATTCAGCTTCTAAACGAGTCCACATTAGTCACTATGTTATCTTTTATGAATCTAGTTTCCTATACACTTCCTTCCTAACACCGCCCATTGACTACAAACTAGCCGACCGCCCAAGCTCATCTCTTACCTTCACCATTACACCAATCCCCATCGATACCTATACCACTTGCTAGCCTTCATCAGCATACACTAGGCCTTGCATAAACTAAACACCTCCTATACCCTCTCCCATACTACATCCTAATACTGTCACCTACCACTGACTACCTTCTTCCTCATCTTTACCACCACCTCCAAAACATCCCATTACCAAAGTCTATTATTGACAACACCTCCAACATACCTCCTTAACTTCTTTACTCTTTCATTCACCATAAACCCCTATTGCCTAATCCTCCTATCTTATGATCACTCGATCTAAAATTAGCATTAATGAACCTAAAAGGTAGTCAAAAGTACATGGAAATTTCACATTAAATATAATGCAAATGGCACAATTAATAGATACAAAGCCTACCTAGTTGCTTAAGGCTTTTTCTAAAGAGGAGGTCTCGACTACATAGAAACACTTAGCCCCACTATCAAACTTATAACCATTTGCTTCATTCTCTCTCATGCCATCTCCTCTAATTAGGTCATCTGTCACCTTGACATTAAAAATGCCTTCTTACATAGTCATCTTAGTGAGATTGTCTTCATGAAACAACCTCTTAGGTTTGTTCATCTACTCTAGCCAACTCACATATGTAAACTTAAAAAATTTCTCTATGGAATTAAACAAGCACCTCATGCTTAGTTCTCTTGCTTTAGTGGTTTCCTTATATAGATTGGGTTTAGGCAAAGCAAGGTTGACAACTCCATGTTTGTCTACTTTTGTAGTCTTGATACTCTTATCCTCTTACTTTATGTTGATGACATCATATTCACTAGAAGCAACTTTCGTTTCTATCTCACTTCCTTTCTACCCTATTAGAACAGTTTTCCATGGAAGATCTTAGTGGCCTTCATTTCTTCCTTGGTGTTCATTTCAGTCCCACTCCTTACGATATTCATCTATGTCAATCACATTTCATTCTTGACCTACTTAAACGTTACAACATGTACCTATCCAAACTAGTCAAAACATCATTATCTCCTTGGACCTTCCTTTTTTCCCATGGATCGCTTTCACTACCCAATCCCTCTATCTATTGTAGAATTATGGGTACACCACAATACCTTAATCTCATTAAGCTAGACATCAATTTTGTGGTCAATCAACTAAGTCAATATATGTAGCAATCAATTGCCAATCACATGTAAGTTATGAAATGAGTAATAAGATACCTATGTGGTATTGTCAACATTGGACTACCTATCGCTCATACACCTAATCTTACCTTAACTGCATTTGTTGATGCTAATTAGGTTGTTTGTCTAGATACTCATCAATTAACCACTGGGTATGCGATCTTTTTTAGCGGTAATCTAATCTCCTAGTGGTTTAAGAAACAACCTATTGTCTCTTATAGCTCTACTGAAGCCAAATATAGAGCATTAGCATATGTTGTTGCAGAATCTACATGGATATATCACTTAGCTTAAGAGGTAGGAGTTCCCATTCATCAACCTCTCATACTCTATTGTGATAATTGTCACAAACTAAGGATGGTTTAGTCGTGGTAGATGCCGTATACTGCACGAAAACCCCCTGATTGGTTACCCTTCTAATCATGAACTCTTTACACAATATACAAAACTCTATAACCACTAGTTTCCCAAGAGCTTACAAACCATATGATATTATCACACAAATATATTTATATAAAATTTAAACTACAACATTTACAATATACAGTAATTTATTACATTCAGGTCTATATTATCGCTAAAACGAAAGTACATAAGTAAGATTCTACATAATTTATTCTCTCTCAATATACAGGATGACTTGCTCTTGCCCAAGTCCCCAAGCTAACTTGTAGTATCTCCTACCCAGCTTCTATGAACAAGTTATCTTGTAGTAAAATTCTAAGGGGGTATAAGCCTAAGCTTAGTGAGCAAAACCCTTAGCCACACCACAAGCAAGTTATAAATACATTATATTCATGCATATGAATGAATGATCAAATAACAATACATATAGTTAACTAGTCTACATACGTAACTTAGATTTAACGCCCTCCGAAGTCAGGGTTAAAGTATACACGATACCAATCAGATCTGGGTATTATATTAGAATTACTTTACTACGGAACTCCACATTTCGTACTTAAATCAAACAAGTCTTTTATTTCATAAAAACCAAGTTTTAATATAATCGTAAGTGAGCCCCCACAGTCTACACTCACCCCTAAATGGAGGCCTCTAGACTTGACCCTTAGTCAGGCAGTTAGTGCCTCCAACGCCTAATATTCCCATAGGCTAAGGTAAGGTCATTTTGTACGAGTGTACCATATAGAACCAATAAATTAATAATAACAACCTTCGAATGGTCTCTCTTTACCTTCGTATGATGTGACGGCTGGAATTGTATCTATGCAATGCATGTTAATGCACGTACCAATTTCTTCTTATGAGCCAAGTATAATTAAGTCCAATTATGATGTGACCATTCAATAGTATACACAATCATTTTCTATACTACCATGAAACAAACAAAGTATTATTTGTACTTAAAGTAAATTCACAACTTAGCATGTAATAACATACATAAGCATTTCCTGACCCCACACAACAGTCAATTAATAATAACATTTGGGTTCACTATCTATAATCACATACAAGTATGGAATCATAGGGTAAATACTCACTCGGCTATAATGACTCGCTCTAGTTGTAGTAATCAATTGAGAGATCCTCGCCCACCTCGAGATCACCTAATCATTATGATATAATAACGCTAGTAAGCAATTGAATTAATTAGTAATTCTAAATATCTATTTACCTAATTTTACTTAGATTACTATCAAATTTTATCCAGTTAGACTTTATCACTAATCATATGTAACTTTTTCGTTCTATTTCCAATATATATGAATTTATAGTCGTTTTTCATCGTTTTCAGATGCACGTTCACACAGTGATGTCCGTTTTGGATGTTAAGACCCGTGTTTTATAATATGGACTAAATTTATGGAAATTTTAACTATTGAACTTAATTATTCTTATTGCTTATATTTATATTTTATGTTTGTGCTTAATGATTTGGTTAGCTTTTAGATTCTTATATTTAGAGAATTTTATCTTGCTATTACTAATTCATATACTTAATTAAGTTTAATCCAATTTAGGAAGTGTATTGGGGTTTACTAATTTATGTACCTAATTCTTATGTACTCTTCTTATTTCTTATTTTATAAACTTATGCTTATGTCATCGCTTACATCATCAATAGCTTGTATCATCGCTTATATTATCGTTTGCTTATGTCATGACTTATGTCATCTTTTAATTGCATCATTGCTTACCTCATCATTTAATTACATAAGCCTTACCTCATACTTATGTAATACTTAAGTGTCTTATGTACACTTTACTTATACTAACTACATACTTATACCATTACTCTACTTGTATGTATACTAGTATATTTATACATATACTAATACTTATACCATATTTATACTTGTACATATACCCATATACATATATTTTCATATACATATTTTTATACAAATTTCATATGCCAAATTTTCCTCTTAGGAAAACTTCTCTAATTTCATTCTTTTTGTGTTTTGAGAGTGTATTTATCATGGTATAGGTATGTATAGTTAGTATATGTTTTAGTTTAGGTTATGTATATAATGAATACTTATATATAAAGGTCTCTATACTTGTATTTCTCTAGTATATCCTTATGTATATATACTTAAAGACATATACACAAGTATCTCCTTCCACTTCACCATGATTTCTACCCTTCTATAATTAAAGATAGAAACTTCATGTCTTGTTCAACATGGATACACATAACTACTTATCTAATCGACCTCTTCACTTAACTAATAAGTAATATAAAGCAATACATAATAACATAATCACAAACCTTAATTTATTCTTGAAGTATGAAGACAAATTTGGAAAATTTTGAAAGGGATAGGGAAAGTGAAAGGGAACGGTCATGGCAATGGAGTGAGGTAAGGGTTTGTTTCTTTTTGTTTTGTGTTGTGTTTGAAAAGAAGAAGATGATGGGATCTAGAAGGAAAAGAAGTGGACAACAATTAAAGGGGAAAAGAGGAAAGAAAAGCTAAAAGAAAAGAAAAAAGAAAAGAAATCATTAGAAGATTTAAATATTTTCTAATGTATAAGTGTCTTTTGTTGACTTTTTCAAAAGCATATGTCATTTAGTATACATATGTAGTAACTAAAGAAAATTAAGAGAAAAATTAAGGAAATGAAGGGAAATGAGACATTTTGTGAATTGATTAGTAAAAATAGATGATGAAATTTTACTTTAGGTATTTATATCCCATATACATCATTTGGTAGGCTACTTAATATAACTAGTATGAAAAGTATTAATTAGGATGTTAAGGTTTACTACATTTAACCTAAATATGAACTAAACCCCTAACTCTATGTATTACTATCCTAATTTATACTTAGAAGATAAATGTGATTTATGATATAATATCTTAGTTTGTAAAGGATTACTTAAGGATTCTAAATATATATGCATGTTTGAAAGTTATCTCTATTTTTTCACTAATGATTTGGCAAAATATAAAGGTTATATTATCAATTAAGGTTTTAGGGTATATTATGATGAACTAGTGCTGATATGTCTTTAAGGTTTCAGTTTTAGGGTTTTTATTACTTTCGAATGAAATCTTTAGTGTTTACATACATTCAGGGTAGAAAAATTTTATATGTGATTGACGAGGTATTTTAGGGTTTTCACTTTCATTAGTCTTGTCAACTTCTAAATTATCTAACATACTCGAGTCTATTTCAAAAGCTAGACCGAAAATTTTAGAGGTTTACAATAATCTTGGGGTAGTATGTGATATCCCACAAATTAGCAATTAGGACATGAACATCTGAATGTTATAGCAAAACCTTATTCTTGTACAACTAGGGTCGACAGTTGATATAGGGTATTTGAGAAAGTAACCTGATTAGGTAAGAAACTTATAAAGAGTATGATAACCTTAATCAAGGAATTTCTATAGGCTTGGAAATAAAAAATATAATAAAATATCAAGAATATAATCAAAGTAGTATGGATCTACTTTATGTGAGCCTCCTAAAGTAGTATTTAGGGCAACCGTATTTAGATTTAGAGTTTTCGAGAAAACTTCTTCGATTGAGTCCAAACTTTATGACTAGATTTTAAAAATAATATCTTAAAAACCCAATTTTAGCTATAGAAGCATAATTATTCAATATAGTGTAAAACTTGTTGGAACTCTTAAAACTGAGCCTAAAACATAACTAGAACCTAAAGATAAGTTATTTAAGCTATAAAAAGGGAGTAATATAACATAATATATGTTGATAATTAGTTTTTGCTCAAATTACACTCGTCCTTTCATCGGTTGAGAAGTCGGGTAATTGAATCTCTCAGCATTCGCACTCTGTAGAAGACATTCGGCACTTATGCCAAGTAGAAGAAACACTTTAGGTTTGAATTCAAATCTATAGCATGAATAGTTATCATTAGTACAGTTATATTTTACAACCACTTGCTATCCCTACATATTAGGGGAGATGTCAAGTCAAGAGCTCTCTACGTGTCTTAATAGTTACCTCGACAACTGCCTTAGACATAATAACCATCTATAATACCTTAAAGAAACTTTGTAAGAACTCTCGAACACTTCTCATTCTCATACTTTTTATACTAAATCACCATCCTAACTTAGGCATCGGAGTAGTTGTACCGGACTAGCTTTGGTACCAAGTATTTTACTCTCTTTTACAGGACTATTTCTTAGCTTCAAAATTCACCAACAACATTTGGCGCTATCTATTTTTCTCTAAACATGACTACATGGCTAGAACTAGAATGAAATAAAGTGCAAGTACTGGTACTTCCTCACAACAACGTGAAGGAGGAGTCAGCTTGTTGATGAACAATGATTCCCTTGACTCGAGCAGCCCTGTCTCGATTTAGCCAAAGAAAATTCTGAGTTAAATAAAAAAAATGAACAAATCTTTGACCTTCTTCATAAAAATTTCCACCCGAATCCGAACAATGAACATGGCGATCATAATGCTAACAGTACTGATGATTCCATTTATTCCCCTGAATTAACAAAAAAGCAAGCTGAGGTTCTAGTGCGACCTACAGCTCTTACTTTCAAGAAGGTTGACAAAGGGTAGGCAACTGTAGCCCGTGCATCATACGGGACCCTTGCATGTTAGTACCCCTATTGCAGCGACTAAACAGTTCTGAATCAAGAAAAGTCCCTTCATCCCAGAGGTTTTAGAAGAAGTAATACCTTGGTATGTTAAGTTGCCTCAGTTTGAAACATATGATGGGATGAAGGACCCTGAAGGCCACTTAGAGTACTACTATACATTGGCTAAGTTGCATTGTATAAGCAACATGGTAGCCTGTCAAGCCTTTCCCTCAAGCTTAAGGAATGTATCTAGTAGATGGTTTAAACACCTTAAGCCTAATACCATTTCATGTTTTGATGAACTAACATAAGGACTCTTCAATCCTAAACACCATCAAACAAAAGTCCAATGAGTTAATTAAGGATTATTTGGCCAAATTCATGGCCGAGATTGTCCAAATCCCAGGACTAGATATGAGTAGAGCCCCTCAATGCAGTAATTGACGGAGTCAAGCCTCATGGAGACTTTTTTAAGTCTCTCGTAAAGAACAAGATGAAAACTTTCGCTGAGTTTAAAGTTAAAGCCACCTAATACATCCGATAGGAAGACAATATAAAGGCACGACGAGAGGCTAATCAAAGCAGAGGAGATGGAAAGAATGACAAATGGAAAAATGCTAAGGATAGACTTACCATTGACAACGATAACGGCTCAAATGTCGAGAGGAAGAGACTGAGGATCCTGACATTCTCATCTCATACACTTGTCAATCGTCCAATCTCGGATATTTTGATGGAGGTTCATGGGGAGAGAAGTATCCTCTAATGGTTGGAAAGAATACGAGGAAATCCCTTAAGAAATAATTTGAATAAGTATTGCGACTTCTACTGTGACAAGGGATACAATACGAATGAGTGCATTCAACTCAAGAATGCAATCGAAGATGCAATACAATGCGGGCACTTGTGCAAATTTCTAGTGCATAATGTCGAGAGAATCGAAAAACCGTATCAAAGGAGAAGAGAGGAACATAAGAGTGACACTTGGCCAGTAATGGCTGTGAGAGATGCAAGAGATGTTAATCTCGACAGAGTACCTAATGGAGTAATTAATACAATTGTTAGCAGACCTAGTATAGGTTAATCGAGTTCTTTGAACTCAGTTAACGCTAGGAATTACGTTTACAATATTTCGGAAAGAAGGTCAGGATTGATAATACAATACCTTTCGGGAAAGAGAATTTTGAGGGCATATAATGGCTGTATGACAATGCACTTGTCATCAACGTGAGTCGCTAATTTTGAAATCAAGAAGATTCTCATTGACACAAAAGTTCAGCCGATATCATTTTACAGCATGTTTTCGATCAAATGAAGCCCAAGATCAAAGTGCAACTACAGTCTTACAAATATGACCTCTATGCTTTTAATAATCAACCTGTCCAAGTAGTTGGAGTTATCTCTTTGTTGATATAGATCGGCGATGATGAGTATATTTCAGAAAACAAAGTGGATTTGCTTGTTGTAAATGGAGGAAGTCATGGTGCAAAGTCCAGGGAAAAGAAAAGGTAACCTTAAAAACAACGTGCTAAAGATGCAAAGAAAAAGTATGCGCATACTAGCTGAGAGAACAGCCTTTGTATTAATAAAAAATCCAATCTGTTTTTATCTCGTCGAATCGTGAATATTCATAAAGTAACTTGAGTTGCAAACAAAACATGCTTGCTGCAATACGAAAACGCACGAAATCATGTCTTTTTTTATATCCATCCTTACATATTAATAAATGTTAATAGGCTCTAACAATGTACTGATTGGTTTCCCATTACAATTACTAAGGGTGCAAATAAGAAAATAATCGTACGTTTAAAGATTGATTACAGAAAAATAGTCGTATGAAAATATGTACACTCGTTAATATGTAACTTTGATTCTTATTTTGCTAAAGAAGCTTTCTGAATACTATATGCAATCAGTAATGTTGCACCTTTCTTTCTATTTTCTGTGCATACTGGCAATGAAGGCCAAGCTTGACTGTAAGCTGTCCCAAGAACCAGAGTACTAAAACTGGATAAGAAACTATGCTGGCAAAAGCTGTTGCTTGGATGCTTCCTTTTTCTTTATCTTTTCTTTCTCGATAAGATAAATTCTTTCAGCATCAGGTACGGCAAGTATAACCGAATATAGCTTGTGATCAATTGCTTCAAGCCTGGCAATTAGTGCATCATTAGTGAACATCCCAGATAGCACATTTTTGATGGTTTGCCAACTTTCCATTATTGGCATTCCGATGACGACTGCTGATCCAACCGTGCCCCATGCTATTGCAACCACTGCCCAAAATGTGAAGTAGCCCTGGCTAAATTCCCCTGCAACCACAAATCCAGTTAATGAAAGATCAATACCCCATGATGCTTCAAGCAAGTATTAGAGGAATTGTATAATCTGGTTATAAATTTCACGAGAAAGAGCAATGCATTGGGGCGGGTAGACATTTTGTAAAGGCACAGATAGATACAAAGGAGATGTTAGTACATTAAAAAACTAATTCATAGAAAAACTTACTGGCTGGAAGAGAGAGCACTGGCCATAGTACTGCGATGAGAAGGGTAAAAGCAATACCCCATTTGACTATCCACATCTTTGCTCTGTTCAGTTTTTCTTCATTGTACTCTTCTAAGTTAACATCGGACTTGTCCTTTTCGACCGCTGTTATTTGCTTGGTTGTTTCCCAGTCGTAGTTTTGAGGTGACAAAAAGCTGCATACAGCATGTATAGCACCTCCAGTGAGTATAGAGACAAGATTTCCAGCAAGCATTGGTGCATTCTGACCCGTAGTGTCGAGATTTAACCTGCCATACTCAATTTTCGTGGCTGCTAACCAAGTTATTATTCCAAGAATACAGCCGGAAATTGCTCCAAGCATAGCCCCAAATGCATTCGCCTTTCTCCATAGAAGCATAAAGGCTATTGGCATTACAGCTGAGCCGATAAGCACTCCCATTGCGAGGTACATCCATCCTAGGGAAACTCCTGCCATGTTCAGTATCACAGCTAAGATTCCCATGAAACATCCGAATCCTAAGATTACACCCCTTGAAACTTCAAGAATTTTCTTGCCACTTGCATTTGGATTGATATAAGTTCGGTAGACATCATATGTGCATAATGAAGATACAGCTATCAGTTCAGCTGAACCAGCGGATGTCACAGCCCTGACATGAAAACACCACATCTTGTCAGAAGGGGAGAATTTCTGGCCTTAGGATACTTATATTGCATTTATGAGTATCTGTCCACTATTTCAACTTACATAAAGAGCATTGTAAGGAGAAGAACTGATCCAGCTTTCCCCATTAAAGCAATAGCTGTTGCTGGAGGAAAGAGCCCTTTGCTTGCCTCAGTTGCTGTAAGTGGTAAATCAAGTGCTAGTGCCCCCAGACCAAGTGATGTTGCCAAAGAGAAGGGCACTGAAAACCATATGAGACCTCCCAACAAATAGCCCTTATGTGTTGATGAAGGTCTTGCAGCTATAGCACTAACCCAGTACCCCTGAAATTTCAATTGTAAAAGCATAAGTTGTCACATACAGGCTAAGTCTTAAGAGATTTACTAGATAGAAGTTGAGCACAAACTCACGTTGTCAACAAAGACAGTACCGAAGTTCCCAACAATGTTGATGATCCCAAAGACAAGCCCACCAGAGCTCAACATGGTCAAATAAGATCCATTGTAATTGCCACTTACAGGACCACAGGCTTGCCCTGTGTGGGATATTGGCTCTTGACATGTTCTTGATTTGTTTGATACCTCCAGCAAGTGTTTATATAGAATACTGGGGCTACCAAGTTTGCTGCTGGAAGTGTATACCAAGAAAACAAAGATGACTAAGACCACATGCACTGCCAAAAGTAACATATTTGGTAACATATTTGTTGACAGTCTTTAACAGACGAAAAGAAAACATCAAGTGAAAGTTCTTATGAAACCAACGTATTAACCGATACCTATAGCAGAATGTATGTAGCTTGCCAAAAATGTGGCTTTTAAGCCGCCGGCTAGAGTGTAGATAATAACTCCAAGGGGGATCAAGAAGCTCGCGGCATAGATATTTACTCCAGTTAGTGCACTTACAACAGCAGAGCCACCAAGAAGCAGCATTGCAGTCACGATTATATTGGTCATAAAGCAGAAAAAGAGGAAGACGATATGTGCACGAGTTCCCCAACTGAAGTAGAAAGATTTAACTCATGTCATATCAGTTCAAATTCTTGCAATTTGAGATTATGATGCAGAAAACATACCGAGCTTTTACAATTTCACAAACTGTGTGAGCATGTGGGGCCTTTCTTTTGACTTCTATTGCCATTACGCCAAACAAGAGCACCTGTTGATTTGTTTTTTAAAAGTCAGTTTCATGACTAGATTAAGAATCTTTTTCTTAAGCGATGAAACTGCCAAGGAAAAGGGAAAACAATAGCATGCCTGGATTGTAGCACCGCTGGCATACCAAAACGGGCCACTCACTCCATACTCCCATGCAACGTTGGAGCCTTGCAAGATGGTAGCCGCCCATGTCCACTGAAACATTTATCATTGAATAGTTAGCTACCAGAAAATGAATACTCAAACTCAGATTGTGTCGTTAAAAAGTTACCTGTGATACAATAACACTGGCTATTAGTCCGGTTTTAACGTTCCGTCCTGCCGTGTTGAACCATTCAGAAGTATGCCGAGATCCAACATAACGCTTCTCTAGCCATACCTGCTCCAAGAGAATCTTCCAAGTTAGCAATCTTGTTTCGATCATATATGATTGTGTACACTACCTTGACATGAGGAAAAAGAACTATCTAGGATTTCCCAGGACACAAACATGTTGTCTCCATGTTAAGGATGAATATATGAAAAGTTTCATGTTTGCTGAGAATTATAAAACAGGTCTAGTGGGAAAAATACCAGAAAAGAAGTGAAGACAGCAAAGAATGCTCCGAATCCGAGAATGACGGAATACCCAACACCCTGATTTAGCACAGGTTTTCCTCCAAAAAAGCTGGTTTCCCTCACGCAACTACCACCATCCGCAGAGACATGATAGTACTTCTCTCCAAATCCTAACGGTGGACACTTTGTTAAGGAAGTAGTACTTGCCATGTCAAAACAAAACTCCACGTTTCCAATTCAGTTAATACTAAAACTGAATCTTTTTATGATAAACAAATGATACACATAGACGAATCTTCACACACTACAGATCTATGGAGACTAATATCTTGTACGATAGGGCAAATTACGCAAGGGGATAACGAAGTCAGACTAGAAGGTGTCACTCAGCATGACAAAGAATCTATGCGAATGGTGGGGCTTAGGAATCAGAAGCGAGCTGCCTGGAGGAATCAAAAAGGAAGAAGATTTTCTTGATTCCTCTCACCGTGAGGATCGAATCTGAATCACTAGCTATCCATTTATAATATGATGATACATGTCGTAAAACTGGGAGTCCTAGCTGGAGCTTTGAACACTAAAATTAGTATTCCCTTTTATTTGTCATTGTAATGCGTTTTGACAGCTTCTAATGGAATCCAAACCACCAATTCTATGGCCATTCTTCTCTGGCTTTTATAATTACTAGGATACAAAAAGCGGCTAGAGTTAAGATGCTTAGAAGGTTATTTTTCATGGATTGGCAGACAACCCTAGAGAATGGAATATGGCTCCTTACATGAAGTACATATTAATTTAAAATGGGAAAAGTACCACAACTATGAAATTAAGTTGCTTCTATATGAAAAATTGAAACGGATTCAGGTATCCACGTTCAAATATTTATTATGATATTAAAGTATAAGAAGTTGGTTTTTTTGGTGTCACATTTCTCAAAAAAAAAAAAAAATTTTTTTACCCACAAATTCCTTTATTACCATTCAAATAAGAAATATTTTTTTTTCATCAAACAAATTGAAGGCTAGTTTTAGTGAACCACTAATTTCTTCACTTTGTCATTAATTTTACTATACATCACATTCTCCAAATATAGTAACGAGACTGAATCTCGGTAAATCTTTATGAGATCATGTTTTTAACTTTTACAGTTTCTATATAATATGTTTTGTTTTAGACTTGCAAATTGCAAATGTGCATGGATAGGTAACGTTGTTAGACCTTATTTACTTAAAATTATGCTTGAACAAATAGATTTTAGATAGGCTTTTAAAGATCATAGGATAGATTTAGAGCATAATTTTTTTGAAGTTGCTCCATAAGTTAGGGTATAGCTACTACATCTCCATACTCCATAACATCCATAGTACCTATATCTACTGGTATATATGGTATAAATGTTAATATACTATATATTCATTTTAAGAAAAGTATTAAAGAATTAGAATAAATGTAAAATAATATTATTTCTATCTTAGATGTTTTGAGTTCTGCAAAATATATAAATCAATAAGAAACTCTAAAAATATTTCATTTTCTATCTTTTTTCCCTATATTAATCATGCAGTTCAATTTTCTACCTTGTTTATCCCATTTCTTCCTCATTACTAACCTACATTTATTGTTATTTTCTATCTTTCTTGTTTCATTTATTCGCATTACTTATAACCAAAGAAAAAAAATACTTACTAACTTCTCATATTCTTTATCTCCTTTTTTCAAATCACTTCCCTTACAAATGAATGCTTTAAACTTTTAGTGTAAATGTTTTTTTTATTTTATAAATTTCATAAGATATCATATATCCTATAAATTTTATAGATCATGTGTTCAAGGATGTTTTTAAGAAGTGACAAAGTATGTTTCAATATCAATATTTAGGATCTATAGAGTTGTATTGGTAATGCCTTTGCCACCCCTAGTATATCAAACCAGCATTGAATTAAGACTATTTACAGCCCATGCTATGCATGAATTTCATTAAAAAGTATATGTACTATAGAAGAAAACAGTAAATTTACTTTAAAAATGACCATAATTCAATTTTCGAACAATCTATGCTTTTAAAGTTATTTTTAATGTGGTATGAGTAATATTGAATATTTATAAATATGCATTACATATTGGTTTCACATGAGTATAGCATATTATCAATTTTTTGGAACCGATTTGGGAAAACGGTATTGCTAAATTTATATCAGCTAACATTTTATATGTTACTATAAGTCGAGCTATGAGCTTTTGCATTCTTATTTGAAATATTATACCAATTTAAAAAAGTTGTGATGTTTCAAATAGTAAAAATCAACACAATGTACTATAGGTTATCTTATTTTATATTAAATCATGCAAGGTTGCTTTTATAATCCAAAGTTGGAACTCGATAAGCACCTTATAGTTGTATATGTCTTCTGAATACATAATAAATTAAAAAAATATATATAATGTTAGCTCATGTAGGTTTCGTATATGATTATAGATTTAATTTTCAACTATAAGATTTTCTTTCTAAGGCATAATATCTTTAGCCAGTAACGAGAATGGGGAAGGTGGAAGCATAGTTGTAATAGAAATATGATTTTTTTAATTAATTGTTAAAATTCATATGACACCGGTTCACTACGAGAATCCTATTTAAGATGAGTAAGACTTAAACGTCGTGAGTCGTGATGAATTTGGAGTATTCCCTTAAGCTTCTTCATGCGGGATTCACAATTACACCTTCACGGAAAAACCAGCCCCGGTCTCCCAACGTACAGAGGCGTTATATCAAACATGTACAAGATAGCGTAGGCTGACTGCATTGGAACGAACTCACCACTCACTCCTGTGAAACTTAAAGGAGAGATAATGTATACAAGGAAGAACCTAGTGGAGGTGGCAGTGAAGGCTCAAATGTTAATAGCTCGAAACTAATGCACTTATTAAGATGGAAAATATATATATGCGCATCACACTTTTCTAGATTGATTACACATATTACAGGGAAACAGCGTATAGAAATAAATACACTTTTTTACATTTTTGAGAAGTACTTGATGTGTAACTTTGATTCCTATTTTGCTAAACAAGCTTTTTGAACACATACACACAATCAGTAATGTTGCTCCTTTACTTCCATACGTACTGGAAATTGAGGCCGAGCTCGACTCTTTTAACAGTCTCAATCCTCAAAAACCACAGTGCTAACCGTGGAGAAGCAACTATGCTGGCAAAACCCGTTGCTCGGGTGCTTCCTTTTTAATTATCTTTTCTTTCTCAATAAGATAAGTTCTTTCAGCATCGGGTATGGAAAGTATAACCGTATGTAGTTTGAGATTAATCTCTTCAAGCTTTGCCATGAGTGCATCATTAGTGAACATCCCTACTAACACATTTTGGATGGTTTGCCAGCTTTCCATTATTGGCATACCGATGACAACTGCTGATCCGATCGTGCCCCACGCTATTGCAATTACTGCCCAAAACGTGAAGTACCCACGGCTAAATTCCCCTGCAGCCACAAATCCATTAGTAATCCCATTTTGTTATACCTAAGTATATAATGAACTGTACTGATTATACATTTTATGAGAAAGAGTGATGCATCGGGGTGTGTAAATTACAGAAAGATACAAAGGAGATGCTAGTACATCAAAATCTCATTCATAGAAAACTTACTGGCTGGAAGAGAGAGTACTGGCCATAGCACAACAATGAGAAGGGTAAAGCCGATCCCCCATTTGACTATCCACATCTTTGCACTATGCAGTTTTTCTTCTTTGTACTCTTCTAAGGGAACATCAGACTTATCCTTTTCGACCACTGTTATTTGCTTAGTTGTTTCCCAGTCGTAGTTTTGAGGAGACAAAAAGCTGCATACAGCATGTATAGCACCTCCGGTGAGTATAGAGACAAGATTTCCAGCAAGCATTGGTGCATTCCGACCGGTAGTGTCAAGATTTACCCTGCCATACTCAATTTTTGCAACTGTCAACCAAGTTATTATTCCAAGAGTACAGCCAGAAATTGCTCCAAGCATGGCCCCAAAGGCATTTGCTTTTCTCCATAGAAGCATAAAGGCTATTGGCATAACAGCTGAGCCAATAAGCACCCCCATTGCTAGGTACATCCAGCCTAGGGAAACTCCTGCCTTGTTCAGTATCACAGCTAGCAGTCCCATGAAACATCCGAATCCTAAGATTATTCCCCTTGAAACTTCAAGAATTTTCTTTCCACTTGCATTTGGATTGATATAAGTTCGGTAGATGTCATATGTGCATAATGAAGATACTGCTATCAGTTCAGCTGAACCAGCAGATGTCACAGCCCTGATATGAAAATCACATGAAAACACCACATCTTGTCATAAGGGGAGAATTTCTGGCCTTAGGATACTTATATTGCATTTATGAGTATCTGTCCACTATTTCAACTTACATAAAGAGCATTGTAAGGAGAAGAACTGATCCAGCTTTCCCCATTAAAGCAATAGCTGTTGCTGGAGGAACAAGCCCTTTGTTTGCCTCTGTTGCTGTAAGCGGTAGATCAAGTCCTAGTGCTCCCAGACCAAGTGATGTTGCCAAAGAGAAGGGAACTGAAAACCATATAAGACCTCCCAACAAATATCCTTTATGTGTTGATGAAGGTCTCGCAGCTATAGCACTAACCCAGTAACCCTGAAATTTCAATTGTAAAAGCATAAGTTGTCACATACAGGCTAAGTGTTAAGAGATTTCCTAGATTCTAGTCTAGCACAAACTCACGTTGTCAACAAAGACAGTACCGAAGTTCCCAACAATGTTAATAATCCCAAAGACAAGCCCACCGGAACTCAACATAGTCAAATAAGATCCATTGTAATTGCCACTAACAGGACCACAGGCTTGCCCTGTGTGGGATATTGGCTCTTGACATGTTCTTGATCTGCTTGATACCTCCAGCAAGTGTTTATATAGGGCACTAGGGCTACCAAGTTTGCTGCTGGTAGTGTATACTAAGTAAACAAAGATGACCAAGACAACATGCACTGCCCAAAATAACATGTTTAGTAAGATTTTAGTTGGCAGACTAATAGAGGAATGGAATCATTAAGTGAAAGTTATTATAAAGTCAAATGTATTAATCAGTACCTATAGCAGAATGTATGTAGCTTGCCAAGAATGTGGCTTTTAGGCCTCCTGCTAGAGTATAGATGATAACTCCGAGGGGGATCAAGAAGCTTGCGGCATAGATATTTACTCCAGTCAGTGCATTTACAACAGCAGAACCACCGAGAAGCAGCATTGCAGTCACAATTATATTGGTCATAAAGCAGAAAGTGAGAAAGACGACGTGTGCACGAGTTCCCCAGCTGAGCAGAAAGACATAACACATGTCATAGCAATTCAAATTTGTGCAATTTGATATTATGATACAAAAAATAAGAAAGAAAACATACCGAGCTTTTACGATTTCGCAGACAGTATGAGCATGCGGTGCCTTTCTTTTGATTTCTATCGCCATAATGCCAAATAAGAGCACCTGTTGATTTGGTTTTCAAAAATCAGTTTCATAGCTATTTCAAGCGTCTTTTCCTCAATGATGAAGTTGCCTAAGATTATAGGACTTAAAGAAAGTTGAAAACGTTAGCATGCCTGGATTGTAGCGCCACTAGCGTACCAAAAAGGCCCACTCACTCCATACTCCCAGGCAACATTGGAGCTTTGCAGGATGGTAGCCGCCCATGTCCACTGAAACGTTTGTCATTGAATAGTTAGCCACCCGAAAATGAATACACAAACTCAGATTGTGCTGTTAAAACGTTACTTGTGACACAATAACACTGGCTATGAGTCCGGTTTTAACGTTCCTTCCTGCAGTGTTGAACCATTCAGAAGTATGTCGAGATCCAACATAACGCTTCTCTAGCCATACCTGGTGCAAAGAGAACCTCAGTCAACAATCTTGTATGTATTAGGAAAAGATTAGGTTTCTCAGGACACAATTGTGTTTTCTCTATGCTTTGAGAAGAAAGGATATGACGTAACTTTTGATACCTAAACTTTAGCTTATTTTTCAATTAAGGATTCAAACTTTTCGATTTTCAATTTCAGTTCTAGAAAAATTTAGGCATCAAATGGGACGTAATCCCAAAAGAAAAACAATATAAAAAGGGAAAAGGTCCATAATTACTACTGACAATGAAAAACAGGTCCAGTGGGAAAAATACCAGGAAGGAAGTGAAGACAGCAAAGAATGCTCCGAATCCAAGGATAACGGAATACCCAAGACCTTGATTTAGCACAGGTTTGCCTCCAAAAAAGCTGGTGTCTCTCACACAACTACTACCATCTGCAGACACGTGATAGTACTTCTCTCCAAATCCTAACGGTGGACACTGTGTTAAGGAAGTTTTACTTGCCATATCAAAGCTAAACTTCTTGTTCCCAATTCAGTTCATACTAGAACTGCATCTGTTTATTGAAAACAAGTGATAGACATAGAGACAGATACCTTCGCATGTACTACGGATTTATAGAGACTGATTTCTTGTTGAATAAAGCCAATTACGTATGGGGATAACAAAGTCAGACTAGAAGGTATCTCTGAGTATGACAAAAGAATCTATGGCAATATGTGTTTATTTTATCTGATTCATGTCAAGACCTTATTAGTCCAGGCTGGAACGTTGACTACTAAAATGGGTCCAATAATGGTTTTGTGGCGGATGTTAAGATCTTATAGAGAAACTTTTCATATATAATCGTATCATAAAATAAATTTAAGATAAAATAATCACATAATATTATAAAAGATTTCTTTATTTGATCTGTTAACACGTATACTTATATCTATTATCATCCAATTATATGGCCATACTTCTTTGACTTCTATATTTTAAAGGACATAACAAAGGGGCTATTGTTAAGACATTAAAATGCTTGGAATCTATTTACCCAAAAAAGGAGCGGGAAAAAGAGAGAGAGAGAGAGAGAGCGCTTCCGAAGTTTATTTCATTACCTGAAGTACACATGAATTCAAAATGGGAAGAAATAGACGTGTAATTAAAGTGATAGTATATCATAAATTAAGACAGATTCAGGTAGTGGCACTCGAATATTGAATTAAAATATCATAAACGCTGTGCCTTGCTAATTTGGGAATGCACCATCGTATATAGTTAAAACACGAACCTGATAGAGGAAATTCCCTTTTTTTATATTATTTTTTCAATCTCTCCTCGCAGGAAGTTGACCCTCAAATGTTTTACCTAGATAAATGCTAGAATTTTCTTATTTCTTTTTTGGATTTCGAAATCAATGAGCAAATCATTTATGCACCTTTTAATTCTTGTAAAGGATATTGCATATCAACTACCAATAACTTTTTTGTCTATAAATAAAAGTGGATTGGTTAATCTACACAGCCAACCATCTTCATGAATCGAAAATTAAGACGCTGAAGAGAGTGAAAGCCCAATTGATTTGCCACATAATCCAATTGGTTTTCTAAGCCTTTATAGAAAAAACAAGTGGATAAATAAATAATTTTGATGATGGATGATGGAATGATATACTTTTATTTGTTATACCTCGTGTTAACTATAATCTTTCATGAATTGTGGAGAAGAATTGGTATAAGTTTGTAAGGATTAAGTAGTGAATATAATGTCAATACTAGCTAAAACCTTTTGAATCAAGTTGTTGAAAAAAATTCATTAATATTTGTAGCTTAGCTATTAACAACTTTTAACTTGAGACATTAGGAAAAAAAGTGACGAAATTATAAGTAGTGACATTCACAATATGTTCTTGCAAGGTAAGGGAGGGAAGAAGGGAGGGAAGGCAAGTTGCCAAGAAAATAATAAAGAAAGAGCATTCTTGTCAATCGGATCATTGATAATTTGATTGCATTTGGGATGGCTAATCTCCTTACTTTGCGATAAATTAAGGATGATGAAAATATTTTTAAATGCATTGCTTAACCATCAAAAAAGAAAAAGCTCTATTCTTTCTCTTGTGCTCATTCTAATAAAGGTATTGTTAAGTTAAATGTTGATGCAATTTCTCTAAGGGTAAAGGTAGAGGAGTTAAGATTCTTAGGAATTTGAGTGGTAAGTTTATCTAAAGCTTTACGTTTAAAAAGAAAAAAAATAAATCTATTGGAACAATAGAATTAAAGACTCTTGTGAAAGGTCTTGAGTTTGCAGGATTTCAATATTACCAAGAAATGCATAGAGACAAATTCTTTGGTGGAATCAAGGTAGTTGTCATTAGTAGTTACAATATGGGACATTTAGAATGACATCTCTTGGGGGAAGAGTCTTTTGGTTGAAACACAAGGGCATATTAATCATGTGTTGAGATAAAAGAATAATGCAGTTAGACTAGTTAGCCAAAAAGGCTAGGGGGACATAAACAAACTTTCAAATCATAGATCCGTCTCAGTTGGCTATTAAGTTTAGGAGGATACCAATGCAACAAACTATATAGTTCTTTCATGTATTTTTTAAAATGTTTTATTAGATGGATTATTGTATTAGGAGTGTCTCCCAATTTTGTTTAATACTTTTCATATAGGTGATCGCTTTGTTGTATGAAGAGTAGTATTCCCTTATTTATTTTCTAACATGTAGGTGATAGGTATTGTGTATCGAGAAGTCAAGTTTATGCCCTTACTTATCTCCTTGTATTTTGTCTTTTCATTAATAAAATTTTGAAGCTGACATCCCTTCGTGTACGAGGTTTGCCAATATATATATGTATAGAAAGAGCGAAATTAAACTAATACTATGTTTGATTTAAGGAAGCAAATAGGAGGGAAAGAATTAGAGAGAACATACTTATGTGCCCTTGATTGCGAAAACTTAAAAGAGTGAACGAAATAAATTTATGAGGAAAAAATTTTCTCTTGGACTCCATAAAAACTACCATCTTCATACAAAATAACCTACTTTTGAATATTTTAATAAGTTTAGTACAATACTATGGTACATTTGGTTAATTTCAAAATGATGGACCTAAAAAGCTATTCTACTCCCCTTCCTCTCCCCCTTCCTTTGGACGTAGCATGGTAAGAATAATTATTCCATAAAAGTACTATTGTTGCAAAATGAGAGATTGAGGGATAACTACTTCTAGTTTTTGTTCGCATATTTCCATAGACTTCAAATGAACTATAAGTATTAATTATTGGTTTTCTATTATTTTATTCTTTAAGAATTGTAATTTTATTACTTCGTGATTCAATTGTACAACCAAACATGTCATTAATTAACTTTCCTTCCATAATTATTCATTTCTTTTTCTTTTTCCCAAACAAATATTTCCCTTCATTTTTCTCCTCTTAATTATTTTTCATTTTTTCTTTCCCATTTCTTTCCTTTCTCTTAAACATAGGACAATAGTTATTCTTAAAACATTTACAGCACGTTTAGTTGACTGAATAGAATAAGAGAAGAATAAAATCATGAGTACTTGGGAATGGAATAAAGATATAATGGAGTAGTGAATAAATATTGCAATGTTAGATGAGTATAACTAAATTGATATTACTTTGTTCACTTTAATAAACTAGATAAGGAATAACACATGAATAAAAAGTAAAATACTCAAAATACCCCTTATATAAATACAAAATAAATTAGAAGAATAACATTGCAATAGAATAGAGACAGCAGAAAAGGAGAAAGTGAAATACTACATTAGGAATTTAAGAGGGGGGAGGGGGGATGAATTGAGTTTAATGCCCAAATTTTATTTTAATACCAATTTCTTGATTTAAACAACAAAAATGATGTAATATTAACAATGAATCTAATCAAGATAATTATAAAATAATAAAAGTGCCAGAAATAAAGGAGATAGGGATAGAGAAATCAATCCCAAAATTTTAATATGGAGTTTGGACCATCTTCTACTCTCCACAATTACCTAATGTCTCAATTGAGGCCTTCACATACAATTTTTATTGATAACAATCTTAAAGGCACAAGTGCCTACATCCAATCTTTAATACTAATGATCTTTTCAATCACAACAACTCGCTATCATTTAGTATAGTACTTTCTTGAATAAAAATTGCAAATATGAAGCTTAGTATTATATTAGGGTTCATAAAAAATTATAAATAATGAGTACAAGACAATTGGAATGAAGTACAAGTAGATAAGAGAAATAATTGTAGGAATATAACTCTATTAATGCTAGACGGTTCTAACACAACTAGTTAGACGGTTCATATCAGACTACTTAAAATGCACACTTAGACAGTATTTGATACTTTTTCCTCTTTCAACAATATTAGAATCAATTTTAATAAGTTGTAAAGATATTTCTAAGTTTAACTGTATTTCTTTAAAAGATATAATTGATAGAGTTCTCGTAAGAATTTGCAAATTAGTTTATAACATTATATGATTAGTCACGATATGTATGAATTTGTTTTCATCAAAATCACAAATAGAAACTTTTAAGTTCAATAGAAAGCACATTCATAGAAAGAGCTCTTGTTTTGCAACCCTAAAATCAATAAAACCTGAACCCTAGATTGTGAAGAAGGATCTCAAAATGGAAGAGTAAGTGGATGGCAAAAAAAAACAAAAAAAAAAAAAGCTCACTAGTACGCGCAACTTGTGAACGATCAACTGATAACGTCTCCAACCACCACCATGATGCAGCTTGGACGAACGTTCAACTAATTTGAGCGAACCAAGCTCAAAGTGGAATGCTGTAACAGTCACTGCGCACCATGTCCCAAACTTTAGCTGAAGTTACTGCAATGCAGGGAGTAGTTGTGGAGTTTGGTGAAGGGGGCACGGAATGAAATTTGCTTGGGTGAGAATGACGAACTGCAAGAAATGGGGGTTGTTAAAGCATGGTTTGAGGGAGTGGAACGTATAGAATGGCAGATGGATTTTTCTGTGCAACTGGTAGCCATGGTTGGGCTAGTTATTGAAGGGCAGTTAGATGTAATTTATGAGATTGAGGGAGGGCAACATTGGAATGGAAAATTTGGACACGGGAAGGAATTATGATTCTTTGCTGATTGGGTGGGGGTAGGGAATCCAGATGCAGGGATGAGGCATAATTAGCTTTCCTATGGAATATGGATTGCAGGGGTTGAGCGTTAAAGTGAACGCTGTAATGAATGTCTGATATGTTGTGAAGCATAGTTTTGCATCCAAATCCTTTTAAAAATACGTCATATAAGTCTGTCTATTAACTTTTACCGTTGAACCTGCTATTATGATTGTTATTATTTTCCGCAAGCATCAACAATTGGAAAGTCACAATGAGTTCTAAAACCTTCAAAAATTTTGGTATACGAATCTGAGCAAGCATTTTCGAAGGAGCACTTTAATTTAATTAGAACTATTCCATCAATTTTTCTATTCAAACTTGCTGTCGGGGGAAATTTTTATTTTTATTTTATTTTATTTTTTATCTTTTTTAGCTATATTAGCATGGCACGTCTCTACTGCAAATGGGTAATAGGTTCACATATTAGTCGTACATATATTAATACCTCAAAAGGATCAAAATTATAAGATATATACGAAATCTATGGGGAAGAAAAAAGGAAAGATTATACATGTCTATAACATCATTTGTTGCACAAGTATAAAATTTCTAACAATTTGAGAAACAAAATAAACTTTTATCATCACTATATTAACTTAAATTCCTTATAGAAAAGATGATATAATAATAAATTCCAAGACATATTCAAAGTTTATAACGTATATTTTGCTAATATATTTTACGATCCATTCCTTTCACTTTAAGGTATAAATATCTGAATTGTACTACATTTAAAATAGATTCTCATAATACTATTGAATCTTGATACTGAATCGTATAACCAAGTGGAAATTAAAAATAGAAAACTCCAGCCAAAAGAGGAAGGAGCTTCAAACAAGAGTTGACAATAATTATCAAATATAGTATATACTCATCATTTTTGTTTCATTTAATAACGTGAGAAGAATCTATATAACTCAATTTAGTAAATCATAGTTGATGCTGCTGCCATCACTATGTGCATCACTCCTTCATGCTACCCTTGACATTTGCACGCTCTCAACGATATTTTTATGCAGTGACATATGCTTCAAAGACAAAATTAGCCAATCAGCAAGAATTTCCCTCAAAGCTCCTGAGAGTTTGGCCGAGTGCGATTCTCAGGAGACGTTCTTTGCTCCCCACTAAACGACAATGGACAAATATAATGTGGAAATAACGATTGGAAGAATTGCGTTTACTTTCAAATGGAAATAGAGGATGCGTTTTTAAGTGGTGAAAATTAAAACTATATTTTACTTAAAATGTGTAGTATGTACGTATTATATTATTAGCTCCGTGTTATTATTGCAATAGACGATTCATATATGCATTCTTCGTATAAAATCTATGTTACAACTTTTATCCTTATTTGACATTTTTCCTTGCGGCTACAATTATCCCCGGTATATAAATACAGACATTTCGTAAATTTTGAAACGATTTGTCTATTATATCCCCATACTTTATGGATGTGATATATTTAAATACCTAATGAATCTTTTTTCATAACGTGAGTACTGTGAACATATATACAATTAAACTAAGCCTCGGTTGCTTTCAGATTTTGTATTTTGATGATATCAGCGTTTTTTTGTTGTAAAGTTTATTCTATGAATGAAGGCAAGCTTAAAAGTCTTTTTCATTAGGAGAAAGTTGCATAAATAATATAGCAAAACACAATTTCTGCTTGAAGTGCATGTAGATTACGATAACATTTTTTTTCCCCTACATAACTACGAATTTATCAGGTCTGAATCAGTTTAACAGTCAGTGGATTATAAGCGATAAAGAACAGGTGACACATGCGTTTAAAAGTAAATACATTCTTTTCTTTTCTTTTTTCTTTTTTATTTTTCTTGATGAAATATCAAAGTTGATATCTGTATTCAAAAGTTTATATTCATCTACCTAATGTCACTCTTCAAGGTGCATCCTCATTGCAATAGCATACAAAGTAGAATGCATTAAGAAGCTGGGATCGCTAGTAATCGCCGGTCAGCTATTCGGCGGTGAATTTGGTATGAAAAAATGAGGTCTAACTGAGTTGTGCTAACTTGTATGGTAACATGAAAGATGTGTGCGTAACATTTATTGACGACTTATTCACATCTAACAAACTATGATTACCGGGATCATCGAGATTGGGACATTATCGAGATTGCCTACCAAATACCTACTAAGTGTGGCTTATCTAATTGCATAAATCCAACAAAAGAATCTATTGTCTATAGTATTCTATTGTTAGAGCAGGAGGAACTGGGCAACGGAATAGTTGGATGTATGCCTGCAAAATTGAACATAGCGAGGAGCGTCAAAATATTGTCTAGAATGATTACTTCGATAATTATGTTAGAAAGTGTTTGAATAAGCAAAGTAAGAGAATAAGAGAGCTAGGAAACTAGAGAGCAAAAATATTAGGAGTTAAAGTGCGAGTGAAGGTGGTTTACCATTGGTAGAGTTCCTCTATTTATAGAGAATGGCTAGAAAGAATATAAGAGCATGTCTTCACGTTGAGGCATCTTCTAAGCATGGAGAGTAGGTGTTGTGTCCTAAGAATCCAGGGATCTTATTGCTGATCGAGTTATGGAGCCTTATCCATTAGTACTTTCCTACCATATCTAACCTCAAGAGAGACCAAGAGCAAGGTAGTGCTCTGTTCTTTGCTTTTTGAGTCCTTATACATAGTTGGATATGGAGTAAGACAAGGTTGTTAAGTGGAGAATATCTAGGTTGTAGGCTTGAGCACGTTGGTTAAGGGGAGAACAACTTGTCCATGAGCCTAAATAAGTTGACTTAAGGCTAAATCGAGTCGATATGGGCCTAAGGAACCCATGCCTAAATCCCATCAACACTTACCACTACTATAGTCTCTTTGTCAAGAGGATGGTAAGGAGAGTTAGAGATTGAATGGGTTCCTTAGGTGCATGGCATTCACAACTTAAGCTTCAATTTCTTGCTAAGGATAGTTACTACAAAAGGATTAAAGATTTGGACTATGAGGCCTTGGTCTTTGACCAATTATTGAGAACTTAGAATGGTGATACATTTATCATAAATATGGAACTTGAAAAAAAATATAACTTGAGAAATAATGAAATAAAGTAGCTAAGAGTAGCATGAGTTACGAGTACTATTACATAAAGTAATCATAGTTGCTCAGAATTAGTAGATTTAGGGTTTTAGAAAATATTCTTGGAATCAAGTAAATTTTTAATATGAGATCATAAAAGTTAAAGGAAGTGCTTCAGTAAAGTCTATTTAGCAAAGTAAAACTACATAAAATATTTAATTTCATAAAAATTTAGTTTTATTAGTATTGAAAATTTATGTGTAAAACTTAAAATATGAACTTTGGAATGTAGCGAGATGTTAAAGATAAATTATTCACCTTATAAAAATAATAATTAAGAGTAAATAAAGGTAAAATAAATATATAGTTGGTTATGTATTCAGGTGGTGTCACAAACTGAGGACGGTCTAGTCTTAGTAAACATCGTATACTGTATGAAGAACCTCTAATTGGTTACCCTTCTAATAATGAACTATTCATACAATATATAAAGCTCTATAACCATTAGCTTCTTAAGAACATACAGATCCACATGATATCATCACATAAACATATTTATATAAAATTTAAACTATAAAGTTCACAATAAGCAGTAATTTAGTACATCTATGTCTACATTACTGATAAATAAAAAAGTACATAAGTAAAAGTCTACGTAATCAGTTCTTTCAACACATTGAATGAATCACTCTTGCCTAGGTTTTTAAGCTAACCTTTAGTATCCCTTGACCAGCCTCAATGAATAAGCCATCTTGTAGCAAAAGTTCAAGGAGGTGTAAGCTTAAACTTAGTGAGCAAAACCCTCAGCCACACTATAATCAAGTTATCAATACATTATATTTATGCATATGAATGGATGATCAAATAGAATGCCAAATAATATATATAGTTAACTAGTTAACATATACAACTCAGATTTAACGCCTTCCGAAGTCAGGGTTGGAATATACACGGTACCAGTCAGATCCAAGTATTATACAACAACTTACTTTACTACGGAACTCCACGTTCTGTACTTAAATCAAATAAGTCCTTTATTTTCATAAAAACCAAGTTCTAGTGTAATCATGAGTAGGCCCTCGCAGTTTACACTTACCCTTAAATAGAGGTCTACAGACTCGATCCTTAGCTAGACGATTAGCACCTCTAACGCTTAGTATTCCTGTGGGCTAGGATAAAGTTATTTTGTATGAGTATACTGTATAGAACCAATAAATTTATAATAATAACCCCCAAATGGCCTTTATCTACCTCCATGTAATATGACGGTCGGAATTATGTCTATGTAATATATGTTAATGCATGTACCAGTTTCTTTTTATGAGTTGAGTATAGTTAAGTCTAATTATGATGTGACCATCCAATAGCACACACAATCATGATCTATACTACTATGCAACAAACAAATTATTATTCGTGCTTAAGGTAAATTTACAATTCAGCACATAATAACATACATAAATATTTCCCAACCCCATACAACATTTAATTAACATAATTATTTAAATTCATTAACTACAATTACATACAAGCATAGAATCATAGGGTAAATACTTACTCGGCCATGACGACTCGCTTTAGTCGTAGTAATCAATTGGAAGATCTTCGCCCACGTTAGGATCACCTCATCATTTTGATACAATAACGATAGTAAGCAATTGAATTAACTAGTGATTCTAGATATCTATTTACCTAATTTTACTGAGATTACTATCAATTTTTATCCGATTAGACTTTATTACTAATCGTATGTAAATCTTTTATTTTACTTCTAATATTTATAAACTTATAGTTGTTTTTCATCATTTTCAAATGCATATTCACATGGTGATGTTCGTTTTGGACATTAAAATCTGTGTTTTACGATATATACTAAATTTATTGAAATGTTAACTATTGAAGCTTAAATATTCTTATTAGCTAGTTTTATGTTCTATTTTAGTAGTTAATGATTTCATTAGCCATTAAATTCTTACACTTAGATGATTTTATAGTTTATTATTTTAGAGGCTTATGTCAGCGCTTATGTCATCGCTTAAGTTATTTACTACATATGTATACTCTTATGTATTTGTGTACTTTATACATATTTTATATATATACTTATACTTCTAATATATTAGTATGTATATTTATGTACATATACGTGTACTAGTACATATACTTGTGTATATATATGGTTACATACGTATTTTCGTATACCTAGTATACCTTTCTAAGAAAGCTTCACCAAATTTATATTTTTACACTTTAAGAGCTTATTTAGCAAAGTATATGTATGTATAGTTAGTATACTCTTCTTTTTTGGTTATGTACGTAAAGGATATTCATGTACAAGAGTACCCATACATATGTTTATTAAGTGTATTCTTATATACACATGCTTAAGCACAAGTATATGTGTTCTTCTTCTATTTAACTAAGGATTTCACCAAACCTTTATACATACACTTCTGATGTATTTACTTCTTGTATGTACATATGTGTTTCTACATGTATTCCTAAGTATTTCTACACTTCTAAGTATAAGTATAAGGATTCCCATCTTCAACAACATAAAAGCACATATTACATAAGGTTCCTACACTAATCTAAGATAGATAACTAACTCACTAATTAAGATAATAAATCATATAAAACATACCTCTTTCTTCTTTATAATATGAAAAGGAAGACAAATATATATGAGATGTTAGTTTGGTTTAGTAGTTGGAATTATGAAACTGAAGTGTTGAAAAAGTATGGGAATAAGGAGTAAGGGGGGGTTTAAGGTTTGATATGGGGAGAAAAGAGCTTTGTTTGTGTTGTTGTTGTGTTTAAAAAAGTAAAGACAAGTGGGGTCTAATGGTAGGAGGAAATGGACAGCAAAGGAGGGGTAGAATTGAAAAAAAAAAATATATGTAGAAAGTTAAGGAAAAGAAAAGAAATCTCTAGATGACAATGACATGTTTGTTGACTTTTCGACATGTTAACTTAGTCAACTCTTTGAAATTAAGTAAAATTTATGTGTACATAATGGGGTAATTAAGGAAAATTTGGGAGAAAAATTAAGAAATTGAAGGGAAATCTAGAGTTTATTGAAATGATTAGTAAGAATGGTTAATGAAATATTCCTTTAAGTATTTATATCCTATATACATTATTTAAAATAATACTTAGTGTAACTATCATGAAATATGTTATTTAGGGTACTAATATGTATTAAAGTATCATCTAAACACTTAACTTCTTATAATACTAACCTAGTTATATAATTAGAAGATATATGTGATCTATAATATAATATCCTAGTTTCTAAAGGATTGCTTTAGTATTATATGTATTTATGAATGATTGGAAGTTATTTTTGATCTTTTACTAATGATTTGCTAATTTACTAAGGATGTATTGTCAATTAGAGTTTTAAAGTAAGTTATGGTGAATTAGTACTTTTATATTCTTATAGTTTTAGAGTTTTATCACTTTCAGACGCAATCTCTAGTATTTATATATATTTAGGATATAAAAGTTTTATATGCGATTGATTAGTTATTTTAAGGTTTTCACTTTCACCAGCCTTGTCAACTCTTAAGAATATCTAATATACTTAAGTCTACTTTAGATGTTAGGTTAAAAGATTTAGGGGTTTACAAGTGGTGTACTAATTTAGCTAATATTAATATAATTTATATAACATTATCCATATAAGCTTACAATTTGTAACCTAAATGCATAAAATGGTTAGGAAATCACCATGGACAGCTATTGGACTAAATGGGATGCTTATTACACTTGGCAATAAAGGGAATAAAGATAAGCTAGGTATCATTTTAAAGAAAATATGTAAAATAAAGGTTTAACATGTGTTGATAAGTTGAATTAGGTAGAAATAATTCTCTTAGAGTTTATAAACCCTTATTTTGCTACATTAGATCATTTTGGCATGTTGTAAAAAGATTAAACGCTCTAGAAAAAATAAGGAAAAGAAGGGAATTTGGTTAGAAAGCTTGGGGAAAAATTTAGATGAAAATAGTGCAAAACAGGGGTTTTTCGAGTTCTCTAGTTCAAGTACAATTTTAAAGTAGACCACTACCGTAACTTAAAGAAAAAGGTGGTGCTAAAGTTAGTTGATGCACCCTCTACCTTTGATGATGGTTGGAGTTCCTTGCACTTGTGAGTGTCGAATATTGTCCTGTTTTACAAAATTTGTTAAAAATATCACATAATGTTCAAAAGTTATGAAACTTGGTTTTTCTACCTATTTTTGCATGTAGAATTCAAATAAGTAATTAGATTTTTGAAATTTTAAGTGTTAGTATAGGCTCCAGAAAAATGTCCTGTCTTTTCATCGCATTTTCAAAAACTTAAACGATGTGGTTTTAGCCTAAATTTTTATAAGTAAGCTCCTTTAAGATTATATTTTCATGTTATATGATTTTTTAAAAAGATTTTAAAGTTGGGTTTTTGATAAATTTTTATTCATGGAAAAATAGTAATTGGAAGTGGATTTGCTTATGTTGTTTTTTGTGAACTTAGTACAATCCTTGTCATAAATTGCAAAAATGATGGTTTTTGATGATGTTCAGAATGGGTTGACTTTAAATTTTGAAGAACAATTTTCTATTAAGTTGGATATGGAAGTTATAAGGTCAAACCTATATGTTTTTCACTAAAATCATATGTAATTTAATTTAAATAACATGTTGATAACTTAAGTAACTTGCATGAGTATTAAAAATGGTTTTGGGTGATAATATGCTTTGTTACAAATTTGTGAATGGTGGATTGGAGTTGTGTTGTAGTGATTTTGTAAGCTATAAAGGAAAAACTGGGAAGTTAGAAGGTAAGTTAGAAAGGCAAATTTGTTGAGTCAACTTGGTGAGAAAGTAAGCTAGGAAGTTAGCTATAATGGAACATATAAATTGGAATTAATTAGAAGGTGAGTTAGAAACTATGTAGTTTACTTAAAGCCTTGATCAGAAACTACCCCAGAAGGGGGATTTGTACTAAAGGAGGATCTTAAACCCTAAAATCTATATTCATGTAAGTTCTTAATTTAGTTTGTATTTAACATATAATTAATTAGGATGTCGTACATTTTATGTTTAGATGAAATGTGGGAGGAAGTGTACCAGCGTGTCGCTTAAGTATTTAAGGAAAGTTACTATGTGGCCCGGTAAGTGGATTACTTGTGTTCTAGAGTAGATTTTATCTACTCTTAACTTATTTAACTATAATGAATGTGACTGATTTTGTGTATATAGATGTGATATGTTGATTGATGAGTTATGAAATGCCTTCTAAACTCTTTTGTATATTAGGTTAAATAAGTCATGCTTGGATATTGACTGTGATGACTTTAGTTGTGCTATTGCTTAGTATAATTGATGAAGTCGATCTATATTTAATAGGACAAGAAGCTAGGTGCTAGGTACTAACTACTAATCCCACCTCCTAAGGGGTTTACTTAAGTGAACCCAATATCGATGTTTTAGATATAGAAACATAAATAGAATAAAGTAAAGCTTAGCTAATAAATAGATGAGTAAGTTCGCTTGTATTATTTGATAGTTGCTTGGCCTTCCTTAATATGCGATTAATGCATTTATGGCATGGCATGAAAAGGACTTGCGAGTTAAGTTTTTTAAAACTAAGATTTGGTTAAGTTTTATTTTGAAAACTAAGGTTTTGTTAAGCAAATAATCTAGTTTTTGGAAGCTTGGTTTGTAATGTAAACATCTTGGTTAACAAGATTGGTTTTCGACCATATAGAATTGCTAGCTTTAGCTAGGTTAAATTTGTTAGACTCTTTTCTAAGTTTTTGATTTAGGTAATTCAGATGCTTGGTAATGTCGACTACTTGAAAGTCTAGGGCTAAGGCTAAGCTACGATATTAGGACTGATGGATGTCATGCATTGGCATGGCATACTTTTCCTACATTAGCATTTCTTGGCTAGTCTAAAAGCCTTAATTGAATTGATGAATTACTTATTTGTGTGTGATATTAGGACTGATGGATGTCATGCATCAACATGGCATGCGTTTCTTGCATTAGCATTTCTTGGCTAATCTAAAAGTATCTTAACTGAATTGATGAATGGCTTATATGTTTATGATATGATTCTAGTGGTATTGTTATCTATCTATCTACCTCACTCAGCTTACAGTACACTAAGGGGATGAGTTTTCTTATCCTTAGGTTTTGAAAGAAGTTAAATAAGATCTCATATCATTGGAGCAAGAAGACTTTAGTACACATAAGGTAAGTTATGTTGCAAAGGCCTAAACATGAGATTTTTAAAGTGATATGTATATGTTTTGATGAAATTGTATAATATCAAGATATATAAATGTAAACATGCATTTTATAAGAAATGTACAGCCATGATACTCAGAGTTTGACTCACACATGTAAAGACTTTTGTTGTGTGAATAGAAGTGATTTGAAAATTAAATATGATATGAAGTGAGTGATAGGTTGATTATAAGTTCTACCTTATTCTTAACTTAGGGATGGCAGTAACGAACTGTTTTCAGTTACCAAAATGTTAGGAAAAATTTTTAAACAGGCACCTAGAAGGTAAGGTATTACAGGGTGGTATTAAAGTAAGGTTTGTAGAATGGGTCTTAGAGTATCACAACTTACCTAAGGAATAGGGATTTGAAGTATGATGAATTAAGGAATTGAGGCATTTATGTGGATTTAGAGAATCAAAGTAAGGATGGAAATGAGAAGGCATGTTAAGGAACATGGATTGAGATTATTTAAGAAGACGAGATGGAATGTATAAGGGGCAGCATGGATTGAAGTAAATATCAAGCAAAAGTCTTAAGGAATTTGAGAAATTGATGGACTTGAGTTGATATTGAGGATAATAAATTGGTATTGAGGGAATTAAGTAGAAGATTTGTAGACATATAATGGTTGGAATTAAGGGAAAAAAAAAGGATCGAGTTACGTTGTGAGCTAAGGAAACTTTGTAAAGATGAAAATGTAGCAATAGGAATGTGTATATGAGGTTGTTTAGAGTAGTTAGATTAACTTGAGAAGGCAAAACAATAGTATTCTTAAATAGTAAGAGTAGGTTAAGGAATAAGTACAAAAATTAAACATTCTTTCTATTGACCATTGTAAGTAGAAAAATATAAATGAATATAGCATGGGATATAGTTGAACTAATATAGAATGACATCCTTCATATACACTTTTAGCTCACATTAGTAAGTTGGAAAGGGAATGGTAAATTTATGACTCTTGTGTTTCTTTTGTTCAGTTTTTTGACTATCATATCTCTTATGTTCTATGTTGAGTTTTATGTCTTTATTGTTGATCTAGTCATGTCATGTCGATTGTATAATCGATAATTGGTCAATTCCTTTGTGTGTCTTGTTACTCCAAGAGTTGTATCATTCTTGTTTAATTCAAAACAAATCCAGTTGGGTTAAGTCATTTTTTGTCTCATTTGAGTTTGAGTTAACTAAAAGCTTAGATTTGCCAAACTTATACTTGATACTATATGTGTGTTAGCTATATGAAGTACTTAATCCTTAAGTTACGATAGAAGCGTGATACTTGGAGAGTATAAAATGTATACACGAGGAAAGGGATTAGTCATAAGTTGCATTTGAATGAAGATATTGTTATGATTAACCTTGAACAAAAGTAAAAAATGAGATACGTGCTAGGTGAAAAAACTGAGTTAGTACTTAAGTTAGAAGGTGTAGGAAGTAAAGATTGAGTATGAAATGATCTAGAACTTCAATAACCTATTCACTTGGAAATAACATAAAAACTAACAAACGAATCTACTAAACCTTCATATTTTTGACATTATAAAAGATACTAAGTATATTATAGGAATTGATGATGGAGACAATATGTCATAAGCTATTTTACTAGGAATTTTGAAGAAAACCTTATTGAGGATATGTTCGATACATGAAGCTATTAAATGAAAAATGGAATAAAGATAGAAATAATGGCTACTAACTTTGATAGGAACTAATGAGAGATAAGGGAAATATAGTATATTGTAGAAGTTGAGGCAAGGGATGTTTAGAATTAATTGTATTAAAGTTATTTTATAGAAATAACATAGAAGTAGAATTGTCTTAACCATGACAAACAATGAGGTGTAGAGGGTATCGCAAAAAATAAGGTATCTCATCTTTTGACAATTATGTAAAGTTATGAATGTATAGAAATTGAGGCAAAAGATAAAATATAGTTCTTAAATTATAAGTGTAAGACTCAAAAAGTAGGGTAGAAGGTCTTGGCAGGATGTGGAGTATTAAAGATTATGTAAAGTGAGTAAAATTAATAATAGATAAGAAAATTCTTGTTGCTACTTAAACCCCTACAGTAAGGGAAGAGTATGACGAGAAATTAAAGACTTAGAAGTGAGTACTTAAATGGTATAAAGAATGGTTACGTGAATTAACATAAGAAAGCCTATGAATATAATTAGGTGTACGTGTATTGAAGTTATAACCTTAACAAAAATTGATGATTATGATGTGATGTGGGAATCAAAGTTGTGTAGTGGTAGCACAATGATGAGAGTGAAGCTCTACTATTCTAAGGTATGAAAGTTTTGAGGATGAAATTTTTTGTAAGGGAGCGGTATAATATGAGACAAAGATCTTCAATTAACTATCAAGAACTTGGAATGTGACACATTTATCATGAATATGGAACTTTGAAAAATATTACTTGGAAAGTGATGAAATAAAGTGGTCTTGAGTTACATAAGTTACAAGTACTATTATGTAAAATAATCGAAGTTGCTCAGAATTGGTAGATTTAGGGTTCTAGAAAATATTCTCGGAATCAAATGAATTTTTAATATGGGGTCATAAAAGTTAAAAGAATAAAGTCTATTTAAGAAAATAAAAGTATATAAAATATTTAATTTAATAAAAGTTTAGTTTTATAGGTATTGAAATTTTGTGTGTAAAACTCAAAATAGGAGCCTCGAAACGTAGCAAGATGTTAGAAATAAATTATTTACCTTATAAAAATAATACTTAAGAGTAAATAAAGGTGAAATAAATATATAGTTGATTACATATGTAGGTGAAGTATAGATGTAAATAATATTAATATAATTTATATAAAATTATCTATATAAGCTTACAATAACCAAAATACATAAAATAATTAGGAAATCACCATAGACAATTGTTGGACTAAATGGAATCCTTGTTAAGCATGGTAATAAAGGGAATAAAGGTAGGCTAGGTGTCATGTTAGAGAAAATATGTAAGATGAAAGTTTAACATGTGTTAACAAGTAGAATTAGTTAGAAATAATTCTCCTAGAGTATATAAACCCTCATTTTGCTACATTAAATCATTTTGGAATGTTGTAGAGAGAGAAAACAATCTCAAAAAATTAAGGAAAAGATGAGAATTTGGTTGGTAAGCTTAAGGAAAAATTTAGAAGAAAATATTGCAAAATAAGGGTTTTTTGAGTTTCCTAATTTAAGTACAATTTGGGAGTAAGCCACCACCATGAATTGAAAGAAGAGGTGGCACCAAAGCTGGCTGACACACCCTCTACCCTTGATAGTGGCCGGAGTTCCTTACGCTAGTGAGCATTGAAAACAACTTTGTTCTACAAAAATTTGTTAAAAATATCACCTAATGCCCAAAATTTATAAAATTTGGTTTCATCACATATTTCTACATGTAGTATTTAAATATGAAATTGGATTTTTGAAATTTTGAGTGCTAACATAGACTCCTTAAGAAAAACACCCCATCAACTGTGTTAGATATCTCTCATGGATTTTGATAACAATAAAAAGAGAAGAACACTAATGTACTAACAAGTATGCAAGTATTTAGAAAGTTTAAAATTATAAATTAAGGTACATCCAAAAACTTATTCAGGAGGTCTAAATTGATTGAAAAAGAAGCTAGTCTGAAAATCTTCAGAAAGTATTTTAGTAGCTTTATAAGAAGAATTGGTATAACGCTTTAGAAACTTGTTTAGAGACTTTAGAAAAAAAGAAGACTAATATTATTCAGAAGGTTGTTCAAAAAGTAGGTATGGAAGAATGACATTGAAAATAAATTTATATTAGATTTGAATTCAACAAGGCTTAGCTCCACTATATTGAGTATATTAGGAAAATATACTTAATCCAATCTCACTTAAGGTAGAATCATGATCCTTGTAATATCAAATTTTAAACATGAAGCTTATCTAGAAGTTGCTAATAAAAAGCATATGTCTTCAAACATGATGAATATCTAATCTAAATAAGATAAGAAGAGTTGTTTTTGAATTTCAAATAATCGAGATCTTCTCAAAATATCCAAGGAATTATCTTTAATAACTAATGGTTGGATAAATATGGAAGTGAAGATAATCTTCAAATTACCTGTTGGAAGATTTCGGTATAAAAAGAGAAATGATTCAAAACGTCATGTGACACAACTCTGAAGAAAAGTTTTTGTGCACAAAAATTGTGATAAGATTTAGCCTTATGAAAAGTTATAGAAAGTTATTTAGATACTTCTTCAGAAAGTTGCATCGAAGCAAATAATACAATAATTGTCATTTCTCTTTAGAGTAAAACTAATTGAGATTTATACCTTTGTTCTCGCTTATAATTTGTAATTCTTATTTGTTATTTAAGTGTTGAGACAAGTATATTCATACTCTGCAGATCTGTATTAGCCTAGATTTTAGAGAGGCTAGATAAGTAGAGTAAAGTGTTGTAAAGTCCATGTGTAATGAAGGCTTGTAATGTAAACCCCTAATTTTTTTGACCTAACACCTAAAGTAGACTTAAGTGCGCTAGACGATCTTAAGAGTCAACAAGGCTAGTTAAGATGAAAACCCTAAGATAATAATCGAAAACTTAATTATGTATAAAATTTTTAGACCCTAAATATATATAAACACTGGAGATTACTCTCGAAAGTGATAAAAACTCTAAAATTATAACTTCAAGGATATAAAAGTACCAATTTACTATAATCTACTCTAAAACCCTAATTGATAATATATGCTTAATAACATGCCAAATCATATAAAATCATTAGTAAATGTTCAAAGATAACTTTCAATTGTTCATAAATGCTTACATACTACATTAATTTATTAGAAACTATGATAATACATTATAAATACTATTAATCTTATAATTTTACAAATAAGCTAGTATTATGTAAATTTAAGTGTTTAGTTAATATTAATAATATATATAGTCAATGTTAGCATTCTAAATGGCACTTTTTCATGATAATTATACTGAGTATCATACTAAATGATATATATATATATATATATAATATAAATACCTAAAGGAAGGTTTCAATAAATAGTTCTACCAATTATTTCATTTAATTCCATATTTCCCTTCATTTCCCTAGTTTTTTCCTAATTACCTTCAATTCCATCATTATGTACACTAATTACATTAAATTAAGAAAGTTGACTTCAAATGTTGACTAAGTCAACAAATTTCATTTTCAATCTAGAGATTTCTTTAACTTTCTTTGATTTCCATTCATTTTTCACATGCATTTTTTTCTTCTTTTTCTTTTTCTTGCCATCCACTCCCTCTCCCTTCTAGTCCCCACTTGTCTCAATTATAAACCACAAATTAAGACACAAATAAACCCTTTTTTCTCCCTTATTCCTAATCGCCACTTTCCCCTTTGTCTTATCCCTCTTCTAATTCTTGTTTTTCCTTTTCACTTCATCAATTAACAACTTCCAAACCACCATTTCATATACATAAACTCCTCTTTTATATTACAAGGAGAAAAAGGTACAATTTTATTCAAATTTCTATTTCAATAAGTGATTTTTTAATTACTTTGTGTTAGTATTAGAAACTTTTGTAAGATGTACATATATGTTATTACAAGTAGGAGTCTTTATGCCTATACATATAAGTGTAGAAATACTTAGGTATATAATTAAAAATACATATGTACATATAGCATGTGAAGTATTTATGTATGGATTTTAGTAGAATATATAGTAAAACTATACATACACATAAGTAAGAATCGGAAAAATACATGTACATATGTATGGATATCCTCATACTTGAATGTTCTTTATGTACATAACCTAAAATAAGGAGAATACTAAATATACATACATATGGCCTACTAATTGAACCCATAAGAGGCAAAAAAAATAATATGAATTTCATGAAGATTTCTTAAAGGGGTATGGAAAACATACGAAAATATGTATAAAAATACATATACAATCGTATATACATACAGGTATAAGTACAAGTATATATAGAAATATACAAGTATACACATAAGTATGTTAGAAGTATATATACACATAACATATGTATAGGATATATAAGTACATAAGTATAAAAGTTGTACATAAGTAAATTATAACATGATTATTTAATATATTATAAGATAGTATAATAAAATAATAAAATATATAATATATATACACATGTGTACATATATGAGTTGAAACTACAATAAGCCCATAATACATATATCAACTTAAATTAATCTTATTTAAACACACATAATAGTATAAACAATGCAAAATTATAAGAACATAAGAAATAGATGACTAATTAGGTCATAAGTAATAAAGAAGATACAAAAATAGCAAATAAGAATATTCAAGTTTCAATAGTTAAAATTTCAACAAATTATATCTATATCGTAAAACACGGGTCTTAACTTTCAAAACGGACCTTACTGTATGAACGTACGTTCGAAAATGATGAAAAACGACTATAAGCTTGTAAATATTGGAAATAAAATGAAAAAGTTATATATAATTAGTGATAAAGTTTAATTGGATGAAAAACTGATAGTAACCTAAGTAGAATTAGGTAAGTAATTATCTAGAAGTACTAGTTAACTCAATTACTTATTATTTTCTTATCTTATAATGATCAAGTGATCCCGATATGGGTTTAGATCTTTCGGTTGATTATTACGATTAATGCGAGACGACATGGCCTAGCGAGTAATTTCCCTATGATTCCATGCTTGAATGTGCTTGTAGCTAATGAACTTAAATGACATTATTAATTGAATGTTGTATGGGGTCAGGAAATGTTTATGTATATTAGTGTTTACTGAATTGTGAAACTACTTTGAAATGTTGATATGACATGCTTGGTGCATAGTAATTGGATAGTAACTATATTGTTTGTGATATTGTTTGGTTAGATAATAATTGGACCTAACTATACCTGACTAATAAGATAAAATTGGAACATGCATGACATGCATCACATAAACTAATTTTGGCCATTACATCACACGGAGTTAAGGAGAGGCCATGTGGGGGTTGTTATTTATAAGTATAATGGTTTAGTACGATTCACTTATACTATATGATCTTATCTTGGTCCTTGGGAATACTAACGCTTTAGAGGGGCCAATTGCCTAACTAAGGGTCGAGTTTAGAGGCCTTCGTTTAGGGGTGAGTGTGGACTATAGGAGCCCACTTACGATTATACTTAGAACTTGATTTTTGATTGAAATAAAAGAACTAATTTATATAAACATGAAACGTGGAGTTTCATAGAAAAGTAAGTTTTAGTATAATACCCGGGTTTGATTAGTGCTATGTATTCTCCAACCCTAACTTCGGAGGGCGTCAAATTTAAGTTGCGTATAGAAACTAGTTAACTGTATGTATTGATTTGGCATACTGATTGCTCATTCATTCATGTGCTTGTGTTTAATGCATTATAACTTGCTTATTGGTGTGATTAAGGGTTTTACTCACTAAGCTTTTAGCTTATCCCTTCTTAGGCTTTTGATGTAGGATTATTTTTTTGTCGACGTTGGCCGTAGGATGCCAGAGGTTAGCATGGGACTCTGGGTAAGAGTAGGCCATTTCGAGCATCGATAGGGCTTAATTAAGTAGAATTTTATATGTGTACTTTTCATCTTGATTGTATTGTAGATCCAGATGTATTAGATTTTTGTTTAATATAGTTTTTATAGCTTAAATATTATATGAATATGAGTATGTGATGATATCATTTTGATCTGTATATTCTTCGGATGCTAGTGGTTGTAGAAGTCTTGTATATTGTATGAAGGGTCCATGATTGGAAGGGTAACCAATCTATGGTCCTTCATGCTATATAATATGTCTGCTACGACTAGACCATCCCCCAAGTCGTGACATGTAATCTCTTGTGATTTGATTTAGTGGAATGGCACAAATGAAGTAGACCGGGTCCCTAGTAGTGAAGTTAGAAGAGAATAGTAGGTAGAGGGTCGAAGCTTTATAAATCATTAACCTGATTTTCTTTTTCCTCACTCTTTTAATTTACTTTATTAATTATTGTATATTAAATTATTAAAATATCACTGTTCACCATTATAAGTTGTTAAGAAGGGTAATTTTATTTTTCTTATATTGAAAAAGTTTTTCAAAAATTTAAAGATATCAATTCATCTCTTCTTTTAATATTTTATATGAGATGAACTGACCAATATTTCGTTGCATTTTAAAAAATCTAAATAAGTAGTATAGGCCTAAATTTTTATTAGTAAGCACTTGAAAGATTATATTTTCATTGTATGTCATTTATTTCTCAAGATTTTAAAGTTGAGTTTTTGATAAATTTTGATTCATGGCAAAATAGTAGTCGAAGTGGGCTTTCTTAAGTTGTTTTTAGTGAACTTAACACAATTCTTGTTATAGTTAATTAGAATGATGGTTTTTAATGATGGTTAGAATGGGTTGACTTTAAATTTTGAAGAAAAATTTGTTATCAATTTAGATATGGAAGTTACAAGGCCAAACCTTCATGTTTTTTACTAAAATCATATGTAATTTTATTTAAATCATATGTTTTGGATACTTAAGTAACTTACATGAGTGTTGAAAATGGTATTAGGTGATAACATGTTCAATACAAAATATGTCGATGGTGGATTGGAGTTGTGTTGGAGTGAATTTGTAAGCTATAAAGGTAAAACAGGAAAGTTAGAAGGTAAGTTAGAAAGTCGGAAGTATTAAGTTGAGTTGATTAGAAAGTAAGTTAGAAAGTTGGTTGTAATGAAACATATAAAATGGAGTTAGTCAAAAGGTGGGTTAGAAACTACGTAGTGTATAAGAAGTTTCTTTTTAGTATCGTCAACCTAAATTATGAGGTAGAAAGCTAGTTGGCATATAATTAATTAGGGTATTGTGTACTTTATGTTTAGGTAAAATATGGGAAGAAGTCTAGTAGCATGATGCTTAAGTATTTAAGGAAAATTACTAGATGGCCTTGGTAAGTGGATTGCTTATGTTCCAGAGTAGATTTTAACTACTCTTAACTTATCTAACTATAATGAATGTGACTGATCTTATGTATATGGATGTGACATATTGATTAATGAGCTATAAAATACCTCTTAAACTCTTTTGCATACTTTGTTGAATGAGTCATGCTTGATTATTGATTGTGATTGCTTTAGTTGTGTTATTGCTTAGTATAATTGATGAAGTGTATCCTTATTTAATTAGGACAAGAAACTAGGTACTAACTATTAACCCTACCTCTTGAGGTGTTCACTTCATTGAACCTGATACAAAGGTTTTAGAGATGAAAACGTAAATGAAATGAAGTAAAAGCTTGACTAATAAATAGATGACTAAGTTTGCTTATATTGTTTGATAATTGCTTGGTCTTCCTTGATATGCAGTTGATGCATTCATGGCGTGGCATGAAAAGGATTTATGGGTTAAGTTTTCTAAAACTAGGATTTTACTTGGCTAAGTTTTACTTTGAAAACTAAGGTTTTGCTAAGCAAATAATTTAGTTTTTGGGAGCTTGGTTTGTAAAGCAAGCATCTTGGTTTACAAGGCTAGTTTTTGATATATAATTACATAGCTTTAGTTAAGTTAAATTTGTTAGACTCTTTTCTAAATTCCTAAATTAGGTAATTCTAATGGCTAGCTGCATTGACTATCCAGAAGTTTAAGGCTAGGGCTAGGCTAAGATATCATGATTGATGCATGTTACATACATCAATATGGTAAGCATTTGTTGCATTTGCATTTGCATTTCTTGGCTAGTCTAAATGTATCTTAATTGAACTAATGAATTGCTTATATGTTTGTGATATGATTTTACTGGTATTGTTATCTATCTATCCACTCTTATTTTGTTTATAGGAAGCTAGGTGGATTAGTTTTCCTATCCTTAGTTTTTGAAAGAAGTTAAATAGGATCTCACATCATTGTAGTAAGAAGACCTTAGTACATATAAGCGGATATGGCTTTCATTAAGATACAAATAGTAAAGAACTTCGGTTTAAGCATTAATAAGGAGCTTTATAGGGAGATTGTTGAGTTATGTTGCAAGGCCTCCTGATGTGAATCAAGCTATCGAACCTTTAACAAGAACCTGAGCATGGGGACTTAAAGGACTAGTAAAGCAGATCCTATTGTTCCAGCTAACTCCTACTGAGGCCGAGCTAATCCTCATTATTAACCAACTCCTAATGCTGAGTTGAGTAACTACACATCTCTTAGTAGTTAAGTACTGACTCGATAGTTCGATCTTTCACATGTTTACTTGGTCATGATTGAGTTGACCTCCAACTTGAAAGTATTGGTGCCGAAAACCCCAGCACCCATCCGAACATATGTCTTCTCGTGAGTACCTCAGGTTTGCTCAGTACCTCTACTGGGTAAGTACCTAGCTTAATTGTATAACTTCCTGTTTCTGAAGCACCTCTAGTGTTTGGATGCCATGTGTCCATTCCCCTATGTGAAAGGATTCACTATGCCAATAATTGATTTCTTTGCATTCTTATTTATACCCTTTTGTTATTCCTTGTACGTTATTCCTTGTACATTATTTCTTTTGAATAATATCCTTTTTGTCTTTTTTATTTTAGATAGGTTACCCTAATATTTCGGGTATAAATAACCCATTGTAATGTAGTTACATGATCTTATTATCTTACATCTAATAGTTGAGTATAGTTCCTTTCATAAATATTACTCTTATTAGCGTGTTTACTTATTTCACTTGTATCTTAAACCTTAAGTAAGGCTAAGTGGTGAGTAACCTTACTGGACCATTTCGTATGTCATATCGAGTTGAACCGTGAGTCCTTAAAAGTTCCTTGGTGTGTCATATCCTTAGAGCTGTTTGAAGATTTGCTTATTTATGTTTCCTATTTTTGCATAATTCCTAATTCATTCTTCAAGCTTTCTACAGGCTTGGACCTACCCCTATGGCCATCCTTGTCAATTCGTATCATCTTTGGTGTTAAAGTGAAGGTTTCATTTGAGTAAGTTGTGTTTGAACTTTCTTATGAATAGTGGTTGTTGTGGTAGTTTATTGTAGTTGCTTAGAAGTTAACTGTAAGTGTTGGAATTAGTAGGAGTAGTGGTCTATTTTGGTTATATGCTCTATTTTGGCCTGTTTTGAATGTACAAAAATAGAGCAAGTTTTGATTGAGTTTGTTGTTCATGGGGATAGTTGTGTTCGTAGAGGAGTTGAATATTTATGCTAAAGAAGTGAGTGTATGTGTTGTTTGGCTTAAAGGAACTGTGTCTCTTGTTCCTTATAATCATAATTTGTTATTAAGTTTGTCAAAAGAATGACCAATCCTAGTGTTATATTGGTATTGGGGAGGACAATAGTGGTGTTGTTTACTAAGATCGATATAGCCTTAAGGCATCCCTAAGAGTACAGATGAATGACTTCATGAGATGACTAACCTTTTAGTTGATCTGACTAAAACTGTTCATGCAATAGCTTATCGACCTGCTAAAGCCATGTGGAACATTCTACAAGTTGCTTGACCTACTAAAGGATAGATTTCGTCTCAATAAGCTCGAGGTGGAAGAGTTGGAGGAATAGTGTAAAGGAGAATTGACTTAGGTGATACGGATGGAGAAGAACAAGAAGAGTACAATGAGGAAGAAGGGCGAGCTAGAACTCCCCAAGTTGCAGACCTTGTGAAGCTTTAGATTATGAGCTTCAATGGTTTTGGGAATGTAGATAATTATTTGGATTTGGAGGAAAAGGTTGAGCTTGTTTTAGATTATTACTAGTATGAGGATCGTGCGAAGGTGAGCACTACTACTATAGAGTTCTCAAGATATGCCGTGATGTGGTAGAAGAACTTCCAAATCATGGGAAGACGAGAAGGATATAGAGAGATAAATAATTGGTTGGAAATGAAGAGGATACTCAGAAACAAATTGTGTTAGATGCTTATTTGCAAGATACCTATGCTCGGTTTCAAGAGTTAAGACAAGGAGGCTAAATTGTTGATGAATACGATTAAGAATTCCGAATACTCATGATTCGCTATGAAGTGGATGAACCATTGGCCCGAATGGTATATGGATTTCTCATTGAATTGAAAGGTCACATCCAGGATGTTGTAGAGCTTCAACAGTTTAGTACATTAGATGAGGCTATAAGAATAGCCCAATGAGTAGAAAGGTAGAGGAGGAATAGGCCAAGCTAACCCCTCCAATGAGCTAACTAGTACAATCAAGCTGACCTGCCTAAAGAAGTTTCTAAGCTCAATACTGTGCTGAGCTAACTAGAAGGGCATATATCTAAGCTAAATAGAAGGGTTGACTAACTGATGGTGAAGTGTTGTTGAGAACTTATGAGAAGGGACAAGGATCTGGGTGAAACACGAACCAAATCAACTACTTCAAATGCTAAGGGTTTTGGCATATGGCTACTTAGTGCTCGAATTGATGAACTATGATTATTGGAGGAGACATCCTAGAGCTCGAAGTAGATAGTATTGGTAAGGAACTCGAGGAGGAGGTTATTCCTGAGATGGAAACCACTTAAGAGGATGACCTAGTTAAATAAGATGTGTTTGCCGAGGACCTAGACAAGCTAACTATGGTTGTTCGACGTGTGATGAGTATAGAACCATTTGTTGAGGAGGAATAGAGAGAGAATTTGTTCCTTATTACTTATAAGGTGAATGAGTAAGTTTATGCGCTCATAGTGGACAATGGAAGTTGTACTAATGTCATGTCCCTAGACTTGGTTAAGAAGTTGAAGTTGCCAGCTATCTCACATCCAAAGCCGTACAAGTTACATTAGTTGAATGAAAAGGGAGCACTATATGTCACTCAGCAAGTATTGCTATTGATCTCTATCGAATATTATTTTGATGAAATTTTCTGTTATGTGCTACACTTATGTATGCGTTTCATGTACTTCTTAGTAGACCTTAGCTTTTTGATAGAAGGGTCATGCATAACAAATTCAAGAACACCTATGTGTTGGAGAAAGATGGGAGGAAGATTACTTTGAACCTGATGACGTTGAGTCAAGTTAGCAAGCTGCAAGCTAAACTTGCTTGAAGATCTAAGAAGACTTTGATTCTAAGTACCACCAAGCTATAAAAGGCTATTAAGGTTGACATGCTGACTTTTATGTTGGTTAGGCAGTTACTAGAGTTGAAGGAACAAACTAAGCTACCAATTGAGGTAAAGGAGCTTCTAGATGAATATGCCGAATTGTTTCCCAAACAATTGCTAGAAGGATTACCCCCTTTTTAAAGCATTGAACATTGTATTGACTTGACACTTGACATTACATACCGAACAAACCAACTTATTAGATTAACCCCGAATAAGCTGTAGAGCTTTAGAGACAAGTCATTGAACTACTTAAGAAGCAATATGCGAGGTAGAGTCTTAGCCACTGTGACTTGGCAGCATTACTTGTGCCAAAGAAGGATGGTACTTTGGAGGATGTGTGTGGATAGCAAAGCTGTTACCAAGATTACGATCAAGTACAAATATCCCATCCCAAGGCTAGATGACATGTTAGACGAATTGAGTAGTGCCGAAGTGTTTAGAAAGATTGATTTGAAGTCAGGATATCACCAAATTTAGATAAGGATGAGAGATGAGTGGAAGATTATAGTCAAAATTAGGCATAAACTCTATGAGTGGATGGTAATGTGCTTTGGCTTGTCAAATGCGTTGAGCATTTTTTTGTGATTGATGAACCATTTGCTAAGAAATCAGATTAGGAAGTGTATTGTGGTATACTTTGATGACATCCTTGTATATAGTGCCAACTTGCCATGTCACTTTAATCATCTTTGTGCCGTGCTTAATGTACTTTGTATTGAGTGATTATTCAGTAATTTAAAGAGGTGTTGCTTTTGTCAGGGGAAAGTGATATTTCTAGGTTATGTAATTGGTGGAGGAGGCTTACAAGCAATGATGAGAAGATCCAATCTATTGTCTAGTAGTTGACTTTAACCACTTGTGTTGAGGTGAGAAGCTTCCACAGACTGGGATCCTTTTATCGAAGATTCATTAGGAGTTTTAGTGCCATTGTTGCACTCCTTATTGAGCTGACAAAGAAGAATATTGAGTTTAAGTGGGGAGAAAGAGAGGAGAGAAACTTTGTTGAAATAAAGGTAAGATTAACTTAGGCACCAGTATTAGCTTTGCCAAACTTTGAAAGGATTTTTAAGCTGGAATTTGATGCGTTAAGCATTGGGATAAGTACTTTCTTGATGTAGGAAGGCCGACCAATTGCTTATCATAGTGTAAAGCTCAGGGGGCCTCAATTGAACTACTCAGTATATGATAAAGAACCTTTAGCCCTTATTTGAGAGCTCTAAGTATGGCAGCACTATCTTTTGCTGAAAGAGTTTGTCATTTATATAGATTATGAATCCATGAGGTACCTCAAAAGTTAGAAGCTATCAAATGGTAAGCATGGTGGATTGAATTTTTAGAAGGATTCAACTTTGTAATAAAGAACAAACAAGGCAAGGATAATGTATTTATCGATGCTTTGTCAAGAAGACATGTTCTACTTATCAAATTGTAGATAGGATTATTGGGGTTTATGAGCATCAAAGAGCAGTATCCTTAGGACCCCCATTTTGGTCTTATATTTAGATGATGTGTCGATGGAAGAATAGTAGATAAGTACCATATGAAGGATGGTTATTTGTCCTAAGGTGGCAAATTATGTGTGTCAATCTATTTAATCAGAGAGCTGTTGGTGAGACAACCCCATAATAGAGGACTTTTCAAACATTTTAGAGAGAGAAGGACGTATGAGTTGTTGAATGGATGGTTCTTTTAGCTAAAAATGAGACGAGATGTGTACAGAGTTATTGAGATTTGTGCTACTTGTAAGAGGGCCAAATGCTAAGTTGAACAATGGAAAACAATACCTTTACCTATCTTGACTCGACCTTGGACTGAGTTGAGTATGGACTTTATTATCGAATTTCCAAGAATTGCTAGAGGTAAAGATTTTGTGATGGTCATCATGGATATATTTAGTAATATGGCACACTTTGTGTACTACTCTAAACTTAACGATGCTTCTGCTATTGCTTCTCTCTTTTTATAAGAAATTGTTTGCTTACATAACGTACCAAGAAGTGTAATCTTAGACAGAGATCAAAAGTTTCTATGTCATTTTTGGAGGACTCTTTGGCATTGTATGGGGACTAAACTATTATTTAGTACTTCCTATTACCCCCAAACCGATGGCTAAATAAAGGTAGCTAATTATACTTTAGGATCGCTTCTCCAAGCTATAGTAGGGAAGAACTTAGCTAATTAGAATGTATGTTTACCTATGGTAGAATTTGTTTACAACCATGCTATATACAATAACACCAAGTAGATACCCTTTGAAGTCATCTCTGGCTTTAATCTAGAGTTTCCCCTTGACTACTCCCCTATGATCATGTTCGAACAAGAAACCATGTTGTTAGAGCCGAATATAGTCTCTACAATGGATCTACAAGAGAGTTACTCGATAAATTGACTAAGCAACCAAGAGGATTCTAAAAAGGAGTAAAGGAAGGAAGTCAACATAGTTTTAGCTTGGAGATTTGGTGTACTTGCACTTGAATAAAGAGAGGTTTTCGAACAAGAGAAAGAATAAGTTGCCTAGTAGAGCCAAAGGTCCCTTTAGAATACTCTAAAAGATTAACGACAATACTTATTGACTAGAATTACCTAATGACTATGGAGTATTTGACACCTTCAATATTGCTGACCCTAGTCCTTATCGACTTGATGAAGAATTGAGATAAGATAAGCTAGATTTGATCCTAAATCTAAATCAACTCAGAGGAAATGATGGGAATCAAGCTACCAGACCTTTAACTAGAGCTCAGGCGTAGGGGCTTAAAGGACTAGCGACGTAGATCCTACAATTCCAACCAACTCCTATTGAGGCTGAATTGATCCTTATTGTCGACCAACGCTTAATGTCAATCCAATTAACTATACATCTCTTAGTAGTCAAGTGTCGACCTAAAGTATGCTCTACCGATAGTTCGACCTTTCATATGTCTACTTAACCATGATTGAGCCAATCTCTAGCTTAGAAGTATTGGTGTCGAGAACCCTAGTGCCTATCCGCACATGTCTTCTTAGGAGTACCTTAGGTTTGCTCGGTACCTCTGTTGGGCAAGTACCCAGCCAGATCATACAACTTATTATTTTCGAAGCGCCTCCAATATTTTAATGCCATGTGTCTAGTCCCCATGTGAAAAGGATTCATTGTGCCAATCATTGATTTCTTTGCATTCCCATTTATACCTTTTTTTATTCCTTGTACATTACTTCTTTTAGATAATATCCGTTTTATCTTTTTCATTTTAGGTAGGTTATCCTAATATTTAGAGTATAAATACCCCATTGTAATGTAGCCATATGATCTTATCATCTCACATCTGATAGTTGAATATACTTCCTTTCATGAACATTACTCTTATTAGCTTGTTTACTTATTCCACTCTTATCCTAACCCTTAAGTAAGGCTAAGTGACAAATAATCTCATTGAATCATCTCATGCATCATATCGAGTTGAACCATGAGTCCTTGGAAGTTCCCTGGTATGTCATATCCTTGGAGCTATTCAAGGATCTACTTATTTACATTTTCATGCAATTCCCATTTCGTTCTTTAAGCTTTCTGCAACTTCTAACCTATCCCTACGGCTATCCTTGTTGGTTAGATTGATTCTTATAACCTTCATAGGAGATTATACAAATGATTTCTAGATCTTCTGATGAAATTGTATAATATCAAGATATCTAAATGGAAACATGCATTGTATATGTATAATTTTGATACTTAGAGTTTGACGTACACATGTAAAGACTACTGTTGTAGTGTTGTTGTGTAAATATAAGTCATTTGAAAATTGAATATTATATGAAGTGAGTGACAAGTAAATTTCAGGTTCCACCTTATCCTTATCTCAGGGATGGTAGTAACAAGTTGTCTTCGAGTAACAAAATATTAAGGAAAGTTTTTAAGCAGATACCTAGAAGACTGGAGCATTATAGGGACAAATGGAAGGACTAAGAGTAGACAATGCTTCATTCGATTTCGTTAAGTCATACGAGGATTTCGGAGCTAACTTAGGTCGGGTACCTAGTTTGGGTTGGACTGATGTTGTCTTATGTAGAGGTGATTGAGAGGCTAATGTGTCCAGTTAGGGATTTATCCTACTCATTTCGCCTTATTCAAGCATGACTTTCCCATAGTTGACTGTACCAACAAGCCATCAAGTCTTACAATCGGGCTCCTTGAACAAAGTAGGTGAGCCATCCTTAAAGGGCTTAAGCTTGTAGGGATTGTGTGTCAAGGGTGATTTATCCTCATGTTGTAAACTAAGTGAGTTTTTGCCCCCTTCTAAGCTATTTAGTATTTAGGATGTCCTATCTTCATGTAAGGTAAGGACGTATGCCGAAAGCTTGTTAAGGAAGTTAGAGTTTTCAAATTACACTTTTTGGCATGTATATTAAGGTGCAATTAATGCAACTTGACACATTGTTGTAGTTGTGTTCATGGTTAAAGTTTTTCTTTAGAGGAGATCTCAACTGTTAAAGTTAGTTTAGAGCTATGTGACAACATCTAGATGGTAGGATGATTGCCCATTTGGTTCTCAATAATTGCTTGTTCATTTCAACCATATACAAAGACTATAAATACCTTTCAAAGTAGACACTTTCTCACTTTTGCGACTACTTGTTTTCTACCTTTTAACTTCTTTTCCTTATTTCATTTAAGAATGTCATTCTTAAGTAATTATGAGTTCACCTCCTCTAACTCAGAGGTGCAAAGACACCTTATTCCTTCAACAACAACGATGGGGAAGCTTCATTAGTACTAATAATAGTAGAGGATGAATCCTTAGGGGGACTTGGATACAAAAATCAATAGGGTGGCTTTTGTTGCAAGCCTTCCTAGAGACATCTACCTTGATGATGGAAATGGTAAGAAGGAAGTGGTGGACCTCCATACGAGGCCTAGTACCGACATCTCTCCTAATGGGCATTGTAGTGCTCTAATGAAGAGGGATATAAGTTTTTGCCAAAGGCACTTCATTACTAGGTGTCTAACTAGCATGGAGTTACGTGTATTCACTACGACCAATGGGGTTACTCTAATCTCCCGAACGTGCTTTTGCATGTACGATCAATCCTTTGTATTTGGAATATGGCTTCCCTTCACCTAATTCAAAATGGAGATGCTTAACTATCATCATGTTTGCCTTGTCTAAATCACTCCCAAAATGGTAGAGGATCACTAAGGCCTTCGAAGCCTTTATGCGAGTACTTAATAGTACGGGTGACAACATAACTATTTAGTTACTACTTTTGGAAAGTTAGTGAAGGATGGATGTACATTTAAAATTGCCTAAGGAAATAGCTGTTTGTTAGCCTAAATTCCTCCATTAAGCACTGGAACGAGAAGTTTATGGTAGTAAAGTTGGCATTCGAGGCCATCTTTTGGACACAATGGACTCCTTTGATTCATACCAAGGTGATTAAGGATCTAAGTGCAAGCAACATTGAGGCCGCCTTAGAGATTGATGCATTCATGGCTTGGAGGTTTAGCCAACCGATCAAATCTAAGGGCACTATTTATAAGTACTATCCTTGGTTGATAAGTAGATTATTCCTCACGATGGAGAAAGCCATGATGAAGAAGTGGTTAAGAGGTACTACTCCTCATAATCCATTATGTTCGGATCCTTTGCTATGCCAACGTTGGCTTGCCGAAAGTAGACTATCGACTGTCATTGTTGAGTAAAAGGGATTCCTCCTTACCTATGCTAAGCATGATTAGATTGGTACATGATTAAATTTAATTTACACATGGACGTTCATTGATCTTTCTATAGGTGAGAAGCTATTTTGTAAGGATGGGTTTGACTTCCTAAACCGAAGAGAGGCAAAGAGGAAAATTGAAAGATAGGTAACCTTAGCAAAGGTTCATCTTGTTAGGAAAAAGTTAGTTGCTGGGGTAGCCAAGAGGAATTGGTGATGATTTTGGATGCCATTTTACTGGCTCCCTTGGTCGTGCAACTAATGTCCATAATCCTTGTTACTTCCACAACCTAATGTTTGTCGTCCTCCTTTACCTCAAATAAGCTAGGGTTGTCTTTCATATAGTTATAAAGCACCAACCAACATAAATAGAGCCTAATCAAGGCAAAAGTGAAAGGTTGTAGAGGTTAAATTAAAATGGGTTTAGGAGGTCTATTGATGAGTTCCAAATTGGTTATATTTTAATTAGTTATTTTTCATGATTTTTCCTTGATATTTGAGTCCATTTTTAGATAATGATACTTAATTGAGAAAAATTTTGTTTTCTAAGTTTTGAAATAATCTATGTAAGAAAACGAGAAGATAAAAACAAATTTTACTTAAATTGGAGCTAAATGAGCAAGTTATGAAGGTTTGAAAATCGACATAACCGATTGACATGATTGTGTTATTTCTAGGAAAATTTGGTGCTTATTTTCTACTGTTATAGCTTAGGACACAACCAAAAGACACGACCTTGTCCTCGGTCATGTCGTTTCCAATTTAAAAAGAAAAAAAAGAAACAAACGTGAATCACAACAAAAGATATGACCAAAAGAAACGGTCGTGTTCTCGGTTGTATCTTTTCCAGCTGACCTATTTTTTTATCTCTTCACATAGAAAGCCTTATTAGGGTTAATTTAAGAAGAACTTGTTGGACGTGGATTAGAGAGAGCTTTTCAAGACAAGAAAAATCAAGGAGTGAGAGGATCATTAAGAATTCAAGATTCAGTTTTTCTTTAGATTTCACGATTTTCTTTCTTACAATTTTCTACTCTATGTTTTTAGATCCTTATTTTACAATGTATAGTGAGTAGATCCTTATTCATGTGATATTATTATTGCTTGATTAATTTCAATCTTTAGTCTTTTTTTAGTTCAACTATGTTGCTTCATGATTTACGTTATTATTTTCGTAGGTAGTAATCTAGAGTTTGATATCTTACAAGAGAAGAGAATCAAAAGATTTCTTATAAGATTAGATCTAGGCATAGTTGATGAGAATTATTGCAAGATTAGAGATAATTTGCAAGATTCTCCTCGAATTTCAAATTAAAGTGTAGAGAATTTGTTGTTTAATAATGCAATCTTAGGTTATGCTATTGAGAAGGGATTCTACTAGATAATTCTAGGGTTAAGGGTAATTGGCTTGGGAAATTGATTAACTTTAGTAGAGAGTTCTCTTGGTTAAGAAAGATTAAAGAATAAATTACTTTATGTTTAGGAAAATCATATGTTAGATCTAGGGGAAACAAGATCTAGGTACAATATTGAATCTTGAATTAATTTCCAATTGAATTGCTTTCTTGTTAACTCTAGAATTACATTTTAGTAATCTTTAAATTAGTTTTAGCAGTAATTTAGATTTACTTCTTTAAGTTTCTTGAAATTTAATTTGCTAGTTAGATAATAAAGACTTAAGGAATACTAGTAGTCAGAGTTTTTAAGTGATCGACATTGGGACTTATATTTGTTATATTATAAATTGATAGGTGTACTTATATTAAGTATTTAGCATTGTTGTCAAGAACTTTTGATATTAAGAAAGCTAGTAGATTTATTAATCTAACCATTTTTTTTATATTTTCTTGATTTCTTTTCCTTTCATGAATTCTTTGATATTCTTAGATTAATCTTTAACTAAATTCTTTGTTTTCTTTAGTGTAGTGCATGACAAGTAGTGAGCCAATGGATTTGATTAAAATTGATCCTGAGATTAAGAGGATGGCTTTACACAATTTAAGGCAATTACCTGTGAATGAAACAATGGAGGCGATAAACTAAGGATCTCTAATTAGAATGAAAGATGAAGTGGAGTTGTTAGAAGGCGAAGTCAAGGATCAAGTGGTAGAATAAGAATCTAATCATGAAAGCTTACTCGATGACATCGTGGCTAACAATAGGGAATAGAATCAGACCATGTTGAACTACTCTTGATCGTCATTAATTGGTACCCAGTCTTGCATCAATTGACCAATTATTGTAGCCAATAATTTTGAGATTTAGCAGAACATTATTTAGATGGTGCAGTAGTTTCTACAATTTGACAGCTTTTAAGACGAAGATCCCAATGTACATATTTCTAGTTTTATGGAAATATGTGATACTTTCAAGATTAATGGGGCAACTAATGATGCTATTCAATTGCACCTCTTTTTGTTTTCTTTACGCAGTTGAGCTAAGCAGTGGTTGAATTCCTTGGTAAGGAATTCAATCACAGCCTAGAATGAACTGGCGAAAATTTTTTTGGAGAAGTATTTTGCACCTGCAAAAACTGCAAAGCTTAGAGCCAACATCTCATCTTTTGCTTAGATAGAGGGTGAGACCTTATACAACACTTGGGAGCGCCTTAAGGACTTGTTAAGGTAGTGTCTACATCACGGCCTCCCTGTTAAGATGGAAATTCAAACATTTTATAATGGTCTCAACTCTTCTATAAGGCAAATGATAGATGCAGTAGCTAGAGGTACACTTAACACCAAGACACTTGAGGAAGTCCAAGTTTTGCTAAAAGGTATGGCTATGAATAATTACCAGTGGGAGAACCCAAGGGGGAAGTAAAAAGTCACAGGAGTATTTGAGCTTGCTGTATAGTCTCTAGCCACTCAGGTGGAGATGTTGAGTAAGAAAATTGAATCCCTCTCAACTGGTTCGCAATAACCATATTGTAGCCCTAACAACTTCATTTAAGAGGGGATTGTAGGTTGCGGGTAGATAAAACAGGTTGATTTTTTAGGGAAACTTAGAAGACCCTAGTATAATCCTTATAGTAACACCTACAATCTAGGGTGGAGAGACCACTTTAACATTTCATGGGGAGGTCAAAATCAGGGCTAAGGCTAACAATGGTAGATAAGGAATCAGCCTGAACAAAGACCAAATTTGCTTCTACCAGGGTTTTAACAACTGGTAGCACCCCCACCTATTCTAGAGAAGAAGTTGGAAAGCCTCTTAGAAAAATATATTCAATCTAACAAGGGTCGAATGCAACAAATAGAGGCTTCTTTAAGGAACTAAGAAGGCTCCATCCAAAACCTAGAGAATTAGATTGGTAAGGTTGCCAAGATGCTAAATGAGAGACAACAAGGATCACTACTAGGGAACATAGAAACAATCCTAGAGAACAAGTAAAGTTAGTGACTCTTTGAAGTGGAAGAGACTTGTAAATTGAAAATAAGAAGGATGAGAAGAAAGTATACGATGAATCCATTAAGGTATAAGAAGAGAAGATCCCAAATCAGCCCAAAGTCAAGGAATATCGACCTCTATTTCCTTATCCTCAGTACTTGGAACAAGAGTACAACGATCAATAGTTTGGTAAATTTCTCAACCTTTTTAAACAGTTACATATATACTTACCACTTGTTGATGCTCTTTCACAAATGCCAAAATATGCTAAGTTGTTAAAGGACTTACTGTGCAACCAAAGAAAGCTGGAAGAGATCTCAATAGTAATGCTTAGTAAGGAATGCTTAGCCTTATTGTTGAAAAACCTGTTAGAGAAGCTTAAGGATCCAAGGTGTCTTACTATTCCCTATATTTTTAGCAATTTTCTTATTGATAAAACTTTAGCAGATTTAGCTTATGCCGTATAAGTTGTTTAAGTGGTTAAGGTTAGGTAAGCCTAAGTCTATGTTAATGGGTCTTCAATTAGCAGATAGGTTTGTTACCTACCCTAGAGGGATTATTGAGGATGTTTTAATCTAAGTCGGTAAATTCATCTTTCCAGTAGATTTTGTTCTTTTAGACATAGCCGATGTGACATACCACTTATATTAGGACGCCCTTTTCTAGCGACCTCTCGAGCCATTATTGATGTTAGTGAAGGAAAACTAATATTAAGGGTAGGAGACAAAAAGATAATTTTTAAGGTGTCTAAAGCCAAGAATAAATCTGATGAATTAGACGACACTTGTTATTGGTTAGATGCCATTAACTTTGTTGCTTCTAACTATTTGTAGGATATATTGACAAATGATTCATTAGAGTTGTGTTTATCATCTACATAATTGTGGAGGCATAGAAGACACCAATGAGTTCTACAAGTTGAGGAAGCTTAATGAGATAAAGGACCTTCTTATGGGCCATTTGTTCTGCACTATTGAATAGATGGGGGAGGCCCTTTAGGTTGAGATGGATGAGTGTATTTGCATAGAGGAGGTGCTGAAGAAGTTCAAGCTCATGTATACTTCTCGAAATGTCGAGCTTATGAAGGGGGGTACCACTGAGTGGGCTTACAACAAACTTTTGCAGTCGACATGGACTGTCTATGCTGGTGACATGACCATCTCCCACCAAGACCTCAACTACAAGGCTATGTTGGGATCCTATGCCCTCCTACAAATTGAGCGGTCTTGGAGAAGGACTTTGAGGAGTTCTCCAATATTGAGGATACCCAAGGTCATCTTTGTGCATTAGATTACTTGGTAAGTGGCATACTTTCACCTTGATTTGTCCCTTATTCTATGGATATCTTCTTACTATTGGCATTACTCCCACTTTTATAGTGTAATGGCTTTGTGCTTAAGTGCTTTGAACATTTTGAGGAGGGTTGTGAAAAGGTAAAAGTAGCAAAGGAGCAAGTTTACATAGAAAGAGAGCATCACCATATGGCAAAGATGTATCATGACCATAAGTCTAATAAGTCTGATTCCCTTTTGTAGTAGGCTAAGGAAACCAAAATTGAGTTAGAGATGCTTTGGTGAGAAGCAGGGTAGCCCAATAGAAGGCTGTCATTGAGACTGTAGAGAAGAGGAAGGAGTGGGAGGTTGAGTGCAAGGCATTAGAGGAAGAGCGCAATGGAAAGGCAGAAATCCATCTTGACCATAAGTCTAATAAGTTTGATTCCCTTTTGTAACAGGCTAAGGAAAATGAAATCAAGTTAAAGAGGCTTTGGTAGGAGTTAAGGGAGGCTCAACAATAGGTTGCTACTGAGATTGTAAAGTTAAGGAAGGAGTTGGAGGCTGAGTGCAAGGCATTAAAGGTAGAGTACAATACAAAGTGATAGGAATTAGCCTCTAACTATATTTAAGCTGAGGCCTACTAATCCTAAGTTGAGGCTAATTAAGTTTTGCCAAGGAAAAACTAATAATAGAAGACTGAGGAGAAGAAAAGGAGACATTTAACACCAAGTCTGTTGTTTACCAAAAAGCTAAGAGACCACACAACCGAGTATTCAAGACCAAAGAACCACTTGGTACGGCATTGAGAGACTAGTGCCGACTAATTGTAGAACTTAGCAATTATGGGCTGATCTTTCTGGTGTCTCAGCCAAGTAATGCAAGACTTCAGAGACTCCTGCTTAGACTTAGACATCCAACTACCGACCACGCCTAGTTCGGATCTTGCTCCTTCCAAGATGGGCTGAGTGATTACATGCTGACTTTTATTAAATGCACAGTTTTGTATTCTTGTACATATTTTCTTCATTTTATTTATGGGTTCAATTCTTTTTTGATTAAGGCCTTGTACATTATTTACAATTTTGCTGCTAGCATTTAAGACTTACTATAAATAGTAACATTTGTAAACATTAGAGATATATGAAATTAGATAAGAACAGGATATTTCTGCACTTAGAACTTTCTTCTTTTGAGTAAGGCTTCTTTGAGCTCTTGGTGCTTACCTTTTAGCTGGATTATTGAGTGGTGATTAAACTCTTTAATCTTTCCCACGTTCTTATCAATCTTATCCTTAAGATTGTAGTGAACCCTTTATTTGAGCATATTAGTGAGTCACATCTAACCTTTCATTTGAAACCTTGAGCAACATTTAGTGTTCGTGAGTTGTATCAAACCCTATTTCAAGCTCATTCCCTAATCGTGTTTGTATCTTGGTGCATGATATCTATACATATTCACCATTGAAACTACCCATTTCATTTCCTGCTTGTCATACCCAAGCAACCCATTTTGGGTTCATGACTTGCTGCGATGTATCATAAAGGCTAAGTTCTAGTAGAAGGAAGACGGCCTTGACTCCTATAACAAGGAACTTAGTGCCTAGATGGCTTGATTGAAGACCAACCTTGCACTAAAAGAAGGGGAAAATGTGGTTACTAGGGATCTATTCTTAAACTTCGCCAAGCAGAAGGGAGAGATGGAGAGAAAGATCAAGAAGTTGGAGAAGGAGATTGGTGATATGAAGAAGTATATCACCAATCTGGAGACTGGAGTGGTCATCTAGTTAGATATAAGGTGGAAGATACATCAAGACTTCTTCAAAACTAAGGATTAGGATAACGTTTGTGAGGGGGTCATTGTTGAGGCAAGTTAGGATGTGAGAGATCAAAGTGGTAATGATCAAAGTGGTAGTCCCCTTCGCTTCCCTAAGGTCTCTTCGACTCTAGTTTCTTCAAGTCCACCTATCGGGCATATTAATACCCTGGATTTCACAAACCTATTCAAATGGGCTAATCCAATGAAGGCACCTCTTCTTTTTTTTTTTTTTTTCCTTTGTAATGTTGTAGGTTGGTATGGTAGCCTATTGTAAATTTACAAACTCAAAGTTGAATGGAATTAAGTTTCTTCTCCCAACAGTCCTTTACTTTTACTAGTTGCCTTGCTTTACTCTTCTTGTTGTTACTTTATTATTTGCTTTATACGTGTTTCTTATTATACAAAGGCTTAAGCCCTAAGGGAAGAGTTAAAATTACTTTTCTAGGGAGTTGTTTAATCATCAATAGCTAAGGTCTTTTTTAAAGACTAAGTTGGCAGTGTTCCAACTGGTAGACATGGGAGTTCTTAGGTGGTAAAGTGGACTTGCCATACCGTCTCGGTTACCTAGGAGGGGAGGTTAGGTTGATGCTATTCTAACTTGCTTAAGCTTGAAGAGGCATGATGATTAGGAATCCTTGTAAAGATTCAATCAATACGATGTCTGTTCACTTGTCATGGGCTAGGATTGAAGGTGGAGTGAAAATAAAGTAGGAGTATAACTTAATTAACATAGTGATAGAAACTTGTAGAACAACTTTGTTTTTATTGACTTTTCAATATGTACATGAAGATGAATTGCGTTAATTCAATCAAAGTATGACTTGAGATTATTTACATTCTACATCCGTAGTATGAGCTTGCCATTGAGCTTTTCTAGTTAGCAACTCCATTTCCTAAGTTTTCTTTAGCAAGACTAGATCCCCTTGATTGGGGGATAACATTCCTTATTCTTTGTAAGTGCTTATTGCTTATAACCTTCTATTGACCAGATCTCCAACCTTAAACTCCTAGTACCTAACCTTCTTATCACAATACTGAGTTGCCTTATGCTGGTAAGTGGCTATGCGAGTAGCAGCCAAGTCTTATACTTCTTTAGTTGTATCTACACTAAATTGTAGGATATACTCATTTTCTATCGCATCGAAGGTTTGGGTTTGAATGTTGGGAGTTCTAACTTGATTGACAATATGGCTTCTAACTTAAAAGCTAAGCAAAAGGGAGTTTCATCATTTGATATTCAATATGTGGTTTAGTATCACTAGAGTATGTTTAGGTGCTTGTCTTCCCATCTACCTTATACTCGATCTACCTTTTTTTTTTATGCTCTCTAGGATGGTCTTATTGGCTGCTTCAACTTAGCCATTAGACCATGGGTGTGCTACCCTGGTATAGTAGGCACTAAAATGATATTAACCATAGAACCCCCTAAACTTAGGGTTTTCAAATTATCGTCTGCTATCTATGATGAGTATGTATAGAACCCTAATTTTAGTGAGATTGTTATTATAGACGAAGGAAACCATACTTCTTTTCGTAATCTTAGCTACGACTTCAGCCTCAACCCATTTGGTGAAATAGTTTACCGTTATTATTATAAACTGTCGTCTACCCGAAGCCTTAGGGAAGGCACCAAATGTCTATATCTTATTAGGCAAAGGGCCATAGATTAGTTGGTGGTTGAAGGTTAGTATTTGGAGTATGTGTAACTAGAGCATACTTTTGATACTACACACACTTCTAAGTAACCTTCTTTGCATGTTGTCTCATGATCATCCAATATTATCCTAGTCAAAGAGCTTGGATGTAACGTGCTTAAGACTAGATGTGGTTCTACATACGTTGGTGTATAACTCTTCCATAACATGCACCGCCTCTTTAAGTTAGAGGCACCTCAAGAGTGGGAGACTTACTCCTCTTCAATAAAGGGTGCCATCTACGATGGTATAGTTGGCATCTTGGTATCTTAGTTTCCTTGCGTCCTTTTTGTCTGTTGGCATATTGCTATGTTTTAAATACTACTTTCTTGGGTCTCTCAAACTTGATTCTGTAGCTACCATGCCAATCTCGAGGACTTTTAAGCCAATAGGGCCAATGCTTATGTTCGGTAGGTATTTTGTAAAGATTTTCTTATCTTTCACCTTAAGTCTTAATACACCCATTGAGGTGAATCTGCATAGTTTGTCAGCGGTAGAATTCTCTATTCGAGGGATCTCTGTGTTATTCTACGAAGAGAACTTGACCAGGAGAGTCCTTACTTTATCAAGATATTTTAGCATGGAATATTCCTTGGCTTCATACTCACCTTGAATTTGTTGGAAAATGAGCATGGAATCTAAGAAGCTTTCTAGCCGTTTGGTGCCAATTTCTTTGGCTAACTTGAGGTTGGCAATCAAGGCCTCATATTTGAATTTATTATTGCTTAAGTCAAATTTGGAATCTAAACATAGCAAACTATTACCTTATACGAACCTATGAGTATTGGTGTTGATCTTCCTCCACCTAAGGTAGATGATTCATCAACATGGAGAGTCTATACCAGTTTTTCATTTCTTAGTTATGCTTTCTCCTCTCCTATGTACTCGACTGTGAAGTCAGTTAGGATTAGAGCCTTGTATGCTTCACGTAGTCCGTATTAAAGTCCATAAGCGCTTAGTTCTAGTATGTACTTCACCATCTATCTTGATACATCTAGCTTTTAGAGTATGGTGTACAATAGCTTTTAGAGGGGAGGAAGCTAGCAAAAATAAAAGAGCTTAAGAAGGCTAAGGTAAGGAGTCTTCTGTGTGTTATTGTCTAGTCGACTTTAGGTCAACTTTCTTATTTTCTTTTTATTTCTATCATATTTCTATTAAATCAAATTAAGAATGAATAAGGATTAACAAGTGTTATAGCCTAGGTTTGTTAGCATTCAAAGGGAAAATATTGAATACAATTTTTACATTAGCTTATAAGGAGCATTCTGATTCATCAGGAAAACAACCTAGTGAGCTTGAAAATATGGACAAAGTTGTTCAGTTAAGATCACTATGGTTAGGGCAAACTTTTCTCTCATGGAGTATTTGACTTGAGGCCCTAGAGGATGTGGCTGACATAACTAGTACTAAAGAGAGTGCCTCATTGCTTACTGTGAAGATCTTTGTAACTTGGCATTGTAGGGTCCACTTGAATCCCCTTAGATTCATTAGTATCTTAAAGAATTCACTAAAGAATTCCATGCAATTTATCCGCACTTCAGTAGATGAGCCTATATAGTGTAGTAACCATCCCTATGAGCTTCTGCCATCCCTTCATAGTAGTAAGGGGCTTCATACTTTGTATGGTATTGATTTTCTGGGGTTCTGCTTCTATGCCATGCTAAGTAACCATATTACCCAAGAACTTGTTGAAGGCCACTTCGAAGATATACTTTTAGTGGTTTTTTGAAGTTGGTGATGAAGGATGGGTAGTGGGCACTTCTTGTCTTTCGAACCATTGTTATCAATGTAAATTGAGGCCTTGCTACCTAGGTAGTCCTTTATGGACCCCTTATCCTCCTCTCTCCTTATTAACTTATCTTAGTTGAGTTTGCGCTGCGCACCATGTTATCTTCTTGGTCCATATACTTCTTCGCTTTCTATCAAAATTCCATTATGGTCTTTAGTTTTCTCTTATAGACAGATTGGAAAAAAGTTTTCTAATGGCTAGATGCCAAGTAAGGTGTCATGGAATGCAACTTCCTCGTCTAACTAAGGGATTTCAACGATGGCTTTGTTGAATCGAGCCATGAAATCTAAGAGGGTCTCTCCCTCCTTTTAGCTAATTGGGAATAAGGATGAAGTGTCCTTAGATAAGGGTTTATTAGCCAGGAAGTAGAGATTGAAGCAATAGGCAAGCTTATTGAAGGAAGGGATGGAATCCTCTGGGAGGTGGTTAAACTATGTTCAAGTTACCTTCCATAGGGTATTAAGGAAGGCTTGATACATGATAGTATCCCCATAACCATGCAGGCTCATCAAGGTATGGAAGTAAAGTAGGTAATCACCTAGATCCCTAGTACCATTGTACTTTTTCAAAGTAGGCAACTTAGAATTGGGATAGAGGACCTCATATTAGACTTCTTAAGTGAAGGGATTCTTGTTACTAGCGAACCTAACCAGCATCCCGCATTGATTTTGCTTTCTTTTTTTTTTTTGAAAGCTTCTTTGCAATTTCCCTATGTCTGTTCAAGTCAGTGTTATCAATTAGATGATGATGCGAGGTATGGCTTAGGCAACAAAATGGCAACCCGCTTGTTTCTAATAAGTGTACAATCATAGAGGACTACGGACTATGCCTACTAATTCAGTACAACTAGGGTTGGTGGAGGAGCTCGTTTCTCCTCTTGGCGATGTGGTAGAGGGTTTTAATCACCTTTGGCATATAAGGCATCCTTTAGGGAGGGCATGCTAGGCTTGCTCTACCTATTAAGTTCGTTCAACTTGTCCCATAACTCCTTATGGGCCTCATATTCAACATTCTTGCCCTATACCAACACAAGTGTCTTCTCTAAGTTTTCCAATCGTTATTGATCAAGGGTTAGCTAGTCTTGATTGTAGCAGCTAATAGGGGCTTAGTTGCCATTGCTCGCATCGGTGTTTGGTTCAAGTTTCCAACTCCTAACATCTTAAATCAAATGAAGTATCTTAAGAAGGATTGAGCAAAGTTAAGTTCCTATAATGGCACCAAATGTTGTTTATAGCATTCTACTAGTAGAGTATGAAGAACTGGGCCTTGGAATAAATGGATGTAAGCATGCAAAATAGAACACAATAAAGGATGTTGAGATGTTGTCTAGCATAACCACTTCAATGCTTAAGTTAAAAAGTATTTGGGGAAGCAAGAGTCAAATAATAAGTAAGCTAGGGAGTTAGATATCAAGAGTTAAAGTGTGAGTGAAGGTAGTTAACCATTGGTAGAGTTCCTCTATTTATAGAGAAGGGCCAAAGAGAATATCTTCACGTTGAGGTGCCTACTAACGTAGAGAGTAGTCATCGTACAAGCAATCATATCTTAATAATCTGGGGATCCTCTTATTGATCGAGTTAAGGAGCTTTGTCTATTAATACTTTCCTATTGTACTCAACCTAGGGTGAGACAGAGACCAAGATGGTGCTTTGTTCTTGGCTTACTAAGTCTTTGTACGTGGTCAGATATGGAGTTAAATAGGTAGGTTAAGGAGAGAACACCTCAATTGTGGGCTTGAATAGGTACCTCATTTTTGGACCTAAGCAAGTTGACTTAAGTCTTAATTGAGTAGGCATGGGCTTAAGGGACTTGTATCCAAGATCTTCTATCAATATAATCAAAACATAGTTTGTTCAATTAAAATTACTTATACTTAGAGGTTTTAAATAACTGCTTGCCATTTGAACCATAAAGCTTCCACCTAGGAGTTCCTTCAAATCCATAGCTTTGTTCATACTTCTATAGCATTGTGATAGAATGGTAAACAAACATATGGTTGTTAAGCAACTAATGCGTATGTACATGAATTAAGAATATATTCAGATGCAAAAAAAAAAAAAAAAAAAAAAAACTAACTATTGATGCTAGAACTCTAACATGTGCCTTAAGACAAGAATTTCCTCAATTTCGATTTTACAAAAATAGTTGATCTCCTATAATTTACTCTTGTGCAACACCCCTAATTAAACCTATGTTGTTCGAAGCGTTAGAGATGAGTTTAGATAATACCTACTTTGTGGTAGCAACAACCAATAAACAAACAGTAATGGGTGGTAAACAACTTTAAATCATAATAGCAAGCAACAATGAGATGACTAACTCACATGGATATTTACAACCACTTAAATATTTACATGATTTACAACCAATCCCCTACCTAAAAAAAGAAAAACCCCCCATAATTTGATTCTATATAATGGTGTATTTATTGTATTCTTAGTTAAACTCTATGGAAAATAAGTAAAAGTTAATGAATCCGATAAAAAGACTTTGAATTTTGGGCTTATAAGATGTACTAAATGAAGAATTAGTCATTTGCTAAGGTCCCTTCCAACAGAGATTTCAAATGAACTAAGGTTATTTTAACAAATAAGGCTTGAAGTTATAGAAGCTAGACTTTCATACAAGCAGCTCAATAGATGTATCATAAAAAAGCTCTATCTTGAAGGCTTACAGAAGTCCATGTAAGGTTGATTTAAGGACTTCATTAGGATATATTTTGTAGCATTCAAATGAATTATTTCATTTGGATGCTCTTTGTAAGGCCTAACTAATGTATACTTAATTCTCATATTTGCTTCAGAAAGACTTTACTCAAATTTTAGTTATGATGTACGAATGAAGTGTGCTTTCTTTAACATGATTTCTTATGTAAATACCTACTTGTCTTGAATCCTATTTCTTTGGAGGCCATTTGTTTTACTTCTTTAGATACTTTAAAACCTATCTTGTAATTTAACTTTATTAAGCAAGTATTAGTGTCATGCCCCAAAACAAGGATGTGATAACTTTGCTACATATGTGTAATAAAATATGGATATGTTAAGCTTAAATACCTACTAAAATTGGCAATTGAATGTATACACTACCTATCTCCTATAAAAGGGTATTTCATTAAATAAGGTATTAAATTATCTAAATATCATTGAAAGAAGATCTTAACATTTCAATATCTGATGGACAATTATTTAGAAACTTAAATCAAAGGCCTTCAAAATAGTTTGAAAGGAAAGCACAAATATCTCGAACTCATATCATCTCATAAACTCATTTTAATAATAATAACTCAAGACATCATCATAATAAACATGATTTGCATCTGTACTATTGCTAGTTTCATCCCTAAAAGTACTTATCATATCAAAAATAGTTATAAAGATTAGTGTTAACAACCTCATCTATAACTGAAAAATAATATTGCCATAAGGTTGAGTTGAAAGCCTAGTTTGCAATCACACAAGTACCTTAGGCAGGAACATACATATGTAAATCCATAAACATAACCTTAAACTAATGCAACAATCACCAACTTATTTTCTTTTATCTTAGCCATTTAAACAATCCATTATGACTGACCTCAAACTTGGAGTGACTTATGACTATAGCACATAATATGCATGTGTGTATGCATGTAAACCAACATAGGCTAAAAGCTATCCCCTTAGTTACTAATATAGGTATAGTCTACACAAGGTGAATGATGACTTAACCGGTTTTGAAGTAGTCAGATGGGTACCTGTAGGAGATAAGACCTGCAGAGTAATAATTTACAAAATATATATTCTCATAATTATAGATAGATTAGTTCTTATACATAACCTTAAATACATTAAAGGTTCCATAGTTTTTGAAAGAAACTGTACATCTTCATAAGAGAACTTCATTACATATATAGACATAACAATGAGCCAGCGAAGACCATAAGGCCTCCTAGTAAGACCTTATAATACTCTTACAAAAGAAAAACAAAAGTGTCATGAGCTCTGATCCATTCATTAGATTTCACAACTTCACTCCTTAATTCATTAGAACTAACTTCGGATAACTATATTAAGGCATCTTCTAGTATTACTCTATACCTGCAAAACAATCTATTGGAATATAAGCTTAACTAGCTTAGTAAGATACGATGGAGTCATAAGGGTATATTAGTAAACATGGTTGTTCAATCATTAATTAATTGCAATTGCAATAGACAAATGATATAGCATTTCATAATGTTTAATTGGTTCATTATGAAGTCAAAGTAATTCCATCTACTCTAACCTAGATTTCAAGGAGTTTCAATACACCACTATTGGACTAAACACAAGCTTATGCAATGGAAACACTTCTCCTCCTTAGAAAACATTTGAACCATGGTTGCTAACTTTATTGCGACCTTCTCTCCTATCACTTAGTTCGACTAAGTGTGGGAAAAGGACTATTTCTACTATCCTCATCAAAGTGTTGGTATTTAGTTGATAACCTAATCGTTACCCCTATTAGGTTATCGAAAATGTTAGGTTAGGTCTTTAATCAATTCATGATTAGTCTGGATTATCTAGTGTGCATCTAAGTTCATACACTCAATACATGATGTATATTCAACCAAAAAACAACACTTGGAGTTCAACTCTTAATCTTCAATTAGTATCATAGACACACATATAGCATATGCACAAACAATCTAATTATAATTACAAACAAGTACTCATACTTCTCTAAGTATCCTAATATGATACTTCAATATACCATAAAGCATCAATCCTAACTTACCTGTACTTTTTAAGTTATCCTTGACCGTAGTCTCCTTGATCTTTAAGTACACCTAAAAATACACAATAGATTAGTTTTCATGCCTTAATTCCTTAGTCATTGGTTTGTTTAATATGTTCTTGGTTGTTTAGTCATAAATTTCATAAGTTAATTGAACTTAAAAATCATGATTTCTTAACTAATTAATGATTTTTATAAATTACCTTAATTAGTTGAATCCTTTATGCTATCATTTGATTGGACTTATGGAGGTTTTCTTTAATCAAAATCCTTTGAGCCAGGTTTTGAGTAGTTTTGTAGTAGTTTTTTTAAATCTAAAATCCTTTAAGTTTGGTTCTGAGTGTATTTATAGTAATTCACTTTACTCTCAAAATCCTTTGAGGATCCTTCTAAGCTATTCAAGGGTTATTTATTATATTGATTTTATCCTCTGAGATAATCTCTAACCTTGTTATCTATAGAAGTTTTAATACCATCATTCTCTAACTAATTCTCTACTTCCCTTGTTTTCACATTTTTTCCTTTGACCTACTCTTTGAATATCAATTTAGTACATTATTTATCATTAGAAACCTCTTAGTTATCATCTGCTTTTAACTAAAATCCTAAATTTAACTAATTTACTAACTTCATTTTAAGTTATAACTATAGAATCAAATGATAAACATCCATAACACTTCAAATAAACCTTCCTTAGTCTCATTACTTCCCATAACTTCTCACTTCCACAACCAATCCAACTACTCTAGAATAGTGTACACACTCTACAATATGATTCAAACTCAATAGCTAAGTGGGATTACTAAAAGAAACACATTATTTCCACTAAATACACTATTTTAAGCATCATATTAGGCTAAAAAATCAAATAAAAATATGAAAAATGGTATCATGAAAAACTTTGACATAGCAATTTAGTATTAACTTAGGATAGTTTGTTAGAAAAATTTTGAGATAGAAACTACGTTGTTTACCCAATTTATTTCAATTTAAAAAATCATTTGATTTATTCGATTTTTTAAGGACGTATATATTAACTACTAAATTTATATAAATTGATATTTTTCATAGATTCTAAACACAAAAATATGAAAGAATAATTTTTTTCATAATTTTCTAGGCACATTTGGCATTTTTATAAAATTTCCTAAAATTAGACTTCACTAAAAACTTAGCCTCCGGCCACCCATAGTAGCTCTCTTCATGTTGGTAGCATTGGGCAGTGGTTGTGGCCTCTAGTGGTGGTGGTGGTCAAGCTCCAATAACTCTCCAACCTTTCGTACCCCCTAATGATCAAATTGCACCTTTTTTGTGTTTAATTTTCCTTAATTTATTCCTTTAATCTTCAAATTCCCCACTGAATTTTCTTAAACACTAATTTGCATATATAATCTAATAAAGTGGGTTTCTAGATTTTTATAGTGGTTTAGCTGATGTAGAATGATTTTCTTTCTCTCTCCTATATATTATTAGCTTAAATAGCATATATTAGGGTCTTTTAACTTCATATAAGTATACGTACATACTTAAAAATTACATATGACATGTATGTATATCTTAGATATGTTATTTTTTGTTCCATATAAATTTTGTTACATATATAATTTATCTCTACTAATTTATGAACTAATAAAACCTATTTTACATGATTATGATGAATAATACTTAATATAGTTAAATTATACTATTTTAGCTATATTATTATTTTATTATATTTTTAATATCTGAGTTTATAGGATCTCTTCGACTAATGTCTTGAGCTTGTTTATATTTTTCTAGATTAATTTGGTCAATTTTACTAATATCCTAAATTTACCTACTCAATTTCTATTTACTGAATATGGGGCTCACATATGTGTGCATGCGAACGCATGTGTGTGCATGTGCATACATTGTATTGTAGAGGGCTAAAACTTGTTACACCATTTATATAGCTTAACTTTTTGTGCAAGGTGATATGGCTTAGAGAGTTTGGTTTATATTAGGATGATTTAAGAAGAATTAGCTTGATTGGCTTAGATAGGGATTTTTGGGCCGGTTTGTTTGTCTCCAACCTTTCTTAGGTGGGCTTATGTACCCATGAGGAAGTTTAATAGCCTTTGACCCTGTAGATACCTCATTTTTGCCAAATTATTTTTATTAATTAAGCTACATAAATAAAAATAAAAAATAAAAAATTCAAAGAAAATAAAAAAAAATAAAATAAAATAAACGAAAATTCAAAAAAAAAAAAGAAAAGGAAAATCATGTTAGGAGTCAAGTTGGGTTGAATCCATTAGTTTTAGGCTAAACCAAATTAGGGGTTAAAAAACAAGATTTGTTAAATTATTGGGCTAAATTGGATTGGGCCGGGCCTTAGAAGAAAGATCCAAACTAGCTAGGGTTTTTAGAAGCTAGGGTGAATTTAGGTTAAATCGCAAACAAATCTTCTATATCTTTGATACTGAAGATTTTATTTTAGAATTTATAAACAGCATGTAGGCCAAGGAGTCAGGGAGGACTGTTCTTTTTAATCATACGTGCTGTTACGTACCATCACCTACACCACATACACTGCCACACACCACTGCATACTATCGCCTAGCACTGCTTAGTGCTACCCACACTATTGCCTAGTAGTGACCAGTCTATTGCGCAACAATGCCCAGCATTGCGCAATAGCGCCTAGTCCATCACCCGATACCTCCTAGTCCATTGCCCAGTACCACCCAGTGTCGCCTAGTCTGTTGCTTAGCGTCGCCCAATACTACCCAGTATCATCTAGTTTACCCTCCTAGCATCGCTCAGTAGTACCTAGTTCATTGCCCAATACCGCTTAGTGTCACCCAGTTTGTTGCCTAATAGTGCCTTCTATTGCCCAGCAGTGCTTAGTCTGTCACCCAGTCTATGCCCAACATCACCTAGTCCATCGACCAGTAGTGCCCAGTATCGCCCAACAACGCTTAGTTTACCACCCAGCGTTGCCTAACAATGCCGAGTTTGTCGCCCAATACCGCCCAGACCATCGCTTAACACCGCCTAGTGTTGCCCAGCATCCCCCAGTCCATCGCCCAAACCGTCACCCAACACCACCTAATATCACCCAATCTGTAAACCTTACTTTTGGCAGGCCTATGATCTGACTAAGAGTACTTCTCGAATGTTCCCAAAGATCAACTAAACTAAGAACTCAAGTTTACAATTGGAAATGAACTTATTTTTCCAATTTGAAAGCCTATTATCGATAAACCCAAACTTGAAAAACTATGAGTTCTAAAGTCACTTATGACCCTAAACCCTAAAACAATTAAGGACTTTTAATCCTAAGCGACTAATTGATAATCTAATTTGAATAATTTCATTCAACTCTATAAAATTTCACAATTTAATAAGAATCGAATTATCAATTACAAAACAATGCAAGAAGTAAACACTAAAAAAATTTCCTATAAGACAATGCCCTTATCTTCATACCTAAGCCTTACACATAAATAAGTAGACCAACTAATCACCTTAGATGACTTATCAATTGAAAGTTGGAATCATTTATCAATTGATAACTTATCAAAATCTAGTGATAAGAGACTTTCCTTATCACCCCTTCACTTATACTACATATGGGCAAATTGTCACAAGATTTCACATGCTTAACTTTAATAAATGAGACAAGACAATTCCATGCCCCAAAGGACACCAAATGGCTAGTTTGAACAAGCAAGAAAGGGAGGGGCCATACTCTTGTCTTTCATCCATCAATCACTTTATCTTACACACTATTATTCACTCCTTAATACTTACATTATCAATAGTTGTAATTGTTGACTTTTGTGTATGTTACAAAATAACAATTTCAAGCTTCTTAAACACACCATCACCCCATTCCCCAATTGGCCAGTTTTTCTTGCATTCCTCTCATTTTTAATTTCATTTTCACTTCCTTTTTCTCTCACTTGAAAACCAACACAAAAGTGGAAACAATCATACCCCACAAATCCTTCACTTTGCTGCCACTTTCTAGCATACTCACTTACACTCACACTCACACTCACGGCGCATTTAATTTTTTTTTCTTATGTCATTATTTTCCTACATTCAAGCTTCTTTAAAACCCTTAGAACATTCTACAAACTTTACTTCAAAGGATCCAACAACTCGGGTTTCAAAAAGGTGCAACAGGAGGAAGTAAGATAAAGAGCATAAGTGAAACTTTTGTGTACAACCACCATACTTTTGCTTTATGGATGAGTAAGTGTATCTTTGTGTTAGTAGGATAATATTCATGCTAGGAGATTATGATTTCTTGAAGATATGAGTATGATCATAAGTGGTTATAACATCAAAGACCATCCTAAGAAATAAACTCATGAAACCTTTACATGAAGCTACAAAATGTACATGTAAAGTTAATGTTTTGTAGAGATGCTTGTTTAGCACTTTGAATGGAAGATTTTAAAATGAGAAAATCTTGAAATAAGAACTTGAATGAAAGAGGATCATGCTGGATGTGAGAATTCAAGAGTCATTTGGATGTTGATTTTAACTCTATTAAGTTGAATATGCTCAAATCTAGACTTAGGTTAAGGAAAAATTCATCACATAAAGTTTCATGAGGAAACAACTTTGTAAGACATGAGCTATGATGTGGAAAATTGTAATAAGTATGAGATCTTCTATTTTCATGAAAAGTATGAGTCAAATAACCCTCTCATGGAAAAGAAGTCAAGTTAAGATTTGAATACAAGTAACCTAGGCTTATGATCTAATACCTAAACTTAAGAAAATGGTGAAATAAGTTGGAAAACCAAGTCGGAAGCTCTCATATTCAAACCCACCAGATTTGGAACATCCTTAAAAGAAACTTAAAAATATGATAAAAGTATGTAAACAAAGTAAAAAGACCAACCGAGGCAAGTATGATAAGTATATTAAGCTTAAAACTTCTAAAACGGTCCTTATACACCAAGTTGAAACACCCTTAAATTTCTTACCAGTAACTTGACACATCAATAAGAGTTGTTTTAAGACTCTCAAGAAACCCATAAGATACTCCCTAAGCCTAACAAAGTGGTTAAATTTGAGTTGGATAAAAAATAAGCCTATTTGATAACTTAAGCCTACTTAAAAGCCCAAGAAGTGGTTGATAGCCTTAAGAATGTAAATCAAAGTTACAAATCTAACCTTAAGGAATATTTTGAGCTTATAAGGAAATCTTAAGATCAAGCCCAAAGGATTTCTTAAGTTACTAAAAAGCCTATTAACCAAATAAAGCCCAAAAGCACTCTAAATCACGAGGACCGCTACTGTTCTGACCTATGGATAGATTTGCGTACCTTATTCTGAAAATCTCACCTCACCACATTAAAGTAAACTCAAAAATGATGAAGATTGACTGTAAGATCATAAAAATTGGATTTAAAACGAAAATGTTATACGCAATTGAACTTTTAAGTAAAACTGGGAAAAGATACGAAAACTAGTTGAAAGTATAACTTAAGGGATTTTAGCTTAGTTTCCTAAGTTTATTTCAATCCCTTATAGTAGTATGATTTTGATGACCAGGGGACACTGTGTGCAGAGACGACTTGCCCCTAAACTACTTTGACTGACCATATGGTGAAGTGAGTAAATTCCCGATGACTCTTTAGTTGATTTTTGCTTATAGAATAGATGCATCTAAACTTATATATATATATATATATATATATATATATAAATTTAGATGCTTGTGGGATATGGGAAATGCATGTGTATGAATTTGTGAATGAATGCTATGGCTTGTTAATTATATAATAATGGGAATTATTGTGATAATTTATACCTACAAGTGTATGGAATGAAATTTTCTGATCATCTTGAAAAATCGGATTAACGATCTCTATGATTAAGAAATAAGATGAATCATGCATTTCTTATAATTGCATTCAGATAACATCGACTGCCGCTTTACACAGAAGATAGGTCGGGACTCACAGGAGGACGAGCCTCCTATAGGATTGGGCAGTAGCTATGTCATCATTTTTATTAAGTTTTTATCCTAAGCTGATGGGCTTACTAAGGGCCGGGAGACGCCAACCATCGGCGAGGGGCTGTATCTTGTGGCTTCTACTTAGGGCGTGTGTTTATGGATTGCAAAGGCCACCACACCGCTAGACTTGGGATTTTAAAAATGTAATTCATTATTTGGTAAAGAAAGTATATATATATATATAGTTTTGTTTTGGCTTAAGCACAATAGTGCAAATGAAATAAAACCTAAGGTATAAAACCCGGATTTTGGTTTGGGTCGGTTAATTATCTCCAAACCTCGACTACAAGGGGCGTAATTCTGAGTTGTATGTAGTTCCTAGGCTATTGCATACGTTGTTTAGCATACTGATTATTCATGAATTCATATGCTTATGCATCTAATAAATTTCTGCCATGTGGTATTGATGAGAGTATTTATCTCACTAAGCTTATGCTTACCGCCCGATAGATTTTTTATTTTTTTTTTATGTAGGAAAACCTCTTCTTTAATTAGGGTTGAGGTATGCTCGTGGTAAGTCTTGTGTAAGGATGGGTTGGAGCGATCAAGGAGCAAGGAGGAAATTTCGTAATAGTTTGGTAGATAACTAGTTACTTTTATATTTTTGTTTATAACATAGATTAAAATTTCAAATGCAGTTTCGTTATGAATTGCATTTTTTTGTAATATTCTTTTGGTTTAGATCTTACGAGTCTACATGTCTAGTTAATTTATACTATAGAAGTAATTTTAGTTAAATTGCTTTATTTTACTTATTTATAGGCCTGGTGGTAACGTATAGTGGAAAGAGCCTTGTATGTCATATGAAAGGCCTACGATTAGCAAGAGGGTTGATAGTAGACCTTTGTACAGTACATGGTGACTTACTACGACAACAATACTGTTGGGTCGTAATACAATCCACTGCCCAACATTACCTAGTATTGCCCAATGTTACCCAATCCATTGCCTAGCATCACCCAACACCACCAAGTGCCAAGTCCACCTCCCAACATCGCCCAGTTCATTACCCAGCTAGTTGCCTAGTCTATCACCTATTACCGCCTACCATTATCCAGTCTACCACCGAGTGACCATTCCATCGCCTAGGAGCACCCATTCCATTGCCTAGTAGCACCTAGTCCATTGCCCACCAGCGCCCAATCACCATTAGTCCACCACCCATCGCCGTCTAATGTCGCCCAGCAGCATTACTTTACCGCCTAGTTCGTTGCCCAGTCCACCGCTCATGACTGCCTAACACTAACATGATCCAATGCTAGGTAAATTTTCATTATTATTTTTATTTATTTATTTCATTAATTTTTATTAATTTACTTTATTATTTTTTTTTCTTTACTAACTAATTTTGTATTCAAGTGCAGGTATTTTTTTTATTTTGTTATTATTTACTTTGTTGCAATAAAATTTCATTAAATTAAGGTTTTCTATAAATAATGTTTTTTTTAATAAAAAATATTTTGACATATAGTGGTTTTGAAAAATGAAAAATCTTAAATTAAGTTTTTTTAAAAAAGATTCGGTTTGTTAGGGTTTCTTTATTAAATTCAGAAAATTAAATTTTTTAGGTTTTTTTTTAAATGATAAATGGATAAAAAGCATAAATTTGGGTCAGTTATCAAAATAAAAATAACCTATCAACTAAATATTTATAAAAAAATAATTATGGTAGGTTTAATCCCGATTAGCGGGTACGTAGGTACCTTCGAGGCAATTGTTAAAAAATAAAAAAAAATTCCCCTTTTCTTAGAAATTTGTAATAAAAAATCATTTTTAGTTATTTTTGATCGTTTACGTCTATTTTTAGTATTTTTAGAAAAAATTACAAAAATAAAGCCCATCAAATTTCTTTTAATTTTCATATGGTGGCTTAGTGTTAATAAGTTAGCCCCTAAACTCGGCTTTTCTAGTTCAATTTTCTAAAAATTTAATTTTTTAGAATACTCACAGACTAGTGGTCAAATTAGGGGTTTCTTACCCAAAAACCCGAATTTTAATTTTTTATTAGTTAAACCGGTTGGCGACTCCAATTTTTTATTAGTTTCCATTGCCTAGTAGCACCTAGTCCATTGCCCACCAGCGCCCAATCACCATTAGTCCACCACCCATCGCCGTCTAACGTCGCCCAGCAGCATTACTCTACCGCCTAGTTCGTTGCCTAGCGTCGCCCAGTCCACCGCTCATGACTGCCTAACACTAACATGATCCAATGCTAGGTAAATTTTCATTATTATTTTTATTTATTTATTTCATTAATTTTTATTAATTTACTTTATTATTTTTTTTTCTTTACTAACTAATTTTGTATTCAAGTGCAGGTATTTTTTTTATTTTGTTATTATTTACTTTGTTGCAATAAAATTTCATTAAATTAAGGTTTTCTATAAATAATGTTTTTTTTTAATAAAAAATATTTTGACATATAGTGGTTTTGAAAAATGAAAAATCTTAAATTAAGTTTTTTTAAAAAAGATTCGGTTTGTTAGGGTTTCTTTATTAAATTCAGAAAATTAAATTTTTTAGGTTTTTTTTTAAATGATAAATGGATAAAAAACATAAATTTGGGTCAGTTATCAAAATAAAAATAACCTATCAACTAAATATTTATAAAAAAATAATTATGGTAGGTTTAATCCCGATTAGCGGGTACGTAGGTACCTTCGAGGCAATTGTTAAAAAATAAAAAAAAAATTCCCCTTTTCTTAGAAATTTGTAATAAAAAATCATTTTTAGTTATTTTTGATCGTTTACGTCTATTTTTAGTATTTTTAGAAAAAATTACAAAAATAAAGCCCATCAAATTTCTTTTAATTTTCATATGGTGGCTTAGTGTTAATAAGTTAGCCCCTAAACTCGGCTTTTCTAGTTCAATTTTCTAAAAATTTAATTTTTTAGAATACTCACAGACTAGTGGTCAAATTAGGGGTTTCTTACCCAAAAACCCGAATTTTAATTTTTTATTAGTTAAACCGGTTGGCGACTCCAATTTTTTAAATTTTTTTAGGAAGATTTTTTCCTTAGTTTAATATCAAGTAATTTATATTAAGTGGGGTGAGCTTGATATAGGTTAAATTAAGGAAGTCGAAATAGGGCTTAATAGACCTTTTATAGCTCATTCATGATAATTATGAATTAAGAAAACTCCATGTCATCTGTTGATCACTTAGATGATCCCATAAATGTCATCAAGCCCAAGAGCTATAAATATTCAGTCATTCTTCTTCATTTGACATAACTCCAAAGATAAAAAAAAAAAAAATAGTGTTTTAGTGTGAAACCTTTGCTCTTTAAGATCAAATGAGTGCTTGAGTAAAGAACGATCTTAACTACTCAAGAATTGCAAGGTTGACATCCTAGGTTCCTTGGGCTCCCTAGGCTCCCTTATCTATTACTTATGCATTTGAAATTCTAAGATTGTCTTTCCTTCCTCCTTGCCATTCTCTCTCTAATCATTTAGTTAAGTATCATCTTTAAATCACTATTTTGAGGCCATATGTATTGTATTATTTGTGTAACTAGCACGTGGTTGCTCCATTAGAAACTTGACATCTACATTTTAGTGACTCTACTAGAGATAGAGAGTGATATCAAAGCTACGGAACCTTGTAGGAAGAGAATGTCTATTACGAGTGATGCTATCTCTTGAAAGCAAGATACTAATGTCGAAGAAGTTGAGTAAGACCTACCTTTACTACCTTAAGACACTAATCAAGATAATCCAATCCTTGAGCCTCCTTAAGATACTATGAAGGTGATGTAGGCTATCCAAGAGGCAACAAAAACCTTGAATAAGTTCATTGCTATGTTTGCTCCGCTCATGATAAGGTTGGCTGCCTTTATTGTTCTATAACATGGAATGGCTCTACCAAACTCTACAATTGTTGCATAAATGAGCGTTACCTTTACTTCTCAACCAATTAACCCTCTTATTACTACAAATGATATGCTTTGAGGAGGGCATGAGTAAACTCCCTTACCGCAACCTGTAGTTGTACAAAATTTAGGATCTAAAATAGAGAATGAGAAAGTCTAATTAGTGGCCCTTCATCCTCTCAAGTTTCCATTTACATGACTGTTGGTTGATCAACATGCTACTCTACCCCAAATCTTAAATCTATAGTATCTGCTCAATTAGAATCTTAACATCTACATTTTTGCGACTACATTGGGGAGTGAAACCCAAAATCTTTGGTTCATTAAGTCCTTAAAGCCATATAGGTTCGAGGATGACTTAAAACTGAAAGATTTCTCCACGTCAATGATCGAGAAGGCATATACCTAAGATGTCAACCTCCCCTCTAAATTAGTCAATTCATGGGGGACTATGTGTAAGTTGACTCTAGAAAAGTTCTTCTCCACATAGGAAAGAGTCATCATCGTTGACGTGAGAGGAACAAGGCAAAACCCAAAGGAGGACTTAATGGATTGTATAGAGAGCTTTAAGGAGTGCTTCTTAGATATCCAGGATATATGTGATGAAAAAGAATTAGTTAAAATTTGCATCCAAGGGATGTTCTCTAAGTATGATGTTTACTTAGAGAACCTCTCTTTGTTTTCTTTTGTTATGCTTATGGAGACTATGTGAAGAACCAACAATTTGTTTTGAGCCAACAAGGGGAAAGTGGCAAGCTCAACAAAAGGGTAGCTTCCATACCCTTAACTCAAGAAGAGGACTTTAAGAGCGGTAAAAGCCCAAAGGATGATGTATTGAAGAGTTTTATAGAAGTTCCACTCTTTTTGTGCCTAATGAGCAAATTGCATGCTATGCTTGATCGTTAGCTAGAAGATGAAGGCATCAAGTTACCAAGAACTGAATCGCAACCTATATCAAATAAAATAAGAGACCCTAGATATTTCCAATATCATAGGAAGGTGGACCACCCTACTAAGGATTTCCAGAATTTAATATAGATATTCCATGAAAGAGTTCAAAATAGAGAGCTCATCATTGAAGACAATGATGTTTGGAATAACCCACTTCTAGCCTATGATACTTAAATGTTGGCACATGAGTCCTTTGATAGTGATAAATGAATAATTAAATCCTTTTGAAAACAAAAGAAAAATTTTCTATTTAATGATGAAACTTTCATTTCCTCCATGTTTCTTTCCCTTTAAAATAGGTAAAACCTTAGCATCTTAGCTTTCATGCTTTAAGCATCAACTTAGCACATTAACTTTTATGCCTCTATGACTAAGAAATGCCTTGGCATTATAACCTTTGCACATCAATCATAGGTAATATTAGGTAGTCAAATAATGGGAATTACTCCCTTAACTAATATAAGAGAATTCTTAGGCCTAGGCAATGCCTAAGCCATGCCTTGGCATCTTAACCTCTAAGCCTTAAGCCTAAGTAGTTAATTGAGACCTTGACTTCTACGCTATAAATCCAAGAAACGCCCTTGCATTTTGGCTTACATACCTTAAGCCTAAATATTCCCTTAGCACTTAGCTATAATGCTCTAAACCTACACGATGCCCTAGCAACAACTTCCATCACTATTATTTTGAAGTGTGGAATGCTTTCAATTAAGAGTAAAACTTGCTTGTTCTCTTAAAGTTCATCAAAAAGTAACTTCTCCAATTGAACAACACTTATCCAAGTGTCGTTATTGGCTGGTAAGAGCATTGACTCCATGGAAGTTAGGCTTATGTAATGCAAACTAGTAAGAGCATTGCCTCTTAGGTGCATTATAAGTTGTTGCATCTAAATAAGACAATTCTAAGCAGTCGAGTAGTGGGAAATACCTCATTGACTAATAAAAGAGAATTTTCAATCTTAGGCAATGAATGCCATTATCTATTAAACATTACGCTACAAGTGAGAGCTTTTGCTTCAATGCACAAGATGACTTTAGAAGCTCCTTAAATCATAAGAATCTAACTAGCCTTATATTTATGATAACCTTCTAAGTAACTCCTTAGATCATAGAGACTTAGTAGCCTAAAACACTATAAGCTCAATAACCCAAGGGAATGCTAATCATAATGACTTCCATCATTATTACTATGTGATGCATCTTCAAGGTCGGGTAAATGGAGGAGCAACATAACAAAGTGAACCTAAAGAAAGTAAAAGAAGACTAGCAAAGTACGGACAGCTACCCACTAGATATGACATACCAATCAATCCTATTCGGCCTATAATCCGTTGGATGTGACTCACCGATCTAAACTATAGGGTCACTCGCTACTATTCCTTGCTAAATAAAATAGATAAAAGTTAAGGGTAAATAAGAACACTAGGGTTTCTCCAAAGGAAAACTTATATATTATGACAATCAAAAGTTGTATTGGCTACATACTATAAATAGGGTTTATATACTAGCTCCACTAGGGTTACAAACCTACATGGAAAAGACAAAAGGGTAATTTACAATTGGGATACATGAATGATACTAAAATGGGTAAAAGAGACAAAGAATATTCTTTACGGAAAAGTAAAGAATCTCTTTAGAATGTTGTGCTAAAAGAAACGTAATGCATGGTGGTTGGTTGCTATCGCTTTGAAATATAGTACAAGTTAGATGAAATGAAGAAATAGAGGGCAAGTGGTTAGAGCGGACCTAATCTAGATCCGGTTGGTCCTTAAGCAATTAGTTACTAATGAATATTTGCCTTGGACAAGGGGTTAGATCTTGGTTAGTTCGAGAGCTCGGCTTTGGACAATTGTTGAGGTAGCTATACTTAAATGTTCTCTAGATTATGGTACAGTTGCTTAACAGGTAGGCATCCCTGCTTAGAGAGTCAGCATGTTTGCTTGACAGCTTTGAAGACAATGTTAGTGCATGAGAGCTTGGTACTTAGGTCAATAGTAGGGTAAATCATGGAGGTCAAAATAGGAATTCTTGCCCTAGATGGGGCTACGAGCTATTATTCTCCTCGTGAGTCCTTGGAGTATCTAGCTCGGTTGTGTGTGATCTGTCGGGAGTGTTGATTCTTGTCATCTACCTAAGGGTTAGAAATATTTGTCCTTAAATACGAAGTGGTCTTCAGCTTTTGTGCTTCTTAGGTATTTGTAAGGTCTCCTTCTTCTTATTGGTAGGGATTCAAGTCGAATGCATTGAAGGTAGAAGAAACACCATAGTTCTCAGGAAGTTCAATTTAGTAGGCATTGCAGTTGATCTTCTTTAGGACCTTGAATGGACCATCAGCTCATAGAGATAGCCTACTCTGTCTTAAGTGTAGAAATCACTTTCAGCTGAGGTGATTCTATAATAAGTCTCCTAGTTTAAAAGAAATAGCTCATCGACCTTCGTTACCAATCTTTGGTTGTCTCTATTTGAACTTGGCAATCTTCCTTATCATAGACTAGTGTAGCTCTTCCAATTCTTGAGCTTGGTTGACTTCAAATTGACTTTCTTCAATAGCTGTAGGGGCATCAATTAGGCCTAGTAGAATAGTTGGATTATGGCCATAAACAACCTCGAATGGAGTCTTCCTAGTAGTGCTGTGGATGGTTTGGTTTTATGCAAACTCTACATATCACAAACTGAGGACGGCCTAGTCATGGTAGACACCATATATTGTACGAAGAACCCCTGATTGGTTACCCTTCCAATTAAGAACTCTTTACATAATAATAGGGCTCTACAACCACTAGTTTCCCAAGAACACACAGATTCACATGATATCATTACCCTAACATATTTATATAAATTTTGAACTACAAAGCTTACATTATACAGTAATTGAGTACATCTAAGTCTATAATACTAGTAAAACAAAAGTACATGAGTAAGAGTCTACATAAACTGTTCTCTCTCAATACACAGGACAGCTTGCTCTTGCCTAAGTCCTCAAGCTAACTTGTGGCATCTCTCGGCCAACCTCTACGAACAGGCTATTTAGCAGTAAATGTCTGAAGGGGTGTAAGCCTAAGCTTAGTGAGAAAAACCTTTAGCCATACTACAAGCAAGTTATAAGTACATTATATTCATACATATGAATGAATAATCAAATAGAATGCCAAACAATACATATAATTAACTAGTTCATATACGTAACTTAGATTTAACGCCCTCTAAAGTCAGGGTTACAATATACACGGCACCAATCAGATTCGGGTATTATACTAGAACTTACTTTACTACGGAACTCCATGCTCCGTACTCAAATCAAATAATTCTTTTATTTTCATAAAAACCAAGTTTTAATATAATCGTGAGTGGGCCCCCGCAGTCCACACTTACCCTTAAACGGAGGCCTCTAGACTCGACCCTTAGCTAGGCGGTTAGCGCCTCCAACGCCTAGTGTTCCCGCGGGCCAAGGTAAGGTTATTTTGTATGAGTGCACCGTATAGAACCAATAAATTAATAATAACAACCCCCGAATGGCCTCTCTTTACCTCCATGTGATGTGGTGGTCGGAATTGTGTCTATGCGATGCATGTTCTTATTTCTTTTTATAAGTCGAGTATAGTTAAGTTCAAATTATGTTGTGACCATCCAATAGTATACACAATCCTTTTCTATATTACCATGCAACAAACAAAGCATTATCTGTACTTAAGGTAAATTCACAACTCAATACATAATATCATACACAAGCATTTTTCAAACCCCACACAGTAGTCAATTAACAATAATAATTAAGTCTATTATCTACAATCACAAATAAGCATGGAATCATAGGGTAAATACTCACTCGGCCATGGCTACTTGCCCTAATCGTAGTAATCGATCGGGAGATCCTCGCTCACCTCGGGATCACCTGATCATTATGATATGATAACGCTAGTAAGAAATTGAATTAACTAATAATTCTAAATATCTAGTTACCTAATTCTACTTAAATTACTATCAATTTTTATCCAGTTAGACCTTATTATTAATCGCATGTAACTTTTTTGTTCTATTTCTGATATTTATGAATTTTTAGTCGTTTTTCATCGTTTTCGGACGTACGTTCACACGGTAATGTCCGTTTTGGACGTTATGACCCATGTTTTATGATATGAACTAAATTTATAGAAAATTTAACTATGGAAACTTAATTACTCTTATTACTTATATTATATCTTTTGTTTATACTTAATAATTTAGTTAACCCTTAAATTCTTATACTTAGAGGATTTTACTTTATATTACTAATTCATGTACTTGATTAAGTATAATCCAATTTATAAAGTGTATTAGGGTTTACTAATTTAGGTATCTAATTATTAGACACTCTTCTTATTTTATAAACCTATGCTTATGTCATCGTTTACATTATCATTCGCTTATGTCATGGCTTATGTCATCATGCGATTACATCATTACTTGGATCATCCTTTGCTTACCTAAGCCTTATCTCATGATTATGTGTTTTATGTACATTTATGTACACTTATACATAATGTACATATATTTATATCTTTCCTCTACTTATACGTATGCTAGCATACTTATATATATACTTATACTTATACCATATTTATACTCATATATATACTCATATATCTATACGATCATATACGTATTTTTGTACAATTTCGTATGCCTAATTTGCCTCTTAAGAAAACCTTCCTAATTTCATTCTTTTGTGTTTTTAAGTGTGTATTTAGTATAGTATAGGTATGTATAGTTAGGTTTTGTCTTAATTTAGGTTATGTACATGGTAAATACTCATGTACAAAGATCCCTATACTTGTATTCTTTTAGTATATCCTTATGTACACATACTTAAGAGCATATACACATGTATTCCTTTCCTCTTCTTCATGATTCCTATTTTCCTATACTTAAAGATGGAAACTTTATGTCCTATTCTTCAAGATCACACATAACACATCTCTACTTATCTAATCTATCTAATTACTTAACTAATGAATACTATAAAGTAACATAAAGTAAGTTAATTACATACCTTAGTTTGTGTTGGAATTATGGAGACAAAAAGGAAAGTGTTGAAAGTGAAATGGAAGAAGAAGGGTCACGACAATGGAGAGAGCTTTTGTTTTGTTTTGATTATTGAAGAAAGGAAATGGTGGGGTCTAGAAGGGGAAATGAATGGACGGCAATTAAGAGGAGGAAGAAAAGAAAAACCAAAAGAAAAGAAAAGAAGAGAAATCATTAGATGTTAAGATATTTTTCTTATGCATTAGTGTCTTTTGTTGACTTTTCTAATTGTTGACTTTAGTTAACCCTTTGACCTTGGTTAACATGTGTTGACTTGGTCAATTTTCCTTAAGTATATGCCATTTTGTACACATAATATAGTAAGTAAGGAAAATTAAGGAAATGAGATATTTGGTGAATTGATTAGTAAAAATAGTTGATGAGGTCTTACTTTAAGTATTTATAGCCTATATACATCATTTGGTAAATTACTTAGTGTAACTAGTATGAAAAGTAATAATTAGGGTATTAAGGTTCACTATATTTATCCTAATCTTCAACTATATCCCTAACTCTATGTAATACTGTCTTAATCATATACTTAAGAGATAAATGTAATCTATGATTCATTATCTTAGTTTCTAAAGGACTGCTTGAGGATTCAAAACATATATGTATGAGTGAAAGTCATCTCTAACCTTTTACTAATGATTTGGCAAAATATGAGGGTTATATTATCAATTAAGGTTTTAGGATATATTATGATAAATTAGTGCACATATGTCCTTAAGGTGATCATTTTAGGGTTTCTATCACTTTTGATTGAAATCTTTAGCATTTAGATACATTTAGGGTAGAAAAGTTTCTTATGCGATTGATTAATTCTTTTAAGGTTTTTGCGTTCATTAGCATTGTTAACTCCTAAATTGTCTAACATAGTTGAGTTTGTTTCAAAAGCTAGATAAAAAACTTTAGGGGTTTACATTATAACTAGTAGACACAATCCGAATCTTTTAAGTTCTTTCCCACAGCAGCTCTGAGTAACTTACCTAATGTCCTGTTTACTACTTTAGTTTGGCCATTAGTTTGAGGGTGGCTACGTGAGTTGAATGTAAGTTTAGTTTCAAGCCTTCTCTAAAGAATCTTTCAAAAATAGCTTAAGAATTTTGTGTCCTGATTTGAAACAATAGTCTTTGGCAATCTGTATAGTTGGATAACTTCGTATAAAAACAAGTCAATAATATATAAAGCATTATTAGTTCGATGGTACAGAATGAAGTGTGTCATTTTGCTAAAGTGATCCATTACAAAACATATAGAATCTTTTACTTAAGATGTCCAGGGAAACCTCGGGACAAAGTCTATGTTAAGGTTGGTCTAAGGTAAGGTTGATGTTGGTAGGGGCATATATTCTCCATATAGTTCTCTTCTCCCCTTAGCTCTCTTGCATGTTTCATAACTACCAATTAAATTATGGACATCCTTTGCCAAACTAGGCCAGTAAAAGTTTCCCTTCAACAGATTGGCTATTTTGGTCTCTCCAAAATAACCAAATAATCCACTGCTATGAGCTTCCTTAACTAATAGCTCATGCGTTGAACACTTCAGTATGCACAGTCTTTGATCTTTAAACAAATAGTTGTCCTTAAGGTAATATCCTCTAATAGCAACTCTTTCCTAGCACTGCTAAAGAATGAGATCAAAATGAGGGTCATGAGCATACTACTCAGTGATAAGTGAAAATCCTAGCAACTTTGTCTGCAAAGTAATTACTAAGGTTTGCCGAAAAGATAGAGCATTGGCAACCACATTGGTATTGCCTTTCTTGTATTGGATCACATAAGAGAATCCTTCCATGAACTCCAGTCACTTAGCTTGCCTCTTCGAAATTTTTTTTTTACTCTCAAGATGCTTTACTGACTCATGGTCAGTGTAAATAACAAACTTTTAGGGCACTAAGTAGTGTTTCTAGACAATACAAGCTTGAAAAAAAGAGTACAACTCTTTTTTGTACATAGAATAGTTTAATGTAGCACCACTAAGCTTCTCATAATAGTAGACAACTGGTGGTCATTCTTGCATCAGGGAGGTACCAAATCTAATGCTTGATACATCGCATTCCAGTTTAAAGCACTTGTTAAAATTTGGTAATAACAAGATAGGGGAAGAGGTGAGCTTCTCCTTGATCTCTTTGAAGCTCTACTTAACTCGATCATTCCATCTAAACCCTTCACTTTTCTTGGTTGAGGGGGCTGCAGTGGTACTGAAGTTCTTAATAAATCGCTTATAGAAAGAAGAAAGGCCATGAAAACTTCATAATTCAATAACATTCTTTGGCGTAAACCACTCTAAGATAGCTCGGACCTTCTCCTTATTAGCTTGGATTCTTTCCCCTGATACTACATACCCAAGAAAAACCACTTTCACCCTGACAGAAGGTAAAGTTCTTCAGGTTCCTAAATAACTTCTCGGCTTGTAAAATATAAAAAACTTCTCATAGATGTTGAGCATGGTTGTTCATGTAGCATATGACCATACATCATCTAATTAGAGGGCTCATCAATACTTCATAAGCCTCATAAATATGCTTAGTGCATTGGTAAGTCTAAATGGAATAACCTTCCATTCATCACTTGGTCTCATGTGAATTTGGTGGTAGCCACTTCATAAGTCAATCTTTGAAAATATCTTGGCGCCGTGAAGCTCATCTAACATATCATTAAGCCTCGGTATTGCATATCTATACTTTATAGTGGTACGATTGATTGCTTGGCTGTTGATGCACATGTGCTATGAACCATCTTTCTTTAGGACAAGTAGAGCTACTACAACATAAGGGCTTATACTTTCCCTTACATATCTTTGTTTTGTGAGCTCATTCACTTGCCTTTTTAGCTTGATAGCTTGCTTAGGGTTCATTTTGTAGGTCAGTGAATTTGGTAGGGCAGTGCTTGGCTGCATATCAATACAATGCTCTATGCCTCAGACTGGGGGTAGTCCTTTAGGAAACTCTTTAGGAAAGAGGTTGAAAAATTCATCTATCAAGCTTTAGATCTCTTTAGGGACTTCTTTTAGATCTTTCATCTCTAGCAATCTCCTAATTAAAAAAAAACACAAGCTCATTGGCTTTCTTAGTAGCTCGAAGCTCTCTTTAGCTCATCACTAGGGCTTTCTTCTTACTAGTTCAAGTAAGCTGATTATGGGTTTCATTCACTTAGGTCAGTGTCATGGGTAGCAACACAATCTTCTTTCCATCCTTAATAAAATTCATGAGCAATACGTCAGTCGAATAACTAAGGTCTTCCAAGCAATAGATGTGATGCTCCCATGGGGATAACATCGCACATTACTTATCACGACCCATACAGTATCATTGTCGTGGTAGATTGTCGCGTACTGCATAAAGATCTATGATAAATCCCCTTATTGATTATAGGACTTCTATACGACATACAAGGCTCCTTTTACTCTATGTCACCATTAGGCCCATAGATAAGTAACATCAAGCGAGATGATTAAAATTAACATTTAATTACAAAAGTGCTCAAGTTAGAGTATAGGCTTGTATAATTCCACAGCAAAAGAATATTACAACATACTCAAAATTCAAACAAATTTTGAATTAAGAAAATCTAAGTAAATAGGTAAATATATTTACAAATCACTATTTACACAAAAATTCTCTCTTTTCTTCTTGAACACACACCCCATCTCAGTATGAGACTCATCTCGAGTATTCCATGGCCTGGATGAACAGAAAGGTGGTCTTGTAGCAAAAGAAATCTATTGGGGTGTAAGCTTATGTTTAGTGAGTAAATTCCTCCGTTGTGCCATACAAACAATATCATTTAAATGCATAACATATGAATGTATGAAAAATTAGCAACTTAGGAGCTACATGCAACTTAGAATTACACCCCCTATAATCGAGGTTGGAGATAATTAACAGATACAAACCATCAACCAGGTCTTAGCACTTGGGGTTTTATTCCATTTGCACCAACCTACTCAAATTAACTCAAACAAATATACATACATATATATATATATATATAATATATACAACTTTACTTTTCATACAAAAAATATACTTCCCTTCTTAAAAATTCAAATTTTTAAGACAAAATTCTCAAGTCTAACGGTATGGTAACCTTTGTAATCTACATTACATGCCCTAAGCAAAAGCCATAAGATATGGCCCTTCGCTAACAGTTAGCGTCCTCTGGCGCTTAGTAAGCTCGAAAACTCAGGACAGAGACTCAATAATATTAATGGCACATTTGCTTCATCTTAACAGGAGAACCTACTCCTATGAGCCCCTTCCCATCTTCCATGTGAGGTGGCAGTCGGTATAGTTATAATGAAAATATGAGAAATGCATCACTCATTGAAATTCTTGGTTGAATACTTAATTAATTCAATTTCCATTGTAATCAAGTAACTTCATTCCATACAACCCGTGGATACTATTATCACAACAATACCCATTATTATCTCATTAGTAAGTTATGGCATTCAATCATAATACTGTACACATGCATTTCCTGTATCCCATAAGCAATCATATTTATTTCATAAATTTAAGTGCAACTACATTACAAGCAAAATCAAGCATGAAGTTATCAAGAATCACTTACTTAGCCATAGTAGATTAGTTGTAGCAGTCTGAGGGTAGGTCGTCTCCTACGGTTGGGTCCCCTAAACATTAAAAATGTAATAAAATTAAGAGTTTGAGATGAAATGAAAGGCTAACCTAAGGTTCTTTATATTATACTTTTTAACTTAGTTTTGTATTTCTCCCAATTTTACTTAAAACTTCAATCGCTTATAACTTTCTTATTTTAAATTCGATTTTTATGATCTTGTAGTTGATTTTCATCATTTTCTAGTGTACTTTAATGTGGTATGGTTATATTTTTTAGATGAGGCACGTAAATCTATCCACTGATCATAACAGTAGTAGTCGTTATGGTTTGGTGCTCTTTTAGGCTTAGTTTAGTTGTTGGGCTTTTTGTTATTTTAGGGAATCTCTTGGGCTTCGACTTAGGATTTTATTCTAAGCTTAAAAATACTCTTTAAGGTCAGATTTCCATCCTTGTCTTATGGCCTTGGTGCTATCAATATCTTCTTAGACTTTTATGTGGGCTTAAGTGGTTAAATGAGCTTATTTTTGGTCTAAACTAAGGTTAACTTCTCTTTTATGAGGTGATTATTTAGCTTATGTACTAAATAAAAATGATAGATCTCATACTTATCATAAACTTTATGTCATAGTTCATATCTCAAAAAGTTTGTTTTTTTTTTCATAAAAACTTCATGTAATGGATTTTCCTTTACCTAAAATTAGATTTGAGCATATATGACTACATGAAGTCAAAATGACATCTAAATACTATACATACTCTATACGTCTAGCATGTTATCTTCCTTTCCATACACATATTTCATGATTTTCTTAACTTACAAATTCTATTCTAAGTGCTAGACTTGTATCCTACAAAATACTAACTTAGCATGCTGGTATTTCAACTTTCATGTAAGAGATTCATAAGCTTATTTCTCAAAGTGGTCTAGCTATTTTATCACCTTATGTTTATGCCAATATCTTCATGAAAATATGGTCTCCTAACATGGCATACTAAAGCACTTTAACAAGGAAGTAAACTTACTCGTCCTTAAAGTGCAAAAATGGGTGGTTATGCAACTAAGAGTCCTCTTAGCTCCTTGCTTCCCTTCCTCTTCTTGCAAGTTCTTTTAATAACTAAGATCTTAATGTTTAGGGTAGGTTTTAGGGATATTCTAAAGACACCAAAAATGGCTTTTGAAATTGACAAAAGAAGGCAACAAAACAATGTTTGTGCCGTGAGTGTGGAAGTAAAAGAAAGTGGCGGCAATGTGTAGATTTTATGGGGTTGGGTTTCCTCTTTTGTTTTGTGTTTGAATATAGAAAAGGAAATGAAAGATGAGAGAAAAGAGGGGAGAGTGTGCCAGTTTGATTGTGTGGGTGGAGTGTGTCTAAGAAGCTTCATTTGGTTTTTTTTTTTTTTTATCATGTATAAAAGCCACTCTTTGACATGACTAGATGATGTAAGTATTAAGGGGTGAATAGTAGATGTATAAGACAATTGGATTGATGGACCCACCCACTCCCTCCTCCCCCCCTAACCTAAACTCTTCTTACAACTAACATTGTAGGGAACAAATAGGTCACTATGTTGTCTTCTCACTTGTTTGAAAATTGAATTGATAAAATAATGTGATAACTTGTTCTTGTATAGTATAGGTTATGGTGATATATGGAAAGTGTCTTATCACTAACTTTTGATAGGTTATCTATTGATAATTGGTTCCAACTCTTAATTGATAAATTATTTAATGTAATTGGTTGGCTTACTTATCCATATGTACATAGCTTATGCATGAAAGTAAGGGGATTGTCATATATGTAATTCTTTTAGAGTTTGGCTCATAAATCAACTTGTAAGTTATGATTTATTTCTCATAAAATTATGAAATTCTCTAGAGTTGAATAAAATTATTCAAATTAAATTCTTAATTAGTCATTTAGGGTTATAAGTTCTTAATTATTTTAAGGTTTAGGGTTTTAAGGGACTTTAGGTCCATTTTTCTCGTATTTAAGTTTTTATTGATAGTAAACTTTTAAATTGAAAACTAAGTTCATTTTTTAAATGTAAACTTGAATTATTAGTTTAGTTGATCCTTAGGAATGATCGAAAAGTACTCTTAGTTGATTCACATACCTGTTAAATAGTAGGGTTTACACTACTTCGTCACTGTACACATTCTTAACACTGAATAGTACAATTACCTGTTCAATCATGTGCAAAACACCCTTATCATGAAGCTAATGTAGCTTATAAGGTTGAGGCTACTTAGAGGTCAGTAGACCTAACCTTTGCACAAAAGACTATACAGTAGCGTTGGTGTAACTTCCTCTATCCATTATGATTTTGCACAACTATCTCTTGATGGTACACTTCGTATGGAATAGATTCTCTCTCTAGTCTTCCTTGGGGGTCGATAAAGAGCTTAGTACTCCCCTTTGCACTAACATCATTACTTCTCTTTAGTCGGTATAGACACAGGTCTCCTCTTCCTCTTTGACTTTAGCCTTCCTAGCATCCTTCTCCTTCTCGAGTTTACTTTTGTCGATGTTATCCATTACATCTCCTTAGAGCACCATGATACATCGATTTGAACACTTAGCAGCCATGTGTCTGAAACCTAGGCATTTGAAGCACTTTACTTCCTTGGTCTTCCATTTAGAGGTTTGTCCTTTCTCATATGTCCTTAGGGTTGGCCTAATCTCAATTCAGCTCGGTTGTCCTACTTAGCTACCATCAATTTAGTCATTTGTCTCCTTAACTTGGTATGGCCTCCTTATCTCAGCTTAAATAAGTCAACACAAAATAGGGGCTTCAGAAAATGTTGGACTAAGTAGGCTTGGAGAACTTCTTCTCTATTTTTTAGACCTCTACACTATCTTAATTGCCTCTTCTAATGTATAAAACTTATGTATTTCCACAACGTTATGAATCTTGTATTTGAGCCCATAAATGAACCTTGATACTATGCAAGCCTCTGGTTCTTCTACGTCGACCCAGATCATAAGCATCTAGAACTCTCTCTCATAGTCCTCAACAGATTAGTCTCTTTAGTGAAGTTCCTACAACTTTGCAAATGTATCTTGCAAGTAGGTCTTGGGTATAAATTTACCCCTTAGTAACCTGTTCATCTCATCTCAAGCCCTTCCTCCTTGTCTTCTATTCCTTACTCTGGCTGCATTTAGATTTTTCCACCGCATAGTAGTATACCCAGTAAACTTTAGTGTAGTAAGATGGACCTTAATAGCCAACATATCCATAATAGTCAAATACCTTCTCAAACTTCTCTTCCCATTCCAAATATACATCTACATCTCCACTTCCATTAAAAGGTAGGATTTGGACCTCAACATTATCAAGTTTTTAAGGAGCTTAGCATCCTCATTCTCGAACTTGATAGTACTCATCTTTTTCTTCTTCCTCTCCACCAGTCTCCACATCTACTTCCTCATCATCCTTTTCTATTTCTTCCAACGCTAGCCTTCGTCTAACAGCTCTATTTACAACTCCTTTAGCTCGCTGGGGTCGAATAAGTTGATTAGGTCAACCATCTTGGCCATAGTGTCTCTTTGGAACATTCTCAGGTGTGTTATGATTGGGCATACCTTAGGGCTATTTCCTGTTAACTTACATTACGGAGACTAGACTCTCTATAAGATTAGTGAGTCTATTAAGCTTATAATCAATTGACCCAGGAATGTTACTATCATTTTAACTACGACCAAGTTGAGCACCACTATTTTGGTCACTAATAATACCTCAAAACACTCAAATCTGACATAATGTGATAATTTCCTTAGCACATTAACAACACAACACAACAACACTTCTACCTTACTACTTAAAGTGTCTACTAAGACACTTAGCAGCTTCTATACCTAACAATTACACGAAAAGGATGGAAATGAACTTGATCTATTTTTGTAGTGAAAAATAGAGTAAAAGCAGAGTAATAACAGAAACTTCATTTACCAACACACAAAGCTCTACTATACCACTTACAACACCAAACTTACTTTACATGAACACACTACAGTAGCTATGAAAGGAACACATTAGCCACAAACAGCAAACACCAACCAAAACTTCACTGTAACTTCACATACTCCCTCTTAGAACTATGCTTTAATACCAACGAAGTTGAAACATCTTTGGGGTCGGATACATGGATGAGCACCACAACGAAGTGAACTGAAAGAAAGTAAAAGAAGATTAGCAAAGTTCGAGTAGCTACTAACTGCATATGACACACTAATCAATCCTACTCGACCTACAATTTGCTAGATATGACCTATCGATCTAAATTATAGGGTCATTCACCATTACTCCTTGCTAAAGAGAATAGATAAAAGTTAAAGGTAAATAAGAACATTAGGGTTGCTCAAAAGGGAAACTTTATAATAATCAAAAGTTATGTTGTCTACATGGTACGAATAGGGTTTATGTACTAGCTCCATTAAGGTTACAAACATACGTAGAAAAGACAAAAGGATAATTTACAATTAGGATACATGAATAATACTAAAAAGGGTAAAAGAGATAGAGAATATTCTGTATAGAAAAGTAAAGAATCTTTTTGGAATGTTGTGCTAGAAGACACATGTCGTATGGTAGTTGGTTGCTTTGAAATATAGTACAATTCGAATGAAATGAGGAAAAAGAGGGTATGTGGTCAGAGCAAACCTGATCTGGATTAGGTTGGTCCTCATCCAATCAGTCACTAATGAATATTCGCCTCAAACTAGGGTTGGTTCTTAGTTGGTTCAAGAGCTTAGCTTTGGATAGTAGTTGATGCTAGTATGCTTGAATGTTGTTTGGATTATGGTATGATTGCTTAGTAAGTAGGCATACTTGCCCAAAGAGTCAGCACATTTGTAAACCCTACTTTTAGTGGGCCTAAGATTTGATTAAGAGTACTTTCTGAACGTTCCCAAAAATCAACTAAACTAAAAACTTAAGTTTACATTTACAAACGAATTAAATTTTTCCAATTAAAAAACCAATTATCGATAAAACCCGAGCTTAAAGAACTGCGAGCTCTAAAGTCACTTAAAACCCTAAACCTTAAAACCATTAAGGAATTTTAACCCTAAGTAATTAATCGATAATTTAATTTGAATAATTCATTCAACTTTAGAAAATTTCATAATTTCATAAAAATCAAATTATAAATTACAAAACAATGCAAGATAAAAATCTTAAAACAATTTCTTATAAGACCATGCCCTTATCTTCATGTTCAAGCCTTACACATCAATAAGTAGACCAACCAATCACCTTAGATGACTTGTCAATTGAGAGTTGGAATCAATTATTAATTGATAACTTATCAAAATCTAGTGATAAGACATTTTCCTTATCACCCCTTCATTTATACTACATATGGACAATTTTTCATAAGATTTCACATGCTTAACTTCATTAAATAAGACAAGACCATTCCATGACCCCAAAGGACACTAAATGGCAGATTTGAACAAGGAGAAAAGGGGGGCCATACTCTTGTATTTCAACCATCAATCACTTTCTCTTACATACCACTATTTACTCCTTAATGCTTACATCATCAATAGTTACGAGTATTGACTTTTGTGTAAGCTACAAGACAGCACTTTCAAGACATCTTAAACACTCATTTTCTCTCATTCTCAACCGACCAATCTTCCCCTTATTTTGCTCACTTTCAATTTCATTTTCACTTCTTCTTTCTCTCATTTGAAACAAACATAAAAGGAGAAACAACCTTACCCCACAAAATCAACTTTGCTACCATTTTTCCAAACTTCATTCACGGCATTTCCTTCTCCTTTTCTTGTGTCATTTTCTTCCAACATCTAAGCTCTTTTAGAACCATTAAAACCTTTCACAAACCCCATTCCAAAGGATCAAACAACTCGGGTTTCCAAAAGGTTGCAAAAGGAGGAAGCAAAGTTAAGAGCTTAAGTGGAACCTTTGTGCATAACCACCGTATTTTGCTTTAAGGACGAGTAAGTGTTTCTTGTAATTAGTGGGTTAGTGTTTATGATAGGAGACGTTGATTTGTTGAAGATATGAGTATGATTTTAAGTTGTTATAACACCAAAGACTATTATAAGAAACAAACTCATGAAACCCTTACATGAAGTTGAAACATGAGTATGTAAAGTTGGTGTTTTGTAAAGATACTTGTTTAATACTTTGAATGGAAGATTTTAAGTTGAGAAAATCTTGAAATAAGAACTTGAATGGAAGATGAGCATGCTGGACATGAGGATTCAAAAGTCCTTTGAATGTTGATTTTATTTCCATTATGTTAAACATGCTCAAATCTAAACTTAAGTTAAGGAAAAATTCATCACATGAAGTTTTATGCAAAAACTAACTTTGTATGACATGAGCTATGATATGGAAGTTGTAATAAGTGTAAGTTCTTCTATTTCTTTGTGTAAAGCATGAGTTAAAGAATCATCTTATGGAAGAAAAGTTAAGTTAAGATTTGGATACATGTAGTTTAAGTGCATAATCTAACACCTAAACCTAAGGAAATGATGAAACAAGTTGAAAAACCAAGTGAGATTCCCTTGGAATCATCACGACCAGATCTGGAACATAGGTAAGAGACACTTAAAAATATGATAAAATTAAATGAACAAAGTGAAAAGATCAACTAAAGCAAGTATAGTAAGTATACAAAGACTAAAACTCAAAACCGACCTTAAAACTCTCAAAATAAGCTTAGAACTCTAAGTTAGGCCTTCAATAAAATTCTAAACAACACTTTAAAACATTAAGAGAGGTTGTTTTGAAGCCCATAAGAAATCCACCTAAGACTCGATAGGCCCAAGAAAGTCATTAACTTTAGTTTGAACAAAAAATAAGCTCATTTGACAACTTAAGCCTACTAAAGGGCTCATGAAGTGGTTGTTAGCCTTAGGAGAATAAATCAAAGTTGTTAATGTGACCTCAAGGAGTATTTTGAGCTTAGGATTAAATCTTAAGACCAAGCCCAAAGGATGTCTGAAGTTATCAAAAAGCCTATTTACCATACAAGGTCGAAAAGCACTCCAAAACATGAGAAATGCTACTGTTCTGACACATGGACAGATTTTCATACCTTATTTCGAAAATCTAACCTCACGATGTTAAAATATACTCAAAAACGATGAGGATTGACTATAAGATCATAAAAATCAGATTTCAAATGAAAAAGTTATACGTGATTGAACTTTTAAGTAAAAATCGGGAAAAGTTACAAAAACTAGTCAAGAGTATAACTTAAGGAAATTTAACCTAGTTTCCTAAGTTTATTTCAATCCCTTATAAATATTATTTTGATGACTAAGGGACACCGTATATGAAGACGACTTGCCTCCGGATTACTTTGATTGATCCATATGGCAAAGTGAGTAAATTCCTGATGACTCTTTACTTGATTTTGCTTGTAGAATAGATGCACCTAAACTTATATATATAAATTTTGATGCTTGTGGGATATGGGAAATGCATGTGTATGAATTTATGGATGAATGCGATGACTTGTTAATTATATATAATAATGGAAATTGTTTGTACTATTATATACATGTGAATTGTATGGAATGAAATTGTCTGATCACTTGAAAATCGAGTTAATAACTTATACGATTAAGAAATCAAAATGAATCATGCATTCCCCATATTGCATACGGATAACATAGACTGTCGTTTCACGTAGAAGATGAGAAGGGACTCATAGGAGGACATGCTTCCTGTAGGATTGGGCATTAGTTATGTCATCATATATATTGAGTCTTTGTCCTAAGCTGATGGGCTTACTAGGCGTTAGGAGATGCCAACCGTCGGTGAGGGGCCGAGTCATGTGACTTCTGCTTAGGGCATGTATTTATGGATTGCAAAGGCCACCACACCGTTAAACTTGGGATTTTAAAAATATGATTTGTTATTTGGTAAAGAAAGTATACACACACACACACACACACACATATATATATATAGAGTTTTGTTTTGGCTTAAGCACAATAGTGCAAATGAAATAAAACCCAAGGTCTAGAACCCGAATTTTGGTTTGGGTCGATTAATTATCTCCAAACCTCAACTATAGGGGGTGTAATTCTGAGTCGTATGTAGTTCCTAAGTTACTGCATGCATTATTTGGCATACTGATTGTTCATGCATTCATATGATTGTGCATCTAATAAATTTCTACCATGTGGTACTGATGAGGGTATTTATTTCACTAAGCTTAAGCTTATACCCCTGTAGATTTTTGTTGTTGCAGGAAAACCTCTTCACTAATTCGGGTTAAGGCATGCCTATAGTACGTCTCGTGTAGGGACGAGTTGGAGCGATCAGATAGCGAACAGGACATTTTATAATAGATTTATAGATATTTAGTTACTTTTATGTTTTTGCTCATAACACAGATTTAAAATCTCTAATACAGTTCCGTTATGAATTGCATTTGTTTGTAATATTTTTTTGGTATGGGTCTTATGAGTTTACACAATTAGCTGATTTATACCATAGAAGTAATTTTAGTTAAATTACTTTATATTACTTGTCTATGAGCCTAGTGGTAACGTAGAGTGGAAGGAGCCTTGTATGTTGTATGAAAGGCCTATGATCAGCAAGGGGTTGATAATAGACCTTCATATGATGCACGATGACTTACTATGAAAACGATACTGTTAGGTCGTGATGATATCTGCTCGGTAGCTCCGAAGACAATATTGGTGCACGGGATAGCTTGGCACTTAAGTTGGCAATAAGGTAAATAATGGAGGTCAAAATAGGAGTTCTTATCCTAGATGGGGTTACGAGCTATTATTCTCCTTGTAAGTCCTTAGTCCTTTGGCTTGTTGTACATAATCAGTCTAGAGGTTTGATTCGTATTACTATGTCAAGGCATTGCTTCCTAAGGATATGATGAATTACACGTGATGAAATGACTTCTGCTACCAAGAAACCCTTTAGTGGCATCATGAAAGGAGATGGAGCTACATATTCATGAAAGCACAAAGTTCTCTCTAACAAAGGAACAATTACTCGAGTTGCTACCTAGTCTCAATGAGACATGCTAACAACTAGGGGAGGAGGGATATCAATAGGTGTAGCATACTATTTACCTTCATATGCACTTTAGTAGGCATAGCACTAGCATAAATACTAATCTCATGTCCCTCCCTTAACTAGTATAAGAATCATAAGAGCAATGTTAGCAATTTCATTCATTTCTTCAATGCCACCATTGTTATCCTATAAACAAATTGTGCATTATCCTATAAACTATTACAATATTCCACTAGTATCCTTCATGTCGTGGAGGATATGATTTGCTACTATCATTATAGCTAGAGTGTGATGAAAACTGCAAGCTTGTATCTGACTAATGATTCATTTCCCATCTCTTCTTTGATTTTCTTGAAAGATGAAGAGAAAGAAGGCTTCATCTTCTTTGTGTGAAGCAGCTCTTAACACATAATTAAATGTTTGAAAGACGTACTCCTTATAAGAAATTGACGTTGTAGTAATGCTGGTCCACCTAGAGAGAGCTGCCTTTCTTTTACATAGGAATACATGACTTGGACAAAGTTCATAAGTGGATCATACCATGACAAAGCTTAACACGTAGTGTCTCTTGAAGAATGCTGAGTTCTCTTATCATTGTTTTGATGACAACAAAAATAGAAGAGAAGTTTATCAAGTGTGTTAAGTGTGTAGGTTAATAAGCAAAGGGTAAGATTTTGGTTTATTATTGAATTTGAAAATCAGAACCAAATTTAGAGACAAATTCAGAGCCTCAATATAGTATTAAAAGTTATAAAGCAGAATGTTTCATGAAGTATTTTGGACTTATAAGTATTTGAAGGTCTAGCTCCACTTGTTGGATATATTTGGGTAATATATTTAACACGTTCTACTAAATTGGATAATTAAATCTATGGTAAGATTAAGGAGGATTAATTAAATCAATTGAAGGATATGATTATTTGTACATGTTTATCATTATAGTGGACATATTTTTTATGGAATCTTATTAACAGTTGTTCATCAGATTTTTCAAGAGTTATTTGGAGGATATTTGTCAAATTAAATTAAGGATTTCATGGAAAGATAAATCAGATATTTTTCAAGCTCGAATTAAGATGGATATGCAAAGCAAGATTCAAGATAAGGATAAATCTTATCTATATTGCTTCAAATTCAACTTGAGCAAAGATAACAAACATCTTCAAGAGGATTAAGTTAAGCAAATCAGATTTGATACAAGGCTATCTGTATAGTTATTCATTAAGAAGATATCTTAAGCTCTAAATTCAAAATCCAAGAGTGTCAAGCATCAAGATTTGCTTCTAATTTTTAGGAGATATTTCAAAAAAGATTTCAATTTTCACAGGTCATATTAGTGGAATATGATAAGAAACTACAACAATTATAAAAGAAAACTTGTAGAGTTCATTAATAAAAGAGCAACAACCTAATGTTTGAATTGAATTAATCAATAAGGGTGGTAGCTTTCACAATTCAAAGGATCACAACAATTAACTCTTAAATTAAGATATTTCAAGATTTGTTAAGAAATGTCAAAGAATTATCTAAGATTCAAGCAAATAGATGTTGCACCTAAAAATACAAAAAGAAAACGATTTCAAATTTTGATAAACACTTGACCTACCTTCGTTTACTACAAACTTGATTTAGAGTCATATTCATAATCTAATTTAGAAACATAACTATCTATTTTAGTTTTATATTCGGATTTTGTCTTGTACTTTCATTGAGAGAATTATTCTATTCAATCCTCATTGTTACTATAAACACAATTATTTGTGTGATAAGTTTTATGCTAGAAGAGAGATTCAAATTTCGGTGGTTCTATGTATAGATAAGGGTAGTCTAGTGAGATAGCGTAGAAAGACTTGTAGTTGGTTCTCTTTTGTTGAAGATAGTAGAAAGTAGATAATGAAATGATATCGATGAGGAATATTAGGTCCACAATAGTGGAGTTAGTAGAGTATAGTAGGCATAAGGACGAAGCATTATAAATCTCTTGTTTGATCTTCTCAACCTTACTCTCATTTACTTTGTGTTTTATTATTACTTATATATTATTTCATACCTAATCTTGCTTAAGTAATCAAAGGAGACAATTATAATCTTGATTTGCAAAAAGTTTAAAACTTTTTAAGGAATCAATTTAGCCTCCACTCACACTCGCCTTCGCCCCCCGCTTTTATTTACTTTCGGACCTATAATTGGTATTAGAGCTTCACTCTTGATTATCTAAAGATTAAGGATCCATGTCAGAAAACAATATATTTGTTGCTACAAATCATGTTATAACCCTATGGATTATCAGTAACTAGAAGCAAAGTCGGATAGTTCCTAGAACCACCCAAACATAATAATGAAAACCTAAGAAAAAGAATTGAACTCTAAACATTAAACCAAAACTTTAGAGGAAGCAAGACCCTAAAACCCTAGTTATACATGTAAAACCTTAGAAACATTAATACTTGAGAAACCTTAGAACAACAAAACCCAAAAAGATTACTTAGTCCCAATTTAATGACCAAATACCATAACACAACAAATAAACCTTAGCCATAAAGTTAAATTAATCACCAAAAAGTGATCGAACTTGCCAATCACCTAAAACCCTAAATTCCAAGCTTGTATGTAAATCAAACAACTATAAACAGACATCAAACCTTAAGGAAAACCTAGGTATAAGTGTAAAATACTTGGACTAACTAAAATGTAGTATTAAAACACAATAAAACCGTATACATCCCTATTTACGCTTAACTAGCCTAATTATGCTTAATTACCATCAATTACCTTAAACAAACCCTAATCCATAACCAACCTTCATTACATATTAATTAACAAGAAGTCAAACTTGGTTAAGAAATAAAGTACAAGAGGAATAATGGCCTTAAAAATATCTTGTCCTTCAGGGAGACAAAATCCTTCCAAATTAGTGAAAATGGTAACCTAGTACATGGTCTCCAAATTGACCATGTCCTTCACTTCCCAAATGGTTTATACTTTGTCCCCCTCCCACTCTTGATGTGTCGGTCATCTCTTCCCTTCCCTCACTCATTTTCTTCATTTTCTAAACCTTGAAAACACTCCTAAAGACTCTCTTAAGTATTTCACTTAAAAGCCCCTCAAATCAACTTAAAACCCCTTCTCTCCTTTCACTACACACTTCACCGCTACCCTCACTCACGCTACCTCCACTCTATTAGACCCACCACCACTAAGAGTTACACCACCTACATACATCCCCTTACACTGCTAACCACTACTCATGTTGTGACCATACCTTAGATTGCTGGCCACCTTCATAAAAAAAGGAGAGCTACTCTCTCACCTATGGTAAGCATATAAGCTTACCTTTTCATTGTTTTTCTTTTAAGCTGATGCTAGTAATTCACATTTTAGGTACTCTTAACTCTTTTATAGCCATGTTTTCTGTATTTTAGGATGTTTACACGAAAAAAAAGTATAGTTATGATAGAAAAAAGGCACCTTAGTTAAAGTTTTAACAATAGTATACAAAGAAGTTAAGCATCTTAGTTGTTTAGTGTTGAATCAACAAGAAGGATCACAAACCCCTATATTCTTGAACATGCTACCCCTTCCTTGGTCCCCATCTTGTTTGTCATCTACATATTATGTATTAATAATAATCCTATGTGAGAAAATGTAGTTTTGATAAGGAATACCCCATTAAACAAGTGTTTTATGAAGAAACGTATGGAAGCCCTAAAATCCCTAGGTTTGCTGCCACTTTCATGAAAGCTTCAAATCTATAAATTTTAATTTATTAACTTAATAACATGATTATATAGTGTTAAGTATGGTTTAAAACTTGATTAACCAAGTTAAGTAGCCTAATGATGGGTTAGGACCCTAAACTAACTTAGTTAGTGAATAAAGACTTTAAAATGTTATTAATCGCCACCTTAATGATTATGACTAGATTTGTAAAGTTAGGTATATTAGACTAAACTTAAGGCTAAGGTTGGGCTTAAGTCCAAAAATATAAGTGGGTTTAGGCTTAAGGCCTTAAAGTGCAAGGTAGGCCCCAAAAGACCCAAGTTTAAGACCTAAATAAGATGATGATTAGATCTAAACCCCATAATAAAAGGCCTAAAATAAATTATTCAAGAGGTCTACTAAACCTTAAGGCCCATCCAAGACATCTAATATAGGCCCCTTAATGAGCTAAAGCCTTAAACTTAAGAAAAGAGTCCGTTTAGGCGCATAAGAGTAACACTAAGGCATAAGATGAAAATTTAAAGTGTTGGATAGAAAAAGTTAACTTAAAATACTTACAAGGAAGTTTAAAATATTAAGTATAAGGCCCAAATAGAAACCTTGCTGACCCAAAAGCCCAAAAATAACCTCACCAAATGAAAAATACTAGGAAACAATAAAAAATGACTATAAAATCACTAAAAAGGAATTTAAAATGAGGAAACTATGCTCAAAATATGAAAACAGTTAAAACAGGTATCTAGAGTAGTATAGATAGTTAGTATAAGTAGATTACTTATATACTTTAATTGTATTCTTCAGGTGATGAGGACACTGAGTTTGATGCAGTTGATGATTATTAGGAATATTAGATTCCATGGCAAAGTGAGCATACCAACCCTTATCTTATCTTGCTTTTGATTATTGTGTAGAGCACTACTTAATTATGTATATACAAGAAATGAATATGCTTAGGGTTAGGATCATATGCGTGTATTTGCTTTGGGTATACTTGTTTGTTTAAAAGATGATAATATATTTGAATTACAATTGAATGTTGCATTAAGTAATTAGGGCCATGAATTGTCAGTCATATATATATTTGGTTGGTTAACTATGAATCGAAAAAATAACTATGAGACCTTAAGAAAAAACTAGCCAAGCATTGCACGTGTATGTATTATCTATACAGGGTGCTAACACTATACAGTAGAGCAACAGATCATGTATGTTGGATCCAGGATTATTATTATGTATATTATTGATTCGTATGATGTATGACATACTTGTGTAATATATTCTTACCTCGACCTTTAGGATCTACTTAGCTCTAGGAAGTGCCGCCCTCTACTTGAGGCTAAGTCATGTCTACTGCTTTGGGTCTATTGAATGAGAGATAAACATGCTTTGATGATAAATGTGGAGACCTAAGTCTTAAGGTGCCTAAATACTTCCTAACCGAGCAATAGTGGGCGTAATACCGTGCTTTGACCAATTGCTGGTAGGATGTGTATGTGTTGCATTTCATATGCTTGTCTACATTGCATATACTTGTTAACTTGCTTATCTTTTGTTTGTTAGTAGGATAGGAATGTTACTTACTAAGCAGTTGTAATTTACCTCCTTATAGTTTGTTATTGTAGTAAGATCTTTGGTTGGTGTTAGGCCACTGGATGCTCAAGGTTAGTTCTATGAGCTTGGAAATGGTCAGTGAGAAGAAGAAGAGAGTATGAGTGGTCACTTAAATGTTATTTGAACTCTTTAAGTTTACTTACATCTTCTAGTATGTTGAGTAGCATAGACTACTAGTATAATTTTACTTTAGGTTTGTATGACTTATGTTAGGGGAAACCTTATACCCCCAGATTTATTTATGTTACGTTAGATTTAGATATTATGGTATAATTTATATTAAATGCTCCATTATTACTTGATTTCAATCTCTAGGTAGAAGTTGAGATCGTGAGAAACCTTGTGTAGTGTTCTGAAGGTTCCTAATCAAGAGTAGTGCTTGATCTCAGATCTTCCTGTATTATACAGTAGTACTGCCATAACTTGACCACTCCTTCAGGTTATGTCACATGCTCTTTATTTCGATAGTACTAACTTTGCATACTAGAAATGCAGGATAGAAACATATGTCAAAGAAATTGATTTTGGATCATGGAAAGTCATTAAATATAGAGATATTCAAATTGCTAAAGATGGAAAGTCAACACTCATGGATGTTGAGAAAAAGAAAATTGAGAAGAATAATCAGACTAAGAATTTATTGTTAATGAAAACAATACCATATGAATATTATCTTATTTCTTCTTGTAGGATTACAAAAGACATCTGAGATACCTTAAGTGAGAATTATGAAGGAACAACAATGGCTAGTGACATTTGGATCAACTCATTACTGCAATAATATGAATTATTTATGTTTCAAGTAGGTAAAAATATACGTGATGTGTTTAATTCTTTTACAACAATTACTAATGCATTGGCCTTGCTAGATACAAAGAGTGATAATCTTATTTGCAAGATATTAAGGATTTTACCTAGATACTAGGATGCCAAAAAAAAAAAAAAAAGGCAATTGAAGAAGCTTAAGACTTGTCAAAGATGACCATGGGCTAACTTAGGGAAAAGTTGCTTACTTATGAATATCATATTAAGCACATTAATGAACCAGAGTGCATTTAATGCTTAAGAAGCTAATTCAAAGACAAAATCAGAAAAAGATTTAGAACTAGATGATGATATGGACATCACATTACTAGTAAGAAGACTGAACAAGATCCTCAAAATGAAAGGTGAGAAAAAGTTCTTTAACAAACACCCTTCTTCTAGTTGTTCTAAGTATGATGTAGGGAAGACAAACAAGGAAGAGAAAAAAGGGAAAGGAGAAGAGCAAGAAGCTTAGGTACATCAAGTACAAACATCCACTACTAATGAAGAAACTGGAAAAGTATAAGAGAAACAGAAAGCATTATTAGCAACTTAAAGTGATGCTGATGAATCTAAAGCAGATTTAGAAACAAATTTAGAGACAGAAGATGATGCCAACTTGTATCTCATAGATATCTCTAATGTAAATTCTAACTCTGAAGATGATGTTATGCCTAAGTGGATATGAAAGCAAATTAGGAGTCTTTTAAAAGTACTTTAAAGGGCTAATTTGAAATTAAATAAGAAAGATGATGATATTAAAGCTTTAAGAAGTGAAAAGGATGCACTATTACAAACAAACTTGTTGGTGCTTGATGAAAATGATATATTGAAAAATGATACTGAAGTATTACAAATAGATAATGAAAATTTAAGGACAACACATGGTAGCATGGAAAAAAGAGAATTCGGTGTTAAAAGAGGAAATTAAGGAATTAAAGGTTAGAATTAATGATTTATCTTGCACAATAGAATGACCTTTAACAAGTTTCATGAAAGTGATAAAAAATTGCAATTGTTGTTATCCTCATAAAGGTTGGATTCTAAAAATGGGCTTGGACATGAACATGAACTTCTAAGTCTAGTGACAAAACTATGTTTGTCAAAGGCAAGAAAGTAGTTAGCATGGAACCTGTTAAAAATAATAATGTATATGTTAAGACTAAATCTAATGTGCAAGGAAATCAGTATAAAAGAAGATATATTGGCCTCATAAGTAGATTCAAAGGCTATCAAAGCCAAAATCTAAGGAATAAAGTAATTAATAGGTATAGATCATCTAATTCTTATGCTTATTTATTTTGCAATAGATTTAGTCATGTTGAAAAATATTCCTTCTATAAAATGACAAGCTTAGTATACATCAAGCTAGATATTTACACAATATGGGCATGAATTTTGGTGGACCTAAGCTAGTCTAGGTACTAAAATGAAATTAACCCTATTTTGATTTTATAGGAACATGGAACAAAATTGAAAGAAACATGATACCTAAATAGTGGGTGTTCATGTTACATGGGTGGTGATGCTTCATCATTCATAAGTCTAAAGTAGAAAGAAGGAGGCTATGAGAATTTTAGAGATTATAGTAAGGGAAAATCGATCGCAATTAGTAATATCAATCTACCTCTTCATACTATAGTAAATGTTAGTTTAGTTAGAGGCTTAAAACATAATTTATTGAGTATAAGTCAATTGTGTGATAAGGGTTGCAAAATGGTGTTTGACTAAAATAAAGTACAGATTTATGATAAGAATGTTGCAAAATTGTTTGAAGGCTATCATAAGAAGAATATATATATTTTTGAACTAGCTAAGGTAGAGATAGAAAGATGCTTTTTGAGTGTTTCTAATAATGTATTTTTATGGCAGAAGAAGCTTGGTCATATTAATTTTCATCAATTGGATAACTTGTCTAAGACTAATCTTGTTTATAGCTTGGCATAAAATGCATATTAAAGATGATTTTTATTATGCCATACGCATCAAGAATAAAATGAGTGCTGTTTCGCACAAGTCTAAGCATGTTATATTAATAAAGAGACCTTTAGAGCTTTTTCATCTTGATTTGTTTGGTCTTATATGCACATTAAGCTTAGGTGATAACAAGTATGACTTAGTGATAATAGATGACTTTTCTAGGTATACTTAGGTTTTATTGTTAGGACACAAAGTGATGCTTTTTAGCTTTTGAGATGTTTTTAAAGCAAGTTCAAAATGAAAAGAAGGCTTTTCCATTATTATTTTATGGATTGATCATGGAAAATAGTTTGAAAATAATGATTTTACAAAGTTTTGTGATCAAAATGGCATCACTCACAATTTATCAGCTCCTTATATGGAGTAGTAGAGCGTAAGAATATAACAATCCAAGAGATGATGTGAACATTGTTGAATGAAAGTAGTGTAGCATAGCATTTTTAGGTTAAGGCAGTATCAATATCATACTATTGAAAAACTATACTAAGAACTTAAGAAGGGAGTGAATTGACTTCAATGCCTAAATTTTAATCTGATACCAATTTCTTGATTTAAGCAACTAAATGAATGTAATATTGAAACCATAAAGCAACAATGAGCATAATTAAGAAAGTGATGAAACAATAATAAATATAGAAAATAAAAGAGATAGGGATAGAGAAAATCACGCCCGGATTTAACATGGAGGTCGAACCTGTAAACCCTACTTTTAGTGGGCCTAAGATTGAGTATGAGTACGAGTACTTTCCGAACATTCCCAAAGATCAACTAGACCAAAAACTTAAGTTTATATTTAGAAACAAATTAAATTTTTTCAATCCAAAAACCAATTATCGATAAAACTCGAGCTTGAAGAACTGCAAGCTCTAAAGTCACTTGAAACCCTAAACCCTAAAATAATTAAGGAATTTTAACCTTAAGTAATTAATCAATAATTTAATTTGAATAATTTCATTCAACTTTAGAAAATTTCACAATTTTATAGGAATCGAATCATAAATTACGAAACAATGCAAAATGAAAACCCTAAAACAATTTCCTATAAGGACATGCCCTTATCTTCATGTATAAGCTTTACACATAAATAAGTAGACCAACAAATCACCTTAGATAACTTATCAATTGAGAGTTGGAATCATTTATGAATTGATAACTTATCAAAATCTAGTGATAAGACAATTTCCTTATCACCACTTCACTTATACTACATATGAATAATTTTTCACAAGATTTCATAAGCTTAATTTTAATAAATGAGACAAGACCACTCCATGGCCCAAAAAGCACTTTAAATGGCAGATTTAGCCAAGGGAGAAAGGGGGGCCATGCTCTTGTCTTTCAACCATCAATCACTTTCTCTTATACATTACTATTCACCCCTTAATGCTTACATCATCAATAGTTGCAATTGTTGACTTTTGTGTAAGCTACAAGACAATACTTTCAAGACATGTAAACACTCATTCTCTCTCCATTCAAACCATCCACTCTTTCCCTTATTTCTCTCACTTTCAATTTTATTTTCACTTCATCTTTCTCTCATTTGAAACAAACATAAAAGGGAGAAACGACCTTACCCTAGAAAATCAACTTTTCTTCCATTTTTTTCCAACTTCACTCATGGCAACTTCTCTCCTTGTCCTTGTGTTGTTTTCTTTCACCATCTAGGATCTTTTAGAACCATTAGAACCTTCCACAAATCCCATTCCAAAAAACCAAACGATTCGGGTTCCAAAAGGTTGCAAAAGAGGAAGCAAAGTTAAGAGCTTAAGTGGAACCTTTGTGCACAACCACCATATTTTGCTTTAAAGACGAGTAAGTATTTCTTGTGATTAGTGGGTTAGTATTTATGTTAAGAGACTTTGATTTCTTGAAGATATAAGTATGATTTAAGTTGTGATAATGACAAAAACTCATGAAACCTACTCATGAAACCTTTACATGAAGTTGAAGCATGAGCATGTAAAGTTGGTATTTTGTAAAGACACTTGTTCAACACTTTGAATGGAAGATTTTAAGTTGAAAAAGTCTTGAAACAAAAAATTGAATGTAGGATGAGCATGCTGGACGTGAGGGTTCCATAGTCATTTGGATATTGATTTTGTTTCCATTAAGTTAAACATACTCAAATCTAGACTTAAGTTAAGGAAAAATCCATCACATGAAGTTTTATGAAGAAACCAACTTTGTATAACATAAGCTATGATATGGAGGTTGTATTAAGTATAAGATCTTTTATTTCTTTGAGTGGAGCATGAGTTAAAGGATCATCTTATGGAAGAAAACTTAAGTTAAGATTTGAATACAAGTAATTTAAGTGCATAATCTACCACCTAAACTTAAGGAAATGATGAAATAAGTTAAAAAACCAAGCAAGAACCTCTTAGAATCATCACGAACAGATCTGGAACGTGAGAAAAAGAAGCTTAAAAATATGATAAAAGTGAATGAACAAAGTGAAAAGATCAACTAAAGCAAGTATGATAAGCATATAAAGCCTAAAACTCAAAACCGAGCCTAAAACTCTCAAAACGAGCCTAGAACTCTAAGTTGGGACTTCAATGAAATTTTGACCAGCACCTTAAAGTATCAAGAGAGGTTGCTTTGAAGCCCATAAGAAATCCACCGAAGGCCCCACAAGCCCACCAAAGTCACTAAGTTTAGTTTGAACTAGAAACAAGCCCATTAGACAACTTAAACCCATTAAAGGGCCCATGAAGTGGTTGCTAGCCTTAGGAATATAAATCAAAGTTGTAAATTTGATCTTAAGGAGTATTTTAAGCTTAGGATAAAATCTTAAGACCAAGTCCAAAGGATTTCTCAGGTTATCAAAAGCCCATTTACCATACAAGGCCCAAAAACACTCCAACACATGAGGGATGCTACTGTTCTGACCCATGGACAGAATTGTATGCCTCATTTCGAAAATATAACCTCACCACGTTAAAGTACACTCGAAAATGATGAAGATTGATTATAAGATCATAAAAATCGGATTTAAAATGAAAAGGTTATACTCGATTGAACTTTAGGTAAAAACCAGGAAAATTTCGGAAACTAGTCAAGAGTATAACTTAAGAAAAAATTGCTTAGTTTTCTAAGTTTATTTCAATCCCTTATAAATACTATTTCAATGCCCAGGGGACACCGTGTATGGAAACGACTTGCCTTCGGATTACTTTGATTGACCCACATGGCAGAGTAAGTAAATTCTCGATAACTCTTTACTTGATTGTGCTTGTAGAGTTGATGCACCTAAACATATATATATAAATTTGGATGCTTGTAGGATATGGGAGATGCATGTGAATGGATTTATGGATGAATGTGATGACTTGTTAATTATATACATAATAATGGGAATTGTTTGTTGTCATATATACATGTGAATTGTATGGAATGAAATTGTTTGATCATCTTAAAAATTGAGTTAATCACTTATACGATTGAGAAATCAAAATGAATCATGCATTCCCCATATTGCATATGGACCGACTGCCGCTTCACGCAGAAGATGGGAAGGGACTCATAGGAATACGAGTTTCCTACAAGATTGGACACTAGCTATGTCATCATATATATTGAGTCTTTGTCTTAGGTTGATGAGCTTATTAGGTGCTGGGAGACACCAACCGTCGGCGAGGGGTTGAATCTTGTGGCTTCTGCTTGGGGCATGTGTTTGTGGACTACGGGGGCCACTACACCACTAGACTTGGGATTTTTGAAAGATATGATTTGATTTTGGTAAAGGAAGTATACATATATATATATATATATATATAAACAGAGAGAGAGAGAGAGAGAGTTTTGTTTTGACATGAGTACGATAGTGCAAATGAAATAAAACCCAAGGTCTAGAACCCGGATTTTGGTTTGGGTCGGTTAATTATCTCCAAACCCCGACTTTAGGGAGCGTAATTCTGAGTCATATGCAGTTCCTAGGTCACTGCATACGTTGTTTGGCATACTGATTATTCATGCATTCATATGATTGTACATCTAATAAATTTATGTCATGTGGTACTGACGAGGGTAATTATCTCACTAAGCGTAAGCTTACACCCCAACAGTTCCTTCCCTTGCAGGTCGATCGATAGTTGGGAATGGGATAGGAATCGAGTGCAGAGTGCTACCATTGAATTAATATGATGAAAAGCGTGTGTATTTAATTCGGAATGCTCCGAAAAACGACTAATGTCTTAATTAATTTTAGTATCTTTAGTAAGTTTAGAATTTTCTAAAACAATTTATCTTATTTCACTATTTTGGTAGGGGATACCGATTCTCTGCGGTTCTGAGGAATTGTGGAAAAATGGATATCTATGTTTATTTATATTATATAATGAGTCAATGAACTAAAATTGAAGACTCTAGTAAATAACTATTTAGACTCTTGCAATCTTTGACTTGTAAGGCGATTTTCTTATTATGGGTGCATACGTAATATGGAAATCCTCCTAGGGTCGCTATAGAATCGCTACCTACTCTCTATGACCATACAATGCATCTAACTAAGGACATCACGCCACTTTATTAATTTCTCAATCCATGCTCCAGGAGCTACACATACACAAAGTTGATTATATAAGTTTCACACTCACAACTCACCCAATCTTGATTTTACAAGATTCTTAATCACATTAGCTCTCAAAATAAACTCAATCTCAAGTATAGTGCACTCTTTCAAAGGTCTTGCAAGTATAAATCACTTTGCACTATAGTAGGGTTTCATAAATGATTTATCAAATTAAGTACACAAGACAAAGGGCAAGTGAAAAAAGGGAATAATTGCATATTTCTAGCTCTATTTCTTGTCCTTCAACTATCCAACAATTTATATTTATAGCCTTTTAAGAAAATTCAATCGTTTGTCTACTTCTCTCTTTATTTAACTCTCTATAATGGTTCTTTTCTATGTGGACTAGTTGGACGGTTCAAGTAGAACCAGTTGAACAGTTCATTCAAATAAGGACACCATTTACACAGTTTTCAGGTCACTAATCGTATGGTCCAATATAGCTCATTGTCCTGCAGCAACCAACCGCACAGTTCATTAGTGTCTATCACTTGCCACTGATCTACGGCAACCAACAAGATGGTCTAGAGGTAACCAGCTAGATGATCCATCACTTGCTATTGATCTATAGTAACTAGCCAAATGATTCATACCAGAACAAATTAATAGCATACGCTAAGATATAACAAACAGTTCTGATCCCTTTTACTTCTTTTAAGAATTTCAAACTCAATCTAATCAAGTTACATTACAAAGATATCAAGCAAAACATAGTGTTATAAAGATAATTAAAGTCCTTTATGAAATTAACCATGTTTTTATAAGCTTTGTAAAGAAATTCATAATCAATGATTAATTTAACATAACATGTATGGTTTTGTTCTCATCAAAATCATACACAAGAACCTATTGGTTCAACTCATGTGTACATAAGACCATTCACCAAGAAAATGTCATATGAGCTTTACAAAGGTAGAAAACCTATAGTATCATACTTTTATGTGTTTTATTAAGAAAACAAGTTCAAACTATAGTAAGTTTGCTGAAAGAGTAGATGAAAGCATAGTCTTAGAATACTCCTTAAATAGTAAGGCATATCTTATGTTTAATAAGGTTACTAAAATAGTTAAGGAATCCATAAATATCAAATTTTCCTAATGAAATTAAAGTAGATGATTCTGATGATGATTCACATGAGAAAGCTAAAGGTAAGGATGAAAATGTACAGCAAAAATAGATTGGAGAACTTAAGGTAAAAAGTTCATTAGAACCAAAATCAGAAGCAAATCCAAAATCACAATTAGAAGTAAAAGCAGAAGCAAATTCAAAAGCTAGATCATAATCTACTTGGGTAATATCTAAGCCTTATGAAACGATCAGGTTTAAAAGTTATCATCTACTTGAATAAGTGATAGGTAATATGAATACTGAAGTTAAAACTATAGCTAGCTTGAGAAATATTGAAAACCATTTTTCTTTATTATTTGAGTTTGAGCCTAAAATTATTGATGAAGCTTTGTCTAACAATCGCTAGATAAATGCCATGCAAGAAGAGTTGAATCAATTTCAAAGAAACCATGTATGGACACTTGTTCCTAGACCTAAAGATAAGTCTGTCATAAGAACAAAGTGGGTATTTAAGAATAAGCTAGATGAGTACGGTAAAATTGTTAGGATTAAGGCAAGAATAGTAGCTAAGGGCTATTCATAAGAAAAGGGAATTGACTTTAATGAAATATTTGTTCCAGTTGCTAAATTAGAGATAATTAAACTTCTACTTGCTTTTGCTTGTTATAAAGGCTTTAAGTTGTTCCAAATGGATGTTAAAAGTGCATATTTAAATGGATATATAAAAGAAGAGGTGTATGTAGAATAGCCCCTAGGGTTCAAAGATCCATTTGAAGAAAACTATGTGACTTATATGAGAAAAGCCTTATATGGATTCAGATAAGCTCCTAGAGCTTGGTATGAAAGACTAAGTGACTTTTTGATTAAGAATAGATTCCAAATATATGTTAATGACATTATTGTTGGATTTACTGATGAGACGTTTTGCAAGGATTTTCCTGAGCTTATATAAGTTGAATTTGAAATGTCATTAATAGGTGAGCTGAATTTTTTTCTTAGATTTCAAATAAAACAAACTAATGATGTGATCTTTATGCATCAAGAGAAGTACACCAAGTAGGCCTTAAAGAAGTTTGGTATGAAAAATGTTGAAGGAATTTCTATACCCATGGCTTCTGTAATCAGGTTAGATCCCGGTGATGCAAGTAAAAAAGTTAATGAAAAGCTTTATAGAAGTTTGATTGGTTTACTATTGTACTTGACTGCATTAAGACCATACATATTGTTTAGTGTGTGTTTTTGTGTACATTTTCAATCTAAACCAACTAAAAATGTACTAATCAGCTATGAAAAGGATTTTTAAGTGTATATCTTACATTATAAAGTTAGGAATCTAGTATCCAATGAATCAAAACTTTAATTTGATGGTTACTGAAATGCTACCTATGCTGGATGTAAGATAGATAGAAAAAGTACCTTAGGTACTTACTAGTTTCTATGGGGATCAATTAGTTTCTTGATCATCTAAGAAATAAAATTCTATTACCTTATTCACAGCTAAAGCTAAGTATGTTTCAATTGGCAATTGATGTGGTTAGATTTTATAGATTAAACAACAATTATCTAATTATGTGCTTAATTTGAAAAATATTCCGATAAAATGTGATATATAAGTGCAATTAATTTGACTAAGAATCTAGTGCATCATTCCAAATCTAAACACATTGTGGTAAGACATTATTTTATTTGTGATCATGTTAAAAATCGTGATATAAATATTGAATTTACATCAACTAAAAATCAGTTAGCTGATAGTTTCACTAAGACTCTTAATAAGACCAAATTTGAATTCATAAGAAATGAAATTGGTGTTTGTTATCCATTAGCTTGAATTCTTAGTTGACTCGCATTTTGTAAAAATTGTGTATGATAATTCGCATGTTTTGTATAATTTAATTAATTCGTGTGTAATGAAATTTTGTGTATGTGTGTGTTTATTTCGTTTGTTAATTTATTTAATTGTTGTATTTTAATCTTCAATTAATTTTATATAGCTAAATATAGTATTTTTAGCTAGTAAAATAATATTACTACTTATCGAATATAAACTCTTAGGATAGTTATTGTTTGTAAAATGTTATGATAGTTCATTATTTCTTATTTTTTACCATTATCATGACCCTAAAGGGAGCTTAGTAGGATTACCTAAAATTTGCATATCATATGTACACCCATGATTAAAAAATCATTTTATAAGTCAGAGATTGCAAGATTCTAAATAATGAATCACTAAAGTTTTTATTTAATTAACTTACGACCACATATAAGTGACTATGGATATCCGATAAGCTATAGTCCAACATAATCGTAGAGAATCGGTATCTCCTACCAAACAATAAGATTAGGTAGTAAAGTTTTAAAACTTAAACTTACTAAAGTCACAAAATTTAAAAATAGTATTAATACTTATATATATATAATAATTCAAATGAACTATATAGTCTATCTTTAGAGTGTAACTTCTATGCATCTTGACATTGGCACTTAACCTTCAGTTCTTAACCCATGCCCGATCATCTAGTAACCTATAAGAGAAAACTATTGGGAGTAAGTTGCAAAAGCTTAGTGAGTTATTTTCCCTCAACCACACAGCAATCAAGTCATACAATAGTTAGGTTCAACCAAATAAATGCATGGTAAATAGTACGCCAAGCAAATACATATAGGTATCTAGGTATTACATGTAACTCAGATTTAACACTTTTTGAAGTCAAGGTTGGAGATTTATTGGTATAATCAGATCGGGGTATCATATTAGAACTTATTTCATAACAAAACTCCACATTTCGTATTTAAAATGTAATGGTATACCCATTACCAGCTTTATCAAAATGAGTTCTACATATGATTGTGAGTAGGTTTACGTAACCCTCACTCACCCCTAAACGAAGGCCTTTAGACTCGACCCATAGCCAAATGGTTGGCGCCTCCAATGCTTAGTCATCCTGTGAGCTAGGGTAAGGTCATATTGTACGTATGCACCATACGAAATCAATAACAATCAATAATCAACCCACGTATGGCCTCTTGCTACCTCCGTGTAATGTGACTATCCGGAATTAGTTATGCAGTGCATGATTTATGCAAGATCCAAGTTAACTTTTCTAGTCGAATAAAATTTAGTCTTATTTATCCAGTGATCATTCCAAGCCACAAACAATCAATTTAGTGAATCTACTATGTAATAAACATTATATTATTGCAATTTAAGGTAAATTCACCTTCAACAACAATTATCATGTACAAGCATAACCTAACCCCATACACATTCACTTATAATTCATAATTTATGTTTACTAACTATAAGCACATACAAGAATGGAATCATTAGGAAACACTCACTTGGCCATGGCTAGCTTAGGGGTCGTAGAAGTCTGGTGACAGCTTAGGGTTCATAGTAAAATCACTTGAGACTAATGAAAATTTTGTAAGATAGGAAATTTAAAGCTAACTAGTGTTTTAATTTGTAAGGTCTACTTCACTTAGTTACGTGAAATTATTGATTCGAACTTTTTCTCAAATCGCATGTAACTTTTTCGTTTTAGCTCTAATCGTTATGAACTTATAGTCTATTTTGATTGTTTTCGAGCTTATTTTCTCGTAACGAGATCCGTTTTGGACGTTGTGAATCATAGTTTTAAATTGTGATATAAAAATATCACAAAAATTATTATTTAAGTTTAAAAATTAGAAAATATTATTTTTCGCTTTTTCTTAATATATTTATGATTTAATAATTATTTAAATTATATATTTGATATTTTTATTATTTTGAGTATATTTTCCTATTTTTGAGATTTTTACTTTATGATTATTATTATTATTATTTCCTTTATTATTTTTTGTTATTTCTCATTTTCCTATTATTTATATATTTTACGTTATATATACATATACCTATAATATATGTTATAATTTTATTTTTATAAAAATCCTTAATCACCGTATTACATATATATATATATACATATACACCTTACATATTTACAAATTTAGTAAATATATTATATATGCTAATATATATTCAGTATACTACTTATATATATATATATACTATACATTATACGTATTATATATGCATATGTATTTATTGAAAATAAACATACTCTTATATACATATTCATGTATTTGTATATATATATATATATATATATGTAAGTCTTACATATGTACATAAATATAAATACATACATATATATTCGGTATATACATGTAATTACCACTCATGGAAGTATTCTACTATATATATATATATATATATATACCATACGGTCATATATATAGGTATACTAAAGTAATTATACATGGATACACATATATATATATTTACGGTACGCACATATACATATGTATACTATAGTTATTTATTAAAATACATAATACTAATTATATGTATTCCAAAAAAATACATAACATGTATATTATACCTATGTATATACATGTATACAAACTTAGCCTTATACATACATACACTATTCAATTTATGTATTTGTGTACATACACATGTATTAACAATGTTATATTTATAGGAAAATACTATACAAATACTACATTTATACATGTATATACTTTATAACATACATCTATACAAAAATAACAAATTACTTACCTATTTATCTTAATTCCTTCTTCTTCTTTTCCTTTTTCCTTTTTCTTCCTTCTTTTCTCACGGTTTTAAGCTTCCAGGTTTTTCTTCTTCTTTTCGGTTTTGTTTTGCTAAATGTGTTTCCAGATTTTTCCTTTTTATTTCATGTGTGTAATAGCTTAAATTGTAAGCTAAAATCTTATCTAATCTTTGTGCATTAATAAAGATAATCATTTCAAGATTTTTGTTCCTTTGGTTAATCAACACTTGGCATGTGTAATTCATCACATGGGCTGCTAATTGAGATTTTATTTTGCTGATTTTGGTTTCAGTTTTTACGGGACGTGGAATTGAAGTGAGAAAGGAAAGAAAGAAAAGAGATAAATTGGAAATGAAAGAGAGGGAAAATAAAAATTAATAATAAGTATATGTAATTTGTCGAATCATATAAATTATAACAATTCTCCTTGTAAATTAATTTTTAAATTTTTGTAAAATTTTATCAATTTAATTGGTACCCGTTACAATTATAATTTTTACAAGTTATTATAGCGATTTCATTAAAATTTCGTACGAATAGGCGTTTTAGTCGAAAATTGTACTCGACCATGATTATATCATTATTGAATAATATTTAACTATTTTATAGGTTTATATTTATAATTTTAAGGTTTCGAGTAATTTCGGGTTCAATTTTGATTAATGATGCATAAACTAGTTTTAGGATTTTAGTATACGATGTAGTTTTGATCAATTTCTAAGGTTGTTACTATTTATAATATACTTAAATTTATGATTATTAAATTTTTATCTTGCTCGGCTTTAATGACTCTTCAAGTCATATATAGTATTAGGGTTCACTTCTACTCTTAAATAGATAAATTTGCAAGGTTTACAACCATTGAGGAAAATAAATGAGCCACAATTTTTTTGGCTTCCCCCTACCTCAACTAATGACAACAGTTAAATCATCCACTTTTTCTTGTTTCATTTGCACCCTCTTCATGATTAGTAAGCATTTTGTCTTTGTAATGGCCAACTTCTTCCCTCTTTCTTTATTTCCAATCTTGATTCTAACTACACTTTCCCACTTCTCATAATCACTCTTACATGATCATTTACAACTCCTTTATATTTTAATTTTATCATTACTACAAGTCATTGCAATTACATATCATCTCTTCACAGTCTCTCTCACTATCTAAATTTTTCTTGAAGCTCATTCTTCATATTTTCATCAATGGCACCAAGAAAGTCTTCTTGACTAGGTCTCAAGACTAAGAAAGATCCAAAGAACACAAAGAAAATCCTTATTCTCTAGTAGATAAACGTTTAGATTTTGATCAAACTCTTGAGAAGGAAAATCCATGAGTGGAGAAAAGACTACTAAAATAGAATCACATTCAGAACCACATGTAGAGTCGAATCTAGAGTATGAACCAAAAGTAGAGATAATTACTGAATGTTTTGAGCAAATTAAGGTTAAAAAGAGAAAGGTAAAGCCCAGAATGATGTTTGTGTCATCTTCTAAACCAAGTATATTTAAATTTAAGTATTTCCAAAAGAATGGCTTTTATTGGGATGAATTTCTAAATGTCTTAGGGTGTAAGAGCATTTGTCTTGTAGAGACTATTGTTTATGGGGAGTTACTGGTTGAATTTTGTGACAATCTCAATATGGATCAAAGAGACATATGGTTGTCTAAAGTGAATGGATAGAGAATTGAAATTTTGAAGGATGACATTCAAAGATGCTTTGAAATTCCTAAGATGAACGATGATAAGGGGTTAATGAAATGGACTAGGAAGCAAAGTTTTGAGTAGTTGAAGAAGGGTGAAAGAGTATGGCTAGGAAAGGAAGTTAGCATCATTAACTTCAGGTTGATTATGTGTATGCTATACAAGATGGTCATTAGTTGTATACTTCCAAAAAAAGGAAGTACAACTAGTATTTCGAAGGAAGATGCCATGGTTATTTTAGCCATGTTGTGGAAAAAGAAATTGGATATTGCTACACAAATCATTAGGTACGCATTCATGATTAGGAGACAAAGGCCTTATGGCAATTTGCTAATGAAGTTGTTCGAGTATAAGAAGGTCAAAATTCCAAATGTGATAAAAAAAGGAGATCACTTCAACTACATGGGTATAAATGTGAAAAACAAGATTTAGTACACTGATGATTGGGCATTCTATGTACATGATAGGTACAAGAAGAACGGGTTACCTAGATTATTGTTTGAGGGGGAGTTTTTAAGAGTAGTTTCAAAGTTTGATTCAGCACCTAAATTAAAACCTATGAAGAAGGTCAATAAGAAAAGAAAGGGCAAGGAGATTTTCAAGGGCAAGAAGAAGAAATCTAAGAAGGATTATGAAGTTGAAATAGGAGGAAAGTTTGAGATTAAGGAGAAGAAGAAAGTACCTGAATCAGAAGATGATTCTTAATCTGATTTAGAAGTAGTTTTGAAGGAAGGACCCGCTGAATCTTCTAAGGTAGAATTAGTATAAAAAAGGGAGGTTGAGATTGAAGTTGGACTAGATTAGTTGTTAACCAAACTTCAAGCATCTCTTAAGGAAAAAGCTGAGAAACAATCCAAACCATATCCTACATCTCATTCTTCACTAATAAAATCCTCTCCTCAACCTATCATGGAACCTAAAATTCCACCATTTGATCCTCCACTAAATGATCAACTAGATCATCTATCATCTCTAAAATCTCTAGATGCTCCATTTGAATAGCGACCCTTGAGTCCAATTGAACTAGAATTAACAAAGCAACCATCTCTATAAGTTCAACAAAACTTGTTTGTTGATCTAATTCCTCCAACTATTGAACCAACCTAAGCGTTAGAGGAATCAGCATCATAAGTTCCTTCAACAACAATTTTGATGCTTCAATGGAAATAGTCTACTTCAACTCCACCACCTCCACAATCATCTTCTTTAGGCACTCTATGAATCAAGGATATGTTCTAACATAGAAGAATTCTAAAATTTTTTTGATTAAATTTGTTAAGAATTGATATGACTTAAACCTTTCAATATTTTTCTAGGAAAGGGTTTTGTTATCTTAAAAAAGGGAGAGACTGTTGAGTTTTCTCATTATTGTTTTAATGATAACAAAAAGAGTAGAGAAGTTTAACAAGTGTATTAAGTGTGTATATGGTAAGGTTGCTATAGTTGGTTGATTACGTATGATAGGCATATCGGTTGACCTATCAGACGTCTTACGCTAATGACACATGGAAGAATGCTGTTAAGAAGAGGTGTGGGAGGAAGAATGGGCAAACTCAATATCTTGAATGCATACATGTAATAGTGGATCGAACTTGGTGTTCTTGATCACTCTTGAATTGTTCTTGATGAATTGTCTACTTGATCTTCTCTAAAGTGATTTCAATAGAGATCTAGTATTTGTCTTAAGCTTGCTAATGTTCTTAATGAATTAAATGAGAAGAGAACCCTTCTATTTATAGAATTTAGAGATTAATCTTGTTTTTTGGATGGCTTTAAGATGGACAGTTGAGATTGAGTTCCTTTACTGAAGCTTATTGTCTTCTTTAGCCTTCATGGGCTTAGATATGGGCTCAAGAATGCTTAAAGCTTATGGCAGCTAAAGAAAGACCAATTGAGCCTCCTCAAGGCCCAATAAGACCAAATGAAGCCCATAAAGGCTTAGAAGGACCATTTCTAAGTCTACTTTTCGTATATAAGATAACTGAGTAAGGTTAAGAGTGGACAATCTAGTCTAGCAATCCCCGTTTTAAGCTTACCAAGCCAAATCTCTCTAAAATGTCCTAAATGAACCAATTTCCTAAGCTTTATCAGTAACTCAAGATATTGGTCCATGGCGTTAAATTGGGTTAAAGGCCCAATTACTGAAATGATCCTATGCATTTTGCCCCCTGACCAAAAGTCCCTTAGATACAGACATGGGGGTTTCGAGCATTTCTAGAAATTGTTTCTTCAATTGTTATGTAAATGTATTGAATGTTGACTTTGCTTGCTTGATTACTTTCAATATTGATGGAATTAATGCTTCTTTCAGATCATTGACGAGCTAAGCATGATATGCTAATATTCATTTTTTTGCTATGAAACACATACTTTGATATGCTTTTACATCGCACTTTATAATGATTTATTACTCCCATGGCATTAATTTGCATCAATTGCATAGAGTTAATATAGTTGGCTCATCTTAGTATTTCTTCCTCATTTTACAAGTATTAGTAGAAAAATAAAGTTATTATAGTATTTATAGAAATATGGAGCTTCAATAATATTTGGCCTCCCTTGCAAGGGTCATGTTGTGCTACGCAGAGATAGTGTAGGGGTGTTGCCCCCATGGTATGGTATAATATTTTATTATTATTATTATTTAGCTTCTTTACACGTTCCTCCCTTTTTTTATTATTATATATAAATGGAAAACGTGATTTCATGCCACACCACACACTGGATTTCCTTCTCCACTTGTAGGTTACATTAGTAGTTAATAGGATCGGCTTGCATCTTTTCTTGGGATTTTCTGCTTCCTCCTTCAAGTCTTTTTTTTTTTTTTTCTTCCATAATAGCGGACAGTATTTTTATCTTAAAAAAGATCTTAACATCGCCATTCAAATTCATCATATCTCAATTAAATCTCCAAAACTTTATGTTCATAACTTCAACTGTGTCAAATATAAGTGCCATTCTTCAAGCTTTTTCCATCTCAGTTTTGAATTCATTCCATCCCTTCTGGTAGTCTAGCAACTTTATTCTTCTTTTAATTTTCTCTTCCTCTCTCTCTCTCTCTCTTTTTTTTTTCCAATTTCTCAACAGTATATCTCATGTTCCTTTTCCTATTTCTCACAGACGATGAAAAAATACTGAGACTTGTCAATAAACGCAACAGTGGATTGAAAACTTGAATTCGGCACATCAAGAACTTCGTCTTAATTACTTGGTTAAAATTTTCAGCAATTGTAAGTGTCCTCTGTTCCAAGTAAAGTTGTTCTCGCATACCTTCTACTTTACACTCTATTTGTTTTATTGCCATATAAAATCTTTATAACCACGGAGTGCTAGATTTTTTATTCACCAGCTTTTCTTTCTCTCTTTCCTTTCTCTCTCTCTCTCTTCTTCTTCTTCTTCTTCTTCTTCTTCTTCTTCTTCTTCTTCTTCTTCTTCTTCTGGCTATGATGCTTTCTTTTGATTCTCGAATCTTTTGATTCTCGATAAAGGAGGGTCTATGGTAGAAGTCGGGATCGGAGGTTGTGTGTCTATATATGTATTGACACATATATTCTCTTGACTAGTCTTTTTCAAGCTGTTACATTCTTACAGCTCTTTCATTTTATTGAAGGGAATGAGGAGGGAATATAATTGGAATTCAAGAGGGAATATAATTGGAATTCTTAAGGAATATAATAAAGGTATAATATTTATTACTTTATTTAGTTAAATAAATAAATAACTTAAGAATAAATACGTAATAGAACTTTAATAACTAAATTACGTTTGATTTATTTTCTTTCTCAAGTAATTCTAAACTAACAGGTGGTAGTGATAGTGGAAATCAATTATGGGGGCGGAGGCGGTGGTAATGGTCGATGGTGGTTGCAATAGCGATAGTGGTGGTGGTGGTGGCAATGATGATGGTGTTAGTTGATGGTGGTGGTAGTAGTTGGGGTAGCGACTTGGAGGGGGGTAGGGGTAGTTGCGGTGGTGGTGACAATAGTAGTGGTGGTTATGATAGCGATGGTTAGAGGTGGCAGTGGTGGCGATGACGGTGGCGAGTGGGAGTGGCAACAGCGGTAGTGATGATGAGTAATGGTGATGGTAGTAGGGTGATGGTGGTGGCAACAAGGTAATGGTAGTGGTAGCAGTGTGATAGTAATGATATTGATGGTGATGATAGGTGGTGGTGGTTGGTTGTTAGTAGTAGTGGGGGTGGTTATAGCGGCGGCGGTGATGGTGGTCAGTAGTGGTAATAGTAGTAGTACTGGTTGGTGGTGATAGTAGTAGTACTGGTTGGTGGTGGTGGTGATGGTGATGGTGATGGTGATGGTGATGGTGATGGTGGTATTGGTCATCGTTAAATTGATATAAGGTTATTTTTAGAAAAAAAATGAAATTTTATTAGGAATCGTAATTCTTTAATTGAATCAAGGAATCTCTATTACTTGATTTGATATAATAGAGATTCTTAAAGAATTGCGATTTGAAAACAAAAAACTAAGTGAATGCTGTAATAAGAAATAAAGAGAGAATTGAATTTTATTTCCCCTAAAGTGAAAGAGACATTATGGTTTGTCAACAATTCTCCTTGAAACTTGATTCCTTTAATAGCAGCCAACGTCTGACGAACAACACAAGGTTTAATCTTTCTTTCTTTCTTTCTTTTTTATTCCATTATCCATAGTCGACATCGTTCTCCACGTATATATATGTATTGACACATGTATTCTCTTGACGTTTGCCAAAAAAATCCTAATATAATAGACTTGAAAGAATTGTCTTTTTGAACGAGACCTCCTCTTCTTTTTTTTTTTTTTCCTCCTCAATATTAGATAATGAAGATGCTTTAAAGTATTGTCTCTTTAGTCGTGGGAACCGTGAGTCTAAACCAGAATCATAATCTTCATCTGACAGTAGGGTTACTTCAATAACTCCTTCACTTTCCAAATTGCTTTGCTTGGGACGTCTCCAATTTTTTTTTTTCTTTTTTTTTCATGTGGACTTCATATTGAACCTTACATGAGTTGCTATTTTTGTCATGACCAATGGCAAAAATTGAGATTCCAATCTCAATTTACTAATAATTATTATTATTATTATTATTTTTTAGGAAAGCTCTTAGTGTCATCTCATCTCAAGGTTAGGCCTTACTACACATATGGGCCCAGGTTAACTTTAAGTGCCAGTCTAGATTCCCAAAACTTACTCACTTATTTAGGCCTTTAGTAAACCTTAAGTGTTAATACGGATTCCCGATCTCTAACGGGCCTTATGGTTAACCTTAAGTGTTTTCCCAAATTGTCGTTTCACTAGCCATGGCCAAGTCTAAGAGTAGCCAACTCAAACTCGTTGTAGGCACTTGTCAAAGGGAGTTATTGGCCCACAATGGAGATTTAATGCGAAAGGTTCCATCTCCTTGCAACAATTAGACTAATGACGTAATCAAAGGAGACTCTTTCTAGATTTGAACTACTTATCAGGAGATGCATTTGACTTTGCCTACTAATGGCTCTCTCAAGTTCATCTCTCCAAAAGTATAGTTGCAACCCAAACTCTTAGTGAAGAGCAAGTTTGTACTTCGTTTTTAGAATGAAAGGAGAGAGTTGCCTCTTTGTCATACCCAGATCACTTACTTAAAGCAAACACTCAATGGATAGATCGCATGGGTGTAGTATATCACAAGACACAAGCACTATGCTCCCTTATTGCACGAGGCTAAGGTTTTCGATGCCATTGCTAGGACTTTACACTTCCATTTCACGAAAACGAAAAATGTGAAGATTTGGCGAGCTATAATGGATAAGTGGAGCATGCATGCTTATGCATTCATAACTTCAACGGGAGATATCATACCAACTTGGAGGATGTCCTTTTCTTATTAAAGCTTCGTGACTTTAGGAAGATAGATGTTACGACTACTTTAACTACTCTTGTAGATCAAAATGCACATTTAGCTTTATTAGTAGCTATAAAGTCAAGTAAGACTCTGTCAAGGAGATCTATGTTTATCTCATGGATCGAGTACTTCTTCAGTGGTTCTACTTTCCAAAGCCCTTATCATAGAACCAAGTGACTATTGACTACTCATTTATTCCGGTCTATGTTTACCTCATTTGTAAGAGTATCTTAATTTAATTACATATGTTTCTTTAACATGTATGAGCTTGTAGCATTTGTTTCTTTATGGCTATCAATATACATTTTCCTCAAAGGTCTTGAAGATGGGGTTATACCTCCATTTGTTTCCATTGGCGATTCATATGTCTTAAGGGGAATGCTTTGCGCCCCTTTATCTAGGCTCCCTATACTAGCACTTGGATTTATATCACCATGCCTTTGTTAGCTCTATACACCGTATTATGCTATGTAGACATTGTCTTCTTTCAACTTTTCTTTTACGAGAGGTTTAGGAGCCATTTTACAATTTCCAATGTGAATACTAAGCTTAACTTAGTTCAGACACAATCATAGGCTTAGGTTGAGAGGCATTATGAATCCCCTTTATTCAATCTCATAGATTCTGCCAATGAGTTTATGTTTCGTTCATTTGTGGGGAAAATTAATGGCTATCAGTCATGTAGCAAATATTACCCACTTTGCTTATTAGGCTATATTTCCTTAAAGAATCATGAATCGTTGTGAAGCTCAAAGATTGGTTTTCTCTTATGGAGTGTCTCAAGTAATCTGCCTTCATTGCTTGATGTGAAGGGCTCAAGCCATAACATTCTTGAGTTAGGTGTCATAGTATATTCTCTACATACGGTAGCATGGCAATTTGGATTTGATCAAGGCAATCCTTATGGGATGGTTCTAGCTGCAAATTTTAAGTCTCATTCCCAGTAGGTGTCTCACATAGACATCAAAACTCTTTACCTCAAGGTTGATTGTTTCTACTTTCCCTCCTGTAGTCATTGCAAGGTCGTCTCTTCTAGTTAGTCACCGTACTAGGTAGCTTGTTTGAATGGTTTTTAGGCTTATGCTTTTGCTTTTGATGTCAATCTAGTCACAGAGGTAAATGTTTACAGAGACGAGTTCTATCTTCAACTTTTGAGGCCGACTAGGTATAAAGTATCATAGAGTACGAAGAAATGTTGGTGAAGAACTAGATTATTCTAAACAAGCCGAGACAAGGATGAAAGTATTAAAGAGCCCTTCACCATTGCCACCTGACCACAGTAATGTGAAAAAGATGCACATCCAGCAATTAATGGTTATTCCTCTAAGAATTTGTTTCTTCAAGACTTTTCCTTTTTGATCTTATGCATTGTTATTTTTTATTAGGATACTGTCCAAGGCCACTTGCAATCGATCCCTCAAGGCAAAGAAGATGATGACTAAGAGTTAATTGATTATGATGGCACTCTTAAGGCTTACAATTATGCAAATGATGATACAAATTCAGAAGACATAGTAGATTACTATGAGATGGACAAGGTTGGTGAGGAAATAAACGTAGTCAATGAGATTGGCACTAATGTAGTTTTTGAGGCTCAAGTTCCAAAATCGAATACAGGCGTTCCAACTCCTTGAGATGACTAGCTACGTAAGGTTTACCTATGACAAGGGCTTTATACGTCAGGTGATGGCTTCTCCCTATGTTCCCCCTTTTGTTGCTTCCACCTATTAGTCTTCTCCCCTAATTGTTGACTTGTTTCGTTAAGATAAGGAGGTAACTCCATTACTTAATGTAGAGTTAGATGAGAAGGCACATTTTTATAGGTTTGAAGTAGTGACACATCGTATTCTAACCCTAAAGCACTTATATGCCTTATATGGGGAGTTTTGGGTAGACTTAACATTTGCTTGATCGCATTTATTTTGTATTATTCTAGAGATGTTAGGCAAGGTAATGATGCATTTGAGTCGCCCATGGAAGGACTTGTCCAAGGTAGATTTAATGTCAATTTTGGATGCGTATGAAGGTGCAAGACAATTGTTTAATCATGTATCGAGCCTAATGCCTACAGTAGAGAACGAGAAGATGATTGGCAAGTGGATGTTGAATCCATTATAGAGCATGATTTTGGCTCTTGAACATTTGTACACTATTCTTCTTTTCTTTATTTATTTATTTTTTTGTAGTTCACAAGACAACTGACTAGTGATAACGTTTGATGATTTATTTGACTAATTGCCTTATCTTTATCACTCTCTTGATGATTATATCTATTTGTTTATTGTTTAGACTTAAATGATGGCAAATGACTTTGTTGTTAAGCAAATTATCTCATGAGTGATAGCATTTATTGTATGCGAATCACTAGTATCTTGTAGTTAGCGTTGCTTTAATTCTAATATTAAGGAAAGGTAATATAGTTGCCAAGCTTATCGTGGGATCGCTTCAACCTATCATACCCAAATCGCTTTGATCTCATGATATGTGTGGTGTAGAGAGGGTAATGCACCCACCGCAAGCTTAGGAGGTGAAATGTCTCTACTTAAGTAGCTGTAGCTATTGTAAGAAGGTTGCTTCAACCCCAAGATCAACATTAAGGTGTTAAGGCTGCTAAGCCTACCATGGGATTACTTTAATCCATACAGTTGAGATCTCTTCGATCTTATGATTGGGTGTTATAGAAGGGCATTGTACCCGCTATGTGCTTAAGGATGTATCCCTTTTAAGTAACTACAGCTACTGTGAGAAGGTTACTTCAACCTTTTACAAACGAAGTTGCTTCAATCTTTAATTTTGCATTAAGGCGTTATAGTTGCTAAGCCTACTGCAGGATCACTTTGATTTAGATAGCTGAGAAAGCTTTGATCTTGTGATTTAAAAAAAAAAAAAGTAGAGAAAATAAGCGAATGGAAACAACATATGGGAAATTTTGAGATTTTCATTAATTTTGAAGGAAAATTACAAATGGAATTTCTTGATGTATTGATAATTAATTGGAGTAGTGATCACATCCATTCTAGGATTCTGCAACTTGTAGTATTCGTTGTGATGGACTTCTTCCACTATGAAAGGATCTTCCTATTTCAGTGTAAATTTCGAAGTTGGAGTACCTTTCCTTATGTGTTGTGCCACATAGAGAACAACATCACCCTTCTTAAAGGAGTGCTTTCTTACCAGGCGATTGTAGGTAATGCTGAGCCTCTAGAGATAATTATCCAGATTGTGCTTGGCTATGTCTCATCTCTCGTCTAGTGCCACTAAGTCTAACATACGAAGTTTATTAGGCTTTAATTTAGTATTTAGAGACAATTGTGTTGATGGTATAAGGACTTCAACTGGTATTATATCTTCCATTCCATATATAATGAGAAAGGTATTGCTCTCGTAGGTGTTCTTTTGGACATCCAATAGGCCTATAGTGCTAAGGGGAGCTTATCATGCCATACTTTCTTATTGTCGTACACCATCTGGTTAAAACATTAATCAACATTTTTTTTTTTGGCTTCTGCCTAGCCATTTCCTTTCAGGTAATATGGCATGGATTTAATTTAGTTGATGTTATAAGATGGCAGTAGCTGCCAAACGTGTGCGTTGATAAACAACATCCCATTATCTATCAATATGTAATTTGGTATCCTAAATCTACAAATTATATTTTTCTTTATGAAAGTAGCTATTGCTAATCTGATTGCCTTCTTCAAAGGGATGGCTTCTACTTACTTCGTGAAACACTTGATGCCTATTAATATCCATATACATCGCTTAGATGGTAGATGTATAGGCTTAATTAGGTTAAATGATCAAGTGTGAAATAGCTAGAGGATTGTTAGACTATGAAGCTTTACCGTTAAGGCATGGATAGTGTTACCATGAAGTTGACATGGAACATACCTTTTCGCAGAATTGAAGGCATCAATCTCTATGGTTGGCTAATAATACCCTTTATTGAGGAGTAGGTAGTACAACTTCCTTTCGCCTTGATTTTCATCATAACCCCTAGAGTGGAGTTCATTTAAGATTCTTTTTGTCTCAAGTGGTGCTATACATTTGAGAGGCTATCCTTGATAAGAGTTTCGATACAATTCTTCACATTGCAGTACATATTTCTTCACTTTTTGTTTGACCATTATTGCATCTCTATTAACGGTGAGGAGGATAATTGTTGGTCAATTTTGGAAGTCAGAAATGTGTTACAAAGAAAAGAAAATTGCTTGGTACCGGGACTACTCCGATGCAGCCGTTCCTATGCTTAAGTTAGTAAGTAGGAATGAGAAAAGTAAAGTTAATAGTTAAGCATTATTAGATATCTCTTATAGAGTTTTTTTTTTGTATTTATAGGAGATTGTCATGTTTGAAAGAGTAATTATTGGAATAACTGTCGAGACACGTGAAAATTTCTTAATTAGACACCTTCCTTAAAATATAAGGAGAGCAAGCAGTTATGTAATATAATCGTGCTTGTGATAACTGTTCATACCATGAACTTGAATTCAAATCACGAATGGATCTATGTTAATTGATGGAATGCCAAAAATTTCAATTACTCGGTGAGATGCCGAGAGTGTAGATTACCTAGCCTGTTGGTAGCTAAATAGACCAATAAGCGAAGTTGTATCAATGCTTGTTAAACTGAATGGACAAAAACTAACTATCAACATTTGCCTCCTAACTCTTATGTTTGAGAATTTGATAAAGGGAATGGAGTAATATATAATGCACTAAAGGCCGAGTGGGGAGTAGCTCTTTAGATGTTGAGCAACGTGGGAGCAAGACGGATCACATCCTAATTGAAAAGTTGTAATTTTCAAATTCTCGCCTGTCAAGAGACTAAGAAGTAAGAGGCATGATGCTTGTTACCTTAGTTATCATTATGCTGCAGGCCTAATAAATGTTGGAGAGTTGTCAACCGTCAGATTTTTATTTTGAAACACACATCAACAATCTGTGCCACTATCAAATTAGCACATCATTACCATAAAAAAAAAGTTTGCAGTTACGAGGGTGAATTGTTTTTATTTAAAGGACTGTCCAAAATTAAAATACGTTTCTTCCAATTGCATCTACAAACTTTCATTTCCTTTCAACATCTCGTCTTCACTTTCAAATTCTTCAACTTTCTATAACATCATTCCTTATAACCATTCAGGTATGGTCTGTAAAGTAATCTGTCAACTTATCCTCTTTGATTCCGAAGCGACGGAGACTAAGGCCACTTCTCCCCCTCCCCCCCTTAAATAAGGAGAGAGATAGTATGCTCCTTAGGTAGCTCAATCAACAGTATTGAGGAAAGGTGGGATAAACTCGCTTGGGTTAATGCTCTTGTAGTAGATAATTATCCCAAAGACAAAGAAGGGAGATCTCCATCGAAATATCTGTACGACAAAATAGCTTACTTCTACTACTCTCCAGATGGAGCTGCCAGTACTATCAACAGAGTCCTTGTTACGAAATATAAACAATACTGGCAAGACCTTCCTAGATTGTAGAATCTTAGGAGGCTAAGAGAAGAGAAGAGGGTATGCTTCCCAAGGGAGTGTGAATTCCATGTATACTTGAAATATTTGGATTTTGGGTTGCGCTTCCCTTTCTTGACATTTGTTAAGGGCTTCTTCAACTATTTTTGAGTTGTGTAGAGTATGTTCTAACCAAACATATCTTGGTTTCTAACGGCTTTTGAGATAGTTTATGAAGAAGCCAAAGCAAGGCTACGCCTCAACTATTCCAATATTTCTTCACAATTAGTTGGCAACCTGACAGGTAGTACTTTACCGTTACGAGGCATGGGCATAAGTTCATGGATGGGTTCGAGTCTAAGATCTACAAGTGGCATGACAAATTCGTGTCAATAGTATCGAAAGAGCAATATAATTTTTGGACTTAATGGACTAAACCAATCTACACAAAAGACATAGAACTGATGCCAAATGATGCTGCAGTAGTGAAAGAAATTCAAGAGAGGGGGAGGAACAAAATGTTCTTCTAGGACGGTGAGAGAATTATACGGTGTTATGAAAGCGGAGAGCCAATCTTTTCTAAGAAAGAAGGTATGCTAATGAGTTACCACTGTGCTAAGTATAGCTACAAGAGGAAAGTTGTTCACATGACTTAGGGGGAGAATTATTGCCTTTAAGCTTGCTTAGTATAGAGAATGTAAGTTCATTCTTTTCCCTTACGTTAATATTAGCATGTTTGCTTACATTGTAGACATGGGTGCTAGTGAGGTAAATCTTACTAAGTTGCTAGCCTAAGCCAAAGCCAAAAAATCAAAAGCTGATAAGCACGACCACCATAGCCCCTATTATTCGGCCCATTGTAGTGAAGAATATAGCAAAGGAAGACATAGCACAGTAGGCAACCGCGTAGAAGGAAGCCTTCCGATAAGCCAAGAAGCGAAAGGAGGGTGAAAAGACTGTACTGGCCCCAATCTCCTACTCTAGGAGCCTCATGTCGAGAATATTTAGCTAGTAGCTAAGTTGAGAAAGGTTAGTCAAGAGACCCAAACCTCCAATGAGGCTGAAGCTACTATTGCTGCTAAAGGGTCGTTGTTGATGGTAGAAGCAGTGTAGAGTGTTAATAAGAGACCAGGGAAGGAATTTGCTGACTAACCAGCTACCAAAAGGTCTAAAGATTTAGACAAGAGGACGAAGGAAGCAATTAATCCAAAGCTCTCGGCATCAATAATGCTAAATTTGTCACAAACAAGGAGGTTGGCGAGTACTTCGTCTCATGTTAGAGCCACAATATCTTAGATATTGACTTGACCCTGGGAGATGGGATAAAATCTTTAGCATTAATGGAAGGAATTATTCTTCTAAAAGACAAAGAGATTGTCAAGAAGGATGTCGATAAGGTCAGTGATTGCAATAACGCTTATATCGTAGCTAAGTTATGTGATTTAAGTATCCATAACCATCTTTTAACGGTTGAATTTGTTTAGTTGCTAACACTCCTTTTTTTTCTTAGATAAGCAGCCACATTCTAACGGCTTTGGATGAGGTTGATGTAGTCTTCATGTATTCTATCGAGTCACTTTTGATACTTATCATACTAAATGAAAATGTTATAGAAAATCGATGATGCATATAATGCTTCCAAAGGCCAAATTGCTATTGTCGAGAATGCAAGGATAAGGGTTGAGATGGAGGTAAGGAAGCTCTAGGAAGACTTTGCTGTCAAAAAGTTGGCACATACCTTAACTACTAATGAAGTCTCAAGCTTGAAGGCCAACATTGAAGAGCAATACAAGGAGTTTGAAGGCCTCAAGAAGGAGTTATAGAAAAAGAAAAAGAGTGCTGGGGTCTAGGCTGAACTCTTTGTAAGATGAGCGATGAGAAGGATAAGCTTAGAATGCAAATTAAAGAGTTGGAGACTAACAACACAAATTTATAAAGCCGTGTTGCTGAACTAGAGGAGACTGTGAAGAGAGGAGCCTCTATTGAAGAGGCACTCGATATAGTCGCTCTTAGTCGGTAGTACAAGAAACTTCTATGGAAAAAGTTGTTGGCAGGGGTTTAAGGGACAGGAGAAGAGATCCTGAAGCTTCACCTTGATTATGATCTCTCTTGCCTTGACTTTGCCGATGTCAATGACAAAGTCAACAGTTGCGATGAGGCCGACGATGATGAATCAGGTAGTGAGATGATTATGAGGGGTAACAATGAAGCTCATGTCAAGGATCTAAGGGAAGATGAAGAATGTCTATCAAAATTAATCCCTTATGAGTAGAAAGAGAAATCTATTGACTCTGAGACCTTAGGCATTGAGAAAGAAGTTTACTCGAAGAAAGCCCCAGCCTTCAATCTAAAAATTACTTCTGTTGACTTTGAGAATAGGCCGTAGGATTTTCTTTGTATTCCTTGCACATTGCGTTCTATAAATAGGCCTAGTATTTGTACCGACATTGTTGAATGAAAGATCTTTCGTATAACTATTTCTAGTACGTTTTGTTTTATGCACTACATTTTACAGGCATGTATGATATACGTATTTTATTTCACACATTCTTATTCGTTAGCATGTTTTAAGTATTTTTTAGCAAGTTTTATTTCATACGCCTAATTATTTTGGCATGTTTTATTTCATATACCTTGCATCTTTTACAAACATTGTCTGTTAGCTATTTGAGACGTAGACTAGCTGCATAGCTTGATTGTAGGATTAATTTCTATAATTAATTAACCGCAATAGGCTAGAACTTATGTTAGTTTGTTTGTCATGCAATCCATAACTCATTAACTCGGCAATCATAAAATGACTAAGAAACATGAGAAGACTTCAAACATAATTCTCATAAAAAAGTAGAATGTCGTCTTACAAGCAAGTAAGTTATCACCTTATAATTAAATGGAGATGAACATTATCCGAACAATCAATTGAAATATAATTTCAAATTCTCGGCATTCCATGCTTGAGGGATAATTGATCCATCCATCCTTTCTAGCCAATAGGTCCTGCACCAATAACTTCCCGGACCTTAACAAGATCCTCCTGATTCATGCCAAGCTTCCCTTGACTCACTCACATGCCAGTTGCTTCTGTCTTTTGACAAGCCAAATCTTCAGGTTAAAAAACCTTGTGCTTTACTTTGTAATTGTAATACCTTACCACTCAATGATGGTATGCCGTAACCCTAACTCTTGCAATATCTTTCTTTTCATCAATGGTGTCTAAATTTTCCATTAATTTAACTTGATTAACCATCACATTGAAGTTCTACATCCACAAATTAGACAAATCTAACTCAATCGGTAAGACTACTTTCATGCCGTATGCTATCTTGAAGTGAGTCTCCCCTGTTGTAGTTTTGCAGGTGGTAAGACTACACCCATAAGACATTTGGTAGTGCATCGACCCATCTCCCTCTAACTTGATCTACTTTCCTTCTTAGGTCGTATAAGATGATCTTATTTATGGCTTCAACTTATCCATTTGTTTGAAGGTATGCTACAAACGTATAGTTCAGGTGAATGCCATACTTCTCGCAAAATGCTCAAAACTTGTTGTTCTCAAACTATGGGCCATTATCCGTGATTATCATGTAAGGAACTGTAAATCTTGATATTATGGAATTGAAAACAAATGCTTTCATTTTCTGTTCAGTGATTTTCGCTACCGCCTTAACCTCTGCCCATTTGGTAAAGTAATCAATGACAACAATGACATATTATCATTGGGCAATAGATTTCGGAAAAAGTTCTGAGAATATCTAACCCCTATTGGACGAAAGGCCAGGGACTGGAAAGGCTGCATTATTCTGTTGCAGGCGCTCGACTTGATGCCTTATACTTCTGACATTATGAACAGTGTTGAATAACTTCCTTTGCATCTTCTCTCATAGTTAGCCAATAATAGCTAAGTCGTAGTGCTCAAATGTGCATTGTCTACACTTTTATGTAGTTACTGCAAGTACTACCATACAATTCAAATAACACCCTTTAGGCATCTCTCGGAGGAAGGCATTAAAGATAGGGCTGTGATATGTTGTGTGTCGAGCCTGATTTTTTTATTTCTTTTATTTAAAATTGATTTCTTATTTATTTATTAATACTAAATCTTAACCCATTTAATATTAATCCTTGACTAAAGAAATTGAGAAATTCCGATTATTTATTGAAAATTATTTTTGGAGTCGCCACTCGACCGGAGTCGGGAAAAGAAAAGAAATCGTAACTAATTGGGTAGATTGGTTACGATTTAGCTACCGGTCTTTGATTTGAATTTTAATAAAGAACCAGAGAGTTCCGAATTTGGGGGCTAACCTATTAAACCCTTAATGGGTACCACTATCTATTTACCGAAATTAGGATTATTCTTCTAATTACAATATTTAAAAGATAAATAAATAAAATCAAAAGAAAAAAAAAGAACCTAAGTTTCTACATATTTTATTGTTGTCCCGAAGGTGCCTATGTACTCGCTAGCTGGGATCAGACGATCATAGTTCTCTCAAAAAATCTTTTGCCCCGAAGGTGCCTACGTACCCGCCAGCTGGGATCAGACGATCGTAGTTCTCTCAAAAAATCTTTAATGTGTTGATTTATTTTAATTTTGAAAACCAACCATGTTTACATTTTAATTTATTTGGTTTATTTTAGAAATCTAAAGGGGTCCTAACTCGTAAGTGATTAAAAAACACTCTTTAAGATACTACAACCTTCTTTTAAAATATTTTTGTTAATTTTTATTTCTAAAAATAATTTTCTATGTAAGGATTTCTAAAAAAAAAAAACTAATTCTAAAAAAAATCCTAGGCCAACATATATACATATATATATTTATTTATATCTATATTACTACTATTAAACAACTATCCACTTAAATCAATATAACTATTTAACTTATATAATAAAGAAAACTAATGCTAACAAAAACACACTAAACTAATATATACATGCAAATGCTATGTCTAATAAAATAAAAATAATAACATAATATAATAACTGAATAAATAAAAAATAAAAAAACTTCGAACAACCGAACCTGAACCTGTTTGGTTGAAGGATAGTGGCGTTGGACTGCTACCGGCGTTGAGGTGCTGCAATGTGGACTATTGCATGGATGTTGCTACTGTCGTCCATATTATGAACTTGCTATATCTAGAATTGCTGCTAGCATTGGTCATGATTGGAGTTTGGCTATGTTTTAGTCGCTTGTTGATGGAGTGATGGTTAGACATTACTGGATGAAGGATAGAGTGGTGCTGTCGATGAAGATTGTTGCGGTCTTATGTTGTTGATCAGTTGGTATACGAGGATTCGGTGGAGTACAGGGCATGTTCGTGTGGTTGTGTGTGTTAGATGGCGGATGGAACAGTAGTGGGAGTGTGGTTATGGATGGACAGTAGTGTTCAATTGCTGTTTCAGTGTCATGTGGTGACGTGTTGATTGATTAGGCATGAATTGAGGACGTACGGTCAGTGTTGGTTGATCGAGATGCTGCAGCGGTATAATGTGTTGAGTATGGATTTGATCTCATGTGCAATCGGAGTGTTGCAGCAGCGCGTGCGGACTTAGGCAACGTAAAGAATTGTAGCTAATGGTGTTGGTTGCAATGCTAATCATGTAGATTAGTGCAGCATCGTGTACGGTGTTGCTGTGATCGAACTGGGAGGATGGAATAGAGGATGAAATGCAACCGTGAAGTGTGCAGCGGTATACTGCGATTGCTATGAACGTGTTGTTGCTGTTTCTATTAGAGGGTTGGCTAGGAATGGGCGTTTGCTATTTTTGTTTTTGTTGGGTTCAATTGCTGTTAGGATTGTGGGTGAAGCAGCCTCCTTTCCTCCCGTCTTTATTTTTCCTTTTATAGAGCCCAAATCAAATCCTATCATATCTTATCGTATCTGATTTAACTAGATTCATATGATTTGATCAGATATGAATCCAATTTTCATCTCGTTTCTACAAAGTTAGAAAAATAAAGACATTGGTGCCTACTGAAACTCGAACCCAAGACGTCAAACTAAATCCACCCAAATATTCCACTACTTATCCGTTAGGCCATTGATCTGTATCTTGATATTCATTACCATTAAATTATATTTAAATTATCTGATTCTCTAAACTAAAATTTTTAACTAAATCAAATTGAAGCTAACACTAAAACTAATTATTCCTAATATAAATTACTTCTTAAAAATCTACGAAATCTTTATGATTTTTCTTTCCTTATTTTTTTGGTATTTTCATTATTTTTTAATTTTTATTATTATTATTTTTTATTAATTAATTAATATTATTTTTTTTTGTTTTCTTTGAATTAGGACCCTTTTTGCAAAAAATAAAAATTAAGACTATGGAAGGGCAAAAATTAGGTGTCTATAGCTACCCTTCTTTGTGGTGAAGTTTGAGCAAAACTTTGCCACAAAGACAAAAGAGACATCGTTTTTGCCTTAGGACAACTTTATCCTAAGGAACGTTAAGATGCTTGACGAGAGTTAGAATGGCAATGGGTAGTGCCTTTGTGAGTTGGCAAAAATCCCTAAAAGAATAATGAGAACTTAGTCGTACCTTGATGAGCTAACTAACCAAGGTGGTCAAAGCACCCTTTGAGTTGGCTAAGACCTAAAAATGAAGAAAAGTTGGTCGTGCTCTTAATGAGCTGAGTAACCAAGGCAGTCAAAGCATCCCTTGAGCTAGCTAAGACCTAAAAATGAAGAAAACTTGGTCGTGCCCTTAATGAGTTGACTAACCAAAGCGGTCAAAGCGCCCCTTGAGCTGGCTAAGACCTAAAAATATGAAGAAAACTTGGTCGTGCCCTTAATGAGCTGACTAACCAAGGTGGTTAAAGCGCCCCTTGAGTTGGCTAAGACCTAAAAATATGAAGAAAACTTGGTCGTGCCCTTAATAAGCTGGTTAACCAAGGTAGTCAAAGTGCCCCTTGAGCTGGCTAAGACCTAAAAATATGAAGAAAACTTGGTCGTGCCATTAATGAGCTAACTAACCAAAGCAGTTAAAGTACCCCTTAAGCTGGCTAAGACTTAAAAATGAAGGAAACTTGGTCGTGCTCTTAATGAGCTGACTAACCAAGGCAGGTAAAGCGCTCCTTGAGCTGGATAAGACCTAAAAATATGAAGAAAACTTAGTTGTGCCTTTAATGAGCTGACTAACCAAGGCGGTCAAAGCGCCCCTTGAGCTGGCTAAGACCTAAAAATGAAGGAAACTTGGTCGTACCCTTAATGAGCTGACTAACTAAGGCAATCAAAGTGCCCCTTCAGCTGGCTAAGACCTAAAAATGAAGGAAACTTGGTCGTGCCCTTAATGAGCTGACTAACCAAGGTGGTAAAAGCGCCCCTTGAGCTAGCTAAGACCTAAAATATGAAGAAAACTTGAATTGGGATAGAGCTCTATGAGCTTGCTAAATCCTTAAGAGATTATAAATTGGGATTGCGCTCTATGAGCTAGCTAGACCCCTAAATGAGAATATGAATTTAGATAGTGCTCCATAAGTTGACTGAAGCGCTAACGAAGATATGGATAGGAACAATGCTCTATGAGCTGGCTATATCCTTGAGAAAACGGATAAAGGGTAAGCACCCTTCTAAATTGCTTAAACTCTAGTTGAAAGTAAAACTAAGGACCATAGCCGACTTGAAAAAAAAGCTCTTGATTTGAGAAATTTATAAATGAAGGAATTTGGTGAAAACTGTTTATAATATGAATTGAAAATTTAGCTATTATGGGTGAAATGGACTGGAAAATGAATCGAAAAACTTGTAACAAGCCTCCACTTTCTCTCTCTCCTTTCGTGTCTTTTCATTTTCTTTTTTCCTCTTTTTCCATGAAAGTTTGCTAACGGATACAAATTCTTATTTAAAAGGGAAACGCTATAATCATAAAGGGTATCTCATATCTAACTTAGTTTGTAACCTAGACAATGAGCTTCTTGGATAGGCCTTAAGCATTCATTTCGTAAGGAAAAGGTACCTTATGATTAGTTTAGTCAAAGAGGACTTCCTTACGCATTCTTGGTCTGGTTTTGACACTTGATTACTATTCCAGAAACTATAATCCAGTTTGTAAGTGATACGCTCTGATTGATCTGTTAGGTCTTTTTGGGTTCAGTATTGTAAATTGGGCTTTTGGTCAAATGGTTTCAAAAGAAGTTAATTGAGAGGGCCTAATTTGGAAGAAGTGCTTTTATCCAACCTAGGGCGGTACAAGTCAAGAACCCTTAGGAATGAACTAGATGTGCGCTTGCCCCAGCTTCAAAAATAATTTTTATCTTAGATAAATTATTCTTCAAAATTGGAAGAGCTTTAAGTAGGGAGCTAATGTGGGTAGGAAGGTCCTGCATTTGAGAATTGAGTGGATAAAAAGGGTCTATGTTCATGATTTAGAGTGTGATTTTGAACTGAATATGGAGTTTTTGGTTTGTGGTTGAGAACATGATTTTGAATGAATATGAGGTTTTGTGTTTTTGTTTTGGAATGCGATTCAAGGCCTTATGATTTTTGAGCAACTTAAACCTTCTTTGATTGGGGATTTTCTCAAGCCCAATATTTAGGTATTTCTTCATATTCCTTTTCCTATTTTTTTTTTCTTTTTCTTTTTTTTCTTCTTTTTTTTTTCTTTTTTCATTTCATTTCATTTCTTTCTTTTCTCTCCCCAAAAATAACTATCTCTTTTGTCAAGTTTTTGTCTTTAGATGAATCAAGGCCTTAAATCCATAGGTTTAGAGTGCATTGGCTTAGGTAAGGTATGTATGGCCTTTGGGGTATTTGGAAAAAATGTTATCTCTTCTTCAAAGGGAACAATTTATCAAAAACAAAAATTATCCTTGAATTGTTATTACTGGGGTAAACACAAATCATTTTTATCCCTCTCTCCTAATTAATGACCCTATCCTCCGAATTGCCCAACTATAGGGTAGTTCTTGACAGGGTTTACATTTGAAATGACTTCAAAACAGTTCAATGGGGTTATCAAAGGATAATTGTATTTGGGATTTAAAAATGAATGCCTAACTTCATTTCGATCTACGTATCAAATTCAAAATGGACCTCTTTTAAGGAATGAGTCCAAAATACCTCACCATGATGTCTCTTAACTCTCAAAGTGTTTAAGGGTCAGTATATAGGATAAAGCTCAACTCTTTTCATTCAAAACTTTTTAAAAGTGAGTTACCAATTCCTTACATAGGGATTAATTGATCTTAGGGTATTGACCTTACTCCCCAATTCCTTGGGACATGCCCCAGTTGTAAAATTTCAAAAACTAAATGCCCCATGCCCCAGACTTATAGGTCTTAACGCCCTTAAGCTTCCATATGTGACTTTGGGTTAGGTTCTTTAGAGTTTGAATGGGCTAAAACTGATAACTTTTGAAGTAGAAGGGACTAATGAATTGCCCTTTTTGTTTGTACTGAAGATCAAGCTTAGGATAGTGTTTAATGGCTTTGTGTTTTGGTTCAGATCATGGTTGGACTTGATGGCTCAGGGGCATTGAGTTGGTTGAATCATCTTGATGGGCTAGGGTTCGGGTTTGGTTGGTTATTTTCTCGAGCCAAGTGAATCTGTTTAGGTTAGCTACTTTAACGGGCTAAGTAATTGTGTTTATCTCGAACCCTATAACGATTTGTAACCGCTAGCAAATTTCTTTCTTTTTCTTTTCTTTCCTTTCCTTTCCTTCTTTTCTCTTTCTTTTCTCTTTCTTTTTTTTTTTTTTGATAGAGAGAGGAAATGTGAAGGCTTTCGTATTATAGAGCCCAAGTGATGAGATTGTAAATGGATGATTATGGAGGATTGCTTTCATAGAATTCTATATGCAAGCTTATACAATTTATCTTTCCTAAGGGTCTATTTACAAGCGAGGAATTCTGAAGAATAAAAAACTAAACAAAGGAAATATCTAAATCTTATTTATTCCAAATGAAGAAGGTTATTTGCAAAATGGTAAATTTTCCTAAAAGAATGAATATTTTTGGTTAGTAGAATACTAGGCAAAATGATAACTACCTATTATCTTACAGCTTTGATTCTTTTCGTTTTGTTTCCTTTTTTATTTTTTTTATTCTTTTTTTTTCTATTTACTCCTTGAGGGTTGGGCTCAGCTGATGTGGGCTCAAACAAAAAGAGATGGATTTGGGCTTCCATAGATATACTAAGGCCCGTACTAAGGTAATATTTATAGGGCTCTTCTATAGGGGCAAGATAAGCCTAATTTTGTTTATAATAAATTCTTACTTATTTAGGCTAAAATGTTAGAACTATATCTAGAATATCTTTTAAGGCCAATGAAGTGGGTAGATGTGCATTTGTTTGGAAGCCCATTGACTCGATCTAGCTATAGTTATATAAAAAAGAAAAAAAATTACAACCATCACCAATTCCAAACTTTACATAGAATTATTACAAATTATTTACGGAGAAATATTACAACTGCAACTTTACAATTGCCCTTATCCATTTAGGTTTGCCACATCATAGGTTCTTGTAATTTTTTTGAAAAAAGATTTTGTGTAATGCAAAAGGGTGGGCTCTAAAGGTTCTCAAGTTCTGCAACCACTACATTTTTCAAAGCAACAATTCTGTGGTCGCATTTGAACTTGCGTGGGGTAGCCTGATCAACCTTGGAAGGTGATTTTCCCACAATATTCGAAACTTACACAATGGGGCTCTACCTAAGGTCCTAAGATGGCTTGATTCTGACCATATCTACTATCCATTCATAATCTAAAAAAAAATAGAATAAAAGTAAACCCCTTCAAACTATCTCCTTAAATAAACTACAACAACAAAAAATGTTAGTAAAAAATAAATAAATAAAATAAACAAATACATAAAATAACATACTTAAGTTCTTTTTTTATTATTTTTATTATTTCATCTTTTTATTTTTTTTTTGAAAAATAATCCTATTTTCGGCAACTTCTAGTGGCTAGCCCACTAGCGGTCTCCAGTAGAGTTGTCAAACTATCGAGCTTGATTTTTTGATTTCTTTTATTTAAAATTGATTTCTTATTTCTTTATTAATACTAAACCCTAACCCATTTAATATTAATCCTCGACTAAAGAAATTGAGAAATTTCGATTTTTTATTGAAAATTATTTTTTGAGTCGCCACCCGACCGGAGTCGGGAAAAGAAAAGAAACCGTAACCAATTGGGTGGATTGGTACCAATTGGGTGGATTGGTTACAATTTAGCTACCGGTCTTTGATTTTAATTTTAATAAAGAAGTAGAGAGTTTCAAATTTGGGGGCTAATCTATTAAACCCTTAACGAGTACCACTATCTATTTACCGAAATTAGGATTATTCTTCTAATTATAATATTTAAAAAATAAATAAATAAAATCAAAAGAAAAAAAAAGAACCTAAGTTTCTACATATTTTATTGTTGTCCCGAAGGTGCCTACGTACCCGCTAGCCGAGATTAGACGATCGTAGTTCTCTAAAAAAATCTTTAATGTGTTGATTTATTTTAATTTTAAAAACCAACAAAGTTTACGTTTTAATTTATTTGGTTTATTTTAGAAATCTAAAGGGGTCCTAACTCGTAAGTGATTAAAAAACACTCTCTAAGATACTACAACCTTCTTTTAAAATATTTTTGTTAATTTTTATTTCTAAAAATAATTTTCTATGTAAGGATTTCTGAAAAAAATAATAATTCTAAAAAAAATCCTAGGCCAACATATATACATATATATACATTTATTTATATCTATATTATTACTATTAAATAATTATCCACTTAAATCAATATAACATATTTAACTTATATAATAAAGAAAACTAATGCTAACAGAAACACACTAAACTAATATATACATGCAAATGCTATGTCTAATAAAATAAAAATAATAACATAATATAATAACTAAATAAATAAAAAATAAAAAAACTTCGAACAACCGAACCTGAACCTGTTTGGTTGAAGGATAGTGGCGTTGGACTGCTACCGGCGTTGAGGTGCTGCAATGTGGACTGTTGCATGGATGTTGCTACTGTCATCCGTACTTTGAACTTGCTGTGTCTGGAATTGCTACTGGCATTGGTCATGATTGGAGTTTGGCTGTGTTTTAGTTGCTTGTTGATAGAGTGACGCTTGGACATTATTGGATGAAGGATAGAGTGGTGTTGTCAATGAAGACTGTTGCGGTCTTATGTTGCTGATCAATTGGTATACGAGGATTCGATGGAGTATAGGCCATGTTCGTATGGTTGTGTGTGTTAGATGGCGGATGGAACAGTAGTGGGAGTGTGGTTATGGATGGACAACAGTGTTCAGCTGCTATTTCGGTGTTGTGTGGTGACGTGTTGATCAACTAGGCATGAATTGAGGACGTGCGTTCAGTGTTGGTTGATCGAGATGCTGCATCGGTATAATGTGTTGAGTATGGATTTGATCTCATGTGCAATTGGAGTATTGCAGCAGCGTGCGCGATCTTGGACAACGTGAAGAATTGTGGCTAATGGTGTTGGTTGCAGTGCTGATCGTATAGATCAGTGCAGCGTTGTGTTCGGTGTTGCTATGATCGGACTAGGAAGATGGAATAGTACTGTGATTGCTGTGAACGTGTTGTTGCTGTTTCTGTTAGAGGGTCGGCTGGGAATGGGCGTTTGTTGTTTCTGTTTTTGCTGGGTTCAATTACGGTCGGGATTGTGGGTGAAGCAGCCTCCTTTCCTCCCATCTTTATTTTTCCTTCTATAGAGCCCAAATCAAATCCTATCATATGTTATCGTATCTGATTTAATAACCATTAAACTAAATTCAAATTCAATTCAAATATGATTTAACTAGATTCATATGATTTGATTAGATATGAATCCGATTTTCATCTCGCTTCCACAAAGTTAGAAAAATAAAGATATAGGTGCCTGCTGAGACTCAAACCCAAGACCTCAAACCCAAGACCTCAAACTAAATCCATCCAAATATTCTGCTACTTATCCGTTAGGTCGTTGACCTGTATCTTGACATTCATTACCATTAAATTATATTTAAACTATCTGATTCCTTAAACTAAAATTTTTCACTAAATCAAAACTAAAACTAATTGTTCCTAATATAAATTACTTCTTAAAAATCTACGAAATCTTTATGATTTTTCTTTCCTTATTTTTTTGGTATTTTCATTATTTTTTAATTTTTATTATTATTACTTTTTATTAATTAATTAATTTTAATTTTTTTAATTTGGACCTTTTTTGTAAAAAATAAAAATTAAGACTACGGAAGGGCAAAAATTAAGTGTCTACAGCTGTCCCTTTTTGTGGTGAAGTTTGAGCAAAACTTTGCCATAAAGAAAAAAGAGACACTGTTTTTGTCTCAAGACAACTCTATCTTAAGGAACGTTAAGATGCTTGACGAGGGTTAGAATGGCAATGGGTAGTGCCTTTGGGAGTTGGCGAAAATCCCTAAAAGAATAATGAGTACTTGGTCGTACCCTGATGACCTAACTAACCAAGGTGGTTAAAGCACCCTTTGAGTTGGCTAAGACCTAAAAATGAAGAAAACTTGGTCGTGTACTTAATGAGTTGACTAACCAAGGTGATCAAAGCGCCCCTTGAGTTGGCTAAGACCTAAAAATGAAGAAAACTTGGTCGTGTTTTTAATGAGCTGACTAACCAAGGTGGTCAAAGCACCCCTTGAGCTGGCTAAGACCTAAAAATATGAAGAAAACTTGGTCATGCCCTTAATGAGTTGACTAACCAAGGCGGTCAAAGAGCTCCTTGAGCTGGCTAAAACCTAAAAATATGAAGAAAGCTTGGTCATACCCTTAATGAGCTGACTAACCAAGACGGTCAAAGCCCCCCTTGAGCTGGCTAAGACCTAAAAATATGAAGAAAGCTTGGTCGTGCCCTTAATAAGTCGACTAACCAAGGCGGTCAAAGCGCCCCTTGAGCTAGCTAAGACCTAAAAATGAAGGAAACTTGGTCATTCCCTTAATGAGCTGACTAACCAAGGCGGACAAAGCGCCCCTTGAGCTAGCTAAGACCTAAAAATAAAGGAAACTTGGTCGTGCCCTTAATGAGCTGACTAACCAAGGCAGACAAAGCGCCCCTTGAGCTAGCTAAGACCTAAAAATGAAGGAAACTTGTTCGTGCCCTTAATGAGCTGACTAACCAAGGCAGACAAAGCGCCCCTTGAGCTAGCTAAGACCTAAAAATATGAAGAAAACTTGGTCATACCCTTAATGATCTGACTAACCAAGGTGGTCAAAGTGCAAAAATTAGGTGTCTATATTGTGTTTATATAGCTGACCATTAATCAATGTGTAATTTACAACTTGGTAAACCAATCTTCACACTCCTTTCTTGTCGTTAAGGAGAGTACAGTCTTTCAAATAATCTATTAGGAGGTCCATCCATGATTTTTCTTTCGGGTAGGGAGCCAATTCATAGCTCTGTGAAAGAGTAGATAAACTTTTCTATGGAATAAATTCAATAAAAAGTTTGTCGCTCAAGTCGGGGAATGCCATACTGGCTAATTTTGATAGCTTGTCGGTAGCAATATTCTTACTTCTTAGAATCTTGTGAATGGAAAAAGATTGAAATTCTTCTATGAGTGTTCGCACCATAAATAGGTACTTGCTCATGTCTTCTTCCCTTGCTGTATTACTTCCGGTGACCTAATTTACCACCAATTGTGAATCAGAGAACACTTCAAGTTTCTCGATGCCAATCTCTTTCACCAGTTTTAGTCCAGCAATCAAAGCTTCATACTCTGCTTCACTATTGTTGGCTAGGAATCTGAATTTTAAAGCATAATGAACATTGACATTATGGGGGCGTTGAAGGATAAGACCGGCCATATATAGGTACCAAATAGGTTTCTTGATAAGCTCCATATTATCTTCCTCACTAGTGAACTTGACCACAAAATTTACCACCACTTGAGCTTTCAATGTCGTTTTGGGTTTGTACTGTATACCACGTGTTCTTAGCTCTAGGGCATATTTCATCATCATCCCAGAGGAGTTAGGGTAATGCAACTCCTACTATAATGGCTAATCAATGAGTATTATAATCTAGTGAGCCTCAAAATACAGCTTCAACTTCTTTGTCGAGAGAGCCACTACTAAAACAAATTTCTCAATCTTCGTGTACCGAAGCTTTGGCCCTTGGAAAACATGACTCATGTAATAAATGAGTCAATGCTTTTTACCATCAATTCAGACTAATACAGAAGAAAGAGCTCGATAGTAGACCAATAGATACAAATATAAATTCTCTCTAAAGATGAATGTCAAGAGTATTAGGGGTGACGCAAGGAATTATTTGAGATCATTGAAAGCTCTTTTGCAATCATCGGACCAATTGAATTCTTTCAGATTTTTTAGGATTTTAAAGAATTCTATGTACCTATCCACACTTCCTAACATAAACCAATTGAGGGCGACTATTTGCTGGGTGAGTTCTTGGACTTCCTTGACCGTACGAGGGGATTTTATGTTTATTATCACCTCAATCTTTCTTGAGTTGGCCTTAATGTCGCCCAAGTGACCATGTATCCTAAAACCTTTCTTGAAATTGCACCAAAGACACACTTATGTAAGTTAAGCATCGTGTTGCATCTCCTTAGTGTAGCAAATGTCTCCTTAAGATTGGTAAGATGTTGTTCCTCCTTCATGCTCTTTACAATGATGTTGTCAACATATACATTGACATTTTTGTGAATCTAAGGTTTGAACATCTTGATAACAAGTCTCTAGTAGGTTGCACTGGTGTTTTTTAGCCCAAAAGGCATCACTGTATAACAATATGTTCCAAAATTAGTAATAAATGACGTATGGACTTTATCCTCTTTATCCATCTTGATTTGGTTATAACTAGAGAAAGCATCCATAAAAGAAAGTAATGCATGTCTAGTAGTTGAATCTACTATCTAATCAATTTTCGATAGTGGTAAACATTCATTGGGACAAGCCTTGTTGAGATCCGTAAAGTCTATGCACATTTGCCACTTGTTGATAAACTTCTTAACTAGTATACATTTGGTTAGCCAAGACGGATAAGGCTTTTCTCGAATAAACCCTACCTTTAGTAACTTCTGGACTTTTTCTTTTATTGCTGCTTATTTCTCTAGTGTAAAATACCTTTTCTTTTGTTGGATCACCTTCGCACTCAGATCAATCTGGAGCTTGTGTAACATGACTTCTCTCGGGATACCCAACATGTCCAAAGGGGACCATGCAAACATGTTAGAGTTGATTCTCAAGAAGTTGATCAAACTTTGCTGAATATCTATTGAGAAGGTTTCCTTATCCTCGTTGTTTTCCTAAGGTCATCTCCAAAAGAAATTTCCTTACTATCACTCTTGACTGTTTCTATGCCAACTGACTTGCCTACTGGATAGGTTTCTACCTAAAATATCTCTTCTTGTCTTAAGGCCTTCATATATATGGACCTTTCTAGTTGCTGATGCCCTTTACTTACGCTAACTCTCATGGGAGTAGGGAACTTCGCATCCCTTGCATCTTTCTTGGCTATAGCTAGCGAAGTGTTACTCTCCTATTCCTTACTTCTCATTTGAGATAGTCTCTCAATATTTTTGGCATCATGCGCTAGGAACTTTGGCAAATACTCACATTGAATCGCATCCTTAATTGCATTCTTAAGGTGGAAGTTGCAGTATTTATTGGAATTTCTAGTAATGGGATTTCCTCTCATTCTTTTTGGCTACCACAAAACACCTCTTTGCCCACATATCTCAATCAATATGTCCCAAATTGGATGATTGATGGTCTTGTAGGATGAAAATATTTTTGGCATTCGAACTTTGATCATCATTTGTGCCGAGTTTATCCTTTACACTTTTCCTCTTGTCATTTTTTCTATCTCCTTTGTTCTAATCGGCTTCTCGTTGTACCTTTATGTTATCCTCCTAATGAATGTATGAGGTAGCCTTGGCCTTGAACTCAGCAAAAGTTCTCAGCTTATTCTTTATGAGAGACTTGAAAAATTCTCCAGGGGACTTAACTCCATCGATTACGACATTGAAGGCCACATCATATCCAATTCTAGAATTTGAACAATCTCATCCATAAACCTAGCCAAATAGTAATCTAATTGACTCATTTGATCTTTGTTTGATTGTGTTAAGGATTGAGGAATCCTTAACAGGAAACTTCCGTGCAAGGAAGTTTTGAATAACCATTTCTACTAGTTCATCAAAACAAGAAATGGTGTTTGGTTTCAAGTGTTTGAACCATGTATTGGCTGCATTCCTTAAAGTTGAGGGAAAAGCCTAATAGGTCACTACATCACTCAAACCATGCAACTTGGCCAATGTGTGATAGTACTCTAAGTGGTCTTCGGGGTCTTTCATCTAGTCATAAGTTTTGAACTATGCCGAGATAACACTTCTTCCAAAATCTTAGGAACAAAGGGACTTTTCCTAATTTGGAATTGCTTACTCACTACAGTAAGGGTGCTGACATGTAAGGAGTTGAAGGTCCCATCACAACCTCAGCTTGCTTTTTCAAGAACTCAGCTGAATAAATTGAATCATCATTATTCTTGACATCATGATTATCATGTTCTTTGTTTTGATTTAAATGAATACTATTATGAAGGAGGTTAAGGATCTGTTCATGTTTTTTGTTTAATTTTGAGTTTTCATTGGCTGAATTGAGGCAAAGTTGCTAGAGTCTAACTAGTCATTGCTCATCAGTATACCGACTCCCCCCCCCCCCCCCCCCCCCTCAAGGTGTTGGGAGGAAGTGCCAGCACTTGCACTTTTGGTTATCCTAGTTTTAGCCATATGGGTATGTTTAGGAAAAAATAGATGGTGCCAAATGTTGCTGGTGATTTTAGAAGTTAGAATTGTCTTACAAAGAAAAGAAAATTTCTTGGTATTAGGGCTTGTCCAATGCGGCTACTCCAATGCTTAAGTTAGAAAGCAGGAATGAGGAAAGTAAAGTGAATGGTTAAAGGTTATCAGATGTCTCTTACAGAGTTTCTTTCCTGTATTTATAGGAGACTATCATGTTTAAAGGAGAAATTATCAGAATAACAGTCGAGATACATGGAAGTTTCTTGATTAGACACTGTCTCTAAAATGTAAGGAGAGCAGGAGTTATGTAACATAATCATACTTATGATAATTGTTCGTACCATGAACTCAAATTTAAATAAGGAATGGATCTATGTTACTCGACAGAATGCCAAAAATGTCAATTACTTGATGAAACACAAAAAGTATAGATTACCATGCTTATTGGTAATCGAATGGATGAATAAGAGAAGTTATATCAATGCTTGTCAAACCGGGTAGATGAAAACTAACTATTAACAAGGATGTTATTCTTTAAGAAATTGATGTACGGGCATCGCTAGTCTCCAGCGATTGTTGTAAACTTGCATTTTGCCTCATTGGGCATTAAGTAACATTTCAAGCATTAGATCTATAACTATGACGTGTTGTTATACATTGAAGCCAATAATACCCTACATTCTACATTAGTGATACAAAGGTGGCTCCTCCACACCACACCATGTATCATGAAACTCTTGGAACTTTGACTATGCCTCTTCCATAGAAATATAGCAAGCCAAAATACCCTCAGAGCTCTTATAATATAAGGAGCCATGGATGCAAATGAAAATTTTCAATGTGGTCATGGAGGCTGCTTCATGGCTAGCTAATTGCATCTCAATAGGAATGCACTAATCATCTTACGAATCCCAATCTTCGGTCATTAATTGCAAGGTGGTATAGGGAATAGTCCTTTTAATGATCCAGATGCTTAGTTTAGCATTTATATCCTACATTGAGACTTTGGTTACTCATACACATGTCGTCACTAGTAAAAATAATCGCATTCTCACTTGCTTTTGCCATCCTACAAATTGGCTGCATTGCGTTACATTACTCATATTACTATATGGAAATCTCTACCAAAGCAATTGTTGCTATGACCCTAGATTTCTCGTCAAATCCAAGGTGATAGAAGAAGATCATGACATTTGCTATCTTAAGTGGGGCCATTGCTGTAGGATTACTTAGGATCATTACGTGATCCTTCTCTTGATTAGCAAGAGTATCTTCTAGCAATACTCTCTTTTGTGCCTTATCTTAGAATTGATCATCTTCTTAGGAGATTATCAAATCATGGGAGATCACATTGGTAGTCCCCTGGTTGTTGTGCCTCGAAAATAGGTTCCTTTGTATGCCATTGTTGTTATCCAATTCAAGCTCACCATTTTAGACCTACTCATTAAAGATCCTTATTAAAGTTAACATTCTCTTGTTAGGTGGTTAATGGATCTATGAAAGTGAAAAAATTTTACATCATTCTTTTCCTGTGCCATTGGTTCCCTTTCTGCCCTTAGTAACCTAATCACTCCATCCTTAAGCCATTACTCGAAGACAACATGAATTTTGTTCATTATACATAGAAAAGGCAGGACTTTGGTCCTCCTTTTTCTTTTTGTTTCCTTTATAACTTCCTCCTTGTGCAACACTCATAGATGACTGTCACTTCTTACTAAGGTCACCTCTCTGCTTGGTGACGAAGTTATAAGCTGTTCATATGTTCTCTACCAGTATGGAGAAGGACTTAAGGGACAAATTCTCAAGATGTATGGCACATTCTATAAACATCCCCTGAATACAGAACTTAACCAACTCTTTGTCATCGCATATATCTTAGATGTCTATGGTCTATTCCTTAAAAGCTTAATGAAATCCATAAGCTCCTCTTTTGGGCGCTGTATGATGCGTCCCATATCGGTAATTATGACTCATTCCTGAGTTATAAAGAACTTTTCAAGGAATGTTCTACACATTAATTCCCACGAATCTACAAAGCCTAGGGGTAGGTTAATGTACCACATGTATGCCTTTTTGGTGAGTGACTTTGAGAACTCTTTCAACTTCACTTCATCATCGAGATTATAGACATTGAGTGTCTCAATAAACTTATGGAGTTGTTCCTTTGTACTTCCTTACTTTTCATTAAATTTGATGAACTTAGGACTGATATAGTCTTTCTGATAAGACCTATCCATAACCCTCTACAGGTATGGAAATTTTAAATTGAGTACATTAGTGGAAGGTGCTGCTTACATCTGCCTCATGAACTTTTCCATGTCTTCTTTCTTTACATAAGACAAAGTAGCAGGTGCAGGATAGGCTTCTACTTGGAGTGTTAGTGTAAGGTTGTGATGAGTTGTTTGCTTGATATCTTCTTAAGTAATTTCAGCAGAGCTTTAGAATATGTCTTAAGCTTGCCAATGTTCTAAATGAAGTAAATGAGAAGAGAAGCATCTTATTTGTAGAATTTGGAGATTAATCTTATCCATCGGATCACTTTAAGATGGATGGTTGAGATTAAGTTCCTTTGTTGAAGCTTATCCTCTTCTTTAGCCTTCAAGGGTTTGGATATGGGCTTAAGTATGCTTAAGGTTTATGCCAATTAAAGAATGACTAATTGAACCTCCTTAAGGCCAAATAAGTCCAAATGAAGCCCATATAAGCCTAGAAGGACCATTTTTGCATCTACTTTTAGCTTGTAAGATAATTGAATAAGGTTGAGAGCAAAAAATCCAATCTGGCGATCTCCATTCTAAGCCTAGCAAGCCAAATCTCCCTAAAACATCCCTAAACAGGCCAATTTCATAAGCTTTATCATTGGCTTAAGATATTGGTCCATAGCTTTAAACTGGGTTAGAAGCCCAATTACTAAAATGACCCTCTACAATGTGCAGGTGCATAAGCAAAAGATAAGATTTTGTTTTAGTACCAAATTTGAAAATTAGAACCTGAATATGGTATCTAAAGTTATCAAGCAAAATGTTTCATAAAGTGTTTTAGACTTATAATTGTTTGAAGGCTCATGTCCAATTGTTGGATATATTTAGGTAATGTATCCAACATGTTCCACTAAGTTTGATAATTAAATCTGTGGGAATTAATAAGAATTAATTAAATCATTTTAAGGACAAGGTTACATGGACATGTCCATCAAGGCAATGGACATATTTTTTATGGAATCTTATTAACAGCTGTTAATTTATCTTATTAACACTAAGATAAATTAAGGATTTCATGGAAAGATAAATTAGATATTTTTCAAGCTCAAATCAAGATGGATATGTGAAGAAAGATTCAAGACAAGGATGAATCTTATCCATATTGCAACAAGATTTTCAAATTCAAATTGAGCTAAGATAACAAATATCTCGAAGAAGATTATGTTAAGCAAAATTAGATTTGATATAAGGTTATTTGTGCAGTTATTTATCAAGAAGATATCTGAAGCTCTAAATTTAAAATCTAAGAGTATCAAGTATCATGATTTGCTCCTAGTTTTTTAGAGATATTTATTTTCACAAAGAGTTCAATGTTCAAAGGTCATATTAGTGGAATATGAGAAGAAACCAAGAATACTTGCAAAGTTCATTAATAAAAGAGCGGAAGTACAATGTTTAAATTGAATTAATCAACAAGGGTGGTTTAGCTTCTACAATTCAAGGGATCATAGCAACCAATTGCTAAATCAAGGTATTTCAAGATTTATCAAGAAATGCCAAAGAATTATCCAAGATTCATGTAGAGTGATGTTACACCTAAATATATAAAAAGCAAGGAGTTCAAATTTTCAATAGACATTTGAGTTGCCTTCATTCACTGTAAACTTGATACTTAAGAAAAGTCAGTCATATGTAAAATCTAATTTACAGAAAATACTATCTATTATAGTTTTATATTCAAATTATATCTTGTACATTCATTAAGAGGATCATTGTATTCAATCCTCATTCTTATTGTAAACACAATTATTTATCAAATTTTTGTAGTTTTGTGCATAGGCAATGGTAGCCTAGTGAGGTAAAGTAGAAAAACTTGTAATTGATTCTTTCTTGTTGAAGATAGTAAAAAGTAAATAGTAGAATGATATCAGTAAGGAATATTGGGTCCGCAATAGTATAGCTAGAAGAGTCTAGTAGGCATAAGGTGGGAGTACTATAAATCTCTTGTCTGATCTTCTTAACCTTACTCTCATTTACTTTGTGTTTTATTATTGCTTATATATTGTTTTACGCTTAATCTTGCTTAAGTAACCAAAGAAGACATTTTTAATCTTGATTCACAAAATTTTTAAAACTTTTTAAGTGACCAATTTACCTCCCTGTTGGTTACTTTCGGGACCTACAAAGAAGACAAGGATCCTACTGCCATCACTACTTTCCCTCAATGGCAATTCTTATACGAGTGAGATGGAAGTGTGGTAGGTTATGATCCTTTCATGCCATCAATACTTTTGCTCAACCGGTGCTTCAGCATATGGGTGAGAAAGAATTATACTAGACTATCATTTCTTAATAGAGTGCTCTTCTCTGACAATGTCTCTAAATGCTAAAGCTACCCTCTCTACAACGACATAAATATATAGGATTACGCACTCCACTACTAGATGATAGTCTAGTACACTTCTTTCTTACCTATATGCTGAAGCACCAACTGAGCAAAAGTAATGATGGCACGATAGGATCATAGCTTGCCATACTTCCATCTCACTCGTAGGAGAATTACAATCAAGGGAAAGTAGTGATGGTAGTAAGGATCCTTGTCTTCTTTAAGAGAAACCATGTGTTAAGCTTCGTCATGGTATGATCCACTTATGAACTTTGTCTAGGTTATGCCGTCTTATGTGAAAGAAAGGTAGCTCTCTCCTTTTGTCACTAGATCATGACATTTATATGATGATGTTAGTTTATAGTCCCACCAAGGTTCACTATAGGAGAGGCTCATTAAGGCCATTGGGGCTTACTCCTTTAAAGGCATGCTCACTTAAGGCTTATTATATTTGAAGGCTATGGGAATTTGCCACGCTTAAAGCTTGCTTGTAGGAAGGCAATTCCCTAACCTACTTTGACTCTTAAAATGGATATTGAGATTGAATAAGGATATTATTGATTATGAAGCTATACCTACAAGAATAAGAGAGGAAGTTAACAAGATAATACAAACATGGTACTTGAAAAGGAAAGTGGGAAAAAGAGAACAATTGAAGCAATAATCTACATAGTAGAAGAAGGCCTACCATGCTTTTAGTAGTGTCAAAAGTTTAATATTTTATGGTGATATTTGTAGAAACTTTGAATGCCTCCATGGGGAAGCAAAGAATTGCCATTCTTTTATTCCACTAATATGTGACAACTAAAATTGAGTAGCAGTAGTAATAACATGGAGATCTCTATTCTTCTTCAGAAAAATTGTATACGTTGACTTCTAAAGCTCAACATTGAATTTCTCTTGATCGTATCCCTAGGATCAGCACGTGATGCTTGTGCTTGATATACTAAGCTCACCATCAATGTAAGGTGTTATGAAGGCTTCGTAGCACATGATCTAGTCTTGAAAAGGGTCTTTAGAGATAGTTGTAAAACGACTAGTCCTAAGGACCTAGTGGGGGATGAATATCTAAATGATCCAACAAGTCTTCTTATTTGACTACTGTAAGTGGAAAAATTTGAACACAACCAATAGCAAAAGTCACACCACTATTGCCAGTTCGAGCCAAATTCACTATTCAACAATAGGAAGACTTTATACAATTTGAAAAGTCACTATTTCAATGGTGATGCCACCATCTTTCATTTCCAATAAGTAAAAGAAAAAGAATATCATACGAATTAGAGGAAGTAAATAGAGCAAAAGATGAAGTTTAACTATGTCTATGGTTGTGCTAAGTAATGCTATTAGAGGAAATTTAAAAAAATAAAAGAGAAAGAAAAATGATCAAATCAAAAATTAGAAATTTTTTAGATAAGAATATAGAAATTACGCACCAAATTATTGCTATTGTTGCCAAAATTGCTTTTCAAAGGTAAGAAATATAGAGCACTAGTATTGAAATCTAGTCATACACATTCTTCCTGATTCAAGTCGATGACAGGCTTCTATTACCTAGGAAGAGAGAGAGAGAGAGAGAGGGAAGTAGTTCACTTGTTCAATTATTTGAAAGAAGCATCTAAAGATCTAGTTTATTAAAAGATGAATCTATAAGCTTAGTCAAGTGATCTTTACATGCAATATTCATCAAAGCAACGGTTAGCAAGAGTCCATGCCAAAGAGCAAATTTTAATTGCAATATATCAATATATATATATATATATATATAGAGAGAGAGAGAGAGAGAGAGAGAGAGAGAAGAAGGAATTGACTTTCCTACTAATTTGGATGTAACAAGTTCAATGTGGATTTGTTGTTGAAGATTGGAAATGCTCACCGCTATTGTTCATGCAAATTACACCGGCTTTAATCGTTATATGAATTGCCATTCTTGCTAGCAAGAAATAAAGAAAAGAATAATCCCCAAATATTTATTCGAGCAATTGAGGTAATTGATCTTAGTTATAAGAGTACGAGATGTTGGAGTCATAAATTAGTATTAATTATGATATGGATCTATGGGTGAACATATGAAACCAATATCTTGTACATCAACGATGGATATGACTCACCAATGTCTCACACGAGTATGAGTTATACTTGATATGATACATAAGTATGGCCGAAGGTCACTCGCTACTAGTCTACACTAAATAAACTAGATAAGAGTAGCTGAAGAGTAAGCAGAAGATCACTTAGCTCAAGAAAGTATGTATGGAAGTTCAGTGTATTCACTATATATTCCTCTTGGGGCTATTACAATATGCAAGTATTTATAGTACCCAATTAGAGTAAGTCCTAGGTTACAAGAAATTATAGAATATTTGTTGGTTGAAAGGACGGTGCAAATGTTAAAAAAAGGGTAGTGTACGCATAGTTTACTCATTTTGTGGTCCCAATGACACTGCTGGTCGAGCAAGGGTGGGATCCTGATCAGGTCAAGTTGACATCGGCATTGGTAGCTCGAACAGTTAAGATTGGATAGGGGTTAGCTCAAGGGTAACTCATTCTTGGGTCGGCTTCAGATGATTGACTCCTAACAATTGTCACCTAGCTTCAACACTGGTGAGGGTTGTATCCTAATTCGAGGCTAAGACTAGTGTGTAGTGGATGAAATGGCTTAGCAAGTCAGCTAGTCACCTCGACAACTTCTTAGATGATTGATCCACTCAAACTATATATAAAAATAAACTTAAATACTCCAGCAAGTATACTGGGTTGGAATCAAGTAATAAAGACTGAGTAAGGTTATCGTTCCCTCAAGGACTAAGAAAGTACTAATCCTATGATAGGTCTTATCAATATTTAAGCAATTAAAATTGAATTGTGAATTAACTACTCCAATAATTACCTTAAAACTATTAGAAATAAAATTATGATAAAATATCTAAAACTAAGCAATCAATTGAGAATGTAGGAAAAACAGAATCCACCTTAGTTGTACAAATAAATTTGTCGTCATGTTATATAAATTAATAGCTATATGATCATTCAAGTGAAATTATTATGCTTAAAAATTAAGGATTTAAACCTCTAATTAATTAGTCAACTCCTACATATTTAATTAATAGTAGACTCTAAATTACAATCATACAACTCTTAATGTTATGATCGTCGAATGTCTTAGCAAATAATTAACTTGAGACATCACATTAATCCCTAGATAATTTCTAATTAATCTAATTAACGCCTCTCTTACATTAGCTAATAAGTTTAATCAAGAATTTCTAACAAGCCCTATATCAACTCACATATCAATAATGTTTCGAACAATTATAACTAATAGAAAATTATAATCAAAATCATAGAAACTGAAATTATGAATCATCCACAAATCTATTAACCTTATAACATGAATATAATTATCATCTTAGCTATCTAGGTTTTCATCAACTTCCTACAAATTAAACTTAGCCAGTCATAAAAATTAAAACAAAAGCACATACAACAATAGAATTTGTAAAGAAGTTCATAATTAAAAATAAAAAAAAATCACATAATTGCATAAATATAAATAGAATAGATATCAACCTAATTCATACACTAAAATACACTGCTCCTTGGTAATCAATTCACCTCGGATAGCTTGGTAAGCCAACTGAGCAAGTCTATAAGCTCGAGATCGCATTATCAGTCTACAATCTCTATCATCCCCTCCAAACTATTTGAGATTTGGGATCAAATCTAGCTTGGTTCTAGGTTGCTCATCCTCAGGAGTATATGGATAGAGATCAGCAATAATGAAGGAGTCTGAGATTCTGTATCCCTTAAGCAGTTCAATCTAGTAGGCATTAGGATTGATCTTTTCAAGTACTTTATAGGGTCCATCAGTTTTGGGAGATAACTTACTCTTCCTCAAATTCAAGAACTATTCTTTATTGAAATGCATCCAGACCGAATCACTTGGGTGAAATCCTCTATTCTTCCATCTTCGGCTTCAATTTTCGAGCTTAGTAGTAACTCAGTTTAATTGCTCTACAACCTTCTGGTGCATGGTTCTGATGGCCTCAACTCTTTCTACGGTTAGCTGGTCATCCCCAAGCCTCAACTAGGGTGCTTACTCTATTAAGTGCTTGAGGTTAAACTCATAGGTAATCTCGAATGGAGACTTGTTTATTATGCTGTAGGTAGTCTTGTTGTAGGCAAATCGAATGATAGGCAGATATAGATCCTAATCAACCATATTTAGTCCGACAGTAACTCACAACAAAGTTCTATGGTTATATTGATAACCTCGATCTATCCATTAATTCGTGGATGGCAAGATGTGCTATACAATTGCTTGGTTCCCATTCGTCTCCATAATGTCCTCCAAAAGTGGCTCATGAACTTCAATATCTTAATCAGAAACAATGGTTCTAGATATTCCAGGAAGCTCGATTATTTCCTATAAGAAAAGAAAAGAGATAGCTGAAGCATTGTTTGTTTTGGATTGAGGTATGAAATGTGTCATCTTGCTAAATCAATCCATAACCATCATAATATAGTCCTTCCCTTAGGATATTTTCGGTAATCCAATCATAAAGTCCATACTCAACTCAATCCATGGTTTTGGTTGGGATTGGTAAGGGTAGATAATGTCCTTGCTCGACTTGGCTCTTCACTTTTTGGAAGGTTACATGCTTTTCCAATACCAACCGCTCATCTCTCATTATCCTTAGCTAAAAGAATCTTCCAAATAGTACCTCATGGGTTCAGCACTAGCTAAAGTGTCTAGTTAATGTCATGGAACAGGTCGTGATACATAGCCTTCTCTTCTTGAATAAGTATCCATCTTCCCTGTGAGATTCATCTAGTGTTCTTCCTTACTTACATTTGGCACAGATGGTACCAAAATATGGATCGTCATCATTGAAATTTGTTATTGTTGAAAAGCCAAACAGCCTGGTTTATAGATTGGTTAAGAGAGAATGTTGTCTTGATAGAACGTCAGCCACTAGATTGTTCTTCCCATTCTTATATTTTACACCATAAGAAAAACCATCCATGAACTTGACTCATTTGCCTTGTCTCAAGGACAACTTGGTTTGGCTCTTTAAATATCTTAAGGATTCATTATCAGTGTAGATCACAAATTCCTTAGGTAACAGATAGTGCTGCTATACCATTAAGGCTCAAATTAAGGGTTAAAACTCTTTGTCATAAATAGAATAGTTAAGTATAGCTCTTCATAGTTTATCTCTAAAGTAAGCAATAGGTTAGCCTTCTTGCATTAGCATGGCACCTGTGCCTAGTCTAAATGCATCACACTCCACTTCAAACACTTTGTTAAAGCTTGACAAAGTTACAATTGTTTGGGCCACAATTGTACTAAAATTCTTAATAAACCTATGATAAAATGATAACAAGCCATGAAAAATCCTTACATCAGCTGAAGTGGTTGGTATTGGCCATTCGGTGATCACTCTGATCTTCTCTTTATCAACTCGTATGTCACCACTACTTACAACAAATCCTAAGAAAATCATTTTAGGTCGACAAAAGTCACACTTCTTTAGATTAGAGTAGAGTTGTTCAACTTGGAGTTTTGCAAAGATGCTTCAGAGATGTTGCTGGTGAGTCTCCAAGTCGAAGCTATACACTAAGATGTCGCAAAATAAACTACGTCAAAGTACACGATTCATCAAGCGCATAAATGTGCTTGGCATGTTAGATAGTCTAAACAACATTCCAAGCCATTCATATAATGCACGGTGTGTTTTGAATGGGTTTTCCACTCATCACCCTCACGCATTTGAATCTAATGGTATCTTGATTTGAGGTCAATTTTGGAGAACACTCTTGTTCCACTCAACTTATCTAGCATATCATTAAGTCTTAGTATGGGATACTTGTACTTGATGGTGATTCGATTGATTGCTCAACTATTTATACACATTCTCCAAGATCCATCTTTCTTTGGTACTAACAAGGTTGGCACAATACAGGGGCTAAGAAAGTCACATACATACCCTTTATTCATTAGCTCATCTACTTGCTTTTACAACTTAGCGGCCTATTTAAGATTCATCCTGTAGGCAAGCTTGTTTAGTAGTATGGCTCCTGGCTACAATTACTTGCATGTTCAACGCCTTAGATGAGAAGCAGTCCTTCTGGTAGCTCATTTGGGAATAGATTAGCGAGCTCTTCTAATAATGTTTTCACCTCGGTGGGTTGCTCCCTCTCCTTAGACCTCATCTCTAATATTCTTTGAACTAGCAAATAAGTCGGTCTTTTAAGCTCCATCTCTCTTTTTAGCTTGGCTCGCGCTATTACCAAAGCCTTTATCTTCAGTCGTCTAAGTAGAATGTAAAATGCATTCATGGGTAACACATCATAGAGCACTTCATCTTAATAATTGCCAAAGCAGATCAACATAGACACCTGTCTATTCACCTATAGTTCTCCTTTATCACTTTGCCACTATAGCTTATAAGGTTTTGAGTGGGACCTAGTCAGCAATTTCAATTGTTGGACCATAAATGTAGAGGCTACATTGGTACAACTTCCATTGTCAAGGCACATAATGACTCATTTACCTTACATCTAATATGGAATAAATTTTCCCGCTATTCATCTTTAGGCATAGGGCTAACACTCATTGTTCTTCTCAACACTAATGGTCGACATAAAGTTGCGTTCCTCTTTGAATAGTGATGGATTATTGACCTTTGGCTTACTTACTTACATACGTCTAAGAGGCTTCTAGTCCCTTGCTAAAAGAATTCTCTCTTGTCAACTTGTCAAGGATAAGAAACAATACATAGTACAATAGTAGCCAAACTCCTTAAGAGCTTAGGGTAGGTATACCCTACTTTGTTATGACCCTTATGCCAAAATTGACTACACTCTTATTGAGAACTCTTTGCCAAATGATAAGGGGCTCAGGCCCTACATACTAAGTCCTGCTCAGACCTTCAATTGTCAAAAGCTTCTTACTGAGTGTCGAGATATAGGCTCCTATTGGCTAAGTACTTCTCTTTTGGTCTACTACTAATACTTATGGCATTCCTTACTCATCTCAGCAACTTAATGCCGCCACATTATGATCCAGCTTAGCTATTACACCTAAAGATTCCTTAATGCGAGACCATTGACAAGCTACCACCTATCATTTTCACTTGACACTATACTATTTTCCCTTTTTGTTATTTGTCTTATTTGCCCTTTTTCGTATGTACTAGGAATCCCTTTTTTATGTATGCCTTTTTGTAATTTTTCTTAATTATAGTGTTACCCTAGGGACTTACTATAAATAGTCCCTTCTCTTTGTAGCCAGGATACATTCGTCTAAGAACTTTGAATATACTTGTTCTTATGAGATATCCCTCTCTAAGTCCCTTTTTATACACTCTTATATAGTCTTGTCGAGTAGCTTAAGATTAGTGGAGGGTAGACTTTAGCAGTAGCTTGTGCATTACATCAAGTGAAGTGCTAAGTCATGTTGTGTTCGTAGGTGAGTCATATCCTTTGAGTAGCTTCACATTAGCTACTATTTTCAATTCATCAACCTTCCCTTTTGTATTTTCTTTAATACTTCGAAGGACCCATTTGAATCTCATCTCCTACGGTAAGCCTTAGTGATAACTAAGCTCTTAGGTACATCAGATAGCTCAGTCCATTTGTCCTCTTTTAGCTCCTTTATTTCCTTATCAGTACTGTTTACTTCAACAGTTAGCAACTTACCTTGGATCATCATAGTTCTTCTATTTAAACATTGAGTGACCATGTGCTCAAATCCTTAGCATTTGAAACACTTGATCTCAGTCATCTTCTTGCTTGACCTTTAGCCTTTCTCAAACTTCCTCGGGACTTCCTTCTCTTCTACTCATGCAGTTTGAGTAGGCCGGGTCTCAACAACCTTAATTAGTTTCATTCGTACAGGTTTGCTCGGAATAGTTCGGCTACTACTAGGTCAGCTAACTATTGAGTCAGAACTTCTTCGTTTGATGCCTTTTTATCCTCTAGGTGGCTTGGATTGCATCATCAAGTGACCTCATATACATGGTTTTTAGGATATCTCCAATCTCATACTTCAATCCACTAATAAATCGAGACATAGTTTGGTCTTCTGGCTTGCTGACTTCACATCAGATCATTAACATCAAGAATTCCTTGACATAAGCTTCAGATAGTAGCTCGGCACAAATCCTAATTTCTCTCTTTATTTCATCCCAACTCCTAATTTCTCTCTCTCCTTCTCTTCGTCAGGTAGCTTGCAAGTTTTACCACCATAGGGTGGCATAATTAGTAAATTCTAACACAACAAGTCTGATTTTTTCATTATTAGATACTTTATGACATTCAAACTACTTCTCAATCTTATCTACCTAATATAGGTAGTCCTTGGCATCACTACTTCTAGAAAAGCTTGGAATACACATCTTCAACCCTTTAACTCTAGGGGCCCGAAAATTCCTCTCTTCAAGTTGATAATACTCCTTTGCTTTGTTATCTCCTCCTTCCTCTTCCTCCATGTCTTTAAGTTTTAGCCTGTGTCTAGCATCCCTATCTATTCCTTTAGCTTGAAGTGGTGGAGTTAAGGCATTAAGTCGACCAAACTGACTATTGTCTCACTCTTACTGCTCATGTCCTTTGGTCAGGCTATTCCTAGCTCGTTATATATCTTCTTAGATAATGGTCACCAAACTAGTCTATCCAATCGGTTATGCACTGATTAAGGTGTGAAGATTCTTTCTTGCCCTCAGCCATTTCAAGCACCACTTTCTTAGTTTCTTAAAGTTCCTTAAACACTTGAATCCAGCATTTTTGGTTACCTCAAAAATTGTTGTTGCTAAATTTCTTTCCATGAATAATAACAACAGATCAATAACTAATACTCTCAATACCAAGACAATTACATAACAAACAAACAAACAACCACACTCTGTTTTGTATAAGAGAAACAAGGGAAAATAGAGCATCGAATCTTCCTCAATACCTTTCTACTACACAAACTCCGATGTTAACAAGGAACTTCTAATCACTCGAAAATATGAACACCACTCGTAGAATTAAGTAACAAAATCTAGCTGTAAATGTAGTTAGGCTTCGACACTAAGATGATATGAATTCAAGGGTGAACACATGAAGCCAATACAGTATGTAACCAAAGGGGTGGGTCCAGATTGTGAGATGGTAATGGTAATCGAGGGTTGGGTAAGGTTTCTCATGCATCGATGATGAATATGACTCATCAACACCTCATACAAGCTTAAGTTACGCTTAATATGATACATAAGTATGGCTAGAGGTCACTTACCACTAGTCCACGCTAAATGGGCTAGATAAGAGTGGCTCAAGTGTAAGTAGAAGATCACTTAGCTCAAGAGAGTTTATTCAAAAGTTTAATGTATTCATTGTATATTCTTCTTACGGCTATTACAATATGCAAGTATTCATGGTACCTAATTAGGGTAAGTCTTAGGTTACAATAAATTATAGAAAAGGATTCCTACTTGTTGAGGAAAATGGGAATAATTTACAGGGGTAACAATGTAATCACGCAAAAAGAATATCTATTGGCTAAAAGGATAGTGTATGCATGTTTTACTCATTTTATGGTCCCAATGACATTGCTGGCCGACCAAAGGCGAGGTCCCGATCAGGTTAGGTTGGCATTGGCAATTCGGTAGATCGGATAGTTAGGATTGGGCAGGGGTTAGCTTAGGGGCAACTCATTTTTGGATCGACCTTGGATGATCGACTCTTGATAATGGTTACCTTGACTTCAGCACTGGTGAGGGCTTTATCCTAATTTGAGGCTAAGACTAATGTGTAGTAGAGGGGTCAGCTGAACATATCGGCTAGTTACCTCGGAAACTTCAAAGATGATGTAAAGAGCGAAGTAACTCAGTAAATTGAGCTTGGTTATACATTGCTCATCGGTACTCAATTCACCTCAAACAACTCTGTAAGCTAACTGAGCAAGCCTATAAGCTTAGAAGCATGTTATCAGTCTATAATCCCTATCAACTTCTATCGTTAGAAATCAATAGAAGCTTAAGAAATATCACATGCTATTATAGTAATACCCTTGGTGGATAAATATTAGAATTTCTTATTAATAAATCAACAAAGCAAGATCAATACTAGAAGAGTAAAGTAATTCACATAAAGAAAGTCATCACCCTTACCAATGAAAAGCTGCTTTGATAACTATACAATGAATCATGTGCTGAAATAATTACACATCAAAGCTTGATCACAATGACAAGTTTTTAAAATAAAAATAGAAAGAAAAGAGTATTTATATGTAATGATTTGGGAAAACATGATCACATAATGCAACTCAAACCCAATGTCTAAGATGTTACATCTATTGGGATATTAATAAGCAAACAAGAAGAGTTGCTACTAAGAGTATAATATTACAGTGGTAATTTACAAATTTGTTACTAAATGTGGTAGCTACTCCTAATAGAAACAAAAAAGGAACAACTATTGGAAGCTTCTCAATGATTCCTTGAAGAATATTGCAACTCGAACCATTGTTGACGATCAAATTTCAAATAATGAGAATGTGGAGTAGTAAAGAAAATCAAGGATGCCCATATTCATATAAAACTGAAAGTAAGTAACTACAAGATATCAAGATATTTAAACTTCGAAATCAATAGATGCGGATGATCTTGTTAAGATGTAAAGTTAGATTTTATATTTATTTGAAGGGCAAATAAAATATTATGGGTGAGATTTCTTTGGCAAGCAAATATTTGAAATCGAATTGAATATTCACCGAAATATGTTTGTATTAGAAAGTAATATATATTTTAATGATGTTCTAGCAAGATGAAGGTTTGAAAAAAATAGATTCGAAATGTTCATTTGAATAAGATATTGACAGATAATATACTCAGCACTTTGAGAAGATTTAATTCTAGATTGTTTTGAAAGGTAATAATAACATTAGTATCTCTTGGATATGGAGATGATTTAATCTTGATAGTTACTAGATTTGGAAGATATGTTGATATCTAGAATGGGATGTCATATACTGTGACAAAAAAAAAAATAGAATGGGATATGATATATACCAAAATGTTCTTTTTTTTTTTAAAGTGAAGATATTATGGATAAAGTTTTGATAAGAGGATATTCATAGAAGAGTTCAAAAGATTTATACCTTGATATTTTGAGAGATATGGCATACTATTTTGAAGTTTCAAATGGATGATTTGATAGACTTGAAAAAAAAAATTGTTGATGAGTCAATTAGCCAATATATGTGGGAATTTGAGATGCAATGCTTGATTAAGATATTGATATTTGAAAAAAAAAACATAAAGAAAGAGATTTTCTATGATTCCTAAACATGCGGAGTTAAATATGGTTCTCATTAAAAGCGTATTTAGATTGGTATTGAAATATTGTCTGCAAAGATTTCTTCGGCAAGTAAATATTCAAAGTTGGATTTGATATTAATCGGGATGTTGTTTGAATTAGAAAGTAAAATATTTTTTATAGAATGTTTGGGAAAGTAAAGGTTTTAGTAATACTCAAGGAGATCTAGTTATTCATTCCTTTTACATAGGAGAAGAAGACTTAAATAGAAGAGTTAAATTGTTCTCCTCACCCCCACAAATTTTAAGCTTAATAAAAACATTTTAGGACCAATACTGATGCAAGCAAGAAAAGCATACTACAAGTTGTTACTTCATTTGGAGTATATATGTGAATAAATAAATGAAGGGTGACTTGATCTTATTTTGCAAATGATTTTGAATGTGCCAACTTGTAACATACAAACAAAAAAAAATTGTCATATGAGGAAAGTGAATTCCACTAATCAAGATTGCAACTTGGAAATATAATCCAATAGATTTTATAATGGGAAATTTTTTTATCTACATGAGGAGTATCTAGACCTTTTATATTAGAGGGGTCATAAAGGATTTAGACATGATATATGAAAAAAAAAATGAAGATTTCACATGGAGATCTCTCGTGTAATTGAACCAAGTTAAAAAAAAAAAAAAAAAAACAGGGGTTTTTGAACTTTTTTTTATCAATAAAATGTCAATTTTGAGAGAAAGCTTTAAGAAAAATGGCCAACAAGTTATAGTAGGTGATGGAATTTGGCTTTGATAGGATGATGTAATCACAAAGCTATTGGCTTCATCTAGCATTTCATTTCTTTTTGAGCAACATATGCATAGGATATGAAGTTACTAGTTCATCTTAGTATATCGAAGCCGAGAAATAAGTTTAAATTTCCAATACGAAGCTAGTACACGAAGGGCAATTTAATGAAAAATCATCTTACATAAAGGAAATTATACATCAAAGAAGATTTATTTAATATTTTGCCTTAGGGTCAATGTCACTCTAGTACGCCCTTACGTAATTAGATGATATTAGAAGCTCACGCATTGAAATATACAATAAATGAATTTGTAGTGTTGACACTAGGCTTGTGTGCTCCAATCCTTCAATAAAATAAAGTCTCTAGCCATGGGAATGTTCTTGACAGTCGTACAACCACTTTACAACGTGCTTGCCTCAAGTAACAACTCGATTATTTAAAGCCATGTAAATGATGCCCAAAATACTTGCACTACATCTCTAGCCACATGCAAGCATTTATATAAGCATCCTTATTCCATTTGTACAACTTGCTTATGGCTTTGTTCTTAAATGCTAACCTATTACATAAACTCGCCCAAGTTAATGATGCACTAACATGATAGTCGGGACCTAACTAACTAAATTCTATCAATATGATGTTGCGCAATGGCCTAACAAGTCATATCGATCATTGGATGGGGCATCCCAAATCACCAACATCTACCCATACATTTTTTTTTTTTTGCCCTTTTCTAAGCATATGCATCACACGTTTATTTTGGTTCCACTTTTCATTAAGTTGATTTATTTACTATCCCAACAAAACACACCTAACAAACAAAAACTGCATACTTATACTTAAACAATTCTTAGTAGCTAAAAAAGATAGTACTCATTGCATTCTAAGTATAAGGCATAGCATAAGGTCAGTATTGAAACTTAGTGATCCTTACCTCAACATAATTTTATATTCATATATCAATTTTTATGGTTTGTAGCTATAATGAAAGGTTGTTTTCCTAACAATATTTACTAACCAAAACAACCAGCACATTTCTTCTACTTATTTATTTTATTTATTATCAATGTTTGTATTAATAGACACATGTTTTTTAATTATTAATACTACTATGTAATTATTAATCATTCATTATCATTAGTGCTTTATCAAGTTTTTAACTTCGTTCATTATTAATATTTTTTAGTCAAATCGTTACTTCTTCTATTATAAATTTTCGTTATCAGGGTATTACTTAAGCTATTATTTTTAGTTTTTACATAAGTGTTATCACTCTTTCCCCTTCCCCCCCCTACCCATGGTTATTATTAGTGTTTCTTGTTAAGTTGTTACTTTATTAATTATTGGTATTTGTAGTTTAGTTGTTATTTTATTATAGTTAAGTTATTAGTGGTTATTACTAGTATTTATATTCAATTTATTACTTCATTTATTGCTATCAATATTTAAAGTTGCATTGTGAGTCTATTTATTATTATAATATTGGTTATTAATACTAGTGTTATTATTATTAGTAGTTATTACTAATCAATATTTCTAGTTATTGTGTTTTTACCTTCTGATATCCTATTTATTAATTACAAAATAAATTTAAGGTCTTTTATCCTTAATATTATCTACATTTTAGTGAAATATGTTTCATCTAAATTTTAGCTAAACAAGTTAATTATAACATCTTATGTGTTATTTGTAAAATTAAATAAACAGATACATCATCATCATCATTATTATTATTTTATTTTTCATTTTTAAATAGGACCTCACTTTTATTTTGCACCGAAACATCTTATAACATAATATACTAACTATATCTAATGATAGCCTTGCATACAATTAGGCTAAATAATTATAAAAATTGAATATATTCTTTTATCATACACTAAACTTTGTTCTCTAGCTAAATTATTCATCAATTTCTCTCCTAAAACTTAGTTGCAAAAATCATTCACTATCATTTTCCCTAATCTAATATCAAAGCCTTTGAAACTCGCTATCATGATTAAAAAAATTCCCAAACATTTTTAATAAAAGTTATCAATAATACTTAGACAATATCTTACTTGCACCATATGAACAACCCACTCTTATAAAATTTTACAATAAAAAATTCTATGAGCAAACTAGTTCTTTTTTAACGAATCATACAACATCACATTGCTTTTTCTAAATTTGTTGTGAAATGATTGAAAACATTGCGATTTAATGACAACTTCCATAAAACTTCTTCTTCATCTTTTCTCTATATGTAATCCTATAATTTTGTAGATTGCTTACCAACCTCAAATCTCTCAACTTTTATAACAAAACTGAATGATTCCTTTAATCCATATCACATAATTTCCACTATATCACTAATTCACAATGTAATCCCTAGCAATCAATATTCTTAAGTTTTTGGCTAAGGTAAAATTATAAAGTTCCTATGCTATTAAAACACAAAATATTTCAATATTCAATAATCTACACTTCTTAAAATTGCAGAATTAAATGGTAGATCCTACTTCACAATTTCTATCTCTAATAATATAAATAAATCAACTGTATTAGATTTGGTTTTATAAGGACTAAACTCTAACCTATTTCAATTGAATCACAATTGCAAAGCTAGATATGGTCGCTATAGGTTATCAACAATACAATATATTCTAGAACTTATCCTTATAGTAATCCTAAAATTAGAACCTCTTATAATAAAAAATGAAAACAAGTCATTGTTGTAACTTCTTATGTCTTATTAATTACAAGACCTTAGATTTCAGGTGTTAGGCACCATTTTTAGTCAAGCAAATTGTGATTTTAATATCCTTTATCCAACCCCACAGTAAATTGTACTTATCATGACCCTGAAGATAGTGTAATAGTCACAAACCGCAACGTATGGATTAGAAGTAACTAATTATATACTTGTATTATTTGCCAGTTACTTCTAATAAGCACATTAAGCTTCAATACTAGAATAATCACAAAGTTTTATAGATTTAATGGTATTAAATAAAGCTCAAATATTATTACTTAATTATAAATTATAAACTTGATAAAGTAAAGTTATAAGTCTTTCAAATAAATACATATTACACATTAAATTAACATAGTTTACTTTAAATACACAAATTAATTTTCTGCAATGCTCTCCCTCAAGCCTACTTCCAAATCCTTATTCCTCACTAATGGTCTAGATCTTTTTGGATAGACCTAGTAGGGTTCCTATAAGAAACTAAAACTATAAGAGTGTAAGCTACAGCTAACTTAGTGAGTTATCTATTCATACTACCTTTCACCTAAATTAATTAATCAAGTAAATGCTATGTAATCAAACAAAATAAATGCAACAATACACGCAAAGCTTTAGTATCTGACATGTAGTCTAGGGAATTCTACCCCCCTAAACCTTGGGTTGAGGATTTCTTGATCCCATTAGTGTCTAGGCGTCCAATTTAATGTAGATGTCACTTAGCATAACATCCTTGGCCTCCATAAAATAGCCATAGAATCTTAATTCTCGACTAAACCAATACCCATGCTATCATAATGATCAAGAGATGATGCCCCTTGATCGGTCTTAAGAGAACCATATTGGTAACATTTTCCTTGACCTCACGAGAGAACCACTTTCTTGGTTATCTGGGAGAACCAGCAAATGTTTATCCTAGAATCAATATAATCCCCAAGAAGATATATATTTCGGTTAGTCAAAGGACCTAAAAGAAATGTTCACAAAGGCCATGTAAATAAGTCCCAAGAGAAGGATCTCTTAATCAATCCCAAGAAGGCCCAAATGAAATTAAGAAATAATGCCATCCTTAACTACCCAAATGATTAAGGAGTGATCAAATCCTTAATAGACCTCTAGATGCATGCATGCCTAAAACATAAGATTAGACATAGCCTCATCTAATGCATGTTCATCCTCAAAGTCACTTAGTTTGCAATAAATGAGAAAGGTTTTAGCCTTTCCATTCCATATATTACAATGGTGGCAACTATTGAGATTATGCAATATGCTATGCATGACTGCTTTTGTATTTAAATTTCAATATGCTTAGCTTTCATTTATTTTAGTAATTACACAATCACAAGAATCAAATCACATTACATCATAATCATCAATTATAGTTTTAGGAATAATTCTTAAATATTGTAACAAACAAATCAAACACATATGCTTCCCAAATACTCCAAGCAGAATTGGTTTACTATATATAAATTAAAGGTGCAACCACACCACAAACACATACAAGTGATAATCATTATAGATACTTACTTGGCCATTTCTTTATTCATCGTAATAATCTTCTAATAAATCTAAGTCGAAAGTACCTAAGAGAATAAAAGTAGTTGAGAACATATTTGATTACTAAGTTTTTAAGTTTTCTCTCTTAGGTCTTTTCGTTTTAGAAGTTTCTCATATGATATCTGAATGGTTCTCATTTGTAGTTCGAATACTTCATATGTCTATAAGGTCACAATCATGGTAAGTTTAATGGGTTGTGATATGTGAAATGTTTTAAGGTATGAATTTATCTACTTGTCTTAGTTTTTTACAATTTTAATCTTTTGTTTATAGAAACTCTTTTGGTTTCCATGAACTTCTTTAAAATAAGTAAAGTGTTTAGGAAAGCTTTCTTTTCTTGAGTAAACTTTAGGAATCAAATTATAAACTAGTCATAAAACAAAAGTGTTACTTATTTCAAGGACTTATGAGAAAATATTGTTTTTGAAAAGGACTCATTTGTTTGAGAACGTTTATGATTTGAATCAAAACAAAGTTTAAACATGATTTTGGTAAAGAATCTTGTTTTCTTTTAGAAAACATAAGAGTTTTTAATTGAACTTGAAGCTCTTTTTATTTTGAAGTTAGAAGACTTATCGTGTTTCCATAAATAAATTTCCCAAATGTTGAAGAAAAGAAGTTATAAATAGTCTTCACGTATAAAGTAAAATCAAAATGATTTGATAGCGATGTTAAAGCTTACCTTTATCATGTTGGAAGAAATGACTAAGGAATCTTTTAAGAATGGTTGATAGGACCTAGATTGGAAAGGAAAGAAAAGGAAAGTTTGTTGTGGAAAATGGAGACAATGTTGGTGGTCTAAAAGTTAGGTAATGGGGCTATTTATAGAAATAAGTTAATTTAGCTTATTTAAGAAGATTGTGATTACTTAAGATAATTAAGTATCTTTTTAGCTCCTTATTAGAATTATATGTTGACTTAATTAGCAAATGAAGTCTTCCTTCTTCTAGAAATGACGTCTCACATTAAAGAATCGTAGGACAATATTTTTCTATTGTATTGATGTGTTCAATTTGTTCATCATCTATGACATCACTTCATCAATTTAATTTTTTCCTCTTATTCTTCTGGAGTCCTATGATGTAACATCACTTCATCAATTTAATTTTTTCCTCTTATTCTTCTGGAGTCCTATGATGTAAACATGAATTATTTAGTAAATGATTTACCAAAACCATGGTTTCTTAGTGTACTTGCTATAGTCTTTAAGCATTTAGTTAGGTTAGTATGTGTAGTGACAATTATAGTTTGCATATGATAATTATTTCTTAGTTAAAGGTCTTGATTACATCATATGTGCTAGGTTATATTTAAGTGATAATTGGAAGACATTAAAATTTGTTAGTTTGCTTTACCTTTGGCGCCTACTAGATGACTTAAAAACACATTCCACACATGTTTCTTTCTTCTATAAGCATTATACATCATCCCTTACCTTATCATCTATCTTAGTCAAATTTCTTGTCCCACTTTGCTTCATTTTCTTTCGGATAGTCCTTTAGTCTACCCTTAGTCTTTTCATTATGTGTGAAATTAGGAAATTGAAAGACATCTTGGTGCCACTTGATGATGAAGACTTGTCTCCCTTTCTTTTCAAACTTGTTGATAAGATTGTATATATCTTTAGTTCTTAATTATTTAGTAGATGTTTTAGTGATGTACTTAGCTTATGTAAAGTTTTTTATGTAAACAAAACTTCCCTTTCGTTTGTTTTCTATAAGAATTAATTTACTTGTCTTGTTAGTTTTCCTAAGTCTCTTAAATTAGTTAGTAATCTTATGTTGACTTTGGTTGACCAATTGTTTCTACTATTAACTTGTCAATTCTATGATTATTTATAAGGAATAAAGGTGGTTCATATCTCTATTTATAGGTATGCTAACAAATCTTGATCCTATCTCTCAAATCTCTCTTAGTAACTTTTTCCCTATCTCCATCATATTTCTAAATATGTCTAAGTGATTAACATTGTGTATACTAAAGTTTTTAGGGGTTTACTTTCTTCTCTCCTTAAATAAGTTTTGTCCTCAAAACTTTAGTCCTCAAAACTTTAAATCGTACTTGATTCTTCGAATAATTGTAGATATCATTTCCATACTTCATCCTCTACTTCCTAAGTAGCTTCTTCTTCTCCATGATAACCCCATAACATTTTTATAGAACGTATTTCTTTGCTTCATAACTTTTGAGTCTTCTAATCCAGGATTTTGATGTAGTGCTCTTTATATGTTAGGTTAGGCTTTAACCTGATGGGTTCTAACTCGGTGACTCAATTTGGATCTATTATATGTTTTTGTAGAACAGAAATGTGAAATACATTATGAATACCTAATAGGCTTAGAGGTAGAGTAAGATGACATGCCAGATTGCCTACTTTTTCTAGAATTTCAAAGGGTCCAACATAGTATGGACTTAATTTTCCTTCAATTTTTACTTTGTGAGTACTCTTGAATTGGGTTTATTTTTAAGTACACATGGTTGGAGACTTCAAATTCCATGATTCACCTTTTAAGGTTAACCCAACTCTTTAGTCTATCTTGAGCTTCCTTCATTCTTCTTTTAATAATAGCTACCTTAGTTATTGTTTCTTAAATCAGTTCTAGCCTTAAGGCTATCACTTCTATACCGTCCTAAAATAATGGTGGCCTACACTTCTAACCATAGAGAGCTTCATTCGAGGGCATTTGTATGGTTGAATGGTAGTTGTTATTATAGGCAAATTCAACCAAAGGAAGATGTCTATCCCATCTTCCTTGAAATTTCATGATGCATGCATGCAGCATATCTTCCAACATCTATATAGTCCTTCTAGATTGCCTATCTATTTGTAGATGATATGCTGTACTAAAATGAATTCTGGTACCTAACTCCTTTTGTAGATGTACCGAGAATTTTGAAACAAATCAAGATCCTTGTTGAAAACAATCCTAATAGGTATGTTATGTAACTGAACTATCTCCTAAATATATATCCTTACTAGTTTTTCCAAAGGATAAGTCATGTTGATCAAAAGAAAATGAATTGATTTAGTAAGTCAATCTATAATGACCTAAATCACGTCATGTCCAACTGGAGTCTTGGGGAGAGAGCTTACAAAGTCTATGGTTACTTGGCCTCATTTCCATTCTAGAATCGATAGTGGTTGTAATAGTCCTTGCGGCCTTTGGTATTTTACTTTGATCCTTTGCCATGTTTCTCACTTTGCCACATATTCTGCTATCTTCTTACCAATAATTCTATTTCAAATCCTACTACATTTTAGTTCCTCCTAAATGAACTATATAGCCAGAATAATGGGCTTATTTTAGGATCACTTTCTATAATTCTTCATTTTAAGGTACACACAACCTTTTATCTTTCTATATAGACCTATCTTCTTTAATATTGAAGTTAGCGTATTTTCCTTGTTATTTGCTTGACTTAATTGAATTCATGATAGGGTCTTCTTATTAAGCCTCCTTTATTCTATTTATTAGTGTAGGCTCAATTGTTAAATTTGCTAACTCTATATTGAGTTCATGCCAACAGAATCTAGGATTCAATCTTTCAAACTCCTTAAGAAGCTCACTTTGTTCAATAAGTAAAGATGCAATTTTTGCATAATTTTTCAAACTTAATGCATTTGCTATCGCATTTATCTTACCTGGGCAGTAATCAATGGTTAAATCATAATTCTTAATGAGTTCTAACCATATTCTTTACTTCATATTTAGTTCCTTTTGAGTGAACAAATATTTGAGACTCTTATGATTAGTGTACATTTCATATTTCTAACCATATAAATAATGCCTTTAGATTTTCAAAACAAATACTACCACAACAAGTTTTAAATCATGAGTGGGGGTAAATCTACTCAAGCAATTTTAATTGTCTGGATGCATAGGCAATTACTTTACCATTCTACATTAATACACATCTTAGACCATTTCATGAATCATTGTTGTATACTACAAAAGGTTCATTACTATCAGGTAATACCAATATTGGTGCAATGACCAAGCATTGCTTTAATTCTTGAAAACTTTGGTCATGTTCATCAGTTCAAATGAACTTCTCATTCTTCTATGTTAATTGGGTTAAGGGTTTAGCAATCTTTGAAAAGTCCTTGAAAACTTTCTATAATAACCTACTAATCCAAGAAAACCTCTTACCTTAGTAACTATTTCTAGCCTTTTTCATTCTATAATTACTTTAATCTTTTCAAGATCTACTGATATTCTTTAACTAAAGATCTTATGTCTAAGAAAAGATATATCATTCAACTAGAATTCACATTTCAACAACTTAGCATACAATTGATTATCATGCAAAATTTCCAATATTACCCTTAGATGTTCTTCATGCTATTTCTGAGTTGACGAGTATACCAAGATATTATCAATAAAAATTATCACACATTTGTCTAATATGGAATGGAATACCTAGTTCATTAAATCCATGAATGCTACAAGAGTTTTCGTTAATCCAAAAGGATTTACTAAAAATTAGTAGTGACCATATCTAGTACAAAAAGCAATCTTAGGTACATCTTCTGGCTTAATTCGTAACTAATGATATCCTAACCTTAAATCAATTTGAGAAAATACGTTGACTTCTTGTAATTGATCGAATAGATCATCTATACATAGTAATGGGTATTGTTTTTTATTATTAATTGATTTAATTCTTTGTAATCTATACAAAGTCGTAATGAACCATCCTTCTTTTTCACAAATAACATAAGAGCTTCCCAGAAAGATATACTGGGTCGTATAAATCATTGGTCCAACAACTGTTGTAATTGCTTCTAAAATTCATTGAGCTTAATAGGAGCTATCCTATATGGAGCTTTAGAGATAGGTTCCATTCCTAATATTAATTCAATTGAGAAATCTATCTCTCGTTTAGGTGATAATCCATGTAATTCCTTAAGAAATACATTTGTAAATTGCTCTACTATTCGAATTTCATTAAGGTCAAGTTTATCCTTCTCTCCTTCTACATCGTAATCTAAGTACCATTTCCGTGTTAGGTGCTCACTACTTTCAATTATATATATTAAACTTAATTCTTTCTATTTCCCTTTTATAGTTTCTCACACAAAAGTTACTCTAGTTCCATTTAGAGCATTAAATACTACCTCTTTTCTATGACAATCCATCATAGCTTGTACAGATAACATCCAATTCATTCATAATATCACTTCATACTTCTTTATTGGAAGAATGATTAGATCTACTTTTGACTCTTGTTAAATATCCTAATAAGGCAGTACTCTAATACTTTGTTAGTAATTATCACATACCCTGCTCGTGTCTTAACTCCAAAGTTACTAGCTAAGAGGTTTTTTATCATCTTTAGTTGATCTACAATTCTTGTTGTAATGAATGAATGTGTAGCTCCAATGTCAAATAGGGTATATATAGGAGCATCACATATCATGATATTTCTTGGGAAAAATTTATATGTCTCTTAGAAATTTTTATTATTTTTAGTAATTTTGTGTTATTTATTGGTTTTTATATTCTTATAGTCTTAATAGATAGATTATTAACCTATAACCAATTCATTATCTTCCATGTCATAGGCATCCAATGCAGCAAATTTTGCTTCATATTCATTCATGTCTTAATACGTTCTGTCCATATTATAGACCCAAGCAGTTGTCTTTAGACTTATGGCTTGGCTTGATCCTTGACTCGGCTTGATAGCTACTAGTCATGTTACAAGTGTACTGGGTTTTTTTCATTCTAAGCAACTTATTGAAAGGTGTCGAACGTTTTTGCAAATGAAAGATGGATTGTTCACCATCTTAAGGAAATCTATTATCTTGTGATCTTTGGTCCCACAAAAATAACACTTGTTTTTCCATTATGGACATTCCTTTGGATATTTCTTTCCCTTACACTTCTAACATTGCACATTAATGCTTCCAACCACTTTTCCACTACGTATGGTTGGTGGGGGACATGTGAATGGCCTCTTCTCCTTGGGATTTATATGCTCTTCTTATGTACCTCCTTTTCCTAATATTATTCCCCTCACCTTCAACCTTTCTTGTTCCCTTTTCTCTATAATCTCTAATACTTAAGCTTTTTCCACCAGCTCATTAAAAGTACAAACTTCAAACTCTTCTAATCTTTATTGCATCTCTATCACCAATCCATCTTGTAAATACTTACATTTTTAATTCATCACTATTTTGGTATGATTCAAGAGCAAATTGTAATTATCTACTAAATTAACTCTCATATTGGTCAATACTTCTTCATCCTTGCTATTAGGGAAATGCTCCTTCAAAAACTCTCTTTTGAAGGTAACCCAAGCTAGGGGTTGAGTTAAGGATCTTTTCTTAGATTCCCACTATGTTTGAGCTTGCAACTTAAGAAGATATGTTGTATGGTTGACTTGTGAGTGAAGTAGAACTTAAAGTGTATCAAATGACTTTTCTACTTGGGAAATCCAATCCTCGGCTTCATCAAGTTTCCCAAATGTTCCATTAAAATACTTGTTGCAATTAATAAATTCTAGCAACATATTTTGATGTTGCCTTGGTATTGGTGCCTCATCTCTATTGGGTAATTAAACTTCCTTTAGTACTATTGGTGGTTGTTTAGGTATCAACACTAAGAGTTGTTGTCTTGCTTCAATAAAATTTCTCAGAAGTTTAGTTTATTGACATATTGCTTCTAATACATCAATAAGCTTGTCAAGTAATAGTACAGGAATGCTTGTCCTTAGTGTTTTAGGAGTTGTGTTTTGAAGTTGTCAACTTTGGCATCTATTGCTGCATATAATAAACAAAGCTTACTTAATTACTTTAGAATTCATAAACATTATCATAAAACAACAATCATAACATAGTTTTGCATTACATAAGTTATTTAGGATAATACATTGCAGTCTATTGCTACATTATCATTCAACTTACTAATAACTTAACAACATTACAACATTGTTTATTTAATACAACAATAGTAGAATCATACTACTTCTTTTGCAGATTCTTCGATAGTTGCGTTATTCATAAAACCGACCACCTCAAATTTTGCTTGGATATTCTAAGGTAGCATCATTACTTACCTATGTAGCTTGTCCATCATCCAACCTGGAAGAAGAGTCATCATTTTCACAGAAATTCATCCACTTATCTCAAAGTTTGGTGGAAGGAAGATTCAAATCAACATCCATATGTAGAGAACATAAGGATTCACTTACACATACAATTGGGTAGTTAGGGAGATAGCCTTCAAAACCATGTGGAATGAGAGGCGTGTTTATCTCAGAGAAATTGTTTTGAGAGTCAAGTTGATTACACCTACAAGGTGGAAAAATATTAGTCAAATTGTGTAGATCTTCATACCAACTTTCCAAATTGTATCCTTCTTATTTGGTTTTAGAATCTTAGTTCGTCATTCTGCTCCCTCTACTTATCTTAAGAGCACCTAGGTTGGTCTCAAATTGAGGAGTTATACTCGTTTAAAGGTCTTGTGAGTAATTACTCTAATCTCTTTCAATACTTATTATGTTCAACTCATGCACTACGAGGTATCAGAAAGATGTGGGATTTGGTGTTTCAGGTTTAAGCATCAATGAGGGAGGTCTAGTTAACTATATCCTCTTCTCACAAATCTCTTCCCAGCTTAGATTATCAATAATCAAGTTAACGTAGTTTACCTTGGTATCTTTAGCATAGACTAGAGTTGAGGTAATTGTAGTTCATACCTCAAAATCTAAAAGATTTGGTCTCTTACTTCTAGAGACTAAAAAGACAATGTCTTTAACTTTTCCTAATTAACTATTTTGAACAACATAGGTTTCTAACCTATAAATGTACTCTATAGGAGTTACTTGTAAGATGAAGCTTTTGTCTAATTTGTCAATTACTCGGTCCCATGTGAGTCAAGTCTGCTTCTCTATTTTTCCAGTATTTCATTGATGGATTTTTCTATGTTATGGAGGATGAGATCTTCATTTAGTACACATAATTTGTGATGATAATCAACTAAGGATTGTCCTTCAATCAATAAAAAATCATCCCAAAAATTGAGGTTAGTGTTATAGTCCATCTAAAACAAAGAAATCATAATTTAGTAATAAAACTATGTTTATTCTTATCTCGGTTCTACCCATTCTCATTTATTTGACTTATTTCATTACTTTTGCTTATTTTTAATATTTGAAACATTTCTCTAATATAAAAAAAAATCTACTATGACCCTATGGACAATCGAGTAATGATGTACTACTATGTATAGATTAGAAGTAACAAATTATATACTTGTATTATTTATTGGTTACTTCCAATAAGTACATGAACATCAACACTAGAATAATGACAAAGTATTATAGATTTCAGGGTATTAAACAAAGCTCAAATATTATTTTACTTAATTATAAATTACAAACATAATAAAGTAAAGTTACAAGTCTTTCAAATAAATACACATTAATTAACATAGTTTATTTTAAATACACAAATTAATTTCCTTGCATTCTTTCCTCAAAGCCTACTTCTAAATCCTTATTCTTCACCAACTGTTTGAATCTTTCTAGATAGGCCAAATAGGGTTCCTACAAGAAATCAAAACTATCGGGGTATAAGGTACAGTTAGCTTAGTAAGTTATCCACTCATACCACCCTTCACCTAAGTTAATTAATCAAGCAAATGTTATCCAATCAAACAAAGCATATGCAACAATACATGCTACCATCTAGTATTTAGTATGTAGTTTGGGGAATTTTTCCCCCTTGACCTTGGGTTGAGGATTTCTCAGTTCTACTAATGTCCAAGCATCTAATTTAACATAGATGTCACTTAGCATAACATCCTTGGCCTCTATAAAACAATCGTAAAATCTTAATTCCCGGTTGAACCAATACACATGCTATCATAATGATCAAGAGATGATGCCCCTTAATCGGCTTCAAAAGAACTAACTTAGTAATATTCTCCCTAACCTCACAAGAGAATCGATCTCTTAATTGTCTGAGAGAACCAACAAATTTTTATCCTAGAATTAACATAATCCTTAAGAAGATGGATCTTCTAGTTAGCTAAAGGAACTAAAAAAAATGTTCACAAAGGTTATGCAAATAAGTCACAAGAGAAGAATCTCTTAATCGATTCCAAGAAGGCTTAAATGAAATTAAGAAATAATGCCTCCTTTGACCATTCAAATGATCAAGGAGTGATCAAACCTTGATTAGCCTCTAAATGTATGCATGCCCAAAAAATAAGAGCGGACATGGCCTCATCTAATGTACGACTATTCTCAAAGCTACTTAGTTTGCAATAAATAAGGAAGATTTTAGCATTTTCATTCCATGTGTGATAGTGGTAATAATTATTGAGATTATGCAACATGCAATGCATGATAGCTTTAGTATTTAAATTCCGATATGCTTAGCTTTCATTTATTTTAGTGATCACACAATCACAAGAATCACATCACCTCATAATCATCAACTATAGTTTTGGGAATAATTCTTAAATATCTTAACAAACAAATCAGACACATATGCTTCTCGCATATCCCAAGCAGAATCAGTTTATTACATAGAAATTAAAGGTGTAACTACATTATAAGCACATACAAGTGATAATCATTGTAGATACTTACCTGGCCATTTATTTATTCATCGTAATAATCTTCTAGTAGATCTAAGTCAAAAATACCTAAAAGAATAAAAGTAGTTGAGAACATATTTGGTTAGTAAGTTTTTATGTTTTCTTCCTTTAGTCTTTTCGTTTTAGAAGTCTCTCATATCATATCCAAACAACTCTCATTCATAATCCAAATAATTCATATGTCCATAAGGTCAAAGTCATGGTAAGTTTAATCAGTTATGATATGTGAAATGTTTTAGCACATGAATTTATCCACTTGCCTTAGTTTTTTACTATTTTAATATTTTGTTTATAGAAACTCTTTTGGTTTCCCTGAACTTCTTTATGATTAAAATTCTAGTAGAAAACCAAGATTTCTCTTAAGCTTCTTACACTATTCTTGTAATTCTCCTGAGAATCATATGTATAAATATTAAAATCCTCTTCATCAAGGAAAAAAAATGATTGTGTAAGAAAAGGAGATTGAAGTCAAATGTCTCTCTTCCCTATAGTGGGTGTTGTAGCAAGAGTAAAATCTCTCTTCTTTTCCCTCCTTATGTACTTAGATTTCTAAAGTTTGATTTAGGTATATGGTTCTATGGTGAAACCACCCCTATTGAAACACACCATTTACCATTAAAAATTATTAAAGCCCCAGTAATTAATAGCATTCGTGTTTTTTTTTTATTTTTATCAATTAATAAAATATGAAAGTCACATGATTAGTTTAGCTCAATATTTGTTTGGACATGAAATATACTAATATCACGCTTGGTATGTGAGAATGATTTGGAATAAAATTAAGATTGAAATGTTAAAATCGATTCTTGTATTTAGAAATGTCTACAGAATTAAATGGAATGTATATTAAGTGTATTTGTAAGAAACTATCATAATTATAAGATGTCATAATTAATTTAGAGGTTAAGTAAATGTAGGTGGAGTTGGAATCACATTTTTACCTTCTTAAGGTAGAGCTAAAATTTCCTTAAAGTTGGATTGACTCGTTCACTTCAGTAAATGGAATAATTGGGAAATATAATTAGGATTCCTAGAGAATGGAATAAGAGTGTAATATTTATTATTTTGTTTGGTTGAATTAAAAAAAAAAACTATGGAATAGACCTATAATAGAACTCTAATTACTAGATTGCCCTTCATTTTTCCTCTCTCTCTTACTCTTTTAATGGCTAATCTAATTGTGGGATAATGGCTAAAGGGTATGTAGGTAAGCATGGTATGATGGATGCTTTAACCATAGATGAGCATAGTGGTTGATGTGGTGTTTGACCTGATTGTAGATGAGTGTAATGTGGAAATGGATAGTCATGCTCATGGTTGGTGTATAGTATTGGTCGTAATCTAATTGGGAATGGCTGTGCATCATGGTTGGTATATAGTGGTAGTCGTGATTTGATTAGGAATGGCTATGGTCATGGTTTGTGTACAATCACTAATATGACAAAGGTGAGTGGGTAGTGTGGTGGTGGTATATAGTGATGAGTGGGTGGTGTCTTCGTGGTGCTGTTGTCCATACGATGGAGGTTGGTGTTTGATGGTGTTTGGTGGTCGGTGGCAATCAGTGTTGGTGGTGATTAGTGTTGGTGGCGATTAGTGTTGGTGGCAACCTTGTAAGGAGTGGTGGTAATCCGTCGTTTGGAATATTATGTGAGGTCAATTTAGAGAAAGTTTATTCATATTGCAAGGAATAAGGATTCATAAGTTAAATCAAGAAATCTCTATTACTTGATTTTAAGTAGTAGGGATTCTTATTGAATTGTAATTCTAAAATAAAAAAACTTAGTGAATGGTGTAATAAAAAATAAAGGGAGAATAGAGTTTTGCCCTTCCCCATAAGTGAATGGACAATTAATGTCTATGCAATCTATTGTTAATTCTTACATTTTTAATCCAAAAAGGAATAGTTCCATATGTGCTTATTAAAACTTAATCTAAAACTAATTGATGAATTACTCTTTCTTATCAACTTAGCTTAGTCTTTTCACAATTTGAATGAAAAGAGAAGGGGATAAGGAGTATTAAGTGATGTTTGAGGATTAGAGGGATATAGAGTAGAGCTCCATCTAAAGGAGATGCCATGAAGTTTACTCAAAAAAAATGAAGCATGAAAATATTTCAATATTATAGATTAATTAATTAAGCCCATAAGAGAGAAGCATGCAAATATGCTTCATAAGTATAAGACAGTATTTGGTTAGTAAAATTAGATAATATAAGGAGAATTTGACAGCACACTACAAAAAAATGTAGTATAGGTTACTGATCAGTATTAAAATATTGAATTTGTAGGGGTAAATTTTAGTTGTAGTTATTTTATAAGTTAAAATTGGCGATTTGGTATAGATCCAATAGGACAAAGCCAACATAACATTTCATGGAAATAAAGCTAGAATAAAAGATAGGTAATCCGGCTTATCTATGTTACGACTTCCTTCATTGGAAGTGCATCAAATAGGATAATGGTCTTCCATGTATGTTTTAATATGAAACCACTCTCTTATATATGGCGCACTCCTAGATATATACGCCTAATTTTACTCGACATTCTGGTTTCGTCATTCAGTGAGCGTGTCCACATTGAAGAATACTGGTCGACAAAATTAAAAGACGGGCCACCATATTGATCTGCAGGCGCACAACGTGCAGACTCACCATTCTTTATTACCAATGAATGGGCCACGCATCAATTCTTTCTGGGAGGGTCTGTGTTCATTTCAAATGGGGGGAAAAGGTTAAAAAAAAACAGGACCGGTCTTGCTATTTTCCAGAGTTGGTAGTTTAAAAAAAATAAATAAATAAATAGAAAGGTCACGGGGAGACTTATGATAGACAAGTGGTCTGACTCTATTATTTTCTATTAACAAAAATTTCCTCAAAAGGACCTAATTTTTCTTTAGTTTCCCCCTTTTTCTTTTTTCCTACAACAAAGGATGACTCATTCAACGGCAAAATAAACATATACACATATACTGGTGGTCTTACGACCACCTTCGTCCCGCAAATACACATGCACAAGTCTTTGAACAAAAAACTGCTTTACATTCCTCAAACCTCCATAGCCCAGCACAACATTTTTTTTTTTTAACAAACATAAAACCTTTACGGTAGGTTCTTCAAAAATTAAAATTTGCCAGCTAGTTGATCTACCACAGTTGCAATACTTTTTTCCCGTAAGCACAAATTGCAGTCTCATATCCTAATCCCAATTTTTATCCCATTTCAAGATCTATGTTTTCAAAATTTTATTTCCTGACCTAAGGTTTTAAAAACAGATTAAGTAAATCATCTATCTTGCAATGGAATAAACAATTAAAAAATAAAAAAAAGGAGATATCGAGAGAGAGAACAATGGAAGGACCTTAATTATTTTATATAATTTATTACCTATATCATTTTATAATCTTTTTTATTTTCATGCTAGTTGAGAGTAATGGAAATCCTATTTTAATTAATTTTTTGAAACTTAGGTCCTCAAATAAGGAAAACAAATACAAATTTTGAAACGAAGATATAGTTATAAGTTCTTTTAGTGTAATTTTCCTTTTTCTACCGAGTGGATCCGTTCTGAAGGGTGAAAAGCATGGTTCCAAGTGGCTTGTAAGCAGGTAAGTAGCTGGTAAGTCTAGCTCATTTTTTATAGGGCTGGAGCAGGTATTTCTAATTAAGTTTATTAGAATGGTTAATAATGGAGTTGATTACTTCAAAGTCTACTCTAATGTATACGTTACAAAAGTGAACACACAAATTCGTTTTCTATTTATGTGATGTGGATTTTATTTAATTATTATTGTAAATTATGCATTTTGTATGCCCTATGCGATTGACGGCCTAACTAACAATTTGAATCAATTAATGAATTAGCACTATCGAATCGCAACACGAAGTAACATAGGCATAACATGTTCCATGCTGACAGTAGTTACACTTACGCTACTAATAGACTCAGCAAAAAAATTGCGAACACTCTCAACTTGGGGTGTCTTTTCATGGCCAAGCACTCCGATATAGAGTTTCTTTGGCTAGTAATTTTAGATCAGACTTGTGAATCTATACATAATATGACACTATTATAAATGGATTTGGGTTAATAAAAATCAAAATGAATAATAAATTGACCAAATCTAGAACCCCTTTAGTAAACATGTCCCGTAAACAAGTCGGAAGTCCAACTGCGAACCTATTTATCATTAATAATTATATAATACTAACACTTGATTTTATTTTATTTTTATTTTATTTTACTAACTACTCATAATAATTTTTTATTTTTATGTTAGTTTAGGTTTCTAACACTTTTTTTGGCTTTTATTCTTCCACTTCCTAGCCATAGATCTTACAAAGCTCATTCTTTTGTCTTATTTTAGTCAATTTCTAAGTACTTCCTTGGTTAACATTAGAATTCACAAATCTCATTGCCTTCTCCATCCCTCTTGGTAAGTTATAACATATAACGGAGTAAATGTTTAAGAATTACATCATTTGAGCATGTTATCTACAAAAACCTTTAGTAAATTATAAATATAACTAAGTAAATGTTTACTAGAGAATTATATATATATATATATATATAATGAAAATTATACGGAACAAGTTTAGGAAGGCTTATTGATATCAAATTGATCATAGTAGTTAGGTGTTCACTTATCCCAAAAGAAAAAGTAAGAAAAAAAAGGGTAGAAAAAGATAAAAGAAGGAAAATTACTAGAATAGTGTCGCAATAAATGGATATGAAGTATTTTTATTAAATCTATAAGTATTTCATAAATTTATTTTTAACTTTTTTATCGATAAATGGGTTCAACCTAAATACAAGACATGTTAATGAAATGAGTCAATTTATGAGTTTAGGTTTCAAATACGATTAATAAACATATCATATTATTGGTTGGGGTTTTCTAGACATGAACTTGTTTGAACACAAATATAAGACACGACACGACACGATAACACATCTATCCTAATTTCTTTTCATTAGTGGGAGTTTCTTGCGAAAGGAACTACTGTCTCACAAGCACTATATTTGGCCTTGTTTTATTTTAAAATACAAGTAAATAAAAAAGCATACAAAAACTAAAATAACTTCAAGAAATGTGAGACTAACAAACACTTCAAAATATTGATAAAAAACATTTAGAAGGACCTTAAAGATAAAAAGTAGAGGTCCATGAGAAGAAAAGTTACTTTAAGATATTGATGTGGGATCATAATGACCTTATGATGATCGTTAGGGTTTGAGATAATAATAATAATAATAATAATAATAATAATAATAATAATAATAATGCCTTAATGTAATCTACATATATTATAAGACCTAATGTACTCTTGGCTCAAACAATAAAAAAATAGAGCAATGTTACGATCTATACTTGAACTTTGTCCTTTCTTTTTTATTATACACTTAAACTTTTAGACCGCTTTATTATATACCTAATCAAAGTTTCTTATATCATTATATATATCTCTATTATCTCAAGTTGACTCCATCAATAGAGTCAACATCATCATCCAATTATTATAGGACACATGTTTTTTAATTTTAAATTTCTTAATCACATTCTCCTTTTTCTGAGTCAACCATTCATGTATGGAATAGATCAAAACACACGCCAGCAAAATCGGAAAAAGAAGAAAGAAACTAATAAAACTAAAACTAATAAACAAAAAGAGGGCAATAAACCGAAAACTAAAATCAAAGAATAAAAACATTACCCTTAGACCTCTTTCGCCAAATTGAACGCCACTTCCTGTAGTCTAAACAATCTCAAACAAATTGTCCTAATCTAACACATTATCTATATCAAATGGCCCAAATGTTAGAATCCTACAAATTGAAACCCTAAGTCCTTTCACCTTGAACCAATGAAACCTTAGAGATGGAAACCCTCAACAATACCTTAAAAAGTCTCTCTTATACGAATTACTTTTTGGTAAGGGAGATCATAAGACCAAGGAACGATGATGGCAAGAATGAAACTGTTTCTATCATGGCTTATTTTACTCATTTCGTTTAAGATAGGGTGTAATGTCATCTAGAAAAAAGATGTCTTTATGAGTTAGGGTTTTGTTGTTTACTATTGTTATTGGATGATTTAGTGTTTCTTGTGCTATCGATTCTTCCTATGGCTCGAAAAAAGATGCTATCTTTGTGCATTTTGTTTATTTGTTTGTTTTTATTTATTCCAGTAGTCCCAAGTTGGAATATATAAGTAAAACTACAACTTTATATGTTAGGTGATTTCTCCAATCTAGTGGTCCCACCTTAGGGAGAATGCATTCATTGATGTATCTATTATAGATTGTTGTCTGCTTCACAATATCATTTTTAACTCGTTTGTGATCAAAACATTTGCCGTTATAATTTTTTTTTTTTTTTGACAATCTTTATATGCTGTTCATTGATATATGTCTGCTTCACATGTTATTATTATAATAATATATTTTTACTTATGCTAAATTATTAGAATTTACTAGTCATTTGCTAACTTTAGAGTAGCTATTATTTTAGGCAAATCTAATCATTCATCTCTTAGCGAATTTGATGGTAAAGTGAACAACTGATGTAGAACGGAGGAATGCAGATGCAATGGACAAAGGAAGTCTAAAATTAGAAAGCTTTAAATATGTGCCTGTGCAAACGCATTTTGGTTTTCTTTTCTTTTTTTTTTTTTTCCATAAGACTATGAAATTCCAGTAGCTGTGTTTGTAGCCTCTTAGATAGCTGGCCATAGGGTCTTTTTATGCTTTTACTTGGCAGATTAATTGTAAATGTTGTTACTCTATTTGTGATATTTAGGTTGTCTAGTACGTCTTTTTTGTGCTTCTACTTGGCAGATTAAATGCAAATGTTGGTACTTTATTTGTAATATTTAAGTTGCCAAGTATTCTAACTACAAATGTCCAATTGTTTCATATTCGAGGGATTTATTCGTGCAAAAATTTGATGCAATAGTGATTATCATTCTTGTCATTTTATACTTACTACAGAGAGGAGGCAAAAGAATTTGCATAAGCACTTTCTATGTAATTGAAACTTTTACTGTCCAAATCTGAGGTGGAAAATTAACAAGTTCGATGAATGAAAAATTATAATGTTCATTTTGAAAGGTAAAGTTTTGGTACAACTGACAAGAAGAATATATTGCCATCAAAATTCTTCCAACTATGGTACACAAATTGAAGATAAACAATCACAATTTAAATGGTTCCTTCTTAGAAGAATGCAAAGTATACATGCCCAATAGTTTCCGTACAAACTATCACATCATAAATGAACATCTTCATAAACAAAAAATTACTAAAAAGAAAAAAATTGAACTTTATAGATGAGAAAAAATGTAGATATAGAATCAAAATATCTTGTCATTCTTGAGACACCCATAAAACCTCCTTCGTACATTTGCTTTTGTCTTTGCTATTGATACCCTATCCCTTAAGCTACATTTGCAAGTTGCAACCAAGCCACATTGACTATGGGAGGACTTTGATGGGCCTACATAATGCAAAGACAAGATAGTCTCCTTACACATAATTCGATGAATTAACAAAGATTTGATCATTGTCATAGATTATCTTTTTAATTTGACTTTGCTATCCCAAAATTAGGGTTTTGAACTTTTAAGGTTAAGGTTTTATCTTTATGGAAGGGAAGAGGAGTAGGTGCCTTGATTTTATGGTTTATGTTCCAATGAAGGAAACAAGATAAGAGTAAGCTTATAATGACATGCATAAGGATAGTTAGGGTTTGGGTTTGCATTGAAGCCACTTCATAGAAAGGGTTATCTACTTGATTTCATCGAAGGTGGTAATTTGATTTGTTTTACATGGTCATTATTGTTGGCAAGAAATGGTGAGCAATTTAGATCATGTAAAAAAGAAAAGGTTGGGCTAGCCTAAGTTAGCTTATGAGTAAGTAAAGAGAATGAGAGAGTGAGTGTATTAGAAGTGTTTAAAGTCCTTACAGTGTCTACATTTCCATATTTATAGGCGTTTGTTTGGTAATTCATACTGTTTGATAATCCTTTAGTTGTGGACCATGTTGCAAGGCTACAATTTAAGCACATGCCTTAAAACATGGAGTGGTGGGTAGTTATATGGTTAAGACATGAAGGTACTTAACTATCCAAGTCTCTTTTCGAATTCAAAGTGCCTAAGTAGGCATGTTCAATCATCAGGTTGGGCAAGCTTATGTTCCTAAGTCATCAGGGTAGGCTGAATCGCCAAGCATGGCAAAGTACAATAGCTTGGCAAGGGAAATGCTAAGCTATACAAAATCTACCATCATCATTTATACCCCAACTCCAGTAGTTGTGAACTTAACTACGGGAGTATACACAAAGGAGTCACTCAATTTGCTAAGTTAGCAAGTGGGCTATACGAAGATGGTGCTTAGAGATTATCATATAGTTGTTGAGTAGTGTCATTAATTTTCAATTCAAGAGTCACAACTTTTGATTTGCCTTCTCATTGACTTATTGCACTAGCATATGTAATAGCTATGAAAGTATATTGTCATTACTCTAGAAGCCATAATAACAGATGGTGGTATGGGACTTGTTAGACTTTTGCCATCAGACATGTTTCCTTCATCCACATCTAGTAATCACATTGTATTCTAAATCCCAATTATCCCCATTTACACTATTTGAGAAGGGATTGTTAGGGAGATCAATATAAATGCTTCGAAATTTTTTTTTAGTATTTTTCTTCTTCACCTTACTTTTGAAATTCCAAAAATCTTACTGCAAGCTTTCTAAGATCCTCAAATCCTTCTTTCATTTTTCTTAAATTTTCTTATCCGATCAATTTTTAGTGTTTTGTCAAGTATGCTTAGAAGCAAAATTCGCTCCTTTACTCTTACTAATTTAGAGGTTCCCTCCCCCCTTCCCCTCGAGAAACAACTAGTTTAACTTCATCTTCTAGTAGCTCAGCAAACAATTCGATTGAAAGATGGGGGAAGCATGCTCGTATTGAATCTCTTCCTTTGGATAATAACCTTGATGATAGGACTCTTGCTAGGTATTTGTATAATAACGTTGTGTACAATATTGATTCTCTAGATGGAGTGATGAGCAATGCAATTAGGAGACTTGTTGCAAAATACAATAAATATTGGTGAGACCTTCTAGTTAAGTGGCATTTGCATAGGCTAAGAGAGGGTAAGAGGGTTTGTTTTCCTATTGAGCACAAGTTCCATATTTGTTTGAAATACTTTGATTTGGAACAAATGGACCGAGCTCATTCGAACAAAAAATATACAACTATTGCTAAATAAACCGCCACTGTTAAGAAGATGGTGCAACAAAATGTTTTATTAGTATTCTAAGAGAATATTCACTAGATATGAGAAAGGGGAGTCTATATTTTCTGATAGTAATGGTAGGGTTTCACCTACTTACTAGGTCGAGCTAAGCTACAAGAGAAAAGCCAATCTTTATGACTCGTGGGGAGAAAGTTATTGCCTTGAAGCTTTGCTCGGCATAGATTCATGCGTTTATTGAATTTCCTTTTCATAATGCTTTCTCTTGTATGTAGATATGAGTGAAAGTGATATTGACCCTAAGAAATTGTTAACCCAAGCTAAGGCCAAAAAAAAAAAGTTGGACAATTACATTTCTAAAGCTATTGCAAGTCAATCTGCAATATAGAAGCAAATAGTTAAGGAGAAGTCATCAAGGAGCCGACTGTTCAGAAGAAAAAGAAGAAAAGCTCTTGTCTTAAGGTTAAGCAATCACCATGTTAGAGAGAAGCCCTTGAGGTTATACAAGATGAGCTATTACTTATGCAAGGGATAGTATTGAAGGAAGACCTTCTAGCAATTGTAGTCATGTTGCTACCATTGAGAATGTGCTGGATGTTACTCCTTGTAAGGTTGTAACCAACTCAACAAAACTAATGGCGTTGTCAAGCCTTAAAAAGAGGAAGGCGAAGGAATATATTGAAGAGCCTCTAGCCAAGAAGAGCAAAGAGATAAATGAGAGTATGGGGGCAGCACTTAAGGAGAAGGCTTTCTACATTAGGTTTATGGAGTTGCTAAATTATGTTGTATTAGATGTGTACAATATTGGATACTAATATACCCTTAGCAATAGGATGAAGTCCTTGACCTTGATAGAGGGGGTAATTAATGGATTGTTGACTTCTGGACCCCTCACATGTGCCTATGTCTAAGGCCTATACTTTTACGTCAACTTACCAAAGATGAGCTCTTGTATTTGGAGGAGCTATGGGTGAACTTCTTAAGGTCCCAACTTGGATGTACCTGACTCTACCTTAACCCTTGTCTAGTCAACAACTTGCTGATTGTAGAGGTCAACTAGCCATATGCCGAGGTTGAGGAGATTGTACACCGAACCTTACTCTTCTTAGATATAGAAATGATAAGTACCAAGGCTAAGTCCCCTACATGCTAAGCTCTACTTACTTAGCCTACAAAATAATAACATTATTTATTTGTCTCGATAGCTCTAAGTATCATTCATCAATAGCAACCCCAACATCAATATAGCTCAACCACAACATCCCAAGACTCTAGAACATGGACCTAATCGGGGCAAGATACCTATCATTCCTTTTTCTAACATTGTACTATATTCTTTTATTCTATTTGTCTTTTTTACCCTTATGGTAATGTATTGTGATAGTATTTTTGTATTACCCTTTATTATAATTACTTATGTTTCCTTATTGCCTTAGGGACTTACTATAATAGCTCCTTTTCCTTATAACCGAAATCATCATACACCTTACACTTAATGAATATTCTTATTCTTGTGAGATGTCCCTCTCTAAGTACATTTTCTCCTATACTCTTATTTAATCTTGCTAAGTAACTTAAGATTAGTACCATTAGCTTCTGAGTCATATCAAGCAAAGTGTTAAGTCATGTCGTGTTTATTACTACATCATATCCTCCGAGAAACTTTATGGAAGCTACTGTGTTCATTGACCTCTCCATTCAATTTTATTCAATATCTCAAAGGATCGATGTAGTTACTACTCCTTACGATAAGCCCTAATGATAACTGAGCTCTTAAGCACACATCATATAATCTTAGTATCAAAGCTTAAGGTTACAACTGAAAGCTTAGTGATAAAGTGGTTATTCTTGTTCTAATGTGTGAGTGTTTTATTGTACTCTGTTTTCGTGTAGAAAACAGAGCAAGTCCTTAAGACACTGTATGAGTTGGTATTTACAAGGGTTGAGAGAATTTTCTGTATGATAGTGGATTTCCTAGAAGTTTTGTATTAAGAATGTCATATCCTAGTGTCTAAGGAGAGATTAATGATACCGAGAATGATGCTCATGGTTGTGATCATGTCACTTAACAGACCCTACGAACTATTGAAGAGTAGACATAAGACTTTGTTATTATTGTCACCAATTTGCCTATTATTATATAAAGGGCCGTAGAGACTAAGCCATAAGAGATAATTGTTTTTGAATAGGTTCGAGAAGTGAGAGATAAGCCGAGAAGATATATGGGTAAACATTGAGTACCTAAAGTTATGATTGTAAACCTAGCTCCAACCTAACAAGCCAACAGAGTTACAAGAAGGAAACTTCAATTAGATGAGGTTGAGGAGTATGAGGCGGAAGATCAATATGAAGCATTCAAAGAATGAGAGCTTAGACCTCTTAGAGGAGTTGAGCATCTTAAGCTATAAATTTAGAGCTTTAATGGGGTTGATAGTATTGATGACTACCTAGACTAAGAGGAGAAGACTGAAAAGATATTCAACTTTTATGATTATGAAAATGCTGTTCACATTTGAGTGGCTACTTTAGAATTTTCTAGATATGCAGCAATTTGGTGGAAGAAAATGCAAGATATCTATTGGAGAGCCTTATGTGAAATCTAAACATGAAACGAGATGAAGAGAGTTCTAAGGAGTATATTTTCTCTAGAATACTATGAGTATGACACTTTCCAACGTCTCTAAAAATTGAGACAAGGTAATCATTCGATGGATGAGTATTTCAATTGCTGATAATCTACTATAATGTTGAAGAACTTGAGGTGCAAACCATATCTAAGTTCATTTCTAGACTGAGGACTGAGATTAGTAATATAGTGGAGGTATAAAGGATAGGAAGTCTAGATAAAACCATTCGTGTAGCCCAAGGAGTAAAATGATAGAGGAGACTGGTATGCCAAGCTGAATTGGATATGAACAAGCTCAATACATTTTCGAGATGGATCGCTAAGGTTAGATGCCAAGCAGACTTGATGATGGCTGAGGCACGAGTAAGGCTAAGGAACTCGAGGTCAAGAAGGATCAAGGTTAGAGCTTAAGAAGGAAGATCCGAGAGATTAAGAGTTTTAGGTGTCTTAGTTTTGGACACGTAGCTAGTTAGTGCTTGAATCGACATGTCATGACCATTAAAGGAGATGAGCCCTACTTTGAAGTGGAAAATGTTAGTAAAGGTGAGAAGGAGGTGGATGTTAACCTCTTCTTAAGCAAATTGCAAGAAGACTTAGATGTCGTGACCTCACCTAAAATAGGAGCTAAATACTTTATGGTTACATGACAATCTCTTAGTACTTTTGTCTCTAATGAAAATGAGTAAAAGGAGAACCTCTTCCATACAAACTATTAAGTGAATGGCAAACTATTAAGTGAATGGCAAACTATGCGCTTTGATCATTGATGGAGGAAGTTGTACCAGCATAATAGCTCAAGGAGTAGTGAAGGACTTTAATCGACTTATCCTTACCTTAAGTCATACAAGTTTCATTAGCTGAATGAAAAGGGAGATATACTCATCATTGAGTAAGTTAAAGTGCTAATTACTATTGATCATAGATATAAGGGTGAGGGGTTGTACAACGTCCTACCCATTTATGCTCTACACATCTTACTTGGCTAACCTTGGCGGTTTGATATGAGAGTGTTGCATGATAGATATAGGAACACCTATACATTCCATAAGGGTAGGAAGAAGGTTATATTGACCCAATGAACCCCAAGGAAGTATAGGAGTTGTAAGAGAAGAATACTTGATCTTCATAGAGGAAGTCCTTAGTGATTTCCCAATCCCAATTTTCTAAAGATGCTAAGACAGAAGAGTGTATGCTCTTGTTAGTCAAGAAACTTCTAGAATTAAGAGAAGTCAGAGCCTTACTTGCCAAGGTATAGAAATTACTTCAAGAGTATGCTGGCTTTTTTCTTGCCAAGATGTCGAGAGAGTTACTACCTATTAGAGAAATAGAGTATTGCATTTATCTTTAACCTAGAGCTACTTTACTTAACTGACTTGCCTATAGGTTCAACCTTAAGTAAGCTATTGAGTTGAATAAATAAGTTGATGGGTTGATTGATCGTGGATATCTTTGAGAGAGCATGAGCCCTTATGTTTGCCGATTGTTTTGGTGCCAAAAAAGGATGGTTCATGAGGGATGTGCATTGATAGCAAAGCAATTAACAAAATTACTATTAAGTATCGATATCCGATCCTATAATTAGATGTATGCTTAATGAGTGATATGGTGCTTGAGTTTTTTCTAAGATTGATCTAAAGAGTGGCTACCACCAAATCAGAATGAGACCTAGATATGAGCAGAAAACTTCTTTTAAGACAAAGAATGGTCTATTCGAATGGATGGTCATGTTGTTTGGTCTAACAAATGCACTTAGCACTTTTATGCGATTCATGAATCATGTCTTGAGATCATTGAATGGCAAATGTGTTTTTAAGTACTTCAATGATATTTTGGTGTATAGTACTGATGTCATTTCCCATGTCGTGAACTTGAGACCTGTGTTTGATATCCTCTATACTAAGCAGTTATTCAATAATTTAAAGAAGTGTGTATTCTATCAAAGCGAGGCTGTGTTCCTTAATTATGTTGTTCTAAAGGAGATATCAAAGTTAATGACGATAATATCAAAGTTAATGATGAGAAAGTCCAAGCTATTCTCGAATGGCCAACGCTAATTAATGCTACCAAAGCAAGGAGTTTTTGTGGTCTAGCTCCATTTTGTCGAATATTAATTCGGAACTTTAGTTCCATAGCTACCCCATTGACTAAGTTAATTAGGAAAAACTTTGAATTCAAATGGTTTGAGAAAGCTTAGACAAGCTTTGATGAGATTAAGTCCAGGTTGACTTCTACCCCAGCGCTCATTTAGCCCAACTTTAAGAAAGTTTTTAAACTAGAATGTGATGTATGTAGAGTCAACATTAGAGCTATTCTTGTGCAAGAGCGCTGACCGGTTGCATACTTCAGTGAGAAACTCAAAGGTGCCATTCTAAATTACTTGGTATATGACAAGGAGTTATATGCCCTTGTTTGATTACACTAGAACTACCAACATTACTTACTATTGAGAGAGTTCATAGTCTACATGAAGCATGAATCTCACAAACATCTTAGAGGATAACAAAAAATTCTTGACACCATGCCATATAGGTCATGTCAAGAGCCTAAAGAGGGCCTAGTAGGATTGCCTAAAATTTCCATAACATTTGTGCACCCATGTTATGAAAACCGCCTTACAAGTCAAAGATTACAAGACTCTAAATGGTTAATCACTAAGGTTACTGATTATTAAGTAATTAATTTACTGTAGAATACAAATATAAATAACTATGGGTGTTCGATATCCTACAGTTCTTTAGAACCATAGAGAATCGGTATCCCCTACCAAATAATAAAACAGGATATACCAATATTACAAAAGAAATACAAGAAAAATTAAATTATCAACAAAGGATGTTTAGGTATCATCTAAAGGGTACTCAGCTAAGATACATATCTTCATCCTACACTTGGCGCTCGAGACTTATCCCAATCCCAATATAAATAAACCTGCAAGAGAAACTATGAGGGAGTGAGCACATAACAACTTAGTGAGTTCGTTTCTCACGACTACCGGTTAAGCAAGTTTTTACACATTATTATCATACATGCAAGCAAGCTATTTACATACATAATGAATGCAGGTGTAATGAATGCAAGCAATACATCCATAAGAGTTCGGAACTATTGAAGGTGTAGAATTACAATGTCTATACTTTGATTATCCCTTGTACTTACCCGTACAGGGTACCTTAGTTTACCCGCATGAGGCTACCTAGGGGCACCACCCCACTAGGCAAAACTTGACTATTACCCTAGCTGAGAAAAGAGTTTCAATCCAAATAGGGGGAGTCCAAACTAGGACAATCTAAATAGGGGGAGTCCAAACCTTCCAAGGTCCTTCGGGCACAAACATGCGAGTCCTCTCGCAACCAAAATTAACTAAGGCCTTACAAGCACAATAAAGCAAGTCTCTTGCTATCAAGTAGAGAACCCATGCTAGCTTTGTCTTAACGTTAAAAATATTATTTATGGCTCTACAAGCCTTTATAGAGATCATGCAAAAATTTGTTTAAGGATAGAAAAGCTTTTTCCAAAAATACTTTTCTTAAGATTTTTGCAAGGCTAACACTCTCCATTCATACCTTTACCAAGTCATAGACATGCGACGAGTAGAACCGGTTATTTGGGTTTGATATTTATATTTATCAATTTAAAAAGGTGATCACACAGATGATGGCATACAAACAGAACAGTTATTCAAACATACAAGCAATAGTAAACAGCAAAACATCATATAAGTAACACGCACAAGCAAATAGCAGGTCATCAGAACTCCCTTACCTAGATTATTGCTCATTCTCCAAGCCTTTAGGGTTTCTAAGACTCAATTTTGAATGCCTAAATCAAAATGGTAAAACTTATAAGTGTTTTGAGAAGTCAGACTTCTTAGTCAACTAAAAGTCTATTGTAGTTTATTTAGTTTCCCCCAATTTAACCCGAGTATAGTGTGTATAGGGTTACCATACTCCATGAGATTAATAGTAACTATTTTCTTATATTAGTAAGGTATGAGACTTCCTTTATGTATTTTGTAACTTTTTCATTCTAATTCCAATATTTGCGAACTCATAGTCATTTTTCATCGTTTTAGGACACACATTCACACTGTGATGTCCGTTTTAGACGTTAAGACCTGTGTTTTACGATATGGGCTAAGTTTATTGAAATTTTATTTTATTAAAGTTTAATTATTCATATTGGCTAGTTTTATGTTCCATTTTAGTAGTTAATGATTTAATTAGCCATTTATTCTTATGCTTAGGGTCTTTTACATTAGTATTACTAATTTATGTCCTTGATTAAGTTTGATTCAATTTAGGAAGTGTATTAGGGATTAAAGTTTTGGATCCTAAGTACATGTACATACTTTTGTTCTTCTTTTATAAGCTTATACTTATATCATCGCTTATGTCATCAATTGGTTGTGTCATTGCTTATGTAATCTTTTGATGATGCCATGGCTTATGTAATTCTTTGATGACATCATTGCTTACATCATTCTTTGCTTACCTAAGCCTTATCTCATGATTATGTGTTTAATGTACACTTTTGTACACTTATACATAATGTACATATACTTATACCTTTCCTCCACTTATATGTATACTAGCATACTTATACTTATACCATATTTATACTTGTACATATACCTATATACACATATGGTGGCATACGTATTTTCATATGCCTTATTTACCCTCTTAAGAAATCTTCACAATTTCATTCTTTTTTTGTATTTTAAGGGTATATTTAACATGGTATATGTATGTATAGTTAGTAGATGTCCTAATTGAGGTTATGCACAAAGGTATTTATACATGTATTCTCTAGCATACCCTTAAGTACACCTACTCAAAGACATGTACACATGTATCTTCTTCCATTACCTAAAGGATTCTATACTTCCACATGTAAAGATTGAAACTTTAAGCCTAAATCAACATATATATAAACACAACACATAACCTAACCTTTTCTCCTTTTAACTCATAAAGTGGATGAAGTAAGACATAAGAACATAATAGCATACCTTAAGTTGCCTTTGACTATGGTTGAAATGGTTAAAAAGTTGAAAAGGAAAGAAGAGTGAAAGAAGAAGGGGAAGATACAGTTGGGAAGGAGAAGAAGAAAGGGATTTTATTTTGTGTTATTTTGTTTTTGAAAAGGAAGATAAGTAGGGTCTAGGAGGAGAAAGTAGTGGACGGCACAAAAAGAAAAAGAAGGGAAAAACCAAAAGAAAAGAAAAGAAATCCTGAGAAGGAAGATATTTTTTTCTAAATGAAAGAGACACTTTTGTTGACTTTTCTAAATGTTGACTTGGTCAACATTTTGACCTTGGTCAACATGTGTTGACTTGGTTAACTTTAAAAAAAAAATAAAGATCATTTTGTGTACATAATGAACTAATTAGGAAAAATTTGGAGAAAGATTAAGAAAATGAAAGGAAATAAGAGATTTAGTGAATTGATTGATAAAAAATCGATAATGAGATCTTCCATTAGGTATTTATATCCTATATACATCATTTGGTAAGCTACTTAGTATAATTAAGATGAAAACTACCATTTAGGGTATTAAGGTTTACTACATTTAACCTAAGCCTCAACTAAACCTTCAACTCTATGTAATACTAACCTAGTTATATACTTAGAAGATGAATGTGATCTAGAATGTAATATTTTATTTTCTAAGGGATCACTTAAGTATTCTAAATGTTTATGCATGATTAAGGGTTATCTTTAGTCGTTTACTGATGAAATGGCAAAATATGGAGGATATATTATCACTTAGGGTTTTATAGTAAATTATGGTGAATTAGTACTTTTATATCCTTAAAGTTATAGTTTTAGGGTTTTTATTACTTTAGGGCACAGTCTCTAATGTTTTTACACATTAAAGGTTTAATATATTCTTACGCGATTAAATCTTCGATTATTATCTTAGGGTTTTGATGAGGTTCAAGGTTTTAGGGTCTTCGTATGCGGTTAGAGGTTTAATTGATGATTTAAGGGTTTTTGTATTCACTTTAGGTTCTAGATTGAGATTTTAATCGGTTTTAAATCTAACTAGCTTTATTGAGTTTAGGAAATCATCTATAGTTTGTTCATTTGTTTCTATACTTCGAAAGCTAAATTTACGGGGTTTACAGGTTAAATACCTAGAAACTTTCAGCTATGTCACCAGATATAAGAAGGGGTATACCAACACCATGGTAGATGCTTTTTCTTGTCAACATGTTCTTATTATAGCATTGCAAGCTAGGATACTTGGATTTAGCACCCTGCTTGATCAATATGAGCATAATTCATATTTTGGACCTTTAGTAGCCAAATGCAACATAGGAGGAGTAGTGGATAGGTTCTATTTAAGCTAAGCGTTTCTGATGAATGGTAAGTAAATTTGTATGTTGAATGGATCTACTAAGGAATTACTTGTCTAAGAAGCCCATGTTGAAGGCTTAGCTAGCCAGTTTAGTGACTAGAGAATGGTTAAGTTGCTTAAAGAACATTTCTATTGCCCAGGGATCATGAAGGATGTGTATAAAGTACTTGAGCACTATGAGGTGTGCAAATTAGCTAAAGGAAGGAAGGAGCCATATGGAGAGTACATTCTTCAACCTTAACCTATACTTAAACAGCCATTGACCAATTTGAGCATGGATTTTATGCTTGGCTTACCCCAAGCACCATGGATACATGATTTTATTATGGTCATGGTCAATTGGTTCAGTAAAATGAGTCACTTCATCTCCTGCTATAAAACCAATAATGCTTTATTTGTTGCTGACATCTTCTTGTAAGAGATTGTGTGGCTGTAAGGAGCATCAGGGAGTATTATGTCTGATCATGATTTGAAGTTCACGAGCTTCTTTTGGAGAACCCTATGGAAGAAGTTTAGCTCTAAGCTCATGTTCAATACTTCTTGCCACCTATAGATAAAATGTTAGTTAGAAGTTATGAACAGAAAAGTAGGCAACCTCCTTCGAGCCACTGTTGGAAAGAATCTACATGATTAGAATCTATGCTGGCCTATCATTAAGTTTTCTTACAACTGCTCCACTCATAGCTCGATAGGAAGGTCACCAAGCAACTATCCAAGACTGTAGAGAGAGAATAGGGGAACTGAGGAAGAAGATGAGTTGTTTACAACCCAAGAGACCTTGTTTGGATCCGCCTCAAGAAGGAACAATTTCTAGGAATGAAGACAAACAAGTTATTTCACATATTAGATGAACCTTTTAAGATCCTTCGGCATGTCAATAATAATGCCTATGAGCTTGAGCTACCCGAAGGATATAGAGTATCTCCCATTTTCAACATCACCGACTTAATGCCTTATGTGCTTGAAGAAGAAGAAGAAGACTAAGATTTGAGGGAAAATATTCAATAATCTTAAGGAACTAATGGATTGCTGAGTTCTGGACCTCTTACTTGCACTCATCTTTGAGGCTTATAGTCTCTCATAAGGAGGGTACTCTCACATTAGCCAGTTAAGGAAGAGCTCTTGTATGTGAAGGAGTTATGGGTGAACTCCATAAGGTCCCAACTTAGACATATCCTACTCTTCCCTAACCCTTGTCTAATTAACAACTTGCCAACTATCAAAGCTGACTAGCTGCGTACCGAAGCTGAGGAGACTACACATAGTACCTTACTGTTCTTATATATAAAAATGACTACTGTTGAGGCCGATGTGTTGAGCATCAAGGCTAAGTCCCCTACTTGTCGAGCTCCACTTACTCAACCTACCAAACAATAGTGTCTTTTATTTGTCCCAACATCTTTAAGTACCATTTGTCAATAGTATCCCCAACATTAGAATAGCTTAACCATAGCATCCTAAGAATCTAAAATGTAGACCTAATCGCAGCATGCCACTTGTCATTCCTTTTTTTGATATTGTACTATATTTTTTTATTCTATTTGTCCCTTTTACCCTTTTAGTAATGTACTATGATAGTATGTTTATATTACCTTTTATTGTAATTTCTTAGTTTTCCTTATCACTCTAATGATTTACTATAAATAGTCTCTTTTCCTTGTAACCAAAATCATCATATGCCTTACACTTAATTAATGTTCTTATTCTTGTGAGACATCCTTCTCTAAGTGCATTTCATTCCATATTTTTATCTAATCTTACCGAGTACATTGAGATTAGTAACGAGTAGACCTTAACATTAGCTTGCTACTTATATTAAGCGAAGTGTTAAGTCATATCATATTCATTGGTATGCCATATCCTCTGAGTAGCTTTACAGAAGCTACTGTGTTCGTTGACCTCTCCATTCCATTTTCTTTGATATCTTGAAAGACCTACATGGTTACTACTTCTTATGATAAGCCCTAGTGATTATGACCTCGTAGGCACACATCAATGATTTCGCCATGAGATAAAGTGATTGTAAAAAAGGATGTAGATAAAGTTGATGGTTGTAACAAGCCTATATTGTCATGAAATTGTATGATGTAAGTTTCCATATGATTGTGATTTGATTTTGTTTTCATTATCTGTTCGATTGTTAACATTTCATTGTAATAGAGGTTAATAGTCATGCCTTAATAGACTTAGATGTAGCCAAAGAAGAGATGAGAAAGGTATGTTCAATTTAGTGTTAAACATTATTGAGAACCAACTAACTTATTGATTTAATGCTTTGTTATAGAAGGTAGAGGAAGCTTATAACTCCTCTAAAGCTCAAGCCATAACCATTGAGAATGCTAAGATAAAGGCCAAGATGAAAGCCCAAAAGTTGAAGGAAGAGCTTTTGGTTGAAAAATTGGGATATTTTTTGGTGTTTGAAGAGGCATCAAGCCTTAAATCCAAGAATGATGAGCTCTTCAAGGAGATCAAGGAGTTGAAGAACAACTCCATAAGAAGAGAGAAGACTATTGGGGCTTAGGTTAGACAATTTCATCAATTAGCGAGGAAGAGGACAAACTAAGGGTCCAAATAAAGAGCTTAGAGATTAAGGGGACTAAGTTTGAAGCTTGTGTTACTAAGTTAGGGAGGTTGCAAAAAGAAAGCCTTCCATAGAGGAAGCACTTCTGATAGTCAACCCTAGTTGGCAATATGAAAAATTACTTCACAAGAAGTTCTTAAAAGGGCTTCAGTTGGCTAGGATAGAAATTTTGAAGGTTAACCTAATTACAAGCTCTCTTGCCTTCACTTTGCTAGTGTTGATAATGAAGACACCAGTAGAGGTGATGATGATACTGAAGTTGGTGTATAAGAGGGAGTAGCAAATCAAGACTAAGGTGATAATCAACTTACCGATGCTAAGGTCCCTAGTGCTACCGATGAACCTTCTATGAAGGAAACCCCTTATGTTCATAAAGAGACCTCTAATGCTTCAGCCAAAATGCATAGTATTGATAAGAAAGGCAACTTCAAAGTCTCATGAAGCTCTATCGATGAAGAATACAATTCTACCAAGTCTTCAAAGGAGATGTTTCTAGCATCCAAGGGGTTAACTAATTCTATTCAACTTTTCTTTTTAAAATTTTTCTGGAGTTTCATGGTTATCGGAATGCTAACCTTCTAATTATAATTGAACTTTAATTGTTTTGATTATTTTAGTTTACGGCACGTTTTATTTTATGTGCATTTAGTTTGTCTATTTATCTATAAACATAGTTGAAGGGAGTTCATTAGTCATATGAGACTTGAACTTAAGACATTAAGGTTCATTTTTTCAAATAGTTTTGTTGCCTGTTGAAGGCTATTTTGAGTTCATTAACCATTGTCATATATAAATATTTTGGTTTTCATTTATTTTTCTTAATCTGATTCATATCAAACCCTATACCTATTCAATATCAACCCTCAATTATGAATTAAGGAAAACTTAGTTTTCTTTTGATTTTGAATAAGTGGGAGTTGTTGCTTTAGTAGAGTCGAGGAAAAGAGAAAAAAAAAGGTTATAATCGATTGGGTGGATCAATTGTAACTTTGTTACTAAGCTGCATGAAAATCAATTTTTTTTTTTAAATAATTTTGAAAACTAGAGATTTTAGATTTGAGAGCTAACCTATTAAACCATAAATAAATACCACCTTAACTTTTCGAATTTAGGTTTATTTTTAGAATATACTTTTAACTAATACTAGATTTATAATTAAAGAAAGTTAATTTATTTACAAAAAAGAATAAATTAAGAAAATAAATTTATTTTCAAAAGGGAAAAAAAAAATTCCCCCATTTTAAGTTGCCTCATAATTATCTATAGTTATCAATGTACTCATTATTCAGCATTAGACTTTCCATAGTTTATTCTATAAAACTTTAGGCATGTTGGTTGCTTTTAATTTTGAAAAATAATTAAGCACTTTAGACATTTGATTTATTTAAGAAAAAATCTAAAAGGAAGGGTCTTAATTTTAACCATTTTATTTTCTTGAAAAGGATTCTAAAGAAGCTGTAACTTTAAAAAAGGTTTATTAATTTTTTCTTTTTGAACCTAAGTTTTTCTAAATGATTAACATTTTTTATTTTTGACTAAAACATGCTAAAATAATAAAATAAATAAATAAATAAATGCTTTAAAAATTTTAAAAATGAAAATAAAAAAAAAACAAAAAAGGTTAATATCGTGCTAAAATAATAAAATAAAGTAAAAACTTTCCTTTCTTCTCTCTCTCTAAATTTTTTTGTTTTTATTACAATAGTGTTTAGTCTCCTAATTAGTTTTGATGATGACAAAATATGTGATATGTTTTTACTAATATGTTTATAAAGTGTACAGAATAATAAGAACAACAAGTGTGCTGGTCAACTTTAGAATAAAATTAGTTTATAGAAGAAAATTAAGTCTGGAATTGTGTTAGTCAGAATACATATCAGAAAGTATATCACTAAAAGATTATAAAAATGTAGGAAGCAAAGAGAATTGATATGAAAAGCTGTTATCAAGCTATTTTCTAAATAATCTAAACAAGCTAAGTTGGAAAAATACTTAGAAGACCTAGCTCTAATTTATTGGGCATATTTGGGTAATTTACTCAATTTTGTTCCACTAAAGTTAAATTTAGTCCATGGGGATTTTAAGAGAAATTCACATTTGATTGGATTTTTCTTGGATGATCATAGTAGTCAAATTGATGAAGTAAATTAAATATTTATGGTAGACACTCAAGTTTATATGGCAGCAAAGCTACTAGAAACATCAAGCATGCAATTATGTTAGGAAGAGTAAATTTTGAAGCTTAAGGGAGGTCAAGAAAAATCTGATGATTAATAGACTTGCTGATATGGAAGTATGAGACTTGGATTGTAGAAAAAATTAACTTTAATAGCAAGGTTAGTATTCTTCACATGAGCAAGCTATCCTAGTATCGGATAAAGCTGATTAAAAATGACGTGGTTGTGGATTTTCTTCAATAAATTTTAATAGCGCATGTTAGTTATTTCAATGGGAATTACCAAGAGAAATATGTAAGATTTATCATAACTCAAGAGATAAGGTATGTTGGTTTCCAAATTCAAATAGGAGGAAATCAGGATATGGATAAAGATAGAAATATATGTGTAGATTTTCTTGAAGATATATATATATATATTTTAAATTCAAAATTTGAAGATTTGAAAGACATTTACGAGGATTACTTTTCTAAATAAAGTGGGATATGTATATCTATCATGAGATGAAGTTTGAGTAGATATTTCAAGCTTTTTGGTAAAGATTATAAGGAGAAAAAATTAGCTAAATATTTTGGATGATTTTTCTACGGATATATTCAAGAAGATATGAATGAGATATGGATTAAGCATGGAGAAATATCTTGAAATCAAATTCAAATAAGATATGATGAAGCTTAGGGATAAAAATACATGTGGATTTTTTGGAAATATATTTTTTGAATTTAAATTATCAAGATATGGCGGAGATTTTTTCAATTTCAAAACTTGTGGGATACATCTATCTATGGAAGAATAAGTTTAAGTACATATTTAAGAGTTTTGATAGAGTTTATTAAGAAAAAGTGTAGCAAGTATTTTAAGGCGAATTTCACAATATTTATCTTCAGGATTTAAATTTCAAAGTTGGAGATAAATTTGAAGAATAAATCAAATCCCAAAAATATCTCTATATTATTTTCAACTAGCTGTTATTCCAAGAAGTAATGCAATATAAGTTGAGCTGTTATAGAAGTAAGAGATATACACTTAGTATAAAACTAAATTTCAAAAAAATCTCTCATGTAGATTGTTAGCAAGTGTTAGAAACTAAGTAAAAAAGAATTTCTCATTTCATTATTCTTTTTGTACCTAAGTTAACAATCAATACCTAACTACTTATATGCCATATTTAAGTTATTAAGAGGAAAGTTGTTTTAAAAATCGAAAAATTTTCATTTTTGCAAAGGATATCAATTCACCCCACCCTCCGGCTCTTGATATCTTACATGGGACTTATAAATAGAATAAGACATTAAAAAAAGAAGAGAAAAAAAAAATACAATATACACAAGGCAAAAGGAAAAAGGAAGGGGACTAAACCAAATCTACAGCAAGGTGTATGGGTTAGATGACTAAGTTTAGGTTGGATTTGAATTGATTTGGAGTAGAGGATTCAAGTTGTGCCAAGGGGAGAAAGAATAGCAGCTTGTGGGGTGGTTTCTGATTATTCTAAGTAGTAAAACGAGGGGGTGACTTTGAATTTGTGCATTTTTATTGACAAATATGGGGGTAGGTGAAGTGTCGTAGTGTATGTTAGTGGTTTGAGGGTGGTTAGAAAGTGGCGATAGAGAAGTAGAGATATGGGGTTGTACATAGTTGTCGTGGTGGCTATTGAGACATATAGGATAGTTGGGATGTGGGTTTACAAGGGTGATGAGGTCATAGGTAGTGGTGTTAGCTGCCCAACTACAACGGTAGTGGTGTTTTAATTAGGGGCCACCACTACTCAAAACCTAAGTAGGGGATGTGGCAAGGGTTAAGAGTGCTAAGTTGAGAAGCTTGAGCTATATGAAGCTAGTTATGTGGTCGAATTTATTTAAAGGAGGCTATGGTGAAGGCAAAGCTAGAGAGAGAGAAGCTCATGGGTAGGGTTTTATAGAGTGAGAAAGCTAGATTTTAAGTTTGTAAGAGGTGATTTAAGTGATACTTGATGCTAGAGCGAGCTCCCCAAACCCTTTTTTATAGTGTTCTTAGCTCAATTATAAAGGAAACAACCATTAATGGCTGAATCAATCATGGTTTGGGAAGCTTGGGTAATCTTCAATTTTGAAGAAAATAGTATGATTCGAGCTAATTCATGAGTTAAATGCTAAATTTCTTACTTCCAATATCCAATGGAAGCTTTGAAAGTTGCTTAGAGTAGAAGGATTTGATGGAAATTCGTAAGCTAAAATCATAGATTTGGAGTTTTTCTTTGACTTTCAAGGCTCATTTCAATGTATAAATGGTTGAATCTAGACTTCTTTTATAGTTCATTTAGAAGGGGGCCATGAGATCTTCATAATTTAACCCTTAATTTGGGGAAATCATAAGGAAAATCAAATCAAATTTAGCCATGAATAGAGGCGGTTAAGCTAGGAAAGTGCAAGAAAGGAGGAGAAACAGTGGGAAAGAGGAGGAAAGAAATGCTGATGTAGTGTCACATTAGCCATGTTGTCTACTCGTGGTCTACCATGTGTTAGGGCTGCTACATGACCTAGTTATTTATCGATATATGGCATATGTTGGGGAAAAAAAAATAAAAGGCATTGAGTGCCTCTAAGGAGACTCAAATCCAAGACTTCTAATTTTTATCAATGCTAAGAGTAAGTGTAGTACCAATGGGTTGTTGGTGTATGCCTTATTATTCTTTACAAAGAATATTTATTTAAAGATAACAACTAAGGCTAAGTTAAAAATAACTAACCAAATAAGATAAATATTGTTAAAAATAAAGAAGAGTCTAATTTAAAAAGAACCAACTAAATTAGATAAACACTTTTAATAAAATTCTATTCCAAAACTATTTTTTATCTTTTTTTTTGTATATATTTTTTATTATTCTTTTACATTTTTATAATTTTTGTCTCTTTTTTTTGTGTTTTTCTAAATTTTCTAATTTCTTTTATATTTTTTGTATTAGGACCCTTTATTTTTTATTTTTAAAGAAACTCTAAAAATTACAAGGGGTAGAAATGGATTATCTACAACTGTATTAGGTTAGAACTCCTCTTCAAAAAGACTTAAGCTTATTTGCCAATTAATATTAAGCTCGTTAACCAACATAGGTTAGAACTCATCAAGTAATGGTTCATTTGCCATGTAAGCTAGAACTATATTTATCGTTAATCATGGTTAGATCAGGAACTAGTGAGATTAATAATACACATAATAAACTAAAAAGGAAATGCTTTTTGTTGATAAAGACTAGGTCATTGCTTTATAGCCTTAGAAGGAACAAGTCCAAATACATAACATAGTAGATAACATGAAACAATTACTCATTGTACAATTTGGATTCTCAACATTCTACACATAAGGAATTACCTGACCATCCAACTTCTCCAGTTGGTAGGTCCCATTGCCTATAACTTCATAGGCCTTGATTTGGTCCTTCTAATTTGCACTAAGCTTCCTTTGGTTATCTTGCATGTTTATTTCCTCCAATTTTTATAGACCAAATCTCTAGGTTGAAATACCTTGTGTTTGACCTTCTGGTTATAATACCTTGTCACTTTATGTTGGTAGGCAGTAACCCTTGCTCTCATAATATCTCTTATCTCCTTAATCTTGTCCAAGTTAGCTGTTTGGCCAACTTGATTTACCATGACGTCGAATCTTTATATTCATAAATTATGCAATTCTAAGTCAATTGGTAGAACAACTTCTAATCCAAAAGCCATTCTAAAAGGTATCTTACTTGTTGAAGTATTGTAGGTGGTCTTATATCTCCATAAGATGTTCGACAGTTCCTTTACCTACTTGCTCTTCACCTAATCAACTCTCTTCTTCAAGCTATATAAAATTGTCTTGTTGACTGCCTTCACTTGTCATTATTGAACTGAGGGCAATTATCAAAAATGATCATAAAGTCGATTTGATTCAATCTTCTACTTAGTGATGTTTACTTCCACCTTGGCTTCCACCCATTTGGTAAAATAATCTAACACAACTATTATGAATTGTCATTATGCAGTAGCCTTAGAAAAAGGTCCTAATATATCTAATCCTAATTAGGTGAGAAGCTAAGGGCTAGTCAAGTAATGCAGATCAATGGAATGTGCATGGCTCAAACATTAATACTTTTGGCACTATAGACATTCTTATATTACTGCCTTAGCATCTTCTTTCGTGGTCGGGCAATAATAGCCAGGCCTTAGTACATAAAAACATAAAGTTTAGGCCTTTACATGGTTATTGTACATGCTTTTGTGTAAATAAGAGAGAACATGTCTAGCATCCCTTAGTATGAAGCAATAGAGGAAAGGTTAAGAAAGACCGTATTCATACAAATGGTAATTAAAGAATAGTTTGTAGCTTGATAAATACACCTTTAAGCCTTTCTTTTATCTTTAGGCGAAATTCCATCTTTGAGATATTGTAGACTCTATAAATTTAATCTTCTAAACATAGCATCGTACTTGAGTATCGTCGACATTTCCCTAAGTCGACAAAACCACGTAAAATGGAAACTGACTAAAATTTTGAACTTGGAACTTAAAACGAACTTGAAAGACCCTATTATACAATTTGGAAACTCTAATCATGCAAGAAAACCCTAATCTTTACATACGCGTACTTTTAAAAATGGAAACCTAAACTTAATGAAAACCGTAAATACCAAATCATAAAAATTTTTAAAACTCTATAAAATTATCTTAATGCTTGAAAAGCCATAAATCAATAAAATTATCAATAATTTTGTGAAATCATATAAAACTGATAACAAACGAATCAAAGATTATTTCAAGTAATAATAAATAACAAAACTAATCTAGTTAAAGAAATAAATTAATAAATTTACAAAAAAATTATTTTACTTGTGTAAATAAGTAGCCCCACAATATGTATATATATATAAATATATTATTAAGCAATTTCCTTCTCTTTTCTTAATCTATCATATGATATATATATATATATATGTTGCATAATAAAGTGATGTTCTTAAATAATTAAGCTAATTGAACCTTAAGCTCCTAAGTGTAAGTCAATTGCTCCCAAGTTGGTGAAAAACCTTAAAACATACATAAACTCACTCAAACCCTAAAACCTAAGATGATTAAGGACTTATGACCCTAAATAAATAATTAAAAATATAATTTGAATAAATTTTATTCAACTCTAGAAAATTCTAAAATTTCTGAAGAAGCAAATCACAACCTAAAAATTAATTTGAGAACCAAACCCTAAAAGAATTTCATATAAGACAATTTCCTTATTTTCACTTATAAGCCATGTTACATATGAATAAGTTGTAAACCTTAATTTTTGGTGGACTTGTGATTCAACTAAGAACACTTCCTAAGTGTTCCCAAGGATAAACTAAGCTAAGAATTCAAGTTTGCATCTAAAAACGAATTTAATTTTCCAATTTAAAAGTCTATTATTGATAAAAACTCAACTACGAGAACCACGGACTCTAAGCTACTCAAAACCTTAAACCCTAAAATAATTAAGGACTTATAACCCTAAGCGACTAATTGATAATTTAATTTGAATAATTTTATTCAACTCTAGAAATTTTCATAATTTTATAAGAATTAAATCATAATTTACAAATCAATTTAAGAAACAAACTCCAAAAGAATTTCATATAAGACAATCTTCTTATCTTCATGCATAAGACTTATGCACATGAATAAGTAAACCAACCAATCACCCTAAATAATTTATTAACTGAAAGTTGAAATCATTTATCAATTGATAACTTATGAAACTAGTGATAAGACACTTTCCTTATCACCTCTTCCTTATCACCCCTTCACTTATACTACATATGGACAAGTTATCATATTATTTAATATGTTCAATTTTTAATTAAGTGACAAGACAACTAAATGCCTAAAGAGGATACCCTATGATTAGTTAGGAAGAGAGCTTAAGGGAGGCCATGCCTTGTCAACTTTCAATTACTCAATTGTCTTACATATCTATTATTCACCCTTTAATGCTTATATCATTTAGTCTTGTCAAAAAGTTAGCATTTGTGCATACTAAAAGACAATTAATTAAAGCTACTTACACACACTTCTTCTCCCATTCAAAAATCTGCCACTCTCTCCCTCTTTCACTCTCATTTTCACTTCCTTTTCTCTCACTTTAAACATAAATCAAAGGAAGAAACCTAACCCTACAAAACCCCTCATTGTCGCCATCCTTTTTCTTCATAACTTACGGTACAAAAGCTTGATTTTGTTACCTTCTTTTGTCAATTTCAAAAACCACTTTTAATAACTTTAGAATATCCTCAAAGCCCCACTTCAAGATCAATACTCTAGTTTCAAAAGAACTTACAAGAAGAGGAAAGAAGACAACAAGCTAAAAGGATACTTAGTTGCACTACCACCTTATTTTCGCTTTGAGGATGAGTAAGTTGTTTCTTTGTGTTAGTTATTTAATATTACATGTTAGGAGACCATGTTTTCAGCAAGATATTAGCATGATCATAAGATGATAAAATAGCTAAATCACCTTAAGGGGAAAGCTTGTGAACCCCTTTACATGAAAGTTGAAATATGAGCATGCTAAGTTGGTATTATGTGAAGATGTATGCTTAAAACTTAGAATGAAAGAATTTAAGTTAAGAAAATCATGAAATGTATACATGAATGAAGAGACATCATGCTGGATGTAGAGTGTATGTGAGTCATTTAGATGTTATTTCCATTTCTATTAAGTTAAAGATTCTTAAACCTAGCCTGAGGTAAAGGAAAATCCATTACACGAAGCTTTTATAAAGAAACCAACCTTGTGAGATATGAATCATGATAAGTATGAGATCTACTATTTTCATATAAAGTATGAGCTAAGTAATCATCCCATGGAAGAGAATTTGAGTTAAGATTTGAATATAAGTAATCTAGGTTCATGATTTAACCCTTAAACTTAAGGAAATGATGAAACAAGTTGAAAAACCAAGTGAGAACCCCTTAGATTCATCACGACCAGATCTGGAACATAAGTAAAAGCTACTTAAAAATATGATAAAACCAAGTGAACAAAGTAAAAAGATCAACTAAAGCAAGTATAGTAAGTATACAAAGTCTAAAACTCAAAATCGAGCTTAAAACTCTCAAAACGAGCCTTGAACTCTAAGTTGGGCCTTCGTTAAAATTCTGACAAATTCTAACCAGTACTTTAAAATATTAAGAAAGGTTGTTTTGAAGCCTACAACAAGTCCACCTAAGACTACATAAGCCCAACAAAGTTACTAACTTTAGTTTGAACAAAAAACAAGTCCATTTAACAACTTAAGCCCATATAAAAGCCCAAGGCGTTCTTGTTAGCACTAAGAGTGTAAACCAAAGTTGGAAATTTGACCTTAAGGAGTATTTTAAGTTTGGAATAAAGTCCTAAGCCTAAGCCCAAAGAATTTCCCAAGTTACCAGAAAGCCCATTAACCAATTAAAGCCCAAAAGCACTCTAAATCATGAGGATCGCTATTGTTCTAACCTATGGGCAATTTTGCATGCCTCATCACAAAAATATAACCTCATAACATTAAATTAAACTCGAAAATGATGAAGATTGACTATAAAATTATAAAAATCGGGTTTAAAATGAGAAAGTTATAAGCGATTAAACTTTAAGCAAAAACTAGGAAAAATATGAAACCAAGTCAAAAGTCTAACTAAAAGGGTTTTAGTTTATTTTTCCAAATCCTATTTCAAACCCTTATAGTATTATATTTGTGATGTCTAGGGGACCAAGCTTTTGGGAGACTATCTACTTCGGATTATTTTGATTGATCCACATGGCTGAGTAAGTAAATTCTCGATGACTCTTTACTTGATTTTTCTTTTAAAATAGATGCACCTAAACATATATATATAAATTTAGATGCTTATGGGATATGAGAAATGCATGTGTATGAATTTGTAGATGAATGTGATGGCTTATTAATTATATAATAATGGGGATTGTTTGTAATAATTTATACGTGCAATTATATGGAATGAAATTGTCTGATCACTTTAAAAATAGAGTTAATCACTTATACGATTATGAAATTAAAATGAATTGTTTATTCCCATATTGCAATCGGATAACACTGACTGTCGCTTTATGTAGAAGATGGGAAGAGACTCGTAGGAGGATGAGCCTTCTGTAAGATTGGGCACTGGCTATGTCATTATTTTTATTAAGTCTCTGTTTTAAGCTAATGGGCTTACAAGGCGTCGAGAGACGCCAACCGTCGGTGAGGGGCCGAGTCTTAGGGCTTTTGCTTAGGGCGTATGTTTGTGGATTGTGAAGACCATTATAGCATTAGACTTAGGATTTTAAAACTATTATTTGTTGTTTGGGAAGAAAGTATATTACATACAATCTACATATATATATACACACACATACATACATATATATATATGGTTTTGTTTTTTACTTAAGCATAATAGTGCAAATGAATTAAAACCCAAGGTCTAGAACTCGGATTTTGGTTTGATTCAATTAATTATCTCTAAACCTTGACTATAAGGGGCATAATTCTGAGTCGTACGCAGTTCCTAGGCCACTGCATGCCTTGTTTAGCATACTGATTGTTTATGCATTCATATGATTGTGCATTTAATAAATTTCTGTCATACGGTATTGATGAGAGTAATTATCTCACTGAGCATAAGTTTACACCCTAATAGTTCTTTTCCTTGCAGGTTAATCAATAGTTAGGACAAGGATAGGAATTCAGTGCAGAGTGCTACCATTGAATCAGTATGATGAAAAGTTTATGTAGTTACTTCAGAATACTCTGGAAAACGACTAATATTTCAATTAAGTTTAATATCTTTAGTAAGTTTATAATTTTCTAAAATTGTCTATCTTATTTCACTATTTTGGTAGGAGATACTGATTCTCTATGATTGTAAGGAATTATGGAAAAATGGATATCTATAATTATTTATATTATATAATGAGTCAATGAACTAAAATTGAAGACCCTAGCGGATAACTATTTAGACTCTTACAATCTCTAACTTGCAAGGCGATTTTCTTATCATGGCTCCACACATGATATGGAAATTCTAGGCAATACTACTAGACCCCTCTTAGAGTCGTTATAGATATTCAATGAGTGGGTTCATCCATGACCTTTCTTTAGGACAAGGTTGTACCTCATAGCATTGTCTAGTTATTTTTAAGCTCTTGCTAGTTAAGTATTTGATAAAAAGCTTATCATTCAAATTAGGGAGCAAGGTGCTAGCTAACTTTAACAGCTTATCATCTGCAATATTCTGAGTTTTAGGGATCTTTTTTATTGTAAATGATTGAAATTTTTCCACAAGTTTTCATACTATAATTAAGTACCTTCTCATCACTTCCTCCTTTGCATCATAGCTTCCCTTCACCTGATTCACAATCAATTGTGATGAAAAAACTTCTACTTTCTAAGCTCAGACTTCTTTTGCTAGCCTTAGTCCAGTGATCAAGGCTTCATATTCAACCTCATTATTGTAAGCCAAATATCCAAACTTCAATGCATGTTAAATTTTCATACTGTGCTATCCCTCTAAGATAAGGCCTATGCCATTCCTTTCTTTCATAAAGGAACCATCCACATATAAATTCCATATGAGTTTTTTAGCCATGTCAAATCTCTCTTCTCTAGTGAATTCAACCACAAAATTTGCTAATACTCGAGCTTTTATTGCCATTTTGGGCTTATATTAGACACTATAGGTGCATAGCTCCAAAGCATTCTTTATCATTCTTGCTAAGAAATTAGGTCATCACAAGGCTTGCTATAGTGGTTGATCATTAAGGACTATAATCCAATGGGCTTTGAAATACGTTTTTAGCTTTCTAGCCAAGATTACTACAACTAAGATAAAATTTCTGATTGTAGTGTATCTCTATTCAAGGCTTTGTAAGACATGACTCACATAATAAATTAGCCTATGCTCTTTCCCTTCTATTCGAATAAGGACAAATGAGAGAGCTAAGCTACTAACTAATAAGTATTAGAAAAGATCTTCCAAGATGGGTGTTGAAAGTGCAGGTAGGGATGCCAAGAAATCTTTCAATTCCTTAAATGTGGGTTCACATTCATTAATCCACAAAAACTCCTTAGGATTCTTCAAAATTTTTAAGAATTATGCACATCTATCTATGTTGTTTGACATAAATCTATTTAGAGCGGCAATCTACCCTATTAACTATTGAACTTCTTTTATGGTGCATGGAGACTTCATGTTTCTTATTGCATTAAGTTTCTTAGGGTTTACTTCAATGCAGTATTGAATCACCATATACCCTATGAATCTACTTAAGGTGACCCTAAAAATGCAATTCTATAGATTAAGTTTCATATTGTATCACCTTAACGTATCAAATGTTTCTAGGAGATCGGTAAGATGTTGTTCCTCTTCCTTACTTTTAACTGTCATATCATCAATGTATATCTCAACATTGAGATATATTTAGGGCTTGAACATCTTTGTTACAAGTCTCTAATATGTTGCATTGACATTCTTCAATCATAAAGGCATAACTATATAATAGTATGTCCTAAAGTTTGTAACTAATGATGTATATACCTCATCCTCCTTCTCTATCTTTATTTGATTGTATCCTAAAAAATGCATCAATAAATGAGAGTAAAGCATGCCCTGTAGTTTAGTCAACCATTTAGTTGATCTTTGGCAAGGGAAAACAATCTTTGGGACAAGCCTTATTTAAGTTAGTAAAGTATATGCACATGTGCCATTTGTCGTTCGACTTCTCATCTAGCATACAATTGGCCAACTAGGTCTAATAAGGCTCTTCCTTGATGAACCTTGCCTTAAGTAGTTTTCAAACCTCCTCTTCGATGGCTGCTTGCCTTTTAGAGGTAAAAGTGCCTTTTCTTTTGTTGTAGAACTTTGCATTAGGATTGATCTAGAGATTATGTGTCATCACTTCCCTTAGAATGACAGGCATATTTGAGGATGCCCATGCAAGGATATTGACATTATTTTGAATGCATTTAACCAATTCTAGTCGAATTTTTGTTGGCAATGGCCTCCTGATTTTAGTTGTCTTTTTTAGATTGTCTCTTAGCTGAAACTCTTCAAGGTCTTCTTTAGCATTCTTTACATTGTCAAACTTCTTCTTTAGGTCAACCTCAATGTAAAAAACTTCTTCACAATTGAGAACTCTTAAATACAATCACTTGGTTGGTTGTTGATCTCCTTTGCATACCCTAACTCCAATGGGGGTAGGAAATTTTACCTTCAAACGTATCGTTAATGGGACCATGCCAAGTAAACGTTGACAAGGTCAGCCTATTATCATGTTATAGGGAGACTAAAACTTGATCACAAGAAAATTCACTCTATTTTCTACAACATTTTCATCATCACCGATTTGGATCAAGAGAAAGATTACACTAGTCACTTACACAAGTTGATTATTCAAAGTGTATACATCATAGCCATATGATTTCAGCTGTGCTTTAATCTTTGACTTCATTTGATCGAAGGCATGTTGGAAAGTAATATCCGCTGAACTTCTAGCATCAACTAGAATCTTCTTAACCTCAATGTTTGCAATCGTTGTATTGATTACCAATACATCATCATAGGGCCTTTGTATGCCTTTGAAATCCTTCTTTATGAAAGAGATGGAAGTGTTGACCTTTACTTTTTTGCCCTTTACATTATAAACATGTTATATGGTGTTAGTCAAGCTTGAAGAGCAAGACCAGCCTAAAGTAGAGGGCCCTTCCACAATGGTGTTAATAATACCATTTAGAGCCCTATTATTACCTCCTTCCCTAGCTTCCCTCTTGTTATGAGAAGGTCGATCTTCATTTTCTTACTCATCTTTTTAGGATTGAGTTGATCGCTCAATATTCTTGACATCACAAGCTAAAAATTTACTTAGATATCTTCATTGGATTGTATCTTTAATGGCATTTTTGAGTTGAGTACATTTAACAATCTTGTAGCCTTTATCACAAAAAATATCATAATACTTGTTTGAGTTTTAGCAATAAGGGTTTCCTTTCATGAGCTTAAGCTATTGCAATACCCTCTAGTTATCATAACCTAATGGTATCGTTGTTGTAGTAGGTTGTCGTATACTGTATAAAGATCTAATATCAACCCCCTTATTGATCGCAAGCCTTTTGTACGACGCATAAAGCTCCTTCCACTACACATTACTACCAGGCCCATAGATAAGCAATATAGAGCAATTTACTAAAATTAACTTTTTAAGACATACATTAATCAAGTAAACGTGTAGACTTATTACATTCCACACTAAAAGAATATTACAAATAAATGCAGTTCATAATTAGAACTACATCATAAACTTTAAACTATGTTATGAATAAAATAAAAGTAAATGACTATCTACAAAAGCTTTTACAAAATCTCCTCTATGCTCCTTGTTTGCTCCAACTCATTTCTAAATGAGACTCATCATGGGCATGTCTTGACCTGGATTAGTGAAGAGGTTTTCTTGCAACAAAAGGAATCTATCAGGGTATGAGCTTAAGCTTAGTAAGATAAATACCCTTATCAGTACCGCATGACAGAAATTTATTATATGCACAATCATATAAATGCATGAACAATCAATTTGCCAAACAACGCATGCGTGAAGCGGCAATCGGTGTTATTCGAATGTAATTATAGGGAATGCATGATCCATTTAATTTCTTAATCATATAAGTGGTTAACCCGATTTTCAAGGTGATCATACAATTTCATTTCATATAATCGCATGTATAAATTATCACAAAAATTCACATTATTATATAATTAACAAGCCGTAGCATTCAGTTCATAAATTCATACACATAGATTTCCCATATCCTACAAGCATCCAAATTTATATATATAAGTTTAGGTATATCTATTCTATAAGCAAAATCTAGTAAAGAGTCATTAGGAATTTACTCACTCCGTCATGCAAGTCAGTCAAGGTAGTCCGCGGGCAAGTCATCTCCAAACGTGGGGTCCCATGGTCATAGAAATCATAATACTATAAGGGATTGAAATAAAACTTAAGAAACTAAGCTAAAACCCCTTAAGTTATACTCTTGACTAGTTTTCATATTTTTCCTAGTTTTATTTAAAATTTCAATCGCATATAACTTTCTCATCTTAAATCCGAATTTTATGATCTTATAGTTAATCTTCATCATTTTCGAGTGTACTTTAATGTGGTGAGGTTAGATTTTTGAGATGAGGCATGGAAATTTGTCCATAGGTTAGAATAGTAGTGGTCTTCATGATTTGGAGTGCTTTTGGGCTTTGTTAGGTTAATGGGCTTTTTGGTAACATAGGAATCCCTTTGGGCTTGGGCTTAAGATTTCATTCTAAGCTCAAAATACCTCTTAAGGTCAGGTTTACAACTTTGACTTACACTCCTAAGTCTATTAAGTAATTCTTGGGCTCTTAAGTGTGCTTAAGTTGTCAAATAGACTTGTATTTTATTCAATTCAAAGATGGTCACTTTCTTAGGCTTTGGGAGTGTTTTGTAGGTTTCTTGAAAGTCTTAAAACAACTCTTATTGATTTGTTAAGTTGCTGATCAGGAACTTAAGGGTGGTTCATCTTGACGTTTGAGGCCCGTTTTAGAAGTTTTAAGCTCAGTTTTAAGTTTTAAGCTTAATATACTTATCATATTTGCCTTGGTTGGTCTTCTTACTTTGTTTACTTACTTTTATCATATTTTTAAGTGTCTTTTAGCAAATTTCCAGATCTGGTAGGTTTGAATATGAGAGCTTCCAACTTAGTTTTCTAACTTATTTCATCATTTTCTTAAGTTTAGGTATTAGATCATGAACTTAAGCTGCTTATATTCAAATCTTAACTTGACTTCTTTTCCATGAGAAGGTTATTTGACTCATGCTTTTCATGAAAATAGTAGATCTCATACTTATTACAATTTCCACATCATAGTTCATGTCTTACAAGGTTGGTTTCCTTATAAAACTTCATGTGATGGATTTTTCCTTCACCTAAGTCTAGATTTGAGCATGTTTAACTTAATAGAAGTAAAATCAACACCTAAATGACCTTTGAATCTTCATGTCCAGTATGTTTCTTTTCCATTGAAGTTCTCATTTCAAGATTCTCTCAACTTAAAATCTTCTGTTCAAAGTATTAAACAAGTATCTCTATGAAATACTAACTATACATGCTCATATTTCAACTTCATGTAAAGGTTTCATGAGTTTGTTTCTTATAATAGTCTTAAATATTATACCAACTTATGATCATACTCATATCATCAAGAAATCATAGTCTCCTAACATGAATACTATCTTACCAATACAAAGAAATACTTACTCGTCCACAAAGCAAAAATATAGTGGTTATGCACTAAGGTTCCACTTATGCTCTTTATCTTCCTTCCTCCTTCTTCCACCTTTTTGAAACCCGAGTTGTGGTCCTTTGAAGTAGAGTTTGGGGAGTATTCTAAGGGTCCTAAAGAAGCTTTGAATGTTAGAAAAGAAATACATAAGAAGAAGTTGAGTGTGCCATGAGTGTACGTATGCTTGAAAGTAGTGGCAAAGTGAAGGATTTATAGGGTATTTGTGTTTCCACTTTTGGGCTAGTTTCAAGTGAGAGAAAAAGGAAGTGAAAATGAAATTGAAAGTGAGATAAAATGATGAAAGAGTGCTGGTTGGGAATGGGCCTGATTGTATGTTTAAGAAGCTTAATTTTGTTGTCTTGTAGCATACATAAAAGTCAACAATTGCAACTATTGATGATGTAAGCATTAAGGGCTGATTAGTGGAGTGTAAGATAAAGTGACTGATGTATGAAAGACAAGAGTATGACCCCCCTTTCTATCTTGTACAAACCAGCCATTGGGTGTCCTTTTGGGTATAGAATTGTCTTGTCTCATTTATTAAAGTTAAACATGTGAAATCTTATGATAATTTGTCCATATGTAGTATAAGTGAAGTCGTGATAAGAAAAGTGTCTTATCACTAGATTTTGGATAAGTTATCAATTGATAAATGGCTGCAACTTTCAATTGATAAGTCATTTAAGGTGATTTGTTGGTTTACTTATTTATATGTAAGGTTTAGGCATGAAGATAAGGGTATTGTCTTATAGGGAATTGTTTTAGGATTTATTTCTTGAATTGTTTTGTAGAATATGATTTGATTCTTATAAAATTATGAAATTTTCTAAAGTTGAATGAAATCATTCAAATTAAATTATCAATTAGTCACTTAAGGTTAAAAGTCCTCAATCGTTTTAGGGCTTAGGGTTTTCGATGACCTTAGTGGTCACAGTTTTTCAAGTTCGGGTTTTATCGATAATAGGCCTTTGAATTGGAAAAATAAGTTCGTTTCTAATCGTAAACCTGAGTTCTTAGTTTAGTTGATCCTTGGGAACATTTGGGAAATACTCTTAATCATATCATAGACCTGCTAAAAGTAGGGTTTACATTAGTCTCAAACCTCCATCAGTATGTCAATATAGGATGGTTAAGTAAAGAGTGAATGGAGTAGGTCAAAATGCGTGGCTTCTTTTTGTCACTACTACCACTTACAAAAAAATTGGTCATCATGATCATTGAACTGATCTTTTAGGCTCTTCTTATTCTTTTCATTCTTTTAGTTAGTTTTATTTTGATTGACTTCATGTCGGGCTTTGATATTATCCTCTTGGCAAAAATAAGATGTAGCCTTAGCTTTGAATTTCACAAATGCCTTGGGTTTGTTTTCGGCTAGAGACTTGAAGAAATTTCCATAAGGTTTAACTCCATCAATCACTGTATTCAAAGCAACACTCGTATCTAACTCTAAGATTTAGACCATCTTTGCCATTAATCATGCCAAATAATCTCTAATAGATTCATCAAATTTTTGCTGTATGGTATTATGGATGGATGAGTCCTTAACCGAAAGCTTGCTTGCAAGGAAGTATTGCAAGAGCACTTATGCCAAGTCTTTAAAACATGAAATCGTGTTAGGTTTCAAATGTTTAAATTAGGTGCTTGCGATATTTCTCAAAGTGGAAGGAAATGCTTAGTAAGCTATGGCATTACTTAAGTTGTACAGCTTAACGAGAGTATAATAGGACTCAAGATGGTCCTTTAGGTCATTTGTTCCATTAAATGTCTCAATTATAGCAACTTAACATGTTGTAGTATTACTTCTTTCAAGATCTTAGTAATAAAAGGACTCCTCTCTATTGTAAACTACCGACTAGTAGTAGTAGGAGCATTAGCATGCGAAGGCCTAGCATAATGTGCCTATTGCGACTATTTTCCTTTGTCGAAACGTTTGAGTGTAGGTATCGGAGTTCCATGTGGTACTCTAACTTACTTCTTAGGTAATTTAGTTAAATGAATAGAATTATCAAAGTCCTCGGCATTGTCACCTCTATATTCCTAATTTTGAGTTGGTAGATCATTCTTTTAGATAAGTTTCCAAATTTTATCATTCATTTTAGATAGCTCATGATTTTCCTTGGCTAGGTCAACACAAAGTTGTTTCAACCTAACCAATCAATCTTTATCAAGGTACTTACCACCCCTTTGATGTATTATTGAGGGGAACCGACAACACTTATACTTTTAGTCATATGCATCTTAGCTATTAGTAGCAAGGGTCTAGATAGATGGTACCAAAATGTTGTTAGTTAGAAATGGCGAGCAATTAGATCTTATAAAAGATAAAAAGGTTTGGTTAAGGGGGTACCAAGGTTAGTTTGGTATAGTCATTTTGATGCTTAAGTTAATTCATGAGCATGTAAAGAGACTAAGAGAGTGAGCATATCATGATGCTCACATTTCCATAATTATATGCGTTTATCTAGTAATTAGTGTTGTTTGATAATCCTTTGGTTGTGGATCACGTGGCAAGGCTATAATTTAAGCACATGCCTAAAGACATAGAGTAGTAAGTAGTTATTTGGTTAAGATGTGTGGGTACTTAACTATCCATGCCTCTTTTTGAATTCAAAGTGCTTAAGTAGGTAGGTCAGGCTCTTTAGCCCATTAGGTTAGGGAAACCCATTTTCTTAAGTCATTAGGGTAGGTTGAATCATTGAGCATGGCAAAGTAAACCAGCTCGGCAAGTGGAATACCAAACTATGCAAAATCTCCCATCATTAGTTGTAACTTTTCTTGTTTTTTTTTTTCCTTTCTATTCCTTTTTTTAACAATAATTCTTATTTTATCTATGCTAAGGTAGAGTTTAATTGCTTACAAAGATAGCTGAGTGGAATAATAGTATTATGATATGGAAATTATAAAATTAAAGAGTAGAGGTGTCTTAAAATGATTGGGCGATTGTCTTAACTATACTGATAGAGTTAAAAGGGGATGATGGAGGAGTAGATGGTGATAAGAAAACTTTAATCAGGTGTAAATAAGACAACTTGAAAGTTTATGTTTATAATTGAAAAAAAAATTACAACGTTTGGGTACAAAAGTAGTATTTTAAGGGAAAAAAAAGTAGGAAATGTATCCTTGCCTATGATTTTATTATTATTGTTATTATTATTTAAAATCTTTATTTAGATGTGAACATATCTACAGATTTTATAGTTATAGGGATATTTATTTGTAACCACTTATACAATATAGAACTACATCAGGAAAACAATAACATATATCAAGAAAACAAAATAAATAAAAGAAAAAAGGAAGATTACATTAGACTGGGCAAAACATTATTATGTCTTTTGATAGGTAATGCTTAAAGAGGGAATTTATGGTGCCACATTCGACCATTAATCCACTAAGTAGTGGTTCGTTCTAGTATATCATTACTAGGTTTTTCATTGTTTCTAATAATTTTAAATTTAAATTTTGATAGAGGTTTAGGGGAAAAGAAAAAAATGCAAAAAAAAAAAAGTTACAAAATTATCGTTCCTAAGAAAATATTCTCAAGAATGTGGTAATAATAGGCAATTTCAGTTCATTTTGAAATTGTCTTTTCAAAAGTTGATTTCATCTTAAATCATATGTTTTCACAATTTGAAGAGACGATTTCAGTTGACCCCATTTTTGTTCGTATTGAGTACAATTTTGGTTGAAAACATAATCAATACTTAAATACGTGATTTTAGTTGAATACAAATGTTAATTTGGATTGTTTGTTTTTACCTCTCTAATAGGTAATTTGGTTTCATAATGAGGTGATTTTATACTCAAACTACCCCTCTTACTAATATTACGTTACATATAACCCCCTAAACTTGGCTTAACATAAAATCATTTTTTAAATCAATTAATATAGCATAAATCAAATTCTATCCAATTATATGTTAGTGAGATGTTTGGTTTTGTCATCTTTCTTTGCTACACAAATACATACTTTAAATCAATGGAGAACATTTTTGTTCTATATCTATATGAATCAATATTGCAATATAGATTAGTGCTATAAATTTGCATCAATCTGAAATCACCATTTCTAACTTAAATTCACATCCTCGAGATGTGCTTTCAAACATGTTAATAATTTGAAATTATGAATGAATGAAAGCATTAAGAAAAATGTAATTACACTTTCAAATAGCTACATAATGTTTTGAAAATAAGGGAAAAAAAAAAACTTGAACGTAAAATATGCAAAGCTAATGACGTCAGGACCATCGATATACAAGTGGGCAAACATCCTAGAGATCTACATTGGCTTAGGGCTGAACCATCTGATCTGCATCCAAATGGGTAATCTATGCCCTATCCTAACTATAAGCACCTAAAAATGATACATGCATAGGGACTGGAGTAAGGTGCATTTGTGTGACTCTTTTGCCCATATTATGATGAGGATCTTTAATTAGCCTCCTCAATGGTTCAAAGGGAGTATGGACTTAACTATCGGAGGTCTCTCCCATGACGAGGGTATGGTACATATGATCTCTAAAGCTCTTCCCGATGAATGGTCTATAGTCTAAGAGATGGTGGCTATGAGTAGTTTAGGGGAGAAGCATCATCTCAGTTCTATACATTGGCATGTCTACATCCTTAGCTTCTTACTTGACTACATACACATCCCTGATAGCCCCTTTCTCACTATAGCTTGTCTAGTTGGGAGTCATCTTCATTTACATCAGGATTGAATGCAGGTGAATCACTAAGGTGGACCCTAATGATCCCCTATATGAGGTCATCAACCCTATACTGCTTAGATATAATGTCCTGGTATGACATATGTGACAATCTATGTATGAAGTCTACCTATAATCTGAACATAAAAGTTTGAGTAGCATCTAATTAGAAAAATAAATGTGTAATTGAAATAGCGAGTGTATGTACCATATACATCTAGGAAGCCCCTAACTAACTAATATATTTGTAGGTAACTTACTAGTACTAGGGAACATAGTCAAGATGTATACCGAGTAGTAGTTGGACCAACACTATCTAGTTTTATCGATCCTCCCAATATGCTATCTAATTTGCATGCTATGTCACTCAATTGATCTCAGTCCTGCCCCTTAGGTTGATTTCATGTAGCGCACATCCAATGTCAAGGTGGGTTGAGATCTCTTACATCTGACCAAATTGGTGAGCTACAAGATCGGGATAGTATGTCTTAACGATGTAGAAGCATATAAGTAAGAAATAGGTTAACAACACATCACTCCCATCCTGATAATAAGAAGAGATTCTAGCAACATCTTCGTAGTCATAAGGAATCTAAACAACCTGAAGTAATGATCAATAATGAGGCTGAAAAAAGGTAACACTTATTGAATGAATAAGTAGCCAATTTTGATAAATATGTACCTACTTCAGATACAGTCGATTGAATGCATCTTTGTATTATGTAACCATATGCATAGGTAGCTCAGTGACATTGAACTCTACCCCCACCAACTCATACGTGGTTGACCATCAACAAATGATGTAATTTGGCATCGTAAAGGGACTATTTATTGGAAATGTTCTCATACCTATAACTGAAGAATCACCAGTAGGCTACCAATCACTCTTACTTCCATCCTAGAAGCGAAGCATAACTAGCGGTATAGCCACGCCAAGTATGCTACTCCCCAAGCATATTGTCTGGCCATGGTGAGGTTTAATAGGAGAGGGAGGAACATAAGCTATATAGCATTGTTAAACTTATCTGAGAATAATATATCCTTAATCAACTACATGATATGTGCCCTTATATAGTGCTACAATGTCACATCATCCGCAGCAAAAGGTAAATCAATGAAATTGCCCTTTAACTAGGACAATTTCAATTGTACACCCTTCATGGTACTCTTTGGTAAGGGAATTCCAGGTAAGCAGTGACATAACTCGGCTCAATCAGTAAACACTGCCACACCAATAACAGTATTGTCATTGGCTGGGAGGCCAATGAGTAAAGATATATCCTATAAAATCACCATCATCTCACAATTGTAGAAGTGAAATGTATGCGTCTTCTCCCTCCATTACTCAACCAAGGTGGTAATCAAGTGCTAATCCTATTGAGTGAAGGGAGCTTGCTGCACACTAATGAAGCTTGACTACTTAAGATATGGGATCATGTATGGATCTATTGAGATCTCCTTACCATCCCAATGCTTAAATATCGCTTTGTATCTATGATACCTGAGTTAGTAGTTCTCTTGTAACCAAGAAAGAAGAACTAATGTTAAAGACATCATATGAATTGAACATATCATAAGTATGTTTTCAATTTCCTTTTCTTTACTTAACCACCCCACACTAGCTGAGTATGAGATTACTATAAGTGAAGCAATGACCTATTAACCAATCCTGGATCCATCTACCTTACAAGTGCAAAAAGGAAAAAAAAAATAGTAAGCTTACCATCACACCCATAAACGAAAATCAAAACTTTAGCAAAATGATAATTTCTTAAATACATTTCCATATATATTATCAATCAATATTATCATACTTTTTCACTTTCACTAAGTCAAGTACTAGTAGATCCATTCGACCTTGATTGTCTTCCTTGCCACAGACATCTTCTCTTATTTTATCCATCCCTACCATACAAAGGAAAATCAAAACGTTAGCAAAACGATAAGTTTAGTACATATATATTATCAATCAATATTATCGTACTTTTCTCACTGTCATTAAGTTAAGTACTAGTAGATCCACTCGACGTTGATTGTCTTCCTTACTAAAGACATCTTCTCCTATTTTGTTCGTCCAACTGTATAAAGGAAAATCAAAACGTTAGCAAAACAATAATTTCTTAAATACATTTCCATATATATTATCAATCAATATTATTGTATTTTTTTCACTTTCACTAAGTTAAGTACTAATGGATCCACTCAATGTTGATTGTCTTCCTTACTATAGACATCTTCTCATAGTTTGTCCATCCTTATTGTATAGTCCATACATGTAAGTCAACGGTCCCTGCTAGATCTCCATCTCCTTTTGGAATTATTTCTCTGGTGGCCTACTTAGATTTCTAACCTTGTTTGAAGTTTGAATTATATGTGACACAGGAATGTTAAGATAAGACCAATTGGCCTTATCAGTACAGGGCATGAAGGAATGCATGTATGTACATAGTTGATTCTGTCATGTATACTAATACCCAATATTTATAGCACAGTCTACGCTCATTTTTCCAATAACAGATATAGCGTAGGAGTATGGAATTTTCTATGTTTCCCACTTATTGCAAGTACATTGTTAAGTCCTAAGTGCAACCATGTGGTTGTCCTCTCCTTTTTACCTGTGTGATGTAGGTTTTGACATAGTGATGACCTCGAATATCTACTCATTGTAGTAAAAAATCACAACATGGTGACTGTTAGCCACTTTGCACCACCTATCAAACTTTCCTTCCATAAATTTAGTTAGTACTTTGCCAATTCCCATTTGCTTTACTAACTTGATTCTCCATTTGTTGAAATAGTTGTTGTAGTTGTAGAAAGTTTTCTTAACTAGTACCATAATGGGTAAGTTCCCAACATCTCTCAAAGCACTATCATAACTTTTGGCAATGTTGGTTGTCTTATGACCAACTCCAAGCTTTATCGTCGTATGGTAGTGTCCACATTTTAGGATGCATTCCTCTAAAGTAAGCTTTAGTATAGGGGCTCATCATCTTGGCCTCATTGTAGTAGGCATGAAACTTTTAAGGTTGCAACTAGTAAGTAGCCTTTTTTATAAGCTCTTTATAGTCTTTGTTCTTAGCTCTAGTGTTAAAGTTACTGGCGACATGCTGGATACACCACCACTAAGGCCAATTACTTAGCTACACTGCATTCCCACCTTCTACTACAAACTAAATCCTAGCATGATGGTCCGAAATTAAATATATATCAGTATGATCTCTTATAACGTACATGAGCACATATGTTAGGAACTAGCTCCAGCTATCCCAACATTCCTTATCAACTAAGGTGAATCCTAATGGGACTATGTGATTCTAATCGTCAACTCTAGTCACAATAAGTAGTTTATGTTTGTACTTCCCATAAAGGAATATTCCATCGATTGTAATGATAGGCCAGCAATGTATGAAAGCCTTAATGCATAATCTGAATGCTTAGAAGACTCTATCGAAGAACACATGCCTGATCGTATCACTATCTCACCATTTCCACTCTACCATAATACTAAGATTACCCTCTTGGATCACATTTAGTAGATGTGAGAACACCGTATATGATTCCTTTTACCTACCATAAACCTGTTCAATCGCTTTACACTTTTCTTTCCTAATTATCTTTATGTGCACAATATAACCGTATTGTTTGCAAATAGTTGCTTACAAGTGTCCTACCTTAATACTCGGTGACTCTTGAACATCCTTTATCAAAAGTACAATAGGGTGTTTGAATCTAATTTTGAGTGGTCCTCGCATATAGTAGGATTGAGGTATATATGTGGACCAATAAACTTGGTTATCACAAAGCATCCAACATGCTGCTTCTTACAAGCTCTAAGTCTCTACCTACATCCATTTTCCTAATCAATGCATCTAATAGACCATAATATAGGTTCGGACTCCTTCACGATGAATTCGTGGTGGTTCATAACATGATGTAGCCATACAATTGTCTATAGATTTTTTAAATTTTTGAACTGTATGCCCACCTTCAATTCTTCGCTAAAGCTCAATTCACTATCATTTATACTATCCTCAAATAGCACTAATCTATCCCTTACATTTGCCCCTGTAGGAAGGCATGAGTTTCGACATCCTAACTACGTCCATACATGTAGCTAACCCATGCCTCTTATCGTTTTGTCTATGTGACCCATGTGCTTCTTCCACTTCCTGCAACCAGTATTCAGTTGAACCAATGTTAATATTACAATATGTATCATCGGAATCTTCATCAATATCTTTGTATGCTAGGTCATTCTCCATATCAGCATCTCTATTAGAATTGTTGGTGATCAATACATTAGATTTACTGGACATGTGACTGTTTCTTGGTACATGACTCAGTAGGATCGGTTAGGATTCAAACACCCTAGTTTTAACTTTCATTCTAACATCTTCGTTGTACCCTCCAACATCATACTCAGTTATAGGAGGGGCTATTAGTAGTGGGTTCACCTCATGAATTTTAATATACAACTCTGCTAAATCACTGACTCCACCACATCCTATTGAGGAAGCCATTAGTTGTTGGACATCATAATCATTGCAGATGGGGATGGGACAGAACATGTCCCCAATCTCACCTATGAGGGGGTATTTGTAAATCAACTCGACCTAGTATGTTGTCATGTCAACTCAAAGCTAATTATGTATCAATCAACTTAACTGGTCATATGTAGCCCCAAATGGAACTTTAATTACTGTTCTCAAGTGCCTATCATACCATAACCCATCTTCTCCTTCCACAATACTTTCACCGACATAACAAACTAACCTCTACATTAACTTCATAAACTTTAGCATCTAAATATAAAAATACTACCTTACACTAATAGATACACTCTACTCGAGTTCACAAACACATCATCTAATTTGATTTCACTATCGAAATCCCTTAACGGAACTACAATCAATACTTACTCTAATTGAAACAAATAAAGAAGTTACATAACCTCGTAACCAATTCATCCTTCATACTCCTCAACAATAATTAATTTTACATGTATTACCTAAGATTCATGTGTACATATAATACAATAACGAAGACAAATTTAAGCAATGAAAAACTACATATATGTATATATAAATTGTATTAAATAATGAGCATAATGTTTTAGGAAAAACAAAAAAAAAATTTAAAAACACAGCGTCATTAAAAAAAATTCACATGTATATATAATTGACTAATGAACAAAAATTTATACAAAAAATAACTAAGCTTATAGGCATTGTAGTATAGAAAAATATTCAATTCACATATATGTTAGAGAAAAGACAAACATCTTTACCGGTCTAAAAAATGCCAGTAGACAACAATGTACCACCATGTTTTAAATAAAAACACTATTTCTTTGAAGAACATGTGTTTAAAATGGATTAAAATAAAAAAAAAAACAACATCTTTTTCTATATAAATGTCTAGAGAGAAAAAATGATAATATCGTGTGAATTGTCTCCCTGTCCCAAAAAAATTCTCACAATAGAGATCTACATCATGCTACTGCTTCGATTCTATGATTTATTCGCAAAAAATGAATCTAAATGATGGATTTGGTTAAGAAAGTCTTGAGATGGTTTAAGAGAAAGAGAAAGATGTAAGAGAGAAGGAGAAAGATGTAAGAGAGAAGTTACATGCAAAATTGGGAGGGGGGGGGGGGGGGGGGGGGTGTACTGGGATAGGAGTGATGGTAGGGGAGGAGGGTTGGGGATGAATTAATCCCCATAAAAAGCTTAAGCTGAAATCGCCTCTTCATGAGGTATTTTCATTTTAAATAAGAAGAGGTGATAGAGGCAATATTAATTATTGTATTTTTGGAAATATTTTCTTAAGAATGGTAATTTTGTATTTTTTTTTTCATTTTTTTCCATTTCCAGGAGGTTTGGATGTTTTCATTCGATACTTTTGCTTTAAACACATAAAGAAAACATAATAGCCTAGAAAAGATCAAATATTATAGTTCAAGATAGCTAAAAGACGATTATAACAAGATCTATTTCAGCTTTGAAAATGAAAAAAGGAAAATCTATTAGGCCAGTAAAAATGTATGTTGTAAGGTGTGTCTATCTATATGGATATTGCAATTACATGGACCGGTATAATAGAGCTAATTTTTAACTTTGTAGGACATAAATTGTGTCCTAATATATTATAGAAAACATCTTAAGATTTTTTTTTCCCTCTTTTGACCAATTATATTACGACTTATGAAAAGGGAAATTCTAACCTAACCCATTCTTTTGAGAAACTATTATTCATATCATTAAATTATAATAAGCATCACAACATCTTAGTAAGATTATTTATTTATTTTTGACCGATCCCATCATAAGAAGTTTATTCATGTGCTTTAGAGATAACTTAGAGGTACAAAATCATGCCATATTTACCTAACGTGTTAGCAATCTAATATATATAAATATGTATGTTCTTGCTTTTGACATTTTATATGCTTAAGTTTTACATCGTCCCATCATTATTAAATTGGCTTTGAGATAATATTTAAAAGAAAATATGCTCACAAATAAATTCTTGCACAATACCTTATCAGCAATATTTGTACTGACAAATTTGTTTTGTCCGTAGATAATATCTATACACCAACAAAATTATTGATCAGTCAATATAAATCAAATAAGTTAGGGCAAAACTTAATATTGTAAATTTATAACATGGTGGGATTAGTTTTATGGGATTTTTCAATTGAGTTTGTTTACTGAAAAAGTTATAATTATCATCGGTAATTTATCATTTCTATCTAAAAAAAAGGGGGAGGAGTGCAAATTTAAGACTCAACTTATGTACATTTTATAGTTGAGTCCTAAATATTTCATTTAGTTGAGTCCTAAATATTTCAAAATTTCTATTTGAGTACTCATTATAGTAAAAGTTTTCAAACAAATCTTGCACTAGTTGTCATTAACTTTTTGGTTAACTATGATATGTGGTACTTTTTTATTGGTTCACACATTTTTATTAATAATTACTTTGATAAAATAATTTAAATTTTAACAAAAGAATAAAGACAATAAAATAATTTTGGAAAATTCACAAAAAAATGCAAATTCAAACAATAAGGATATATATATATATATATAAAGATATATCAAGTAATAAATGCATATACATGTATATTTATTATAAATTTAATAAAACAATTTTTTTTCAAAATTAGAAATTTATTTTTAGAAAAGAAAAAAACTAGAAAAAAAAATGAAATTCACTCTAGCCATACTTTAGCCTCGAGGCCAAAATGGCCAAAAAGAAATGGAAGGTCATGATGCACATGCGAAGGTGGTTTGAATTTATCCACCACTAATTGTGTGTTTATAAAAAAGAAAAAGAAAAGAAAAAATGAAACTTCATTAGGTTTCCAATCAAGATATGCGGCCATACAAAGCTAAGTACTTCATTTGAAACCCAATCGGGTTTTACTATTATTTTCCTTTCTTTTTTTATAATTAAATGTGTTGAGGTAGGTGACCACCACTTTAATATGTAAGTTGTAACCTACTGCTTCCTTGCAATCATTCAAACCATTTTCTAGTCATGCAGTAGCTAGAGGGAATATTTTTTTATTTTTCTATTTTTTTCCATTTTTTAAAATGTTCTAATTTTTTAAAATTTTTGTTTTATTGAAATTACGATAAATACACATGTATTTACATTTATTATATTTATATGTATATATATCTTTGTTATTTGATTTTGCATGTCTTTATGATTTTTCTTTTTTCTTTTTGAATTTTCCTAATTTTTTATTATTATCTATATTATTTTGTTAATTTTTTAATTATTTTATTACAATAATTATTAAATAAATATATGTGAACCAATTAGAAAGTATCATGTACTATAATTAAGGAAAAAGTTAACAGCAAACTAATAAGGTATTTGTTTGAAAACTTTTGCAAATGTTGAGGTTCAAATAGAAATTTTGAAATATTTATGACTTAACTTTTTGTATATTTCCCATTGACCTATTAGAAAAGGTCATATGCCATGTTAATAAAAATGTTAATGACAAATTAACAAATGATTTGTTTAAAGACTTTTGTAAACATTGAGAACTTAAATAGAATTTTTGGAACGTTTAGGGTTAAAAAAAATATGTAAAAGATTGAATCCTAAATTTATATTTAAAGAAAATAAAAGAAGAATTGCATTTGTATTGACTCTCAAGTTGTTTAATACCCTCTTTGGAAAACAAGACCTTTTTCACCTCTATAAAGTAAAACATAATAGAACGCTACCTTTCATTTTCATTTCAAACTTTTTCATTCCAGTAAACTTTCTCTTCTTATTTTTTTCGTTTTCATTTGTACATTGCTCACTCCAGTAAACTCTGTCTCTCTTTGTCTCCCTCTCACATATAATATTGAATTTTCTTATCATTTACATGTCTTCTTTTTGCGTTTGGATTTTAATGCACTCGACAATTTTTATTTCGACTAGTAGACACCTTAACGGCACAAGCTTTTCTTTACTATAATAAACAATGAGACACGCTTTGATACTGTATGAGCTCATCTATTAGCATGCTTTGATAATTAATGTGTCTCAAAGACCGATTGTTATGACTAACTAGAGGAGACAGGGGAAACGCAAATATTTGATACCCGAATGGTTGAAGTATTCTTGCTGGTGTTCTTATAAAAGGCAATTACGTGTCCTAATAAATAAAAACTGTTAATAGTGATGGCAGATATTCCGAAATTACTGTAATTTACCAAAATATAATTTTGGATTGTTCCAAAAACCCGATGTTACATTGAGTTGAATCCGTCGAGTTGAGTATGCATAGGTGGTGGGGCGAATGGCATGTGAGCGCTCTGCTAATTTAGTGTTGGTAGGCAAATGAGTTTAACTTGCACAGTTTTAAAGCTATTGACTAGGAAATTCAAATAAGCTCGAAAACCACAACAGATTGTAATACCAAGACAAACTCAGGCATACAATGGAACAATTGACGATCCTAAGCTATAATGTCACATCATAGTTACTGTTAATATATCGTACACTTATCAAGGGTTTATGAGTTAGGCGTTAATTCCATTTGTTTTTATTATAAGCTATGTATTTAAGCGTGCATATGGCGTAAGTGTGCCGTGCTAATCCCGATTCTTTATGCAAACAAACTTAAAGTTATCGTGTTTGAAAGCTTTAGACCAAGAAATAATACCACCAAGCTCGAAACTTACAACTCGCCGGAACGATGAGAAACATAAGGATAGCCTTGGGGTAAGTTGTCAATTGGCAACTTAAAATCAAGACTCACAAAAAATACATTGATTTTCTGGTGACATTATCTTTGATAATATTATCACAAAATACGCAGTTGTTGATAAAAAGAAAAAAAATTGGAAAGTACCACTCTTTATCATTTCCATGTAGGTACTACCAAAAATATAACATGATGTTATTTGAAAAGGACCTAAAATTTAATATCAAGTATCCAGAGGACAATTTACACTAAGAGTTTCAAGAAACATAACATTTGGGAGCTTGAAGATCCTTTAGTAATGACGTGATAGCTATCATATGAGAATGTAAAGTACCCTCGATGGCGCTGATGCCTATTTTCGGTGAGTATGCATTCAACTCCTTATCTCTACACTTCATCATCGCCAAGATATTAACTACCCCGCGACTAATGAAGTGGAAATAAGGCTAAAAAAATCATTTGCGAAACTACAAGTGAGTACGTAACACTATCAAAGTTTGGAATCCATTTTACCCTTTCCTGGACGGTAGGTTCCAAATGGATGTATTGGTGGTCACAAAGTAAGTTTGGAATCCTTTCAAATGATATGGTACATGGCATATACTTTCATTTCTCCGCCTTTATAAAAGTTTTTATTTGATAATATTTACCATTAAAAAGTAGAATCATTTTAACTCAACACATATTTGAGGCTCAAGCCAATTTGCCTTAAAAAAAGAAAAGTAAAATTTCTAAAACATATTATATTCTTTATTTATTTATTGCTTCTTATTTTCATTTTTCGTCCATTGAGTTTCTCTTTCTCCCAAGGTAATCTAGGCTCATTTTTCTCCCATATTCCTTCATTAGTCAAATTAGATTAGCTTATTTCAAGTAAGCTCAAACTAAATTCTAATTCGTATAAATCACTACAAGTAAATTATCTTCTTTTTCCAAAGAAATATAAAATTTATCGAAATATTCTTATAGCCAAATATTGAGTCCTTTAATGTAAAATTTATCTAAACATAATTAACTTGTATGAATTCAAAAGCCCAATAATTAGTAATGATACTTGGTAGGACTATTCTTAAATTTTCTAAGGTTTTATCATAATTTCAAAATAGTTTATTGTTACTACTTTTCATATAATATTAAATAAGGGGGATGTGATACAAGAAGGACCTACCTAAAGTCATGTAGCTATCAATGATTTGACCTTTTATGGATTTTTGGGCTTCTATTATGTAGATAAATGGAAACAAAAAGGATGTGAATGACCTCTTATAGGATATGATGCACTTATGAGATCTATCCTACACTTGCTTTTCTCGCTATGATGCACAAAATCGACCAGTGGTTGATTAATTCCTAATATTGATATAAGACACAATATTAGAAAAGCAATCGTGTATGATTAAATCTACTAATATTATACACAATAGATTTTATCAAGGGTTTTGTTTGCTACAACTCAATAGAATTGAAAAGAATAGGGTTGAGAGAATTCTCAACAAATATTCAATAGCCAATAATAATGTCTAAACAATGTAGTACAGCCCTTTTTATCATCAACCCTAATACTAAACAAGTATAAAAAAGGGAACTAGAAATGAAATATAGAACTTGTAATAAAACAATGCAAAGTTGAAGGTATATAGCCTAAACATCGCTGTGTATTGGTCCTATGTTCTTCCAACGTAGTATTAAAACACACCATGCTACTTTAAAGAGGAAAAATTGATCCACAAGGTATACATTTAGGGAACATGGCTATGCTGTAGGCAATGTCTATCTATTGAATCCAAACTTCATCAAGTCATGCCAAATCAATTCCTACCGTGCTCAAAGACCTTAAGCCTCTAAACCCTATGAAATCTTGAACCTACATTGCTACCACTTGAGCATTAGTTGTAGTAGCAAGCTATTCTAAACATTACCCATACCTAAAAAAATTTTCATCCAAAATTTTGTAAATTCAATAAGCTTGATATTCTTATTAGATCAAAATTCACCCTATAAAACCTAAAGAAAAGTACGTAGAAGTACTAAGGTAAGTTAGGCTCAATAATGACCTCCATTTGTAGGCACTCCTAAACAATCGCTACAAATCCTCCCTAAACTAATAATTTCAAAATCTCCTACAGATCAAGTCCCAAAACATTCCCTCTCACTGCATCTTTAAAAGCATTTAATTCAACAATATATTTGCAATTACACATTGCTTTAAGGTTTTCCCTAATATTAACATTAATTGCAAGAACATTAGCCCTCTTATAAGCTTGCATGGTATGATAAATTTAACACAACATACACTCTGTATATATAATCCTCATTTATTATGTAGAACTCCAACATCTCAAAATAAGCATAGAGTGTCAAACATATAGTGTGCACTACTGGCTCCTCCATATTAACACTAAGCATAAGTAATGCTCCTTTCAAACATAAACAACCATCAATATGATTCCAAAAACCTGACGAACATCTTATTATTCTAACAAATATGATGGAACTCTAATATCCACTAATGCTATACAAAGCCCCAACAGATCATAACCATTTAATTGCAAATGTAGAATAATAAGGACATGTAGATACTTGTAATCCCCATTAGATTTAGGAATTGTCAACAATGAGCCCACATGGAATATTAAAGGAAGCAAATCAACATCTTTACCAATTATGGCAACTTCTAACTCTATTGATTTCGTGCTCATGATAAGATTATCTACTATAATCAACATCTCTACCAATTATGGCAACTTCCAAATCTACTGATTTCGTGCTCATGACAAGATTCTTTGCTATAATCTCTACTTTATCTTCTACTTCATTGGCCAATTCCTCTTCTTCCGTACCTTCTTCTACCCTCTTTGCTTTGATAATGGTAGGAATTACATTAGTCTTACCCATATTTGTGGAATCTATTCCTAAACAACTATTATCATTTTCTACTCATTTGATTTATCCTCAACTTCATCCTTAACACCATATCTATCATCACTAAATGCAGGATATCTCTTCATACTACCAAACAACCTGGGACCTTTACCATATGTCTCACTAAGCCTTTCATCATCTATATCACCTTAGACATTACCTTATCTATTGACTCTTGAAAACTCAACTAGATGAATATTTCATACTAGTGAGAGCTATTTTTATTTTTATTTTTTTCTTTCTCTTCTTTCTTTTATTTTTTCTTTTATACAATTAGTGTCAGGAAAAAAGAAGGTGAAAGTGAGATTGAAATTGAGTTTTAAAATTGAAATATTCTAAGTTGAAGAAGAAGAAGGCTACAATGTATGTACCATCGGTAAAATCTTTATTTGTGCTAATATGCACCTTTACCATAAATTCATTAGATGTAGATCATCTCGAGTTGAATAGGTTAGTTGCAATATCCCATTAGAAGAAAAAAAAAAAGGGAATTCAAATGCCATGTTACCATGTAGTTTTTTCTCTCGAGTATTTTCATATCAATATAAGATAATAATTACATATAGCTAGATAACTCTATAAAAAAGTGGGCTTCTACCTATTTCGAAGATAAATGCTTAGTTTTGAATAAATTGGGGAACTATACAATCTTAAAAGATTGAGCGGTAGTTTGCATAATTTAAGTTAACAGTTAATTGGGATATCAACTTTCCTTTTTATTGATAGATCATTTTAGGCCTAGGCACCCAAGGCCCAGTCAAAGTACTTTGATTGGCTCGAGTACATTTAAGTAGCTTCTTATGACGAAGAGCCTAACCTCCTTTTAACAACAACATGTGAGCTCAAACTTAACCTTGCAATTTGCTTAGGATCCCTTAAGCATCTCATCATGTCTAGTTTGACATCGATTCAACATAACCTACTGGAGCTACTATAAACCCTATAAATTTAGCCTTTGAGTATAAAGTCAATTGTGTGTTGTATAGAATTTTCTTAAGTTAACAAAACTGATAAATTGAAAGTTGTTTGAAATTATAAATAGAAATCTAAAACAAATATGAAAAACACTAATGTACTATTCGAAACCTTAATTGCATATAAAAACCCTAAATCTTATATACGTGTAAATAGAAGAGATGAAACTCGAACCTGACAAAAACTTTAAAACTAAAACTCTAAGTTTATAAAACATATGAATTTATCTTAATAGTGATAAAGCTCTAATTTAGTAAAATTATTGTTAGATACGCACAATTGTATAAAATCGCTAACAAATGAATAGAAATAATTTCTAAAAATTAAAAAATAAAAGAATAACAAATTAATTAAATAGATTAATAAGATTATAAATACTACCTTTAACTATTATGGTGTCACATGTATGTATATATATATATATATATTTTGTTAGTTATTATATTTATTTAATTTTATTACTTACTATATTTTTATGTACTATATAGTATATATTAATTTTATATCATATATTTTTCCCATAGTTACATCATATTTACCTAAATTCTCATCTTAAAGTAACCCATATATCTCTATCTAAACTATATTATCTTAAAGGTAGAAAAGCTTTATAAAGAAAAGTAAAAAAAAAATGACTCCATATCTCTTTCTATCTTTCTTTCTTTTTTCCAATTTTGGTTGCATAAGTTACCTCAACACAACTTTATCTCATGTGACTAATTAAAATCAAGATAAAAACAAAGTCAAATCATCTCTTTATCTTTCTTATCCTTTTCTTCTTTTTTTTTTTGTTCCTCACCATCGATTAAGTACTCCTACCTAAAACACACTTCAACTTTCATTTTCTTTTCCAAATTCTAAACCCAAACCAAGTCTTCTCTTTTCATTTTTTTGGCTGGCAATTCTTTACCTCCCAAACCTTACATCTTCTTAATTTTCTTTTCTTTCATCCAACCATCACCAACTTTCAATTTCTATCATATACTTTATTTACATCAATATTTTTCAATAAATTTGAAGTGGGAATAGGGAGACCATCTTTCAAAAGCTTGAACACCAAAAGTAATCAAATCTTACTTTATGTTGTATTAGTTTTTATTTGTAATGCAAGTTTTTGTGTATTTGTTTCATGTTGATGTTTATTTGTTATTATTTCTTGTATTAAGAATATAATAACGAGAGTGCTATGTATATGTATTTGATTTTTTTTTTTTTTTTTGCACTAAGTGGAATAAGTGTTACATGTTAATTTAGATGTATAACCTTTCTTCTTATGTATGCATATTATTTATTTATTTTTTAAATTATGCACATATACATGTATGTGTACACTTAACTATACTTATTGCTCTTATATGTATAGTATATGCACATATATATATATATAATACTAAATACACTTACATTAATATATATGTGTGAATATATTACAAAGTGGAATAAACATATATAAATAAATAAATAAATATGGAAGATTTATTATAAATCTATCACATATACAAACCCGTACATGTGTGTACATGAATATATACATATATTTTTATATTTCCCTAAGGTTCAAACACATATACATAAAATATAGTATAAGTATTTATATATGTACATATATTGAAAAATACATATACATGTAAATAGGTATTCTATTTTCCTAAATATATATGTGTTTATGTATGTGTTAATAAGCATAAATATGTATATGGGTGTATGTGCTGGATGTGAGTTTCCATAGAAGAATAGGAGTTATTTTTCTTTTATTTTTCTATCATTTGATTATTTTATAGTATTTCATATGTACATATTAATATTATAATTTAATAAAAATATAAAGAAATGAATAAATTAAGAAAAGTACATCATGAAACAATAGGAAGTTGCCACGTCAGCCTTTTTAGATTTTATAATTTAAATTGTAAATTACAAAAAAAAATGAAATAATAAATTTATTGGGAAATTATCATTACAATAAGAATTAGGATAATTAATTTATTAGGTTTAAAGTTGTCAATTGAAGCAATTATGACACTTTGGGCCCAAAAATAAAAATAGTTGGAAAATATAAAAAATTATGAATTATTTAAGGCCATTACTTAAATTAAAATAAAGCTCAATAAATGAACTCATTAAGAAAAGCTCGTGATGATGATCAAATGCATTTAGGCCTAAAATAATAAAATTTTGTAACTATCTAGGCCCATAATGGTAAATGTTAGTCTAAATGTATAAAAAAGACCTTGTTATATGAAAGTTGAAAATGATAAAGACTAACTGTAAAATCATAAAAATCAGATTTAAGACAAAAAAATTATATTTGATTGAAGATTTATGAAAAACCAAGGGATATAAGTAGATTAATTAAGTTATTCAAGTGATGTGATTCTATAAATAAATAAATAGGATAAAACCCTAACCAAATAAAGAAATATCGAAACATAATTATTTATAAATGTATAAGTATATTTTCTTATAGAGGAAAATTGATAAACATATATTATAAAGTGTGGATAAGACATAATTATAAGATGTGAAGTAATTCAAAAGGTCAAAGTTCTATGCCTATACATGCATATTTAAAAGTTAAAACATTCTAAAGAAGATAAGGTTCTATATGTACTAATAATTAAATATAGAAAATATAAGATCAATATTATGTTAATATGAAACAACAACAATAATAACAACTAATAATGATAATCATAATAATAACAATTATAGTAATAATGACGTTAATAATAATGATAACAATAATATGGGATCATACACTTACAAGAATTAAAATGAGTATATTTATATATGTAGGCATATTGCACAACATGCTCTTAGAATAATACTATACAATAATTAAGTGATAAGTGTAAATTACTTTATACTTTTAAGGACTATTTAAGCATAGAATTGTTCATAATTATGATTTAATTATTAAGTTTTGGTACTTAATTATATAATATATTGATTTTAAATGACTTCTGAGCAAGGGGATGGAATTTACATTAGAATAATAATTTTCAAGTCAATTATGGCCGTAAGGAGAAGAAAACTTTGAAGTAGAAATAAGAATTATTCAATCACGGGAGTAATGAAGAATGATTGCATTGACCAACATTGATCGTGCCTTTAATCATTGGTATGATTAAGGAAGCATTGATGATCCTCTTCTTAATCACAGTAGGGATTGCATAGTAAGAGGGTGATCATGCTATCAATCATGGGCGTAATGAGTTGTAATGAAGAGATGAGGAGTTCATGTCTACTAATACAGTCGTGATTGGTGAAGAATCTTATCTTCTGAGATGGTCATGCTCCAAGTCATAGGCATGATAGGAGGGACATAACTGTTCTTTTTCAACTTTTTCACACGAACTAGTATATAGAAAACGTCAAGTAGTGCATTGAAAAGGTAGATTCGAGTCATTTGATGAGAAGATTATAAATATACTGCGATTTTTGAGATAAAAAATTTATTGAGAAAGAATAAACATCATTAAGAACATCAATTCACGAACCAACATCACATTGAGTCATTCATCTTTATATACATTGTAATTCCCTTTTCAATATAGTGTTGTACCATACTTTTCTTGGAATTACTCGAGAGAGTTGACAAGAATTTAATATTTGTTTGTTGTAAAGATTTCCACAATAGAATTAAGAATGGGATTGTATTTCTTACTTTTCTTATGTTAATTTCTTTGTTATTCTTGCATTTTGTTGATACATTTTATTATTTCATCATGTATGAGTAATACTTAAGATTGCTATATCAACTTGATATGAATAAGTGTGTATTTCCTGATAACTGTTAGTTCTAGTGAATTGAACTTAATCAATTTAAGCACAATGTAGTGTATGACATCATCTTAGGCCATACTTCGTTAGAATATGTCGAGAGATAATTCTATTGAATAGATCTGATTTGTTGGAATAATTTACTCCTAATAATAGAGATATTATTAGGAAAGTTACTACATTCTTAGGGAGAATGATAAATGAACATGACATTAATGCGATCTAAATTGATTGTTAATTCAAAAGAGATTCTGATAGACACAACTAGGAGACACAACTAGGATTAGAAGTAAGTAGTTTTGAGAAGAATACTTACATAGTAGTATTTTCCTCTAGATAACAAGTATTAAAATAAAAAGTATATTAGTGGTATCATACTAAGAGGTGAAGCAATTCTGTATGTTAATCATTATAGTATTAATTGTGTTTGTAGTAGCTGTGGTAGATTAGTGTAGTATAACTAGTAAATTAGATATTTTAATATTTTCGTCATTTGATAAATTAGGTTATAAGTTAATAAGAAGAGTAGTTACTACTAGTATTTGAATCTTTTTTCCCAATGGAGACGACTCTATTCTCATTCATGCTATAAAATGATAGGTACACTTGTCTTTTGAACCAAATTAAGGATAGAATATAGGTTTATAAATTTAAAAACTCGGAAACTCTAATTAGGGGCGATCATTAAGTTTGAATTTTCATTATCAACTCAGTTATTTAAATATATAATTTCAAGATTTTCTACTTAACTCAATTACTTTTTTTTTTTACTTATATTGTCACATTGCTATTTATTCCACTATATACGAATACTATAATTAAATTCTACTATAACAATATATTGATACAAGATTTATAAATAGTCGGATAATCTTAACTCATATAGTATTTAATAAGTTATATATTATTACTCATATAATAAAGAAATACTCTTTATTTACTACAATAAATAATTTAAGCAATGTGAATTAATCTTAAAAGTTACACTAAATTATATCATTAAAGAAGTATACTTAAACTTGATAAGTATCGACTATGAAAATGTAAAGATTTAAGGTAAAAGTAGAAAGTTACATGAGATTCAAAATCTAAGTGGAAAGGGAATTATAAGTAGATAGTAAACTGTTTATGTTGTTTAGCACTACGATTAGTACAATGTAGTAATACTTGTATAATAAGATCGTACCCTTGGTTCGTGGGCTTACTTGGCACCAATGACTCTAACGGTAGGTGGTTGAGGGTTGAGTCTAAAGACTACTATTGCATGGTATGAGTGTAGACTATGAGGGCTACCTCACCATTAGATTTGGGAATTTGTGAGTTATTGAATTTTTGGAAATGGAAACATCTTTTGTAAAATATAGAATCTTCATATATGGTAAAAAACCCAAGTGCTAAATCCTGGTTGTGATTAGTGATGATGAATCTCCAACCCTCATTATGGAGGGTGTTAAATCTGAAGTTGTATGCAACACTTAGACAACGGCATACATTATTTGGCATAATTCTTGTTCATGCATTCATAAGTTTGTTAAATTATTTGTCTGATAACTTATAGGATAGATATCTCATTAAGCTTGTATAGCTTACTCTCCAATAGTTTATTTTACAGGTTCATTTAAGCTAGAATTGAGATAAGTTTGGAGTTCATAGTGCAAATTGAAGATATGTAAAATAATGTTAGATTTAATTGTGAAACGTATAGCTTGTATAGAAACATGCTATGTACAAAGTATTTACAAGTTAAGTATATATATCGTTTAGTAATTCTTGTAATTTATAAAATTGATTTATCTTATCTTATTATTTGGTAAGAGATACTAAGTCTTTATGCTTTTGATGGATTGTAGAATATTGGATATCCATATTTTAAATTAAAATAAAATCAAAAGCTCTAGTAATTAATTAATTAATTACAATCTTGCAATCTTTGACTTACGAGATGGTTTTCGTATTATGGGTACATATGTGATATAAAAATTTAAGGCAATCTTACTAAACCCCTTATAGGGTCTTAATAACTTCCATAAGCACCTTGTCACCCTTAAGCACCTTGGGGTCTTTAGAATGCTTGGCTTGACTCCTTAGGTTGAGATAACCTCAATCCTCTTGAGCATGTATCATTTATAGAGTTTCTCACTAGCTCTTACATGTGGTACTTAAACTCTCTAACACATTGAAAACAGGCTAAGTTAGCTTTCTTGTCTAGAAGAAATGTGATCACACTCACTTAAGGAGAGAAAGTACTCAAGTAAGAATATAGTTTGTATTTCTAAATGATTTACAAATGAAAGGGTCATCCCCTCATATACAAGAAGCCTCCATCAATTGACAACTTAAATCTATCCGATAAAGTGGCTATTATATATTTTTACTTACCATAATCCAACTACAATCACCTACTAAGGTTTAATGTATCTAAACACTTTAGGAACAATCCAAGATTGGACTAAGCCTTAGTCGTGGGCCTTACATACAATAGACCTCTACTAATATGTCAAAAAGTGTTTAGGGAAACAACCTATATCATGCTCTCCCACCTAAACTAATAATGCCCCTATAACATTTCACTGCTTGGAGAATTCCTCTATTAAATGTCCAAAGCAAATACAATTTGTGGTGTTTTCCCAAATTGTTGCACTTTAGGGTAGTCCCTTCTATTTTACTGAGTACACTAAGCAAGATGGCTTACCTAGACCTTGCAATAGGTGCTCTTATAGGATCTTCTTTGTCTCTCTTTGGCTGTCTTGCCTTGTACCTTGGTGAGTTTCCTTTATATTATTGCTAGAGTCTCCTACTTCTCAACTTAGCATACCACACAAGTTTCCACAAAGGCTTTTATGTCTTCTAACATCTTCGGCTAATGGAACTTGTCCTCTACCTTAGCTAGTGTTTAGTAGACATTTAAATGGCTAGGCTCCTCCGAGTTGTGATACCTCTCCAAGATATTCATCCAAACAATCTATTGCGATAGAGTAGACCATCCTTTATCATTATTTCTTAATCGAGCCTCCCTACTCTAGCACCAATTTACCTTAGGGATCTTAGGCTAGCCTTCTTTGATTATCTCTTGTACTTTTCCAATCTTTAGGTCCCTTGCCTCTTGGGTTGAAGTACTTTTATCTTCCCATGTAGATTCTTCCCCTTTTAACTCCATTTCTTCTTTATCTAGTTGTAACTTAAGCCCTTCCTTAGGCCTCTCTATTGGAGTGTCTCCCTTCACCTTAGGCATCTTTCGTGCCTTTGTTTCCGACCTTTTTGAACGTTAGGCTATGGTTTGCTTTCCTTTTAGCCCATCAATGTATTATATAGAATATAGAAGCTTTTTGGCTTGTCTTCAGTTACGGTTGATTGGAACAATGTAGTGCTACCCTTCATCCATTATCATGACATGATTCACTCAATGGGATGATCTGGGTACGTACTCTTTGCAAAAAATCCATTCTAATCATGTCATTCAAATGGATAACTTCTAGTTTTGCCCTTCCTTTCCATTGGCCTAACAAGAAGTAAAATCTTAAACAACATTGGTTGTGTAGATTTTTTCTGAGTTAATGATCTTCAATCTTCCCTTACCCTTTCAAAAGCTTAAGACCTAGTCTTCTTAAGAAATGAATAGGTCGATTGCCCCAATTTCCACCAAAATATTCATCCCTTGGCCTACCACCAATGCCTCTGCATACATCAAGTTTCAGGTCTCCTTGGTGGGCTTACTTTGTATGGAGCCTAACCTCTTTAAGAATCCCAACTTATGGTTATGTTGGGCTTCCTTTTCTTGTTTTACTGCAACTAATGCTGTTAATTTATTTCAAACGGGGCAATCCCTTAATTTATGTGTCCCTCTATACATAAAGCAAGAAGGTTTCCTCCTAAGATATTCTCTTTATTCCATAGGAGGTTTATCCTTTTCGGTTGTGTTACTATATCTCCTTTTGACACTTGGATTGCTTCCATCTTGAGCTACCCTACCGTTACCATGGATTCCTTCATTAATAGGAATCCGACTATTGGACTCCTAACTCGAACTCGAGCCTAAGGACTAGAAAGCATGGCTAAACGAGTTATTTCTTCATGCAGTACACTTAGGGAATCCAAACTACTACAATTTGCTAATTTAATGCTTTAATCGAACCAAACCCTCTTGCACCTATTAATAGTCTCTAGTTGTTGACTCGAGATACATCTAGACAACACCTCGGCCCATTCGACCAACTGCTTAGATGACCTTAATCTAAGTTATACCCAGTATGTCTAAGCTAAATTCACCTTAAAAAGGTCACCTGGTCAACTTGACACTATTGAATTATCACTTCGGCTTGGCATCATCACTGAATAGCATCTAAGCTAACCGAACAATTATCCATCTTTTTGCTAAGCATATAACCATAAATCATCCACTACATGTCCAAGGACCCTTGTGATAGAATCTTCCATATAGAATACCCATTTTTCTTGTATTTTCAATTATATCCTTTATCATTCCTTGTATTTTACTTATTTTAGACATTACCCATTTTGTCTTTTCCATTTTAGGTAGCATCCCTAATTTTTTGAGTTTAAATATACCCATAATATGTAGCCACATCATCATCATCTTACTCTTTTTGATATTGAATATCTACTTCTCTTTTCATGAGCGTTGTTCTCTATTGCTTATTTTGCTCTTATCCTAACCCTTAAACAAGGTTAGGTGGTGAGTATTTTTATTGGATCAGCTCATGTGTTACATTGAGTTGAACTATGAGTCCTTGGTAGTTCCATTGATTATAGGTTAGCTTATTTTACCTTTCATTATCATTCACGTGCATTTTCTACCTATCCTTTCAAGCTTTCAACAAGCTTGGATGTGCCCTACTAACCAACCTTATCAATCCTTGGCTTTGGTTCATATCATCTTAATATCAAAGCAGGAGGTTCGTTTAGATAAATTGTATTTGAGATTTTGTGAAGTAATGTTTATTGTAGTAGCATATTGAAGTTGTGTAGAGGATTAGCTATAAGTACTTGAGTGAGTAGAAGATGTAGAAGTTTGTTGTGACTGCATACTTTGTCTTACCTATTTTGAGCATAAAAAAATAGAGTAAGTTTTAGTTTGGTTTATTGTTTACTAGAGTCACTATTGTGTTCAAAGATTAGTTGAATATTCATGTGGAAGAAGTGTATATGCGTATTATCAGCTTGAACAGACTATATTTGTTGTTTCTTAGAATTAAAGATTGTTACTATGTTCTATCAAAGAGAAAGACGAATCTTAGTGTTAATGCCAGCATTAGAGATGACAATAGTGGTGTTATACACCATGGATGATAGCCTTATAACACCCTTAAAACTACAGAAGAATGAATTGATGAGGTGGCTAACCTCATAGCCGATTTCACTAGAGTTGTTCATACATTGGTTTATCAACCTGCTAAGGCTGTATAGAATACTCCCTAAGATGCTCCACATGTGAGAGGACAAAACCCTACTTGGTGAGTTCGAGATCAAGGAGTAAGAGGATGAGTGCAAAGGAGGATTAATTGAGGTAATATGGATGATGAAGGAGAAGAAGGTGTACAAGCTAGAACACCCTAAGCTACTGACTATGTGAAGCTTTAGATTCCAAGCTTCAATGGTTTAAAATACACAATAGTATTTTAAATCAAGTGTTGTCTACATCCTCTTAAATCAAGTGTTTTAAATGCTAAGGGTTTGGGCATATGGTTACTTAGTGTCCAAACTAAAGGACCATGATTATCAAGGGAGATGTCCCAAAGATTGAAGTATACAACACAAATGAAGACCCAAAAGAGGTAAAAAGAAAAAAGAGAGATTGTGGTTAATACCAAACTGGTTGAAGAAGATGTGTTTGTAGAAGACTTGGATAAGTTAACTCTGATTTTTTTATGTGCAATGAGTACAAAGCCCTCTACTAAAGAGGAGTAGAGAGAGAACCTATTCCATATCACTTGCAATGTGAATGAACATCTCTGTACGCTCATAGTAGATAACAACAGTTGCACTAATGTGGCATCTTCTAACCTGATTAAGAAACTCAAGTTGCTAACTATTTCACATCTGAAGACATATAAGTTGCATTGGTTGAATGAGAACGTAACACAACATATCACACTGCAAGTGTTACTGCTAATCTCAATCGAAAATTATTTTGATGAAATTCTTTGTGATGTATTGCCAATGTGTGCATCTCATGTGTTGTTAAGCAAACTAAGGCTTTTTAACTGGAGAGTTATGCATGATGGATTCAGGAACATGTATGTGTTTGAGAAGGATGATAGGAAAATTACCCTAAACCCCATGACTTTAAGCTAAGTAAGTTGGCTATAAGTTAAGTTGGCTTGTGGACTTAAGAAGGCTTTGGTCCCAAGTTGAATAAAGCTAAAAGAGATTCATAAAGCCAACATGTTGACTTTCATGTTGGTTAGGCAACTATTAGAAATGAAGGATCAAGTAGAGTTACCTTTAAAGGTTAAGGAGCTACTAAATGAATATGCCGACCTGTTTTTAGAACAGTTACTTAAGGGACTACTCTCATTTCGAGGCATAGACATTGTATTGACTTAGTACCAAATGCTACCTTATCGAATAAACCCGCCTATACAATGAATCTTGAGCAAGCTATAGTATTCGAAAGGCATGTGAATGAGCTATTAGAGAATAGATATGTGAAGGTAAGCCTTAGCCCCTATGTTGTACTTATATTGCTTGTGCCAAAGAAAGATAGCACTTGGCATATATGCATGGATAGCAAAGCTATCAATAAGATTATGATCAAGTACCGATATCCTATCCCGATACTAGATGATATGCTAGATGAACTAAATAGGGCGAGAGTGTTCAATAAGATCAATCTGAAGTCACGGTACCACTAGATTCAAATAAGATAAGGGGATGGATGGAAAACTGCTTTTTAGACCTAATATGGCCTATACAAGTAGATGGTCATGCCTTTTGGATTATCAAACACCCTAAGTACATTCATAAGGTTAATGAATCATATCTTACAATATCTTATAGGAAAGTTTGTCCTCATTTACTTTGACTACATCCTTATCTCTAGTAGCAACTTGGTGATGCATACTAACCATCTCAAAGTTGTTTTCAATGTCCTCCAAGTAGAGAGATTGTTCAAAAACCTAAAGAAATATTGTTTCTGCTAGGAGGAAGTGATCTTCCTAAGTTACGTAGTTAGTGGAAAAGGATTGAGGGTTGATGAAGAGAAGGTGCCATCCATTGTTGAGTAGTCGATCCCAACCTCATGTACAGAATTGAGGAGTTTTCATAGATTGGCATTATTCTACCAATGCTTTATCTAAGGATTCAGTGCTATAGTAGCACCTTTAACTACGCTAATAAAGAAGAATGTAGAGTTTAAGTAGATAGAGAAAGAAGAGAAGAGTTTTACCAAGGTAAAAGCAAGATTGACTACTATCCTAGTCTTAGCTCTACTTGATTTTTATAAAATATTTGAGCTTGAATGTGACTTATCAGGTATCGATGTTGGAGCTATGCTAATGCAAGTAGGTCGACCTATTGCTTATCATAGCAAGAAGCTTAGAAGAGCATAATTAAACTACTATGTTTATGATAAGGAATTTTTTGCCTTAATCCGAAGTCTTTACGTATGGCAACATTATCTTCTATTGAAGGAATTTGTCATAGACACAAATCATGAGTCTTTGAGATACTTATGGTGCTAATCCAAGCTATCTAAATGCTAATGTTAATGGATTGAATTTCTAGAAAGATTTAATTTCTTCACCAAATATAAGTAGAGAAAGAATAATGTAGTTGCCAATGCTCTATCAAGAAGCTATGTTCTTCTCACTAAGTTACAAACTAGATTGTTAGGGTTTGTAAGCAATAAAGAACAGTATTAGAATGATTTACATTTTGGCTTTATATGTAAGCACTATGGAGAAGGAAGATCAATATATAAGTACCATGTGGAGGATGGTTATCTGTTCCGAGGTGGCAAATTCTATGTATCGACCTGTTCAATAAGAGAATTGCTGGTGAGAGAAACTCATAATATAGGAGTCCCTATGCACTTTAGAGAATGGAGAACACACAAGCTATTGAATGATAGGTTCATCTAGCCTAAGATGAAACGTGATGTGCATCATGTGATAAAGGGATGCACTACCTGTAAGAAAGCAAAGAGCTAAGCAAAATAAGGGAAAGCAATGCCTCTACCTATTCTAACCAAACCATAGGCAAACCTAAGTATGGATTTTGTCATTAGACTACCACGAGTTGCTTGAAGCAAAGATTCTATAATGGTTGTCATCGATAAGCTTAACAAAATGGTACATTTTGTACCCTATGCCAAAATTAACATGTTTTGATTATTGCTTCTTTTACAAGATCTACTTCACTTGCACGAAGCACTAAGGAGCATGGTGTCAGATAGAGACCTAAAATTTTTAAGCCATTTCTTGAAACCCTTTAGCATTGAATAAGAACCAAAATGTTGTTCAACAGTGCTTGCCATCCCTAAATTGATGGTTAGACAGAGGTTATCAATTTCACCTTGGGATCACTACTCTAAGAGGTAGTGGGAAGGAACTTTGCCTACAATGACATCTGCCTGTCGGTGGTAAAATTTGCTTACAACAGGATGGTAGATGTCACCATTAGTCATGCTCCATTTGAGGTCGTCTATGGCTTCAACCTCGAGCTACCTCTTGACTATGCCTCAATGCCACCTACTGACTAAGAAGATCTAGAAGTAAGAACTAGAACCTAATCCTTCCATCAAATCTACTAACAAGTCTCCCAACAAATTGATTGAGCCGCTAGTAAACTAAAGGAGAGAGGTAAAGGATTCAACCTAGTGACCAAGTGTAGCTATACTTGAGTAAAAATAGGTTTCCTAATAAAAGGAAGAATAATTTGTTTGCTAAAGTGGATGGCCCATTCATGATACTCCAAAAGATCAATGACAGTGTATACCAACTAGAGCTATTAGAAAACTTTAGAGTATTAGATGTATTTAATGTTTCCAACCTCAACCCTTATCAACTTAAAGAGAACATAGCTAAGGACTAGCCAGACTTGATCTCGAATCCCGATTAGCCTAGTAAGGGTGATAGGAATCAGACTTCTAGAACCCTAAACTGAACCTGAGCCCGAAGACTAGAAAGCATGCAAGATGAGTTCTTTCTTCATGCATCACACTTAAGGAATATAGTTTGTTGACCCAAACCCTCTCGTACCTATCAATAGTTTCCAATTGCCAACCTGAGATACCCTGAACTCAATTAAGCATCCTAGTCATAGCTAATTCCACTTTAGCACCTTTGCTTTTGCTGAGGCTTTGCTTCCCAAGGTTGATCCTTTAAGAGTATGTTCTTGATCTATCATTAGAGTCAAAGGACTTCCAATATACTTTAAAGGGATATTAGAAGCATATGTTCTTGCCATCTCTTTTAAGATTCTGCTTTGATACCAAATGTTATGTATAAAGTTTCTCACTAGCTCTCATGTGTAGTACTTAGACTCTTCGACACTTTAAAGAGAGGCTAAGTTATCCTTTCTGTCTAGAACATACAAGATCATAATCATTTAGAGAGAGAAAGTATTTAAGTAAGAATACAACTTATATTTTCGAATGATTTGCAAATGAAGGGATCATCCCCTTATATACAAGAGGCCTCCATCAATGGACAACATAGATCTATTTGATCTAACAGTTATTATACATTTCTACCTACCCTAATCTAACAATGTCCACCTACCAAGGTTTAATGTATTCTAATACTTTAAGAGCATTCCTAAGAGTGGGTCAGGCCTTGGTCATGGTTCTTACATATAATGGACCTCTACCTATATGCACAAAAGCCAAAAAAGAGTTTAGGGAAACAACTCGTAACATATGCACCAAGTGCTCAGCATGTAACTTAATATCCACAATGCTCCTACCTTGCATTCTCTCTCTTCATTGATTGCCCTCTAACATCCATGGTACAGCTAACACGCCTTACAGCCCTAGACATGTCAACTTCTTAGGTTTTAGATGTGGCAGCCAACTTGTCTAACATCAACTAAGGGATAAAACTGTTTTGTCTCCTCTCTTACAGAGTATGTCCCTTATAGCAGTCACGTACCACCAAACCATGGGACACCATGTGTTCCTAGTAGGTGAGCTCTTTATTCTATAAGACAAGGGGCTAAAGGTACTGAATCTTTTTCTCTCTCTAACTCCCTTAACACATTGAAGACTTTAAACATATTCTTTACAAACACTCTAAACACTTCCCTTTTTACTTTCCTTCCTTGCTAATTTAAGCATTAGAGGGCTCTCATTGGTACCACCATAGGGGGCTTTTTGCAGGTACTCTACCGAGCATGTTTGACAATCTACTCGAAGCAACCACCAACCTACCTTACGTGATCTCATACGTTACCATTTTTCCATTACTTCAAAACTCTTCAAATAAAAAGGAAAGGAAAGGAAAAAGAAAAGAAAAGAAAAGAATGAATATTGGATTATCATTCCCAATAAGAGTACACTTTTGTCATAAGATACCCACTTCCATGATATAGGCATCGTGTAGATCAAGTTGTTTGATTCAATTGCAATTGGGCTATTATTAGAATGGAAAGGTAGGATTTCTATGTTTTACTTTTTGGATCAGCACTGGCGTTTTCCTAGAAGCCATTGTGATCCTTCACTCAGAAGCTAACTAAGCAATCGGTCTATTGTCTCGATGAGTTTATGATGTGAACACATAGTAGATGCTTTCTATTTGTAGATTGTCGTTTCCCTTTCCTCCACGCCAAAAATTTCAAAAGTTAAAAAGCTAAATGTCAACTCATGCTTCTTATGCAAATCAATTACAGGGTCAACTTAGGGATTGGGCCAGCAAGAGGAATAACATAGTGGATAATGATGGGAGAAGTATTTGTCTTCATATTTTCTCATTGAAAGTACTACAACTTTAAACCTTTTTTAATTTAATACGAAAGCCTTTTAAAATGAGATAAAACAATACTTTTATTATATATTCTCAAAATTAGATAATGATAGTGTTTGATAATAAATAAATAAAAAATAGGCAAAGTGAAAATTAGGTCAAACTCATGATATCTTAACCATACATGGCCTTTGGATAGAGGTGAGCAAATATAAAGTAGGTAAAGTATAAGGTTTTTATTCATACTCTATAAGATAAATGTTTCCAAATTTTGGAACTACGGTTGTTGTCATCTTGATTTTGCTAGTAGAGATTTTGTTTTGGACCTAAGAAGTGAGCTAGTTTGTGTAAAAAAGAACATACTTAGTGGGTACTAGAGGATTAGTTGTTTAGCACGGCAACTTTGATACTTTCGTTAGCAAATATATAAGATTAATGAGGAAATAAGACAAAGATGACTTATATGTATGTGTAAAATATCTTACTAGTTGGGTTTCCCTCTATTTACAGGATTCATGGGGAGTATCTTCTTTAAATATGCATCTCTCCCAAATAAGTAATTATACTTTTCATAAAGATACATTCCCAAATAGGAAAGTGAGAGGAATGTCCTTCGTTACCTATGGTTTGGGTCTACTAAGCAAGCTATCAAGGTCCATGGTTACTGGTTGTAAACCCCACAAATCTAACCTTCTAAGTATAGAATCAAACCCCCAAAACTGAAGATGATTTCTTAAAGTTAATAGAGCTAATGAGATTTAAAATCGATTAAAATCTCAATTCAAAACCTAAAGCGAAGTTGAAAAATCCTAAATTATCAATCGAACCTCTAATTTCATATAAAAACCTTAAGTATATGTAACTGCAAAAGTTAATCTTGAACCTCATCAAAACCCTATGATAACTACCGAAGATTTAATCACGTAGAAAACTTTTATACCTTAAAAGTATATAAACACTAGGGATTCACCCGAAAGTGATAAAACCATAAAACTATAACTTTAAAGATATAAAAGAGCTAATTTACCATAATTTACTCTGAAGCCTTAATTGACAACATATCCTTAATATTATACTAAATCATTAGCAAAAGATTAAAGACAACTTTCATTCATTCATAAATACATATAATACTAAAGTAATCCATTAGAAACTAAAATATTTCATTATAGATTGCATCAATCTTCCAATTAGATAACTAGGTTAGTACTATAAGGAGTTAAGTGTTTAATTGATGTTTATATTATATATAGTTGGTATTAGTATTCTGAATGACATATTTCATAATAGTTACACTAAATACCATACTAAATGATGTATATAGGATATAAACACTTAGAGGAGGATCTTATTAACTATTCTTACTAATTATTTCAATAAACTCTACATTTCCTTTCATTTCCTCGATTTTCTTCCTAATTTTCCTTAATTAACCCATTATGTACACAAAAATTACATGTAATTTTAAAAAGTTGACTAAGTTAGCATTTGACCAAAGTCAACAAATATCCTTTTCACCTAGAAAATTCTTCATTCTCTAATGGATTCTTCTTCTTTTTACACATGATATTTTCATTTTTTCCCCCCCTTTTACCCTTCCCTCTTGCCGCTACACATGGATTGCTCTAGAACTCCTATTCTTGTCTTTTAACTTTCCATTTAGATATAACAAAATCCCCTTTCCTTTCCCTACTTCAAAACAATAACCCTCTCTTCATCTTTCTTTTTGTAACTTTCATTTTCACAATTTATTTCCCTTTCATAACCAACTTAAAATCCTCACTTTAGAAATCATAAACCTCATCCATTTGGAAAGCAAAAGTCGTACATGTAATACACTTATCTTTGTATTTTATATAAAGTATGTTTATGATCTCTCTTTATTTCTAATTATGAAGTGAGATGGTAATAGTTATATGTGTAATTTTGTTCTTCTAAAAATTTCTATGTTATGTACATACACAAATACATATAGGAAATAAACATCCATGTACATATATGGATATGGAAACACATTTATGCATAGGGTACACATATATTTATATGGACTAAATAGGTATACACTAGTAAAATACATAATATAAGTATACATATACATAGGTAAGAATAAGAAACCTACTTATACATAAGTATAAAAAGCCATATACATGAATACCCTTTATGTACATAATCTAAAATAAGAAGTATACTAAGTATATATACGTATAACTTACTAAATAAGCTCATAAGATACGGAAATATGGATTACATGAAGATTTCATAAGAGAGTATAGAAGGCATACGAAAATACGTATAAAATACACATACCACCATATGTATATATGGGTCTATGTATGAGTATAGATACGATATATGTATAAGTATATAAGTATATATACAAGTACATTAGAAGTATAAGTATATACATAACCTATGTATAGAATGCAAAAGAGTATAAGTATAAAGTATACATAAGGGACGACATAAGTCATGACATAAGCATATAAATTAATAAAATATAAGATAACATAATAAAATAATATATATATATATATATATATACATGTACGTATATGGGCCAAACCTACTTTAAGCCCATAACACACATCTCAATTTGAGTTAGCCTTATTTAGGTACATATAATGGTAATAATAATGTAAAATCATCTAAATATAAGAATCTAAGGGTTAATTAAATCATTAAGTATTAAAATAAGATATAAAAAATAGGCAATAAGAATATTCAAGCTTCATCAATTAAAATTTCAATAAATTTAATCCATATTGTAAAACATGGGTCTTAACGTCCAAAATAGACATCACCGTGTGAACGTACGTCCGAAAATGATGAAAAACGACTATAAGCTTGTAAATATCAGAGATAAAATGAAAATGTTATACATGACTAAAGATGTAAGATAAAACTGAATAGAATAAGTAAGATAACCAAGTAATAGACCCGTAAATTGATAATAAGGAGAAATAAATAACTAAATACATCAAGTATCATAACTTAAAAATATGTAAATATAGTTACTATTGATCCCACTAAAGTATTATATACTCTGTATACACCTTACTTGGGTTATATTAGGAAACTAGATGAACTACAATAGACTTTTAGTTAACTAAGGAGTTTGATTTCTTAGAATACTTATAAGTTTTACTATCTCTTAAGCATTTCAATATTGAGTTTTGGAAACCCTCAAGGCTTGGAGAATGAGCAATAATCTAGGTAAGGGAGTTCTAACAACTTACTACTTATTTATGCGTGTTATTTGTATGATGCTTTGCTACTTGTTATTGCCTGTATGTTTGAATGACCGTTTTGCTTGTATGCCATCATCTATGCGATCACCTTTTTAAAATTGATAAATATAAATATCTGACTAGAATAACCAATTCTATTCGTCGCATGTTTATGACTTAGTAAATGTATGGATGGAGAGTGCTAGCTTTGCAAAAATTTTGAGGGAAATATTTTTTTGAAAAATCTTTTCTAATCTTGAACATATTTCGTACGATTTTAATGAGGATTTGCAGTGTCAGAAATAATATTTTATCACTAAGGCAAAGTTAGTATAAGATCTTCAATTGATAGCAAAAATGACTTGCTTTATTGTGCCTATAAGGCCTTAGATAATTTTGGTTGCCAGAAGACTCATACGTTTGTTCTCAAGGGGCCTTGAATGGTAGATAGTCCTAGTTTAGGACCCAACTATTTGGATTGGAACTCTTTTCTCAACTAGGGTTATAATAAAGTGTTACCTAGAGGGGTAGTGCCCTTAAGCAGCCTCATGTAGATAAGTTGAGGTGCCATGTGCGGTTAAGTATAGGGAATAATCGAAGTGTAGATAATATAATTTTACACCTTCCATAGTTCTAGACTCATATGGATGTTTTGCTTGCATTCATTGCACTTGCATTTATTTTATATGTAGATAGCTTACATGTGTTTTAATAATGTGTGATAAATTAGTTGAACAATAGTAGTGAGGAATGAACTCACTAAGCTATTTTTTGCATATTCCCCCATAATTCCATTTGTAGGTTTACTTACATTGGAATTAAGATAAGTCTCGAGTACTGAGTGCAAGGTGAAGATAAGTATGTTAGTATTAGAATTAGCTGAGATCTTTATAGGTGATACATAATATCTTTTGTAGGAAATATGTGTATGTTAAAATTCCATACAATTAAATTTTATAAAGTTGATATATCTTGTCTTATTATTTGGTAGGGGATATCGATTTTTTACGGTTCTGAGGAATTGTGGGATATCGGACATCAATTGTTAATTATATCTTACAATAAATTAACTATTTAAAAATCAGTGACTTTAGTGATAAGTCATTTAGATTCTTGCAATTTTTATTTATAAGGTGATTTTCATATCATGGGTGCATACATGCTATGAAAATTTTGGACAATCTTACTAGAGTCCCAACACCGGTGATGTAGACACTTCAAGTCAAACAACGGTGCAAGAGTCGAGGTCTCGACTAGTTTAGGCGAAGGTCCTATAGTCGGTCAAGGTCAACTTGTTGATAACTAGTTCTCCTTATTCAGGGCCTAGGTCTCCTTAAAGTAGTCGTAGGTTGAGGTTGTCTAGCCTATGGTCCATGAAGGTTAGAATGGGCCTTATGGTCCATAATAGAAAATTGTCCGTCAATAGGAACCTACCTTGTAATTTCCTAAGACTACCCTATAACTTGTACTTTAGAAAACTCTACAGTATAGGATTTCTTATAGAACTTATAAATTTTGCTTTTCTTCTTATAAATTTCAACTTCATGTGAAATAAAAAAAGACAATCCATATGTAATATTACATATTGTTTAGATGCAACACTTGTCAAATCTATAGCAAAATGTATGAAATTATGAAAAGTAAATTTTCCTACCTTCATTATTTTAGACTTATGTGATCTTACTTCTTTGCAATTATGAAAGAATAAGGGCAAAGAATGGAAAAAGTAAAGTTAAATAGAAAAATAGTGAGATACTAAAATGAATAAAGTTAAAGTTAAGCACTAAAATGAAAAGAAATTGAAAGTTGAAATACTTGTGCTTTATATTTTAAGACAATGACCATCTTATTGGAGATATTATTTTAAAGTTGTGGTAATAAAACAAGCAAAATTGAAATTTTTGTATAAATATTGTTGTGTTATTTTGCCTATAATAGAGTGCATTATTTTGAGAGATTAGCATGGAATATTTCAACAGGGGTAAACCTTATAATTACTTAGTTAGGAGCTAATATGCTCTAGTAATGATGATTTTGGTAAGACAAAACCAATTGTATAAGTTAGACCTAGCATTTTAGTAAATCGTAATGAAAAACTTCTTGATGAGAATGGGCTAAGAATAAATATAGAAAAATAGAGAAAGCATAACTAAAAAGTTAGGACTAGTTTATACACTTTTGTCTTTCTTTTAGTAGGAAAAAAAAATATGTTAATATAATGAGAAAAGTAGATGCCTCCATCTAAATATAACAAACAGGTCCCCGATCCTTAATATAATCTAATGTAAAGGAGTCATTTCTCCTTGATCCAAGTATAAGCACTTAAATCTTCTCTAAAAAGAGATAAAACTTGGAATGAAGGATCAAAGCTTAAATTTCTTTATCCTTAATCACTTGCACTAAGTTTGCTATAAAGTTTGTTGCTTGGTTGGCTTCATTATTGACAAAAGCAATCTTCAATTGTTCAAACAACAAGATTTACCCCTACAAGCAAATAAAACAGTAACATATTTGCCTCTTCATCTTCTACTGTTTAGACTATATATATCAATCATAATTTTCTCATTAAGACCGATATTTTCAGCTTAAGCTTAGAGATTGACTTCTTTCCCATATAACCATAAGCAAAACAAATAAGTATAATCCCTTCATGTCAAGTATTGTAATTGCAATTTTGAACTTAAATAGTATGATTGAGGGGTTAATTAAAATTAACTTTTATGTATGAATGTGAAAAACTCCCCTCTTCAACATTTGTCATATAAGTATTAAATTATAGTACTAGACCTATGAGTTTTATAATTCTTTTCAAAGTTAAAGGATTGTAGTTTTCCAATGGTAGTTCTACAATTATCATACTACCATAGCACTAATTTAAGGAGGAGGCCTTAAAATTCAATTCTTATTTTTTAATGGTTAGGAAATGACTAGTTATGAACCATGAACCATCTCTAATTATTAATTTAAATATCCCTTGCATTTGAAAATGATTATGTAAAAGCAATAACTATTACCTATCATCAAGAGAACCTTTAGAAAAACTCCATAGAGTTTAATGTTTTTTATAAAATGGTTTATATTTCAATGATAACAGTAAAGCTTTATGATAAAGCATGTTTCCATGGTTTGTAAAATTCCTTTTCCCCATTATTTTGAAAAGAAAAAAAAAAAGAAAGGATACTTTTTTATGCCTTTTGAGCTGAAACTTAGAGTATCTTCTTTTTATTTCTCCATATTCCCTTCATCTTCACCATCATCATCCATCTTCTTCATTGTTGAAAAATCTTGTACATATACATTTGGGATTGTATATATTAGAGAATCTTTATATGATAGTTAATCTTGATCTTGTTTTACCTTCCAGTAAAATAGCTTTACTTTCATATGTAAAAGGACTTAGTGGAGGAGAGTTTGGAAGAAAGAACTTTTAGAGAAAGAGCTAAACTAGAGCCTTTTCTTCACTTGCTTTGTACAAACTTATGTACTTGATGTATCTCATAAACTCCTTTCATGATATTCACATGTTGACACCAATGTTGTATTTAATGTAATTATTTTTCTTAAATAAAATTTGTTAAATTCTCTAAAAGTGTTGGGATGATTAGAAACATAAATGGTGTTGGTTATTTCCTTTATTAAATGTTTAATAGATGTAGAAGTTATATAGAAGTTACTTAATAAGGTAATGAATGAATCAGAAAAATAGAAGGTATATGTAAGGTATCTTGTGGTTAATGTTGAACCAAACATGAGTTTATTGGATAAATTTCTTTAAGAATGTTAAATGTAGAAGGTTTGCAAAAGGTAAATCCAGATAACTCGTCTTACATGACAATCTCATGTTAGATAAAGAATTTGAGAGTCTAATACATAGAAGGTATTTTGGTTATGAAGTCTTGAGTGATAGAACATAAAGGTAGATTTAGGAAGTTGTTTATCAATTGATCCATTTACTCTAAAGGACATAGAAGCAAATGTAGAAGGTACTTTTAGGAAGAAATTTGTATGTTTAATATCAAAATTAATAAATATTATACAAATACAAATTTGATAAATATTACCAAAATGCTGTTGTCATGTTGCATATTGAAGATAAAACATAGCTATTTGTACTAATGTTACATCTTCAAAATGAAACACTAGTATAATATCTATATCATATTTTGAAATTGTGACATTAATGCAATTGCACCTTATGGGTGTGAGGAATCGAGTATAAAGGTCACGTGCATGATACATGATAAATGTGCTATGCGTGATTAGGGAAATGCTTTGAGTAACTTATACAAGCTGATTAAGAGAGAAGTGTAGGGGGAAGGGTAAGTGATCTCGATAAGGCTCTAATACTTATGGTGACAAGTAGAGGAGTCAAGAAGGATCAAACTCCACAGTCGATGAAGAACAAGTAGTGTTCTTGTAAAGTTCAAGTGTTTGATCTTGCATGACTAGAATTCAGTAGAGTAACAGCATTCGTACGAATTCTCTCTTGTCTAAATAAGAGAAGGAGGGGGGTATTTATTGAGGATGGCCATTGATCCCATCCGTAAGATTGTGTTGATGATCAATGGCTTGGATTTATCCCTTCCCTTAATGGACCTTAGGTAGATTTTATTTAAGATTTTATGCTTAATAAGGCCTTATTTTCTTATGCGAGCCAAGTTGAGAAAAATTGGATCTGACGGATTGACCTAATGAGCCCTACTTCGAGTCTACCACGCCAAATCTCTTTTAATCATCTCAATAATTTATGGGCTTAGCTCCTTAAGCCCTATCACCTTACCTCGAGGAGTCAAATCCATTTTATTAATGGGCTTGAAGCCCAATATTAAATTTAGCCCTTTACCCACCTATGTCACATTTTTTAAGATGTGACATTAGTGTATTTGTACATATGCCGCATCTTAAAAATACAACATATCTACGGTACATAAACGTTAATGTCACATATAAGAAGATGCGACATAACAATGTTGTTTTTGTAATTTTGTTTATATAATTTGCAATTGTGCAATTTTTTTTTCCTAAAGTTGGTAGACATGTATTGAATACTTCTTTCGGGTGAACACTAAAATAAAATATTTTTACTTTTGAAGTTTAAGTTTGTTCAATGATAATTTGAAAGCCTAACTTTGCTACTTGGATATGTTTAAATAATATATTTGACTTTGTTTCACTATATAAGTTAGCCTAAATTAAGGATGAAAATTCATTAAAATAGTTTTAAAATTTAGAACATGTCGTTACAATGTACATTGAATTTTTAAGTGAATTCATAGGATCAAGTCTAAATAAGATTACATAAATTCTAGTAAGGAAATTCAAATAGCTAGTAATGTCTATTTGATTCAAATACCAATTAATGTTCATAAGTTACACAAAAAATTTAAATGAAAATATTAATAATCTTTCTTATTGTTTTGACTAAGATTTAAGCATGAAATCATATATATTTGTTGCTTGGACAACTTTGGATGAAAATTAAAGAAGATTAGATTATTGAAGCTTCTAAATTTAAAAAGATTGATGATATTCTTTTTTGAATTTCAAATTCAAGGCACAATCAATAACTTATTTCATACTTAAATTCAAAGCATGATTAATAACTTATTCCAAACTTATCCACTTCAAATGGATTTTTCATGATATTTTATCAAGGCTTTTGATTGAAGAAATATATAAGATCTAAAGTTCAAATTACAGAAAGATGAGAAAGCGACTATTTAGAAAATAGGAGAAGCTCATAAGTTCACAAGCATTTGTACTTAAGTAATTAAGCTAACTTATTCATACAAGATTGTTTTTTGGAGTGTTTGTGATTTAGTTCAATTAAATTCATGGGTCAAACCAAAAGGGCTGTATTTGAAGTGGTTTAGTTAGAACCTTAATTTTGAATCGAACTACTTCAAATACAACTCGATTGATTCGATTTAAATTAAATTGAACCACTTTTGAAAGTACCTTGTTGTAGTTGACAAATTAATAGTTTCTACAGTTTTTCAACTAAACATTGTTGTTTAAGTTAAGGAGTATTATGGAAAAATTAAGGCTACAAAACATTATACCATAGTGGCATTACATCTTATAATATAAGCTCTTAGTTTAGTTGAGAGAAGAGAGATGATGGTAAAGGAAAAAGAGTGCATTATAAAGGTTGAAAGTTAGACGAGAGACAGTAAGGAAGGAAAAAAAGGTAAATAGGATATACTAAAATATTAATAGAGTTTAAAACTAAAAAATATGACTTATTTATTACCTTTTAATAAGAAGTGGTTTGGTTTAAGTTTAAACTGTTCAGTTTAGTTTAACCCCCAAATCGAATCGTAAGTCATTTGAATTTTGTCTAAACCAAACAATGAACTAAACCAATATAAAAGAATGGTTTAGTTTCATGAATAGTCTTATTTGTTTTTATAAATTTTACTTAAGCAAATTTGAAATGATTTTATCTTTTGTTATATTAATTTTTCTTTGAGCTCTTTATAACTAAGTTGGGAATTTAATTTCATTGTAGAACCTATATAACTTTTACTATAGTAGAAGTTGTGAGAGAGAGTTGTAAGGTGATTATATCCAATAAAGTTATATCTTGCATCCCATTTATTTTAATTTTAATATAGTGGAGCGATTGGTCAAGACAACTAGATCATCAATAGTGGAGTTGGAAAAGTGGACTGACTCATAAGAATAAGCAACTATAAATAGTTGTTTGATTCCCTCATCCCCATACTTTTTATCTTTATTTGTTTTATTTTTGTTGGTATAGGACTTGCATGTTGCATGAAAAACGCATTATACACGACTAAAGGAAATGACATGACTAGAATAATACTCATAAGATGGTCAAGTGAAAATTGGAAGGGAAGACGGGTTGATTTTAGTAAAGCTCTAACATAAAATGTAATAGGTAGAGGAGTTGAATAACATCAAACAACATAATGAGTGACAAATAAGATGTATATTCTTGAGGAGATTTAATGTATAATCATTTGAGTAGTAAATCCAGCAAGAAGATGGCATTAGTTAGGATTCTCTTTTATTCAAATGATGGATGATAGGGTACTCACAAAAGTTGGTTATTGATCTCATTCATTGGATCACGGTAATGATCAACTAAGGTTAGCCATTTCTTTTTTGTGGATCTCAAATGGACTTTCCTTCATGGAATTAGGCTTAATAAGGTCTCATTTGATGTGTGAACCAAAGTAAGAAGGGTTAGTGTTGGCCAAGCTAATTTAATAAGCCTTACACCAAGTTTACCATGCTAAAATTCCTTTAATCATCCTAAATATATATGGGCTTCAATTTTTGAGCCTTATCACTCTAACTCAAAGAGTCAAATCCATTTTAATTAATTAGGGTTAAAGCCTAATTTTAAATTTAGCCTTTTATATTTTTATTCGCTTTACATATGTAACTTTTGTAATAAATTTACTAAGTAATCAATAATTTTTTAAAAAATTTAAATTTTGAAAACAATCAATTAAAGTCCCTCTTGATGGCTTAATTCAAATAAAAAAAAATCCATCTTTTAATATCAACCAATTAAGAAAAAGGAAAAGGAAGTAAGGCCTTGTTTGGTTAGTAAAGATTTACAACATTTACATAGAAAAAAAAAAAAAAAACTAGAGTACGTGTGTCATTGTTAATATGTTTCAAATGAAAACAAAAATACAAAATCTCCTTTCACATTTATAAGGAGAAAACCATTTTTGAAGCAAACGAAATAAAGCTTTATTTTATTTTCAAATGTAAAGACAATAACCTTTATGAAAATATATTGAGATTTTTTATTATCATTATTATACTTATACCAAACCACTTCCTTTTCCTCTCTTTTTTCCCATCTTTTCTACAATATACACTTTTGGATTTCTTATCTTTCTCTCTTCATTTTTGCTCGCTTTTAACACTAGAAAAGAGTGTAGACACCTAATTTTTGCCCCTCTGTAGTTTTAATATTTTATTTTTTTACAAAAAGGGTCATAATTTAAAAATAAAAATAATAAACAAAAAAATTAATAAAAGATAAAAAATAATAAAAATTAACAAATTATGAAAATATCAAAAAAAATAAGAAAAGGAAAAATTATAAAAATTTCGTAGATTTTTAGAAAGTAACTTATATTAGGAACAAATTATTTTAGTTTAACTTAGAACAAATTATTTTAGTTTAACTTAGAATTAAATTATTTTAGTATAATTTAATTGTACTAAATATCAAAGCGTAGGTCAACAACCTAACGGATAAACATTGGAGTATTGGATTGGATATAATTTGAGGTCTTAGGTTCAATTCTCACTAGACACATAGGTATCTTTTATTTTAATCTTTTTATTTTTATTTTTACAAAAAAAAAGGTAAAACAAAAAACAAAAAAACAAAAAAAAAGAAACGAGTTGAACCTATAGAATTCATATCTAATCAAAATTATTTGAATTTAGTTTGTTATATTTGGATTGATATCAAGGATTCAAATCTAATTTAATTAGATACAATAGATATGATTTGATATGAACTTATTTAGCTTTTATAAATACAAAAACTCCCAAAAAGAATCAAGATTCTCTCATCCGTCCAACGAAGTCAGTCCTTGTCACATAGCAGGCCATCTCCTTTGTCAAAACAGCAAACACGCAACTCACAGAGACATACTTCACAAAGGCCGCTATCTCTATTCCAAGCTGACATCTAAACCAACCCCACGTTGGTCGCCACCATCTAATGCTGCCGTCCTTGTCGTATAGATTACCATAACAGCAGCAGCAGCGCACATAGGACAGTTCTCACCGAGCATTGATCAGCCCACAACTACAGTACGACTAGGCAACTGTAGTAATAACACTAGGCGAACAGCAGCAATATCAGGCAGACAGCAACACCAGGCAAACAGTAGTACGATTAGGTGAACAGCAACAACACCAGGCGAACAGTGCAACTATGCCGACAGCATACACATAATACTGACCCTCACACCATGCCGACAGCATATACACATGCATGCTGATTAAGTTCTCTCCCAACAATAGCCCACTATAGCATCGATCAACATAACCCACGACAACAAGACAGCAGCGAACAGGACAGCAATATGGTAGACAGCAGCGAATAGGATAGCAGCACGGTTGACAGCAGTGAATAAAATAGCAGTAAGGCAAACAACAGCGAACAAGACAGCATCACAGCGGACAGTAGCTAATAGGACAGTAGTAATGTAGATAGCAGCAAATAAGACAGCAGCACAGTGGACAGCAACGAACAAGGCAGATAGTGGCGAAGCAAACTTAGACAATAATCCGATGCCAGTAACCACACGTAATAGCAACTCCATTATATGCCAGCCATCATCCTTCACCACGTAATTAAGAAGTTCTGGTCTATTTCTTTCCTGTTTCGAAATTATTTGTTTAATTGTTTACTTATTATTATTATTATTATTATTATTATTATTATTATTATTATTATTATTATTATTATTATTATTATTATTTAGATCTTTAGTTATTGAATATAATATATACGAATATGAACATATTAGTTTTGAGGAGATTTTATTCTTAGTTTTTTATATATAGGTAATTGTTTAATAATAATAATATATGTATATGTATATATTAATTTAGCTATTCTTCTTTTAATATTAGTTTTCTTGATTAGATAAATTAAGTATTGATTTAAGTGAATGTATATTTAATTTTAGTTTAGGAGTTGTTAGGATTGGTTATTTTTGTTAGGATTTGATCTTGTTTATGGATTTGTTAGATAGAAGTTGTTTTTTTTTTTTAAAAAAAAAAATAAAAGTTAATAAAAAATCCTTTTTAAATTTTAGGACTTTTAGCGAAATTTTTTTATAAGACAATAACATTCAAAAGTTAGGACCCCTTTAGATTTTTTTTTAAATAAACCGAATAAATTAAAATCGTAAACTCGGGCATTTTTTTAAAATAAAATAAATCAACACATCAAAGATTTTTTTTTAAAGAACTACGATCATCTGATCCCGGCTAGTGAGTACATAGGCACCTTCGGGGCGATAATAAAATATGTAGAAACTTAGGTTTTTTTTTCTTTTGATTTTATTTATTTATTTTTTCTTTAAAATATTATAATTAGAAAAATAATCCTAATTTTGATAAATAGATAGTGGTACCCATTAGGGTTTAATAAGTTAGCCCCCGAATTCGGAATCCTTTGGTTTTTCATTAAAATTGAAATCAAAGATCGGTAGCTAAATCGTAATCAATTTACCCAATTGATTATGGTTCTCTTCCTTTTTCTCGACTCTGGTTGGGTAGCGACTCCAAAAATTATTTTCCATAAAAACCGAAATTTCTCAATTTCTTTAGTCGAGGATTAAAATTAAATGGGTAAGGGTTTAGTATTAATCAGAAATAAAAAATTAATTTTAAATAAAAGAAACTGAAAAATCAAGCTTGATAGAGAGTTCGAAAGGAGAACTAATCATATAATACTTTTAAAATTCTCTTTACAATATTATAAAAGCTTTTAATAGTAAAGGCTTTTCACAATTTAATTTTACATTTTAGTATGACATGTTCTTAATTTAAATACCTTAGAATAAAAAAAAAAAATTATCTACGACTACTTCCTCATTTCCTATAATGGATAATAATAAGCTAATGGGAATCTACATCCCCAGTCTAGTCTTATAAGGCCATAAAAGAAGTTTGAGTGAAAGAAGGTGAGGAAAAGGTTTTGATTAAATTGGAAAGTTGATCAAGAACATGTTATGAATCCAAGAAGAATTAGTTATAAGAATGAAATTAGTCTAGATTATGATCATGGAGGAAAAATTGGCATTACATTTGCAAATAGGTAGAAGTCATCTTAGTATAAAGCTTTTGAGAGGTATGAAAGAAGCTTCTAATAACAACTTCTAAAAGAAGTTATTTAAGCTTTCAAGTCATAATTTGAATAATTTATTCCAAATCTTCCAAATGTGGGAAGAGAATATTATAGATCTAGATAAATTAGGGTGCAATTATCTAAATAGTTATTCTATTTGATTATATTATATTTTTTCTTTAAGATAGTTATTTCCTTCTTATAATTATTGTATATCATTTCTAGTATTTACTAGATTTCTATATAAATATTATGTAATCCTATGAGTTGGAAATCAATCTATCAATTGCTATTAAAAGAATTTTGTTCTTATCACTCATTAGGAGTATTCTATGAAATTCATCATCCCTTGTATTAAAAGTGTTTGTCATTGAGCTTATCGATTAGAATATTGTTTTAATGGTGGCAATCCTTTTTGATATCTAATTGTGAGTCTTATTGGCTACTTCCATTAACCTAGTTTGATTTCTACTAAAACTGTAGAAAATATCAATTGTGGAAGTTTAGACACACCACCACTTCAGTTTAACTATTAACTTCCAATTCTACCAGTTATCAAAGTCCTTTATTTTTATTTACTTTTTATCATATTATAAGAAAATGCAACAAAAATTTGTTCTTTTTGTTATCTTAAAACCTAAAAACTCAAAAGTTCTAGTCTTTTATTCTTATGTTGCACATTTGGTTTGTGCTAGTTTATTTCCTAGGCGTTTAGCCACATCATATTTGGTATAAAAATTTTCGGTACATGTGCTTGGTTATTGTGAAATTACAACATGTCGAATGAGAGTGTAAATGTTGTAATGGAGATAATAGTTGTCAGAAGAGGAGGAACGAATGCTGTAGAGGATGAAGTAGGTCAACAATTAGTGGAACTTGTAAAGATGATGAGAATAATGATTATTGCACAACATACTTTGATTTAGAATTTAAGAGATAATGTAGGAGGCATAAATAATAATGAAGTGCAAAGAAATGGTGGTGGGCATATTAGAAGGAATGATGAGATGTTAAAAGGAGAAGGAGACAATTTCATTATAGGAAGAATAGTTAAAGTGAATCAACCAATGTGAGGGTTAGAGACTGTCAAATTGAAAATTCCCAAATTTGATGATTATAGTTCTCCAAATGATTATCTAGATTTTTTTTTTTCCTTTTTTGAACAAAGAGAATTAATTCAAAGATAGAAAATAATACAAATACGAAGTTCTTGGAAGACTTTCGAGAGAAAGCAAATACAATAAATGGTATGGCGATTGAAATCCTAAAAACTAAAGCATATCCCAAAATTTACTTAGGATGCAACCTATTGTACACATTCATTAGCACTCCTACTAACAAAGGAAATAGAACAACTATGAAATAAAAATTTTAAAAACAAAATATAATGAATAACTCTAGCTAGTCTCTAATGAGCTACTAAAGGGTCTACAATTTCCTTAACATAAACTGAATGATCAAATTCAAGTTGAACTTTTTTGCCATCCTCTAGCTCTTGCAATAATTAGTCCTTCAAGTATAGCCAAAGCCTCATTCAAATTTGTATCTATGTGAGGTATAGGAATTGTAGTAGCTTATAGCAAGGAATTGTTTGAATCATGACATACAAACCTTACTCCTCCTCTATTTTCTCAAAAATTCAAAGAGGCATCATAATTGATTCTTACAAAGTTTTAATTAGGTCATTTCCATTTTGATCGAATTTGCTGATGTCGTAGTGAAGAAAGTTGAAGGGAGTGTTGGTACAAAGGAGGTTGAAGACCAAAACCTAAAATTGACCTCGTAAATTCAAAAAAAAGAAAGCTCTTTCCTAATTGATGTTGTGACAGTATGTGTATTCAAGTGATTGAATACATAGCAATTGCGATGTGTCCAGATAAACCAAATTAGTACTGTAATATAAGATAAGAAGTGGTTATTCTTAGCTTTGTTGCGTATTGTGGAAGAAATGAATTGATAGAACCAATCTTTGACACTTAAAAATGCAAAATCCTCAATTTTGAGGTGAAGAGCTACAAACTAAATTGCATATATCCATTCACAATGAAAAAACAAGTGTTATGTAGTCCCTTAATTACAACAAAAAGGACACTGGGTTGAAGATAAGAGTTTCTTAAAAAAAAATATTAGAGTTAGTTGCAAGACTATTATGGTACTGCTTCCACAACATATGTTTATATTTAGGTTAGCAATCTAGATGCTAAATGAACTTCCATTCCCTACTATTAAGTAAATTTGAGCTTGATGAACTGAACTATCTATTTTCTTCCAGTAGACATCTAAGATTATGATACCTACTCTTAATTAAGTAATCCCTACCTCTCTCCTTGGTCCATATCAATCTATCCCTTCACATGTGAGACACAATTAGGATTTGCAATATAATAGCCCTTTCACGTTCATGAAGAAGATGTTATATATGAAAGAGATTCTAAGTACAAGTATCTTAATCAATTACATTAGTAATATGCAAGTCCTATAAATGTAACTCTAACTCCCTAGAAGATAGTTTGAAAGTAAGCAATGAGGGTATCTAAGGATTAGTCCATAACTAAACAGATTGTCCATCCACAATTTTCCATAAAAGTACTTTTTCCAATGCCTCTCATCTTACCAACACACTCCACCATACCCAAGTGGTTTTATCTCTACTAGAAGCATTCAGAAGAGTATTATGAGGAAAATAAAGACTTTTTCATAACTTAGCCCACAATGCATCTAGGTTCTATAGCAGTCTCTACGCCAATTTCCTTAGTAAAGAATGATTAAAAGACTCCAAATCCTTAAAGCCTATACCACCTTCATGTTTAGATCTATTAAGTTCTTTCTACTATTTCCAATGAATTTTATTACCTAGATTACTTTCATCCCACTAATAATTTGAAATCATACTATTTACCTCTCTATACCATTTTTTAAGGAAATTGAAAATACTCATAGAATAAGTTAGCAAAGCATATGCCATCGATTTAACGAAAACTTCCTTTCCCCTTGTAGAGAGTAGATTTCTTTTCCAACCTTAAAGTTTTCTAACAATTCTCTCTTTTACATAAGCCAAGGCTTAACTCTTAAACTAGCACGAAGTAATAGGGAGACCAAGGTACTTACTTAGAGTATTTTCAATTAAGATTTGCATCACCTCAACATAATCTAATCTAACTTGGGTTAAAGTAGACTCACTAAAGACTAAGGAGCTTTTCCCAGAATTAACCTTTTGCCTAGAAACCTAACAATAAATTTCAACAATCTCTTTTCAACTTTCAAAGTTAGACTTTTTAGCTTCCATGAAAAGGAGAGAATCGATAGTAAAAAAGAGGTAGGTTAACAGACAGCTATCCCCAATCATTCTTATTCCATTTAAATTGCCTTCCATACTGGCTCTTTAAATCATCTTAGATAAACAATTTACCACAAGGATAAATAAATATGGCAACAAAGGGTTACCTTGGCGAAATCCTCTAATAGGTAAAAAATGCCTTATTTGCTTTCCATACATCAAAAGATTATACGAAACTAAAGAAACACAAGACGTAATCCACTACACCTACATCTTAGAAAAACCCATTCTAAGCATTATAGCTTATGAGAAACTCCATTCAACTCTATCATACGCCTTTGCTGTATCTATTTTAACAGCATAAAAATGTTCTTTCCTACGTTTATTTAATTTCAAAAAATGAAAAATCTCATAAGCCACAATTACATTGTCCTGAATAAGACAACCAGGTATAAAAGAACTTTGGAAAGGGGAGATAATGCTATTTAATAATGGCTGGAGTCTTTTTGCTAGAACCTTAGAAATTATCTTATAAGAAAAATCACATAAACTAATAGGCCTAAACTACAAGATAAATTCAAGATGATCTATCTTAGGAATTAAGACAAGATCAGTATTGTTAAAGACTTATGGAATCATACATGAATGCACGAGGCTTTTAACCACTTCAAAGATGTAGGGTCCAATCATATTCCAATGTATTTAGAAGAAAATTGTACTGAATCCATCAGGACCTAGAGACTTTAACCAACTTAGTTGGAAAATTGCATCTTTGACTTCATTCAATTCTAAAGGTCGAGTCAATAAGATGTTCTGTTTATTGTGATTACTAAATCAATCTATTCAAGGACTTCTTGATGCAAAGGATGTGCTTTTGAAGAATACAATTTATTGAAAAAAAACACAAGATTGCTTCATGCATTAAGGGCTCCTCATTGCACAAATCTCCATCATCTGACCTAATTCTCAAGATTCTATTCTTTAGTCACCTATTTAATGTGGACTTATGAAAGAAAGTTGTGTTTCTATCTCTACATTTCAACCACTGAATACATGATCTTTGATGCCAGTAAAGTTCTTCTTATTGCTAGGCTACCTTTAATTGTTGATGAATCTCTAATTCATCCTTAAGTAAAATAGAAGAAACATCTAAATCTTACAGTTTAGCTAGTTGGTTATGTAAATCATTGCTGTACTTGACATTAATACGCATAGCCCTCTTTTTCCAATGCATGAGTGCTTGTTGACATGTTGAAATTTGACTATAGAGGCCATTCAAATCAAGAATGCCATTACTATTTTCTCAAGCATTTTGAATAACCTCATTGTATCCTTCAATTTTGAGTCAAGTTTGCTCAAATTAGAAAATTGGTTGTTATAGACTCTCACTGATCTGAAGTTGAATAAGAATAGGGGAGTGGTCAAATGTATGGGTAAGTAAATTGAAAACTTGCATAGTAGGGAAAGTGTCCAACCATGATGAATTAATAAGTGCTCTATCTAAGCTCTCCTTAACCCATACTTCGTTTTCTAGATGATTAGACTACGTATAACATTAGCCATGAAACCCAACATCAAATAAACTACAATCTAAAATCATACTAAGGAATCTCAAAATTTGATAACTTGGCTTTTCTCTACCACCACTTTTCTCAGAATTACACATAACTTCATTCAAATCCCCAACAATCATCCATGGAGAAGATATACAATGAGCTAAAGTACGAAATCTATCCCATAACTTCAACCTTTGATCTAAAGTTGGAGGAACATAACAAAAAGTGATTCGAACTAGTACTCCTCTCATAGCTTCAACAAAAGTAACATACAATAAATTTTTATCCATTCCAAAAACATCTAACTACAAACCATCTAGCCACCATAAAGCTAACTTACCCGACAACCTAATAGGATTAACATAGAGATGAGATCCATACTTGAGTCTCCTTTGAATGGGATCAATCTTACTACTCTTATTACAAGTTTCCATCAAAAAGAGGAAAAGGTGTTGATACTTGTGGATAAGTCGCTCAAGTTTGCAAACTGCCGAGGCTTACCCTATGCCTTGACAATTCCAACATAAAGCAATCACTGTAACTACGTGGCTATTGACAAATAGCCGTAGAACCAATAATATTAATCAAGAGAGTGAATTATAGAAACTTCCAATAGATCAAACTCAATTCGTTGTTGGACCACTTTACGAGCAATACATAACCTAACACCATGCTTAATCTTAGAATAGCAATTCTTTTGTTGTTGTGGTTTTGTGGAACTACTACTCTTCTAGGCCAATGTTGAAGACCGTTAAAATTGGGATTCTAGTTCATGTTGTAAGTGTGATCTCTTCAAGGAGAGTGATTAGGGGAATAGATGAAATTAGGCTTGATTTGGTATCTAAGGTAAGTAGTGGGGTTAAAGAGACGATTGATTTGGAGAAGCTTAAAGGGGAGTTTAGGAGACTATTTCGTAAAACGATATGTAGGGTTGTAATATCGTAATGGAGGTTAGTAGGGTTGACATCAAGCGATACGGTGAAAGGTGACAAGTCAATTAGGAATTGTAAGGTTAGGGCTAAAGGGGTAAGGATGGTAAGATTCACATTTCGTGAAGAATGTAAGACTGTAAAGGGATAGGGTTAAGTCAGGGAAACTACTAGATTTGCAATAATAGGTAGGCTAGACTTGATAGGGGATACAAGGCATAAAGAAGTAGAAGACCTAAGGTCCAATAATTTAATCTTCCTTTTCACAGAAGAAGCATTCAACTGTTGAGATAGCAACATTTTATTCTCCTTAGCAATATCTATTAATAGATAGTTAGATATAAGTGTCATAGAAGTAAGAGATGGAATGGAAGCTTTAACCGATGTGGGCATGGGAAGAAGCGCATCAGATAAAATAGGAAAATTAACTAGCAATCATACCACATCAACCATTTGAAGTGGCTCTCCACAAAGATCAATAACCATTACATCTCCACTTTATAGATCCACTATGGACTTAGCTCTCAAACAAATATCTAGATGCTTATGAAGAAAGTTTGGATCATTCTCCAAACTACGGTTATCTTCATTATGCCTAATTAGGCCATAGATTACATAGAAAATTAACAAACGTTTAAACTTGAACTTAATTTAACTTTTTTCAACTATAGATGTTTTAAGCCAAACACCAAATAGTAAAAACTTATCAAAAGGGAAAGAAACTTTAACCCGTAGGAACTTACATTTGGGTATAGTTGCATCTTCTACCATAAACACATTCCTTAGCTTGGAACCAAAAGTAAATGCAATTTTAATTGTCATCATATGAAGAGGCAAGCCATGAATTTGCACCCAAAAGGTAATATTAGTGAAATTCAAATCATTTAGTTCTTTAGAAGTCTCCCATCTTTTAATAGTAAACGAATAACCGAGAATAGACCATGGTTAAAGACTAAGGATACAATGTACCACATGTTCATTAGGAGTGTCAGCAATAAATAGGTTGCTGCTAAGATGAGCAATAGTTATCTTTCCAAGTTTTTCTAAAGCTCTAATTAAAATGTTTAAAACAATAGCTTGTAGGACCAATTTCTCTACTACTACTTTTCTAACTAGATGGATACTCAATGAATTACATCCTGTTTCTAGATTGTGAGCATTCAGTACTATTTCCTCAATACTTGGAATAACCATTGTACTAGACATTTAGAGTAGTTAAAAGTTTTGCAATGAACCAAAGTACATGAGACTACAATTATGGAAGTGGAAACAAACTATACAATTAATGGACTCTGAGAAGGAAGATTTAAAGGTAAAGGAATATAATAAGTCTTAAAAATAGGACAGATTAACAAAGGAGATACAAATCAGATTTTGTGATGCTAAATGTGCTAACAGAATAAAGACAAATCATAATTGAAATGAGAGTAAACTGTAAATAAGATAATATGAATAATGAATGTAAAACATGATCAATAAACTAAATCAAGACAATTAAGCAAGAAAAGAAGGAATTGAAAATTTCGACTAAGTTAAACATAGGACAACATGAGGGATTATTTGAATGTTATAAATATGATAAGCTTAATGAAATTAAAATGGCTACTTCGGAGTTTACAAGATATGCGTTACTACTATGGTGGAGGAATGTAAGGGCTTAGAGACAGTAAGATGATGAAGTAAAAGTGATTACATAGAAAATTATGAAAAGAGTTCTATGGAAGAGATTTTTACCATACTATTAGAAACATGACGTATTTATGAGGTTGTAAAATATGAGATGAGGGGAAATATTTGTAGAAGATTATGCATATGAATATGGGACTTTTGATAAGGTGTGAAGTGAAGGAGCCTATGGAATAAACTATAGTAATGTTTATTTCAGGGTTGAAGTATGAGATTACAGATGCTGTGGGACCACAATCTCATAATGTCTGTATGATGTAATCAAATTGACACTAAGAGTCTCGAGGTAATGACAAAGCACTAAAAGCAGATTGGTTAATCTTACTCATAAATTAGAAGCCAGAATAAAGAAGGAAAAGCATAAGAATGTTGACCTTGAGAAGGAGTACACAAGTTTTGAGAAAGGCAACCTAAGCTTAAGATTTATTATGTATAGGAGAATGATTAGAAGTATCCAAGTGCTTAAGATTTGGGCATCTTGCTCCAAAATGTCCAAATAGAAGAGTCGTGATTCTAAAGAGTAAAATAGCAAAGGTGAAAGTAATAAAGTGAAGAGGAGGGTAATGATGTTGAGGCTAGCTTTAAGGAGCTTAATGAAGAGAGGGATGGTACTAAAGGGGCAAAGGAGATGTTATATCCTTAGCAAGGGTTTCACATCAATCTTTCAAAAGAGGAAGAGTAGATGGAGGATTTATTTTATACTAAAGGATTAGTAAAGGGTGAGATATGTTCTTTCATTATTGATGGAGGTAAATGAATTAATAAACTAATCTTATCTCTAGTGCATATGTTCATAATGCTGGATTGAGCACCATGCCATTTCAAAAGCCATATGATTTGCATTTGATTGGTCATAAAGGGTCCATATAAGTCAAAAGGAAGGTCAAAGTTCCATTCAAAATTGATAACTATGAAGATGAAGCAGAATGTGATGTTATTTTAATGGATGTTGCTAATAATTTGTTGATGAAACTTGGATGTATGATAGAAGAATGTTGCATGATAGTTTCCAAAAATACTTATTCTCTTCACAAATACAGTTAGTTGTGATAGTTTTTTTTACCAACATATAAGGAAAGGGAACCTTTGTTGAGATTTTAAAAAACATAAGATATTTCAGTTTTGGTAAGTAAATTAAAAAATGGGTTTTGTATTCTAATTTTCCTTCTCTATCAATAAAAACAAGGGAATTTTCATATTTTCATTTATTCAAATTTGATTTCAATGTTATAACTTAATATATTTAACCTTTTCTAAAGATATGATTATATCTACATAAGGTTAGCAAAAATAATAACAATTTTTTTATTGATTTTCTCTTTGTTTTCATAGAGTGCATTCAATTATAAATAATAAATAATATTCACAAGTTAGGCTATCATAAATTGAACCACAAAAATATCGAATGACTAGACTTACAATCAAATATAATAGATTTTATTGATAATATGATACCAGATTTTATCATAATTACCATACGAATGCAGACATTAGATGATCTAATCTATATAGTAAATTATATTATAAATTATAGATAAATTTATATGATATAGTTTCTAATATGTGACACTTAGGCCATAATATGTGTTATAATAATATGTGGAATTCATTATATTATCTATAACATAAAATGTTTTATACGTTTTATCATAAATTGTAGGTAAGGCATTTAATAAAAATTTCATATGGTTTTAACGTACATGTCTAATTAAATATTTACGACTTGATACATTAATTTCACTTACATTTTTCTTATTTATTACAGAAAATTAATATTAAAAATTGAGTTATAAGAATGATGGTTACAATTAATATGTTGTTCAAGCCGAGAAGAATGACAAATTCCAATCACTCAAAATCTCCAACAGATAATGTAAATAAAAGATTAGAAGATTGACAAACAAAAGTGATTTTTTAATACCATCTACCCCGTTTCTAATCATGTTGACGATGCCCATTCCCTCCCCCCAAAATAGCCACCCCAAATATTTCAATCCTGCTTCCATCCCTTGATATATGTGTCGTAGTTGATGGACATATGAGCTTCTAGCACATATGGAAACCGAACCTAAGTGGATCCAGTCTTTGAATTGGATGGGTTTGTGTTGTGTCTATTCAGATTAGGCCATATGTGAATGTTGCATACGTGTATATTTGTACAGTAGTTATGCATTGGGTTTCCAAACTCAACCCCTTAAAAATTTTTAGATACAACATCTAGTGATTAATATGTGAATTTAAATTGGATAGATTAACAAATTTCATTAATTTTATAATTGTGCTTGGGGATTCTATACTGTTAATAAACGAAAGATCCTAGTTTATGAAATCGAAGATTATCTTTAAAATTTTGTGGATCCGATAGTTAGTTTAAGCCTTAATGCTATTGAAGTGTAAAAATATGCATCAGGCTAAACCCAACCTGCAGTATGGGATGTGACATTAATAATCTCATTTTAAATATTAATATTCATTTTGTATTTTTATTAATATTTCATATCAATAAAATCTTTAAGGCTAACATTTCTCACTAGAAACTAAAGAATAAAAATAAATAATTTAAAATAAAATTATTTAAAAATAGAAAGGAGAAAACATAAAATAAAATTTGGTGATTATTCATAAAATTTTATTAGCGATGGAAAGATTTGACACTTCAAAAATAAAAAATTTGAGGAGTTTAAAACTATTAACTAAGATCGTAAAAGCGGCTTCACTTTTAATACATAGATATTTTATGTTTGAGCCAGTTGATTCGAACAAATTCGCTTTCAGTTCTCCAGATTCCACTCTTGTCGTCTTCTTGGTTGCTTCGTTGAAGAGGTATTATCAGTCAACAAGAGGAAAAAGAAGATTCAATGCTGATAGGCAATAATTAATTATTGGTCTGATAATCAAATAACTTACGTGTTAAAATTGAACACCTTTGGACAAGCCCAAAGTCAATATGTCTTCCTCCTCCAATCAGACCACGCGTACACACAACAGCTCTATAATATATATATATATATATATATATATATATATATATAGCAAGTCCTTGAACCTTGGAATTCATACACCATACAAGAAATCAACATATACACACATACCAACAAGACCAAATCAACGTCGATTATTTCAAATATTCCTCAAATTTCTCTGTAATCTAAGTCACCCTAGATTCAATTGTGCTAGAGAACCGTATTGTTGCTACAAGCATGTCTGGTGTGTTACTAAGGCAACTTGGCAGAAGTGTCCTCTCCACACCAAAAAGCTGGACTATCATGGCTGAAACTTCCTTGTCGGCCGGCGGACGAGGACGGCTTGGGTCGTTGGCTGCTGTCCGGTGTAAGGTTACTGCAGCCCATGAGCCGGCGACTGGAGAAAATAAGACCGAGGAAACGAAAACCATATCTAGCTATTGGGGCGTCGTCCCACAGAAGTTTACCAAGGAGGATGGCTCAGCTTGGAAGTGGAATTGCTTTAGGGTATGTAACTATATTGGTCAATGTTGTTCTAAATTTGCAAAATCAAATAATGTGGTAGCAATGTCTGATGTAATTTAAGAATCTTATTCTTGATCTTGTTCTTGGTAGCCATGGGACGCCTACACAGCAGACACATCAATTGAAGTGGAGAAGCATCACAAGCCAACAAATTTTACGGATAAATTTGCTTACTATACAGTCCAAGCTCTTAAAATTCCAGTCCAATTATTCTTTCAGGTAATTTTAATTAATTCCACTTCCATCACTATAATTACTTGAAATCTCTAACATCCCGTCGATTTTGATCCCTGCACTTGCCATCCCCAGCTTCTTCTAGGAAAAAGTTGGAAAATGACGCCTGAAGGCACATTTATGTAGCTGCCTAGAACTTCTTTATCATAAAGCAATTTGCAGAATCTCGTTTTCTCAATGATGTTGCTTGATCTTGCTACTACAGAGGCGACACATGTGCCACGCGATGCTGCTAGAGACAGTAGCAGCCGTCCCGGGCATGGTTGGGGGAATGCTTCTACACTGCAAGTCCCTAAGGAGATTCGAGCACAGTGGAGGGTGGATCAAAGCCCTTTTGGAAGAAGCCGAAAATGAGAGAATGCATCTGATGACATTCATAGAACTAGCCCAGCCTCAGTGGTATGAAAGAGCACTCGTATTTGCAGTCCAAGGCATATTCGTCAACGCGTACTTCCTAGCATATGTGATCTCTCCTAAGGTAGCTCACAGGATTGTGGGGTATTTGGAAGAAGAAGCAGTGATATCTTACACTAAATTCCTCGAGGACATCGATAATGGCAGTTTCGAGAACGTTCCCGCCCCGGCAATCGCCATTGATTATTGGAGATTGCCTGAAAATTCTACACTTAGAGATGTTGTGGTGGTGATTCGAGCTGATGAAGCACATCATCGTGACCTTAACCACTACGCATCGGTAAGAAATTTTTACAAGATTGATTGGAACGTTGAAAAATCCTTAACCATAGAAAAGCAGGTTTTTTTGTTTTCTTATACATATTTTCGATATTTTCTCATCGAAGTTGACATAATAATTGAATTGTGCAGGACATACAATTCCAAGGACATGAGCTTAAGGAGGCACCTGCTCCCATTGGATATCACTGATTTTCCAAAATCTATCATGCTTTGGGGAATATGAAATTTTTAGTATCTTGTGGAAGAATTATCAATATGCTAATCATGTAAAAGTTATTTATTATTATTGTTATTTTAGTTATTATTGAGTTGGTTGATCTTTCGATAAGATAATTTTTTCAAATTACATTTTGAAGGTAATTATATATCCATAGACGTAAGTTCTTTTTTTTTCGTATTTTTATTTTTCCACTTAGAGTAGAAATATAATTTCATTCGCTCCACAATAACAATTGGATAATGTCTAAGTGACATAACAATTACAGAGATGAATATCGAAGCATTCAACAAGAAATAGATACATTTCTAAATTACAAAATGGCATTGGACACCCCTATAAAGCAATAAAATTAAGGGAAAATACACATAATCTAGAAAGCTTTGACTTAAGTTCTCGGTATTTGTAAATCATCCTTTTAAATTTTAATAAATTAGTAAATAACTCTCGTTGGTTGTATAGCACCATTAAACATTGACTTTAGTAGGGAAAGACTTCTTGAACTTATGAAAATGGACTTTAAAATCTCTTAAATTTTGAACAAGATTTGATTCCTTTTTACTAAAAAAAAGGATATGTCCTTTATGTTGCACATTAATCAAAATTTGGAGAGTTTGTTTTGGGGAGGGGTGTGTGGAAACTTGAAAGTTTATGTGATAAATTAACACTTAAATCAAAGTTTAGGAGAATTGTTTTTGAAATTTTTATAGAATTGTGCATTGATTGTTTGATGGGAGAAAAATTCCAAGATAGAATATGGCATGTAATGATAGACAAACAACAACAATAACAAATATAATAATAACCTAAAGAAGGCTTATGACTTTAAACATCTTAAAATTTTTCTTCTTCAAGAAAATCTACAAGTCATAAGAATGTTGATAATATAGTTTCTCTAAGTTGAAAGTATAGCAATGGAGGAACCTGGAAGAGATGATAGAGGATGAGATGGATGATAACAAATGTTGTTTTATAGCTTAGGTGAGGAAATATAATCTTAACTCTTTATTATTTTTTATTTTTTACTTTAAATACTCAATCTAAAAACCTCAAATATGCAATTAAAGTAATGGTGTAGCAAATAGTGTTATTGTAGTGAGATTAAATAGATAATGATATTTTAAGTTTTGAGCTTAGTAGTAATATAAGTTTGACTCCTTAAACTAATGAAAGACCTAGGACATTAGGTTCATGGACATTGGATGACTTTTAAAAAATTTATATTATTGTTTAGAATAGGGACTATTCAATTAATGCATTTGCTTTCAAAATTTTTTAAAGAGGCTCATGCATTTAGAGAAGCTCTCCATAAAAATGTATCCAAAAGAAGCCCATAAAGGGATCGATAAAAAATAAGACTTGTCTTGGTCGTTGATCGCCAATATAATCTAGCAAACCTTATCAAACTCTATAAATATTCAAGACATCCTCCTTATTTGATATGATACAAAGATTAAACTAACGACATCATGTTGTCAAATTGCTACTTAAGAAGATCAACCAAAGCTTAGAATGAAGAACATGTTACTTTTCATCAAGAGCAATAGGCTTCTCCACTTATCACTTATTAATTTGAGTGTCTTAAGGCTATCTTCCTCTTCTTAGTTCCTTCTCCAATTCATCTCTATCCTCTTCTTAGTTCCTTCTCCAATTCATCTCTATGTGTCAAATCCACATCACTTCTTTAAGGAAACAAGAGTTATAAGACTCATATTGCATGCACATTACTATTGCACCAAATCTCCTTTCATATACATCTATGAAATTGGATAAAATTTGAATTTTTTAATTTGAACATGCACTAATTACTCAGAATGGAATGGAAAATCGACAAATTGAGTGGAGAAAGCAATGAAAGTAACTTCCCAAGAAGGCTACATCACCTATAAACCTAAACATCATTTGAACACCCATACAAAAATCCATTTTCTTGAACTAAATCAAATAAAAGCCATCAATCTAGAGTTTTCCAAATATGTAACCTTTAGATTATCCATAGATAATAAATGTATATATTGTAAGCCCCGTAATTTTACGTGTTGGTTCCGAGTAGTTAATTTAAAGCCTACATGGAAGTAGTAAAATCACAACAAGGCTTCTCGAGTAAGTTTTAGGATTTAGTCGAGAATACCCCATGGGTCTAGAATATAAAAATATAACAAAATAATAATATTATGGCCAAGAATATCTAATTTTACTAAATTATACTATCTTATATTTTACACATCGAAATATACGATTTAGATAACAAAAATTAACTAAACTTAATAGGTAAATTATTTGGACTTTAAAATTATAGAATTAAATAAAATAATTTATAAAAATAGTATATGCACTTTAGGTATAATTATTACATATAAACATACATACTCGTAATTATTTAAAATATTTGAATTTAAGTAAAATTAGCTAAAATTATTAAGAAAAACCATGAAAATATGATACAAATTTCAAATTGAGTGGGCATTAGTAAAGTGGTGTGGCTTTGTGTTTAGGATAGTTATTGATTCAAGGATAATCACCTTAAGACACCTTAAAATGCAACTTAGGGGAGATATTTAATTAGGAAAGAGAAAACTCCTCATTTCACCCTACATGACTTAGGAAACATCACCATGCTCTCTATCAATTTCTTTGCTGTCTAAGGAATATAGAAAATTTTATGAAAGAAGAAGAAAGTAAAAAAGAAAAATTCTTGGAAAATTCAACAACAAATAGTGCAAATTGAGCAATTTCCTAGAGCACGTGTTTGGAGAGTTAACGGGTGAGAATCACTACCACCACTTAATAGTGTGAGGAGCAACTAGTTGGGTCAATATAAGGGGGGTAGCAACTAAAACTGTACATTAAACATTAAGATGATAGCATATACCTTTTATATAGCAAAAATGAAATATTTATATTGAATGTTTAGGGATTTGTGAAGGGATTAAATACGAGATGTAAGGATAATACACATTAACATCAAGTAAATTAAGATCAGTGCTTCATGCAATGTTAGGGTATCATTTTAAGATACGTAAACGAATAATAGTGCTTATTTGTGATTGTAGCTAGATTGTACGTATGCTATGTGTGTATTTGTGATATTGATTTATGATGATTCCTAAGTGTTGATTTTTAGCTAATCTGACTTTAACTAGCTTGTCTTAAACTTAGTTACTCACCTTACAACTGGACTAATCTTAACTTCACTTAATCCTAACTCAACATTCATGAAAACCTAATAGAGGTAATGATTAGTGTATCAAACCAAATACCAATACTTCAATGAGGATAGCCAAAATGGTTCTTTTCCTACCTTTAGTTAAACCAAGCAACAAAAAAGGAACTCACAAAAAGGTTAGGAATCGTGATTTAAATGTTGTCTAAGAAAGAATGTATTCTCCATTATAGAAGCCCGGATTTGGTTTGAGAGTGTCTCATTGAAACTTCTCAATCTATATTAGAACGAACACAATCTTTTTAACTTCACAATTGACTTATTAACCATTGTTTAGTGAACTTTCATTTGCTGGTTGCATTTACATCTTATTAATGATTAGATAACCATTCTTATATGATGTACTCTTATGTCTCCCATCACTTCTTATAGAGTTAATAATAATCACATCCTAACAAACTATTTTACAAGTGTTGATTAGTACTTAAAGATGTCACATTACAATCACCTATAGGTTAGTTTCCAATCAGCTAAGGAAGGAAGACTTGAAGACTAATGGAGTTATCTCCTTTTGCTTCTTTTTAAGTTTTCTTTTTCTAGGAAAACTATGAGGGTCTTCTTAAGAGGCCACATAGTTTTTGCTTACTTGTTGATGTAATAAGGATATGTAAATAAGTCCACCTATGCAGTTGTATAGTTCTTTGTTTTTTTTTGAACTTTTGATGTAAATTTTAGTATGTTGGAAGGAATGAACTATCAATATTACAAGAAAGATTGCTTTGCAAAAGTCCTTTACAGGTTCAATAATTCACATATACCCATTTGATTGCTTTAAATGTAGCTATCGTGCCCGAAGTGGCAGAGTTATAATAGCTCTATTGTATAAACCATTCTAAAATAGAAGTTGGCCTTACAACAACTATCCTATATCTGATCTATATAAGGCATCTATGACTAACTCACTTTAAAGTAAACAGTTTGTAATTTAAATAAATCATTTATCTAAGAAAGTGAGAAAATATATATATACACTAGAATTCAGTTATTATAATTAACGTTTCTAAAGTTTCACTATAATCTATTTCCTAGTTAATACATTATTCAGAAATGAAAAATTCTAAGATAAGAGCCTATACCTTAAAAATATATGTCTATTCTTCAAATATTTTTCGTTACTCCCTAGGATCCAGTAGTTACTAGCTTTATAGTAGCTGTAAGCCGCTTCCTAGCCAACACCTACAACGACTTCTATAGGGATGTGAGCAACCATAATTTAGTGAGTTAGGATGGAGGACTTAAAATTTTACTACAAACACAATAAGGTTATCAACCAACTTATTAGGTGCAATGCATGTTCAAGCAAATGCTATTGCATGACATTGTCCGGCCTGTTAGTGAGATTTAAGAAATTATGCCCACTCTAATCCGAGTTGAGGAGTTACCGTTAATGCAACAGCTCACGACCAAACCTAGACTTGTGCAATGGTGACATTGCTCCTCCCGTGACTACCTTCGAACCATTGACTTCACCCTTGCTGCGATTTCCTCACCTGTCACTTAGTTTGACTAAGGATTAAAAAGGGACCATTATGCTATCCAATACTATCCCTTTCGAAGTAGTCAATATTTAGTTGGAAAATCCTAAGTTTCCCTTAATGGGTTGCCATATAGGTCCGATTATGAATACAGGTTGTATATTTGATTAGATCCAGTTTAGGGTGATCAATCATTTCATACAAATCACACAATACAGCCCAGAACAAAAAACATAATCATAACATCACTCATAATCAAGCATATGCACACAACCAACTCTCTAACAAGCATAACCAAGTATAATCTTAAGTCTCCAAAATACAACAACGTATTAATCCTAACTTATCTTGACTCCTTGCTCACTTACACGAGGTCCGACTCCCTCAAGCCATTGTTGATCATCCCTATAATACAAATGTGGTTTCATCTTTTTATACAACTATTATAGGTTGGTTTTATCCTATGACGCTTAGTGTTATCTTTTGTTTAGGGTTTAATATGTCTAGTTATCTAGGTTATCAAATCTTTTACAATTATTCTGGATTTGGGCTAGGTTCGGGTTCAGTTTTTGCAACGATTTTTAAATTAGTTTCTAGTTCGATTTCTAAGTACTATTTTATACTCGAACCTTAGAAACTCATCTCAACTTATAATGTAAAATTAATCACATCACTTCCAGATATCCTAGATACAATTATTACTCGTAATCAATATTTTATTCCACTCGGTACATTTAAATCTTTATTAGTGTACCGAATTTACTTCTGATGTAAGAAATTTTTACATTTTTCATATAATTATATAAATTTAATTTTTCTATTAGATTTATTATATATCTCTATTATTTATATAATATCAATTTTTATCCTAATATCTTTTATTTATTATATTTCCAATAATTGCATATTATATATTATCACTTATCATGTACATAATACACATTTAATAATTCTATCACTCTAATTACCATCTCTCAATATCAATTATCATTTCAAAATGTCTAAATTCATCCTAAATCAGATTTACAAAATTAACTTAAAATTTACTATTTTTCCCTATTACTTATTTACAACATAATTAACCTAATAATTACATATAACACCTTAAATACTATAAGTATCATACTTTATCAGATTTCAACATCTTAAAACATATAATTATTCACTAAAACAGTAATTAACTATTTAGCTACTTAATTACCCCAAACTACCCATTTTATGCCTCATTTTAAGGATTAAAAGTTATCTAAAAATTTAGAAAATAAGTTTTTGAAAATGAGATTCATAGCATTGTTTTATATCATCTAAGTGGTCTGTATAAAAATTTTAGGCTCAAAACTACAGTCTTAAGGTCATTTATTTCTAAACCAAAACATGTTTGGTTTTGTATGATTTCTTAAGAATCATATATCACGGGACATATTTTCATCAAAATAATATTTTTCCTAAAAAATACATACAAAAATATTCCATAATAAAAAAATTCATAATTTTATAAGAATATTTACTATTTTTACAAAATTACGCAAAATCGAGCTGGAAATTAAATGCACTGGTTTGGATGACTCCGGCTACCATCGGTAGTCGTGGATGTGTCGGCCCACTTATGCACTGCCACCACCATATGGTGGTGGTGGCCATCCACTCTCAACTGCTTGTCGGGTCTTGTTTCCCCTTAAGGTGTTAATTGCACAAATTTGAGAAATTTCTTTTAATTAATCCAGCACTCACTGTTTTGGTCCTCTCTATTTTTCTCACTCTCCAAACTAACCAAATGAGCTTTTGAAATTTTCTTACTATTTATAGAAGCATTAGAGGATTATTGTGCATTAATTAGACAAAACAATTGTCTTATCTCTTCTTTTTTTTTCACTTTCTATTTGTTTCATTTCAATTGGTTGATTTCCTTCTTTGATTTTCAGATTGCCATGCCCTACTTCTAGACTTTTCCTCATTTTTCTATATTTTTCTTGATTTTTCCATAATTAATTATGAATTTTATTTAATTATTTAGTATTATTTTAGCATATTTCATGTATTTTAAGTAATTACATGTATTTCTACCTACATGTAAATTTATATATAGTTCAGATAAATTTTCCTAAATATTATTTAGGTTATTTTATGACTTTTAGTATGCATATAATTTATCTTTAGCAATTCGTTAATTATTGGAATGCATTTATTTTCGATAAATAACGAGTTATATACTTAATATTTGGAAATTTTATATTCTTTTATTTTGTTACTTATTTTCTTAAATTCAAACTTAGGGAATCATTTTTACTATTATTTCTAGTTTTACTTTATAATTTAGACTCGATCGAATCTTTCAACCGATCAGAACCCCGAGTGACTACTTATGGGGCTTACAATAGCTAACTTTTAACTGAAGTTGGTTTACATGGTAAGACCATTACGACTCTTTGAGTTTAGGGTATGATAGTTTTTGGTTGGTATCATATCATGCTTCTTAAAGAACCAAGCTATAAAGCATCTAACTATGATAAATTAGACTTTAAAAACACCATGAGTTAGTAAAATTAAGTAGGATGCAAAAGATTTAGACTTTTAAGCATATATATAAGTGATATAGTTATAACATCATATACATAGGCTTATTTATGCTTGTCTTGGTTGGTAAGGAGATGAAACCCTTGTTGATTATCTAGTTGCAAAATTTGCTACTGGAAATGGTAGGTTAGGTGATGTTTCATACCTTAGATAAGATTATAACTACTTATAGTATGGGATTGTCATGGAGTATAAAGGATGATTGGAAGATTATAGAGAATGAATTATATCCTTTGTATGATGAATATATAACCATTGTAGCTTTTGAGAAGAAGTATATGTATGATAAAGAAATTTTATCTATGATGATCTTAGTATTTTACTTTCTTTCTATAGTAGAACTAGGTAAGAATTACCTACTCGATTTTGATTAGATTCCCATAGGAACCCTATACATACTTAGAGACTATCCCCTTAAAATTATAGATTAGTCTTCAAGATTTCCATTGGTAGGGAATGTAGTTATTAATGTACCTTTCTAGTCTCATGAGCACGAACCACTTGTAAAACCTTACGGAAGCCTACCTTAAGACCTACAAGAGAATATAGGTGAGAATGTAGAGGAAGAAGATCATGAAGAAGACCTCGAGGAATATCCTAAGTATAATTTAGAAGTTGCAATAGCTTAAGTTGACATGAAAGATAAAAACCTGAATGTAAAAGTAAAAGAAAATGAGGTCGAAAAAGAAGTTAAAATGGAGGTAATAGCTAATTCTAGAAGTCAAAATGGGAATTAGATAAGAGCTAATGAGGGATAGAATGTGAACTAAGTAGGAGAACCAAAATTGCCAAATGTAGATAATGAGGATATGCATGAAATGACTTATGTTTTTGAAACCTTAAACTATGTAATGGTGAGTTTTTATTCAAAGATAGGAAATGAGCATACAGACTCGAATGCTTGTGAAAATTTGTTTCCTTTAAGAGCTGATGCAACATTATAGGAGTTAAATGGCTAGAAAAGTCAATAGCTAAGAGTTGGAAAGACTTCGTAATGAAGTAGTTCTTTTTGGTGGACTAATCAAAATAGAAGTTTCACTAGTCTCAAAATTTTCGGATTGTATGACTTATATTATTTACTTTACTTTTTGAATGTTCTAGCCTCTTTTTGATGTAAATAGCTTTTTGTTATTGCAAATATACTTTTGTACTTAAGGCAAGAATGATAAATTTAGAACATATGTAGTAGAAGTTATGTTAAGACCCTATAGGGGGCCTAGTAGGATTGCTTAAAATTTCCATAGCATATGTGCACCCATGATATGAAAATCACCTTGCAAGTTAGAGATTGCAAGACTCTAAATGATTAATTACTAAGGTTACTAATTTTTAAGTAATTAATTTACTGTAGAATACAAATATAAATAACTATGAGTGTCTAATATCCTACAATTCCTCAGAACCACAGAGAATCAATATCCTTACCAAATAATAAGACAGGATATACTAGCATTATAAAAAAAATAGATACAAGAAAAATTATATTATAGTAAGTTTTAATCATCTAAAAAGTACTTAGCTACCTCTAATACTAATATACATATCTTCATCTCGCACTCAACACTTGAGACATATCCCAATCCCATTGTAAGTAAACCTGTAAAGGAAACTAAGGGGGAATGAGCATAAAACAACTCAGTGAGTTCGTTCCTCACCACTATCGTTCAAGCAAGTTATCATACATTATTATCACACATGCAAGCAAGCTATCTATATCCATAATGAATGTAGGAGTGATGAATGCAAGCAACATATCCATAAGAGTTCGGAACTATGGAAGGTATAGAATTATGTTGTCTACACTTTGATTATCCCCTATACTGACTTGTACATGACACCTCAGCTTACCCCCATGGGGCTACTTAGGGGTACTACCTCTCTAGGAAAAACTCGACTATTACCCTAGTCGAGAAAAGAGTTTCAATCAAAATAGGGGGATTTCAAACTAGGACTATCTACCCTCCAAGGCCCCTCAGGTACAAACATGTGAATCCTCTCGCAACCAAAATTATCCAAGGCCTTACAAGCACAATAAAGCGAGTCCTCTCGCTATCAAGTGGAGAACCCATACTAGCTTTGCTTTAACGTTAAAATATTATTTACGACTCCATGAGCCCTTAGAGAAATCATATAAAAATATGTTTAAGAGTAGAAAAGCTTTTTCTAAAAATATTTTTCCCAAGATTTTTGCAAAGTTAGCACTCTCCATTCATATCTTTACCGAGTCATAGACATGCGATGAGTATAATTGGTTATTTTGGTCTGATACTTATATTTATCAATTTAAAAAGGTGATCATACAGATGACAGCAAACAAGCAAAGTAGTCATTCAAACATACAAGCAACAGTAAGAAGCAAAACCTCATACAAGTAACATGCACAAGTAAGTAATAGGTCATTAGAACTCCCTTACCTGAATTATTGCTCATTCTCCAAACCTTTGGGGTTTCTAGAACTCAATATTGAACACCTAAAATATAGTAAAACTTATAAGTATTCTGAGAAGTCAATCTCCCTTACTTAACTAAAAGCCTATTGTAGTTTATTTAGTTCCCCAATATCCCCAAGTCTTACATGTATAGGGTTTACCATACTCAGTGGGATTAATTGTAGCTGGTTTCTTATATTTGTAAGTTATGAGACTTCCTTTATGTATTTTGTAACATTTTCATTCTAATTCTGATGTTTCATCGTTTTCCATCGTTTTCGGATGCACGTTTACACGATGATGTCCATTTTGAACGTTAAGACTCGTGTTTTACGATATGGGTTAAATTTATTAAAATTTTAACTCATCGAAGTTTAATTATTCTTACTACTTATATTTATATCCTAATTTCTCCTGTTTTAGGACTTAATGATTTAATTAGCTATTAGATCCTTACACTCAGGGAATTTTACATTGGTGCTACTAATTCATATACTTGATTAAGTTTAATTCAATCTAAGAGGTATATTAGGGTTTAAAGGATCTTCGACTCCTATGTACATGTATACATATATAGGTTATATTCTTATGTAATCTTATAATTTATTATTTTATAAGCTTATGCTTATATCATGGCTTATGTAATCTTTTTATGATGTCATGGCTTATGCAATAATTTGGTGATGTTATATCATATGTAATTCATTCATTACATATAAATATATATATATATATATATATCCTTATGTACTCATGCATACACATAAGCTATATACCTACCTACACTTATAACATACCAATATGTATACTTATGTACTTATACATATACTAATACATATATACATATATGCATACAGTGACATATGTATTCTTATACATATTTTCATATGCCTTATCTATTTCCTTAAGAAAGCTTCTCATATTTCACCTTTTTGTATTTTAAGGGTATATATGTATGTATAGTTAGTAGATATCTTAATTTAGGTTGTGTACATAATAAAACTTATGTACAAAGGTATTTATACATATATATCTCTAGCATACCCTTATGTACATATACTCAAAGACATGTACAAATACATCTTCTTCCATTGCCTAAAATTTCTACACTTCCATATGTAAAGATTGAAACTTTAGGCCTAAAGCAACATATATATACACAACACATAACTACTTAACTTATCCTACTCTCCTTCTAACTAGTAAAGAAGATGAAACAAGACATAGTATCATAAGTACATACCTTAATTTTGCTCTTGAAAATAGATGAAAAGTTGAAAAGGAAAGAAGAGTGGAAGGGGAAGGGAAGATACGATTGGAAAGGGGAAGAAGAAAGGGGCTTTGCTTTGTTTTAGTTTGCGTTGGAAGAAGTGAAGAAAAGTAGAGTCTAGAAGAAGGAAGAAGTGGATAGCAAAGAAAAGAAAAAAGAAGGGAAAAGCCAAAAGAGAAGAAAAGAAATCATGAGAAGGAAGATATTTTCTTTTTTCAAATGAAAATGACATTTGTGTTGACTTTTCTAGTCAACACATGTTGACTTAGTCAACCTTTTGACTTTGGTCAACATGTGTTGACTTGGTCAACTTCCTATACATAATGTAATAATTAAAGAAAAATAGGAGAAAAATTAAAAAAATTGAAGGAAATGAGGCATTTATTGAATTGATTAGTAAAAATAGATGATGAGATCTTACTTTGGGTATTTATATCTTATATATATCATTTGGTAAACTACTTAGCATAACTAGTATGAAAAGTATCAATTAGGGTGTTAAGATTTACTACATTTAACCTAAACTTTAACTAAATCCTTAACTCTATGTAATACTAACCTAGTTTTTTACTTAGAAGATGAATGTGATCTATAATACAATATCTTAATTTCTAAGGGATCACTTAAGTATTCTAAATATTTATGCATGATTGAAAGTTATCTTTAGTTATTTACTAATAAAATGGCATAATATGGAGGATATATTATCATTTAGGTTTTTAGGGTAAATTATGGTGAATTAGCAATTTTATATCCTTAAAGTTATAGTTTTAGGGTTTTTATTACTTTCGAGTACAATCTCTAGTGTTTTTGCACATTTAGGGTTTAATATATTCATACACGATTAAATCTTCAATTGTTATTTTAGGGTTTTGTGAGATTTGTGGTTAACTTTTGTAGTTATATAGACTTAAGGTTTTAGGATCTTCGTCTATGATTAGAGGTTCAATTGATAATTTTAGGTTTTTCATATTCACTTTAGGTTTTGAATTGAGATTTTAATCATTTTTAAATTTCATTGACTCTATTGATTTCAAGAAATCATCTACAGTTTTGACGTTTGTTTCTATACTTAGAAAGCTAAATTCGTAGGGTTTACAAGTTATAATGTAACTTTTGTTTGTTTAATTATGTTTATATGTAATCCAAGAAGTAAAAAGTTTCAATTCTGATGTAAATACTAAGTTGTGATGCAAAATTTTAGTTTTGACGTATATTTTTGAGTTGTAAAGTTGAAACATTAAAGCTAGTAATGTAGTAAGTATATAATTTTGTATAATATCATACTCTAAGTTGAATATATGTATAGAGATCCACTTAAGCAAGTCAATCACAGGAAAAGCATATGTAAATATGATATGAAAGGTTAATATTTATTATTTTGTTCCATTTAGGAGATTATAGGCAATGTTAAAGTACACAAATGCATATAAGTGATATCATGTCCATAGGTGTTAAATTGACAAGGTTTTCATTAAGAAAAGACTTAGTTATTATAGGTAATAATTTTTATCTTGTTATGCATATATAGGATGTGCTTAATTTAAGCAATTTATGCATGTTGAATGGTTACCAAAAGATGTGTGGTTAGAATTACATGGTATTAATTCAATAGGAAATGAGCTCTTAAGGGTAATTCAAAGACTTCAAAAATTTATGCTAACTAAGAAGTTATAAATGAAATTTAAGTGTAGGCTTCAGTAATTTCTTATGGTAATTAAGGGACATGGCTGATGATGGAAATAGAAATGTTGATGGAAAATGATGAAATAAAGGACCACCTCTAAATCAACTTACACTACAAGATCCACTTAGGAATGAATTACCACTACCCCTAACTCTTCCATACGTATTAGATCTTACTTAGTTTAGACAAATGAAAACAAGTATGCACATTATAATCTAACCTAAAGTGGAACTAAGAGAACCCCGATCGTAAGAAGTTAGTAAGCTTATAAAGTTCATCAAAGCCAATTGGTATTTTGAATGAGAAATGGGAAAACCAGCCATAGTTAATGATTGGTTTGCTTAAATTGAGTGTAACTTCAAAGCATTTCAAGTCTTAAAAGTACAAAAGCTCGCATATAGAATTTTCCTATTTTAGTCAGGAGCTCGGATATGGTATGACTTGGAAGCAAGAACTTTCATAGGACCAATTACTTGGCAAACATTTAAAGAAGAGCTCAATATTTTCCTATAAGTGTATAAAATCAAATGACCAAAGAGTTAATAGATGTGAAGAAAGGTACAATGAACATGGTGTAATATGAAACTAAATTCAATTGGTTGATTTAGTATAGACTACAATCGTATTGAGACAACTCAAAGCTTAAGAAGGACCTCTTTCTTAAAGGATTTGAACTAATGCTGAGGTATAAGCTCATAGATTATGGTTTTACCACCTATAACAAGGTAATAGATAAGGCATGTCAGTTAGAGAATAATTAAAGAGCAATGGAGCATGAGTAGAGCAAGAAATTAAGAAAGGTAAAACAATTTAAGCCTACTTTTAAGAGATCTTTCTTTAGAGCTAAAAGCAGCAGCTTAAGTGAAAAAGAAAAGAAGTTAGCTACAATGACTACTAGCCACATGCAATCTAGTAAAGGATTTAGTTTTTATAATCAGGATGGAACTATTAAATACTGAATCGTAGAGCCTAGCACCATCTTTGCTAGTGTACATAGTTAAAAGGTAAATGTTATCTATGTGGGAATCAAAACCATATATCTAGAGAGTGTCTAAGGATGAAGAATGTGAAATGCTATCATTTTGGTCTATAGAAACACTTCTCTAAATATTGTACGTAGTTTATACCTAGGGCTAAAGATACCAAAGGAGTTTGTTCTATAATGGTACTAACACAAATGTTTGCATTAGAAAGCATGGATGAGGATGCCAAGGAATTTGATGAAGGGATGGAAGAAAACTTCGATGAAGGTTTGGACAATTATGATGATTGTGGAAAAAATGGAAGTGAACTAGGATTAATAATAGGTACATACGCTAACTTTAACTACTAATTAAGAGTTATAGTATAAATTATGTTCAATAAAGTACCATACAAATTAAAGAGTATAGTAATTAGCGATATTATCATAAGTTATTAGAAATTATAAATAACTATAATAATAGTATAATACAGGTCATATAGATCTAAATGGATGAGTCATGTATGCATTATTTGATATTGGAGCTTCTCACTCATCCATCAATGAGAAGTTTGTGTTGAATAATGGAATTAAAGTAGTTGAGACAAAAGCTACTTGCAAGATAAGAATTTCTATAAGAGAGTATGTGTCAACTCAGAGAATAGCAAATGAAGGGCAAGTAGCGATTCAAGGAAAAGAATTTCCAATTAAACTAATAGTCTTACCTTCAAGTGACTATGATATTATTGTAGGGATTAATTAGTTATCCAAGAGTAAGGAAAAAGCAAATTGTAGAAATAAAGCTGTAATACCGAATAATGGGAACATTGTGTTCATTAGTAAAACTAAGAGTTGCGGTATAAAGTTGGTCGTTATCAAAGTAATTAAGGAAATGAATGTTGATAATGAGGAGAGATAGTATTGCTTCATATTTGCCTTGTAAGGGTAGAAGGAAACACTAGGTGTATCAAAAAATACTTATAATTTGTAAATTTCTTAATGTATTTTCAAATGACTTACTTGGATTAGTATTGTACAAGGAATTGAACTTTACCTTTGAGTTAGTTCCTAGAACTGAGCTGATATCTAAAGCTCCTTATAAGATGCCATAAATGGAGTTACAAGAGCTTTTGGATAAAGCATTAATTAAGTTGAGTATGTCTCCTTGTTGAGCCCCTATGTTGTTTGTAAAAAAGAAAGATGAAATGATGAGGCTATTTATTGATTATAAAGAACTTAATAAAGTAATAGTTAAGAATAAATACCTATTACTAAGAATTGATGATTTGTTTCATCAACTACATGGAGCAACAATATTTTGATAGATTGAATTGAAATCAAGATATCATCAACTAAAGATTAAGTAGAAAAATTTAGCCAAAACTACCTTCTATATGCAATATGGATATTATGAATTGTAATGATGTTATTTGGTTTAACGAATATACCTACAATGTTCATAGATTTAATGAATCAAACCTATCAACCTTATTTAGATAAATTTATAGTAGTATTTATTAATGATATTTTGATTTACTTGAAGACAAAGTAAGAGCATGCTAATTAGTTACAATTAGCATCGTAAAAGTTAAGGGACAATATGTTATATGCGAAGCTAAGTATGATTTTTTTTGTTAGGAAAGATAGCATTCTTGGGTCATATGATATTAAGTGAAGGAATTTTAGTAGATCCTAAGGAAGCTAAGGCTGTGGCTAATTGGAAACAATCCACTAGGGTTGCATGAACTTTAACTCGACTAACCTGGAAAGATGTCAAGTTTAAGTGGAATGAAGAGTGTGAACCAAGTTTTAAAGAGTTAAAAGATCGTTTGATCTTAGCTCCAATGCTTACCTAGCTAAATCCTAGTAAGCCCTATTGTATCTATAATGATGCTTCTCAAAACAGGTTAGGATGCATTTTGATGTAAGAAGGCAAAGTCATTACAAATGCTTCTAGATAGTTAAGATCTTATGTGAGGAAATCTCGACACATCATTTTGGAGTTAGTGGCTATTGTATTTCCTTTGAAGATACAGAGACATTATCTATATGATCAACATTATGAGATTTGTACAAATCACAATTGTTTGAAATATTTTTTTCAGTAAGAAGGAATCAAATTTGAGGTAGAGGCAATGGTTAGAACTAGTTAAAGACTATAATCTAACTATTAATTATCACCTTAGTGAAGCTAATGTTGTAGTAGATGCTTTAGGTCGTAGAAAATATAAGCAAGTGGCTTCTCGGCTTACTACTCAAAAGGATTTGATCTATGAATTTGAGAAATTGAAAATTATGTTCAAGTGCCATGTTACCAATGTACAATTGATGAACTTAGTCGCTCAACCGACTATATTAAAGAAATTTAAGTTACAGTATGAAGAAGATCCAAGTTTAAAGATAATGAAAGCAAAGTTGATTTTGAAGAAAGTACTAGACATTCATGTTGACGAGAAAGGATTATTAAGATTTAAAAATTGAGTCTCTATGCTCGATAACACAAATCTAAAACAAGAGATCGTGAATAAGGTACATGTTATTGGATACATTTGATACCTTAGAGGAAATAAGAAGTATAGAGATTCGAAAAGCATGTTTTGGTGGAAAGGGATGAAGAAGGACATAGTTCAATATGTAGTGAGTTGTACTACATGTCAACAAGTGAAAGCCAAACACTAGTTACCTAGTGGTATGTGGTAGCTGTTGGAAGTACCTCAATGGAATAAGATCACATCATAATGGATTTTATGGTAGAACTTCTAAGAACTACGGCTAGACACGATTCTATTTAGGTAGTTGTTGATAGATTAACAAAGAGCAAATACTTCCTAGCTTATCACATTGTTGAATCAATGGAGAAACTAACTAAGTTATACATAGATGACATTGTCTAATTTCACATTGTACTAGAGAGTATTGTTTCAAATAGAGATGGCTGATTTGTATAAAAGTTTAAGGCTTAGGAACGAAGTTACAGTTTAGTATAACCTATCACTCACAAATTAATGGTTAGTCATAAGGAATGATTCAAATATTGGAAGACATGCTTAGAGGTTATATATAAGGCTCTAGAGGAGATTAGGATCAATAGCTACCACTAATGGAATTTGCTTATAACAATAGTTATCAAATAACTATACAAATGGCTCCATTTGATTATATGAAAGAAAGTGTCAATCACTACTATACTAGCAAAGTGAAGATCACACAATGATAGGACCTCATCTAATTCAACAAACGGATGACAAGGTAAAGATCATCCAATAAAAAATAAAGGCAACTTAGGGCTGTTATAAAGGCTAGGTAGATTTGAAGCAAAGATCTTTGGAATTCTAAGTTGGAGACTATGTATATGTTAAGATAAGTCCATTTTGAGAGTTTAAATGGGTTGGTATGACTTGGAAGCCATGTCTATGCTATATTAGACCTTTCTAGGTATGAAAAAAAAAAATTAGAAATGTAGTGTATCGACTTATGTTACCCCTAAGTCTATAAAAAAATCATGACATGTTCTACATGTCAATGTTATGGAAGTTCACGAAAAGTCCAAATGCAATAGTAATGATAAAAGCTAGGAGGCTTACAGAAGGACTATATAATGGAAAAGCAAGCCATTTAGATACTTGATCGACAAAATAATATACTATGGAATCGAGACGTGTAGTATGTAAAAGTATAATGGGGAAGAGACCCTTAAGTAGAATAGGCTTAGGAACCAAAGACGGCAATGTCAAGGAGATATTTGTGGTTATTTTAGAGACCAGGTTAGTGAATCTTCTAATTGGGATGATAATTGATAATCTTGGATTATATTGATGTTGTTTTAAATAAGGTTAACAATTGAAGTTTTAAGGATGAAACTTTTTTCAAGGAGATGGAAATGTGAATTCCATAGTCTTAAATGTAGTTCTGAATAGGTAGTTTAGGGTATACATGAAAGTAGCCCAATCATAAGGATACTTTGTGAGGAAGTTTTAAGATTTAGTTGAGGATATCCTGTAAGGACCCTAAGGAAGGGGCTTAGTTTTATTGCCTAAAATTTCCATATTACGTGTGCACCCATGATAAGAAAACCATCTTGTAAGTTAGAGATTGCAAGACCCTAATTAGTTAATCACTAGGGTTATAGATTTTAATTCATTAACTTATTGTATAATATAGATAACTATGGGTATCCAACATTCCATAGTTCCTCAAAACTACAAAGAATCGGTATTCCTTACCAAAATAATGAAATAAGATAAACCATTCTAGAAAATTCTAAACTTACTAAAGATACTGAACTTAATTGAGATATTAGTTGTTTCCTGGTGCATTCCAAACTAACTACACAAGCTTTTCATCATATTGATTCAATAGTAGCACTTTGCACTTGATTCCTATCCCTGTCCCAACTATCAATCAGCTTATAAGGAAATAAACTGTTGAGATGTAAGCTTATGCTTAGTGAGATAATCCCTTCGTCAATACTGTAAAACAATTTTTATTTAATGTGCAAACATATGAATACATAAACAATTAGAATGCCAAATAATACATGTAGTAGCCTAGGAACTGCATGCAATTCAGAATTTCACACCCTTATAGTTGGGGTTGGAGATGATTAACTGACATAAACAATAACCGAGTCACCCGAGTTTTATACCAATTGCATTATTGTGCTTAAGTAAAAACAAAATCATATATATATATATATATATAACATATACCACTTTTATATGGAAAGTACTTTATCTTTACATCTCATACTTTAAACTAAAATATCAAGGTCTAGTAGTGTGGTGGCCTGTGCAATCCATAATCACATGCCCTAAGTAGAAGCTACAAGACATGGCTCTTTGCTAATGGTTAGCATCCCTAGTGTTTAGTAAGCCCGTTAGCTTATGATAAAGACTCAATAATATAATGATGGCATAGCTAATGCCAAATCTTATAGGAGGCTCTCCTCCTATAAGTCCCTTCCCATCTTCTACATGAGGTGGCAATTGGTATAGTAAGATGCAATTATGAGAAATGCATAATTCATTAAATTTCTTAATCAAATAAGTACTTGATTCAATTTTCATAGGGATCATATGAGTTCATTCAATACAACTATACTTAGATATTCTCACAAACAATTCCCATTATTATCTGTTTAATTTCATAGCATTCAATCATAATATCATATAAATGCATTTCCTATACCCCATAAGCATCCAAGTTCTTTATATAATTTTAAATGCATCTACTCTACAAGCAAAATCAAGTACGGAGTCATCAGAAATCACTTATTCAGCCATAATGGGTCAGTCGCAGTAATTTAGGGGCAAGTTTCCTTCAAAAGTTAGGTCTCCTAGACATCGTAAATATGATACTATAAGGACTTGAAATAGAATTTAGAAAGTTAAGTTAAAACCCTTTAAGTTATACTTTTAACTAGGTTTCGCATTTTTCTCAGTTTTACTTAAAAGTTCAATCGCATATAACTTTCTCAACTTAAATTCAATTTTTATTATCTTACAGTCAATCTTCATCATTTCCAAGTGTACTTTAATGTGGTAAGGTTAGTTTCAAAATGAAGAATAAAAATCTATCTATAGGTCAGAACAATAACAATCCTCATGATTTGGTGTACTTTTAGGCTTTGTTTGATTGTTAAGCTTTTTGATATCTTAGAAAATCTTTTGGGCTTGGACTTAGGATTTTATCTTAAGCTTAAAATACTCCTTAAGGTTAGATTTCTAACTTTAATTTACACTCCTAGGGGTAGTAACAACTTCTTAGGCATTCATGTAGGTTTAAGTTGTCAAATGGGCTTATTTTTTATCCAAATTAAAGATAGTCACTTTGTTGGGCTTAAGGAGTGTTTTTTGGCTTCTTAAGAGTCTTAAAACAACTTTTATTAGTGAGTTAAGTTGCTGGTCAAAAAATGAATGAAGGTCTAACTTGGAGTTTGAGGCTCGTTTTGAGAGTTTTAGGTTCGGTTTTGAGTTTTAGGCTTTATATACTAATTATACATGCATTGGTTAGTCTTTTCGCTTTGTTTACTTGGTTATATCATATTTTTAAGTGAATTGTTCTAGATCTAGATGATTTGGTGCAGAGGCTTTTAACTTGGTTTTCCAACTTGTTTCATCATTTCCTTAAAATTAGGTATTAGATCATGAACCTGTACTACTCATATTCTCACTCCAACTTAACTTCTCTTTCATGAGGTGATTATTTAGCATATACTTTATGTGAAAATAATATATCTCATACTTATCATAACTTTTATGCTATAGTTCACATTTCACAAAGTTGGTTTCTTTAGAGAAGCTTCATGTAATAGATTTTCCTTTACCTAATGTTAATTTTGAGCATGTTCAACTTAATGGAACTGAAAATAACTCTTAGCTTTCTTATACTTTACATCCAGCATGCTTTTTCTTTGTTCATGTGCATATTTCATGACTTCCTCAACTTAATATCTTCCATTGTAAGTGTTAAACATGTATCCTTACGTAACACCAACTTATCATGCTCATAATCTAACTTTCTTGTGAAAGATTCATAAGTTTATTTCTTAAAGTGGATAGCTAAGTTGTCATCTTAAGTTCATGCTAACATCTTCATAAAAATATGGTCTCCTAACGTGGCATACTAAATCACTTAAATAAGGAAACAACTTACTCATCCTCAAAAGCGTAAATAAAGTGGTTGTGCATTAAGTATCCTCTATGTTTCTTTGTTTTCCTTCTTCTTTTTACAAGCCCTTTAAGAAACGAGAGTCTTAATCTTTGAGGTGGGTTTTTGGAGATATTCTGAAGTTCCTAAAAGTGGTTTTTGAAGTTGACAAATAGAGGGCACAAAATAAAACTTAGTACCATATGTATAAAAGTAAAATGGCAATGTTGGGATTTTCTAGGGTTGGATTTATTTTTTTGGTTTATGTTTAAAGTGAGAGAAAAGGAAGTGAAAATGAAAGTGAAATAGGAATGAGTGGTCGGTTTTGAATGGGAAGGAAGTGTGTTGAAGAAACTTTAATTTGGTTGTCTTTTAGCATGCACAATTGCTAACTTTTGACAAGACTAGATGATGTATGCATTAAGGGGTGAATAGTAGATATATAAGACAATTGAGCAATTGAAAGTTAACAAGGCATGACCTCCCTTAAGCTCTCTTTTCAACTAGCCATAAGGTATCCTTTTTAGGCATTGAGTTGTCCTGCCACTTAATGTCACTTAATTAAAAGTTGAATACATAAAATAATTTGATAACTTGTCCATATGTAGTATAAGTCATGATAATATAAGGAAACTGTCTTATCACTAGTTTTTTATAAGTTATTATTTGATAAATGATTCCAACTCTTAATTAATAAGTTATATAAGGTGATTGGATAGTTTACTTATTCATGTGCATAAGTCATATGTATTAAGGATAAGGGAATTGTCTTTCATGAAACCTTTTTAGAGTTTGTTTCTTAAATAATTTTGTAAGTTATGATTTAATTATTATAAAATTATGAAATGTTCTAGAGTTAAATAAAATTATTCAAACTAAATTCTCAATTAGTCACCTGTACTTACAAGTTTTTAATTGTTTTAGGGTTTTGAGTGACTTAAGGTCTACTGTTCTCCCATTCGAGTTTTATTGATAATAAACTTTCAAATTGAAAAACTAAATTCTTTTTTATATGTAAACTTAAATTCTTAGTTTAGTTGATCCTTAGGAATGTTTGAAAAGTACTATTGCTTGATTTACAAGCCCATTAAAAGGTAGTGTTTACAAATATGGCTTATAAGTGAAGATAAAGGAATTGTTTTGTATGTAATTCTCTTAGTGTTTAGTTCTCAAATTAATTTGTAAGTTATGATTTGCTTCTTAAGAAATTTTAGAACTTTCTCGAGTTGAATAAAATTTGTCCAAATTATATTTTTAGTTGTTTATTTACGGTCATTATTTTATTATGCAACATATATATATATATATATATCATATGATAGATTAGGAAAAGAGAAGGAAATTGCTTAGTAATATATTTATATATATACATATTTTGGGGTTACTTATATATACAAGTAAAATTAATTTTGTGAATTTACTAATTTTTTCTCTTAACTAACTTAGTTTTATTATTTATTATTACTTGAAATCATCATTGATTCGTTTGTTATCAATTTTATATGATTTCACAAAATTAATGATAATTTTATTGATTTATGGCTTTTCAAGCATTAAGATAATTTTATAGAGTTTTAAAAAATTTTTATGATTTGATATTTACGGTTTCTATTAAGTTTAGGTTTATATTTTTAAAAGTATGCATATTTAGGGATTGCGGTTTTCATGCATCATTAGGGTTTTTTAAATCATATAATAGGGCCTTTTATGTTCATTTTAAGTTTCAAGTTTAAAATTTTAATCGATTTTTATTTTATATGGTTTTGTCGATTTAAGGAAATATCTATGATACTCAAGTTTGTCATCATGTCTAGAAGGTTAAACTTGCGAAGTTAACATATCCCATGGGTCCAAAATTATATATATATTAAAATAATAATATTATAGCCAAGAATATCTAATTTTACTAAATTATATTATATTGTATTTTATACGACAAAAAGGTACGATTTGGGCAAAAAAATTAACTAAACTTTAGAAATAAATTATTTGGAATATAAAGTTATAGAATGACATAAAATTATATGTACAAATAAAATACTCGAGTGTAATTATTACATACAAACATATATACTCGTAATTGCTTAAATTACTTAAATTTACATAAAATTAGCTAAAATTATTAAGAGAAATATTAAAAATGATAAAAAATTTCAAACTTAATGTGGATTGATAGAGTGGCATAGCTTTGCGTTTAGGATAGTTGTTGATCAATGAATAATCACCTTAAGTTACTTGAACATGCAAGTTGGGAGAGGTATTTAAGGAATTAAGGAAAGAGAAGAATCCTCATTTCATGCAGCACAACTTAGGAAATATCACCATGATCTCTATTAATTTCATTGGTGTCCTAAGATTATAGATAAATTTGTGAAGGAAGAAGAAAGCTTAAGAAAAATTTGTTGGAAAATTTAACAACAAATAGTCCAAATTGAGCAATTTCTTAGAGCATAGATTCAAAGAGTTATTATATAAGAACCACTACCACTACCTAATAGTGTGATGGGTAGCTATTATCACGGACTGAGGACGGCCTAATCGTAGCAGACGCCGTATACTGTACGAAGAACCCCTGATTGGTTACCCTTCCAATCAAGAACTCTTCACATAATATACAAGGTTCTACAATCACTAGTTTCCAAAGAACATCCAAATTCACATGATATCATCACACAAACTTATTTATATAAAAGTTGAGTTATAAAGCTTATAATACACAGTGTTTAAGTATGTCTAAATTTATAATAATAAGATAAACAAAAGTACATGAGTAAGAGTCTACATAAACTATTCTCTCTCATTACACAGGACAGCTCGCTCTTGCCCAAGTCCCCAGGCTAACCTGTGGCATCCCTCGTCCTATCTCTATGAATAGGCTATCCTACAACAAAAGTCTAAAGGGGTGTAAGCCTAAACTTAGTGAGCAAAACCCTCAGCCACCCTACAAGCAAGTTATAAGCACATTATAGTCATGCATATGAATGAATGATCAAATAGAATGCCAAACAATACGCATACTTAACTAGTTTATATATGTAACTCAGATTTAACGCCCTCCGAAGTCAGGGTTGGAGTTTACACGGCACTAATCAGATCTGAGTATTATACTAGAACTTACTTTACTACGGAACTCCATGTTCTGTACTTATATCAAATAATTCTTTTATTTTCAGAAAAACCCATGCTCTAGTATAATTGTGAGTGGGCCCCCGCAGTCCACACTCACCCCTAAACGGAGGCCTCTAGACTCGACCCTTAGTCAGGCGGTTAGCGCCTCCAATGCCTAGTGTTCCCGCGGGCTAAGGTAAGGTTATTTTGTACGAATGCACTGTTCAGAACTAAATAAATCAATAATATCAACCCCCGAATAGCCTCTCTTTACCTCCGTGTGATGTGACGGCCGGAATAGTATCCATGCTATGCATGTTAATGCATGTCCCAATTTCTTTTTATAGGCCGAGTATAATTTAGTTCAAATTATGTCGTAACCATTCAATAATACACACAATTATTTTCTATACTACCATGCAATAAACAAGGCATTTTTTGGATTTAAGGTAATTTCATAACTCAACATACAATTACATACACAAGCATTTCCCGAACCCCATGCAATAATCAATTTACAATAATATTTAAGTCTACTATCTACAATCACAAACAAGCATGGAATCATAGGGTAAATACTCACTCGGGCATAGCAATTTGCCCTAATCGTAGTAATCGATCGGGAGATTCTTGTTCGGCTCAGGGTCACCTAATCATTATGTGATAACAACACTAGTAAGTACTTGAATTAACTACTAATTTTAAACATCTAATTACCTAATTTTATTTAGATTACTATCAACTTTTATCCAGTAAGACTTTATTATCAATCGTATGTTACTTTTTCATTTTATTTCTGATATTTATAAGTTTATATTCATTTTTCATCATTTTCGAACATATATTCACACGGTAATATCTGTTTTGGGTGTTAAGACCTCTATTTTACGTTGTGAACTAAATTTATAGAAATTTTTAGTTATGAACACTTAAGTACTCTTATTACTTATATTTAAATCTTTTATTCCTTAGATTCTTATAATTAAAGGATTTTACTTTGATATTACTAATTCATGTACTGAATTAGGTATAATCTAATTTACAAGGTGTATTAGGATTTACTAATTTAAGTACCTAATTACCTACACTTTTCTTATTTTTCTTATTTTCTAAACCTATGCTTATGTCATCGCTTACATCATCTCTTACTTATGTCATTGCTTATGTCATCACTTGCTTATGTCATGGCTTATGTTATGGCTTACCTCATCATATGATTACATAAGCCTTTCCTCATGCTTATGTCATATGTACATGTATTATGTACATATTACCTTTCTTCTTATACTTATGTACATATACCTTATACATACATATACTTAGACTTATACCGTATTTATAGGTGTATACATACTCATATACCTATACGGTTGGATACGTATTTTTATACTAAAATTCGTATGCCTAATCTTTTCCTTAAGAAAAGCTTCCTAATTCCATGCTTTTGTGTTTTTATGTATATATTTAGTGTAGTATAGGTATGTATAGTTAGATATGATCTTAAGTTAGGTTATGTATATAATAAATACTCATGTACAATGGTTTACATACTTGTACTCTTTTGGTATTCCCTTTTGTGTACATACTTATAAGCATATATTCATGTCTTCCTTTCTTCTTCTTCATAACTTCTAATTTATACACTTAAAGATGGAAACTTTGTTTCCTCTTCTTCAAGACAACACTAAACACATAACTACTTGTCTAATCTACCTAATTAACTAACTAATGAATAATATAAAGTAACATAAAACAACTTAAAGACATACCTTTAATTGTGTTGAAGTTATGGAGACAAAAGTGAAGTAATGAAAGTGAAAGAGGAAGGGGGAGTTCACGGCATGGAAATGGAAGTTTTGATTTGTTTCTTTTGTTTGATTTTCATAATGGAAGACAACAAGTGGTAGGGTTTAGAAGGTAGAAATGTGGATGGCAACAATTGTAAGAAAGGGAAAAAGAAAAATCAAAAGGAAAAGAAAATAAAGCCATCATTAAGGAAGAGATATTTTCCTTATCTCTTAGTCTTTTGTTGACTTTTCAAAATGTTGACTTTAGTCAACATGTGTTGACTTGGTCAACTTTTGGACTTTGGTCAACATGTATTAACTTAGTCAACATTCCTTAAGTATGTGTAATTTTGTGCCCATAATGTAGTAATTAAGGGAAATTAGGGGAAAAATGAAGGAAATGAGGTATATGATGAATTGATTAGTAAATATGGTTGATGAGGTCTTACTTTAGGTCTTTATAGTCTACATATCTCATTTGATAAACTACTTTGGATAACAAGTGTAAAAAGTACTAATTTGACTATTAAAGTTTACTATATGTAACCTAATCTTCAACTATAACCCTAGCCCTAAGTAAGACTATCTTAATCATATACTTAAGGGATAAATATAATCTATGATTCATTATCTTAGTTCCTAATGAATTACTTGAGAATTCGAATCATATAAGCATGAATGAGGGTTATCTCTAACCTTTTACTAGTGATTTGGCAAAATATAAGCATTATATTATCAATTAGGATTTTTGGGTATATCATGTTGGATTAGTGTACATATGTTCTTAAGGAAATCATTTTTAAGGTTTTCATCACTTTTGAATGAAATCTTTAGCATTTAGAAACATTTAGGGTAGAAAAGTTCTTTACGCGATTGATTAAGTCTTTTAGGGTTTTCGCTTTCATTAGCCTTGTCAACTCCTAAATTGTCTAATATAGTTGAGTCTATTTCAAAAACTAGATCGAAACTTTTAATGGTTTATAGCTAGTCAAGTAGACAATAGAGGGGGTAGCTGCTGCTGGTTGGACAACCATTTTGCAATGATTCTAAATTCCTATCTGAATTTCCTTAATTTTTCAAAAATACTAAATTAACTATGAAAACTATAGGGAAAAGATCATTCTTAAATATTTTTACACATACAATTTGAGAAAAAAATAACTGTTAGTGAAAAATTTAAGTAGATATATAACGTCCTTAAGAAATTACCTAAATCCACTTTGATTTCGAAGTCATTTTAAATAATCTTAATGTTGTAGCCTTTGGCCCAAAATTTTTCTAAAAATCCTTACATTATATGAAGGAATTCTATGAAGAGATTTCCTACAAATGTAATTGCTATGAATTTTTTGAATTTTCCAGCCTTTAAACAAAACAAAAATGTTATTTTTAAAATTTTTTATGTATTTATTTTAAACCTAAGCAAGTTTCACTTGCTCTTAAGTTAATTTAAGTTATATTTTATTATGATGAATGACTTGGGCTTAAGTGGATTGAATGGAAGTGAGATATGTAAAAAGTTGGCAATTTTAAACTTATTGCACTAAAGGGAAAATATAAGAATTAGGAGTTGATGGGTTACCAACCTCTAGCCCACTTACTTATGTACTCCTTAAAGGCCTCCAATCCTTCACTAGGAGAATTCTCTTTTGTTAACCTACTGAGGATGAGAAACCATACATAGATGAATGGTGGCTAAACTCCTTGAGAACTTTAGGTGGGTACACCCTGCTTTGCTAGATCCCTTGTGTTGATGCCGATTACCCTCTTGCTGTGGTCTCTTTGTCGAGTAATGTGAACTAAGGCCTTATACATCAAATCCTACTTGGACCCTCAATTGACGAGAGATTCCTGCCGAGTGCCAAGGCATAGGCTCGTACTCGCTGAATACTTCTCTTTCAGCCTCTTACTCATACTTATGGAATTCCTTACTCGTCTTGGCAACCCTTAAAGCCACTATGTCATGATCTAACTCAATTGATGCACTAAAGATTCCTTAATAAGGGACCATTGACAAGTTGTTACGTGTGCTTTCCACTTGACACTATACTATTTTCTCTTTTTGTCATTTGTCTTATTTACCGTTTTTCATATGTACTTAGAATAACCATTCATGAATGCCTTTTTTTAATTTTCTTTATTTATAATATTGGCCTAGAGACTTACTATAAATAATCTCTTCTCCTTATAGCTGGATTATCTTACATTCCTTACAGACATTGAATATACTTGTTCTTGCAAGACAACCTTCTCTAAATCCATTTTCATATACTTTTATCTAATCTTTTCGAATAGCTCAAGATTGGTAGAGGGTGAACCTTGACATTAACTTATGTGCTATATCAAATGAAGTGTTAAGTCGTGTTGTGTTCGTTGGTAGGTCATATCCTTCGAGAAGCTTCATGTCAGCTACTATATTCCATTTGTCAACCTGCTCACTCTATTTTCTTTAATATTTCGAATGACCCATTGGTTTCTCACCTCTTACGGTAAGCCTTAGCGATAATTGAGCTCCTACTCACATCAAGAAGTTTAAGTTTAAGTGAAATAGTATTAATAAGGATGGCTACCAAGTTGTATAACTATATATTATTATGCTCGTAATTAGAAGTAAGATGTAAAGTGAGTCACTTAGTGTAAATACGTAACTTTAGTTTAGTCAAAGGGTTTGTTAGAAGGCTCATCTAAGGGTTCGTTTAAGGGTTGATATGGTGAAAGATGAACTCAATCTAAGGATTAGAGACTTGATCAAAAGGTTGGCTAGTATAAGTAATTAAACTAAAATAACAATAAAAAGTTATCATCAGATATTTTGTCAGAAGATTCTAGTATAAAAACTAGATAATGACTATACTTTAGAACCTTGTTTAGAGACTTTATCAATGAATTAAAGATTAATAAACCTACTAAAGCTAAATCAAAATTGTATATGAAACATTAAAATGATTTCATATATTTTTTATAAAGCAAATACTAAAGCATTTATTTAGAATGCTTAGAGATTTATGAAGGTATTGAGCACGGGATGCAAAGATAACGTACATTAACATTAAGTAAGTTAAGTTCGGTACTTTATGGAACATTAGAGTATCATTTCAAGATATTTAGAGGAATAAAAGTGCTTATTTGTGGTTGTAGCTAGATTGTTTGTGTGCATACCAAATGTAAGTTTGTGATATTGATTTGTGACGATGTCTGAATATTGATTTCTGGCTAATCTTACTTTGACTAGCTTATCTCAAACTTAGTTGCTCACCTTAAAAACAAACTAATCTTAACTTGACTTAATCTTACTAGACATTCATGACAACCCAATAAGTGTAATGATTAAGGTGTCAAACCAAGTACCAGTACTTCGATGAGTATAGTAAAAATGGTAATTTTCCTACCTTAAGTTGAACTAAGTGATAAGAGAGGAGGTCATGGCAAGGTTAGGAATCATAGTTCAAATGCTGTTTAGGAGGAAGGGTGTTCTCCATTACATAAGCTTGGATTTGGTCTAATAGTGTTGCATTGAAACTCCTTGATCTGAGTTAGAGTAGACGCAATTTCTCTAACAACACAATGGACCATTTAAACACTGTGTGATGAAATTTCATTTACTTGTTTCATTTTCATCTAATTAATGATTTGATAACTATGCTCATCTGATGTACTCTTATGTCTCTATCTCTTCTTATAGAACTAATTGTGCTCACATATTAATAGACTATTTTATAGGTATTGATTAGTGCTCAAACATACCACGTTACGATAACCTATATGCTAGTTTGTAGTAGGTTGGGGAGTAAGGACTTGAAGACTAGTGGACTATTCTCTTAAGCTAGGGAGTAAGGACTTGAAGATTAATGGCCTATTCTCTTAGGCTAAGGAGTAAGGAATTGAAGACTAAAGGACTATTCTCCTTTAATGTTTTATTTCTTGGGAAAACTATGAAGGTCTTCTTTGGAGGTACTATAGTTTTCGTTTGCTCATTGATGTAATAAGGATATGTAAATAAGTCTACCTGTGAAGTTGTACAATTTCTTTTGGAGATATGAACTTTTGATGTGTATATTAGTATGTTGGAAATGAACTATCAATATTATAAGAAAGAGTGTTTTGCAAAAGTTACTCAATAGGTTCCATAACTCACTAGTGCCCACCTTACTACTTCAAGGGTGGTTAGGTTACAATATCCTTATATAGACTACACCTATGGTAGTGACTAAGGTAACTAGCTATTTACTTAGGTTGATTTAGATAGTGGGATTGTTACAACTCTTGGGGTTTAAGATGTAACATATATTATATCACTTAATGTCTAGAGTTCCTCAATAATGATGATTTAATTAATGAATGAAGTTCAAAGAAACATGTTAAGAGTATATTTAGGGTAAGTGATGCCACAAGATTAAGGGGCAGAGAGAGACATGTTTTATGACATCATTTAATAGTATGTATATGGGCTAAGAGCATGCATTTTCTATGTTTTTTGAGAGAAATAATGAATACGAACTATTTGATCATGAAAAATGAAATAACCATAGCACTCATCTATAGATACTAAATTTTGTTAGTTCTTATTAATTACTTGTAAAACAATTCATGAAAAAAGAAAATGATGGTTTAAAGAGGACTAAAAAGGAAAAATAGGCATTCTCAATATGCTTAGTGTTTAAGTAAAAAGCTGATTATTGAAATGCCTTTCTGTCATGGTGCAAGGCTTTTCCTAGCACACAAACAGATTATACGATACTTGCTATCCTACCTCTACAATATTAAGCATTCAATGCTAGCCAACAAAGCCTAAACCTATAAGCAACATAAATAAGAAAGAAAGCTAATAGAAAATCTAAGGGACATAGCACAAATAAAAAAAATGAATGACACACTTTTATTAATTTTGACGGTATTACGAGGCTACAATGTGTGTACACAGGATTAATGTCTATGTAATAGGTGCCATCGATCGTGATCAACAAACATGGTGAGTAAGAGCTTTAAATCAAAAGAATACTCACAACTCCGTAAATAACTTTACAGGAATTTTTAGGCCTAGTAGGAAGAGACATTAAAAATAATGAAATGATATCACTTTTTAAAAGTAAAAATTTCTAATAATAGTAAGGCCCTAGCTAAAATAAAAAAAATTTCCCCTCTATGTCATAATATGTACAAAACTAGTATAAGCACGTTACAAAAATGGGACCTTGACATCGTCCTTCACTTAATTCTACTAACATTCTTGGTAATATGTACTTGAGCTTGAATTTGGTAGTGGAGGTCTTCTGGTTGGCAAGGCTGACTTTCTTTCTAATAAGGGCTTGAAATCTTCTTCATTCTCCTAACTAGTATCTTTTTCTCCTTGATCTCTTCACTTGACTAAATACTCTATATGTTCTTCTCTAGTGGTGAGATTTGACTCTTGGCTCTACTAGGATGTCTTCCATGGCTTGACTTAGGTTGCACTTAATCTTAATGTATGATCGCTTAGACACATTGATGCATCTTCCATGTTTGAATAATATGGCTTCAAGACGCTAATATGAAAAAATGGTTGGACCTTCAACTACGTAGGAGGCTCAACCTTATAGACTATTCTTCTAATCTTTGAGGTGATAGAAACTAGACTAATGTACTTCTGGATGAATCTTCTATCCTTAGTCTTAATGATCTAAACTATTCTAGAAGAAGCTTTATGAAGACTTGATCTCCAACATTGTACTCTTTAGGTCGATGGTTCTGATTTGCCCATTTCTTCATACTCTTAAGAGCCTTCTTAATGTACACTTTTGCTACTTGTGATCTCTACTTCCAATCTTTGGTGAACTAATAAGCTCTTAGGCATCTCCCAGTATATGGGGTGGTTACTATGTAAGGTAATAGTAGTTGTTAACCCACGATGATCTTTATAGGGCTCTTGTTGGAGGAAGAGCTCTATTAGATGTTGTAACAGAATTGGGCGATATCCAGCAAGTCAACCTAATTCTTCTGGTTGGAATTAAAAAAGTACCAAAGACATTCCTCTAGCAAATAGTTGAATCTATTTCTATTCATCACTTTGTGGATGATAGTTAGAGGTCATGCCTAGCTCGGAACCTAAGAGGTGGAATAACCTTATCTAAAACTTCATTGTAAACCTGGCATCCTTATCACTTATATTCTACCTCCTAGGTTCTAAGCTAGGCATGACCTTTAGCAAATAGTTGAATCTCTTTCTATTCGTCACTTTGTGGATGATAGCTAGAAGTCATGACTAGCTCGGAACCTAGGAGGTGGAATAACCCTATCTAAAACTTCATTGTAAACCTGGCATACTTATCACTTATAATACTTTATCGCATACCACAAAACTTTACAACATGTATGAAAAAAAACTAGGCTATCTCTTTTGGACTTGAACTCTTCATGGTAGGAATGAAGGTGACATACTTAGAGAACCCATCAACAATAACAAAAATAGATGAGTGCTCCCCCACTTTTGGTAAGGAAGTGATAAAGTCTGTAGATATGGTCTCTCATGGGTGAAATGTCACTAGAAGTGGCTCCAACAGGCCTACAGTCTTTTGCTTCTCAACTTTGTCTTGCTAGTAAGTTAAGTGAGTCTTTGTATAACTCATCACATCCTCCTTCATATCTATCCAATAATAGCCTTGCTTCAACAAGCTTAGTATCTTCTACCAACTAGCATGTCTAACCCAAGAAGTGTCATAACACTCTCTCATGAACTCCCCTTTCAAGTTGCTCGCCTTAAGGATATATAACCAGTACCCCTTTGTGTAAATGAAGTTGCCTTATACTTGAAATCTATGAGTCTTCCCTTCTTCAATCAACTGCTTGAGATTTTTGGCCAACAAGTCTTCAACTATATCTTCCTTGATCTACTCATGAATTGAAGTTAAGATTTGACTCGCCATCTGGTGCACAAGCTGCATGAAGGAAGCTAAATCTGCTTGCCTGCTCAAAGCTTCTGCTACCTAATTAGTCTGCCCTTCATAGTACTCAATCTCCATATCAAACTCTATAAGGAACTCTTACCATCTAGCTTGCTTGGCAGAGAGCTTCAATTAAGTTAATATATAGTTGGCAGCAGAATTGTTTGTTTTCCTTAGAAATTTTGATCCCAACAAATAGTGTTTTTAGGTCCTTAGACAGTGAATGATGATAAGTAACTCCTTCTCTTAGGCTAGGTACATGCGCTCTATTTGATTCAGCTTCCTATTCTCGTATGCCACTAGATGACCCTCTTGCATTAACACTCCACCTAATGTAATGTTTGAAGCATTTGTATGGACTTTAAAAGGCTTGGAAATGTCGAGAAGTGCAAGGACTACATTCTCTGTCACCACTTTCTTCAACTCTTTAAAGACACTCTGACATACCTCTACCCATGACCACATTTAGCCCTTCTTTAGTAGATTTGTAAGGGGTGCAGCTTAGTAGGAATATCCTTCAACAAATCTTCTGCAGTAATTTGCGAGTCCAACGAAGGATCACAACTCTATTACACTCTTTTTACTCCTACCATAGCCATATCCATTTGAATCTGCCCTTCTTCAACAACATGACTCAAGAAGTTGATGTGCTTCTAGGCAAATGCACATTTTCTATGATTCACATACAAATGATTCTCTTACAGCTTCTTAAAAACCATCTATAAGTGCTTCACATTGTCATACAATGTTTTACTATACACAATAATGTCATCTAGATAGATAACTACAAATTTGTTGAGATATTCATTAAATACATTACTCATTAAGGTGCAAAATGTTATAAGAGCATTAGTGAGACTGAAGGGCATCACCAAGAACTCATAAGTGTCATATTAGGCTACACGTGTCGTTTTAGGGTCATCATCCTCAACAATGCAAACCTGATGATAGATTGAGTAAAGATCCAACTTTGTAAAGTACTTAGCCTTGGTCAATTGATCAAATAGATTAGCCATTGCTAGAATTAGATAATGATTCTTTACTATTAGCTTGTTTAGAGCCTGATAGTCAATACATAATCTTGAACTCTTATCCTACTTCTTTTTACATAGAACAGGATCCCTATATGGTGCCTTTAAGGGTTGAATGAAGCCTACCTCTAATAACTCATCCAACTGCTTCTTCAATTTGGCAAGTTTGAGAGGTAGCATTCTATAAGTAGCTTTGATTAGGGGTTTGACACTAAGAATTAGCTCAATCTCATAGACCATCAACCGTCTAAGGGGTTACTTTAGGAGCTTATTAAGAATTAAAAAATTATACTCCTTTAGAACACTATCTATTACCTCTGGTATCTTCATCCTTCCTTTTTCTCTATGAGGACAGCTAAGAAAATCGGCTCCTAATGTTTAAGTTTCCGCTTCAGTTAACGCACTAATTACACCATAGCCTCAATATTCATCCTTTCCTTGCCATTGTTGCTTCCCTTATTCCTAAACTGTCACATAGCATGACTTTTCTTTTCTAAATATCAAGCAATTTATAGTAAGCATAGGAGCAACTCTAGCCTGTCTTAAGAAATCTATTCTAAGGACTATGTTAAAGTCATCCAATGAAATAGCATTGAGATTTCTACTATAATTTCTAACCTTCACTTTTATTCCTCTTGCAACTCATGGGATAGGACGAACCTTAGAGTTAATAGCTTTAATTTAGCTATTGTCTTCAATAAGCATCAACCTTAATCTTTCCACCTCAGGCACATTAATGAAGTTATATGTGGCATTGAAGTCTACCATTGCATTGACACTCTTACCGTTGATGTTTCATTTGGACATACATCAACTCATTGTCAGTCTTAGGCTTACGTTACACTAAAGAACTCTTTCTAATAGTTAACAACATGTGTAATGCACCCATTTGGGGTTGATCCTCCTTATCTTCATCTTGGCGTACACTTTTTGCCTTTTGTGCCATAACATTGAGTGCATCCATGTATGGACATTTAGTTACTTTTTGCAGGCCATTAAAAAGGAAACATGAGAAAGAAGGCTTCTTACCTCCATTAGTTGCCCCACGCTTTCTGAATTGGTGAGAGTTATAAGATTTTCTATAACCCCCTTTAGCATTCCTACTATTACTACTTAAACTTAAGGTTCTCCTTCTCTTGGGTTTACCCGACTTAACTGACTTTTTACCTTTGTGCCCTATCGATATGTTCTTTCCTTTATTGTCATAAGTGTAGTCAATTAAGCACTCAATTGTTGCTTATGCAATAGCTAAGTTTGTAACCTATTGTCTCTACAACTCATTCATGGCATAAGGCTTCAATCATTCCAAGAAGTAAAGTAGCTTATCATCTTCAACTATGCTCTTGATGTTCTGCATCAATCTCGAGAACTCATAGACATACTTTTTGATGTCATCATCTTATCGAAGTTCCCTTAGCTTCTTTTAGGCATTGTACTCAACATTCTCAAGGTAAAATTGAGCTCTCAACTTAGTCTTCAACTCAGCCTACATATCTACATAAGCATTACCATTTTGGATCTCTTCATACTTAGTGCACCACTACAGCTTGGCATCGCCAATTAAGTACAACGTAGCCATGGTGACCTTTGTTCTCTCATCATTTGTCCTCATAGCAGCAAAATACTACATAACAAATAGAAATTTCTCCAACAACTTGGCGTCCCTAATGCCAATGAATGCCTTGAGCTTATGCATCTTTAGATGTCCTATATGAGTAGGATCATATACAAGGGCAGGGTAGGAGCATTCCCTATAGCTTAAGTCAAAATAGTTACTTGTGCCCTCAACTCCTCAACAGACTCAGTTAAGGCATGAGTATTAACCTATCTTCTCAAGTCTACAACTTAAGTCCCTAGTTGTTGTCTTGCCCCATCGATCATCAAGTGCATTTCATCTTTGAGTTTTTATACTGTGACACCGAAATTCCCAACCATCTTGGTCATTTTAGCATTCATATCCTGATGATTAACCTCAACTTCAACCACTCTTACTGGTGATGCAACCAAATCATCCATCCTCTTAGATAATCTATTAACGATTCCCTCTATGCTATCTAGCCTCTTACTCACTTTCTTTAGTCATGTCATGGATATTCCCGCTAGAATAACCTAGGCTTTAATTCTAACTATCATGGTTCAGGGCTTTCTTTAGCACACAAACGGACTATATGACATTTACTGTCCTACATTTACAATAGCAAGCAAGCCTCACTCATAGGCAAAGTTAGCCAATAAGGCCTAAACTTATAAGAAACATGAACAAGAAAGAAAGCCAATAGTAAATATAATAGATATGACATGAATCATAAAATAAATAGCACACTTTTATTAATTCTGATTGTATTACAAGGCCACAATGTGTGTACACCAGGGTAATGTGAGTAAGGGCTTCAATCTAAAAAGTACTCATACCTCTGTAAAGAGCTTTATGAATTTTTTTTAGCCTAGTAAGAGGAAACATTTAAATTGGTGAAATGATATCACTTTCTAATAATAGTAAGGCCCTAGCTAAAATGAAAAAAGTCCCTCTTTACTTTACAATATGTACAAAACAATAGGCCTTTACTAGTACAAATATATTACCAAAATGGGACCTTGACACTTCATAAATGGTAAAATATAAACATATATTTATAATAAGTGATTAAAATTATTAGATGTTATAGATAATTAATGAACAAATATTAGTAGGGTTTAGTAACTCTAATAGATTAAACAGAGAACAAAGCCAAATCATACATAATGCAATGTAATTGATACCTATGCATGTTGACAAAATTAAAAAAATGTAAGACAATTTTTATAAGCCCTTTCCTATGCCTTGCAATAAAAAATATTTTAAATCATTCCAAATCAACTCTAATTATTTTGACATTGTCACTAACCTAAATAACTAACTAAAGCTTAAGTTAGTTAATTTTGAGTTTGGTCCATTAAATTCTATTATATAAGTTTCCTCACTTAAGCCCATTGAGAACAATTAAAAATGTATAGGTAAATTTTAATGAACTCTATCCAAAATCTACTAATATAAAACTCCCTACATGATCTCAAATTAGATTTAATTATTATTTGGACCTTCTCACTAATCTAAATACTTAGTTTAAGCATAATTTAGTTAATTTTGAGTTTAGTGTATTAATTATATTGCACAAGTTTCCTCACCTAAATTTTACCCCTTATCTTAAGAATGTTACTAGATAGAGGAGAAAGGGTACTTAGGCATTCATTAAGTACCTTTAGTGTTAAGTCATCACTTGGTGTGCATCTTATTTAGTGCTTACATGTCCACATAATGCACATATAACACTTAACATGGAGTAGAATTTAACATACAATAGGCATATATAATGCACACTTATTAGGGAAACACATAAGGGCGATTGCTTGGAAGATTTTAGATATCAAAGGAATTAATCAATCCTTTTACACCAATAAAAATTTTAATGAAACATGGTGACAAACTAATAGTACAACCTTAGAGAAGGCTTAACCCAAGCATGAAACAAGTAGTTAAAGTTGAAGTGATTAAGCTTTTAGGTATAGGTATGATTTATCTAATTTCTGATGGATCTTAGCTTAGTCTTGTGCAAGTTGTACCTAAAAAGGGGAAGGTGCTATTGATCCCTCAGAAGTGGAATTAGTACATCTGGAATGCAATTAGTTACAGGCTAGAGAGTTTACATAGACTACAAGAAGCTCAATGATGCCATAAGGGAAGGTCATTTCCTTCTACCTTTTGTTGATCAAATGTTAGGTCACTCATATTATTGTTTCTTAGATATCTTTCTAGTTATTTCTAGATTCCAATTTACCTTAGAGGACTAAGAGAAAATCACATTCACATGTCCTTTTGGCACTTTTGCATATAGGAGAATGTCATTTGGCCTTTGTAATGCACCCACAACATTTTAACGGTGCATAATGACAATACTTGATGAATTTATTGAAGATTTAATGGAAGTATTCATGGATGATTGGTATAAGGCAAGCATACCTATCAATAGTAGTATAGTGTTTTAAAAACAAATATCATTCTAACAAGGACTATGATTACTTATACTAACTATTACTTTATTATTTAACTAGTAAAATTAAAAATCAAGAGCTAAAAGAAATTAATCTAAATTATTACTAATAACTAGTTTGACAATTAATTAAGACTCAATTAAGGAAATTAACAAGAAGACGATTAATTTGGATAATTAACTCAAGATTCAATAACATATCTAGATGTTGCTTCCCCTATAATTAGACATATGACATTTAGTAAAGATAATCTAACTTAATATCTAATTTTTTTATCAAGTGAATTCTCTAATAAAATTAATAACTTTCTTACGTCTATTAACCATAATATTTGAATTGCCCATTAATTTAGATTCTAAAGATCAAAATGAAATGGATGATCTAGATTTCTTTTAAGGGATCTTATTTTGAACTACCATCTTTAATTGTTTAATTTCCATTTTTAATGTTTCTTTTTTTCTTACTTCCATTTGTTTTTTCTTTCTTAATGTCTATGTTGCAATTTTCTCAATTCGCATTCCATATAATGAAATAGTAAAGCTTTTATTTGTTTTGCAGGAATTTCTCTCTTCTCTTAGTTTTCTTTTTTATCTTCGTTGTACCAATTCACTAAGACTTCTGTAACATTGATTTTTATGGGCTTTTACAAGCAATTTGCACTCATCTAAGGGAGTACCGTCTCTCTAATACTCTCTTCTCAATTATGCTTTCTTATATTTACTTTTTGCATACTTTTGGTATGCTTCATTATTATAAGTATAGGGGGAGCAATATACTATCTTAAAAGTAGGGAAGGAATATGATAAAATAAGTATACCTCATATTGTTGTTCTAGAAATCAATTGCATTTTAATTTTAACCTTAATGATTTAAAAAGTTTGCAACCCCCTATTGTTTAGCAATATAATGTTTAAATAGTGCTTGTATGAAACTTTCTTAACCAATATTACATATTTTATACATTGCTAAAATTGAATAGTAGAATTTGTGCTAGGATAAATTTACATACTATTTAGCTCGCTATTCTAAGGCCATATTAAAATAATAAAATTATTAATCTAGCACTAATCATATGCTATTCTTAAAGCTTTCTTGGGTGTATGTTTATCCCTTTTTGACATTTCAAGCCTTATGATCCTATGTAAATAGTAAATGAAACTTGCCTCTTCTAAATTCTCTAAAAAATTTCAACTTAGTTGAAGGTGTGAATAAGAATACAATAATAAGAAGCAGTTCATACATATTGACCTTAGTCCCTTAAAAGAGTGAAGCTCTTTCCCAGTGCAATATGTTGAAAAAAAAAAAAGAACAGAGAAAGAAAATTAATATGGATTGGTCTTAGTCTCTTAAAATAAAGAGGTTCTTTCTCGCCATCCATGTAACAGGAAATTAGTAAGCAGTGACCTTTGTACGTCAATAGAGCAAGGCACTTTCTTGTTGCTAATAAGCTTTAGTAAAATGATTAAAAGTTAATTTAAGTAACCACCCAGCAAAATTGTACATGAGGGTGATGAGTAAATACAAAATGTGTTTACACTTGATTATAATGCTTGGTGATGTTAAGGAAAGACTTGTATACATCTTAGCTAAGTGTCAAGGGCTTGTGTATGGTTCTTGCCTAATTATATAAAGTAGGAACTAATTCATGGGAGAATCCATGGTTAAACTGTGTAGGTCCACATTGATTTACATGAATTAGCTATTGAACTTTAGTATTTATGTTTTTGATGCATTGAAACAAGTAAGTAAGGAAAGCTTATACAAGTTGCTAAGGATGCTTGGTAAAAACTTTACAAAGATACATGGACTTGTGACATATATCAAGATTATTATGATTTTTTTATATCTTAACTAGCAATAGGTATACTTGATAGTTCTTACCCTAATTTTTTAATCCTTCTTAAGGATTGATTAATTTGCTTGGGGACAAGAAAATGATTAAACATAGAGAGATTTGTTGATCGTAATTTTGCATATCTTTCTTATTATATTTTTATAGTCATTTTTATCAATTTTATGGTGATTTTAACAATTTTAATGCTTAATTAAGTCATTTATTGATTTCAAGGCATTGAAGAATTAATGAAGGTTATGTGCTTTTTGAGAAGGATTCCACTTAAATTGAGTAATGATTTAATGTTAGCATGTATCAAATGAGAATTTTGTCAAGAATTGGAGTTTAGAGAAGACCAAGGGTGAAGTCTATGATTGTATTCTCTAACTGTAATCCACTCATAAAAGAATGTAATTAAGTTCTTAAAGAATACACACATGGAGAGGTTTCCGCCCTAAGTCCATGGCCATGATCCTTAGGCCTAACCATTCTATGATTCTAAAACTTGCCATTTAGGTGTTGTTTTGTCAAATCTCTATAAATAAGAAGTTAAATATGACTTAAAAGAGAGAGTAGACTAGAAAGTGAAAAGAGAAAGTGTTTACTAGCATTTCTAGGAGTTTATTTTATTTTCTTTATGCAAATCTATAAGCCTTGAGTTAACATGTAATGCACTTATTTTATTCATTTTAATAATATTCCTTAATTCTTATTAATTTAATTGAGTGCTTTGTATTGATTAAGTTGTTATTTTTAGAGTTTCAACTTGATTAATTAATTTTGTGCATTGAGGTTACAAGACCTAATACATTAATAAATCAACCACAATTAAAGGGAATTATTATGATCATAGCAATAAGTTATAAACTTCTTTTAGAATTAATTTATTAAATCAAGTGTTTAAGGAATTCATATTCTTTATGCTATTCTAACTAATTCTATTGCAAAAGTGAGTTATGCTATTCTAACTAATTCTATTGCAAAAGTGATTTAGATAGGGTAAAGCTAGAGTTAAGGATTAGTAGCGAAGCAATTCCTATTGATTCATTAATTGAATTATTCTGGTTAAAAAGAATAGGGAATAAATTGGAAATCTTGAGGATTGTTACATATTCATCTCTTGGTGATCAGATATCCTTATAGTTATTTAAGATTTCTTTATCATTCCTATTATTTATTATTGATTTCTATTTGATTTTTTTTATTTTAGTTAAAATTTAGTTCTCATATTTAACCATTGAATTCTATATCCTCTCTTAGTAGAATAGTAAAGCACAAGTAAGTAAGTATATAGTCCTTAAGGGATTGACAACCCCACCTAATACCACCTTGTGCGCATATTAGGATGATAAGTGAGAATTGGCAAAAAGATAAAAAGAGTTGAAAGGAAAGAGCCGATGGAGGACCTATAAAGGAAATCAAATATTTACAACTGAACGTTAGAGGGAATAACTTTCGATATTCATGAACTTGAGAATCCTAATAAAAAAAAATCTATTTAATTGAGATTAATTGCAATAAGAAGATTTTGATTTTTCCTTCTTTTTATTTATTTACTTTTATTTCACTCTTAAGAAAAAATTAACAAAAGCGATAATAAATATTTATAGATAAAGACAAGAAAAAGAGAAAATGTCATATGAAGGCATGTGGATGAAGAGAAAGGAGTTGGAAAATGGGCCATGATGTAACAAAATTGATATTTTACCAATGTTGCAACTATGATGTTTTTGATATATTATTCAAACTTTATTTACTTTATTTGATTACAAAAGACCTTAAAGTTTAGCTCCTCTTTTTCTCGGATGTCATAGCTCATCTTCCTTCTTCCTCTTTCTAATATTGGGTGCTTCCATCCATCTTATAACTCGAGAGACATCATTAATGAGAAATTTTTTAAAATGCTTTAACATAGTAATAAGTAGAAATATTCCTAAGAAGCGTGATTACAATAGCAAAGGTATTAATAGGATTCGTTTTTTGAGCATGATCCTTATGAGAGAAGTCAAGTACCAAACGATGAGCAATGCCGTACTAGTTGTTAAGTCTCCATTCTTCTCTTTTTCAAGGCAATCGAGTGATTTAGCTTATCAACCGATAGCACCGAGATATAAGAATTGTAAAAATTAGATCACCAACTCTAATAATCCTATGATGCATTTGAAATACCCCATTAGGAAAAAAGATGGATCAAAGGCTACAAATATGTAAGTATTAATCCTATGTTACCAGGATTTAAGGTCTACATAAAAAACCTCCTACTTATAACTGCATGGGGTTGCAAACTAGGTAAAAGGATCATCTACCTTAATGATGTGCCTATTACGATTTACCTAAACTTACATATTTCAAACTTAGAAAGACCATTTATTGAAAATTTCTATAGCGCTAGTTATAAAATCTGGAACATACCATTTAATTCCAACAAAGGGGATCTTTAGTAGATGGGCGTATTCTTTAATGTTTGACTCAAACAATGTGGGGTCAAACAAATGGTTGATGTTTTAGGATCCTAGAAACAAACTAAGTCTAGCACCATGGTGATATTGACTTAAATCTTAAGTAATGGAAGCATAGAGCCAATCTTATTTTGTATGATCTTCTATTGATCTGGGCTGAAAAATTGAAACCACTTCTTAAGTATTCCTTGTAGTTCCAAAGGTTTGAAGATGTGGACTTCCTTGTAAAAAGGGAATGTAAAGGAGGAACTAACCATTTCTAAAAAAAAATGAAAATGAAAATTACATTAAAACTATCGTATTTACGTAGGAATCACATTGATATTTTACAAAGAAAGGAAAAACTTACTAAAAAAAATCTACTAAGAAAAGATTAGGAAACTCCATAATTACAATCATCCATCCCTTTTTTGTTTTTTTTTTGCCACATCATGTTAATTTGCCAATTTTGGAAAACGGTTTGTGAATACAATTAAGTTAAGTTCTAATGGTCTTTAAACTCTATAAACTCACATACTTTTAGAGAAATGGTTCAATGGTCACATCAAAATTAAAGTGGGATAGCTTAATCAACACTGAAATGTAGTTACCTAAAAACATGCAAAGCTTACACTATGGCCCCTTCACTTAAGGTCGTATAATGGCTTAGCTCTAACCATATCTAATACACATCCATGATGTTGTAAACCTTCCTAGAAAGGGTTAGTACAAAACATTTATAGATAAAGAATATTTACAAGAAAAGAAAAAATAATTCTAATTTCAGAAGGTTTTAAGTGGCTCGCCTCTTAACAGTCCTTAGTGGAATCACCAAGCTGCTAAGCGTAAATTGGTTCTCGTTTCCTTGATTTGATTAGTATCAAATCCTAACTTATTTAATACTAACTATCAATTAAGAACTAAAGAATATCTACTTTTTTTCTTCTATAATTTAAAAAATTTTGGGGTTACCACCAATCGAGGTTAAGAAAAGAGTTAAGTTAAAACTAATTTAGTAGATTGGTTGTAATTTAATTATCGGTCTTTGATTAAATTAGCTTTAAAAAATAATTTCTGAAACCAGATATTTTAAGTCTAAGGTCTAACCCATTAAACATTATTGGGTACTACCTTAATCTTTTGGATTTAGTTTTATTTTTCAAAATACCTTTTTAACTTGAAAAAATAATTCCAATTTACAAGCACGAAAAACTTACTTTATTTAAAATAAATAAAATAAGAAATCAAACTTATTTACAAAAGGAAAAATATAAAAGAATTTCCTATTTTAAGTTACCACATAAGTGCTTTCGTAGCCTTTAATAGGGTTTAGATATTTTGTAGTTTGATTTTATAAAAGTTAAGTATGTTAGTATATTTTAATTTAGGAAAGTGGTCAGATTTATATGTTTTATCCATTTGATTTTATTTTAATAAAATTTTAAAAGGGTCCTTAATTAGGGTTTTTATTTTTAGAAAATTCTCAAAAAGACTATTTTAGCAAATAACTTTCTGTAATTGAAAAACAAAAGTTTTATTTTATTTTATTTTAGCAAAAAAAAGGGAAGAAAGAAAAGAAAAGAAAAGAAAAGAAACATTTTATAAAAGAGAAAGAAATAATGTAAGAAATGATTATGCATAAGAAACCCCCTTTTCATAATTATGCTTTTCTATCATTTTTTATTTTTGTTTTATGAAGATACTGGAAAAATGGGAAAGAAAAAAATTCATTCTCGACTTAGAAAGCAGCTTAGCGTATGAATATGGTTCCAGATTTGGTTTAGATCATAAGTGTTGATCGATTCATCAAAAGGAACGAAGAGTAAGTTCTTAGAGACCTTACATAGTGGCTTATGGTAGGAATTTTTAAGAGGGATTTGAAAATTTATGAGAATTTAATTGATGAAAGGGACGTAGGTAGCTATACGATAGCAACGAATAGCCATTTGGTGGTTGTGGAAGGTGTTGGTTTACAATGATCACAAAGAGGCAATGTATGGTGGTTGTCGAGATGTCAAAGGGAATTAAGATCTTGACCTCTACCTAAACACAATGGTGGTGGTTGTATTCAAACACCAAGGGGCAATTGAAATTTAAATGTTGATTTGAAGTTTTGTGTGATATTTTGGAATAAAGGATTGGTTTCTTAGTAACGTTTAGAAGCTTAGAAAGAGGGGGTTATAAGGTATCAAGGCTAATCCGGTACAACCACTTCGATGCTTAAGTTAGTAATTAAATATTGGAAGAGACTAACTGAGTAATAGTGAATTATCATATATCTCTTACAGTGTTTCTTTTTGTATTTATAGGTGAATGTTGAATATCTAAAATAGCAATTAATGGCATGATTATCGGATGCATAGAGATCTCTTGATCAGGTACATTCCTAAAATGTAATAATAGTGGGTAGTTCTGTAATATAACCGTGCCAAGTGATAACTGTTTGAGCCACTTTTCTTAAATTCAAATTAGATATGGATCTATATTACTCGGCGTTAGCCGAGAATGGAGATCCATGGCATATCAATAACCTAGTGGCCCAATGAATGAAATTTGACTATCAACAATTACAAAAAAGCAAAAAATAGGGCATCTATTGCATTCACAAGTTTAGTCGAGCAAATTGCCGATCTCTCCACACCCTAAATGATACAAGTTACACTGCTTAATGAGAAAGATTCATTGCATGCCTCACACCATTTCTTATTACCTATTTTAATTAGGAGTTATAAAGATGACATCTTATGTGATGTGTTGTCGATATGTGCTTCACACATTTTACTTGGCTGATCTTAGCTTTCTAATCAAAGAATCATGCATGATGGGTTTAAAAACACTTATACATTCAAGAAGGATAGTTGTTACGACCCGAAGGGGCTAGTCGTAGCAGTTGTTGTATACCGTACAAAGGATTACAGATTGAATTCCCTTACAATCGATGATCTTGTTATACAATACACAAGGCTACAGCTACTACTAATTACCAAGAGTACGCAAGCTTAAGCAATATCATTTCATGACAAATATTAAAACTATAAAAACATAATACATTGTCTATTTGAATAAAAGTTTACAAGTACGAAAACTGAAACATGTCTTCAATTCAACTAATGTAACATTTATATATTCAGATCTATAAACTATCAAAAGTACTCTCTGATCTCATCTAACTCCCACACTAACCCTGTATAGAAACTAACCTCGGGTATGAGACGACCCGACTTCACAAAAAGATTGGCTTGTGAGAAAAGACTACAAGAGTATAAGCTAACTAGCTTAGTGAGATAATTTCCCTCAACAACATAAAAATCGAGTCATACAATAGTTAGGTTAAACCAAATGAATGCATGGTAAATAGTATGCTAAACAAATATATGCAGGTGACCTGGTACTGCATGTAACTCAAATTTAACACCCTCCGAAGTAAGGGTTGGAGATTCATCCATACAGTCAGATCCGGGTATCATATTAGAACTTATTTCATAACGAAACTCCACATTTTGTATTTAAAATGTAATGGTACATCCATTACCAGCTTTATCAAAACGAGTTCTACATATAATTGTAAGTAGGTTCATGTAGCCCTCACTCACCCTCAAATAAAGGCCTCTAGACTCGACCCATAGCTAGACGGTTAGTGCCTCCAACGCTTAGTCATCCCGCGGGCCAGGGTAAGGTCATATTGTGTGCATGCACCATACAAAATATATCATAATCAATAATTAACCTATGTATGGACACTCGCTACCTCTGCGTAATGTGACTGCTGGAATTAATTATGCAGTGCATGATTTATGCATGATCCGAGTCAACTTTTTTCTAGTCGAATAAAATTAAGTCTTATTTATTTGGTGATCATTCTAAGTCACAAACAATCATTTCTTAGTGAATCCATTAGGCAACAATCATTATATTATTGAAGTTTAAAGTAAATTTACCATCGACAACAAGTATCATACACAAGCATAACACAACCCCATACACATTCATTTCTTAATCATAGCTAATATTCACTAAACTACAAACACAAATAAGTATGGAATCATTAGGAAAAACTCATTCGGCCATGGCTATCTTAGGAGTCGTAGTAGTCTGGTGGCAACTTAGAGTTTATATCAAAATCACCTAAGAATGATAGAAATTTTGTAAGGTAAGGAATTTAAAGCTAACTAGTGTTATAATTTGTAAGGTTTACCTCAGTTAGTTACAAGAAATTATTGATCCAAGCATTTTATCGAATCGCGTAAAACTTTTTCGTTTTAGCTTGGATTGTTATAAACTTATAGTTTATTTTTATTGTTTTTTAGCATATTTTCTTACAACGAGGTCCGTTTTGGACGTTGTGACTTGTAGTGTAAATTGTGATATAAAAAAATCACAAAAATTACTATTCAAGTTTAAAAATTATAAAATATTTATTTTCGTTTGTTCTTAATATATTTATGATGTAATAATTATTTAAACCATATATTTGATATTTTTTATTATTTTGAGCATACTTTCCTATTTTTGAGATTTTTCGTTTTATTATGATCATTATTATTATTATTATCTTTATTATTTTTATTACTTCTCATTTTCTTATTATTTATATATTTCACGATTTATACATACATATATATATATATGTTTTCGGTATACTACATATATATAATATATGTTATACGCTATATGTATGTATATACTTATTTTATGAAATTAAACATACTTCTTATGTACATATATATATTCATGTATTTGTATTTATACATAATAATATACTTATATAATTTCTAAATACTTAGATATATATATATATATATAAATAATCTACAAATACATGTTCTTATATTATATATTTAGTATATATATTTACATAGTATTTGTTATAAATATGTATACTATATATTATACTTATATATATGTCCTATATACATATAGTATCACTTATAAAAATATACCACCACATATATACTATACAACTATAAATATATATATATACAAAAATAATTATACATGGATACATATATATATAGCTTACGGTACAAATATATATATTTACTATAGTTATTTAATCAAAATACTTAATACTAATTATATGTATTCTAAAAAAAAATACATAATACATACTCTTCCGTATAATATACCTATATACATACATGTATACATACCTAGCCTTTCATGCACATAGACATATAATAGTAATGTTATATGTAAAAATACCATACAAATACTATATTTATACATGTGTATACTATATACTATACATCTATACTACTAAAATAAATTACTTACCTATTATTCTATTTCTTTCTTCTTCTTTTCCTTCTTTCTTTTTCCTTCTTTCCCTCACGATTTTACTTCTAGATTTCGGTTGTGTATGCAAATTTTTTTATTTCAAATTTTATTTACTCTTTTTATTTACGTGAGTAGCTAGCTTAGAATTTAAGCTAAGATCTTATCTAATCTTTTGCATTAATGTAGATAAGATAAAAGTAATCATTTCAAGATTTATTTACTTATTTATTTTATTATTTTTTTTTAATCAACACTTGGCAAATTGAATTCCTCACGTGGGCTGCTGGTTAGGATCTTTTCCAGGACGTGAGAATTGAAGAAAAAGAAGGAAAGAAAGAAAAGAGATAAAATGAAAAAGAATGAGAAGGAAAATAAAAATTAATAATAAATATATGTAATTTTTTTAAACATAAAAATTATAACAATTCTCATCATAAATTAATTTTTAAATTTTTGTGAAATTTTATTAATTTAATTGGTACCCGTTACAATTATAATTTTTACAAGTTATTATAGCGATTTCATTATAATTTCACGTGAATAGTTGATTTAGTCGAGAATTTGTAGTCGACTATAATTATATCTCTATCGAGTAATATTTAACTATTTTATAAGCTTATATTTATAATTTTAGGGTTTCGAACAAATTTGGGTTCAATTTTGATTAATAGCTCTTAAAGCAATTTTAGGGTTTTAGTATACGATTTAGGGTTTAGATCAATTCCTAAAGTCTTATTATCGATGTTATATTTGATTTATTCAATTTCATGATCTTTTATTGTTACTAGCCTTATTGACTTATTGTACAGTTTAGGACACTCGAACTTCAATTAAGGTTCAACTACTAATTTCCTAGGGTTTACAATAGTTGACCTATTATTCTTTGTCCAATGATGCCAACCTAAGTCAACAATATCTAATCTAAACTGAGTTGACGAATGAAGAAAACCTTAGTGATGACATAATCTATGCTAAGAGAAACCATGAAGTTTGATTAGCAGAACTTTCTACTGATTCAAAGATTGTTGGAACCAAGGAAATAGAGTGACCTCCTTAAGGAGGTTAGGAAGTTATTAGAGGAGTTTGTTTACCTATTTTGCTAAAAAGGAGTTACAAAGAGGCTTAGAAAGGACGAATGGAAGGGGGCAGTCAGCTGGCTGCTTCTTGGCTACGCCCCCTATGGATAAGGGATACTTGATCATTACATGAGAGAAAACATTGTATCAAATTAATGCCTGGAGTTGATTTGCTAAACCAGGATTCAAGCTACTAAGGTAAGTGAATGAGCTTATTAAACATGGCCATGTTAAGGAAAGCTTAAGTCAATGTACCATACTAGCATTATTGGTGTTGAAGAAGGATGAAAGTTAGCAAATGTATTGGATAGCCAAGCTATTAACATAATTATAATCAAGTAAAGATATCTAATTCCTAGATTAGATGATATGCTAGATGAGTTCCATGATGCGATGATATTTTCAACTATTAACTTGAAGTTAAGGTACCATGAGATCCACAAGCAAGCTGAAGATAAGTTCAAGATAATGCATGGGTTATATGAGTAGCTTGTAATGCCATTTGTTTTATCTAATGCTCTAAGTACATTTATGAGATTGATGAACTATGTATTGAAGAATTAAATTGAGAATTTTGTTGTAGTCAATTTTGACGAAATCGTAGTATATAGCATTGATCTTCTAAGTCGTGGAAGTCATTTTTCAATTGTTTTTTAAGGTAGTATAAGTTAAAAACCTATTCAACAATCCAAAGAAGTGATATTTTTGTCAGGAGGAAGTAGTGTTCCTTAGGTATATTATCAGTGGTGGAGGCCCAATATTGGATGAAGAGAAAGTCCGACTAATTGTAGAATGGCTTGCCCCAACCTCTTATGCCAACCTACGAAACTTTCATAGCTTAGCAATTATAGGTTTATTCAAAACTTTAGCATTATTGTTGTTCCTCTTGCTAAACTCACCAAGAAGAAGATTAATTTTTGATGGGGAGATAAAGAAGAATAGAGCTTTGCTGAGCTAAAAAGGAAGTTGATTTCAGCCCTAGTTCTGGCTACCTAATTATAATAAGTTCTTTGAGTTGGAGTGTGACACATCTAACATTAGTATTTGAGCATTTCTCATGTAACACTACCAACCCGTTGCTTATTTTAGTGAGAAACCCAAAGGATCTACCCTAAATTATTTTGTGTATAAGAGAGAGTTGTATGCCCTTATCTGAGTTTTGCAAATGTGGCAGCATAAAGAATTTGTTATATATATAGATCAACAAACACTAATGTACCTAAGGAGCCAACTAAAGCTATCCAAGTAATAGATTAAGTGGATTAAATTCTTAGAAGTATTTTCATTTGTGAACAAATACAATCGAGGGAAAGCAAATGTAGTAGCCATGTCTTATCTAGATAGCATATGATGCTTTCTAACCTACGAACAAGATTGATAGGATTTGTGAGCATTAGAGAGCAATATTCACAAGACATACATTTCAATCCTATCTATGCTTAGCATATCGAAGGAAGGATAGTAGATAAATATTTCACTAAAGATCGTTAATTGTTCAAAGCTAGAAAACTATTTGTGTCAACTTGTTGAATATGAGAGTTGGTCATTAGGGAAGCCTATAGTAGAGGATTGTCCAGCCATTTTAGAGAAAGGAGGACATATGAGCTACGGAAATGAAGATTCTACTAGCTTAGAATGCTAAGGGACATCCATCACATTATCGAGAGATGTATGACTTTCAAATAGGCTAAAAGCTAAGCTATGCAAGGGCAAGCTATTCCTTTACTTGTTTTGGCCAAACCTTAGGTTGATTTGAATATAGATTTTGTTCTTGGTCTACCCAAAATAGCACATAAGAAGGACATTGTGATGGTAGTAGTTGACAAATTTTGCAAGGTTGCACATTTTATGCCCTACAACAAAATTAATAATGCTTTAGCAACAAGATGGCACATTTGTGCCTTACAAGAAAACTAACAATACTTTGGCTATTTCTTTTCTCTTCTTGTAGGAGATCATAAAGCTACATGGTGTACCCTAAAATATTGTGTCAAATAGTGACCTAAAGTCTGTAAGCCACTTTTGGAAGACCTTATGTTGTCAACTAAAGATTAAGCTACTATTTTGTGCATCATAGCCTTTGCAAATTGATGGTCAAATAAAGGTCATCAACAAGACATTAAGATCTCTACTTTGAGCTACTTTAAGAAGAAGTTAAGTTGATTGGGATACCTACCTACCTATTGTGGAATTTTCTTCCATCTGATCACATAGCAAGATAGGAAACACCCCATTTGATGTTGTTTGTGATTTCAACCCAAATTTACCATTAGATTAGACACCAGCACTTAAAGAAGAATAAGGTGAGCTAGAAGCTGAAGGCTGAGTTAGAACCCTATAATAAATCTACTAGAGAGTCATCAAACAATTAGCCTAAGGTACTAAGAAACTTGTGTAAGGAAGCCAAGGACAAAGGGAAAAGAAGCTACTCTAATTAGGAGACCTTTTATGGCTACACTATAGTAAGGAAGGGTTTCTAACCAAAAGAAAGAACAAGCTCTCACCATGAGATGAAGGACCTTTCCAAGTCCTTTATAAGATTAATAATAATGCCTATAAGCTTGAGCTTACTAAAGGATATAGGGTCTTTAATATCTTTAATATTGTTAAACTGAGACCATTTATATCCAAAGAAGATACCCTAATAGAGAACTTTGAGGATCTAATCCCAAATCCTAAATAACTTGAAAGGAATTATAGGAATCTACCCTAAGGACCATTCACCTGCTCCCGAGCTATAGGTTTAGCTAACATGGTCTATAGGATTCTCAACCTTCATCCAAGTCCTAAGGAGGCTGACTTGATATGTGAAGTTGATCTAACTGCCTATCCTAGCTATAGCATGAAGAATTCTAAGCTAATATAGGAATTAAGATGGACCAAGCTATTCTACATTTCACTTGAAGTGTTACATGAGGCACTCAAGCTGTTATGGGAACTTGATGTTGCTAACCTTATCCTAATAAGTCAAAAACCATAATGCAATGAATTTTTGAACCTCTCTCTAAACGGTACATGCCCTACCATCAAAAGATGGGCTACCAAATACCAAATATTACCCTTTAAGGATGATTACAAGATTGCCTCCTTTCCTTTTATAACAATGTTCTATAATGTATTTTACCCTTTTAGTAAATTCCCATGTTGTATTGTAATCTTAGAAGTATGAGTATAAATACACCCTTTTGTAGGCTACTATAATGAGTTTATCTTCTTCAATTAATGACCTTTTTTTCTCTTTAAAAGAACTAATCCTTGTAAGACCTAAGACCCTAACTCATATCAATCCCTTAAGCAAGGATAATGTAGTGAGTGACCTACGACTTGGATCGGTACATTACATTCAACATGTCGCTAATCATGTAATGCTTGAATGGTGTTGTCACATCCATTAAGTAGCTCTTGATTTGCTTACTTTCGACCAAAAATTCCACATATAACCATTTTCCTTTTCTTTGAAACTTCAAAGTACCCATCTACACTTTGTTAAGACCTAGCCATAAGCTCATTATGTGTGTTTTATTATGCTTTGTACCACATTATAGAAATTCAAAGCATAAAGAGTTCGTGCTAGCTCCCAATCTTATTAGCATATGCCATCCCCAATGGGCATGGGGAACTTAACTTTAATATAAGCCATTGAAGGAGTCATTTGAAAAGCATTCTAGTAGGGCCAACCTAGTATGGCACTGTATGGCTACTAATAGTCCACTATTATGCATTTTACAATTTGCTTAACCACATTATCATTGTCATCAAGTTGCAAGGGAAGGGTGATTATTCCTTTAGCTTTCATAGGCTAGTTATTAAAGCCATAGAGATTGTGTTTGTAAGGTTTAAATTTTCTTTTTTTCTTTTTAATTAATTCCTTTAACTATTCATATGCTTACTTAAAGATGATATCAATTGAGATTCCTATGCTAAGCAATATTTTTTTCAAACTTCAAAACCTATGATTATGACCAAAGCATAATCATATGGTGTTTGTATAACCTTCAAATATTAGTCTAAGAAGAAGATTGAATAATTTAATCTTAGAACTTTGACTGTAATACATAGAATCACCTTATCACGATTGTTGGTGTTTGAAAATAATTAGAACTAAGGCTTCCAACAATAGTGTGAATAAGGTTGTTAGAGAACCTATTAATAGTATGGGCATTAGGTTACAACATGTTTACTCAAACCTAGTGATCTTATCTTCATAAATGTGACTAGTTTATTATTGGGATTGCATCTGTGCAACCATAATAATGGTTTTAGCGTTAAAGCTATTGGATTGTGGCTTTTCAACTGTTGTGATAGAGGATTCATGAAAATATTTCTCAAAATGTTGATTAGTGATTATGTAAGGGTCTTAAGGTTGAGGATAACTTGTAAAATGAGCACATGCTTAAAGGACCGTCAAAAATGGTTTTAGTACGACTATTTTAATTTTTAATTTGGAAAGTATTTAAGGGGAGAGCAAGAAGGAAGATGTATGCTTAAGAATGAGAAGGTGAAGGTATCTTTACTTGTGGACTTATCCAATATTTATAAGCGAGTCTAATAAGTTATTTTAGGGAAGGGGATTATGATATGGAGATCTATAGATGAGATATCGGGATAGGCATATGCCATTATTGACTTTCCATATTTAGATGAACTATTCTCACCTAATCCTCATATAGATTCATGGGCTAAGCCTATATATTATGTGTGAGACCTTAATTGATTAAGTATCGAAGTTGCTAAACTAATCAATCCAAGTTAGGATGTTAAGGTTATTCAGAACGATTTAAGACATTCGGGCAATTTTGTTCAAATTGAGCCAAATTTTATTATAAGGTCATAAAAGTTATACAAAGAGAGTTAGTAGGATTAATTTCTCAAATAGTGTATATATAATATTTAATTTCAATAAATTGCATTTTTATTAAGTATGCTTATTAATTCTTGAAAACTTAATTTTAGAGCCATGAAATGTAATGAGCTATTCGAGATAAATTATATACATAATAACATTACTAAGGGACATAACATAACATATGGAATATACACATATGGGTTGTGTGTAATTTTTATACATATATTTAGAATCGAAATTAACTAAAATACCTGAAAATAGCACTTTTAGGCTAAAATAAGTTCATTAAATTCATAAAAATTAATAAAAATTTTATAAAGGACTTTAAGGCAACTGGAAATCATCCTAATAGGTGTGTAGCTTCAAATAGATAAGTGTTAGAGATAAGGAAAAGAATTTCATGAATATATAAGCTTAGAATTTGGAAGAGAGAGAAAGAAAAATTCATTTTCACCATCCTTAAGCTTAGAAAATCCAAGCAATCCTTTGCAGCATGTTGTTTATGCAAAGTAAAGATTAGGAAAAATCTAATTGTGTTGAAGTGATCAAGAAACTAAAATTAGGAAAATAACAAAATCGATGTACAGTTTGAGAAGATAGAAGGAGCGATGATGTGGAGGAAATTTGGGAACCAATTGCTACCACCTAGTGACACAGCACCTAGCGACTAGGCCAGCCAATAAAGTGGTGGCATTCAACGATGGCCAAAGCAGTCAAATCCGATGAGCGTCCTCTTTAATCCAATGTTGAGTAATTTTGGAAAAATGTAAAAAATGCTTAGAAAATTATGAAAAATTGTATTCCTACATATGTTCATGTAAAGAATCTAGGAAAAATAATATTTTATATAAATTTAATAGTTATCATATATGTCCTTAAAAAATTAGCGAAATTGGACATCTTTTTTATATTGAGATAAATAGGTATAATGATGTAGTTTTCACTTCAAAATTTTTCTATAAACTATCCTAAGTTAATACTAAATTACTAAGAAAAAATTTTTCATGAAACTATTTCCTAAATTTTTATGTGATTTTTAGGCTTTAAATTATGTTTTTAATAGAAAAAATAACCTATTTTCTTAATAAGATTACTTGGATTATAGGTTAGATCAATTCTCAAAGTATATGTACTGTTCTAAGATGCTTAGGTTGAGCAATAAAATGAGGAGTTGTGAAAAAGTAGAACTTGGTCTTTAAAAGTAAGTAAAACAACTAAATTTTAGGATATTAAGGGAAGGCAGATTATAGCTTAAAAGTTTTGGGAAGTAAATATTGCATTGCAATGATACTCAATGAGTAAGTAAGAGGAAACTTATGAGTTAAATGTGAAAACAAGGGATTCAAAAGCTTAGTCAGAGATTATTTTTCTTAAAAAATCTTAGAATAACAAAGTGAAAGGATAGCTTAAAGAATAATTTAGTTAGGTGCATAAAAATGGAGAAACTAAAAGGTTATGTCAGAGATAAAACTAATATCATGAATGACTCCTGTATAGCTTAAATGGTAACTCAAAGGATTTTTTACTAGAGAAAGTTACAATAGAATCACTTAGAACCTAACTGAAAGTATTTGACAGGTTCAAGTAGTTTATAGAAATCATTAATTATTTAAGAAATTATGAGTTGTAAAAGAGGATGGTGTAATAAGAAGTTGTTCCAGAAGCCAATTCAAAATCAAAGTTAGAGGCTAAATCATAACCCAACTTATGATGAATTAACAACCAACAAGCGAGTATTTAACTAACATATGTATATATATATACTCATGACCTACAATTGACGTAGTAGTACTTCCTCTTACTAGGTGAAGTTGTAGAGGAAAAAGTTCCTACTAATGAGTAAATTGGAATTGTACCACTAACTGGGTAAGTGGATTTGCATGTATAAGATATAGATTTATACTTGATTAATGGAGATGAATTTCCTTGTGCATAATTACGGTGTTTCATTGAACGGTGCTAGGAATTGTTGTATAAAGTACTCGACCTACATTAGATTACTAGATATTGAACGGTCTTATTAGTGATTGGAGTGATTATTTGAATGTTTCCAGGATTCGCGATGGTTGTACTTGGTGATACTATCCTTTATGAGTATATTGTTGGTAATGTTGTTATGTGATGAATTAGACACTTGGTTTTGAGTAAAACTTATGAAGACATATGCTACAATGAGTATTCAACTTAGAAGTTAATTTAGAATCAAATTTAGAACATTAAGTAAAGAGAGAACAAACATGATAAGCCTTATTCATATCTTGTTGATATACTTGATATTAATTGAAAATTGGTTAATGCATTCACAATATGGCATGAAAAGGACCTAAGGGTTAGTTTCTTAAAACTTATGATTTTGTTAGGATAAGTTTACAAAGCTAGGTTTACAGTTTCACATTGACCAACACTTCAACTACACTTCGTGGTTTTGCCAGGCTAAGTGTAAATACTTAAAATTTTTTATCTAGCTTTTGAAATAGACTCAACTATGTTAGACAATTTAGGAGTTGATAAGGCTAATAAAAGTAAAACCCCTAAAAGAATTAATCAATCGCATAAGAAACTTTTCTACCCTAAATGTATCTAAATGCTAAAGATTTCATTCAAAAGTGATAGAAACCCTAAAATGATCACCTTAAAGGCATATGTGCACTAATTCATCATAATAAACTTAAAACGTTAGTTGATAATATAACCCTCATATTTTGCCAAATCATTGGTAAAAAGTTAAAGATGGCTTTCAATCATGCATATATGTTTTGAATCCTCAAGTAGTTCTTTATAAATTAAGATATTGAATCATAGATTACATTTATCTCTTAAGTATATGATGAAGATAGTATTACATAGAGTTAGGAGTATAGTTGAAGATTAGGTTAAATGTAATGAACCTTAATACCCTAATTAGTACTTTTTACACTGGTTATACTAAGTAGTTTACCAAATGATGTATATAGGCTATAAATACCTAAAGTAAGACCTCATCATCTATTTTTACTAATCAATTCACCAAATACCTCATTTCCTTAATTTTTCTCTAAATTTTCCTTAATTATTACATTATGTTTACAAAATGGCATATGCTTAAAGAAAATTGACCAAGTCAACATACGTTAACCAAGGTCAAAAGGTTAACTAAGTCAACAATTAGAAAAGTCAACAAAAGACACTAATGCATAAGAAAAATATCTAACCATCTAATGATTTCTTTTCTTTTCTTTTCTTTTGGTTTTTCTTTTCCTCTCTCCTCTTTAATTGCCATCCATCCATTTCCCTTCTAGTCCCTACCATTTTCTCCATTCCATAATCAAACAAAACAAAAAAATAAACAAAGCAAAATCCCCTCCATTGTCGTGATACTTCTCTTCCCCTTTCACTTTCAAAACTTTCCTCTTTGTCTCCATAATTCCAATACAAATTAAGGTATGTGATCATGTTACTTTATGTTGCTTTATATTACTCATTGTTAAGTAATTAGGTAGATTAGATAAGTAGACATATGTTATGTGTGATCTTAAAGAATATGACATAAAATTTCCATCTTTAAGTATAGAAAAATGGGAATCATGAAGAAGAGGAAAGGAATACATGGGTATATGCCCTTAAGTATGTGTATATAAGGATATACTAAAAGAATACAAGTATGGGGATCTTTGTACATAAGTATTTACCATATACATAACCTAAACTAAGACAAATCCTAACTATACATACCTATACTATACTAAATATACACTTAAAAACACAAAAGAATGAAATTAGGAATATTTTCTTAAGAGGAAAATTAGGTATACGAAATTTGTACAAAAATATGTATATGAACGTATAGGTATATGAGTATGTATATAAGTATAAATACGGTATAAGTATAAGTATAAGTATATGTATAAGTATACTAGTATACATATAAGTATAGTAAGGGTACATGTATATAGTAGTTTAAGTGAAATGTACATAAGATATTTAGACATTACATAAGCATGAGGTGAGGCATATGTAAGTAAATGATGAAGTAAGCAATGAGGTAATCAAAAGATGACATAAGCCATGACATAAGTAAGTGATGACATAAGCAATGACATAAGCAAATGATGATGTAAGCGATGACATAAGCATAGGTTTATAAAATAAGAAATAAGAGGAGTGTATAATAATTAGATACATAAATTAGTAAACCCTAATACACTTCTTAAATTAGATTATACTTAATTAAGTATGTGAATTAGTAATAGCAAAGTAAAATTCTCTAAGTATAAGAATTTAAGGGTTAACTAAATCATTAAGAATAAACAAAGCGTATAAATATAAGAAGCAAAAATAATTAAGTTTCTATAGCTAAAATTTCTATAAATTTAATCCATATCATAAAACACGAATCTTAAAGTCCAAAATGGACAGCACTGTGTGAACGTACGTCCAAAAACGACGGAAGACGATGAAAAACGACTATAAATTCATAAATATTAGAAATAGAATGAAAAAATTACATATGATTAATAATAAGGTCTAACTGGATAAAAATTGATAGTAATTTAAGTAGAATTAAGTAAATAGATATTTAGAATTACTAGTTAATTCAATTACCTACTACCGTTATCATATCCTAATGATCAAGTGATCCTAAGGTGAGCGGGGATCTCCCGATCGAATACTACAATTAGGGCGAGTCGTTATGGCCAAGTGAGTATTTACCCTATGATTCCATGCTTGTTTATGATTGTAGATAGTGGGCTTAATTATTATTGTTAATTGACTACTATGTAGGGTTTGGGAAATGCTTGTGTATGATATTTTGTGTAGAGCTGTGAATTTATCTTAAGTACAAATAATGCTTTTGTTTGTTGCATGGTAGTATAGAAAATGATTGTGTGTACTAGTAGATGGTCACAGCATAATTTGAACTTAACTATACTCGGCTTATAAAAAGAAACCGGAACATGCATTAACATGCATCATATAGACACAATTCCGGCCTTAACATTATACGGAGGTAAAGTGAGGCCATTCGAGGGTTGTTATTATTAATTTATTGGTTCTGTATGGTGCACTCGTACAAAATGACCTTACCTTAGCGGCAGGAACACTAGATGTTGGAGGCGCCAACCGCCTAGTTAAGGGTCAAGTCTAGAGGCCTCTATTTAGGGGTAAGTGTGGACTATGGGGGCCTACTCATGATTATACTAGAATTTGGTTTTTATGAAAATAAAAGAATTATTTGATTTGAGTATAGAATGTAGAGTTCCGTAGTAAAGTAAGTTATAGTATAATACCTAGATCTGATTGGTGCTGTGTATACTCCAACCGTGACTTCAGAAGGCGTTAAATCTGAGTTACGTATATGAACTAGTTAATTATACATATTATTTGACATTCTATTTTATCATTCATTCATATATGTGAATATAATGTATTTATAACTTACTTATGGTGTAGTTGAGGATTTTGCTTACTAAACTTAGGCTTACACCCCTATAGACTTTTGCTGTAAGATAGCCTATTCGTAGAAGCTGGCCGAAGAATGGCACAGGTTAGCTTGGGGACTTGGGCAAGAGCAAGTTATTCTGTAGATTGAGAGAGAACATTTTATGTAGACTCTTACTCATGTACTTTTGTTTTACTAGTATTATAGACTCAGACGTACTCAATTACTATGTATTGTAAGCCTTGCGATTCAAATTTTATATAAATATGTTAGTGTGATGGTATCATGTGAATCTGTATGTTCTTGGGAAACTAGTGCTTGTAGAGCCTTGAATATTGTGTGAAGAGTTCTTGATTGGAAATGTAACCAATCAGGGCTTCTTTGTACAGTATACGGCGTCTGCTAAGACTAAGCCATCCTTAGTTCGTAACACTAAGATAATTTGCTAGGTTCTTAGATATATTCTCCAAATGCTTAGATTTGTAGTCCACCAAACAGTATAAGTTGTTAGGCTAGCTAGGATATTGGTACCGATACATGTTACATGCATTAGCATGACATATCGTTTGCATTAACTCATTTGCTACTCAGATATTAACTAAATATGAAACTTAAATGCTTGTATTATGTTTTTGGTGTAATGTTGATTTTTTTTCCACTCTCACTTAGCTCAACAATAGCTAAGGGGATAAGTTTTATCTTGTCCTTATGTTAGGATGTAACATTTTTAGGTATCACTAGCAATATGGGTGGACTTTTGAAGAGCATAGATAGAGTCAGCTATTTTTTAAAGTGAAATTGTCATTGAACAAGTACAATGAAGACCTAGAAGTTTAACTGCAATTTAGTATTTGATTTTTTTTTTTTAGGATTATAAATGATATAAATTTTGTAACCCAAAGCCTATAACTAAACTCTTTTAAGCACCAAGTATATAAAGAAGTCTTGTTTCACTAGAATCAAGCTTATTTATAACAGGTTTACCTATGTGATGGGACATCAAATGCTTTGTTAGGATGTGAGATCCTTTAGGTAGTATTAAAGCATGAGCTAAGGACCTTAAGTTTATCAATGCTTGGGAGATGTATGAAGTAGCTAAGTAACGGAGTGTTATAACTTTATAGCATCATAAGACTATTTACTATTTATGTTGTTTGGTGGTGTCTAGAAAATGTTGTGAAGAGGATGTAGAAGGCCTCTAGTTAACCGAAAACCCCAAAAGCAAAGGATGGAACCTTAACCACAACTTAATTTGGCTCCACCTGAACTAGTATGGAATTTATGCAATAGTTTATAGGTGTTTTGGCTGGAGTTGGGGGAGGTGATAAGTTAGCCTAGATACAATGAATAGTGAAGTGGTATGATGGTAAGAATCCTGATCTTTTAGTCGTTGAGGAGTAGATTGATACACTAGAAAAGGCTTTTGAAGTATACGGAGTGGAAGAGAATAAGAAGATTAGGATTTCAGCTATTCAATTAAATGGTCATGTGAATGATCAATAGAAGCATAAGAAGCGACTTTTATCTCAACCTATTAAGTGGAATGCTTTTAGAAATGCATTTTTAGAGAAGTAATTCCCTAAGTATGTAAGGGAACAAATGTGTGAAGAGTATTACAAACTAAAGCAAGATGTTAAGTCAGTTGAGGAGTATGAAAGGGAGTTTAATAAGTTATTGAAATTGGCACTAAAGGCATTCTAACATAATAAATTAGCTAAGGTTAGAAGGTTTAAAGCTAGACATGACTTGTATTTCTAAGTGAAGTTAAAGAGTTAAGATAATAAGATATAGTGACTTAGTGAATGAGGTCTAACTAATTAAGTCCGCTTATATTTTACAAGAAAAAATTGATGGAATGGATAGTAAGAAAAAAAGGTTTAGGGGAAGCTCTAGTAGTAGCAATAAGATGATAAAAAGAAAGAAGGATAGGTAATTTGTAAATAGGGATTAAAGAAGTGGTGGAACTACAATATTGTGTTGGAAATGTAAGGTAAGGCACCAAGTTGTGGATTATCCTAAGTTGCGTAGAAAATGTTTTAGGTGTGGAGAAGCTAGGCATATAACAAGGAATTGTTAGAATCTAAATCCTAAGGGAATGTTTTATACCAACTATTACAAGACACGTCATAATGCAAACCAGTGTACTTAGCTACAGGTAGGATAAGGGCAAGCTGAGGGTAATAGACCAAAACTAGCCAATAGCAACAATAATCGGCTAAGTAAAGTGATAGGAAGGTCTAGGATACAAGGTAAAGTTTATGCGCTTCAATAGGTAGAAGTAGGGGATGCTCATATAGTAGTAAGTAAGTATTACCTAGATTTCTCTAACTTTAGTGCATTTAATAGTTAGTTATCTTAAATATATATTGGTGTTACTCACGAATATAAAGTGATATAGTTATAAATAATTTTTCTAGGATTGGTGAACATAGGATATAATTACGCATATACTTTATTTGATATTAGAGCGACTCATTCATATGCCTCAAAGGATTATGTCGATAGAAATCGATTACCAATAGAAACCCTAGTATATAAGATGGTAGTCATAATACCCTCTAAAGGAGAATAAGTTATGTATCACAAGCTAAGAGATGGGAATGTTTGCGTAGATACTCATGAGATGCTAATAGAATTAATAGTTTTGGATATGAAAGGATTTAACGTAATATTAAGGACTGATTGGATTGACAAGTACAAAGCCAATGTAAATTATGAAAATAAGACAGTGGTGTTTCAAAGGTTAAATAGAGAAGGCTATTGTTTTAAGGGAAGTTCGAGTGATGTAGTTCTCTAAGTGATCTCAACAAGTAAAGCTCAAAAGTTGATATGTAAATAAAATATAAGTAACTTAGCCTTGATAATAGATATATAAGCTAAGGAAACTAAATTAGGAGACATACCAGAATTCCCTGAAGTTTTCCTTAAGGATTTATCTAAATTGTCACCCAATAGGGAAATCAAATTTACCATTGACCTTGTTCAAGGAACCATACCTATTTCTAAAACCCCTTACCATATGGCAACAACAAATTTAGTTGAATTAAAGAAGCAAATTCTGGAGTTGTTAGGCAAAGTTTTTATTCGACCTAATATGTCATCATAAGGTGCACCAACACCCTTTGTTAAGAAGAAGGATGAAAGTTTAAGGCTTTGTATAGACTTTCGAGAGTTGAATATGGTTATGATTAATAATAAGTACTTACTTCTAAGGATTAATGTTTTGTTATGTCAATTAAAAGGAGCTACCATGTTTTTAAAGATAGATTTACAATCAATGTATCATCAGCTAAAGAATAAGGAAGAGGATATACCTGCGATAGCTTTTAAGGCGAGGTATGGACATTACGAGTTCTTAGTAATGCAATTCAATTTGATGAATGCCCAACCGCTTTCATGTACATGATGAATTGCGTGTTTATGAAGTATTTAGATGAGTTTTTGGTAGTATTCATGGATGGCATTTTGATTTACTTAAGAGATAGAGAGGAACATGAGAAGCATTTGAGAAAAGTACTTTAAACTTTGAAGGAAAACCAATTATATGCTAAATTGAAGAAGTGCGAGTTTTGGTTGAAGTGAGTTAGATTTCTTGGACATATTATATCAGGTGCTGGAATAGTCGTAGATCCTATAAAAGTAAAGGCAATGACATATTGGGTAAGGCCAATAATTTTAATTGTGGTAAGAAGTTTCTTAAGAATGGCAGGCTATTATAAAGATTTATGCAGGACTTCTCTAAGATTGCTATGGCATTAACACAATTGATATGCAAAGGAATTCAATTTGAATGGAATGATAACTGTGAAACAAGTTTACGAGAACTTAAGAAGCAATTTCTTACTACACTTGTATTAACATTACCTAATGGATCAAGAGAATACTCAATGTATTGTGATGCTTCGAGGAATGGTTTAGGATGCTTATTGATGCGTAACGATAAGGTGATCACTTATGCATTGAGATAACTTAGACCGCATGAATGGAATTATCTAACACATGATGTGGAATTGGCAACAGTATTATTTGCCCTAAAGATTTGGTGACACTACTTCTATGGTGAGAAGTGCAAGGTGTATATGGATCAAAAAAGTCTCAAGTACATTTTTATGTAGAATGAATTGAATCTACAGCAAAGGAGATCATTGGAATTGCTTAAGGAATTTGATCTTTCAATCTGCTATCACCTGGGAATGGTGAACATGATTATGAATGCCTTAAGTAGGAAAATGTTTAGTAATGCTGGTATGCTAATTATTGATAAGATGGAGTTGATTAACAAGATGGAAAGAATAGGGTTGGAAATCTTGCTCCAAGGGAGAAGATCAATGTTGGTATGCTTAGTAATACAACCTATACTCCTAGAATGTATAAAAGAAGCTTAAGGAAAAGATGTGGAATTACAAAAGCTTAGAGATAACTTGGAAAAACACCCCGACTTCTAGATTGATGATAAGGGAATGCTAAAATTCAACAAAAGAGTATGTGTTCCAAAGGTTGTAGAAGTTAAGGAAGTGATTTTAGAAGAAGCTCATGATGTGAAGTATTCTTTGCATGTCAAAAATAATAAAACGAACAAGGATTTGAAGCAATAGTTATGGTAGATAAGAATGAAGGGAGATGTAGCATGATAAATCTCGAAGTGTGTGACTTGTAAAAAGGTTAAAGCAAAGCACTAGAAGCTATGTGGGTTATTACAACCTTTACCAATACCTAAATGGAAACAAAAGTATGTAACGATGGACTTTATAAGTAGTTTACCAAGAATAAGGAAGCAATATGATGTGATATGGGTTATAGTAGTTAGACTTACCAAGTCTATATATTTCTAGCTATCAAGCAAACTACAATTGTACCTTAGTTGGTTGAAGGGTATATTAAAGAAGTGGTTTGTCTGCATGCAGTACTGGTATCAATCATTTTTTATCATCATTGTCAATTCATGTCACAATTATAGCAGTCTTTATAAGTAGAATTGGGAACTAAGTTGAGCTTTAGTATAACATATCATCCATAAAGTGATGGACAATCATAACATACCATACAAACACTAGAAGATATGCTAATGGCATGTGTGTTAGAGTTTAGCATAAATTAGGACAATCATTTACCAATACTGGAATTCTCTTACAATAATAGCTATCATAGTACTATTCAAATAACACCATATGAAGCATTGTATAGATGCAAATGTAGATCTTTGGTGTACTAGGATAAATTAGGTAATAAACAAATGATTTGTCTAGCCTTGCTATAGGATCTTTAGGAGAAAGTATAGGTGATACGGGAATGAATGAGAATAGATCAAAGTTAGTAGAAAAGTTATGCAAATGTTAGAAGAAAGCTGTTGGAATTTCAAGTAGGTGACTAGATGTTTTTGAAAGTATCTCTAATGAAAGGTATTAGGCATTTTAATATTAAAGGAAAGTTAAGTCCACGATATGTAGGAACTTATCAAATTAGGAGAAGAATCAAGAAAGTAGCTTATGAGTTGGAATCACTCGAAGAAATGGTAGATATTCATAATGTTTTTCATGTTTCAACTTTAAGAAAGTTTGTAGTAAATCCTACAACTATATTAGATGTACTACATATGGAGCTAAAGGAAAACTTGACATATGTGGAACATCTAGTAATATAGCTATCCATACCATACTTCCATCATTTGAAGAAAACTTTTATACAAGGGTTAATAGTACATATGATTCTACCCTGCCTCCAAATGGCAAGACTATGGCATCTCCCTCCTAAGCCATTTCAAATAGTATCCAACTAATTTTATAAGATATTAGTAGCTCCTTTAAAGATTGAAATAGATTTCCTCACACTTTTACATAATGCATAGCAATGTGAAATTCTCAAACTTTGAGCTTTATGCCTCAAATTAAAAAAAATCTTATGAGCTTAGCTAAACTGTAATTTCATGCAAACTTTGTGTAACTTTCTTTTTTTCTTGTTTCTTCTCCTTTTTTCTTCTTTTCTTTTGTTTCATTGATTACTTCATCTTTAAATGATTCTGACTTTCAACATTCAAATTTCTCAATATGGCAATAGTCATTGCATTTTCAAATCACTGTGATTTTCTTACTTTGCTATCTTTATTTGCCTTGTAGTTTATTCATATACTTAAAGACTTTTATCAATATATTATACCACAAGCTTATAAATTTGCAAAATTCTTCCCTTTTTATATTTCATTTTCACTAAAAGTTTCTAGTATTAATTTTTAGTGTTGCTCTCTCTCTCTCTCTATATATATATATATTAATTTTATGCTTATGTATAGTCCTCTTCTTTTTATTGAACAATTTTATACTATTCTCCCCCTTTTCTGTTGTACTCCTTTTTCTCATACTATATCTCTCTTATTGTTATCATAAAAAATAACAAGTTTACATGAAGGTTCTTAGGATTATGAGCGTTCATTATAGAAGCATTATTGTATCTTAATTTTGCATTCACACCCATTAAATTTGTTAAGGCTTTTATATCATTCCTTTTCGAATTATCAGATTCTTTCTTAAGTACTAATATCATACCAAACTCATCCTACAAAATCAATGTATTATCATATCATATCATCTCATAACATTAGATAAATCATCTTAGATATTCATGAAAACTTCATTTGATTTCTCTAATCATGTCACATCAAATGTGTTCATGTAATTCAATTATTTTATTTCTATTGTCAAACTCATTTTACTTCTCAAATAATCCATAAAGTATATCATTTTAGAAACATTCATCAAATATGTCAAAATAATCATTCAATCAAAATTTTCATAATAGGTTCTAATATAATCCTTACAAAATAATTTATCACATATTGCTTCTCATATTTGAGAGCATAAACATTTAAAACTCTATTTTCAAAATCATTATTTTGATGTATTCCGACATAATATTGATTAATATTTCAACTTACAAATCCATTCTTTTTGGGACTTTTGCAATTTAAATTAAACATTGTATATTTAGATAATTCATCTGATTGATTCTCTTAGAATCATTGCATAGTGATCATTTCAAATGTATTAGAGTTATAGAATCTAGAAGCTTTTATTCCTACATAGAAATGTTAGTATGAATTCTTCTTTATCATACTGAATTGTAAGACCTCTTTTGTTAATTTCCTACATAAGTTTTGTTATAGCAAAAAAAATTAATTTTCATAAGAATAGTTCATCAAGCATTATATCAAATTCTTCTAAGTGTTTTCTTGCTAAAAAAAAAAAAAACATAAAGTATCTTTCAATTTGATTGTAGTGCTAATGGTAATTTGAATAGTACATTCTCTTCGGCAAATCTTTCATTTGTTTTTCCTTATAGTAGACATTTCATTCTGTTAATGCTATTTTCCATAGTTTCCACTCTTTTGGGGATATTGATTACAAAGAATTATTCCTTAAAATTATGGAAATCATTTTTAAGATCCATGACAGTATTGTCCAACTCCTTAACTGTCTCAATGAAATACTCCATAAATTACTTCATTAACGTTGTCGGTTATTGATATAAGGTAAGTGCAACTATCAATTTTAATATAGCGGATGTGAGTCCGAGTCGATTCCTCAAAGACCACGAGTACTAATATTAACCTTATCTTTAGTATCTAACCGGCAAATTGTGATGGGTTAAATGAATTAAAAATACTAAAATTAACAAACTAACCTAATTATGAGACTTAATTAAGCAATTTAAAAAGCGATAAAATTAAGAACGACTTCAAAAAGGCAAGTAAGGTATTTAGGAATTTTTTTCCCTTAGTGCTTAACATGTGACCACTAAAAATATATCCAATGTCATCTCTATTATTCTTAACCAAAGGGATTCACAATTAAAATTAATACCTTTCTCAAGCATATTAACTCTAATCCTAAATAATTTACCGGAATCTCTTCACTTAGTAATATAATTTAAAATCGCAATAATGTATAATGAATTCCTACACAAAAGAATGACTTTTTGAAAGAATCATGTATCTTATCTGTAAGTACACATGAAATTCTCTCCAATTATGTCAAGATCCCATTATTCATGTGATTTCTCAATCATCATGCATAATATCATATATCGATACCCCAGAAATATCAATTAACAATTAAAACAAATAATTGAATCAAGAAAAATAGAAAATTTATTGAAAATTATCAATAAATTCAATAGTCACATAAAACTCTATGTTCCACAATCTTAAATATTAGGATCTTAAGCTATCATGATGAAAGTAAAAACGAATTGCAACAAAATCAAGAAATAAAACATGAAAAACCCCTTTTGTTGATGAAAAATCTCTTCAATCTTGAAGTAAGGTGTTGCCTTCGCCTTTTGCTCCTCCTTTTCTTCAAGTCTCTTCTCTTTTGAATGTCCAAAGTTATATGCAAAACCCTTATAAGTCCTTTTATAATGTATTGTAAAGTTTCTTTTTTTTTTTGTCACCAAACACGTCCTAAGACATAGTTGTATCCTCAGGTTGTGTAACTTACTAACCTTAGCATAAAGAATCTTCCTGCACGGACACAGCTTGGGGACACAGTTGTGTCCTAGACTGTATAACTTTCTGATCGAAAATTGCCACTTTCTCCTATTGTTTATGTAACTTTAAAGCTTTATAACTCATTCATTTGAACTCCAAATTGAGTAAAACTTGATTCATTTTCTTCATTTTCAATTCAAGAATGCATTCAAACCTTAAAATTAAAATTTACTCAATTAAGTATCAATTTCTTTAAAAAAAAATAACTAAAGATGTAAGGGAAATACTATAAAATCACCATATGAAATGTATTTAAAATAAGAGTTATCAGTTATCCAACCAATTTCACTCCTAATCTTATTATAAACTCCTCCTATTAATGCTATAAAAGGGTGAATCATGTAACTCAAAGATTAAGCTTTCACTATCCTTATCTTCCTCCTTTCTATTTTCCTTTAATGCTCATTGATTTTCTATAACTATTATGTCCATCCTTAGATTGTTATTATCGTCAAGATTAATAGTTTTATTTTCAAAGGATTCATATAGTTCAATATTTACATCAACTTCATATTGGTCTCCCTTTTCTATTTCTTCAGCATCTTTCCTTTACCTTCTTCTTCAGTTACCATTTCATTTTGAACTTCTTGTGCTACTCTTCTACTTTTAGCATATTCCAAAGTAAAATGAGTTATTGTGATAGGAATCAAGGACTAATCACATACTCCCAGACCCAAGGGCTTACTCAGATGGTTCATCGAGCTATCTATGGTTAGTTAAGTGCTGAGGAATAGTACATACCTCAATCTAATCTGCCAAGCTACTTTTCTTTTTACATTATCCAAGAAGCTGCTAAGGTGACTAACCGACGCATCAAGCTTACTCTACTACACACCATTCTGAGCCTCGAATGAGGATGCAGTCCTCACTAGTGTTGAGCCCAAGCTGACAATAGTTAGGAGTTGATCATTCGAGGTCGACCTTCAAATGAGTTGCTCTTGAATCAACCATGCTCCAATCCCAACTACTTAAGCTACCAAACTTTAGATGCCAACCTAAGCTAATCGAGATCTATCCCTATTCGGCTAATAGTGTCATAAGGACCAAAAACTCAATAAACCGCTTATACTGTCCTTTTTTGACATCTATACGATCTTTTCTAACAATAGATATTCTCTTTGCTTGATTACATTGATACCCTTATAAATTATTCCCCCTTTTCCTAGCTAATAAAAATCTTTTTCTGTAATTTCCTATAACTTAAGACTTATCCTAATTGGGTACTATAAATACCTACAAATTGTAATAGTTGCATCATCAAAATAGTAAGAATACACTAATCTTTCTCACTCTCTCAAGCTAAGTATCATTTCTACTTACTCTTGAGCAACTCTTATCTATCCCATTAAACATGGACATGTGGCGAGTGCCCTCCAGCCATACTTATGTATCATATCAAGTGTGACCAAAGCTCATATATGGCATTGTTATGTCATATCTATCGTTAATGCACGAGAACCCCTACTCATCCTTCAATTAACATTTATATTTCAGATCATCTCATAGTCTGGACTTACTCCCTTTGGTTACACATAATGTTGGTTCATATGTTCATCAACAAATTCGAATCATCTTAGTATCAAAGCCTGGCTACGTTTGAAGCTTGATTCTACTATTACGTTCTTTGAGTGGTTTGTTACTGGAATCATGTGATAGAGGTTCTATTGTTAACATTGGAGTTTGGTAGTCACTATACTCTATTTTCCCTTATTTTTAATACGCAAAACAAAGTATAGTTTAACTGTTTGTTTGTTGTGTAATTGTCGTAGTATTAAAAGTATTGGTTATTCATCTGTTGTTATTATTTATGGAAAAAAAAAACTTCAAGTGATATTATTATCAATTTTGTAGAGTAGCCATCAATGTCAAACTTAAGTGTTCAAAGAATTCTAGGAAACCAAGAAAATGGTACTTAAATGGCTTAGGGCGAGAAGGAAGCTTCATACCTTAATCAGTGAGTGACTGCTTAGATAAGTTTACTGACTTGGTAGCTAGTTTAGTAACTATTATCCAAGAAGATAGGTAACTAGATAAAAATGGTCCTACTAGAGAACGTAAGCATCAAGAGTAAGGTAATGGTTAGTTTGGCCGAGTTAATCCCTTAGCTCAACTACCCCAAGCTGAAGGAATTAGTGGGGGGTATTAGACGAAGGCTAGCACTTAAAGAGAATAGGGAAGAAGCAGAAGAAGATTATGAAGCAAAGGAGTACTACAAAGCTAAGAATGAGATGTATGAGCCCTTAGGGTTAAAGAATTTAGGATGCATATTCCCAGCTTTTCTAGAAGTGGTGATGCTAAGGACTACTTGGATTGGATAGATAAGATTGAAAAGTAGTTTGAATGTTACGAAGTGCGCGATAATGCAAAGGTTAAGCTTATTATGTTGGAGTTTATTGGTTATGCCACCTTGTGGTGGAAAAAATTACAAGCCACCCGATGAAGAGAAGGAGAACAAGAAATCAGGAGATTGGATGTAATGAAGAAGGTTATGAAGAGAAGGTTTGTGCCAAGCTACTATCTATAGGATACCTTTAATAGGTTATAGGAACTAAGGTAAGGAGGATCAACTATTGAAGCTTATATTAAGAAATTTTAGATGTTGATGATTCGATGTGAAGTCAATTAGCTAGAAGATTGAACTGTATCTAAATTCATTAATGGGCTAAAGTATGAGATCGAAGATATCCTAGAGACTATGGAAATTAAGTCACTTTACGATGTGATTCGAGCTGCTTAAAGGATAGAAAGCCGTCAAATAGGAAGGTTTCAACCACCAATTAGCCAGCCCAACAGTAGCCAAACTATTCCGAGTAGACCTATGCAAACAAAACCAAGTAAGGTTGATGAGACCCAACCTGCTCAAACTACCTAAGTAAAGAAGAAGGAACCCTCGAGGAAGTTTGAGAAGGGCTAGAGTTCAAGGAGGAAGATGAGTGTGATTAAGTGTTTCAAATGCTAAAGCTTTAGACACATGGCCGCTTAGTATCTAAATAAAAGAATTATAGTAATTTGAGGCACGATGCCAGCTGTTGAAGTTAATAATACTAATAAGGAAGTAGAGCGGATGTTAGAGGACGAACAAGCCAAATTGTCCGAAGAAAAAGTTATCTACAGTGAGGAAGGCAACTTTTTGGTAGCCACTTTAATGTTGAGAAGGACAATGAATGTTATCGATAGTACAAATGGCTAGTAATGCCATTTAGATTATCCAATGCGCTAAGCACATTTATGCACTTAAAGAATCATATGCTCTGAGAATTAATAGGGATGTTTGCATGGTTTATTTTGATGGCATTTAGGTATAGAGCTCCAACTTAGAGACTTACTAGGAGCATCTCTGAAGAGTCTTTGAAAAACTCTAAGCTGAATTGCTCTACGCTAATATGAAGAAATGCCACTTTTGCTAAGCTGAGGTGATCTTCTTAGGATTTGTTGTGAGTGGAGGTAACATTCGAGTCGATAATGAGAAAAAAAAGAGTGATCATCAAATGGTCTATTAGTTGACATGTTCTATAGACGTGAGAAGTTTTCATGACCTGGCATCATTCTGTCGTAGATTTATAAAGAATTTCATCACAATTATGGCCCCACTTACCGAACTATCAAAGAAGATCATTGAATTCAGATGGTGAAAGAGAGGCTGACTATAACCCCAGTCTTAGCTCTATCAAGCTATGTTAAAGTTTTTGAAGTAGAGTGTAATGTGTCTGAACTAGGCATAAGTGCTGTGCTGATGCAAAAAGGCTGACCTATTGCTTACTTTTGTGAGAAACTTTAAGGAGCTATACTCAACTATTCCATCTATGATAAGGACTTCTATTCCTTAATTTGAGGCTTGATGGTGTGGCAACACTATCTACTACCTAAAGAATTTATGATCTATGCTGATCATGAATCCTTAAGATATCTAAAGAGCTAACCCAAGTTGTCTCTGTGGCAAGACAAATGGGTCAAGTTCATGGAAGGTTTTTATTATGTCATAAAGTACAAGGATGGAAGGAATAATATAGTGGTTGATACCTTATCAAGATGACATTCTCTTCTGATCGAGTTGTAGACCAAGATACTTAGTTTTTCAACCATAAAGAATTTATATGCTAAGGATCCACACTTTGGTTTTATCTATGCCCGATGTGAGGAAGAATAGACAATTGATGACTATCATAGGGAAGATGGATAGGGCATCGACCACTACATTAAGCACATAACTATGTTAATTTACATTGTAATGTAAAATATAAGAGGAGGCTATGTATCCCAACCTGTTCTATCAGAGAGTTGCTAGTGTATGAAGCACATGAGAGATGATTGAAAGGATACTTTAGCTAGTGCCGAACTTATGAAGTACTATTTGTAAGGTTCTTTTAGCCAAGAGTTAAGAGAGCATACAATTTGTGATGGGGAGGTATATGACCTACCAAAAAGCGACGAGTTGAGCTGATTAAGGATACTATCTACCTTTGCCCATCTTGACCAAACCACGGTCCGAGCTGAATATGGACTTTAAGGGTTACTAAGGACATTCAAAGGAAAGGACACCATCATAGTATCCATGTAGGATACTATGGAGACGAATGGGAGCTAAGCTATTGTATGGCATGTCTTGTCATCTACAGACCAATGGACAAACCATGGTTGTCAATAGAATTATGGAAACTTTGCTAAGGCTACTATCAGACGAAACATGGCTAATTGGGATTTATATTTGCCAATCATTTAGTTTACCTACAATAGGATTGCTTACAGCATAACAAACATGTTTCCATTTGAGATCACTTATAGGTTCAACCTCAAGCTTCCAATGGACTAAGCACCCCAACCAAGACTTGAAGATGACTGTCCTACCACTGAAAGATTCAAAGCCATAAGAGCTATGCACCATGATCGAAATCATCCCCTTGTACTAATCACAAAAATTTGAGCTCAAGGACTTCAACAATTCGTATAGAAAATACTAGCTCTAAGCCATAGCTGATCTGACCTATCTACCAAATCCTCATGTATGTCCAACATGCTCCTACCTAGCTATGAAGTCCTGACCTAGAAGGTAAGCTAAGAAAGGCTAGTTGAGTTGAGCTCTTTAACTGACTAATGGTGGTTAACTCCAATTCAGCTAACTTCCTAACCAAACTAGTTGGGCCCCGACCTTTCTAGGCTTAACCAAATTGTTAGAGGCCTATACAATATTAAGGTTCATTTCTAGGCTTAAGTATGAGATTCACAATATCGTGGAAGTACAGAGGTTCTGTAATTTGGAAGAGGCCATTAAGATGGCGTAGAGGGTTGAAGAGTAGAAGAGAAATGTTTCGAGCTGACCTAGGCCAACAGTCTCCCGAGCCCCAATACCATGTCGACCTGTTCAAGCTAAGCTAAGGAGACCATACCAAGCCGAGGAATAGAATGACCAACCTGATGATAGTCGAGCAAGTCTGCATAGCTAAGCAAGGTAGCTAGGCTAAGCCGAGGTTAGGCCACCCCCAAGAATTTATGAGAAAGGAAAAACCTCTAGACAGAAGTCTAGTAAGGTAAAATACTTTAAATGCTTAGGCTACGAGCACATAGCTATCGAGTATCCAAACTGATGTGTCACAATGCTTTGAGGAGATGTCATGGATAGCATCGATGAGAGTAAGCTTGAGGAAGAGAAGGATGATCGAAAGGCAGAAGTTGAGGAGTAATAGGAGACTTGTGTTTATGCCGACCAGAGAGAATTGATGACCCTATTCTTAATATGAGTCCCGAGTATCTAGCCGAACTTTAAAGAGGACTAGAGGGAATATCTATTCCATACCAAGTGTACCATCAGAGGCTAATTGTGTACGATCATAGTAGACGGAGGAAGTTATATAAATGCTATTATAAAATCCCTTATGCAAAGGTTAAGTCTACTAACCTTAAAGCATCTCCGACCTTACAAGCTACATTAGATTCATGATAAGGGTGCTTTACATGTGACTAAACATGTGACCATGCGATTCAACATTGGAAATATAGGGATGTAGTGGTATACAATATCGTTCCCATACGAGCTTCATACTTGCTGCTTGGATAACCTTGGTTGTTTAACCAGCGTATTATGTACAATGGGTATAAGAACACCTATGCATTGGTTAAGGATGAGAAGATATTGTTGTAACCCCTAAACCCATCTTAAGTAAACGAAACCCATAATCAACTCACTCGAGCTAATAAGAAAAAGGCTTTAGTAATGAGCCGTAGGAAGCTCCAATCTATTAAAGAGGTTGGTGAATTGATGTTCTTGTTGGTTAGATGATTGATGGAAATGAAGGAATTGTAGGAAGTCTTAGAAGAAATCCAATGCTTGCTAAATGAGTTTTCCGACCAATTTCCAAAAGAACTGCCCAGAGGACTACTACCAATCTGAGGCATAGAACATTGTATTGATCTATAGCTGGGCACCACCTTACCTAACTGACTTGCATATAAGATGAACCTTGAGTAGGCTGCAAAGCTGAAAAGATAGGTGGACGAAGTTATTGAGCAAAGATATGTAAATGAGAGCATGAGCCCTTATGATGTAACAGCTTTGCTCATTTCGAAGAAAGATGGTTCATGGCATATGTACATCGATAGTCGAGCAATTAATCAAATTACTATCAAGTATAGATACCTGATACTGATGGTTTATAACATGTTGGATGAGCTTCATGGTGCAAAGATATTTTCAAAGATAGATCTATGCAGTAGCTACCACCAAATTCGTATAAAGCCAAGCGATACATGGAATACTACCTTTAAGACTAGGCATAGGCTTTACGAATGGTTGGTTATGCCATTCGAACGGTTGGTTATGCCATTTGAACTTACTAATGTGGTGAGCATATTCATAAGGTTAATGAACCATGCGATGCATTCTCTTGGAAGCTGTATGGTTGTATACTTTGATAACATATTGGTATATAGTGCCAACTTTAGCAACCATGCTCAACAGCTTCGCAAAGTATTTGGTATTCTATGAGTTTAGAAGTTGTATGAGAGTATAAAGAAATGCATGTTATGCTAGAAAGAGGTGATGTTCCTAGGGTTTGTAAAGTTAAGGGAACGAATCCGAGCAGATGAGAAGAAGATCTGAGCTATTCTAGAATGGCCAATGTTAAAGAATGTCATTGCAGTCTGAAGTTTTCATGGCCTAGCTTCTTTCTACAAGCGATTTATTAAGGACTTCAACACAATAGCTACCCCATTGACTGAGTTGATAAAAGAAGAATGAAGGGTTTGTGTGGAACGATCAAGCTGAGTAAAGCTTCAAGGAGATCAAGGAGTAGCTCATCTCAGCACTTGTCCTTTTACTATTAGATTTTCATAAGCCCTTTGAACTGGAGTATGACGCATCAAAAGTTAGAATTGGTGCTATCCTAATGCAAGAATGATGGCCCATTGCTTACTATAGTGAGAAACTAAGTAGCCCAACCCTAAAACATTCTATGTATGAGAAGGAGATGTACTCTCTTTTCCGAGCCCTAACCGTTTGGTAACACAACCTGCTACCACGAGAGTTTATTATTTACACTGTCCATGAATCATAGAAGCATCTTGGGAGTCAAAACAAGTTTTCAAAGAGATAAGCTAAGTGGTTAAAGTTCATGGAAGGATTCTTGTACATCATTTAACACAAGAAGGGAAGCACAAATGTGGTCATCGACGCTCTATCATGATGGCAAACCTTGCTAACCACTTTACAAAAAAAACTATTAGGATTCTCACTTATCATTGAGTAGTATGCTAATGGCCTTCATTTTGGTTTCATTGTTGAACAATGTTGTAAAGGACTAGTTGTAGGAGGATATCTACTCAAGGACTATAGGCTATATATTCCCAACTGCTCCATACTTGAACTATTGGTCTAAGAACCTTACAATGGTGGAATTTCAGGCCACTTCAAGGAGGTCAGGACAGCTAATCTATTGAAAGAGAATTTTTACTAACCAAGTCTGGCTAAGGATGTCCATAAGGTAATTGGTCATTATGAAGTATGTAAGCGTACTAAGGGGAAGAGAGAACCCCATGGAGAGTACCTACCTCTATCAATGCCTACCTTACCATGGGCCAACCTTAGTACAGACTTTTTCTTATGGTTGCCCTAAACATCTAGAGGGAAAGATTTTATTTTTGTTGTAGTAAAATGTTTCAACTAAATGGCCACTTCATTTCATGCCATCGAACTAATGATGCTTTATATATTGTTAGTTTGTTTTTACAGGAGGTTGTTTCACTACATAGAGTACTAAAGACTATTGTCTCAAATCAGGATACAAAATTTTTGAGCTATTTCTAAAAGACTCTTTAGAGGAGACTTGAGACTAAACTAGTGTCTAGCTCCAATAGTCACCTTCAGATTGATGGTCAGAACGAATTGGTGAATAGGACATTAGGCAATCTGCTCAAAGCAATTTTAAGGAAGAACTTAAGAGATTAGGATTTGTGCCTACCAGCCGTGGAGTTCACATACAACCGAACTGTCTATAGAATTATAGGAAAGACCTCATTCAAGGTCATCTATGGCCTTAACCCAACCATTCCCCTAGACATGATCAACACCTTAGTAGTTATTGAAGAGAGTCAATTAGGAGTTAATCGAGCTTGAGAATTACATGAACTGCACCAGTACGTAACAAAGAAGATTGCCAAATTCAATTAAAGACATTAAGAGATTAGTAGCTGAGGTTACCAAACTATTTCTTTCCAACTAAGAGATTTAATATGGATTCACATTACTCGAAAGTGATTTCTATACATAAGACAAAGCAAACTATCTCCTCAAGCTAACTACCTATTCAAGGTCTTAAAGAAGATCAACCATAGCACTTACCAGATCAAGTTTCCTAATGACTATGGTGTCTCCTCTACCTTTAATGTGTCCAATATAATTCCCCATTAACCAATAGAAGAAGACATTACGAGTGCTTTAGAAGAACCAGTAGAAACCGCTTCAAATTTGAGAACAAATCTTTCCAATCCCCAGGCAGATGATAGGAATCAACCCCTTAGACCGATCATAAGAAGTCGAGCCCAAGGACTTCAAGGGCTCGCATGGAAAACATTAACTCTAAGCCATAGCCGAGATAAAGACTGCTATCCCAATCCGACCTGTAGCCGACTTATCCATCAAATCCTTACGTGTATCCAACATTTTAGGGGCTAGGAAAAATATTGGGAGGCTTTAGAAGTATTAATTAAAGGTTTTACAAAATTAAGAAGAAATAAGGCAATTTAGGGTGAGATTCAAGTTTCTAGTGTTAAACACCACTTGGTAGTGAACCCAATCACCTAGACATAAAGGAGGTGGTACAACTTAGAAAGATAATCCTACACCCTCAAATGGTAGCTGGAGTTGTAAGTAGCTATAAGTTTCGATTTTGGTTGTTTTTTATTTTATTTTTCTAAAAATAGTAAAAATGTTCTGAAAATTATGATTTTTAGTTTCCCTTAGTAGTTTTTCATGTAGAATAAAAAAATGCAACCAAATTCTTCAAACTTTAAGTTAAAATATGTGTTCCTTAAGAAATTGGGCTAAATAAGAACCTTAATTCTAATTTTTAATAGCCTAAATAATGTTGTTTTGATTCCAAAATTTATGTACAAACATCTCAACATGTTTATTTTGATTCAATAAAGAGTTTTCAAAAATTCAAAACTTGAATTTTTGGGTTTTCCTTAGCTAGCACACATATCGTTGAAATTACCTAAAATGAGTGTTTAGTGAAGTGATTGAATCTTTAACTGTTAGTTTATTGTCATATTTGAGGTTTGAAGTGTTAGGTTAGAGTATTGGAGTAAGGAAGAAGAGGGGATGGATGCTAGAGTTATGTGATTTTAGAATTCAAAGTATGTTTAGTACAAGTTAGAAAGTAAGTCAGAAGGTAAGTTAGACTATAACCTAGTGTGAATATGGTGAATACACTAGAAATTTGATATGAATCAATAAGTGGCTATCCTTAGCTCTACACTATTTCTAGAAAATAAAATGTAAGTCGGAAAACTTCCTAAATAAGAATTTAATTTAGAACGGCGAGTTAGAAACTTGATTAAAATGAAGTTTGGTGTTTAATATCCTCAACCATACCAAAAGTTCAACAATAGATCAGCCAGTGGTTTTTATATGAATTCTATACCTTTATCAAAGTCAAAACATAAGTCAGAAGCCATTAAGATGATACCCATACCATAAGGCTAGGTTAGAATCTAAGTTAGAAACTCGATTAAAAAGTAATTCAATGGAAGATGTAAAATGTAAGAGCAGTTAGGAGTTTGAAGATGGTTGATATTAAATATTAGATCATTAGGAGTCAGAGAGTAGATTAGAAAGTCACCTGATTACGTCTTTGAAAATTTATTGAAATTAAAACTTTGGTAAAAAACTATTAGGCAGCAACTTGTAATAAATTAGGACCTTCATCATAATGTACCCTACTTAATTAATATCTAATAAATATCTTAGAAAACTCACCTAATACAATTGAAAACATACTTAAATGTGCACAATGAACACATATGTTATATATTGGTTGGAAACTAAAGATGTTATATTAAATTTAGGAATAATAAAGGAAGACGAGAGTGATACATAAGGAAAATGAGCATCAGTATCCAAGTAAGTAGGACCAATGTTTCACCATATTTTGATGTATTATTTAAGAATATTTAGAGACATTAGTATATGCCTTCTTTGTGGTTATAAGTTAGTTACCTATGTGCAAGCAGCTTATGTGCTCAAGTATTGTTGTATTATTTTGAGTGCTAAATTTATGTGTTGTTTGCTTCATGATATTACATGCTTTAGACTGTTTAAAATTACTTGATCACCTCTAAAGCAATCTAACACAAACTCAGCTTAACTACTAACCGACCCTACATCACAAACCATTAGGGGAAAACAACTAAGAGTCTCAAGCCAAACTCGGACCTTTCGTTGAGTATAGTATAAATAGTCTTCTCATCACCTTGAGTCAAAATAATTAGCAAGAAAGGAGGTCATAGCTAGGCTGATGTCCATGATTCAAAGGTAGTTTTTGGAAAAAGGTATTTTCCATTGCATAAGCCCTAGTTTAGTACCGATTCGTAAGTGAGTGACATTAAACTCCTCAAAACTAAGATTGGAGTAGGCACAATTTTTCTGATCTCAGAATGATCGGTCAATGTCATGTGATGGCATTTGCTTAAGATCATGCATTACATCTAACTAAACTTACTTGATAACCTTGGTTGCTTTGTGTTGAATATGTACTATTGTCTCCATCTTAGTTAATCAACAAGTTGTCACTCATTCCCCTATAACTATTTTGTAGGTTTTCTAGTAGATTCACTAGTACAACTTCAAGTTCTAGAAGATTAGAAAACGGGGTTAAGGAGTAAGATTTAAGACTACTTGATTATATTTCTATTTGGTTTATCGACTATATTAACCTCTTGGAAAATTAATAGGGCCTTCTCGAGTAACCCCTATTTTTCAACTAATTAGATTTATTCCATGTTCTGCAAGCCTATGGTTTTTAGTAAAAGTTTTGTAGATATTATATCTTTTCATAACAATGTTACTCTTGATATTTTTAGTAAATTCAAGGTTTTATTCTTCATACGACTTGAAAAAGTAATTTTTCCTTGAATTTTTAAGCTATAAAACTATATTCAATAGCTATTTTGAGGATTCATACCATAAGTTGATTTATATTAAGTACTGAATGAGATGCTTCCAAGTAATGGAGTAGTAAACGCCTTATGTAAGCTATACCTACGTTAATAGCTATGATGACTAGCTTATAGTGTAGGCTGGTTTACATAGCAGGTTGTTACAAGTCTTTTGTTTAAGGTAGACACTATTTGCATGAGAGCCAAATGTCGAGCTGAATAAAGGAAAGCAATGCCTTTACTTGTCCTAATTAGACACTTGACAGAGATGAGCTTAGACTTTGCTCTTAGATTGCTAAGGACTACCCAACGTAAAGATTCTATGATAATTATCATAGATAGATTTAGTAACATAGTACACTTTGTGCCCTACCCCAAAAGTAATGATGCTTCAATAATTACTTCTTTCTTTTTGCAATAAATTTTTCATTTGCATGCCATATCAAGAAGTATAGTATTGGACAGAGATCTTAAGTTTCTAAGTTGTTTTGGGAGGACTCTTTGGCATCATGTGAAGACTATACTATTCAACACTTCCTATTACCCTCAAATAAATGGCTAAAAGAGGTAGTCAATCATACTTTAGGATCATTGCTCCAAACTATAGTAAGGAAGAACTTAGCTAATTAGGATGTCTTTGCCTATGGTGGAATTTGTTTACAACAGTACGATACATGACACTACCAAACAAACATCCTTTAAAGTCATCTATGACTTCAATCCATTCATCACACCCTTATACCCATGTTTGAGTAAGATGACCCCAATGCAAGAGCCCAAGTATAATCTCTATAGCGAATTTACTAGAAATTTACTTGGCAAATTAACCAAGTTGCCAATAGGATGAGTGAAAAGAGTAAAAGGAGGAAGTCAGCCTAGTTTCAGTTTGGTGATTTGGTATGGTTGCACTTGAGTAAGGAGAGGTTTTCAAACAAGAAAAAGAATAACTTGTCTGCTCAAGCTAAAGGTCCCTTCAAAGTACTCTAAAAGATCAATCATAGTACTTATCGACTAGAACAACGTAAATATTATGGAGTTTTTGAGCTCTTTTGCATTGAACATCAACCTTTATCACCCAAAAGGAGAATTGACCAAAGACCAACCAGATTTGATCCCAAATCCAAATCAACCCGAAAGTGATGACAGGAATCAAACTATTGGACCTTTAACACAAGCCTGAGTTCAACGTCTTGACAGACTGACAAAGCGAATTCTCCTATTCTAGCCAACTCTCAATGAGGCCAAGTTAATCCCCACCACTAACCAACTCTACATGCAAAGCCAAATAACTTCTTATCTATCAATAATCACATATCGACCTGAAATATACTGCCATGATAACTTAAACCTTCCATACATTTGCCTTCCCATAACCATGCTAATTAGTAGCTTGATAATATTAGTGCCAAGAACTCTAGAGTGCATCCAAGCCTACATCTTCTTGGAAGGACCCTCAATTCTACTTGGTACCATTACTCGGTAATCTACATCTTGACCGTATTGTATCTACTTTTGCCAAAAGCACCTTAGTGATTGAATGCCACATGTCTAGTCCTACATGAAAAGGAATTTGCTACACCAATCATCAATTCTCTTGAATTTTCATTTATAACCCTTTTATTATTGCTTATACGTTACTTATTTAAGCAATAGCCCTTTTTGACTTTTCCATTTAAGGTAGGTTACCTTAAGTGTTTAGCTATAAATGCCCCTTTGTAATATGTAGCCGCACAATCACCTTATTTTTTATATTGAATATACTTCTCATTAGTGAACATTGCCCTCTATTACTTGCTTGCATACTTTACTCTTATCTTAACCTTTAAACAAAGCTAGGTGGCGAGTACTCTCATTGGATCAACTTATGTGTCATTTTAAGTTGAGCCATAAGCCTTTGGTAGTTTTTGGGTGCATCATATCCTTGGACTCACCTTAGTACTACTGCCCTTGCCTACTCTCGGTACGACATATCAAATTCTACCATCTTATCGTAACATAATCCATTCTTCAAAAAATAAGGAAAGCCAAACTAATTCAATTGAAAGGGCATACCCTTTATTTTCCAAACAACCTTCTAACTCTTTTTTTTTGTTTCTTGTTAGAAACTTCTGTCATTTTCCTCTTTTGACTATAGGTAGAAGATCTTCAAGAAAATGAATTTTTTTTTTTTTTTTGAAAATATCAAAGATTATGCAAGTTGTCTAAACATGGTCAAATCCACCATTAATGAGCTTTCTAAGCTCATTTTGACCTTGACCAGTATTTATAGATGTCCTTTTTCTTATTCAAGACACCAATCAAGCTTCATCACCACCCTTTCCATCATCAATCCTCATTGGCCTAGGTCTTAAACACCCATTCTTGAAACCTTCTCTCTCTTTCTAGACCCAAGCTTTTCCTCTCTCTAGTTTTTCTAGCTCCTTAGTGGTTTTTGAATGAAACCACTCACTTAGTTGAAGTCCTTGAGCTCCCAAATGTTTATAACCACTACCCTTGTAGCTTGAAACATCCCCAGTTGCTAGAACTAACCACCAAAGGTTTCGCTAGAGGTGGTCTAAGCTTAACTACCACTTCTTGTACCTTATCAATTTAAACCAAAGCCATGGTCATGTTCATAGTGCTTGAAAAACCAAGACCTAAACATCCTTTTACCTGCATCAACCACCAACTATACAACTCAACTCCATTACCAACATCCAAATTTTTACCACCACTTAAACCAACCCCAAATGCCATAGCACTTCATCTATCCACTATTCACTAATGAAATTTACTTGGAAGTGGTGTTCCCTACTTGGAAAGCCACACAAAAACACTAAGGAGACATCATCTGCCATTGAGAAATGCCCCTCGGTCCTCACGCGCAATATACGTCTTTAGGTCGAATAAGTCCAACCTATGCCCCTTACTTTAGATTTGGTCCAACCCCCTTTCCTTGTTTCCTTTATTTATTTGTTGTTAGTTTTTTTTAATTTATTTGTTGTCTTAGTAAATTCTATTGTATTATTTTTTCTTTCTTTCTTTTTTTTCTTTTTTCTTCTTTTTTTAATTTGTTATGTTGTAATAAAAAAAAAAGAAGAAAGAAAAAAGGAAAAAAAGAAGAAGAAAAAGAAAGGAAAGGTCTGCTTTGTCTTATTTATTTTTATGCTCTAGTCAAACTTAATAAAAAATAATAAAAGTGAAAAAACATTTTTATCACTAAAAAGATCCATTTTTCAACCAAAATAAAAACAAATCAATCATTTTTAAAATTAGGACATTTTAGAACTTTCCAAAAATAAAAATACTAATTTAGGACCTTTCCTTTGAATTTTTCTAAATAAAACAAAATGGTTAAGAGGCAAAAACTTAGCTACCATTTAAAATTAAAATAAATCAACAAATTAAAATTTTCAAAAGTGAACTACAGAAGTCTAATTCCGAATAGCAGGTATATAAGCACTCATACATAATTATGGGTCAACCTAAAATATGAAAAAATTTATCTTTTCCCCCTTTGTAAATAATTAGTTCTTTATTTATCCATTTATTCTTTTTTGTAACTAGACATGTTCTATTGTTTTCTTTACTTGTAAACTAGAAATTGTAATTTCAATCATAAGGGTAAATTAAAAAGTAAATTTAAATTCAGAAAATTAGAAGTGGTATCTAATTAAGGTTTAATAGCTTAGGCGATAAACTCAAATCTCTGGTTTTCAAAAACATTTTTAAAATCGATTTTTGCACAATGTATTATTTAGGTTAAAATTACTCAATCTAATTGGGTTTAACCTATCTCATTTTTTTTTTTGGACCCTAGCCAAGTGGTGACTCTATATTTTTTAAAACATATTTAAAAACTTATATTTTCTTTAATTCTTAGTCGAGGGTCAATATTGAATAGGTAAGGTTTAATATTGATCAAATAAGAAAAATATATGAAAATCGAAAAAAATTTTAGCTTTACAACGTGGCTGCTCTATTAGGGATATCAAGACTGCTAGCCACTTTAAAACTTTCCAAAATTACATTTATCTTTTAAAACACCCATGTTATTTATTTATTTGATTCATTTCATGTAAATATACTTTTTGTTTAATTACTACATTCATTTTGCAAGCATCATAGTTAAGATTTTGGAGAGAATAATTACATTAAGGATACAAGGTAGATACGGTCAAACCTAAGTCATCTTAAAACCTTTAGATGGAAGGCTATTGTATAAGCTCTAAGTATAATGTAGCCACTACTCAGGGTTGATTCAACTACCCACTTAAGCTTTGATGTGACTAATGTACCATTTCTTTGAAAGTGTGTAAAGTTATAAAGCTTAAAGACCTTTAAAACATCCTCTAATTGCATACATAACTTTTAGATGGGTGAATAAATAGTAATAGGGCATATCACCAATGAAAGGTAGGAACTCTATCAAAATTCCATTATACCATAAAAATATTGTAATATACTTTCCTTGTACAATAATAATGGAATTTTGATAAAAATCCCAACCTTAAACACTTTTATTACCACATTACTATTTAGTCATTGGTGCTTTGCATTTGTATCCATGTACCTTCATCTTTTCATATATTTATATCAGTGCTTGTTTGTTCATGCTTGTAAATAATCTTATCTGATACCCTATTACAATCATAAAAATCACATTGTAAAATAATTTTCCACTAGTTTAGTCACCATTTTAGAATAAGGCCATTAACTTTTTAAGGTATACTTGTAGTTTATTTTAGCTAGCCTTTATTATAATTAAAACCCTCACAACTTGTAAATAATCTTCCTTGATTTAAAAGGTAATTGGACTTGGTCTATGAACTTTTTGTAAAATTTTAAAGAATAATAATAAAATTCACCACTCTATAGTTTATCATAGATTTTTATAGACTCTCTTAGCCTTTAAATTTGTAAATCCTTAGTTCCCTTACAAATTCATAAATCATGAAAAGAAAAAAGAAAAAAAGGTTCATTTTAGAATAGATCTCCTTACCAGTTTTTCCTTTCCCATTAGATTTTTCTTAATACTATTATTTTTAGTTCTCATTACCCACTTTTCTTAAAACCTAGATTTTCCATCTAGAAATTATTTGTAAATATTAAGTACCTCATACAATTTTTCATTATAAAATAATTATTTTCTTATAAGTATTGTAGGTAATCTTTTAAATACTTAGAAAATGTAAATACTTTTCTTTAGTTGGCCATAAATTATTAAAATGTTTCTCATTCTAAGTTTTTTTTTTTTTAAGGAATCTTTCAATTAAGTCTATAAATGTAGGTTATTCTCATGTAAATCTATCTCACCTGTGTTTTTTTTTTTTTATGAGTCTTCTTCTCTTTCTTTTTGTCCCTTATAAAATAATTTGTAAACTTTCTTTTGGTTTCTCCATTTTTTTAAAAATTCTCCTTATAAGAAGTCAAACTAGTCCTTTTTCTCTTTAAAAAAAAAAAGAAGAAGAAGAAGAAGAGGAAGAAGAAACAATAAAAAAAGGGGTTGCTAACGGGTACGAATTCTTCCAATTAAGTTTAAATGGCTGATGATTAGATCGCCTCCCTAGAAAAAGTAGTAAATGTCAAATGACCCATCAATTGCATATCTTGTTACCCATAATCACTAGTCTTTAAGTATCTCAAGATTCAAGCTTGATAAAAAACTTTCAAATCTAGAAGAAAAAGTAGCAACATTATAAAAGAGCATTATAGACTTAGAAATGGCAATAAGTCAAGCACTTAGAAGATTTCAACTCTTGACGTCAAATGCTAATCAAATGTCGGTAAGTCCAAATAATGAAAAAGGCCCAAATAAAAATGAGTTAAGGATGAGTAAGAAAAAACAAGCTCAAGGGTAGGCTTAGAGGAAACAACTTGATCATCTAAAGATCTTAATGACCCAAATCTTTCATCATTTAAAGGAGGCTAAAATCCTAACCTATGAAGCCCCTAATCCAAATTATAGACCATACAGCTTTGACCTAGAAACTCGAAGCAACTATCATATGGGTCAAAAGGGGTGCTCCACTAAAAAATTGTAGAGGTTAAGGAATGAGATTTAAGACCTGATTGATGCTAAGGTTATTTAACCAAAGTTTTAAGAAGTTGGTCCTTCTTCAAGTCATAAGAGGACATCAATTGAATCATCTAAAGCTCCAATTATTTTGAGTCTACCAATACCTTTTGACAAGCTCACATGTCATCTTAAGTATTTAGGTGTCTAAATGGAGCAAGTTAAAGCAGAAGCAAAAAAGAATAAAGTTGATTTCAATAAAGTTCATAATAAACTCATATGAGAATGTTTTCCATGGCTTTGTAATAGTTAGAATATAATAATCTTATTTTCTACCCTTTAAATTGAGTGACTGTAGTTTGATTAATATTGAGGCAAATGAACACACATTTTGGTATCTTGTTTTGAATCTTTAGAATAAAAAGAGGCAAATTGAATCCCAAACAATAACCCTAAAATAATACGATTTGAAAGTTAAGTGACATCATGGTGAGGACTCATTCCTTAAAGGAGATTAATTTTGAATTCGATACATAAATTAAAATGAAGTTAGGCTTTCATTTTCAAATCCCAAAACAAAATTACCTTTTGTTAACCCCGTTAGACCAACTTAGAGTGTTTTCAAATTTAAACCTTGTCAAGAATCACCCCATATTAGGGAAATTCGGAGGTTAAGGTTATTAATTAGGAGAAACAAGAAAAAAACTAGTTTATACTTGCTTAAGTAGCATCAATTCAATGATAATTTTTATTTTTTATAATTTGTTTTTCTTAATTGAACAAAAGCTTATAAGAACCCTACATACACATTCTAAACACTTTAGGGACATAGTTACTTCCAAGCTTAAGTAAAAAGGGGTAATGTAAAACAAAATCCCTAAAATATATATTACATCCCTATGAAGGAAACAAAACTAAATAAAAAAGCCTAGAATCAAAGCCCAAATAACTCCAAAAATGGAAAGCATTGAATTACATTCTATGCCCAAAAACACAAAGCCTCCACATCCACCTTAAATCATACTTCAAAATCATAAACAGAAAACTTTCTTTCCCATGTTGAATCACATAAGGCATATGTTATGACCCTACAAGGGGCTTAGTAGGATTACCTAAATTTTGCATAACATGTGTGCACTCATGATATGAAAATCGCCTTACAAGTCAGAGATTGCAAGACTTTAAGTGATTAATCACTAAGGTTACTAATTCTTAAGTAATTAATTTACTGTAGAATACAAATATAAATAACTATGAGTGTTTGATATCTCACAGCTCCTCAGAACCGTAGAGAATCGGTATCCCCTACCAAATAATAAGATAGGATATACCAATATTACAAAAGAAATACAAGAAAAATTAAATTATCAACAAAGGATATTTATGTATCATCTAAAGGGTACTCGGTTATTCCTAATACTAAGATACATATCTTCATCTCATACTCGATACCCGAGACTTATCCCAATCCCAATGTAAGTAAACTTACAAGAGAAATTATGAGGGAGTAAGCATATAACAGCTCAGTGAGTTCATTCCTCACCACCGCCGTTTAAGCAAGTTATCATACATTATTATTACACATACAAGCAAGCTATCTACATACAAAATGAATGCAGGCATGATGAATGCAAGCAACACATCCATAAGAGTCTGGAACTATGGAAGGTGTAGAATTACGTCATCTACGCTTCGATTATCCCCTGTACTTACCCGCACAGGGCACCTCAGATTACTCGCATGAGGCTACCTAGGGGCCTCACCCTTCTAGGCGGTACTCAACTATTACCCTAGCCGAGAAAACATTTCAATCCCAATAGGGGGATTCTAAACTAGTACTATCCACCCTCCAAGGCCCCTTGGGCATAAACTTGTAAGTTCATCTCGTAGTCAAAATTAACTAAGGCCTTACAGGCACAATAAAGCGAGTCCTCTCACTATCAAGTGGAGAACTCATGTTAACTTTGCCTTTACGAAAAAATATTATTTCTAGCACTGTGGCCCTTATCCCTTATCAAAATCATATAAAATACATTTAAGATTAGGAAAACCTTTTTCCAAAAATATCCTTTTCAACATTTTGCAAAGCTAGCACTCTCCATCCGTACATTTACTGGGTCATAAACATGCGATGAATAGAACCAGTTATTTGGGTCAGATATTTATATTTATCAATTTAAAAAAAAATGATCACACAGATAATGGCATACAAGCAGAACAGTCATTCAAACATACAAGCAACAGCAAGCAGCAAAACATCATACAACTAACACGCACAAGCAAATAGCAGGTCATTAGAATTCCTTCACCTAGATTATTGCTTATTCTCCAAACTTTAGGGTTTCTAGAACTCAATATTAAATGCCTAAATCAAAATAGTAAAACTTATAAATATTTTGAGAAATTAGACTCCTTAGTTAACTAAAAGTCTACTGTAGTTTATCTAGTTCCCTGATATACCCCAAGTCTTATATTTATAAGGTTTATCATACTCAATGGGGTTAATATTAACTATTTTCTTATATTTGTAAGTTATGAGACTTTCTTTATGTATTTTGTAACTTTTTCATTCTAATTCCAATACTTGCAAACTTAAAGTCGTTTTTTATCATTTTCAAATGTACGTTCATACGGTGATATCCGTTTTGGATGTTGTGACTGTAGTGACCCTAGGAGGGGCCTAGTAATATTGTCTAAAATTCCATATCATGTGTGCACCTATGATAAGAAAATCGCCTTGCAAGTCAGAGATTGCAAGACTCTAAATAGTTATTTGCTAGAGTATTCGATTTTAGTTCATTGACTCATTATATAATATAAATAATTATGGATATCCATTTTTCCACAGTTCCTCAGAATATTAGAGAATCGGTATCCCCTACCAAAATAGTGAAATAAGATAGACAATTTTAGAAATTTCTAAACTTACTAAAGATACTAAACTTAATTGAGACATTAGTCGTTTTTCAAAGCATTTTAAATTAACTACACAAGCTTTTCATCATACTGATTCAATGGTATCACTCTGCACTCGATTCCTATCCCATTCCTAGCTATCGATTAACCTGCAAGGAAAAGAACTGTTAGGGTGTAAGCTTACGCTTAGTGAGATAATTACCTTCATCAATATTGCATGACAGAAATTTATTAAATGCACAATCATATGAATGCATGAACAATCAGTATGCCGAACAATGCATGCAATGACCTAGGAACTGCATACGACTCAGAATTACGCCCCCTAAAGTCGGGGTTTAGAGATAATTAACCGACCCAAACCGAAATCCTGGTTTTAGACCTTGGGTTTTATTTCATTTGCACTATCGTGCTCATGTTAAAACAAAACTCTCTCTCTCTTTATATATATATATATATATATATATATATGTATACTTTCTTTACCAAAATCAAATCATATCTTTTAAAATCCCAAGTCTAGCGGTACGGTGGCCCCCATAGTCCACAAACACACGTCCTAAGCAGAAGCAACAAGACTCGGCCCCTCGCCGACGGTTGGCGTCTCCCAGCGCCTAGTAAGCCCATCAACTTAAGATAGAGACTTAATATATATGATGGCATAGCTAGTACCTAATCCTATAAGAAACTCGTATTCTTATGAGTCTCTTCCCATCTTCTGCGTAAAGCGGCAGTCGGTGTTATCCGTATGCAATATGGGGAATGCATGATTCATTTTGAGTTCTTAATCATATAAGTGATTAACTTGATTTTTAAGGTGATTAAACAATTTCATTCCATACAATTCACATGTATAAATTAATATAAACAATTCCCATTATTATATATATAATTAACAAGTCATCACATTCATCCATAAATTCATACACATGCATCTCCCATATCTCATAAGTATCCAAATATATATATATAAGTTTAGGTGCATCTATTCTATAAGCACAATCAAGTAAAGAGTCATCGGAAGTTTACTCACTCTGCCAAGTGGGTCAATCAAAGTAATCCGGAGGCAAGTCATCTCCATAAACAGTGTCCCCTAGTCATTGAAATAATTTTTATAAGGAATTAAAACAAACTTAAGAAACTAAGTAAATTTTCCTTAAGTTATATTCTTGACTAGTTTTCATAATTTTCTCTATTTTTACCTAAAGTTCAATCGCGTATAACTTTTTCATTTTAAATCCAATTTTTATGATCTTATAGTCAATCTTCATCATTTTCGAGTGTACTACAATATGGTAAGGTTAGATTTTCGAAATGAGGTATAAAATTCTATCCATGGGCAGAACAGGAGTGTTCCTCATGTGTTGGAGTGCTTCTGGGCCTTGTTTGGTAAATGGGCTTTTTAATAGCTTAAGAAATTCTTTGGGCTTAGTCTTAAGATTTTATCCTAAGCTTAAAATACTCCTTGAGATTATATTTACAACTTTTATTTTTATTCCTAAGGCTAACAACCACTTCTTGGGCCCTTTAGTAGGCTTAAGTTGTCAGATGGGCTTGTTTTTTGTTCAAACTAAAGTTAGTGACTTTGGTGGGCTTCTAAGGCCTTAGGCAGATTTCTTATGGGCTTCAAAACAACCTCTCTTGATACTTTAAGGTGCTGGTCAGAATTTCATTGAAGGCCCATCTTATTGAGAGTTTTAGGCTCAGTTTTGAGTTTTAGGCTTTGTATGCTTATCATACTTGCTTTGGTTGATCTTTTCACTTTGTTCATTCACTTTACCATATTTTTAAGCTTCTTTTCCTCACGTTCCAGATCTGCTCATGATGATTCCAAGGGGTTCTTGCTTGGTTTTTCAACTTGTTTCATCATTTCCTTAAGTTTAGGTAGTAGATTATGCACTTAAACTACTTGTATCCAAATCTTAACTTAAGTTTTCTTCCATAAGATGATCCTTTAACTCATGCTGCACATAAAGAAATAAAAGATCATATACTTAATATAACCTCTATATCATAGCTCATGTCATACAAAGTTGGTTTTTTCATAAAACTTCATGTGATGGATTTTTCCTTAATTTAAGTCTAAATTTGAGCATGTTTAACTTAACGGAAATAAAATCAACATTTAAATGACCTTTGAACCCTCACGTCCTGCATGTTCATCTCCCATTCAAGTTCTTGTTTCAAGATTTTCTCAACTTAAAATCTTCCATTCAAAGTATTGAACAAGTATCTTTACAAAATACCAACTTTACATGCTCATGCTTCAACTTCATATAAAGGTTTCATGAGTTTGTTTCTTAAAATGGTCTTTATGGTTATCACAACTTAAAACATACTTATATCTTCAAGAAATCAAAGTCTCTTAACATAAATACTAATCCACTAATCACAAGAAATACTTACTCGTCCTTAAATCAAATTATGGTGGTTGTGCACAAAGGTTTCACTTAAGCTATTAACTTTGCTTCCTCTTTTGCAACCTTTTGGAACCCGAATCTTTTGGTCATTTGGAATGGGGTTTGTGGAAGGTTCTAATGGTTCTAAAAGATCTTAGATGGTGAAAGAAAATGACACAAGAATAAGAAGAGGAATTGCCATGAGTATAGAAGCAAAAATGTTAGCGGCAATGTTGGGAATTTGTGGAGTTTGATTTCTTCTTTTGATTTATGTTTAAAGTGAGAGAAGGAAGTGAAAATGGGAGTGAAAGAGGGAGAGAGTGGCAAATTTTGAGTGAGGAAAGAAGTGTGTGTAAGAAGCTTTAATTGATTATTTGTAGCTTACACAAAAGTCAACAATTGCAACTATTGATGATGTAAGTATTAAGGGGTGAATAGTGATGTGTAAGAAAAAGTAATTGATAGTTGAAAGACAAGAGCATGGCCCCCCTTTCTCCCTTGTCCAAATCTGCCATTTAAAGTCTTTTTAGGCCATGAAGTGGTCTTGTCTCATTTATTAAAGTTAAGCTTATGAAATATTGTGAAAAATTGTCCATATATAGTATAAGTGAAGGAGTGATAACGAAATTGTCTTATCACTAGATTTTGATAAATTATCAATTGATAAATGATTTCAACTCGCAATTGATAAGTTATCTAAGGTGATTGGTTTGTCTACTTATTTATGTGTAAAGCTTATACATGAAGATAAGAGCATGGTCTTATAGGAAATTGTTTTAGGGATTTCATCTCGCATTGTTTTGTAATTTATGATTTGATTTTTATAAAATTGTGAAATTTTCTAAAGTTGAATGAAATTATTCAAATTAAATTACCGATTAATTACTTAGGGTTAAAATTCCTTAATTATTTTAGAGTTTAGGGTTTTAAGTGACTTTAGAGCTTGCAATTCTTTAAGCTCAGGTTTTATCGATAATTGGTTTTTTTTTTTTTTTAGATTGGAAAAATTTAATTCATTTCTGAATATAAACTTAAATTTTTTATTTAGTTGATCTTTGGGAATGTTCGGAAAGTACTCATACTCAAATCTTAGGCCCATTAAAAGTAGGGTTTACAATGACTCGTAATTTAAATTGTGATATAAAAATATCACCAAAATTATTATTTAAGTTTAAAAATTATAAAATATTAATTTTCTCTTTTTCTTAACATGTTTATGATTTAATAATTATTGAAATCATATATTTAATATTTTTATTCTTTTGAGCATATTTTCCTATTTTTTGAGATTTTTACTTTATTGTGATTATTATTATTATTATGACCTTTATTATTTTTATTATTTCTCATTTTCTTATTATTTATGTACTCCACGATTTATACATATTTGTATATATCTATATATATTTTCGGTATATAATATATGATATACGCTATATGTATGTATATACTTATTTTATGAAAATAGAGGTACTCTTTTGTACAAATATCTATTCTTATAATATATATTCTGTATATATATATATTATATAGTATTTGTTATATAGTATGTATACTATATATTATACATATATTATGCTAAATACCATAAAGCATATACTCTATATTATATGTCTAATATACATATATTATTATTTATGGAAATATGCTACTACATATATATACTATACAAGTACATATATACATACACAAAAATAATTATATATGGGTACATATATATATATAAAGTTCACAGTACAAATATATATATCTACTATAGTTATTTAATAAAATACTTAATACTAATTATATGTATTTCTAAAAAAAAAATACATAATACATACTCGTTCCATATAATATATCTATGTTTCTACATGTATACATACTTAGCCTTATACATACATATATTATTCAATTTATGTATTTATGTAAATATACATGTATTACTAATGTTATATAAAAAAAATACTATACAAATACCTCATTTATACATGTATATACTATATAACATGCATCTAAAATAATTTACTTACTTTTTTTCTTCTAACTCTTTCTTCTACTTTTCTTTCTTTCTCTTTTTCTCTCCTCACAGTTTGCTTCCAGTATTTTTTTTTTCAATTGTGTGTAAGTTAGATTCTAGATTTTGTTGTTTTGTTTTGTTTCTTTCTTTTTCCAACTTTCTATTCCTTTTTTTTTTTTGTTCACATGATGAGTAGCTTGAAATTTAAGCTAAGAGTTACACATGGCAAATTTTTTTTTTGTCCATACGTAAGCGGCTAGTTGGAATTCCATTTCCAGAATGTGCAATTGGGAAAAAAGAAGAAAGGAAAGAAAAGAGATAAATTGAAAATAAAAGAGAAGGAAATTAAAAATTAATAATAAATATATATAATTTTTCGAAACATATAAATTATAACAAATCTCCTCATAAATTAATTTAAATTTTTTTTTTAAATTTTATCAATTTAATTAGTATTCGTTATAATTATAATTTTTACAAGTTATTATAGCGATTTCGTTATAATTTCATGTGAACAGGCTATTTTGTCAAAAATTGCAATCGACTATAATTTTATCACTATTGAGTAATATTTAACTATTTTATAAGTTTATATTTATAATTTTAAGGTTTCGAACAAATTCGGGTTCAATTTTAGTTAATGATGTGTAAGTTAGTTTTTAAGGTTTTAGCATACGATTTAGGATTTTGATCAATTTCTAAGGTTTTTACTATTTATAATATATTTAAGTTTATGATTGTTAAATTTTTATCTTGCTCGATTTTAATGAATTTTTAAGTCATCTATAGTATTAGGGTTCACTTCTACTCTTAAATAGCTAAATTTGCGAGGTTTATAGCCTACCTACCTACAATGCCTCTCATACCCAATAAAAGCTCTTTTGATCTTATAAGATAATTTATATTTAATAAAATTTACTTTTGAAACTAGGGCAAGCACCCTTCTAGTTTTTTCCTAAAGATTCTTGACTTGTACACCTAGTTTAAGTAAATAAATCTTTCAAAATAGGCCTTCTCATCAATCCTCTTAAAATCATTTGTCCAAAAACCTAAATCATAATATTGGACGGAAAAAGACCCAACATATTGATCAAAGTGTATCATCTACAAAATGGACTATAATTTTTATAACAATAGTCAAGAGTGAAATCTAGATCGAAAGTATGCAAGGAAGTCTTCTTTGAGTACATTAATCATGAGGAACCTTTTTCTTAGGAAAGGAATGTTTGAAATCAAAAGGCCCTACTAAGAAGCTTAACATTAGGGTCAAGAGACATTTTCATAAACTAATAAAGAATATGAGATTCCTTACATGGTTATCAAGGGAAAAGATAGTTCTTGTTTCTCAAATAAGAATTGATACCCGTTAGCAAACTTTTGAGAAAAAAAGAGAGAGATAGAAAGTAAAGTGTTGTTGCAAGTTTTTTATCCATTCTAATATCCATGTTAGTCCGAGTAGCTAAGCTTTCAATTAATGTCACCTACTTCTTTCCAATGTGGTCACACTTCTTAAAATTGACCATAATAGTTTAAGTCACTCTTCCCTGATTCAAATTTTTAATATCCATTAACTTTTTTTCAAATCAAGGGGCTTATCCCTAATGCCTTTTTCATTATAAATGGTTTTCATCAAATTCTTTGTTTTATAAGACAAGAATTTTTTTTCAAAATAAAAAATAGTTACATTCCTCACCTTACTTCTTCAATCTTTCATCATTTTTTAGAATTCTAACCAACTTCTAAAGAGCTCTGCCATCTCTTATTGTTTTTTAGGGTCTTAATTAGCTCCTAGAGCACTCTCCCATCTCTCATCATTTTAGGGTTCTAGCTAACTCCTAGAGTGCTATGCCATCTATCATCATTTTTTACGGTTATAGCCAACTCTTAGATTATTGTCCCATATTCCATCCATTTTTAAAGTATTAGCCTACTCCTAGAGCGATGTTCCATCTTCCATCATTATTTTAGGTTCTAACGAACTCCTAAAGTGCTATCCCATCTTTCATCATTTTTTAGGGTTCTAAATAGCTCTTAGTGCATTGTCCCATCTTCTATACATTTTTATGGTACTAACCAGCTCTTAAAGTGTTGTCCCATCTTTTATCCATTTGCAAGGTTCTTGCCAGCTCCTACAGCATTGTCTCATCTTTTATCATTTTTGGGGGTTCTACCTAACTCCTAGAGTATTGTCCTATCTCTCATCATTTTTTAGAGTTCTAGCTAGCTCTCAAAATGTTGTCTCAACTCATATTCCCATCTAGGGTTGTAGTTAACTCTTAGAGCACTATCTTAATTCAGTTTTTCTATTTAGAACTTTAGCATGCCCGTAAGGTGCTTCCTTCATCAATATCTCTTATGGTCTTAGCAATCCTATAGGGTGCTTTCCTTCATCAATCTCTCTTAAGGTCTGAGCGAGGCCATAGGGCACTTTCCTTCATTAATCTTTCTTAAGGTCTTAGCAAGCCCATAAGGTGATTCGTTCCATCAATTTCTCTTAAGATTTTAACAAGCCCATAAGGCACATCCTTTCATCAAAATAGCATATATTGATTTTATTTAATTAATTCTTTATAAATCTCAATATTGATGCAAGTATGACATGAAATGGAATCCACACTTTTTTATCTAGCCATATAAATTATTGTTTTTTAGTATGATTTTTCAATTTCAAATATATGGAAAAGAAAAAAGAAAATAATTTATCACTTTAATCAATATACCTATAATTTGAGAGAAAGATTTATTGAGATAAAAGGCGAAATGGACATCACACTCGTGACTAATAATCATTATATAAGCCAAAGCGGCATGAATTATGTTAATATTAATACTTAAAAATAAATTGATAATTTAGAATACAATGATGAATATATATATATATATATATATATATCAACAAAACACTAAGTATCCCAACCAATCACAATCAAATACTATGTGGTAAAAACAATAAGTAGGTCTTGCAATTCATGTTATGTGTTCAAGTGTTAGGTTGTGATAAGTGAAGACACTATTTAGATAACATCTAGGGATTATAAACATCCATATGACATAAAGCTATTTAAACTTACCCATTTGAATTTAAAAAAAAAAATAGACATATTTTATTCAAAAAATATATTTTTGATATTTTAAATAAGGAAAGAAATAAGTCAAATAAAAGATGTATTTTGCTCTACAAAAATTGATTTATAGAGGCAAAATTTTGATATGACAATGTTGCTTACCACTAATTCATATATGGTCTAGATATCATGTGAATCTATAAAATAATAAAATAAAATTAATATTCAAATGATTTTAAATTCTTTACACACCCAAATCTAAAATAGTGTAATCAGTGATCTAATCACATGTTGGAGTTTAAAAAAAAAAAAGGCCTTATCTTTTACATATTACGATTTGAATTTTCCAATATACACACAAAAATAAAGGGGCCAAATTATGTAACATGTTCCTGTACGGAAAGGAATCTTAGGACAAAATACTTGCTTCAACAAAACACAGGATTTGATTAATCCGAAATACTTCAAATCAGACACAAGATAACATAACACAGTAAATTAAATGAATTAATTAGAACAGCTAAGCAATTTCATGAATTTTTCACCATAACTTAATCTGACATGAAAATATTACTAGCACTTTTTTTTGTCTCCATCTTTTCTCTCCTCGGACCATTTTTTATATATTGCATAGACTAAATGGATGTATAGATGGGACGTATAGAAAGATGTATAGCTGTATGCAAGTTTTTTCATCATTTCACCGATTAATAATTTTATCATAATTATTCATAATAACTTGAGATGTATAGCTGTATAAAAAATTTATATCCAGTCAGGTTCCCACACGTTTTGGGACAATATGACCAGAATAGGCAGGAGAATATTCTTCAGAGCAAGATCTGTGGAATAGTCATAAGAAAAATTCCAGTCCACCTGCACATTGGAAAAATAAGAACATTACTCTTTATATACAATTCTGACTAACGGCCAATTATGTGACCCCTGTAATTTACAAAAAAATAATAATAAAAATTAAATAAACTAATCATTATTACGTGAAACAAAAGAAATCGTACTTAACCATTCCATAATTAGAATATATTGACAGATATTGCTGACATATAAAAACAGCTGTCATGGCGCCATTATAACATAGTTTGTTTTCTTAATTTAATGGAGAATCCAACTATTTCCCTCTAGTATCCTAACCTATTATTATTATTATCAAATAGATTTATTTTTATAATTTCTTGTATTTATTATATTTCACTTTGAATCTTAGAAGAAGGAAAGTCAGTTATCGCTAGGGTGTGTATGTTTCTTGTATTATGTAACTGCTTTATTTCCTATCATTACAACAATGAAAAGGACTCATTCTTTTGATTTTGTAATATGTTGCATACTTACATTTGTTGTCGCCCTTGATGCACACCGACAATGTCTGCTATATGACGCTTTAGGATGGCCGCATTGGTGGATGCATCTGTTTTGAGAATAGTAATAATCCATGGGAGGGAAAAACAGTTATCAAAACATGCGTCTAGCATGAGTATGCACCTATAAAATCAAAACCACTTCAGCATCTATACTACATTGTAAAAACATTATACTTGATAATATTCTGATTTTTTTTCTATCGATGTAAATGAATATGCTGCAGTTATTGTAACCAAGAACAAGCTCTTTAACTTCATATACACTCGCAGAATTAGAAAATAAGGAACATAAAATTAAAGAATTTCAAATGCAAAATGGAACAAGAGGTGGACGGAGGAGGAGAGATAACGGTTGCTAAACTGCTTTAGGCTGCTGAGTTATGAGATATTTTTATCTAGACGATGTTCAATTCGGACAAGCCAACTCTAAGGTAATGATAATAATAGCATAATATCATTGCAACCATTTAAGACGGAATTAAGTGCCACAATTGGAAACCTATAATAAATATACGTGAAAAAATTATATGCTACAGAAAATGGACATTTGTATTTAAGTTGAAATCGATGGTAAAACATTTTAGTAGTTAAAGAATAGATAAAACATTATTAAAAGCAACACAAATTGATCATACTATTTAGCCACTATTATAATTCAGTTGAGGCCATTAACATTGGATATCCACCACTACAACAATTCTTATCTATTGGGACACGTACTTGTGTCCTAAAAGATTACTAATCAAGACACTTCAACTATTTGGATGTGAAATTCTTATATCCAAGCCATGTTCTATAGGTAGCCGTAACATTAGGTATTTAAGACCCATGTATCCCCCAAGAGTAAAATAGGACACAAGTTTGTGTCTTCATAATATCTCTAAAGCTAATGAATACAATGCCTAAAATGTTTTTTTCAAATATATTGTGATGCAAGTTACATCCTAAATGGTTAAAAGTGGCACTATAATAACATTGTATTGTGTCACAATAGTGTAATATCTATTCACATAAAAATATGATGTAAAACACACTCAATGCCACAAAAGATCCATTGTTTTTATTTTTTAGCCAATATGAATCGATCTCTCTTAGCAAATAAACAAACTTACTCCTCAATAAAATCTATAATAATCATTTCATTTAGCTAAATAGGATTTCCTAATCAAGAACCAGTAACCATAATAAGAAATATAATGGATTGCTTCCTCATAGTGAACCCGAAAATTTAATCTCTACATAATATAAATTCCTTCTACAAATTACAAATCAAGTACTTTAAGTTTACAACAACAATATCATCAATCATTTGAAAAGCAAAGTTACAACTCAATAAAAAGAGCTAATTAAAATAGAAAAAAACTATTAATGTACTACTTAATAGATGCTAAAGGATGCCATTAACTAGTCATGGCTAACATGCATATTGTACACATGCATATTCTACTCCATGTAAGAAATTTGCTAGCCAAGCAATCTTCACCTTATTAACATTTTCTATATTCTTCAACACGTTATAAAGTCTTATCGATTATGTGTCCCACTTCAAAGGAACCTAAAAATTTACTTCTTATAATCTTAATTCATGATCTTGTGTTTTTGTGATGAGCCAATTGTCACAATTCTTTTAGTGGCAACTTTTCCTCTACGTTAAAAATACTCTTTAGAAAGATAGTATCTCCAATCTATAAATCATGCAAATAAAAAAATAATGATATACTTATCTAAAGAAAGGAACTTTAAACATGAACTAATTAACATTCCATTTCCTTCCCTACCTACTCAAATATGTCCATATCAAATAATAATAATAACATAAAATAAAAAACAAAAACATGTACTTTGAAATTGCCCATAAAACTTATAGTCTTTTCCTTTTTCCTCCCCTTCAGTTTGCCTCCCTATGGCAAAAGCCATATAAGTTGTATAAATTAATAGCAAAAAATCAATACAAGAGAAGGCAACATGGCAATGTACTAAAATTATGTAAAGGTTTCGCAACATATTCTTTCCTCATCTCAACATATTTGGTACCTAAAGGCAGGAGGCACTCATAAAATTTTTCCTTGTAATCTTTATGTTTTGGTGAAAATATATAAAAGATTAATGAACCTATAGTCAACAATAAAAGTAAAATTTGAAGTAGTAATAGCTTCAGAGAGCATTAAAAACAAATGAAAGAAGAAAACATATAGAAGACAACTCATAATACAATTATATTGGTCCTAGAAGCAGTGAAAAGGTTAGCACAAAATATGGGCAAGTCATACTCTATTTCTAGAATCACTCCAAAATCCAACACCTAAATACATCTTATGAAGAGCAAAATCAATGATAGAAGAATTGTATAGTCTCTTCTTTGTAAATTGAAGTCTTATATAAAGGGAAAAGCAACAAGCATCAATGTTAACTAAAAAAGAAAAAAATCTAATTAGTGGAAGGTCTTGAGTTTGAATCCTTGTGCACTCATATATATACATTACATAAGTTCAGCCAAATTCTATCCCCTAATTAAGGATGAGCTTTATTTGATAGATATAAAAGTCACACCAAATACTATAGGCAAAAGTTACTTAGATTAATTGGATATGGATCTAAAACTTGTCAATTGCAATCTCAATCATCATTGAAAAAAAAGAGCAAATTAGATCCTCAGCCCCACTCACAACTCCCTTTCCTTTTTCCATTATTTTAGGGTACACCATGGAATTATTATTTATGTTTTACAAAGAATAATTATCAATTATTTACACATTGTAAGGGAATATACAAAAGTGATGCAAACCAAATTTGGCTAATTATCTCAAAAGAACATGTTCCTCATTTTTACTTCTATCACTAAAAAGAGAAATGGTTTTGTCCCACTAGTCCATCTCCTATGCATAGGATATATAAAAATCTCATCAAGAATTGTTGCAACACAAATAGTGTTCTCATCCACCATATAAACAGCTTTCACAAAATCCATCACATGACACCCCTCTATCAACTTTACTTCCTTTTGCTCAACATCAAAATGTGTAGCAAACCTTTCCCAACATGCATGTGCAACATAATTCAATGTATACATCAAAGGTACCAAAATTTGACATCCATTTCTAACCATGTAGAAAGCAATACTTAGTAAGAAAAAGCACTTGGCAAAATCATAAAATTAAATTTGTAAATGCAAAACAATGGTCAGAATTTATTTATACAATAGTTAGAATGGATTAATATTACAAATCTAATAATTTGGATAAATGCACTATATGATATAAACATTTTGATGATATTCAACATTTTAGTTAAGTCAAATAAATAATAAACATTTTGGAATTGGTTTCCAATAAGTAATGTCATATAGTATGACTTACGATCTTCAATAAACAAGAAAATAAGAAATAAAATTATTAAAGCACAATTTAAGAGGAAGAATCGTATATAAAGGAAACTTTTGCCTTGCCTTTTGAGTCTTTAGGAAAATTTCTTAGAGTTCATCGAAAAGTTTTACCTTACCTTTGGTTGAAGAAATCTTTTTCAGTGCCATAAGGATTAGATGGTTCAAGAGTAGAGGATTGTGAGGGTTTGAGAGAAGTTGTAGAGTTTTGAGATGGACGATTGAAGGGACGTGGTTTAGTTATTATTTTTTTTTTTTTATCAAAGATGAGGGAAAAATAGGTCAGTTAATTAAATTTGACACGTACAGGTAGTGGAATGGTGTATGCTGAACATGCCTTTTAGAGAGAGATATATAGGTTATTTTAAGATAATGGATTACAAATTCTAAGTTCATTTCTAATATTTTGAAAGCTTACTTTTTCTTAAGGTTTAGTGAAAATATTAGCATATTACAAATTAGTTGGCACAAATTCAATACAAATATCTCCATTAGATACATGATATCAAATGAAATGATATCTTATTTCTATATGCTTGGATCTTGAATGATGCATACGATTTTTAGTTAAATTTATGGCACTCATATTATCACATTTAATTGGTACATTTTTATAATTAAAGCAATAATCTAACACTTGTAGCTTTATTTACAAGATTTGAGCACAATAGTTTCTAATTGAAACATATTCTACTTCAACTATTGATAAGGCAACATAATTTTGTTTTTTAGAGGACTAAGAAACTAATTTGTAACCCAAAAATCAACAAGTACCTAAGATACTTTTCCTATCAACTTTACACCCAACATAGTTTACATCAAAATATCCAATCAAATCAATATTTTGATTTCTTGGATACTAGATATCTAGCTTAGATATAGTTAACAAGTACTTAAAAATTCTTTTAACAGCTATGAGATGCATTTTAGTTGAGCTTTGAAAATGTGTACACAAACAAACACTAAACAAAATGTTAGTTCTAGATGTTGTTAAGTATAATAAGGATCCAATAAGACTTCAATATAATTTTTCATTTACCATCTTTCCTTTTGGATTTAAATCTAACCTTAATGAAGTGCTTATAAGAGTAGAAGTTCCTTTAGCATTTTCAAAACCAAACTTCTTAATAATTTGGCTAGTATACCTTTCTTGGTGCACAAAAGTGCTTTCACTTGTTTACTTAATTTGTAATCTTAAGAAAAAAATTAACTCTTCCATCATTGACATTTCAAATTCAAGTTGCATTATCTTAGAAAATTCTTTGCAATAATCATTGTTAGTAGAGCCAAAGATAATGTTATCAACATAAATTTGTATTATCAAAATATCTTTATTGTAATACTTCAACAATAAGGCAATATCAATCTTCCCTCTACTAAAGCCATTTTGAAAAAGATAATCACTAAGCCATTCATACCATGCTCAAGGTACTTGTTTTAAGCCATATAAACCTCTTTTAAGTTTGAAAACGTGATTTTCCTTAAGTGGTTCCTCAAATCCAAGGGGTTATTCTGTATAAACATCCTCTTTGATATACTCGTTTAAGAAAGCACTTTTCACATCCATTTGAAATAACTCAAAATTCTTAAAGCAAGCAAAAGATGAGTAGCTTCTAATCCAACTACGGGTGCATAGGTTTCATCATAATCAATGCCTTCTTCTTGTGAATAACCTTTAGTTACCAATCATGCTTTGTTCCTCATAACCTTTCTATTTTCATCCAACTTATTTTTAAACACCCATTTGGTTCCAATTATTGTTTTATTAGTGGTCTTGGAACTAAAGTCTAGACTTCATTTCCATGAATTTAATTCCTTGCTTCTTTCATTGCATTAATCTAATTTATGTCTTTTAATGCATTTTCTACTGTGTTTGGTTCTTCTTCAAATAGCACGACAAAATGATTTTCAATATTTTGTAACTTAGATCATGTTTAGACTCTAGTTTAAACATCTCTAATTATTAATTCAAGAGAATGTGAAGATTTAAACTGCCAGGTTTTAGTTGAACCTTCTACAGTTCTTCTACTCTTCTTTCGAGGGAACTGGGAGATTTAGGTTTTGCTTCTATTGAAGCTTTTACTCATTATGAAGTTTTCTTTATTATTAGTGAAACATCATCATCAACTTCCTCATTTCTTAAATCATTACAAAATTTTACATTGACAAACTTTTCTATTACTTTAGTGGTTTTATTATAAACACGATAAGCCTTACTATTTAAAAAATATCCTAAAAAGATAGCTTTGTCTACCTTTTCATCAAGTTTTCTTAGATCAATATTATTCTTCTTTACATAACATTTGCATCCAAAAACATGAAAATATGAGACAACAGGTTTTCTTCTCTTATAGAGTCCATAAGTAGTTTTATTAATTAATGGTCTCATATAAACTTTGTTGATAATGTAACAAGCTACAAAAATAGCCTCAACCCAAAGAAACTTAGCTCCACTACTATCATTTAACAAGGTATGAGGCATCTCTTGGATGAGGCGATTTTTATGCTCAACAACTCCGTTTTGTTGTAAAGTATAGGGCGTAGAAAAACTGTTAGTGATACCATGATTTTCACAAAACATTATGAAATCATAAGTTTAAAACTCACCACCATAGTCATTCCTTAAACTGAATATGGAGGCACCTTTTTCATTTTGAGCACATTTAGCAAAAACTTGAAAATGTATAAATGTATCACTCTTGTTTTGCAAAAACAATACCTAAGAGTACCTTGAAAAATCATCAACTATGACAAGACGATATTTGTTTCCAAACATTTAGTTATAGAGATTACTTTCTTTTTTTTATGAGATATAAACACAATCTTATTCTTTAAATAAGAGTTAGTGAATATCTTCCTTTATATTAATCTTAGGTAAACCAAATATCAAATTGTTTTTAGAGAGATTTTCAAGTTGGTGAAAGTTCATATGTCCTAACTTTTTATGTCATCAACAAGCATCATCTATTATAGTCAAGAAGTACTTTTCAATTAAGACTTCGGAAAGATTAACTTTATACACATTACCTTTCCAAAAACCTTCAAATAACAATGATTTTCCATTTTAACATATGCAAAATACTTGTCTTTTTCAAAGATTACTTTATGCCCTTTATCACAAAGTTGACCAATACTTAGTAGATTGTGCTTCAAGCCTTTAACAAGATAAACATTCTCAATAGGATAGAGAGAAATACTAACTGTACCCTAAACAATGATTCGACCCTTTTCCATTGTCTCCAAGCATAACATATCCTTTCTCCTTCCATATTAGATTAGTGAATAACGAAGCGTTTCCAATCATGTGACTAGTGCAACCACTATCTAAATACTATGTCCCATAATGATTTGCTTCACATTCTTGGATTTATCAAAATAGATTAAACTTGTTTACCAACCTAGCAAAGCTTAGGTCCTTTATAAATCAAGTTCGTGTTTTGGTCATTTGCTTGAGATTTTTATAAAAGTAATGCTTTTCTATATGACTTACCTCATTACAAAAAAATCATGCATAGGATAAGAAATAACTATACCTGCTTCCCCTTTACTTGTCTTTCCTTGTATAGAGGGTACCTTCTACTATATCTTCTACTTACTACGCTTTTCCTTCTATCAGTAGCTTAAGTCATTAGCTTCATTTGCTTTTCATTCATAGCATTCATGAATACAGTTTTAGATGAGGTTTTTGAACATTGACTATCTTCATATCCTAGGCCCATCTTACATTAATCTATTCTTTGACTATACAATAACATTTCTAGTTTCTTATGACTTTCATCAAATTTCATAAAAATTGATTTTATCGAATGAGATAGTTCTTCAACTCTAGTTTTTAAACTGTTAATCCATCCTTCATAGTTAAATTTTCCTTAGAAAAATCCTTTTTTTTTTATCTTGTAACTTTATTTTCAAATTTAAGTGACTCTATCTCACTTGCCAAAATCTTATGTATTTGTGTTAATGCCTCCTTTTCGTTTTTTAATGGTCAAATCTCATTGTCTAACTTTACAATTTTGGTATTGGATTTAGCTAAGGCATTTAATGCTCTTTCTATTTCTAAGAATCAATCTCTAATTCTAAGTTTACCTCAAAGAAGGCCATCAAACATAAGTTTGCTTCATCTCCTTCCTCTTCATAGGATTCCTCATTCTCTGTTTCTGATTCATCTAAATCGCTCTTGGTAGCCAGTAATACTTTCCTTTTCTTCTTGAAATTTTCCATCTTCTTTATGAGAACAAGAAACTTGTATTTTATGTGTCCTAGCTTCTTACACTCATAATAAGTAAGTTCCTTCTTTTCTTTCTTCTCCTTCTTATGTTCCTCTCTATATCCCTTACCTACATCACCAAATGGCTTTTAGACTTATATTTTCTTGAACTTAAACCTCTCTTACCTTTTAATCTTAAAATTCAACTAAGAAATCTTTATAGAAGGGTAGCATCTCCTTCTTCATCACTAGACTGCTCATCATGTGAATCTATATCAATTTACCTTGCTTTGAATGCTAGAGTCTTCTTCTTTAGATCTTGCTCATCTTCGTTGCTTTGACAATCACTTATAGGCCACTAACTTGCTCTTCCATTGTAATAGTTATAGCTTGCTTATGTTGTAAGCTTCTTCAATAGTAGCCTTTTTCACATCCCAAACTCTAGGGAGTACGTGCAACACTTTCCTCACAACGTCAACTTCATCATTTTTTTTCCAAGTGATGATAGCTCATTTCTTATAGCTTTGAGCCTACCGAAAATGTCCTTAAGTTTTTCTCTTGGTTATAACCTGAAACACTCATACTCTTGCGAAAGTGAATTAATATGTGTTTCTTTAATAGTGCTAGTTCCTGAATGTCTTTCACAAAGTGTATCCTAAATATCTTTAACAATTTTGCATCAAGATATTAAGTAAAATTGAGATGGAGATATTGTAAAGAGTAAGAAATTCTTAGCCTTGTCATTTACACCAGCTTTTCTCTTGTCATCTTCAATAGTTACCTTCCCTCTAATCTGGATGTCTCTAAATTCTATAATATCCCATGACTTATAGCCTGCAGTAAGAACATAAGTCTCCAATCCGTATTTCTAATAAGCAAAGTTATTGCCATCAAAGTAAGGAATCTTGTTAGTTGGGATAGTCAAATTAGTTTTTGCCATAGGTTCTTATACTTAATATGATATTAAAGCCCTTGCTATAACACCAATTGCTAGTCCCATTTAATAATCAAGAAGGGAGGTGAATTGATTGTTATAAACTGTTTGAAAATAAAAATTTAGGATATTAAAATAAAAATCCTGTCAAGATTTGTTGATAGCAAAAATACTTTGACAACCAAACTTCAAGAATAATAAAACAATAACTAAAATAGATAAGATAAGAAGATCATGTATAGGATTTTATTAAGGTTCTACCTTGTACGTTAATCCTCTATTCCAACTCTACTGTTAGGGGTCCAATTACTTTCATCGGTTGTTCCACTATATCAATTCAATCAAACTTTAAAAGAGAGTACACAAGTAAGCCTTCTTAACCTTTACAATCAACTGCCCTATTTCGTTAGCCTCTACACTAAACTAAACATAGGCTATAGTATACTTCTATCTCTTTCAAAGTTACAATCACAAATACATAAACAAGAATTTAAATATCAAAAGAGAAAATTATAATTCTTAGAAGTTTAATTCTAATGACGTAATGAGTATGCTATTGTTCTTTTCTTTTTCTTTCATCGTTCAGTGTATTTTGAAGTCTAAAACCCCTAAAATTTATAACTTGTTTTCCATCATTCAAATGTTTGATATTTTGCTATAATTTTGGTATATGTTATGATCCTTGGATTTAGACCAGATCTCATCATCCTTATTAGTGTTTACCTTTGATCGTTTGATCTTTATTAGAATAAGTAAGGTGATCTCTATCCAAGTGAAGTTAGTTATAATTTGAGATGATCCCCAAAGATATTAATCTTACTTAAGTGGAATCTAAATATAATTAACTAGTTAAGCTAGGTCCTCTATCTTCAAAGCTTCTACTTATCCTTTTACAACTTGCAACAATTTGTTAGAAATTTGTTGTGTGAACCTTCAACCAAAGCTTCTACACTACTCTAATACTTCTCAAGTTCAAAAACATTTACCTGAACTTCTACTACATCTTTTCAGACTTTTTTTTTTCTATCTCCTTCAATTTATAACTCCTATTGGATCTTCTATTGTTCTTCTTGCAGGTATCCTTGATAGTTCAACAAAAGCTTCTACAATTCTTCCATTTTTTAAATTTAGCACTATTAACCTTCTGCCTAACCTTTTACTACCATGTTATATTGCATATTTATCCTTTTACATGCCATTTGAAGCTTCTTCTAAAACTTCTACATGCAAACCTTTTCTTGAAACTCCTTAAGTATAAACTTTTTATTAAAGGTTCTATAACATATATCCTACAGCAAAAATCTTACACAAACCCAAACTAAACAGTCCTTGTTATCGTCAAAACTAAATTAGAGAGAACCTAACAATGACACATTTTGAAATGGGTCATGTTACTGCTTCTAATACAACAATTTACGTTGATGTGTCTCTTTTTTTCCCATCACAAAAGGTCAAAATTTTTGTAGTGTCATAAGGAAGAAGTGGCAATTATCTTAAGAACACAAGTTGTCATATAGAATTTCAGTTATTCTAAGGAATGTCAATTGTCTTAAGAAACATCAATCACCTTAAAGAGTATTAGTGGTATCAGTTATCTTAAGGAATAATAGCTACTCTAAGGGACATAATTTATACAAAAGAACATCGGTTATCAACATCAGTTATCCTAAGAAATATCAGTTCTGCCAAGGAATGGTAAATATTCTAAGTTAAGGGCTACCATTAGCCTTAGCATCCTAACCAAAACCCATAATGTGACTCTAATTAAACCCCATAAGGAGAACCTAAATTAAAATTCATAAAATGATCAAATCAAAATCCATGTAGGAATAGGGAAAAAGGAAAAAAAAAAAACTCAATTAACAAAAATTATAATTCAACTAAGCAAATCGATTAATCAAAGACGGTAAAGTCGTACTTAAAGCATCTCAAAGTTTCTTAACCCAAAACAGTATGCTTTTGCAATTTTTTTAGTTGACAGCAATCATACATAATTTTTTTTTTCTTTATTTATTTTTCTTATTATCTCTTGATAGTCACATCTTAAAATAGAACATTAAATGGCTAGGTTAAATAGCAACCATCATACCTATAATTGCTTTGATAAGCAATAAGACTATGACATCTAAAGATATATTAAAAATGTAATATTACTTGGTTTAGTTAATTCTAATATTGCCTCCTTGAACCAAGTCATCAAATTTTGACATGCTAAGCATTTTCTTCAACTTCAAAAATAGATTCACTTTTAGTAACTTTGTAAATATATCTGCAATTTGCTCTGCAGATGAGTAAAACTCAATCACAATCTAATTGCCCTTCACTAAGTCTTGAGTTGATGTTATTGGTCTCGTGTAAGATATCAAGAGAGGAAGTAAATTGATATCTTTAGTAAATCTGAAAACTTTTTTGAGTTAAATTAAAAAAATTCCTCTTAATAACTTAAGTTGGAGAATACTAGTACTTTAATAATTTAATGTACAAGGATAACAATACAAATAAACAACTTATAGTAAAAAGATAAAGAGGAGAAAATCAAGCTTAAGATTTAAAGAGCTTCGACCTTATGCCTATTGCTCTCTTCTAACTGTACTGCCGGTGACCTAGTCTTCCTTACCGATACCATTCCACTCGATCATCTATTTCAAAATCAAATCAAGAGAAGTTTACAAGTCTTTGCCATGCTTAGCCTTCACAACCCTCTACTCTACCTATTTAGCCTCTCTATAATTTAGGCTAACTACAAATCTACTAAGTATAAAACAAACTTCTCTCATAATACACAAACACTAGATTTTGTTTTCATGACACAAGTGAGAACTACAGTAAAGAATAGTATGTAATGATCACAATGGAAGTGTACTTTTCCTTCTTAGATCACTATCATATTTTGAACCTTTTTCTCTTATATATTTGAATCCTTCAATAGCTAGACCTCTAATATTTTTAACCAACTTATCAATGTTCAAGAAAGAATTCCCGATATTTTGAGAAAATCTTAGAATTTAAATTTGAATATTATCTTATCTCATTCATACTTCCCTAATGGATATGCTTTGTTCAACAACTTTAAGTGATCTTTAAATTTGATATCCCTGATTTTTTGAGATTAGCTTAATCCTTTTACCATTTCAAAATATTATCTTAATGAATATTATTTAAATAACTTTGAAATCAGTTTCCTTCGAAATCACCGTGGACCTAAATTCCAACTTTAGTAAAATGAGATTAAGCATATTTCTCAAATACACCCAATCTAATGAAGCTAGGTGTTGTACATTGTGAATGATCTATTATTCTAACATTCTTTTAGTTCAACCTTCTGAATGAACTTTTCAATACCTTTCAATGTTTTATCTCATGTGTTTTCAAAGTCTCTAAATTACTGTCTGAAATACTATATTAACTCCTCTTATATAAGCCTCTAAATAGTTGTCTGAATACTTTTTGAGTTAATTCTTTTTCAATGTTTCACACCTTTTTGAATAAGTCTCTGAATAAAAAACTTAATTTCAAATGAAATGTCAGAATACCTGAACACTTATCGGTACATTAGTATTCCTCTTTCTATTATCATCAAAATTCACTAGAAAACCTAATATTCTCCTACTTTTTTATGATAACAAAATACTTATATATATCCAAAAACATGTACTGCAAAATCATGTTTAAAAAATTTTCAAGAAAAACACCCATCACACATTACATCAATCTTAGCAACAAAAAATAAAATAAAATAAAAGAAAACAAAAGAAAAATTATTGTAAGTTATGTTAGTTGTTGTCATAAGATTACATGTTTTTTTACCTTTCTCCCCTTTTTTATTATCAACAAAGAACATTAAAAAAACCCCCCCTTATTGTTTATAACTAGACATCATATGATTTAAATTAGAAATTGAAATAGATCTTCATTAATATGAAGAGAGTATAGAAACATAGTCTTTTGATTAGATTAAATAGAACCCAACAACCGACATGATAACTAGAGAAATCATAACAATCCATAACTACTAACAACTTTTAAAATCGAGTTTCTAGACACAAGAGTTATTTGTTGATTCTTCTTGTCTTCTTTCTAGCATAGAGATTGATCCTGCTAGAGTAGATGATAGTTAGCTTGTTAAAAGTTAGATTTAAATCAAGAGTTTGGTGAAAACTAGTGGTTGGTTCACCATCCTTGATTGGAGTTGGAGTGGAATGAGATGGATCTATAGCATTATCATCCTTATTGGATCCTATAAAGATAATGTATGTAGTTCCTTTAGGAGTAGATTAAAGGTAGGTTGAGGTTCTGCGTCAATCTTGGTTGCATGTACTACTTTTATAACCCAATCTTTGAACATATTCTTCATGCTTGAAATTTGATCCTTAACCAGTTTGCTAACAACCTCCTTAATTCCTTTAGATAGTTGTTTCATAAGAAATGAACTTTCACCTTGCTTAGAGGTTAGAATATCTAAATCCATACTTTCTAAATCACTATCTAAAAGAGATCCAGTCACTTCTCTAAACTTAATCTCACCAATTCTCTTAACAACTTTCCCTTTCTTCCTATAATCCTTGGTAATAGGTTATTTACCTCTCTTCCTCTTAAGACTTCCAATTTGTTTCTCAACATCCTTTCCTTCAATGATTATTACTTTCTTCCTAATATTCAAAGGGTATACATATACTCCTCTAATGAAAAAGTGCTACATCTTGTCAAAAACATAAATACCCATCTATTTAAAGATCCCTTGTCCCAGTTTAGTAGGATAAAAAGGATCAGTTGTTTCCTTTGGAATCTTAAGTTTCTTAAACTTAAAGAGAACCATCAGTAAATTTCCATATGCTTTAATTTCTCTATGTTGCTAGAAATGCCTCATTTAGATGTTCACTAAATCTACATTCTTCCTACCCAGCATTGCCAAAATTATTAAAGCATCCTCTCTAATCACAAAAGTTGAGTTACCCTTTCTTAGAAGAATAAAAGCATTTACAACTTTGTGTAAAATTTGGATGAGTAGCTCAAATTCAATGCTAAATACATCTCTACCAACACCCAGTTCTACTCCATCATTCAACTCAATAAACACATTCTCCATAGCTAATTCCATCAAATCCTCATCCTCCTTGGTTTCTTTAATTCTAGAACACTTAATGAAATCTTGTTTAGATATTTCAATTTTTTGATTCAATACAAGTGATCTCCATGCATCTCAATTTCTATTATCTAATATTCTATAAAACTTATCAACTAATTCTCCATGCACTACTCCCCTTAGATTACTTACACTTCACAAACCAACATTATCAAAATTCACTCCAATAAAAAACCATTTTTCTAAAAGAACTCAAAATCTAAGAAAGTTTCTTTGATTAAAACACTCTTACCTTTCATTGAGTACCTTTTCTTATGTTTATCTTGTTGCTTAGAAGATGATTTCTTTTGTTTGATAACCATCTAAGACTTCTGTATAGGTTTTGGTTAAGTTGCTTTAGTCCTTCATACAAGTTTCTTGGCTTCATGCTCAGGATGTTGCTCAAATGATTAAGAGCCTTGCTTAGGAGTTTCTTTAAACTCATCTAAAGAACATAATTTTTCTATTTCAACTAATTCTTTAGATAAAGAAGATGTGCCCAACTTTTGAGAATCTTGAAGAATTTTTAGAGAGGCTTCTTGATTGAGTCTAAAAGGTGGTTTAAAAGGGTTTATTTAGGTTACCTTTTGAACTAGTTCGTCTGAAGTTTCATCATGGAGCTTTAGGGCTTAGGTTTTCTTAAACATTTCTTGTTGAAGTTTGTTTCATTAAGTGGAGTGGGGTTCCAAAGGGTTGATATCAATATGGGTCTCTTGTTCAGTGAGATCAACAAGGTTCTCTAATGTATTGCTCAACATGGTTTTAAGACCTTGAGTATCAATGCCATTCAATCTTCTTAGTGACATGAAAGTTTTGAGAGGGAGAGTTTAAGAAGGTAAAGAGTTAAAAAAAATGAAGAAGAGGAAGTCGAATGGGTTGGTTCCTTTATACTCGAAAAAGAAAACAAACTAACAAATACAAGCTGCTTGCATAGGTTATCTTGTTAGTCCCATAAGTGAGATATTTTTGGACCCATTACTAAACCTTTTTACATATGATATGTACAATCTAATTTTCATGGGAAATTTTAATTAAATGATCCTTATGTTAACCAAAAGGGTTACAAACTCCAATTTCATTACAAATAAATATAATTTTATCCAATGGTTTTGTAAATATATATATATATATATATGCAAATTGATAATTAGTAGGTAGAAATTCAACAATAACATCATTATTTGCTACATGATCATGAATAAAATGATACCTAATTTTTATATATTTTGATCTCGAATGATGAACTTGATAGGTATATTTCTATAATTAAGTCCATAATCATTCAATTGTTGTTTTAAACAAAGTATCTAAGTGTGATAGCTACTAATAGAAACATATTCCACTTGCACAATCGAGAAGGCAATAAAATTTTGTTTTTTAAATGACAAAGAAATTAATTTGTCCCCTAAGAATTAGCAAGTACCCGAAGTACTTTTCTTATCTACTTTGCAACTTGTATAATCAACATCTAAATTTCTTTTAAGATCAAAATTTTGACTTTTAGGATACCAAATTCCTAATTTTGTAGTGCCTTTTATATACTTAAAAATATTTTTAACTGCAATTAGGTACATTTCTGTTGGTGAACTTTGAAATTGAGCACAAACATAAGTACTGAATAGAATGTCAAGATAGAGACTATTAAATAAAGTAAAGATCCAATTAAACTTTGATATAATTTTTCATTTATCTTTTTTTACCATTACCTATGATGTCAAGCTTTGTTGAAGTACTCATTGGAATAGAAGAATCTTTTGTGCTGTCAAAACCTAACTTCTTCAATATTTGTTTAGTGTACTTTTATTGATAAATGAATATTCCATTCTCGGTTTGTTTGATCTATAATCCTAAGAAGAAGTTTAACTCTCTCATGAGTAACATCTCAAATTGAGCCGTATCATTCTTGAAAATTCTTAACAATATCTTTCATTAGTTACACCAAAAACAATATCATCAACATAAATTTGTATAACCAACATATCTTTTTTGTAATGTTTCAAAAATAATGCAATATCAACTTTTCCTCTTTGAAATCCATTCTTAATTAAGAATTTACTTAATCTCTATTACTAAGCATAAGGAGTTTGTTTAAGACCATCTAGGGCATTTTTAAGTTTATACACATAATAAGATTTAAATGGATCTTTGAACCTTGGGGAGTTACTTAACATATACTTCTTCTTTTATGAAATCATTCAAAAAAGCACTCTTAACATCCATCTAATATAATTTAAATAAGCAAATATAAGGAGTAATCTTATGGCTTTTAGTCCAACTACAGGAACATATGTTTCATCATAGTCTATTTCTTTTTCTTAAGAGTATCCTTTAGCAACTAAATAAGCTTTATTTCTATCTATTTTTCCTTATTCATCCAACTTACTTTTGAAAACCCACTCAGTAACTATAATAGATTTATCCTTAGGTCTTGGTACTAAGTTCTACACTTGATTTCCCTAAAATTGACTAAGTTCATCTTGCATGGCTTTAATCTAATTATTATCATTTAAGGCCTCATCAATTAAGCTAGGTTTAACTTCAAAAACTAAAGTAAGTTATTTTCAAAATTCTATAAGCTTGATCTAATTCTAATCCCAAATCTAACATTACCAATCACAAGTTCAAGAGGATGATCCGCTTTAAATCTAAGTTTTGAAGGTGGTGTATAAAAATGTTTAGACATTTCTAACTTACAAACTAGTGGAGTTTCAACAAACTTGTTAGTTTCTAATGATCCTTTTAATGCTAGTTTTGTTTTAAAAGCTTTAGGCATTTTTAAAGTTTCTGATGAACCTTTTAATTGAGGTTCTATCTTACCGTCTAAATCATATTATGTAGAACTCTCCTTATTTATGGTAAAGGGAAGTTCATCATCTAATTCTTCATTACCTATTTCTTCAACAAACCTAACATTTATTAATTCTTCTACTACTTTTGTCACTTTATTAGATACTCGATATACCTTTAAGTTTAGGATTAGTCTAGAAAGATGGTTTTATCAGCTCTTTCTTCAAATTTTCCCAATATTTTTCCTATTTTCTTTATAAAACACTTGTAACCAAATATGTGAAAAATATAAAACAATAGGTTTTTTTCCTTTATACTACCTATAAACAGTTTCATTTGTCGGTGGCCTAATATATACTCAATTTATAATGCAACTTGCTATTGATGCTGCTTTTGCCCAAAGATAATCAACCACCCCATTCTTATTAAGTAATGCTCTCATCATTTCTTGGATAGTCATATTTTTACGTTCAACTACTCTATTTTGTTGTGAAGTATGAGGTATAGAAATATTATGAGTGATGCCCTTTTTTTTTCACAAAAGAAGATAAAATCAACATTTTCAAATTCCTTTCCATGATCAGTTTGAAAACTAATTATGGAGAGGCTTTTCTTATTTTGAACTCTTCTAAAAAATACTTCAAAACTTTTTAAAAGCATTGCTTTTATGATGTAAGAACATGATCTAAGTAAATCTCGAGAAGTTATCTACTATAATAAGTTCATACTTATTTCCTCCAAGACCTAGAATTTGAGTTAGACCAAATAAATCTAAATGCAACAACACCAAGGTCTCTGAGTGGATATGATCTCCTTGCTTTTGTGGGTTGAAGAACTCATCTTATTTTTTAAACAAGCAACACAACGTGTATTTTCATGGACATTCAATTTTTGTAATCCCTCTACTAAATTCATTTTAGATAGTCACTCAAGTTGAGGAAAATTCACATGAACTAACCTTTTGTGCCTAAGTGTAGTATTATCATTCATAAGGATAAAACAACTTTTCGATTTAATTAAGTAAATATTCTTCTTTCTAAATCCTTCAAATAATTTCATGCCATCTTTATCAAAAAACAATACATTTGTTATGTTTAAAAATTATTCTATAACCTTTATCACACAATTGACTTATACTTAGTAAATTATGTCTCAAACCTTTAACTAATGAGACAATTTCTATTGTGTATGGTGCCAAACCAATTGTACCTACCGAAATTATTTTACCTTTACCATTGTCTCTGAATTTCACATATCCTTCTTCTTTCCATTCCAAAATTGTTAACAATGAAGCATCACCTATCATGTGTCTCAAGCATCCATTGTTGAGACATCGTGTCCCTTTGAGCTTAGCTTTATGTTCTTGCCCCAGCACAATATAATCAAATTTGTTTATGAAACTAGCAAAGCTTAGGTTCATGAACATTTAAGCTCAATTTTTCAGTTAAAGCTTGATTATTGCTAAGCTTAGATTTTTTGAAGAACCAATATTTCTCTATTTGACCTAGTCTATTACAAAAATAATAATAATAATAATAAGCATAAGTTTTTTGTTGATTATACCTATCACTTACTTTTTTTCTTTGTCCTTGATTCGGGTATTTTTTGACATATACTTTGTGCAACCTTCTATTGTACTCTCTAAAAGGATAATTTTTCGTTGTTTCAAGAATACTATCTTCTAACAGGTTCAAATGCTTTACCTTTATCTTTTTCATTGACTATTTCCTTATTTTTATTTTTTGTTCTAACAAACATTATTTCACTTTTTGTTTTAGAAGATTCTCCAAATTCATAATCGAGTCCAAATTTCTAATTATCAATTCTTTGACTACAGATTAGCATCTGTAATTTCTTATCACTTTCATCAAACTTTTGGAAAGTGTTTTTTATTGACTTTAATAAATCTTTCACACAATTTTTCAAACTTTTAATTTCTTCTTTTAATATTAGATTTTCATTAACTAAGGCTTCTTGAGCAATATGTAATCCTTCAAAATCATTTTTCAAGAAATCGTTTTCATCTACCAACAATTGATTTGTTCGATCGAGAACTTATTTTCTTCTTTTAATGTCTTTAACTTAGATTCAAGCTTAGAAATCTTATCATTTGCTTCAAGAGAGCCTTGAGTATTTATTGATTTCAACAAATATTTCGTTAGGTACTTCTATATCAAAGTCAAAGTCGATTTTAGAATCTACCTTTTCGATAGTGCCATGAGACATAAATTGGCTTCGTCACAATCTTTTGAACTCTCTAACTTAGTCTCTAAATCTTCCAAATCACTCTACGTAGCCATCAAAGACTTGCACTTCCTTTTGTATTTATCCATCTTCTTGATTAGCATAGGACATTCATGCTTGATGTGCCTTAGCTTTTCACATCCATAGCTCGTTATTTCCTTTTGTCTTTTTCTCCTCCTTTTCCTTAATTGATTTACTTGCATCACTGCTTCAATTTTTATTAAAGGAAAATCTTTTAGTGAAAGTTTTTTTATGTTTCTTCTTTAGCCATTTGTTGAGTTTCCTGATTAAAAGGGTTACATCTTTGCCATCTTCTTCAAATGAATCTTCAAATTTAAAATCAACATCTACTTCTTTAGCCTTAAGTGCTATAGCATTTTTCTTTGTATCCTCTAAAGCACTCTCTAATTTAAGAAAATCAATTTAATATGCTACTAATTTGCTACATAATTGGCTCAATGTTAGTCTTTTCAAGTCATAAGCCTCTTGAATAGAGTTTTCTTGGCATTCTAAACTTTGGGAATAATTCTCAGCATCTTATATACCATATCTACATCACTAATAGTTTTGCCAAGAGAGGACAACTCATTAGTTATAATAGCAAATCTACTAAAAGAATCCTTAATTTCTTCACCATGAAGAATTTAAAAAATTTCATATTACTAAACTAGTAAGCTGATTCTCATGTCCTTGATTGTCTTAATACCTTCATAAGTCTTCACCAAAGTGTCCCAAATGTCCTTAGTTGTAGCACAAGACGTAATTAGATAAAATTTTGAACATATAGTAGTACTCAAAAGTAAATTTTTAGCATTTGAGTTATGTGAACCCCTAAAATTTTCAATCTAGCTTTTGAAATAGACTTGAGTATATCAGACAATTTAGGAGTCGACAAGGCTAACGAAAGAGAAAACCCTAAAAGAATTAATTAATCGCGTAAGAAACTTTTCTACCCTAAATGCATCTAAATGATAAAGATTCCATTCAAAAGTGATAGAATCCCTAAAATGGTCACTTTAAAGACATATGTGCACTAATTCAACATAATAAACCTTAAAACTCTAAGTGAAAATATAACCCTCACATTTTGCCAAATCATTAGAAAAAGATTGTAAATGACTTTCAATCATGCATATATGTGTTGAATCCTCAAGTAGTCCTTTAGAAACTAAGATAATGAATCATAGCTTACATTTATTTCTTAAGAATATGATTAAGATAGTCTTACTTAGAGTTAAAGGTATAGTTAAAGATTAGGTTACATGTAGTGAACTTTAATACTCGAATTAGTACTTTTTTGCACTTTTTATCCAAAGTAGTCTATCAAATGAGATATATAGGCTATAAAGACCTAAAGGAAGACCTCATTAACCATGTTTACTAATCAATTCACCAAATACCTCATTTCCTTCATTGCTCCCTTAATTTCTCTTAATTACTATATTATGTGCACAAATTTACATATGCTTAAGGAAAGTTGACCAAGTCAACACATATTGACCAAGGTCAAAGGGTTAACCAAGTCAACACATGTTGACTAAAGTCAACAATTTGAAAATTCAACAAAAGACACTAAAAGATAAAGAAAATATCCACTCCTTCATGATGGCTTCTCTTATCTTTTCTTTTGATTTTTCTCTTCTTTTCTTTCTCCTTAAGAGTTGCCGTCCACTTATTCTTCATCTTGACCCTACTATTTGTTGTCTTCCATAATGAAAACAAGACAAAAGAAACAAAACAAAAATCATCCTTCAATGTCGTGAGCTTCTTCTTCCTCTTTCACTTTCATAACTTCTCCTTTTATCTCCATAATTCCAACACAACTAAAGGTATGTACTTAAGTTACTTTATGTTGCTTTCTATTCTTCATTAGTTAGTTAATTACATAGATTAGACAATTAGCTATGTGAAAAGTATGATCTTGAAGAAGAGGGCACAAAGTTCCCATCTTTAAGTGTAGAAATCTAGGAATCATAAAGAAGAAGAAAGCAAAACATGAATATGTGCTCAAAGAATATGTATATGAGGTAAACCGAAAAGAAGAGAAGCATGAGAAGTATGGTACATGAGTATTTTTCATGTACATAACCTAAATTAAAACAAAACCTAACTATACATACTTAGACTACACTAATTACACACTTAAAAACAGAAAAGGATGGAATTAAGAAGCTTTTCTTAAGGAAAAGATTAGGCATACGAATTTTTGTATAAAAATACGTATCCAACCGTATAGGTATATGAGTATGTATACATGGATAAATACGGTATAAACTTAAGTAGATGTATAAATATATATATGTATAAGGTATATGTACATAAGTATAAAGGAATGAATCAAATGTACATAAAACATGTACATATGACATAAGCATGAGGAGAAGCTTATGTAATTACATAATGAAGTAAGTGATGAGGTAAGCATATGATGACATAAGCCATGACATAAGTAAGTGATGACATAAGCAATGACCTAAGCAATTGATGATATATGCGATGACATAAGCGTAGATTATAAACTAAGAAAAGAAGAAAAGTGTATCATAATTAGGAACCTAAATTAGTAAACCCTAATACACTTTCTAAAACGGATTATACTTAATTAAGTACATGAATTAGTAATAGCAAAGTAAAATCCTCTAAGTATAAAGATTTAAGGGTTAAATAACTCATTAAGTCTCATTAAGTATAAACAAAATATAAAACTCTAAGTAATAAGAGCAATTAAGTGTTCATAGTTAAAAATTTCTCTAAATTTAGTTTATATCGTAAAACACGGGTCATAAGGTCCAAAACGGACATCACCGTATGAACATGCATCCGAAAACGATGAAAAACAACTATAAATACGTAAATATTGAAAATAGAATGAAAAAGTTACGTACGATTAGCAATTATGTTTAATCGAATAAGGGCTAATAGTAATCTAAGTAGAATTAGGTAGATAGATATCCATAACCATTAGTTGAGTTAACTACTTATTATCCTTGTTATCTCGTAATAATCAAGTGGTCCCGACGAGGGCGAGGATCTCCCGATCGATTGTTCCGACTAGGGCGAGTCGTCATAGTCAAGTGAGTACTCTCGATGACTCCATACTTGTTTGTGCTTATATTTAGTGCACTTAAATTGAATACTAATAACTTGATGCATGGGATTTCGGGATATGCGTATGCTTGATATTAATTGATTGTTGTAAGAAATATTGTTAAATACGATAATTGATGATTTGATGGTATGATTGATTTTTATATGATTTGGATAGTTTGTTGATATTGATTTATATAGTTTGTTGATATTGATTTATCACCTCATAATTTGACCTAATTATATTTGGCTTATCTTAAATTAAAAAAATCATGCATTATCCATGTATTACATTTACTTATTCTGGTCGTCACTTCATGAGGAAATAAAGAGAGGCCTTGCGAGGGCTGTTTATATATATTAAAGTATTTATGTACGGAGTACTCGTACAACATGACCTTACTTGAACCTACAGGCTTACTAGGCGATGGAGACGCCAACCGTATGGCTGAGGGTCGAGTCTAGAGATCTCCGTTGTAGGGTGTAAGTGTGAATTGCGGAGGCCACCTTACCGCTAGGCCTGGGACTTTGTGAACTACTGGATTTTTAGAAATGGAAACGTAGTTTTTTGTGAAATAAGAAATTCAAAGTTATGGGTAAAAACCCAGGTGCTAGAGCCTGATCGTGATTAGTGCCGATGAATCTCCAACCCTTATCTCGGAGGGAGTTAAAATCTGATATTATATGCAGTACCGGTCAACTGCATATATTGTTTGGCATACTGCGTGTGCATGCATTCATATGGTTGTAACAATTTGTTTGATAACTTGTTTGTCAATATGGTATGAAGGATAGCTCACTAAGCTCTTGTAGCTTATTCCCCAATAGTCTTTTTTTTTGCAGGTTTACATACGATGGGATTGGGATAAGTCTCGAGTGCTGAGTGCAAGATGAAGATATGTACATTAGTGTTAGAATTAGTTGAGATCTTTATAAGTGATACATAAACACTCTTTGTAGAAAATATTCACATGTTAGAATTTAATATGATTTAATTTTTCCTACAAGTTTATAATGTAGGTATATCTGTCTTATTATTTGGTAGGGGATACCGATTCTCTACGGTTCTGAGGAACTGTGTGCTATCGGACTTCCATAGTTATTATATATTATATCATGTTACAATAAATTAATTACTTGAAAATCATTAATCTTAGTGATTTATTATTTAGAGCCTTACAATCTCTGACTTGTAAGACGGTTTTCATATCATGAGTGCACACATGTTATGGAAATTCTAGGTAATCCTACTAGGCCCCCTTTAGGGTCCTGACAAGTTATGTTCAACTTTAGTGATATCCTCATTTGTAGTGATAATGGATGGGACCATGAGATATCCTATTGAAATGATTTGTTAGGCCTGATAGTTAGATGTCTTCACATAAGTCTGTAACTTGAATTTTTAGTAAGGAAAATTAGTTCCATAAATAAAAAAGTAGAGCCTTACCAAGCTAAACTGTTCAACTATCACTTAATATGCACATTATCTTAAAATCTAAATAATATTAAAGGATAACTCTAATACCAAATGTTAGTCTATTGTAATATATCAAGGGAGAGTTGAATTGATATCTTTACTAAATTTGAAAAGTTTTTTGGGTTAAATTAAAAACACTCCTCTTAATAACTTAAGTTGGTGAATAGTGGTATTTTAATAATTTAATGCACACGGATAACAACACAAATAAAAAACTTATAGTAAAAAGATAGGGAGAAGAAAATCAAGCTCAAGATTTGAAGAGCTTTGGCCTTATACTTACTACTCTCTCCTAACTCTACTATTGGAGACCTGGTCTTTCTTACTAATGTTAGTCCCTTTGATCCACTATTTCAAAATCAAATCAAGAGAAGTTTACAAGTCTTTGCCACACTTGACCTTCACAACTTTCTACTTTGCTTATCTAATCTCTCTACAATCTAGGTTAATTATAGATCTATAGAGTACAAAACAACTTCATTTGCAATACACAAACACTAGATTTTGTTTTCAAGACACAAATGAGAAATACAATAATATTCTCAAATGATTTAGTACAAGAACAACAATGAAGAATGTTAAATATAAAGCCTTAGTTCAACTCTTTGAAGAAGTTTCTAAGATGTGCCTTATAGTTTTCAAATAGTAAGCAATGATCACGATGGAAGTGTACTTTTCCCTTCCTAGATCACTATCATATTTTGAACCTTCTTCTCTTATACATTTGAATCCTTCAACAGCTAGACCTTTGATGTTTTTATCCAACTTATGTTTATCTAACCCTCAACATTCAAAGAAGAATTCTTAATATTTCAAGAAAATATTGGAATTTAAATTTGAATATGATCTTATCTCGGTCACACTTCCTTTATGGATATGCTTTGTTCAACAGCATCAAGTGATCTTTAAATTTGATATCCCTAATTTCTCAACAGTAGCTTAACCCTTAACCATTTTGAAATATTTTCTTAATGAATATTATTTAAATAACTTTTAAACCAGTTTCCTTTGAAATCTTCATGGATCTAAATTCCAACTTTCATGAGTTGAAATAGGATTAAGTATATTTCGCAAATACACCCAATCTAATAAAGCTAGGTCTTGTATATCATAAATGATCTACTATTATGATATTCTTCCAGCTCAACCTTCTAAATAGACTTTTAAAAACTTCCATTATTTCAGATCATGTGTTTTCAAAGTCTCTAAAGTATTTTATGAAATACTATACTAACTCCTGTTATACAAGCCTTTAAATAATTTTATGAATACCTTTTGAGTTCATTCTTTTTCAATGTTTCAAACCTTATGAATAAGTCTCTAAATAAAAACTTAATTCCAAATAAACATTCTAATGAACTGTTTAAATACCTACATACTTATTAGTACACTAGTATTCCTCTTTTTAGTCTCATCAGAATTTATGAGATAAATTAACAGAAGTCAATATGCTTGCTATACCTATGAAATGCATTTTTGCCAAAGTAATTATTGACTTATTGTTACAAAAATCGTAGGCTTAGCTTATCAATGTGGCAACTCATGAAGTATTCTTAGCAATCAAAATGCCTATGAAACACAACCTACTGCTACTATATACTCTACCTCTATTGTTGAGAGAGCTATTGCCTATTGTTTCTTGTATGACCAAGACAAAAATTCAGAAGAGAAAACTCTAGTCCTAAGATGAAAACAAAACTAGAAGTAATTTTTCACATCTCAACATCACCAGGCTAATCACTATTTGTATGGCCAACAAGATTCATACTATTAATACAATAATAAAAAAATGCCATAATTAAACATACCTTCATTGTACTTCATGATACATTTAGCTAACTACCAATAAGATTGATGTAGAACCTCCATAAATATACTAACAATGCTAGCATAAGATATAATACTTATCAAATACTATAAGCTCCCAATTAACCTTTTGTATTTATTTCATCAACTTAGTCAGCATTGCCATATCTGACAAGCATCTACCTCTCTTTAGCTATAGTCAAAATTGGGTTACATGAATCTATCATCTTCAATGCATCACTAGTATACTTTTTCTAAGAAATAAAGATCCTAAAATCTATTCATTTTGCCACAATACAAAGGAAATATGACATTAATTCAAAATTTATCATCTCATACTTAGTAAGCATAGCCTCTTGGAACCTCATTAGCAAATTAGAATTATTGCCAACGAAAATTAGATCATCAACATGTATGAACATAATGATAAGATCACACTGCAACTTTGGTTTAACATATATGCTCATATGAACATCTTACGAAACTATGATAAACAAAATAAGAATCATTTCAAGCTATAGAAGGCCTTTTTCAATTTAAAAACCTTGTCTTCTTCCCCTTATTCACATAGCTAAGAGGTCGTTACATATATTTCCTCCTTAAGTACACCATTCAAAAACTCAAACCTAACATCCATTAGAATTTTTCAACTATTCTAAACAACAAGTGAAATAAGCAATCTAATAGTATCAAGTCTAGCAATAGGAGTAAAAACCTTAAAAAAGTCAACCCTTGGCTTTTGCTTGTAGGCCTTTGCAACCAAACATGCTATGAAGTGACCCACCTCTCCATCAAATTTGTGCTTAGTCATATATACCTATTAACACTAATTGGCTTCTTATCCTTAAAATGTGTAATAAGGTCTTAAGTTCCATTATTTTCAATAACATGAATTTCATCATTTATTACTTTCACCCAGCAATCATTATTGCTATCTTCATTAAATGACAAAGGATCACAATCTGCAAATAAGGCATAATGCACTACATCATCAAAATCTTCATTGAAAGAATTGCTAACATTACCAACCATATAATCCTCCAAATAAAAGGGCATCTTATGGTGTCTCTATGACCAACTAAAAGATTTTTTAAATGTAGGTTATACATTAGTATTTACATTAACGTTGTTTTCAACACTAATAATAGGAACTAAATGTGAAATTTTCTCTTCACTAGACCAATCCTAAACACCACCTTCATCAAAAGTGACATTATCTCTACAAACGATTACTTTTTTAGTTTTTGGATTATACAACTTATAATCCTTTGCCGTATGACTCTACCCAACAAAGATGTTCTATTCTACTCCATCATCAAGCTTCCTTAACTCAACAGATACTTAGACATAAGCAACACAACTAAACAACTTAAGCTATCCTATGCTAGGCTTTCTACCATTCCAAGATTCTTATGGGTTCTTATCATAAGCACCCATAATAAGATATCTATTCAAAATATAAATAGCACAAGTAATTACTTCTACCTAAAAGTACTTAGGCAAATTTTTGTTGAAGAGTGTACCTAGAAACTAATTGACGTTAAATACCATCTTTTGCAAGAAATTCATCACATAGTATATTTTGTACTCCTACTAGTTCTCAAAATTTTAACTCAGTACCCACCCAACCTTTCAACATAAGTTAAAAATAATTTCAAAGTATCACGTGCTTTAGATTGATGCTTCCAAAAATATTGAAATTATCAACGAAAATAATAAAATATTGCTACTACCAATGAGATCAACAAAGGTAATAAAATATTGCTACCACCAATGGAAGAAACCTCTACAAATCACAAATCTGAAAGGATAAGCTTAAGTGGCCTACTAGCTTTCTAAGCTTCATCTTTAGGAAGGACATTGAGGTGCTTCATACCAAATTGCAAAACTCACATGCTATTAGGTACACAAATAATAGGTAAGCCAAAAGCCTACTGTTTATGGGTAAGGAAAATCAATTACAAAAGCATGAAAATCAGATTCATCATAACTAAGATTCAAAGGAAATAAGCGATTTTAAGATATATTTACTTTTATTATCATCCGCTTAATAACATCATGAATTGTACAACCATGTCTACTAAACCATAAATCATAATTTTTCTTTGCTATCTATCTACACTTAAAAGATTCTGACTAACTTTAAAAGAATAAAACACTTCCAAAATATGATGGAGGGATATATCTTTCAACCACATGCCAACTTTACCTTTCCTACAAATGATATGTTATAATCATCACCTAGTTTTATCAAACTATGAAAAGTATCATCAAAATCAAGAAACAAATCCTTCCTGGAACTAGGATGATTACTACATCCTTTATCTAATAGCCACTAGCTATCATCAATAGCACTATTAGAACTAGCCATCAACAAAGTTTCAGTATTATCAATAACATTATCTATAACTTTTGCATGATAGTTCTTGTCATTCCCTCTCTTAGCACGGTAGTCTTTACTAACATAACCATATCTATTATATTTATAATATTAGATATGAACCTTGCACTCAACCTATTTATAACCATATCTCTTGCACTTGTAATAATAAATAAATAATTTACCACAATTTTGATTAGACCACATCTTTCTCTTTGCCTTTGATTAAGTAAAAAATTTCTATCACCTCTGTCTTTCCTTTAATTTGAACTACCTTGATTCACTAGCTCATTTTTCTCATTCCTAACATCTATCAAAGCTTTATAGGCTTGCTTATTTTTTACAACAGCCATTCCTTCTAATCGTAGTTCATGAGCCTTTAAAGATATATGTAACTCATCAATGGTCCTAGCAATGAGATCAGCTTTCCTCTCAACTATTGCCACAACATCAAATCTCTCTATCAATGTATAGAGGATTTTTTTCCATAACTTGAATATCTACAATAATGTTGTCATTTGCCACCATATCACTACATGTTTCCATGTGCATAACAAATAATCAGTAATATTCTCATTTTTTTCCTATTGATGCAATTCATACTTTCTCCTTAATATCTATAATTAAGTCTTCATAACCTATTCTACATCCTTATAGGATTGATTAAAAGTATTTCATACCTCTCTTGAAGACTTTGAATTGATAATTTTCTAAAATAATGGCAATTCAATGCATAAGAAAAAATAATAAATGGCCTAATCATCCTTAAGTTGATCACTACACATCCAACAAAGTGTAGAGTTTTTTTAGATTATTGAAATCATTCTCTACAACATCCCAAAGACCAACACTCCTAAAGAAAAGTTGCATTTGGGCTTTCTACTCATGTAAATTATTTTTCTCATCAAACTTCAGCAAAGGCAAATGCACTTTCTAATTGCTAACAACCATCACAAAATCTTCTAGCTCTAATAACAATTGAAGGGAAAAAAATTAACACAAATTATAATTCAATCAAGCAAATCAACTAATCAAAGAAGACAAAGTTGTGCTTATGGCATCATAAAGTTTCTTCACCCAAAACATTATGTTTTTGCAATTTTTAAAATTGATAGAACTCATACACTCTTTTTTTTACCCTTTTTTTATAATATTTTCTCTTAATATTCACAACTTAAAACAAAAACTTAATCACTAGGTCAAATAGTAATAGTTGCACCTATAATTGCGCTAATAAGTAATAAGGCTATGACACCTAAGGAAGTATTAAAAATGTAATATTACTTGGTATAATTAATTCTAATAATCCATGAGATGAGTCCATAAAAACTCGTAAAGTGAGTAAACTAGAGCCCAATCGTACAAAAATAGACAGTTCCACTTATCTTTATGGAAAAATGTTAACCAAACATTACTTATAAAGAGAGTTGTAGATTCCTACTTTTACTTTTTGTAATTTTAAGCTTTAAGCCTCATAAAAATTTTTAAGAGAACAAGATCAGAAAAATTGGAAAAACAAACAGAATCCAAAAAATTAAAGTTGAGCAAGGACATCTCCTAGGGTGAAAATTTTATTTCAAGAGGAAAAGTAAATTTTCATATTAAAAATAGTACATTAGGTTGAAGTTGCATATGCAATTTAATGGATATCTAGTTTTGAGTAAAAATCTAGTTTTCATTAAAATAAAAATATCTAAATCCAACTTACTTATTCTTAAAAGTATAAAACAATATCAATTGAAGTGAAATTTTGCTTCAAACAGTGTATCAATTAGCCATAATTAATTGTTTCAAATAAAAATTAATTTTAGTGCAAACCAAACTAGGAATGAATCAGGGCTCTAAGTTTCATTCAAAAACAAACAAACAAATAAATATATATATATATATATATATATACATATGTATACTGAACCTATAAGTCATGACATCAAATAGGTTTTATGAGAATTATTAAGACTAGGTACGATTTTAATGTGCAATTACATTTTAAGCCAATTTCAGTCCAAGCCCATTAGGATTAGATTTAAGTAAATGGGTTGATTTTAATGAGAAGCAATAGGGAGTACCTAAATCAGAGATCGTGAGATCGATCAAACCAATCCACCTTCGAGCTTTTTATTTTAGCTGGTACATAGGACACATGTGCCATACTTGCATATACATTGAGTAAGGAGCTCCATCTTCTTTCCAAAGTTGAATGAATTAACGAGATATGAGAGAGCATTTTTTATTTTTTTTCATTTGTTTCCATTTTGATTCATTTTTGTCCCTCCTTTTTATTTATCAAGTCAATTAAGATCATGACAAGCTTGAAACATTAATCAAATCATTTAAGATAATAAAAAAATCAATCAAAATCTTTTGTTCTTACTTTTCATGATCAAAATGAATTGAAATGATCATTAAAATGGAAAAATGAAATAGCAACCCTAGTGTAAAGGATAGTAATTCGATTTTTCTTGTAAATTAGGGCTCTTAGATCAAAATTAATTCCAAATCTATAAATAAAACTATCCTAACATCAATGATCATAAGATATTTGAATAGAAAAATTAAAAATAAGACAAAATTCATCTTTGTCTGTCTAAAAAAGCTAAGCCAAATAGCAAACTCTCTCTAGCATCATTTTTTTTTTCCAATTAAAAGTGATTGAATTTGATCAAAAGAATTGAATATTTACTACATAATCTTTAATTCTTCTCATTTAATTTAGCAGAAGCTCCTTAAAATTGACTTCAATTTGAGTTAATTCTTCTTTGGTTCAAGCTAAATCGCATACTTACTACTCGTTTTAACCACTACCACATGCATCAATTCATCAAGTTAAAGGAGGTAATCAAACCATTACCACCTAAATCATAAGTCAGATATACCCCCACATGCCAATGATTAGAGGTAGCCATGATTCAATTCAATATTACTCCCTTCTCAAAATCAAACCAAATCGACACGACTACTTTGATGCTTTAGTTAATATGGGCTTAAAGGAGTGTTTAAAAAGAGATAATAAAGCAATTCATAAGCATAGATGGCAAATGTGGAAAATTGATCACTTCCCCAAGATATATTTCAAATATGCTCCAAATTTTATGGAGAAGTTCTTGACCCAAATGTATACTAATTGTGGACATTACTTATCTAGTTAAGCTATTCCTACCTTATTCTCTTTTGACTCTATGGATTGGGCCTATACACCATAGGCTTAAGGGCCTAGTCTCTATGGGGCTATAAAGTGATAAGAGCTCAGCAAATGCCTTTTTGACCTAGTGAGCTAAGCTATTAGAATCTTGATTTACATTAAGGTCATCCATGATGCTAACAACTTGGTTCAGGCCATCATGAGGTCAACTAAATTCTAAGGAGCTTAACCATTGCTTTGAGTAGGTCAGTTGTAGGCGTCTTAGATCAGCCCATACAAAGGCCCATGTCTGAAATAGCCTATCAACTCTTATCCCCTACTTTCATTAGTTAAGGGCCAACATAGAAGGTAGGTTCTAAGTAGTGTTTACAAGAGCTAAGGCTAGTTATCGATTGAGCTGAAGTTTATGAGAAAGCTACTCTACTATGATGCTAACCATAAATTTGTTGCTTATACACCTGATGCAAATGTTGACCTCTAAACTCTTCACTCAAGTACAACTTAGGGGTTTATAAGGTCTAGCAAAAAGGGTTCTAATTGCTCAACTTAGCCAAGATGAGCTCATCTACCAGGAAGGCTAAATGGCAAACACTCTGATGCTCTGATCAAATATACTCTACTCTACTTAACCTTTTATCCCACTGCTAAACTCCCTAATGCCTCTTCATCTAATGTTGAGCATCTAGATACCAACCTGTCAAGCATTGAGGCAAAAGTCCCCATCACTTACCATCGAGCTCTTCAATCCCACTTTAATGAGTTGCTACCTCATTTAAGAACTTTGGCGATTTTCATTATAGCTCAATAGCTACACTGTAGCACCCCGCCATCTTTAGTACAGTCACATTCACAACATGCTACGTACTATATTCCTTTTTTACTTTTTGTCCCATTTACCCTTTTAGCAATATACTAAGTTCTTATTTCTATATTACTCTTTAATGTAATTATACATGTTTCTTTATTGCCTTAAGGATTTGCTATAAATAGTACCTTGTCTTTTGTAGCTGGAATCATTATCATATTGTTAATGAATATTCTACTTGTTGCTCTTACGAGACACCCTTCTTTAAGTACATCCTTTATACTCTTATCTAACTTTGCTGGTAGTTCGAGGTTAGTGGCAGGTAGACCTTAACTTTTGCTTGTGAGTCATATCAAGTAAGAGTTTAGCCATGTAGTATTCCTTGGTGAATTACATCTAGAGAATAGTTTCATGAAGCTACTATACAAGTTTGTCAACCCATTCCTTCCTCTTCAACAACTCAAAGGACCCACTGGTTACTTTTCCCTACGATAAGCCTTAATGATTAACTTAACTCCTAAGCACATCATATAATCCTGATATCGAGCTTAAGGTTATAATTGAAAGCTAAGTGTTGTGATAGTTATTTCTTAAGGTAGCTCTCATGCTCTACTATACTATGTTCTCTATTCCAAAAATAGAAGAAGTTATTAAAGTCGCTATGTGTTATAACTTCTAGCAAGTATTGAGTGGAATCTTCTATTAAGCAGTGAAATTCTTGAAGTCCTGTTTTAAGAATGCAAACCATAATGTACAAAGAGAGATAGGTGATGTTGAGAGTGAGGCCCTTAGTTGAGGACATGCTGATCAACAAACTCCACAAACTACAGATGAGCAGATACAAAAACTTATTGCTATTGTAGCCAACTTAGCTATATCTACGCAATGGTTAATGGAAGCCCATCAACTGGAAGAAATGTTAAACGAAGACAAGGAATGTAAGATAGATCGAGAGGACATGGTGTAGAAATTCAAGCTCATGGTGCTATAAATACGTACTAAGTGCAACTTATTTGACCTAAAGGACTTGTACGATGAAGACTTGAGTTAGGTGAAGTTGAGGACATGCAAGATGCTGGAGATGAGGATGAGTAATTCCTTAAGTATGAAGAACATGAACTCTGAGCTCCTAGAGAAAATAAGCACATTAAGGTACAAGTTCTAAGCTTCTCGAGATTTGGTAGTGCTAATGAGTATTTAGACTGAGAAGAGAAGGTTGAGAAGCTTTTTTACTTCTATAACTATGAAGACTCAATGCGTATTTGTGTAGCTACCTTAGAATTTTTTAGGTATGCAGCAATGTAATGGAGGAAATTACAAACCATATGTTAGTGAGATCAACATGAAATCTAAACATAAATGAGATGAAATGAGTTATGAAGAGTAGATTTATTCCAAAACACTATGAGTAAGATAATTTCCAACACCTCTAATAACTTAAACAAGGTAATCAATCTATGGATAATAATGTCTAAGAGTTTCAGTTGTTGATAATCTAATGTGATGTTAATAAGCCTAAAGCATGAACTACCACCAAGTTCATATTTGGGTTATGACCTGAGATCAAGCACATGGTCGAAGTGTAGAGGATTGAGACTTTAGATGAAACCATATGAATTGCCTAGCGTATAGAACGATAGAGGCAAAGTTAGATTAGCTGAGTCCTAAGTAGCTAACCTAGCATTCCGAACAAATCTAGCATGCTAAGCTGATCGACATGTAACCAAACTTAGTATAGTTCAGAGGTCAATTATCAAGGTAAAGTATAGAGTAGACCTAATGATGGCCGAGGTAAGGCTAAGGCTAAAGAGCTTAAGGCTAAGAAAGACCAAGGTTAGAGCTTAGGATAGAAGACTCATGAAATCAAGTATTTTAAGTGCCATAGTTTCAAACATGTGACTAGTTGATGTATGAACTGATATGTGATAACCATCAAAGGAGAGAAGCCCCAGTTCAAAGTAGAAAGTGTTAGTGAAGGTGAAGAAGAGGAGGATGCTGAGCAATGTTTTCATGAGTTCATAGAAGATTTAGAGCCCCTTACTTGACCTAAGCAAGGAGAGTAATACCTTAACATAGCTGTTTGAAGAGTTCTTAATACAGGTGTTGCAAGAGAAGATGAATAGCAAGAGAATCCATATTAATTGTCGAGTAAGTAAAAGCTTACGTACTTCAATCATTGATGGGGAAAGTTGTAGCAATGTTGTAACATAAGAAGTGATGAAGACCCTAAAATTGTTGACCTATCCTTACCCTAAACCTTATATGATAAGAATTAAGCTACTAGGCCTTTGACCCGCAAGCAAGCTTAAGGACTGAAAGGCTTGGTAAGGTGGATTCTTTTACTCCAACCGACTCCCACCAAAGCCGAGTACTTCTTTGCCGAACTACTCTTTATGTCAAGCCAAATGATTGCCCATCTCTTTGTAGTATGTCAAGTTGTAAATTACTCACTTACACCTGAGTTGACTAATGACTTGGAATCTCCCTTTTCAAGAAGCTGAGATTGAGAGACTCTAGATTGACTAAGCCACTACTTCTCGGGCAAGCAAGTTGACCGTACTTTTTGTTCGCATCTCCTAATGACATCACCAATACGACATCACCACGTATATAGAATCATGTGTAGAATTCATTACACCAATGATTGTTTTCCTTGAATATTCTTTTTTACCCTTTTGTATTTTGTGTATTACTTCCTTAGGAAATGCCCTTTTTGTCATTTCCCTTTTAGGTAAGTTGCCCTAATAAATGGGTATAAATACCCATTTATTTGTAGCTGCAGGTGGATTGATTATCATTAATACACTTGACATTTGTCTCTTGTAAACATTACTTTGTTTACATTCATTTCACTTTTATCTTAACTCTTAAGTAAGTCTAGGTGGTAAGTAACCTCACCAGACCGATTCATGCATCATATCAAATTAAGTTGTAAGTCCTTAGAAGTTCAATTGGTGCGTCATATCCAATGGGGCTGTTCATGGGGTTTTGCTTACTTTTCATTCATATCTGTTCTTTTGTACATTCCCCATCACTTACTTTTTCAAGCTTTCAATAAGCTTGGACCCATTTAACCGGCCTCGTTTGTTCTTGGTCATAGTCCGCAACATCTTGCTATCAAAGTGGAGGTTTTACTTTAGTTATAGCTTATTTTGAAGTTCTATCTATACTCTATTCTATGTGTGTAAAATAGAGTAAGTTACTGTGTTCATTTAATTACTATGTTTGCTAGCTATTAATTTTCTGGTTTGTGGAAGTGTTCGTTTGAGCTTTGAATCTGTGAAGAAAATGACTGACCCAAGTATGAATGTTGGGATTAAAGATGCCAACAATGGAGTTGTCCACCATGGCCAACAATCTCAAGGAACTCTAAGAAGTACTGATGAGAGACTTAATGAGGTGGCTAACCTCTTAGTGGACTCAACTCGAGTTGTTCATGTGTTGGCTTGCCGATGTACTAAAGCCGTGCATAATACCCTACAAGCTGCCTAACCTGCTAGTGGTCATAACCCAGCTCGACAAGTTTGAGGTAAGGAATAGGCAGACGAGTAAGATAAAGGATATACCTGAGAGAACTAGATGAAGAGGACAAGGAAAAGGAAAAGGAAGAGTATTTTGAAGAAGAGTGAGCTAGAGTTCCTAAAGCATCTGACCATGTAAAGCTTCAAATCCCAAGCTTCAATAAATCTGGGAATACTAATGAATATGTAGAGTGGGAAGAGAAAGTGGAGCATGTTTTTTACTATTATCAGTATGAGGACTACGAGAAAATGAGGACTGTTGTTGTTGAGTTCTCTGAATATGTTGCCATGCGGTGGAAGAATTTCTAAGGTATGAGGAGGCGAGAAGGCTACCGAGAGATTAATACTTGACCTGAAATAAAAAAGATATTGAGAAATAGATTTTTATAGGAAACTTACCTACAAAATGATTTCATTTGACTTCAGGAGCTGAGATAAGAAGGCCGACAATTGATGAGTATGTTCAAAAGTTCTAAATGCTTATGATTCGATGTAAAGTGGAGGAACTCCTAATGTGAACAATCTCTAGAGTTATTATGGGATTGAGAGGTGATAGTCAAGACATTTTAGAACTCCAACTATTCACAATAATGGATGAATCCATCTGAATAACTCAACAAGTGGAGAGGCAACGAAGAAGTCGATTACTTACTAGAATGCCAACTAGCCGACCTGGATAGGGAAGTCACTAAGCTCGGTCAAGTACTGAGTTGACTCAAGGTAGATGTCTGAGCCGAGCAAAAAAGCCGATCTAACAATGACATGTCAACTTAAACCTATGAGAAGGGGCAAGGATTAGGCAGGAAGACAAGCTAAATCAAGTGCTTTAAATACCAAAGGTTCGGACATATGGCTGCTTAGTGCCTGAACTAAAGGAAAATAGTCATCAAGGGAGACATCCCGAAGCTAGAGAAAGATAGTACTGACAAGGAACCTAAGGAGGAAGAGATTACTACTAAGAAAGAAAATACCAAGAAAGAACTTATTGAAGAGGACATGTTTACCGTAAGCTTAGATCAGTTGGTCTTGGTTTCCAATACGCTATGAAATTAAAACCTTCACGGGAGTAGGAGTAGATGGAAAATTTGTTTAATATCACCTATAAGGTGAATGACTAAGTGAGAGCATTAATTATGGATAGTAGAAGTTATACCAATGTAGCATCAGTTAAAATGGTCATATAGTTGAAGTTGCTGACCATTGCACACCTTAAGCTATACAAGTTGCACTAGCTAAGTGATAAGGGAGCACTACATGTCAACTAGGAAGTACTACTACCAATCATAATTGGAAACTACTCTGATGAGATTCTCTATTATGTGCTGCCTATGTGTGCCTCGTATGTGTTGCTTGGTCGATTATGGCTATTTGACAAAAGAGTTATCCATAAGGATACAGGATTGCGTACGTATTCGAAATGGATGGCCAATGTAGACATCTAATTTTTGCCCCTCTTTTCTTTTTCAATTTAGGTTATAAGATCTTAAAGTAGAAAAATTTTCAAAAAATGACGAAATTTAAAAAAAAAATAGGAATTCTAGAAAAATACAAAAAAAGGGATAAAAACACAATAAATAGAAATTTAGAAAAAATACAAAAAAATGAAAATTTTAACAAAATATATAAGAAATTTGAAAAGTCATAGAAAATTTAAAAAATATATATAAGGAGTTTAGAATATAATAAATTTTTTAGGTTATTTAAATAGAATAGGATTTTAATTTAAATAAATTTGAATAAAGGACCGTTAGACTAAAGCTTAAATTTAAATCTAACCCAAACTGATTTGGTCCATATGTGCAATTTAATTGCACATATGGATAAGGCACGGGCCAACAACCTAACAATAAAACACATGGATATTGCAATTGGGATTAACTGGAGATTATGGGTTCAAGACTCGCTATAAGCATAAAAATGCCTTTTTGTCCTTTTCTTTTGAAACTCCTCACATTGCCACATGTCAAGCCATCATTAGGCCACATGTCTAATTGCGACACATGGCACTTTATGATTGGCCACGATAACAAAATTTCTTTCCCTTTTTTTTCTTCCTTCCTTGTCCATTTTTGTTCCTCATTTTCTCATTATAAAAACTCATACTCACATGCACAATAAGGGGAGTAAGAATTGCTCCAAAAACGTACACATGCAGAGGGATATGTTTTCAAAAAAGAAAAAAAAATAGACAAAGCATAGGGGAAGGGGGGACCCACTCTCCGACTACCCCTCTCTCTCTCTTTTTCTCTCCATAGTCTCTTTCTCACTCTCAATCTCTCACTCCCTGACCGATCCTCTCTCTCTCTTCATTATCTCTCTACACTCTCTCTCCCTCTTACATCACTTTCTCACTCAGCTGCTCGCTCTCTCCCCCATAAGGTCTACACCACCCCACATACATACGCTACTTTCAGCTTGATTCTCCACCAACCATAGCCATTACACATTACCCTCACCCCCTAACCACTCTCTCTCAACCTTCACCCACATACAAGGACCCTCTCTCAGCAGAACCACCCTCACCCACGCAAACCACAGACTGAACCTACACCATACGGATCACAAACACCACCCTCTTGGTATGATTCTCCCTCACCACCATTGTCTCTTCACCGCACAACCCCAACACCTACACACAAAGCCTACTTCCCCTCTCTCTTTTGACTGACCTTTACTCCCTCTTGCTACCTTCTCTTTCAACCGCACAATAGCCACCACCGCTACACACAACCTACTTTCTCTTACTTTTGACTACGGACCACCCTCTCCATAATCCTCTCTTGTTCCTATCGTGCGACCCTTGACCCACACGCAACCTTGCTGAGATCTACAGCAGTCCACGAACCACCATAAGACCCACACCTAGTGCCACAACCGCCACGACCCACAACCACTACACTCTCTCGACCTATAACTCACCAATGCCACTTAACCTCTCCTAAACACCAAACCACCTTTGGTAGCCATCCGAATACACTACTACAGCCACACTTCGAACCCTTTTGCAAGAACCATCGTGGCCATCTGAGCCAACAACCGCCAAATGGCCACCAAACGTAGTAGCATCGTCCCTGTACCCCCTAAACCCAATACAAACTATACAAAAACCGAATTTTCCCTTTGAAACCAGCCCAAAAACGCCCCTTTGATTACCTCTGGTTTCTTCTACAATTAGTGACTCGTAACCTATTAGATCTAATCCATGGAGCTATGACTCGACCTGACTTCGACCTAGTCCTAACCTGACCAGAGGATCTAATCCACACTACTAACCTGATCTAAATCCCCCTTGTTTGGTCCAGCCATTTCTCAATTTAATAATTGTTGCTGTTTTTGTTTTTTTTTTTTATTATTTATTTTATTTTATTACATTTCATGTAGTTTGTTGTAAAAAAATTAAAAAAAAAAAAAGAAAAAGAAAAATAAAAGGAAAGAAAAAAAAAAGAGAAAGAAAATGTAGTTCATTTATTTGTTATTTTACTTAGTCTAATAAATAAAAAAAATAAAATAAATAAGTAAGTAAATAGAAAGAATAAAGATTGTTATTTCTTTTTATCGCTTAGAAAGACATACTTTTTAAAAATAAATAAAAATAAAACGGATCCTTTCCAAATTAAGGCAGTTTAGGTTTTCCAAAATAAAGCATTTTAGGACCCTTAAAAAATTTCTCAAATGAATTAAAAATTGGTAAAACACATAAACTTGGAAATTTTTCTAATGTTAAAATTAAATTAATCCACTATGTTTTTGGTAAACGAATTACAGAAGTTTGATCCTGAATAGCGGTTACATAAGCACCTATATGTAAGTACGGGGCGACTTAAAATATGGGAAGTTTTGTTTTTTCCATTTTTAGATATTTATGCACATTGATCAATTTAGTTGCATATGTTATAATTAACTACTTTAGAAATTAAAAAGGGTATATTTGAAAAGCAAAGTTAAAAAGTGGTATCCATGTAGGGTTTAAAAAATTAGCCCCTAGATTTAGATCTTTAGTTTTCAAAAAGTCGTATTTATAAAATAGGATTTTTTAATCGATAGATTAGTAGCTAAGTTATAACTAATCCACCCAATTGGTTATAACTTAGCCCTTTTTACAAAATCCAATCGGGTGGTGACTCCAAATCTTTTCAACTTGAAAAAAAAAATTATTTTCTTTAAACCCTAGTCTAGGATCAGTATTAAACGGGTAGGGTTTAGTACTGATCGGTGTAAAGAAAACCTAATTTATAAAAAGAACCGAGAGGGTAAAAAACTAGGCTCGACAGCCAAAAAATTACACTAAATGCGATGCCATGAACAGAAGTTAATAAGTTGCAAACAAAACTTGCTTATGGATCAAAGAAAACTCTAATGATGAGTAGAGCCAAGCTTTATGAGACCATCAATGCTGACAAGTCGACCCTTATATTGGTCAAGCGCCTATTAGAGATAAAGCAGCTGGGTGAACTACTCTTGGAAATAAAAAAAAAGTTGCTAGATGAGTATGCTAATCTATTCCCAGAACAATTACTTGAGGGGTTACCTCGAACTCAAGGCATGGAACATTGCATTGACCTATTCCCTGGTACTGCATTACCAAATAAACCAGCATATCAGATGAGTCCTAAATAGGCTTCTAAGCTCCAACGTCAAGCTTATGAGTTATTGGAGAGAGATTATATCAAAGAAAGTCTTAGCTCTTGTGTTGTGCTAGCGCTTCTAGTGCTAAAAAACCCGAGCTATGAACAAGATCACAATTAAATAAAGGTATCCCGTTCTTAGATTAGAGGACATGTTGGATGAATTGAGTGGAACCAAGATCTTCAGCAAGATTGATCTAAAATTAGTTTACCATCAGATTCGCATAAGGCTAAGAGATGAGTGGGAAACTGTATTTAAAACTCGACATGGACTTTATGAGTGAATGGTCATGACGTTTGGCATATCGAATGCCCTGAGTACTTTTATGAGGTTAATGAATCATATGTTGAGACATCCAATAAGAAAGTGTGTCATGGTGTACTTTGATGATATCCTAGTCTACAGTGCTAACATGCCGAGTTACTATTAACATCTTCGAGCCGTATTGAATATCCTTCATAATGAGAGATTATTGAACAACTTAATGAAAGGTTGCTTTCGCTAAGAGGAAGAGGTATTCTTGAGCTATGTAGAAAGTGAAGAAGGCTTACGAGTGGATGATGAGAAGATCCAAGAAATTGTCAAGTGGCTAACTCCTACTACTTATGCCGACATGAGAAGTTTCTATAGAATGGCTTTATTCTGTAGACAATTCATCAGGAATTTCAACACTCCGACCACACCACTTACTAAGTTAATAAAAAAAACACCAACTTTCGATGGGGAAAAAGGGAGGAGAGGAGCTTTGTTGAGATCAAGGAAAGATTAACCTCCACCCTAATGTTAGTTCTACCTAACTTCGAGAAGATATTTGGGCCGAAATGCAATGTGTCAGGCATTGGAATAGGCATTATCCTAATGCAAGAAGGTCGACCAAGTGCCTTCCAATGTAAGAAGCTTAGAGGACCTCAGTTAAGTTACTCTGTCTATGATAAAAACTCTTAGCATTGATCCGAGTACTGCAATTATAGTAGCACTATTTACTATCAAGAGAATTTATCATATATACTAACCATGAGTCGCTAAAGTACCTCCAAAGTCAAACCAAGTTATCGAAGCGAGCAAGTGAGATGAGTTGAATTCCTTAAAGGATTCAATTTTATAATAAAATACAAACAAGGAGAGAGCAATGTAATCACGGATGCTCTTTTAAGAAGACATGCACTCTTGAGTGAACTGTAGACCAGATTATTTAGGTTTGCAAGCATCAAAGAGTAGTACTTTGAGGATCTACACTTTGGACCTGTATTTGCGTGATGTGTCAATGGAAGAATAGTAGACGAATACCATGTAAAAGATGGGTATTTGTTTCAAAGGGGGAAATTAGCTGTGCTGACTTGTTCACTACGAGAGCTACTGATCAAGGAAACCCATAATGGAGGATTATTAGGACATTTTAAGGAGAAAAGGACATATAAATTGCTAAGTGATCGATTTTCTTGGTTAAGAATGAGACGAAATGTACACCTTGTCATTGAAAGTTATACTGTATACAAAAGGGCCAAGTGCTAAGCCGAGAAAGAAAAAGCAATAACATTACCTATTTTAATAAAGCCATGGACCAAATTGAGCATGAACTTTGTTCTCAGACTACCGCGAGCTATTCGAGACAAAGATTCTATAATGATTGTCGTAGATCAGTTTAATAAGATGGCACACTTAGTGCCTTCTTCCAAGAATAACGATGCTTTAGCTATTACTTCTCTTTTCTTATAGGAAATTTTATGGTTATATGATATGCCAAGAAGTGCAATCTTCGACAATGACCCGAAGTTCTTGAGTCATTTTTAGAAGCCCTTATGGTGTTGAATGGGGACCAAAGTAATATCAGTACTTCCAATCACCTAAACTGATGGCTAAACAGAGGTGGTTAATCGTACTTTGGGATCATTGCTCTAAGCTACAATGGGCAAGAACTTGGCCGATTGGGACGTCTACTTGCCAATAACTAAATTCGCTTACAATCGGACAGTACATGTCACCACCAAACAGACTACCTTTAAAGTACTCTATGGTTTTAATCCTGAGTTGCCCCTCAATCACACTTCCATGCCAAAATCTGAGTAAGAAGACCTAGATGCAAGAGCCAAAGCACAATCCCTTCAGTACATCTATGACAAAGTCACTCGATACATCAACTAAGCTGCTGGACGAATGCAAGAGAAGGCTAAGGGTAGGACGGATAAATAATTCTAGTAAGGAGACTTATTATGGCTGTACCTTAGCAAAGAACAATTTCCGTATAAGAGGAGGAACAAATTATCTACAAGAACTGAAGGAACTTTCAGAATCCTCTAGAAGATCAATGATAATGCCTGCAGATTGGAGTTGCCCGAGGACTATGGGGTTTCTGATACCTGCAACATTGTCAACCTCAATCCATATCACCCTAATGGAGAGCTAATTGAAGACCATTCAGATTTGATGCCAAATCCAAATCAACCCGAAGGAAATAATAGGAATTAGGCTACCAGGCTTTTAACCCGCAATCGAGCCCAAGGACTAAAAGACCTAGTAAGGTGGATTCTTCTACTCCTATCGAAGCTAAATACTTCTTTGCTGAGTCATTCTTTATGCTGAGCCGAATGATTGCTTATCCCTCTGTAGTATGCCGAGCTGTAGTTTACTTACTCGTGCTCAAGCTGACCAATGACTTGGCATCTACCTTGTTGAGAAGTATAGATAGAGAGGCTTCGGGCTGATTAAGCTACCCTTGTTCAGACAAGCAAGCTGACTGTACTGTTTACCCACATCTTCTAACAACATCACCAATATAACATCACCATGTGTAAACCCTACTTTTAGTGGGCCTATGATTTGATTAAAAGTATTGTCTAAACATTCCCAAGGATCAACGAAAGTAAGAATTTAAGCTTACGTTTAGAAACAAATCAAATTTTTTCCAATTCAAAAACCAATTATCGATAAAACCTAAAGTTGAAGAACTACGAGCTCTAAAGTCACTTAAGACCCTAAACCCTATAACAATTAAGGAATTTTAACCCTAAGTAATTATTCGATAATTTAATTTGAATAATTTCATTCAACTTTAGAAAATTTCATAATTTTATAAAAATCAAATCATAAATTACAAAACAATGCAAGATGAAAACCCTAAAACAATTTTCTATAAGTCCATGCCCTCATCACCTTAGATAACTTATCAATTGAGAGTTAAAATCATTTATCAATTGATAACTAATCAAATCTAGTGATAAGACATTTTCCTTATCATCTCTTCACTTATACTACATATAGACAATTTTTCACAAGATTTTACATGCTTAACTTCATTAAATGAGACAAGACAATTTCATGACCCCAAAGGACACTAAATGGCAAGTTTGAACAAGGACAAGAAGGGGGGATATGCTCTTGTCTTTCAACAATCAATCACTTTCTCTTACACACCACTATTCACTCCTTAACACTTACATCATCAATCGTTGCAATTGTTGACTTTTGTGTAAGCTACAAGACAATAATTTCAAGACATCTTAAACAACCATTTTCCTCTATTCCTAACTAGCCACTCTTTCCCTTTTTTCTCTCACTTCCTCTTTCTCTCACTTGAAATAAACATAAAAAAAGAAACAACCTTACCCCATAAAATCCTTCATTTGGCTACCACTTCTAAGTCTTACTCACGGCACATCCATTTCCTTTTCTTGTGTTGTGTCATTTTCTTCCAACATCTAAGCTCTTTTAGAACCTTCCACAAACCCCACTCCATAGGATCAAACAACTTGGGTTTCCAAAAGATTGCAAGAGGAGGAAGCAAAGTTAAGAGCTTAAGTGGAACCTTTGTGCATAACCACCATATTTTGCTTTAAGGATGAGTAAGTGTTTCTTGTGATTAGTAAGTTAGTGTTCATGTTAGGAGACTTTGATTTCTTAAAGATATGAGTATGATTGTAAGTTGTTATAACACCAAAGACCATCCTAAGAAACAAACTCATGAAACCCTTTCATGAAGTTGAAACATGAGCATATAAAGTTGGTGTTTTGTGAAGATATTTGTTTAACACTTTGAATGGAAGGTTTCAAGTTAAGAAAATCTTGAAACAAGAACTTGAATGGAAGATGAGCATGCTGGACATAAGGATTCAAAGGTCATTTAGATGTTGATTTTATTTCCATTAAGTTAAAAATGCTCAAATCTAGACTTAAGTTAAAGAAAAACTCATCACATAAAGTTTTATGAAGAAACCAACTTTGTATGACATGAGCTACGATATGGAAGTTGTAATAAGTGTAAGATCTTTTATTTCTTTGTGTAAGGCATGAGTTAAAGAATCATCCTACGGAAGAAAAGTTAAGTTAAGATTTGGATACAAGTAGTTTAAGTACATGGTCTAACACTTAAACTTAAGGAATGATGAAATAAGTTGAAAAACCAAGCAAGAACCCTTCAGTTTCATCACAACCAGATCTGGAACATAAGTAAAAGACACTTAAAAATATAATAAAAGTAAGTGAACAAAGTGAAAAAATCAACTAATGCAAGTATTGCAGGTATACAAAGCCTAAAACTCAAAACCGAGCCTAAAACTCTCAAAACAAGCTTAGAACTCTAAGTTGGGCCTTCATTAAAATTCTGAACATCACTTTAAATATTAGGAAAGGGTGTTTTAAAGCCCACGAGAAATCCACCTAATACTCCATAAGTCCAATAAAATCACTAACTTTAGTTTGAACAAAAAACAAGCCCATTTGACAACTTAAGCTCACTAAAGAGCCCATGAAGAGGTTATTAGCCTTAGGAGTATGAATCAAAGTTGCAAATCTAATCTTAAGGAGTATTTTAAGCTTAGGATAAAATCTTAAGACCAAGCCCAAAGGATTTCTCATGTTACCAAAAAGCCCATTTACCAAACAAGACCTACAAGCACTCCAAAACATGAGGATTGCTTCTGTTCTGACCCATGGACAGATTTGCATATGTCATCTCAAAAATATAACCTCACCATGTTAAAGTATACTTGAAAAAAATAAGTATTGACTATAATATCATAAAAATCAGATTTAAAACATAAACGTTATATGCGATTGAACTTTTAAGCAAAAACTGAGAAAAGTTACGAAAACTAATCAAGAGTATAACTTAAGGGAATTTAACTTAGTTTCCTAAGTTTATTTCAATCCCTTATGAATATTATTTCAATGACTTGGGGACTCTACGTATGGAGACGACTTGCCTCCAGACTATTTTGACTGACCACATAGCCAAGTGAGTAAATTCCCAATGACTCTTTACTTGAGTGTGCTTATAGAATAGATGCACTTAACTTTATATATATAAATTGTATGCTTGTGGGAGATGGGAAATGCATGTGTATAAAACTATCATTGAATGATATGGCTTACTAATTATGTAACAATGACGAATTGTTGTGATAACTTATACATGTATTTGTATGGAATGAAATTATTTGATCACCTTGAAAAATCGGATTAAATACTTATACAACTAAAAGGTCAAATGAATCATACATTCCTCATAATTGCATATTGATAACACTATTTGCCGCTTCACACAGAACATGGGAAGGGACTCACAGGACGACAAGCCTCCTATAGAATTGGGCATTAGCTATATCATCATTTTTTTGAGTCTTTATCTTAAGCTGATAGGCTTACTAGGCACTGGGAGATGCCGACCGTCGACGAGGCACCTGGTCTTATGGCTTCTACTTAGGGCGTATGTTTGTAGATTGCGAAGGCCACCACACCACTAGACTTGGGATTTTAAAAATATGGTTGGTTATTCAGTAAAAAAAGTATATACTCATACACACATATATATAGATATATTGTTTTGTTTTGGACTAAGCACAATAGTGCAAATGAGATAAAACCTAAGGTCTAGAACCCAAATTTTGGTTTAGGCTAATTAATTATCTCTAAACCATGACTACAAGGGGTGTAATTATGAGTTGTATGCAGTTCCTAGGTTACTGCATACGTTATTTGGCAAACTAATTGTTCATCCATTCATATAATTTTGCATTTAATAAATTTCTGCCATGTGGTACTGACGAGGGTATTTATCCCACTAAGCTTATACTTACACTCCGATAGATTTTTGTTGTTGCAGGAAAACCTCTTCTCTAATCTAGGGCGAGGCATGCTTATGGTAAGTCTCGTATAAGGATGAGTTGGAGCGATTGGAGAGCAAAGAGGACATTTTGTAATAGATTTGTAGATATTTAGTTACTTTTAAATTTTTGTTCATAACATAGATTAAAATCTCTAATGCAATTCCCTTATGAACTACATCTTTTTATAATATTCTTTTGGTGTAGGTCTTACGAGTCCACACAATTAGTTAATTTATACCATGGAAGTAATCTTAGTTAAATTTCTTTATATTACTTATCTATGGGTCTGGTAGTAACGTATAGTGGAAGGAGCCTTGTGTGTCGTATGAAAGGCCTACGATTAGTAAGGGTGTTGATAGCAGACCTTTGTACGGTATACACAACCTACCACGACAATGATACTATTGGGTTGTAATACCACGTGTATAGAATTATGTGTAGAATCGTTACACTAATGATTATTTTCCTTGAATAGTCATTTTTATCCTTTTATATCTTGTGCATTACTACTTTAGGAAATGCCCTTTTTGTCTTTTCCCTTTTGGGCAAGTTACCCTAACTAATGGATATAAATACCCTTGTATTTGTAGCTGTAGGAAAATAGATAACTATTAATACACTTTACATTTGTCTCTTGCAAACATTACTTTGTTTACATTCATTTCACTATTATCCTAAACCTTAAACAAGGTTAGGTAGTAAGTGACCTCATCAGACTAATTCATGCATCATATTGAATTAAGTCGTAAGTCTTCGAAAGTTTTATTAATGCGTCATATCTATTAGGGATGTTCATAAGGTTTTGCTTACTTTTCATTCATGTCTATTTTTCACACATTCCCCATCACTTCCTTTTTCAAGCTTTCAGCAAGCTTGGACTCATTCAATAACCGACCTTATCTATTCTTGGTCATGGTCTAGAACATTATAAGATCCATTGACTAAATGAGAAAGGTGGACTCTAGATCACTGAGCAGGTGAAGGTGTCAATGTCTATTGGGAAAAGGTACAAGGATGAGATACTGTGTAACGTTCTGCCAATTTGCACTTCACACATACCATTAGGCTGACCATGGCTTTGATCTTAAGGTACTCCATGATAGATATAGGAAACCTATATGTTCTAGAAGGATGGAAAGAGAGTTGTATTAACCTCAGTGAGCCCAAGAGAAGCCTAGGAATCATAGGAGAAGATTTCTAGATTTTTGTAGAGGAAATCCTTAATGATTTCCTAAGCCCAATTTTCTAGGGATGTTAATAAGGAAGAGTTTGTATTCCTACTAGTTAGAAGATTGCTTAAGCTAAAAGAGGCTAGAGCATTACCAGCCGAAGTGCAGACCTTGCACCGAAAATATGCCAACTTGTATTGAATTGAGCTATTGAGAGGTTTATCCCCTATCAAACATATAGAGCATTGCATCAACCACTAGCCTAGAGATATTCTACCCAACAAACCTGCTAATATGTTAGGCAAGCATACCTATCAAATTATAATAAGCGAATTAAGTTTGAATGTCAATCCCTTAGAGATTTTGATTACTAATACTCACTAGATCTCTATTATCTAACCTACAAATTTGAACTCAAGAATTTAAAGAATCTAAAACTAATTGTAGTAATTACTAATTAAAAATTATTCAATAACTAAAGTAAAAAAGCTATAAAATCATAAACTACTTTAAGATTTGCAAACCATATCTAGATCTTTACTTCTCCTAAATCTAACATGTGATTTCCCTTAAAGATAATCTAATTCATTCTTTAATCTTTCCTAACTAAGAGAATTCTTTACTAAATTTAATCACTTTCTTAAGCCAATTAACCCTAATCTTAAAATCACCTATTAGAATCTCTTCTCAATAGCATGACCTAAGATCCCATTATTACATAATGAATTCTTTAAGCAATAATTCAAAATTCTAGAAAATCTTGCAAATTATCTCTAATCTTGTGACAATCCTCATAAGAAATCTCTTAATTCTCTTATAAGATATCAAATTCTAGATTACTACCTTTAGAAATAACATTCAAAATCATGAAGCATACATAGTTGAATCAAGAAAGAAAAAAGAATTACTTAAATCTAATAAAAATCATATCACATTAGTAGATCTAAGTTCCATAAGACCTAAATACCAAATATCTACTCTCTATACATCATAAAGTAAAGATCTTGAATCAAAGAATAAAGAACTATAGAAGAGAAAATCATAAATTCTAAATAAGATTGAATTTTGAAGTCTTCATTGTGTTTTGCTCTCTTGAGTGTTCTTGGCTTGAAAAAACCTCTCCAAAAGTCGTGTAATAATAATCTCTAAAAAAAATAAAGAGGCTTTATATAGGAAATAGCAAAATAAAGTTTGCGCAATTGATACGACTAGGGATATACCATATCCCCCTAGTCATATTAATCACTACCATTCCCTTTCATCTTCTTTTATTTATTTATTTTTCTAAATTAGGAATGATATGATCGAGGACATGGTCATATCCTTTAGTCATGTCACTGGCTATGATACTTGAAAATTGACTGCAAATTTTCTTAGGAATAACACAGTCATGTCATTCAATTGTGTCAATCTTTCAACCTTCATAACTTGCTCATTTTAGCTCTGAATTGAATGAAACTTGTTTCTATCTTCTTGTTTTCTCGTGTAGATATTTTAAAGGCTAAAAAAAAAATTATTCAATTAAGTACCATTATCTAAAAATAAACTCAAATTTTAAGGGAAAATCATGAAAAATCACTTAATAAAATACATGCAAATAAAAACTCATCACATGTGTATAGGCTCAAACCCAAGTAGGTAGCCAAGCTCAAGTGACAAATTGATGTGCTACTTAAATGAGGATACCTTGAAGAAAGTACAAAAACTTATTTCGTATTAGTAGTTTTACTACCGAAAATGGATGGCTCATGGAAGATGTACATCAATAGTCGAGCTATCAATAAAATTACTATGAAGTATCGATATCCAATTCCTCTTTTAGATGACATGTTAGATGAAGTGCATGGTGCATGGATATTTTTGAAGGTTGATTTGAAGAGTGGCTACCACCAAATTAGAATGAGACCTAGAGATGAATGAAAGACTACTTTTAAAAAAAGGATGATCTTTTTAAATGGTTAGTGATACTATTTGAACTTACCAATGCATCAAGCACCTTTATACAACTTATGAATCATGTTTTGAGATCCTTGATAGGTAAGTGAGTTGTGGTTTATTTTGATGACATCATAGTATATAGTGTCAACCTCAATTCTCATGTCAGGCACTTAAGATCAATATTTGATATTCTCAAAGCTGAACGACTATTTGACAATTTTAAGAAATGCGTATTCTATCATAATGAGGTTGTATTCCTTAGATATGTTGTATTTGGTAAAGGCAATAGAGTTGATGATGAGAAAGTTCTAGCTATTCTCAAATGGCTGAAACCAACCAATATTGTTGAAGATAGAATTTTTCATGGTCTAGCTATTTGAAACTTTAGTTCCATAATAGCCCCATTAACTGAACTAACTAAGATTCTAAGTTCAAATGGTTTGAGAAGGCTCATAATAGTTTTGAAGAGATCAAATCTAAGTTGACTTTCACCTCAATACTTATATTCCCTAATTTTAATAAGGATTTTAAGCTAAAGTACGACACATCTAGAGTAAGTACTACTATTTTTCTTATGTAAGAGCATCGACTAATTGAATACTTTAGTAAGAAGCTTAGAAGTCCTGCTTTAAATTACTCGGCATAAGATAAAGAGTTTTATGCTCTTATTTGAGCACTTTATAATTGGAAACATTACTTATTGCTAAGAGAATTCATTATTTATACTGACCATGAATCTTTCAAGCATCTCAAAAGCCAGCAAAAACTCTCCTAAAATCATGCCAAGTAGGTAAAGTTCCTAGAAACCTTTTTCTATGTCATCAAGTATAAGGGGGGAAGTGCAAACACTGTAGCCGATGCCTTTTCTCATCAACATGTTCTTATTACTTCATCCTAAGCACAAATACTTAGGTTTGGTACCTTACCTAATCAATATGAACATGATTAGTACTTTAGACCCTTAGTGGCTAAGTGCAATATTGGAGGAGTAGTAGATGGGTTTTACTTAAGCTAATGATTTTTTATGAAAGGAAAACAAGTATATGAGTTGAGCAGTTTTGATTGGAAATCACTTGTTCAGGAAGCCCATTCTAGGGCTTAGTCAACCATTTTAGTAAGAAGAGAACTGTTAAGCTATTAAAAGAACACTTCTATTGGCTAAGAAAGATGAAGGATGTGCACAAAGTTTTTGAACATTATGAGGTATGTAAGTGAGACAAGGGAAGAAAGGATCCATATGAGGAATATACACCTCAACCTATACCTGAACGATCATCGATCGATCTAAGCATAAATTTCATGCTCAGTCTACCTAGAATACCTTGAAAACATGACTCTATTATGATGGTGGTCGATCGATTCAACAAAATGAGCCACTTCATCACTTGCCACAAAAATAATGTTGCTTTCTTGATTGTTAGCATCTTTTTGCAACTACTTGGTATCCCAAGAAGTATTGTCTCATATCACAACTTAAAGTTTACAAGCTTCTTCTAATGAATGCTATGGAAGAAGCTCGGCACTAAACTTATGTTTAGTAATTCTTTCTATCCGTAGATTGACAACAAGAAAGAGGTTGTAAACTAAACAATAGGCAACTTACTTCAAGTTATAGTTGGTCGGAATCTACTTGATTGGGAACTCTACTTGCTAGTCATAGAATTTTCTCATAATTGCTTCACCTACAACTTAATAGGAATGTTTCCTTTGGAGGTTGTCTATAGGCTTAATCTAAATTTGCCACTAGCTATGATTGCTAGCCCAACCTCTTTGGGAGAAAGTCAATCTAGTCTCCAACGCGCTAAGGAATTTTAGAGACTGCATTAGAAGGTTGCCAAGCAATTAGATAGAATGGTTGGCTAACAGCAAGAGTAAGAAAACCAAGGACAAAAGCATGTCACTTATAACCTTGGAGACCTTGTTTGGGTTCACCTTAACAAGAAATGGTCCCTAAGAAGGAGGAAAAACAAGTTGTCCCCTATTAGATGGCCACTTCAAGGTCTTACGGAGTATAAATGACAATGCTTATGACTTAGAGCTACCTGAAGGCTATGGGGTAACCCCAACCTTCAACATTTTTTATCTAATGACATATGTGCCAAAGAGATAAGCTGACCAAGATTTGATGGCAAATCTTCAACAACCTCGGGGAGCAAATGGAATGTTGACCGCCATACCCCTCACTCAAGTATAGCTGAGGAATTTATAAGGTTTGGCAAAAAGGGTTCTGGCTGCTCAACTCAGCTAAGATGAGCTCATATACCAAGAAGGCCAGATGGCAAACACTCTAAGTACTATGCTCGAATACACTCTACTCTACTTGGCCTTTTGTCCTACCATCAAACTCCTTAATGCCTCTTTATCCAATGCTAAGCATCCAAATACCGACTTGATAAGTACCGAGGCTAAGGTCCCTTTCACTTACCATCGAGCTCTCCTATCCTACTTTGATAAATTGTTGTCTCATTCGATCACTTTGGTAGTCTTCAATACAGCTCAACAATAGTACTCTAGCATCCTACCATCTTCAATACGACCACACTCACAATGTGCCACTTGTCATTCCTTTTTTTTTATATTGTACTATTTTTCCCCTTTACCCTTTTAGCAATATACTAGGTTCTTATTTTTGTATTACCCTTTAATGTAATTACACATATTTCCTTATTGTCTTAGGGATTTGTAATAAATAGTCCCTTATCTTTTATAACCAGAATCATCATCATACTATTAATGAATATTTTACCTGTTGTTCTTGTGAGATACACTTCTTCGAGTACATATTTTAACCTCTTATCTAAAATTGCTAATAACTCGAGATTAGTAGCAAGTAGACCTTAACTTTTGCATGTAAGTCATATCAAGTAAGAGTTAAGTTGTGTAGTGTTCCTCGATGAGTCACATCTAGAGGATAGCTTCATAAAGCTATTATGCAAGTTTGCCAATCCATTCCTTCTTCTTCGATAACTCAAAGGACCCACTGGTTATTTTCCCCTATAGTAAGCCTTAGTGATTAACTCAACTCCTAAGCACATCAAGACCAGGTTTCAAATTAAGGTAATGGCTAAAAAGGTAGGTGTTTAGTGGACCAAACCTACATTATGAAGTAAACACCACATGTGGTCTTAGTCAGGCTACTATACTAAAGGATATACCATACAGTAGAATATCTGAGCTGCTTTATGATTTCCCTTCCCTATTTTCAAGACCAAACTAAGCTATGGTGACTGAATTTTGAGGTTGTCCAATTTAGTGAGAGCTAACTAATCTAATGTTGTTGATGGATTATGGATCTGAAGCATTGTAGCTTACTCACGAGGTTTTGATTTCAATTTGATCCTTATGTGAACAAATCTAGATTCATTAACTAATAGGATATTTTTACCATCCATTAGTCACATTTATAGCATACAAATTCATCCTTGGATGATCTAATCCACATTTTTCCCTTATAGGACATGTGGTGATACCTCATGAGGTCTTGTCACATCATTTGGATTTTCAATAGTTGCCGATAGATCATTAAACACACCCATAAATAGGCTAACTCTCTTTGAAAACCCACTTTTCTTTCTTTTAAATAGTTAAGGCTTCTTTTGAAAACTCCATCCTTCTTTCACAATCTCATTTCCTTCTTCAATCCTTTTTCTAATCTTTTCACTTCTCATGAAATTGCGATCTTTCTTGCGTACATTCATCAAAGATAGAAGGTATTGATGCAATGTCTTCTACTCTTTACATACAATTGCAAGTGATAAAATAAAGCCTACCCTAAGGCTACATCCCCCTCCCCCCTCTTTTCCCTAGCAATAATGATGATAAGCCCCTTTTGGTGAATAAAAGTACAATAGCACTAAAAAAAAGTGCTATAAGCATGGTTTGTAATAGGTTAGCAAAGAATTAAAAATTTTCATTGGAGATATATATCCAGATGATGAAGGAGATGCAAAGCCTATGACTACTCTGGTTACTAAGGTAAAGACAAGTAACGCCCCCTATTGTCATATATAACTAGCTATTTGATGCAAAATTTGTGTATATTTTGATCCATTGCCCCTAAGTTAGGTGCTAAAGTGGCTAAGTGTTAATGTTTAAGTTGCATTAACCAGGGGAAGGACATCCTACCTATATTACAAATAGTTTAAGTATAGTCTAAGTTCTTTTCAATGAATTCCTAAAGGCCTTCTTTAATTACCATAAAGTAAGCCCATATTAGCTTGGTCCAAATTGTTTTCATATTCAGGTCATTTTTGAAGAGTTGTATGGGGGCATACATATAGAGCAACTCCCCAATTGTTCAAATACTTTTGCAAGCTACTGAAGTCAAAGAATGCTAGTATTATTTAGTGAGTTAACATTAAGGAAAGCTATTTGATGGTCTAATTTCATCCATCTATGGTTGGATGAAGTTTTTCATGTTCAAGTTAGAGTAGGTGGAGCCAATTAGCTCAAGTACAATCACATTGATGGTTTATGGCAATGAGGCGGTTGAGTGCATTTTAAGTGATTTAAAGAGAAAGAGTTGACCTTTTAATGCAGAAAAGGAAGTCCCTTAGTTTCTTTCCATGAGTTCCACTCCTAAAGATAGGGAGAAGGAGGAAGGAAGTAAAGGTACCAACTAAGACTCTCGCCTTGCGAAGGTCATCCTACTATAGGGGGAATTGTTTGGTTAGCAAAGATGAGGGAGTGAGATCCCCTAAGGTATCTCAATTTGCATGTTGGCTTGCTATACTCTTTCCGTGTATTATATTTTTAATTTTTGCTATTCATTCTATAAGGTTAAAGGAGATTGAAATCTCTATCCTTAAGGTGACTAACTTGAGGACCACTAAGTCCAAGAGAAACAAAGATGCCATAGTTCAAAAGAGAGTCTCACCATCTCCTGGAGACAAACCTATAGTCATCAATAGGCCCTAAGGGATGAAGTATGGACACCTTGGCGAAGATCTAACTCGAAGCTTATGTTGAAGTTGAAACTACTGGATGACCTTAATGTTGAAAAGACAAGGAAATGGTTGATGAATCTTGAGAAAACTCCAAGGCAGCTAGAATGTACAGCATCTACAAGATAAGTGAGGATGATCTTTTAAGAACAAAGTCTTTTCGAGCAACTTATGTGCTAAAGGGAAGAAAAACATAACTCAACTGAGTTCAAGAGGAAGAGGCTAGTGAATACTATCGAGCCCTATTTTGATTTCCTTAGTTTAATCTATACTAAGCCTAGCCCGCTTAATATAAATTACTCAACATTAAACTTAAGAAAATACTTTTCTCAAAAAAAGATTTTAAAAATTGGAGTCATTAATCGATTCAACTACTAAAAAATAAAATCACGATTTTTATGCGAGAAAACTCTAATTTAATCACTAGTCTATGGATATTCTAAAAAATTTGATTTTTAGAAAATTGAACTAGAAAAATCAAGTTCAAGGGCTAACCTATTAAGACTAAATCATTATGTGAAAATTAAAAGAAACTGATGAACTTAATTTTTATAATTTTTCTAAAATTATTAAAATATACCTAAATAGGAAAAAGTAACTGAAAATGATTTTTTATTATATTTTTATTACGAAATTCTAAAAAGGGGAAAAATTATTTTTTAAACAGTTGCCCCAAAGGTGCCTACGTAAACGTTAATCGGGATTAAACCGACCGTAGTTCTTTTTTTATTAAATATTTAATTGGTGAGTTATTTTTAATTTAAAAACCGAGCCAAGTTTACATTTGTTAATTTATTATTTAAAAAAATCCTAGAAAATCTAATTTTCCTAAATTAAACCAAAAAAACCTAACTATCTTTCCTTAAAAAAAACTCAATTAAAAATTTTATTTTTCCAAAAAAAACCCTAAGTTTCAAAAATATTTTTTTATTAAAAAAATAATTTTTCAATAAAAACCCTAATTTAACTAAAAATCAACAAGAAAATAATTAATTAAAAAAACCTAGGTCGAGTCGCATCAGTATTCGGCGAGCACAGACAATAGCTAAGCGATGGTAAATGATTGTGGGCATATACTAGGTGATAGCGGGCATGCTCTAGGCATGCACAAGGGCGATACGGGCAAGCGAAGGTGTACACATGGGTGAGCGAGGGGCATACTAAGGACGAGAGCCTAGCAAATAGATGGGCAAGCGAAGGCAATGGCACAGGTGAGAGCTTGGGTGATACACGGGCGAGTAAGGGGCGTACTAAGGGTGAGAGCTTGGCGAACGGATGGGAAAACGAAGACGATGGTATAGGCAAGAGCTCGGGTAAGCAAAGACGATGGCACAAATAAGAGCATAGGCAAGTGAAGGGCATATACGAGTGAGAGCCTGGGGAAAGCAATGGGCAATTACAGGCGTACGCTAGGGTGAGCAAAGGTAGATACGGGTGAGCGATGGGAGATTATTGGCGTACGCTAGGCGATAGTAGTGTGGGCGATGGGTAGTGGACTAAATGACAGCGGCAGTGGCTTAGTGGTGCATTTGGTGTTTTATGCAATGGTGCTGGTATGTGTAGTGCTTGCAGAGTGTAGTGGTGGTGGCGTGTATGTGGTGCAATGATGTGGGTAATAACGCATGCGGCGTGGTGGTGGCATATAGTATGTGGTGGTGTTTTGGATGTATGAGATTAAAAAGAAAAACCTTTTTCCTAAATTACTGACCAACGCGTTATTTATAAACTCCAAAATCGAATCTTTCGTATCAAAGATACAAAAGATTTGTTTGCGATTTAACTTAGATTCACCCTAGCTTCTAGAAACCCTAGCTTCTAGAAACCCTAGCTAGTTCGAGCTTTTCTTTTAAGGCTTAACTTGATCCAATTTAGCCCAATTAATTTAATAAATCCTAATATTAAGCCCCTAAATTGATTTGGCCTAAAACTAATTGATCCAGCACATCTCAATAACTAATCCAACAACTTAACTTAATTCAACTAGACACGACTTAACTCTTGACTCAACTTCCTACGACCTAACTTGATTTTCTTTTTTCTATTATTTTTTTATTTCTTTTTTTTATTCAATTTAGCCCAATTAATTTAATAAATCCTAATATTAAGCCCCTAAATTGATTTGGCCTAAAACTAATTGATCCAACACATCTCAATAACTAATCCAACAACTTAACTTAATTTAACTGGACATGACTTAACTCTTAACTCAACTTCCCACAACCTAACTTGATTTTCCTTTTTCTATTTTTTTTATTCATTTTTTTTATTTCTTTCTGTTTATTCATTCACCTAGTTCAATTAACAAAAATAAAAATAAAAATAAAAAATTGACAAAAATGAGGTGTTAAAAATTCGAATCATTCGCTGTTGGTAGCATCAACCATGACATATTGCTGCAAGTCTTCACACATTTAGGAGATTCAAATGCTCTATTCTCTTCTCCACCTACTCTTCTTCATTGAGCTAAGTTTCTACCAATACTCGCAATGAAGGTATTTCTACTTCTACTGGTAGTACCGCTTAAGTTCCGTATACCAATGAATATAGGGTTACACCAGTAGAAGTTCTGACTAAGGTTATATAGGCCATAAGAGCAAAAGGAAGCATCTCATGCGAACCCTTATATGTGATCACCATCTTCTCAATTATTCTTTTGATGTTCTTATTAGCGGCTTCAATGGCTCCATTCATTTGAGATCGATATGGAGTTAAATTTCTATGATTGATCTTAAACTGGCAACATACTTCATCCATTAACTTGTTATTCAATTTCGTCCCATTGTCCTTAATAATAGACTTGGGTACACCATATCTTGCAATAATATCTCTTTTTAAGAATTTGACTACTATTCCTTTTGTCACCATAGCATAAGACACTGCTTTTCCCCACTTAGTACAATAGTCAATCATGACTAAAATGAATCTATGCCCATTTGAAGCCGTTGGTGAAATTGGATTGATCATGTCAACTCTCCACATCAAGAAAGGCCAAGGAGTTGACAATACATGCAATACTTAGGGAGGAGCATTGATTTTATTAGCGTACACATGACACAAGTGATAGTGCCTCACGTACTTGATACAATCCGATTCCATTGTCATCTAGAAATACCCCATTCTCATGATTTTTTTGCTTAACATATACCCATCCATATGAGGACCATAAACTCCTTCATGCACTTCTTTCATCAATTTCTCTACTTGTTGTTCATTCACACACCTTAGCAGTGTAACATCTGGTGACCTCTTATATAACATAGCCCCACTTAATAAAAAATGAGTAACCAACCTTCTTAAAGTCTTTCTATCTTTTCTATCAGCATCTTAAGGAAATTCTCCCATTTGAAGTAACTTCTTGATATCATGATACTAAGGTTCCTTTATTCCCTTCTCTTCAATTGCAATGCAAAAAGTCAGTTTTTCTTCCACCTGAATCTTCAAGGGATGAATTTCTATTCCGTCTATGACTTTCACCATTAACACTAATGTAGCTAATGCATCGACAAACTAATTCTAGATCCTTGGAATGTAAGTGAATGAAATCTCTTGGAATTTTTCAACCAGCTTGCTTAAATGTTCGTGATAAGGTATTAATTTCTCGTCCTTCATTTTGTATAAGGGAAGAATCTCCGTATACTTCCAATTCTTGTATTCCCATATCAAGTGCCATTTTAAGCCTCAAAATGCAAGCTTCATATTCTGCTATGTTGTTGGTATATGGGAATGTTAATCTTACTGCCACGGGAAAATGGTAATCCTCAAGTGATACTGATACTTCTCCTATCTCACATCCAAACACATTAGCTGCTCCATCAAAATACATTTTCCATCCCAACTTCTCACTACTCAATTCGTTTGCCACCATTACATTTTAATCAGGAAATTGTGCTTTTGAACCCTCGTCTTCATCTTCTAATGCATATTTTACCAATTGATTAGCCACTGCCTACCTTTTGACTAAACTTTGACTCACGTACTTGATATCAAACTTAGAGGGTAGCATCTACCACCTCGATATTCTTCCAATCAATGTCGGCTTTTCTGCTAAATACCTCAACAGGTCATGTTTTATCAACAACTCTATTGAGTAATAGAGAGTGTATTACCTAAGTCTATGCATCACCCATACTAAGGCACAACACGTTCTTTCCACTTCTGAGTACTTTTGCTCACCTTCCATAAATTTCTTGCTTAAATAGTATATAGGATGTTCTTTTCTTCCCTTTTCGTCTTTCTAGCCCAACATGATCCCATCGATTCGAGGATAATCGTTAAACAAAGGATCAATGGCTGTCCTGGTATTGGAGTGACCAGTATAGGAGGATTCACCAGATATTCTTTGATTTTAGCAAATGCATGCACATATTCTTTACCCCACTCTATCACGAAATTCTTCCTCAATAGCTTAAACAACGGCTTGCATCTATCCATTAGTTTTCATACAAACCGAGTGATGTAATTTAATCTCCCTAGTAATCCTCTAACTTCTTTAACAGTCTTAAGCGCAGGCATGCTCACGATCACCTTGACTTTATCTGGGTTTACTTCAATTCCTCTCCTACTAAGCCTGAAGTCACTCCAAAAGTGCATTTTTCAAGATTCAGCTTCAATTGAAACTTCCTCAATCGCTCAAATAGTTTGTGCAAAATATCTACGCAGTTTTCATTCTCTTTGGATTTGGCAATTATATTATTTACATAAACTTCGATTTCTTGATGCATCATGTAATGGAATAAGGCAACCATAGCACACTGGTAAGTAACCCCAGCATTTTTCAACCCAAACAGCATCATGTGATAGCAAAACGTTCCCCAGGTGGTAATAAACATTGTTTTAATTTTATCTTCTTCCACCATTTTAATTTGATTATACCTTGAGAAACCATCCATGAATGAGAAAAGATGATTCCCGGTTGTGTTATCCACTAATACATCAATATGTGGTAAAAGAAAATTATCCTTTAGTGTCACTTGGTTTAAATCATATAAATCTACGCAGACCCTAACTTTCCCATTTTTCTTCAACACGGGCACAACATTGGCTATCCATTCAAGGTAATCCGATACTTCTATGAATCTGACTTCTAACAACTTCCTGACTTCTTCTTTAATTTTAAGGAGTAGATCTTACCTAAATTATCTAAGCTTTTGTCTTTTTGGTTTAATTTCTTCCCTAGTGCAACTTGTGAACCATAATAGACGAATCAAAACCAGGCATATCTTCATAAGACTAAGCGAAGATATCTAAGTATTTTGATAACAATTGTGACAACTCCTACTTCTGATCGTTTGTTAAATCACCACCAATTTTCAAATTTCATGGATTTTCCTTTGTTCCCAAATTAATCACATCTGTCGATTCGTCAATAATCACTTTATCCTGTTCATGTTGATGCCAATTCTCCTAAATTTCATTTGTAGTCTCAATATCATCTCCGATGTCTAACCAAGCAAGGCCGAAAGCGATATTGGTATTTCTATCATTTACATGCATAGGATATCCATTACATTCATCATAAGGAAAAAGAAAAGGATAACAAATAAATAACAGGGAAGAATTGATAGAAAGAAAGAAACAAATTTGATTGAATTAATTAATTCAAATTATTTGACAAAAAAGACCTAACTAAGCGTACTAATTATCGAAATCGAATGTCCCTAATTAATCTAATTTTGTGTTTCTAGAGAGACTTATTAATGAGAACAGAAAACCAATTGCACAAAGAAATTAGTACGTCGACATCTTCTCTCGCATTCGGACTAATGTTGCATTGTTAAGTAATGGCCTTAGATAAACTGGTTACTTCAGGTTCTCAAACATCAACTAGTCTTGGGAACGTTTGACGGATGTTTGGAAAATCCATGTGAGCATGGTACAACTGATCCCCTCTTTTGCTCCTGGTTTTAGCCTTTATTTCTTAAATCTCCTCTTCAGTAAGCTCATATCCAAGCCCAAATGTTCCAATATGCTGCATAAGATGTTTTAAACGACCCCGTACCCCTTGTCTTGCTTCTTCAATCATACTAACTTTGTTGAAAATCTATAACCCTGGCTCTGCCAATTCTTTATCTTCAATATAGGGAACAGTCGTTTCTTTGTAAATCTCATAGTCTTATTCCCTAAGAATAGTAATCAACTGTCCATCGGCTATGAAATTCACTTTCTGATGTAGGCTAGACGGAATTACCCCTGCTAAATGAATCCATAATCTTCCTAGCAGAAGATTGAAAGTTTACAAGATGTTAAGAACTTAGAAGGGGATAGTAAACACCTTCAAGCCGATTTCGACTTGCAACCCAATTTCTCTAATTATCTCCCATTTTGATCCATCAAAAGCCCTTACTGAAATCAAGCTGGACTTTATTTTACTTGCCTCCACTCCAAGTAGATTTAGCGTCCTCAATGGACATATGTAACGAGGGGCTTTATGTGCCGGTCTCCTTCTTTATTTAGCTCATCTACTGAAAATGAGATCTGATCTCCTACAAATATTGAGTATACCAATAACCCTAGTTTTTCCACAGAAATCCCTTCAGGTACCTTCACCTCCTTCAGAATTTTAATCAGTGTCTCTTGATAAGTATCCGATGACAACAGTAAGCCCATTAAAGAAAATTGGGCTGGTACCTTGGTTAACTGATCCATTATCTTGTATTCACTGGCCTTCACTATCTTCTTGGCAACATTCTAATCTTTATCTTCCATATCTTCAAAGATTTTTCAAGAAGCCTCTTCTACAGTGGATTTCCTCTTGGCTTTCTCATGTTAATCATAAACTCGGCCTGAGCGGGTAAGCCCACCAACCATGGGTAATGAGGCCTTAGTAATTTGATTCACCGCTTAGTAATCTAAAGGTGTTGTTTTATAATTCTCTAGGGCTATCAGGACATTAAAGCGATCTTCTTGGGTTTTCTTGATTCCTCAACTTTCTTAATCTTTCCATCATATTCAAAAGTCAATGGCTTGGGCCCATCTCCGATCATTCCAACCATCCCAACCGCCTTCTTGGCTTCTACAATGAATCTATCCTCTTCTTCAAATTTTGGACCTCATCCAGTGGGCAGGATGTTAGCGTATATGTAAGTGAATCAGCGTAATCCACCAAATACTCAAACTTCTTTATCAGTTCTCCTAGGGTGTCAATCGTCGGATCCCCAGGTTCATATTGCTTTCTAAGCTCCCTCGAATACTTCTCTTTCGCGGTTTTGGAATTGTCATAGCCATGATATCGACTTTCTTTATCTTTCCTTCCTTAAGTAGTCGATATATCGCCGATTTGGTTTGGGTCCTATCAGGGAGATTCATATCCTGTAAGTACCCAACCTTCCTCAGATTCCACACTATCTCTTCAATAATGATGGGGAGACTATCTAAGTCAATTTTTGGTTCAGAAGCTTCAGTAATGATTGTATTGATCGAATGTCCATGATTCGGCATAGGGTTATTAGCTACGTTGGGAATAGGAGTTTAGATGAAATCTAATTGAACCAATTTGGCATCAATAAGATCCTGGATTTTATATTTGAGTCTCCAACATTGGTCTGTAAAATGCCCTACTTACCTTAGATGATAATCACATCAAAGCTCTAAGTTCTAATTCCTCGGTCTTTACCCTTCTCTCGGTATTTCAAATGTCAAGAGATTCTCCTTCCTTAATCATGTGAGAACCTAACTTAGAGGAATGGGAATATGTGTGAACTATCTTCTTTATAAGCGATTGTTTTGATTTAGACTCGGCAGGGGATTAGATCGTCCAATCATAGCTACTAAGGATGTGGGTCTGATAAGGTTACTGGTATCGATAACATTGATAGTGGTTTCCTTAGCTTTGTTGGAAAATCTTAGGGGAGGTGTCTTCTTTTCAACTGTTTCAGGATTAGGGAGCTTCTCAATAGCAATGGCTTCCTCAATTTGGCTTCCTAAGGCTACAATTTCTACAAAATTAAAGGTAGGGTACCTAACCAAGTGTTGGTAATACGGGCTTCCAAGAGTATTAATGAAAGCAAAGGTTAGATCCTTTTTAATTAAGGGTAGAGTCACCCTAGTTGCCGTACCCCCCTATCTTTAGGCATATTCTTTAAAATTCTCATTGGTCTTCTTTCATAAATTGTTTAGATCCTACATGGACGGGGCCACTTCAATGTTGAATTTATACTGGTTGTAGAAAGCCCGTGCTAACTTATCCCAAGTATCAATTTCATTCAGGTCCAACTAGGCATATTACGTTAAAGCAGGTCCAGTCAAGCTGTCTTGAAAAGTTTAGACCATCACCTTGTCATACTTTGTGTATTTCCCTAGTTTCTTGATGTATAACCTAGTATGGAGTTTTGAGCAGCTAATCCCATCATATTTCTTAAATTCTAGCACCTTAAATCTTTTCGGGAAGTCATCGTCTTCATAGGTTAGCAAACTGATCATTCGCATTTTCTCAAACCCATTCACCATTTCTAAGGTTTTCATCTTCTTGGTTAACTTCTGCATGACCTTTCTTTCCATTTCACGAAGTTTCTCTTCGATCTCTTTCCACCATACCTTAGAATTAGGGGCTGATTCTTCATCTTTCAATTCAGGGGGAAAGGTTGTTTCTGCATTTCAGTTTGGGTTAGCTTAAGATTCTTGTCTATAGTTAAGGATCCCAATAACTTGAGTGAGAGCCTAAATCTGTTCGGCCATCTTGTTCATGTTTTCTTCTAGAGTCGCTACTCTTAGGTTAGCTTAGTTTAATTGACATTTCTAGTACCCTAAGTCGACATCCTTGCCTTAGAACAAGTGAATATCAAGCTTCTAGTTGAGTTTGCTCGATTAGACGCTATCTTCAAAATCCTACGCAAAAACCCAAATTTTAGACTTTTTGGTGAATTAAAGATTTCTTTTTTCCTATTTTTGTGACATTTGTTATTCTACTGTTTGCTTCTTTTGTGTTTTTTTTTTCCTTTTTTTAAAATTCAAACAAACAAATAAATAATAATAATGAGTAAGAGATTGTGCAATTAATGAAAATTTTATTTATTAAAGCTATAAATTTATTAATCATAAGATCCAACTTATACAATAGACAAAGTGAAAGGAATAGAAAAACTCTTAACTAATTTTCAAAAAAATACTTAAATCTTATATCAACAAAAGCCGACGGATTTGGCCGAGACGAGCTTCATCAACTTCCCACATAAGTCTTTGTACCGTAACATCCTTTTCTCGAATCTTACTCCTTAAGAATTGATTTTCCTCTAGCAGTCTCTTGTTTTCTAACCTTAACTCTTCAACGATTCTCTTACTTTCCTAGAACTGGGCTTCAACTCTAGCCCATATGGTGTCTCAGTAAGCCCACTCAACGGGTGAAAGACACGCTAGATCTGGCTCGTATCTAAATACATCTGGAGCTTCATACCATATCTTTCCAATCTTCTCTAATTGATCATAAATGAACTGCTCGGTAGCTCGATATTCTCCAACTTTGCCCCTCAAAGTTCCCACACTGACTATCTTCTTAACTTCTCTTCATTCCCACAGCTTCACAAGTTCTACTAGTTGTTGGATTAGAGTAGCCGTAAGTAGACAAGGATCTTGATAATTCATTATACTGATGTCCAAGGAATCTCTATCAGCTATCTCTTGCAGTGGGCCCAATTTTCTAATGACACAAGCCGAGAAATATCCAGTACAGTCATAATACCAATAAGGGGAACTCCTCTATAATCGGTGCACCTCAAGATGGCTTGAGTATAGTGGCTCCATCTAACTATCCACATAAATTCTGCTGGCTGCATTTTGCTAATAACTGACACCCATCCCTTAAATTGAGCTTCATTAGGTACCTTGAGGTAGTAGGCAAAGTCATCAATCAGGTCCATATTCTCTATTAAGGACTCTCTAAGAAGATTCCCTCCATACCATTATGTGTAACTAGGAAACCATACGGTAAGGATTGTAGGGCTAGCCATGAAATAACCGTACCCCTGCTTCTTTAGGTAGGTAAGTTTATTGAACTGTTCTGCCAATAGCATCGGTATATAAGATTTACTAGCTAGGAATTAAGTCACTAGCTCAACAACCCTATAGTGGACCTAACCATATCTAAAGGGAAACAACACCGTTCCAAATACTGCTACAATAAATGCGTTAACCCTCTTTTTGGCCCATGATTCATATCCTCTGTAGTAGATTTGACGATATTTCTATTAAGCATTTGGGCTTGAAAACCACTCCACTAATCTTAGGATGCTGAGACATTTTTTGCCCTCTAATGATAAGAATGGGGCCAAAGCTGACTTCTTAACACCCAACAGCATCATGAAGATTTTCTCAGGCTAAACTCTGAGATTAGGGATAGCTATGCCTACTTCGAGGGGCGAGGCACTAAGTAGCTATGAGTATTCTTCTATGGTAGGTGTCAATACATGTAGGTCGAAGTTGAAAGCTGCAAATTCTAGATCCCAATAATGGATAAAGGCCTAGATTAGAGGCCAATGGAGCTAGACCCGCATAAGGGATATGATTGGCCCGATCTTCTTACAAATGTGATTTTACTTGGTAAGCAAAAGATGGTTCAACCAATTTTTTAGGATGGCTTTGAGGAAGGAGTTCTTATCTAACTGGACTTCATAAATAGGCTCTTGATAGGCTCTGGACTGATACTACCCTGACTCTCCATATCTATATTACAAAAAGATATAAATGAAATAAAAATGCGACGACTATTAACAATGAGGACACTGAATTTAGAATAAAGTTAGATCCGATGTTAATAATTTCATAGCTTTTTTCGAAGATTTCCTTAGAAATTGCGCAGCCTTTCACTAACTAAGGGGCAATAAAATGAATGAAACACATATAACACTAGAAATAAAATATTCATAGAAGAATGAATGTAATCAAATATATAAAGATGTAATATGTTACACACACACATAATGCAATAGGAGTCGGTAATTAATAAATTTAAGAATTATGATTTAATAAAAATAAAGAGCGCCCCTATATATAAGTATATTCAAAATATGATTTAATAAAAATAAATCTCGTGTACACTTATATATAAGGGTTTGAAAAAAATTTTAATTGAAAATGGATGACAAACTGACCATAGATTAAATCATACTTTTTCTATAATTTAAAAAAAAAAAAACTACCCCTTTTTCGAAAAGAATGATACAAGAGGGTAGGGTCTACTAGTCTTAAACTCTGCAGCTTCAAGGCTTTCTAAAGAGAAGCTTAGTAGGCTACATCAAAGCCTGAGTGAGCTCACCTATCACCATTAGGTGGGCCCTAATAACCTGAGGGTTACACAATGTTAACCCGTCCTAGGTTCCTAAGGTAGCCCAAGTCCAACCACATCTAAGCACACAGATGGTTACTGGAAATAAAAGAACCCTCCCTTAACCCTCAAGAAGGCCCATTAGGCTGAGCATTTTCTTTAAGGCCTACATCACTAAGAAAAAAACAATTAATACAACTATAATACAAAAAATAAAAGGATAATAATATAAAAGCCATCAATAATTTTTTAATTTTCACATGGCTAACCTACCAGCATTCCCTAGTAGAGTCGTGAATTCTGTTGAGCCCTATTTTGATTTCCTTATTTTAACCTATATTAAGTCCAACTCACTCAATATAAATTACTCAACATTAAACTTTATAAAATATTTTTCTTTAAAAAAGATTTTAAAAATCAAAGTCACCAATCAATTTAACTAATAAAAAATAAAATTAGGATTTTCAAGTAAGAAAACCCTAATTTGACTACTAGTCTATAGAAATTCTAAAAATTTTGATTTTTAGAAAATTAAACTAGAAAAATTGGGTTCGGAGGTTAACTTATTAAGACTAAATCACTATGTGAAAATTAAAAGAAATTGATGGGCTTTATTTTTGTAATTTTTCTAAAAAATTAAAATATACTTAAATAGGTAAAAGTAACTAAAAATGATTTTTTTAAATTATTTTTTTATTATGAATTTCTAAAAAGGGGAACAAATTATTTTTTAAACAATTTCCCCAAAGGTACCTACATACTCGCTAATCGAGATCAAATCGACCGTAGTTCCTTTTTTATAAAATATTTAATTGGTAATTTATTTTTACTTTGAAAACCGAGCTAGGTTTACGTTTGTTAATTTATTATTTAAAAAATCCTAGAAAATCTAATTTTCTTAAATTAAACCAAAAAACCCTAACTATCTTTCCTTTAAAAGAATTAATTAAAAATTTTATTTTTCCAAAAAACCTTAAGTTTCAAAAATATATTTTTTATTAAAAAAATAATTTTCCAAGAAAAACCCTAATTTAACTAAAAATCTACAAGAAGATAATTAATTAAAAAAACCTGAGTTGGGTTGCATCGGTGTTAGGCGAGTATAACCAATAGTTAAGTGATGGTAGACGACTATGGGCGTACACTAGGCGATAGTAGGCATACTCTAGGCGCATCTAAGGGCGACATGGATGAGTAAGGGCATGCATACAGGCAAGCGAGGGGCGTACTAAGGGCAAGAGCTTAGGCAACACACGAGTGAATGAGGGGCGTGCTGAAGGCAAGAGCCTTGTAAGTGGATGGGCGAGCGAGGGCGATGGCATAAGCAAGAGCTTAGGTAACACACGGGCAAGCGAGGGGTATGCTGAAGGCGAGAGCCTGGCGAAAGGATAGGTGAGCAAGGGCAATGGCATAGGTAAGTGAGTGGTATGCACGGGCAAGAGCCTGGGGCGACCAATAGGCTATGATGGGCATGCGGCTGGGCATACGCTAAGGTAAAGGATGGTGAACATTGGTTAAAACTTAGGGCAAGCAATAGGCGATTACGAGCGTACAACTGGGTATACGTTAAGGCGATCACGGGCGTACACTAGGGCGACTGTAGCGTAGGCAATGGGCAGTAGATTGGGCGACAGCGACGGTGGCTTAGTGGTGCGTCTGGTGTTTTGGGTGGCGGTACTGGTGTATGTAGTAGCTGCAGAATATGGCGGTAATGGTGCATGTGTAGTGCAACGGTGTGGGTGGTCACACGTGTGGTGTGGTAGTAGTATGTAGAGTATGGCGGTCTTTTGGATGTATGAGATTAAAAAGAAAAACCTTTTTCTTGAATTGCTGATCAACGCATTATTTATAAGCCCCAAAATCGAATCTTTCATATCAAAGATACAAAAGATTTGTTTGCAATTTAACCTAAATTCACCCTATTTTCTAGAAACCCTACCTAATTCGGGCTTTTCTTCTAAGGCTCGGAACCTATCCAATTTAACCTAATTAATTTAATAAATCCTCATGTTGAGCCCCTAAATTGATCTGATCCAAAACTAATTGATTCAGCCCATCTTAATAACTGATCCAACAACTTAACTTAATCCAACTCGATACGACTTAACTCTTGACTCAACTTCCTACGACTTAACATGATTTTCTTTTTTCTATTATTTCATTTTTTATTATTTTTTTCTATTTATTCATTAACCTAGTTCAATTAACAAAAAATAAAAATAAAAATAAAAATTAGCAAAAATAAGGTGTCCACAAATACCAATCCTTTAAGGTCATCGTCCCGTATTACCAACCTTAAGGCTTTAGGGTAGTGTTTTGCCCTATGTAGGATGTTGTGGCTAATGATAAGGGGCTTGACCATTATAAAGTGTGCAATAGCAATTTATGGAGCTTGTCCTTCCTAGAGCTTACACTTAAGGTGATTGTAAGGTACTTAATTGCAGAGTAGTGTAAAGACTTGATATGTGAGAAGTTACACAATGTAAGCATCCTTACACGATGGACTTGACATCTTAATCATAATATTACAATGTTGTTAACTTCGTTACCATTTTTGCAAGAAAGTTTGAATATTATTCAACTGTTCAACTTATGAAGGGACGATAAGCGAAAGGTGCTATAAGTCGCTACTCATCATGATCGTATGTGCAAAAAGAATGATCAATTGTAGTTTTAAGTGACCACTTGCTGTAAATGGGACAAGATGTAGAGAATGATCTGATGAGGGTAGAAGGAAAGGCTTAGTGAAAAGCTACAAGGGCAAAGGACTGCATAACAAAGGCTCAAGTAGAGTTGAAGTACCTACTAAGAAGATCGTCTCAGGTGCTAAGAAGGTATCTAAGCTCTAAAGTCAATTTTTTCGTCGCTCTACAAGGGAACAAGGAGTTGGATGAGTAAGTAAAGGACATCCAAATACAAGTTATCAAATGTAAACACCGAAGTAGCAAATATGAAGGGTAATATTAACTTCATGGAGGTTACCCTTGAGTGTTGTATGAGAGAAAAGAAGGAGATCTAGCCATGGATCTGTTAGCTAGAGGAAGAGTTGTGAATGAAATCAAGTGCAGACAATTGAGTTAAAGGGTGAAGATAGTGACATCCTGGATGTTTATAATAAGGTCTTTAAGAAGATCATGGATATAAGTCCTAAATGGTTCGATCTACAACAAAGGTTCTTCTTAAAACCCATAAGGGAGGCAAGAATAGAAGTAAGGAAGCATCAACTTGAGCTTAACCTCTATTTTTAGGACTATCTTGATGCCATCCTTCCAAATGATGAGTACCCCAAAGCCGTTTAAGAAGGAGATGTTGAAACAATGTTGAAAACCATGCTTGAGAGAGATATATCCAATATGGTTCACATGAGGTAGCTCCTCTTATGCCAAGATTTACTCTCATTGAAGCACCTAAACCCTAAGAAGAGGTCTTATTAATGATGTCTGACGTAATGTCGATTGCTTTCTTAGGACTTGGGTTGGATGAGCCATATGTGCCTGAACCCTATGTACCAAAGTAATGAATAACTCCATGTTGACCTTCAAGTTTCACTTTTTCTTTCCTCCTTTGAGTTTATTTTTTTATAAAAGAGGTCAAGATGAAGAATTGAAAAAAAATTTATAGTATTGCTAAGCAATTAGTAAAATGAATTTGAAATTTTTCCCAATTATTATGCTTTTCAATGCCCAATGTACTATAATGTTTTCCTTAAGTTTTGGTTTGTACTTGATTACTTATTGTTCTCTCTCTTGTGCTTATGTATAGCTTTAATGCACTTGTTCACCTCTTTGTAGTTGAACTTTAGTGTTACTTTTTCATGCCTTCAACTCGTGATGCTTAAGAGTAGTGTTGTGACTACAAAAGATTGTGGTCAAATGTCCATAAGAGGAAATCTACAGGACCAAAACATATTGTGGTTGAACTTTTAGTAGGGCTAGCACATTGGACCAAAGCAGATTATGGTTGAACTGGTAAGAGGTTGCAAGAGATTTAAGGAAGAAGTTCACTGGACCAAAGTGAATCGTAGTCAATCTCTTCTTCAAACCATGGCGATCACAGACAAAACACCTTATTAGGCATGCCTAGGATTTTAGACTTTAGTCTAGTTCAACGATGGTGTCCTAATTTGTTAGGTTGGGGAATAACTATCGACATAACTAGAAGAGGTCAATTGCTTTGTTCACCTAAGTGGTGGTCTTAGAGCATAAGACCTGAAGAGGTCTAATGCTTTAGTTACCCGAAGGCAGTCTTAAAGTGAGTGACCTAAGTTGATTGGTTGCTCTAATCACTTAGAGGTAATCTTAGAGCATGAGGCCTAAAGAGGTTGAATGCTTTAGTCACCAAAGGTGGTCTTAATATGTAGGATCTAAGGAGATTGATTGCTCCAATCACCTAGAGGTAGACTTAGAGCATGTTAGTCCATTCACTCCAAGAGATATTAGGATTGGGGGCTACTTACCTTGAAGGCAACTAGGCTTTATGGAGGGTCAATTACCTAAAGATGAGATAGAGATCAGCATACAAATTACATAGTAGTAAAGAAAAAAGCACTAAAGAAGTTGGTCTTTATTATTGAAGTTTGTGATTATAAAAGTGATAATTTAATGCATCACACCATTAAGGGCCCTATTATTGTAGGTACTGGAAGTTGTTTGTTGAACTTACTATTTTGTGTGCCTTCTTTAGGTAGGGCATCCCTTCTCCTTGGCTCAATGTTAGATGTAACCCCTACAGTAGCTATGCTTAATGGTATCCTCAGTTACATTCTTCAGCTCCTTATACTCATTGGTACTATGGCCTTTATCACAATAGAAATCACAATACTTACTTTGATTATGCATGGAGAAATTGCCCTTACAATTTAAAGTTGTTTTTTTGTTATTTTAATTAATTAATCTATATTGTTACAATCATACATGGGAAAGTAACATGGATTAAGCATAACACTTAAAGTCTAAGGGTTTCTCTCACCTATCATGCTAGTCTTTTGGGTTAGGTTCTTCACTTAGGCTTAGGTCATAATATTTGGTGTTCTTATTGAGAGGTCAACCCCATAAAAAGGGTAACCTAGAAAAGGAGCAACTTGAGAGAGAGCTACCTAGAAAAAGTCATTTGGTGAAGCAAAGTATAAGTCACTTAAGGTGAAAGATACCTAAAGTGAGCAATCAAGATTAAGCCACATAGGTGTTGACTTTCAAAAGAGGGTGGTAGTGTTATAATTTTATATGGGAAAATAATATAGATTATGTAAAGCACTTAAATCTAAGGGGTTCTCCCATCTATCAAGCTAGTCTTTTTGGGTTAGGCTCTCCCCTTGGGCTTGAGTCATAATATTTATTCAGTTATATTATTTATATTGATTATTTAGATGAATCAATTGTTGCCATGTGTAAACCTATGCAAGGCTCAGTTCTAGACCATAAACTGGCTGGAGATGCGGTGAGCCTAAACCGGCATAGGAACCGCTGGGCCTCAAGGGCCCAGGTGATTCAGTTGGCCAAACTTACCAAATCAACAGGTTAACCTGCCAATTCAGGCTAGTTTCGACCCAACAATATAAAAAGAAAAAATTCTCTCTTTCTTAACATATTCTTTCCCAACATCGTCTTCTACTTTTCCTTTTCCCAAAATATTCTCACTTTTTCATTATTACATATATATTTTTCCCATCAATCACATCACTTCTTTTTCATATAATACATGTTCCCATTTCTAATATTCGAATGAGAAATTCTTCATCATTCACAACTTCTCTCACTTAATATTTTAATATTAAACTAACGGAAAGCTCATACTATCTAAATTAGTTATTTCAAAACAGAACAAAATTTTAACCAAAAATAGTGGTAAATCATTTATGCATTGGTACATGTGATGTATATGTACCCACAAAGTGTTGCAATAATCTAGGAAAAAAATAGAAGTATGAGAGAAGACAAAAAATTAATGTATGGGGAATATGAGAATTAATTATAAAATAAAATAAAATAAGGAAACGACTTAAGGGTCAATGAACTGGCCCTTAAACCACTGATTAGGTTGAACTAGCTCTTGCTCGTAGCCTTAAGTGCTAAGCTTAGTTCAACCTTAAGCTTACCTATGAACAAATGGCTTAAGGTCGGTTCCGGGTTAATTCGACCCGGTAACCAAGTTTAGCCACATGTCATTAGTGCATGGAATAAAACAGCTAAAGAAGTCCTTATTTGCAAACATTTGTAAATTTTAAGAAATCACATAGGGACAAAAAAGGTGTAGGACTTAAATAGAATAGTATTGAAACATTAAGAACTAAAAATCTACTTTCCTTATTTTTTAATTAACAAAACACCATGAATAGATAAACAATCCTTAATAAGTTATATTAATTAATACTTTTTTTCTTTTGCTTTTCAAGTAAATAATCTTTTATCAAATATTAATTAATAAATAAAAAAAATAACAAATAGAAAATAATAAATAAAGAATTGACTATTATTTAGCACAATGGAAAAAGGCTAATCGATGGGTTGCGGTGACTAACAAAGGCATTAAGCATGTTGACTATAGAGGGCTAAATTTAAGTTGGGTCTTTAAGCCCATTAATTAATTGATTTTGAATATTTGGGCTAAGGTAATGGAGCCTAAAGAATAGGGTTCAAATATTTAGGATGATTAAGGAAGATTTGGCGAGCTTGAAGTAACGCCTATTAGATTGATCTATCCAATCCAATCTTTTTTGGCTTGGCTCACACTAAAATAAAAAAAAAAATAAAGCCTTTATCTAAGCCTAAACCTATAAAAATAACCTACTTAAGATCCTTAATAAAAGGCTTCAATCTTAACTATTGATCACCATCATGATCCGACAAATGGGATCAACTACCATTTCCTATAAATACCCAATTTATATCCTCATTTGGATAAGAGAGAAACTCTCATTAATGCCATTACTCTATAGGAATCTTATCTCAACAATCAAACACTTAAACACCTCAAGAACTTTACCTCATTATTCATCAACTATGGAGTTCGATGTCACCTCACTCCTCTACCTATCACCATATGTATTAGAGCCTTACCAAGATTGCCCACTCCTTCTGCCTACACTTCTCTCCGATCATCCTATACGAGTTACTCAAGTCATGTCTCTAGTCATGTATAATGCGACCTCACAAGCAGTACATACATAACCCTTACAACGGTATCCATACCCCCACATTTTTTGGCACCTCCACTAGAGACGGAAGACTTAATACTCACATCATGATACCTCACATCTAGGGCCTCAATGAACTTTAGACTACTAGGGATTGAGTGCTTAGCAAAAAACGAAGAGAAGAGTGACCCTAAGTATTGTGGATTTCATAAGAGTATCGGCCATCCTATGAAAGATTGTTAAACTTTGAAGAAGATATTTAATGAACGAGTTCAAAATGGAGAACTGATCATTAAAGATAATGATGTTGGGAATAACCCACTTCTAGCTTATAATACCTAATGTAGTGTTGTGAATGTTATTACTCACAACTCTACAAAAATGGAAAGTATCGAGGTGTAGCTAGTTAAGGTGCACAAAGTCAAGCATGAAGGACTTAAGATCAATATAAATGGAGATGACAGCACTGCTCTTGCTTTGTTGAAGACTACCAATATTAGGAATTTCTTTAATTTACTCAGCTTTGATGAGTATGCTCAGCTTGAGGTAGCGATTGCACTCATAAGGATCTTGAAAAATCAATACAAGAAACATCTTATAGCATGTCCCACAAAGGGAATTGTTTTAATGAATAAGGGGGCAAATACATTTACTAATACTAACATTTGTACAATAAATCCTAACAACAATCGCCCTCTATATGTGGAAAGTGTACTCAATGTTCATTCCATTAGGAAGATATTTGTTGATAATGGATCTTCATTTAATGTTATGCCAATGTCCACTTTTAAAGTTGCAAAGATAGATATTAGAAACTTAGTAAAACAACCAATCGCACTAAATGACTTTTACAAGTCTTCCATGAAGACAATGGGGCATATTGAAGTAGACTTTGATATCGAACCTATCCATAGCCCCATATGGTTCCATGTGATCTATGTACCTATAGCTTATCATCTTTAAAGGACATGGCTACATAGTCACAACATGATACCTTCAACATGGCATCAATGCATGAAGGGTCATTGGAATGAGCAAGACATCTTCATTCTTACAACAAGAAACCCACTCACAAGTAATGAGTCTCACTTCACTAAAGCAACATTCTTTGATGAGCATGTAAAAGGGAGACACCCTTAGTAGAACCCCCTAAGGCATAGCTACCTATAAGAGAAGAGGCTTAGACTCAAGCATTTAAGAAGAAGAGAATATGTGGTTATCGTGGGGGGCATGAAGAAACGAAAGCGAACCAATAATATTATGAATGTAGAAGATACATTATAAGCTAAGAAGTATGAAAACTCTTGACAACTAGCATATGTCCTTATCGTATCTATCTCAATTGTCTTTTCATTTCATATGTAAGCTTAGTGATACTCGCTTTATATCAATGAAAGAAGTTTCTTTCTCTATAACCATTTTCTAATGAGAATGTCATAAGTATTTGTGTATCTTTATTTTATTACTATTGTCATTGCAAAATAAGAGACTAGTCTCCTCAGTGTGCAAAATTAATTTCACAAAACAATTTACATCTAAATGGGGAAAACTAAACCCCCCAATCGATAACAAAGAAAAAATAATAATGAATATAATATATAGACTACTAATAACTCGGATTTTAAAAATATTTCATAGGATGATTTTATAGTATTTTCCTTACATTTTTTGTTTCCTTTAAAGAAATTGATACTTAATTGAGTAAAATTTTGATTTCTAGGTTTGAACGCATTCTAGGATCGAAAACAAAGAAAAGGAATCAAGTTTCACTCAAATCAGAATTCAAATGAAGAAGTTATGAAGTTTTAAAGTAGTGTAGAAAATTTTGCCTTAGTGCAGAAAGTTACACGACCTGGGGACACGGCCATGTCCCAGGTCATGTCTGGTGACGAAAATAGAATCCTTGTAATACACATATAAAAGGATATCTTAGGGTTTAAAAGTGGGAGAGACATTACAGAAACGAAGAGACACAAGAAAGGAGAAAGAGACTTAAGAAGAACATCAAGAAAGAGGTAGAAACAACATCAACTTCAAGATTAGAGAGATTGTTCATCAATCAAAAGGGGTTTCCATGTTTTATTTTATATTATTGATGAAACTCGTTTTTAGATTCAGTATGATAGTTTAGAATTCGAGTATTTAGGATTATGCAACCTAGGGTTTAATGTGATTCTTGGATTGATTTAGAAATTTCAATAAAGTTTCTATCTTTACTTAATTCAATGATGTCGTTAATTATTGATTGATATTTCTAGAATATCAATATATGATATTATGCATGTTAATTGAGAAATTGCATGTGTAATTAGATCTTTACATAATTTAAGATGATTACATGTATACTTAGAGATAAGATACATGTTTCTTCCGGAAAGTTAATTATTTGTATGGGAATTCATTATACATTAATGCAATTCTAAATTATATTACTAAGTGAAGAGATTCTGGTAAATAATTTAGGATTAGGGTTAATATGCTTGAGAAAGGTATTAACTTTAGTTGTGAATCCCTCTGGTCAAGAAAAATAGAAACCGAATTGAATATATTTTAAGCGATCACATGTTAAACTCTAGGGGAAATAATTCCTAAATACGTTATTACTTTTTTGAAGTCATTCTTAATTTTATTGCTTTTTCAATTGCTTAATCAAGTCTTATAATTAAGTTAGTTTGTTAATTTTAGTATTTTTAATTAATTCAAACTTTCATAATTTTCCGGTTAGATAATAAAGCTAAGGTTAATATTAGTACTCGAAGTCTCTGAGGGATCAACTCGGACTCATTAAAACCGATTGGTACACTTGCCTGATATCAAGTTTTTGGCGCCGCTGCCGGGGATTTTCGATATTAAGAACACTAGTTGCTTTATTACTTTAACCATTTTTTTTTCTTTTGTTTTCATTGTTTATTTTCATTAGCTAAGAGCTGCAATTAATTCTATATTTCTTACCCTTGCAGTGCATGACTCGAAGTAACCTAGAAGATTTGGTAAAACTTGATCCTAAAATTGAGCGAACTGCCCTTCAAAATTTGAGATCGCAACCTAGAAAAATTGTGGCGACCATTGACGACGAGTCAATCGTTGAAATCAAGGAAGAAGGTGAAGAGCCCAACACTCAATTCATCGAGCGGGAAGATCCACCATACATGGCTAACAATGGTAATGAAGCTTGGATCATGTCCGATTATTTAAGGCCTACACTTATTAGAGCTGACTCTAGCATCGCAAGGCCAACCGTCGCGACTAATAACTTCTAAATTGCACCTAACATCATACAAATGGTGCAACAATATGTTCAGTTTGACGGTCTCTAAGATGAAGATCCTAATGCCCACATCTTTAGCTTTCTAGAGATTTGTGATACTTTTAAAATCAACGGAGTCACGGATGATGCCATCCGACTGCGGCTATTCCCTTTCTCCTTGAGGGGTAGAGCAAAACAGTGGTTGAACTCTCTACCACGAAATTCAATCACAACTTGGAATGAATTGTTAGAGTAATTTTTGGAGAAATATTTTCCACCTACAAAGACCGCTAAACTTCGGAATGATATTTCTTGTTTTGCTCAATTGGAAGTGGAGACATTATATGATACTTGGGAGCGGTTTAAGGACTTGCTCAGGAGGTACCCACATCATGGCCTCCCACTATGGATGCAGATTCAAACCTTTTACAATGTTCTCAATTTATCCACAGGTACTTTGAACACAAAAACACCTGAGCAAGCACAAAACCTAATTGAAGGAATAGCGATGAACAATTATCAGTGGGAAAGCACTAGAACCAAACAAAGGGCTATGGGAATTTATGATGTGGATTCGACCGCTGCTCTGGCAGCCAAGGTGGACCTATTGAGTAAGAAGATTGATGCACTCTCTGTTGGACCTCAACAAGTACAACCGGATGTAAGTGACTTTGGTATGCAGGGGTATGGAGCACAAGAACAACTGGAATAGGTAGATTATCTAGGCAATCTACCTAAGCAACAAAATAACCCCTACAGCAACACTTACCTGATATCAACTACACATCTTTACTATCTAATAAGAGCTTGGTCTTTTAAGCGTATAATGATGAGCTTGGCTTATATGTTGCTAACTAATAGGAGCACTGGCTCCCAGATGTACATCATGCCATGATAATCATGTATAGCTTTCATGCTATCTAATCTCTATGTTTGTTTCCATCAAGTAGTGGAAACAATCCCATTGATGAGCAATTCAACATGTTGACATTTAAATACAAGTAATATCCTAGTAAGCCATGCTATGCAATTAAGTACTGGGAAATACCTTCTTAACTAATGAGAATAAATTATAGATCCTAGGTAGTCAATGACACTATCACTATGTATGTGTGATTGAATACTTCGTAAAAAGGATCTTTTATATATTATCATTAACAAGGAAAAGTATTACTTCAATATGTTAGAAGACATGTAAGATCCCTTAGATCACAAAGTCTAAAAAGTCTCGCAATTATGCCTATCTTAAAAGAGACCCCCTTAGATCATTGAGTCAGTAAACCCCTAAAATTTTTAACCTAATAACCAAAGTAGACCCTAGTGTGCTTGAAAACTCTAAAAGTTGATAAGGCTAATTAAGATGAAAACCCTAATATAACAATCAAAGATTTAATCGCATAGAAAACTTTTATACCCTAAATGTATATAAACACTAGAGATTGTGCTTGAAAGTGATAAAACCTTAAAACTATAACTTTAAAGACATGAAAGTACTAATTTACTATAATTTACCCTAAAACCCTAATTGATAATATATCATCAATATCTTACCAAATCATTAATAAAAGATCAAGATAACTTTCAATCACTTATAAATACATATAAAACTAAAGTAATCCACTAAAAACTAAGACATTACATTATAGATCACATCCATCTTCTAATCATATAACTAGGTTAGTATTGCATAGAGTTAGGTGTTTAGTTAATATTTATATTACATATAGTTAATGTTAATATCCTATATGGCACCTTTTATAATAGTTATACTAAGTACCATACTAAATAATGTATATAGGATATAAATACTTAGAGGAGATCTTATTAACTATTTTTACTAATCATTTTAATAAATATCACATTTCCTTTCATTTCCTTAATTTTTCTCCTAATTATCCTTAATTAACCCATTATATACATACAAATTACATGTAATTTTAAAAGAGTTGACTAAGTCAACAATTGACCAAGTCAACATAGGTCATTTTCAACTAGAAAGTTCTCCTCTTTTCTAAAGTCTTGTACTCATTTTCGCATGGATGTTTTTTTCCTTTCTTATCCTCTTTACCGTCTAACATATGGGGACTTCTAAACCCCACTTATCTTCCTTTTCAACCACAAAAAAAAAAATTACATAAAGAAAATTCCTTTTCCCCCATCTCCAAAACCATCACCTCCCTTTCCCCTTTCACTCTTCTAATTTTCCAAACCTACTTCCATACTACAACAACTTTTCATATACTAAATAAGTAAACTCCTCACCCTTATCTAGAAGAAGAAAGAGGTATGATTTGATTTGAATTTCTATTTCAATAAGTGAATTAGTGTCTACTTTAGGTTAGTGTAGGAACTTTATGTAATATGTACATATGTGTTGTTGAAGGTAGAAAGCTCCATACTTATGCTTAGGAGTATACAAATACTTAGGTATACATGTATAAATACCTATGTACATACAACAAGTAAGTACATGTGAAGTGTATGTGTAAGGGTTTTAGTGAAAACTTTAGTATAGGTATAAGAAATCCTTAGATAATTGAAAAAGGAGCACATATACATTTGCTCAAGTATGTGTATACAAGAATATTCTTGATGTACATGTGTATGGATGCCCTTATATATAAGTATCTTCTATGTATCTAATCTAAAATGAGGAGTATACTAAGTATACATACATATAGGTTACTAAATAAGCCTATAAGGTGCAAAAATATGAATTACAAAAAGATTTATTAAAAGGTTATACAAGACATATGAAAATACGTATAAAAATATGTATAACACCGTATGCATATACAGGCATATGTATAGGTATAGATACGGTATATGTACAAGTATACTAGTATACATACAAGTGTATTAAAAGTGTATATTTACATAACATAAGTATAGGATACAAAAGCACTTAAGTGTAAAAGTTATACATAAATAATTTATAACATAATTATTTAAAATACTATAAGATAGTATAGTAAAATAATAAACTATACAATATGTACAAATGTATACATATATGGGCCAAAATTATTTTAAGCCCATAACATGCATCTCAAATTGAATTAGCTTTATTTGAATACATAAAATAGTAATAACAATATAAAATCATCTAAGTGTAAAAATCTAATGACTAATTAAATCATTAAGTATTAAAATATGGTATAAAACTAGATAATAAGAATATTCAACCTTCAAAAATTAAAATTTTAATAAATTTGTCCATATCATAAAACACAGGTCTTAACATCCAAAACAGACATTACTGTGTGAACGTGTGTTTGAAAATGATGAAAAGCAACTATAAGTTCATAAATATCAGAAATAGAATGAAAAAATTACATACGATTAGCAATTAGGTTTAACTGAATAAAAACTGCTAGTAATCTAAGTAGAATTAGGTAGATAAATATCTAAAACAGTTAGTTAATTTAATTACTTATTATCCCTATTATCTCGTAATGATCAGGTGATCCCGATGAGGACGAGGATCTTCTGATCGATTATTACAACTAGAGCGAGTCGTCACAGTCAAGTGAGTACTTCCAATAACTCTATACTTGTTTGTGCTTGTAGTTAATATACTTAAATTGAATAGTAATAACTTGATACATAGGGATTCGAGATATACATATATTTTATACTGATTGCTTACTGTGAAAAATGTTGTTTAATATAATAATTGAGAAATTAGTTGTATGATTGTTTATTACATGATTTGGATGGTTTACGGACATCGGTTGATCACCACATAATTTGATTTAATTATATTTGGCTTATCTTAAATTAAAAAGGTCATGCATTATCCATGCATTGCATTACTTATTCTGACCATCACTTCACACGAACATAAAGAGAGGCCTTGCGGGGGTTATTTATATATATTAAAGTGTTTCTATATGGTGCACTCATACAACATGACCTTACCCCAAACTTACGGGCTTACTAGGCGATGTAGATGCCAATTGTATGGCTAAAGGCCGAGTCTAAAGATCTTCATTCTAGGGTATGAGTGTAGACTACGGGGGCTGCCTCACCACTAGGCTTGAGATTTTGTGTACTACTGAATTTCTAGAAATGGAAATGTATTTTGTGAAATACGAATTTCAAAATTATGGTTAAAAACCTAAGTACTAGAGTCCAGTTGTGATTGATGCTAATGTATTTCTAACCCTAATCTCAGAGGGCATTAAAAATGATATTATATACAGCACTAGTCAACTGCATATATTGTTTAGCATACTATGTGTGCATGCATTCATATGATTGTAATAATTTGTTTGATAACTTGCTTGTCAATATAGTATGAAGGATAGCTCACTAGGCTCTTGTAGCTTATTCCCTAATAGTGTTTCTTTTGCAGGGGCTAGATATTTAGGATCAAAGCTGCCATACTACACTATTGTCTAGCATGCTACTAGTACGTGAAGAGTTATTGCTCCCAAGTGCTTAACAATAAGACACCTTCATAAAAACTAACGAAAGTACCAAAAAGATAAAGGAGCATGAAAGGTGGTCAATGAACTTCATCGTTATTGATTCTACACATTCAAGTACAACTTATACTTATAAGGAGATATAAGATTTATAATTGATTGAACAAGCAGATCATATGAAATAAGGCTTATAACAGTACCTATTAACATAAGTCATCAATTAAAGATATGCACATATAACCAAGCTTTTATATAAGTGCTCCTATGAAAACAGTGTGTTGCTATAAGGTTAAATTAGTATGACCCCTTAAGGTATCATGACTTTCAAAGACTAGTATACTACAATATAACACTAGGTCCTCGTTGGTGTTATAAGAGAATGACAGGCTTCAAGACTAGATGATTATCCCTTCTCTACATGTCAATAATTGGGAGACGAAAATTATAAATGGATACGGTATATGAAGAGGTTATTCTTGTATAATGATGATCATTACTCATTATGTTTACTTTATGCAACACTCTTTATACATAATGTTTAATGTGTGTATGTTTGCAAGGCTTTATGCATGCGTGCTTGAGATGCTCGAAGCATACATATGCACAAGGCTCAATGCGAACATAGCACTCAATATATGAGTGCTCTAAATATTCAATACATTATGCTAGTTTATAACATCTCCTTTGCCTGATATAAAGGATGACATTATTGGAGTTGCTCATTACACGGGACTACTCACATATAATGTCATGTTGCCTCCTCCTAATGATTTTTGAAAGTGGTAACAATGCCTACATGCAGTTACTATCACTTGGGGGAAGAGGAAGGGGTGATTACATGTGAAATCAAAGGAAAATAAGTAAGTTAGTAAAGTAAATTACTAATGAAATAGAAATCATATAACTATATAAGTACAAAGTTGAAGAAAAAAATGGTAAGGGTAGTACGAAGAATGAAGCCTTATTAAGGACTCTTGTTTATCTCGAAGATTTTGCTTATCCATGTTCATATCAGAGGATTCATCCTTGACTTACATGTTGAACTCATTTACTATAATATATTTACCTAATGTGCACTCATGTCTAATCTAGAAGATTAATAGTCAATGTCTCATGTTCAACTTATGTAATGGGATCTCACATCACACTCAAGCCTTGCACCATTTTCAAACCTCATGTCATGTTCAAATCTCACATCATGCTCAAGCCTCAAGTTATGTTTAGACCTCATATCGTATTTGGTTCTCACATTGTGATCAAGCCTTATGTTATGTTCAAGAGTTATGTGGTGTTCACAACTCATGTCATGTTCAAGCCTCACATCGAGTTCAGGTCTCACATCGAGTTTAGGCCTCATACTATATCATGTTCAACACTCGTGACATGTTTAAGATTTATTTTATATTCAAAGCTCGTGTTATGTTCACAGATTATGTCATGTTTAAGACTCATGTTGAGTTTAAGGCTCGTGATTACAACTCATGCTCACTCATATTTAGCTCTAATATTCAAGAATTAAGTTTGCTCTCATATTCAATGCTCAAATGCAATCCTTATATTCCCTCATGATCAACACTCATATGTTAAGGCTCATGTTTGACTCATATGATGAGACTCATATTCAGCTCACATGCTAAGGGTGTCATGTTTAATTCATACACACAACTCACACATGCTTATTTCAAAGGTTTAGAAATGCTCATGTTAGAAGCCCACATGTATTCGTACCAAAGGGATTATACTGAATTGAAGTGTTCAACTCTTATGTATTCATGTGGAAGGCTTATAATTGGTTCATGTGTGCTTAAGTCATGGACTCACTTTCAACTCTTATGTACTTATGCTTAGGGTTTATGTTCAATTCATATGCTATCCTCACTTAGAAGCTTCATGTCCATTTCACATGATTTAGCTCATAACTACTCATGTTAAAAGGGGTCATGTTCATTTCAACCTTTCAATTCACAAGTACTCATGTTAAAGAGGTTCAAAGCTCACGTTCAATTCCTATGTTAAGTTCATATTCTAAGCTCATGATCAATTCACATGTTTAGGGCTCGCATCGCGTCATGTTTAAGAATCCATTATGCTATTTTCAAAGACTTAAGTCATGATCAAAGATCATGTAATGCTCAAGGCTCACATCGTGTTCAAGACTCATGTTTTATTAATGTGTGTGCTTAGCTTACGAGTTTACGTTTGACTCTTAACTGTTGATATCTAAGGATCATGTTTTATCCATGTGTGCTCAACTCACATGCTCACATTCTACTCTCATGTATTAACATCTAAACCTCTTGTTTAGTTTATTTCATGTGTAAGGCTTACCCTTGCCCCTCATGTGCTCATGTATGTATGCACTTATGACTCAGGACTCATGTTTAATTCATATTACAAGTTGCAAATGGTTTTATCAAGATTAAAAAAGGATGCCACACATGACCCAAGCATTATGCATATTTACTGTCACCTGTTGATGAAGGTTAATCCTCATTAGCCCTTAGCTTGTGAGCAGTTAAGGTTTGGGCGGTAAACAGTTTACTATCTTTAAATCATTTTGATTTGCTAATTGGTGCAAGGATAAGATTTGGTCCTTAAGTTACAACCGTAGACTTTTGACCCTCAATTGGCAAGTAGTCATAGTCCGAGCGATAAAGAGTCTACCCTCTTTAAACTGTGCCAATTTGCTAACTATTGCTAGTTTGAGATGTGGCCTTCAAGTTACAATCGTAAATTTTTGACCCTTGGTTGTAAGTAACCGTAGCTGATTCATTGACTGTAGCAAAGTTGAGATAGTAGCCACTCAAAATGTGATAGCAAACTATCAAATATTGGTTATGCTACCTGTAAAGTATGGATAATGAAGAGATGTTAGATTCAAGATATAATTTAAAAGAAAAGGAAAAGGGGTGATGATGGTATCTATGTACTTATTTATGATGATGGAACCTTGATCAAGTCATTAAAGAAGGTGGTATACAGTTATACATGGTGAAGACATTAATGGTGCTCCTATAATGATTATACCCCATGTCATATATAGAATCTTGACACATGATAAAGCATTCATCAATCACAAAAGAAGGATGATAGGGATAGAGCTAGAAACATTTAAGGATCAAGAAAAACTTAAAGCTATCAAACAATAGGACGAAAATAAGAAAAAGTAAAAGAAAAATCTACCATCCTTGCATAAGTAACTGCCATGGAAGTCCATTACATAATGTCTAGCACTTGAACATAATTTATTCCCATCCTTTAAGCTCACGGTTACTCTCTACTTCTCTCATTAAGTAGCATAGCCTATAAAACCAGAACAAGGCAAGCTAAGCCAACCAAGATGAAGTGAACCATAATAAACCTAAACATTCTTCCATTTGAAAAAGAAGACTCAAGCAACAATTGAACAAACATGATAGCAGCAACTTTTAATCGAACAACACTTTTTGATCGAGCTTTAACTAATCTAGTGCAACAACTCTAGATCAAGAGTTCAAAGCTCTACAATTCCAACTTTCAATCAAATAGAATTGAAACTATCCTAGATCGAGAAGTTAGAGACAGTTACATAACACGAGCAATAGGAAGATGGGCTAAGCACTCCACAACTACAACTAATTGAGACCAAGCAGACAATAACGTATGTAATAGTATTGGTGTGAAACTGACAGCAACAGGCCTCTAAATAATAGTAAGCCAAGCTTCCAATTTCATAAGCTCGAGGACAATGGCTTCAAATTTCCTCCTTTAATAGTGCAAGATCTACAAGTAGAAATCTGTAGAATGTATGAGGATGTGAGATACAAAATGACAATTTAAAAAAAAAAAAAAAGAAGTCAAACTCCAACACATAACACTACATGCTAAGCTAGCCTTACCAAGAAGTAGGATTGGGAGGCTTGTTGCTTCAATTGATATAATGAAAAATCATTTCACCGGCTAAGTGAATGAATCCTCCATGGATCTACAATAAGGAATTAAGCTCTACACAATCCAAATAGTAATTGTTTAATAAGTTGTAGCTGTTGTTATGTCATGAACTCACTACACACTATTCAACTAATTTAATTTAAAGATAAGCCAAAGCCAAACAAAGCTTCTTTAAAGACCAATGAAGTCTTAACACCAGCAGCAACAACATATTGCTTAAACATTGATCTGACCTTTAAGCTACGTACCACTAAATAGAGTAACAGCAGCTATCTTGAACCAAAACATGAGTTAAGACCAACCTAAGCTATGCATAACACTGATCGAGCCGATTATCTACTGAATAGTAGAGTAGGAATCAAGCAGCAAGACTCTTTCATTCACAATCAACGTTATTGGTTATACCTTATATACACTTTTATGGTTTTCTTTCTTCTTTATCCCTTGCTTTAGCAACCCCTTTTAGAAAGAAATGATAAAATTTGCTAAACCTAGAACCCCTCTCATGTACGTAGGAAAGGAAATATGGTTTCCTTATTCAACTCTTTGTCCTTAATAGTTGTAAGTGTAATGGTTATGCTATGGGTGAAGTGGTGAGGCTTATATGCATGTAAAAAGGGTTGGGTGTTGTTCATGTGGCTTTTTCTCAACGTTGCCGTCTCACAGTAGTACCTGCCCAATTCCCCTTCCTGGGTATTACAGACCCGTGGGTACCACTGCTAATACGGTGTGAGGGATTGTCCCACATGGGTTTGGTTCAACCCTTTTTACATGCATATAAGCCTCACCACTTCACCCATAGCACAACCATTACAGTAAGCCCCATAACTAAGCAATCCGAGGTTTCGATCGGTTGAAAGACCTGATCGAGCTTAAATTATAAAGCAAAACTAGAAATATTAGTAAACTGATCCCGTAAGTTTGAATTTAAGAAAATAAGTAATAAAATAGGAGACTACAAAATTTTCAAATTTTAAGTATATAACTCGTTATTTATCGAAAATGTGTAAAATGCATTCTGGTACTTAACGAATCGCTAGAGATAAATTATATGTATACTAAAAATTATAGAATAACCTAAATAATATTTAGGAATATTTATTTGTACTATATATGAATTTGAATGTAGGTATAAATACGCGTAATTACTTAAATTACGCGAAATGTGCTAAAATTATATTAAATAATTAAAGAAAATTCATAATTAATGAAAATTCATAATTAATTAATAAAAAAATCAAGAAAATCAGAAAAAATCAAGAATGATCCAAATCAGGTCGTGGCAGGTCAGAATCCACAAAATAAAAACTAACCAATTAAAATTAGACAACACAAAAGCCAAAAATCAAGGAAATTGGGCAAAATCATGTCTAATTAATACACAATAATTACACTAAAGCTCTATAAATAGTAAGAAAAATTCAAAAGCTCATTTGGACAGTTAGAAATCAAAGAAAATTAGGGAAAGTTGAAAATTGAGAGAAAAACCAAAGAAAAAAAAAAGAAAAGGAAAACTGTGCAGTTAGGGCCACAAAGGAGAACCTAGATCCAACGGGCAGCTGGGAGTGGACGGCCACCACCACACGGTGGTGGCAACACCCAGGTGGACCGATACACCCATGGCCACCGACGATGGCCAACGCCACCCAAATCGGTGAGTTGGATTTCCATCCCGATTTTGTGTAATTTTGTAAAAATAGTAAATATTATTAGAAAATTATAAATTTTGTTATCCTGAAATATTTTTGTATCTAGTTTTTAGGAAAAATATTATTTTGATGAAAATATGTCTCGTGATATAGGGTCCTTAAGAAATCGTGCAAAACCGAGCATGTTTCGGTTTAGAAATAAATGACCTTAGGAGTGTAGTTTTGAACCCAAAATTTTTGTGTAGATTACTTAGATGGTATAGAACAGTGATATGAAGCCTGTTTTCAAAAATTAATTTTCAAATTTTTTAGATAATTTTTAGGCCCTAAAATGACGCATAAAATGGGTAATTTAGGGTTAATTAAGTAATTAAATGGTTAATTACTGATTTAGTGAATAAGTATGTGTTTTAGGATATTAAAATCTGATGGAGTATTATACTTGTAGCATTTAGGATGTTAGATGTAATTATTAGGTTAATTATGTAGTAAATAAGTAATATAGAAAAATAGTACATTTTAAGTTAATTTTGTAAATTAGGGTAATTAGGTGAAAAATCTGATTTAGGATGAATTTAGACATTTTGAAATGATAATTGATGTTGGAAGATAGTAATTAGAGTAATAAAAATATTATATGTGTATTATGTACATAATAGGTGATAATATATAATTATTCGAAATATAATAAATAGAAAATATTAGCATAAAAATTGATATTATGATAAGAATAAAAATATACAATAAATCTGATAGAAAACTTGAATTTATGTAATTATGTGAAAAATGTAAAAAATTTCTCACATTAGAAGTAAATTTGGTATGCTAATACGAATTTAAGTGTATCGGGTAAAATAAATACTGACTAGGGATAATGATGGTATTTAGGAGATCGGGAAGTAATATGATTAATTTCACATTATGGGTTGAAACAAATTTCTAAGGTTGGAGTATAAAACATTACTTAGAAATCGAACTAAAACCTAATTTAGAAATCGATGCGGAAACCGAACCTGAACCTAACCTTAAACCTATAATAATTATAAAAGACTTAAGACCTAGATAATTAGGTATATTAAACCCTAAACAAAACATAACAATAAGCATTATAGGATAAAATGAACCTATAATCGTTATATGAAAAACCGAAACCACGTTTATGTTATAGGGACGATCGGCGATGGCCGGAGCAAGTCGGACCTCGAGTAAGTGAGTGAGGAGTTGAGGTAAGTTGGGATTAATATGATGCTATATATTGGAGGCTTTAGATTATGCTTGTTTATGCTTGCTAGATAGTTGAATGTGTGCATGTGCTTGATTATGGGTGATGCTATGATTCTGTTTGTTGCTCTGGCATATATTGTATGATTTGTATGAAATGATTGATCACCCTAAACTGGACTTAATCAAATATATGACCAGTAATCATAATCGGACATACATGACAACCCATTAAGGGAACTTAGACTCTCCGGCCAAATACTGGCCCCTTCGAAAGGGATAGCGCAGGATTGCATAATGGTCCCTTCTTCATCTTCAGTCAAACTAAGTGACAGGAGAGGAGGTCGCAACGAGGGTGAAGTCAGTGGTTCGAAGGTAGTCGCGGGAGGAGCGAGGTCTCTATTGCATAAGCCTGGGTTTGGTCATAAGCTGTTGCATTAATGGCAACTCCCCAACCCGGATTAGAGCGGACACAATTTCTCTAATCTCACGACGGGCCTGACAACGTCGTGCAATGGCATTTTCTTGCACATGCATTGCACCTAATAAGTTGATTGAAAACCTTATTGTATTTATGGTATAGTTTTAAGTCCTCCATCCTAACCTACTGAGCTATGGTTGCTCATATCCCTATAGACGCCGTACAGGTGCTGGCTAAGAAGCGGCAAACAACTACTCTGAAGCTAGCAACTGCTGGATCCTGGGGAGTGAGGAAAAATATTTGAAGAACAGATATATATTTTTAAGGTTTAAGCTATTATCGTTGAAAGCGCTAATTGTAATAATTGCATTCTATTATACATATATTTATATTTCCTCACTTTCTTAGGTAATAAATTACAAACTGTTTACTTGAAAGAAAGTTAGTCGTGGACGCCTTGTGTCAATCAGGTCTAAGATAGCGGTTGTAAGGCCAACTTCTATCTTAGGATGGTTTACACAGCGGGGCTGTTACGACTCTACCGCTTCGGTGCGTAACAATAGTTAACTTGAGGTCTTTACTCTTCCTTAAAGAACATGACTCTATACCCAAATCTCCTCCAAACTCCCTCATTCTCTTGAATTGTTAAAGGCTTAGGGCTTTAGCTAGAGGCGAATGTGCAATGTTATGATGATTTATAGGGTCAATAGGTTCACATAAGTTCTTAAGATCCGATTAGGACGAAAGTTATGATGGCAACAACTTAAGATGCGATATGAGATAAGGGTTCAGTTACTATTGCGTGGTTTAGGATAAGGGGTTTTATGATTATAGAGAAAAAGAAAAGGATTCATACTATGGAGATTAATGATGGTCGTCAACATGTAGGGCAATCTATCTAGGGTTTTGCATATTTAGAGCTAATAAAGTAATAAGGTTACTTATCGAGGATAAAGTCTGAAGGAGCAAATATTGATGGGATTTACAAGTAAAGGGAGCCCAAGGACATGACAGGCTTGAATCAAATGGGATAAGAGAAGAGCTTAAATGTAAAAAAGTGTTTAACTTAATAGGCTGGTTGCATGAGATATACTTGTCTACCTGGCAACTTGTCCATTCATGCATCTCTTCTAAAAAAAGAAAGAGAAAGATGAGGAAAAGACTAAAAATAATAGGAGCTTACTCACCAATGGATGAAAAATGGAAGGTTAGTTGTTGACCAAGACGTCTTCTTAAAGTATTTCTCAAAGGAATTTTCTAAATAAAGATTTGAAAATTTGTTTAACCTCCAGGGCGCTGCCCTAGAAACTCCGTAGGGGACACTGTTCCCTTAACCTCTACCTGCTAACTAACTAGTGGGACCGCTGTAAGCTTTAAGCAACAAATAAAACTTAGTTAACATAAAGCATTTATATTATATGTAAAGACCTTATAAGAAGAATGCTCCTAAATGAGAAGAAAATCAAGATGATATTGGTACATGGAGTCCCCCAATGAAATTGCTAATGCAAACTTAGCATACAAATTTAAGTCAACAGGAGTCAATAACTTGTGTAGACCGAATCGAAGAGAAAAATCAGCTCAAAGAGAGACAACTTAAAGAAGATTTATTTCAAAGTGTTGTCTTGGAGGCAATGTACAACCTAATCCAATTGAGGCATAACAAACGATTAAGAGGTACTACAAACTTGTGCACTAAGATAATTCTCAAATGAATTTAGAGGTAGCGCAGCTATTCAATAGCACACGCGCCTAAGTCATCTAAAAGACTCATTTGATGCCTAAACACCTTCAACTTTGTTCAAAGGACTTTGGTTAGGGGGAAAATGTAGAGGGATAAATTCAAATTTGGACTTTAAGTCCATTAATTAATTAGGTTTGACTCTTTAGGACTCTTTCGACTAAGGTAATGAAGCTTAAAGAGACGAATCTAAATATTCAGGATGATAAAGGGAGATTTGGCATGGTGGGCTTAGAGTAAGGCTTGTTAGATTGGTCTATCTAATCCAACCTTTCTTAGTTTGGCTCACACTAAAATAATAAATAAAGTCTTTATTTAAGCCTAAATCCATAAAAATAGCCCATTTGAGATCTATTAATAAAAGGCTTCTATCACGATCCGAATTATATCATTATCGTAATAGATAGCCGTATAGCTTACAAAGGTCTATGATCAAGCCTTTCGTTGATCATAGGCCTTCTATACGACCAACAAGGCTCCTTTTACACTATGTTACCCTTAGGCTTGTAGACAAGTAATATTAAGCACTTTAACTAAATTTATGAATTAATTATATAAGCTACTAAAATTAAAGTGTAGAACATAATGTTTCACAAAGAAAATATTACAGTACATACTAAAACCATATAAGTCTATCTAACTATAGAATTATGCTAAATAGAAGAAATAAACAATTCCTAGCCAAGATTATTGATTCCCTCTTTTGCTCTCTAAAGCACATAATCCCGTCTCAGTATGAGACTTACCTTGAAGATTCTGTAGCTCAAATTGATAAAGAGGTGGCCCTACATCAAAAGAAATCTATTAGGGTATAAGCTTACACTTAGTAAGATAATCCCTCTATCAAGTCACATAAACAATTTATTTAAATGTACAATCATTTGAATGCATAAAATACTCTGAATGCCAAATAATACATGTAGTGACCTAGGAACTGCATTCAACTTAAAATTACGCATCCTGTAGTCGACGTCAGAGATAATTAACTAATACAAACCATCAATCAAGTTCTAGCACTTGGGTTTTTATTCCACTTGCACCAATGTACTCAAATCAACTCATGCATAAATATATAACAAGTACAAACTTTACTTTTCAATCAGAAAATACACTTTTATTTTCAAATCAAAATCCTAGGTCTAGCCAATTGGTAGCCTCTACAATTCATATCATACACCCTAAACGAAAGTGACAAGATATAGCCCCTTGCTAATGGTTAGTGACCCCTTATGCTTAGTAAGCCCGAAAGCTAAGACAGAGACTCAATAACAATATATAAGTGGCATAACATTTGCCTAATCACTTCAAAAGCCCCCCATCCTCTAAGTTCCTTCCCACCTTCTACGTAAGGTAGCAATTGGCATGGTTATGATGCAAACATGAGAAATACATAACTCATTGAATTACTTAATCCAGTTTTCATTATGATCAAACAATTGCATTCCATAACAACAATACATAGCTAACATCATAAATAACTCCATTTATTATCTTATTAGTAAACGATGGAGTTTAATCACAATATCACATACATGTATTTCTTAAATCCTACATGCATTCAAGTTTGATATAACAATTTAAGTACATCTACACTACAAACAAAACCAAGCATGAATTCATTAGGAGTTCTTACACCCCAAAATTGCAGAGACGCAATAATCCCGCCGTGTAAACTAATCTATGACAATAACTGACTTTATAGTGCCTATCATAGATATAATCTATAAAAAGTATTTACGACTTCTCACTTTAAAGTAAACAGCTCATTTTAGAATTTAGCTAAAATCTAAAATAAAAGTTAAAACATTAAGTCATATATATATATATATATATATATATATATTTACATTCACGTTATCATAGAATTTCGATTAGATTCTACTTATTACAACAGTCTACTAACTTACATATCATATATCAATTTATGATCCTAGAGATACTAAAAAGACCTTAGAAACTTGATCATTCAGCCGGTTGATCCTTACTCCCCCATAGTTTCAAAAAGAAATTGACCTCCGGATATTTATATTGCACCATAATAGTTAGAAGTTAAGACCTACAAGAAAAACTATATAGATATGAGTAACCATAACTTAATAAGTTAAGTTAGAGACTTATGAAAGTATAACAAACACAAATAAAGTTATCAAACAATTAATTATATGTAATGTAATAAGCAAGTGCCACCACACAACGTTGTTCAGTTCGTTATGAAATCAGAGTAATTTTACCTGCTTTAATCCAAGTAAAAGAGTTTTTGTTAATGCAACAACTTACAACCAAACCCAGATTTATGTAATGAAAACATCACTCCCCTTAAGATTATCCTTCAAACCAATGCCCTCATCCTCACTGCAACCTCTTCTCCTATCACTTAATTCAGCTAGTGATGAGAAAAAGACTATTATGTTATCTAGCGCTATCTTTTTCGAAGGTATTGATATTTGGTTGGAGAACCCTAGTAATCCCCTAAAAGGTTACAATGCATATCAAATTAGGGTATTTAAGTCAGTTATGATTAGTTATGATTAGGTACGATTTAGGGTAATCAAGCAATTTCACACCATTCCATCTATATCAATCATTAACTCAATCTTAAATATAATACAAAATCAAATATCCAAGCATATGCGTACATATTTACTTACAAATACGGTCAAATATAATCCTAAGTCTCCAAGTGCTTTAAAATAGTACTCCAAAATACAATGAAGTATTAAATCCAACTTACTTAGAATCCTTGGTCGCTCACTAAACTAGTCACAGGTCAGCTCATTTCCGTGTGTCCTACAATATAAATACGCTCTTATTAGTTATATCTTGATGATATATATATTCTAAGTTATGATTTAGCTAAATTCTTCATATATACATTACTACTGATTCATTCTAAGTTAGTTTAGGGTTCGAGTTCCAAATTCAGTTCCGATTTAGGTTCTAAATCAGTTCCAATTATAGATATTGTATGTAAATCCTAAAAATGTGATCCAAACCCTAATTTGAAATTAATTACATTAGGCTTGAGTATCCTAATTATCACTTTTGGTCCTAAATTAATATTTTATTCTATTTAGTACACTTAAATCCTTATTAGTATATTGAATTTACTCCCAATGTGAAAAAATTTTATATTTTTCATATAATTACTTAAATTTAAGTTTTGTACCAGATTTAATATGTATTAATGTTATTACTATATTATCCATTTTAACCTAATATCTTAGATTTACCATAATTTCAATTCTACATATTATCAAAATTACATATATTTACTACATAATACCTTTAATAATCACACCTAGCACCCTAAATATCACTATTATCATACCATATCGGATATGAACATCTTAAAATCCCTAATAATATACCAAATTAGTAATTGTTCAATTAATCATTAATTAATTGAAAATTAATTTCTAAAAAAATCACTTAAAAATATACCTAAAAATCACTTAAAAATTTTGAAAATTAATTTTTGAAGAAAGAGCTTCATAACAATGTTCTATATCACTTAAGTAGTCCACATAAAAAAAATTGAGCTCAAAACTACACTTTTAAGGCTATTTAATTCTAATTTGAAATAAGCTTGATTTTGTGTGATTTCTTAAGCACCTTATATTTCTAAATATAATTAAACCTAACTAATGTTTTTTCCTAAATCTACATATATTAAAACATCAGAATAATAAAATTCATAATTTTCTACACAAAATTAATAATTTTAATAATTTAGACAAAATCAGTTGAAATTTAGACTCACTTGATTATTAGACTCCTGGCCACCATCGGTGGTCTAGAGTGTATCGACCAGTCTAGGCATTGGGTATGGAGTGTGGTGGTGGCGACACTTTGGTTCCAATTGGTTGTAGCTTATGAGTTCAGTCTAATTGCTCCTATTGCATAGATATTTTATAAATTTTTGAAAACCCTAATTCTTTTTATTTTTTATTCTCTCCAATTTTCTATAACTCCAAACAAACCAAATGAGCTTTTAGTGGAGTTTGACTATTTATCAAGCTCTTAGGGAATTTTGATGCATTAATTGGACTTGACATTTACCTTATCTACTTTCAATTTGCCTTTCTATGTATGATAATTTAATTAGTCAATTTTTATTCTTCCTTCCCCTAACTATTGGTACTACCCAAATCTAGATCATTTCCTACTTCTCTTATTTTTTTCTTGATTTTTTATAATTTTCCCTAATTGTTTAGCATTTTTCTAGCATTTTAGGTAATTTTGTGTATTTTTACCCATGCGTAAATACATATAGAGTACAAGTAAATACTCCTAAATATTATTTATATTACTTTATGATTTTTAGTATGCATATAATTTATGTCTGACAACTCGTTAGTTATTGAAACTCATTTTATGCATTTTCGATAAATAACAGCCAATATACTTAAAATTTGATATTATAATATGCTATTATTTTATTACTTATTTTCTTAAATTCGATCTTAAGAGATCACTTTTACTAATATTTCTAAATTTATTTATAATTTAGGGTCGATTGAATCATTTAACCAATCACTCTAAACTTTATATACTATATCCGAACTTATAGTTATAAGGCTTACATGAGTTACTCACTCGGCCATGACTAATCAATTGTAATAGTCTAGGGATAGGTCATCTCCAATAGTCAGATCCACTAAAAATAGTAAATATGATATTATAAGAATTTGAAATGAAATAAAATACTAACCTAAAATCCTTTAAGTTATACTTTTAATTTAGTCTTATATTTCTCCTAATTATATAAAATTTTCAATCATGTATAATTTTCTCATTTTGAATTCAATTTTTATGATCTTATAGTCAATTTCTATTATTTTCGAGTACACTTTCATGTGATATAGTTAGATTTTAGAGATGGAGCCTACAATTTTGCCTATTGATCATAATAGTAGCATCCCTTAGATTTTAGTCTTCTTTTGGGCTTGAAATTGTTGTTAGGCTTTTTCTTACTTTATGTAGTAATTTGGGCTTGGGCTTAGAACTTTCTTCTAAATTTCCAACCCTTGTTTATGACCTTCGTACTATCTTAATTTTCTTAGATTCCTAAGTGGGCTTATATGGTCAAATTAGCTTGTTATTGTACAAATCAATGTTTGTGACTTTGTTAGGCTTAGGGAACTTTGTGTAGACTTCCTATAAGCCTCATAACACCTTTTATTTGGGAGTTAAGGTATTGGTCAAAAATTTCATAAAGGCCTAACCAAAAGTTTTAAGTCCGGTTTTGAGTTTTAGGCCTTTAACTCTTATCCTACTAGCCTTGTTTGATCTTTGCACTTTGAGTACTTTATTTTATTATGTCTTTTAAGTGTATTTCTCCTTGGTTCTAGATCTGGTCAATTTGGTTTGGGCGGCTGCCAACTTGTTTTTCCACTTATTTCATTAGTTTCTTAAGTCTAAGTGACAAATTAAGGGTTTACTCTACTTATACTCTAATTTTAACTTAACTTCTTCTTAGTGTGAGGATTATTTTGTCATAGTACTAAGTGAAGTTTACAAATCAAGCATATAATGTATGCGCCACACTTGATTTAGGTCCTTAAGAGTTAATTTTTATAGTAAAACTTCATATAATGGTTTTTCCTTCACTTAAAGCAAATTTTAAGCATGTAAAACTAAATAAAAGTAAAAATAACACTTGTATATACTCAAATCTTGCCACATCTAGCATGCTTCCAAGTTATTGATGCACTTGTTTCATGATTTTCTCAATTTATAAGTTTCCGTTCTAAGTGATAGGCAAGTAGTTGATAAGGAAACTAAATCTAGCCTATTTATATTCCATCATTCATATGAAAGATTCATAAAGCTTAGCACCTAGTATATACTAACTAAAATATCACCTTATGTACATAATAACATCCTCATGAACATGTATAATCTATTGGGCATAGTATTCTAAGGGTAATTAAGTTAAGAGATTTTTTTTTAAGTGAAATGGAGTATGGATTTGTGCCTAAGTTGCCCTCTTTAGCTCCTTGTTTCCCTTCCTTTTGTATATTCCTTAAGTTCCCAAAGCCTAGGTTCTTGATGGTGGTTTTGGGTGTTCTAAAGTTTCCTTAGATGGAGTGTATAAGGTTGTCTAAAGTAATCCTTTCAATGGACAAAAGTAAAGGTGACAAAAGTGGACTTTTTGTATCGTATGTGAGTGATTGAGTGGCAATGATGGGGAGAGATGTAGTGTCAGGACCCTAAAGGGGTCCTAGTAAGATTACCTAAAATTTTCACAACATGTATGCACCCATGCTATGAAAACCGCCTTGTAAGTCAGAGATTGCAAGACTCTAAATGATTAATCACTAAAGTTACTGATTTCTAAGTAATCAATTTACTGTAGAATACAAATATAAATAACTATGGGTATCCGATATCCCACAGTTCCTTAGAACCGCAGAGAATCGGTATCCCCTACCAAATAATAAAATAGGATATACTAGCATTAGAGTAAGGTTTAATAAGTAAATATTTTCTGCAAATGATGTCTATGTATCATCTAAAAAGTACTCAGCTACTTCTAATACTAATGTACATATCTTCATCTCGCACTCAGCACTCGAGACATATCCCAATCCCATCGTATGTAAACCTGCAAATGAAACTAAGGGGGAATGAGCATAAAATAGCTCAATGAGTTCATTCTTCACCACTACCGGTCAAGTAAGTTTTCATACATTATTATCACACACGCAAGCAAGCTATCTACATACATAATGAATGTAGACGTGATGAATGCAAGCAACACATCCATAAGAATCTGGAACTATGGAAGGTGTAGAATTACGTCGTCTATACTTTAATTATCCCCTGTACTTACCCGCACAGGGCACCTCAGCTTACCCGCATAAGGCTACCTAGGGGCACCACCCCATTAAGCAAAACTCGACTATTACCCTAGCCGATAAAAGAGTTTCAATCCAAATAGGGGGAGTCCAAACTAGGACTATCCACCCTCCAAGGCCCCTCAGGTACAAACATGTGATTCCTCTCGCAACCAAAATTTAACCAAGGCCTTATAGGCACAATAAAGCAAGTTCTCTCGCTATTAAGTGGAGAACCCATGCTAGCTTTGTCTTAACATTAAAAATACTCTTTATGGCTCCTCAAGCCCTTACAGTGATCATGTATTATTTGTTTACGGATAGAAAAGCTTTTTCCAAAAATACTTTTCTTAAGATTTTTGTAAGGCTAGTACTCTCCATTCATACCTTTACCAAGTCATAGACATGCAACGAGTAGAACCGGTTATTTAGGCAAATATTTATATTTATCAATTTAAAAAGGTGATCACATGGATGATAGCATACAAGCAGAACAGTCATTCAAACATACAAGCAGAACAGTCATTCAAACATATAAGCAATAGCAAACAGCAAAACATCATACAAGCAACACATACAAGTAACACGCATAAGCAAGTAGCAGGTCATCAAAACTCCCTCACCTGGATTATTGCTCATTCTCCAAGCCTTTAGGGTTTCTAGGACTCGATATCAAACGCTTAAATCAAAATGGTAAAACTTATAAGTGTTCTAAGAATTCAGACTCCTTAGTCAACTAAAAGTTTATTGTAGTTTATCTAGTTTCCTCTAATATAACCCGAGTATAGTGTATATAAGGTTAACCCGAGTATAGTGTGTATAGGGTTACCATACCCCATGAAATTAATAGTAACTATTTTCTTATATTAGTAAGGTATGAGACTTCCTTTATAAATTTTGTAACTTTTTCGTTCTGATTCCGATATTTGCAAACTTAAAGTCATTTTTCATCCTTTTCGGACGCACGTTCACACGGTGATGTCCGTTTTGGACATTAAGACCCGTGTTTTACGATATGGGCTAAATTTATTGACATTTTATCTTATCAAACTTTAATTATTCCTATTGGCAAGTTTAATTATTCCTATTGGCTAGTTTATGTTCCATTTTAGTAGTTAATGATTTAATTAGCTATTTATTCTTATACTTAGGGATTTTTACATTAGTATTACTAATCTATGTCCTTGATTAAGCTTGATTCAATTTAGGAAGGGTATTAGGGTTTAAGGTTTTGGATCCTAAATACATGTACATACTTATATTCTTCTTTTATAAGCTTATGTTTATATCATTGCTTATGTCATCAATCACTTGTGTCATTGCTTATGTCATCATTTGTTTATGTCATGGCTTATGTCATCATGTGCTTACCTCATCACTTACTTCATCATTTGCTTACATAAACCTCACCTCATGCTTATGTCATATGTAATGTCTTATGTACATTTCACTTCTTCCCTTATACTTATGTACATATACCTTATATATACATATACTTATACCTATATTTAGACTTATACCGTATTTATACGTATATACATACTCATATACCTATACGGTTAGATACGTATTTTTATACAAAAATTCGTATGCCTAATCTTTTCCTTAAGAAAAGCTTCCTAATTCCATTCTTTTGTGTTTTTAAGTGTGTAATTAGTGTAGGATAAGTATGTATGGTTATGTTTTGTTTTAATTTAGGTTATGTACATGAAAAATATTCATATACCATGCTTCTCATGCTTCCCTTCTTTTCGGTTTACTTCATGTACACATTCTTTAAGCACATATTCATGTTCTCCTTTCTTCTTCTTCATGATTGCTAGAATTCTACACTTAAAGATGGAAACTTTGTGCCCTCTTCTTCAAGATCATACTTTTCACATGCCTAATTGTCTAATCTACCTAATTAACTAACTAATGAAGAATAGAAAGCAACATAAAGTAACTTAAGTACATACCTTTAGTTGTGTTGGAATTATGGAAACAAAAGGAGAAGTTGTGAAAGTGAAAGAGGAAGAAGAAGCTCACGGTAAGAGGGAGTTGTTTTTGTTTTGTTTCTTTTTTATTTGTTTTGCTTATGGAAGAAGGAGAATGGTAGGGTCTAGAAGGGGAGATGAATGGACGGTAATTTAGGAGGAGAAGGAAAAAGAAATGCTAAAGGAAAAGAAAAGAAAGGAAATCATGAGAAGAAGATATTTTCTTCAAATGAAAAGGACACTTTTGTTGACTTTTCAATTGTTGACTTTAGTCAACATTTTGACCTTGGTCAACATGTGTTGACTTGGTCAACTTTCAAAAAAATAAAGACCCTTTTGTGTACATAATGAACTAATTAGGAAAAATTTGGAGAAAGATTAAGGAAATGAAAGGAAATAAGAAATTTAGTGAATTGATTAATAAAAATAGATAATGAGATCTTCCATTAGGTATTTATATCCTATATACACCATTTGGTAAGCTATTAAGTATAATTAAATTGGAAACTATCATTTAGGGTATTAAGGCTTACTACATTTAACCTAAGCCTCAACTAAACCTTTAACTCTATGTAATACTAACCTAGTTATATACTTAGAAGATGAATGTGATCTAGAATGCAATATCTTAGTTTCTAAGGGTCACTTAAGTATTCTAAATGTTTATACATGATTAAGAGTTATCTTTAGTCGTTTACCGATGAAATGGCAAAATATGGAGGATATATTATCACTTAAGGTTTTAAGGTAAATTATGGTGAATTAGTGCTTTTGTATCCTTAAAGTTATAATTTTAGGGTTTTTATTACTTTAAAGCACAATCTCTAATGTTTTTCCACATTTGGGGTTTCATATATTCTTACGCGATTAAATCTTCGATTGTTATCTTAGGACTTTGATGTGGTTCGAGGTTTTAGGGTCTTCGTATACGGTTAGAGGTTCAATTGATGATTTAAGGTTTTTCGTATCCACTTTATGTTTTGGATTATGATTTTAATTGGTTTTAGATCTCATTGGATCTTTTGAGTTTAAGAAATCATCTACAGTTTAAATGTTTATTTCTATACTTAAAAAGCTAAATTTTTGGGGTTTACATGTAGGCTTGGTTTTCCTTTTCTGTTTTTCTTTTTTACTTTTTTTGTAAGCTAAAAGTGTTTGAAAAGTGAGAGAGAATGAGAGGATTTTAGGGTTGAAGTAGCCAGTTGTGTATGCACAATGCATCTAAAACAATGACTTTTCATTGCTTCAAGTTAGTGATGTAATGATTGAGTGATGTAAGCATGTTAGGACAAATAATGATTGTAAAAAACAAGTGAATGGATGTTTGATTGATAAGGAATAGCTTGCCATTCCTTCTTCTTCTAAAGCAACATGGAGTTGTCCTTTAAGGGCATGGGCTTGTCAATTCAATCTCACTTTGGTAGATTATTTTATGTGATTAGTTGAACCACTTATCAATAGGTAATATAGCTTATATAGAGAGAAGGGAATTGTCTTATCTTCAACCTATGAGAAGTTATCATGTGATAAGTTAATCAAACTCTCACTATTGTAATTAGTTCCAATTAATTTTCAAATTTAAATTGAATAAGATTGATTGGTTAGAAGTCTTTACATGTATGGTCCTTTTAAGGTTTGGCTATTGTAGTAGTTCATATATTATGATTAGCTTCCTAAAGGAAATTATAGTTCTCTAGAGTCGAGTAAAATTTGGTTAAGTTTGAGCTTCCAATTATTCGTTTAAGGCCTCGATACTCTTAAGTGTCTATAGCTCACCTTAGGGTTTTTGATGATTTAGAGTTTGTTGTTTTCGTATTATAGTTTTTAAATTCTTTAAAACTTTTGAATTGGAAAACTAGGTTCGATTTCTAAATGCAAACTTTAAGTTCTTCATTTAGTTTATCCTTAGGAATGATAAAAAAACACTCTTGCTTACTTGAATATTACCTAATATAACAGGGTTTAGAACTTCAATCTTAACAATTAATCACTATCATGATCTAACAGATGTGATCAACTACCATTTCTTATAAATGCCCTATTCACATCATCATTTGGACAAGAATGAAATCCTCATTAACGTTGTTACTCTATCAAAATCTTATCTTAAAAATCAAACACTTAAACACCTTAAGAACTTTATCCTATTATTCATCAATCGTAGAGTTCAATGCCACTGCGCTCTCTCACCTATCACCATACTTGTTAGAGCCTTACGAAAATCTTCTATTTCTCTTCTTTAAATTTCTCTCCTATCGTTCCATACGAGTCACTCAAGTCATTTCCCTAGTCATGTATAGCATGACATATACATAACCCTTACAACCATACCATACCCCTACATTTACTAAACTCCTAGGGACATGAAAATTCTAGTGGTGGTTTCAAACCTTCTATAAGCTAAGTAAAACTCCTTGTAATCAAAGAAGCTTAAGTTTGATTGAGTTTCTATTGAGGTTGAAATTATTTATGTCTTCAAGTGCTTTAGGAAAGAAAAATCTATCAATATTGGATGCTCCAATGTTGGACGGTTGCTTAGACGTCTTTCTAAGATTTTTATGGAGTAAGGCTTTTCTTCTTAGTAATAATTTTCTCATCCCTTTCAATAACTATTACTTTGTTGAAAAGCACAAGTAATCATGATAACGAGGAATAAGGTAGGCATAGGGAATTACAAACAATCCCGTAACCCTTCCAGCTTAGTGAATTAAACAAGTAGTTGGAGTACTGAAAGATCTTAGACAAAGAAGACGAAAAAAAGCATAATTTTGGAATCTTATATGAGCTTGCCACGGAATAAGGACATAAGCCTAGCACTCCTAGTTCGTGTATGACACGTACCTTTTCATTGCAATGAAATAATTGTAGAAGGCCTAAATTGCTCTCTTAAATAAGGGAAAAGGGAAAATTATAGAAACACGACTGTGTTTGGGGACTTTTAGATGAGTAACTTAAGTTTTTTTTTTTTTTTTTTTTTTACAAACACATAATCTATACTCCATCATTACCTTTAAATTTAATTGGAGACATATATCGGTTTCTAATTGATTCATATAATTAATTTAATAAATTCTATTATTAGATATATCTAATTGCAAAACATAAAAAATTGAAAAAAAAAAAAGAGCAAGAAAATTTCTACGAAACCATATGATTGCTAAGACAACAAAAGAAAAAAAAAAGGGTGGGATGGGTCACCCAACCTCCCACCATCCTACAATTAAAAAAGAAAAAAAAAACCAATGATTTAAAGCCGAGTTACACAACCCGATTACAAATTATGGATTTTTAGTGCTATATTCCTTTTCTGTGAATTTTTAAGACGGTGAGTGACACTTATTATCTTGTAAGGTCAGTACCCATCGTACAAATAGATAATTGATCATCACTGGAAGGGAGGGGTATTGCTCGGCCTTTAATTTTGTGGAGGACTACTCTAAGGCCTTAGGGTGGCTAATGATAATCCCCACCTATTTTAGCATTATTTTTCTTTTTTCTTTTTAATTTTTGCACCTTGTTATTCTTTAATTTTTTATGAAATTAGCTGTAATATTATTTAATCATTAAGAATCAATTGGAAAGTAACATGTGTCCTTAATTAAAATTAATACGAAATACATGTATTTGTTAAAAAAAGTGAAAAACAATCCCTTATTTATGAAAATCTCACCGTAGGCCTTTTTTTGTAATTTAACAAAAAAAAAAAAACTGCTTATTTGATTTCGGTACAGTGGATTACCACGTGTAATGAGTTTTTAATTTGTTTGTCGTGGGAGATGGGCAATCAACCCATTAATCAATAATTTAATTGTTTTGTACGAAAAGATCTTTACGAGTGATTTGCGGTGGGAGGAACGAAACTCCCAATAGAGATGTTTAATCCAATTTGATTTCGGATTCCGTTTACATGAGCTTGCAGTACAGAGGGTTTAGTTTCTAAAATTCGGTACGTCCATGCGGTCGACGTTGTTCGTACAAAGCAGAACCAGTCAGGTCAATCTTCAAAGTCAATTAGACGTTCCCCATTTGAAGGAGTGACCTTGCCATAAAATAAGACAAACAAACACATCGATAATGGTGTCATTGCTTGTGCTCTTCACGGGCACTCCGTGGAATATTCTCTGGCGGTCGCAACCTCGAGTCAAGAGTTGTATTTGGATCCCATTTTTAGTCCAGGTTGGAATACTAAAATTATGAATTAATTATATAATTTTATGAATATATAATTTTATAATATATTTTAAATTAAAATAAATATATAACCATCATATAACAAATAATTATTTATATGATTTATAAATTTATGATTTTATATGATTTTATCTATTTTATATACTCCAATCATTATCATAACTTCATAGTTTGTATTATATCCCTATTACGTTAGAGATCTTCTATATTATCATTTTCTTTTGTTGTCATATCAATCTGTATTGCAATTAAATCGTAGTCAAATTAATCATGCTAACCGTGTTTAATTGTTCTGGCCATTGTTTTGTTTTGTAGCTACGTCAAATTGTATTGCAATTAAATAATAGTCAAATTAATTATGCCTTATTTTATTTTCTTTCATCTAGGAATAAAAAAAAAAAGAGAAACTAAATTTGTTTTCATCGAGCAAAAAAATTAGGATAAATAATTATAAAAAATTTACTCAGACCTCTATTTTTTTCTTTTTACAAATGTATGACTTGCTCTCTATTAAGTAATTGACAATCCGCTGTTAAGAGTGGTGATGAAGAATATAATATGATACTCAATATGAAATGCAACAGAAACAAAACAAAGGGTTTACTTATTCTTAGCTATCAAAACAATAGTAATTATTTCTTATTGTTACAATTCTCTAGAAATATTTGGCACGTAGTAATATATCATAATTGAATCACGATTTTAGGTTCTAGTCCTTTTCTCTTATGAAGGGAAAAGACGAGGATATTTGATCCCTTCATATTTATTATATTTATTTATTTAGAGAAAGAAAAGAAAAAAAATTAACTATTAAAAGGAAAGGTGATGTAGTATCAAATTACTAAATTACCTACAATAGTTTATTATTTAATCAATTATAAAGGGTAAACTGAACAATTAAATCATTTTCTTTGAATTCCTACAAGTTTCTCTCCATTTTGGGAAGAAACACATTTTGGTAGGACTCATATGGAATTGTTTTCACTCCAAATACATTCCATCCCAATTTTCCTTCTAACTAAATATTGGAAAAGAAATCAAATCACTCCTAATTCTATCCCCTCGAATTCTTTCCTTTCCCTTTCCTCTATTTCAAACATAGAGCTTGAGGTGAAATTGCAATTCCATTCTATCTTTATTAATTTTATTAGTTTAAAATTAAATAAATTATAATATATAATGATTAAGAATATTTTTTACAATTAATATTATTTATATATTTAATATCATTCCATGGATATTTTCAAACCTAGAAAAGGAACTATCATCTAAGTCCTTATTCTAATTCATTTCATTTTATTCCAGGTTATTTTTTATATTAAATGTGATATAATGTGATATAACATTTATTCTATTACAATCTTATTTTATTTAATCAAGTGAAGTATCATAACTGCAATATTGCTTTGTTTTTGCAAAGAAAAATACGCCATGTGAATGGCAGAAATTCAGCATATGGCTTGAAAACATTGTAACAGGAATTTATGATATATGCCTATGAATACGTTAACAATGGATCTACATTTTTATTATTTTCTCTCAAAACTATAGATCAGGCTGGGGCTGCTATTTAGAATTTCCTAATAATATCTTGGGTCAAAATTTAACTTAATCACGAGTTTATTGTCTCTATTCAAAGTATACATTGTAATGTTAAGTTGAAGGCATTAAGTATGAACGCACTTGCTGAAAGGTTTCAGCCGCGTGATGACTACAATTTTTCGTGCTTATCAATATTAATTGCTATTAGGCTGCACTTGAAAGCGTCTCTTGTTTTGTTGCCTCATTCCGAATATCCGATCCTAAAAAGCTACTAATACCCATTTTATGAATAGCATATTCAGAATGGCAACTAGCCTCTGCACAATCATAAATGGCATTCAATCGATTATTAGAGGTTGAATATAGATTAGGTTAATTTACTAAACTTGACAAAGACAGTCAGCAAACAAAGTAAAACAACTACTCACTTGTAATTTAATCTTTGATAAATCCTATAAAATCATAAACTCAAGATATTTTAATAATTTTAGCTTAATTTTATCTTAAGAGAAAAATTTACGTTCTTGATGTATCTAAACTAATTTAGGCATTTTGAAAAATAAAATAATAATTTAGGGTCAAATTGTGGGCTGGGAAAAGGCTTCAAAATGAACTTTTGGTAAAAATGAAAAATATGGTCAACCATGGGATAAAGTGATTAATTACTTGTATAATGTAGTTGATCACAAGAAAGAAATAGTTAACCACCATGATTCCTTTGGCTACTTTTTCTCCTCTCTCTGTGTTTTTTCAGTGTTTTTCTTTTTTAACATGGTTTTACCCAGGTAAAGGTTTAAGGTCTTGGTTTAGGATCTTATAGGGCTATTCTACCAATTGTAGGGATGAGAAGACCGAATGATTGTCACTAAGCTCTTTTCAAAAAGTGTTATGCTCTATTTATTCAATTAAGCTTTTAGAGTAGACTAAAACTATAGTTGGGATAGATTTTGGTTGGATTTACAGTTAAGGATTTTTTTGGAGTTTATTTAACTTCTTAATCTATTCCAATTATTTCATTTTGAATGTAGAACATCTTTTAGGGTTCCTAGTTTCGGCAAAGGTTTGAATTCATTTTAAGGATTAGATTTAGGGTGGGAATTCTAAGGTTTTGTTTAATTAACCAATTAAGTTTAAAATTAAGAAAAATTGGATATATGAGGTCTAACTACCTTACTAGAGTCAAAATTGAAAATAAAGGAGTTTGGGAACTTATTTGAATGTCATAACCTCATGGTTCTCCTCTCTTCTATTATATTAAGTGATTTTCAATTGGAGTAGATTGTGAGAAAGTTCCTAAGGTTATATTTAAAGTGTTTTAGTAATGGGTTCAAGTGTATGCTTCTATTATGGCAATTGCTAAGAATCTTTAATTATCTTTTATTAATGTTTTGTTTGGGTTTATGATTAAATTATTATGTATTTGAGTTGTCTAATTATTTTTTATGAAACCTAAATTATACTTATTTGAAAGTAGGAAAAGTATAGAGGAAGGGACTGAACTTGTTTTGTTTATGCAAATAAAAAGATAAATATATTGATCATGTGCTTAAAGTGCCAAGTTTGTAAGTTACTCTTATTTTAAGTTATCTACCTTTGCATCATTATTACCATTTGACATAGTATGTATTGCTGTTAAATTTGCTATCATTGACATGACATCTTAACTTAGGCCCTCAAATACAAGCTCAATATATCAATGTTGTTCTTCACATAAATAGTATAAATTCAAGCTTTTAAATGCATATTCAACATACATGTAAATTCTGCTTTGCATAAATAACACAAATCCAGTCCTTTTTCTAATATCAAGCTTTCTTTTGTAGATTTTGAAAATCAAGCATAGTGTGTTAATTTTTTTCTTTTTTAAATGAGCTTATCGTTAGTGATTAGTTTTACAAAACATCTAAATAAAACATACACATTTACAGTTGTGATATGGGACTTGTTACTAGGATTAAGACTCATTAATTAAATAAGTCCTATATGTTTATTTAGAAATATATATATATATTTAAGGAAATGTAAGTGTAGCTAGTTGTACATAAAATTTTAAGTGTACATATATAAATGTATAAATATATAGGATATTTGAGTTTACATATATAAAAAAGTAATTGTGCGTAGATCAAATGAAACAACTAGTTATGTGCTTAGAGAATCCAGTTAATTGTACATTAATCATACTAATGCATATCTGTGTAGTTTTTAGGATGTTATAAATAATTAAGTGAGAAACTACATATGGCTACTGCAATGAAGGAGATTAATTCCTTAGATATGATCTAGATTTTGAGATTTTATGGACCTTCTAAAAGGGAATGGGTCAATAGGGTTTTGATTACAGTATGACAAAAATATAGTGGTTTGATGGTTGAGCTTTTATCTTTTAGTATTCGATTTAAAACATTTGTAGTAACATTTTTGAATTAAATTTAAATTCCAACATAACCTAGAATGAGGTTATATGTATTATTTAGTAGACATATGTGATTTAATCAATTAATGAGTTGCAATACTAATAGCATAACCAATAACGTAAGCATCTATGTCTTACAAACCAATTACTCTCCCACTCATTGGAAACTAAGCTTGACTCCAAAATTTATGATAGAAAGTTCGACTCTATTACTATTTATGCAACATAGGAATGAATTTGCCACATATGCTTTTTATTATTATTATTATTTTTTATTTTAACCCCAAAGCCAAATATACATTTAATGGCTTGGATTTGAGTTGTATATGCAAAGACTTAGATTTGTCTTGTGTAAGTTTAAAGGCTTGGATTTGTACTATTTATGCATTGAAGGACCTAGATTCATCAAGTATGAGTTATTTTTTTTCCATTTGAAAACCGTTTTTATCTAAAGCATTAGTAGTGCATGTTGTGTGTGTATATATATTCCTTATAAATATGTTTATTTATTTATTAGAAATAAATTATTTGGGCATTTCAGTATATGTCTGTGAATTTGTTACAAAAAAGAATGTATAAATATTTCTCACAAACATAAAATAAGCTAAGGCTGCTAATGAGCATTTCTCGATAATATCATCCGTCAGAGGTTACCTTAAACGTATAAGTCAATGCATTACAATTACGTATGAAATCGCTTGCTGAAGGCATGCAAGCGCGTAATGACTACGACTTTTCGTGCTTATCGATTACTGCACTTGAAAGCATCACTTGCTCCGTTAGTAATTGGATGGATGTTTGACAATCAAATTTTGAATCTTGACGAACCGAATAATGGCTGCATTCCACAGGGAACGTTATATATAAATACTATATTTCAGAATGAAAAGATTGATGAAATTAAATGAAGGACGTTTAAGTTAGTGACATGTCATACTTTGGTAACAGTAATATACAATGGGATTTCTTCCTTTTTTTTTTTTTTTCTTTTTTTAGAAAAGTCCAAACCTTCAAATACACGCTCGAAAAAATATGCATCCTGTAGTTAGTTGTATAACCGAATAAATGACTGAATCAAATTGAATAGGATTATAAAATATAATTCTTTTATATTTTAGTTCAGTTTCAGTGTAGAAAGCTCATGATTCAGTCCGAAATCATAAACGGTTGAAAACTGTTCGATTGCAAGAGGTGTGAATCGAACTGATTGGAATGCGACTTAACTTTTCAACAAAGTTTCTCATATTTTTTCAAATAATGATCGTAAATAACATGCCGAAAATGAAAAAGAAAAGAAAAGAAAAAAAAACACAAGGAAATATAGGACTTAACATCAGAACTTATCGAAACCGCTAGTTTATGTTGAGGATATTATCACTGGATAAAAATTTCTGATATGAAAATTTGCACACTCGATAGCTATGATTACTACTGAAGTGTTCTTGCGGAAAGAGATTTGATCGAATGAAATTATTTTATAGACAAAAAAGCACGGAGAATAAAAATAAAGCCGCAGAATCCAAATTTAAAGAATCTAGTTAGTATTAAACTTACTCATCCGCGATCTATATCTATAATATAAAGAAATAGGAAAAGAAAAAATTAAAGACAACTTTTTCGAATCTTTTCCTTTTCGCTTATATTGTTTCTGATTTTATTTTCTTTTTATAATTATTTTCTTTTATTATTTTTAAAAATAGTAAAGTGAGTCTATATGTCCTTTTTTCTTTTTCTTTTTCTTTTTTTTTTATGTTCATGAGCTCTAATTTCTTATGTTAGAGTGAAGGGGTAAATTATTGCAAAAAAAATAAATAAATAAATAATAGGGTGAACGGGTAAATTGCACGAACCAATCGAGGGATCCAACGGAATTTACCATATGTATATTCAAGTAGTCTCTTATCGGAAGAGAATTATTCAGTTCTACCACATCTTAAATAATTTACCCAGCAATGCTCTTCACATAAAATATCTGGTTTATGATGATTAATAAGGTTGAACCGTGTGATTATTTTGCGGAAAACATTTTTCATATTTTTTATATTTATTATGATTAAATCTTCAAAATTATTAAATTTTTTTACAACTTCAAGTGTTTGCAATTATTAGGGATACTTACTTAACCCATTGAATATCAAAACTTGTTAGACTCTTCATAATCAAATAAGTTTCATATAGGGATATAAATGAACTAAATTGGCTCACAAACTATTCGAGGTCAGCTTGAGTTTTATTTAAACTCAAGCAGAAAATCAAACCAAGTTTAAGTTTTAAAATACTAAACTTATTAAGCTTGCAAACCTAATAAAGCTTAATATAATTTTTAATTTACATAATTATAAGGGAATCTTATAATAATTAAGGAAATTTGTAAAATGTTCATATTTAATCGAGTTAATTGAGTTGAGCTCTAACTTCTATATATATTTTTGAGTTTAGCTTGAACTTAAAATTTAAAACTCGATCAAACTCGAGTTTCGAATTTTTAAGTCGAGTTCAAATTTGAGTGTAATATTGTTTAATTTGACTCAATTCAATATACCCTTAATTCCTTATGTGAATCAGCTATACCTTACGTACATTCTAAATTTTTAAAACCTGCTACCAATAGATAAAGTATGAAATATGACACTTAGTAATAGATTTATGTAAGTTTGAGTTTCAAGATACCATATAATTTGTTATTAGATATAAGATATAGTATACATATCCGGCCAAAAAAAATTTTATAAATATGATTAAATTTAGTAAATGAAATGATATAGCAAACGATCGATATTGGACCGCTGAGAAATTTGAAAAAAGTCAAACTTGCTTCGTGGTTCTCACAACCAATGAATCAAAATCGATAACGTTAATATATAATAGATAAAATTGGACTTTTATTTATTTGTAACCCATATCTGACTTTGTAATATGAAGGTATGACGATAGAATCGACTAAATAAAGATCGTGATATGTGGTACTTTTTATATTATATATTGGAAATGAAATGTTAATGGGGTTCGAGTTCAACAAAGTATTCTGTTATATGCGCATATTGACTAGGTTATAACTTTTAGAGTGATTTCATAAGATTATAAGAAAATTTCGTTTCTAAGTTTTAAGAACTTACACCTTAGTAAGGAAGGGTACAATATCCAGCCTCTTCTCACCTACTTGTATTATTTGCTAGTGACTTTGAGTGGTAAATAATGATGAAAGATGTAAGCGACGGTTTGATTACAGTGACGGTAATTAATTATCGTCAAAATATTCATGAAAAAAAAAAAACAAGGTTTATCTCTGAAAAGAGAAAATTGTTTTCTCTATGATTGATGTTCTGTACGAGGGAGCTTACTCATATTGAAATGGCGGTTTCAAATTTTATTTTATTTTATTTTTTTCATGTTTAAAAGCATTGGTTAAAAAGAAAAATAAAAAGGGAAAGAAGACGTTTTTAAAAGCCAAAATGGCAATTTGATTTTTATTAAGAGAGAATTTGATTCCATTTTTGCAGAGATAAAGGTTTCATCCTTATTAATACAAATTTATGAAAATATATGCTTTTAATATGTAATATATATTTATTTCATCCATGAATTGAGAGTATTTTTTATATATGCCACTATAATATCGAATGGAATCAATAATTCTGGGAATGTTTCCAAACATAAAATACATATTTCATTTTGTTTTTCACTCTATTTCAAATAATTCCTATATACCTTATGCAATAATAATATTTTCCATGATCGTCGACCAACACCATTAAAAGCTAATCGCTATTCTTGCCTTTCGTCTTTATGCACTACTAAAATCATTATTATCTACCATAAGAGTGTAAAATGAACTAAACTTATTAATGAGCTATTAGCTACTTGATTTCGAATTCATATTTATTTGAGTTCATTTCGATTGAGTTTCAAGTTTTCTACTTAAGTAAATATTAAGTTACACTCAAGCTTTTTATTAAGCTTCACCCAAACTTTATGTTATTTACCTTAATCAGCTCATGAACTTAATCAAGTTAAGTTGTTGATCGAGCTGACTAACTTTTTTTTGTTGATCGAGCTGACTAACTTTTTTTTTTTTTTTTTGTTTGAGGACTATTTCATGTCAAGTTCTATTTTAAAATTTTAAGAGTTCAACATTACATCAACTTGGCTTAACCCGTTCAAAATCATTCATACAACCCGCTAACATTATCATGATAACATTCAAAAAATATAAAACGTTGATTATAATAGATGATTTAAAAATTTTCAAAAAGAAACAGATTTTCAGAGAAATTACAAACACAGCCTTCTAATTGTCATTGCTTACGTTGAAGGGTACGCGGCAGGAAACAACTATCGGGCCATGAGAAAAAGTTGTACACGTTCCTCCATTTATTTCTTTTTTCTCTTTCGGCATATGAAAAGACACGGCCAACATGGTTTTAATTATACATTTCCCTGTCTGTAAAGCAAAAGACGGCCAACATGGTTTTTGATTAATGATTTTTCCGTTTCTAGAGAACAAATGACAGCCACAACATGGGCTTTTTAACTACATTTTCAATGTCTAGCGTTCATCGACCCTATTATCTTAGATGCTCACGCCACCTCATGTCCTTCTTCCCCAAGAAAACCTACTCATCACAATTAAAAACAAACTCCTTTCATATTTATCTATTAATCATCTTTATGTTTTAACGGTTTGTTTAAACCATTTTACATTTTTATATTATCATAAAATAAGTCTATTATATATTTATAACTATGCAACATGGGAGATACTAATCCACAGATTTATATATTGTAAAATTAAAAATATGAAGAAATTAAATAAAACATTTTAGATATATGAGATTACATGGAATTTAGTATAAATATAGAAAACCTAAACAATTTATTTAAAATTTGAAAGAATTACGTTTTTGTATATATAGAGATACTTCTAATAATACTTATGCAAATCCACATTTTATATTTGCTTCAAGTGCATTTATCCCTCTACTTTTAAAATAAAACATTTAGACCCTCAAATTTTTTTATAAATATATCTTTTAGATCCTATTTTACCTTTTGTTCTAGGACAAATTAACAAAATTAATAGCAAAATACTTTTTTTTCTTTAAAAAAAATATCTATAGGTTTAAATGATCAATTTTAAAAATAGAAGAACTAAGCGTGTATGGAAGAAATATAAATGAGTGTACTTGCCAATACTTATTATCCTCAACTTAAGACCCAAATAATAATATTACTATAACTTAATGTTTATCATGATTTCTTTTAATATAATGAATTACGTCAACTTAAATAGGATTGATATTTGCTGTCTCAAATTCCTTGTCCCAGTTGTGTAATTTTTAATGCCATTTATAAACGCAAAAGGAAAAACAAACCAAGCAAAGCACAAAAGTTCCTGAAAATTGGAAGGGATAGAAATAAAGTCCCTTGTCGAATAGTATTTATTATTACTTTGTAATTCTAGTAAAAAGTTTTTGTAAGGATAATAGTACTATCTTATTTATTTATTTTTAAGGAGAGTAGTATTTTCTTATTTATTTTCGTTATTTACAACCAGGTTTCAATTATAATGTAAAAAAGGTATGGCCAAACGTCTTTTTCTCTTTTTATGATCCTTTTTATTCATTAGTAACATTTGAGGTTAGCATCCCCCTTCCCTGTACGGGTTTGCCACGAATTTCACTAAACATTTAAAAAGAAGAAAGAGAGTGAATAAATTAGTTTTCGAAAATTTTTTAAAAAAAATTGCGCATTGTAGAAAAGAATTATTGGATTTTGAAAAGATAGTGTTCTAAAAGGAAAAACAAAAAATAAAAAGTCTCCGGGGTCTGGCTTAAAACCACAGGACAGTTACAATTCATGATTTATGAATTGTGACCCGACGGCTCCAGGCTAGGTTTCAGGCCAGTTCAACTTGTTACTAGGGCTAGTTAGATTCTTGTATTATTAAGACTATTGTATCATTTTACAATATTACATTCATATTAATATATTAATAAATTATGCTTCTAAATTATTTTGGTTTAAAGTATATTATTATATTGATAAATTAGGTTTCTAAAAATTGTTTTATGTATGGAGTATAGACTATTGTTCAATATATATGTTACAATTCTTAGATTTATATATGTCATATATAGAAAAGAATTACAATTCTTTTACTCAAAATAATGCAGCATTATACTCTCTTGGTTGTATGTTTTGTATTAAATCATATAGAACTGTAGCAGGATTATGTTTTAGATAAAGTTTAGTTTTTTTTTTTTCCTTTTGTACATAAATTAAAGAAAAAATTTTCAATGACCAAAATAAGTTAGGGAAATATAAGAGATAAACAACAATTGTAATATGTACAATAATAAAAATGTATGATTGACCGAAACAGGAATATTTACATGGCCAAAATGTAATACTAATGAAAATATAAAAGCAATAAAAGCTTCCGACGATGTGATAGAAATTTTGTAGTTTCATTCTATATCTAACACACTATACAATTATCTAATCCAAAAATTCTTAACAATGACTACATTTCAAACTAAAGTTAGAACGTTAAAAGCTATTTTATATGCATAGCATGCAGGGCAAAGCCTAACAAGGACAAATGTTCCCACGGGATGTTCTAGTGAATAGTTTTTGTTTTATTATTTATAAATGAGATATTAATTAAATTTAAAAATAATAAGAAATTTTAGTTAAAGAGAAGTTGTTTTAGATTAGACGGTTATGAAGAGACTTTGTATCATTCTTTCCTAAATGGTAGCCTATATAAAAAATATGTATTCTTAAATAATATTATATATAATTTATTTATTTAATTATATATATCATTGTTATCAAACTCAACTTAAGTAGTTGATTCAGATATATAAGAGCATTAAAGGCTAAAAGGGATGAAACCGAGTTCAACCGCAATTCAATTGAGATTGGATTAGGATTGGATCGAATTAGTTTTATGATCAAATTAGATTAAATTAAGTTGAACCATAAAGATCAATTCGGGTCTGATAACATTGATATATGTCATTTTTTCAAGCATGTATAAGATAAATGTAATATTTTTGAAAATATAAAAGCAATAAAAGCTTTTGATTGCAATAGAAATTTGGAATAACGTATATGGAAATGCTTAAATTTTTTATTTTGAATAGTTTAATGCTTAAATATTCGATACTAATTAAACATTTGGTTAGTAGACTTTTGATCTCGAGCAATTTAGTGTCTATCATTGTATGTATAATATCTATTAAATATAGACACTTAAATAAATAGATTTTTAATTTTTGAATATTAAAATTCAAAATTTGAACATTTAAATACCAAATTACTCAAAATTAAAAGCTTAGATACTCTAGTATGTATTATCTCTAAAAATTATATAGTTTCACTCTATATCTATCAAACTATACAACCATCTAATCCAAAAAATCTTATCGATGGCTACATTTCAAACTAAAATATAGATTCTTAAAAGCTATTTTATTTGCACACCATGTTAGAACAAAGCCTAATAAGGACAAGAGTTCCCACAGGATGTTCTCTAGTGAATGTTCTTTTTATTATTTATACCTATCATATTAAAGTTATTGGAAGGGGTTTGATATGTCTTAGTAAATGATATAAATAAGGTATTAATTAAATTTAAAAATAGCAAAAAATTTTAATTGAAGAAAAGTTATTTTAAATGGTTATGAGGAGATTTTGTATCATTCTTTTTTAAGCGATACCACTATATAAAAAATTATACATTCTTAAATAATCTCTTATATAATCATCTTTTAAGCGTGCGTAATACGAATGCAACATGGGTTAATTATATACCGGACTGTATGAATTAAAGAGCTTAGTTCAGCGTGAAATTAAAACATGAAACGGCATATTGAGCATGTATTGACACAACAAAATTTGAAAAATGTCGACTCGGCTTGTACTAGGGGATATCGGTCGGGAGGATAAACATAAACTCGGTCCGTAAGTTCGGCAAAAATTAATTATCCCAACCCCGAAGTAGCAAATTTCCAGCTGTGACCTAAACCCCACCTGAGGCGCATTACGTAATATTCATGTGAACCTAACTACTTTCCTACTTCCCAACTAATTTTCTCTATGCAAATATATTCCCAAGTAAGCAAGTCCAGCCACCATCAAATTGTACATACAGTATAATAAAATAGATTAATTTTATAGCAAAACATATCGAGTCCCTTCAACAATTAATTCTTTTGGGGAGAGAAAAGAGAAGAAAAAAAAAAACAATTTATTCACTTTATAAGTTTTTTTCCTTCACCATAATATTTACGTCTTAACAATTAGCGTGTAAATAAGACAGTTTAAAATAATATATTTGGAGAGTTTGAATTTATTGATAATTTGATGTGTAAACGAGACAATTCAAAATAATATATTTGAAGAGCTTGAATTTGAGTTTCAAACAAAATTAGAGACTTTTAGTTTACTTTGAAACTTATTAGAGTTTAGAACATAGCCTTGAGTTGACATGAGGTGGTGTTCAAAAAATTTACACTCTATTTGGCTTAATTATTGAGAACAAATTTATTTTTCTTGTAATAAAAGGTAATTTTAATGTAGAAGCTCATATCATTCCGCTTATCACTCGAATAATAGGTTTGCCAAGATTGCCTATTTTACTTCCAAATCCCTACCTAAATCATTTTTCCCCTCTACTATTTTGACAAATTTTCACTTACGTGAAACCTATGAATGCTCAGTGCACGCTCACGGTACTCAGAGTGAGTCTATACATCTATATATTTAGTTAAAATAATATTAATTTCCCACTTATAACCCCAAAATTTAACTAAGGTTACAACAAGTTGAGTCACTTGCCAACCATCTAAACTTAGTTTCCTTTACACTTAGTTATGTAGGAATTTGATTTGTAAATAAATTCAGCTTAAACTTAAAATAAAACTTATTTATTTAAATAAGTTAAACTCGGATTCCTATTAATATTTATGAGTAAACTCATTTATTCTCATAATTAAATTTGTGAGCTTTATATATATATATATATATGATATATTATATCATATTAAAATTCGAAAACTAATATTTATATAATATAAATATATGATATCATGTGTGGTAATATGTAATAAATAATTCAATATTTATTCACTTGTATCAATTTCATATAGAAAAGTAATATAAACTAAGTGTTGCACTTAAATTTAAGAGATTTTTCTAATTATTAAATTAATTTTTTATTAGGCTTTCTTTTATGTGCAATCACAACATCACTATTCATCAATCAATTTATTTATATATTTATTCATTATATATCTATAGATTTATAAATAAGTTTAAACTTTAAGTATAGTTCCGTTTGAATTGGATCTATAAATAAATTGGGCTTATATATAAAATATAATTTATTTATATAAACGAGATTAACTCTCAGATTTAATAAAAACTCCGCCAAACTGGAAGTTAATAATTTTTGGATGAGATAAGTTTGAGAAACTCGGTTCGACTCGAGTTAAGTCCACGAAGAAAATAATCTTTTTGCGTTCTCCTCTATCGCCTCATTAATAAATATCTCGCGCTTTTATTACAAGCCGTCACCGTCACAATATATATAAAGACCCCCTCGCACCGATCCACATGCACTACAACCCAAATTCGGAAAGCAAAAAGCTCTCTAACAGCACTAACCGCAACCCTCTTAGTACACCACCCCCATCCCCCCCAAAACAAAAACCTGCCAGATTCTTGCGTTCCTATTTTCTTGTGCCACAAGTAAACGCTTGCTCCTACCATGATGATCTCCATGATAAGTCGCCACAGCGCCAAGACCATGGCTGAGGCCAGCCATCGGTTTTTCACCACCGCACGCACTCTCACGAGCGAGGCTGCTGGCTCTGCCATGACGCGTGCGGGCGGTTCCCTCTCAACGGGTTCTTGGATCAGGATTCCGGTGGTTGCTGGTTTTCGCCGTGAGAGTACGCTTGCTCTTGGAAAAGACGAGGTGGCATCGCGCCAAGATAAGGAGTCTACGGCGAATACGGCATCTGAAGGGAGTGGAGAGAATAAGTTCGTCAGTTATTGGGGTATTGCTCCGTCAAAGGTCACGAAACCCGACGGCACTGAGTGGAAATGGACTTGCTTTAGGGTAAGGGTTTTTGTAAAGGCTTACTTGCATATTTATCTATCTTTTTATGGATCGTCGAATTTGATTGATGGTACAAAAGGAAATAAGTCGACAGAAATTTATTTCCGTGCTTCTGCCAATAATATGCTAAGTCGCAATTATCTTGTCAAGGATTTTATAAATATATATATATATGTATATGTATATATTTATATGTATATACACACTTTCGGTTAATATGAATTTTGGCTGAAAATTTAGAGATATAATGTGATTTTCAGCCATGGGATTCGTACAAGGCAAATGTGTCGGTAGATCTTGCAAAGCATCATGCTCCATTGACGTTCTTGGACAAGATGGCTTACTGGACTGTTAAAGTTCTGCGATACCCCACTGATATATTTTTCCAGGTAATTTTTCTTTCTAAAACATTATTCTATTTTTTCTCTTTCGCTGTTGACTTACTTCGTGACTAGAATATATGCAATATTCCATGTAGTTAGGAAGATGTCCAATTTGTCATATTATAAAGCAGTTAAAGCCTTTGTGTTCTATGCTACTTCCATGAGGTAGATGAATTTCGTGAGATATTTGTTAATAGATTAAATAAAACACTCCATTTATGAAAATAGTGGATTTTTTTTTTTTTAATGTAGTATAAGATTCTTTTTGAGGTCGGACACTTGTTCATGGGATCTTAAACCTGAAGCCTTGTTTGGACAATTTTGATATAACATGAGAAGATGTTAAAAAAGAGAAATGAAAGGAAAGAGAATGCAGTGAAAGTAAAGTGAAAGTTATTCTTATTCTTATGTTCGGATATGGATGGCATAGAAAATCAACACAAAGTTTCTATAGTCATAAAATATTAAGATGTTGTTGTAGAACTTTTAATATTGGACCCATGAATAATGAAGAAAAAGAAAGCATTAATGCATTGTTGACCTTGGGTCAGGAGGGTAAAATTGTAAGACCACACTTTTTCCATCCAAAATTTCCGTTTTAGGAATCCAATTTTCTTTCCCATATATTTCTGTACCACCACATTCAATTTCCATGCATCCAAACACAAATCATAATAATAATAATAATAATGAATTCTAGGGATGTGTTTTTTCAGTATTACAGATGCTTGTTGGGTTTCTAGGGTTGTTAGTAGGTTGAAACTGTGGTCTTCCTTGATCAATTAACTTGCGTAAATGTTGTTAGATTCTATTATGAAATATTGAGAGTAAAGAGTAATTTAAAAAATAAAAAATAAAAATTAGCTAGTACACATGTTGACAAAACGACAAGCATTACCAAGTACCCCGCAAGAATAAGAAATTTACTTGATGCTTATTGTTATAATTGAAAAATAATTAATTGCCTCGCGTTCTTCTATCTCTAAATCAGTCGAGTCCAATGATTTTTGGAATTTATGCCTTCGAAAATTGCTTGAAGGTCAAAATAATTAATTTTTGACAAAGGAACTAATGCAAATATGTGTTATGTCTCAAAACAGAAAAGATATGGATGCCGTGCCATGATGCTAGAAACCGTGGCAGCAGTACCCGGCATGGTTGCAGGCATGCTCTTGCACGCCAAATCACTTAGGCGATTTGAGCACAGTGGAGGTTGGATCAAAGCCTTGCTAGAAGAAGCTGAGAACGAACGTATGCACCTCTTGACTTTCATGGAGGTATCACAACCGAGGTGGTACGAGCGTGCTCTCGTCTTTGCTGTGCAGGGTGTTTTCTTCAATGCTTATTTTCTTGGCTACATGATCTCCCCTAAGTTCGCTCACCGAATGGTTGGGTACCTTGAAGAGGAAGCCATTCACTCGTACACCGAGTTCCTAAAGGAATTGGACAATGGCAACATTGAGAATGTTCCCGCACCTGCCATAGCCATCGATTATTGGCAGCTGCCTCCGAACTCTACTCTCCGTGATGTTGTTGTGGTTGTGAGAGCAGATGAAGCACACCATCGTGATGTGAACCACTTTGCATCGGTGAGGATCTGTTCTGATTTGTAGTTCACTGGTGCTTTGTTGGATTGACTATTTGTCTCACTGCTGGCATGTTATTTTGGTCAATTGCAGGATATTCACTGTCAAGGGCACGAGTTGAGTGAATCTCCTGCTCCACTTGGGTACCACTGACCATTATGAAGCCAGCTTATTGAGGAGAGAACGGATCTATATATATTGAAAAATTTTACTTTTCGTTATGAATAAATGAAGTACAAGGTGATTACAGATTTGTGTTTGCTTTTGTGTTATGCTATTTTCGTGATGTAAATACTCCGAAGTTCATAATCGTGAACTTCTGGGATTTGCTTGATATTCTAGAAATGCAGTGTTGTAGTGACTAATCAACCCAGTCGAATCTAATGGTGCATTTGGATTTCACATTTTGCTGTAGTTTGATAATGATTTTGTACAATTTTTCAATTGGCAGATGAGGATAATTTTGAGACAACATTGTGGTCTCAATCTTTTTCTCGGGGAAATGATTTGTGTCTAATCCTCTGAAAGCCGCATCTGCAAAGTCAAGTGGATGAGGCTACTTTCTCGAGGAGAATGACAGCAGTTACAGATATGGAAGCAACAGGAACTTCAGAGTTCAGATTTCCACTCACCAAATACTCATTGGTGAGTGCCTCGCTGAACTCTGTCTACCTTTTAGGATGCTTCTTCCAAATATTTTGTGTGGTTAATGTCTACTTTCCTACATGCTATTAACCCTAATCGATTCTTAACGAGTGACTATTACAGAATAGTTAATGTTAAATGGATCGATTTTTTTCATTAATGCGAGCACTGTCAACTGTTTGATCTGTTGGATCTTTTGATGGGTCACGGAAGGATGTTCTGGCTAGACAATGAAAACCAAGCTAGAAGAGAGAGTGCCAATCTGTAATTACTTGAGTCCATGATGATTTGATAAATGTTGTAGAATTCAGTGCAAACAGTCATAATGCATTTTTCATAAAGAAAATCTGTATATGGTCCCCTAAGTATGTCAGTGGCAGCCCAGTTCTCGAGAAATAGGGAAAGCATTGGCTTCATCCAAGTGGAATGTCACTGATACTAATGGGATGATGGGTATTTTGGTTTGCAAGCAGGAGGATCGACTTACGAGGTAGAACATGAGACTAAATGAGATGACTCATCCATGTGGTGCTTGAAGATGGAATGGATATACAATTTTTTTTGTAAGATAATGGTGAACCGATCTTGCTGATGAGAAAAGCAAAGTACCCTGCATATGGAAATCAAGCACAAGCACCGCTGCATCTGGAAGAGGGGACCAGCTCTAGCATTAGGGATTTAATCTGTGGTATGAAATTGGATTAACCAATCGAGAAACCATACTAACTGTATTTCTGGATGATGAGAATACCGATTATCTAAAGCGATTCTCAGGAGTTCGAGACCTAGCCTATATCCTTGAGTGGCTACAACATGGAAGAGTTGAATGAGCTTATACAACAACCAGAAACTTTGTTGAGGAGAGGCTTCAAGCATATTGCTGTTTCACAGATTATAGGTGGTGGTGAAGATTTTGGCAGCGAGAAATTAGCATGACCCTTGGTCTATAGAACCACCACTGCGATTGGAAAATCATTTGAAGACGAAATCAAGTTGCTGTTATGAGTTACTGGAATGTGGTGACATTTCTAACCTCATACAAAATCCATGCACGAAGATCAGAACTGTCGCAGACTTCTTATAATTGCCATCTTAAGAACATTCCTTTCTGCAAGTAACATAGGAACGGTATTCACCAGGTCTATTGTATAGCTTTCAAAATTTTCCCACGGGACTGGAGAAGAAGCTTCTTTCCCGACGAGTCTTAGAAGAAGTTTCAGCAACTAATAACAGGAGGTCTTTGCTTTTTGCAGCTTTATATTTGCCACTAGTGAAATCTTCCAGTGGTGACTCTTTCGAGCTAGGCCTCTCTTCAGACCAAAGCTCCATGTTGAATGTTCTGGATCCCCAATGGATGAGACACTTGAAGACCTTGTGAACATCAAATTGATTCACTAACCCAAATCCATTTCGCCGCATGCCGTTGGGAAGGAATGGAAGAGTATGAAATAACTATGATAAAAATTAGAATTTTTATGAAAACCTGGAGCAAAAGCTTGACTATACCAAACGTTTAAGGTTTAACAATTTGTTTAACCAACGTTTAATTTTATGAGGAATTTGTTTAGATAAAACAAAACGACAAAAAAAAAAAAAATCAGTTATACATATTATAGTTGGAACGCTGAATATAGCTTTTTTTTATTTTTTATTTTTCTTTCCTTTTCCCGCAACATATATTATTATTGTTAACCCGCTAAATTGTCGGTCTCTTTATTTTCTACTTAACTTTTTATGTTTTTGAACTTTTAAAAATCAAAATATTCCGCTAAATTTTTCATCCATGTAATAGCTCTAGATTGGTGTATGATAATTAATTTAAAGAGATTACATTATTGCATATATATCTATTAAAAAATAAAAATTGGAAAATCAAATAAAAACAATTTAAAAAAAAAAAATCCAACCATATCAAGAATGAGGCCGCACTTGGCCATAATAGTAGATAGGTTATAACCTATCACCAAAAGTAAGCCCAACATAGTAATCTATTATCTCGAAATTGAAAAAAAAAAAGAAAAACAAAAAAGAAAAATTGGAGGAAGTCCATCAAGTTGCTACTAGGTCATGCAATTTAATGGCGTCCCAATGATTTTTTCTTTTTTCTTTTTTTTTTCCTTAAATTTTTAGGTGATGAGTAGCCCATAGGTAGATCACAACCTTATAGTACTATAGCTGAAAATCCAACTAATCCAATGCCTTGAAAACTAAAGTGAAACTTCACCTAATACAACATCCCACAAAGACCGTTAGGATGCTACCCCAAGATCATTCGTCCTCCCAATCCCTTAAGCCTAACCATGCATACGTAACATGCATTAGACTAAAGCTAGGTAGTTATTAAGTCTAGTTGATGTGTATTACTCAATAAACACAATTAGCATACAATATCAAACACCTAACTCAAAAGATTGCTTGAACCTAGAAAGGACCTCTTCACTACCTATAAACACGATAAACAACTCAACTTGGTCTTAATCACTCGATTTAACGTTGTTTTCTCCATTTTGCATGTTAACTCCCTTCACCTTCAACTTACATCACTAGAGGAAACTAGAATCAAGGTGATAGATGATTGTTTAAAAGTCATTTTAATTGTTGAAACAAGTTTGAAAACATCATTTAGAGGTTTGAGAATGAAAAACAAGGCTTGGGAACAACTAGAAAACAAGGGGAAAACATTCTATGATTACCTAAACACAACGTTCAAGTGCTATAGGACGTAATGTATGGACGCTCGCATTTTGGGAAAAGAAACCCCCTATCTTTTGGACGTTTCATGGGGAGGCATCCGGAGGCCATGTTGCAGTTTGTAAATTTCTACAAACTGTCTGCAAACTACAACATATCATCATTCCCCTAAACAAACCTTACTACAAACCCATACAAAATCCACCTCTTCTAACAATTTTCTTAAGCCAAATACTCATTTTACATCCCTTCAAAACACCTTCAATACCCAAAACGAACATCGACATCCCAACACAATTCAATTCAACAACACTTTTAATCAATATACTCAAAGATTTAGAAATGAAGGGTTTTGAGAGTAAAACTTACCATGGGAACTCAAAACAACACACCACCTTCAAAATCCATGGGTCATAAACCACAAAAGAAATTTTTTAATTCATTCCTCACCAAGCTCTAAGAAAACGAATTTTTCAGACCAAAAACTAAATAAACTCTTCAAGAAAACGTCTACCCATGGCTTACCTTGGTTCCTTATTCATTAATCTTGCGGGAATGATCAAAATTCTTGTTCGTAAAAAGTTTTACATAAGAACCCTATTCGAACCCCATATATGCACGTAAAGGAGCAAAAGGAGAAAAGAAGTTGCTAAGTGTGTTGGTTTATTTAATATAATAAGGTTTTTAGGACTCTTTATGCAATCTAGAGTACCTTTAGCTTCTTTTATTTATTATAAACTCTTTGCTCCTTATCTTATTTTATTTATTTTCATAAATCAAGTTTTACAATCCTCCCCATTTACAAAAATTTTCATCCTTGAAAATTGAAAATTTTACATACCTTGATCTTTAAATAACTCTACATACCTTTTCTTGATCTCATCCTCTAGTTCTCAAGTTACTTCCTTCTCTGAATGATTCAATCATTATACTTTGACATAAGGTATCCACCTCATCCTCAACTCTTGAACTTTGGTTTTCACAATTTTAATACATCATTGTACCATGGAAAAATCTAGTTGTAACTATAATGGCTCTAAGTGCATTATTTGTACTCTTCATTGCTCTACTTCTTGCTTTAGTTTAAGCTTAAACTTTCTCAACATCAACCAATGGAAGATATTATGAAATCCTTCTAATCTAATAGGAAACTCAAATCTGTATGCCACCCTTCTAATTCTCTCAATAATTTTGAAGGGTTTGACATACCTCGAGATTGGTTTTCCCCTTAACCCAAATTTGAACACTCTTTTAGTGGAGGAGACCCTTAATAGCACCTCATCTCTAACTTGAAACTCTAATGGGCATTATCTCCTATCGACATAGCTCTTTTAGCTATTTTATGTGGCTTACATCCTTTGGTTTATCAACCTCACTTTATCTACTATCTCCTATACTTACTTTAAGCCTAAAATTAGCCTCTCTTTTGCCTCATCGTAATGTATGGGTGATCTACACTTTCGACCATACAAGGCTTTGTAGCGAGTTATTTGAATTGTTGTCTAATAACTGTTATTGTAGGTAAACTCAACTAAGGGCAACTAATTATCCTAGTGACTTCCAAAATCAAGTATACAAGCTATTAACAAGTCCTCAAGGATTTGTATGGTCCTTTCGGATTCACTATTAGTCTAAGGATGAAGAGGTGATGCTAAATTGGAGCTTCATACCTAAGGCTTTTTGTAGACCCTTCCAAAATTTGCTAAGAATCCAATATCTCTATTTGAGGTTATTTTTACCGGTATCTCGTGCAATCCCAAACTATTTCCAAAATATACAGCTTGGTGTGCTTTTTTAATGAATAACTGATGTTAATGGAGATGGAGTGAACTGACTTAGTTAATTTGTTTACAATTACCCAAATTACATCATGCTTATTTAAAGTCTTTAGTAGGGATATAACAAAGTCTATGGAGACTTGTTCTCACTTCCATTTTAGAATTGACAATGGTTGTAGCTCTTTAATGCTTAATTCTAATATGTTAGTAAGTTTGATACCTCTATACATATTCCATGGTTTCTAACTTTATGTTAGTCCACCAGTAATGAGCTTTGGAATAAAGCGTTGCAAGATTGCATAACACTCTTGAATCACACTATTAGGTTGCCTTAACCTAAAAAAACCAACTATTAAATGTTTTAGCTAGTCAATTTTTCTTTATTGTGTTAATCAATTATACAGCATGGCCTTGCTAACTCTATAGTAAACTCTAACAATAACTCAATCATTGGTATATTGAATTAAAGTAAACAATATAAACAACACATTTATATCAGAATATGCAAAATCATAGACTGAATTTTATTAATAAAAATTACCTTTAGAACGTAGGGTTCAACAACAATTTACTAAGTACTTAGGATAAAAAAACATGATAAATAAAATATAAAAGAAGAAGAGAGAAGTCCCCTTGGTAGTTCTATATACTTACAACTTATGCTTAAGGGGCTCTTTTTGTAACCCTAGGCTTAAGCATTTATTTATAAGAAGTGAACCCAAAAAGAAGATTTAAAAATCATTGCATGTCCATGCTGGAAGTATACAGCCATGATCTTGGGCATATACTCACACTTTGTTTACCATCTTAGAATTTCAATGGAAAATTCATGACAAAGAGATTACAGGTAGGGACCACTATTGTAATCCTTTATCGTAATCTCTAATGGACTTCTTTACTTCATCAAAATCCATTTGCTTTGCTCCTTGATCAACACTCTTGCTTCAAGCTTAAAACTTCATAAAATCCTTCCAAATCATCATGAATTGTTCCTAAAGTCTTTGAAAAAAGTAATTAAGCAAATTAAGCTCAAAATAATATAAAATTAACTAGAATAATGTCAAATTTAGCATAATTTAATCATAGAAAATATATGCTAACTTTACATCATCAAATGTCCTTACACATAAGCTTTTACTTGTCCTTAATGTATATTCTCCATAAGCCATCCTTCTTTGCAACTAGGACCACTGGTACCATAGTTGTTAAAATCGTGATTTTATTGATACGACTCTATGAGTTTACAATTTTAGAAGACTCTTTTGAATTAACTTATATATAAAATCATTTTCATGTAGAACTTATGTTTTTAACTAAGTCTATATATAAACTCGATAGAAACATATTTTTTTGATCAAGTTTACCGATTTTACATATCTAAGTTAAATGGGCTAAAATATAAAAAAGTACAACTAAGCTTTTACAAACCATTTATTATTAAGGCACTAACCATCTTCTCTATCCTATTTTAATTTTTTTTCCCTCTTTCTCTTTCTCTTTCTCTTAATCTCTTATTTTATATTTATAGCCTTCGTCTAAGTTTCAACTCTAATAGTAAAGATTACATGGAAAGCTATATATTTTAGTTCATACCATCAATAATTTAAAATAAATTTACATATTTAGTTCTCTTTAATTTATTACTTTTTTCAAAAACGAAAATTGAAAAAATTTAGTTTTAACATTGTTTCTCCTTATTTGGTACTTGTTAAATCAAATATTATTAAGAATTTCTTTTATAAAAATGAACTTAATTTCTTCATATCTTTATTTCCTTTATGTATTTCAAGTTCTAAATAATTACTATGAGCATATCTACAATTTTTTAAAGCTATTTTATATAGTTTATAGAAATTTATGTTTCTACATCTTGATTTTATGTTTCAATTCTATCGATTTTCTAACGATTTTAGGTAGAATTTCAAGTTTGATGACCTTAGCTGATATGACATAGGGGTTCATGCTTTCTTTGTTATACCCACGCTCAATCAACTCATCAACTTACCTCTTCAGCTCAATTACCTACTTGAGATGGAGCCTATAGGTAAGTCGATTAGGTAGGGTAACTCTAGGTTAAATGTCGATGTAATGCTTTATACCTGTCAAGACCCTAAAGGGAGTCTAGTAGGATTTTCTGAAAATTTTCGTATCACGTGTACACTCATGATATGGAAACCGCCTTACAAGTCAGAATTGTAAGACTCTAAATGATGAATTACTAAGATTACTGATTTTTAAGTAATTAATTTATTGTAAAATATAAATATAAATCACTATGGATGTCTAACATCCTACAGTTCCTCAGAACTGTAGAGAATCAGTATTTCCTACCAAATGATAAGATCAAGTAATATAGATTTAAGAGTTCAAACTTAATAAGGTTGAAAATTCTAAGTACATAAGTAGTATTTACATTTAAAGTTTTACATGAACTAAATAACTTCTCTCTAATTCCAATCTCTAAAATGTCTCAATACTTACACTCAACGCTTAACCCATGTCCTATTATCTATCAACATGCAAAAGAAGAACTATTATGGAGTAAGCTATAAGAACTTAGTTAGGTATTCCTCATACTATACTAGTAAGCAAGTTATCAAATAAATTATTATTACAATCATATGAATGCATGCACATACAGTATGCTAAACAATAAATGCAGTTGACTAGTGTTGCATATAATATTGGACTTTAATGCCTTTTGAGATAAAGGTTGGGGTACATCAATACCAATCAAAACCAAGCTCTAGACCTTAGGTTATTTAACCTTAAATTTATATTTTGTATTTCGCAAAATACATTTCCATTTCTATGAAATCTAACAGTACACCAAAATCCTAAGTCTAGTGATGAGGTGGCACCCGTAGTCCACACTCATACCCTATAGTGGAGGTCTTTAGACTCGACCCTCTACTAGATAGTTAGCATCTTCAACTTTTAGTAAGCCCGTGAGCTAAGGTAAGGTTATGTTGTACGAGTCTACCATACTAAACATTTTAATTCAATGTATATAAACAACACCCGCATGACCTCTCTTTACCTCTACGTGAAGTGATGGCTAGAATAAGAAATGCAATGCATGGTTAATGCATGACCCTTATTAATTTGAGATTAGCCAAGTATAATTAAGTCAAATTATGTGGTGATCAATCAATATTAGTAAATCATCCAAATCATGTAACAATCAATCATACAAACAAATCCTCAATTATCGTATTTAACAATATTTTTCACGGTTATCAATCAGTATTAAGCAAATCATATCCCAAATCCCCATGCATCAAGTTATTAATATTTAATTTAAGTGAACTAACTATAAGCATAAATAATTATAGAGTCATCGGGAGTACTAACTTGGCTAGAACATCTCGCGCTAATCGTAGTAGTCCTTAGGAAGATCCCAACCCTCGTCAAGATCACTTAATTATTATAAGATAAACATGATAGTGAGTAACTGAATGAACTAGTTATTCTAGGTATTCATTCACCTATTTCTACTTAGGTTCCTATTAGTTTTTATTTGATTGAACCTTATCACCAACCGTATGTAACTTTTTCTCTTTATTTCCAATATTTATGAAGTTACAGTCATTTTTCAGCATTTTCGGATATACGTTCACATGGTAATATCTGTTTTAGATGTTAAGATCTGTGTTTTATGATATGAATTAAATTTATTAAAATTTTAATTGTTGAAGCTTGAATATTCTTATTGTTTAGTTTTATACCTTATTTTAGTACTTAATGATTTAATTAGCCATTAGATTCTTACACTTAGATGATTTTATATTGTTATTACTATTTTATGTGCTCAAATAAGGCTAATTTAATTTAAGATGTGTGTTATAGGCTTAAAGTGATTTCAACCCATATATGTATACATTTGTATAATACATATTGTATAGTTTATTATTTTACTATACTATATTATAGTATTTTAAATAATTATGTTACAAATTATTTATGTATAACTTTTACACTAAAGTACTTATATACCTTATGCTTATGTTATGTGTATTTATATTTCTAATACCCTTGTATGCATATTAGTATACTTGTACATATACCGTATCTATATTCTTATATATACCCATATATACATATGATAGTATACATATTTTCATATGCCTTTTATACTCTCTTAAGAAATTTTCATGTAATCTATATTTTTGCACCTTATGGGCTTATTTATTAAGTTATGTGTGTATATACCTAATATACTCATTTTAGGTTATGTACATGAAGGGTATTCATGTACATGACTTTCTATGCTTATATACAAGTAGTTTTCTTATTTTTACTTATATACATGTATACTATACTATGTATTATACTAGTGTATACCTATTTAGTTCATATAAATATATGTGTTTCTACACCCATATATGTACAAATGTTCTTGTACACTTATCTATATGTATATACCTACACCTATACTAAGTACTTTATTAGAATTCATACACAATTACTTCACATGGATCTACATAGTATATATACTCATGTATGTCTACTCTTATACCTAAGTATTTCTACACTTATGTACATGTGTATAAGAATCCTATTTGTGTCAACATACATGTATATATAACATGATGATTCTAAAACTAACATAACATAAACAACTAATTACCAATTAAGATGAAAGATTATATGAAAACATACCTGTTTTTCCTTCTAGATAAGGATAAAGCGTTTACTTAGATATTAGGGTGTAAGATATGTATTAAGGTAAAGGTAAAAGAAAAAAAAAATGGAAGTTTAGAAAATTGGAAGAAGAAGAGGGGGTTACAGTTTCGATAAGAGGGGAAAAAAGGGATTTTGTTGTGTTTTTAGATGTGTTTAGAAGAAGATAGAAGTGAGGTCTAGAAGGGGGATGAAGGGACGATAAAAAGGGGAAAAAGAAAGGGAAAAAAATCAAAAGAAAAGAGAAGAAATCCTTAGAAAGTGGAAGAAAACTCTAGATGTTAATGACATTTGTTAACTTTGTCAACGTGTTGACTTGATCAACATTTGACTTAGTTAAATATTGACTTAGTCAATTTTTTGAAATTAAAGGTAATTTGTGTGTACATAATAAGGTAGTTAAGGAAAATTGTAAAGAAAATTAAGGAAATAAAAGGAACTATGGAGTTTATTGAAATGATTAGTAAAAATAGTTAATGAGATCTCTCTCTAAGTATTTATATCTTATATATATTATTTAGTATGGTACCTAGTATAACTATCATGAAATATGCCATTTAGTATGTTAATATTAACTATATATAATATAACATCAACTATACACTTAGCTCTATAACATACTAACTTAGTTATATGATTAGAAGATAGATATGATCTATAATGCAATATCTTAGTTTTCTAGTAAATTAAATTAGTATTGTATGTATTTATGAATAATTGAAAGTCATCTTGATTATTTGATAATGATTTAGGATGATACTAAATATATATTAGCAATTAAGGTTTTAGAATGGATCATAGTGACTTAGTACTTTTATACCCTTAAAGTTATAATTTTAAGGTTTTATCACTTTTAGGTACAATCTCTAGTATTTATATATATTTAAGGTCTAAAAATTTTATATGAAATTAAATCTTCAGTTATTTTAGGGTTTTTATCTTAATTAGCCTTGTTAACTCTTAGGAATATCTAACTTGCTAGAGTATACTTCAGACGTTATGTCAAAAAAATTTAGGGATTTGTAATATTCCTAACAAGGGTAGAGCTCTCAGTAAGAAACGAACGGGCATAATCTTGGAGAAAGGTCTACACCTTGGCTAGTAGTGTTTTGGTCTCTTCAAGCTTAAGTAATCTTCTAACTAATAAGAGTATAAACTCCTCCTTCTCAACATCCTTAGAAAACTGCGCTTGAGAAATCACTAAGGAATTCTTCTAGAAGGATTTGAAAACCTTGACTTGAGATTCCTAAACTTCTCTTGAGTTCATAGGAGTTAGTACAACCTTCTTCACATCCTTCTAGAACATATAAGTGTTTATATATCCATTGTGGAGCACTTTTAAATCAAATAGGTAGGTCGGCCAAGTAGTATGTATAAAGCACACATGGGTAGGACATTGCACAATACCTCGTCCTTGTCTTTATCACCAATAGTAATTGGCACTTTGACTTGCTCATAAATAAGTAGACCTCCCTTCTCATTAAGCTAGTGAATCTTATAGAGCTTAGGGTGAGGATAAGTCGGCAACTTTAGAGCCTTCATTACTCCCTATGCCATGACATTGATCCAACTCCCTCAGTTGATGATCAATGTACATAGATTGCCATTCACCTGATAGTTCATATGGAATTCTCTCTCTATTCATTCTCATCAAAGGTAAAGATACCAAGAGATATCCATATAAACATATACTGTTCTCTCGTTTCAAGTTGGATTTGGAGGTTAGAATCTTCCTAAAACTCTTTAAACAGATGATTAACATCTATCCCTTCTTCTTCTATTTCATTAGCACTTTCTACTTGAAATTGGGGCTTTTCTCCTTTAATGATCACGATCCATTGGTTTAGAGATTAACTAGCTACGTATCTAAAACCAAGGCACTTAAAACAATTCATCTCTCTAGTCTTCCTACCAAAGCTCTAACCTTGATCCTTTTTTACCTTAGGCTCCTCAACTTTAGTCTTTCCTCGACCATCATTAGGTCTGCTTGACATTTGACCTTAACGGTCAACTTAGGAACTATATTAAGCCTAATCATATCCAAGTCAGCTTGGTATACTAGTTATGCTTGGCAAGCCAAGTCGGTTGCTTTATGCTCGACTAAGTTGATTTCACCTTTACCTCTTGACCCTTTGTGCTACTTGAATGGTCTCATCTAGATTTCCAAGCCTCTGCACCTCCATTACATTACCAATCTTTGATCTCAGTCCAGAAATGAACCTAGCTACAGTCCATATTCCCGACTCATTAACATCAGAGCGGATCATTAGCAGTTGGAACTTGCGAACATACTCATCTGCAAATTGTCTACCCTGCTTAAGTTCCTAAAGATGTCAGAAGGTGTCTTACTCATAATGTTCTGACACAATTTTACTCCTCAAAACTCTCTTCATCTCATTGTAGGTTTGGATTTCTTATCAAGCTTGCCAATACACATTTTGCAATTTCTTTCACCACATTATTACATACTTAGAAAATTCTAAAGCAACTAATTGAATAAATATTGAGTCTTTATAATCGTAGAGGTCAAATATTTTCTCAATCTTCTTCTCCAGTCTAAGTAGTCATCAACATTGCCAGACCCAGTAAAGCTTAGAATCTACACTTTAAGATGTTCTATTTCTTTAGGAGCGCAAAGCTCACGCTCTTTAAATCTATTGTAATGCTCTTCCTCCTCTCTATACTCTTCAAATTCATCTAACTCAAGTCTCCTCCTTACAAACCTTTCAACATGTTAAGTTGGAGATGGGTTTACATTAACAGCTTCTAGTGCTCTATGCTCAGCTATTTGTCTCCTCTACTTGTCTCTCAAATCTTGGCCTCATTCATCAACTCTCTCTTCAGGCTTAATCTCTACTATCCTCTATATAGACATAGTTAGGTTAGCTATAATAGCAACAAGGTCTTACAATTGCTCATCAGTAGTTCACGGGATCTATTGGGTAATACAAGTATGACCATGAGTATCACTCTTTGTATTATTAATCTTACCTTAAACACTAAAGTTCAACATTCTTATAATAAAGCTCAACAAGTTCTTTCGTCAATACAAAAACCCACTTACTCTACTAAACAATATGTAATACAATACTTTAAATACTTTCTCTATTTTCGAAACAAGAAAATAGAGTACAATAAAGTACGAGAACTAAAACAACTACTATAATACTTAGCTATCGATTGTGACCTCAAGCTTTGATACTAGGATTATATGATGCATATTAGAGCTTAGTTAATCACTAGGACTTATCGTAGGAGATACTAACTAGGTGGATTCTTCAAGATATTGAAAAAAGAGGAAGTGGGTTAGTAAACATAGTAGCTTCTGTGAAATTGCTTATAAGATATGACTTACCAAGGAATACTACACGACTTATTATTTCACTTGATATAACACACAAGCTGATATTAAGGTCCATTCATCACTAATCTCGAGCTACTTGATGAGATTAGATGAGACCGTAGAATAAATGTACTTAGAGAAGGATATTTTGTAAGAATAGAAGAGAATATTTAGATGTTGGTAGGAGTTTCATAGCCTTGATTACACCATAAGGGAAAGGAACAACAAGATCCAGTGCTAAAATATAGGTTACATAATGAAGGACGAGAAAATTTCTCAATAAGCGAGTAATAAACGGACCTACAAAAATATACGCCTCTTAAGAGCTTGGTTTTATAAGAATGAAGCCATTCTAACAACTAAGTTGAAGGGACATTTGTTAGCAATACTATGCGAATATAGTATGTTTGATGTATCTCCAGGGTTAGATACATAAAAAGACACCACAACGAACAAAACAAGAAAATAAAATGGGGGCTTAGCAAATGCATAAGTTGTCTAGCTGGGTATGAGGCATCAATAAGATCCAATACGGCTTAAGACTCACCAGATATAATGCACCAATTCGAGTGATAGAGTTGTTTGCTACATTCCTTACTAAAGGGATTGATAAGAGTAAGTAGAAGAGAGTTTTCTAAGAGAAAAGTCTCAAGGATTTTTCATTAATTGTCAAAGTTTAGCTAAAACCCTATACATAAGTTCTATTTATATATGATGGAGAACTTGTAAATAAAACGAGTAAAAGGATAACCCAGTGCCATTCTTGTAAATATAAAATAAGCATAAGGGAAATTTAGGAAAAATACTATAAAAAGGAAGTCTAAATAACATGAGCAAAAATAAATGATCAAATGATATATTTAGGTAAGGAGTGGACGAGCTAGGCTTCAGTATCTAGTGGTGTCGGTACTTTAAATTCCATCATCATCCCCATTTTGAAAAAGTTTTGACTCGAAACTTGATTAGTGTTTACTCCAACTTTCACCTGGATAAAAAAAAAAATTACAAGAGTGAAATAAAAATAAACTACAATAGCTCAGCTTAATGATCAAAGAAAATATAGTTTGGTGCTCTTTCCACTCATCATGAGCATGATCAATCAAGCTCTTCATCAGGCACCCTTCCTTTCACTCATCATGTACCTTATCAATTACCCTCAAGTAACACCAATAGCTATTAGTCATGGGGAATAGCATAACTTTAAGCTTAATTATGACATGAGCTTGGGGAATCTGGACTTGTAAGACTTCAAATTCTTGCTCAACCTCAAGTACTTCATTTTCAATAGTTATTACTTCATCTGCTTCCTCGCAACTCCATTCTTCTCTCCTCCATTTACATATTTCAAAATCTTCCAATGTAAGGGAACTAAAGATAAGAACAGCACAACTCAAATAGGAATATCCATTACCATGACCTCGAAAAGCACCAATAAATAGCCTATAACATCTCATAGGCATAATATTACTATAAAACATATCATCTTCGGACAACCCCATCAGTGGATCAAAATAAAAGAATTCGACATGTGGATGGCTAACATTGTAGTACTTGTTGTTGGTGGTGAATTTTGAGAGTTGAAAATATCCTGTAAAGAGAAGAAAATTGCTTGATATTGGGGCCAGTCTAGTGTGATCACTCCGATGTCTAAGTCAGTAAGTAGGAACGAGGAAAGTAAAGTAACTTATAAAGGTTCCTTCCTGTATTTATAAGAGACTGTCATGTTTAAAGTAACAGTTGTTGAAATAACTATCATTCTTGATTAGACACGTGGAAGTTTATTGATTAGACACCTTTCTTAAAATGTAGGGAGAGCAGATAGGTATGTAATATAACCGTGTTTATGATAACTGTTCGCACTATGAACTGAAATTTAAATCAGGAACGAATATGCATTACTCAGTTGAACACTGAGTGTATCAGTTACTCGGCGAGGTGCTAAGAATACAGATCACCTGGCTTATCATTAGCCAAATGGATGAGTAAGTGAAGTTATATCAACGCTTATCAAACTGGGTGGATGAAAATTGACTATTAACATTTGCCCCCTAATCCTATGTTTGAGAATTCAATAAAGGGAGTAATACATAATGTGTTAGAGGCTGAGTGGGGAGTAGTGTTTTAGATGCTGAGCAAGGTAGGAAGCAAGACGGTTCGTATCTTAATTGAAAAGTCGTAACTTTCAAATTCCTACCTATTCAAGAAACCAAAAAGGTAGGAGGCATGACACTTGTCACCTTGGTCATAATTACATCGTAAGCCTAATAACTATTAGAGAGTTATCAACCATTGGATCTCTATCTCAAAACATGCATCAACAATCCGTGCCACTATTAACTTAACGCATCATTACCGTCATAAACAAATTTGTAGTTATGATGGTGAGTTATCCGTTTTTAAAGGACTGTTCAAAATCAAAATGCATTTCTCCAGTTGCATCACCAAACCTTGGTTTACTTTCTCGTCTTTACTCTCACGTTCTTCAACTTCTATGATATCATTCCTTATAACCATTTAGGTATGGTTCATCATGTAGTCCTTCGACTTGTTCTCTTTGATTCCGAAGCAATAGAAACTAAGGCCACTTCTTCCCTCTAAATAAGGAGCAAGATGGCATGCTCCTCTAGTAGCTCGGTCAATAACATTGAGGAAATATGGGATAAACTTACTCGAATCAATGCTCTTATTGTAGATAATTATTTCGAGGATAAAGAGGGGAGACCTTTAGAAAAATATCTGTACAACAACATAGCTTATTTCTATGACTCTCTAGATGTAACTACCAGTTCTGCCGATAGAGTCCTTATAACTAAATATAACTAATATTGGCAAGACCTCTTTGGATCATGGAATCTTAAGAGGCTAAGAGAAGAAGAAAGGGTATGTTTCTCAAGGGAGCATGAAGTTCACATATACCTAAAATATTTGGATTTTGGCTTACACTTCCCTTTCTCTACTTTTGTGAAGGGCTTCTTCAACTACTTCTAAGTTGTGCTGAGTATGTTCTCACCAAACACATATCGACTTCTAATGGCTTTTGAGATAGTTTGTAAAGAAGTCAAAGTCAAGGATTCACCTTACTTGTATTGATATTTCTTCACCATTAGGAGGCAACCTAATGGGTGGTACTTTTCCATTGGCAGGTATGGGCATAAGTTCATGGATGGGTTAGAGTCTAAGATCTATAAGTGGCATGACAAATTTGTATCGATAGTAGTTGACAAGGAGTTGGACTTCTAAAATCAATGGACTAAGCCAATCTGTACAAAGGATATAGAACTAATGTCGAATGATGCCACAGTAGTAAAGAAAATTCAAGAGAGGAGGAAGAGCAAAATGCTCTTTTAGGACACTGAGAGAATTATAAAGCGTTATGAAAGCGGAGGGCCAATCTTTTCTGAAAAAGAAGGTATGCTAATAAGTTACAATCGTGCTAAGTATAGCTATAAGAGAAAGCCGTTCTCGTGACTTGGGGGGAAGATTGTTGCCTTTGAGCCTTGCTTGGCACAAAGAATGTAAGTTTATTCTTTTCTTATACGTTAATATTAACATGCTTGCTCATATTGCAGAAATGGGTACTAGTAAGGTAAATCTTACCAAGCTATTAGCTCATGCCAAAGCCAAAAAATCAAAAGCTAATAAGTAGGTGGCCACAATAGCCACTACTACTTGGCTTACTGCCCTAAAGAGGACAGCAAAGGAGGACACATCAAAGTAGGCAGCAGCACAGAAGAAAACTTCCTAACCAGTTAAGAGGCAAAAGGAAAGTAAGAAGAATGTATCAGTCGAGGTCACTCATTTTGGCGAGCCTCTGGTTAAAAGTATTCAACTTGCTATCAAGCCGAGAAAGGTCGACCAAGAAACCCAGCCTCACAGTGAGGTTGTAGATGCTACTACTATCGAGGGGTTATCATTGCTGTTAGAGGCAGTGCTGAATACTGATAAGAGATCGAAGAAGGAACTCATCGGCTAACAACCTGCCAAAAGGTCCAAAGGTTTAGATGAGAGGACAAAGCAGCCAATATGGTCCAAAGCTCTTGGCATCAGTAATATCAAATTCGATTCCAATAAAGAGGTCGGCAAGTACTTCATCTTGTGTTAGAGCCACAATGTTTTGGATATCAACTCGACCTAAGGAGACAAGACAAAATCTTTGGCTTTAATGGAAGGAATTATTCTTCTGAAGGACAAAGATATTGCTAAGAAGGATGTCGACAAGGTTAATGGTTGCAATAAGGCCCATATCATGGTGAAGTTGTATGACTTGAGTATCTATATCCATCTTTTAACTACTAGATTCATTCAGTTGCTGATATTCCTTTTCTTTTTTAGATAAGTAGCCACATTCTAACCGTTTTAGATGAGGCCAATAAAGAAACTAAGAAGGTAAGATCCATAGTAGTCTTTATGTATTCTATCCAGTCACTTCCAATACTTATCATACTAAATGAAATTGTTACAGAAAATTGAAGATGCATATAATGCTTCCAAAGCCTAAACTACTACTGCTAAGAATGTTAGGATAAGGGACGAGATGGAGGGGAGAAAGCTCTAGGAAAACCTTATTGCCCAAAAAGTTGGCATATACTCTTATTGCTGATGAAGTCTCGAGCCTGGAGGCCAAAATTGAAGAGCAATATAAGGAGTCCAAAGGCCTAAAGGAGGAGTTGTAGAAGAAGAAAGAAGAGTGCTAGGGGTTGGGTCAAACTCTTTAAACGATGAGCAATGAGGAAGATAAGCTTAGAATGTAAATTAAAGAGTTGGAGACCAACAACACGAACTTACAAAGCTGTGTTGTTGAGCTAGAGGAGACTGTAAGGAGAAGACCATCAGTAGAAGAGACATTCGATATAGTCACTCCTAGTTGGTAATATGAGAGACTTCTACAAAGAAGTTGTTAGAAGGGGTCTAAGTAGTAAGAGAGGAGATCTTAAAGCTTTACCCTCATTACGATCTCTCATGCCTTGATTTCACCGATGTTGACAACAAAGTCAGTAGTTGTGACGAGGCTGACGACGATGAATCAAGCAATGAAATGACTATGAAGGGTAACAACGAAGCTGATGTTGCGGATCTAGGGGAAGACGAAGAATGTCTATCAAAAGAAATCCCCTATGTGTGGAAAGAGCAATCTGTTGGCTATGAGACCCAAAGCACCGAGAAAGAAGCTTGCTTAAAGAAAGCCTAAACCTCCGATCCAAAAATTACTTCTACTAACTCTAAGAATAGGCTATAGGATTTTCTTAATATTCCTTGCACATTACCATTCTATAAATAGTCTAAATATTTGTAACAATACATTATTGAATGAAAAAGTATCTTTCATATAACTGTTTCTATTACGTTTTATTTCATGCACCACGTTTTCCCGACATAAGTGGTATACGTGTTTTATTTCACACGTTCATATTTGTTAGCATGTTTTATTTCACATGCTAAGTATTTTTCGGTATGTTTTATTTTATATACCCAATTATTTCTTGGTATGTATTATTTAACATGCCTAATTATTTTTTGACATATTTTATTTCACATGATCAATTCATGCATCTTTATAAACATTGTCTATTAGCTGTTTGAAATGTGGACTAGCCATGTTACTTGATTGTGGAATTAATTTCTATAGTTCGTTAATTGTAATAGGCTAGAACTTACATTAGTTCATTCGTTATGCAGTTTAGAACTCATTAACTAGGCAATTATAAAAAGATCAAGAAACATGATAAAACTTACAAATATAATTCTCATAAACAAATACTATCATCTTACAAGTAAGTAGGTTGTTGCCTTACAAATAAACAAAGATGAACATCATCCAAATAATCAATTGAAATATAATTTCAAATTCTTGATGTTCCATGCTCGAAGGATGATAGATACATCCAACCTTTTTTGTTGATAGGCCCTCTCACCAATAACTTCCTAGACCCTAACAGGATCCTCCTAATTTGTGTCAAGGTTCCCTTGACTCACTCATATGCTAATAGCTTCCGTCTTTCGATAAACCAAATCTCCATGTTGAAAAATCTTATACTTCATTTTCTGATTGTAATACCTTACTGCTTTATGTTGGTATGCCATAACCCTAGCTCTTGTAATATCCCTAATTTCATTAATGATGTCCAAATTTTCCCTTAATCTAATTTAATTGACCATTACATTGAAGTTCTATGTCCACCGATTAGGCAAATCTAATTCAATTGGCAAATCTACTTTCGTACCATATGCTAACCTAAAGGGAGTCTCCCTTGTCGCAGTTCTATAGGTAGTTTAGTACCCCCATAAGACATTTGGTAGTACACCAACCCATTTCACTCTAACTTGATCTACTTTCCTTCTTAGGCCGTATAAGATGATCTTGTTAACTATTATGACTTATCTATTCATTTGAAGGTGTATTATAGATGTATAGCTGAGGCGAACGCCATACTTCTCGCAAAATGCTTGAAACTTTTTGTTATTAAACTACGAGCTGTTATCTATGATTATCACATAAGGAAATTTGAATCATGATATTATGGAACTAAAAACAAATGCTTCTACTGTCTACTTAGTAATCTTCACCACTGCTTTAGCCTCTGCCTATTTAGTAAATTAATCTATGGCAATAATGACAAATTGTCGCTGGGTAGTAGATTTTGGAAAAGGTCTGAGAATATCTAACCCCTACTGTAGATACCTCATTTTTGCCCTTCCATAGTCTTAGTTTTTATTTATTTATTTATTTATTTTACAAAAAGGGTTCTAATTCAAAAAAGAGATAAAAATAACAAAAATTGACAAATAATGAAAATCGAATTCATATCTAATCAAATAGTCTAGTTAAATAAGATTTGAATCTAGTTTAATCAGATATAATAGGATTTGATTTGGATTTTATAAAAGAAAAAAAAAACCACAACAAGAATCAGGGGATCAGCTTCATCAAAAATTCAAAAAATCTACTTCATCCATAGAACAGAAACAGAGCATCTCCACAGCATCTCTACGATCGTTCCATATAACAGCAGCATCTCCACGATCATTCCACACAGCGGTAGCATCTCTACGATCATTCCACGTAGCAGCAGCATCTCCACGAACAAGCTACGCAGCAGCCTCAAACTCCACGCCAACATTACATAACGATTCCAGATGCAGTACAGTAATAGTGCTATGACAGCTACGGTGAATACACGATCAACGTACCCTTGATCTAAGCTGTACCGATTAAATAGCGTACGTCCATGTCCTTCATCAAACAAGCAATCGATGCTTGCAGCCCTGAATACACCGAATCTCCAATAGCCAGTCTATAGCCAGCCCAACGCCACAGACGCATAATAGTTATCAGCAATTCACAAATAGCTGCACATAATCCAGCCTACCTGCAATAGTAGTTTTCTTCAACAACCAGTTTCGTAGCAGCATACGCAACTAACTACGATCACCTACGCGATGCAGTCCACATACGTACATCTACTGTCCTTCACCAAATATCAAGTCAGGTTTGATTATTGTATATTTATTTATTTATTCAATTATTATTATTTAGTTAAGTTTATAATATGGTATGTAAATATATATGTATATATATTAGTTTAGGATTGTTTTCTATAGTTTAGATATCTTTTCCATAGTTTAAGTTTTTTTTTCTATGATTCAGACATCTTTTCTGTGATTCAGATTTTTTTTTCTATGGTTTAAAAATCTTTTTCATAGTTTAGATGTCTTTTCCATAGTTTAGATGTCTTTTTCATAGTTTAGGTTTCTTTTTCATGATTTAGACATCTTTTTTATGATTTAGATTTTTTTTCCTGTGGTTTAAAAATCTTTTTCATAATTTAAATGTCTTTTCCATAGTTTAGGTTCATTTTCTATGATTCAGACATCTTTTCTATGATTTAGATTTTTTTTTCTATGGTTTAAAAATCTTTTTCATAGTTTAGATATTTTTTCTATGATTAGAAAATTTTTTTCTTTCTTTTTTTTTTATGTTTTAAGCATTTTTCTATATAAAAGCTTTATCATGTAGAATATTGCAAATTTCATATAATCTTTAGGGTTTTTCTTGAAAGTAAAAAAATTATCACTTAGTTATTTTTAAATAAAAATTTTAATTTGGCACTTTTCAAAAATTAGGTTTTCAGGTTTTTTTTTTATATGTAATGTTAGGAATAAAAATTAGGCTTCTAGGGATTTTTCTTATTAAAAATAAAATGGTTAATAAAAACGTAAATTCAACCAATCATTTTTTATAAAAAGAATCAACACATTAAAGTTTTCAGAAAGAACGACGATCATCTGATTCCGGCTAGCGAGTACGTAGGTACTTTTGGGGCGACGATAAAATATGTAGAAACTTAGATTCTTTTTTTTTCTTTTAATTTTATTTATTTATTTATTTTTTAAATATTATAATTAGAAAAATAATCCTAATTTCGGTAATAAATAGTGGTACCCGTTAAGGTTTAATAGGTTAGCCCCCGAATTCGGAACCATCTGATTCTTTATTAAATTTGAAATTAAAGACCAGTAGCTAAATCGTAACCAATCCTTCCAATTGGTTATGGTTTCTTTTTCTTTTCCCGACTCCGGTCGGGTGGCGACTCCAAAAATAATTTTTAATAAAAAACCGGAACTTCTCAATTTCTTTAGTCGAGAATTAATACTAAATGGGTTAGGGTTTAGTATTAATCAAGAAATGAGAAATCAATTTTAAGTAGAAAACCAAAAAATCAGACTCGACAGTTTGGCGACTCCATTGGGGAACCGCTAGAGGGTTAGCCACTAGAAGTTGCCGAAAATAGGATTATTTTTCAAAAAAAAAAAAGATAAAGATGAAATAATAATAAAAAAAGAACTTAGGTATATTATTTTATGTATTTTTTTATTTTATTTATTTGTTTTTTTTACTAACATATTTTTGTTGTGGCAGTTTATTTATGGGGGAATTTCATGGGATTTACTTTTATTTTGGTTTTCTATGTCATAAATACATGGTAGATATGGTCAGAACCAAGCCTTAGGAGGGAGACCATTGTATAAGTTTCGAATGTTGTGGGGTAACCACCTTCCGAGGCCGATCAGGCTATCCCACTCAAGTTCAAATGCGACTACAGAATCGTCGCTTTAAAAAAACGTAGTGGTTGCAGAATTTGAGAACCTCTAGAACCCACCCTTTTGCATTACACAAAACCTTTTTTCAAAAAAATTGCAAGAACCTATGATGTGAAAAACTGAAATGGATAAGGACAGTTGTGAAGTTACAGTTGTAATATTTTTTCGTAAATAATTTGTAATAATTCTTGGTAAAGTTTGGAATCGGTGATGATTGTAATTTTGATTTTTTTTTTACATAACTATGGTTAGATCGAGTTAATGGGCTTCCAAACAGATCCACATTTATTCACTTCATTGGCTTTAAAAGATACTCTAGATATGGATATAACTTTTTAGCCCAAATAAGTAAAAATTTATTAGGAACAAGATTGGGCTCATCTTGCCCCTATAGAAGAGCCCTATAAATATTACTATAGTCAAGGCTTTAGTACATCTATTAGGGCTTGAATCTAACACTTTGGGCCTACATCAATTGAGCCCAACCCTCATGGCGTAAAGAATCAAACCTGTAAAATAATAGGTAGTTATCATTGTGCTTAGTATTTTACCAATCAAAAGCATTCATTCTTTTAGGTAAATTCAACATTTTGCAAATAGCCTTTTTCATTTGGAATAAATAAGATTTAGATATTTTCTTTGTTTAGTCTTTTATTCTTCAGAATTCCTCTCTTATAAATAGATTCTCAGTAATGTTGTTCTCGACTTGTATATATTTCCATGAAAGCAATTTTCCGTAATCATCCATTTACAATTCCATCACTCGGTCTTTGTAAAACAAAAGCCCTAACTTTTCCTCTCTCTCTTTCAAAAAAAAAAAAAGAAAGAAAGAAAGAAAGAAAGAGAAAAGAAAGAAAAAAAAGAAGGAAAGAAAAGAAAACAAAAAGAAAGAAAGTTGCTAACGGTTACAAATCCTTATAGGGTTCGGGACAAACACAATTACTTAGCCCATTAAGGCAGCTAACCTAAACAGATCCATTTGGCCTAAGAAAATAACCAACCAAACCCGAACCCTAGCCCATCAAGATGATTTAACCAAATCAATGCCCCTGAGCCATCGGTCTAACCATGAACCGAATCAAAACACAAAGCCATTAAACACTATCCTAAGCTTGATCTTCGGTACAAACAAAAAGGGCAATTCATTAGTCCCTTCTACTTCAAAAGTTGTTAGTTCCAGCCTATTCGAACTCTAAAGAACCTAACCCAAAGTTACATATGGAAGCTTAAGGGTGTTAAGAACTATAAGTCTAGGGTATGAGGCATTTAGTTTATAAAATTTCACAACTGGGGCATGTTCCAAGGAATTGGGGAGTAAGGTTTGTCATCACCTTAAGGTCAATCAATCCCTATGTAAGAAATTGATAACTCACTTTTAAAAAGTTTTGAATGAAAAGAGGCGAGCTATATCTTATACACTAACCCTTAAACACTTTGAGAGTTAAGAGACGTCATTGTGAGGATATTTTGGACTAATTCCTTAAAGGAGGTCCATTTTGAATTTGATACGCAAATCAAAATGAAGTTAGGCATTCATTTTCAAATCCCAAACACAGTTATCCTTTGATAACCCCATTAGACTAATCTGGAGTCATTTCAAATGTAAACCCTGTCAAGAACCACCCCTATAGTGGGGCAATTCGGAGGTTAGGGTCATTAATTAGGAGAGAAGGATAAAACTGATTTGTGCTTACCCCAGTAATAACAATTCAAGGATAATTTTTGTTTTTGATAAATCGTTCCCTTTGAAGAAGAGCTAACATTTTTCCAGATACCCCAAAGGCTACACGTACCTTACCTAAGCCAATGCACTCTAAACCTATGGATTTAAGGCCTTGATTCATCCAAAGACAAAAACTTGACAAAAGAGATAGTTATTTTTAGGGAGATAAAAGAAAGAAATGAAATGAAACAAAATGAAAAAAAAAGAAAAAAAAAAGAAAAAAGAAAAAAAGAAAAAAAAGAAAAAGAAAAAGAAAAAGAAAAAGAAAAAGAAAAAACTAGGAAAAAGAAAAATGAAGAAATACCCAAACATCGGGCTTAAGAAAATCCCCTATCAAAGAAGGCCCAAGTTGCTCTAAAAACACAAGGCCTTAAATCGCATTCCCAACCAAAAACACAAAACCTCATATTCATTTAGAATCATGTTCTCAACCACAAATCAAAACTCAATATTTAGCTCAAAATCACACTCCAAAAACCCCTTCTATCCACTCGATTTTCAAACACAAGATCTTCCCACCCACAATACCTCCCTATTCAATGCTCTTCTAATTTTGAAGAATAATTTATCTAAGATAAAAATTATCTTTGAAACTGGGGTAAGCGCACATCTAGTTCATTCCTAAGGGTTCTTGACTTATACCCCCTGGGTTAGATGAAAGCACTTTTTTTAAAATAAGCCCTCTTAATTAACTTCTTTTGAAACCATTTGACTAAAAGCCCGATTTACAATACTAAACCTAAAAAGACCTAACAGATTGATCATAACGTATCATTTACAAATTGGATTATAATTTCTGGAATAGTAATCAAGAGTGAAATCCAGACCGAGAGTGCGTAAGGAAGTCCTCTTCGACTAAACTAATCTTGAGTTACCTTTTCCTTACGAAATGAATGTTTAAGGATTATCCAAGAACCTCATTATCTAGGTTACAAACTAGGGTGGATATGAGATACCCTAATGATTATAGCAGTTGCCTTTTAAATAGGAATTTGTATCCATTAGCAAACTTTTAAGGAAAAATGAAAAGACATGAAGAGGAGAAAGAGAAAGTGGAGGCTTGTTACAAGTTTTTTTTATTTTTTTCCAGTCCATTTCATCCATAGTGGCCAAATTTTCAATTCATGTTATAAACAGTGTTCACCAAATTCCTCGTTTGTAAATTTCTCAAATCAAGAGTTTTTTTTTTTTTTTTTAAGTTGGCTATGTTCCTTAGTTTGCTATCAACTCTTAGTAGAGCTTAAACGACTTCGAAGGGTGCTTACCCTTTATCTGTTTTCTCAAGGATATAGCTAGCTCATAGTGCATTGTTCTTATCCATATCTTCTTTACTGCTTCAATCAGTTTATGGAGCGCTATTTAGATTCATATTTTCATTTAGGGATCTAGCCAATTCATAGAGCGCAATCCCAATCTAAAGTTTCTTAAGCTTCTAACTAACTCCTAAAATAGTTGCAATTTATAATCTCTTAGAAAGCTAGCCAGCTTGTAGAGCGTAGTCCCAATCTAGAGTTTCTTCAACTTCCAATTGTCGAACTCACAGAACTTTATTCAACTCAAAATTTCTTCAAAGGATTTAGTGCTTCGATCAGCTTGTGGAGCATTATTTTGACTCATATTCTCATTTAGGGATTTAGCCAGTTCATAGAGCGTAGTCCCAATCTAAAGTTTCTTAATTTTTTGGCTGACTCCTAAAACAATCCCAATTCGGAGTTTTACAAGCTCCCAATCACCTAACTCACAAAATGTTGCTCAACTTATAATCTTTCAGGGATTTAGCAAGCTCAAAAAGTGCTATCCTAATTCAAGTTTTTCTTCATATTTTTTAAGTCTTAGCTAGCTCAAGGGGCACTTTGACCATCTTGGTGAGTTAGCTCATTAAGGGCATGATCTAAGTTTCCTTCATATTTTTAGGTCTTAACCAACTCATGGGGTACTTTAACCATCTTGGTGAGTCAGCTCATGAAGGGAACGATCCAAGTTTCCTTCATATTTTTAGGTCTTAGCCAACTCAAGGGGCGCTTTGACTGTCTTAGTGAGTCAGCTCATTAAGGGCACGATCCAAGTTTTCTTCAAATATTTTTAGGTCTTAGCCAGCTCATGGGACGCTTTGGCCGTCTTGGTGAGTCAGCTTATTAAGGATACGATCCAAGTTTTCTTCAGATATTTTTAGGTCTTAGCCAGCTCAAGGGGTGCTTTAACAGTCATGGTGAGTCAGCTTATTAAGGGCATGATCCAAGTTTTCTTCATATTTTTAGGTCTTAGCCAGCTCAAGGGGCGCTTTGACCGTTTTGGTGAGTCAGCTCATTAAGGGCACGATCTAGGTTTTCTTCAGATATTTTTAGGTCTTAGCCAGCTCATGGGGCGCTTTGGCCGTCTTGGTGAGTCAGCTCATTAAGAGTACGATCCAAGTTTTCTTCAGATATTTTTTGGTCTTCGCCAGCTCAAGGGGCGCTTTGACCGTCTTGGTGAGTCAGCTCATTAAGGGAACGATCCAAGTTTTTTTCAGATATTTTTAGGTCTTAGACAGCTCAAGGGGTGCTTTGACCGTCATGGTGAGTCAACTCATTAAGGGCACGATCCAAGTTTTCTTTAGATATTTTTAGGTCTTAGCCAGCTCATGAGGCACTTTGACCGTCTTGATGAGTCAACTCATTAAAGGTACGATCTAAGTTTTCTTTAGATATTTTTAGGTCTTAGCCAGCTCATGGGGTGCTTTGACCGTCTTGGTGAGTCAGCTCATTAAGGGTACGATCCAAGTTTCCTTCATTTTTAGGTCTTAGCTAGTTCAAGGGGCGCTTTGACTGCCTTAGTGAGTTAGCTCATTAAAGGCATGATCCAAGTTTTCTTCAGATATTTTTAGGTCTTAGCCAGCTTAAGGGGTGCTTTAACCGCCTTGGAGAGTCAGCTCATTAAGGGCACGATCTAAGTCTTATTCATATTTTTAGGTCTTAACCAGCTCAAGGGGCGCTTTGACCGTCTTGGTGAGTCAGTTATTAAGGGCACGATCCAAGTTTTCTTCAGATATTTTTAGGACTTAGCCAGCTCAAGAGACGCTTTGACCGTCTTGGTGAGTCATCTCATTCAAGGAACACCAAGATTCTCGTTATTCTTTTTTAGAGATTTTTTCCAATTTACAAAGACATTTCCCATTGTCGTTCTAACCCTCGTCAAGTATCTTAACATTCCTTAGGATAGAGTCATCCTGAGGCAAAAACGGTATCTCTTTTGTCTTTATGGTAAAGTTTTATTCAAACTTCACCACAAAGAGGAGCAGCTGTAGACACCTATTTTTTGCCCTTTCGTAGTCTTAGTTTTTATTTATTTATTTGTTTTTTTTTACAAAAAGGGTCCTAATTCAAAAAAGAGATAAAAATAACAAAAATTGACAAATAACGAAAATTGGATTCATATCTAATCAAATAGTCTAGTTAAATAAAATTTGAATCTAGTTTAATAAGATATAATAGGATTTGATTTGGACTTTATAAAAGAAAAAAAAAAACCACAACGAGAATCAAGGGATCGGCTTTATCAAAAATTCAAAAAATCTGCTTCATTCATAGAACAGAAGCGGCAGCATCTCCAGGATCGTTCCACGCAGCGGCAGCATCTCCAGGATCGTTCCACGCAGCGGCAGCATCTCCAGGATCGTTCCACGCAGCGGCAGCATCTCCACGATCGTTCCACGCAGCGGCAGCATCTCCACGATCGTTCCACGCAGCGGCAACATCTCTACGATCGTTCCACGCAGCAACATCAAACTCTACACCAACATTACATAACGATTCCAGATGCAGTACAGTAATAGCGTTACGACAGCTACAGTGAACACACGATCAACGTACCCTTAATCCAAGCTGCACCGATTAAATAGCGTACGTCCACGTCCTTTGCCGAACAAGCAATCGATGCTCGCAGCCCCGAATACACCAAATCTCCAATAGCCAGTCTACAGCTAGCCCAATGCCACAGACGCACAACAGTTATGAGCAATTCACAAATAGCTGTACATAATCTAGCCTACCTGCAATAGCAGTTTTCTTCAACAACCAGTTTCACAGCAGCATACACAACTAACTATGATCACCAACGCGATGCAGTCCACATACGTACGTCCACTGTCCTTCACCAAATATCAAGTCAGGTTTGATTATTGTTTATTTATTTATTTATTTATTCAATTATTATTATTTAGTTAAGTTTATAATATGGTATGTGAATATATATGTATATATATTAGTTTAGGCTTATTTTCCTTAGTTTAGATTTCTTTTTCATAATTTAGATGTCTTTTTCATAGTTTAAGTTTCTTTTCTATGATTCAGATATCTTTTCTATGATTCAGACATCTTTTTTATGATTTAGACATCTTTTCTATAATTCAGATATCTTTTCTATGATTTAGATTTTTTTTTCTATGGTTTAAAAATCCTTTTCATAGTTTAGATGTCTTTTTCATATTTTAGGTTTCTTTTATATGATTCAGACGTCTTTTCTATGATTCAATTTTTTTTTCTATGGTTTAAAAATCTTTTTCATTGTTTAGATATCTTTTCTATGATTAGAAAAAAATTTTCTTTCTTTATTTTTTTTATGTTTTAATCATCTTTTCTATATAAAAGCTTTATCATGTAGAATATTGCAAATTTCATATAATCTTTAGGGTTTTTCTTGAAAATAAAAAAATTATCACTTAGTTATTTTTAAATAAAAATTTTAATTTGGCACTTTTCAAAAATTAGGTTTTTAGGTTTTTCTTTTTATATATAATGTTAGGAATAAAAATTAGGCTTCTAGGGATTTTTCTTAATAAAAATAAAATGGTTAATAAAAACGTAAATTCAACCAATCATTTTTTATGAAAAGAATCAACACATTAAAGTTGTCGGAAAATATGTAGAAACTTAGGTTCTTTTTTTTCTTTTGATTTTATTTATTTATTTATTTTTTAAATATTATAATTAGAAAAATAATCCTAATTTCGATAATAAATAATGGTACCCATTAGGGTTTAATAGGTTAGCCCTCGAATTTGGAACCCTCTAGTTCTTTATTAAATTTGAAATTAAAGATTGGTAGCTAAATCGTAACCAATCCACCCAATTGGTTATGGTTTATTTTTCTTTTCCCGACTCCGGTCGGGTGGCGACTCCAAAAATAATTTTCAATAAAAAACCGGAATTTCTCAATTTCTTTAGTTAAGGATTAATATTAAATAGGTTAGGGTTTAGTATTAATCAAGAAATGAGAAATCAATTTTAAATAGAAAACCAAAAAATCAGACTCGACACCTACTAGGGAAAAGGCCAAAGGTTAGATAAGCTACAAAACTCAGTTGTAGGTGCATGACTTAATGACTCATGCTTCTGCAATTGAGGATAGTGCCTAACAACTTCCTTTGCTTCTTCGCTCATGGTCAGCCAATAATAGCCGAGTTACAATACTCAAACATACAGTGTCTGCACTTTTATGTAGTTACTACAAACACCGCCATGTAGTTCAGATAACACCCTCTAAGCATCTCTTAGACGAAGACATTGAAGATAGGCTGCAATATACCACGTTTGTATAGTTAACCATCAATTATCATGTAATTCACAGCTTGGTAATCTAATCTTTGCTCTCTTTTCTTATTAGTAGGGAAAGTACCGTCTCTCAAGTAACCTATTAAGGGATCTATTCAAGATTCTTTGTTCAAGTAAGGAGCCAATTCATAACTCTACAAAATAGTGGATAAACTTTTTTATGGAAGAAATTCGACAAAAAGTTTGTCGCTTAAGTTGAGAAATGCCATATTGGCAAATTTTGATAACTTATCGGTAGCAATATTCTTGCTTCTTGGAATCTTATAGATGAAAAAAGAGTGAAATATTTTTGCGAGCATTCATACAACCAATAGGTATTTACTCATCTCTTCTTCCCTCGCCACATAACTTCCTATGACCTAATTCACCACCAATTATGAATTAAAGAATACTTTAAATATTTTTGTGCCAATTTGTTTTGCTAGTTTCAGTCAAGTAATCAAAGCTTCATACTCTACTTCATTGTTGCTAGCTAAGAATCCGAATTTTAAAGCATAATGAATTTTCACATTGTAGGCGCCTTAAAGAATAAGCCCTACACCACTTCTTTCTCTCGTCAAAGAACCATCTATAAAAAGGAACCAGATAGGTTTCTCAGCAACCTTTGCACAATCTTCCTTACTAATGAATTTGGTTACAAAATCTACAAGCACTTAAGCCTTCAATGCTGTTTTAGGTTTATACTATACACCAAAGGGCACTTAGCTTTAAGGCATATTTCATCACCTTCCTTAAGGAGTCAAGTCATTGCAATGCTTGCTACAATTGCTGATCAATAAGTACTATGATCTAGTGAGCCTCAAAATATGACTTCAACTTCCTTGTCAAGAAAACCACTACAAAACATGACTCACGTATTAAATGGGTCAATGCTCTTTTCCGTCAATTAAAACCAATACAAAAGAAAGAGCTAGGCAGCTGACTGATAGTTATAAATATAAAATCTCTCTCGAGATGGGTATCGAGAGTATTGGTAGTGATGTAAATAATTCTTTCAGATTCTTTAAGATTTTAAAGAATTCTGTGTATCTATTTACACTTCTCGACACAAATCTATTGAGAGTGGCCATTCCTTTAGTGAGTTCCTGCACTTTCTTGATTGTACGAGGGGGTTTCATGTTTATTATCGACTTAATCTTTCTTGGGTTGGCCTTAATGCCACTTCATGTGATCATGTATCCTAGAAATTTTCCTGACATTACACCAAAGATGTACTTCTATGGGTTGAGTTTCATGTTGTATCTTCTTAGTGTAGCAAATGTCTCCTCAAGATCAGCCTGATGTAAATCCTCCTTCACACTCTTCATAATCGTGTCGTCGATATATACTTCAACGTTTCTATGAATCTAGGGTTTGAACATCTTGGTAATAAGTCTTTGGTAGGTTATACCAATGTTTTTCAACCTAAAGGGCATCACCATGTAACAATATGTTCCAAAATTGGTAACAAAAGATGTTTGGACTTCATCTTTCTTATCCATCTTGATTTGGTTATAACTAGAAAAAGTATCCATAAAAGAAAGTAATGTGTATCCAGCAGTTGAATTTACTACCTGATCGATTTTCGACAATAAGAAACACTCCTTAGGACAAGCCTTGTTGAGATCCGTGAAATCTATGCACATTCACCACTTGCTATTAGACTTCTTGATTAGCACACAATTGGCTAACCAATTTGAATAAGGTTCTTCCTAAATAAATCATGCCTTCAATAACTTCTAGACTTCTTCTTTTATTATTGCTTATCTCTTTAGCGCAAAATGCCTTTTCTTTTATTGGACCACCTTCATACTCAGATTAATCTAGAGCTTGTAGACCATAACTTATCTTGAGATACTAGGCATGTCCAAAGGGGACCATGCAAACACATTAGCATTAGCTTACAAGAAGTTAATTAAACTTTGCTAAATATTTGTTGGAAAGGGTTTCCCTATCTTCGTTGTTTTCCTAAGGTCATCTCCCAAAGAAATTTCCTCAATATCACTCTCAGCATTCTCTATGTCGACTGACTTACCTTCTGGATAAGTTTCTACTTGAAATACCTCTTCTTGTCTTAAGGCCCCCATATATAAGGAGCTTACCAGTTGTTGATTCCCTTTGCACCCGCCAACTCCTTTAAGAGTAGGGAACTTAGTTTTAAGATGTACAGTTGAAGGGACAATGCCGAATAGATGCTGACATGGTTGTCTCATTATCATGTTATATGGGGACCAACATTTGACAACAAGGAAGTCTACTTTATCCTCTACAACATGCTTATCATTGCTAAACTATATCAGTAAAGAAATTACTCCGGCTACTTGGATAGGTTGATTGTTGAAAGTATATAGATCATACTTATAAGATCTTAGTTATGCTTTGATCTTAGATCTTATTTGGTTGAATGCATGTTGAAAAATGATATCTGTTGAACTTCCTATATCAACAAGAATTTTCTTAACCTCAAAGTTGGTGACTCTTATGCGAATAACAAGTGCATGTTATGCGGCCTTTGGATGCCCTCAAAGTCTTCCTCATGAAAGAAATTGTGTTATCGATCCTGACCTTCTTATCTTGGATGTTGCAAGCATAATTTTTGGGATGATTCAACTTCTTTAAGCTTAACTAGCCAATAGTAAGTCCATCAACAATAGTGTTGATCACTCAGTTAGGTGCTCTATTGGAATTCGCATCCCTTGCATCTCTCCTGACCATAGTTAGTTGAGTGTCATTCTCCTGCTCCTCACGTCTCCTATAGGATGGTCTCTCAATATTTTTGGCATCATGCACTAGGATCTTTTGCAAATGCCTACGTTGAATCGCATCTTCAATCCCATTCTTAAGCTGGATGCACTCATTTGTGTTGTAACCTTTGTCGCGGTGGAAGTCATAGTACTTATTGGAATTTTTCCTTAAGAGATTTTCTCACATTCTTTCTAACCACTGTAGTACACTACATACCTCCATTAATATGTCCGAAATTAGACGATTGACGGGCATATAGGATGAAAATGTCGGAATCCTTGGTCTCTTTCTTTTGGCATTCAAACTTTGATCATCATCTGTGTTAAGTCTATCCATTACACTTTTTTACTTGTCATTTTTTCTATATCCTCTATTTTGATTAGCCTCTTGTTGGGCCTTTATGTTATCCTCCCATTGAATGTATAAGGTAGCTTTGGCCTTGAACTCGGTGAATGTTCTTGGCTTGTACTTTGCGAGAGACTTAAAAAAGTCTTTATGGTACTTAACTCCATCGACTATGGCATTGAGGATCATGCTCATATCCTATTCTGAAATTTGAAGCATCTCGGCCATAAACCTAGTCAAGTAGTCTCTAATTGACTCATATGATCTTTGTTTGATTATGCTAAGGATTGAGGTATCCTTAATAGGAAGTTTGCTTGTAAGGAAGTGTTAAAGAAACACTTCTGCTAGTTCAACAAAACAAGAAATGGTGTTTGGTTTCAAGTGTTTGAACCATGTGTTGGCTACATTCCTCAAAGTTGATGGAAAAGCTTGATAGGCCACTACATCACTCAAATCATGCAACTTGGCTAACATATGGTAGTACTCTAGGTGGTCTTCAAGGTCATTTGTCCCATCATAAGTATCAAATTATAGCAGCCTGATTTGCTGAGGTATTATTTCCTCCAAAATCTCTAGAATAAAGGGACTTTTTTTTTTTTAATTTAGAATTGTTTACTTGTTGCAATAGGGGTAACATGCAAGGGCCCCACATGGTGCACCTGTTGCTGTTGCTTGTCTTTGTCATTCTTTTTTAATGCAAGAGTCGAAGATACCATTACAATCTCAGCTTGCTTTTTCAGCAACTCAGGTGAATAAATTGAACCATCGCTATTATTGGTATCGTGATCGCCATGCTCTCTATTCTGATTTGGATGAATACTATTATGAAGGAGGTTAAGGATTTATTCATGTTTTTTATTTAACTTCGAGTTTTCCTTGGCTAAATCAAAGGAAAGTTGCTCAAGTCTAGCCAATCGTTGCTCATCAATGTATTGGGAAGAAGTGCCAACACTTGCATCCTTGGTCATTCTAGTTTTAGCCATGTGGGCGTGTTTAGGAAAAAACAGATAGCACTAAATGTTGTTGGTAAATTTTGGCAGTTGGAAATATCCTGCAAAGATAAGAAAATTACTTGGTATAGGGGCCAATCCAGTGTGGCTACTCCAATGCCTAAGTTAGTAAGAAGAAATGAGGAAAGTAAGGTAAGTGGTTAAGAGTTATCAGATCCCCCTTATAGAGTTTCCTTCCAGTATTTATAAGAGACTGTCATGTTTGAAGGAGCAGTTATTGGAATAACTATTGAGATACGTGAAAGTTTCTTGATTAGACACCTTTCCTAAAATGTAGGGAGAGTGGGCAATTATGTAATATAACCATACTTGTGATAACTATTTACACCATGAACTTGAATTCAAATTAGGAAGGGATATGCATTATTAGATTGAATGCCGAGTATGTCAGTTACTTGGTGAGTTGCCGAGAATATAGATCACCTGGCCTATCGTTAGTTGAATGGATGAGTAAACGATGTTATATCAATGCTTATCAAACTGGGTGGAAAAAAACTGACTATCAACACTCGTGATCATCAATAACATCATGTGTTAATGGAACATAGGTGCTAAGTTGCAACTCATCTTATCCTTCCTTATTAACCTCCTTCTCATCTTCCACTTTTACTTCCTTTCCCCTAGATCTTTGCTCTTCAATATTCTTTGGTTGAGAGTTCTTTTGGTGTCTTATTTCATCCTTAATCTCTTTAAGCCTAGCAAGTAAAATTGCAACTGTTCTAGTACATAAGAAGAAGTAGGATTTGGGGCTTAGTAATAAGATTTTGTCCTCAGCCATATGCATAACAATGCCTATATGGGGCTCTAGATGCCATTTCAAATAAACTCCAATTCAACAATATTAAAATAAAATCAGGAAATGAAAAGGATCTAATGTTTCTGATCTATTCCAAAGGGCACATAATGAGTTATAAATTTATGGCACTTCAAGGCTCGACATTTTATTGACCAAATTCACAGCTTCAATTAGGTGCACGTATGCTTCAACCGAACAGCAGCTCTTCTTTCTGCTATATACTATAGCATTACTGGTACACCCACTATGGTTTATTGCTTACAATAAGAGTACATAGATAACAATGCCTTTAGAACCCCGTACACCCACACGTGACAATGTCCTTGAAGCATTACACCTTCAAAATAACCAAATGAACACAGAGTCATCCACCTACTAGTGTAAGTATTAGATGCAGTACACAAACAGCATAGTCTTCTTCTATCTCATGTACATCAAGAACCCAAACATGCACATGACCTTGTAGCCAACATGACAATCAACATCTACCTACTAGAACTCCGTCCACACTCCAACTAGATTCAAGTACCCAAATAAAAAATTAGAACACCTTATGTGAGTAAATCAAACACCTACTTCTCAGTTTGAGTACCCAATTGGAATCCCTTAACAATTTCTCGAAGCTTTCATTGGCAATCCCAAACCTTAAGTCACGGTCCTCATTGCCTTTGAATATTGAGTACAATTTCTCTATACATAGCTACAGATATGAAAACAAAAGGCTTAGATTTAATGTTTCCCTTTTTGATGTCTCTCACGATACAGCATATGAAAATCACGAAGATGTTATTCAATCACCAGAACATAATACTCTCGTTCACCATCTTCTTTTCTTTCTTTATCTCTCTCTCTCTTTTTTTTTAAATTTATATTAGCATCAAATTCTTAACCTCTATAAAGAAAATCCAAATCAAATAATCAATAAACCTATACTAAAAGGTATCATAAAATAACCCAGCAGCAAAGTGACCCAACATTTTGCATAAACCCAAATCACCAATTCTCCAATAAATAAATTATTGGTAGCACAATAAAACCAATGAACATATGATTTCTCTAATATTAAGTAGCAACTCCAACATCCTCACTATAGGAGCTACAAGAGGAACACAACAGCCACCAACAGTACATGGATAAAAACTTCATGGAACCTAATACGCTTCTTCATTGGAATGATGCTCTAATACCAGTGAAGCTAATACATCCCTAGAGTTGGACATACAAAGAGGCACCACAACGAACAAAACAAGAAAATAAAATGGGGGTTTGGCAAATCCATGAGCTGTCTAATTAGATATGATGTACCAACAAGATGCAACATAGCTTAAGACTCATCGAATGTGATGCACTGATCCGAGTGATGGGGTTACTCACCACGATCCTTGCTAAAGGGACTAATAAGAGTGGGTAGAGGAGAGTTTTCCAAGAGAAAAGTCTCAAGGGTTTATGTAAACCCTACTTTTAGTTGGCCTAAGATTTAATTAACAGTACTTTCATAACATTCCCAAAGATCAACTAAACCAAAAACTTAAGTTTATATTTAGAAACGAATTAAAATTTTCCAATTCAAAAGCCAATTGTCGATAAAACCCAAGCTTGAAGAATTGCAAGCTATAAAGTCATTTAAAACCCTAAACCTTAAAAACCATTAAGGAATTTTAACCCTAAGTAATTAATCGATATATTATTTTGAATAATTTCATTCAACTTTAGAAAATTTCACAATTTTATAAAAATCAAATCATAAATTACAAAACAATGCAAGATGAAAACCTTAAAACAATTTTCTATAAAACCATGCCCTTATCTTCATACCTAAGCCTTACACTTCAATAAGTAGATCAACCAATCACTTTAGATAACTTATTAATTGAGAGTTGGAATCATTTATCAATTGATAACTTATCAAAATTTGGTGATAAGACATTTTCCTTATCACCCCTTCACTTATGCTACATATGAACAATTTTTCACAATATTTCATATGCTTAACTTCATTAAATGAGACAAGACCATTCCATAGCCCAAAAGGACTTTAAATGGCAGATTTAAACAAGGAAGAAAGGGGGGCCATGCATTTGTCTTTCAACCATCAATCACTTTCTCTTACACATTACTATTTACCCCTTAATGCTCATATCATCAATAGTTGCAATTATTGACTTTTGTGTAAGTTACAAGACAGCACTTTCAAGACATTTTAATCACACATTTTCTCTCAAATCCAATCGGCCACTTTCTCCATTATTTCTCTCACTTTCAATTTCACTTTCACATCTTATTTATCTTATTTGAAACAAACATAAAAAGGAGAAACAACCTTATCCCACAAAATCAACTTTTCTTCCATTTTTCAAACTTCACTCACGGCAACTTATCCTCTTGTTCTTGTGTCATTTTTTTTTCACCATATAAGATCTTTTAGAACCATTAAAACCTTCCACAAACCCCATTCCAAAAGATCAAACAACTCGGGTTTCCAAAAGGTAGCAAAAAGGAGGAAGCGGAGTTATGAGTTTAAGTGGAACCTTAGTGCAGAACCACCATATTTTGCTTAAGGACAAGTAAGTATTTCTTGTGATTAGTGGGTTAGTATTTATGTTTGGAGACTTTTATTTCTTGAAGATATTAGTATAATTTAAGTTGTGATAGCAACAAAGACCACTTTAAGAAACAAACCATGAAACCCTTACATGAAGTTGGAGGATGAGCATGTAAAGTTGCTATTTTGTAAAGACACTTGTTTAACACTTTGAATGGAAGATTTTAAGTTAAGAAAGTCTTGAAACAAAAACTTGAATGGAGGATGAGCATGCTGGACATGATGGTTCTATATTCATTTGAATGTTGATTTTGTTTCCATTAAGTTAAACATACTCAAATCTAGACTTAAGTTAAGGAAAAATCTATCATATGAAGTTTTATGAAGAAACCAACTTTGTATGACATGAGCTATAATATGGAGGTTGTATTAAGTATAAGATCTTCTATTTCTTTGTGTGGAGCATGAGTTAAAGAATTATCTTATGCAAGAAAACTTAAGTTAAGATTTGGATACAAGTAGTTTAAGTGCATAATCTAATACCTAAACTTAAGGAAATGATGAAACAAGTTGAAAAACCAAGCAAAAACCCCTTGGAATCATCACAACCAAATTTAGAACGTAGAAAAAAGAAGCTTAAAAATATGATAAAAGTGAATGAACAAAGTGAAAAGATAAACCAAAGCAAGTATGGTAAGCTTACAAAGCCTAAAACTCAAAATCAAGCCTAAAACTCTCGAAACGAGCTTAAAACTCTCGAAACAAGCTTAGAACTCTAAGTTGGGCCTTCAATGAAATTCTAACCAGAATCTTAAAACATCAAGAGAGGTTGTTTTGAAGCTCATAAAAAATCCACCTAAAGCCCCATAAGCCTACCAAAGTCACTAACTTTAGTTTGAACAAAAAACAAGCCCATTTGACAACTAAGGCCCACTAAAGGGCCCATGAAGTGGTTGTTAACCTTAGAAATATAAATCAAAGTTGTAAATCTGATCTCAAGGAGCATTTTAAGCTTAGGATGAAATCTCAAGACCAAACCCAAAGGATTCCTCAAGTTATCAAAAAACCCATTTACCATACAAGGCCCAAAAACACTCCAACACATGAGGAACGCTACTGTTATGATCTATGGACAGAATTGTATGCCTCATTTCAAAAATCTAACCTCACCAAGTTAAATGTCACTTGAAAATGATGAAGATTGACTATAAGATTATAAAAATCGAATTTAAAACGAAGAAGTTATACGTAATTGAACTTTAGGTAAAAACCGAGAAAAATTTCAAAAACTAATCAAGAGTTTAACTTAAGGAAAATTTACTTAGTTTCCTAAGTTTATTTCAATCCCTTATAAATATTATTTCAATGACTAGGGGACACCATGTATAGAGATGACTTGCCTCTAGATTACTTTGATTGACTCACATAGTAGAGTGCGTAAATTCCTGATGACTCTTTACTTGATTTTGCTTGTAGAATAGATGCACCTAAACTTATATATATAAATTTGGATGCTTGTGGGATATAGGAGATGCATGTGTATGGATTTATGGATGAATGTGATGACTTTTTAATTATATATATAATAATGGGAATTGTTTGTACTAATATATAAATGTGAATTATATGGAATGAAATTATTTGATCACCTTGAAAATCGCGCTAGTCATTTATACGATTAAGAAATCAAAATGAATCATGCATTCCCTATATTGCATACAGATAACACCGACTGCCGCTTCACGCAGAAGATGGGAAGTGACTCACAGGAATACGAGTTTCCTATAGGATTAGGCATTAGCTATGTCATCATACGTATTAAGTCCCTATCCTAAGCTGATAGGCTTACTAGGCACTAGGAGATGCTAACCGTCGGCAAAGGGTTGAGTTTTGTAGCTTTTGCTTAGGGCATGTGTTTGTGGATTGTGGAGGCCACCACACCATTAGACTTGAGATTTTAAAAATTTGATTTGATTTCGGTAAAGGAAGTATATATATATATAAAGAGAGAGAGAGAGAGAGGGAGTTTTGTTTTGGCATGAGTATGATAGTGCAAATGAAATAAAACCTAAGTCTAGAACCTGGATTTTGGTTTGGGTCGGTTAATTATCTCCAAACCCGGACTTTAGGGGGCATAATTCTGAGTCGTATGCAATTCCTAAGTCACTGCGTGTATTATTTGGCATACTGATTGTTCATGCATTCATATGATTGTGCATCTATTAAATTTATGTCATGTGGTGCTGACAAAAAGTATTTATCTTACTAAGCTTAAGCTTATACCCCTATAGATTTTTGTTGATGCAGGAAAACCACTTCACTAATCTGGGCCGAGGCATGCTTCTGGTAAGTCTCGTGTAGGGACGGGTTGAAGCAATCAGAGAGTGAAGAAGATATTTTGTAATAGATTTATAGACATTTAGATACTTTTATGTTTTTGCTCATAACATAGATTTAATGCAGTTCCGTTATGAACTACATTTATTTGTAATATTTTTTGGTGCGGGTCTCACAAGCCCATACAATTAGCTAAATTATAACATAGAAGTAATTTTAGTTAAATTGCTCTATATTACTTATCCATGGGCCTAGTGGTAACATAGAGTGGAAAGAGCCTTGTATGTTGTATGAAAGGCCTATGATCAATAAGAGGGTTGATAATAGACCTTTATATGGTACATGCCGACCTAATACGACAATGATATTGTTGGGTCATGATAATCTAATTGGATATGATATACCAATAAGATCTAACATAGCTTAAGAGTCACCGAATGTGATGCACTGATCCGAGTGATGGGGTTACTTACCACGATCCTTGGTAAAGGGACTAATAAGAGTGGGTAGAGGAGAGTTTTCCAAGAGAAAAGTCTCAAGGGTTTTTCATTATTTGTTAAAGTCTAGCTAATACCCTATACATAGGTTCTATTTATATATGATGGCAAACTTGTAAATGGAATGATTAAAGGATACCTTAGTACCATTCCTATGAATACAAAATAAGCATAAAGGTAATTTAGGAAAAATACAATAAAAAGGAAGTCTAAATAACATAAGCAAAAATAAATGATCAAATGATATGTTCAGGTGAAGAGTGGATGAGCTAGGCTTCGATATCTGGTAGGATTAATACTTTGAATCCTACACCTTAGTTATTTCCTCTACCAATGAATCCCTTAGCCAACACTTACTGTATTAATCTTAAAGTAGGATTAGTCAAATTAGAAGCTTTTGACTTCCCTAGTCATGAGACCCCATATTTTCCCCAATTAAATCACTCCATATGAAAGATTTAAGAACACCTTAGGGTAGTTTATAAGGTAATCCCATATATTCTTGAGTCATGACATATTCCATAAGATAAAGACCCATATGTATAGCAAGATCATCAAGTACATAGTTACTTCATCACTAAAACACCTTAAATGGATGGTATTTTTCCTACCTTAAGTGAGATTGTCAATGCCTAACCTAAAGGTGGTGAGTACCTCAAAAGTTAGCTCTTTGTATACTAGCTCATCTATAGTTAGCAACCAATCCCATCTTCTAAACTCGATTAGTTATCTAACCCTAGCTTCATAGCCAGCTTAGGCCAATGTCTACTAGTTTAGGTATGTGATCTCACTAAATTCTTTCTTAGATAAGTAGTCATATCTTTTGCTCTACCATAAGTATTGGAATGTGAGTTGAGGGGATTAAGGAATGGAACTTGAGTTTTTTCACTCAGCGTATTTTAACTATTGGCATGATTTGAAATCAAAATGAAGGAGAAGTTCAAATTTGATAAAAAGAAACAATGCATGTTACATTGCAATGGTTATTTCAAGAATTGAACTAGAAGATCATACCTGATTCATTGCTAGTTTAATATACTAAGGAAGTAAGGTAATGATTGAATAAATTAACAAGATTGTGTCATGTAATGCTAACATTGCTAAAATCATGGATTTGTGCATTTGTAGGATCATTTTCAAAATCAAGTCCCACAAGCCTTAGCATCTATGCTAATGTTGGATGTATAATCTTTATAAGCTTTAGTATTGAATATACAAATCCCGAAGATTTTGTTCAACAATTGAACAAACAGAATTTTATACATTGAAATATTAGGTTCTTAAAGCCTTGATTAATAAAATTATAGATTAATGAGATACTAAATTTTCAATCATGAATTGAACCTATGATTTAATCATCTAGGTTAACATAAGCACTAACATTCAATATACGCTTAATTAGAAACTTATTTCCATACTATACATTTCATATGAAATTTATACTACTCAACGCGATATTAGTAATTCTATTTAGTAGGAAATCTATATGGATATTGTTTAATTGCACAAAAATATCAATCACAACAAGTATCTAGTTTGAATATGAATCAAGTTTATCGTAATGCAAAAACAACAATAAATTTGTAGTTTTCTCTCACTTTCTTACTCTTTCCTTGACTTTCCATCATTCCTTCATTCAATCTTTATCAAGCATGTGTTTTTCTTGTAATTTCTGGTAGATTAATGTATTACATCACAATATCTATGATAGATTGCTCCTAAAAACTTATATATTTACACATGTAAGACAAAGTTCTTTTCGCCCATGGAAACCTAAACAAAAATTGGATTTTTAGATATTTTAATAACAAATCTAAAGGAATAATGAAGTAAAGCTGATGTATGTACCTTGGATTTGTCGTGTCCTTGCTTAGATTAAGGAGTTTTGTAAATTTTTGAGGTAAGTATAGAGAGTGAGTGGAGAGGAATATGTGTGTTAGAGAAAGAGAGTAAGTATAAAATGAAGATTAAAGAAGAATACTCGTAATATTTGAATTTGAAGCTAACCACAAGTTGGGACTGTGACTATAGAGTGTGGCCATGTTCCTTCCCTTTGTGTCAGGATTTAAAACGCTACATGTCCATAGGCAAAGACTACGGGCATGGACTTTGATTGTAATTTTTCCATATAATTGAAAATTCACACCAGTTTAATTTCTTCAACATAGTTCTTGAAGTTACCAGAAAAACTAAAAATTATTACCAATTAAAGCACAAAAATTAAGCCAAATAACAATCTACTTAGATGACAACTTCAATAACTAATATTGCCTAACTTAATTGAAAAACTAATTTTAAGAAGAATTGTTTAAAGTAGGAAAACTATCTTAGAATTGGATACTTGAACTTATTGAAAAATAAACGATATAAACTGAAATAGCTAAAAATAAAATTAGTCAAAGTTAGGCTACCTCTTAAGGAGTGCTTTGTTTTACATCATTAGCTTGATGGTTAACGTTTCTTTCCAAACTACTGGTTTAGGTTTCAACTTAGTGCTTTTGAGCAAACTTCCTTATGGCCTTTCAGTGATCATTCTCACTAATTGTCCCAATTAGTTCTTCAAATTTCTTAATGAAACATTTGTGTTTTTTAGCTCAACTTCATTGGCTTGGAATCTTGAGTTCAAGCTCTAGATATATCGGTTTAATAACTCTTCAACATTGGGATCTTATTGTGTTGTTGCACATTACGATTTTGTTGCTACTGTCGGCCTCCCCAAGAAAAGTTGAGATGATTTCTTTACCCTAAGTTATAAGTATTATTGAAAGGATTATTCACAAAGTAGTTAGCAACAAAATTTACGTCTTCAATTTCCATTAAAATTTTGTCTTACACTAAATTAATTGGTCTCATTAGTCTATCAACATTTTTACTTAAATTTTCAACCTAAACAATTAACATGGTTTCAAAATCAACTTCATATTTTCTAGGTGATTTTACCTTAGCTCTTATATTATCCTACTGTGAATTGTTTATTATCAAGCCTTCAATCAGCTTTTGGGCCTCATCTAGTGTCTTAGCACTCAAAGTGCCTCCAACTACAGCATTGATCATTTGGTGTGTGGAATAATTTAGGTTACAGTAAAATGTTTGGATTTGCATCCACTAATGTAGTCCGTGGTTCGAATACGTGGTGCGAACATCTCCACAACAATTCTTTAAATATCTCTTAAATGTCATAAAGAGTCTTATCATCAAATTGGAGAAAAGCATAAATATTATTTCTAATTTTCATCATTTAAGTAGGTAGGAAATATTTTCCTAGAAAATTTTCTACTAAAGATTCCCATGTTATAATTAAGCTTCTAGGTAAAGAATTAAGCTATGGTTTGGCCTTACCTTGCAAGGAGTATGGAAATAACCTTAACCTTATCATGTCATCTAAGACACCATTGTTCTTGAATGTGTTATAGATTTCTAGGAAATTTGAGAGATGGTTGTTGGGAACCTCATCAGCTAATCTGTCAAATTGGATGAACTGTTGGACCATTTGGATGATATTGGGTTAAATAAAAAAATTTATTTATATTGCAAGCCTTATAATGTTAGATTCAATTCCAATCACCATCAATTTGGAAAACTCTAAGAGTCTGTTGTTGGGATCATCATTTTTGTTATTTTCATTGTTCAATGCCATATTTGTGATTTCAACCTCTTATTCACTATCTAAATCTTTTGATTCTTCCTTTAACCTAAGTGGCAAGCCTTAATCTATGGTATCACAGTTTATACTTTGAAATCTCTAGATCAAATTTCACCATATTACAACTGCTACTTGTTATCATAAACTGAAAAGATTCAGAAATTAGTTATAATATACAAGAGAGAATAAAATCAAAATAATTAAGAAAAGAAATATTATGAATATGTTAAAGTAATTGATGAATCTAGGGTTTTTGCTAATCTCCTAATTAGACTACTCTATTAGCACTCTGATAATGGTGACAGAAACTTGATGGGATGTATATCGTGCCAATAAGCAAATACACTTAGTCAAGTTATAGTATAGATAAAATGAATTTTGAGTCTGAGTATCGATCCTACGATGAACCATACATGGAAGTGTATCTAATTATTTTTAGAAGTAACACCCTAAAAGTATTCAATTACTAACTTAAATGATAAAATATTTAATAAAATAAAATAAAGTCAAAAGCAAAGATTGCAACAATAACATAACAGATAAAAGATAAAAATAGGGAAATCAATTAAGATAATTAGCTCATAATAGAAACAACAAAACAATTAAATAACTCAATTTAATTAATAAAAAGACAACATTTTCCCTTAGAAAATCCTTATTGTTATTCATTACCTAGTTCTAAGTGATTTATTCAATCACAAATGCTATATTGGACTATGGAGATTTCTATTACAAACTAACTAGACTTGCATCTTTAGTTGATTCCTAATCTTGAAACTTTCTTTACTTGAATAACTTTTGAGTAAAGCATCACGGTATCACATGACACTCTTGAATCTCGCTATGAGATTCCATTAATTTGGAAAAACCAACTACTAAACATTTTAGCTAGCCAATTTTGCCTAATTGTATCATTTAGTTATACTACATGCTCTTACGAACTCTATAGTAAACTTTAGTAATAACTCAATCACCGATTTATTAAATTAAAGTAGACAATATAAACAACCAAATTAGATCATAATATGCAAAGTATAGATTTCATTTCACTAATAAAAATCACCCTTAGAACATAGGGTTCAATAACAATTTACTAGGCACTTAAGATAAAAACATGAAAAATAAAAGAAAACAGAAGAAGAGAGAAGCCTTCTTGATAATTCTATATACTAACAACTTATTCTCAAGGGGTCCCTCTATAACCCTAAGCCTAGGAATCTATTTATAAGAAATGGACCTAGAATTACCAAAAAAATAAATAAATAAATAACAAAAATAGAAGATTTAAAAGTTAAAACAAGTCCATGTTTAAAGTAAACAACTATGAAGCTTAGGTATATACTCGTACTTTATTTGTGATCTTGGAATAGAGTGTTGTACGATCACATAGCACTCTTGAATCTCATGTTAGGTTGTCCTCATCCCAAAAAACCAACTATAAACATTTTAGCTAGTTAGTTTCACTTAATTGTGTTAGTTATACTGTATGCTCTGGCAAACTTTACAATAATCTCTACCAATAACACAATCACTAGTGTATTAAATCATAGCAAACAATATAAAAACACAATTAAATCACAATATGCAAAATCATAGACTAAATTTCATTAATAAAAATCACCCTTAGAACATAGGGCTCAATAATGATTTACTAAGCACTTGAGATAAAATATGACAAATAAAAGAAAAGAGAAAAAAAGTGAAGCACCCTTGGTAATTCTATATCTAACAATTTATGCTCAAAGGAGCTCTCGCTATAACCCTAAGCCTAAGCATCTATTTATAAAAAGTAGACCTAAAATTACACCTAAAAAAAAAACCTTAACAATAATAGATAATTTAAAAATCATTGCAAATCTATGCTTAAAGTACATAGCCGCGAAGCTTAAGCGTATACTTGCACTTTGCTTGTGATCTTAGAATTTCAATGGAAAACTCATGACATAGGGATATTGAGTAAAGATCACTATGGTAGTCCTTGACTATGATCTCTACTAGACTTCGTTTTTTCATTGAAATTCATCTACTTTGCTCCTTGATCAAAGCTCTTGCTTCAATTAAGCTCTAAACTCCATAAAATCATTCCAAATTGTCATAAATTGTTCTTAGATTCCTTAAAAACAGTAATTAAGCTCAAAATAATATAAAATTGACTAAAATAATGTCTAATTTAGCACAATTGAATCATAGAAAATGTATGCTAATTTCATGTCATCAGTATGCCTTACACTTTTCTCTTACTAAATAATGGCTCCAAAGTTTTAAGTATGAACCTCTACTACTAACTCAAAATCATAAACTAAGTAGTTCCTCTCATAAGGTTCGAGTTGTCGAGAAGCGTAAGCTATTACATTGCTATTATAAACCAAAACACATCTTAGCCTTTGAATTAGACGACACTATAGATCACAAACTCTTCAACACTACAAGGTAAGGCTAATACTAGCAAGTGCCATCCTAAATGCTAGCTTTGAAATAGGTATAATATCTAGTACCAACTATATTCTAAATTTTACCTCCCTATATGGTGGTAAACTAAGTAGCTTGTATGGGAAAACATCTTAGTTTCATTAGTTTTTACAATCAAAGCCACTAAAGTACGCCTCTCCCAAAACTCATAGGTAGTGCCCCTGTAGACCTTAGAATCTTTACCTGGTACTTGAAAAGTACTTTTCATAGAGGTTTAAAAGTGATTACCATGTTGTGGGAATTTATGGTAGTTCGATGTCTTGATAACTAGTTCATTCCTATGGTTATGTCATCTAACATGTCTAACACCTATAAGTCTACTGGTAAAGTTCTTTCTTCGACAACAACTTCAACATCTTGGCACACCCTAGCCAAAGTTGTTTCACTTCCCAAAGGTTGTTAAAAAACAAAGGTGTATCCACTGGTACATCACATAAACTACAAGCATACATGAAAGGTTCAGTAACACAAGAATGAGAAGCTTTAGTATCAAATATTACATCAACACTTTAGTTAAGGAAAGTAAGCGTAATGTCCATATTTGTAGCATCCTAATTTTAATGCTAGAGGGCAAAGACCTAAGCTGGGGCTCTTTGATAAGGTCCTGGCTATTGAGGTTGTGTAATATAAACAAAATTTTAGGATGTAGCTACTTAAGTGACATAGGGTGTTTGTTTCCTATGCTTACTCTAGTCAATTGCTTGAAGGTCCCTCTAGTTATGCTTAAAGTAAAAGCCTGATGCAAAAGAGTCGACTCTTTGCAATCCTTATTAACATACCATGTTTTACCACATAGAAAACATGGCTTTAGAGTACATTTGCACTCTAAAATATCATGTGGTCCAAATTGGTAGGTAGATCTAGTTGTTATCAGCATTGCCAATAAAGTTAGTATTGGTGCTAGCCACAAAGCTTGATTGGGAGGTACAAACATTGGCTTACTACTGCCTTCCTTGATTGATAAACTAAACAAGCTTTGGAAGAACTCTTAGTATAGTATGGGTAGGTCCTTCGAGAACTATCAAAGAAAAAGGAAATGAGTTAAGGTGGATTAAGTTTATGAAGGCTAAGCTAACATGAGTTGCTTAATGGATATGAAGCACCACTCAAACACTTATGGTTAATGCCTTACTGAATGTGACTTACCAATCTAAGAAAGAAGGTTGTTTAGCATACAATGTTAATCAAGATTGATATGAGCTAAGGTTTGGTTTTTGTAAGTAGAGTGTCTTACGGAAGAGAAGAAGAAACAATAATATTTTAGTAATTTAGGTGGAATATCTGATTATTTTAATGTTTATCATAATGTATTTATACTTACCCTGCTAAGGTCATAACATACCATAAAAAACTACTCAAAAGGGGTAAAATAAATGTTATAAAGTAAATACAAATAAGGGAAAATCCTAAACATCCAAAAAAGGAATATTCATTATTAGGTAGTAGGGATATAGGTCATAAGACATATGGCTTCCAAAGAGCAACTAGTAGATGTGGTACATAACGAACTCTAAGGCGAAGAGATAAGGTTGGCACTTCAATTGGTGTAGATTTATGGTAGAAAGCACTCTATGGAACAAATTGATGCAACTAATACTAAACTCATAGATAACTCGACTTAACCTCATTCATGTGTAAAGAAGAGGATGAATTCATGATGGCTCGGGAGCATGGCCATATCGGTGTGACGTAACAGGTCAACTTCTTCTAGAGAGATGCAATAGTTGAGAACTCAACAAACAATGCTCGCTAACCCTCTTTCTTGGGAGCAGGTGAGGGGGCTTGTTGATTGATTCTTATCATTCCCTCCAAGTTATTTAAGATTTGGGATAAAATCCCTAGAGTATCCTTCTAGTTTGTCTTCCTCAAGTACAAACAGACTTAAGTTGGCAATATCAAAGACATCAAAGACTCCATATCCTTTGGGAAGCTTGAGCTTATCCTTTCTTTTATGTAGAAACCTTTCCTTATTAAAGTGTAACCATACAAGATCTTCGGGTTGGAACAACTTCCCCATCCTTTGTCCCTAAGTACCTCAGGCTAACTTCTCAATTGCTCGATTCAATTGTTTAGCTACTTTCTAGTAGATCTATTGTAAGGCTTTAGCTTGATCCGTAGCTTCTAGATCACCTTGCTCAACTTTTGGTACTTAGGTCAAATCGAATGGTAACTCTAGGTTGAAATCATATACTACTTCAAATGGGGTCTTACCTATTGTACAATAGATAAATCTATAGTAGGTGAATTCAACAATGGGTAAGTAGATATGCCAATCATCTTGGTTCCTTCAAACAGTAACTTAGAGTAGAGATCCCAATGTTTTGTTGACAACCTCTATCTAACCATCTATTTGCGAATGGCATAATGTGCTAGAAAACAACTTAGTCCTTAGTAGGTGATAACACTTAATTAGCATACACATTTTAGGATGATTTTGTACATTAATTAAGTTAATATTATAACATTTTAGATATTTACTTGTTTAAATTTCAATTTCAAGGACTTTGGAAGCATTCAATGAATTCAATAAAGAAGAAGAGAATTTGTCTAAGAATTAAAGTAGAAGAATTGCAAGTAAGCAATGAATTCTAGAGAAGACCATGGTTAGAGACTACAATAATTCCTCGCCCTAAACCTCTCATAATTAATTTCCATCAAATTTGAATATTTTAGGAAAAGTGCAAGACCACATCCCAATTCCATAGTCGTGTTCATAGGGCATGGAGTACCTATAATTTGTAAATCTTCTATTTTTTCCAAGTTTTCTTTGTCAATTTAGGTCCAATTCTTATAAATAGATGTCTAGGCTTAGGTTTGTAAAGAACCCTTTAGAGTAGAGTTAGTAGGGTAAAATAATAGGGGCTTCTCTACTTTCTCATTACTTTTTCTTTCATTATGTTATTATTTTAATTTCTCTTAATAAATCATTATTGAACCCTCACTTCTATTGTGACTCTTTATATTTTTATCAATATTATTATTTCAATCTATTATATTTGCATGTTGTGATCTAATTGTATTATTTTATCTTGCTCTTTAATGTAATCTTACCGGTGATTGAATTATTGCATGAGTCTACTATAGAGTTTGTGAGTTCTTATAATATGATGAACCAGTGTATTTAGACAAAACTAGCTGACTAAAATGCTTCATACTTTGGTTTTTCCATATTAAGGCAACCTAATAGCAAGATTCAAGGGCTTAATCCAATCTTGAGATGCTCTACTATAGAGGCAATTCAATTACAATATGCTCCGGATTAAGAATTAATTAAATATGCAAGTCCGATTAGTTCATAATAAGAATCCCTACAGTCCAATATTGCAACTAAGATTGAAAAGTCACTTAAAACTAAGTATTAAATAAGACAAAGATTTACTATGAAATATGCTTTCTTCTTTATTCTAATTGTTTATTGATTCTATTATTTTGTTATTCTTGTAACCTTATTTATTTTTATTATTTCTCTTTATTCTATTAATTATTCAATTGCACTCTTAATAATAAAAGTTAGATAATTGAGAAACTATAGGGAAAACATTGCTATTTAATGAGGATTTACTCACATGTATGGTTCCTTGTAGGATCAATACTCAGACTTAAATTCGATTCTATGCTATAACATGAAAGGTACACTTGCCTACACCCTATCAAGTTTTTTTGCATTGTTTCTAGGTAGCCAACAAAGTAAATTAATTAGGATATTAATAAAAACCCTAAGTTTCAAATTGTTTTCTTGCATTTATAATAAATCCTTCCTTTAGTTTATTTCAATATTTTCTTTATTTACTTGTTTCTAATTTCTAGATTCTTTCAATTTATCACCAAGAGTAGCAATAAGAGTCTTGTGGAATTTGACCTAAAAATTGAAAGAATTTCTCACTACCTTTGTAGAAGAGATCGTAAAGTAATGGATCTTATTAGCCTAGATTCACCACTTCGACTAAGGAAGATTTAGAAGAGGAATAATGATTTGAAAACATGGCGGTGAATAGCAACGAAGATAGTAAAACCTTAATGGAGCTTAATCTAGTATAACCAAACTAGCAATACAAGCAACAAATTTCCAAATACAGCTAAACATAATCCAAATGGTGCTATAATTTGCTCAATTTAATGGAATGGCTCATAAGGACCCCCAACAACCACATTTCAAGCTTTTTAGAAATCTGTGAAACTTTCAAAATCAACGATATCACAAATGATACGGTAAGGCTCAAAATGTCTCCCTTTTCCTTGAGAGGTAAAGGCCAAGGATTGGCTTAGTTCACTTCCTAAAAGATCTATCATCACTTAGGAAGAATTGGTTGAAAAGTTTTAAAGGAAAGTTTTATACCTGCTAGGATGACAAAATTTAGGAATGATATTTCTTCTTATACTCAAATTGATGGTTAAATGCTTTATGACACCTATAAGGGATTTAACAAATTGTTAAGGTGATGCCTGCATCATGGGTTTCCTTTCAAGATGTAAATATAGACATTTTACAATGGACCCAATTATCCTACTTGACAAATGATTAATGTTGTAGTTGGAGGCACTTTAAGTGCTAAGACCCTAGATGAGCCCTAAAAGTTGATCAATGATATGTGGCCATAAGCAACTTGTAATGGGATAATGTGAGATTAAAAGTGAAGGTGATCAGAAATTTTGAGGTAAATTTTTTTATTGCACTGATAACTTAAGTTAAGAGCCTAGGTAAGAAAATTGTAGGTTGATGAAGCCAATCAATGTAGTGTAAGATGAACCATTGGTTGAAGTAGAAGATGTTAATTTCATTACTAATAGAGCTGGGAATAAGCCTTTCAAAAACACGTACAATTCAAGTTGGAGAAATCATTGAAATTTCTCTTTGGGAAGCTCATAGCAATAGAAAAATAAAATTGTGCCACCTTAGAAGAAGACCCCCAATGTTGAAGAGTCATTGAATAAGTTCTTACAAAGCTCAAATCCCCATTTCCAAGCCATAGAAGCAACACTCAAAAATCCTAAAACATTACTCAAAAATCTAGAAAGTCAGCTTAGATGATTGGCTAGAAAAGTCACGAAAAGGAAACAAGGAAGCTTCCTTGGAAATACCGAACTGAATCCAAAAACAACGGGTTCAAAATCATATAACGGAAGGATTCAATTGTTGAGCTAACAATGTTAAATAACAATGCTCTCAAGAGATAGCCTAAGTTTGATTTCATTTCCATTGTTATTTTGTTTATTGTTTGTTGTTTTAGTTAATTTAAGTATCAAGTCCTTTGGAACATTAGTTAGTAATTTTCCCTTGCATTGAACAATTTGATTTTCATTAAGATAGTTAATGGAATCCGTATTTATGCAATGGTAATCGAATAAAGTTTGTCATCCAATTAAGTTGTCCTTTGATTTAATTTTGTGATTTAATTCACTTTATTTTTTAGATTTTTCAGAGCAATTTTAAAAAAAGAAAAAGAAGGAACTCAACAAAATTCAAATTCCAGAGTCAAAGAAGAATGGGGTAAAGTCCTCACCGGTGAACTTGCCTATGATCCTCTCATAATTTAATTTAAGAAAAGCTCAAAAATTCAAGACAAGAGAACCATACCCGTGGTTACACCCAAATTGCAAAAACATAGAACAAAGCAAGGATCATGGTTAAACTCTACGGTCGTAATCCTTCACCATAAACATGCTTAAATTTGAAAACCACAAGTAATCTCTTTCTATCTCATTCTATACAATACTTATCTCTCTCTAACTCCATTATCTTTCACTCTTTGTTACTACACAATCATCCAAACCTCATAATCTTTGATGTTTCAACTCTTGCACAAACAAATCTAAGGTACATACTTTGTCATTATCTATTTAGTTTACTAGATTTGTTGTTTATTTGAATAAAAATAAGATTTTTAGTTAAGGTCTAGTGATGAACTATGATTCTTGCATGTGTAGAAATCTTAGTTTCTAGGAGTGATTTATAAAGGATAACGTGATAAAACACGTCATATATCCTTTATTTGTTTGAAATTGTACTAAAAATACATGCTTTGGTAGAGATTAAAGATAAGAAGAATATAAGCATTGTGATGAATGTTGTTGAAGAAAGAGAGAGATGATATGGTTGAAGATTGTTGTTGGCATAAAACTCATGTTAGGTATATGAAAACTTGAATATGAGAAGATTGATTAATACAATTATATAAAACTTAATTAACAACAAGTTTTCATAGAATTGTATAATAGATGCCATAACTTATAATCAATAGAGATTGTGAATGATAGTAGGATTTAATTGTATTTCAATCCTAAAATTTCACTAATCAATGAATAAAAAGAAGTTGGTATCTCATTTTATAAACCATTGATTGCTTAAGTGAATGGTAACTATTTTCTCAGCATCACAAATTTAAGGAACATGAGTTTGTTATCAAATTGAGACCATCTTTTGTGTTGTCTATTGCAGAATTATGCCACCGTATAAGCATGCCACTTGAAAGACCTCTTCAAGCTTTAGTTCTACTCATCTGTTATTAACCTTTAAGGAGACCTACCAAAGAAAGTGGTATGGAAGACTTTCTAAGAAGGAATTTGGAGTAAATGCAATTATTAGTTGGAAAGTGATGATAGTCAGTTTTCATCTCTATCTCATTCTTCTATTTAGCTACCGACAAGCTGTGCAATTTACATTCTCAGTACCTCACCAAGTAATCGACATTCTTAGCATTATGCCAAGTAACTCAGATCCATTATAGATTTGAATTCAAGTTCATAGAGTAAACAGTTATTACAAGTACAGTTATGATTACATAATTGCTTACTCTCCCTACATTTTAGGGAAGGTATCTTATCAAGAAGGTTTCATATGTCTTAGCAGTTATTTTGACAACTGTTCCTTTAGACATGACAATCTCCTATAAATACAGAAAAGGAACTCGGTAAGAGGGAATAAGTCTTAACTTCTCAACTTTACTATTTTCATTCCTACCTATTGACTTAAGCATCAAAGTAGTCGTACTAGATTAGCCCCAGTACCGAGTATTTGTCTTATCTTTGTAGGATATTTCCAATTCCTAAAATTCACCAACAACATTTGGCGCTATCTATTTTTTCCTAAACACATCTACATGGCTAAAACAAGAGTGTCTAAGAGTGTAAGTGCTAACACTTCCTCCCAATACCTTAGAAAGGGGAGTCAGCATACTGATGAGTAGTGATTGGCTAGACTCGAGTAACTTTATCTCAACTTAGCTAAAGAAAACCAAGAATTAAACAAAAAACACGACTAAGTCCTTAACCTCTTCCATAGTAATATTCACCTAAACTCGATCCAAAATAAAGACTAAGGCAATCACAATGCTAAAAATAGTGATGATTTAATTCATTCACCCAAGTTGCAAAAAAATCAACCTAAGAATATGATAGGACCGTTGACTCTTGCTTTTAAAAAGAATGACAAAGGCAAGCAATCGCAATAGGTACACCATGCAAGTCCTTTACATGTTAGTACCCCTGTTACCCTAAGCAAGCAGTTCCAAATTAAAAAGAGTCTCTTTGTTCCAAAGATTTTGGAGGAAGTGATACCTTGGCACATTAAGTTGCTACAATTTGAGACTTATGATGGAACGAAGGACCCTAAAGAGCACCTGAAGTACTACTGTACATTGGCTAAGTTGCATGATTTAAGTGATGCAGTGACCTGTTAAGCTTTTCCTTCAACATTGAGGAATGCAGCCAGCACATGGTTCAAACATTTGAAACCAAATACCATTTCCTATTTCAATGAACTAATAGAAATGTTCCTTCAACACTTCTTTGCAAGAAAACTTCCTATTAAGAATTCTTTAATCCTTAACACCACCAAACAAAAGTTTGATGAGTCAATCAAGGACTACTTAGTTAAATTTATGGTTGAGATGGTTTAAATCCTAGAATTGGATATAAGTGTGACCCTCAACACCATAATCGATGGAGTCAAGCCCCATGGAGATTTTTTCAAGTCTCTCGCAAAGAATAAGCCAAAAAAATTTGTTAAGTTTAAGGCTAAAGCTACCTCATAAATTAGTCAAGAAGACAACATAAAGGTACGACGAGAGGCCAATCAAAGCAGAGGAGATGGAAAGAATTACAAGTGAAAAAGTACGAAGGATAGACTCGATACGGAAAATTACCATAGTTCAGATGTCGAGAGGAAGAGACCAACGATCCCAACATACTCATCCCATATGCCTGTCAATCATCTAATTTCAGACATTTTGATGGAGGTACGTAGGCAAAGAGGCATCCTCCAGTAGTTAGAAAGAATGAGAGGGAATCCCTTAAAGAGAAACTCCAACAAGTACTGTGATTTCTACCGTAACAAAGGTCACAATACAAATGAGTACATTCAACTCAAGAATGCAATTGAAGATGTGATCTAATGCGGGCACTTGTGCAAGTTCTTAATACATGATGCCAAGAGTATTGAAAGACCGTCTCAAAGGAGATGTAACGAGTAAGAGAATGACACATGGCCGGTAACAGCAGTAAGAGATGCAAGGGATGTGAATTCTAGAAAAGTACCCAATAGAGTGATCAATACCATTGTCGGTAGACCTATTATAAGCCAGTCAAGCTCTTCAAGCTTGATTAACCCCAAGAATTATGTTTGCAATATTCAAGGCAAAAAGGTCAAGATTAACAATTGAATATCTTTCGAAGAGAAAGATTTTGAGGGCATCTAAAGGCTATTTGATGATACACTCGTCTTCAATGCCAGATTCGCTAACTTCAAAGTCAAGAAGATTCTTTTGATACAAGAAGTTCGACTGACATCATTTTTTAGCATGCCTTTGACCAAATGAGGCCTAAGATCAAAGCATAGCTATGATCTAACAAGTATGATCTCTATGCCTTCAACAATCAACCTATCCAATTAGCTAAAGTCATTTCTTTACTGATATAGATTAGCAATGACTAGCATGTTACAAAGGATAGTAGACTTTCTCATCATTAAATGTTGGTCCCCATACAACATGATAATGGGATGGCTATACCAACATCTATTTAGCATTATCCCTTCAATTACATATCTTAAAGCTAAGTTCCCTACTCCTACGGGGTTTAGCGTGTGCAAAGGGGATCAACAATTGGCACAACCCTAGTACATAAAGGCCTTAAGACGAGAAGAAGTATTTTAGGTTGAAACCTATTTAGAAGGCAAGTCAGTTGGCATCAAGAATACTGAGAGCAATACTAAGGAAATTCATTTGGGAGATGACCTAAGGAAAACAACAAGAATCGGGAAACCCTTATGAGTAGATATTCGACAAAGTTTGATCAACTTCTTACAGGGCAATGCTGTTATGTTTGCATGGTCTCCTTCTGACATGTTGCGTATCCCAAGAGAAGTTATGGTACATAAGCTTTAGATTAATCTGAACGTAAAGATAGTCCAACAAAAGAATAGGCATTTTGTACTAGAGAAACAAGCAACAATAGAGGAAGAAGTCTAGAAGTTATTGAAGGCATGATTCACCTAGGAAGAGCCTTATTTGACTTGGCTAACCAATTGTGTGCTTGTCAAGAAGTCTAACGGCAAGTAGAGAATGTGCATAGACTTCATGGATCTTAACAAGGCCTGTCTCAAGGACTGTTTCCTACTACCAAAAATTGATTAGATGGTAGATGCAACCGCTAGATACGCGTTACTATCCTTTATGGATGCTTTCTTTAATTACAACCAAATCAAGATAGACAAGGAGGATGAAGTCTATACGTCTTTTATTACCAATTTTGGAATGTATTGTTACACGGTGATGACCTTTGGGCTAAAGCATACCGATACAACATACTAGAGACTTGTTATCAAGATGGTCAAACCCTAGATCCACAGAAATGTTGAAATCTATGTCAATAACATGATTATGAAGAGCGTAAAGGAAGATTGACATCTTGCTGACCTAGAGGAGATGTTTGCTACATTAAGGAGATATAGCATGAAACTTGACCTATATAAATGCGTCTTTAGAGCAACATTAGGAAAATTTTTTTAGTTACATGGTTACTCGGTATGGCATTGAGGCTAACCCGAGAAAAATTAATCTACAAGGAACATGAAATCACCTTACACAGTTTAAGAAGTGCAAGAACTCACTAGGCGAATTGCCACCATCAACAGATTCGTGTTAAGAAGTGCGAATAGGTTCGTAGAATTCTTTAAAACTTCAAAGAATCCAAGAGAATTCAGTTAGACTGATGATTACAAAAGAGCTTACAACGAAGCTTAAGGAATTTCTTGTATTACCCCCAATACTCTTGACATCCATTCTTGGAGAAAATTTATAATTGTACTTGTCAGTCGGTTGCCGAGCTCTTTCTTCTATATTGGTCCGAATTGATGGAAAAAAGCATTGACCTTTTTATTACGTGAGTCATCCTCCACAGGGGCTAGATCTTTGGTATACAAAGATTGAAAAATTTGTATTAGTAGTAGTTCTCTCGACAAGAAAGTTAAAACTGTATTTTGAAGCTCACCGGTTCATTATTCTCATCGATTAGCCATTGCGATAAGCATTGCAACGGCTTGATTTCTCGAGGAGGATGGTGAAGTATGCCCTAGAGCTTAGTGCCTATGGCGTACAATATAAACCTATAATGGCATTAAAGGCTCAAGTATTGGCAAATTTTGTAGTTAAATTTATTGTTAAGGAAGATTATGTAGAGGTTGTCAAGAAACCTATCTGATTCCTTTATTTGGATAGTTCTTTGACAAGAGAAGGAAGTAATGTAGGCTTAGTTCTTCAAAGCCCCCATAATGTCAAAGTTCACTACTCTTTGAAATTTGGATTCCCAACTGGCAACAATGATGTGGAGTAGGAAGCTTTAATTATCGGAATGAAACTAATCAAAGAAATTGGCATCGAGAAACTCAAAGTGCTCTCTAATTCCCAATTGGTGGTGAATCAGGTGATGGGAAGTTACACGGCAAGGGAAAAAGAAATGAGCAAGTACCTACTAGTGGTACAAATACGTAGAAGAATTCTAATCTTCCTCTATTCACAAACTTCCAAGAAGCAAGAATATTGCGGTCGACAAGTTATTGAAGTTGGCTAGTATGCTACTCCCTGAATTGAACAAGAAACTTTTCATTGAGTTTCTTCCATAGAAAATTTTATCCACTCTCTTGCAGAGCTATGAGTTGGCTCCTTGCCCGAGAGAAGAATCATGGATGGATCTCTAAGCAGATTATCTAAGAGATGGTACTCTCCCTGACCATAAGAAAGGAGCGAAGATTAGCATACCAAGCTACAAACTATACACTGATTAATGGTTAGCTGTATAAACGCAACATATCACAACCTTATCTTTGATGCCTTCCTCTAAGAGATGCCTAAAGGGTGTTATCTGAGCTACATGGTGGCATATGTAGTAACCACGTAAAAGCATAGATGCTATATGTCTAAGCATTGCGACTTAGCTATTTCTGGCCAACTATGAGAGAAGATGCAAAGGAAGTTGTTCGATAGTGCCAAAAGCACAAGTCGTCGAGTCATGCACCTGCAATTGAGCTATATAGCCTAACCAGCACTTGGCCCTTTAACCAGTAACGGCTAGATATTCTTGAACCCTTTTCGAAGTCTACTACCTAGTGACAATTTGTCATTGTTACTGTAAAGTACTTTACTAAATGCGTAGAGGTCGAGGCAATGGCGAAGATCACTGAGAAAAAAATGGAAGCATTTGTCTTCAGCTCCATAATATCAAGATTCAGAGTTCCTTACAGGATAACTATGGATAACAGCCTACAATTTGACAATAATAAGTTCTGGGCATTTTGTGAGAAGCACATCATTCGCCTTAACTATACATTGGTAGTGTACCCTTAGATGAATGGATAAGTTGAAGCCATAAACAAGATCATACTATACGACCTAAGACGGAAAGTAGATCAAGTTAAGGGGAAATGGGCTAATGAACTACCAAATGTTTTATAAGGGTATTGAACCACCCATAAAACTATGACTAGGGAAACGCCCTTTAGGTTAGCATATGGCACAGAAGTTGTGTTGTCAATTGAGTCAGATTTGCTAAATCTGCAAACTTAGAATTTTTATGTTATGGTTAATGAAGTTAGATTAACAACAAATTTAGATAATATTGATGAAATTCGGGATATTGCAAGAGTTAGGATTATAGCATACCAACATCGAGCAATAAGGTCTTACAATAAGAAAGTGAAGCATAGGGTTTTTTAACCTGATGATATGGTTTACCGAAAGATGGAAGCTACTAGCATGTGAGCAAATGAAGGGAAGCTCAGCACGAACTAGGAGGATCCTGTCAAGATCCGAGAAGTCATTGGCGAGGGAGCTTATTAACTGGAAAGGTTAGATGGATCTATCAACCCTCGAGCATGGAACACTAAGAATTTCAAATTATACTTCAATTGATAGCTTCGCTTATTTGTAAGGCAACAACCAACAAGCTTGTAAGATTATGGTGCCTTTTTTATGAGAATTATGTTTGAAGGCTCATGTTTCTTACTCTTCTTATTAATGATGAGTTAATAAGTTCTAGTCTATCGCAGCTAATGAACTGCATAAATTAATCTAATAACTAAGTAATGTAGCTAGTCCATGCCTTAAATGGCTAACGGACAGTATCTATAAAGACGTACGAATTGGGTATGTGAAATAAAACATACTAAGAAATAATTAAGCGTGTGAAATAAAACATGCTGAGAATTAATTGGTCATGTGAAATAAAACATGCTAAGAATTAATTGAGCATGTGAAATAAAACATATCGAGAAATAATTGGGTATGTGAAATGAAGTATGCTGAGAATTTGCACATGAGTAGAAACATGTTGACGAATAAGGACATGTGAAATGGAACATGCGGAACTCTCGATGCGTGAACTAAAAAGTACTGAAAACAGTCATATGAAGGATATTTCATTCAACCAATGCAGTTACAATTGTATGGCCTAACAATTCTTTCAAACAATTACATGAGAGGATTTAAGGTACAAAGAATACAAAAAAGAAAAGAAAAATCCTATGGCCTACTGTTAGAATTAGTAAAAGTAATTCTTAGACTAGAGGCTAAGTGTAAACCTTATAAATCTAGCCTTCTAAGTATAGAATCAAACCCCCAAAACTGTAAATTATTTCCTGAAGTCAATAGAGCCAGTGAGATTTAAAAATGATTAAAATCTCAATTCAAAACCTAAAGCAAATATGAAAAACCTTAAATTATCAATTGAACCTCCAATCACATATACAAACCTTAAAACCTTAAGCATATGTAACTACAAAAGTTGACCTCGAACCTTATCAAAACCTTAAAATAACAATAAAAGATTTAATAGCGTAGAAAACTTTTATATCCAAAATGTATATAAACACTAGAAATTTCGCTTGAAAGTGATAAAACCCTAAAACTATAACTTTAAAGATATAAAAGTACTAATTCACCATACTTTACTCTAAAACCCTAATTGACAATAAATCTTAGTATTATATTAAATAATTAGTAAAAGATCAAAGATAACTTTCAATTATTCATAAATACATATAATACTAAAGTAGTCCATTAAAAACTAGTATGTTGCATTATAGATCATACCCATCTTCTAATTATATAATTAAGTTAGTATTATAAGGAGTTAAGTGTTTAGTTGATGCTTATATTACATATAGGAGGTATTAGTATCTTAAATAACATTCTTCATAATGGTTATATTAAATAGCCTACCAAATGTTGTATATAGGATATAAATACTTAGAGGAAGATTTCATTAACCATTCTTACTAATCATTTCAATAAACTCTACATTTCCCTTCAATTCATTAATTTTTATCCTAAATTTTCCTTAATTACCACATTATGTACACACAAATTTCACTTAATTTCAAATAGTTGACTAAGTCAACATTTGACCAAGTCAAAGGTTGACTAAGTGAACATGTTGATAAAGTTAACAAATATGCCATTGTCATATAGAGTCTTCTTTCTTTCTTTTTAACTTTCTATACATTTTTTTGTCCAATTTTACCCCCTTTTTTGCCGTCTACTTTATCCCCATCTAGACCCCACTTGTTTTCATTTTCACACACAAAGGATTACACAAAAAAAAAGCTCTTTTCCCCACTCTTCAAACTGTCACCCCCTTTCCCTTTCATCCCTTTCCAAATTTCAAAAATTACTTTCATATTTCAAGGAAAAAAGGTATTTTTTATGTGATTCTTCCATCTTATGTAATAGCAAGTTGTATATGTTAAGTTAGCTTGAAGTTTACATGTAATATGTACATGTATGTTGACTTGTATACATGTACCTAAGTGAGAAATATTTAGGTATAAGGGTAGAATACATGAGTACATATACTATGATGATACATGTAAGAACTTTATGTATGTATTTTGGTACAAAACGCAATATAAGTGTAGTTATGCATATGGATAAGTGTAGGAATACATGTACACATATAGTATGTATATTCATATGGACTAACTAGGCATGTACTATTAGAATACACAGTATAGATGTACATATATATAAGTAAGAATAAGAAAAACCAATTGTATATAAACTTAGTAAGCTATGTGCATGAATACCCTTTATATACATAACCAAAAAGGAAGAGTATACTAATTATACATTCATATACCTTGCTAAATAAGTCCTTAAAGTGCAAAGATATGAAATTTATGAAGCTTTCTTAAGAAGGAACATTAGGCATATGAAAATACATATAAAATATGTATGTAACCATATGTATATATAGCTAAATGTACAAGTATAAATATGGTATATGTATAAGTATAGTAAAAGTATAAGTGTATACTTAACATATGCATAAATATATATAAGACACTTAAGTATGAAGTAAAGACTTATGTAAGCAATTGATGACCTAAGTAATGACCTAATCAATTGATGACATAAGCGGTGATATAAGTGGTGACATAAGCAATTGATGACATAAGTGACAACATAAGCCTATAAAATAATAAAATATAAGATCACATAAGAGAATAATACATTTATGTATACACATACATATGGGTCAAAACTTCTTTAAGCCCTTAATACATATCTCAAATTGAATTAGTCTTAATTAAGCATATAAATTAGTAAAGACAATGTAAAATCATCTAAGTGTAAGAATCTAAAATCAACGATAGTTAAAATTCCAATAAATTTAGTCCATATCTTAAAACATAGGTCTTAACATCCAAAACGGACATCTCCATGTGAACGTGCATCCGAAAATGATGAAAAATGACTATAAGTTCATAAATATAAAAAATAGAATGAAAAAGTTACATATGATTAGCAATTAGGTTTAATCAAATAAAAAATGATAGTAATCTAAGTAGAATTAGATAGATAGATATCTAGAACCATTAGTTAATTCAATTACTTATTATCCTTATTATCTCGTAATGATCAGGTGATCCCGATGAGGGCAAGGATCTTTTGATCGATTATTACGACTTGAGCAAGTCATCATAATCAAGTGAGTACTCCCGATGACTCTATACTTGTTTGTATTTGTAGTTAGTGCACTTAAATTGAATATTAATAACTTGATGCATGGGGTTTCAGGATATGCATATACTTGATATTGATTGATTATTGTGTAAAATATTGTTAAATATGATAATTGAATATTTGATTGTATGATTGATTGTTATATGATTTGGATGGTTTGCTAATATTAATTGATTGCCTCATAATTTCACTTAATTATATTTGGTTTATCTTAAATTAAAAAGATTCATGCATCAACCATACATTGCATTACTTATTCTAGCCATCACTTCACATAGAGGTAAAGAGAGGCCATGCAAGGGTTGTTTCTATCTATTAAAGTGTTTTAGTATAGTGCACTCACACAACATGACCTTATCTTAGCCTACGGGCTTATTAGGTGCTAATGATGCCAACCGTCTTGTTAAAGATGCCAACCGTCTAGCTAAAGGTCGAGTCTAAACACCTCTATTATGGGTGTAAATATGGACTGCAAGGGCTACCTCACCATTAAACTTGGGATTTTATAGACTATTAGATTTCTTGGAAATGGAAATATATTTTGCAAAATACGAAATTTAAGTTATAGTTAAAAAACCAAGTGCTAAAGCCTGGTTATGATTGGTACTGATGTATCTCCAACCCTTATCTCGGAGGACATTAAAATCCGATATTATTTGCAATATCGGTCAACTGCATATATTGTTTGGCATACTACGTGTGCACGCATTCATATTATTGTAACAATTTGTTTGATAACTTGTTTGCTAATATAGTATGAAGGATAGGTCACTAAGCTCTTATAGCTTACTCCCCAATAATTTTTCTTTTGTAGGTTAATAGATAATCAAACATAGGTTAAGAGCCGAGCATTGAGTATAAGTGCTGAAATATTTTAAAAATTAGAATTAGAGAGAGATTATTTAGTTCATGTAAAACTTTAAATGTAAATACTACTTATATATTTAGATTTAGTAACTTCAATATGTTTGAATTTTAAGTTTATTCCATTTGATCTTATTATTTGGTAGGGAATACCAATTCTTTACGATTCTGAGGAACTGTGGAATATTGGATATCCATAGTTATTTATATTTTATAATATGTCAATTAATTAACAATTCAGAAACCCTAGTGATAAATTATTTAGTATCTTATAATCTCTAACTTGTAAGGTGATTTTCATATCATAGGTATACATATGATATAAAAATTTTAGGCAATCCTACTAGGCCCCTTTTAGGGTCCTAACACTAGGGCTTTCTCTAAGCTAGCTGCTTTCTTAACACATGGGTTCTCAAAGTTAGCATATTTTTCCCTCTACAAATTGGGGATTTCTTTTCACAAATGTTCCTTGTCTTCCTTTGGATCTTCAACATAAGATTCGCTATCAACCTTATTAGCAATCTCGGTACCTGCCTCATCGTCTTCATCACTACTGTTAACTTTGTCGTCAACATCGGCGAAGTCAAGGCATGAGAGATTGTAATCAAGGTGAAGCTTTAGGATCTCCTCTCTTGCCGCTTGAACCCCCTTCAAAAATTTCTTTCGTAGAATCCTCTAGTACTACCAACTAGGAGTGACTATATCGAGAGCCTCTTCGACTTGTGGTCCTCTCCTTAAAGTCTCCTCCAATTCAACTACACAACTTTGTAAGTTCAAGTTGTTAGTCTCTAACTCTTTAATCTGCATTTTGAGCTTATCTTTCTCATTACACACATATAAAGAATTTAGCTCAAGCTCTAGCTCTCTTCTCTCTTCTTCTGCAGCTCCTCCTTTAGGCCTTCAGACTCTTTGTATTACTCTTCCATTTTGGCCTTTAAGCTCAAGACTTCGTTAACAATAAGGATATGTATCGATTTCTCGATAACAAAGTCTTCTTAAAGCTTTCTCGGCTCCATCTTAGCCTTTATCCTCCCATTCTTGATAGCAATAGTTTAAGCTTTCAATGCATTATATGCATCCTCAATTCTCTGCAACAATTTTATTTAACATAATCAAGAATGATTCGACAAAACACATAGATACAACCAAAGATATTACCTTCTTCGCCTCTTTGTCGGCTTCTTCTAAAGCGGTCAGAATGTAGCTGCTCATTTGGAAAAGGAAATGTGTTAGTAACCAAATGATTTCGACAATCAAAAGTAATGGTTATGGATGCTCACATCATACAATTTGGCTAAGATATGGGCCATATTGCAACCGTCGACCTTGTCAACATCCTTCTTCGCAAAATCCTTGTCCTTAGGAAGAATAACTCCTTCCATTAAAGCTAAGGACTTTGTCCAATAACCCAAAGCCGAGTCGGTATCTAAAATTGTATGGCTTTAGCATGAGAAGTAATACTCGCCAACATCCTTATTAAGGACGAATTCAATACTATTGATGCTGAGAGCTTTATTGTGCATTGCCTCCTTTACCCTCTCATCCGAATCTTTGGACCTTTTGTCAGCTAGTTAGCCAATGAGTTCTTTCCCCAGTCTTTTATTGTTGCTTAGTGCCACCTCCACTATTAAGGACAACCCTTTGGCAATAATGACATCATCCTCACTGTAGTGTTGAATCTCTTGAACCTCCTCTCTTGACTTTACAACGAGTGGAACATCTTCAACAATCTCAATAGGAGGTTCCTTATAATGAGCAATTTTAGTTTCAACCGCTTCTACTTCTCAACTGGCTAAGAAGGTTTCTATTGTGCCACAGGTTGCTTGGTTATGTCTTTGGCTACCTTTTTCATGACTGTTAGTCAAATGGTAGATGTAATGGTTGTACACTAGTCAGCCTTTGATTTTTTGGCCTTTACCTAGGCTAGTAGCTTGATAAGATTTACTTCACCAACATGCATATCTGCGACATGAGCAAATAAGTTAATATCAACATGGGAAAAGAATAAACTTACATTCTCTGTATCGAGCAAGGATCAAAGGCGACAATTCTTCTCCTAAGTCATAAGAACGACTTTCCTCTTACGACTATATTCGCCATGGTGGTAACTCATTAGCATAGCTTCTTTTTTAGAAAAAATCGGTTCCCCACTTTCATAACATTGTATAATTCTCTTGACATCCCAAAAGAACATTTTATTCTTCTTCCTTTCCTAAATTTTCTTTGCCACTTCTACATCGTTCGGCATTAGATCAATATCTTTAGTGCAAATTGGCTTAGTCCATTAGGTGCAAAAGTCCAACTCTTCATCAAATACAATTGACATCAATTTATCATGCTGCTTATGTATCTTAGATTCTAACCCATCCATAAACTTTTGCTCATGCCTTGTAGCAGCAGAATATCACTCGTCAGGCTGCCTCCTAATCGTGAAGAAAAACTGAAATAGTTGAAGTGTAGCCCTAACTTCGACTTCTTTGTAAATTATCTCAAAAGCTGCTAGAAGCCAGTATGGATTAGGTGAGAACATACTCAGTACAACTTTGAAGTAGCTGAAGAAGCCCCTAACAAAAGTCGAGAAAGGGAAGCACAACCTAAAATCCAAATATTTCAAGTATATATGGAACTCGTACTCCCTTAGGAAACATACCCTATCCTCTTCTCTTCGCCTCCTCAGATTCCATGTTCTGAGAAGGTCTCACTAGTACTAATTGTACTTTGTGACAAGAACTCTATCAATAGAACTGGTGGTTCCATCTAGAGAGTCGCGGAAGTAGGCTATGCTGTTGTATAAATACCTTGTTGAAGACTAACCTTCCTTATCCTCGGGATAATTATCTACAGTAAGCTCACTAATTTGATTGAGTTTATCTTACCTTACCTCAATGGTGTCATTAGAGTTGCTAGAAGAGCACGCCGCCTCGCTCCTTCTTTAAGGGGGGAAAAGTAGCACCAGTTTTCGTTGCTTTGGAGTCAAAAAGGACAAGTCAATGGTCAATGTTGCAAACCATCCTAAATGTCTATGAATAGTATCTTAGAAATCGAAGAACTTAAGAGTGAAGACGAGAAAGGAAGAAAATATGGTTATGAAGATTGAGTTTGAACAGAAGTGAAACCTAACATCAAAGAGTCCTTTAAATATGGACAATTCACCTTCGTAATTGCAAACGCGTTTCTAATAGTAATGATCAGTAATTTGATAAAGGTGTAGATTGACGACGCGTGTCATGTCTTTGGAATCTGATGGTTGATAACTCTTTAACAGTTATTAAGTCTACGATACAGTGGTTACCAAGGCGACAGGTGTCATATGACTTACTTTTTGGTCTCTTCAATAGGTTAGAATTCAAAAATTGTGACTTTTCGACTAGGATGTAAATTACCTTGCTCCCTCTTTTGCTTGACATCCAAAGAACTTCTCCCACTTGACCTCTAGTGCATTATATACTACTCCCTTTATTGATTACTCAAACATGAGAGTTGGGGGGAAAATGTTGATAATCAATTTTCATCCCCGTCTTACTCATCTATTCAGCTACCAGTAGGCCATGCAATCTATATTCTGAACACCTCGCCAAGTAATTGACATTCTCGGCATTACACCAAGTAACTCATATCCATCACAAATTTGAATTCAAGTTCATGGTACAAACAGTTATTACAAGCATGGTTATGATTACATAACTGCCCACCCTTCCTACATTTTAGGGAAGGTATCTAATCAAGAAGCTTCCACATGTCGCAACAACTATTCCAATGATTAGTCCTTCAGATATAATAATCTCCTATAAATATGGAAAAGGAACTCGATAAAAGGGAATAACTCTTAACCTCTCAACTCTAATATTTTCATTCTTACCTATTGACTTCGGTATCGAAGTAGCCATACCAGTTTGGCACCAATACCAAGTATTTGTCTTATTTTTATAGAATATTTCCAATTCCAAATATTCACCAACAATATGAAGCACTAACTCAAGTGGGCTATGATGCTAGAGTTAGGGAGTATTTAGAGTTTAGTGGATGAGATTGGCTCTTAACCATTAATTAGCTAACCTATAAAGAGCAAACTTTGGAAGTTTTAAGTACTCTAACGCTAACAATCGATCAAATAGAGAATGGTACCCAGAATATTGTATACTTTAGATGAAAGGGTTAAAGTATGACCATGCTTTTTGATAAGATACTAATTACTCTAAGGATATACTCTGAAATTTTTGTATAGTCTCAAGAGTAGAGGGATCCGCCCTATAAGCTACCTAAGGGTGTTAGTGATTCCTAAGTGTAGGCAAGGTTGAGTTTTGAAGCTATATATGATCTAGGGAAGTCAAAGGCTTCCAAGTTGAGAGATCCTGCTCTTAGGCACATCCACTATGTATTGTCTAAAAGCATTACGAGGAGGAGGTACAGCAATAGGGCGGTAAATGAAAAGGATATTTTGTACTTGCACAACATAGCAAAGCGACACTTGATAAACCTAGGCATACGTATGGCTTTCTTTTTAAGGAGCCAGGCTATTAAGGGACAGGCTAGCCATGTTTTCATGGGTCTCTTCATTATGAGGTTTATGAAGAATGCCTTTGTATTTCATGATCCTCCATGTATGTAGGTGCTTAAGCTCCCTTCCTTGATTAGCTTTGAATTGATTAAAGCTATGAAGCTCTCTCCACCATCACAAGACCCATTACTTAAGCCATCTAGGGAAGAAACATCATCTTCATCCCAACAATAACTTAGATCCTCTTTAAATAGGAAAGATCAAGAGGATAGTTAAAAAATTGCTAAAGAGATAAAAAACTTTAGAACACTAAGTCCAATGCATTGAAGCTAAGGTTGATGCACTCTTAGCTCATCATGGCATACCTCACCACCATTACCAGCTCTAGATTTCGGTGAACAGACAAAGGAGGAGATAATTGAGGAAAACGGTGAAGAAAGGAGAGTGAGGACATAGAAGTGGATGACGATTGATTACCTTTAATTTTCAATTTCTTAAAAGACTTTGTTTGATTTTCCTTTTCATTTGGATTGTTGTAATCAGTTAACTATTTACTATTAGTTTTCTTATTTATGACTATCTAACATTCTATGTTTGTTAGGTTCTGCAAGGCTAATTGTATGATACTTCAATTAGCAGTATTAATATCATTTTGTTTTGTTTTGTATAGTTAACTTCTTTTTCATTTTATAGTTAGTTCATCTTAGTTGATGCAAAGGAAACTTCGAGCATAATTAGATCGAATGGAATTTTAGATTTCAAAAATTATCAAGATCAATGCAAAAAGCTAAAGAAGTCTTGATTTTGTTTTTCTTTTTCTCCCATTTTACTTTTTTGTTGCTATGATAATATACATTGAAGACAATGTATAACTTAAGTGTCAGGGGAAATGAGGGGATATGTATGTTAAGGAGTATGATTTAATTGAAATATCATGCAATTAAGCTATTGAGTTTTTATTAAAACGGAAATTATAGAAAATTACACTTTTATCTCTTATACAAAAACTAAACTAGAGATCAAAACAAACCCCTAACAATTTAAGAAAAAGTTATGGACATACATATCCCCTCATTTCTATTTAAAAAAAAAAAAAAAAAACTCAATAGCGTTAGTCTAAGAATTAAAGTAGAAGAATTTCAGCCATAGACCTCTCATAATTTATTTCCATAGAATTTGAAGATTTCAGACAAAGTCCAAGAAAACACCATAACTCCATAATCGTGTTCATAGGGCATGGTTATCTATAATTTATGAATCTTCCATTTTTTTTCAAGTTTTCTTTGTAAATCTAGGTCTAGTCCTTATAAATAAATGTCTAAGCTTAGGTTTGCAGAAAGCCTTTTAGAACAGAGTCAGTAGGGAAAAATAACAGAGATTTCCCTACTTTCTCATTATGTTTTCTTTCATAATGTTGTTATTTTAATTTCTATTGGTAAATCATTATTGAAACCTAGCTTCTATTTTAATACTATATTTTTATCAATATTGTTATTTTAATCTATGATATTTGCATATTGTGATCAAATTTTATTATTTTACCTTATTCTTTAATGCAATTTTACCAATGATTGAATTATGGCATGAGTTTAATAAAGAGTCCGCAAGTTCCTATACTATGATGAATTGGTACAATTAGATAAAACTGACTGACTAAAAGGTTTAGTGGCTTGGTTTTTCCAGATTAGGGCAACTTAATTATAGGGTGTTAAGCTTGAATTTTTCGATTTTTCATTTTCCTTAATTCAATTTAAAACAAACCCAATGCTTATGTAGTTTAAATCATCGACAAGAATTAAGGAAAACCCAATTTCTTTTATCTTTGAAAACTTTTGGAGTGGTCACCTAGTAAAACTAAGAAATGTGATTAAATTAGAATGAATCAGGAGGATTGATTTTAATTTAGCCATTGATCTACAATTTTGAAATTCATTTTTTTTTGAAAAAGGTTTAAGAAACTAAATGTCCAGTTCAAAGGCTACCTTATTAAACCTTATATGGGTATCACCTTAGCCTTCCAAATATAAATTTATTTTTCAGTATACCCTTTTAAATTGAAAGAACAATTTCTATTCTACAAATAAAGAATTAACAAATATATTTATTTACATAAGAAAGAAAAAGTAATGATTTACAAAGGGAGAAAAATATATTTTTTTCGTATTTTAAGTTGCCCCGTATTGACTAGTGATTTTCATCTCGGTGAGCGAACACTTGCAAAACAAAAGTATGGCTACGAGGGGTGCCGAGAGGTGCTCCAACATAGCCACTCCAATGCTTAAGCCAACCCCCTTATCATGAAAGTAAAGCTGTAGCATAATGGGAAGATTGAGAGAATGGAAAAGAGTTCCCTTACCTAAGGGTCTTGTTTGGTATTTATAGTGAGTCAATGAAAATTGTATTCGAACTAAATTATTAGATTAAGTATTAAGCCATCTAATATAGGCCCACATAATAATTATAAAAAAATGCCTATCAACATATGCCACCTACTCTCTGTGGTGATAAGGTCGGAAAAGAGAGTATCCAAGAAGGTTGATTTTGTAGGATCTCATGAAAGGTTTGTAATTCAAGCCTAAAGAGGCTAAAGTGCTTAAACAAATAAAGGCTTGAAGAGGAGAAAAGTAAGAGGGACCAGAGCACTTATACATATTTGTATGCCTTAAAAAGTGAAGGCCTAAAGAGGTTGGAGCAATTGAAGAGGCTTAAGCGCATGAAGAGATGATGGCCTAAAGAGGCTCAAGCCTAAAGAGGCTCGAGCGCTTGAGGTGAGAGGCTGAAGAGGCTTAAGTTCCTAAAAAGGCAAGGGCCTAAAGAGGGTCGAGCCTGAAGAGGCCAATATGGCCGAAAAGGCTAGGGAAGCATGCAGGTTGTCCAAGCAGGGTAATACCTATGCTAAGTAGAGCCACAAAATTGGCTAGTTAACCTCTAGTTCGTTAATATGTAGGACTATGGGTTCGCTTACTCGTCATCCATGTAACTTTTTAGACTTGATTGTATTTTACCCATCACCACTTAACAGCTTAGGGTTTTCAAATGACTTGTCATCTATTAATTCTATTTAAGGTAATTAAGTTTATACCAGCTTGTTGTCTGTAATGCATAGGACTTAAAGCTATTCAGGAGTAGCCTATTAGCGGATTATGTTCGCATGGGCTTAAGGCGAAGGGCATTTCTTTAGCCTTCATTTGTTTTTTAGCTTCCCAATTGGTCTCTAAAGGAAGTAAAAAGAAGTCCGTAAAAGATTAAATAAGCCGTTATAAGTGTCGAATGGTTGATACTTCTCATTATCAAATGTTGAAAAGTTCATATCGTGGATCATCATATAGGTAAATATAATTTAATACAAAATCTGTATATTAAAGGTAAATGCTGACAAGTGATCAACATGAGGCACAATTTAGTTGGTACCTAGTGAGACGTGTACCTGCAAACTCTATACCTAGATTATAGTTCTTTTTTTTTTTTTGGATGTAACAGTGTTGTCGCCGGTAGCATCCTTTGCCCACCAAAACTTAGGCTATTAAAGAAGATAAAGCTATGGCTTCAATGTATCTCAAGCTTAGCCCTAATCTCAGTGCTCGAGAAGTGCATTCCCAACTTGTATTGAGCTTAGAGCTTGTTGGTTTTGCTCATCAATGATAGACCACAAATAACTCGACAAGATTATTCGAGCTTAAAGTAGTTTAGCATTGCAGCCATTGCTTAGAAGGGCTCAAACTTCTCCCCCTAGAAGTTAGCTTGGTTTTACAAGCTTAACTGCACCATGGCTTGGCCACATTGATTACTAGTTTGGCTTCTTTGATATTAGAGCTTTGTATTTGCTTGGTCAAGTAAAGTGCTTGGCTTGAAAATTGTTTGCCACTCAATTTGATTAGTACATAAAAAAGCTTAAGCATGAAACTATGGAGTGAGAGCTCAACCAAAAGCTCATCATAGATCTCAGTAAACATTAAAGAATAGCTTAGCATGTTATTAGCTCAATTTGGAGTGTAGATGACAACTCAAGTGAGATATTTGGAGTTTGGATCCAATCTTAAACTTAGCTCAACATTTTTGCTCCATAGGGTAGTTGTTTAGCTCGGTCGGTGGAGAACTTATATGATGGAGAGCTCGATAGTTGAAATTCTATAAGTCACATTCGTAAATTATTCAAGTAAGTTTCTCGGCATACCGTCTGATGAACATCCTCATTCGTCACGACACATGAAGACGGTCGTTAAGTTGACAACAATTACTCAGCAAGGAGATGGACAATTACTCAGCATGGAGCTTGACGACTTGTTGACTCAAATAGACTTCGCTTCTCAGCTCTTTTCGTTGGTCGGTATGTTATAATAATGCTTAGGTCTTGCTCTGCATGAAGAAACTAGGGTAGGCTACTTTTAGCTCGACAAGTTAATTGGCATCTTGAATAAGCTACTACTTGGTAACTTGGCACTCAGCATCAATGTACTTTTAGTCTGGCAAGGAAATGTAGTACCACAAGCTTAGTGAGAGCGTAAATTGTAGGAGCCTATTGATCATCTCCTCGACTGCATTAGGTTGCTCAGCCAAGGATGGCGAGCGTGAGCCTCGCTAAGACGCTGTTGCATTGTCCACTAAATACCTTGGTTGCAAGACTCGATTGCTCTAATGAGGAAATTGTTTTGAGCTTAGATATTTAGATGGACAACTTGGTCTTATCACCTGAAAGAACTCGGCTCAATAATTGCAGGATGCTACAATCACCGCTCGAATCAAAGGAAGCTCATAACTTGGAGCTTATAGTTCTAGAATGCCGCAGTTTGGCTATTTTTGTAGTTTGGCATTATGTATCCATTAGTGTAGTGTTACCTTTTAGGCATTGTATGGTGAAGAGATTGAACATTGAAGCTTGGCCCTCGGCATTGAAACTTTTATCAAAGAACTCGGTCATCGACTTTGGGTACTTGAACTTGCCCGTCAACCGTTCTTGCAAAGTCGGCTTGCTTTGATCATGTCAAGAAAACAAAAATACACCATCCTATCACTGTCAACAATTTCTACATGTTAGAAGTGGATCTCACTTTAATCATATAAGCCCTCCTTTTAGTGCCAGTCCATAGCTCGAATTTGGGAGGCTTAGAGTTGTTGCGATTTCAACTCGGATCGGTCATATAAATGCCCAGCCTTGATCCAAATCCATACAACAGTGAACGGTGGGTGTTATTGCAAGAACATGCTCTTCGAACGCTTTTGATTGACCATCAGCGTTGCAACCTTTTATGCCATTTCTGTAGAACAATGATTACACAATGAAGTCTTTTTTAGCCTTTTCATATGGAATCCAAACTTATTGAATTGCTTTGTTGCTGTCCAATAACCGATGAAATTCAAATCCTTGGCATGGCCTAGGATTGAAGGTACGTCGTGACGGATCCATCATATTCAAGAATTCGGCCTTCATTTTTCCATCTATCCAATCCACTTGATGCAGTTGCTGTGTGGTTACAATCTAACCTCAGCTTCTTATCGATTTTCAAAAATAATCCGCATAGATTTCATAGAAAACCTTAAACATCTTGTTATTTAACCTTATATATTCAAACTTAAAACCAAGTTTACGGCACCATCGACCGTTACCCAGGAGAATTGTCTTGATTTTCCATAACACGAATAGGTTTTGAGGAACATAATAACTGCCAGCGAAATGACTTCCAAGAGGATCTCTTTAAAGTTGTAAACACCAGGATCCAATTATCCCCTTTTGGCGTCATGGAACCAATACTCTGAATTCCCTCATGTGATTGCTATAGGTGCTTGGATCTAAGTTTACATTAAAGTTCGTAAGACGAGGTAGTTACATGATGATCCTACGTACTTTTATGGCACTCAGAAGTGTGAAGAACTAAGGTACCATTTAAAGAAGTCACGTTTTTGAATCGACACATTATCAGCCATTGAAATGCGAGGTAAAGAAATATTAATGCAAATTTAAAGCCAAAAGGGAAGAGCAATCCTTTAAGCCAAAATAAATTAGTGGATCATGAGCATGTTTACTCGAATCTGGAGATGAAAGTAAGAGAAAGAAACTACCATAAATCAGACTAAAGAATTCGTAAAAAGGAAGAAATATTTTGTACAACATTTTGATAAATCCTCAAGAATCATGGGAATAGATTGCTCATTTTCTACAGACGATGCTAATTGTTGATTGGTGATTTTTGTTTCAGTGTATAAATACTTGCAAAACAAAAATGCAACCATAAAGGGCGTCGGAGGGTATTCCGACATAACTACTCTAATACCTAAAACAGCTCTCTTATCATGAAAGTAAAGCTGTAGGATAATAAGAAGATTGAGAGAATGGAAGAGTCCTCTTACCTGATGGCTTTATCGGTTATTTACAGTGAATTAATGGAAATCGTATTCGAATTAGATTATTGAACCGAACTTAAATATTGGGCCATCTAATATAAGCTCACATAATAATTATTAGGAAATGTCTATCAACGCCCCATAATTATGTATCGGTATCTTTGTACCCGCTATTTGAGATCATATTTCTATAGTTCGTTTGAAAGAAAAACTTTAGCGTATTGGTCTCTTTTAACTTAAAAAAAAAATTGGTTTTATTTTTTTACCAATTGATTTTATTTTATGAAAAAACACCTAAAAGAAAAGGGTCCTCAATTGATATTTTTATTTTTTGGAAAATTCTAAGAGAAGTCTTAACTCTGAAAAGGATTAATTAAATTTTATCTTTTGGAAAATAATCTTTCTAGGTTATAAAACATTTTTATTTTATTTTATCCCTTTTTTAATATTATTTATTTTTTGATCGAAACATGTGTAAAAATAAATAAATAAAATATCGAAGCTTCTTACCTTTCTTATCTTCTCTTTGTTTTTCTTTTCTTTGGATTTTTTTTTAATGTATACAATAGAATGAACATTAAATAAAAAGAAGAAAAAATAAAATACAATAAAATGAATTATAAAATAAAGGGAAAAAAAAGGACCAAATCAAACTTGGAGTGAGTGCAAGTCAAGAGTGAACAAATCAAGTTAGCCTAACTTAAGTTGGAGGGTCTAGTTCGAGTCGTAGTAAGAAGGGAAGAGTAACAACACGAGGGAGTGGTTAAACTTGATGCCATGACCAATGGCAGCCATTTATGGTGGTTGAAGAAAGGCTATCTATAATGGTTTGCATGTAGCTACGTAGAAGGATTGCTAGACGTAAGTAGGTGTTGTAGTAAGGGGTTTTATGGTATAAGGAGCACTATGGTGATGTTGTTTTAGAGGGTGGTGATTTTTGTAGCAATAGTAGTGGTGCTAAGGTTTGATGGGTAGTGTTCTTAGGGTCAAAGCAAGGCTTATGATGAGTAATGCATGGGAGCTTAAGTCTGAGGGATGTTGGCCATAGTGTTTGTTTGTTTTGAAAACTCCTAAAAGATGAGATATTCTAGAGAGAGAGAGACTAGCCACGAGTTATGGGGTTAGAGTGAGAAAGCTTCAATTGAAGCTTAAATAGATGTTTGTAAGTGTAGTAGATTCATGTTGAAACTAATCCTAGAATATCTTGTTTATATTGTAATGTACTTGAGAAATCTTAGAAAGTCCTCTATGGCAATGAACTTGATCTTAAATGCACATGGATTTTGACCATCTTGAATCCACAATTTCTAGTCAAATCTATGTTATAGTAATGTGTTGTCAAATGAAAATTACTCGTTCATATCTTTTTAAGACTTTGACCCCAAAATTGACCCATTTAATGAATGAATCTAGATGAAATATGAGTTCCATTCCATCGTATTTCATGAATACTTTACAATTTTACCATTAATTTGGTGAAATTGTAAAGCAAAACAAATTGAATATGGCTAAAAAATGAGCTGTCCAAGTGTGTTGGGTGGCACATCCTAAACCAGGGAGCTATAACACCCCTACTGTATAAACTAACTTAAGGTACAAGCTAGCCACTTTAATTGCTAATGTAGGTATAGCTTACACTAAACATTTACCACTCTATTGCTTTGAGTTATCCAATTCAGTACCTATTTGGTATCAACATGTGGTATAACTTTCTAAAATTGCTTTTGAAAGAGATTTTGTGGTATAAAATCTTGAGAAGAAATAAAGTTTTATAAATAACTCAAAAAAACAACATACTTAAGATTTATAAAATGCATAAGTTTACAAAATATACTATAAGTAACAATAGTTGGAAACTAAAAGGTTACCTAAAGAGACCCTATTAGTTTTCTTAAAGATTAGTAAAGTCAATAAACAAAATAAGAATCTAATCAATTGGTCTTAAATCTCACTCCCTAACCCTATTCTCTATACTTCTGGAACTTAAAGTTGTACTGATGTATCTGTTGGGGAACCTACAAAATGGCTATAGAGAAATGAGCAATAGCTTGTTCAATAAGTAGGACGGAGACAATACTACATATTTAACACAGAGCAAATGGGTTTTTCAAGCAAGGTTAGTTAGATGCAATACATGTTTAAGTAAATGTTATCAATCGACGTTGACTGGTTTATCATGAGATTGGAGAAATTATGCTCGCTCTAATTTGAGCTGAGGAGTTTAATGCCATATAGTTCATGGATCAAAATCAAACTAGGGCTTATGCAATAGAGAAACATGCTTTACCCAAGACTTTACTTCGAACTACGGTGCCTAACCTTCCTGCAACCTCTTCTTCTATCACTTACTTTGAATTAGGATGAGGAGAGGATTATTTTCGCTATCCTCATTGAGGGGTCCGTGTTTAGCTTGAGAATCCTAATCATTCCCCTACCAGGTTGTAATGTATGTCTACTTAAAAGATTTTACAATCTAGAATTTTTCCTAAAAGTATATATAAAATTATGTCAAAATAATTTTTTCATAATTTTTGGAGATAGGTTGATATTTTTACAAATTTATTGAAAATGGGGTTAAAATTTAGCTCATTGGAAAATTAGACTTCTGACCACCAATGCTAGCCACCTCTCTATTAGCCTTTCTAAGCATTGTTACCATTGTCAAGTGATGATGGTGATTCACTCCCAGTATTCCCTTTAACTAACATTCTCGAATAACGTTCTGTTTTGCCACTTTTCTTTATATTTTTCCTCTACTAAACTTTCCTTTCCAAAATTTTTTCTAGATTTCCCAAAAACTTAAATGAGATCCTAGAGAGTGTTAGGGTGATAATCCTAAAGTGGTTTAAGGAAAAATGAATTTCTTTCTCTAATTTTAAATTAAATATCTTAAATCCTAAGCTTCATATGTATCATTTGAAGTAATCCCCTAGTCATAGTTATCCAAATGATTTCCTACACCTAAGACATTGTACATCTGGTAGTTTGGTGATTTTTTGTCCATTTTTTTTTTATTTTCTTATAAATTTTTATTTGAGTATACTTATTTTTAGGTATTTTAGGCATTTACGATTGTACAATTATATATAATAATTATATTCGAAGTATACATATTATTTTATGTCATTTTATGATTTTATAATGAAAATAATTTATCTCTAAAGTTTGATTAATTTTCATTACTTATAATACATATTTACAGTGAGTAGATTACAATATAATATAATATAATCAACTACTTTTAGCCATAGTACGATTGTTTTATTACATTTCTATATTTTGATTCCATGGCATGTTATCGTCTACTTCCTAAGACTCGTACGTGAAATTTCACCTTAATTGACCAACTTGCACATTCACCCTATATCACTTGATCGAAAGGACTATGCGAAATTATGAGACTCATATTGCACACGAGAAAATGAGGGAAAAGGGAAACAAAGAGAAGGAAAATGCTTGTTGAAGTGGCACAATGTTAGCCAAGTAAACCAATGTAGGGTCGCCAAGTATCACGTAACATGATATACTGTCCACTAGATTTCTACCACGCTTCTTAGTAGGGAATGAAAAGAATAAAAGGCATACATGTGCTTGATGAGATTTAAACACTTGACCTCTCTCTCTTCCTTCATATTAAGTACAAGTGTTTAATCAAATGGGCTATTAGCCTATGCCTTGATTTTTATTGCGAACAAAATTTGTTTAAACTCATCTACTTAGGCTTAGAAAAAAGACAATAGCTTATTATTAAACTAACAAACCCTTGATGTATTGTTAGCATATTGTTAGCACTATAAACCTAATTCTAAACTATATTTTATTCTTCTCATCATCACTTATTTATATTTTTTACTTAATTTTTCCTTTTTTTTTCTATTTTCCCAATTAAAAGAAAAATAAAAATAAATTTTTTAGGTACTTTTCTAGGTTTTCTAATTTTTTGTATTTTTTTGTTTTTTTTTTAATTAGGATCCTTTTCTTTTATTCTAAAAGAAGCTCTAAAATTATAGGATAGTAAAAATAAGATGTCTACAGTTGCCTCTTTTTGTAGTGAAGTTCGAGTAAAACTTACTCACAAAAACAAAAGAGACACCATTTTTGCCTAAAGATAAATTGTACTAGGAAGCACCACAATCAGCTAGTTGTCCCCAAGTTGAACCATTAGGGATTTATAAGGACTAGGAAAAGAAATAGTGCTCTATTAGCAGGTTATTTTTGAAAAGGGAGTGTAACTATCAACATTTTTAGGAAGAAATGGCTATACCTTAAAAAGTGAGTTTTGCAGATTAAAACTTAATGGCTTAAATAAGATAAGAATACCTAATGCGCTTTAAGAGTAGGCTTATAATAAGTGGGTATAGTTCAAGTGCAACAAGAACTTAAAGAGATGAAAGAATTAAGATAGCGCTTTGAGAGCATGCGATCTAAAGGCTCTCAAGATAACGCTCCTAGATTAAGCGATTTGAATGTTTTCGATCAAGATAGCATTCATAGAGCATGTGATCTAAAGGTTTTCAATTAGGATAACACTCATAAAGCATGCAATCCAAAGGTTCTTAGGTTAAGATAATGCTTTTGGAGCATGCTATTTGAAGGTTCTCAAGATAGCTATGTTTGATCATGTGATCTAATGGACTTAAAATAGGATAGCTCTCCTAAAGCATACAATCCTAAGGTTTTAAGATAATGCTCCTAAAGCATGAGATCCGAAGGTTTTCATATCTAGATAGTGCTCTTAGAGCATGCAATCCGAAGGATTTCAAGTTAGGATAATGCTCCTAAAGCATATGAATCAAAGGTCTTAAATTAGGATAACACTCTTAAAGCATGTGATCTTGGGGTTTCAAGATAGTACCCCTAAAGCATGTGATCCTAAGGTTTTAGGATAACACTCCGAAAGCACACTATCTAAAGGTTTCAGGTTAGGATAGTGCTTTAAGAGCACGTGATCTAAGGGTAGGGTAAGACTCTAACAAGTAAGAAACCTGAAGGTTTTAAGACTGGATAGTGCTCCAATAACATGCGATCCAAAGATAAGATAGCACTTTAACGAGCAAGCGACCCAAAGGTTTTAAGTCAAGATAATACTCCTTAAGCGTGCGATCAAAAGGTTTTTAATTACATAAATAGTGCTTTAAAGAGCAGACGATCCATAGGAATCATAACAAAAGAGTTTAAGTAAACATTCTTAGTAAACTTTGCAACTTAAACATTTAAAATGACAAGTTTGTTAGTTAGGAGCCATCTTGGATAGAGCAAACATTTAAGACAAAGTCCCTCAATACAAAAGGAATGAGGGCAATCATGTTAACAAGGATGACTCTAGTCACTTGAGCTAATTGACATATGGAAGAAAAACTAATATAAACCCCGCAAATTTAGCTATTTAAGAGTAGGATTGAGCCCTAATACTATAGATGACTTGAAGAGTCATTAAAGACGAGCAATATAAAAATTTAATAAATCATAAATATAAATATATTATAACTAGTAAAAACCTTAAAAATTGATCAAAACCCTAAATTGTATACTAAAACCCTAAAAACTAACTTATACAATATTAACCAAAATTGAACCCTAATTTAATCGAAACCCTAAAATTATAAATATAAACCTATAAAATAATTAAATATTACTCAATAGTGATAAAATTATAGTTGATTGTAATTTTCAACTAAATAGCCTATTCATATGAAATTATAACAAAATTACTATAATAACTTGTAAAAATTATAGTTGTACTGGGTACCAATTAAATTGATAAAATTCCACAAAAATTTATGATGAGATTTGTTATAATTAATATGTTTCAAAAAATTACATATATTTATTATTAATTTTTATTTTCCTTCTCTTTCATTTTCAATTTATCTCTTTTCTCTCTTTTCTTTCTTTTCTCCCATTTGTAATGTCCTGAAAACAAATCCCAATTAACCGCCGACGTGAGAGAAAAAAATACCATGTGTTGAGTGGAAAATAAAAGAAAAATGAAAAATAAAAAATGGATAATTACTTAGCTTAAATTTTAAGTTAACTCATATGTATAAAAGGAGGAAAGAAAAAGAAAATTATGTACAAACCATAAACAGGAAGCAAACCGTGAGAGAAAAAGAGAAAGAAAGAAGAAAGAAAAAAAGAAGGAAAAGACAAAGAAAGAATTAAAATAAAAAGGTAAGTAATTTAGTTTTTAGTATATATGTATGTTATATAATATATACATGTATAAATAAAGTATTTCTATAGTATTTTTATACATATAACATTGCTAAATACATGTCTATGTGTAAATATTTAGATTTAATTAAATATGTATGTATAAGGCTATGTATGTAAACATGTATGTACATAAGTATATTATATGGAAAGAGTATGTATTATGTTTATTTTTTTTTTAAGAATACATATAAGTAGTATTTAGTATTTCCATTAAATAATTATAATATATATATACATAATTGTACTATAAACTATATATATATGTATATAAATGTATAATTATTTTTGTATATATATATATGTGTGTATGTATAAAGATATGTATGTAGACATGTACGTATATAAGTATAATATACAGTATGTGTATGTATGTAATAAGACTATACATAATATGTATTTAGTAATATTTTTTTTACAAAATAAATATGGATACATATATATAGTTGTATACGTGAGGTATATAAATCTATATATATATATATATACATGAATATGTATTCGAATAGTATGTATAAGTATTTTTGTAAATATATATTTCATATATATACATGTAAGTTTTATTATATATATATATATATATATATCTAGGTATACATGTATATGGCGTTAAAGTATATATGATATATAGTGTATGTACAACATATAGTAGATATATAGTATACCGAATATTAAGTGGTATATATATTATATAATAGTTACTAAATAAAATAAATTTATAAATATGTAAATTAGGTATATAAATATATATATGTATATTACTGTAAGTTAGGAATTACAAATTAAAGTAAATTATAAAATTAATTAAATATAAGATAAGTACATAAAATACGAATGAATAATAAGAAAATCATAAATAATAATAATCATAATAAAGTAAAAATCTCAAAAATAGGAAAATATGCTTAAAATATTAAAAATATCAAATATATGATTTAAATAATTATTAAATCATAAATATGTTAAGGAAAAGCGAAAATTAATATTTTATGATTTTTAAACTAAAATAATAAATTTTGTGATATTTTTATGTCACAATTTAAACTGCGAGTCACAACGTCCAAAACGGACCTCGTTACAATAAATTACACTAAAAAACAATCAAAATAGATCATAAGTTCATAACGATCTATGCTAAAATAAAAAAGTTATACGCGATTCGATAAAAAGTTCGAATCGACAATTTTATGTAAATCAATAACCAATTTAAGTAAATGGTACAATTTAGTATACTAGTTTAGTTATTTAAATCCCAAACTTATTACTTTCCATATTTTCCTAATGTTAGGTGATCTTGAAATCAAGACCGACTTACCTTTGGACTATTACAATCCTTGACATCATTTATGACTAAGTAAGTATTTCCAATAACTCTATACTTGTTTTGTGCTTGTAGTTAGTGCATATGAATTAAATATTAATAACTTGATGCATAGGGTTTTGGGTTATGCATGCGACTGATATTGATTAATTACTGTGCAAAATACCATTAAATGTGAGATAATTGATTGTTGCATTATTTGAATGATTTATTGATAATGTTTGACCACCTCATAAATTAACATAACCACATTCAACCCAATGAAAATTGAACGGTTCATGCATAAAGCACGAACATTGCATATAATCTTCCGACCGTTACCTCACGTGGTTGGTAATGAAGGGCCTTAGAGGGATGGATTCCTATATAATTTGATTAGTACAGTATAGGAGTATTGGTACAATAAGACCCTACTCTTGGCTTGCAGGTTTTATTGGCGCCGAAGACGCTAATCGTAGGTGGACTGGGGATCGCATCTAGAGACCACCACTGTTGGGTATGAGCGTGGACTGCATAAGCCCGTTCACCGCTAAACATAGATATTTGTATACTATTGACTAAAGGAAGTAGAAACCTATTCTATGAAATAGGGAATTCTTATATAATGATACGAGGGTAAAAACCCAGGTGCTTAGACCCGGTTGTGATTGGTGCCAATGTATCTACAACCCTTACTTCGAGGGGCGTTAAATCCGATGTTATATGCAGTGCCAATCAACTGCATATATACTATTTGGCATATTGCTTGTTTATGCATTCATATGTTTGGTAATAAAGTGTTCGATAACTTGATTGCTGGTATAGTATGAGGGTCAACTCACTGAGCTCTTGTAGCTTACTATCCAATAGTTTTCTCTTGTAAGTTGCTAGATGATCAAGCATGGGTTAAGAACTGAGAGTTGGGTGTCAACATCGGGATGCATAGAGGTTATAATCTAAGGATGGACTATATGGTTTATTTGAATTATTATATATGTAGTTATTAATACTATATTTAAATTTTATGACTTTAGTAAGTTTAAGTTGTAGAACTATACTACCTAATCTTATTGTTTAGTAAGGGATACCGATTCTCTATGGTTCTGTTGGATTATGGCTTGTCGAATATCTATAGTCACATATATGTGGTCATAAGTTAATTAAATAAAAACTTTAGTGACTAATTATTTAGAATCTTACAATCCCTGACTTGCAAGATGATTTTCAAATCATGGGTGCACACATGATATGAAAATTTGAGGTAATCCTATTAGGCCCCTATTAGGGTCATGACAACTAACCACTAGGTGAACATATTGGAATTAAAGAAACTAACTATTAAGATTTGACTTGAGAGAAAGTGAAATGGTGATTCTTAATACATAGCCTTTTAAGGTAGTCATGAGCTTTAGACAATATAGGATAAAAACTTGTGAATAATGTTCAAGATATGGGCACTTCATTTCAAAGGAAACGAGTTACTAATGGTAATAATTATAGTCAAATTGATGTAACTAAAGCAAGCACAAATCATTTTTAACCTTTTCTCCTAATTGATGCTCTTAACCTCCTATTTTCCCCATTATGAGGTAGTTCTTAATAGGGTTTGGTTTTGAAAATATTTCATTCAAAAAGCTCAATGGGGTTGACAAGGGATATCCCATTTAAGTTATTGAAAATGAATGCCTAATCTCATTTCGATTTACATATCAAATTTAAGGTAGACCTCCTTTAAGAAATAAGTCCACTAGCCTCACAACGATATCACTCAACTCTCAAAGTGTCTCAAGGTTGGGTTTTACAATTCATCTTGCCTCTCTTTATTCTAAACCTCTCAACTAATGAGATATCTTAAAATAAAATAAATGTAAACAAAGCACTTTATTTGAATCACGTCTTTTACAAACATTGCAAAATCTGCCCCTAAACTAAATCTAAGCATATTAGCCCTGTATCTATTAAATCTTGGACTCTATTCTTCAGCTCCTAGTAGTTGTCAATAAAATGTCCCTGTTGGTCCATCTGGTATTCACATTGTGCATTTAGATCATATTTCCTTAGCCTATACCTTAGCATCAAAACTTTCTATTACAATGAGCCTTCCTTTCTTAATTGGTCAAAGACTTAAGATATTAAGACAAGGATTTGAGTGAACTTTCTTCTGGGTATTTTTATGCCTTTCTTACTTAGTGTAGGTTCTGACTTTGTAGTATTTATGTATGTTCCAGAATCTAATGGGGTTAGTCTTTTTCCTATTAACCTCCTTATTTTTATGGCTTCTTCAATTCGGTTTCTAATAAGTACAGTATCCACGAAACTAGCCATTATATTACCTAACAAGTGCTCGTAATACAGTTCCTCTAATGAGTCAATGAAGATGGATATTAATTCTTTCTTAAGAAGAGGACGAATGATTACGGCTGCCATACCTCTTTATCTTTTGTCATATTCTTTAAAGAACTCAATTCTACTTCTGCTCATTCTTTGTAAATCCCAAATTGAGGGGCTATTTCCTCAATGAATTTATATTGCTCATAGAAGGCTTTGGCCAATTGTTCCATATGCTTATCTAATTGAGATCAAGATAGGCAAAATAGATCGTACTAGGCTGGTTAAATTGTCATGAAAGGTATCAACCATTAACTATTCATTTTGGACATATCTACACATTTTTCGTACATAAAGCCTGGCATACAATTTAAGATATTTGGTTCTTTTGTATTTTCAAAATCTAGTACCTTAAACTTTTATAAGAAGTTTCTTGCATTATATGTAGCCAAATTAGTGATTCCAATCTGATCAAATCCATCAAGACCTTCTAAACTCTTCATTTTGTTAGCAATTTGGTTAGATAGCTCTCTCTCAATTGCTTTTTGTAATTCTTCCTCAAGGCTCTTAAGCTTAAGGTCCAAGTTGGGCTCAAAGGCAAGATTAGGCTTAGAACAAATCTCTTGATATTCATAAGATGATATTTCAATTGCTTTAGTGAGTAAAAATGTGATATCATCAATGAAGAATTTGACTTAGTCAACCAAGGTTTATACCTTTTGCTCTAAATCAGCCACTTTCTAATTAGAGGAAGCATTAGTGTTGTTGTTGCTATGGTTATTGATGTTGCCATTGTCAACAAGAATTCCTTATAAGAATTCATCTTTTGTTGGCAATTCTCCAAATTTTCTCTCTCTCTCTTTTGGAATATTTGAAAATCTTTCAATTTGAAAGAGAGGAAGGTGAATGGATAATTACTTGAACTAAGAGAGATAAGAGTAAATTTTATTGATACAAACTAAAAAAAAATACTTACTACTTGTAGATGTTTAAGAAGTTACCTACAAATAGTATGATTTTACAAAAGGAAAACTTTGTAGGATACCTAATACTTACAAATTATTTTATACAAAAATGAAGTAGTGGAAAAACAAGAATGAGGTTTATTTACATGAAGGATAAGAAGATGAAATTTAGTGTAGAAAACATTTTGAAGTGAAAGGGAGCCTAAAGAAGACTAAGTATGACAACTAAAGAGGAATACTTCAGTTTGTAGGTATTTTTAAGGTTACCTACAACAAATATAATCTAGGTTACCTGTTCCATCTAAAGGAAATAACTATCAATTGCTGAAAAGGGTATGAGTGTGATTATTTTACAAGAAAATAGGATAATTTATTAAGAATTCCTAATAAGATAATAATTAAAAAAATTATTTAAGAAGGGTTAATTATGCTTTAAGATAGTACAAGTAACAACCTGGAGGGAAGGGAAGAAGGATATTATTTCATGTTCGATAATTGATAAGTGGAATGATAAATATTTACAACTTATAGCAAAAAAAATTACAAAATTGGGAGAAAAGAGAATTATTTTACCAAGAAAAATGAAATTTTAAGATTTATAAATTATTTTATGAGAAAAGGACGAAGAAGTCACCTAAGTTTAAGATTAATTGAGATAATTAACAAGAAGAGACAAATTTAAGATTAAGCTATGGAAATATGAAAATTCTAAAAACTATAATGTCAAGAATATAATACATCTTTTTTTATATAGACCTATGAAAACTTCAAAATGGAATATAGATAAGTGAAAGAAATTATTTACATTAAAAGAAAATGTTACAAAAAAGGAGGACTATTTTATATGGGATAATGGAAGAAAAAGAATTTTTAATTCACTTGAATACTTATTTGAAAAACTAATTATTTTATAAAGTATTTAGAAAAAGGAAGTAATTTGCAGTTTTATAGGTTTTTTTTTAAAAAAAAAAAAGTTTGAAAGTAGGATTGAAATGAGATTTATTTACAAGGATTGCAACTAGAGAAAATAACAAGAGTCCTAAAAAGATGTAAGGAGTGAAAGATAATGGAAAACATGGAATGTAGATGCAAATGTAAAAGGCTCAACGATAAACTAGTAATTTGGCAATTCAAAAATTTTAAGGTTATGACTTTATTGGGATTCCACAATTATAACAATATTTTACGTCGGATTAGAATTGTTACATAGAAATACAATTTATAGGGAAATTCCATATTTACAAAAAGAAATGTACAAGGAAATCACAATCTTACAACTACAGTAGAAAGAATTGATATAGGTAGTATAAGGAAAATACATTACAACATTTTTTATGATATAAAGGAATTCTGATAGAGTCACGTGGTGTAAACCGTGACCAAGAATAGATAAGGCCAGTCGCTAGATGGGTCCAAGTTTACAAAAAGCTTGAAAAAGGATAAATGGGGAAGGGTATGGAAAGAGTGACAAAGACAAATGGAATAGTAAGCAAAAACCCATGAACAGTTTCAAAAGATATGACACACCAAAGGAACTTCTGAAGAATTACAGCACAATTCGATATGATGCATGAATTGGTCTAGTAAGTTTACTTGCCACCTAACCTTGCTTAAGGGAAAGGATAAAAGTGATATCAAGAGTAAACAAGCAGTGTTTATGCAAGGAAGAAAGTACTCTAGTGTATTGAAGGTAAAACTAATGATGTTACAACTACAAGTACAGGGTATTTATACTCACAAATTAAGGCAACTTGCCCGAAAGGGAAAAGACAAAAAGGACATTTCCTAAAAGGGTAATGTACATGTTACAAAGGGGCAAAAATAAATATACAAGGAAAATAATCATTAGTGCTATAGATCCTACTTATGATACTGTATACGTGGTGATGCGGCATTGGCGGGGTCGTTAGGAGATGCAAACAAAAAATACGGATAGATGGGCTTATTTAAGTAAGGATAGCTTAATCAATCTGGATTCTCTCTTTTGGCTTCTTGGCAAGGATGATGCTAAGTGATTGGGCGATTAGGCAATAGAGAGTAATCATCAACTCGGCATGCCACAAAATAAAGGGTGATCACACGACACGATATTAGAGGTGACTCAACAAATAAGTATTTGGCTTCTGCAAAGGTTGGTTAGAACATGAAGATTCATCATGCCAACCCCTTTAGTCCTTGGGCTCAACTGCAGGTCAGGGGTCCCATAGCTTGATTCCCATCATTCCTTTTGGGTTGTTTTGAATTTGGGATCAAATCTGAATGGTATTTGCTTAGTCCTCCGTTAGGGTAATATTGACTGAAGTTGGTAATGTTGAAGGTGTCAAAAATCCCATAATCCTTAGGTAGCTCCAACTTGTAGGCATTGTAAACCCTTAAATTTCTTGACCTAACCTCTGAAGTAGACTCGAGTACGTTAGATAATTTACGAGTTGATAAGGCTAATGAAAGCGAAAACCCTAGAAGAACAAATCGATCGCATATGAAACTTCTCTACCCTAAATGTATATAAACACTAAAGATTTCATTCAAAAGTGACAACAACCCCAAAATGATAACCTTAAAAACATACGAGTATTAATTCATCATAATATACCCTAAAACCCTAATTGATAATATAGCCTTCATACCTTGACAAATCATTAGTGAAAGATTAAAGATGACTTTCAATTATGTATATATATTTAGAATCCTTAAGTAATCCTTTAGAAACTAAGATAATGTATCATAGATCACATTTATCTTCTAAGTATATGATTAAGATAGTATTATATAGAGTTAGAGGTGTAGTTGAAGCTTAGGCAATATGTAGTGAACTTTAAAATCCTAATTGATACTTTTCATACTAGTTAAACTAAATAGCTTATCAAATAATGTATATAGAATATAAATACCTAAAGTAAGACCTCATCATCTATTTTTACTAATCAATTCACCAAATGCTTCATTTCCTTAATTTTTCCCTTAGTTTTCCTTAATTACTACATTATGTATACAAAATGGCATATGCTTATGAAAAGTTAACCAAGTCAACACATATTAACTAAAGTCAACATTTAGAAAAGTCAACAAAAGATATTAATGTATTAGAAAATATCTAATGTAGCTCATGATTTCTTTTCTTTTCTTTTCTTTTAGCTTTTCCTTTCTCTTTTCCTCCTTAATTGCCATCCACTTCTTTTCTTCTAGACCCTACCATATTCTTCATTCCAAAAGCAACACAAGACAAAAAGAAACAAAGCAAAACCCCATCTCCATTGTTGTGACACCCGTTTCCCTTTCCCTTTCCCTTTCAAAAAATTCCCAACTTTGTCTCCATATTTCAAACAAATTAAGGTATGTGATTATGTTATTATGTATTGCTTTATATTACTTATTAGTTAAGTAATAAGGTAGATTAGATAAGTAGATATGTGTTATGTGTGATCATGTAGAAGAAGGCATAAAGTTCCAACCTTTAAGTGTAAAAGGATAGAAATCATGATGAAGAGGAAAAAAATACATGTGTATATGCCCTTAAGTATATGTACATAAGGATATACTAAAAGAATATAAGTATGGAGATCTTTGTATATAAGTATTTACTATGTACATAACCTAAACTAAGACAAATCCTAACTATACATACCTATACCATACTAAATATATACTTAAAAACACAAAAGAATGAAATTAGGGAAGTTTTCTCAAGAGAAAAATTTGGTATACGAAATTTGTACAAAAATACGTATATGACCATATAGGTATATGAGTATATGTACAAGTATAAATACGGTATAAGTATAAGTATATGTATAAGTATACTAGTATACATATAAGTATAGTAAGGGTATAAGTATATAGTAGTTTATGTATACATAATAAACTTAGGTATGATATAAGCATAAGGTAAGGCATTTGTAATTAAATGATAAGCAATGATGTAATTAAAAGATGACATAAGCCATGATATAAGCATGGGTTTATAAAATAAGAAGAGTACATAATAATTAGGTACATAAATTAGTAAACCCTAATACACTTCATAAATTGGATTACACTTAATTAAGTATATGAATACGTAATAGCAAGGTAAAATTTTCTAAGTATAAGAATTTAAGGGTTAACTAAATCATTAAGTATAAACAAAGGATATAAATATAAGCAATAAGAATAATTAAGTTGCCATAATTAAAATTTCTATAAATTTAGTCCATATCATAAAACACGAGTCTTAATGTCCAAAATAGACATCACCGTATGAACGTACGTTTGAAAACGATGAAAAACGACTATAAATTCATAAATATCAGAAATAAAATGAAAAAAGTTACATATGATTAATAATAAAGTTGAATCGGATAAAAGTTGATAGTAATCAAAGTAGAATTAGGTAAATAGATATTTAGAATTACTAGTTAATTCAATTACTTACTAGTATTATTATATCGTAATGATCAGGTGATCCTGAGATGTGTGAGGATCTCTCGATTGATTACTACAACTAGAGCGAGTTATCATAGCCAAGTGAATATTCACCTTATGATTCCATGCTTGTATGTAATTGTAGATAGTGAACTTAAATGTTATTGTTAATTGACTACTGTGTAGGGTTGGGAAACTCTTGTGTATGTTGTTGTGTATTGAGTTGTGAACTTATCTTAAGTATAGATAATACTTTGTTTGTTGCATGATATTATAGAAATGATTGTGTATACTACTAAATAGTCACAGCATAATTTGAATTTAATTATACCCAGCTTATAAAAAGAAATTGAAACATGCATCAACATACATTACATAGACACAATTCTGGCCATTACATCATACGGAGGTAAAGAGAGGCCATTCGGGGGTTATTATTAGTTTATTGGTTCTGTATGGTGCACTTGTACAAAATGACCTTACTTTAGCCCGTGGGAACACTAGGCATTGGAGGCGTTAACCGCTTGGCTAAGAATTGAGTCTAGAAGCCTTCATTTAGGGGTGAGTGTGGATTGTAAGGGCCCACTCACAATTATACTAGAACTTAGTTTTTATGAAAATAAAAGACTTATTTGATTTAAGTACGAAATGTAGAGTTCCGTAGTAAAGTAAGTTCTAGTGTAATACCTAGATCTGATTGGTACCGTGTATACTTCAACCTTGACTTTGGAGGGCGTTAAATATAAGTTATATATATGAACTAGTTAATTATACGTATTGTTTTTCATTTTATTTGATCATTCATTCATATGCATGAATATAATGTAATTATAAGTTGCTTGTGATGTGGCTAATGGTTTTGCTCAATAAGCTTAGGCATATACCCCCTTAAACTTTTGCTGTAGGATAACTTGTTCGTAGAGGCTAGCCGGAGGATGCTACAAGTTAGCTTAGGTACATGGGCAAGAGCAAGCTGTCCTGTGTAATGAGAGAGAACAGTTTATGTAGACTCTTACTCATGTACTTTAGTTTTACTAGTATTATAAACATAGATATACTCAATTACTGTGTATTGTAAGCTTTATAGTTCAAATTTTATATAAATATGTTTGTGTGATAATATCATGTGAATCTGTATGTTCTTGGGAAACTACCAGTTGTAGAGCCTTATATATTATGTGAAGAGTTCATGATTAGAAAGGTAACCAATCAAGGGTTCTTCGTACAGTATACGGCATCTGCAACGATTAGGCCATCCTCAATTCGTGACAGGCATTGTCACTAATTTTCTGGAGGATTCTAAAATGTCCTTCCACTCTTGTAGATAACTTATTCTTCCTTTTGTTCAGGAACCTCTCCTTACTAAGGTATAGTCATACCAAGTCTCTCGGCTGAAATTATTTAGTTGACCGACCCTTAGTCTTTTCACATATTCTTCTGGTAGCCTGGTCTATGCGTCGAGTGACCTTATCATAGATGTGTTGAAGGGATTATGTCCTAATCGAAGCATCGAGGTCCTCTTATACTGGTATAGGTACAAGGGCGTGGTCGAGGGGCAACTCAGGATTGAATCCATAAACCACTTCGAAGAGAGTCTACTTGGTCGTATCATGTATGGTTCTGTTATAAGCAAACTCGACTACTGGTAAGCAAAGGTCCCAATCAGCCAAGTTCTTACCTATTGCAGCTTGATAACTCTTATTTTAAATACATTTCACATGGTGATTTTATAGTATTTCCCTTACATCTTTGGTTTCTTTAAAGAAATTGATACTTAATTGAGTAAAATTTTGATTTCAAGGTTCGGATGCATTCTTGGATTGAAAATGAAGAAAAGGAATCAAGTTTCAGTCAATTTGGAGTTCAAATGAATGAGTTATGAAGTTTTAAAATTTCATAAACAATAAGAATTTTGGTTAGAAAGTTACACAGTTTGGGATACAACTATGTCCCCAGGCTGTGTCTATCCAGGAAGATTTGCCAAGATAAGAAAGTTACACGACCTGAGGATACGAATGTGTCCCAAGCTGTGTCTGGTGACGAAAACGAAAACCTTATAATACATTATAAAAGGACTTACTAGGGTTTCGCACAGAGAATTGGACATTCAAAAGAGAAGAGACTTGAAGAGAAAGGAGCAAAAGGTGAAAGCAATACCCAACTTCAAAATTGAAGAGATTTTTCATCAACAAAAGGAGTTTTTCATGTTTTATTTATTGATTTTGTTGCAATTCGTTTTTGGTTTCATTATGATAGCTTAAAATTCTTGTATTTAGGATTATGGAACCTAGGATTTCATGTGACTATTAGATTGATTGACAATTTTCAATAAAGTTTCTATCTTTTCTTGATTCAATTATGTTATTTAATTGTTAATTGATATTTCTAGAGTATTAATCTATGATATTATGCATGATGATTGAGAAATCACATGTGTAATGAGATCTTGACATAATTGGAGAGAATTACATATGTACTTAGAGATAAGATACATGTTTCTTCTGAAAAGTCGTTCTTTTGTATGGGAATTCATTATACATTAATGTGATTCTAAATTATATTACTAAGTAAAAAGATTCGAGTAAATAATTTAGGATTAAGGTTAATATGTTTGAGAAAGGTGTTAACTTTAATTGTGAATCCTTTCGGTCAAGAATAATAAAAATTGAATTGGATACATTTTAAGCAGTCACATGTTAAATACTAGGAGAAATAATTCTTAAATACGTTATTACCTTCTTGAAGTCATTCTTAATTTTATCGCTTTCTAAATTGCTTAATCAAGTCTCATAATTAGGTTAGTTTGTTAATTTTAGTATTTTTAATTCATTCAACCCATCACAATTTTCCGATTAGATAATAGAGCAAAGGTTAATATTAGTACTCGAAGTTTTTGAGGAATCAACTCAGACTCACATCCGCTATATTAAAACTAATATGTACACTTGCCTGATATCAAGTTTTTAGCACCACTGTCGGAGACTCTCGACATTAAGAACACTAGTTGCTTTATTACATTGACCGTTAGAAGTAGTTAAAAAAGAAGTGGAAGTCAACCGTAAGGAAGGTGTAAAGCCACTAAAATCAAAAGAAAGTATGGAATCATCGAAAGTGAAGGAGTACAAGCCTCCCATCCTTTACCCGCAGCGCTTTAAGCAAAGTTACATTGATCAGAATAAGGAATTCGGTAAACTGCTTGATGTTTTCAAACAATTACACATTAACTTACCTCTTGTTGATGTCATCTTGTAAATGGCAAAGTATATGAAATTTATAAAAGATCTTTTATTGAACAAGAGGAAGTTGGAGGAGCTTACAACTGTCACATTGAACGAGGAATGCTCGGCGCTTCTTCAAAAAATGCTACCACAAAAATTAAACGATCCAGGGAGTTTCACTGTTCTTTGTATGCTTAGCAATTTGTTAGTAGATAATGCTTTGGCAGACTTAGGAGCTAGAATAAATTTGATGTCGTATAAATTGTTCAAAAAGCTAGGGTTAGGAGAACCTAAATTAACGCACATGAGTCTTCAATTAGCCGATAGGTCTATCATATACCCTAAAAGCATCATAGAGGATGTTTTAGTGCAAGTAGACAAATTCATCTTTCCTGTAGATTTTGTTATACTTGATATAGATGAAGATATTAAGGTGCCAATCATTTTAGGTCGACCTTTCCGAGCCACTACTAGGGTTGTTTTTTATGTTAGTGAGCATAAGTTGATTTACGGATCGGGGATGATGAAATAGTTTTTAAAACTCTAGAGGCAATGAACAAATTTCTTGACTCAGAAGACACATGTCACAATGTTAATGTCACTAATGTTGTTATATCTACATGTGTGCAGGAAACGCTTGCCAATGTTTCCTCAAGCTATTGCTTGCAAAAGGAAGATGAAAATTTGGTGACTAACCTCAATTGTGAAAAAGTGGTAGCTCAAATAGAAGTTTATGAATCCATTGTGGACAACAAGGAGATTCATCAACTCTACAAGTCAAAGGATCTTAGGTTAAAATCTTTCAAAGAAAAGCCACCAATTTTGGAACCAAAACTATCAAGAAATTATTTGGAACATGTCTTTGCAGTGAAAAGTTCAAAACTTCCAATGACAACAGGATCTAAGCTAAAAGCAGACAAAATAAAGAAGTTTAGGCTACATGAATTTGATAAGTGGCATGATAAGGAGAGAAACTATGGAAGTTATGCACCAATGAAATGGAATTGGAAAGATCAATGGCCGAAGGGTAAATTTACACTTGTATGGAGGGTTCAAAAATGAGATACAAGAGGAGTCTTATCTCCACCTAGATGAAGAATCATGAATTACAAGATGTATCCCGTCGAGTTGTCAACGTTAACTATAGCGCTTCTAAGGAGGCAACCCATGTCTAACTTTGCTCACACTTTAGTTCTTTAAGTTTATTCCATTTTATTTTTCTTTTATCTAACTTTGCTTTACTTCTTTTAATTTGCTTCAACTTTAGTCATAAGCTTTTCTTTTTAGTTAAATTGTTTTTCTTTCTTTAGTTTTCTTTGTCTTATTTTTCTAGTTTAAGTACTTTTATTTCTTTAAGTTTCTTTTATTTTTAAATTCATGAATTTAGACTAGGCAAAAAAAAAAAAAACAGAAAGTTACACTGGCATGAGACACGATTGTATCCCAACCCATGTCCATCCAAGCCCCTTCAATGCGCTAACCATAGAAAGTTACACAAGCGTGGGACACGGTTGTGTCCCAACCCGTATGTGCCCAGCCTTATGCGCTACCCATAGAAAGTTACACGAGCGTGGGATACGGTCATCTCCCAGCCCGTGTGCGCCCAGCCATATGCCCCCATGATAGAAAGTTATACAGGCGTGGGATATAGTTATGTCCCAGCCCATTTGCGCCTAGTAACACGCATTCACCATAGATAGTTACACAGGCATAGGACACGGTTGTATCCCAACCCATGTTCACTTAGGAAAGGCACCTAAAACAGAAAGTTACACGGGTGTGGGACATGGTTATGTCCTAACCCGTGTTTACCTAGCACCTACACAACATTAATACATGTACTACATAACATTATCAAAGCATAAACACATACAACTTCATTTCACCTTTCATCTTCATTTCACCTTTCCTCTTCTCCTTACGATGTACTTTTCATCAAGACATTTCTTCATCAAATCCAACCCAATCCAAGTAAGTTCATCTCATTTTTTTTATGCCCTCCCTTGTTCATGCTTTGTTTTCATCATTGTTTAAGCATGCTTAGGTTATCAAAATTTACGTCTTTTGTGAGTTGGTTCATGAATTTCATTTTAGAATTTACTTGGTTTTTATTCTTTTACGATAGACATACATATTTGCCTTGTGTTGATAGATTTACATGCCTTTATGATGCCCCTTATAGCTAGATATTACTTTATGATCTATCAAACACGAATTTTGATTGCAAATTCAATGTCAACTATTCAATTACGCCATTTAGGGTTAGAATTGTGAGAGTGATTTTGGGACATTTAAAGTTTTTGATGTGTTGAGACACCTTCTTTTCAAGAAGCTTGTAATGTAATGAGTCTAATGTATAATTAGTTAGATGAATTTCTAGCCATTTTTTTTACACCAACTAGTTTTACGGATGCACTCTACATGTTTGTTCAAATGTCCCAATGAGAATTCTTTTAATATCCATCACTTTTACTCCTTTACAAATATGTCTTAGTTTGAACTAAGTGTGCCAAAGATGCACATTTTTTATTTTGTGTGGTGTTTCTTAACAGGTAATCAATGGAAAATTGTGAAAAGTAAATCGTTCAAAGGAGGTCCAAATTTGTTACATCATCTTCCACTCATAAGGGCACTATTGTCGAGCTACTAGGTACCCTTTCTCCACCAGAATATCTTATGCTTCAAAGTATGGAAGTATTAGTTTCTTTTTCAATACGTGCATTTCCTTTTTCCCTATGATGGTTTGTATTGTCTCATATCTTGCTATTGTGCTTTCTTAGTCGTACATTGAGGATAATGTACGTTATTAAATGTGGGAAAAGGATATATATGAATTTGTTACTGTTGAGGAGATCAATTATTCACATTTGGCCTAATTAATTTTTAAGTTAACTTGCAATAGGTGATTAAGAAGTGTTAGGCTAAATCAACTATGTCATCTTGATCATTATTGATCTTATTATACTTTACTAGAATTGATTAGTCAAATCTGTAGAAGGCAAAGTTACGAGTTATTTTGCTTGGGACTCTAAGACTTGAGATTGGAACAACATTACTAGTTGAGAGTTAGTTATGGTTATTTTTAAATTTAATTTTATGTATACCTTTCTCTTGGAAATTTTTAGAGCCTTATAATTTTTAGCAAACAAACAAATAAAATTCTTCTTTTGAAAACCTCCGAAAAATCATAATGATTGGAGGTAAAAAGTAATAACAAGTGTATGAATAAAAAAAATTGGTAAGGATTCGTCTTGGTCCGTCAGAAGAGCGAGATTGAGTCCCAATGCCAATACTAATGAAAAAATTGATATGGATCAGCCTTAGTCCGTCAGAAGAGCAAGGTTCTTTCCCGCTATCAATATAAGGGATAAGTTAGTATGGATCGGTCTTGGTTCGTCAGAAGAGCGAGATTCTTTCCCTCTACCAACACAATGGTGCTTAAATAAAGTAAATTTAAAAAAATCTCCCAACAAAAGCATGAATTAGGGGGATGACCAGAGGATGAGTAGATGTAAAATGTATTTGTTTTAGATTATAGCGCTTGGTGAGATTGAAGAGAGAATTATATACACTTTAGTCAAATGGACAAAATTTTTATGACTCTTTTCTAGTTAGCAAGATGTTAAATCCAATTTTTAGTTTAAGAAACCTTAATTAAATGACTTGGGTAAACTTTGACTTCCATAAATTAACTAATGAATTCTAGTATTAAGTATTGTTAGAGCATTCGAATATGGTCAAGTGAAATTATGACATTGTTAAGGGTGAAATTGCTTGACTTTATTATTGCTAGTTAATTGAAAATGAGTTTCTTACCTTTCTTCGAGTTAAGTGTATTTGTTTACTAGTTTCCTAGGTAGTGAGAAATTTTGTTTAATGTTTCTTGTCCCGAAATTTTTGTCTTGATTTATTTGCTTGAGGACAAGCAAATGCTCAGGTGTAGGGAAGTTTGATAACTCTTATTTTAAATATATTTCATATGCTGATTTTATAGTATTTCCCTTACATCTTTAGTTTTATTTAAAGAAATTGATACTTAATTGAGTAAAATTTTGATTTCAAGGTTCGAATACATTCTTAGATTGAAAACAGAGAAAAGGAATCAAGTTTCAGTTAATTTGGAGTTCAAATGAATGGGTTATGAAATTTTGAAGTTTCATAAACAATAGGAATTTTGGTTAGAAAGTTACACAGTTTAGGATACAACTATGTCCCCAGGCTGTGTCCATCCAGGAAGATTTGCCAAGATCAGAAAGTTACATGACCTGGGGATACGAATGTGTCCCAGGCTGTGTCTGGTGACGAAAACGGAAACCTTATAATACATTATAAAAGGACTTACTAAGGTTTTGCACAGACGATTGGACATTCAAAAGAGAAGAGACTTAAAGAGAAGGAGCAAAAGGCAAAAGCAACACCCAACTTCAAGATTGAAGAGATTTTTCATCAACAAAAGGAGTTTTTCACGTTTTATTTATTGATTTTGTTTCAATTCGTTTTAGGTTTCATTATGATAGCTTAAAATTCTTGTATTTAGGATTATGAAACCTAGGATTTCATGTGACTATTAGATTGATTGACAATTTTTAATAAAGTTTCTATCTTTTCTTGATTCAATTATGTTATTTAATTGTTAATTGATATTTTTAGAGTATCAATCTATGATATTATGCATGATGATTGAAAAATCATATGTACAATGAGATCTTGACATAATTGGAGAGAATTAAATATATACTTAGAGATATGATACCTGTTTCTTCCGGAAAGTTGTTTTTTTGTGTGAGAATTCATTATACATTAATGCAATTCTAAATTATATTACTAAGTGAAGAGATTCCGGTAAATAATTTAGGATTAGGGTTAATATGCTTGAGAAAGGTGTTAACTTTAATTGTGAATCCGTTCGGTCAAGAATAATAGAGATTGAATTGGATACATTTTAAGCGATCACATGTTAAACACTAGGGGAAATAATTCCTAAATACGTTATTACCTTCTTGAAATCATTCTTAATTTTATCGCTTTCTAAATTGCTTAATCAAGTCTCATAATTAGGTTAATTTATTAATTTTAGTATTTTTAATTCATTCAACTCATCACAATTTTCCGATTAGATAATACAGTTAAGGTTAATATTAGTACTCAAAGTCTCTGAGGGATCGACTCAAACTCACATCCACTATATTAAAACTGATAGGTGCACTTGCCTGATATCACAGCTCAAAGTAGTGAACCCAAAGTATGATTCACCACCTCTGTTTGGCCGTCAGTTTGGGGTTGACATGAGGTGTTGAAGAGTAATTTGGTTACCAAACAACGCTATAGGGTTCTTTAGAAATGGCCTAAGACCTTTGGGTCTTTATTAGAGACTATACTTCTCGGATCACCGTGTATTTACACAACTTCTTATAAGAAAAGAGAAGCAATAGCCGAAGCGTCATTAGTTTTGATGTAGAGCATGAAGTATGCCATCTTACTAAACTAATCCACAACAACCATTGCAAAATCTTTTCTTCGAGCAATTCTCGATAGTCTAAGAACAAAGTCCATGCTTAGTTCAGTCCATGGCTTCGTCGGAATAGGTAGGGGCATTATCTTCCCTTATTCGACTCAACACATAGCCTTTTTGCATACAACATAGCTTTTGACCACATCTCTTCCAATTCTCGGCCAAAAGAATCAGCCATTCAATAATTCATAGGTCCTCCTTTCTCTAATTAATAATTCCCATAGGGAACAAGTCGGCACGTACAATTTCCCCCCTCAGAACATATAGCCATCCTCTACATAATACTCATCCACTATCCTCCCATCCATGCATCGTAAAATTATTGGTCCAACGTGTAGATCCCTGAAGTATTATTCTTTGATACTCGCAAAACCAAACAGTCTGGTCTACAGTTCTAATAAGAGTGTATTTCTCGTCAAAAGAGCATCTGCAACTACGTTGTTCTTTCCTTACTTAGATTTGATCACAAAATTAAATCTCTCAAGCAATTCAACTCATCTCACCTGCCACTTGGATAGTTTGTTCTAACTTCAAAGGTGCTATAGTAACACATGGTCAATATATATGACAAATTCTCATGGTAGTAGATAATGTTGCCATACTTACAGTACTCAGATTAGTGCCAAGAGTTTTTTGTCATACACAGAGTAATTTAATTAGGATCCTCAGAGCTTCTCACTATAGAAGGCAATTGGTTGGCCTTCTAGCATTAAGACAAAACCTATCCCAATACTTGACACGCCATACTCTAGCTTAAAAATTTTGTTGAAGTCGGGGAGCACTAATACTAAGGTAAAGGTCAACTTCTTCTTTATCTCCGTGAAACTCCTCTCCTCCCTTTCTCCCCATCAAAAGTCAGTGTTTTTCTTCGTTAATTCAGTAAGTGGTACAGTAAAGGTATTGAAGTTCCTAATGAACCTTCGGTAAAACAAAGCCAATCCATGGAAAATTCTCACGTCGGTACAAGTAATAGGGGTTGGCCATTCAACAATTGCTCGAATCTTCTCATCATCGATTCGTAAGCCTCTTCCATTGACTACATAGCCCAAGAATACCACTTCCTCCTGACAAAAGCAACATTTCTTTAGGTTGCTGAATAATCTCTCAGTATGAAGAATATCCAAGACTACTCTAATACGTTCACAGTGACTCAACATGTTGGCATTATAGATCAGGACGTCGTTGAAATACACCACAACACACTTCCCGATAAGATGCCTCAATACATGGTTCATAAGCTTCATGAAGGTGCTTGAGGCATTTGACAAGCTAAAGGGCATGACCATCTACTCAAAAAGTCCGTGTCTAGTCTTAAACGCAATCTTGCACTAGTCTCTTAGCCTCATGCGGATTTGATGGTAACTAGACTTGAGATCTATCTTGCTAAAAATTTTAGCTCTACTCAATTCATCTAACATGTCTTCTAGCCTTGGGATCAGATACTTGTATTCAATCATGATTTTGTTTATGGCTTGGCTATTAGTATACATCCACTAAGTTTTATCTTTCTTCAACATTAGAAGTGTAAGCACAGCACAAGGGCTAAGACTCTCTCTCATGTATCCTCTTTCCAACAACTCATTGACTTGACGTTAAAGCTCAGAAGCCTACTAGGGATTCATGCAATAAGTTGACTTATTCGGTAGTGTAGTGCTGAGTACTAAGTCAATGTTCGAGTCGGAGGCAACCCTTCAAGTAACAGGTCGGCATATTCATCCAATAATTCCCTTACCTTCAATGGTAAATCATACCGCTTCTTCATTTCTAATAGTCGCCTAACCAATAAAAGGGTCAGCTCATTGGCATTAATGGCATCTCGAAGGTCAGCTCTACTCATCACAAAGCCTTCTTCGATCTATGAGCAAGTTTCACCTATAACTTATGAACTTCTCTCAATGGTATCGGATTTAGCATGCTCTTTCGATCATCCTTCTCGAGCATGTAGGTATTCCTGCAATCATCGTGGATGACTTTCCTATCAAACAACTACGACCTTCCTAACAACACATGGGAAGCGTACATGAGTTATACGTTACAAAGAATCTGGTTAGAGTAATTGCCAATAACAATAGGTAGCAATATTTACTAAGTGACATGTAATGCTCCCTTCTCACTCAACTAGTGCAACTTATACAGCTTCGGATGTGCAACAGTCGGTAACCTCAATTTTAAGACTAGGTCGGCTGACGTTACATTGGTGTAGCTCTCATTATCTACAATGAGGGCGTACGTCTATTCATTCACCTTGCAGGTGATATGAAATAAGTTCTCTCTTTGCTCCTCCTCCCATGAAGGTTCCATGCTCATAGTGTGTCGGATAACCATGAGTAGCTCCAAGTCCTCAGTATACATGTCTTCTTCAATCAACTCTTTCTTGACATTCTCCTTCTTAGTAGGAACCTCCTCCTCCTTCGGTTCCTCATTCATACTCTTAATGCCTAACTTCTGGATGTCTCCCTTAATGACCATCATCCTTTGGTTCGAGCACCGAGTAGCCATATGTATGTACCCTTAGTACTTAAAGCATTTGATCTGGCTGGTCTTCCTACTAAACCCTTGCTCCTTCTCATATGTTTAAGTCGGCATTACATCTTTAGGTTGGCATTTCTACTCGGCTCTAACATCAACCCTTCTGGTTAGCTTAGTACTCGACAAAGTCCAGTTACAGACCTGTCTTGATCGGCTAGTCGACATTTGGGTTGTTGCTCAACTTCCTCTTCACCTCTTTACATGCTAAGCAATCCTAATAGCTTCATCCATCGTATCAAATCATTAGAGTTCCACAATGTCTTGAGTATCTCCTCTTAACCCACTAACAAATCTTGAAACTATCACGAATTGAGGACGGCTTAGTCATGGTAGACATCGTATACTATACGAAGAACCCCTAATTGGTTATCCTTCCAATCAAGAACTCTTCACATAATATACAAGGTTCTACAATCACTAGTTTCCCAAGAACATACAAATTCACATGATATCATCACACCAATATATTTATATAAAATTTGAACTACAAAGCTTACGATACATAGTAATTTAGTATGTCTAAGTCTATAATACTAGTAAAACAAAAGTACATAAGTAAGAGTCTACATAAATTTTTCTTTCTCAATACACATGACAGCTCACTCTTGTCCATGTCCTCAAGCTAACCTGTGGCATCTCTTGGCTAGCCTCTATGAATAAGCTATCCTGCAGTAAAAGTTTAAAGGGGTATAAGCCTAAGTTTAGTGAGAAAAACCCTCAGCCACACCACAAGCAAGTTATAAATATATTATATTCACGCATATCAATGAATGATCAAGCAAAATGCCAAACAACACGTATAATTAACTAGTTCATATACGTAACTCAAATTTAATACCCTCCGAAGTCAAGGTTAGAGTATACATGCACCAATAAGATCTGATTATTATACTAGAACTTACTTTACTACGGAACTTTACGTTTCGTATTTAAATCAAATAATTCTTTTATTTTTATTAATAAAAAAAAAAAAACAAGTTCTAGTATAATCTTGAGTGGGCTCCCGCAGTCCACACTCACCCCTAAACGGAGGCTGCTAGACTTGACCCTTAGCCAGGCGGTTGGTGCCTCCAACGCCTAGTGTTCTCGTGAGCCAAGGTAAGGTCATTTTGTATGAAAGCACCGTATAAAACTAATAAATTAGTAATAACAACCCTCAAATGGCCTCTTTTTACCTCCATGTGATGTGACGGCCGGAATTATGTCTATGTGATGCATGTTAGTGTATGTTCCAGTTTCTTTTTATAAGTCAAATATAGTTAATTTCAAATTATGCTATGACCATCCAATAGTACATACAATCATTTTCTATACTACCATGCAACAAACAAAGCATTATCTATACTTAAAGTAAATTCACAACTTAACATACATTATCATACACAAGTGTTTCTCAAACCCCACACAGTAGTCAATTAACAATAATATTTAAGTCCACTATCTACAATTACAAACAAGCATAGAATCATAAGGTAAATACTCAATCGGCTATGGTGACTCGCTCTAATTGTAGTAATCGATCGGGAGATCCTCGCTCACCTCAAGATCACCTGATCATTACAATATGATAACGTTAGTAAGTAATTGAATTAACTAATAATTCTAAATATCCGTTTGCCTAATTCTACTTAAATTACTACCAACTTCTATCTGGTTAGACTTTATTATTAATTGTATTAACTTTTTCGTTCAATTTCTAATATTTATGAATTTATAGTTGTTTTTAATCATTTTCGGATGTATGTTCATAAAATGATGTCCATTTTGGACATTAAGACCCGTATTTTACAATATGGACTAAATTTATAGAAATTTTAGCTATGGAAACTTAATTATTCTTATTGCTTATATTTATACCCTTTGTTTATACTTAATGATTTAGTTAACCCTTAAATTCTTATATTTAGAGGATTTTACTTTGCTATTACTAATTCATGTACTTAATTAAGTATAATCCAATTTAGAAAGTGTATTAGGGTTTACTAATTTATGTATCTAATTATTATATACTCTTCTTATTTCTTATTTTATAAATCTATGCTTATATCATCGCTTACATCATCATTCGCTTATGTTATCGCTTGCTTATGTCATCTTTTAATTACCTCATTGCTTACTTCATCATTTGATTATATATGCCTTATCTCATGATTATGTGATATCTAAAAAACTTATGTACGCTTCACTTAAACTATTATGTACATATACCTTTACTATACTTATATGTATACCGGTATACTTATACATATACTTATACTTATACCGTATTTATACTTTTATACATAGTCTTATACCTATACGGTCATATATGTATTTTTGTACAATTTCGTATGCCTAATTTTCCTCTTAAGAAGACCTTCCTAATTTCATTCTTTTGTATTTTTATGTTGTATTTAGTATAGTATAGGTATGTATAGTTAGGATTTGTCTTAGTTTAGGTTATGTACATAGTAAATACTCATGTGCAAAGATCCCCATACTTGTATTCTTCTAGTATATCCTTATGTACACATACTTAAGGGTATATACACATGTATTCCTTTCCTCTTCATCATGATTCCTATTCTTCTATACTTCAAGATGGAAAGTTTATATCCTATTCTACAAGATCACACATAACATAATCTACTTATCTAATCTACCTAATTACCTAACTAATTAGTAATATAAAGCAACATAAAGTAACATGATCACATACCTTAATTTGTGTTTGAATTATAGAGACAAAGAGGAAAGTTTTGAAAGTAAAAGGGGAGAGGAAGTATAACGGCAATAGAGGTAGGGTTTGCTTTGTTTCTTTTTGTTTTGTTTTGATTATGGAAGGAAAAAAATCGTGGGGTCTAGAAGGAAAATGGGTGGATAGCAATAAAGGAGGAGAAAGGAACAGAAAAACTAAAAGAAAAGAAATCGTTAGATGGTTAGATATTTTCTTATGCATTAGTGTCTTTTGTTGACTTTTCTAATTGTTGACTTAGTCAACCTTTTGACCTTGGTCAACATGTGTTGACTTGATCAACTTTGCTTAAGCATATGCCATTTTGTACAAATAATGTAATAATTAAGGAAAATTAAGGGAAAAATTAAGGAAATGAGGTATTTGGTGAATTGATTAGTAAAATTAGATTATGAGGTCTTACTTTAGGTATTTATAGCATATATACAATATTTGGTACACTTCTTAGTATAAATAGTATGAAAAGTACTAAATAGGATATTAAGGTTTACTATATTTAGCCTAAGCTTCAACTATACCCCTAAACCTATGTAATACTATCTTAATCATATACTTAAGAGATAAATGTAATCTATGATTCATTATCTTAGTTTCTAAAGGATTACTTGAGGATTCAAAATATATATGCATGATTAAAAGTCATCTCTAACCTTTCACTAATGATTTGGCAAAATATGAGGGTTATATTATCAATTAGGATTTTAGGGTATCTTATGATGAATTAGTGCACATATGTCTTTAAGGTGATCATTTTAGGGTTTCTATCACTTTTGAATAAAATCTTTAATGTTTACATACATTTAGGGTAGAAAAGTTTTTTAAGCGATTGATTAGTTCTTTTAGGGTTTTTACTTTCATTAGCCTTGTCAACTCCTAAATTATCTAACATAGTTGAGTCTATTTCAAAAACTAAATCAAAAATTTTAAGCATTTACAGAGATTGTTCAAGTTGGTTGTTCCTCCACTTCATATCGTATCATAAGCATTTGGAATTCCTGAACACAATCATCAACAGTTCAACCTACTTGTCTCAACTCTTGAAGCTAAGTGAAAGTATCTTAGAGATATGTTCTGGCATGAATATGTTTCTAAGCACTCTCTTCATCTCGAGCCAAGTATTAATCTCTTGGTACCCCTCTCCCTTTCTCAAGGCCTGAAAATTCTTCTACCACATGATGGCGTATCTAGAAAATTCAACAACAGCAATCCTCACTTTCTCATAATCCTCATACTAGTAATAATCAAATATACGCTCTACCTTCTCTTCCCAATCTAGATACTCGTCAGTATTAGTAGATCCATTGAAACTCGAAATTCAAAGCTTCACATGATCAAATGTTCTAGGGACTCATACACGCTTATCTTCAAAATACTCTTCTTCCTCCTCATCAATCTCTCTCAAGTCTATCCATCACCTTACTCGTTTGTCAACTCCTCTACCTCGAACTTGCTAAGCTAGGTTCTAACCTCTAACAGGTTGACCAGCTTGTGGAGTGTTTTGCACGACCTTAATGAGTTAGTAAGATAGTACACGAATAACTCGGGTCAGATTTACTAGGAGGTTAGCAACCTTATGAAGCCTTTCGTTAGTGCTTTTGGGAGTTCCCTAAGATTGACACTTATGGTGGACAACTCCACTATCATCACCAGTACTAACATTCATATTTGGGTCAAGCATTTTTTTTTCTCACATATTTAAAATTTAAACAAACACTTCAGAAAGTAAATAGCTAATAACACTGTAGTCAAATGGACTCAATAACCTACTCTATTTCATACAAGTAAAATAAAGCACAACAAAAATTCAAGAAGAACTAACTTTTATTCAGATAAAACCTCTACTCTAATACTAAGGTAGTGCAAACAGTGACCAAGAACAGACAAGGTCTATTGCTGGATGGGTCTAAGCTTATAAAAAGCGTGAAAAAGGGTGAATGGGGAAGGGTACGAAAAGAGTGACAAAGACAAATGGAATAGTAAGCAAAAACCTACTAACAGTTCTAGAAGATATAACATATTAAAGGAACTTCTGAAGACTTATGGCATAATTCGATATAACGCATGAATCGGTCCAATAAGGTTACTCGCCACCTAACCTTGCTTAAGGGAAAGGATAAAAGTGATGCCGAGAATAAACAAGCAGTGTTTATGCAAGGAAGAAAGTACTCCAGTCTATTAAAGGTAAAACTGATGATGTTATTACTATAAGTATAGGGTATTTATACCCATAAATTAGGACAACTTGCTTAAAAGGGAAAAGACAAAATGAATATTTCCTAAAGAGGCAATGTACATGTTATAAAGGGGTAAAAATAAATACATAAGGAAAATAATCATTGATGCTACAGATTCTACATGTAATACTGTACACATGGCGATGCGACATTGGTGGGGTCAATAAGAGATGCAGATAAAAAGTAAAAACAGATGGGCTTGTCCCAGCAGGGATGGTTTAATTAATCTGAATTCTCTCTCTCGACTTCTCGACAAGGATGATGCTAAGTGATTGGGTGGTTTTGCAATAGAAAGTAATCATCAACTCGGCATGCTACAGAATAAACGGCAGTCATACGACATGGCATTAAAAGTGACTTGACAAATAAGAATTCGACCTAAGCAAGGGTTAGTAAGAATATGAGGATTCATTATGCTAGCCCCTTTAGTCCTCGAGCTCGACTGCAGGTCAAGGTACCCATAGCTTGATCATCACGACCCTTGGTTAATGGCATGCCACATTACTACTTATCCACTTGCCTAAAAGTCCGTGTATACAATCAAGGTAGGTTTTAAAAGGTTCTTAAGATCTATAACCTTACATGTTTTGGAAGGAATAGTTCATTGGTTATATCAAAGCTTATGTAGGGTAGTCTAATTAACTCCAAACGGTAGTTACATCAGAGCACCTAAAGCCTACATAATGGTCTCCCATCCTAAGGTCCTAAGACGCTTGGATCTGATTGTATCTACCATACATTCATGATGCAACAAAAAAAAAAAAACCTAAATATGCCCCAAATAAACCTACATAGGTTAATACAATCATATAGAAATAAACAATACATTTATGAAAAGAAATTATGACATAGAAGGGGTATTTTGAAGAATAAATTCTAATTTTAGAAGGTTTTAAGTAGCTAACTCTCTTAATATTGACCAACGGAGCCATCAAGCTATTGAGCCTAAATTTTTCAGTTTTCTGTTTTCCTTAATCCAATTTAAATCAAACTCGATGCTATTTAGTTTAAATATTGATAAGAATTAAGTAAACCCCAATTTCTTTTATCTTTGAAAATGTTTGGAGTTTCTATTCGGTAAAACCAAGAAAGGTAAATAAATTAGAATCAATTAGGCAAATTAATGATTCTAATTTAGCTATTGGTCTATGATTTGAAAACTTTTTTTCTTAATTTTGGAAAGGGTTAGATAAACTAAATATCTAAGTTCGAGGGTTACCCTACCACCTTAATCTTCCAAATATAAATTTATTTTTCAATATACCATTTTCAATTGAAAGAACAATTTTTATTCTACAAATAAAAAATTAAAAAATTATATTTATTCATACAAGAAAAAATATATATATTTATGAAGGGGGAAAAATAGATTTTTTTATATTTTAAGTTACCTTGTAATTGTGTACGAGTACCTATATACATACTATTCAGAATCAAACTTTTGTAGGTCATTTGGAAAAAACTTTAGCATGTTAGTCTCTTTTAACTTAAAAAAAAAAATGGGTTCACTTTTTTACCAATTGATTTTATTTTAAGAAAAAGGGCCCAAAAGAAAAGGGTCCTAAATTGTTTTTTTTTTTAGAAAATAATCTTTCTAGGTAATAAAACACTTTTATTTTATTTTATCCCTTTTTTAATTTTTTTTTTATTTTTTGACCGAAACATGTAAACCCCTAAAAGTGTCGATCTAGTTTTTGAAATAAACTTAATTATATTAGACAATTTAGGAGTCGACATGGCTAATTAAAGAGAAAACCAAGAGAAAACCCTGAAAGAATTCATTAATCGAGTAATAAACTTTACTACCCTAAATGCATCTAAATGTTAAAGATTCAATTCAAAACTGATAGAAACCCTAAAATGATCACTTTAAAGATATATGTGCCATATTTCATCATAATATATCCCAAAACCCTAATTGCTAATATAATCCTCATATTTTACCAAATCATTAGTAAAAGGTTAGAGATAATTTTCAATCATGCATATATGTGTTGAATCCTCAAGTAGTTCTTTAGAAACTAAGATAATGAATCATGGCTTAATTTTATTTCTTAAATATATGATTAAGATAGTCTTACTTAAAGTTAGGGGTATAGTTGAAGATTAGGTTATATGTAGTGAACTTTAATACTCAAATTAGTACTTTTTGCACTTGTTATCCAAAGTAGTTTATCAAATGAGATATATAGGCTATAAAGACCTAAAGTAAGACCTCATCAACTATGTTTACTAATCAATTCACCAAATATCTCATTTCCTCTCATTTACTTAATTTTTCCCTTAATTTCCTTTAATTACTACATTATGTGCATAAATTTACATATGATTAAGGAAAGTTGACCAAGTCAACACATATTGACTAAGGTCAAAGGGTTGACCAAGTCAACACATGTTAACCAAAGTCAACAATTTGAAATGTCAACAAAAGACACTAAGAGATAAAGAAAATATCTAATACTTAATGATGGCTTTTCTTATCTTTTCTTTTGATTTTTCTCTTCTTCTTTTTCTCCTCAATTGTTGTCGTCCACATCTTCCTCTTCTAGACCCCACCATTTGCTTCCTTTCATTATGAAAATAAAACAAAAGAAACAAACCAAAAATCTCTCTTCATTGTCATGAGCATGTTCTTCCTCTTTCACTTTCACAACTTCTCTTTTTGTCTCCATAATTCCAACATAACTAAAGGTATGTACTTAAGTTACTTTATGTTACTTTATATTATTCATTAGTTAGTTAATTAGATAGATTAGATGTGTGAAAAGTATGATCTTGAAGAAAAGGGCACAAAGTTCCCATCTTTAAGTGTAGAAATCTAGGAATCATGAAGAAGAAGAAGAAAGGAAAACATGAACATTTGCTCAAACAATGTGTACATGAGGTAAACCGAAAAGAAGGAAAGCATGAGAAGCATGGTACATGGGTATTTTCCATGTACATAACCCAAATTAAAATAAAACCTAACCATACATACTTACACTACACTAATTACACACTTAAAAACACAAAAGAATGGAATTAGGAAGCTTTTCTTAAGGAAAAGATTAGGCATACGAATTTTTGTATAAAAATACGTATTTAACCGTATAGGTATATGAGTATATATATACGTATAAGTCTAAGTAGATGTATAAGTATATATATATATAAGGTATATGTACATAAGTATAAAGGAAGAAGTAAAATGTACATAAAACATATACATATGACATAAGCATGAGGAGATGCTTATGTAATCACATAATGAAGTAAGTGATGAGGTAAGTACATGATGACATAAGCCATGACATAAGCAAAGCAAATGATAATGTAAGCGATGACATAAGCATATATTATAACCTAAGAAAAGAAAAAGAATGGATTATACTTAATTAAATACATGAATTAGTAATAGCAAAGTAAAACCCTCTACGTATAAGGATTTAAGGGTTAACTAACTCATTAAGTCTCATTAAGTATAAACAAAATATATAAATATAAGTAATAAGAGCAATTAAGTTTTCATGGTTAAAATTTCTCTAAATTTAGTTCATATCGTAAAACACGGGTCATAACATCTAAAACAGACATTACCATGTGAACATACGTCCGAAAACAATGAAAAACGACTATAAATTCATAAATATCAGAAATAAAATGAAAAAGATACAAATGGTTAAGAATAAGGTCAAACCGAAAAAAAATTGTGGTAATTTGAGTAGAAGTGGGGAACTAGAATCATTAGTTAATTTAGTTACTTACTAACGTTATTATAACATAATGATCAGGTGATCCCGAAGTGAGCGAGAACCTCCCGATCAATTACTACGATTAGGGCGAATCACTATGGTTGAGTGAGTATTTATCCTATGATTCCATGCTTATTTATGATTGTAGATAATTGACTTAAATATTATTGTTAATTGACTATTGTGTGGAGTTTAGGATACGCTTGTATATGATCTTGTATGTTGAATTGTAAAATTATTTTAAGTATAGAGAATGCTTTGTTTGTTGCATGGTACTATAAAAAGTGATTGTGTGTACTATTGGGTAGTCACAGCATAATTTGAACTTAAGTATACTCGGCTTATAAAAAGAAATTGGAACATGCATTAACATGCATCGCATAAATACAATTCTGGCCGTCACATCACACGGAGGTAAAGAGAGGCCATTCGGGGGTTATTAATATTCATTTATTGTTTCTACACGGTGCACTCGTACAAAATGATCTTACCCTGGCCCACGGGAACACTAGGCATTGGAGGCACCAACCGCCTGGCTAAGGGTTGAGTCTAGAGGCCTCCGTTTAGGGGTGAGTATGGACTGCAGGAGCCTACTCACGATTATACTAAAACTTGATTTTTATGAAAATAAAAGAATTATTTGATTTGAGTATGGAGCATGGGGTTTCGTAGTAAGGAAAGTTCTAGTATAATACCTGGATCTGATTGGTGCCGTATATGCTCCAACCTTGACTTCAGAGGGCGTTAAATCCGAGTTACATATATGAACTAGTTAAGTATACGTATTGTTTGGCATTCTGTTTGATCATTTATTCATGTACATGAATATAATGTACTTATAACTTACTTGTGATATGGCTGAGGGTTTTGCTCACTAAGCTTAGGCTTACACCCCTTTAGACTTTTGCTGCAAGATAGCCTATTCGTAGAAGCTGACCAAAGGATGCCACAAGTTAACTTAGGGACTTGGATAGGAGCGAGCTATCTTATGTATTGAGAGAAAAGTTCATGTAGATCTTTACTCATGTACTTTTGTTTTACTAGTATTTTAGACTTAGATGTACCCACTTACTGTATAATGTAAACTTAGTAGTTTAAATTTTATATAAATATGTTGATGTAATGGTATCATGTGAATCTGTTTGTTCTTGGGAAACTAGTGGTTGTAGAGCCTTGTATATTATGTGAAGAATTCTTGATTGGAAGGGTAACCAATCACGAGTTCTTTGTGCAATACACGGCGTCTGCCACAACTAGGTCGTCCTCAGTTCGTGACAAAACATATCTAAAAAATAAATACAATAAAATATCGAAGCTTTTCCCCTTTATTATCTTCTCTCTTTTTTTCTTTTTTTATGGATTTTCTTATATATATATATAATATAATATAATAGGATGAACATTAAAGAAAAAGATAAAATAAACTACAACATAAAGGAAAAAAAAAAAAAGAGGACCAAATCAAACTTAGAGCAAGCACGAGTTAAGAGTAGATGTATTGAGGTTAAGTTGGAGGGTTTAGTTTAGGTTGCAGCAATATGGGGGGGGGGGCGGCGCTAGTTTTGGCTATTTTTGAGCACCTAAACAACCAACGAAGAGAGTTTTAAGGTAAGCTTCATGCCACAACCAACCGTAGCCATTTGTGGTGGACCAATGTAGGGTCACCACATGTCACATAACATGACATATGGTCAACTAGATTTCTACCATGCATCCTAGTGGGAAATGAAAATATAAAAAATAAAAGACATACATATGCTTAGTGAGATTTAAACTATTAACCTTTCTCTCTTCCTTCAAATTAAGTCCAAGTGTTTAACCAAATGAGCTATTAGCCCATGCCTTGATCTTTATTGAAAAAAAAAAGAAAGAAATGTTTAAGCCCGTCTACCTCGACCTAGAAAAATGAAAATAGCTTATTATTAAACTAACAAACACTTAATGTATTACTAGCACATTGTTAACACTATAAACCTAATTCTAAACTATTTTTTATTTTTCTCATTATCATTTATTTATATTTTTTCCCTAATTTTTTCCATTTCTATTTTTCTAATTAAAAGTAAAAGAAAAATAATTTTTTTGGTACTTTTCTAGGTCCTTTGAGAACTATCAAAGAAAAAAGGAAATGGGTTAAGGCGGGTTAAGGGTTGGAAAGTTAAGTCAATGTTACTACTCAATGGATTGGACCCATCACTTAAACGCTTACAGCCAATACCTTGTTAAATGTAACTCACCAGTCTAAGATAGAAGGTTATTTAATGCACAACCTTACTTAAGAGTTGATATGAGGTAGGATTTGGTTCTTACAAGGAGAGTGCCTCATAGAAGAGAAGAAAAAACTATGATATTTTAGTAATTTAAGTGGAATATTTAATTACAACAGGGTTTATCAAAGGGTATTTATGCTTGCACTGCTAAGGTTACAACCTGCCGTACAAAATTACTAAAAGGGATAAAACCAATGTTACAAAGTAAATAGAAATAAGGGCAAATTTGTAAACATCTAAAAAGAGGATATTCATTGTTAAGTAGTAGGGATGTAGGTTATGGGACATGTGGCTTCCAAAGAGTAACTACTAAATGCGATACTTAACAAACTTTGTAGCTTCAAAAGAGCTAACCTCTTATACCTCTCAAGTAATACGTATCTTAGAATAAGCCTCTTACCTAGAACTGTTGTCCCTCATCCTTCTTTAGAAGTTCTGGTAAGAATTGAGCTAGGCAATTTAGTTTTGCCTCATATTTTTTCACTGTTTTATTATCCCATTATACAGTCTAGTAAGCAAGTTCCATTTGCTCCCTTAAGCTATTGGGGAAGAACTTAGCAAAAAGAAAAATTCCTTAAATCTATCCTAAGCAATAGGGCTAGCAATTGTTGTATTAGTACAGGGAGCACTCTCCTACTACTAAGCTGTAGTACCCTTCAAGAAAAAGGTGGCATAAGTTACCTTCTTATTCTCTAGCAACTCTACTATAACAAATGATTTCTCACTATCCATAATCCATTCCTCAATTCCCACTAGATCATTAGGTTTAAGGTTAATCTCCTTAATTATCTTGACAAATTTACTGAACGTATTTCCATTTGCATGCTTACCAACACTGCCTTCAATTGTGACCTATGTTTCTTTCCTTTAAAACTCTACATTAGCTTGAATCACTTGCATATTCTTTGAATCTGATGCTATTGTTGCACCAATACCTCAATCATAGCATTCATTAAGTGCATAGTTTATGCAGTCGTCACTATATCCTATACTTAGCCCTAATTATGCTAAGGTTGAGTTTGATTCAAGAAGGGCATGCCCCAATTTTTGCTCCTACCATTGATTCTATTGGGTCTAAATCTAGTCTAGGCCAAGTAGGCCCTAAGCTAACTGTGGCTACCTCTGACCTTAGTATGGCAAACCTAACTTACATTGATTTTGCACCTATGCTAGTAAGGGTTAGGGTTGGCAACCCTATCACCTTAAGGATTGGAAGAAAAGCTAAATGTAACACTACGTCAAGGCATACTACAAGAAAAGAGGAACATAACAAATAGAAGTTATGTAAGAAGTTAAGGTTGTTTGAACAACTTATAAGATGATTATAAGAATTCTTAAGATATAGAACAAATAGTTTAATAAGAAGGAACTACTAATGACAATAGAACAGTAAGAATAACTCTAACTAAACACTCACAACATGACATTACTAGTGTAGATTCCACCCAAAACTCTAACATATCGAGCCTCACGTTCATAACTTTATTTTCTTTAACTTTCATGCCTAACTTCTCTAAGATATATAATCTAAGGCTTTGATACCACTAAAGTCGTAGTGCCTCAAAACCTAATATGTCATAATATGTACCTATAGCTAAATGACATGTTATATATCCTAAAATCTAACCTAATAAATTCTACTAAGAGCTTTCATCATAGCTGCTAAGAGCATTTACATTCTCCATACAATAATTCAAAAGATGTTTCATGACATCCTTATCCACTAGCAAATAAAAACAAATTAAACCCTCAATCTTGCTTTGTTTCAAAGATAATGGTCATAACAATGTCTTATTTAACATCAATATTCAAATAATCCTAAAGTGTTTTAAGTACTCTCTTAACAAGTAACAACCAATAACATCTTAAATAATTTGACCAACAAAAGTCTTAAGTGACTTCCAACAACATAAATAAAATCATAAACCAATGACAAAGTCTTATTCTTAATTTTCAAAGAAATCAATATGACTAAATCATACGAATTTACTTCCTTCATCGTAGAAATAAATGTAGTATCCTACTGCATCCTCATAAAAATCACAATCACCATAATAATAGTCCTTGTAATTGCCATAACCTATACCTAAAACTAAAACTATAAATTCCCTGAAGGATGTGTAAAGCTTAGTACAGGATATAAAGTCACATATGCAAGAGTAAGCAAAACACATATATATACAAAGTTCAAGTAACTATATGCAACAAAAATAGGTTTTTATCTTTTTATTTAGTCCAAGAACCAATACACTCACAACATCCTAGAACTTAGGATAACTCATGACTTTAGTCTAGCAATATATATACTATATAAATATCAATGTTCTATCTTCTCTAACACCTTAAGAATCAAAGATCACCCTAAATCTATCCAATCATTTCAAAGTGAGAATCAACTTGAGTAATGCTATACTAAGATCATCTGGATGCTACCCCAAAATCGTTGGTCTTCTCAATTCCTTAAGCCCAACCATACATACACAATACATGTAAGCCTTATACTTTTACAACTCAATTTCTAGCAGCCAATTTAGGTATACACAACGGTAGCCCGATTACGATGATACTTCATTAATAAGTTTTAGGAGTTAATTGAAAACACCTTGTGGTTCCAGCACATGAAATATTAAATAATAATATTATAACTAAAAATAGTTAATTTTACTATATTGTAGTATATTATATTATATAATAAAAAAATGTGGTTTAGGTAACAAAAATTAAATAAATTTTAGAAATAAATTATTTAGATTATAATATTATAAAATGACATAAAATAATATGTAAAAAAAATACACATACTTTTAGGTATAATTATTATGTATAAATATATCCAAAATTATCTAAAATACCCAAAATTATGCAAAATTTAAAAAAATTATAAAAAAATGCCAAGAGCATTAAAATAAAGTGGACAAGGGCATAACTAAGAGGGACAATTGTTGGTAAGTGATATTAGTACATTGACACTTAAAAGAAGGTTAGTTAAGAATTGTAAATATGGCATTAAGAGAGAAAATTATCATTTTAATCCATGCAAGTCTTGAACACTTAAACTTTACTCTCTACAAGTTACGTAGGGTTTTAGAAAATGATGAAAAATATGAGCAGGTAGAAGAAGAAAGCAAAGGAAAATTTAGAGAAATTAGATAAAAATAACACAAACCGAACGAATTGGCAATTCACGAATCTAAGAAGTTGTTCAATGCAAACCATCACCATAAGGAGACAAATGGGGGGCACCTAGTAGGGCCAATAGGGTAGTAATGGATGGTGGTAGCTGGATGGCCATATTTCTAAGGAGTCTAAATTTTCATCCAATTTTCTTAATTTTATAAAAAAAATACCAAATTAAATCATAAAATTCTAAAAACAAAATTGTTCTAGGATATTTTTGCATGTATAATTTGAGAAAAATGTCAAATTGTGAAAGTTTTCAATGGATATATCTGTTGTTTAGAAATAACATAAACCTGCATCGATTTTGAAGTTGTTTTAAATAACCTTACTATTATGATTTTGAGCCTAAAATTTTTCTAGAATATCCCTAAAATATATACAAGAATTTTGCAAAGAGACTTTGTACAAAAATAATTTCTATAATTTTTAAGCCTTTTCTCAAGAGAAAAATGCTATTTTTCAATATTTTGTGTGATTATTTTTAAGAAAGTAATTTACACTTATTCTAGAGTTAATTTAAGCTATATTCTACTATATTGAATGGTGTGGAGTTAGATGGATTTGAATTAAAGTGAAGATGTCCTAAGAGGGGTAGTTTTGGACTTGTATTAATAAAAGAAAAATATAGGAGTTTGGTAGTTTAAGTGAAAGTGCTAGTAAGGTTGGTAAACAAGTTGAATGAATATGTACTAATGTATTTATAATTACAAGTAAGATGCTAAAGTGAGTCATATAGTGTATATATGTAATTTTAATCTAGTTAGAAGGTTCATCATAAGGTTCATTAGAAGGTTTGTCAGAGGGTTGATCTAAAGAAAAGAAGGACTTGACTGTAAGGTGAAAGGCTTATCCAAAATGTTGTTTGGTGAGAAAAATCTAATTAAAATAAAGTCAAAAACTTATCCGGAGGATTGGCTAGTGAAAAAAGCTTAACTATAACAACATTAAAGACTTATTTAAAGGGTTGATGATAAAGGAAGCTTAGTGAAATAACTTAAGAGACTCGTTTAGAGAGTTGGTTAGTGTATGAAGTTCAGCTCAAATAACAGTAGACACTTGGTGAGAAAATATTTTATTAGTGCTTTTGATATTTTTATGGATATTTTGTGGATATTTACTACTTAAAGAGAAAATATTTTTTGTTTCAAGCTTTGATAGATAATTAAGAAGAAAAGGAAAAAAATGAATCAAGTTTCACTTGATTTGGAGTTGAATTGGAAGAGTTATGAGCTTTTGAAAATCGACACAACAGATGTCATGTACTTTGAAGTCTAATAACTTTGATCGATAGTCAAACATTCTAACCAAGTTTGTTATGGAAGAAAGGATCCAAAGCCTATATGTTGGAGAAGAAGCATTAAGCCAATCCATTTGATGTCCAATAATTACTATGGTCCAATCCATGTCAACGTTGAGTTGAGCTTTCGAGAATTATGCCAAGTCCTATGCATGAATTCAAGTCTAGCCACTTAATTGGAAATGGGCAACAACAATTAATGAAGTGAAGGTCATATTCACATTAAAGTCAAAAGTCTAACAACTAATTCGAACTCCATGTCCATGACATATGAAGCTTTAATTTGAAAATATAAAATTTATGCCCTGCCTTACTAATTCATATACATTATACATCCGAAGTTGTGCTATTCTATAATTACTAGACTTTGCATCTTTATTTCCACCTATCCAAATTGAAGATTTATTTTATAAAGATATTTCAAGATATGCAAGAGATGTATTTTAAGATTCCATAATATATAAATAGATCACAAAGGCCTTGTAAACAATTAGCATTCATTCATAGAGCCAACTTCTTTTATGTTTATCGTAGCATGGTTTCTTTTAGTTTTCTTTAATTTTTTTTGTAAATAATTAGCAGTATCGATACTAATTACAAATGAAGAAGTTAACTCATGTAAAGATTGAAAGCTAAGGATTTTCTGATTTCTATGATAAAAAATAAGTCTTCTCTATCCTTTTCTTGATTTTTATTTATATGAATGTTTTTATTTCATTTGTGATTTATGTGCTTTATATAATCATAAATTAGTTTTCTTTGTAAGGATATTAGATTGATGGATATGTGATATTATTCGATTAGTATTTGAATCTTGGTATTCTTGTTATTTTTATCATTAAGCATATCTTTTATAATTTATGGAATACATATTAGATTGAGTTTAAAATTTGAGAAGAATAAAATTGATTCAATCGATTTCATGGTAAGATAACATTGGATTACAAATAAGACATTAGCGATAATGAATTGTAATTAGGTTAGGGTTTAGAACATAAATCGATTAATTGACTAAATAATCTTTTCTAGAAATAAGAAGACTTAGTTAATTAATTTGGCTAATTCACACTTCAAGAGTCAAGAGAAGATGATTCTATAACTCATTACTTCGATAACTTAAAAGAGAAGTCAAAGAAAATAATCTAAACGGGTCAAGGATTCTAGAGTCAATTATGGTATATTTAAATATCATGATTGTTAATGTCAATCTAAGATTCCAATTTGCTAGTTCATTGAATCTTTCAGGTGTTAACTTCCTATATTCTTTATGTTAATTAGAAGTAGATTTAATATTTTATATTAATTAGGAGTAGATTTACATTCTTTTACTTTAATATATTTTAGTTTGCCTAGATATAGGAAAGACTAATATAACTAAGAGATAGTCTTGACTCTTATGGGACTGACTTAGTCTTCACTAGTTTTATATTGCATACATAACCTAATATACTTGCTAGTATAAACACAATTTTATTTTAAAAGCAGTAGTTAGCGTATTAAAAACCTAGTATCACATAAACTTCTAGAACCTTAATCAAAGATTTCATGGTAAGCTAATACTTAATACATAGTTTATTAGACTTGCTTAAGTTAAGTCAAAACCATACTTAAAACATTAAAATAAACTCATCTACTTTATGTTTAGTCTAAATTAAAGTCCTCAAATTCAATATTTCAGATGAATGGAAGAGGATGAAACTAACGGGAAAGAGTGTTAAGCATTGTGCAACAAAGTAAGTAAGATCAATGCTTCATCATATTTGAAAGTATTATTTCAAAATATTCAAAAGCTCTAGTATGTATAGTTTGTAGTTATAATAGAGTTGATTGTGGGTATGTAGAACCTATATTTGAATATCATTTTGTTCTTGTGAGAGTTGAGCTTTATGTATTACTTATTTTGTTATTAGTACTTAGTTGAACTGTTTGAAATTAGTTAATCACCCTAAAAATAAACTAACTTCAACTCAATATAATTTTTAGCTTGACATGCATAGCAACTCATTAGGAAAATTATTAGGACTTTCAGGTCAAACACGAACATTTCGATGAGGATAATTGAAATGGTCATTTTCTTACCCTTAGTCAAATTAAGTGGTAAAAGAGAATGTCGTGGTAAAGTTAGGAACTATAATTTGATGGTAGTTTTAACAAAAGTTGTTTTTCATTACACAATCCCTAACTTAGTTTTGATTCATGTATAAGACATCAAACTCCTCAACTAGGGTTAAAGCAACCGTAATTTCTCCGACTTTACAATAAACCAAATAACGTTGTGTAATGGTATTTTTTTATACATACATTACAGCTAACTTGATTGAAAATCTTAATTACTCTATGCTAAATGCATACTTATGTCTCCATGCTACTTACTAAGTAAGTTGTAACTTTTTCCCTTATAGTTTGTTTTATAGGTTCTAAGTAAATTTATAAGCATAAGACCTAATTTTAAAAGAATAGAGAATGGAGGAGGATTAAGAAAAATTAGCTGAACTTTTAAGAAAACCACTAGGATCTCGTTAAATGGCCCTCTAGTTTTCAATTACTTATGTGTATACTAAGTTCTATAAACTTGTAAACTTTCACTAACTCTCTTTTAGACATGTTATCTTTTCATGCAAATAAAATGTTGAAATTTCTTAATGATTTCAAAGTTTTCTGCCCCTTAATGCAAACCAAACTTGATTCTTTTTGAAAGATTTAGCTATAGATTCATTTTTAACACTTATGTTAATGGATTATACTATATGTTTATATTGGACAGGTATTGAATTCGATACTTCAAAGTAGTTAAGTCGAGTATGCCTAATATAGACTAAGTCTATGATAGCAACTGTAAAGTTAGCTTATATTTTAGAATAGTTCACATGATAAGATTGTTGCGACTCCACCCTTTCAATACGTGACAACACACATTAGATTAAATCAAAATAGTTATTAAGTCTAAGCGATGAACATTATCAATAAGCACAATCAATTCGCAATTATCCTGTACCTAACTCAAAAGATTACTCAAACTTGGAAATGATCTCCTGACAATCTCTAAACATGATAAACAACTCAACTTGTTCTCAATCACTTAATCTAACATTATCTTGTATACCTAGCAGCCTAACTCTCTTCACCTTCAACTTACTTTACTAGAGGAAACTAGAATCAAGATGATAAAAGATTGTTAAAAAGTTGTTTTAATTGTTGAGACAAGTTTGAAAACATGGTTAAGAGGTTTAGGAACGAAAAACAAGGCCTAAGAACAACTAAAAAACAAGGGGAAAATATTATGTGATCACTTGAACACTTGGCGTCTAAATACTATAATGCGTGTTGTCTAACACTAACATTTTGGCAAGAAAACACCCCTAGCATTCAAGTACTACAAGCGAAAGCATTCAAATAGCGTATTGCAGTCTGTAGATATCTGCAGACTACAATGCATGATCATACCCCTAAAAAACCCCCCACTCCGAACCTGTTGGAAATCCACCTCCTTCAATAACTTTCTTAAGCCAAAAACTCATTTTACAACCCTTTAAAACACCCTTAAAGATCTAAAACCAATCATTAACACCCTAACACAATCCAATCCAACAACACTTTTAATTAATATACTCAAACCTAAAAAAATCAAGGGTTTTAGGAATAAAACTTATTGTAGGGACTCGAAACAACACACCACCTTCAAAATCTACACATCACAAACCACAAAAGAAAGCCTTCGATTCATTTCCCTCCTAGTTCTAGACAAATTTTTCAGACCAAAAACTAAATAAACTCCTTAAGAAAATATCTTCCCATAACTTACCTTGATTCTTTCTCCTTCAATCTTGCGAGAATAATTATAATTATTTTTCTTGAGAAGTTTTACACGGATACCCTATTCAAACTACACACACATGTGAGGGAGCATAAGGAGAAAAGAAGTTGCTAAGTGTGTTGGTTTGTTTAATATGATAGGTTTTTAGGACTCTGTGCAGTGCAAAATACCTCCGATTTCTCTTATTTATGACAAATCCTTCACTTTTTATCTTATTTAATTTATTTATTTTCACAAATTAGATTTACTAAATATACTAAACAAAGTATCTTCTTTTTAGTAAGAAAAATATGCCATGATGATAAAAGTCGACCACATGAACTAAAAACATTATATAAAGATTGATTATATATATGTATATATTAGGGTGGCACACAATTGATGTGCATTATATTTATATATATATATATATACACACATATACATATATATGTATTTACATGTGAAGAATTTTATAAAAGAAGGTACAAAAATAGTGGACCTATATCTTCTCACAAAACTATGAATCAAGTTAAGGCAGCTAATAAGCATTTTTCGATAATATGTTGTGTCAAAATATGTCGTGTATGTAAATGATATCGAAAATATGGACCGATAATCGTTTTGTATTATTTTTAATAATTTAAAAGAACATTTTCGTTTTTGCGGGATATGAAACTGCGTCGCATTGACTATTGACTGAAACTCGAGTATTCACCTGACACACGACAAAATTCCAGACGACATCGGTCGTGAGAGAAACTTGTTCCGCAAGTACAGGTAAAGCAATAATTATGTCAAGCCCCATATGGTAATTCTAGCTAACGCTTGAACAGGCCACATTGCGCATAGAATAAGTGTCGGCTTTTTTTTTTTTCCTTATAAAAATGAATTATACTGAAAAATATCCCTTGAACTTACTAAATATTACTTGATTTGTTTTGCTGTAATAATAATTCACTTACAAGTTAATTTTTTTTGAAGAGTAACCATAATTTCTTATTGCATTTTAGGCCTGTAATATAAGTCCTATAGGAATCTCTACAATATAAAATATTATATATTCATTTGTTGCTCAAATTTATGAATAGTAATCAAAATCAAAAGTAACAAAATAATAATTTTATTCCTTTTTTAGCAATAACTATTACAGTATTCTTATTCCATAAAGTAAACTCAACAAAAATCAAGGTTAAATTTTAGACGGAATATTAACAATCTCACGATCATGTTTTAGGAATCATTATATTTTCCCCGTTCCGAAAACTATCACTTTTGATCATTGATATTTATCTGGTAACCAGTACAAAATCAATTTTTCTTCTCCTTGTCACACGTACGAGAGCATAACGTAACATTCAATGTTGACCGATCAAATTCCTAATTTTCAACGCATTTTCTCCTTGCAAATACATATACACACCTCCAAAAATAGATTAAAAGTAAGAAACTAAAACAGCGAAATTACATAAATATAGTGCGCTTTTATTGCAAGCCTTCTCCTTCACTATTTATAGATAGACAGACCGCTCGCAATGGTCCACACGCACTAAACCTCTAAAACCCTAGCAAAATCCTCCAATCACAAATCTTACAAGATTCTTGCATTCCTACTTTCTTGTGCCACAAGTAAATGCTTGCTCCTACCATGATGATCGCCATGACTCGTCACCACAGCGCCAGGACGCTGGCTGAGGCCAGCCACCGGTTTTTCACCACTGCTACCATCACACGCGCCCTCACGAGTGAAGCTGCTGCCTCTTCCATAATGCGAGCGGGCAGATCCGCCGCAATGGTTTCTTGGATGAGGGGTCCGGCGGTTGCTGGTGTCCGCTGTGAGAGTACGCTTGCTCTTGGAAAAGACGAGGAGGTATCCCGCCAAGAGAAGGAGGCGACGGCGAATATGCCAGCTGGAGGAAGTGGTGAGAATAAGGTAGCCAGTTACTGGGGTATTGCTCCTTCGAAGGTCACCAAACCGGACGGTACCGAGTGGAAATGGAGTTGCTTCAGGGTAAGGTTTTTTTTTTTTTTTTTTAATTTCTTTATTTGGAAAATGTTCACGTGTATTGTTATTTGTTTATTTATATACGGGATTATTGATGTTATAAGAGAAATTATTTCTGTATTTTCATGATACATATTTTTGGTTGATATTAAATTTTACTGAAAATATAGAGATATGACGTGATTTTTTCAGCCATGGGATACGTACAAGGCAAACACGTCGATAGATCTTGGAAAGCATCACGCTCCATCGACGTTCTTGGACAAGATGGCTTATTGGACCGTTAAAGCTTTGAGATACCCCACTGACTTATTTTTCCAGGTATATATGCTTCCTTTTTATTTTAATCTTTATCTTTATTTTTGTTTTTTCCATCTATGGCTGTTTGATTTACTTTGTGGTTAATTGCACTATGCTATTCCAATTCGTGTTATTAAACGATACTGTGCACATAATTACACCGCACCCCTATTACGTGCGGAATGAAAAAGAAAAAGATAAATATCCAAAAAGAACCAATGCATCTGAAAAACGGGACTGTTTGTAAAATGGAAGAAAAAAAAAAAAAGAACGTAAAAATAGCAAAAAGAATGTAAAAATCATGAAAGAACAATGAAAATGCAATAATAAATATTTATGGTGTTGTCTAGTGTGGATTGAAGTAATATAGGATGGTGGATGGTTTTGATTTAGTAAACACTCTATCAAAATTTTTTTCTTTTTTGAAATATTACATCTTTATATTGGTGTAAATACACTATTAAGCCTTTTTTTTTTCCTAGGTTCAATATTTATTATATTGTATTTTTGTATAATATTAACGGTGTGTGGGGAAAGTAAAAGAAAAAATAGCAAAAAAAAAATATCGAAAATAACATTCTTGATAATTTTTTATTTTAGTTCAATCAAAGAGGCACTTTTGGTTTAATCTTGGTATTTCGATGTTCAAATTCTTGGGTTGAACCTAAATTCCCTTTTCATGCAAAAATTGCCTCTTGATGATTTTCGATTTTAGTTTAATTTAAGAGGGGATTTTGAGTATCGTATTTTTTTTTTAAATATTATTCTATTTTTCAGGATTTTATTTTATTGCTTTTTTTTTTTTTCTCCTTCCCCCGGTCTTTGTGTAACTTCATTTGTCGATTTAAATAGGTTTGGTTGATGGTCAAAAGAAAAAGCTTTGGTTGACATCTGTCAATGTGGCCTTTGGTCTTGTTTGAATGATGTAACCAAGAAAAGTTATTTATTTATTTTTCTCTGTGGTTGGTGGGGTTAGTTGGGGACGGGGGAGGGCGCTCCAGAGATGGTTGGTGGTAAGAAATCGTGGGCCGGAGGCTAAACAACTCCCTTCATTAACAATGCTATGATTGCTTTGCAAACAAGGTTTTCTTATTTTAGGGTTCAACTTCCGAAAATATATCCATAATTTTCTATCCCCCCACGTTCTCTTCCATAAATCCCAACACGAGGTTATTTAAGTAATACCTGTATGTTTTTATCGAAATGAAAATATTATAAATATGAGATTATAACTAATGCAAATTGATACCAAATAATAATAATAATAATTCTTGGGATGTATGTTTTCAAATTTCAGTATAAATATGTTTTTACTGGTGTCTCTAGGGATGTTACTGGATTGATATCATGGATCTTCCTTGATCAGTTCTCCTTTGCTTAAATTGACATAATAATGTCCTCTTGACAAAGATATTGATGCAAACATGTTTTGTCTCAAAACAGAAAAGATATGGATGTCGTGCTATGATGCTAGAAACCGTGGCAGCAGTCCCTGGCATGGTTGGAGGAATGCTCTTGCACTGCAAATCACTCAGGCGATTTGAGCACAGCGGAGGTTGGATCAAAGCCTTGCTGGAAGAAGCCGAGAACGAACGTATGCACCTCATGACTTTCATGGAGGTATCACAGCCAAGGTGGTACGAGCGTGCTCTTGTCTTTGCTGTGCAGGGTGTTTTCTTCAATGCTTATTTCCTTGGCTACCTCATCTCCCCCAAGTTTGCTCACCGGATGGTTGGGTACCTTGAAGAGGAAGCTATTTATTCCTACACCGAGTTCCTTAAGCAATTGGACAATGGCAACATTGAGAATGTTCCTGCACCTGCTATTGCCATTGATTACTGGCAGCTGCCTCCAAATGCTACTCTTCGAGATGTTGTTATGGTGGTGAGAGCAGATGAAGCACACCATCGTGATGTGAACCACTTTGCATCAGTTAGGATTTTTTCTGTTTTGTAGCTGTTTGGTGCTTTGTTTGATTATTTGTCTCATTGTTGGCTTGTAATTTGGTTAATTGCAGGATATTCATTACCAAGGGCACGAGTTGAGGGAAGCTCCTGCTCCACTGGGTTACCACTGAAAACTGAAGCCAGCATTTTGTGGAGAGAACAGAACTACATACAATGAAAATGTTACTTTTCCTTTTGAATAATTGAATTTCAAGGTGATTGCAGAGTCATATGTATATTAATATCTTCATGGTGAATACATTGAATTCAAGAGTGGCAATGTTGTTATAACTGATCAGTCCGGTGAAATCTATCGATGCCTTTGGATTTACAATTTGATGTGGTTTGATAATGATTTTGTGCAACTTTTCAATTGGCAGATAAGGATAATTTTGAGACATAAATGAGGTATCAATCTTTTTCTTGGGGAATTATTTGTGTCTAATCCTCTGAAAGCGGCATCCACGAACTAGAAAAGAGGAGGCTGCTTTCACAAGGATGATGATAGCTGTTGCAGATATGGAATTAACAACAACTCTTGAGTTCAGATGTCCCACTCACCAAATACTCATTGGTGAGTGCCTCACTGAACTCTGCCTTTTGTTTTTGTGCTTCTTACTCATATTATAATGTGCTTGACGATTTTCCATGCTATCAACTCTAAACAACAGTTGGCTAGTGAACATACAGACACGGCTAAGGTTAATAAATCAATTTTGGTCAATTGATGCAAGCACTGTCCACTGTTTGATCTTTTGCATCATTAAAATGGTCATTGTAGAATTGTTTGGCTAGATGATGAAAACCAAGCTGTAAGAGAAAGCACCAACAGTAAGGACTTGAGTCATTATGATTTGATACATTCAGTGCCAAGAGGCTTACAAACAGTCATTAGACATGGATATTGTGGGATGTGAATGCATTTTTCATACAGGAAATCTGATCTTATGTGAAGCATTGTCAATGAAATACAGCCTTTTTTTACTGCTTCAGACCATGGAAGTCACAGGAGGGATAAAACACAGGAAATAAACAAGAACCAGTTTTAAGTATATGGTCCGCATGTTTTGTTAGTGGTAGCCCAGCCCATTCTTGAGAAATATGGAAAGCGCACATTGGCTGCATGCAGCAGGAATGTCCCTGATGATTATTTGGTCAGCAAGCAGGAGGATCAACTGAGGGGGTAGACTAAGTTATGAGATAAACTTGTCTCTATCAGCTTATCTGATTGTATTTTAAATTAGATGGTACACTGCTACTTATCCTTGAAGCTGGAAGATGGAACGAATAATATTTTTCGGTAAACATATTGATGATAGAGCGATCCCATCTTACTGATGAGAAAACCAAAGCAGTCTGCATATGGAAATCAAACAGAACTAACACCTGCATTTGGAAGAGGGATGTCCTGGCCTTGGTTATTTCAATGTTTCAGAATCTGGGATAACATCTTTGCCCAGTTCTAGCATTAGGAATGTAATCCATGTTATAAAATGGATTCAGCGACCAGGAGATAATACTAGCTGTATTTTCTGAATGATGTATTTGAGAAAAATGATCATCTAAAGCAATTACCAGGAAGTGGAGTCCTGTCCATCCTTGGGCGGCAACACATAGAGCAAGAGTTTGAACGAGAGACAGTAACCAGGGGCTTCGTTCAGAGAGGCTTCAAGCAGATGGTGCAAGCACGCATTTAAGTATTGGGGAATAAGTATACCTGCAGCTGAAAGGTAGCACTACTCCTCGTCTAAGAAATCACCAATTCGTTGGAGATACAGATACAGTTCAATTTAAAATAAACTAATGTTGATGTTAAATGAGTTGATGGGAATGTGGTCATGTTTGTAACGGTATCCGCTAGCTCTTTCTGCATATGCCATCTGAAAAAGATTCACCAGCTCTAATGTGTAGCTTCTAAAATTTTCATAGGACTTGAGAAAAAGCGTCTTTCAAGCCTAGTCTTCAAAGATGATGTCATCTTTCGGTAGCTAATAACAAAAACATCTCAGAGAGAACAGCAATTCCATTCCTTTCTTATTCCTAATGTATCTTCTAATACTTTGTTCGCATGGTTCTCAAGCCTTGCAATTGCAATTCCTAAGAATCCTAATTCCTTGAAGACTCTTAACATACTCATTCCTAAAGTCAGCTTATGAATCATAATTCCTTGCTCATTTCCATTTTCATTCCCAAAATATCCACATCCAAAAAGTAACAATAACCCGCTGTCTGCTCTACCATCATCCCACCACCACCATTAACACAGCATTACAGCAATTCTCTTCTTCAACCGCTCCACAACACTACTGATCTCTAGCCACAAGCACAACCCACCGAAATATCCTACTACGATAAACACGACCACTTTTCTTTGCTAGAACCCTTCAACACCGTGGAAAAACAACACAAAATCACCTCCAAGGCACCCTAAGATAGCAACCAAACCACCACCATTCATAGATCAACACCACGACCACCTTCGATGATCTTCACAGATGGAATAGTGAGAGAAACACAATGTAGAGAAACGTCTTCACAAATGGTTGAAACGGCTGAAATCAAACGGGGAAGTGAAATTCTCCTTGGAGATGTCCTCGCCTTTGGTGCCAAAGAGAGTGATCATCAGGGATAGGGGATAGGACAGAAGAGTAAGAGATTTGGTCTGATTATGGTTTTATTTGAGCGTGTGTGGTTTTCCTTTTTTTAACCAATGAGATCTCTGTTTAAAGAGAGAGAATAGCATTGAGAAAAAAGATGGAAGAAGAATAAGAAGGAATAGTACGGGCAAAATGGTCTTTTTAAGTCTACTACATATTTATTCCTCATAGGCTTTTTTTTTTTTTTAACCATTATTCACTTCAACAAACTGAACACGCCAGAAATCCTTTTTCTTTTTTAAGCTTTTTATGATTTGCCAGTCCAGCGCCCTGACCGGTCCTTGACAGTTTTGCAGCTCCTGAAATTGACCTTATCCATTCACTGGTAGGGTCTCTGTGATTAGCTAGATGATGGTTGCAATTGCAGCTTAAGTAAAAATGATTATGCAAAGGAAACATAAAACAATCCTTAACCAAGCAGCAAAATATATGGATAAGTGTCTTTGAACATTACTAATGTATATACTACACCGCTGAAGTAGATCATATCCTGGGGTAAGCAGCTCATCATATGCAAAAGGTCGGCTGGTTAAAACAAAGATGTCATGTATCATATGGCTGTAAATATTTATAACAGGATGTGGACAAATGGAAGATACCAATACTCTCAAGAACCAAAGCATGAGCAGGATGCTTTTCCTGTTTAAGATTCTTCCATTGCTACAGGTAAAAGGTTGCAAATATTTATGCAAAAGGTCCGACCGGTTAAAACAAGATGTTACATATTATATGGTCGTAAATATTTGTAACAGGACGTGGACAAATAGAAGATACCAATACTCTTAAGATCCAAAGCATGAGCAGGATGCTTTTCGTGTTTAAGATTCCTCCATTGCTAGAGCCTCTATTCTCGAGATAGATGGATCAGCTGAGTCGTCTCACCTCATACTCATGAGATATCTTCAATGGCGATTCTTTCGAGATAGGCCTCTCTTCAGACCAAAGCTCCAAATTGACTGTTCCGGTACCCCAATGGATGAGACACTTGTAGACCATATGAGCATCAAATCGATTCACCAATCCGAGTCCAAGGCATTTATCACAGAGTATCCATTCCCCTGGAAATGAATTGGAAAAATTTTACGTAAAGCAACTCCAATAAGAACATCTGTTACTTCTTTTAAGGGATGGTTTGTTAATCCAAGAGACCAAAGGCAGCTGATATTACGCCATTCATTTTTCTGGACAAATAATTGTGGTCAATGGTTAAATTATCCTCCATAAAGAGGGATGTGAGACATGTCTACCGAATCTTAAAAAAAAAATTTTACACAAATAGGAATCACATAAAGTTAATTACATTAATACCGATGCTAAATCGCATTTAAGAGATATGACATTCATCAATTACATAGATCTTGCATGTGCAAGCTGCTTGATTACAAAATTAGTACCAAGCCTTTGTCACATGTGTAACATGCGAGATTTTGGGGCATTTAAAATTTAAATGATTTTGCACATCTTACAAAACAAGAATAGCATGTTACAAATGCTATGTTGGGTTGGTATGTGTGTAATTTTTTTTTTTTTGTATGTAATTTTTATCTAGTTGGATCAATAAACATACAAAAACATCACATATGGAGCTACAAGAAGTTCAACACAACTGCAACCTCTAAGTTCACATCAGTGTCGTAGGAGAAAAGTGAATTTCCCCTGGTCAATATCGTGTACACCGAGGAAAAAAGTAAGTAAAATGGGTGTGTTAATATCACTTTAGGTTAATAAATATTGCACCCCTAAAAATATCATGTTAAATCCAATTAAGGATCTCAAATATATAACATTATTTTCAATATATTCTGGAACATATGTAATATAATTTACTTATGTAACAAGTTATCAAACTATTAGGCAGAGCAGTTGTGAATGAAATGTTGATTAACTAAGCATTAGGGAGAAAAAAAAAAAAACAGCACCACCATCAACACTACTTAGTAAAAAAGCAATTTAAAAAAAAAAAAATATGAAGAAGTTCTGCCATAGTGGAAAAAGATTACCATTAGGGAGAAGATTGCCTTCATAGATCTGTTCCCCATATTCAGGCCAAACTTCATGCTTAGAACCATCAATGGATGTGAAGGAGATGAAAGTTTCTGTTGGATGAAGAAGGGAGAATGTAGGATGTACTCTTAAACAGACCAACCTACACAAAATGGACTCTATAAATATGCAAGCTTTATGCAATATACAAGTGAAGGGGAAGAGAAATGGAGCTAGAAGCTGTACAAAAGTCCCCAAAGCGAAACCCCCTACAATCAGTTCGTTCAACATGTTTAATTCAATTGCCACCACAAAGAAGGTGCAACTGCACAACTTTCTTGTGGCTAGTTCTTTTTATCCAGTTCACCAAGATTGAACAGAAAAATATATTTCAAAGCCAAGTAGTTTGATGTGTGATATTATAACTACCTTACAAGGTTAAAGTCTCCCCTTCATAATTCATGTTTACTTATGTGTCAGAAAGGATTGATCAACTACAAACTCTTGAACTGGCTTTTGGTTTAACAAAACTGTTGCTGCTCACTGAATGCTTTTGTAGCTATTTCAAGTGATATGATTCTTGCTAATTGTCACATCTGCTTTTTAATAATTTCTGCTTCTGTACTTTTAACAGTTGCAAATTTGAACACTTTCAGCAGCTGCTTATTCAGTTAATGCCTTTTTTGCTAACCTTGAATATCCACCTGAACCAGCACCAACTTTCCTGGCTATAATGCCAGATTCAATTCGAAGGATCTTTGAATTATCCTTTGGGATTAATATTTGTCGTTGAAGAACCAATCCACCACCAATTTCACCATCCATCATGAGCAATTCATCCTCTCCTGCATGCCCAAATTTCCGCCTACAGAATGAATGAGAAAATCAGAAGAAATTAAAATAAAACATGCTTTTCTTTCATTTTTAGGCACATAAGCAGACCTAAACTTAGGACTTTAGTTTTGGGTTTTAATTGTAATTTGTCAATGTATAGTAGAGAATCATGTTTTTTAAGTAAAGGACCAAGTTATGATAATTAATTCTTATATTGAGTCTAATGGGAGAAGTTCCAGAGAGCAGTCCAGATTGTTACAACAACCAAAATTGGGGACAAAGCCTCAAACTGGATGTGAATCCCCACCTACGAGCTCAAAAACCATGTGGCTGTCAAGACCTGAATCAGCAACATCATCTATCCACATAACCCATGCACAGCCTAGTCCCAAGGATGGAAAACATCCATGTGTCCTCACAAGAGACATGAGCACAACCAGGCCCCAGTATTTAAGCCAGTTTTTCCACCACTTCCTCCCAGACTTGTCATGAAATTAGCAAGCATAAGCGAGTTTCTTTTGGCCAACCAAAACATAAATGTTTCATTCTCCAATCTCCTTCACCATGGGTCCTTTTGAAGGCCAATCATCATTCCGAAGAGAAATCCTATTTCCATCACCTACGTTTCATTTAACAGCTCCCTTACATTACTTCTGGCTTGCAGAAATATTCAATAAAACCAAGAAGCATTAGATGGAACTTTTATTTGGCAAAAAAATTTTTCCCATTAACACTTCAAAGTGCACCCATTTTGGCCAAAAGAGAGCCCAAAATACCTGAACAAAATGTCCATGTATGCTTTAGTTGGGCAGCTTCATTCCAATCAAACAAATCTAGGATGCCCAAGCCTCCCCCATTTTGTTGTCCACATAACTCTTCCCAGGCTACGTTTTTTGGGTAAGGTGAGTTAATTGTTTTTACAATGATTAGTACAAAAAAAGGAGCACCCTGAAAATCTATAAAACTAAGAATCAATAACAAAAGGATGCCAAGATTGATAAAATGGCCCACAAAGATCTATGGTGCTCCTAGAGGAAGAAAAGCCACTATAACAAAGGAAAAGAACAATATAAATAGCTCAGGTTTTCCAAGCTCCCTTTGCTTCAGCTCAACTCTCATTGTTTCCATTTCAAAAAAATTGCTTGAATTTCACAGTTATCTCCTTGAAGATTTTTTTCAGTAGGTTAGAGATAGAGGCCCTATAAACTTGCATAGGACACTTTATCAGCGGGACTCCACTAGCATAGGAAGTTTTTTATCCTTTCACCAGAATCTCTATGCCATAAAACACCACATGTAATTTCATCTACTCAGGGAGGAAGATTGGCTCCTGTCTCTAATTGGCTTTCCCTAGACATGCTCTTAACTCTTTCAGCCATGCACTCACCCCCTCTCCAGCTAGTTCAACAAATCTTTTTTGATGGAGGGCTCACAACTTCCCATACTAGGCAACATGAGCGGGACGGAAGGATCAGGGAGCTGATAAATTCATTGGATATATTTATAGATTTCATGTTTACCACTGTCATATGGTGTTGCAATTAGAGATAGGTCAGGGGACAGTCGTTATGGACCAACTATCTCAAGAAATCTAATTGCTTTAAGGCTGAAAACCTATCATATAAGTATGGCCTTAGTTTAAACATCTTATTGGAGTTTATGCATCTTTTACATGTCATCTCAAAAGCTTTCATGCATTGATTTATTTATTTAATTTTGCAACCACATTATGTTTTATGGGAAAGAGGGAAATAAACCTTCTTCATTATAATGGGAGAGCAGTGATTATGATATTAGGCTACAAGAAATCTAATTGCTTTAAGGCTGAAAACCTATCATATAAGTATGGCCTTAGTTTAAACATCTTATTGGAGTTTATGCATCTTTTACATGTCATCTCAAAAGCTTTCATGCATTGATTTATTTATTTAATTTTGCAACCACATTATGTTTTATGGGAAAGAGGGAAATAAACCTTCTTCATTATAATGGGAGAGCAGTGATTATGCTACTAGGCTACAAGAGTCCAGCCCATTTTGGATTAGTTACACTGCTCAAAAAACACAATGTAACACAACATGATACAACTTTGGAGAAGTTGTAACCTTTAAATTTTACCTATGTACATGTACATTTTTTGTGAACATGTTGACAAATGATAAATCACACATTATAGATGCGGTCCATGAGGCATGACTTGATGCAAAAGGAAACAACTCTTGGAGAAGTTGCAATTTTCAAATAATGTCAACATTACAGACAATTTATACCTTAATTACATTTTGGATTGCTTATGATTATAAATAATTTATTACACCAACTGGCACATTGACATGCAGTCTAGTTAAATATTAGCAAACCTCATGCATCAACAAAAAGGGATTTGACTTAACAATGTCTATTAGGGAAACTCCTCAGTGCTCATATAATTCAAAAAAGCCTATACTTTATGCAGTACAAGGAACCCGCTAGCTCTGCCTTCATGTTACTTAAAAGGTGTAATCCTAAAACCTGAAGTTTTTATCTTATCCTTTGTGGTAATAGTCTTGGATATTAAATCCAAACATGATATGTTAGTCCATATTGTTGTCAGCAAATATAAGGCCATCCTTTCTTAAATTTTGACATACAAGTGATATGCTGATAAAGGGAAAAATGCCGGTACTATGACAAAGCAAAAGATAGGAAATTTACTCTGTTACAGTATAATCCTCAGAACATCCAGCTGACCTATATTCTCTCCCACTATATTCTTCATACCCATTAAAATCAATCCTGCTACGCAGCCATTGAGTTCCTGTGATGTCGAGAAAAAAAGATAAAGCTTAAATATTGAACCATGAGAATATCAGTATGTCCTAATACTATAGTATTATGCTGAGAAACTAAATCAGTCAAGGACTTTGTAAGAAATTGTTTATGAAGTTATCTGAAAATGCATTTTCTTCACCTTTGACAGTAGAATGAGTGAAAGACTACAATTAGAAGCTACTATAATTTATATTATATGTACTTTCTTCATCCTTAATTCCAAAATGGGCAAAAGATCACACAGAAGTTACCACAATATATACTAAATGCACCTTCTTCACCTCTAAATGGGCACAAGACTGCAAAGAAGTTGGCCAAGCTTTGTGATGCTCCAAAATAGCAGACATAATGGTGGTACGAAAAGTTTTTTGAATCCTGTATATCTTATATCAATTATTAGTATTAGACAAGTACACCTATCAATTTAATATAGTGGATGTGAGTCCAAGTCGATCCCTCAAAAACTTCAAGTACTAATATTAACCTTAACTTTATTATCTAACCGAAAAATTATAAAGGTTTGAATTAATTAAAAATAGTAAAATTAACAAACTAACCTAATTATAAAACTTGATTAAATAATTTAGAAAGCAATAAAACTAAGAATGACTTCAGGAAGGTAATAACGTATATAGGAATTATTTCTCCTACTATTTAACATGTCACCGCTTAAAATATATTCAATTTAATTTCTATTATTCTTGATTAGAAGGATTCACTATTAAAGTTAATACCTTTCTCAAGGCTATTAACTCTAATCTTAAATTATTTATTAGAATCTCTTTACTTAATAATATAATTTAGATTCGCATTAATATATAATAAATGTCCACACAAAAGAATAATTTTCTGAAAAAAACATATAATTTATCTCTAAATATATATGTAATTCTCTCTAATTATGTCAAAATTTTATTATACATGTCTCAATTATCACACATAATATCATATGTTAATACTCTAGAAACATCAATTAATAATTAAATAACATATTCGAATCAAGAAAAGATAGAAACTTTATTAAAAATTGTAAATCCACCCAATTGTCATATGAAACCCTAGGTTTCATAATCCTAAATATACGAATTCTAAGCTATCATAATGAAACTAAAAACGAATTCCAACAAAATTAATAAATCAAACATAAAAAACCCTTTTATTGATGATGAATCTCTTCAATCTTGAATTTGGATGTTATTTTCGCCTTTTTTCTCTCTTTCTCCTCAAATCTTTTCTCTTTTGAATGTCTCATCCCTTATGCGAAACCCTAATATATCCTTTTATAATGTATTGAAAGATTTCCATTTTGATCACCAGACACGGCCTGAGATACGGTCGTGTTCCCAAGTCGTATAACTTTCTGACTTCAGCATATTTTCCTGAATGAACACAACCTGGGACATAACTCATTCATTTGAACTCCGAATTGAGTAAAACTTTATTCCTTTTCTTCGTTTTCGATTCAAGAACGCGTTTAAACCTTGAAATCAAATTTTTACTCAATTAAATAGCAACTTCTTTAAAAAAAACAAAAAATGTAAGGAAAATACTATAAAATCACCATGTAAAATGTATTTAAAATAAGAGTTATCAGTTATTAAAGATATCGCTAATGTATTTTAATCATTTCATTTGAATATTTCTAGCTACCAATGCTGGCAATGGTATCATATAATTGTTTCTATGTCCCCTACCATTTTCGATATAAGTTATTGGAGGATATTATGAAAAGTTACCTCTCTCAGATATCAAAGTATGGATAGTTAATATTTGATAAGCTCTTTTCAAGAACTATAGCCAAAAAGCTCGTTCTTAAAAGCTCTTTCCAAATAGGAAGATAATTTTAAATACCAAGACCTAGTTAATTTAAATTCCTTGAATTATTGTGGGCTAGGCTCTTTTCAAGGAAGTGATCCAATAACACAAAAATCATATGCTACCAATCAACTAAGGATAATGAATGTTTTCCTCACCTAATACATTTATGCCGTTGTTAAGTCCTTTTTGCAGGTCTACTAAAACTCGAGTCTTTTACTAGAGTGTGAATATTCTCTCAATTTCTACCCCCATATCAAACAGGAAGAGTTTGTAATGGCTCTAACATGGGAGATGTTTGAGTTTGGAACTCATTTATGGAGAAATACTATAGTATGTTAATAATATTGGAAAGACCCTTCCCTTTCTAGTACTGGAGAATATTGCCCATGTGATATGAGATCATTTGATATACTTAAAATTTTGAGAAATAAAAGAGGAAATAAAGGTCAAGTAATGAAGGTCTTTGATACATCGGTCTTTGCTAGTTGATACTTTATTCTTTAACGTTGAGAAATGGGGAAAGACAGAGCATTGCTCGGGTATATGTAAAGATGCAAGCTAATAGTGATTTTATATACTCAATCTTGCTTCAATATTTTAATTGTAGAAAGGTTCCTTTAAAAGTTGAATACCAATAGAAGCCCTTTAGGTGCTCTTACTATAAGACCTTTGGTCATGATGTATATGGGGGTGCTTTGAAGGAAGTTAGCCCTTCACCCCTATAGTTAGTCCTAATGTTACGATCCCAAGTTTGGGATTTAGTCACAAATTGATGTATAAGCATGTCGTTAGCTATGATTAGTTTGTTCTTGTTAGTATTCCGACCTTTCTTATTCCTACTTATTTATGTAAATGACATCATTTTTACTGGCAATAATCCTCATCTCATCAAACACCATTTTTTTCTTCTCCGACAGCTATTTGTTGTGAAGGATTTTAGGGATCTCAAGTGTATCAAGGATCATCATACATTCTAAGGTCTACACAAGAGCTAGTCTCACTTTGTCCACAATCTCCTTAAAGGCCATCACATGCATCTCTCAAAACCATTTAAAACGCCAATGCTCTCCTAGTCACCTTACCACGTATGGAATCCCCTTACTCTCCAATCCCATTACCTATAGAGAAATTGTTAGGCACTAACAACTCACTATTACTAAACCAAACATCAACTTTGTTATTAATTAGCTAAGTCAATATATGCATCTTCCCAATACTGATCATATGTAGGTAATCAAGCGAATTCTTCAATATTTAGATGGCACTATGTCACTAGGCCTCCCTATGGTACACAAGTCTTATATATCATTAACAACCTATATTGATGTAAATTGGATTGGCTGTCTAGACACTCATCGATCTATCATAAGGTATGCTATCTTTCTTGGTCATATCATCTCTTTACATTCTAAGAAGCTCTCTAAAAACTCAATAGAAGTTGTATATAGAGCTATTGCTTATGTTGTCATTGAGTCCACTTAGATATATCACCTTATTCATGAGCTAAAAGTCCCTGTCTAGTGCCCTAAATTCTCTGCTGTAACAACCTTGATGCTATTTACATGATTGAAAATCCCATTCATCGTAATTGTACAAAACACTTTGATATTCATTATCACTTAGTGCACAAGCAGGTTGCCATTTGTTAGGTTTTAGTATAATACGTACCTACTCATCGTTAGCATGGAAATGTTCTCACCAAGAATCTCCCCACTATTGCTTTTGTTGATCATAGTACTAATCTGATGCTAACAACAGTATCGTAAGATTGAAAGGATGTATTACTATGTAAATAATACTTAGTTCACTCTAAGGGGATAATATAGTCTTTTTATATCTTAGGGTTTGTGTTTATATGTATGTATTCTACAAACATTATTGTATAATACATTATCATCAATATACAAAATACCATGTACATTGGCTTAGTGGTTGTTTTCTATCACCCTAATGGTGTTTTGACTATTTTAAGACTAGTTGCTAGAGTGCTTTTTCTGCTTTTGTTTCTGTAGTCAGTACTCCTTATTAATGAAGACCATTAAAAAAATAAAAAATGAAAAAAAAAAAAGAAAGAAAGAAAGCAAGCAAGCAGAAGAAACCACCTCATAGATGCAAAGGCTTGTAGGCAATTGAAAAACATGCATTCAAAACAAATTTGGAAACATTAAGATGAATGCACAGCCATATAGCATGCATTAAAAAATAAAACCTCTCCTTTTGAAGTGCTTTTATATGTGTATTGGAATTACTAGCACAAAAGGGACAAAAATATATGCTAATTATTCCACTATTCCCCAGTATATGAATGCCATTGGAGATATTGATAGACAGTTATCCTACCAGAAGGAATGTGCTTCATTGAAATAATTCGCCCCCCAATCCAAGGCACCACTTTAGCCATCCAATCTCCACTTTTCAATTCAATAGGAGTCCTTGATAGTTCTTTTCCTCTATGGCTTGAAACCTCTTCCACATCTGGAATTGGCTTACAACTCTCTATATAGCAAATTTGAAGTAGTCATAATAAACAAATCATTTAGCATTTTATATATAAGAAAATTTACCAAATGATTGATCCACAAGTTTACTAAAGAAATATTAAAATCCATATGAAGAAAGGCATGGCCTCCATATTAGGAGAAATTCTATAGCCCTCTAAATGCATGTCAACTTAAGATGAAAAGTAGATTGATTTCCTATTTATCTTGATTTTGTTTCTTTCTTGTATATGTTTGTTGGATGCGACTAGTAATGATGCTAAGAGGAAGAGGGGCATTGATGGCCTATTGAGTATCATTTCACATATCATTCATTCAGTTCAAATTAGAGATACTAATTGTAGGTTATGCAGACTGCAAGTGAGAGATCACTTCTTCAAACACCTACACTAAAGGGGTGAGGGCCAACAATGTCAGGAGCCATTAGCAGACTTAACACTACCAGTCAAAACAAAATTTTTAAACAATGCTAAGTGAGGTCCATGAAAGAGAATATTAGTTGTGGCCTGTGATTAAGTATATTTTTGTGCAAGAAAATCTTAAATCATCTAGTACTTACTGAGATTTTACCAACTAATTGTTTCTATGGTGTGGACTCAGTACTTAGTTTAGTCAATTTCTTAATGATTTAATTATGATGAAACATCCCTTAAACAGATAAAAGCTGTTGTGCACATATTATTTATGTGTACTGTAAATAGTATGACTAAAAAAATTGCAAGTACATAAAAACAGGTTTAGATGATTGAACAAATATGACTGCTGATCGAGACACAATTGCTGTAGCTTCTAATAAATATTTACCTAATCGGGCCCTATATTTTTGCTCACTTGCAGATATTAGTTCGTTTACTTCATGATCTGTTGGCATTGTAATTTGCAAAACCTCACCATCCATGCCCCATGTATCAACCTATGGGTAAAATTATAACAGTGAAAATAAATCATCAAGTGCATAGAAGATTATGAGTATATGCATCATTGCTCCAAAAAAGAGTCTACCATTGCGCCCCCTCCAAGCAACAAGAAGACATGCACACGGCGTTTCGGCCTCTCCCACAAACCCTCTTCTTTTGACACTTTCACTGTAACCAAAGAAGGCTTGTGTTCAGCAACATAGTGTGTTAAAAGGTATTCCCCCTCCTTATAACCATATCCATCGCCATCATCTTCAAAAAGCAGACCCTTCGCATTACCTGTGAAGAATAACCTAATTTGAGGACCTCCTTTATATTAAGGATAAGAAAGCTATCAAAACAAATTGCAAGTCTGCGATTCAGTTGCTATGTCATGAATGTTCTTTAATACAATTATGGTTAAAAACTTAAAGTTTATTAGTCATTACCATGCCATATAATTGACCATATCTCATTTCCATGTTCAAGTTTTGTCCCTACAACTCATGTTGCAATTGCAATTTCTTCAAGAGTCATCAAATATTGAAGACAGAGATTTCGATGCACTAAAAATCCCAATACTGTATAGTATTAAATCTTTCGAAAATGTTAATTTAGTCCAGAACTTTTTCAAAAGGTCCTTTCTCAGTCCCTTTTGCCGACATGGCTGGCATAATGCTTATCTAGCATGCATATGTCTACCAGTTGCATAAAACCCACATCATTCAGATGGCCAAACATGTTAGGACTAGGACTATTAGATTACCTTAGTCTGTTAATGATTATAATGACCCTCATGCATTTGAAGGAATAATGAGTCATTACACTATATATTAAAGGAGCCCTGGTGAAGTTCCTTGCACTAGTAAGTCCTAACATTGTTATAGACCGAATGTTTCGAATGCACTAATTTAGTAGGGAACATTTTAAAAGGTGCTTTCTCAGTCCCTTTTTCTGACGTGGCATACTGCTTGTCTAGACATGCACATGTCTACCAATTACACAAAACCTACATGATTCAAATGGCCAAATATGTTGGAACTACTAGATAACCTTAGTCCTATAACAATTTCATAGGTACATATGCTTCTTTGTCTTACTTATTACACATATTACCATATAGGCATATATTACATATTCCTTGCATAATCAGAGTAGATTAGCTGTTTTACCATTACTTAAGTTATAAATCCTAGTTATAGTGTATCGATTTGTCCGGCATGTCTACGTGTAGCCACTATTATTGGTATTTTTTATTATTGTACTTTGCAAAGGATAAAACAGCTGGCCAACAGAGCTTGAACCAGCCATGAAAACCAACTGAATCAGATCGGACTTGTTTATGTATTTGTTCCCATAATCTTTTGAAATTGGTTTTTGAGTCAACTATTTCTAAAAGAAAATTTGGTTGGTTGAACCTTTATAGGCAATTTTCTTCAATCAGTATGACAATAATTCCAGCAATCACCTACCTATCCAATTTACTCATGCAGTTGGGTCTTGGAAAACCCTGAATATGATCAACATATAATTTACTATGTTCATCGAATAAGCTTAGCAAGATAATAAGGTTTTGGAGCATGATTAAAACTAAATGGCAATGAATGAGAAAGGCCCGACTCTCTTCATGAAATTAGGTTGAGAGTTACCATGTTCATCTAATGCAACAAGGAGTGTTAAATCATCTGATAGAGTAGCTTCACCAACATGCTGAAGGGGAGGACCCAAAGGGACAATTGATCCACCTTGCAAATATAGAGTGGGCAAATCCTATATACATCAGAGCAAAGTTATTTCTTTTAACTGCAAAATCAAACCAAGTGAAAGACATCATATCTATGAGCTTTTGAATAAGCATTACATCAAGAGTATCAATCATTATACCAAATGGGCATCATCAAAATCAAACTTCAACCATATTCCTTTAGGCATCAAGTGTGGTAAGCTGTCCACCTCTGAGTCCATTGTAGAGCTATTAAAAAAAAAAAAAGAAGAAGAATAAGAAGTAAGGAAACCTCACTGTTCTGGTAATAGAAGTAAGGAAAAGAAAAGGAAAATTTTTCATATGAAGCATGTCTATGTAAAGTTCAATCTAAGCAGCTCTAGTCCCAAATTGAAAAAGAGATGCAGCAAAATTTCATTTAAATTATAGAACATATCCCCAGTAGAGCAACACATAGACAAGAAGCTTTAACATGTTAAGGTTATTCATGGTCACATTTGTCTGCTCCCTCTCCTTGATATTTTAAGTACAAGTTCAAGGAAATTAACCAAAGCACAAAGCAACTTAATGCAACAAAGGAAAGTTCCATAATGGAAAATTTCTTCTCAAAAGGGAATATAATACCTAATCATATGCCTGTATTATTGATGCCAAACATGAAGCAAAAGAAAAAATTGGACATGCTGTATGTTTCTTTAATATGACATACTATAAAGTAATTCTTATTGTCCAACAAAAAAATACTACTTACATAAAATGAGGAAGGAAGAGCCAGGAAAATAAGAGGTAGGTCAAACCTCACATAGACCAGGATTGGCCCCAGCAAAAAAGAATTTTCAACTTTCCTCAACCTTTGATCTTTTGGGTCTGCCATTGGAATGAATAAGCATGCATTGTCTGATATTAAATAAAATCGGAACACCAATATATATTTAGACAGCCAAACTAACCTGCAAAAAAGGTAGGACTTGCAACTGGAGCACCCATTGTTTGAGCCATATAGAAAAGAGTATATATATGGGGAAGAAGGCGGTAACGCCGCTTTAACGCCAAACGACAAACTTCCTCACACTGGATAAAAGTGGAAATTAGATATAGTGTCCTCCTTTGCTTATCAGCATTCAAGGTATACACGTGACAGGGCAGCATTAAAAGTGCAAATCCCGAATCACTTTTTGTTAATATTTAAAACTGTGATCACCTTGAATTGCCCAAAATGAAAAACCCAAGAAAAAATCATCGGAAGAGTATGATCAGTCCGTTGCTTACATTTCTAAAGAGGTAGTTCTAGTCTTACTCCAAGACACCAATATGAAGGCTACTCTATAGTCGATCATGGAAATAAGGAGTGAAAACCACATTTTTCTTTGGGTAAAGGTGAAGACCACATTTTTATTTGCAAGCTTAAAATATGAAACTGTTGTGTGTGTCAACAGTCAAAATTTTGATAACCATTTTACACTAATTTATACCTTGCAATTTGTCCAATTAATGAAACACTAGCCAGTTATAATATAAATATGTCAGCATGCTTAAAACTTTAAATGAATTGGTTTTAGTATTAACTTGATAAGGTCTAAACATATAAATAAAACCCCACCTATATCCACTAGGTTAAACTTTTAGATGAGTTGACTGAGGTATATAACTTAGCATAGCATCAAAGAAAAGGTTCTAGGTTTGTGTCCCTACTTTTTTATTCCTTTCTGATCAATTTGTTGCATACAGTGTGCCTTGATCATTCTCCCAACTGACATGCAAGGGGCAGTGACAAATTATAAAATCAAACTATACCTAAATCTGGCAGCCTAAGCCTTCAAAAAAGTTAATTGTGAACAATCTAACTTGACAAAATTCCAAAATAACATTAAAGCAAAGAGATCCCTAATTTAAATTTATCCAAGTTTCATGAGATTTGCCTCATTTTACATCTCAATGCATACATGAGTGAAATATGAAAATATAAACGTAAAACCACATCAAAATCTACAGGCTTAAATTTTCAGTGCAGGATAAAGCAAACAAATTCACTTTGTTTAAGCTGCATTAGCAATCAGAACAGTGTATTTATCGTTTGGTATTTAATATTACATTGTATAATTATTTACAAAAGTGTTAACACTAGGCTTAATTATAAATTTAAGTCCTTATTAAGCCCTTTGATTATTAGGGTTTTTTATATCCACATACACTGGATGATGCGAAGCAGGAGACCATTATCTCGGTGATAATGAGTCAAGCTAATATTTGCAGTTGATACCTCAGTTAGTAGTAATTAGCTATCTGTGTTTATAATTGGATTTGAGTACTTTTCTAGTCTTTTTTCTAATCTATCTTTAAAATTAGTTTATTTATTGTTCTTTCCTTTTCTTCTTGTCCTCTCTTTCTCCTCGTTCCCTGATGCTAACCTCTATCACCAGTAGGTTCAGTATATATGTGACTCTGAGACCAGATAGTTATAGTGAATTCCAGTTAAGCAGAATTGCTACTTTAATCAAAACTTTAATACAAGTCCCAAGAATAAAAAGGCCAAAAAGCATATAAAAAAGTGAAACTAGTCTTTAATTCACAGTTAGTCTATTGTGTCAAACAAAGAAATAATGTAACTTTATATGCTATGAGGTTGTCTGCCATAAAGTTTCTCCTACCATCAAGCAGCTCCCCTATATGTCTCCTCTCTTGCCAATAAAAATTAATAATTCTCTTTAGTTGAGAAGCATCTTTCAAGCTCTAACTCTTCCCCTTCAAACCAGCATTTAGATATATTATCAGAAATTGGGACAAACCTCTTCTCCAAAAGACCAAGGTTCATGATCAATTGTGTCAGTTTCACTATGGCCTCGGCAAAACGGAAACATTGCACCTACACCCATCCACCTTCCGAAAAGTTTTGGAGTTGCATTTCCTGCAAATCCACCAATATCAGGTCCAGAAAGTGGTTGACCGCTGATCCCCTGAGCAAAATTAAACAGTTAGAATAGGCACCTTAGTGGACCAAAAAAAAAACTGATTTGATGATATTAAATAAAATAATGGCATTGCACCTTCAACACAATGGCCACAACTCAGCAAATCAGTACAAAATAGACACATTAAACCAACAAAGGGTACATTTTAAGAGATACATGAAGAGAAATAAGCAAGTAACAACAGTGCTTGCTTTTATGTTAACCTTGTGAAGGAAGAGTTAGCCCTTCATCTTGCAGCAACCAAAGTAAAGATAACATCAGAAGGTTTCAAAATTTCTAACTTATGAATAAGCCCCCTACCAAGCTGCTCTACTCCTTGATAAAGAGAAGAAGGAGAACTCAGAGGAGAACGTTGGGAAACAGAGATGAAACATTATTGAAAAAATTGATGCACTAATATCTGTTGACAAGTAAGCTTCACTGACACTTGAAATTACTTACCAGCTGAAGTACCATTGAGATACTCATATGGAGGTGCTCCCAATTAGAGAGGTTGTCCCCAGTCCATGTTGCAGCATATCTCTGACTACCAATAAAGCCTGCTCGAGTAAGAACAAAAGGACGCTTGTTTTCATTAGCCAATTTCATTCCTTCATATGTGGATCTTGCCATCAACATGCCATAAACCTGAAAACATCCCATTAAGCAATACTTCAGAATTTGTGTCTGCAATATTGAAATGGCATAAAATCCAACTTCTAGAGGGTTATATAAGTTCAATGCAAAATGCAAGAAAAGGATTGGAGAAACTACATTGTGGTAATATGAGTGATTCTGCAAACCTCCTAATTCATTGTCTGCCCGATGAATGTTATTCTCTGGCATTGTTTTTGTCACAGACTGAAGAAACACAAGATTAGATGTCTCACCAGATATTAAACAGATAGCAGATGGCAAAATTCAAAAACTACCTTAAAAATAGCTGGTTCATTCATGTCATTCCATATACCATCGACTCCATTAGAACTGAAATCCTTAACAAAATTTGCCCACCAAGAACGAGCTTTTGACTGTGTAAAGTCAGGGAAAACACATGGCCCAGGCCAAACCTCCCCTGAAAATGTAGGCCAAGATATTTACATTTCATAAATATGATAAGAAGCTCGTCCAAAAAGAATACAAATACATAGCTCACCAACAAATGGCTTCCCATCAGCTGTCTGAATCCATACATCATTTTTAGAACCACTATCATAGACAAAGTACCCTTCTTCATTTTTGATACCAGGATCAAGCATCCATATGGCTTTATAACCATTCTGGTGGAGATTTTTCACCAAAGACACTGGATCTGGAAAACGTTCCTGAAAGGTATTCATTAAAAAGTCAATGGCAAACCATGTAATAAATTGTTAGCGAATAGCACATGAACATGATATTAGTTTTTCACCAAACATCTACTGTATTAATTATTGAAAACATCAGAGTTGCTAAGCCACACTTGTAAAATTAACAAACAATTTACACTCATTTTATTTAACTCCAATAAGTTGTAATATGCATATTGCCAAATAATATATATAAAACCTGCACGATATCTATAAACTTAAACTTTTAAATCAAATAGTTATGATACTAAATTTAACATAGTATCAAAACAAGAGCTCCTAGGTTTGAATCGCAGTCATTTCACCCTATTTAATTAAGTTATCCACTTAATGAGTTTTAATTAAAGTCCCACCACACGTGACAAAGAGTATCAAGTAATATATATAAAGCCCCATCAAATCTACAAGCTTGAGTGTTTAGATCAAATGGTCGTAGTGATAGACTTATTACATATAATCAAAAGGATGTCTTTAGAAAAGCTCCAAGTAAGTTTTTGAATGTTTTCCTAATTAAATTGAGAGAAGAGCTCTACCTACACAAAAGGGGCAAATGAAGTGGGCACTCACCCTTATTATGCAAGCTATCAATATAGATTGTCATAGTAAAAAACGCAATTATTAGTATAGAATATAGCTACTCAAACATAATGATAGATGCAGTTGAGTAGTACAGATATTTTAAATGGCACACAACACATATATATAATCAGTACCTAGGGGCACTTGTTAAAAAGCTAGATAGAGAAACTTATCATCTTCCCATGCATGCACATGAGATTGACCAGGAATACAAGCTCATATTCATTCATAGACTTGAGGTAGAAAAATGTTTGAATGGTAGAATATGAGCCATGCTTATCAGTCCATGTGGATAAGTGGATCTATGGTTCCACTATGATAGCTAGGATGAAAAAGAAAGGAGAAAGGGGACTGGATGGAAGATTTTCATCAGAAAATGTTCCCACTGCAATGACATTTTTTCTTTTTCTTTTTCTTTTTTTCACAGATAATCCAGTCAATAACATGCCTTGTCAAAGGTGAAGCAACGGAATCCATCCATGTAGTCTATATCCATCCATATGACATCACATGGAATCTCCTTTTCTCTGAAATGCTTAGCAATCTGCATAAGTAGATAGACCTTGGTTTAGAAAGTTGCATATAAATCCTTCAAGAAGAGACTTAGTGGAAAAACTTTCAAATGTAGCGCCTCTTCAATTGGGAACAAAAGATAAGATGAGCTGGGAAGAAGCACTGAGAACACAGATAAAAGAAAAACAGCCAACCTCAAGAACTCTCTTATCAGAATCATAGCTCCAGCGGCATTGATGATAGCCTAGGGCCCACTTTGGGGGCATAAATACAGTTCCTGATTAAAATTTTGGCACATAAGATCAAAATTAAATAAATAAATTGATTGAAAGCAAAAAATATGCAGGGGAAGTTTAACAATAATATATTCCAGATCTTGATGCAAGATGAATAGCCCAGAGTCCGATTGTCTCTGAAGATTTGATATGTTAAAGCACCCATGCATTACTGGCATCTTCTTGGCAAATGAATCTTTGGAACTGATACTTCCAAAATCTTCAATAACCAGCAATCTGATTCAAAAGCATACTTCCTATAGATTTTTTTTTTGTACAGAAGTGTAGAACATGAAGGAACCAAAGTATCAACTAATGCAATAGTGTTAACCTTGATGGTATTAGTTGATCCCCACCTTCAACTTATTATAGACATTGTTTATGTCTCTGTTTCAAAACATTTTGAGACTTATTTCCTATCAAAAGTGAAAATGGAAAACAAGAAATACTCTCCAAATTTTCGATCATGGAAACATTAACCAAGAACAAGATGATATGTTATAGAAGCTACTATAGGATAGAAAACAAGGGGAGCCAATAGGTTTGTCTGCATACTCATATTATTACATGTAATCCAAACACAACAGAATCAAGTCACTTCTAAGATGCAGAGTGATTGCATGTTATATAATTAATCATTTGCAGGGAAAACTAAATAAAGATCTGGTTAAAAATGTGATAAACAAAAACCATATATTATAGGGACTTGATAGTTATTAAGAGATGCAAGCTTACTACATTAAGAGAGTTGATACTCATCTCTCTTTACTGGTGCTTCTTTTTTACCTATCCAATTGTTTGTTCTACTGCATGCTACTAGATGGAGGCACTTCCCAAAAATTTGGTTCTCCCCAAATTAGAATATAATAGTGTAATTAAAGAGAATGTGACCCACAAGCATATTCGTAATGACTTCCACATAGTAAAAGGAGACAGATAGCAGACTTTAAGACAGATAAATATTGAGCTACAAGATTTACCAATGGCATGAGATAGAGATGAGAGAACAGCAGCAGGTGTAGCAAAGGGACCAAATGTAATGACAGGATATGAGGAGGGGGCAGCAAATTGTATTGTTGACTCATTCCTCAGATCAATCTGTGTAAGTCATGATACATATAGTCAGGTAGAGCATATACCAAGGAGGAACTGAAGTTCAATTCTTTTCTAACCTCACAGCGACAGGTAGTGTCAGCAAGTACTCCAATGGATTCACCATTTGGAAGAATGGCCAATACCCAAGGATGTGATTGGTATAGAGATGTAGTCTCTGGACCATAACCATATGCATCTGTATTCCATGTAAAAATCTACAACAGTAATATGATTGTGAGATCTCTAGGGGAACAATAGCAATAAATTCAACATTGTCTTTTTCCAAGAATAGAGATGTACTCTCTTTCCAGTACGCTCCAGTTGACCGCTAACTTCGCCCATTCCATAGAATGAGGTGCCAGCAGGTAGCTACATAAATTGATTGAAGTAGATTAGAAAAAGTTTTTGGCATATTTAACTAAAAGTGGATCCAATAGACAATAACACCATAGAAGGAGGCACTTTTTGCAAATTGTAGTTCACCTCTAGTTTGACAATCTGCTGCCCCAAGATACATTCAAATTTCGGTGTATATGCTGGGACTTGATGGCTCATTATTGGGGTGTCCCTATCCTTGGTATTTACGAAAGAGAAACTAGGGAAAACATTCCTATCATCCGCAGAACAATCAAAACGGAAAACTCCTTCCTCCAAAATTGGTTGGAAAACCATATCTCCAGATGTAACATCTCCAATGACAGCCTCTGCCTGTCCTCCTTTAACAGTCATTTTAGATTTGAATCCTCTTCCACTTATTAGTTTCTCTTCACCAATTGGTATTCTCTTCCTGCATGCTACAGTTCAAGTTAGAAATTACATAAAGATCATAAGTTTCAGCAAATTCAAGAGCTAAACCTAATTTAATAGGAAAGATAACTGTCATCCAGGCTCCAAATTTAATGAAAGGAAAAAGAACCCGCCCAAGCAAGTAGCTAATGGATTGAAACTTCTTAGATCTAAAGCATACACATATGTTTTCTTCCAGAGCAAATCAGTTTTTCCAAATGAAATCAAGAAATAGAAAAGAAACTCAATTAAGCAAATAGATAAATATATGTTCGATCTGGAAAGCAGATTCGCATGCTACCTTGTTCTATACAAGTTAGGTTATCTAAACCTAAAATTTCTGCAAGTTCCACATCAAACATAAAATAACAAACCAGAACACATCAAATTTAATTAAGCAAATAGATAAATATTTGTTCGATCTCGAAAGCAGATTCGCATGCTACCTTGTTCTATACAAGTTAGGTTATCTAAACCTAAAATATCTGCAAGTCCCACATCAAACATAAAATAACAAACCAGAACATATCGAATTTGTCTCCTGTATCAATAAGAAAGAGAATTTTAAAATATTAAATAAATAAATAGCCCAATCAAGTAAACAGCTAATCGACTGCACTTCAAAAGCCATAGAAGATACATGCAACAAGTAACTCACAAAATCTAATGCTTTTACCAACTGAAGAATTAAAGCCAACAAAAACGTCATCTTGTCTCACAGACAATGCACTTTCCTAGAAAACAAATACATCAAAAACACCACGCATGGCAGGTGCGCGTACCTCTAACAAATAATTAAAAGAAAAGAAACCCAAATGAACAGGCATCAACATGCATGCACTTTCCCTGATTAACAACAAAGGGATCATATTGTTATAACCACATCTTTTAGTAATCAAAATTGATCCCAAACCGAAACACGATGATCAAACTTATAATACATGCATATGCTATGTATGTAAATGTAAAGGAGAATCATCACCTGAAGAATGATGGAGAAAAATTGTTGTGGGGATTGAAAGTGTAAAACGCACAACTGGTGTAGCATTTATGGTGATGAAGAAAGCATAAGGACGACGTAGATGGCTGAAGCAGCACCAGGTTCGATGTAACTCCACGTAGACTGATGCGACTAGTCCACCAACAGTACTTTATCACCATATTCTCCATTATTTCTTTTTCTTTTTTTATTGCAAAAAATTTGCATGCCCTGACTAGCGACAGTGGCCTATACACGGAATATTATTATTTTTATATTAGATGGTATCTTATACGTGTTAATTGTTTATTGAGAGAGAAATTGTATTTACTATCCATACTGCGAAACCGCGTGCAACCGGCGCGCGACATTGGGGGCTACAGCCAGAGGATGGTAGTTGGTATTGTAGTAATGGGGCCCCGGTGCATCCAGGTGCTTGTTGAAACTTTTTAAAAAGAAAAATATATATTGCAATATTCATTATATATTCTATGAAAAATTTAATACATAACATTATGAAAAAAAAAAAAATTATAAAATTATAAGTAATCCTTAAACTATGATAGATGAACAGTATAAAGAATTCTTTCTTCCTTTCAATTAAAAAATTATATTAAAATCTCATTATTTAGGTATTATTCAATAAATTTATAATATTATCAAAGGAAGGTTAAAACTTAAAAAAGTTTTTATGAAATTATATTCATTAAGTTTAAAGTATAAAGGATAGTTAATAACATCTAAAAGTTTAAAGAGTATATTTGGATTCCAAATAAGCATTTAGTAACATATTGCTTGCTAATTTACTTTGATTTAAAAAATAGGAAAGAATGAAAAGAAAAAAGATTTTGTTAGGAAAAATAATATATTAGAGAGAGACAGAAGATTTCCATATCTCGGTGTATAGAATTTCCGCTTCAATGTATGAAAACTTATAATTCCCAACTAAGTGCGTTTTACGATATTCAATTGAATATTAAGTGATATATCACATGCATCAATTGAAGTACGAACGAAAAGGACAACACTGATGTGAGGATGCGGTTGGGGGTCCACTTAACATAGTGCTGACACGTAGAGGTAGGGATATGATTCTGGACCTTTTGTTTCTTTGCATGAAAATGGTATTCCATCGGTTTTGTTTTTTCTTTTTCCCTCTCCTCCGTCTCAGATCATTTTCAAGCCAAGGTTAACGAATCCAATGGGAGATTAAGCGGTTCAGTCAGAGCTGAACCTCGTTGAGTTAAGATCCATGTATTTAAAATATTATTTATATTTTTATCATATATGACATGAATATAACTATATCTTTAAGGAAAATTTTACTTTACATACATAAACTTTTAACCCTTTAACATTTTACACACCTAAATTTTCATTTTTTGTACTTTATATCTATTTTGTATCTCCCATTATCTCTATTAATTGATTTGATTTGATATAATACGATAGTTAAATATTATTAAACACATGAGTTAGCTTTCAATTGGTTTTTAATTATTACTTTAATTACATAATATTATTAAATATATTTAATTAAATAATATTATATAGCAAATGTATAAAATTTTAAAAAGCAAGCTAAACAAGATACACCACATGTGGTGGCCAATAGTCCTTTGCGCTTAAGGTGACCATAATAACGTAATGAATCATAATCCATTATTAAAGGTAATCTGGTTGCCATTCACTATCTTTTAGGGATAACATGTCCCCTCTAAGATGGTAGATACAATTCACCACCCTTCTTTTTAAATTAAAAGAAAACAAATAAATGAAATCAAATGAAAACCCTATCGCTCCTTGAAACCTAAAGGAAATAATAACCCATCACATGTCGTTACTTAAGTGAATACATGTTATAATTCCTTATCCAATTTTAAAAAGCATTCAATAATTTTATTTGAGAAAACATTTTACTAAATGTCCAGAAAAGATAGTTATAATAAATATTAATCCAAAGTCTAGAATAACTAAGCAACAATATCATTCCAATTAGTGTTATCTTAATCCCTAATGTATATGTTCTATTAAAGTTCATGACATAACAACTCATGACATAGATTGATAGTAAAGATATTATCACAAAAAAATAATTAATTTCAAAGGATTAAGTCAAAAACTCGATAGATAGCAGCTATACAAGTACACTCTATGCCATACCATATGCATACTTAATTCTAATGCAACAAACATAACTCACCAAAATTATTTATTTAATTATAATAAACAACACGATTTCTACATCTTAAAATTTGTAAACTCGTAGTTTCAAATAAATACAATAGAGAACAAGTGGTCCAAATTCTACAATAGTAGGCAATTTAAGGGTTGACAATGACGATCTGATCACTACATCATAATATGAAAAAGAAGCAAAGTCTTAGATAAAATAACAACAAAATATTAGTGGTCTAATGTGGAGCTTACTATTGTATTGACCTGCAGTGAGCATGATCTATCTATAACGTACTATCAATTGATAGCCAAGGATCCTTCTTATTATCTATCTATCGAGTCTCATTGTAGCTTAAGTGTCTAATATAGACATCCAATTTTTACTATCCTTTTCATTTTGAGTTTTTTTTTTTTTTTGGGATAGATTTATAGAAAAAAAAATACAAAAAAATTAAAAGAATTCAAAAAATTAAAAAAAATACAAAGCATCCAAGTCAAGTCAAGTTAATTAATCTTTTAGGGTTAGATTTGACAATAATAAAATATATATGCAATTTAATAAATTTTAAGTTTTTAAAAAAATTAGGTTTTATTATAAAAATATTTTTGACAAAAGTCCAATGGAAGTTTGGATCCATGAAGGAAGTCATTTGTTTAAAATTTGAATAATTTTTAATTAAAAAAAATAAGACTCAAATTTTATTTTAAGGTTATTTTTATGTATTTGGGTCATTCTAAGATAAGTTAAAGCACAATTGGCCAAGATTTGGAAATAAAATTAAAGTTAGGCTCAAGTTAAAAAGGTTTCAATACATGTAAAATGCACAGTATATTGAGAAAAAGTTAATAGTACAGTTGGTTGAAGTACTAAGCTTGGTTCTAAGAGGTCATGGGATTAATCTACATAAAGCACATGTTATGCAATTTTTTTTGCCTAGCTTAGATGTCACGTGACCATATCCTTCATCAGATAGGATTGCAAAGATTAATGGAAAGAGAGAGAGATATGGCCAACATAAATCCTTATCAAATTTAAGCCAAATTAATTTATTTTTATTAGTAGTTTTTTATATAAATCTATTTTAAATTATCAAAGATACAATTTTGTTAAGTAATTTACATTAAAGATGACATTCATCAAAACAAATCAAGTAGGAAAAATTAAGGCTTTATCTCTAAAATTATCAAATCTAATTTAGGGTCATCATATAATCTTAGTCAAAGTAGGTATATATATTAGTAATGTGCCTATCATCCGAATTTGACAACAATTACCTATCCTCTTTTAATCTCATTCAACAACCAATACAGTAGTTATCCATCCTTATTCATATTCGACAACCATAATCATTACTATCACATACTCAACCTACATTTGACCCTACTGAGCCTTAACCCTCTCTTTACCATATGTCGCGGCAACCTCATATGCAAACCTCATAAAATTTTAGATACAATCTTAAATCAAAATCGAGAGCCTTAGATGATCTCTTGAGCCAAGGTCAAATTAATTAAAATTGAATTAAATGATAAATATGAACTTAAGATTAACGAGAAAACCTTAATATACTAATCGTAACTTTGATTACATATAAAAAACCTTAAATCAAATGTACTTATAAGTGTAAGAGACTAAAATCAAATTTAATAAAAATGCTAAATTATAAAACCCAAGATGATAAAAGTTAAAATATTGACATTCATAGTAACTCAACCCTAGTTGATGAAATTATTGCTAGATATGCATAATCATGAAAAATCGCTAGCAAATTGTTAGAAATAATTTTAACCAATTATAATAATTATTAAATTTCCACTAATTAAACTAATAAAACACTAAATTAAAAATACAACTTTATATCTATGTATAGTACTACTTGTATGTACATGTATATGTATGAATTTTATTTTATTTTTTTAGTACTTTACTATTATTGTTATAAGTTGTGTTATTAGTGCTTTGAGTATAATATTACTATAGATATATTATTTTAATTCTTATTATTACTAATACTACTTATTATATTATATATATATACTTACACAATTTGTTTTATTAAATATTCTATTCAACTATTTTATTAGTTTACTTTTCTTTAAACTAACCCAAGTCTACAACGTACACAAATTCTTATATTATAACCTATAATTAATTATACTCTTTTATAAACAAAAAAAAAAATAAAGATTTAAATCTGATTGGTATAGACAGTATACTTACCGCTCAACCCCATCCCCTATTAACTAAGCCTAACCCTTACCCTATCCTTCCCAACTTTCCTACTTCCTAATTGTTATTTTCCTTCTTTATCAAAAATCATCAATCTCATTTTTCTCTCTCTTTCATCTCTCCACCCTTCTCCCAATTACTCTCTCTTTCCCTTGGTAACCCCACCCCCTTTTCCTTCTCTCATTATCTCTTTGTCTATTAGTCTCTCCTTCTCCCCTCTCGTTAGTTTCTCTTTCTCTCTCTATGCATCCCTTCATCTTCTTTTTCTCTCTCTACTTAATCCCTCCTTAAACCCAAATACAGCCCCTAATCTCACCACCTTTCTCTCTCCTATCCGTCCTTATCCCATTCTTCCCTTTTCTTTTTTTCATTTATTATTTTATTTTATTTTCCTCAAACAAGCCCTACATACACATCTCTATCTTACTAAGCGGCCAACATTAAGCCTCTAGGATGGATGCGAGTGGTAATCAAGCCAAGATCTACTAAATCAAGCATAATTGAGTCTTTTTATTCTCCTTTTTCCTCTTTGTACATTTAGCAAAATCTCTTATAATAAATTTCATGCACAACCATAGGTATACTTTTGTATTAGGGCTCCTATGTAATGAACTTTGGATCGTATGGGTAAATCTTTTCTTGTATTTTTCTTCTTCGTTTCATTTTTATGTATTATTTTTTTTCTTTTCCCTCAAATTTGTACATGCATGTGTAGAAAACAAACTATAAAGTCATATATATGTTTATGCGAATACACTACATGTATGGATTTGTATATAATGATATGTGTACTTCATTTTACTTTATTCTTATTTTTATTTTTACTGTATTTTATTTCTTTTAGGCTCAGAAGCATACATTTATATATATATTTATACACACACACACATACTTGTATTATGGAAATATATAAAGACATACATATATTATATTTACTATATTTTCTAAGTTAAACAAGTATATACATATCGTAATATATATTTACTATTCTAGTGTATTTTGAAATCAATAAATATACCAATATTATATATATATACACCCAAATATGTATATTTATGTGTGTATGTATGACAATACTCTACCTTACAACAAAGTTTTTTTCTTATTTTAATTTTACTGCATTTTTTGGTATTTAGTTATTATTATATATATGTATTAATATCATAAATAAACAAAACTAAAAAAAATGAAAAAAATTAGAAAAATTACACTTAGACCAATAGAAAATAGTCACATTAGCTTCCCCCATTTTTTGACATAAAATTGAAATATATGAAAATTAATAATATTAGATTAGTGAAGAATTTTCATTATAATAGTTAAGATAGTTAATAATTGAGGGTCAAAAATTCTAAATTTAGGAGAAAAAAAGGGAGGACAAATTGGACCTAAGGCCTTTAAGCAAAATCCATGAAAAGTTTAGCCTCTTCTAGAAATGGAATAATGAAAGTGAAAATGAAAACACTTAGACAAGTTAAGCCATCACTTGAATAATTGGAAAAATTAGGAAAAGGTTTATTTCAGGCCTATAACAAATTCTTAGCCCAAAAATAAGAATGCTCAGGAAATATAAATATAGAAAACTAGTAAGGCTCATTCATAAAAATTAGGTTAAACTCAATTAATAAAACTACTAGAAAAAACCCCCCATAAAGATAATTAAGAATAATTAGGCCCAAAATAATAAAAATTCGTAATAAATCAAGCCTATAACAAAAAATGCAAGTCCTAACTTTTGAATTTAAAAGTTATGTGAGTAGATAAAAAGCTTAAACTAAGAAATTATATAATATTAAGTAGAAATTTAGGTAAATTCTCGAGTAAATATTTAGATAGAAAATTTTTATTATTTAGAAACTTATTACTTTTTATATACTCCTTATCAAGTGATCCCGATGAGGATATCAATATCCTAAGTAACTATTACAACCCTTGATTATCATCATGATTAAGTGAGTAACTTAATTATTATTAATAAATTTATTGATGTTTTGGGGTTAGTGATATGTATGTGAATGATATTGATTGCTTGATATGGAAAGATATCCTAAACTATCATAATGAATTGGTTACTGCATTATAAGTACCGTAGGATCTTGAATTGTTTATAAAATTGGTTTTTCACTTAATAACCAAAGTTAATTAGATTCGGCCTAATTAATTAAACTGAATTATATACAAGTATGCATCACATTATATACATACCGACCGCCATATCACATGGAGGTAGCAAAAGGTCATGTAAGGGTTGTTTTATATAAATGGAATTAAAGTATTTAGTACAGTGCACTCGTATAATATGACTTTATCTTAACCCGCAAGCTTACTAGATGTTATAGGCACCAACTACCTAACTAAAGGTCAAGTCTAAAGGCTTTCGTTTATGAGTGAATGTATACTGAGGAGGCCTACTCACAACCATACTTAGAACTAAGTTTATCAAAATTTTATAGAAATGGTTTTCTTAGGATACAAAACAAGGAGTTTCGTAGTTTGCATAAGTTCAATTATGGTGCCCAGATTTAACTAATGTTGTGTATTTTTTAACTCTAACTTCAGAGGATATTAAATCTGAGTTGTACATTGTACTGGTTTCACTATATATACTTAGCATCCTGTTTTATTATGTATTTATATGTTTGTTATGATTAATAATAACTTGCTTACCAGTATATTTGAGGGATATCTCACTAAGCATTATAGCTTATATCCTTATAGATTTTTGTTCCAGGAGGACCTTTTCATTGTTTCAGGCTAAGCATACTTATGGTTGGTTTAGAGTTTTTGGAAAAAGTGTGTAAAAGATGTAAGTTAGAGTGGTCATGGCCATTTAGTTGAACTCTTAGTTCATAATTCTACATTTTGTTATTTAATAGCGATATAAGACTATTATTTTAATTTCCGTAGCTTAACTACTATCATTTTGGGACATAAAGTCCTATACTCTTTACTAAGATATTGCATAAAACTTTATAATGATTAAGTTGTTATTATATGATCTTCTTTTGTATAACTCTTGAGTAATTAGTTGTATAGTAGCCTTATATATTATATAAAAGGTTGTTGAGTACTAAAGGAGCCAATTTATGGTCTTTGTATGACATATGATAACCTGCCATAGTTAGGCTACCCCTCGAATCCTAACAAGTAAAGGTAGTATTAGAACATAGGATTCGATATGATAAATAAAGCTCAACTCTAAGTATTAAGATTCGATATTATAACTTGCATTTTCTATTATGAGCTTAAATTATTATGAATTCTTATTATTTTCAGCCCAGTTGTTTTTAATTATCTTTATGGGCTTTCTTTTAGTAGTTTTATTAATTTGGTTAATTTATATTTCCTAAAGATTCTTATTCTTGGGCAAGGAATTTGTTATAGGCTCGAAATGGGCCTTTTCCTAATTTTTCTAAATCTTCAAGTGATGGCTTAACTTGTCTAAGTCTTTTCATTTTCAATTTTATGTTCTTTTTCCAGAGGAGGCCAAACATTTTGTAGATTTTGCTCGTTAGCCTTAGGTCCAATTTGTCCCTTTTTTCCCCCTAAATTTAGAATTTTGGATCATAAATTACTAACTATCTTAACTATTATAATGAAAATTCTACACTAATCTATTATTATTAATTTTCATATATTTTAGTTTTATGTCAGAAAATAAGGGAAACTAACGTGGCAATTTCCTATTAGTCTAGGTGTAGTTTTTCTAAATTTTGTCATTTCTTGTAATTTTGTTTATTTATGATATTAATACATATATATAATAATAAATAAATACCCAAAAATATAGTAAAATTAAAATAAGAAATATGTTGTTGTAGAGGTAGGGTATTTTCATACATATATACATAAATATGTATTTTTGGGTGCATATATATATATATATATAATACTAATATATTTACTGATTTCAAAATATACCAAAATAGTTAAATATATATTATGATATGTATATACTCGTTTAACTCAAAAAATATATTAAGTATAATATATGTATGTATTTATGTATTTCCATAATACAAACGTGTATATATATATATATATTTAGCCTAAAAAAATAAGAATAAAGTAAAACAAAACGTACATGTCACTATATACAAATCCATACATGTAGTGCATTTACATAAATATACATATACCTTTATACTTTGTTTTGCACACATGCATGTACAAATCAGAAGGAAAAGAAAGGAAAAGAAAAGAAAAGAAATAATACATAAAAATAAAGTGAAGAAGAAGAATACAATGAAAGATTTACCCATATAATCTAGAGTTCATTACATAGAAACTTTAATACAAAAGTACACCTATAGTTATACATGAAATTTGTTATTGGAGATTTTGCTAAATATACAAAGAGGAAAAAACGAGAATAAAAAAACACGATTACGCTTGATTTGGTGAATCTCGACTTGTTTACCACTCATGTTCGTCTTAAATGCTTAGTATTGGTTGCTCAGTGAGATAAAGATATATATACAAGGCTTATATGAGGAAAATAAAATAAAATGATAAATAAAAAAAAAGAAAAGGGAAGAATGGGATGGGGACGAATGAGAGAGAAAGGTAGAGAGAATGGATGATGTATTTGGGAGGAGGGAGGAATTAAGTAGAGAGAAAGGGAAAGACTGTCAAGAGGGGAAAGGGAGAGATTGATAGACGAGAGAGATAATGAGAGAGGGAAATAGGGGTGGGGTTGCCAAAGGAAAGAGAGAGTGAGTAGGTGAGGGATAGAGAGATAAAAGAGAGAAATAGATGAGATTGATGATTTCTGATAAAGAAGAAAAAAAGGGTTGGGAAGTAGGAAAGTTAAGAAGGTCAAGATAAGGGTAGGGCTTAGAGAATAGTAAATGTCGTTGGGCGATGAGTGTACTACCTACGCTAACTAAATTTTATTTTATTTTTTATAACAGAGTATAATTAATTATAAGTAATGATATAGGAATTTGGGTAGGTTACAAACTTAGGTAAGTTTAAAGAAAGTAAACTAATAAAATAGTTGAATAGGATATTTAAGAAAATAAATTGTGTAAGTATATTTATATATATATAATACAATATGTAATATTAGTAATAATGAGAATTAAAATAATATATCTATAGTAATTTTATATTTACAACATTAAATAATACAACTTATAATAATAATAGCGAATTACTAAAGACATAAATAATATTCATACATACGTCCATACATATAAGTAATGCCGCATATAAATATAAAGTTTTATTTTTTATTTACTGTTTTATTAGTTTATTTATTGCCAATTTAATATTTAGTATAATTAGTTAAAATTATTTCTTTAGCATACCTAACAATAATTTCATCAACCAAGGTTTTGTTACTAGGAAGGTAAATTTTTTAAGTTTTATCATCATAAGGTTTACAATTTAGCATTTTTATTAAATTTAGTTTTACTCTCTTACACTTAAGTGTACAAATGATTTAAGGTTTTTCATATGTGATCAAAGTTACAAATAGTATATTAAGGTTTTCTTGTTAATCCTAACTTCAGATTTATCATTTAATTCAATTTCAATTAATTTGACATTGTTGATTCAAGAGATTATCTAGAGCTCTTGGTTCCGATTTAAAGTCCTATTTAAAATTTTATGAGGTTTATATCCTTTCCTCCTTCAAATAAATTTTGTTCTGAAAACTTAAAGTGCATACCTGGTTTTTCAAACAAGTGTGGATATCAATGCCTTACTTCGTCTTCTGCTTCTTAGGTTGCTGATTCTCATTCATGATTTTTCAACAATAATTTGACATACCAAATCTCCTTTTTTCTTAACTTTTGTACCTTTAGTCTATGATCTCCACTAGATGTTCCTCATATGTCAAGTTTTTTTTTGTAATCTTACCTATTTTAGTGTAATAACACGGTTAAAATTAGGAACATGCTTCCTCAAAATAGATACATGAAATACATTATGGAATCCTAATAGTTTAAGTGGTAAAGTTAACTAATAAGCTAAATTCCTAACTTGCTCTAAGATTTCAAAAGTCTCAATAAATCTTAGACTCAACTTGCCTTAGGTTCTTACATCATAAATACTTTTAATTGGATTCAACTTAAGGTATACATGTTCTCCTATTAGGAATTCTAATTCTCTTCTCTTCAAATTAACTTAACTCTTTTGTCTATCTTGTGCTTCTTTCGTTCTTTGCTTAATAATGGCAATCTTTTCAATACCTTCTTGTACCAAATCTGGTCTTAATGCTACTTTCTCTATATTATACCAAAGCAATAGGGATCGACACTTACACCAATATAAGGCTTCATACAGTGTGGTAGCTGTTGTTATAAGCAAACTTAACCAAAGGTAAATGGGCATCCCAATTCCCTTTAAATTTGATGGCACATGCCCTTTGCATATCTTTTAAAGTCTGTATAGTCCTCTCGAACTATCTATCAATTTGTGGATGATATGATGTACTAAATTATAACTTTGTCCTCGTAACTTTCTATAAGCTTACCCAAAAACTTTAACTCAAAACGAGGATCCCCATCTAATACAATCCCTACTAGTATGCCATGCAATCTTACTATTTCCTTTATGTAGATTCGAGCTAGCTATTCTAAGGGAAAGATCATGTTAATTGGTAGAAAATGGGCTAACTTAGTAAGTCGATCAACAATCACCTATATTGCATCGAATCCAGTAGTTGTCCCTGGGAAACCGCTTACGAAGTCCATGGATATCTAGTCCTACTTCCATTTAGGGATAGGTAATAGTTGCAATAGTTCGCTTGGTCATTGGTGTTCAGCTTTCACTCTTTAATAGTTTTCTCACTTCAATACAAAATTGGCAACATCTTACTTCATATCAATCCACCAAAAGTGCTTTTTAAGGTCTTGATATACCTTTTTTTCCTCTAGGGTGAATGGTATAACTACGGTAGTAGGCTTTACTTAAAATCTCTTTTCAGAACTCTAAAATATTAGACACACATAATATATCATTTATGCAAAGTGCACCATGTTCATCTAATCTAAAGTCAAAATATTTCCCACTTGCTGTTTCATCTCTTACCTTGATTAAGGCAGGGTCATTCCATTGCACTCCTTGGATTCTCTCTATCAAGGTCAGCTCAACCACTAAATTTGACAACTCGGCATCTGTCTCATGCCATGAGAATTCCAAACTCAACTTTTCAAATTCTTTAATCAGCTCTTCTTGTTCGATAAGAAAGGAAGCAACTTCGGTATAATTCTTTCTACTTAAAGCGTTGTAAAGAAGTTGAAAATTTATTGTATTATTATATTAGAACAAACTCACTATTTATTTGGCTTGACTCCTTAAGCTAAGTAACAGAGCTTAGGGAGTTCACTCTATATTAGGATGATTTAAGAAGATTTGGCTTGGTAGGCTCAAAATAGGGATCTTTAGATTGGCCCGTCCGTATCTAACCTTTCTTAGGCAAACTTATGCATCATGGTGAAGGCCATTATTCTTAAGCCTTTGCAAACTTATTTTAGATAATTATGAAATGAGTATAACCCCATCTTGCTTGTTAATCGTCAAGATGATCCAATGGATGTCATTAAGCCTAAGAGCCTATAGATACTCGGCCATTCCTCCTCATTTGACACAACTTTGGAGACTAGAGAAACGGTGTTCCATCATGAAATCTCTACTCTCTAAGATCAAGCAATGTTTAGGAAAAGGAACGATTTCAACTACTTAAGAACTAAAAGGTTGATGCCCTGGGTTCTCTTACTTGTCACTTGTGCATTTGAAACTCTGAGATTACTTGTTCTTCTTCCTTGCCATCTTCTCTCCAATCATACCATTATGTATTATCTCTACATTACTACTCTAAGGCCACATATAATGTAATATTCATATAGGACCGCTCTAGTTAGAGCCCTTCATCTATATTTTGGCGACTCCATTGGGGAAAGAGTATGATATCAGAGTGATGGCACCTCATAAGAAGAGAATGGTTGTAATGAGTGACGCTATCTCTCAAGAGCAAAGTATTAATGTTAAACAAGTTGAGTAAGACCCACCTTCACTACCTTAAGACATTATGGAGGTGATGTAATCTATGAAAGAGGCAATAAAAGCGTTAGATCATTTCATGGCTATGTTTGCTTCACTGATGCTAAGATTAGCTACCTTTATTACTGCACAACTTGGAGTGGCTTCGCCAAACTCTACTATTGTTGCACAAATAGGTGCTACCCTCCCTTTACTCAACCAAACTTGCCCTCCTATTATTTTTAGAAGATATGCCCCAAAGGGGGCATGAGTGAATCCTCTTACCATAGGTTGTAGCTTGGACAAAATCTAGTATTTGAAATAGAGAATGTGAGGGTCTAAGTTAGTGGCTCTTCATCTTCATGCGTACTTGCTCCTCCATCTAATCCTACTACGCTAATCTTAGGTAGACCTACTTCTTGCCATAATACTGTTCTTACTCTACTAACTGTTTCTACAACCTCTACTCCAAGGACTAACTTCATAATAAGGGAAGACTTAGATGTTTATATGAAGGAGATATAAGCTAAGTCATCTATAGGAGTACTAAAGCTGAAGCTCCCATATCATTGATGTTACAACAACTTGACTCTTAAGTTTTAAGCCCAAGCAATGCCTTGGCACGTTAGCTTCTATGCCTTAAGCCCAAGTAACACCTTAGCACATCAACTTCCACACCTTAAGCCTAGGAAATGCCCTAGCAAATTGGCTTCCACATCTCAAGCTTAGGCAGTGCCCTAGCACATTAGCTTCCACGCCTTAAGCCTAGGCAACGCTTTGGCATCTCAGCTTACAATGCCTTAAGCCTAAGTAATGCCTTAGCATCTCAACTTCTATCCCTCAAGCCCAAGCAATGCCTTGGTATATTGGCTTCCATGCCTCATGACTAGGTAATGCATTGACATCCATATCTTACATCATTGCTACTTTAAATCACAGGATATCTTTGATTAAGTAACTTTTGCAGTTAAGCAATACTTAACCACACATCATTGCTAAATGGTAAGAGCATGGACTCTTAGGCGTGTAATGAAAAGACAAACTTGTATAATGCTGATTTGTAAGAGCATTGCCTCCTAGGTACATTATAAGTTATTGCAGCTAAGAAGATAATTCTAAGTAATCGAGTAGTAGGAAATACCCTCTCGACTAATGAAAGAGAATTCTTGATCTCAAACAATGAATGCTAGTATTGCTCTTTAGCATGATCGAATACCTTAGATCACTTAAATATTATTGCTGCAAGGGAGAGCTTTTGCTCCAATACGTGAGATGACTTTAAAAGCTCCTTATATCATAATAATCTAAGCAGTCTTCTGTTCATGACAACCCTCCAGGTGGCTCCTTAGATCACAAAGTCTAAGCAGCTTTAAATGCTACAAGCTTAATGACCCATGATAATGCCAATTATAATGACTTCTATTATTGTTGCTAAGTGAAGGCATCGCCTCCTAAGCGCACAATGATTTGTATATGCTCAATGAATTTTGCTACCAAGAGTACTTCAAGTGGTATCATGAAACAAGAAGGTGTAATAAGTTCATTAAAGCACAAAGTTCCCTCTGATGAAGGAACAATCACTTAAGTTGCTACCTAGTCTCAATGAGACATGTTAGCAACTAAGGGAGGAGCGATATTAATAGGTTTAATGCACTACTCACCTCCATATGCACTTAAGTAAGTAGCGTACTAGCATAAATACTAATATCATCCCCTTTTCCTTAACTGGGGCTTCCTTATATTCCACTAACTCTAGATCATTGCCGTCATCCTTAAGAGGCATTTAGGCTACCTTCCATGTCAAATAGGGAAAGCAAGCTCCTTAGAATGTACCATAAAGGAACTTTATTTATGCCCACCACACTTTCATCTTACTCATTACAAGAACTGCAATTGAGCAGAAGTAGTAATGGAATGAAGGATCTTGGCCTTCTCTAAACGAGTCATGTGTTTAGCCTTTACGATAATATACTTTACCTAATAGTTCCATCTCAATGAAAGTAATTTCTTAAGAAAAGCAAATTGAGTATGTCTAAGAGATAACTCCCCCTTCTCATTCTTGGAATCGAACAAGTTTTCTTCAATGGTGAAATAAGTCTTAACTTGAAGCTCTTTGCAAATGAAGCTCTTAATGTGCAAGGCCTACTAGGACTTGTCGCTCATGAGGCTCGTTATAAGCAAATCATGCTGCTCTTAGGACTCGTTGTGCTCTAAACTTACTTGCTCAAGGCCTATAGTGCTTAAGGCCTAACAAGTCTTCTTTGATGGTGATCCTAGAGTCCCTTTAAGTCACTTTGTGGAAGAAGATCACTGTATGCGAGCCTTGCCTTGTTTAAGGCTTGTTTGGGTCTTCTGTATTCGGAGCTTACTATATGAGATGCATACTATGCTTGAGGCTTGCTGAGGCTTACTATGCTTGAGGCTTTCGTGCTTAAGTCTTCTTCATGTAAAGTCTATTATGCTTAAGGCTTGCTTGCTTAAGGCCTATTATGCTTGAAGCCTGCTAAGACTTGCCATGGTTGAAGCTTGCTTGTTGGAAGTTAGTTCACTGCCAAGGAATTGCTCTGCCTACTTTGCCTCTTGAAGTAGATATTAAGATTGATTGAGGGCAATTATTTATGATACTACACTTGCAAGAATAGCTAAAGCAGTTAGCATGACAGACATGGTATTCAAAAAAACATAAAAGAAAGGAAGAACAATTGAAGCAAGATTCCAGGTGACAGAAGGAAGCCCACCATGCTTGTAATGGTACTGAATATTGAATATCTTGTAGAAACTTTGGATACTCCACCACAAAATGATAGCTTACTACACTGTCTATTCCACTCATATGTTGGAACTACAATTGAGTAAAAGTGGCAATAGCATAGAAGATTCTAGTTTTCTTTAGAAGAATAACATATTCCATGTTCTCTATAATGTATGTTATCTAGTCATCCTATTTAGAGGATGGCTCCTTCAAGAATGCAAATTAGGTACTAGAGAGGGTAGCTCTTTACTATTTTTTTCTAAAGCACAACACTGAATCTCTTCTTGATGCTATTTGTAGAATCAACACAAGGCTTGTGCCCAATAAACAGGAGACCTCTATCAATGCAAGGTGTTATGTAGGCTTTTCAATGCTTGGCTTTGTCTTAGAACGTGTCTTTAGAAATAGTTTCATCTAACCAATTGTCCTAAGCACTTGGGATTAGTGGTTGGCATTTATCTTGATGCACTAACAAGTCCTTCAACTTCACTACCTTCATACTTTGACTTTTATTAGTCTCTACCTCCTTTATTAGTAAAGTGTAATATCCTCTCTTTCTTAAGTGGAGGAGTTGATATTCAATAAATTACAAAAGTTGCATTGCTATTGCTAGTATGAGTTAAGTTCACTACTGAGGATAGGGGCACTTTGTGTAATTCAAAGAGCCAATGTTCCAATGATGAAGGCTACTACATTTTAGTCTCATAATAAAAAGAAAAAAAAAATAGTAACTATTTTTTTTTTTTGTGTGTATGTATAGTAAATTAAAGGATTTAACAAATAGATATGAAGCTGATTTTGGAAGTCAATAGATTTGGAAGATATGTTGATGTCTAGAATGAGATGTGAATTGATCATGAAAGTTCTTGAATGGAAAAGTGAAGATATTACAAACTAATTATTCTTGATAGGTGAAGATACAAATTAGATACCTTGTAAAAGAATTCTTATATAAGAAAAAGATTCAAACTTGGTGTATTTGTCACTCATGCCCTCTTCACATTGAATCTTAAATACGGGAATGAGTTACATACAAGGATCAAAATGCCTATTAACTATTATAAAGTGGCAAGAGCTATGTAATTAGAGGAATAAAGTGAAGTAAGGAAAAAGAAATTGAATAGGAAGCATTTGGTGCTGAAATGTCTTGAATACATGATATCCTCGAAGCATATGTTAATTGCTTTTCCATTATGGCATGAATATTAAATGAAATATATGTAAAGCTATAGGAATTGATCAAAGATGAAGTATTTTGACATCTTCCTACAAGAGGAGATATTTTTAATTCCTATATGCTTTGGCAGGTTGCTTAAGGAAATATATGTTGATTACATGTATACATACATGGTACATACATGGAAGTCTTATATGTTTGCAATTGCATACACAATCAAGAAAATCAAACACATGTGCTAAGGAGGAACCATGATCACAAGCAATTTTGATAGTAAACTTGATGTGAACATGCTTTGCATTGAACAAAGTTTTCCATGAAAAAAATAATAACAAAAAAGAACAAAAGGAAGAAAATAATAATTAATTAAAGAAAGGGTTGATAAACCTGTATGAATAGAAGCAATATGACAATTCACGCTTTGAAAGGAAGCTATCCATGCATTACAAAAATTGATAAGAGTTTTATATTTCGAGTTCCTTGTACATTTAATTGCCTATGCTATCAGATTAAATTAAGTTCTCAGTAATTAGAGAGGATCTTAACAAGCCATATATTCTCAATGAAGAAAAGAGGGGGAAGATATAAATAAATAAAAGAATGCATGTTGAACGAGTAACGCAACAAAGTGATAAGAAGAGATTGAGTCAATGGGAATATGTACGTGCACATATATGATTCAACAAAGACAAAAATCTAAACAAATGCAAGATAAGAATAGGTTCCACTCAAGCTTGAATGGGATTTTTTTTTTTAAAAAAAGGGGTTCAATAAATTCATCAACTATCAAGTGGAAACTAGATTTTAACAGGATTGAAGGCCTTACCTTATCTTAGTTAGTATTGTTGTTGTCAATATCAAGGCTCAACTAGATTGTTTATCAAAGAGAAAATGTGAATCATAGACTTCATGAATATCAATACTTTCCTCCACGCATATAGTAGAGACGAGATTGGAGTTGTTATTTCAATGGAATTGGTGGTCACTAAGATACGAATGCTCCTAATAAACTGTTAATATCGTAACATTGGCTTGTTGCTATTGCTTAGTATTCACATAACTTGGATTACTCACATAATTGTTGCATGCTAAACCCTTATCAAAAATTGATGAAGGGATATGAACTCATGAATAAATAAGAAAGAGATATTATGCAAGAAAAGAGAAAGGGAAAATGGGCTAAAGAAAAAATAGTTCTAATGTGTCATAGTAAAATCTACGCATGAATTCATGTTAGGTTATTTTGAAATTGTGATATACAGATAATGAATAAGGTCGTGATAGGATGTAAAAATACACATTTACCTAGAGAAAGGAGATGTGAATGTTTGTTATTGTTAAGATTTGGTTACAAGTTGTTTTCACAATAATTCCTCAACAAACCAAGCTCTTCCATCACTAGCTAAAGGAACAACGAGTGAGATAGAATAAAAGATTAATCATCATGTGTTATATCCTGATAAAGGCATATTTTATTCATGTTTTAATGTGCGAATTAGATAAAATTATTATTGATGTTATAGAAATCATTAAGAATTGGTGCTTAAGTATTTTCATTTAGACATTTCAGGTATTGGAGGATTTAGAGCATAAATACAATCAATTTAGAGGAGTTTTATGCAAACGAATGAAGCCTAAATCGAGCCATAACACATTAGAATTGAAAGCTGTTGACCTTGGGCTAGCCTACACTTTACATTGGTGGCCTTAGAGTTCTATGCTGCCGACCTTAGAGTCTATACCGCCAGCCTTCATGAAGAAAACCTCATTCGAAAGCCAACCCTAGTTTTCTCTATAAATAGATGTGTGTTTCATATTTTAGAGGGACTTTTACATCTTTCTTTTACTTAGAGAGTCTTAAAAGAAGTTAGGTTTTATTTTAGAAGAGTTTTTTCTTTTAGAATTTCTTAGATCGTTGAGAAGACTTTGCTTTTGTTATGGAGATTATCCTTAGACTTGCAATTGAAATTTATTCATCATAACTACAGAATTGACAATCTCTATTCTATTTATGTTTATGCAATTCTATGATTTATTCTTATTGTTAATTATGAACTTCTTTGCAAATTTAATTATTATCTATGCTTTTGTTTTAATTTCCATAGCTAGCTAAGTTTTATTTATAGGAACTTTAGGTAGTTGAGATGATAATTGTGTTCATGTTATAGGGTTAATAGATATATGGATGATTCATGATTGCAAATTTTATGATTTCAATTATAATTCTCTAATTGATTATAATTGTTAGAAATACTATTGATATAGGGGTTGATATAGGGTTTGTTAGAAATTCTTGATTAAACTAATTAGCTAATGCGGGAACGGCGTTAATTAGATTAATTAGAAATTATCTAAGGATTAATTCAATGTTTCAAGTTAATTATTCACTAAGACATTAGGGATAATTGATTTAGGGCATTAGTCGATCATAGAATCGGGAGATGTATAATTGTAATTTAGAGTCCACTATTAATTGGAGATATGGGACCTAGCTAATTAATTAGAGATTTAAGTCCTTAATTTCAAGGCATGATAATTTCACTTGAATGACCATATAGATATTAATTTATATAACATGATAACAATTTGATTTGCATAACTAAGGTGTATTCTGTTTTTCCCACATTCTCAATTGATATCTTCGTTTTAGATATATTAACGTAATTTTCTTTTTGATAGTTTTAGGGTAATTATTAGATTAGTTAATTCACAATTCAATTTTAATTGCTTAAATATTGATAAGAGCTATCATAGGTTTAGTAATTTTATAGTCCTTGAGAGATCGACAACCTTACTTACTCTTTATTACTTCATTTCGACCCTGTATACTTATTGGAGTATTTGCGATTTAATTATATATATATATATAGTTTAAGCAGCTCATATCCGTAATTTTGTTTGCTTAGATTAAGTAACTCCAAGTCGAGGAATGTAGGTTTTAATGCCGCTAAAACTCTGTTCAAATGAATGGAGTGCTCTTTTAGTTACATTAACTATAGTTCGATGGTTACTCTTGACTTCAACTCTTCTTTGACGTCCATCTTTGGTTCTCACTCATAAGCAATAGGAGTATAACATCTTGCATTGGAGTAGCTCTATGCTTCTCTCCTTTCAAGAGGGTACGCATTTCTTAAACAACTTGATCACGACGTCCTGATTAATATCTTGATCATGCATTCTTGCTTATCATTGTTAGTCAATTGAAGAGAAGCAAAGAAATTTTGAACGAAAAAGAAAAATTAGATGACTCGTTAACATAGGTTTATATAACCAACCTGACAAATATCAAGAGCATAAAAATTGAGGAGTTTGAATTTAATATGAGGTGAATAAGAATAATGTATTGCAGATATTAGAAAAAGCAAATCTTTCATAAATTCATTTGAGAAGATGTGATGCATTATCAACTATTCAGTTGGCAAAAGAAGCTAGGTGCGAAAAGATTCAAATTTAAGTAAAAGATTTGGTAAATGTAGGTGATGTTTGATAGTATATTTGGATTGTGAAGTGGGATATGGTTGGTAAAGCTTAAAGAGATTTTATGTATTGAAAAAATGATTGTAGGTGATATTATGCTAGAAGGGAATTCTATACACATCAAGCAAAATATTATATAAATAAAATGTATTAATCGACAACAAGGTCCAATTAAATGATTTTGTATGAGGTATTTTCTCCTACAAGGAATATATGAATCTTTTATTAGAGGTGATGAAAGGGGCAGTTCAACATGGTCTATGATTTAGAAAAAAAAAAAGGATGGATTCAATTATAGTTTAGATCAAGTCAGAAGAGTTTGTAGAGGTGTGGTTATGGATGCGAGTGTTACGTGTGTGCCATGTGTGAAGTTGCATTACACGTGACTAAGGAAATGACTTTAGTGACTCATATAGGATGATCAAGAGAGAAGTATAGGGAGGAGGAGTAGGCAATCTTAGTTAGGCTCTAATACGTATGGTGACATGTAGAAGAGCACGATGGTATCAAACTCTAAGATTAATAAAGAACGAGATGGTGTTCTTGATGTGTTTGAGTGTTTAATCTTTGAGACAAAGTTCCAATAAAGTAATGATGTTAATTGGGAGGGGGGGGGTATGGTTTGTCCAAATGAGGAATTGAATGGGGTATTTATAAGATATGGTAGGTGAATTCGATATGTTGGATTATGATGTTGATTAATGGCTAGAATTGAAGCCTTTTATATATGGGTATTAAATGGTCTTTTTACATGGGTTTAAGCCCAAATAAAGGGCTTTATATTTCATTAGTGTGAGCTAAACCAAAAAAGGTTGGATTGGACAAACCCATCTAATGGACCTTACTCCAAGCCTATCATGCCAAAACTCTCTTAATCATCTTGATAATTTATGGGCTTGGCTTCTTGGACCCTATCACCTTAGTTCGATAAGTCAAATCCATTCGATTAATGGGCTTGAAACTTAATATTAAATTTAGCACTCTACATTGTGCCTCTTGACTAAAGTCCTTCAAACAAAGTCAAAGGGGTTTAAGCACCAAGTGAGCCTTTTAGATGACTCAGGTGCGTATGCGCTATTAAATAACTGTGTTGCTGCCAAATTAATTTGAGAATTGTCTTAATATACAAGTTTTGTAGCACTTCTTATTTATGTGTCATGCCTTAACTGGATTAGGTTGTATGTTGCCCCCTAGGCAACACTCTGAAATAAGTCTTCTTTAAGTTACCTCTTCTTAAGCTAAGTTGTTTCTTTGATTTGATCTATAAGAGTTACTAGTTCTCTTCAATTGAATTTATACGCTAAATTCATATTAGCGATTTCATGGGGTCGACTACATGTATCAATGTCACCTTGATCTTCTCTTCATATAAGGGCATTTTTTTGTAAGGTCTTCACATATTATGTAAACGTTTTGCGTAAACCAAATTTTATTTATTGCATTATAACTGGTAAGTATGGCGGTCCCGCTAGCCGATTAGTCGATAGGGGTCAAGGAAATAGCGTCCCCTATAGGGTTTCAAGGGTAGCACCTCGGAAGCTAAATAAATTTTCATATCTTTATTTAGAAGACTCTTTTGAAAATACACCATCCTGAGTTGTTGTAGCTAGTCTAATTCAATCCTCAACCGAGGCATTATTTACCTATGAATCAAGTATCAAACTTGGAATATGTTCCCCAAAGATTGTAATTGTCGTTGGTTACTAACTTTGAGGCTTCATTTAAATGCATCCAATGTTATGGGCTTTTGGATAGTTATGTAACACATAATGGAACAAGCAATAATCTCCCTTTTATTCATATCCAATACTTTTAGCTAGAGAGGAGATGGTATCTACATTCCTTTATTCTCCCACCTCTATTGATAGTGTGACAGCTGGCTCTTAACTTTTTCTTTTTCTATTTCCATTATGTAGCCGTGTAGCTAACTTTTTCAGATTTCTTCCCTTTTTGAGACAACCTTAAGTCATAACTATGGGAAGAAAAGAGCTGCAGCTTACTTTATTTCCAAAAGAGAAGTAAGCATGGAGTTATTGGTTTCAACTCTTTACGTACGAATGGACAATCCTTCTCTTTCGGCTGACGGTAAGTAAAGTAACTAGAATGGAAATTTTTTTTCTTTTATTTTATTTATTTTTACTCGATGTTCCTTGTAAACCGTAGTTCGAGATTCCATATCGTAGACCATTGAGCTTTGAAGATCATTAAGGACCACAACGAAGGTGACGATTGTAGCTATCATAGGCCAGTGAAACTACTTAGAGACGTGAAGAAGGTGATTCTGTTCGTTGTAAATACTGTGGTTCTTGTATCTACGCTTGGAGCAAAAAGGGTTGAAGAAGGTAGAGCCAGAAGTTGTGAAGACTCACGCTAGAAGCTACCAAAGAAAAATAGTAAAGAAGAAGAAAAGAGCTACTACCGATTAAATGGTTATGTTTTTGAGTTATGAGTTTTGGTTCTTTTCCCTTTTTGCTACTCCCCTTCTCCTTGTACTCTTCTTCACCAACTTTCATTCTTTAATTCATTTATTGCTGTTGTAGTCTCGATGAATGCTACTCCTATCACTGTCCCTTGCTTTCTTCATGCATTTTAGACTTACACCTTGTTTTATCATTGTAATTCTTAACAACTGCATGAGTGCTAAGTTTAAGCTTCAAAGTTTATAACATCATCTACACCCCTTATACCAAAATAGCATCATGAACTTATGAATAATTAACTATAGCTTCATCTTGTAGGTTGCTTTAAACAATTATCTCTAGCTTCTGAATAAGCTCCTGTGAGCTTGTCATTTATGAGAACAACAGACTTTGCAACTTATAGTACTATCCCTATTAGCTTCTTTGAAGTGCCTTAAGTTTTTTTTGTCACATTAAGATCTCATTGTACATAAATATGGAAGTTGACAGCCAAAGTAATAAAGTAAGGTCCATGTCTTAACTTTCTTATGTTTTGTTGCCATCAAGTTAAGCATAACATGAGCAACTTTACTAGCCCTGTAATCTGTGAACATGTTCATTAAAGTATTGATTACTGTTGGATATTTCTTTGAGCTTATGTCACTATAATTCAAAACATAGTAGGTAACACAACAATGAGCTTCCTTTCCATCCATCAAGTTCATGTTGATGCGCAACACAAAAGGAAAGAAACAAGAGTGATAGCATTTATAAGGCCTTCTACATTGTGTATTATATTGAAACCTAATTAACTTAACCCAATCCTCAATACAGCTTCATGACTAAATTGACACGGAATAGTTAAATATATATATATATATACATGAAATTTTCTTAAGTAATTGAAGACTAGTTCTTTTGTCAAGTCCCTAATCAGGATGGTATAAGTAAAAGCCAAACTATCATTGGCTAAAAAATCTACTATCCATTACATCCTTCAAAACATATTATTTGTCATTGGCATTTCATAAAAAAATCTCATTCACATATCTCGTACTACCAAGTTTGTCTATTCATCTTACAAATTGAGTGCATCACTAATATCATCATCCTCCATACTGAAACTTAGAAATCTACTTAGACAACCGATCCCTTTGAACTTGGATATACACATCCCCTAAATAGCTTCAACTACTTTAATTTATTTTTTTTCAAATGAGAAATTACCATGTAATCTCTCTAGCAATGCTTAGCCTCTTCAAGATTCCCATAACTAATATCGGGGTAAATGATGTTGAAACCTTGCTCAATAACACCAACTTGAAATGCTTTGTTGTTTGCAATAGTAGGCAAATACTAAGGTAATGCAGATCTCATAAAACGTAAATATGAGCCTTCACTTCTTGTTGATCTAAAAAACTTTTGAACCAAAGGTTATAGACGAACTTGTGCTTTCTTTTATTTATGTATTTGTCACTTAGAGCTATTGTATCCTTTTCCATGTTAGTTACCGTTGGTGTTATCTTTCCAATGATATACAACCTTTGAATCGTCTTATATAAGCTTCTAAGTATTCTTCACTTGAAAATGTATCACAATTAATATTATTTCTAAATTGCTGGAATTATGTTTTAATGTGCTTTACCCCTTATAAATGTGTCATTCTTCACTTAGTGTAGCTTCTCAATTGAGCTTGATGTTGCTTCATGAATGAGTATGCATAATTAGAGCATATGTTTTGAATTCCATTGAATGATGGTAATTGATTTTTCCTTTTCCTCCTCGTATAATGAATAATGATATAATCCTCATGATTTAGTGCATTCGTTCTTGTAATTTTACTCATGCTTTGATGCATGCCTTTAAGTAATTAATCACAACATCTTTCTCCTCCCCTTTTTCTTTAAATTTTGAAACCGACATCTCGTCATTGTCCTTGCTTTGTAGGTAGCATAATCACCATTTGAGAATTAGTTCAAAGAAGATCTCTTCATCGCCTAGATTGTAGCTGCATGCAACTAAAGATCAAAAGTCTGTGATCGCGACTTGAGGACCACATCTTGAACTAGCAATAATCAGCAAATCGACACGACTTAAAGAAGATAGGCTCTTTACCACCCGGACTGTGATTATTTGCCAACCAAGGGTCAAGATTTCGCAATCATGACTTGAGTACTAATCTTCATCAACGAGTGATAGCAAAGAGGTTAACACTTAAGTCATATGTAGCCTCCTTTTGTAACCTCCATAAAGCTAATTGCAACTTAAAATGTGAATTGAATCATGAGTCCCGAATTGTAAGGACATGTACACATGAGTACATATGAGTTGAGTGTAAGCTGAGCACATACAATTTGAACATGGGTCTTAGACATAAGCATATGAAAGTAACATGTTTAAGTTGAACATAACCTCCCTTTAACATAAGCACTCATGAGGTAATACGTAAAATGAACTTCATTACTCTTCAATACAAAAACTTATGGACTAATCGTGTAGAAGAACTACTAGGCCTCCACATAACCATAAAATGTGAATTTGAACATGAGCGCATAAGAGTAAAGCCCAAGTTCGCGAGCTCAACATATATGAATGAAACATAAATCTTGCCCTTGAATACATGAGGATTGAACACTTGAATTTAGCATAGTCTCTTTGGTACAAGCATATGTATGCTTCTAATATGAGCACTTTTAAACTTTCTATATGAGCACGCGTGAGTTGAGTATGCAACTTAATATAGCACTTTTGGTACTTGAGCTGAACATAAGTCTCATCATGTACGTTGAACATAAGCCTTGATACATGAGCCATGATCATGAGTGAACTTAAGGGTTGCATCTGAACCTTAAACATGATAGTGAATATGAGTCTTGAACATTAGGGTCAAATGCGAGTAAGCATAAGCCATAATCACAAGTCTTGAACTCTAAGTAAATCTTCAATACGGCACAATCTATAAATGTAACATGAGCTTTGAATATGGAATAAATCTTAAACATGTCACAAGTGTTGAACATGATATGGAGTGTGGCCTATACGTGACGTAAGACTTGAACATAAAATGAGTTTTGAACATGACGTGAAGTTTGAGCATGATGTGAAGTCTAAGCATTACATAACCCTAGCTCATTACACGAACTAAGCATGAGGTTTTAAACATTAATCTTCTAACATGAACACATGTGCTATCATGTATCAGTTAAATAGCATCATAAACATGTGAGTTAAGCATGGTATCACCAATCTTATGTATGAATCGTGTACTATCATTACGCATTGCAAGAACCCTTGTACATATGTATCATCTCTAGCTTTCATAATTGGATGTCATACTTTTTGAATGCACCTTACTTCTACTGACTCTTTTACTCCCCTTCATTTACAGGTGCTCACTTTCTTTCATACTTACATATAGACATCACTGCTACCTTTAGGGGTTATTGACATGGGAAAAGAATTTGGGAAGAGTTGTTCTCGTAGCAACAATGTTGATAAGAACAATGAAATTTTGGCATATTCTAAGGATCAAACTTCGGTAACCCCCTTACCTCTGGACAAATAAGTAGACCCAATCATTGAAGGTGACTTCTTCTGGCAATATATAAAGAGGTAGGATACACATCTGCATCCACTTAAGGATGGTAAGCTGCGTTTCGTAAGACAAGAACCTCTAATGCATAAGAAGGTTGAGATAGAAGTAGATTCTGTGTTGTGTTTTAGAAACGAAAAGAAAGAAATCCCTCTTTTAGATAGTAGTTTTGATGGCTTAAAGCACATAGTGAATGATTGGTTATCTTAGGTGATGTACATTTTCAAGAATTCTACATATACAACCATTTTGGAAGAGGCAGGGGTACACTACCCCATGTGGGTATCTTCTTGTTTAACCTTACATTGCTCGCAAGAAATAGAAACTTGGCAAGCTATCATGTCTTATTGGAGTACTCACTTGCATACCTTTATGACAGTATAGGGTGAGATCACTTTAGAGGATGTTGTAGTCCTTTTAAGCCTTCCTAATCTTAGATTGATCGACATCAATACAACTTCAATCTTGGAAGATGATCGAGCACTGATTAAACTATTAGAAGTGGATAAAAAGGAAGCTTTAGACATTCGTAGGCATGCTACCCTTAGTGCATAGATCAAGCATTTCTTTAGGCCAAACAAGGGTGATAAGATGGGGCTTCAATATCAGTACAAGTAAGTTCTTACATTTTGATGTGGCATAGTCATCATTTACCCTAATTTGTCTTGTCTTACATTTCAGGTATGAGTTAAAAGCTTTCATTGCTTATTGGTTATCATTGTTTGTGTTCCCAAGTGGTCCCGAAAAAGGCATTAGTCTTCAACTCTTCCACTTGGCTATTCTTATTACACGAGGGGAACGTTTTTCTTTGAGGCCTTTCTACTTAGGTTCCTTGTATAGGCATTTGGACCTCTTTCATGAAGCTTCGATGTGCTTACAAGGGAGATACGTTGTAGTGTTGAACATAGACTTAGTGTTTCTTCATATGTTCTTTTGTGAGTGTTATAGGAGATATTCTGGTCTCCTACTTACATATTCTGATGCCATCAAGTCCTGGGCTTAGGGATGGATCAATAGAAAACTCCCAAATACTTTGAAGAATGTCATTGATACCTATCACGAGTTCAGGTTTTAATCTATACAGAAAGGAATTAATTGAATATGAATGGTACTTAGAAATCTATCCTTCCAATTCAAAGGACTTGGTAAACTTGATAGAGCTTCTTGATGAGCTTTTTGATGTTGAGATAAAGTTTATCTTATGGAGTGCACCTAGGGGTCTTTTGTTACTTCATGATTGGGCCAATGCTTCTAATTGCTTCTTTGAGTATAGTGTTATGAAATATTTACCTGATTAGGTTGCTTGACAACTGGGGTTTAATTAAGGAGTGCCTTATGATTTGGTCATTAACCAAAGTTTTGATGATTGTTGTAAGGTGTTCAAACTCGAGAGTTAGAAGAACACTCATGGGAGGATTAGGCTATTATTCTTTCCTTCCATGAGTTGTTCCTAGCTTACTTTGAGTGGTTGGCTTACATATTAGAAAAACTGCTTGGATGGGTTTAAGAAGTATGTTTTGGAGACAGTTGAAGGGGATTTGCCTGAAATAGTGATTTAGAGATATGAATTTCACTTTCGACTAAAAGAAGACCCAAAATCGTCTAATAGTGCGAAGTTGTTTGGTGATGCTTAAGGTAAATTACAAAATGAATGCTCACCCTTTCTTCCGTTGATCATTAGACAACCTAAGCATAGCCGCATTCATGAGGAAGCATTGTCAATATACTATATATATATATATATATTCTTGACTTCTTGCTTGATTTGCACTTCAATTTTAGGGTAGAAAACCCTTTGTCCTTACTTCATAAGAGTAACTCCTAGAGCAATACTTAATCTGTATACTATGAGACCGGGGTCCAACCTTAGCATCTCCTCGTAGGTCCATGCAAATATGTCTCTATATTCTCTTAGCAACTCAATAATATGAACTTTTATTTCCTGTGGGAGGCTCTTGCTTATGAAGATTGTCTACTGTGACTCTCCTGGTTACACTAGATCTAATTCTTCTATTTCTTCATCCTATAGCTTCATTTAGTCTTGTAGCTGTTGTGGGGCGGGTTAGACTTCTTGCACTAGTATGAGATCTGAAGAGAAAAAAATATACCTCTTTAGACCCCTTAAACTATCATAAGCGGTATACTCTTCTTTTGTCTTCTTGAATGAAGCTTTCACTTCCCTTGTCCTGCTTATTCTTCTTCTTTCCCCCATAACATCTATGCATCCTTCTTTTCTTTTGCTGATCATCTTAAACTACTTCCCATGTAGGTAAAGGGACACCAATTGGCTTAGCTGTCACAATCTTGCCTTCTTCAGTTAATTCGTCAAAGTAGGCTAACTCAGTAAAATATGATTGATGTTGCTCGAAAGGATTCTAGGTAGCTGGAATGAATACATCTTTCCCTTTCCAATGAACCTTGACACATTGATGCAATGTCGATGGGACCAAGTTGTGATCGTATAGCTACTTCCTACCAATGAGCAGATGGTATCGAACTGATGCATTGATCACATGAAAGGTAGTAGTACCATAGATAAGGCCAACCTTAAGATCAACATTAACGTACCCAACAAAATTTATAGGGGCATGGATAAATCCATTTATTAAGATAGGCTGTCTAACTAGTCATCTGATGCCAATTCCAGTAGCCTTAAAAGTACTCATTGGCATAAGATTTAACAAATAACCATTATTGATGAATGTTCTATTGACTAGAGACCCGTTAAGCATGCCTTCCACATATAAGGGGTAGTTGTGATTGGAATTCTTCACACACATGTCTGCATCAGTAAATAGAATTTTATTTTCGTGTGCTGTAGCCATCCTCTTCACAGGCTGTGCTGCATTACACTTTGTGTATTGACTCTTAGAGATATGTATGTGTACAATTGCTACTGCAAGCCGACCTTTCTCTTTTAATCCCAAGAGATCGAAGAAATTCCTAAAGTTAGATGCCTTCAACAATGCTGCAACAACAGGTGGGTAATCATTGTCTTGAGCTTTGATTGACTTTCCTTTATCTTCATCACTTCTAACAACTTGGGCATCAATCACTTTAGTTGTAATGAGATCATGGCTAATGGCATTGATAGTGCCCCTTTGGTTATTATAGGTGGCAACTGGATTGTTTTTTACATCATTGTTGTTGATGATCAACTCATTACATGCAACTCGATCATTGAATATTTTCTTCAAAGTGAAACAATCTTTAGTTAGGTGACTAATAATCCAATGAAATCTATAATACTTAGGATAACTCTTTTCTTCATTTTTAGGGAGGTGCTTGACCCTCAAGAGCTTGATATTTCTATCATGGAACTACTGGTCAAGCATTTGATGCACTTTGGCCATTGGACAAGGATATGTCAGAGATGGCCTATAATTAGTGGGCTTATCATCTCTTTGTTTCTTTGCTCCCCTTGGTGATTTGCCCGAGCTGTATTTATAGATAAAGCGTACTAGTCGAATCTCCTAATTTCACTTCTTTGTTGTACAATTGAGTTATTGGTCCTTCATACATTCTTAACTAGCACAATAAAGGAGGCTAACAAAAGGTTTTCATAGTAGATCACATGCTTAGGCAACATCCCTTGGATATAGATCTTAACCAACTCTCTCTCATCACAAACTTCTTGTATGTCTAGTGAAGGTTCCCTAAAGTGCTCGATGTAGTCCATCAAATCTTCTTTAGACTTTTGTTGGATACTTCCCATATCAATAAGGGTGACTCTCTTCTGTGGAGAAGAACTTCTCTAAAAACATCTTACACATCATTTCCATGTCAGTAAGGTATACACCTAGTATGTTAAGACGACCCTCAGGTGTATACCTTCTCAGTAAGTGACTTAGAAAATTCTTTCAGTTTCAAACCATCATCTAAGCCATATATTTCTAGCGTTTTGATGAATTTCAGCAAATGTTCCTTGGCACTTCCCTTCTTGCCATTAAATAGCATGAACTTCGGACCAACATAATCCTTAAGATACGACTTCGTAGCAATGCATTGGTGATATGGAAGCTTCAGTTCTAGTATCCTAACAGTAGATTTCGCTTGTATATCCTTCAAATATATGTCTAAATCTTCTTTGGTTACAAATAAACCTCTTTAAGTAGATGCTTTCACCCTTAGTAACATTACAGGAGCAGGATGCATGGGTATTAGATTCACAAGTGTAGATTGTGCAAATATGGGATTCATTTGTGTTAGTTGAATAGAGTCAACAATTGTGATACGTGGTATAACACGCGAGGATGATGAGCCTCTAATATGAACTCCTTGATTCCTTATTTTAGGTAATGAATCTTATATGGTTATAGGTTCCATAGCAAGAAGTTGTTCTCCAACCCTAGGAGTAACATTCATGTTGACAACAAGAAGGTTAGGTAAGGTGTGTTATTGCACCACATTAGAAGGATTCGGGGAAGTTACTTCTTGTTGCATAGTAACAAAGGTAGCCAAAGCAGGCGCACATTGAGTGAATATCATCATGAGTTCACCTAGGTTTCAATTAGTCTCTCGTAGCTCACACATTAATTACGTATTATCAAGGATGCCTTCCTGTATGCCATCACATTGATTTGTGTCTCCAGTTAGAGGTATATTTTGGTCATTGGTCACAGTAGTGGTATCTTGCTCTTAAATGATTCCATTAATAGGGTTAAGTTATCTTTGCCTTAGAGGTACCATGAGATGAGTATCAAGTCTTCCCTTCCCAGTGGAGTTGCTAGAAAAATGTAAGGGTGTAGGTACAAATGTGAGTGTCACGTGTAAAGTCACGTTACACGTGACTAGGGAAATGAATTGACTGACTTACATAGGATGATTAGGAGAGAAGCGTAGGGAGGAGACATAGGCAGTCTTAGTCAGGCTCTGACACGTATGGTAATAGGTGGAGAAACACGATGGCATCAAACTCCAAGATTGATGAAGAATGACGTAGTGTTCTTGATGTGTTTGAGTGTTTAATCTTTGAGATAAAGTTCCAGTAGAGTAATGGTGTTAATAGGGGGTTTTCTTCTATCTAAATGAGGAAATGAATAGGGTATTTATCAGATATGGTAGGTGAATTCGATACATTAGATTGTAATATTGATTAATGGCTAGAATTGAAGCCTTATTTTATATGGGTATTAAATGGGCTTGTTACATAGGTTTAGGCCTAAATAAAAGGCTTTATATTTCATTAGTGTGAGCCAGACCGAGAAAAGTTGGATCGAACAAATCGATCTAACGAAGCCTACTCCAAGCCCACCATGCCAAATCTCCTTTGATCATCCTAATAATTTATGGGCTTGGCTCCTTAAGCCTTGTCACCTTAGCCCAATGAGTCAAATCCATTTGATTAATGGGCTTAAAGCTCAATATTAAATTTAGCCCTCTATAGAGTTCAAAGCAATATTGGCATACAAGTGTCAATTCACTAAGATTGTACCACTCCAGCATACCTAAAGTGATGTGCAGAATTAAACTATATCGTAAGCTTATGTATTAAGCTATATAATAAATAAATTTGCAGCATAGGCACTAGACTAAGATAAAGTCTTCAACTATGTGAGCACACTTGGCAGTAATGCAAATATTTATGATGTCTTGTGTACCGAGTAGTAACTTAGCTATTCAAAAGCAATTGGTGCCCAAAATACTTAGACTTTGTCTAAGAATTTTGGTTAGGGGGCAAAATGTAGAAAGGTTGAAAATTTATTATATTATTATATTGACCAAACTCACTATTTATTTAGCTTGACTTCTTAAGCTAGGTGACAAGGCCTAGAGAGTCCAATTTATATTAGGATGATTTAAGGAAATTTGGCTTGGTGGGCTCAAAACAGAGATTGTTATACCAGTCTGTCCGCATTCAACCTTTCCTAAGTAAGCTCATGTACCATGAGAAAGGCTATTAGCCTTAGGCTTTTGCAAACTCATTCTAGATAATTATGAAATGAGTAAAACTTCATCTCGTTCGTCAATTGTCAAGATGATCCAACGGATGTCATCAACCTTAAGAGCTTATAAATACTTAGCCATTCCTCTTCATTGGACACAATTTTAAAGATTAGAGAAATAGTATTCTACTATGAAATCTCTTCTCTTAAAGATCAAACAACATTTAGGTAAAGGAACAATTTCAGCTGGTCAATAACTGCAAGGTTGATGTCTTGTGTTCCTTAGGCTTCCTTGCTTGTTACTTGTGTATTTAAAACTCCAGGATTACTTGTTCTTGTTCCTTACTATTCTTTCTCCAATCATCCCATTAAGTATCATCTGTACATCATTACTTTAAGACCGTGCGTAATGTAATACTCATACGGGATTGCTCCAATTAGAACCCCTCATCTATAAGTGTCAACAACTACATTCACTTTACTAACGCAGTAATTTATTTCCATGTCATAGTCCTTGATCAATTCAAGCCATCTCCTTTGCCTCATATTTCATTCTTTTTTAGTAAATAGGTACTTGAGGCTTTTATGGTCAATGTAGATCTCACATTGCTATCCATATAAGTAGTGTTTCCATAGCTTTAATATGAACACTATAGCTACAAGCTTCAAATCATGTATCTAATAGTCTTGCTCATGTGGCCTCACTTGTTTAGATCTACAGGCTATTACTTTTTTGCCTTACATGAGCATATAACTTAATCCATTCTTGGAAACATCACTGTATGCTGTGAAGGGCTCATCATTATTTAGTAACACAAGGATCAAAGAGATACTAATCTACCTTTCAATTCTTGGAAGCTCTTTTCTCACTTTCCATTCCACTCAAACTTTACATTCTTTTTATTTCAATTGAGTGAGAGGTCGTGTGATTTTTGAGAAATCTTTAACAAACTTTCTCTAGTATCTAGCCAAATCAAGAAAACTTCGAACTTCAGTCACTGTTTCTAGCCTTTTCCGTTCCACTATGGCTTTGATCTTTTCTAAGTCAATGAAGATGCCATTGTTAGTGACTACATGTCTAAGGAAGGATATCTCTTTCAACCAAAAGTCACACTTAGAAAATTTGGCATACAACTTGTTCTCTCATAATGTTTGTAACACCATTCTCAAGTGTTCTTCATGGTGCTTGGGTATGGTAGAATACATTCAGATGTCAACAATGAGCATAATTACACACTTATCTAACAATGGTCTGAACACATTATATATTAAATCCATAAATGTTACTAGTGCATTTGTTAAACCAAAAGGCATAACTAGGAATTCATAATGGCCATATCATGTTCAAAAAGCTATCTTCAGAACATCCTCAGGTATAATTCTTAACTAATGACAGCTTAGTGTTAAATCGATCCTGGAAAATATACTTGCGCCTTATAATTAATCAAACAGATCATCTATACATGGAAGTGGATGCTTATTCTTGATGGTCACTTTATTTAAGTCTTGGTAATCAATGTAGAGTCCGAGTGTTCCATCGTTTTTCTTAACAACTGGCACCGATGTGCCCCAGGGTAACATACTGGGCCTTATGAATCCTTGATCTAGTAACTCTTGCAACTACTTCTTAAGCTTTTTCAACTCAATGGGAGCCATTTTGCATGGAGCTTTTGAGATTGGTTCAGTTCCAAGCACCAAGTCAATAACGAAATCAATTTCTCTATTAGGTAGTAACCCAAGCAACTGATTGGGAAACTCATTCACTATGTGAATTTCCTCAATGTTTGGTTTTTCTAACTTTGCCTTCAGGCGATTTAACCAACTGACATTAGTTATCAACTCTAAAAAGCTAACTCTTGTACTCTTGTTGTAGAAGAATCTCCTTTGAACTTAGCCTTTGTCCCTTTTGAGGTTTCGAACATTACTTTCTTTTCCTAACAATCAACATTGGCTTTAGCACCCGTCACCTAATTCATTCCCTATATAGCTTTGTACTTACTCATATCATAGAGTATCATATTTGTTTTACTGTCAAAGTCTTGAAATCTCAAGGGACATTCTTTTACCATTTTTTTTTGTGACTATAACACTTCCCGTAGGAGTGTTTACCTCAAAACTAGATTCGGTGGTAATTGTAGACAGGCTTAGCTTCTTGACCATTTTAGGGTTTATAAAGGAGTGTATGGCTCCTATATCAAATAAGGCATACATAGAATGCCCATCTATATCAATATTTCCTAAATCATAATTATAAGTTTTATTTTGAAGTTATATCAATGTAAAATCTTATACTTTTAGGTTCTTGTTACTTACTACCACTTTATTACAACTTGTACTACTTAATCTATTTTTAGCAACTTAACAAGGGAGAGTTAGAGTACATACCTGTAATGAGCTTAGTATCAAAGAAATCCTCAACTTCTTCATATACTCTTAGATCTTCACGCAAATAGTCTTCATAATCCCAATCACCCTCTAAATTATAAACCTTGGCAATGGTCATTATACTTAGGTAAGTATTTCTTGAACTGGATTCTCCAACGGCTTTCCCAAAGGCAAGGTGTCCAACAGCTAGTGGTGGCTTGGTAACTTGGGCAATAACAACTATATGCTATAGACAAGTAGTAGAGAAATGTCCAACCTTATGGCAACTGTAACAGGTGGTAGTCCTCTTCTCAGGATAATTAGTCACTCAATTTGAGCTTTCACCACAAAAGAAACACTTGCCTTACCACCGAAGATAGTCTCTAAGGTAATGATTTCCTTTACATTTCTAACACTTAGCTGCTCTACTAGGAGTCTTCTTGTGAAGTACATTTTACAATTTGAAAATCCTTCTTATTTTACTGTTGATGCTATTAATTGATCCTTCCAAAGGCCTCTTACTAAACACATTGACTTTACAACTACTAGTCTCTTTACTTTGTCTCTTTGCATTGTCCAGCAATCTAGCCTTTTCTACCATGTCAGCAAAATTCCTTGGCTAAAATTCCTATAATCTCCTTTTTTCTTGTGAATTACATTTTATTGTTTAAAAAGCCTTCTTATTTTACTACTAATGCTATTGCTTGATCCTTCAAAAGGCCTCTTACCAAACACATTGACTTTGCACCTACTAGTCTCTTAACTTTGTCTCTTTATGTTATCCAGCACTCTAACTTTTTCTACCATGTTAGCAAAATTCCTTAGCTCAAATTCCTATAATCTCCTTTTCACATTAGCATTAAACCCTATAGAGAATATTTGCATCTTCAACCAGTCATTAGTCTGATACTCTGTGGGGTAAACTGTAGTAGTCTATTGAACTCAGTTTCATATTGCTCAATAGTACCTATCCCTTTTACAATATCCAACAAATCCTTGTTGTATTTCATCCTCAAGCTTCCTGGAAAGTAGTATGCCAGAAACTCACGTTTGGAGACTTTCCATGTAATTGGGCCTCTTAGATTTCGTTGTTTAGATTCCCACTAGGTATGCGCCCTCATCTTTAATAGATAAGTACCATAAGTGAGTCAAAGATATAGTGACACCTCGAAGGCTTCAAATGATCTTTTTACCTGATTTAACCAATCCTTAGCCTCATTGCGTCGACTCGTAATACCTTCAAAATATTTATTACAATGAATGAATTCTAGTAATATATTTTGTTATTGTCTAAAATCAAGGTACATTGGAGGCATATCTCTTGCTAGGCCATTTGGTGGTGAAGGATGTGGTGGTAGTGGAGGTAAAGGCAACTGTAGCAAGGGAACCTCTTTGACGACTATCGGAGGTGGAGCTTGAGCAAGTAGGGTATAGTCTTGAGCTAGATATGTGCTTAGCAATTCATTTTATGCATTAATTTCAACTAAAATTTCTTTAAGATGGTCACATAGCACATTTTATCCTCCCTCCTAAGCAGGCAAGGCCTAGTTAACTAGGGGTCTCCCTCTATGCTTGTTTCGATTGAGAAATTCATTTCCAACACTAAGGTTAGAATTAGCTTATAATTAATAAACTTGGAAATCTTAAGCATAAAAATGAAAATAAGGCATGATTAATTGCAATAGCAATAATAAATATGGTTGCAAATTTTCATTTTATTTCATTAAAGTGAGGTTATATCAAATTGGTGGTCAGTTTTAGTAAGTTTACACCACCTCAATACATTTTAGTACATAAAGTTTCTAAAATACAACAGAGCTTCTTACAATACATGTATCCTCACTACATAAGTGCAATAATTCTCTCAAAATACATCAAGATCTCGCTACAAGAAAATCACTTAAAGTACAAAAATGATTAGTTATGATCATTGTATGTACAATAGAAGGAGCATGTACGATCATTTGGTGCCCAATAGTAACTCCGAAAAGAAACTTAGAAAACAAATATCTACAGCATCTGCCAAGGATAGGAAGACAATCTTGCATTAGGGTCACCTCAAGGTCTAAGTCTTAGAGCAAAATGAGAGGAGCCAACATTGGAGTATGAACCTATCTCCTTACTAGTAGCTTGTCGAAATAGCTGCTTGGGTGATCCATAATCTAGTAGGTTCGAGTGGCTAACAAGCTCAGCTATGGGGTTTCCTCTAAACCAACACTATAGGAGGAAGTCTAGGATCAACTTGATAATATTTGAAATCTTCTACAAGGGGCAGCTTTGAGATAGGCTCGTCAACTAGGACAAGAGCATTCAACAATACATCTATCTCCTTAGCTTGAATACTTAATCTAGGTCTATTGACCTCGAAAATTATGTAATATTAAGTAAAAATTTAGGTAAATTCTCTAGTAAATATTTAGATAGAATATTTTTGTTATTTAGAAACTTATTTCTTTTTATATACTCCTTATCAAGTGATTTCGATGAGGATACTAATCTCCCAACTAACTACTATGACCTTTGATTATCATCATGGTTGAGTGAATATTCCTAATGATCTTATGCTTGTTTGTGATTGTAAATGGTAGCACTTAATTATTATTGATAAATTGATTGGTGTTTGTGATTAGGGATATGCATGTGAGTGATGTTTATTACTTGATATGGAAAGATACCCTAAACTATCACAAGGAATTGATTACTACACTATAAGTATTAAAGGAAATTGAATTGTTTGTGAAATTGGTTGGTCACTTAATAACCAAACTTAATTAAATTCAATCTAATTAATTAAACTAAATCATGCATAAGCATGCATTACATTATATATATATATTATATATATATTGGTTGTTACATCACACAAAGGTAACAAAAGGCCATGCGGGGGTTGTTTTATATAAATGGAATAAAAGTATTTAATAAAGTGCACTCATACAATATGACCTTACTTTAGCCCATGAGCTTACTAGACGTTAGAGGCGTCGATTGCCTGGCTAAGAGTAGAGTCTAGAGTACTCCATTTACGGGTGAGTATAGTTTATGAGGGCCTACTCACAATCATACTTGGAACTAAGTTTGTTAAAATTTTATAAAAATGGTTTTCTTAGGATACAAAACATAGAATTTCTTAGTTTGCATAAGTTTAAGTACGGTACCTAGATTTGACTGGTGTCATGTATTCTTTAACGGTGACTTCAGAGGGCATTAAATTTGAGTTGCATATTGTTGATAAGGATTACAGATCAATCATGCGCTACTGAGCTTGAGGACTCTATTATATGGTTTACCGAGCTGTTCGAGGGGAGTTAAAATTTGAAGAGCAATCCATTATCCAGTTTGACATACTGGGTTACTATACTCTTTACCTCATCTAAGAGACTGCTTAAATGACCAAACTATTGCCTAATCGACCCCTCTATAATATGTCAGTCCAAGGTAAAGCATTAGACCTACATACTGCCAACTTGATACATGATCAAAGCCAAGCTGACCCCGATCTTAAGCCAACTAACCGAGGCTAACCTAACAATGGACCAACTCTTGAACTGGCCTTTCCTTAATTCGAAACATCTAAGCTGCCAAGCTATCGACCTTGACCTGATTTGTTCGAAACCTATTCTGCTCGGCTTGGCAAACTACATCATCGGGACCATGGAATGGACAACTAACATATACCTTATATTTATAACATTCGTATTGTCCTTTGTAATCGAATATTCCTCTTTTTGTCTGATTACAACTCTATACTTATAAATTATCCCTTTTTTTCCATTTGTAATAGGAATATTTTTTATAATTTACATTAACTTAGGACTTATTTTAATTAGGTCATATAAGTATTTGTAAATTGTAATAGTCGCAATAGAAAATGACATTGATATTCAAACATTCCCTTCTTACGTGAGCTAAGTGATCCATATTTACTCTTAACTACCTTTACGTAGCTCGTTGAGCATAGAATATTAGCGAATGACCTTCGGCTACACTTGTATATAATATCAAGCGTGACCTAAGCTCATATGAGGCATTGGTGCATCATATCTACTATCGGTATACAGGACCCCTACTTAACCTTTGACTATCATCTATCTTTTGGACCATCTCAAGGTTCGGATCTACCCTCTGAGTATATGTAATATCGCAACTCATGTGTTCACCTACGTACTCGTATCATCTTGGTATTAGTGCTTGGCTACATTTGAGTAAGTTTTTGTTACTTAGCAGTTCAAGAGTCTTACTGTTGTTATTAAAGTGTTTTAGAAATTGCCTATGGTTATTGTGAGTGTTTAATACTAAAGTGGTCTATTGCTCTGTTTTCCCCTGTTTCTTGTACGCAAAACAAATTGTAAGTGTTTGTTTATTTATCGCGTATTGGTTATATTAGCTATTAGTGTATTTAGTGTTGTTTTATTCTTGTTGTGGAAGGAAATTTTGAATAGTGTTTCAATTGTTAATCTTTTTTAATAGATAACACTGTTTAACTCTAATGTTCAAGGAACTCTAGGTAACCATGAGAGTGGTGTTCAAAATGGCCAAGGTCAACAAGGAAGTTCCATACCCCAATCAGTAGGTGATCAATTGGATAGACTTATTGGCTAGGTTGGTGACTACCATAAATAAAGATAGATAACAGGCTAAAAATGATCCTTATAAAGGATAAGCTAATGAACTGCCCAAGAAAGGCAATGGTCAATATGGATGAGCTAATGTCTCGATTCAACCACCCCGAGCTAAAGGAGCAGACAGAGTTGCTAGGCATAGATTATCACTAGATGAGATTGAAGAAGAAGATGAAGAAGGTAATGAGGAGGAATATTATGAGCTGAAGGAAAGAAATGTCTGAATTCTTAGAGTAGAAGGGCTAAGAATTCATATCCCAAGTTTTTCTGGGAGTAGTGATGTAGAGGACTACCTAGATTGGCTAAATAGGATTAAGAAGCAGTTTAAATGCCATGAAGTGCCTAATAATGCTAAGGTCAGATTTATTGTGCTAGAGTTTATTGGTTATGTCGGTTTGTAATGGAAGAACTTATAAGCCACCTAAATAAGAGAAGGAGAACATAAAGTTAGGAATTAGGATGAAATGAAGAAAGTCATGAGGAGAAGATTTGTTCTAAGCTACTATTTGCAGGACACGATAAAGAGGTTATAGGAGTTAAGGTAAGGTGGATTGAGTGTTGATACCTATGTAAAGGAATTTTAGATGATAATGATTTGTTGTGAAGTTATTGTGCTTAAAGACCAAATTGTGTTAAGATTCATTAGTAGGTTGAAGTATGATATTGAATATATTATGGAAACCATAAACATTGGATCACTTGATGAAGCTATTTGAGCTACACCAATTGGGGAGATTCCGAACTTGACCTACTACTAGTTGACCTGTTTTATGCTGACCTGTACAATCAAAACCAAGTAAAGTTGTCGAGACCTAAACTGCTTAAGCTATCTAAGTTGAGGAAAAGGAGATCCCAAGGAAGTTTGAGAAGGGATAGAGCTTAAGAAGAAAGATAAGTGAGATCAAGTGCTTTAAGTATCAAGGATTTGGACATATGGTTACCTAACATTTAAACAAAAGAACTATGGTGATCTGAAGTAAAGCACCAACCATTGAAGTAGACAGTATTGATAAGGAAGTAGAAGAGTTAAAAGAGAGCGAATAGACTGAATTGATTGAGGAGGAGGAAGTCATCTATAGTAAGGAAGGTAACTTTATGCTTGCCACCCTGGTATTAAGGAGAACAATGAGTGTGAATCTTATACTTGAGGATGAACAATGAGAGAATCTGTTCGACATTAGATGTAAGGTGAATAGGTTATTGTATGCATTGATTTAGTGGCAGCTGCATCAATGTAAAGTTTGCTTTCATGGTCTAGCAATTAAAGCTATCGACTAAGCCCTACCCTAAACCTTATAAACTACATTAGCTTAGTGACAAAGGAGCTTTAGAAGTAAATAAACAAGTGTATGTACCATTCAATATTAGAAACTATTAAGATGAAGTGCTCTATGATGTGTTGTCTATATGTGCATCACATATTCTACTTAGATAACCGTAAATGTTTAACTGAAGTGTAATATACGATGGAAGCAAGAACACATGTTTCCTGGAGCACGAGGGTAGGGAGGTGAAGTTGAGCCCTATGATTGCTAAACAAGTTAAAAGCATACAAACTCAATTGAGCCGAGTTCTAAAGAAAGAGGCTTTGTGATGACCTAAGCCGAGTTGAAGAGAGAGATAGAACTTGAAGAGTTGACTTATCTACTGGTTAGAAGGTTACTTAAGATAAGGGGGTTAGATGAGAGTTGCTACCTATTGAGGTGACAACCTTATTAGATGAGTTTATCAACCTGTTTTTATGGGAATTACCTTAAGGTTTGCTTCCCCTTCGAGGTATTGAACATGAAATTGACTTGTAGTTAAGAGCTACACTGATGAACAAGCCTGCTTATAGGCTAAAACCTAAATAGGCTACAAAGTTGTAGAGACAAGTGGATGAGCTGTTAAAGAGAGGGTATATGCTAGAATCCCTAAGCCCTGATATCGTGCCGGCTCTATTAGTACCAAAGAAAGATGGGACATAGAGGGTGTATGTAGATAGTTGATCAATCAATTACATCACCATCAAGTATCAATACCTTATACCAAAGCTTTATGTTATACTAGATGAGTTGAATGGAGTAAGAGTGTTCTCAAAGATTGATCTCAAATCAAGATACCATCATATCTGAATGAGGGAAGGAGATGAGTGGAAGACTGTATTTAAGACTCACCATGGATTATATGAATGGCATATGATGTCATTTATATTGTCAAATGCACTAAGCACATTTATACGATTGATGAACCATGTGCTCCAAGAATTAATTGGGAAATTTGTGGTGTTATATTTTGATGACATTCTATTCTATTACCCTGACTTAGAGACTTACTGTGAGCATCTCATAGTGGTATTTTCAAAAATCCAAGTTGAGAAGCTTTATGCCAACCTAAAGAAATGTGCCTTCTACCGACTTGAAGTAATCTTTTTAAGATTTGTTGTGAGTGGTGGTAGCATACAAGTTGATGATGAGAAGATAAGAGCGATTACAAATGGCCTGTACTGACCTATTCAGCCAACGTGTAAGGCTTTCATGGCCTAACATCATTCTATAGCCAAGTTATAAGGAATTTCAATACCATTATACCCCCACTTACTGAGCTGTCAAAGAACCATGTTGAGTTCAAGTAGGGAAAGAGAGAATAGAGGAGTTTTGAAGAAGTAAAGAAGAAGCTTACTAAAACCCCTATCTTAGCTTTACTAAGTTTTGATAAAGTATTTGAAGTAAAGTATGATGTGTCTAGACTAGACATCGGTACTGTGTTGATATAGGAGGGTTGACCCATTACTTACTTCAGTGAAAAGCTTTAAGGAGCCACACTCAATTATTCTGTTTAAGATAAGGAGTTTTACTTCTTGATCCAAGCCCTAATTGTATGATAGTACTATTTGCTGCCCAAAGAATTTGTGATCTACATTGGTCATGAATCTTTGAGATTTCTAAAGAGCCAACCCAAGTTGTCTCAAAGACAAGCTAAGTAGGTTGAGTTTGTGGAAGGATTTTCTTATGTTATGAAGTACAAGAATGGAAAGAACAATGTAATGGCTAATACCCTATCAAGACGACATTCCCTCTTGACTAAATTGTAGACCTAATTATTAGGATTTTCTATGATTAAGGATTTATATGTTGAGGAACCACATTTTAGTCCTATTTATGCTAGGTGTAAAGAAGGCTGAATACTTGATGATTATCATAGGGAAGATGGTACTTGTTTAGAAAAAGGAGATTATGTATCTTAACTTATTCTATGAGAGAGCTACTAGTGCGCGAGGCGCATGGTAGAGGACTATCAAGACATTTTGGCAAGCACCAAACTCATGAGGTACTATCCTTTAAATTCTTTTGGCCAACGATGATGAGATATGTCCAAGTTGCATTAGAAAGGTGTACTACCTATAGAAAGGCAAAGAGCCAAGCCTAGTATGGACAATACTTACCATTGCTGATCTCGACCAAACCATGGTCCAATCTGAGCATGAACTTCATATTAAGGTTATCGAGGACATCTTGAGGGAGAGACTCCATCATGGTGGTTGTAGACCATTTTAGTAAGATGGCACACTTGTGCTCTGTTCCAAGATTAATGATGCTTTGGCTATCTCTTTTCTTTTTTTTTTTTTTGCAAGAGGTCATTAAACTTCATGGAGTACCTAGGACCATTGTCTTAGATTGATACCCAAAGTTCATAAACTACTTCTAGAAAACATTATGGAGATAAATGGGAACCAAACTATTGTAAAGCACTTCCTATCATCCATAAACTGATGGATAGACCCCGGTTGTCAATAAGACACACGAACTTTACTCCAAGTTGTTGTTGGTCGAAACATGGCCGATTGAGATCTATGCCTACCTGTAAATGAGTTCGCCTACAACAGAACTTCCCATAGTGTTAAGAACATATCGCTATTTGAGGTCACCTATGGGTTCAACCTTAAGCTCCCATTGGACCTGATGCCCCTTCTAAACAAGGATGATAGTTACTTAACTATAGAAAGATTTGAGGTCGTCAAGGCAATGTACCGGAAGGTTGTAGAACATCTAAGCCTAGTTGCTACTAAGCTCAAGAGACAAGGTTAAGGATGGAAGAATAGGGAGTTTCAACCAAATGATTTGCTTTGGATCTACCATAGTATAGAATGATTCCTAAGTCCAAGGAAGAGTAAGTTATCTCCAAGGTTGACGGACCATTTAAAGTGCTTGAAGAGATCAATCTTAATGCTTACAAGATTGAACTACCTGAAGATTATGGAGTCTAAGACTCTTATAACATTGCCGACCTTCACTTATATACTCTTGAAGATGAGTAACGTAGAGCTAAGCTAAACTTCATCCCAAATTTGAAACAGCTTGGAGGGGATGATATGGATCATGGACCAATCATATGCTCTCGAGCTCAAGGACTTGCTTACATGATTCGCCGAGTTGTCTAAAGGGAGTTGAACTTTGAAGAGCAATGCATTCTCTAGTCTGGCTTACCGGCTTACATTACTCTTTACCTAATCTAAGAGACTGTTGAGATGACTAATCTGTTGCTAAGCGAACCCCTCTACAATACGTTAGTCCAAGGTTAAGGATTGAACCCGCATACTGTAGACTTGATACATAGCTGAGGTCAAGCAAACCTTGATCCTAAGCCGACTAATAGAAGCTAACCTGACAATAGACTACCTCTTGAACTAGGCCTTCCTCAATTTGAAACATCTGAGTTGTTGACCTTAACCTAATCTGTTTAAAACTTACTTTACTCGACAAATCACATCATTGGGACCTCATAATGGATAATTGAGATGTACCTTATTTTTTTAACATCCGTACTATCCTTTATAATTGAATATTCCTCTTTTTGTCTGATTACAACTCTACTGTTATAAATTATCAATTTTTTCTCCTTTTTAATAGGAATCTTTTTTATAATTTACACTAACCTAGGATTTATCCTAATTAGGTTATATAAGTACTTGTAAATTGTAATAGTCGTAATAACGAATGATATTGATATTTAGACATTTCCTTCTTGCAAAAGCTAAGTGATCCTTACTTACTCTCGATTGCTCTTTCCTAAATCATTGAGCGTAGACTAGTAATGGGTAACTAAAGGTAAGTGACCTCCGGCCACACTTATGCTTAATACAAAGTATGACTTGAGTTCATGTGAGGCGTTGGTGCATTATATTTACTATCAATACATGAGGGACCCCTGTTCAACCTTCAACTGTCATTTATTTTTCGAACTATCTTGAGGTTTGAACCTATTGTAATACCTTAGGATTTCAAGCCAATTCAATAACCCTAAAATCTAAGCTCCTAAATCTAAGGTGTTGGACTAAGTTATTCATTTTATTTCAAACTTCACTATAAAGTTAAAAAAATTAAACAAAGTAATTTAAGTAGAGTCAATTTCTCAAAATAAGCTATATAAAATTATTAATTTGAGAAAAATGTTAATTTATCGATAAGTTAATTAATTTTCAAAAATAATAAATGAAGTTGAATTATATATAATATGCATGTATTTACATGTAATATACATTATATGTATCGAATACATACATATAATAATAATAAATTATCAAAATTAGGTCAAATAATGGAAAACTAAAAAAAAAAAATTGAATGCATGAGTCACTAAATGATGTGTATACCTAGTATCAATTGAAAATGATGAGTCAATACTTGATTAATGAGGAGATGACACATGTAACTTAAAAAAATGGGAAATTGACATGTGCCATACATATGCTAAAATTCTATTTAATTAAGTAAACTTCAAAAACTATAAATAGGACCTAAACCCTTAATTTCAATAATTTAGAACTCTAAAAATAAAAGAAAACAATTTAGAAAAAGATAGAAAAAATAAAATAAAAATAGAATAAGAAATAGAGCGGAATTAAGTTAAGGCAGTTCAATAGGTTATCTACAACTTGACTTGGTAGGGCTTAGAGGTCTAATAGAGGGTGGCTAGAAAAGCTCTTCTAATAAATTATGGCAACTAGGTGGTGGTCAAAGTCGACTAGTTTAGGTGAACCAATTTTTCATTTGTAATTTATTTAATTTGCTAAAAATATCAAATGTTGTCAATTAATTATGAAATTTGGTTTTCTAGGATTATTTTAGATGTAAATTAATGTAGTAATTTTATTTTAATTAAATATAGTAGAAATATAGGTTCCTTAAAAAAATGCCCTATTTGAGTGAAAATTAAATAAATTTTTATACATATTAGATAATGTTGTTCCAAGCTCAATTTTTGTATATAATACACCTAATATATATATATTTAATTGTGGTCACAAGAATTTTCAAAATTAAGCATGTTTACTATTTTTTATAATTATTTTGAATAAAACTATCAATTTTACTAAATTGTTGAAATAATTAGTTCTTGATGAAATTAATAAATGAGCCCTACATGTTTAGACTTCGAGATGTTTATAATGATATTTTAAATATTTAATTTTCATCTCACACATAAATTTGTTTATTTTCCTTAATTTTTCATAATTCTAAGCTAAAATTGTTATTTTTATAAAAATTGATAATAGCTAATTTAGTATAATTGATGATCGATAATTAAACTATATATTTTTATAAGTCTATAGGATTTTTCATGAGATTAATCAGGCTCGTATGCTATTTATTACATATTTTCCTTATATAAGCTTATATATTGGCTTAATATGTAATATAGTAATTAGTACTAGTAAGATATTTATTAAATTTATGTACAATGAACACATTGGGGTATATTAAGGCTTATTGGATAAGTTTGGAAAGTTTGATTTTTAGGATTTTTAGTTTAGTACTAGAGCTTATTGGGATCAATTACGAAGTTAGGGTAACGTATAGTTGAGTTGTAATAAGAAAAGGGTATTTTTAGATTTTGATAATATTGATAGACTTGATTTTTAAGATATTTTAATAGTACTTAAAATAATGATCATACCATTATAAATTTTACTAAAATCAAATAAGAAATGAGTGAGAATTGGTCAAACGAAGTTTAAAAACCTAGAAATGAAAGGTTATAACAGTTCGGGTTCGACTTATATTTGATTTGAAGACTGTGTTATATTTTCATAAGTATGATAAGTAAGGAAGGACCACGTAACAGAGTTTAGGATTGAGTGCTATTACTAAGCCTAGGTAAATGGATTTAACCTATGCTTAGAGTAGATATATTGCTAGCCATAACATTACGTACTTGTAAACCTTACTTTTAGTAAGCTTATGATTTGATTAAGAGTACTTTCTGAATGTTCCCAAGGATCAACTAAACTAAAAACTTAAGTTTACATTTATAAAGGAATTAAATTTTTCCAATTCAAAAACCAATTATCGATAAAACCCCAGCTTGAAGAATTGTAAGCTCTAAAGTCACTTAAGACCCTAAACCCTAAAACATTTAATGAATTTTGATGCTAAGTGACTAATCGATAATTTAATTTGAATAATTTCATTCACCTTTAGAAAATTTCACAATTTTATAAAAATCAAGTCATAAATTACAAAACAATGTAAGATAAAATCCATAAAACAATTTCCTATAAGACCATGCCCTTATCTTCATATCTAAGCCTTACGTATAAATAAGTAGACTAACCAATCACCTTAGATGGCTTATCAATTGAAAGTTGGAATCATTTATCAATTGATAACTTATCAAAATCTAGTGATAAGATATTTTCCTTGTTACCCTTTCACTTATACTACATATGGACAATTTTTCACAAGATTTCACATACTTAACTTCATCAAATGAGACGAGACAAGACAATTCCTTGACCCCAAAGGACACTAATGGCCGGTTTGAACAAGGAGAAAAGGGGGGCCATGCTCTTGTCTTTTAACCATCAATCACTTCCTCTTACACACTACTATTCACTCCTTAATGCTTACATCACCAATAATTGCAATTGTTGACTTTTATGTACGCTACAAGACAATACTTTCAAGACATCTTAAACAATCATTTTCTTTCATTCCCAACTGGCCACTATTTCCCTTATTTCTCTCATTTTCAATTTCATTTTCACTTCCTCTTTCTCTCATTTGAAACAAACATAAAAGGAGAAATAACCTTACCCTACAAGATCAACTTTGCCACCATTTTCCAAACTTCACTCATAGCATTTCTCTTTTCCTTTTCTTATTTCATTTTCTTCCAACATCTAAGCTCTTTTAGAACCATTAGAACCTTCCACAAACCTCACTCTAAAGGATCAAACAACTCAGGTTTCCAAAAGGTTGCAAAAAGAGGAAGCAAAGCTAAGAGCTTAAGTGGAACCTTTATACACAACCGTCGTATTTTGCTTTAAGAATGAGTAAGTGTTTCTTGTGATTAGTGGATTAGTATTTATGTTAGGAGATTTTGATTTCTTAAAGATATGAGTATGATTTTAACTTATTATAACACCAAAAACTATCTTAAGAAATAAACTCATGAAACCCTTATATGAAGTTGAAAACATGAGCATGTAAAGTTGGTGTTTTGTAAAGATACTTATTTAACACTTTAAATGGAAGATTTTAAGTTGAGAAAATCTTGAAACAATGATTTGAATGGAAGGTGGGCACGCTGGATGTGAGGATTCAAAGGTCATTTGGATGTTGAATTTATTTTCATTAAATTAAACATGCTCAAATCTAAACTTAAGTTAAGGAAAAATTCATCACATGAAGTTTTATGAAGAAACCAATTTTATATGACATGAGATATGATGTGGAAGTTTTAATAAGTATAAGATCTTCTATTTATTTGTGTAAATCATGAGTTAAAGAATCACCCCATGAAAGAAAATTTAAGTTAAGAGTTGGATATAAGTAATTTAAGTGCATGATCTAACACCTAAACTTAAGGAAATGATGAAAAAAGTTGAAAAATCAAGTGAGAAACCCTTGGAATCATCATGACCAGATCTGGAACATAGGTAAAAGATACTTAAAAATATGATAAAAATAAGTGAACAAAGTAAAAAGATCAAATAAAGCAAGTATAACAAGTATACAAAGCCTAAAATTCAAAATCGAGCCTAAAACTCTCAAAACAAGCTTAGAACTCTAAGCTGGGCCTTCAATAAAATTTTGACCAGCACTTTAAAGTATTAAGAGAATTTGTTTTGAAGCCCATAAGAAATCCCCCTAAGACTCTATAAACCCAACAAAGTTACTAACTTTAGTTTGAACAAAAAACAAACTCATTTGACAACTTAAGCCTACTAAAGAGCCTATGAAGTGGTTGTTAGCCTTAGGAGAATAAATCAAAGTTATAAATCTGATCTCGAGGAGTATTTTGAGCTTACGATAAAATCTTAAGACCAAGCCTAAAGGATTTCTCAAGTTATTAAGAAGCCCAATTACCAAACAAGGCCTAAAAGCATCCAAAACATAAGGATCGCTACTGTTTTGGCCTATGGACAGATTTGCATACCTCATTTCAAAAATCTAACCTCATCACATTAAAGTACACTAAAAAACTATGAAGATTAACTATAACATCATAAAAATTGGATTTAAAGCAAAAAAGTTATACGCAATTGAACTTTTAAGTAGAAACCGAGAAAAGTTACAAAAACTAGTCAAGAGTATAACTTAAGGGAATTTAACTTAGTTTTCTAAGTTTATTTCAATCCCTTATAAATATTATTTTGATGACTAGGGGATACCATGTATAGAGATGACTTGCCTCCAAACTATTTTGACTGACTGTATGGCAGAGTGAGTAAATTCCCGATGATTCTTTACTTGATTTTGCTTGTAAAATAGATGCACCTAAACATATATATATATATATATATATTTATAAATCTGAATGCTTGTGGGATATGGGAAATGCATTTGTTTGAATTTGTAGATGAATATGATGGCTTGTTAATTATATATAATAATGGGAATTGTTTGTACTAATTTATACGTACAATTGTATGGAATGAAATTGTCTAATCACCTTGACAATTGAGTTAACCACTTATAGGATTAAGAAATTAAAATGAATCATGCATTCCCTGTATTGCATACGGATAACACTGACTACCGCTTTACGTAGAAGATAGGAAGGGACTCACACGAGGACATGCCGCCTACAAGATTAGGTACTAGCTATGTCATCATATATATTGAGTCTTTGTTCTAAGCTGATGAGTTTACTAGGCTCTAGGAGATGCCAACTGTTGGTGAGGGGCCGAGTCTTTTGGCTTCTGTTTGGGCCGTGTGTTTGTGGATTGCGGAGGCCACCACACTGCTAGATTTGGGATTTTAAAAATATGATTATTAAAGGAAGTATGTGTGTATATATATATATATATATATAGTTTTGTTTTGGCTTAAGCACAATAGTGCAAATGGAATTAAACCCAAGGTCTAGAACCCGAATTTTGGTTTGGGTCGGTTAAATATCTCCAAACCTTAACTACATGGGGCGTAATTTTAAGTCGTATGTAGTTCTTAGGTCACTGCATGCGTTATTTTGTATACTAATTGTTCGGTATACTGATTGTTCATGCATTCATATAATTGTGCATATAATAAATTTCTGCCATGTGGTACTAACGAGGATATTTATCTCACTAAGCTTAAGCTTACACCCCAATAGATTTTTGTTTTTGTAGGAAAACCTCTTTGCTAACCTAGGCCGAGGCATGTTCGTGGTAAGTCTTGTGTAAGGATGGGTTGGAGCAATCAGAGAGCGAAGTGGACCTTTTGTAATAGATTTGTAGATATCTAGTTACTTTTATATTCTATTCATAACATAGATTAAAATCTCTAATGCAGTTCCCTTATGAACTGCATCCATTTGTAATATTTTTTGGTGTAGGTCTCACGAGCCCACATGATTAGTTAATTTATACCATAGAAGTAATTTTAGTTAAATTGCTTTATATTACTTATCTATGGGCCTAGTAGTAACATGTAATGGAAGGAGCCTTGTGTGTCATATGAAAGACTTGCAATCAGTAAGGGGGTTAATGGTAGACCTTTATATGGTACACGGCGACCTACCACGACAACAATATTGTAGGGTCGTGATAGTGTTGTTTGATGCTATGTTGATTAAATATAAATATATCTTAGGTATACTAATATGCTACTATAGTGGATGCTGATGTGGTGATTTTGAATAATAGTAACTGTATCTTAGTTAAACTGTTATGTTGCTATGATGGGTGATGATTTATGCTTACGAATGATTGTACTAACTAGGGAAATTGAGTGATTATTAACTCAATCTTCTAAATGTTCACCTAAGTAAACCTTAAGTAAGATACCAGAATTCTGCTAGATAGAGTTTGAAAACTAGAATTAGATCACTAGGTTGAATAAAACTAAAAGACTGGTTGTGTTGAGGGATATACTTGAGTTATTATTGCATATCATAGCATGGCATGGAATGTCATAAAAATGACCTATGAGTTAGAACTTCCAGAATGAGGTTTCCAAGTGATCATAAAAAAAAGCATGGATTTATTAACTCAGTTTTTGGAAGCATATAGATGGCATTGCCCAAACATTGTGACTATTTTGATAGCCAGATTTGGTAGATTATAATGTATAGTCTAATTTTGTAAAGCAAAGTTGGGAGTCCTACTCTTAGGTAGCTCCTTATTGCCCTTTTTTTATATTGGTAGACTACTATAGTGTGTAGTCCAATTTGGTAGGGGTTCCACTTTCAAGCACTCTTTGTTGCCCATAGGTTCCTGGACGTTGTATCTAAATGCCCGGCTATGTCGACTAACTAGAAGAAGATTAGAGGGCATAGGATATTACGTGTATGAGCATAATTCAATCATAATTCAATCATATTGGTACCGATGTATATTACGTGTATGAGCATCGCATGCTACATTGCTAGCAGTAAATGCCCAGATTAGGTGAATGCATATGTGAAGTTGAACCTGCAAATTATGATTGAATTATTTTAGTTATGATAGAAATGTTTCAATTATGATATGCAATATTGCCTATCATATTATATATATTATGTTGTTTATTATCCATTCTCACTTAACTTCAATAGTTGAGAGGATAAAATATTTTATCCTTAAGTTAACTACAATGTGAAGGGCCTAACACTAAGGAGGGATATATATATACTAAGAGCGTGAGTCGAAGTTAATGACTTTTATATGGAACCTTTACTAAGTCAAGAATCCTATTATTATGAAGATGACAAAGGAAAAAGCTGGCTCATGTTTTGATGTAAATATTATGTTGTACGCATAAGTTGTAACAAAATATCTAGCTGAACTCCATTGTAGAAACCCCTTTATCATGTAAAAAACGTTGCCTTTTGATGAATGAGCAAGTTAAGTTAAGTTTTCAACAGGTATTCCCATATAATGGTACATTCCATGCTAAGCTAGGATGTGATACCCATCCCCTGGTTATACGTGTAGACCCTTAAAATTTCCGATCTAACTTTTGAAATAGACTCAACTATGTTAGGCAATTTAGGAGTCGACAAAGCTAATGAAAGAGAAAACCCTAAAAGAATTAATAAATCCATAAGAAACTTTTCTACCCCAAATGTATCTAAATGCTAAAGATTTCATTCAAAAGTGATAGAAACCCTAAAATGATCACCATAAAGACATATATGCACTAATTCATCATAATATACCCTAAAACCCTAATTGATAATATAACCCTCATATTTTGCCAAATCATTAGTAAAAGGTTAGAGATGGCTTTCAATCATGCATATATGTTTTGAATCCTCAAGTAGTCCTTTAGAAACTAAGATAATGAATCATAGATTACATTTATCTCTTAAGTATATGATTAAGATAGCATTACATAGAGTTAGGGGTATAGTTAAAGATTAGGATAAATGTAGTAAACCTTAATACCCTAATTAGTACTTTTCATACTAGTTACACTAAATAGTTTACCAAATGATGTATATAGGCTATAAATACCTAAAGTAAGACTTCATCAACTATTTTTACTAATCAATTCACCAAATATCTCATTTCCTTAATTTTCCCCTTAATTTTCCTTAATTACTACATTATGTGTACAAAATGGCATAAGCTTAAGGAAAGTTGACTAAGTCAACATATGTTGACCAAGTTCAAAGGGTTGACTAAGTCAACATATGTTGACTAAAGTCAACAATTAGAAAAGTCAACAAAAGACACTAATGCATAAGAAAAATATCTTAGCATCTAATGATTTCTTTTCTTTTCTTTTCTTTTGATTTTTCTTTTCTTCCTCCCCTTAATTGCCGTCCATTCATTTCCCCCCTTAATTGTCGTCCATTCATTTCCCCTTCTAGACCCTACCATTTCCTTTCTTCCATAATCAAAACAAAGCAAAAGAAACAAAACAAAACAAAACAAAACAAAAAGCCTCTCCATTACTGTGACCCTTCTTCTTCCATTTTACTTTCAATACTTTCCTTTTTGTCTCCATAATTCCAACACAAACTAAGGTATATGATTAAGTTACTTTGTGTTACTGTATATCATTCATTAGTTAGGTAATTAAGTAGATTAGATAAGTGGACATGTGTTAAGTGTGATCTTGAAGAAGAAGATATAAAGTTCCCATCTTTAAGTATAGGAAGTTAGGAATCATGAAGAAGAGGAAAGGAATACTTGTGTATATGCTCTTAAGTATGTGTACATAAGGAAATACTAAAAGAATACAAGTATGGGAATCTTTGTACATAGGTATTTACCATGTACATAACTTAAATTAAGACAAAACCTAACTATACATACCTATACTATACTAAATATACACTTAAAAACACAAAAGAATGAAATTAGGAAGATTTTCTTAAGAGGAAAATTAGGCATATGAAAATTGTACAAAAATACATATATGACTATATGGGTATATGGGTATGTATACAAGTATAAATACAGTATAAGTATAAGTATATGTATAAGTATGCTAGTATACATATAAGTAGAGGAAAGGTATAAGTATATGTACATTATGTATAAGTATACATAAGTGTACATAAAACACATAATCATAAGATAAGGCTTAGATAAGCAAAGGATGATGCAAGTAATGATATAATCACATGATGACATAAGCAAGTGATGACATAAGCAAATAATGATGTAAGCGATGATATAAGCATAGGTTTATAAAAATAAAAAATAAGAAGAGTATATAATAATTGGGTACCTAAATTAGTAAACCTTGATATACTTTCTAAATTAGATTATACTTAATTAAGTACATGAATTAGTAATAGCAAAATAAAATTCTCTAAGTATAATAATTTATGGGTTAACTAAATCATTCAGTATAAATAAAAGATATAAATATAAGTAATAAGAGTAATTAAGTTTCCATGAATTTCTATAACTTTAGTTCATATCATAAAACACGGGTCATAACGTCCAAAATGGACATTATTGTATGAACGTATGTCCAAAAACGATGAAAAATGACTATAAAGTCATAAATATCATAAATAGAACGAAAAAGTTACATACGATTAAAAATAAGGTCTTACTGGATAGAAGTTGATAGTAAATTAAGTAGAATTAGGTAACTACATATTTAGAATTATTAGTTAATTTAGTTACTTACTAGCGTTATCATATCATAATAATTAGGTGATATCGAGGTGAGCGAGGATCTCCCGATCGATTACTACAATTAAGGTATGAAATTGACTACTGTATGGGGTTTGGGAAATGCTTATGTATGATATTGTGTGTTGAGTTATGAATTTACTTTAAGTATAGATAATGCTTTGTTTGTTGCATGGTAGTATGGAAAATGATTGTGTATATTATTGGATGGTTATAGTATAATTTGAACTTAACTATACTCGGCTTATAAATAAAAACTGGAACATGCATCGCATAGATACAATTCCAGCCATCACATCACACGGAGGTAAAGAGAGGCTTCAGGGGTTGTTATTATTAATTTATTTGTTCTGTATGGTGCACTCGTACAAAATGACCTTACCTTGACCCGCGGGAACACTAGGCATTCGAGGCACTAACCGCCTAGCTAAGGGTCAAGTCTAGAGGCCTCCGTTTATAGGTGAGTGTGGACTGCGGGGGCCCACTCACGATTATACTAAAACTTAATTTTTATGAAAATAAAAGAATTATTTGATTTGAGTACGGAGCGTGGCGTTTCGTAGTAAAGTAAGTTCTAGTATAAAACCCGAATATGATTGGTGTTGTGTATATTCCAACCCTGACTTCGGAGGGCGTTAAATTTGAGTTACGTGTATGAACTAGTTAATTATATATATTGTTTAGCATTCTGTTTGATCATTCATTCATATACGTGAATATAATGTACTTATAACTTGCTTGTGGTGTTGTTGAAGATTTTGCTCACTAAGCTTAGGCTTACACCCCTTTAAACTTTTGCCGCAGGATAACCTATTTGTAGAAGCTGGCTGAAGGATGCTACAGGTTAGCTTAGGGACTTGGGAAAAAGCGAGCTGTCCTGTATATTAACAGAGAATAATTTATGTAGACTTTTACTCATGTACTTTTGTTTTATGAGTAGTATAGACTTAGATGTACTCAATTACTATATAATGTAAGCTTTGTAGTTCAAATTTTATATAAATATGTTGGTGTGATGATATCATGTGAATCTGTATGTTCTTGGGAAACTAGTGGTTGTAGAGCCTTATATATTATGTGAAGAGTTCTTAATTGGAAGGGTAACTAATCAAGGGTTTTTCCTACAGTATACGGCATCTGCCACAACTAGACCATCCTCAGTTCGTGACAATACGTGATATCATCACTTATGTGTTCACTCACGTGCTCATATCATACTATACTGGTTTCACTGTATGTACTTACTTGGCATTCTATTTGATCAGCATTCATATGTTTATTATAATTGATCACAACTTGCTTACCAGTATGTTTAAGGGATATCTCACTAAGCTTTATAGCTTATACCTTCACCTTTTTGGGTTGAGGCATGCTCGAGGTCAGTTTATAGTTTTTGGGAAAAGTATGTAGAAGATAAGAGCTAGAGTGGTCATGGCAATTTAATTGGACTCTCAATTCATAGTTCTACATTTTTTTTTATTTAGTCGCTACATAGGATTACTATTTTAATTTATGTAGCTTGACTACTATCATTTTGGGGACTTAGAGTCTTGTACTCTTTGTTAAGATATTACATGAAACTTTATAATTATTAAGTTGTTATGATAAGATCTTTGCTTGTATAACTCCTAGGTAACTAGTTGTGTAGTAGCCTTATATATTGTATAAAAAGTTGTTAAGTAACAAGGGAGCTAATCTATGGTCTTTGTACGGTATACGGTGACCTGCTACAGTTAAGCCACCCCTCGAGTTGTGATACCATCTATACACATACAATAATACCCAATACTAACCATGACCTCCTCTTATCCTCACTTATCCCAAACACCCTCCATCATCCCTAGGTGCCACATACAACAACCATTCAACACCCATATAGAACCTAGCCACACAATAACCACCCTTATGCATATCCATTGCATGCCAACAACTATTTTGACCCCAATCAAAATCAATAAACCTATTTCCTCCCAGACCACTCTCATACAACACTGTATACACTCACTTAATACATTACCAAAATGATCCTCTCTCACAACCATAGCATTGACCTAAACTAACCTTCTCCTGTACTACCTGTACAGCTACCTTTGCATGACCTACAATACCCTACTCCCAAGCGATACACTCATAGTCAAAGCCTTCAATTCTATATAAGTAGAACTTAAATAGCATGTAACCAACACAAGACAGCCCTACATACAACAAACATCAATTGAGCTACTACTTACTTGAGAAACACCACTGAAACCACTACCATACATCAAAATGTCAAGTGTAAGGCCACTTTCATCAATACAAATCACACAAAAGTGCGATTACTTGTTTGCTTGAAATTGTCCATGCGACGTTGGATAGTTGTTGTTGGTGAAGGAGGATAACCTGACCTATGACCCATATACCTGATTCAAATATGTACAACCTGGTCTGCATCATAGGTGGGTTAGGGCTCTTTTCCCTTTGTTTTTTTTTTTAGTTTTTAATTAGTTTAGTAATGATAATCCTTTTTTTTACAAATTTATATACTAACTTTATTTTTTTCTTTTAATGCAAGTACTTACCTTTAGTCTTTTTTTTTTTCAAGTTAATGTTAGTTTTGCTAATATTTTTCCTTTCTTTTTTTAAGTATGTAGTATTAATTTTTATGAAATTATGTGATTATGATAGTTTATTTACATCAAATGACTACTAACATAGGTCTTTTGCAAGTCTTGGTGCTAACTCTTATTAGTTGGTTTTCTTTGGCACGTCATGATTTTTTTTAAATAATAAAATAAAAAAATATTTTTACTTAAATATTGCATTTTTTAGAAAATTGATGTCTTTTTTATTAATATTTCCATGTTTAGCATAAGAATTGCACATTTTATAAAGTTTCATAAAAATCACATTTTTAGGCTTTTAGGGATTTCTTAAAAAATAAAAAAATAGTTTATTATGTAGTTGGTTTTTTTCCTAAAAAAAAAAATCTTAATTTAAGTCTTTTCAAAAATTAGAGTTTTTAGGTTTTTTTAATGTAAAATAAAATCGCTAACAAACGTAAATTTAGCCTAGTTTTTAAATAAAAAGAACCAACCTACTAAAGTTTTTTGAAAAGTGAGAACTATAATTAGTTTGATCCCAATTAGCAGCTTTGTAGGCACCTTCAAGGTAAACGTAAAATTTAGAATTTTTTTTCCTTTTTTTTTTATGGGAAAATTCGTAAAAGAAAAAAAGTAAAGAAATACTTTTCATTTTCTTTTGGCATATTTTTCCATTTTTAGAAAAATTACAAGAATAAAGGTTCGTTAGTTAGTTCTTTTTAAATTTTTACATGGGATAGGTTTTTTAACAAGTTAGTCTCCTGACCTAAGTTTTTGGTTAAAGTTTTCCAAAAAATATATCTTTTAGAAAATTAGTGGACTAGAGACTTGATACGGATTTCTTTTACCTAAGAAACCCTAATATTTTTTTTTACTAGTTTTGCTATTTGGTAACTCTTAAAATATTTTTTAAAAACATTTCTTAAAATGGAAAAAAATGTTTTTCCTTAATTTAGTGTCGAGTATTTTATATTAAGTGAGTTATACTTAATACAAAATAAATTAGGGAAAATTAAAATAAGGTTTGACAAAATTGATGGCTTCATTAGGGTACGCTAGTGGGCTAGCCACGTAAAATTTAAGAAAAATAATTAATGGGCCTCTATTTTTCTTTTTTTTAAACATGTATATTATATTGTTGTATTAACCGAATTTTAGTGATTTAGCCTATTAGGAAAAGCTTAGCCTAATGGGTCTTATCTTGGGGAATATGTAGTGGTAAGGTAGAGAGAGGAGGCGACGGTAAGTTAGGTTTATTTCTTTAAACATTGTATGTGTGCTTCGGCATAGTCAAACCTAGGCTACCTTAGCAAATTAGAATAGGTTGTCATTATGTAACCTTTCAAATCGTAGGGGTCTTTACCTTTGCCTTATAGTAATAGGCAAACCCACTCATACTTCGATGTAGCCTACTAGGCATTCATTCAAGAATATCCAAGGTTATAAGGCTTGAAACCCATAGACTCTACCTTCTTGCATCATTTTAAATAAAAGGGGTTAATAATTTTTAAATTATAGGAGTTAGAAGAGAATTATTATATCCAGGGCTAATTAGGCATTTATTTTCAAAAAAATGAAATTAATTACCACACTTATACATATAAGTGTCCAGGAACTTTATTTTTAAAATGATTACTTTTAGAAATTCATACATTATGCGTATAAGTGTGCATGAATCTTAACCGTGAGTTTATAATAATTCTACTCCTATAATTTATTAATTACCAACCCTTATTACGTTGCATACGCGTATGACATATTGCATCATTTTTTTTTTGTATTTTAATATATATTTGTTGTTTTTATATGTGTATATTTTTTTCCTCGTGTTGTATATGCTGTCGTTTACACTATCTTGTAAAATATTTGTCCTATGTAACATAAATTTTTTTTTTATGAGTAAAAAGTTGTGCAATGTAAAGACTTAAACTAAAGAGTTACAAAATTTTTTATATTATCTGTAGCATTATTGTAAATTTTGTTGTATTTTTATTTTGTTGTTGTAAATAATCATATAAATTGTTATGTAATATAGACATGAAAAGCCAAGACAGTGTTAAGCCCACAGGCTCTTGTAGACATAGGATTAACTTGTTATTAGGTAATTTGTTAAAGATTTCATTAGTCCGTTGTCTAGGTCCAATGTATTGGATATTAATAATTTTGCAGCCCCTTCGAATACATGCCTTTTGTTTTGTTCTTTTGTAGATATTAAAAAAGAAAAAGAGAGAGAGAGAGAGAGAGAGAGAGAGAAATTTTTAATCTAATAAGAAAAAAGTTCTAACTAATAAATCTTGGCTTTTGTAAGATTTCGAAAATAATGCCCAAATGAGCAGACTTTGTTAAAAGTTCAATATTTACTCATTCCAAATCAAGGATGTAAACTCACAGCAATGAAAATGTCAGCCAAGTCAGTAGTGGTGGTAGTAATGTCGAGCCTGACCCAAGAATTATAGCCTTAGAATAGAACGTGATCAAGATGATCAAGTAGATTTAGGCTCTCACTCATGATATCGAGATTCTAAATGATTCCTAGACATCCCAAGTTAACCCGAATCAGAATGTAGATATGACCTTTACCCCTTAAATTGGAAGACGTGGAATCAGTTCCTAATGCCAAATTGTAGAGGAAAGAGTTTGAGGAGAAACAAAAGGAGATGGAAAGAAAGTTTATGGAGAAGCTGACCGAAAAGATGAAAGCCTTAGAAGTGGAAGGGGAGCTTGAACAAATGGGAACGATTAACATCCCATGTATGAAGATGATGCCTTTTCGAAAAATTCAAAATTCCTAAAATTTAAGAAATATGATGGGACCGACTGCCCAAAGCTTCAAACAAGGTTATATTTTAGAAAAATGGTCAAGTACATAAAATATGACGATGTGATGGTACAGACCTTCAAAGACAATTTGACTAGGCTAACCATGACCTAATATGCTAAACTTGACTTGAATGAGATTAGCACTTGGGATAAGCTAACCTAAACTTTTTTCAATCAGTATAAGTTCAATATTGAAGCTACCCCATCCTTGTGGATCTAAAAAAAATGTGTGAGAAAGCCAATGAAAGTTTCAAGGAGTATGCCTAAAGGTAGAGGAGCATGGCAGCTAGGGTAACCCTTCCCTTAGTAGAATAGGACCTAACTTTTGCTTTTGTCAACATTCTCAGTAACCTATACTACCAGCATCTAGTAGGTTACATAGACTCTAACTTCACAAAGATTATAGCTGTAGGATGCTAAATTGAGGAAGTCATCACTACAGGGAGACTCCTAATCTTGAAGCACTTGAGAAGCAGGCACCTCCTGTGAAATTCACTAATAAAGCCAAAGAAGCCATTGTAAGTATCTCCAACACTAGCAACTTTGCTAATCCTACATCTCCGGTAACTATGTTGCGAGACCAAAACCCGGCACCTAATCTGGATCAAGGCAATTACCTATAAAGAAGGCAATTCACTAAGATACCTATCCCTTTAAGCCAGGTCCTTAAATAGCTAAGGGAAGAGAAGCACCTAACATTTAAAATAGTAAAGGAAGTTTAGAAGCCAAAAGATTATAACTAAAACTCTGCTATGAGTATCATTTGGGGAAGGTAGGCCACTCTATAGAGTAGTGTTAGAAACTTAGGCATAAGATCCAAACCTTATTGATGCTAAATTGGTGCAGCTAGAATTTATTTAGACCCTTAGGCCAAATGTGGGTAACAATCCTTTACTAAGTCACTCACATATGATCAATATGATCACAATTGAGGCATTTGAACCGAAGATAAATCTGGATAGTCTCCCCCATCACTATTGAAGAAATAATATGGAATCTAAGGTAGGTTAAGCTTTTGTAGAACATGAATCTATAACACAGAACCCGAACCAGGCGGACAATTTATCAGTTGCTAAAGGATAGGAAGATAAAGAAGGATGATATCATGGCTATGCTAATCCTGAAACCATGGAAGAAATGTACTTAGAGGGAACTCAAGAAGAGGTATCAAGTTGGGGATCTGATGATTGATACTCTAGGAGAACCGTCAAGTAAATTTAAGTAATTGGTTGATTATTTTTGTCCACCAAGAATATGTTCTAATGTACTAACCATTGGATGGGGTCTCGAATTTAAGGAAGATGATAGACTCATTGAGGAAGCAAAGAAAGCAATAAGGATAATTGGTATGATTGGAGATAGGCCCAAGTCCTTGGTTTTTAATTACATAAGCAAGGATGAAAAGACTAGAGAATTAGGTAAGCTTAAGAAGATTATCTTTAATATTCCATTAGCCCTAGAAAATTATAAAGCTACCCCTCGGAACTACCAGATGGTAAATCAAGCTGCTAGATCATCACTACCCATGATTGAAGACCTAACTTGCTTAGGATGAGTCTATGATCAAATTGAAGAGGCTAAGAGAAAGGCTACAATAGAAGAAGCTTCTTGTAAAATTCATGTAGACATAGATAAAAAGGACTAGAACAATGCCAAAAAGATAGTGAAGGTCAGTGAGTGCAAGATTATAGACTAGTTAGCCAAGATAGCAACTTAAATTTCCTTCATAGGCTTATTGTTGTCATACGATACTCACCAAGAGGCCCTAATCAATATTCTGAAAGATGTTAAGGTATTCGAAGGGATTTCCACTAGAAAGTTGGTACTGGTAGTCAACTCAGTGTTTGCAATGGATCGAATCTCATTTTCACCAAAAGAGTTGGGTGAAGAGGGGAATCAGTATACAAAACCCCTCTTCATAGTGGTCAAGTGTAAAGGGAGAATAGTTTATGCATCTCCAGGGTTGGATATACAAAGAAACACCATAGCAAAGAGAGAACAAAAGGAAATAAAGAAAAGCTATTATAGTTCAGGCAGTGACTAACTGGATAATACACACCAATTGATTTTACTCAACCTACAGTTCATCGAATATAACTAATTGGTCTAAACTAAAGGGTTCCTCACCACTACTCTTTACTAAAGAGAATAGATAAGAGTTGAAGGTAATGAGAACACTAGGGTTGCTCAAAGGAAAACTTATATAAATTTTTATAGTGAAGTTATTGTCTGCGTACATTAAGTGGGGATTTATATACTCATCCTACTAGGATTACTTGACATGTATGAAAAGACAAAAAAGGGTATTTTCTACATAAAACACACAAAAAAGGGGAAAAAAGACAAAAAAATGTCCTATGCAAAAAAGTAAAGAATCCTTTTAAAATTTTGTGCTAGAAGACACATGTTGCATGGTGGCTGGTCATTTTGAATTATAGTACAAATTTGATGTAATGAAGAAAAGAAGGAGTTTGCAATCAGGGCTGACTTGATCTAGATCACGTCAGAGCTCAATTAGTCATTTGCTAAAGTATTCAACTTGGGTTAAGGTTGGACGTTGGTGGACGACGCAAGAGCTCGGCTCAAATAGTCTTTGGAGGCTGTTTACTCGGTTGTTGTGTCATGGCATAATTATTCGATAAGTCTAGCACATGTGACGACTCGGTAATCAGGTCAGTAATAATAGGAAACATAGAGGTTGGGCTATGAATTCCAGTCTTAGATAAGGCTTTGAGATAGTATTCTTTGGGTGAGTCCCTGAAGTTCTCTAACTCAGCTATACGTGATCAGTTTGAGAGGTTGATTCCTATCATCTACTTAGGGGTTAGAAAGATTTATCCTCAAATCCAAAGTAGTCTTTAGTTCTTATTCTTCTAGTGCACTTGTGGGGTCTTCTTCTTTTAGTTGGTGGGTAATCAAGTCAGGCACATTGAAAGTGGAGGAAACACCATAATCATTAAGTAACTTGATCTGGTAGGCGTTATGATTATTCTTCTTCAAAGTCTTGAATGGACCATCATCTCGTAGAGATAACTTATTCTCTCTTAAATGCGGAAATCATTCTTCGCTGAGGTAAATCCAACTAAGTCTTCTGGATTGAAAGAAAACGTTTGGCAGCCTTGACTACCAATCTCTTGTTGTTTTTAATTGAACTTAGTGATCTTCCATATCGCAGTCTAGTGTAGCTCTTGCAATTCTTAAGCTTGGTTTACTTTGGATTGACTTTCTTCAGTAGTTACGAGGGTACCGATCAAATCTAGGAGGATCACAGGGTTGAGGCTATAAACGATCTCAAATGGGGTCTTTTAAGTAGTGTTATGGATGGTTTGGTTGTATGGGAACTCCACAACTGGTAAATACAAATCATAATCTTTCAAGTTCTTTCTTACATTAGCTCTGAGCAAATTTCTTAGCGTTTTGTTCATCACTTCAATCTATCCATTAGTCGAAGGATGGCTATTAGAGTTGAACATAAGTTTAGTTCTAAGTCTTCTCCAAAAAGTCTTCCAAAAGTAGCTAAAAAATTTTGTGTCCTAATCTGAAATAATAATCTTCAGTACTCTATGTAGTCAGATAACTTTGTACAAAAGTAAATCAATAATATATAAAGCATCGTTAGTTTAATGATACAAGATGAAGTGTACCATTTTGCTAAAGCAGCCTACTATAACAAAGATAAAATCTTATCCCTTGGATGACTAGGGCAATCCTAAGACAAAGTCCATATTGAGGTTGGCCCAAGGTAGGGTTGGTGTTGGCAGGGGTATATACTTTTCATGGGGTTCTTTATTCCCCTTAGCTCTCTTACATACCTTATAACTTCTAACTACGTTATAGACATCCTTAGCCAAATTAAGCTAGTAAAATTTTTCCTTCAATAGATTGGTTGTTTTAACCTCTCCAAAATGACCAAATAACCTACTACTATGAGCCTCCCTCACCAATAGTTCACACATGGAATAGTTTGGTATACATAGTCTTCAATCCTTAAACAGATAGCAATCCCTGAGATAATATCCTCCAATAGCAACTCCTTTTCAATACTGCTCAAGAATGGGACTGAAATGAGGGTCATGAGCATATTGCTTAGTGATAAGTCAAAATCCCAACAACTTTGTCCGTAATGTGGTCAGTAAGGTTTGCCAACATGACAGAGTATCGGTAACCACGTTGGTGCTTCCTTTCTTATGTTAGATCACATAAGCGAAACCCTCCATGAACTCTAGCCACTTGGCTTACCACTTTGAAAGTTTTTTCTAACTCCCAACATGCTTCAATGACTCATGGTTAGTGTAAAAAACAAACTCTCATGGTAGTAAGTAGTGTTGTTAGACAGTAAGAGCTCAAAAAAGAGAGTACAACTCTTTCTTATATACATAATAATTCAAGGCAACACCACTAACCTTCTCACTATGGTAAGGGATAGGTCGTCATTCTTACATCAGGATGGCTCCAATTCCAATGCCTAACGCATCACATTCCAACTCAAAAGGCTCATCAAAATTTGGTAATGATAGGATAGGGGCAAAGGTGAGCTTCCCCTTAATCTTTCTAAAGCTTTGTTCAACTCGGTCACTCCATCTAAGCCCATCACTCTTCTTTGTCAGTTAGTCAAGCGAGTAGTTATGGTGTTAAAGTTTTTAATGAATCGCCTATCAAAAGAAACTAAGCCATAAAAACTTTAAACTTTAATGACATTCTTCGACACTAGCCACTTTAAAATAGCTCAAATTTTTTCCTTTTTTGCTCTAATTCCTTCCCCTAACACTAAAAACCAAGAAAAATCGCTTCATCTTGGAAAAAATGTACACTTCTTTGAATTCCTATATAACTTCTCAACTCATAGAATATAAAAAACTGCTCAGAGATTTAAACATGGTTGTTCAAGTCAACACCATTTACTAACATGTCATTGAAGTACATGACCACACATCTTTCAATTAGGGGGTACATCATATGGTTCACTAATCGCATAAATGTGCTTAGCGCATTGGTAAGTCCAAACAGCATAACCAACCATTTGTAAAGACTATGCTTAGTCTTGAAGGAAATCTTCTACTCATCACCTGATCTCATGCGAATTTGGTGGTAACTACTTCGTAAATCAATCTTCGAAAATATCTTACTACCATGAAGCTCATCTAACATGTCATTGAGCCTCGGTATTGGGTATCTGTACTTGACAGTGATTGATGGATTACTTGGCTATTGATGCACATATGCCACGAACCATCCTTCTTTAGGACCAGCAAAGCTAGTACAACATAAGGGCTCATACTTTCCCTCACATATCCTCGCTCTATGAGGTCATCCACTTGTCTTTTCAGCTCAGTAACTTGCTTAAGGTTCATTCTATATGTAGGTCGGTTCGGTAGGGCAGTACTTAGCTACAGATCAATATAATGCTTTATGCTTTGAACTAAGGGTAATCCTTTAGGTAGTTCCTCAGGAAATTGGTTAGAAAACTCATCAATCAGCCTATGAATTTCATCTGGAACATCTTTCGGATCTCTCATCTCTAGTAATCTTTTAATCAACAAAAACATAGGCTCATCGACCTTCTCAACAACTTAGAGTTCTCTTCGGCTCATCATGAGTTGCAACATAATCTTTCTTCTATCTTTAACAAAGGCATAGGTGTTCTTGTACCCATCATGAGTTATACTTCGATCAAACAACCAAGGTCATCAAAGCAATTGATGTAAAGCCCCTATGGGGATGACAACTCATACTACTTCGTCCTTGTATATATTCCCAACACTAAATGGTACAGTTACTTTTTAGTCATGTATAAAGCACCCTTATCATGAAACCAATGTAGCTTATAAGGTTAAAGGTGCTTATAGGTCAGTAGACTTAACCTTTCCATGAAAGACTGTACAACTATGTCTGTACAACTTCCTCTATCCACTATGGTGGTGCATAATTGTCTTTTGATGGTACACTTAGTATGAAATAAATTTTCCCTCTATCTTCTTTGGAGTTTGAGAAGGAATTTAGTACTTGTCTTAGTACTAAGGTCATCACTTCTCCTTGGTTGGCATAGATACAGGTCTCCTCTTTCTCTTTAGCTTTGGCTTTTCTAACATCCTTCTCATCCTTAAGCTCTCTTTCATCAGTGTTATCCACTACATCTCCTCAGAGCACCATGATACGTCGATTCATACATTCAATAGTCATGTATCCGAAGCCTAAGTATTTAAAGCACATTACCTCACTAGCCTTCCGTCCGGAGGTCTGTCCTCTTTCGTATGTCTTCAAGGTCGGTCAAGCCTCAGCTTAGCTTGGCTAGCCTACTTAACTATTGTTAGGTTAGTCATTCATCTCCTCAACTCAATATAGCCTATTCGGCTTAGCTTAAATTGGTTAGTGCGAAATAGGGGCTTAAGAGAATGTTAGTCTAAGTCGGCTTAAAGTACTTTTTCTCTATTTTTCAACCCTTTACGCTATCTTAATTGCCTCTTCCAATGTATAAACCTCTACACTTCTACAATACTGCGAATCACATATTTGAGCCTAAAAGTGAACCTCGATACTGTGCAAGCTTCCAGTTCTTCCGCATTTACTTGGATCATTAACATCTAGAATTATCTCACATAATTGCCAATAGATCGGCCTCTTTAGTGAAGTTCTTATAAATTTGCAAATGTATTCTACAGGTAAGTCTCGGGTACAAATCTACCCCTCAATAACCTCTTCATCTCATCCTAAGTTCTCATACCTCAGCTTCCATCCCTTACTCTAGTTGCATTCAGATTTTTCTACTACATAGTAACATACCTAATAAACCGCAATGCAATAAGTTAGACCTTAACAATAGTTATATATCCATAAATGTTAAACACCTTCGTGACCTTCTCTCCTTATTCCATGTATCCATCTGCATCTCCACTTCTACTGAAGGGTAGAATTTAGACCTTAGCATTACAAGTCTTCGAGGAGCTCGACATCTTCGCTCTCATGCTTGATGGTACTCATCCTCTACTTATTCCCCTCCCTCAGTCTCCACATCTACTTCCTCATCATCCTCTTCTATCTCTTTTAACTTTAGCCTTAATCTAGTAACATGGTTTGTAACTCCTCTAATTCACTAGAGTCAAACTAGCCAATTAACTTGGCTACCTTAACCATAGCTTGTTTCTAGAACATTTTCGAGTAGGTTGTACTGCAACATACCTTAGGGTTGTTGCCTATTAACTTGCATTATGATAACTAAACTCTCAACAAGGTTCATAAGTCTATCAAGTTTGTCATCAACTAACCCAAGAGTGTTACTACCAAATTGACCATGACCAAGTTGAGCACCAATCCTCTAGTCTCCAATAACACCTTGACCACTTAATTCCAACATAATATAATGCATTTTGAATAGATTAACAACATAATACATAGGAAAACAATGCTACCTTACTATCCAAAACTTCTACTAACGCACTAACAACTTTAACACCCAATAATTGCCAAAATAGGACGGAAATGTTCTTGTTATGTTTTTAAAGTGAAAAACAGAGTAAGAATAGATTACTAAAGAACTATACTTACGAACATACAAACATGTTATAGTAGCTGTAGAAGAAACATAGTAGCCACTAACAATAAGCGAACCAAAACTTCATTGCAACTTCACACACTCCTTCTTAGAACTGTGCTTTGATACTAGCAAAGCTGATCTATCTTTATGGTTAGGCAAACAGAGAAACACTACATTGAAGAGAGAATAAAAGGAAATAAAGAAAAGTTATCAAAGTCTGAGCAACTACCAACTAGGTATGATGCACCAATTGATCTTACTTGGCCTATGATTTGCTAGATATGATTCACCAGTCTGAACTGAAGCGTTACTCACCACTACTCCTTGCTAAAGGGAATAGGTAAGAGTTGAAGGGTAATGAGAACACAAGGGCTAGTCAAAGGGAAACTCATATAAATTTTGATGATAAAGTTTTTGTCTACATACATTAAGTAGGTGTTTATATACTCATCCCACTAGGGTTACTTTATCTATATGAAAATAAAAAAAGGGTATTTTACAAATAAGATACATAAAACATACTAAAAAGGATAAAAGAGACAAAGAATATCTTATACAGAAAAGTAAAGAATCCTTTTAGAATATCATACCAGAAGACTTGTGTTGCATGGTGGCTGGTCATTTTGAATTATAGTACAAATTGGATTAAATGAAGAAAAGAAAAAGTTTACAGCTAGAGGCAAACCTGATCTAGATCAAGTTGGAGCTTAATCAATCATTTGCTAAAGTACTTACTAGGTTAGGGTTAAACGTTAGTGGGTAACTTAGGAACTCGAGTCAGATAGTCTTTGGAGGTTATCTGCTCGGTTATTATGTCATGGTACAATTGTTCAATAGGTCCAGCACATGTGATAGCTCGGTAGTTAAGTTGACAGAAATGGGAAACATAATGGTAAGGGTAAGAATTCCTATCTTGGATAGGGCTTCAAGATAGTATTCTTTGGGTAAGTCCTTGGAGTCCTCTAGCTCGATTGCGTGTGATTAGTCAAGGGGGTTGATTCCTATCAATGGTAGTCTGAGTGTTGATTAACAAGGCTCTTCACTAAACGTGTGTTCGTTAGTGATGCTAAATTTACTTGGAGTGGATATAACTTAGATAAAGCCTAGTTTAATTGCAATATAAGCTTTTAACGAATCAAAGAGAGATATACTTGGGGAAATCAAGCTATAAGTTTAGATTAGTCCATAAATGGTTACTGTCCCATTCCAAGTCCTAGACATACCTTAGACTTTTAACCTTCTACTAGGCAGGGCTTGGATCCACTCGGTAGGAGCAATTCCATCAAATCTACATCAGAAGTGAAATTCATAGCAAACAGGCAGCTAGTTACCATTCTTGGGGAGCAAGACAATGAAGTTTATAAGGAAACAGTTACTCCATACATCGGAAGTGAAGAGTTAGAGAAGCTAAGGCTACAAATTTTCGATGAGGTCAATATGGTTGAGGTGCCTAGATAAGGGGCATGAGGTTACTTAGAATAGTTAAAGCATTAGATTGGAACATTCATGCTAGGATATGAGCCTACTGATGAAAAAGTTCAAGAGATGAAGGCTAAGATCAAAGGAAAAAGAGGAGATCAATTATACCATGCTCACATGGATTTTTTAAACACTCGTCAAACTTCTAGCACCTACATATGTCCAAGAATTGGAAGTGGTTGGTTTAGCCAAAGCTTTAGCTCAATAATGCAACGTTAGTCCAGCCAAGGAGAAAGAAATTAATTCCCCAACTTCATTATGCAATTGGTTTTTAGTTCATGTTAATAGGTCTCTTTAGAATAACAACTTAGATCAATTAGAAGCATTTAATTTCATAATTAGTTCAAATAGTTAAGCCTTTCAAACAATTTAAATTCATTCAATGAAACTATTTCTTTCCATTTTTTTCCCTTTAATTCTCCTTTCTTGTCATTTACCATTCACCTTTTGCTTTTCCTTACTTTTTAGATCTAATAAAAACTATGAAAATCATGGATATCTTCTGCTAGTAAATGATGAAAAACTATGAAAATCATGGATATCCTTTGCCAATAAATGATGAAAGTACCAATATTACCTTTAGCCCTATCGAATCAGACATCATAGATGATATTGAGACTCCAAATGAAATATTAGAGAGTTAGCATTGATTTGAATAGGGCAAAGTGGTTATTGATGAACTAATAGTAGTAATCAATTTAGGAATAGAAGAAAATCTGTGAAATCTAAAAATTGGGGATAATCTAATAGATGACCAAAAGCAAGAATTGCCATACTTACTATCAAAGTACTTAGACATATTTACCTGGTCTTATGAGGACATGCCTAGGTTAGACTCATCGATAGTAGTCTACAAGTTACCTATGAGAAAAGATGTTAAACCTAAAAGGCAAAAGCTTAGTTGGTTTAGGCTTAACATACTACTTAAAATAAAAGAAGTAAGGAAATTGTTAGAGGTTAAGTTCTTAGAAGTATTAAATTACCTTAAGTGGGCATCTAATGTGGTGCCAGTCTCAAGAAGAATGGGCAAGTTAAGATGTTTATAAACTTTCGTGACTGGAATTAGGCTATGCCTAAAGACAATTTCCCCTTGCTACACATCAATGTATTAGTAGATAATACAATCGGAAATCATCTCTTCTCATTTATGGATGGTTTCTTGGGATATAACTAGATTAAGATGCCAAAAAAGATAAAACCAAGACCACTTTCGTTACCACATGGGGGGCATTTTGTTATAGAGTAATTCTTTTTAGGTTAAAGAATGCTAGGGTAATTTATCAACATGCTATAATTGCTTTGTTTCATGACATGATGTACCAAGAAATAGGAGTATATATGGATGATATGATAGCCAAATCCAAAGAAGAGGAGAATCATGTCCATATGCTACGAAAGTTATTTGAAAGGTTGAGGAAGTTTCAGTTAAACTCGAAAAAATGTACCTTTGGGGTAACCCTAGGAAAGCTATTAGGCTTCATAGTTAATAGAAATGGGATCAAAGTAAACTAGGACAAAGTGAAGGCAATCATAGACATGCCTACACTAAAGACCCTAAAGGAAGTTAGAGGACTACTAAGAAGGTTGAATTACATTGCCTAGTTCATATTGTAACTTAATAATAAATGTAAGCTATTATTCAGGCTCATGAAGAAGAATGTAGCAATAGAATGGGATGAATAATGTGAAAAAGCATTTGAAAAAATGAAAGAGTATCTCATGAATCCACCAATACTAGTCACTCCCACACCGAGACAAATACTGATACTTTTCTTAACAATTCTCCCTAAGTTTATAAGATGTATGCTAGGGCAAAAAGACAAAATAGGTAGAAAAGAGCATCCTAGATACTATCTAAGCATGAAGTTCATAAATGGTGGGTAGAAATACTCATAAGTGGAAATAACGTATTGTGCCTTGGTATGGTTAATGTACAAATTGAGACAGTATACCCATTATTACCTAATAGAGCTATTGACAAAGCATGCCCCTTTGAGATATTTAGCAAAAAAGCTAGCTTTGATTAAGAGAATTTTTAATTGGAAAATGTTTCTATTTGAATTCAACATAAAATAAGTAAGCTAAAGTTAGATCAATGGCAAGCTATAGAAAATCAGTTGGTAGAGTATTCGCTTGAAGATGACCACAATAGTTTTGAACCCCAGTTTCTTGATGAAGATGTGATGGTGACAGGTAAACTAAGTGGTAAAAGGTTAGAATGGAAGATGTATTGATGAAACAGCTAATATGTTTGGATGCAAAATAGGGGCAATACTGGTATCACCCGAAGATAATCATTTCCCTGTGGTAGCTAGGTTAACATTCCCATATACAAATAGCATCATAGAATATGAGACCTATATCTTAAGGCTCAAGATGGCTTTAGACATAAGGATACGAAGGCTTGAAGTATATGGAGATTCTTTTCTCATTATTCTCTAAATCTTTGGAAGATATAAGACAAAAGACAGCAAGTTGATACCATATCATAAACACTTAGGAAAGTTGATCTAATGGCTTGAAGAAGTCTCATTTATTTACACTCCAAGAACTCAGAATCAATTTGTTGATGCAATAACAACACTAACATCAATGTTAAAGGTCATAGATGGGATGGAGATTCAACCCTAAAAATTGAAGTGGAGGAAAAACCAGACTTTTGCTTGGTTATAGAAGAAAAAGAACAAAAGATGCCTTGGTATTATGATATCTAAAGATTTCTCTAAATGAGTGAGCTTCCTAAAGAGATTGATAAACGGGACAAAAAAGGTCTAAGGAGACAAGTTGCTCATTTCCTGCTAAATGAAGCCACTTTATACAAAAAATCATTTGATACAATACTACTAAGATGCGTGAACAAAGAAAAAGATGAGGAGTTAATGAAAGGAGTGCATAAAGGAGCTTATAGCCCTCATATGAAACGGTACATGTTGGCTAGGAAGATCATGAAGATGAGATATTTTTGGATGACAATGGAGTTAGATTGTATTAAGCATCTAAGGCATTGTCACTTATGCTAAGTATATGCCAACAAAATCAATGCCCCTCCTTAGGAGGTACATGTGATGTCATCTCTATAGCCTTTCTTAATTGGATGAATAGATATGATTGGGCCAATTTCACCAATGGCTTGAAATGGATACAATTCATTCTAGTCGTGATTGACTATTTCATTAAATGGCAGAAGCAACATCATATGCCATCGTGACCAAAGGAATGGTGGTCAAGTTTTTAAAAAAGGATATTAATGCTGGATATGGTGTACCTGAGTCTATCATTACAAATAGTAATCCGAACTTGAATAATAAGCTAATGGCTAAAGTGTGCAACCAATTCAAGATCAATCACAACAATTCAACTCCATATAGACTATAGATGAATGAAGCAGTCAAAGCTGATAACAAGAATATTAAGAGAATCATCAAGAATATGGCGATTACTTATAAAGATTGACATAAGATGCTTCCCTTTGCTCTCATGGCTTATAGAACCTCATTTAGAACTTCTACAGGAGCAAACCCTTAATCATTTGTGTATAGAATTGAAGCGATACTACCAATCGAAGTAGAAATACCTTCATTTCGAGTATTAGCAAAGACTTGGTTTAATGTAGCAAAGTGGTTAAGAAAGCGAATGAAACATTTGAATATCCTTAATGAAAGGTGTCGAGCCTGGTTTTTCACCCTCCCGGTTCTCTTATAATATTAGGTTTTCTCTAAGCCGACTAGTATTAAACCTTTACCTGTTTAATACTAGCCCTCGACTAGGGTTTAAAGAAAACCGTTTTTCAACTTGAAATGATTTGGAATTACCACCCGACCGGAGTTAAGAAAAGGGGTTAAGTTATAACCAACTCGATGGATTAGTTATAACTTGGCTACCGGTCTATTGATTTAAAAAAACAAGTTATAAAACAACTTTTATGAAAATCAGAGAAGCTGGATCTGGAGGTTAGGACGTTTAAACCCTTGCGAGTATCATTGATTTTCCAAAATTAACTTTAATCTTAAAAAATCATCCTTTTTATTTTATAAGATAAAACTCATTTTAACTATTGTAATTGAAATAATCTAAGCTAAAAAAGGGAATATTTGGTTTTCTTTATTTTTTTGGTTACCCTATAGGTGCCTACGTCCCCGCTATTCAGGATCAGACGTACGTAGTTCTTTTTGTGTAAAACTTTAGTGGATTGGCTTTGTTTTAATTTGAAAACAATCGAGTTTACATTTTATTCAATTTTGATTTGTTAAAGGAAATTCCTAAAATGTCTTAATCCATTTTTTAATTTTTTGAAAACTTTAAAATGGTCCTAATTTGGAAAGAGGTCTATTTATTTTCATTTATTTTTAGAAAGTTAATTTTTCTAAGCGACAAAAAGAAATAATAATTTACTTTTTTATTTTTTTATTTTTATATTTTATTTATTTCTTATTTTTTTTTTAATTTTATCACTTAATTTATTTATCACTTATTATTTATGACTTATTATATCTTACTTATTTAAACTAATAAAATAAAACCAAATTACTCTTTTTCTTATTTTTTTCTTTTTCCCTTTTTTTTTTCCCTTTTCTTTTTATTATTATTATTTTCTATTACATTTAAATAAACAAAATAAAACAACAAATAAAATATATAAAAAAGGCTTCGAATAGATTCGGATACACGAATTAGACCTAGGCGGGTTAGTCGAGTCAGATCGGATCGGTTGGGTTGGCTCTACTGGATTCGAGTAGGGCTTCTACAGCAACAATGTTGCAGAGGTGGTTTCGATCAGTTGGAGCTCCAAATTGACTGGGAAATGGGATTTTCGTAATTTTCTAATTAAGTTTACGAGGGGGGTATAGGTTTAATGCCTTAGCGTTTAGTGGTGGTTGAAAGGGTTGTTGGAGGTAGTAGTTAGTATTGGAGCTCAGGTGGCATTGGAGGGAGTTGCTGGTCATGAACGGTCGATTGGAGTAAGGTTTTTGGAGTGCAAAGTGTTCGGTTGTAGGAGTAATTTGGGCCAAGGGTGACTAAAGGTGGTGGTTCAAGGGTGGTGAGCTTCGATGGTTAGGGTTTAAGCATAGTGGTTTGGTTGAGCAGCTAGGGGCTATAGCAGCGGTCGAGGGAGGTTGCATTTGGGAGTTGATGGAGTGAGGGTCATGACCGTGGTAGTAGTTGAGCTTAGGGTTAACCCGAGAAGAGAGAGATCAGTAGAGAGAGGAAGTGATCAGAAATGGATAGAGAGAGTGTGGGAGTTGATTTTGTTGGTTGTGTATCTTGTTCATATCCCATGATCATCAATTTATATACAAATTCAACCCAGAAACAAAGGAAAGTTGGAATCAGATTTAATGAGAAATGCCCAAAAACCTAGCTTTTTTTCGATTTTTGAATGTTGATTTGAATGTGCTTTTAGCTGAATCTAGACTTATTCTTAACACCAATTCGAAGCACGCCATGTCTAGTACGAGATTGATGTAAGAAACTATGAGCCTGTGTGTGGAATTTGTGTAGAAATTGAAGCTAAAGTAGAGGGAGTAAGTTGCTCTTGGGAAGGAAAGAGGAGGAAAATCAGGAGAAAATGAGGGAAAACCAAGGGAAAGAAAGGGAAAGTGCTGGCATAGCGCCATGTTAGCCAACTCGATAAACCCCAACCTGCCACTTATCAACACTTGACACGTGGTGGCTAACGTAGCATGCTACGTGGCACCACGTCAACAAGCCGTCCAATCTGATGATGCCATATATCAGGACACGTGGCGCAATCTGATCCTAATATTTAACAGTCTCTGATGTGATTAAAAACAAAAAGTAAGAAAAAGGCCTCCTTACCTTTGTTAAGTTTCAAACCTAAGACTTCATGCTCAATGCTAGTACTATACCTATATGCTTAACTGTTAGGCCGTTGATCTATGCTTTGTCCATATATGTAATTAAATTGCACATATGGACTTGTTTAGCCTGGGCTAAATTTAAATCTAAACCCCAGTTCATCGACCAAACTCTTAAACCTAGATTAAAATTAAAAATCTGCTTTAACAAAATGTTATTTTCTAAAATTTTTTATTTTTTCAATTTTTTGTGACTTTTCTAAATTTCTTATTTTTTTGTATTGTTATTATTATTATTATTATTTCTAAATTTATCATTTTTTTGTGTTTTTTCCTATTTTCTTATTTTTTTATATTTTTCTAGAATTCCTATTTTTTCTACATTTTTTCATTTTTTTTCTTTTTTATTTATTTTGGGCTTTCTTTAATTTTTTTTTGAACTTTTCCTAATTTAGGACCCTATAACCTAATTTGAAAAATAAAAGAGAAGCAAAAATTAGATGTCTACGACTGCCCTTCTTTGTGGTAAAGTTTGAGTAAAACTTTGCCACAAAGATTAAACAAGCACTATTTTTGCCCTAAGAGCGAATTTTATTCTAAGAAACGCTACAACTATCCAGCTAATTAGCTATCTTAGGTCCAATCCATTGGGGGTTTAGAGAAGGAAAGGGGAGCAGTCTAAGAGTTAGCCAAAAAACTGAAAGAAGAATTAAAGTCTGGTCATACTGGAGGTAAAACGGGCAAAGCGCTCCAAGAGTTGGCTAAGGCCCTAAGAAGAATGAGCAAACTTGGTCGTTCCTTAATGAGCTGACTAGCAAAGGTAAGCAAAGCAATCCTAGAGCTAGCTAAGACCCTAAGAGAAGAATGGGACAACGCCTCAAAGGCTAGTTAAGAAGATGATGAAGGTAATTGCTTTACGAGGTGAAAGGAAGTGCCCTATAGAACTTAGTGAGGAAAGGAACTTGTTTGCTAGAAATTTAGTGAATAAAGGGACCCTATGGATTGGAGGGATGAACCAAGCTAGGATTGTGTCTTCGTAGGTTAGCTAAACACTAAATGCAGAAAGTATATGCCTTATGGGTTGGTTAAAAAGATTGTTGGGAGTAAAAATTGGTCTAAATGCAATAAAAAAAAATTGGCATGCTAACACTGTGTGAAAATACTTACCTAGTCTTTGTCAATAGCACCCAATCCGTCAAACCTTTTTAAAAAGCCCCCATCAGAAAATCACTAACTCTTTGTTTTAGTCCCTTGTTATAAACCCAGATGTTCTTGTCATACAATGTTTGCAATTTCGCTGGTTCTTTTTGGAGAAGTTATGGAAATTAGCCCGATACAGGAAAAACCACCCACTATTTTTGTTTCTTTGAAACCCAAAAGAATCATTCCCATCTACTGTGATTGCTTACTTGAGTTTCACATTCCTCTGAAAAAACAGACAATAAAACTTCGCATTGAGGGGGATCAATCAGTGATAAAGTATTTTAAAGAATTTTGTTAACTACCAATGTTATAAATCTCATTCCTTAACTCTTCTCGTGTTTGTAGTGTTTGGGTTCAATTAAATGGGGTAAAGGGAATTGGACCTTTCCAAGGAGACGGTAATTATTCCAACAATGAAAATGGCTAAGGATACCAAATTTGCTTGTAAGTAGTGAAAATTAGGCCACAATGACATTTCAAAATGACTGACATTTTCACATTTTGAGCAAAATTCCCATTAACTTCTTATGGATAGTACAATTTTACAGCGTCGGCGTTTATAGTGTCTCTCAAATCGAGACCATCCGTTTGGGACAAAATCAAATCCCCTCCTGATAATACTCACTTCATGACATAAGGACCCCCGTAATTGGGGGCAAATTTCCCTTTGGAGTCTTATGCATTGGGGAGAGCTTTTCTTAACATCAAATCTCCTTCTTTGAGGTTACGAGGTCACACCCTTTTGTTGAAGGCCCAAGCCATTCTTTGTTGATAACATTAATTATGACATAAGGCCATCAATCTCCTTTCATAAATCATATTTAGTTGTTCGATGCGTTTCTTTACCCAATCGGCTTCGTTTAAATGAGTTTCTGATAGTATATTGAGTGAGGGGATCTCGACCTCTACTGGTAACACTGCTTCAGTACCGTATACTAAAGAATATGGTGTTACCCCATTCGACGTTCTGATGGAAGTCCAATAGGCCATGAGTGCAAAGGGTAACATCTCATGCCAGTCCTTATATGTAACAGCCATTTTTTCAATGATTCTTTTTAGGTTTTTGTTTGCTACTTCGACGGGTCCATTCATTTAGGGTTGATAAGGAGTAGAGTTCTTGTGAATGATATAGAACCATTGGCATAATTCTATCATAAGCTTGTTGTTGAGATTGGTGCCATTATCAGTAATAATTGTTTTAGGAGTCCCATACTGAGCTAAGGTGTCTCTCTTGATGAACTTAACTATGACCCCTTTAGTAACATTTGAGTAAGACAAAGCCTCTACCCATTTGCTGAAGTAGTCAATTGCAACTAATTTGAAGTGATGTCCATTGGATGCTTTTAGAGTGATAAGACCGATGATATCTATGCCCCACATTGAAAAAGGCCATGATGCTGAGAAGGCATGTAATTCCTAAGGCGGGGCATTTATCTTATTCGCATAAACTTGACATAAATGACAATACCTAACATGTTTGATGTAATCACTTTCCATTGTTGACTAATAATACCCTAGCCTCGTGATTTTCCTTACCAACATGTATCTATTCATGTGAGGGCTGTATACTCCTTTATGTACCTCTTTCATTAACTTCTCAGCCTCTTCGTTAGTCACACACCTTAAGAGTGTACCGTTAAATGAGTGTTGGTATAAGGTGGACTCGCTTACTAAGAATTGAGTGGCTAATCTCCTAATCATCTTTTTATCTCTTTTCTCGGCCTCTTCAAGGTATGCGCCTTGTTGTAAGAACATCTTAATATCATGATACCATGGTTTTTGGTCATTCATATCCTCAATCGTTAGGCAGAGGTAGACTTATCTTCAATTTCAATAGTAAGGGGCTGAATGTTAACTCCACTAGATATCTGGATCATAGATGCTAGTGTAGCTAAGGCGTTAGCAAATTGATTATGAGTCCTTAGTACGTGATTGAAGGTAACTTCTTTAAACTTTCCATTAATTCCATCAAATGCCCGTGATAAGGCACCAACTTAGGATCTTTAGTTTTGTACTCTCCCCGTGCTTGGCCAATAATGAGTGAGGAGTCCCCATATACTGCTAATTCTTGAATGTCTTTCTCTAGGGCCATCTTGAGTCCCATGATGCATGCTTCATACTCAGTAATATTATTAGTAGATAGAAAAACGAGCCTTATGGCCACAAGATACTGAGTACCTTCAAGGGATATTAGTATTGCCCTAATTCCATACCTAGATATGTTAGCTACACCATCGAAGAACATTTTCCATTTTTGTGGCTTGTCATCCTTTCCTTTATCAGAGTTTCCTCCTACCACTAAGATACCCTCATCAGGGAAATTAACTTGTGCTTCTTGGGAATGCTATCAGAGGGATTTTCTACTAATTGATCTGCTAAAATTTGCCTTTTGATTGAATTCCAGTTCACATATGTAATGTCGAACTTTGATAGCAACACTTTCCATTTTGAGATTTTATCAATTAGGGCCGGTTTGTCTGTAAGTACTTCAGGGGATCGTATTAAGTCAGTAATTAAACCTAGTAGTAGAGTATGCATTTTCTGAGCTGATGCATTACCTAAACTAAAGCACAGCAGGTTATTTCAATTTCTGAATATCTTTGCTCTCCTTCAGTGAATTTTTTGCTCAAGTAGTATATAGCCCATTCCTTTCCTTCCTCATCTTTCTGGCCAAGCATGCATCCTAAAGACTTTGGCAATATTGTCAAGTATAGGAATAAAGGCTTCTCAGGTTTTAGAGTTACCAAAATTGGAGGGCTCATGAGGTATTCTTTGATTATTGTAAAGACCTGCTCACACTCTTCATCTTAGTTGATCTTGGCATTCTTTTTTAACAACTTAAATAAAAGATGACACTTGTCTGTGAGTTGAGACATGAACCGGGCTATATAGTTTAAATGACCCAACGAACCTCTAATTTCTTTAAGCGTGTGTGGTAAGGGCATGTCAACTATCACTTTAACTTTATCAGGGTCCACTTCAATGCCTCTTTGGCTAATTATGAAACCCACTAATTTCCCTAAAGTCACCCAGAAAGTTTACTTCTCTAGGTTGAGTTTCAGTTGGAATTTTCTTAACCTATCAAACAATCTCTTTAGATTCTCCACATGATTTTCTCCTTCTTTAGACTTGGTAATCATATCATCGACATATACTTCGACTTTTTTGTGCATCATGTCATGAAAGATTACTATTACGGCCCTTTGGTAAGTTACCCTGGAATTTTTGAGTTCGAAAGGCATTACTTTGTAGCAAAACGTACACCAAGTGATGATGAACGTAGTCTTGGCTTTATCTTCTTTAACCGTTCGAATCTAGTTATACTCGAAAAATCCATCTATGAAAGAGAAAATATGGTTTCCGACTGTGTTATCGACTAATACATCAATATGGGGCAAAGGAAAATTATCTTTAGGGGTTGCTTAATTGAGGTCTCGAAAGTCTACACATACTCTAACTTTCCCATTCTTCTTAATAACTAATACTATGTTGGCTATCCACTCAGGATAATCAGATACCTCAATGAATCTAATTTTATTGGTAATGAACTGTTGCTCTTACAAGTTAAAGGTTTGAAACTACTGGCTGAGTATGGGCTTTGGGTTTGTAGGTTTGTGGACATGAATCTCTTTGGTGAGAACCCTAGCATTAGATAAGCTGGCCATTTCTGAAACATTACAAAGGAAGCATAAATTACAAGGGAAAGACTAATTACAAGAAGCGAAAATATATAAGACCTCTTATGTACATCAATTCTAGGAAGAATACAGGGAAAAACTCTAGAATCTTTGTCATTTTTTTTTCTTTTTTATGTAACATTATTGCTTTGTTAGTTATTTATTGACCTTATGAAATATAATTCAAGACAGGAAGGTTCTAATGGTCCTTAAACTCTATGACCTTACGTGTTTATAAAGAAACGATTCTTTGGTCACATCGAAGTCTAAGTGGGGTAGCCTAATCGGCCCCGAATGGTGGTTGCCCTACTACTTCCGAAACTATACACAGTGGCTCCCCGTCCTAAGGTCCTATGACGACCTGGGTTTGACCATATCTATCATGCATTCATGATGCAGCAAAATAAGTCCCTCCCCTCAGAAATACATAAAACCAAACCTACAAATGTTATTAGCACAATTTATAACAAAAATCAAGTAAATAAATTACATTTAAGGTGATTGTAGAAATTAATTTTAATTTTGGAAGATCAAATGGCTAACCCTCTTGACATCCCCAGTGAAGTCACCAAGCTATCGAGCCTGGTTTTTCACCCTCCCGGTTCTCTTATAATAATAGGTTTTCTCTAAGCCAACCAGTATTAAACTTTTACCCATTTAATACTAGCCCTCGACTAGGATTTAAAGAAAACCGTTTTTCAACTTCAAAAGATTTGGAGTCGCCACCTAATTGGAGTCAAGAAAAGGGGTTAAGTTATAACCAATTGAGTGGATTGGTTATAACTTAGCTATTAGTCTATTGATTTAAAAAACTAAGTTACAAAACGACTTTTTTGAAAACCAGAGAAGCTGGATCTGGGGGTTAGGACTTTTAAACCCTTACGAGCAATATTGATTTTCCAAAATTAACTTGAATCTTAAAAAATCACCCTCTTTATTTCATAAGATAAAACTCAATTGAACTATTATAATTGAAATAATCTAAACTTAAAAGGGAAAATTTGGTTTTCTTTATTTTTATCATCACCTCGTAGGTACCTACGTCCCCGCTATTCAAGATCAGAAATACGTAGTTCTTTTTTGGTAAACCTTTAGTGGATTGGTTTTGTTTTAATTTGAAAACAATCGAGTTTACATTTTATTCAGTTTTGATTTGTTGAAGGAAATTCCTAAAAATGTACTAATCCATTTTTTAATTTTTTGAAAACTTTAAAATGGTCCTAATTTGGAAAGAGGTCTATTTATTTTCATTTATTTTTAGAAAATCAATTTTTCTAAGCGACAAAAAGAAATAATAATTTATTTTTTTATTTTTATCACTTAATTTATTTATCACTGATTATTTATTTCTTATTATATCTTACTTATTTAAACTAATAAAATAAAACCAAATTACTCTTTTTTTTTCTTTTTCTTCCTTTTCTCTTTTCTTTTTATTATTATTTTTTTTCTATTACATTTAAATAAAACAAATAAACAAAATAAAATAACAAATAAAATATATAAAAAAAAGCTTCGGACGGATTTGGATGCATGGGTCAAACCTAGGCGAGTTAGTCAAGTTGGGCTTCTACAGTAGCAACGTTGCAAAGGTGGTTCCAATCAGTTGGAGCTACAAATTGACTAGGAAATGGGATTTTCGTGATTTTCTTATTGGGTTTCGAAGGGGTTGGTTCAATGCCTTAGCATTTGGTGGTGGTTGATAGGGATGTCGAAGGTGATGGTTGGTGTTGGAGGTCGAGTGGCATTAGAAGGAGTTACTGGTTGTGAACAGTCGATTGGGGCAGGGTTTTTAGAGTGTGAGGAGTTCGGCCGTAGGAGTAGTTTGGGCTAAGGATGACTAAAGGTGGTGGTTCAAGGGGGCTAAACTTCGGTGGTTAGGGTTTAAGGATAGCAACTTGGTTGAGCAGCTAGGGGCTACGGCAGTGGTCGAGGGAGGTCTTGTTCGGGAGTTGATGGAGTAGGGGTCATGACCGTGGTGGTAGTCGAGCTTAGAGTTCATAAGAGAGAGAAACCCGAGAAGAGAGAGATTGGTAGAGAGAGGAAGTGATCGGAAATAGATAGAGAGGGTATGGGAGTTGATTTTGTTAGTTATGTATCTTGTTCGTGTCCCATGATCATCAATTTATACACAAATTTAACCCAAAAATAAAGGAAAGTTGGAATTGGATTTAATGAGAAATGCCCGAAAACCTAGCTTTTTTCCGATTTTTGAATGCCAATTTGAATGTGCTTTTGGCTAAATCTAGACTTGTTCTTAACACCGATTCGAAGCATGCCATGTCTAGTGCGAGATTGATGCAAGAAACTATGTGCCTGTGTATGAAATTTGTGTAGAAATTGAAGCTAAAGTGGAGGGAGTGAGCTGTTCTTTGGAAGGAAAGAGGAGGAAAATTAGGAGAAAATAGGGGGAAGTCGAGGGAGAGAAAGGGAAAGTGTTGACGTGGCACTACGTCAGCCAACTCGGCAAACCTTGACCTACCAAGTGTCAACACTTGACACATGGCATCTAACGTGGCATGCCACGTGGCACCACGTCAGCAAGCCGTCTAATCCGATGATGCCACGTGTCAGGATACATGGTGCAATCAAATCTTAACACGTGGCAGTCTCTGATGTGATTAAAAACAAACAGTAAGAAAAAAGCTTCCTTGCTTTGCTAAGTTTCGAACCCAAGACCTCATACTCAATGCTAATACTATACCCATATGCTTAACCGTCAGGCCATTAGCCTATGCCTTATCCACATGTGCATCAGCCTGAGCTAGATTTAAATCTAAACTCGGGTTCACCAACCCAACTCTTAAACCTAGATTAAAATTAGAAATCTACTCTAACAAAATGTTATTGTCGAGTCTAATTTTTTCGGTTTTTGTTTAAAATTGATTTCTCATTTCTTGATTAATACTAATCCCTAACCCATTTAATATTAATCCTCGACTAAAGAAATTGAGAAATTCCGGTTTTTTATTAAAAATAATTTTTGGAGTCGCCACCCGACCGAAATCGGGGAAAGAAAAAGAAACCGTAACCAATTGGGTGGATTGATCACGATTTGGCTACCGGTCTTTGATTTCAAATTCAATGAAGAACCATAAGGTTCCGAATTCGGGAGCTAACCTATTAAACCCTAACGGGTACCACTATTTATTTACCGAAATTAGGATTATTTTTTTAATTATAATATTTAAAATAAATAAATAAAATAAAAAGGAAAAAAAAAACAAAAGGTTCTACGTATTTTATCGTCTCCCCAAGGGTGCCTACGTACCCGCTAGCCGGGATCAGACAATCGTAGTTCTTTCTGAAAACTTTAATATGTTGGTTCTTTTTATAAAAAATAATTGGTCGAATTTACATTTTTATTAACCATTGTAAAAAATCCCTAGAAGCCTAATTTTATTCCTAATTATAAAAAAAAACCTAATTTTTGAAAAGTGCCAAATTAAAATTTTAATTTAAAAATAACTAAGTGATAATTTTTTTTATTTAAAAAAAACCATAAAGATTTTATGAAATTTGCAATATTCTACATGATGAAGCTTTTATATAGAAAAGATGCTTAAAACATAAAAAAAAAGAAGGAAAAAAATTTTCTAATCATAGAAAAGGTACCTTAATCATAAAAAAGATATCTAAATCATAAAAAAGATGTTTGAATCATAAAAAAGAAACCTAAACTATGAAAAAGACATCTAAACTATGGAAAAAACATCTAGACTATAAAAAAAAACATCTAAACTATGGAAAACAAGCCTAAACTATGGAAAAGATATCTAAACTATGGAAAAGATGTCTAACCATAGAAAAGAAGTCAATTAAATATTTTTTTATTTTATCAGCATCAAAATGATTTTTTTAATTTAGAAAAATTATATATTTTATCGTCACCTCGAAGGTGCCTACGTACCCGCTAGCCGGGATCAAACAATCGTAGTTCTTTTAAAAAATCTTTAGTGTGTTGGTTTATTTTAATTTTTGAAAACCGTCCAAGTTTACATTTTAATTTATTTCAGTTTATTTAAAAAAATTTAACGGGGTCCTAATTCTTAAATGTTATAGTTTTATAAAAAAAACTCTCCAAAAATCTTATTTAAAAAATATGATTATTATTTTCTTTTCAAAATAAATCATTTTTCTAAGTGAGGAAATCATAAAAAACTTAAAAAAAAAAACCTAAGTTAATATATATATCTATATTTTTATTAGTAAACAACTAGCTACAGTGGAATATAATACATTTAACCTATAAAACTAATACTTAAAAGAGTCCACTAGGCCATTATATACATAACTATTTATATATTAACATAAATTAATAAGGATCTAATAAGATAATAATCATACGGTAATAATAATAATAATAATAAATAAATCAACAGTAATGAAATAAAGTAAAAATTAAGCAATCGAACCTGAGTTGATGTTTTGGCTGTAGCGTTGGATTATTGGAAGCACATACAAACTAATACCAATCGCGATCGCGCGCAGTGAGCATGCGTGCGAATTGCAGCTCAAACAAAAACGTTGGTCGGTATTGCGATTGGAGATCGGAGTCCGCTGTTGAGTTGGTGTCGTGGGGCTGGCGTTCGGCTGGCTGCGCGGAATGGCCTACTGCGTAGACCAATCTGCTGCGTGGAATGATCTACCGTGTGGAACGGCCTGTTGCATGGACCAATTTGCTGTTGTTGCTGTTAGCTGTGGGCGTCAAGGATCTGCTGCTGCGTGGACTGGAACTCAGACGTGCAACAGGCGTTGATCTGCTGTTGTTGCTAGACTGGAACTCAGACGTGCAACAGGCGTTGATCTGCTACTGTTGCAGTCGGCCGTGGGGCATCGAGGATCTACTGCTGTTGCTGTGGAATTCAAATGTGCAGCAGGCGTGGAGATGCTGCTGCTTCTGTTTTCGATGAAGCAAATTTTCCAATTTTTTTATGAAGCTCATCCCCTCTTTTCGTTGTGGTTCTCTTCTTTTTATAAAGCCCAAATCAAATCTTAATGTATCCGATTAAACTAGATTCAAATCTCAGTCAAATCTGATTTAGCTAGACTCATATGATTTAATTAGATATGATTTAATTAGATATGATTCTTTTGCAAAGATAGAAAAATAATGACATTGGTGCTTGTAGAGATTCGAACCCATGACCTCCAACTAAATCCACCCAAGCGCTCCACTACTTATCCATTAGGCCATTGACCTATTTCTTAATATTCATTACAATTAAATTATATTTAAACTATCTAAATCCCTAAAAAAAAATTAACTAAACTAAAATTAAAACTAACATTAAACTAATTATTCCTAATATAAATTACTCCGAAATTTTTATACATTTTTCTTTTCTTATTTTTTTTTGTATTTTCATTATTTGTTAATTTTTATTTTATTATTATTATTATTATTTTGAATTAGGACCCTTTTTGTAAAAATAAAAACTAAGACCATGGAAGGGCAAAAATTAGGTGTCTATACTTATTTTCTAAAATCTTTTATTTTTTTCAATTTTTTGTAACTTTTCAAATTTTCTTATTTTTTTGTATTATTATTTTTTTCTAAATTTCTTATTTTTTATGTTTTTTCCTATTTTCTTATTTTTTTTATATTTTTTTACTATATTGAAGAGATTTATCCTCTTTAGGATACCCACTAGCCTAAGATAGGTTAACCAAACTTTCAAGTTGGGAATTTATTTCAGAATCTTTTCATCCTAATCATTTAAGTTGGAACCATAATTTAAGGATTTTTTACCCCAATTGTCTACGTTAGGATTAGTTTTATGTAAGAATCTTTTTACCCTAACCATCCAAGTTAGGATCAAGAGCTCTTTACCTCCACCCTTCAAGTTGTGACCTTATTCATCTAGCATATTAAGTCAAAGCCTTTTACTCCAACACTTTAAGTCAAGCCCTTATTTATCCAATACTATCTAAATTTGTTTACCCTGACCTTTCATTTCAGTATCTCATTAGACATTTTAAGTCAAGACCCTTTTTACCTTACCCTTTTAAGACGAGATACTATTAAGCTAACCTTTCAAGTTAGAACCTTTTTAGCTAACCTTTCCAGTCAGGTTTCTTTTAGCTAACAATTCAAGTCAGTAGTCTCTACCCTGTTGATTTAAGTTAGGACTTGGTAAAAATGGGCATGTCTTTTGTCTTTATAACAAAGTTTTAATCAAACATCACTATAAAGAGACATATCTATAAACACCTCATTCTTGCTGCCTTTTTATTTTAAGTTCTTTTTTAGGCTAGATTTATAGAAAAAATACAAGAATAAAAAAAAATAAAAATGAAAGCATTGAGAAATAAAAAAAAAAATACAAAGTGTCCAAGTTAAGTTAATAAGTCGTTTATGGTTAGATCTAGTAATAATAAAATATACATGTAATTTAATAGATTTTGATTGTTTAAAGAAATTGGGTTCATGAGAAAAATAATTTTAAGAAAATTCTAGTAGAAGTTTGGATCCATGAAAGAAGTCTATTATTTAGAATTTCAATAGTTTTTAACTAGATAGAAAAATAAGACTTGAAATTTATTTTGGGGTTATTTTAGTATATTTGGGTCATTCTAAGATAAGTTAAAGCACAATTGGATAAGGTTTGGAAATAAAATTAAAGTTAGGCTTAGGTTAAAAGGTTTAAGTACAAGTAAAATGCACGCTATGTTGAGAAAAAGTCAATAGTATAGTTGGTTAATGTATTAAGCTTAGTTCTAAGAGGTCAAGGGTTTAATCCGCATGAAGCGCATGTTGTGCAATTTTTTTTGCCTAGCTTGAATGTCACATAACTTCCATATGATCACTATCTCCTTCATTAGATAGGTTACAACAAATAGTAGAAAGAGAGACAGATATGGCTAGTGACTCATCAAATCTAAGCCAAATTGATTTATTTTTACCAAGCTTTTTAATGTAGATCTATTTTAAACTATCAAAGATATAATTTTTTGAAAAGATTTAAATTAACGATAACATTCATCAAAACAATCAAGTGGGAAAAATTAGGGCTTTATCTCTAAAATTATCAAATATGATTTAAGGTTATCATACAATTTTAGTCGAAGTAGGTATATATGAATCATCTTGGTACTATGCCTATCATTTGGATTTGATAACAATTACCCATCCTCTTTCAAACTCATTAACAACCAACATAGTAGTCACCTATCCTCATTCATCTTGGATACCTACAATCATCACCGCAATATGCTCAAATTACATTCAGCCCTACTCAACCTTAACCTTCTCTTTACCGTACATCGTAGCAACCTCATCCACGCATGCGCACATAACGATACCCAACACCAACCACTAACCCTCTTTCATCCTCACCCAACACTTAAATACCCTTCATCATTCCCAGGTACCATATACAACAATCATTTGATACCTACACAAAACCCAGCCATACGATAACCACCTAGCACACACCTACTACACACTAACCACTCTTTAGACCCCAATCCCAATTAATAGACCCACTTCTTTCCAGACTACTCTCACATAGCATAACATACACTTAAACACTTAACCAAACTAACCTTCTCTCATAACTACAATACAAACCCAAACTAACCCTCTCTTACACGACTTACCCAACTACCTTTATATGATTTGCATCACCTTACTCCCAAGTGACACACTTACAGTCATCACCCTTAGTTCCATATCAGCACAATTCACAATAGCACGTAACCAACATAGAAAAACCCTATGCATAGCAAACCTTAATTGCGCTATCGCCTACTCGCGAAACACCATCAAAACTACCACTATAAATCAAGGCATTAAGTCCAAGGCTACTTTCATTAATACAAATCACATGAAAAGTTTTATTACCCTTTTGTTTTGGTTCCCAAAACAATTTGAGTGACATTGGATAGCATCTATTGGTGAAGAAGAATCCATGACCCATATACCTAATTCAAACCTAGATGACTCAACCTGTGTCTTAGGTGGGTTTAGGCTTTTTTTAATTAGTTTAGTGATGTTATTACTTTTAAAAAATTTGTTTACTAACTTTATTTTTTTCTTTAAGTGTAGGTACTAAGCTTTATTTTTTTTTTAAGTTAATATCAGTTTTGCTAATATTTTGCATTTTTACTAATATATAGTATTAATTTTTACAAAATTGCATGATTAGGATTGTTTAATTACATCAAATGAGTACTTACATAAGTTTTCTATAAGTCTATGATAGGATTCCAAGTACTGACTTGACGCTATGCCAAGTTTCGGATCATATAGGAGGCTTGCTTGTAAACTCCGCATTAGTGGGTAACCTATTTATAAGCTATGTCAACATTAGACGGCCTACCCTGTTCTGTTAGGTCTACCTTGACTGAACCTTCCTATAGATTTATCTATGAGCTATGGCAATATTGGAAGACCTAACATACTCTACATGTTCTATCCTGGCTTACTATTTATGCCCTACTTTGCCAGGTCTGCCTTGCTATACTTAATCCATTCTGCACTATTATGGTTGGCTCATTCTATTCTATTAAGTCTACTCTGATAAGCTACACAGGACTATCTTGTCTTATCCATCCGCCATACTTCATTGAGATCAATTTGCTCAACCGAATCTGTTTGGCTTAAATCTACTTGGTCATGATAAGGCTACCTAACTATGCCATATTAGCTCGACCGTACTGGGTCATATTAAACAGGTTGACTACACCCATGCCAGATTGGCCCGGCCATGTGAGGTTAGCACTTACCATACCAGCTTTGCTACTACCATATTAGGTTGGTCTAACCATTCGAGGTCAACATTGATGATGTTAGGTCAACCTCAGACTAAAGCAGATAGTCTAAAGGCTTAGGTCAAGACAAATCAAAACCCTAGAGTCTCTTATAGCTCCTTAGAATGAAAACATTAGCCTTTACTTGAAGATCCCACTTGGCTATCTATTTTACTTATGTTATTTAGGTTTCCTATTTCTTGTATTTTCCCTAAGTTGTCTTCATGTATTATTTGTAATTACTGGAATGCTACAAAGGTGTCCTTTAGTCATTTTATTTACAACTTTACCATTTTATATAAATAGAACACTTGTAAAAGGTTTTAGAAAGACTTTTGACATTTAATAAAAACCTTTGAGACTTTTCTCTTAGAAAACTTTCCTCTACCTACTCTTATCAATCCCTTTAATAAGGATTACAGCGAGTAACCTTATTACTCGAACCGGTATGTCACATCTGATGAGTCTTAGGCTGTGTTCCTAAACCCAACCCCCCTCCCCCCCCCTAATTTTATTTTCTTATTTTAGTTCATTGTTATGCCTTTCCGTGTGTTTGTCCTTAGAGATGGATCAGCCTTGTTGGTATCAGAGCCCAGTTTTGAAAAAAGGACCATATGAAGTGATTATGAAGATTTGTTCATGTTTGTCGATTAGTATTTGTTTTGTTCTTGTTCGTGGATACTAAAGTTGGTTCGATTGGAGCAAGTTTCGAAAATATTAACCTACAAATTAATAAGTCTGGTTCCAATTGTGCTCTATTCTACTTTGTTCTCTATTGCAAAAATAGAGGAGGTTCATTTCTATGTACACTCGTGCGTTTAAGTATATTGGTTACAAAAGTTAAGTTGAAAGTAAGTTTTTGAGATTGAGCCATATTAATTGTGGTTTAGGTTATTGAATTTGGATGAAGGGTCTTTCAATGAGATTCTTTCATGCTAACACAATAACAATTAATGGAACGTATTGTGGCTGCTTGTGTTGAAATCAAATTTTTCGACATTAATTTGCAGTGTTTGGTGGTTATTAGCTATGGAAGCTTTGTTGTTACCGTAGTAACAAGTGGTAGATTTTCTTAGGTGTTGCATTAAACAAATTGGAGCTAGTGGTGATTATAGTTGTATTAGTGGGCTGTGTTGCTATCTTAAGGATTAGTATTATCCTTGGAGCTCAAAGTGTGTATCTGAACTGAGCCAAAGAAGTGAGGCATCTAGGTACCAAGCTATGCAAGCATCCAAGATGCTTCAACCTAATAGCCAAGCTGTTCTAGTATCTGAGTTGTGCAAGCATCGGAGCTCTTGTGTCCTTGAATCACTAAGTGTTAAATAATTTCAGTCATTACTGATGAGACTCCTTGTGAGCCGAGCTAGTTTGCTGAAGTGATGCCTTCATTTAACATGGCTTATGACAATCAAGGAAGATATGGTTATGACTATGACTATAAAGATATAAGGTTAAGAATACCCATGTTTGATGGTTATGAACCCCAGATGATTACTTGGATTAGGAATTTCGAGTTAATAGAGTCTTTGAAAAATATCCATGCCCTGAATGTGACGAGGGGTATATCATAGAGGATCAACTTCAAGGCCTTGTTAGGACTTGGTGGAAGAATGTATTAAGGCAAAGGTTCCTAGGAGAGGAAAGTATTACATGGAACTCAATGAGACCTACAATGAGAGAAAATTTTGTACCCCTATCATATTAAGATCAGTTATATGAAGAGCTATCTACCTTATACAAGTGAGTGTCTAAAAATTTGCTAAGGCATATAAGGCACTCTTGAACTGAAGTGAATTATATCAATCTTTTTGGTGTACTATCTCATGATTCATGAGAAGATTGAGATCGAAGATTACTCAATGTGTTAACCTCTCAAGAGTAAGAAGCTTAAATGAAGCTATCCAACTAGCCTTAAGAGAAGAATCCACCATTGATGCCGATCGCTCTAATGTGCAAAAACAGCTATAGGTTATACTTGTTCAACTTGAGGAGCTCAAGAAGAAATGAAGCAATAAAGGGATTCTTGAATAGAGAAAGCTGATGAGAAAGAAGCCCACAGTAAGGAAGTAGGAGTAGCAGCGATGGAGGTTGTTGGAGAGACGAACAGTAAAGCTGAGGAAGACTGAGCTATATTGTAGTTAAACCTCCATATTCCTGAAGTGGTTCCATTACCCGCTACGAATGCCATAGATGGTAGGTCTAGGGATTATTACATTTGCCTTCCTCATATCGAAATCTTATGTCCTAGTCATTTGATGAGTTTATAAGGTACTGATATGAGTAATTATAGCATTGCACCTGTGAGCTATTATTGACTGTCAAATAGAGTTTATCAGGGTTGAGGTTATGGACACATGTATTAGGGATATATCATGTTGACTCTCAGTACTCTTGTGTTGGAAAGGCTTGAGGTATGTTATGGAAGGAGGAAGAAGAATCGATTTACCAAGAAGTAGAGGGAATGCTAATTACAACAAATGAGGAGGTCGTGAGATCTGAGCTAGCTGTACGTGAAGAGGTGGGAGAACTTATGACTAACGAGTCATCTTATGTCCTGTTGGCACAAAACCCATGAGCTTATGATCCTTTGTATGACCCTAAGATCATGTTACTTCCCATAATTGATGATTGCTGGAGCTACCTCGATGTAGTTGATCAAATCTATGATGAGTGGAAGGAAAGATCCATGATAAAAAGTTTGATTAATAGAGCCCCGGACGAGTGGAGGGAGCGTCGGCTGGTAATAACCTTATTGTAGGAGCCGAAGTATTTTCCTACATCTAAATTTTGATGTTGTCATTTAATGTTTGACCCTTGAGGGATTTGGAGCCACTAACTGCTAAGTTTCAAGTCAAAACTCTTCCATAGGGGAGGGGATGATAGGATTCTAGGTACCGACTTGACACCACACTAGGTTTCAGATCACATAGGAAACTTACTCGCGAGATCCGTATGAGTGGGTGACCTATTTGTAAGCTATGTCAACGTTGGATAGTCTGCCCTACTCTATTGGGTCTACCTTATTATGCCAAGTACGCCCCACTCTACCCTAATCGAGCCCTTTTACAGACTTATCTATGAGCAACGACAATATTAGAAGACTTGACATACTCTCCAAGTTCTATCCTAGCCCACTATTTATGCCTTACTTCGCTAGGTCTTCCTTATTATACTTGGTTTATTCTGCCCTCCTATGGTTAGCTCTTTTCTATTCTACCGAGTCAACTCTGATCAGCTATATAGGATTGTCCTGTCTTACCTGTCAACTATACTTTATCAAGATTGATTTGCTCAATTGAGTCTGTTCGACCTAGATCTGCTCGATCAAGACGAGGTTACCTAGCTATTCCATATTAGCTTGGTCGTACCGAGTCATATTAAACAAGTTGACTATATCATGTTAGATTAGCTAAGCCATGTGAGGTCGGCCCTTGTCATGCCAACTCGGCCACTACCATATCAAGTCGATCTAGCCATACGAGGTCACCAATCATGTTAGGTCGACCTCAGTCATATTAGATCGACCCTAGACTAAAGTAAATCATCCAGAGGCTCATGTCAGGACAGATCAAAACCCTAGAGTCTCCTGTAGCTCCTTAGAACGAAAACATTAGCCTTCACCTGAAGATCTTACTTGGCTATCTATTTTACTTATGTTATTTAGGTTTCCTATTTCTTGCATTTTCCCTAAGTTGTCTTCATGTATTATTTGTAATTACTGGAATGCCACTAGGGTGTCCTTTATTCATTTTATTTGTAACTTTACCACTTTGTATAAATAAAACACTTATATAGGGTTTTAGATAGACTTTTGACATTTAATGAAAAACCTTTGAGACTTTTCTCTTAGAAAACTCTCTTCTACCTGCTCTTATCAATCCCTATAACAAGGATTATGATGAACAACCCTATCACTCAGACTGGTACATCACATTTGGCAAGTCTTAGGCCATGTTGGATCTTGTTGGTGCATCATATCTGACTTGATAGCTCATAGATTTGCTAAAACCCTCCATTTTATTTTCTTATTTTGGTTCCTTATGGTGCCTCTCTATGTTTCCAACCCTAGAAACACATCAGCCTTGGTGTTAACTCTTATTAGTTGGTTTTCTTGGTACACCATCATTTTTTTTAAATAAAAAATTAAAAATATATTTTTACATAAATATTGCATTTCTTTAGAAAATTCATATCTTTTTTACTAACATTTCCATGTTTAGCATGAGAATTGCATATTTAATAAAGTTTCATAAAAACTACATTTTTAGGATTTTAGGGATTTCTTGAAAAATAAAAAAAGATTTTATCATTGTTGGTTTTTTTTTTTCAAAATAAAAAAGTATTAATTTGAGTCTTTTCAAAAATTAGTGTTTTTAGGTTTTTTTTTCAAAAAATAGGAAATAAAGACTAGGGTTTTCATATGTTTTTTAAATATATAAAATAAAACAGTTGATCAACGTAAATTTAGCCAGTTTTTAAATAAAAGGAACTGACTTACTAAAGTTTTCTGAAAAATAAGAACTAAGGTCGGTTTGATCATAATTAGCATATACATATGCACATTCGAGGCAATTGTAAAATATAGAAATTTTTTTTTTCTTTTTAAGGAAAATTAGTAATAAAAAATAATAAAAAATTTTCATTTTTTTTATATTGTTCCATTTTTAGAAAAATTAAAAAAATAAAGGCCAATTAGTTAGTTCTTTTTAAATTTTTATATGGAGATAAGTGTCTTAATAAGTTATCCTTATGACCATTTTTTTTCGTTAAAGTTTTGTAAAAACTATATTTTTTACAAAATTAGTGAGTTAGTGATCTAATTAGGATTTCTTCCACCCAAGAGACACTAATCTGGTTTTGTACTAGTCTTACAAGTTAGCAACTCCTAAAATATTTTCAAAATATTTTGTTAAAACATCCTTTAAAACAATTTTTTTTCCATAATTTAATGTCGATTATTTTATATTAAGCAGATTGAGCTTAATATAAAATAAATTAAGGAAAACTGAAATAGAGCTCAACACCTAACTATCACATCCTTCTTGGATTGCACCTACAAACACAAACTTAGTCAAAGGTTATCATTTGCTAACTTAGCACAACCATGCAAAAGCGAGTCATACATTTAATTTGCTAAGGTTACATTAATCTAGTTTCACAAACATACAAGCAGACACAGAGGGAAATAACCATAATGTACTTAAAGTCATTGTAATCATAGACCAATAAGCTAAGTCATCTACAAGACTCTTATATTACAGAGATATGCAATGAGGAAAACATTAACCATAATTAATTCCACTGAAAGTTCGAAGAGACTAATTTCTTATTTTCTCTAGTAGATCAATCATTTAATGTTTATTAAGTACTTTCAGTAAGGAAACTAATTAATTTAATTAAGTTAAAATAAAAGTTATATTTAATGTTTGGTATAACTTAGGTTAGCATAGACTAAATTAAGAGAATATTTTATTATTAATGTTATAATTATTATAATGGGTCACATCTAATCCAAAAGGACTATTTCAAACTAATCTTGGTACAGTTCATAAGTTTTCAAATCAGCTTGATTGATTTACCCTTCCAACTCTTTGCTTTATTTTTATTTATTATTTTTATTATGTTTTTTAAAATATTAAGTTAGTTATTTAAATATGATTGTAAAAGATCAAACCATCCACCAAGAAGATTTTAGCTTAAGATTTAATCCCAAATTATCTAAATTGGTATTAGTGTTCTTATAAATTTGACCATTGAAATGGATGCTTTGAATATTAAGTAACATAATCTATTAAGTATATCCTAATAATGTTTTAGTGATAACAAAACACTATGCTAAGTATTACTAATGAGTTTATTTATGTACAACTCAAATAATAAGAAATGTTATAAAAGTTAAATTGTGGAACAAGTTTTGAATAATTCAAAGTAGCTTTAGGAAATATTAAGGTTAAAGTTTCATGGAAGAAGTGAAAACAATTAACATAAGTAAGAAGTAGTAGAAGCTTCAAAAGCAATATAGTTAAGCTTTAAAATATAACAAGCATGGATCAAAGTTAAAGAACCAAAAGCAAAAGCTAGTTATACTAAACCAAAATTAGAACCACAACTAGAAACTAGACCAAAAATTGAAATAAGATGAGAAGCTAATCTATCACTAAAAAACCAAAAGCAAATCAAAAGTGTAAATAAGAAGCAAGAACTAGAAGAAGCACTGTAAATAGAGACTATAGAGGTGGTTTTATATTATAAGCAAGCTAGAAGTGAATGAGAAATTGAAGCAAGCTAGAAGCACAAAATGGAAAAAATATATTTAAAAATTAAAGGCCCAAAATCATGAGTAAAATGTATTTGGTTAATACGTTTAACTAAACATTATGACAATGTTTTTCTGGGAAAGTTCCATAATAATATTTGAAGTATAAATTACAAAAAATACTATGGAATGAAGCATAAGCACTATGGATATATATTATGGAAAGGAATGAAGGAAACTATAATGACTAATATGAAGAATATAGAAAAGGATTAATAAACATATGGGACATCTATAGAAGTTACAATGGTAACTACCATGAGAAGCTCATAATGAGTAAGGATGGCTAAATAACTAGTTCCATAAAAGGCCTTAGAGGCTCTTTATAAAAGAAGCTGCACATCATTGAAAAACACATGAAAAAAAGAACAAAAAATTATGCTTTGCTAAAGAGTATTATCAATATTGTCTTTTAGAGAATTGTGCTAAAACTCGAGAAGCTATACTGTTATCCTCAAGAATGTTACTAATTTCTTAAAAAATTAATGGATTATTGTTTAAGAGAAGTTTGAGAGAGATTCTATAGATTTGCATAATTCTATAGTAAGGATTAGGAGGCAAGGTAGGATCATCAGAACTATATCTCATTTAAATTCTTTCAAATAGTAGAACAAGCCAGTGTAGAGAACTTGATACTTGGCCTTGAGCTAGAAGAGTGGACTGACTTACAAGGAGAAACTACTACAAATAACTACCTAATCTTTTCATCATTACTCTCTTTATATAATGCAATTTATTTATGAGTTATATTACTTTCACTCACAACTTTAATCTAGTAAAGAGAGCTTAACTATTGTCATTATTAAATAATTAAGAAGGATTGAGATTATAATTTTGCAAAGAATACATAAGTTTTAAACAATCAACTCAACCCTCCTTTTTTATTGTTCATTGAGACTAACACAATCAAGTTCCAATCCAATATTTTTTAAAAAGTCATTCGCTAACATGCTTTTCACTTTATAGCCTATCAAACAAGATCAAAGATGAATATTCCTCTTGAATAAGTTTAATGTCTTCAAGTTCAAGATACCAAGAACACATTTAACTATATTTGAATACATCATAAACTCATTTCCTAAACCTAAATCTACTCCAAAACATTAAACCTCAATATTCATCACCGTCAAGCTGAAATTCATATTTGTAGGTCCCAGAAGCAATCAAGAGGGCTTATGAATTAGTTACGTAGAAAAAGTTAAACCTTTTGCAAAATGTCATTAAAAGCGCCCCCTTTGATTACTTAGTTAAGATATGGCACAAAACAATTTATAAAAATAAATTAAACATGAAATAAGAAAGAGTAGAGTAGAGAAGATTAGGCTCAACAGTTGTATTGCTTGGGCCTTATGACTACTACACTCTTTCAACTCTACTGTTAGGAACTCAGTTTTCCATACAGTATCGCTCCACTGTCCACTTTTAATATATCAATCAAGACAAAAAATAAGTACAATCCTTTTACTCTGTCTCACTAGGCTAACATTACCTAGTAACTAATTTACAGAATAATGTTAACTCTCTTCTAATACAAAGTTTAATACTAAAAAATGATATTTACATAAGTATGAGGACTAAATACAATGTTCTTTGAAATATAAGTATTAAAAGAAAACAAAATGTGAAATTTGAATAAACAAATGTTTCACTTATTTAGCTTTTGATTGTATCTTTAAATTTTCTCAAGAGTAAAGCTTACATATGAAAGTTGTAGATCAGCATCTCTTGAATATTTGAACAGTCTTGATTATATACTCTTCTATTGCAATGTCTCTTTATTGATTTCTTAGAGAGTTCTTTGCAAGTCTTGAAAGATCTTGAATTAGCCATTAGATGGTGCATTATTTGATTTGTGGAAGCTAAATCTCCTTTCTTGTGACTCTAATTTGAACATTGAATTAGCGTAATAATGTAAGATCAAGTATTTCACATTTTTGTATATAATAGCATGGCTTTGCAATTGCAAACTTCAAAAATTTGAATTCCCTACTAATATGTATGCCTAAAAATTAGGACCATGTCTTTGACTTGATAAAACCTAGAATTTGAATTTTAATCTACCAATATTTTCTTCTAAATGCTTGCATATATAGCAAATAATAAATCTAATTATTTTCAAATATGTAAGCTTGAAGAAATCTTCTTTATAAAGTTATTTAAATTTGAATAAAATTCTGCAGTAAAGTAAATAAGATTTATCCTTATCTTAAGTTTGTTTTATACATCTAACTTGATTTGAGCTTGAGATAAAATCTAATTTGAAATTCCTACATAATTCTCTTTTTATCTTCATGAATTTGCCTCAAATATTTCAAAAAATTTGTCAGTTATTTGATAAAAAATATTTCCAATAAATATAACTTGATGTCTTTGTCCAATCTTAGCTTATCTTAAAAATAATTAAATTAAATCTTCTTAATCTCCATGGATATATGTCTAACTTAGTGGAATGCATTAGATGTATTATCCTAATATATTCAATGAGTGGAGTTGGACCTTTAAACCATTAAAAGTCCAATACAACACTTAATTTGTATTATTGTGTCAAAATCTAATCCTGTCCAATATCTCTAATTTAGTCTCTGATTCTTGAAATTATACTTTAAATAAAAACTTAACATTTCTTAATAACCTGCACAGTTAACATATTGGTTAAACATCTTTAACTTCTTTTTTTGTTATTACTAAAATAATGATGAGAGAACTCAACATGTTTCTCTCTTTTCTTAACCTAATTTATGTTAAGCTTAGCTAGCTTAATATAAATCTCTCGACTAGATTAAAAAATATTTTATTTTTTAAAATGATTTTAGAAAAAGTTGTCGCTCAAATAAAATCGAGAAAGAGTGAAATTAAGGCCTATAATTTTTGCTATTGGTTTGCAATTTTCAAAAAATTTTGAGCAATAGAAATCGAAGAAAACACGGCTCAGAAGCTATCGTATTAAACTCCAATATATTCCATAAAAGAGTTTGTGAAATAATTAAATCAATCTTTAATTTTATTTTCAAGTAAAATAGGCTTTCTCTCTTGGAAAAAAAAATCCCATAATGCCGTTTTTAGGAAAAAATATTCCTAAGAATATGACACCCATTTGCCGTTTGAAGATGCGATTTTGGCTTGCACTACCATCACCTCTTCCAACTAAAATTCGTTCCACCTAAATTTGCCTCGCCCAGAGGTAATATTAAACATGAAAATACATAGTAATTTCTAATATAGCTGAAGGACCCTAATTTATAGTGACATATTCACTCAAACCAATTACATCAAAATATCCAAACTCTCTATCTTCAACAAAGCTTAAGCAATCCAAACTTCACGCCTATAGCCAACACCTTAGAAAATTGTGCAAACATACTAAACTATCATTCAAACTTATCTGTAATTGTAATAAGAAATATCATGGTAATTTCTAGGTTTAGCAATTATGAATAGGAATAACAATTAAAGTGGATGAAACGGTTAATGAGAAGATAGAAAATGACACTTAAGCAATATGAAATCTCTACTATTACTATTGCTTTCAAATATTTACATAGAGTTTTGAAAGTAAGGATAAAATACAATCGAAAATGTGAAATGTCTAAATTTAGTACCTAGCTAATGCCATCAACGCGTATATAGACTAACATCATAATGATCTAAATCAAGCTAGGGCTACACCATATGGTTGGCATCTAAGTAAGTGATATGTGCCCCATCTTGACTGTAAGCACCAGAGTATGATGCTTCCATGGGGACTGGAGTAAGGTGCACCTGCATGAGTCCCTCACCCATGTCGTTGTGGTGATCTTTAACTGGCTTCTTTAATTGTTACGCCCCGAAGTCGCAAAGTCGCAACAGTCCCGCTGTGTAAGCCATTCTATGATAGTAACTGGCCTCACAGTGCCTACCATAGACATGACTTACACAAGGTGTTGACGACTCCTCACTTTGAAATAAACAGTTCGATTAACAATTAAACTACAATGATGATAAATAGTGCAAATTTCTAATAACATGTATAATATTATATATATAAGTCCACAGAGCTTCCTAGGAAGTTTTACATAAACATAACAGTTCACTAGATTACATAATAACTATCAGTCTTTCATTCCTGTTTACATGGTCACTCTAGTTACACATTATACTCAATAACTTGATCCTCACACCCCTGGCTTCAAACAGACTAACTTCTGGGTAATTGTAGGGCGGCATAGTACTTGAAGTGTTTAGAAATCAGAACCTGCAAAAGGATCTATAAGGGTATGAGCAACTACAGCTCAGTAAATCGAATTGGAGACTCATGAATGCATACAAGCACAAACAGGGTTATCAAACAATTATTTTCATGCAATGCAACAAATAAGTGTCATCACACAACGTAATCCGGTCTATTGTGAAATCAGAGAAATTTCACCCGCTCCAATCCGGGTTGAAGAGTTTCCATGTTATGCAACAGCTCACAACCAAACCCAGGCTTGTGCAATGGACACCTCGCTCCTCCCACGACTACTTTCGAACCATTGACTTCACCCTCGCCGTGACCTCCTCTCCTGTCACTTAGTTCGACTAAGGATGAAGAAGGAACCATTTTACAATCCTGCGCTATCCCTTTCAAAGGGGTCGGTATTTGGTTAGTGAATCTTATGATCCCCTAATGGGTTGCAATGCATGACATTTTTTATTATTAGGGTTAACTAAGATTAAATTCCATTTAGGGTGTTCAAACAATTTCATAACAATTCAATCAATCACAAAATCACTCACAATACAAATTCAGCACGAATTTAGATACATTAAACACATGCATAAACTACTTACAATCACAATCATATACAAGCCTAAGTCTCCGAATACTACAAAACTAGTACTCTATTACAATAAGTAATAACCCAACTTACTTGGAATTGCTCGATCGCTCGATCCCTTAATCGCAAGTTGATTTGTCTCTGGTTATCCTATAATACAAATAGGTCTTTTTAGTACTTATAATTTATGGTTTCATATTCTAAGTTATATTTTAACTGATTTTTTCCGTGCATACCCATCACGTCCTAATTATTCATTGTACTCTATTTCGATGTTCGAATCCTAAATGAGATTTTAAACTTTGATTTATAAGTCTTAAATATGCTCGAATCCTAATGTGAAATTAATCACATTAAGCTCGAGTGTTCAAATATCCTATTGGATCGTAATTTAGTATTCGAAACTATTCGGTACACGCTAACCCTAATTACGGTATCGGATTTATTCTTGATGTGTGAAAATCTTACATTTTGAGACATTTACTTAAAATTAAATGTTATTTTCAGATTTATTATTATTTTTATTTCTATTATAATATTATCTAAATAACCCCATTTTTTTAGATTTATTAATTTACAATTTCACATATTACTCATTTCTTATATTAATTACCTAATTTCCTAAATTAATCATACTTAACACTCCAAAGGCTAGGATTAGGGTTCCACATCAGAGATTAACATCCCTAAACATCTAATTAATATCTAAATCAGTAATTAACATCTTAATCACTTAATTAACCCCAAATCACCCAATTTTTCCATCATTTTAGGGCTAAAAATTAACTTAAAATTTTCGAAAATTAATTTTGAAAAAATGGCTTCATAGCATTGTTCTATATCATATGAGTATCCTACAAAAAAAAATTAAGCTCCAAACCACACTCATAAGCCTATTTATTTTCCGATCTAATCATACTCGGTTTTGAGCAATTTGTTAAGAATCCTATAATTGCAGATGTAATTAAACTAAATCAATATTTTTCCCTAAATCTACACACAATAAAACCTCAGAATAACAAGTTTCATAATTTTTTGGGTAAAATAACTAATTTTACAAAATTATTCAAAATCGAGAAATTTAAGAGACTAACCAGTCCAAAGCTTGCTGGCCGTCCAAACCCGGTCCAAAGCTGTCGGCCAGCCTAGACGGTGGGGCTAGAGTGGTGTAGTGGTGGCGGCTTTGTAAACCCCACGAATTTAGCTTTCTAAGTATAGAAACAAACATCCAAACTGTAGATGATTTCCTGAACTCAAAAGAGCCAGTGAAATTTAAAACTGATTAAAATCTCAATCCAAAACCTAAAATGGACACGAAAAACCTTAAATCATCAATTGAACCCCTAACCGCATACGAAGACCTTAAAACCTCGAATCTCATCAAAACTCTAAGATGACAATCGAAGATTTAATCGCGTAAGAATATATGAAACCCTAAATGTGTAAAAACATTAGAGACTGTGCCCTAAAGTAATAAAAATCCTAAAACTATAACTTTAAGGATATAAAAGCACTAATTCATCATGATATACCCTAAAACCCTAATTGATAATAAATTGCTCACATTTTTCCAAATCATTAGTAAAAGGTTAGAGATGACCCTCATTCATGCTTATATGATTCGAATCCTCCAATAATCCATTAGAAACTAAGATAATGAGTCATAGATTATATTTATCTCTTAAGTATATGATTAAGATAGTCTTACTTAGGGTTAGGGTTATAGTTGAAGATTAGGTTACATATAGTAAACTTTAATACTCAAATTAGTACTTTTTGCACTTGTTATCCAAAATAGTTTATCAAATAAGATATATGGACTATAAAAACCTAAAGTAAGATCTCATCAACTATATTTACACATCAATTCATCATATACCTCATTTCTTCTCATTTCCTTCATTTTCCCCCTAATTTCTCTTAATTACTACATTATGTGCATAAAATTACACATACTTAAGGAATGTTGACTAAGATAACACATTTTGACCAAAGTCCAAAAGTTGACCAAGTCAACACATGTTGACTAAAGTCAACATTTTGAAAAGTCAACAAAAGAGACTAAGAGATAAGGAAAAATATCTTAACTTCATGATGGCTTTTCTTTTCTTTTTCTTTTGATTTTTTTCTTTTTCCCTTTCCCCTTAATTATTGCCGTCCACTTATTCCTCATTTTGGTCCCACCATTTGTTATCTTCCATAATCAAAAACAAAGAAAAATAAACAAAACAAAAACATTCCCCATTGCCGTGAGCTTCTTCTTCCCATTTCACTCTCATCACTCCTCCTTTTGTCTTTTTAATTCCAACACAATTAAAGGTATGTCTTTAAGTTGTTTTATGTTGCTTTATAGTATTCATTAGTTAGTTAATTAGGTAGATTAGATAAGTAATTATGTGTTTAGTGTTGTCTTGAAGAAAAGAGGACAAAGTTATCCTCTTTAAGTGTAGAAATCTAGGAATCATGAAGAAGAAGAAGGATATGCATGTTCATATGTCCTTAAGTATATGTATAAAAGGATATGCTAGAAGAATACAAGTATAAATACCTTTGTACATAAGTATACAATATGTACATAACCTAAAATAAGGTATATACTAACTATACATACATATATCATGTCAAATATACTCTTAAAATACAAAAAGAATGAAATTGTGAAGCTTTCTTAAGGGGCTAGATAAGGCATACGAAAATAAGTATAAAAATATGTATTTCACCGTATGCGTATATGGGTATATGTATTAGTATATATATTAGTTCATAAGTACACATATTAGTATATTATGAGTATAGGTAGGTATATAACATATGTATATGTATAAGTACTTAATGACATATATATTTACATGTAATAAATGGATTACACAAGCCATGACATCATCTAAACATTACATAAGCCATGACATCATCAAAAGACTACATAAGCAATGACATAAGCAAATGATGATGTAAGCAATGACATAAGCATAGATTATAAACTAATAAAAGAAGAAATGTGTATCATAATTAGGAACCTAAATTAGTAAACCCTAATACACTTTCTAAAATGGATTACACTTAATTAAGTACATGAATTAATAATAGCAAAGTAAAATCCTCTAAGTATAAAGAATTAAGGGTTAACTAACTCATTAAGTTTCATTAAGTATAAACAAAACAAAAGATATAAATATAAGTAATAAGGGTAATTAAGTTTTCATGGTTAAAATTTCTCTAAATTTAGTTCATATCGTAAAATACGGGTTATAACGTCCAAAACGGACATCACCATGTGAACGTGCGTTCGAAAATGATGAAAAACGAATATAAATTCATAAATATTGAAAATAGAATGAAAAAGTTACGTACGATTAGCAATTAGGTTTAATTGAATAAGGGCTAATAGTAATCTAAGTAGAATTAGGTAAATAGATATCTAGAACCATTAGTTGAGTCAACAACTTATTATCTCGTAATGATCAGGTGATCCCGACGAGGGCGAGGATCTCCCGATCGGTTATTACGACTAGAGCGAGTCGTCATAGTCAAGTGAGTACTCCCGATGACTCCATACTTGTTTATGCTTGTAGTTAGTGCACTTAAATTGAATATCAATAACTTGATGCATGGGGTTTCGGGATATGCGTGTGCTTGATATTGCTTGATTATTGTAAGAAATATTGTTAAATACAATAATTGATGATTTGATGGTATGATTGATTTTTATATGATTTGAATGGTTTGCTGATATTGATTGATCACCTCACAATTTGACCTAATTATATTTGGCTTTTCTTAAATTAAAAGGGTCATGCATTATCCATGCATCGCATTACTTGTTCCGGCCGTCACTTCACGCGGTTGGTAATGAAGGGCCTTGGGGGGATGGATTCCCACATGATTTGATTAGTACCGTGCAGGAGCATGGGTACAACAAGACCCTACCCTTGGCTCACGGGTTCTATTGGCACCGGAGACGCTAACCGTGGGTGGCTGGGGGTCGCGTCTAGAGACCACCACTGTAGGGTGTGAGTGTGGACTACGGGGGTCACCTCACCGCTAGGCCTAGGACTTTGTGAACTACTGGATTTTTTTTAAATGGAAATGTAGTGTTGTAAAATACGGAATTCAAAGTTATGGGTAAAAAAACCCAGGCGCTAGAGCCCGGTCGTGATTGGTGCCGATGAATCTCCAACCCTTATCTCAGAGGGCGTTAAAATCCAATATTATATGCAGTACCGGTCAATTGCATATATTGTTTGGCATTCTGTGTGTGCATGAATTCATATGGTTGTAATAATTTGTTTGATAACTTGTTTGCCAGTATGGTATGAGGGATAGCTCACTAAGCTCTTGTAGCTTATTCCCCAATAGTCTTTCTTTTGCAGGTTTGCCTACGATGTGATTGGGATGAGTCTCGAGTGCTGAGTGCGAGATGAAGATATGTACATTAGTGTTATGATTAGTTGAGATCTTTATAGGTGATACATAACACTCTTTGTAGAAAATATTCACATGTTAGAATTCAATATAATTTAATTCTACCTGCAGTTTTATAATGTTGCCATATCCTGTCCTATTATTTGATAGAGGATACCGATTCTCTGCGGTTCTGAGGAACTGTGGGCTATCGGACATCCATAGGTATTTATAATTCTATATTATGTCATGTTACAATAAATTAATTACTTGAAAATCATTAACCTTAGTGATTTATAATTTAGAGTCTTGCAATCTCTGACTTGCAAGACGGTTTTCATACCATAGGTGCACACATGTTATGAAAATTATAGGTAATCCTACTAAGCCCCCTTTAGGGTCCTGACAGGCTTGGTCTCAGGTGGTGGTGAGGTATGAGTTGCTCTCCCTACACGAATTTGCACAGTTTCCTTTTTTTTTTTTTCCTTTTTCATGATTTTCTCTCGATTTTTCAGTTTTCCTATTTTTCCTACATGCTCAACTGTCTAAATGACTTATGGAAATTTTTCCCCTATTTAGAGACGATTTTTTTAATTATTATGTATTAATTAGACAAGATTTTGCCCAATTTCTTTGATTTTTAGCTTTTATATTGTCTAATTTTTATTAGTTGATTTTTCTTTTACAGAGTTTGACTTTCCATGACATGATTTGGATTATTCTAGGCTCCTCTGATTTTTTTATATTTAATTTATAATTTTCCTTAATTATTTACTTAGTTTTTTGCCAATTTAGGTAATTTCGCATATTTTTATCTAAACGTAAATACATGTGGGGTACATGTGAACATTCCTAATTATTATTTTGGTTATTCTAAAATTTTTAGTATACATATAATCTATCTTTAGTAATTTATTCGTTATTTGATTATACTTTTCGCATTTTCTGTAATTAGTACTTATTATGCTTAAAATTTAGAAATTTTATAATCTCCTATTTTATTACTTATTTTCTTAAATTCAAGTTTACGGGGTCAGTTTTACTAATATTTCTCTCATTAGCTTATTATTTGGGTTTGATCGGATCTATTAACAGATCGCCCTAAACCTTGGGTTCTAAGTTCAAGCCTACGGTTATTTGGCTTAGCTTTAGGGCTTACATTAATGGTGCACTACTAGACGTCTCTCTAGTAAAGAGGGTGTAGAAGATTTAAACACTAAAGCTTTCCTTGGCAAAGGTATTTGAAACTCAAATCCAAGAGGTCCAAGAGATGTTATTGGTGATAAGTACTCCAGAGATTGATTGTCCCTAACATTGATCTCAACTTATCATAGCCCTCGACCCCTACCCGCCCTCGTCCTCGTAGCTGACGGTGCCTTCCTCACTGGGGATCAAGAAGCAGAGAGCTAACCTACTTAATATCTAGTACCAACCCTAGTACATTATTCAGGCAAACACCCTTGAGATGTTAAATCATGGCATCCACTCCTAACTACTCTATCATGATATCCTCATAAGACACATGAGGCAACCTGTGGATGAAATACTCCTGCATGTTACAAAAAATGGCTTTATTAGCATATAAAGGCATACATGTAGTTTTTGTTAAGGAGAATGAACCTGAATGCATACCATGTATAACCAAGAGGCCCTTAACTGGCTGATATATCGGTGAATGACCTATTTGTACTAATTATTGTAGTCTAAAGCTACATAAGGTGGTGGTACTATAGGAACAATCTTGTTATGCCAATCTACCCACTGTTCTAACTAGTTAACATGTGTGGTAACCTAATTTGTCTTCATCCAACCCCATAGCTCTATATTATGTAGCTCTCGGGACTTATCAGTAGGGGTAGGAATCCTTTAGATCCTAATAAACTGTTGTGTCACATAATCCAAGAAATAGAACTCAACTATGTGTAAGTAGATCAGTGGTACCTATGTAGTCCATATGTCACTACCAATGCAATAAAAAGCAAGAGCCTACTAATGTTGTCATGTGAGTAAGGCATCCATAGGACTTGCAAAATCAGCCAATTGGAACATTTAGCCACGTAACGCTGGAGAAGAAAATATAACTATAGTTAGTAACTTATGTACCTGCTCTAGATATTGGCGGTCAAATGTATCCCTATACTGGATGACAACATGTGTAGAAAGCTTTGTACCATCAAACTTGGCTCTACATCAGCTCGTCAAAGGGTCATCATCCACTACTACCATAATCTAACTATGTAGTAGAGTAATGTATGGGAAGTGCTCCTATGCCCACACTTAAAGTAAGATAAGTAGCCTGCTAATCTCACCTACATCCATCCATGTGCAAGGTATAGCTAGTGATAAAGCCATACCAAGCATGTAGCAACCGAGGCATATCGACTAGCTATACCAAGGTTGAAGAAGAGGGGAAGGAACATCAAATGCACCATGTTATTAGACTTGTTTGAGAATAGCATCCTCCCAATTAGTTGCATAATATGAGCTCTGGTGTATCATTGTACAGTAATATCATTGGTATCAACCAGTAGGTCATCGAAGGTATCTTTCAACTAGGATAACTTCACTTGAGCACCATTAATAGTATTTGGAAGGGGGTATAGTCCAAGTCATTGCAAGCATATGTCAGCCTAGCCTAACTACAAGCTACTTGTCATAGCCTGACCATCAATTGGTAGACCAATCATCTCGGGACGTCTTGAAGTGTAACCTTCAACTCTCCTGTGTGGAAATGGAATGTAAGCATTTTCTCTCTCTAACGCTCTACCAAGGTTATGATCAAATGCCAGTCAAGTTATATGAACAGTATCTGTCTAATACTAAGAAAGCTGACTTACTCAAAGTAAGAAGACATCCATAGATCTATTAGAATCTCTTATCCATCTTTAAATCTAAATATGGCCTCTCGTTTATGACATTTGAGCAAGAGATTCACCTATAAGTTACATTAAGGGTAAACATTTGTTAGATCAAACAGAAAGAATTTAGATGCAACTAAATTCCAATGTTATGCATTTTCAACTAACCACCCTATATTAGCTTAGACCTATAGGATGCCTATAATCAAAGTAATGACCTATCAATGGGTGTTGGATCCATCTACGCCTACTAAGCATAATGAAACAATAAGAGCCAATTCCACTAGAAGACTAATGAAAAGTATGAAAGGCAAGTAATCAAATACAAAAACGGTAGCAATATATAACTAACAAACTGTAAATATAAGTAGATCATTCATAAATGCTACAATGACGTTACTAGTTGGTCTATTAGATGTAGACTGGCATCCCCATTAAGGGCATCTTCTCCTATTATACCCTTCAACGACACATGATCCACAAGTGTACAGCAATGGCTCCTCACAAATATCCATCTCATTCTAGAACCATTTCTTTAGTGGCCTTCTAAGACTCCTGACCTTATCTCCTATTTGTACTGGGCACCATACGAGAATGTTATTAAGTGAAGGCCAATCAGCCTTGTTTGCAAAGGGCATGAATGAACGTACATACACTTGTAGTTAATGTTACCACGTGTACTAATGTCGAATGTGTGCTACACAATCTAAGCTCATTTTTCCCATAACCACTATTGCATAAGAGCATGGAATCATATATGTTTACTACTTATTATAAGTGCACCAGTGATTTCTAAGTGCAACAGTATGACTGTTTTCCCCCTTTTGACCATGAACTATAGAGCGCAGCATAGTTATTACCTTGAAGATCTACTCATTACAGTTGAAGATGACAACCTACCATCCACTTGCTACTTTATGCCATCTATCAAACTTTCTTGTAGCAAATTTAGGTAACAACTTGCCCAAGCCCATCTAATTAGCTATCTTAATTCAACATTGGTTAAAGTAATCGTTGTAGTTGTAAAAGGGTTCCTTTAGGGCATTATTGTAACTTTCGACTATATTTATGGTCCCAATACCAAAGCTAGCTTCATCATCATATGATAAGGTCCATATCCTTAGATGAAACTCTTTGAAGTATATCCTAGTATGAGGACTCATCAACTAGGCCTCAACGTAGTACACCCAAAATTTTCGAGGTTGCAACTAGTACATTGCTTTCTTTATTAGTTCTTTACACTCCTTGTTCTTCGCTCAGGAATTAAAATTACTAGTGACGTGTCAAATACACCATTACCACGGCCACCCATATAGAAATGTATCATCGATGGTAATCACAAGCTTGAAAACTAGACGCATTTAGTTCTGAATATCTAAGTAAGTGACAATGAAACAACTATTATACATGTATGATAAGTAGGAGATTGTGGTATCATACTTACAATGTATGAAGGCCTCGATACATGGTCTAAACGCCCAAAATACTTGATCAAAGAACACATAACCTACAATATCACTATTATGCCACCTCCACTCTACCATAATACCTAAATTAGCCTCTTAAAGGGCATATAAAAGATGTAGCAGCACTACATATTAATCCTCCTACCTTCCATAAACCTGCTCTATTGCTTTATGCTTTGCCTCTTGAATTCTCTTTATGTGTAAAGTGTAACATACTATTTGCAAAAGGTGGCCTGGATATGTTTCACTTTAATACTTAGTGATTCCTATACTTCTTTAATGATAAATCGAGACAAAGTTGTTGAATCCAAATGAGGATGGACCTGACTAAGAGTAGGATTTCAGCACGTGCATAACCTACGAACTCGATTAACATAAAGCATCTAGCATGTTTCTTTTTGCATGCTCATAGTCTCCATTTACAACTCATTTCCCAATCAGCACATCTAATTGATTAGAGAGTAGACTTAAAACTCTTTCACTGTGAAGTATTGATACTTCATAACATGATGCATTTTTACTATTATCTTTAAGCGTTCTTTTTTTAGGAACTGCATTCTTACCTTATATTCATCACTAAAGCTCCACCCATCATTATCTAAACTCTCCTTAGACGATATAAGGCCACCACTAACTAGTGCCATGTAAAACGACACGAATTTTGACATCCCAATTGCTTCTACATCTATGGTCAACCCTTACCTCCAATCTTTTCTCCTGCTCGACCCTTCAGCTTCTTCAACTTCTTATAGCCACAATTCACTTTGACTAATATCAAGATTAGAATCAATATCACCTGAATCTTCATCAATGTCTTCACAAGCTAGTTCATTCTCCACATCTATCATATTGGATCCAGTCATCATCATTATGTTATTTTGGTAAGGCATGCTACTACTAGTAGGTATATCACTGTGTAGAAGTAGTTGACATTGAAAAGCTTGATTCTCTACTTAAAACCCAACATTCCAGTCATACACTCCAAAATCATACTTAATAGTTAGGGGAACGTCAATTTCATAAACTTCAACATATATTTCTGCTAAATGGCTTACTCCATTATGTCCCTATGATGATGCCATTAATTATTGGATGTTATAATCATTGTTTATAGGTACAACACAAAACATGTCTCTATGCCCTCCTATAAAGGGACATTTAAGAATCAAATCAACCTAATAAGTCATCATGTCAACCTAGAGTCGGTTACATATTAAACCAACCAACTAATTATATATTGCTGTAATCGATACCCCAACAACTATTGTTAAGCGCCTATCATAGCACACCCGATCTTCCCTTTCTACAATATTTCCTCCAGTATAGCAACTGAAACTGAGGAGATCACGAGTTTTTGGTATTTTTTTTAAAAAAATATCCTTTGGAATTATTGTACACTACATTGCTATGCAAAATCTACATTTTTTTTTTTAAGAAAAATGACTTCAAAATGGCTTTACATAGAGAGGAATTCATATGGGAGTTTTTCTAGAAAGAGAGAATAAGTTTCGTGTAATGAGGATGGAGGTTTGGATTTTTTTTTGCTATTTTTTTTCTTTTCCCTTTCTCTTCATATATATAAAGGATTTAGAAAAAGAGAGAGAGAGAGAGAGAGAAAAAAAAAAAAGAGTTTTTGTTCATTTTAAGCTGCTTGAAGTGCCTACGTATTGTTGAAAATTTTTAGTTTGTAGACTAATTATATTTATTAAAAACTCTTATCAATATAAGTCATTACATTTTATTAATTTTGAAAATTGAATTTTTGGTTTCCTTTTAAAAAAAAATACAAAATCCTAAATTTTGGAAAAAGGCCAAATTATTATTATTATTTTTTATGAAAGTTGTTTTATTATGAGAGAACTATTTTTGGGTGAAAGCCCATTTATTGGAAAATCCATAAATGACAAAATATACATAATCAATAAGAAAATTCAACATTATTGCCAAAGAAGTATAAAGCTGATCATCATGAAAATTCTTATGACAATTATTTGCAATTTCAAAATTGACATGCCAGATTATTTCATAAAGCTAAACATTCTAAGCAGACATGATAATCAAACATATTAAGGCCAAATCAACATGTTAAAAAGCCAAACCAACAAGTCAAACATATTAATTATTTGTATTTTATTGGAGACAAATCAACACGTGTTAATTATTCAAATCGTCATGCTAATTAAAGTCAAATTGAAATTATTTAAAGCCAACACATGCATCACTATTCAAATTAAATCAAAACATGTAAATTAAAAAATCAACATGTTAATTATTAATGCCAAATCAAATTTACTAAAACATGCCAATTATCAACATGCTAGTTATTTGCATTTTTTTTTTACCAAAATATGCTAATTATTCAAAGCAAAATCAACATGCTAATTATTTATGTTTATCAAAACCCAAGATACACTAATTATTAAAAATAAGATATGCAAATTGTTCATATTAAAAAGCCAACAAATCTACATATTAATTTATTCAAATTATCAACATGCTCTCAAGACTTATTTATTAACATGTCAACATTCAAAATTAAGACACCTCAATACATAAATTTATTTAATTTATATTTTCTAAATTTCATTTTTTACATTTTTTTTTCAAGAAACTAATCAAGCCAACAAAGAAAAGGGACTTACATTCATAGGGAAGTGGATCGATGATAGATTTAAGGGCTATGTAGCTAGTTCTTTATACGGGATCAATGGCTTTAGACTCCCAAGAGGCTCTTCTATGAAATCCTTAAACCAATCTCTAAAGAACTTGAGCTTTCCTCCTTTGATTTCACCAAAAACTTCAACCTTAAGATGAACAAACTTATAAAGAACACCTTCTTAATTTTTTATTCAAATTCAGCTAATTTAACATGAAATTAAGTGAAACTAAAGCTTAAGCTTTACTTTAGAATGATAGTAGAATGTTCCACTAATTTATTTCATATCAATTTTGATATGGATCACCGAGAAAGGGGTGAAGTATGACTATTGATATCACACAAGTTGATGGTGGGTCTGAACTGCAAGATGGTCCAAAAGATAAATAGAAGATGAGCTTTGAGTAGGGGTCCTTATGCACCGACGATGGATATGACTCACCAACATCTCATACAAGCTTAGGTTGTACTTAATATGATGCACAAGTATAACCAGAGAGTATTCACCACTAATCCATGCTCAAAATGGACTAGATAAAAGTAAACAAAGCATACTTAAGTCACGGAGGAAAGTATGTTTGAAAGTTCAATGTTACTATCTCGATTGATTGTTGTAGCCACTACATTTTACAAGTATTTATATGGCCTAATTAGGGTAAGTTCTAGGTATATGTAATTTATAAAAAGGATTCCTACTAGAAAAGGAAATATACAAGTTTATGATGGCAAAGTTGTAAACAAGCAAAAAGGATATTTGGTTACAAAAGGACAACACGGATGTTAAAAAATGGGGTACGTATCAAATATCCATTTTGTGGTCCCCAAGATGCTATTTTACTAAGCAGAATAGGTGTTAAGCAGATTAAGTCAGGATCGAATGCTCAGTAGCCCATAGTTTAGTCAGCCTTGATTGGTTGGCTCGAGATCGGATTAGCTTAGCTTCAACGCTGTATCAGGTCGGTAACAAGTGGGTTCAATGCTTAACCTTAAACTAATGTATTGAGAAGGGGTCGGCTCAGCAATAAGTCGGACACCTCTAGAGTCTCTTTAATGAGATGGAGAGTAGAATAATTCGTTAGGTCAAACTGGAGAATACATTGTTCTTTAGGGCTCAACTCTCCTTAGACAACTCGACAAACCATATGGGTGAGTCCTCAGGCTTAAGACTAAGTGATTGGTGTATGATCCATATCATCGCCTCCAAGCTATTTGAGATTTGGGATCAAATTTAGCTCAGCTAATTATTACTCATCTTCAAGAATATATCGATGGAGGTTGGTAACATTAAAGGAGTTTGATACCCCATAGTCTTCAGGTAATTCAATCTTACAGGTATTAAGATTTATCCTTTCAAGCACTTTAAACAATCCATTAGCCTGAGGAGATAACTTGCTCGTCCTCAAACTTAGAAATCAATCTTTACTGAACTAGATCCAAACCAAATCACCAAGCTAAAATTCTTTGTTCTTTCATCCTTTGCCTCGTCTCTTTAGCTTGATGGCAACTTGACCTATTTGTTCTATGACCTTTTGGTATACGACTTTAGTGTCATCAAATCTATCTATGACTGTTTGATCTTCATTTTGGCTTAGAAGAGGCAACTGATCTACTAGAAGCTTAAGGTTGAATCCATATGTGAACTCAAATGGGGACATGCTTATGGTGTTGTAGGTGGTCCTATTGTAAGAGAACTCAATTATGAGTAGGCATGGATCCCAATCAGTAATGTTTTGACCAACAACAACTTAGAGTAGAACTCCTACTATCTTATTGACAGCTTCGGTCTATCCATCTATCTATGGATGGGTGGACGTGCTAAAAAATAGTTTAGTTCCCATTCGCCTCCGTAATGTTCTCCAAAAGTAGCTCTTGAACTTTAGATCCCAGTCTAAAACAATGGTCCGAAGCACTCCATGGAGCTTAACAATCTCTTGCAAGAAAAGAAAAGAGATAGCCAAAGTATCATTAGTTTTAGAACAAGGCATGAAGTGTGCCATTTACTAAATTGGTCCATGACCACCATGATGGAGTCGTTCCCTTGGGACATCCTTGGCAATCCTAACATAAAGTCCATACTTAGCTTGGGCTACGGTTTGGTCAACATCGGCAAAGGTAAATATGGCCCTTGCTTGGCTCAACTCTTTGCTCTTTTGTAAGTAATACATCTTTCCAATATGACTTGGACATCTCTCATCATCCTTGGCTAAAAAAATCTAGAAGACAGTACCACATGAGCTCAATTCTTACAAAAATGTCCATATAGTCCTCCACCTTACACCTTGCGTACCAGCCATTCTCATATAGAACAAGTCAGGATACACAATCTCCTCTTTTTGAATAAGTATTCGTCTTCCCTATGACAGTCATCAAGTATTCAACCTTCTTCACATCTGGCATAGATTGAACCAAAAAGTAGGTCCTCAGCATATAAATCCTTAATCATAGAGAAACCAAGTAACCTAGTCTGCAGCTTAGTCAAGAGGGAATGTCATCTTGATAGGGCATTAGCCATTAAATTGTTGTTACCGTTCCTAGACTTTACTACATAAGAAAATCCTTCCATAAATTCTACCTGCTTGGCTTATCTCTGGGACAACTTAGGTTAACTCTTTAGATATCTCAAAGATTCATGATCAATATAGATCCAAATTCTTTAGGTAACAAGTGATGTTACTAGACAATTAGAGCTTGAATCAAGGAGTAGAACTCCTTGTCATATACAAAATAATTGAGAGTAGCTTCTTTAAGCTTTTCATTGAAGTAGGCAATAAGCCAGCCCCCCTGCATCAGCACAGCACCTATGCCTACTCCAAATGCATCATACTCCACTTCAAATACTTTATTAAAGCTTGGTAAAGCTAATATAGGGATGGTAGTAAACTTCATCTTCGCCTCCTCAAAACTCCTCTACTCCTTATCTCCCTACCTAAACTCAACATTTTTCTTCAACAACTCAATGAGTAGGGTCACATTAGTATTGAAATTCCTTATAAAACAGTGATAAAATGATGCCAAGTTGTAGAAGCTTTGCACATCGGCTAAGCAGGTTAGCATAAGCCATTCACTAATCGCTTTTACCTTCTCATCATCAACTTATATACCATCACCCACAAAGATTACTTTAGGTCGGTAGAAGTCACATTTCTTCAAATCAAAGGTGCTCATAGAAGTCTCCAAATCGAGACTATAAACAAGAATATCATTGAAATACATAACAACAAACTTTCTAATGAATTCTCAAAGCATATGATTCATTAATCTCATAAATGTGCTTGGGGCATTTGATAGGCCAAAAGGCATCATAAGCCACTCATATAATCCATTACAAGTCTTGAATGCAGTTCTCCATTCATCTCCCTCTCGCGTTTGGATTTGAGACCAATCTTAGAGAATATTCTTTCTCCATTCAATTCATTGAGCATGTAATCAAGCTTTGGTATAGGATACCTATATTTGATGGTAATGTAATTAATTAGTTAGCTATCTACATACATCCTCTAGGTCACATCCTTCTATAGCACCAGCAGAGCTAGTACGACACATGGGCTTAAGGACTTTTTTACATATCCTTTCTTGATCAACTCATCTACCTATATCTGCAGCTTAGTAGCTTGTTCAAGGTTTAGCATATAAGTAGGCTTATTTAGTAGAGCGACTCCTGGTTGCAAGTCTCTTGCATGTTCAATGCCTCGAATGGGAGGTAGACCTTCTAGTAGTTCACCTAGAAATAGGTCGGCAAACTTATCCAATAAGGACTTCACCTCGGCAAGTAATAGTTCCCCCTCTGATCCTCTCATCTCAAGCAACCTTCTAACTAACAGATAGGTCTGCTCTTCAAACTTCATCTCTCTTTTCAACTTGGCTCAAGTCATTACCAAAGTCTCTTTCTTTAGAACTTGACTCGATTAAGTTTGCATATTTTTAACTTATTTGGCAGTCATTGGGCTTAGCTGTACCTTCTTACCCTCATGCTTTAGGAACATATGCTCTTCCATCCATCATATACCACATTCCGATCAAACAACCATGGTCATCTAAGAAGAATATGGGACACACTCATGGGTAGCACTTCACAGAGCACTTCATCTTGATAGTTTCCAATACTAATCAGCTTTATCACCTGTTTATTTACTTGTAAGGCTCCTTTGTCACTGAGCTAGTGTACTTTATAAGGATTAGGGTGAAGCCCGGTCTGCAACTTTAGCTATTGGACCATGAATACAGATGTTGCATTGGTGTATCTACTACTATCAATAATCAATGCACACAACGACCCATTTACATTGTGGTCGATGTGGAACAAATTCTCTCACTGCTCGTCCTTTAGCATAGGACTCATACTCATAACTCTCCTCAATACCATAGATGCAGGCATAAAATTACCTTTCTTACTATAAATGATCTTCTCTTCCTTAGACAGCTTAATTTATCTAGTCTCTTTCACCTCCTCATCAACACTATCAACCTTAACAGTCAGCATTTCTCCTCGGATCACCATGGTTCTTTTATTCAAACATTGAGTGGCCATGTGTCTAAACCCTTGAAATTTGAATCATTTAATTCCATGTGTCTTCCTTCCTAAGCTATAGCATTTCTCAAACATCTTTAGGATCTCTTTCTCCTCTACTCGAGTAGTTTGAGTAGGTCAGACCTTAACAACTTCGCTTGGTTCCAATCGTACAGATCTACTCGAAACAGGTCAGCTAATAGTAAGTCAACTGAAAGAAGCTAGGAATCTCCCTACTCAGTGTCTCTTGATTCTCCAGGTAACTCGAATAGCTTCATCTAGCGAACCAATATCCATAGTCTCCAGAATATCTCCAATCTCATACTTTAACCCATTAATGAATCGAAATACAGTTTAGTCTTTACGCTTAACAACTTCACAATGGATCATTGACATCGAGAACTCCTTCATGTAGGCATTAACACTTGATCCTCTTTGCCTCAAACCTTATAATCTCTTGAATGCGTCTTGCAAATAATAACTTGGAACAAATCTTTGCCTCATGACTCTTTTCATTTCATATTAATGCTTAACTTCACGTTCTCTTTCTCTTTTGCAGGTGGTTTGCAAGTTTTTCCACTATATGATAGCATAGCCAGTAAACTCCAGTGCAGTAAGTTTGACCTTGGCATTATCAAGTACTTCATGACATTCAAATTGCTTCTTAATCTTATCTACCTAATCTAAGTAATCCTTAGCATCACCATTCCCAGAAAAACTAGGGATATGTATCCTTAACCCTTCCACTCTAGGAGCTTGGACAATCCTCTCCTTCGGTTTATAATACTCTTCTATTTTGTCACTTACTTCACCGTCCTCTTCCTCAATGTCATCTAACGCTAGTTTCATCCAACAACTCAGTCTTCTCCTCTAACTTAGTATGGTCATACCTAAGCATTAGCTCTATAGAAGCAGTCATTACCTCTCTTTAGCTGCTCATTAGCTTGGCCTTTGTAGGGATCAGTTCTAGTTCATTGTTTGCCTTCGTTTATGACGGTTACTAGACTAGCCACTAAGTTAGTAAGTCTATCCAATCGGTCATCTACAAATTAGAATGTGAAGCTTCCTTATTGACCTTGGCCATTTTGAGTGCTACTCTCTTAATTACCTAGAGTTCCTTAAACACTAGAATTGGACATTATTGTCTATTACAAGAGACTAACAGCTAAAACACCACTCAAAATTTTCTCCCACAAATTACAACAAAACAACGCTTAACACATAAACAGCTATCACAACTAACAAACGAAAAACCACTCGAACACTTAATACTCTATTTTGCAAACAAGAAATAGGGGAAAATAGAGTATTAGACTTCTTCAACACTAAACACTCTTCAAACACTCACAATAATTACATATAGTTTCTAAAACACACTTATAGTAGTAGTAAGCCACTTAGAGCACCAAGTAACAGAGACTTGCTCAAACATAGCCAAGCTCTAATACTAAGATGATATGGATGTCTAGGAAAGGAAAGGGGTGACATATGGTTATTGATATCACATGAGTAGGGGGGTGGGTTTGAATCGCGAGATAGCTTGAAAGATAAATGGAAGTCAATGTTTAAGCAAGGATCCTTGTGCATTGACAATGGATATAACTTACCAATGCCTTACATGAGTTTAAGTTGCACTTAATATGATGCATAAGTATGGTCGGAGGGTACTCGCCACTAATCTACACTCACAATGGGCTAGATAAGAGTAAATGAAAGCAAGTAATGGATACTTAGCTCACGAAGGAAAGTATGTTTGAAAGTTCAATGTTACTATTTTGATTTATTGTTGTGGCTAATACATTTTACAAGTATTTATATGGCCCAATTAGGGCGAGTCCTAAGTATATGTAATTTACAAAAAAGATTCCTATTAGAAAACAAAAATACATAGTTTACAAGGGAAAAGTCATAAATAGGCAAAAAGGATATTCAGTTATAAAAGCATAGTATGGATGTTAGAAAATGAGGCGCATGCCAACTATCCATTTTGTAGTCTCCAAGATGTTATTTTGTCGAACAGAATAGGTTTTGAGTAGATCAGGTTAGGGTCAAATGCTCGGCAACTCAACAACTTGGATGTTTCAAACTAAAGAAGCATTGGTCCAAGGGGTGGCCCACTGTTTGGTTAGCCTCGATTAGTTAGCTTGGGATTAGGTTAGCTTAACCTTAGCATTATATTAGGTTAGTAACAAGCAGGTTCAATGCTTGATCTTGGACTGATGTGTTAAGAAAGGGTAGTATGTGGCCTATGATACATGCCCCCAAATGCATGCATAATGCACATCCATGTTCAAACAACCCCGCCCCTTTTTTTTTTTAATTTATTAGGCACCATGTAGCTCGCGAAAATGAGGTCACATAACACTACGCGTACATCACATGGCTACCAATTGGAAACTATAAGTATACATGACATACCACTTCAACAACATTTTTTTTTTGTATTTTTCTATATTTTTTATTTTCATTTTGTTAATATTTTAATATTTTTTTAATATTCTTGGCCTTTTCTAAGAATACAAGGATTTTCTAATAGACCTAGGGAAGGCAAAAATGGGGTATCTATAGTTGTTCCTTTTATGCTGAAGTTTAGTGAAAACTTTATCACAAAAATAAATAAGACAATTTTTGCCCCTATGGGAGGAAGAGATTCTTAATGATATCTTTTGAGAGGTGAAATGAGCTAGTTATAGTTCAAGCCCCTTTGATAAGTTGTGGATTGAAAGAGGTAGAAAGAGTTCTTTGCGATCTATCTTAATAAGACACTATGACGAGATATTCTTTACCAAAAGGTCATGACACTATGGTTATCTGAGGATAGAGCTCCTTACGGTCTATCTTAATGAAACCATTTAGTGAGATATCACATATGAAGGAAATGATAGCACTAAGGTTGTTTAAAAGACAAAAAGAGCTCCTTACGAGCTATCTTAATGAGATCCTTTGACATGATATTTTTTACTAAAAGAAACAATAACACTGAGGTTATCCAAGGGTAAGGCTCCTTGCAATCTATATTATTGAGACCCTTTAGTGAGATATCCTATCATAAGAAAACAATAGTGCTAAGACTATTTAAGAGATGGAAAGAGTTCCTTGCAGTTTATTTTAGCGAGATCCTTTGACGAGATTTCTTTCCTAAAGAGAACGATAGCATTAAGGTTATCGAACAGTAAGGCTCCTTGCAGTCTATTTTAGCAAACCCTTTAATGAGATATCTTATCCTAAGGAAACGATATCGCTAAAGGTATCTAAAAGATGGAAAGAGCTCCTTCCTATCTATCTTAGCAAAACCTTTTAATAAGATATTCTTTCCTAAAGGGTGATAACACTAAGACTTTTTTAAGATAAGGATCTTACAAGATATCCTACCCTAAAAGGAATTTGATGGGATAGGGCTCGTATGAGATATCCTACCCTAAAAAGGAATTTGATAAGCAAGGAATCCTATGAAATGTCCTACCCAAAAAGGCATTTGATGGGTCAGAGCTCTTACAAGATATCTATCTTAAGAGGTATTTAACTAATTAGGGCACTTGCGAGATATCTTACCCTAAAAAGAATTTGACGGGTCAAGGCTTTTATAAGATATCATATCCTAAAAGGTAGATATTGACCTAATGGGACAATGATTCGAAACTCCTTTAAAATAGGATCAATAGTACCCTAAAAGGCTAACGATCTGAAATTTTTTACAAGTAGACAGTGCTCCACCAAGCAAGTGATCCAGATACTTTTATATAACAAGATAAGACTCTACCAACTGGGTGATCCAGATATTTTAAAACAAAACAACACTTAAGAATTTTAGATTAAGATAATGCTTCACTAAGCAAGCAATCCAGATACTTTTGAAAATAGGACAACACTCCATTGAACAAGCGAGCCAAATATTTTAAAAGGGTTGATTATAAGAAATTTGGACATATAGAATGAGGTTGAACTTATTCGACCTAATCAGGACTTTTCAAAAGGTACCATCTAAGATAGATGGAAAAAGAGTGCTTAAAAAACACTTATTTTGAATGGGTTTTTATTGAGAGTTTTTCTAGGTGGACAAAACTTCTTTGAAAAGGTAAATTTTATTTCAAATCATATTTTGGACAAACTTTTCAATTACCATCTTAAATGGACGGGTTTTACACCATCTTAGATTGATAAGTTTGGATAAACCATCTTGAATTGATGGGTTTTAAGCTTAGCAACCTATTAGTTAATGAATTTGGATCACCATCTTAGATTGATAGGTTTTAGGTAAAGGTGTGCAAGCAGGTTTTGGCCTACAAGTTAACCCGTTTAATCCACTTTAAAAGCAAGCTTAGGTTAGATACTTTCACCTCGTATAAAAGTAGGCTTTTTTAGCCCAACTCGTTTAACCTACAAGTTTGAGTAGGTTAACCCGTCACAGGCTAACTTAGCCCACTTTTCATTTGAAAAAAAAAAGGCAGAAATGAAACTGAAATTTAAGAAAAGTTACACAGGTCTCAAATTGCAAATAAGCAAACCCTACTGACTTACATAGGTATACAACCTGCATCTCTCTCTATCTTTACTCTTTGTATTTCACAAATGGCAAACAAACCTTAACCTTAAGTTTCTCACTCCTTCACTTTATCTCTCCCACTCATCATGCTAATCCTATTCTCTTAAGTCATAGTAGATAGCATAGTACTCAAGCTTCTTAGTCTAATAATTCAAAAATCATAAGCTCTCTCTCTCTTTGTATAATTTTGAACAATTTTATCTTCCTTTCCTTTAACATTGTACTACAAGAAGCAATTTTTTAAATATCACTTGTTTCTTAAATTTAATCATCGTGACACCTCTAATTACCCAGTTGTTTAATGTTCCTCTTTTGAGTTAATTTTTTTTTTTTAATGAGTGTGTTATAATATTAAGTTTGTATTGCATAATCATGTTAATTGTTTTTTGGTTCTTCAGTTTGTTGAATTTTGTCCAACAAAATCTAACATACATGTTAATGTGGAAATGCTAGAGTAGTTTTTGCCTCTGTGGCTTTGTGGTCCACAATTGTATTAGCTTAACATAGACATTATAAGGAATAGGGGTTTTTAACTTAGTTACTAGTAGGCCTTTAGACGATAGTATTGGTAACTACATTACTAAACAATTCTTAAAAACCATCTAAGATTGAGATGTCATTTTGACAAAATAGGAACTCAGATAGGATTACTGACTTGTACAAAGTTACATTGAAGCATGCACTTTTACCCTAAAAAGGATCCTTCTATAGGTTAATGCATTAACATTCTTACAATCCCTTCATAAAAATTGAAAGCTTTTTTTCACATCTTTTACTTCACCAACATTTATTTGATGGAAGACTTCTAAGTGCATAAGCATAGAAGAAATAAGAAACCATGGTGCACTGATTCCTAAAAATTACATTAAAGAGAGTTGTAGAACAATATAGATGAGAATAGTTATACAAATGTTATAATATACGTATATATATATATATATAACGTATAGTTTGGCTAGAAGTTGGAACTTGCAATTTGCATGATAATAAGGCATGTATGTATGTGTATATTTATGTAAGGAAATAATATTATGCTACAACTATATACAAAAGAAGAAACGATAGGAGTTTAAGTTTTTTGTGAAAAGGGAAAAGGTAAAAAATTGAGGAGACAAGTACCTTAAAACAATGCAAAAATGGAGGCTTTAGGTTATACATATAATGGTCACAATAACGTAAATATATGTACATGTACCAATAGTGTTTTCAATTAGTTTCTATATTTTGTATGTGTACTATTGCTTGAGTAATATTGCATTCTTACATTTCTAATAGATGCATATTGCTCTAATGGATAATCTTGGAGTTTCTAAAGTGACCAATACTAAAGTTTTCATATTTATGCTATATTGATTGTTATTGGCTTTTTTCATATGTGTTGTTATACTAAAGTTATTCTTATAATTTTTGGAGTCTAACTATCCTATCATTTGTTGTATTTTCATATTTGTTATGTCTTCATATTATACTCCATAAATTCAGTGTATTCTTACTTTCTCTTTGGTGTTTCATTTTTAGAATGGATCACATTACCAATACCAGTAATGATACAACTATCCAACGTGTCAATGTGGATGACGAGTCAAAAGCACATGGAAACAATGTAGGTGTGCCATCTAATGTTACTACTAGAACATATTAAGAGCCTGAAAAACCCAAAGGTAAGAGAGCTATAGAAAATACTTCTCCTTTTTGGCGAGCATTTATAATGATAGAAGTAGGAAAAGATGGTTAAAAAGGGGTAAGATGTAATGGATGTAAGAATGAATATATTGTTTGTGAGTTTAAGTATGGGACATTAATTCGAATTCGACATATGGAAAAGTGTCGTCTACTTCCTAAGTATAGGCAATATGATCATTCATCAATCTAGAAAATTAAAGTAAAAAAAAGTAGAGTATTAAGTTTCTCATGAAATTTTGTCAATAGCAATAGTTAAATACAATCTTCCTTTTTCATTTATTGAATATAAGAGGATTGTACAACTCATAAAGCATTTCAATCTTGATTATATGCATATCTCTAGGAAAAATCAGCACATCTAGTGTGTGGAGATAGTATTTAAATGAAAACGAAAAGTTGAAAAATGTGTTGGAAATAATTCCTGGTAAAGTATATTTGATAATAGGGATAAATTACTCTATACTTTATAGACTTATCTATTAATAAATTGGTCATAACTGTGTTTATTTCTCAAGTTCTTGATACCTAATTGTGTAATATATCAATTTCATAAGATTTAAGAGCAAGGAGATGATATTTATTCAAAAGAAAGTGAAGAAGAGATAAAATTACACAAGAACAAGGAGATTCAGAGCAATCACACCTATGATAAAGAAATAATTCTGAAGGAAGATCAACTTGTATTCAATCACAGGCATAGTCAAAGAAGATTTGAGTATCTAGTGTTTATCAGTCCCTCAATCATGAGCATGATCGAAGGAGTGACTAAGGATGAAGTTATTATTCACATGTTCATTACGACCGTAATAACACATCAGAAAGGTAATCACTCCCTCTATCACGGGCATAATGATATTAAATAATTCCGACAAGGAAATCACATTCATCATCATGACCGTAGTGGGTGAAGATGATTCTTGTTCAAAAAGATCACAACCCAATTCATGGGCATAATGAGAGTAAACACAACTATTCCTCTTTAACCTTTTCATGCAAACCGGTGTATTTGACGAGTTTAAACAACAAGGTTTTCCTTGAAATGGTGTATTATAGACCTTTTGACGAAAAGAATATAAATACACCTGCAATTTTCAAACACAAGACATCATATGAGATCACAAGATAACGTATAACATGAGATTCATTTTATTAAACATCTTAAACCTTTTGTTCTAGACATTTAACCACAAACACATTTGTTCACCCAAGTTGTATCCATCATATTTTCACATTTCCAATACGTTTTCTTGGAGTTGTTCTGTACTTTTCTCGAAATTACTCAAGAAGGACCATGGAAATTCATCATTTGTGCATTACAAAAACATCTGTAGTGGATATAAAAAAGGGTTTTATTTTTTCTACTTATCTTATGTTGCATTTCATATTATTTTTTAGTTTTGTTTATATGTGTTATCATTTCTTCATGTGTAAGTAGTAATATAGGAGTTGCTACATCAACTTGGCATGAATAAGTGCATGAATTAATGATTTCCTGATTTTTGTTATTTCCAATAAATTAAACTTAATGAATCTAAGTACAATGCAATATACGATACTAACTTAGGATGGATTTCGATAGAATGTATTGAGAGAAAATTCTATTGAATAAATATAATTTATTAGAGTAACTTACTCTTGATAGTAGAGATATTATTAAGAAATTTGCTACATCCTTAAGCAAATTGATAAGTTATTATGATGTTAATGCTATTCTAATTGGTTGTTAATTCAAAAGAGATTCTAATAGACACAATTGTGGTTAAGAGTAAGTATTTTTTAGAAGAATGCTTATAAACTAATAAATCTCTACATATGACAATCTTTACAATTAAATTAAGGGTAACATTATGCTATGTGAAGAAGCAAGTCTACATGTTAAGTGTGAATTTGTTGATCATCTTTTCTGGTCAATGTGTTGTATGGAACTTGTTTATGGGTTAATGTAGTTTAGTTAGTAGATTAGATGTTTTAGTACTTAATAACTTAATAAATTGAGTTGCTAGATAATAGCGAGATTAATTAGTACTAGTGTTTGTATCCGCTCCCAATTAAGACAACTCTATACTCATCTATGCTAGCAATTGATAGGTATACTTACCTATTAAACTAAGTTAAGGATAGAATATGGGTTTATAAATTTTAAGACTCGATAGGTCTAATTAAAGTGATCATTTAATCTTAGAATAATAGATAGCTTGTACAAGTGAGGCTTACATGTATTTAGCTAGTCACTTTGTGGATGAAAATTGGAAGCTCAATAATAAAATTATTTTCTTTTATTATTTGCCCCCCTTCTCACTTGGGACTAGAACTATCAAAGAAAATGTTCAATTTTTTAAAGGATTGAGGCATCAATAGGGAAGTTTTCTCTCTTACCTCAGACAATGCATCTACTAATGATTACATGCAAGATTTGTTGAAATATCAACTCAATTTACAAGGTAGTTTGCTGTGTGACGGTAAATTTTTTCACATAGATATTGTACCTACATTCTTCATAACTTGACAGCCGCTAGTGAGGCTTTTCATAAGATAAGAGGGAGTGTAAATTATACAAAGGGGTTTGAAAGTAAAATGAAACAATTTGAAAGTGTGTTAATGACATTGATAATATTGATGCCAATATTGGTTTGCATTTAGATGTAGCAACCAGATGTAATTAAACTTATCTTATGCTAAAGAATGCTTTGAAGTATTAATGTACTTTTTCTTACTTTGAATTGAATGATTCTAATTATAAATATTGTCCATCAGTGGAAGAGTGGGAAAGAGCACAAAAATTGTAAAAATTTCTGAGTTATTTTTACACCATTACAAATTTAATGCTTAAGTCCTCTTATCTAAATTTAAATTTATATTTTTTGCAAGTGTGGAGAATAGAGTGTTTCTTGAACAAGAACTTAACAAGAGAAGATTTAGTCATAAGAAATATGTCTATTAAGATAAAGCAAAAATTTGATAAATATTAGAGGGAATATAAAATTATCTTTACACTTGAAGCAATTTTTGATCCTCAAATGAAGTTCAATTTTTTGAAATTCTACCTTAATAAGATTAATCTACTTAACTACAAAGAGAAGCTAAATAAAGTATAAAATAAGTTGTATTGGCTCTTTAAAGAGTATCACAATAGAAAGAGGAGCAATAAGATATTTAGTAACTCTTAGGTTGAATCTTCTCAAACACTAGCATGCAGAGGTAAAGAGAAAGGACCTATAGGGAACCTAAGACTTGAAAAAAGTTTAGATATCGATTCTATCACTCTTAATGTAAGTTCAACCAATGTAGTTATTTGTTTATTTTCTTAATAATGTTGGAATGTTGCACTCTTAATGATCAATAATAATTTTTTTTTTCATTTTTTGTTTAATGATGTAGGAGTATTGTCAAATTGAGGTATACATTACCAGTAAGTCTTTCTTAGATCTCTATTTAGAAGAACCAACAATAGATATGACTCTTTACTTCGAGTTGGATGTATTAGAATATTGGAAAACTTAACGTTAAAGATATCCAAATTTATGCATAATGACTTCTACTGCTCTTAGCATTCCAATTTCTAAAGTTGCTTTTGAGTCTACTTTTAGTATTGGTGGTCATGTTCTATCATATCTCAGCATAGCATAGGATATCCCATCACATAAGTAAACTTGTTGTAAAAAAGGTCAATTATATTTGATGCTTAAAGGAGTTTAGCTATAAGATTTTGGTTACAAATATTTACATTATTTACAAACTTCAAAAACTTGAACATTAAACTTTAGTTAAACTTTTAAGTGTTCATTGTACTTGTTTAGTAGTACTATCACTTCCAAAATAGCTATCTCTATCTAGCACTCTTCAAAAGTCCATCCCGATTGCTAATGATGTACCAAAAAGTTGCATCCTAACCTAAGGATAAGAGAAAACTTATCCCCTTAGCTACTGTTGAGTTGAGTAAGAGTGGAAAGCAAGCACAATACACCAAAGAACATAAACATAAACACTCAAGTTTCATATTTAGTTAATATCTGAGCAACACATAAGTTTATGTAAATTCTATGTCGTACTAATATACATAACATGCATTAGTACTGATATCCTAGCCAACCTAGCAACTCATCCAATTTGGTCGACTACAAATCCGGGCATCCAGAGAATATATTCGGGAACCTAGCAAATTATCCCAGCCTAACAAAACCATAGAGTATGGTTGAAGTGTTAGTTAATGCAAAACTCTATGCATAAAACCTTGTTTTTTAAACTTATCTTAACAAAACCATAAGTTTTAAGAAAACTAACTTGTAGGTCTTTTTCATGCCATCTCATGAGTATATCAACTAATTCTCAATAAATATCAAGTATATCAACAAGACTTATCATGTTCATTTTGTCTCTACTTTAGGTTCTGATTTTGCTACTGAATTTGCTTTTGATTTGAATACTCATTATAACATAATTCTTCATAAGTTTTACGCATAACCAAACGTAGAATTCATCACATAACCACATTACCAACATCATACAAACACAGCATACCACCATTGCGAATCTAGGTAATATTCAAACAATCACTCCATTCATATATTAAAACATTCACAATTCACTAATCAAGTGTAAGTTAAGTACTTTACAAAACAATTCTAAGCATCATTCACACAAACACCACAATCATGTGCAACAACATTCATTCTCTACTAATAAGATATAAGTCTATATCCTATACACGCAAATCCACTTACCTAGCTAGCGGTACGACTCTAATTTACTAGTTAGCACAAACTTCTTCTTCTACAACTTTACCTAGCAAGAATAAGTACTTATAAGGTCAATTATAGATCATAAGTATATATATATATATATTAGTTAAATACTCACTTGTTGGTAATTAATTTGCAATAAGCTAGTTCTAATTCAATCGCTGAGTTTGATTCAAATTTATCTTCTAAATCTAGTTCTGGAACCTTCCATATAAGTATATGATCAATAATGTTAATAAAATTTTTATTCTGAAAATCTCTATGAAAGTATCTAAAAACAGTTGTGTTAACTAAGAACTCTTTGAAGAAGTATCTAAAAATAGCCCTACTAACTAGAAATTCTCTATCAACCTACAAATGTTATGTTAACTAAGTATTTCATATCTAGTAGCTTTTTGGTCAAGTCTTTAAACTTAGAATTAACACATTTTTCTAACTGACTAACCATCTGAAGAACTATATGAATAGGATCATTTTACAAGTTTACTTAAAATAACTCATTCAACATCATATTCCACATTATAGACATGTTAAATTATGTTCATATTTCAAGTTTATCATACTAAGTAACACTATAGTACAAAATTCTTCAAATTCACTTACTTACCTATTAATGCCTTAAACCCATATTTGCCCACTCTCCCATATCTCATCTCCTACTCAAACTACACAACTCTAGATTATCCTTCACAGTGGAATGTCATCCAAATAAACCTCAGAACCTTCTACCAAGGGTTTCATTAAGCTCCATGCACCAAATCCTTAAGAAAATGGCATTTTTTATCCAATTTAAAGGCTAAAAAATCTCTAAAAATTATGGAAATCATTTTTGCCTGAAAACTCTTCATACAGCATTCATATGTAATCTAAGTATTCTCTAGAAAAATTTTGGCTTAGAAACTACACAATAGGGTTATTCAAATTGGTTTCAAAAATCAATTGGTTTTGCTCATTTCTTAAGGAAGTACTATACTTACTAAAAAATTTTCAATCTAATATTTTTCCTTAAAAGTATATACAATAATATATAGAAATAATTTTTTTCATAATTTTGAAAGTTAATATAGTATTTTAACAATTTTAAGTAAAATTAGGTACAAAATTAACTCATCGAAATGGTAACTATCTGACCACCAATAACTACTCCCTATTTGTCAGCTAAGCTAGGCTTGGCCACCACTATTAAGTAGTAGTGCTGTTTCATGCCCAAGTGCTTCTCAAACTAGCGTTCACGAATCTAACGTAATTTGTATAGTACCTATTCTAATTTTTCTTAGAATTTTCTCCTCCTTTGTTTTGTTGTTCTTATAATTTTTCCAAGTTACTAAGAAGCTTACTGATCATCAAGAGAGTGTTGGTGACAATTCCTAGGTTAGTAGAATGAAATATGGCATTTTCTCTCTACTTTGAGGGTTTTATACCCTTAAATCCATGTTGTTAAGTGTCCTTAAATTGCTTAATTACTCCACAACTGTCCTAATTGCTTCCATGCCTGTCTTAAGATGGTTCCAACTGTTTTGTTTCTTTTTAGAAATTTTTTATGATTTTTCTTATAATTATTAAGCAATCGAATACAAATTTTAATAATTATTTAATATATTTTATAACATATTTATATATCAGGTGTATAACAAATATACGATATAACTATTTAATCATGTTATATGTTATTTGACCCCTAAATATTATTTTTATAACTTAAGTAATTTATCTCTAATGGCTTATTATGTTTTAGAACTCAAACGCCTAACTATCGGTAATTAACAAACATACCTAGTAAAAATATTCTTTATTGAAATTAAATATTATTTATACGATATTTTGGGAAATTGATCGTACTAGCTATAAACCCTGCAAATTTTATGTTTTAGACTTAGAATCAAATTCGAAGAACCAATGGTATTCCCTAAGCTTAATCAAACCAAAGAAATTAAAACCAAGAAAATTTTAAATCGAAATCTTAAAAATGAACTCGAAAACCCCTAGAGATAAAGTTCTATGAAACCTAATTATGTACAAAGACTCTAAACCCAAATATGCGTAACCATAAATTAAAAATCCAAATTGAATAAAACCTCTAAACCCCAAACCTTAGAGTTGTAAAACCTTAGACTAAACTTCAAACACAATAAAAACCCTAAATTGAAACATTTCACTTAAATTATGTAAATCACATAAACTCAATAACAAACGGTAGGAGATATTTACAAATGATAACGATCAAACAAATTAAGTCACTTGAGCTAATAAATTAATAGAATTACTAATTTATCTCAAATAAAACATTTTCTCCAAAAGTAATGCTAAAATCATAAGCGTACCTTCAAAGCCCTTAAACCCTCATAAAACCCTAAAATGAGAGAAGCCCTAAAATGAATTAGAAACTATAATTTAGTGTCAAAAGCCCTAATTTAATTAATAAACTCTAATTATATAACCACATTATTATGTAATTACAAATAATTCACTAAATTGCTGGAACAACCACAATTTACCTTCTGAAATTGTAATCAATTAGCAATGATCGATTCCAACCCTTAGAACCCTAAGTTAATTGGATAAAATGATCTAATGGCTTGATTAGCTTAATGAAATATGAAAAATACTAAACTATGTCTAACTATGGTTATCTACACTAGAAATTAGAGTCGCAAGCTTAAATTACATTCTAATCATTTACATGCATTCATGCATCATAATTAGCTAAAGATAATCACAATTAACTATATAAGACAAGATAATTAGCTAGGAAAACAAGGTACCACTCACCTTTAGTAGACAAATCATCGCCTCAATTGGGGAAAATCATAAAAAGCAAATTGGTCCTCACTTGTACTTATACCATGCAACCAAGAATGGAAAGGATTTGTTCCCTACCACACCTACTCATAATCAACCCCTTTTAGACCACTCCATCTACATTTTACTCCATCTTATTCCTTAGAATAAACTCTAGAAACACTCTCTAAACACATAGTTCAAAAAAAAAAGAAGAAGAAGAAGAAGGAAGGAAATAAGAGTAAACTTCTCGAACCTGACTATGCACCCAAACACCCTAAGCTATAACTCACCACTACCACCTCCAAATGACACAAAACCACTTTAATTTGAATCCAATTTCATCCTCTTTTCTTTCTGACAAACATCTTTCACCAAAGGAGTTTGTTTCATTTTCCAAAAACGAAGTGAAATGAGACCCTTTAAATTTCTACCGAAGTAAACTTACACCTTTTCAACTTTCCTTTTAGTTTCAATTTATGAGCATGGTTCCTAGGCTAAATAACCAAAGAAAAAAATTATTAAAATGCCACCTTTATTTACCCCCATTTATATGCCCATACATGTGCATTTTCTTAGATTTTTAGAATAGTAAACATGTTACATATAACTTTAGAAGCATAAAAGTTGTAGTAAGATGATAACTTAAATAAAAGTAGAAAAATTGTCATCATATCTTCATTCTCATGCTAGGGCCAAAACATATGTAGGTATATCCCCACTATATTTTTTATTTCTCGTGTTTATTTTGGCAAGAAATGGTTTTAGGTGCATTTTAATGGTAGTTTGATGCATGTTCTAACAAGCTAAGTACATGATGTATAGAAAGCCCTAAGAAATCATCTTAAACCATACTAAACATGTTGAACAACATGCTTTAAAATGTTTATTAATGGGTTAATCACATGATTAATTAAAGATAATTAGGATTTATGACTTAATCTTATAAAATAAGAGGCTAAACCAGGTCTATAGTAAGTAATTAGGCCTAAAATATACATTAGGTTTAGTAAAACCCACTTGAGACCTAATGAATCATTAGTATCAAATTTGGAACTCATCATAAAATGAGTCATTTAATCATTTTTTGTAAACTATTAGGCCCATTGAATTAGGATAAAGTTAAGATATGAGCCCTAAGACATAAACTAGGCCAAAATTTAACTAAAAGGCCCACAAATCGAGCATTAAGCCTACTTAATCACTCATGACCAGACTTGTAACTTTGTGAAAAATGGCCTAAACTTGGGGCCAATGATGGGCTTAAGTCCAAAAAGGTAAGTAGGATTGGGCCAAAGGCCCTAAATTGCAAAATGAGCCCAATAAGCCTTAAGAAAACCAAAATACAAGACTAAATAATACATGACTAGATCTAAACCTAACTTAAAAAGACACAAAGGAAGACATTTAAAAGGCCCATTAAACCCTAAGGCCCATCTAAGACATCCACTATAGGCCTGTTAATGAGTTGAAGCCTTAAACTTAAAAAAAGAGTTTATTTAGGCTCATAAGAACAACACCAAGGCCCAAGATGAAAATTTAAAGTATTGGGCATAAAAATTTTAGTAAAAATACTTAAAAGAAAGCCTAAAATATCAAGTTTAAAAGGTCAAGATAAAATACTAAGTCCAAAGCCCAAAACTAGGCCCAAACCCTAAGGTAACCAAACTCACCTTTTGGGTACACGAACTTATAAGACCCAAATCGAAAACTTGCTGACCCTAAAGCAAAAAATGAGGTAAAGTGAGGTGCTTCGTACATTTAAGTACGAAGCATAATCGACATATAGACAATGCAAATCAACACCTTCTATGATTCCAAAGACCCATGGATGTGTTGCTTATATTCATCGCATGTACATTCATTTCATATATAGCTAAACTATATGTTTGTTAATAATGCTTGATAACTTGCTTGAATGGTAGTGGCAAGAGATAAACCTATTGAGCTGTAGTATGCTCACCCCCCAATAGTTTCCTTTTATAGGTAACCAAAAGTTGGGAATAGGTTAAAATCAAAGTACAAAGTGCTCCTATAGTAACTAGATTAGACAAATAAGATTACTTTATTAAACTGTATTAGTTCAGCTAGATCTTTATAATATTTAGTAACTATTGATGTTGTAGATGTTTAATTATCCTGTCTTATTGTTTGGTAGATAATTCCAACTCTCTATGGTCTTAGTGGATTGTGGATTATTGGGTTACTCTAGTTACTTATATAAATAAGTAAATGTAAGTAAAATGAATAAGTATCCTTAGAAACTTAATAGTTAAAGTTTTACAACCTCTGACTTGTAAAGTATTCTTTATATCATAAGTGCATACGTAATATGAAGATTTTAAAAGAAACTACTAGGCCTCCATATAGGGCATTACACTAACATTCTTCCTCTAATTTTCATGATCTTATATTAAAATTTGGTTCAATTCAAACTAAATTGTTTCGAAGGCCCTAAATTATTTCAAATGCCCTAAACATCCTAATTCAGATTGGTTAGTTTAGCAACTAAGGTACTTAATCAAATAAGGTTTCACATGTTCTCACTAAGTACTATAGTACCACACTTCTTGAAAATGTGAATACTTTAATTTGTATACATAATTGGTTATAAAGATTTATATGGGAAGGTAGTTTTTTCATTTAGATAATATGTACTATTTTGTGAATTGTAAATGAAGGTGAAGAAGGACTTAAAACAACATTATCAAGGAAGGATTCAAATGTGGTTGTTAAAGAAGAATGATTAATGCTAACTAAAGTTTCGTGATATTTAGATATGTCATTTGGTTGAGGGTTATTCTGCTATTATTATCAACTTGAGAAACAAGTTAGTTTTAGAAAAGGTTGATGAGGCCATTTTTCTACCATTGAATCTAGAATGGACCTATGCTTAATTTGAACTTTTTTTTTTTTTTAGCCCCATTTTGCTTGAAGAAAACTATGTTACAAGGATTTAGTTAATAGACAAGCTAGCTATCTTGTCCTTATCTATATAAGTTGTGTAATTGATTTTAGATGTTGTTATTAATGTGTGTTCTTTATATTTTTCCTAAGTTTATTTTATAGTAAATTTTTATTTCTTATGTTAACAAAAAATTTTCAATCTACGTAATATTAAAAAATATACAATTTTATTTATTTATTTACTTATATATTTATTATTATTTTTATTGCACCAAGGAGGTTAGGACATACCTTCGACTTTATTTTGCAAAATCACAGTAAGAATTGAGACAAAATGTGGAATCTTCTGCTTTGTAGTTTGCACATTGAAATAGACCAAATGGTATCAAATTTTGTTTTGTTTTTCTATATTAACATTGAACGCCAATGATGGATATTAAAATATTAAAGTCAACACATATAGCTTATGTAATAAGGAACCAATTCCTTTATATGAATTATCCCCTAATTATAATATATGAAGATCCATTAATTTTGTTAAAGTTTGTGGGTTAGCTTGTTTATAAAGTAAGCTAAAATTTGTTGGCTTATTTAACCCATTAACTAAAGTGGATCAGGCTGGCTTGGCCCATTTAACCCACTTATACACCTCTAGTTTTGAGTTTATCACCAACTTAGGTTAATGTATTTTACATATGTTGGAATAAACAAAACTGGCCATTAGAGCAAACATCTCAAAATGAAGAAGACATGATTAGAGAATATTAATAGAAACTTGGCAATTGGGGCTAAAACATGGCTAGTAAGCCAATTATAAGAGGAGAAGACTCTTTGAAGGTAGGTAGCTACTTGGATTAGGCTTATGAGAAAACACCTTAACTCCGATTAAAGTGGGTGAAATTTCTCTAATTTCTCTAATTTCATAACAAACCAAACTACGTTGTGTGATAGCATTTGCTTATTGCATTGCATATAATTAATTGTTTAAAAACCCTGCTTGTGTTTATTATGCATTCATGAGTCTCCATCCTAACTTACTGGATTAAGCTTATGAGAAAACCTATATGCACAATCGCATACAATCCTAAGCCTCTGAATACTTTAAAATAATACTCCAAAATACAATAAAGTATTGAAACCAACTTACCTGAAGTCTTCAGTTAGCTCACTCGACTGGTCACAAGTCACTCGTCTCGGCGTATCCTATAATATAAATACTCTTTTAGTATTTATATATTTATAATATATATAAACTTCAAGTTATGATTTAACTTAATTTTCCACATATATATATGTATATATTACTTATTACCGATTCATTCTAAGTTAATTTTGGAATTGGTTTCCAAATTCAGTTTCTATTTAGGTTCTAAATTAGTTTCAACTATAGGTGTTATACATAAATCCTAAGAATACACTTTAAACCATAATATAAAATTAATCACATTATACTCAAGTACCCTAAGTGTTACTTTTAGTCCTTAACCAGTAGTATAACATATACAATACACCTTAGTCCTCATTTATGTACTGAATTTACTTCCGATATGGGAAAGTTTTATATTTTTCACATAATTACTTAAATTTAAGTTTCCTACCAGATTTATTATTATTATTATTATTATTATTATTATTATTATTATTATTATTATTATTATTATTATTATTATTATTATTATTATTATACATTTTAACCTAACATTTTATATTTATTATAATTCTAATTTCACATATTATAAATTTTACATATTCACTACATTTTAATCCAAATAATTACATTTAATAATCTAAATGCTTCAATTATTATACCACATCAGACATTAACATCCTTGAACACCTAATTAAAAATTAAATTAGTAATCATCTCTTTAATTATCTAATTATCCAAAAATTACCCATTTTATGTACCATTTTAAGGCCTAAAAAATCATCTAAAAATTTCAAAAATTAAATTTTGAAAAATGTATATATCCTTTAAATAGTCTACATAAAAAAATTAAGCTCAAAACTATACTTATAAGGTTATTTATTTCTAAATCGAAATATGCTCGAGTTTACGGAGTTTCTTAAGTATTATATATTTCCAAATATTATTCAATCAAACCAATATTTTTTCCCTAAATCTACATATATAAAAACATCATAATACTAAATTTCATAATTTTTTGCATAAAATTGATAATTTAAATAAATTAAACAAATTCAAGTTGAAGTCGAACTCACTTATTCAATAGACTTTTGGCCACTAGTAGTAGTTCTAGGGTTGTCGATAGCCTTAGGTGATGGTGGCGACAGTAATAGTAGTGGCTTGGTTCTAAATGGTCATAGGTCATAAGTTTAGTTTATAAGCCCTAATTGTATAGATTTTTTACAATTTTTTGAAAATAACCCTAATCCTTTCTTTTTGAGTTTTCTCTAATTTTCTTGGACTCCAAACAAACTAAATGAGCTTTAGCTAAGGTTTGGGTATTTATAGGGCTACTATGATTTTTTTTTCTTCCAATTTATAGTTGACAAATGGCCTTATCTTCTTCCCATTTTGCTTTCTAGTTAGTTTATTCTAATTGGTTAATTTCTTTTCTTTCTACCCCAACATGCTATAACCTGATTCTGGACAAATCCTTACTTTTTATGATTTTTCCTTTAATTTTTTTTTGTAATTTTCTTTAATTATTTAACATTAATTTAGTATATTTTAGGCATTTTAAGTAATTTCACGTATTTTTACCTATACATAAATACATATAAAGTACAAGGATATTCTATGATTTTTAATATGCATGTAATTCATCTTTAGGGACTCGTTAATTATTAGAACTCATTTTACGCATTTCTGATAAATAATAGATAATATACTTATAATTTGATATTATAATATTCTATTTTTTTATTATTTATTTTCTCAAATTCAAACTTACAGGTTCACATTTACTAATACTTCTAACTTCGACTTATAATTTGGGCTCGATTAAATACTTTATCCGATTGCCATAAATTCTACATATTGAATCCAAACTTCTAGTTACAAGGTTTATACCTATTTTGAAAGAATTACCTTCTGAACTTAGGTTTACAAGTAAAGAACCTTTAAGAGAAACTAAAATGGGATTGCCCCTGTTTCTTAAATAATTTTTAACCTAAGATTATCAATTTCCTTTCATTGGAAGAGCCTTTTGAGGGTAGTGTTATGGGAGGGCCCATTGTTTAAGAATGAGATTGCCCTTAAGTTTTGAGCTGTAAATCTTACTTTTGAGTTTTGATATTAATTAGCTTCTTCAAGCTTTCAAACATGTAATGGGATTTTGAGTTTTGGTTTCATCTTCTAGTGTTTGTTTTTCCTTCATTGATGTCCCTTCTTTTCTTTTCTCCTTTTTCTTCCCCCTACTTTTCTTTCTTCTGTTTTCTCCTTTCTTTTCTTTTTTCTTGATATTCTTTTGTTGGCTTTTCATCTCCTTTTCCCTTTTCCCCTTCTCTCTCTTTGTTTCATTTCACTTTTTTTGGGGTTTCTTTTGTAAGCTTTTGTTGAAGGTAAATGCTTCTTACCTTTCTTTGATGATTTACAGCTCAAAATATGTGAAACTTATGGAATCAAGGCTCTTCTTCCTTTCAAAAGGAATGTGTTATCAGTGTTAAGAATTACTCATGAATTGATGCTACTAAGGCAATTACCAACTAGTTCATCATTTTTTCTCCTAATTAGTGACCCAAACCTTCTTTTTGTTTTAGTATAGTATAGTTCTTAACATGGTTTAATTTTGAAAGATACTTTCATAAAAGGCCTAAGTAGGCTTACAACAGATAAATTTGTTTAAGGTAATGAAAAGATTCTATACGGTCATTTTGACCTGCATATCAAGTTCAAGGCAAACATCATTTAAGGAATGAGTTTCAATTCATCACATTGATGTCACTCAACTCTCAAGTGTGTTTAAGGTGAATGCTTGAGACCTGGTATGCCTCTTTTCATCCTAAACCCTTCAACTAGTGAGAAACCTTTACTTTTTTTTGCTTTGAATTTTCATTGGGCTTAACATATGCTTCTCTTGATTTGATTTGCCCCAAACCGATTTAGTCGAGTTAGTTCATCAAATGCTCATCTCATGTTGGATTATTCTTTTGTTTTTAAAAATATGCATCATACTAGATACTTCTATCTTAATGGACATAAACACTCTCATATTCATTTGGAAACTTAGCTACCCTTACCTAGTCCAAATTATTTGCCTTAGAAAATGCCCCCTCGTTGAGATGAATTTATTAACTTAACTATATAATTACTCTATATGGATATGATAGTTTAGGCTTAATAACTTTCTTTGAGGGTTTGTTGATTCGACTCATCCTCTTCATGCTCTAGGGGTGAAGGACTAAGGTTATTCTAAAGGAATGCCCTATCATCTTCTCTAGGATCTATTGTTCCATAAGTTCAAGCTTCAAACTTCAAATGGGTAACCCCTTTAAGTAATGGTGGAGACAAGTTTTCAATTCTTTTTGGGCTTTGTAGAGTGGATAGGATGTCTCCACTATTTTTTAAGGTTATTCCTTTCAATCTCTTTGTGTAGGTTCCCTTTTTGCCATAACACTAAATCTAATGGTCTCTTGGCACTTTTGATTTGATCGAATTCCAAGCTTAGAGAAAATCACCATAGGATTTGGTTGGGTCGTTTCGTTTAAAAGCAACCATTGGAAGCCCGTTAAAGAACCTTTATTTGCAAGAAAACTCACTTTTCTTTTCTTTTTTTTTTAATTTTTTTCTTTTTGTTAAGCCATATGGGATTAAAACCCCTAAGGAAGTATAAGATTGGACCACACTCCACATGTTGTATAAGACCGTAAAAAATGAATAAAAAAGGAAAAGCACCCTATAAGCTGGCTTGAAAGATTATTAGCTATAGATACCTAATTTCAAAAAATATAAAATTAAAGTAAACCTAAAAAATTTAGAAATTTAGAAAAAAATAAGAATTATATAAAAATACAAAAAAAAAATCAAAAAAAAAAAGAAAAAGCATAAAAAAATAATAAATTTTAAAGAAAAGTACCAAAAATAAGAAGTGTAAATAGAAACCCTAAAAAATAAAAAGTTTAGAAAATTGAAAAATTACAAAAAAAATATTAGAAAAGTTGAAAAAATAAAAAATTTTAGAAAATAACATGTTATTAGGATAGATTTTTAATTTTAATTTTGATTTAGAAATTGAGCCAACGGACCTGAGTTTAAATTTAAATTTAGCTTAGGCTGACTAAGTTCATATGTGCAAAGTACAGGCTAATGGCCTAACAGTTTAGCATATAAACGTAGCAATAGGTATTGAGCATGAGGTCTCAGGTTCAAGTCTTGGACAGGGCATACAAAGTTTTTTATTTTTTATCACATCAGAAAATTGTCACATATCTAGATTTGATTGCGCCACTTGTCTTGACATGTAGCAGGTCAAGATTAGACGATATGCTAACGATATGTAATTACACGTGGCATGTCAGGGTTAGTTGGCATGGTTGACGTGATACCACATCAACCCATTTTTCCCTCCCTTTCTTTCTTTTTCCCCTCATTTTCCTCTCTTTTCCTCGTTTTTGTCTAGAATTCCAGCATTTTCCTCCTTAGACAACCAATTTGAACAAGATTTTTGTACCTCTTCTTGTAAACTAAACATAGCCTACTGTAAATCAAACACAATAACGTATTCAGATTCAGTCAAATGACCATTCAAATTGAGTTCCAAAAAGTAGAAAAAAGCTGAAAATCTGGAATTTAAATTCAAATCCAAATTTAAGCTTTCCTTGTTCATTTGATGAGTTCATGTATAAATAGGTAGCTTATGAGCATCCAAAGGACACACTAAACCATCTACAACTAATGACGAACACTCACAAGCTCTCTCCCTCCTTTTCGATAGCCTTTTCTCTCTAACTATAGCTCCCACTCTCTCTCTCTCTTTAGCCATCTTAGAGCCACTGAACCACCCTCACTAGTTTCCCTACCTCACAAACATTCGAGCCCAACTACCTTTGATTACTGCCGTACCCCTTAGCGACACCACTAACAAGCTGCCATGGAACCCTAACTGCCGTACTCCCGATTACGACCATGAGCGATTGAAGACAGCAGCCATCTACCCCCGCGTTACACCGTAATCAGCTAAAGCAGCTGTCCACCCTTCAATCATACCCATGAACCCCGCCAGGTGACTGCATTATTCTTCTTCAATCGGAATTCAACCCAGATCTAAAGCTCGACCTGAGTTTGACCCAAAGTTCGCTCTAAGTCTAACCTGTACACCTATTGCATTCGAAGCTTTCATTTTACTTTTTTTTTTATTTCTTTTCATTTTTTTAGTTGTTGTTGATTTTGTTATTTTTGCTTCTTCTTTTTTCACTTCCAAATGTAAATGTAAAAGAAAAGAAAAGAAAAAAGGAAAAAAAAAAAAGAAAGAAAAGAAAAAGAAGAAAAGAAAAGAAAAAGAAAAAAGAAAAGAGCAGCTTTGTTTTTACTAGTTTAACAAAAATAGATAAAATATAATAAGTAATAAATAAATTAAGTGATAAAATAAAATAAGTAGGATAGTGAATAAAATTGTTTTGTCACATAGAAAAATCGATTTTCCAAAAATGAAATAAAAATAAATCAACCATTTTCCAAATTAGAATCATTTAGAATTTCCAAAAACAAAATCCAATTTATGAACCTTTTTAGAAATTTTATTAAATAAACCAAAATTGAGTAAAACATAAACTTAATCATTTTTTTTAAAACAAAATCACCCACTAAAGTTTTCATAGAAAGAACTATGTACATTTGATCCCGAAAAACAAGTATATAGGTATCTATGGGGCGACAATAAAAATAAAAAACCTAATTTTCCTTTTTAAGTTTATATTACTTCATTTATCCAATTAAAGTAACTAATAACTGAGTTCTGTCTATTAAAATTGAAAAGTGATTTTTTAAGTTTAATTTTAATTTTGCAAAGTCAATAATACCTATAAGGTTTTAAAATTCCTACCCCTAGATCCAGATTCTATGTTTTCAAAAACCATTTTGTAAAATTAGATTTAATCGTTAAACTAGTAGCTAAGTTATAACCAATCTTCCTAATTAGTTATAACTTAATTGTTTTTCTCGACTTCGGTTGGATGGTGACTCCAAAACATTTTCAAAGTATAAAAAAAAAAAAGAAACGGTTTTCTTTAAACCCTAATCAAAGGTCGGTGTTAAACGAGTAGGATTTAATACTAGTTAGTTTAAAGAAGACTTAATTTTATAAAAAGAACCGGCATGATGAAAAATCAGACTCGATAACTTGACAACTTGATTGGGGACATCAAGAGGGTTAACCATTCAACCTTCCAAAATTAAAATTAATCCCTGAAAACCACCTTTATGTAATTTATTTACTTATTCATCCTTTGTTTGTACCATAGTTGTACTATCATTTTCTTTGCAAGTTTAGTTTTATTTATTTAATTTAAAGGAGAATTCACTTTATGTACCATAAATGCATAGTAGATGCAATCAAACCCAAGCCGTATTAGGACCTTCTGAGAGGGGCCATTGTGTATGCTACGGGTGCTATAGTGTAACCACTACTTAGGATTAATTAAGCCACCTCACTTAAGTTCAATGCGACCAATGAAAGTATTTTTTAACAAGTGAGGTCGCAAAGCTTAAAGACCTTTTCAAGACCTACCCTAATTGCATATACTTTTCTCCAAAGCTTGAGTTAATACACTAACCTTAAGAAACTATAACCTTACTGATTGTTCAAGATTTTTAATGCAATCAAGTTTTTGAAAATAATAGTAGGATTACAACTTAAGAGAGTAATGTATTAACCCAAACGATCCCAATACCTGCATATTTTCGTATGCTTTCATTTCTACATTAATGATTGATTGTGGTTCATGAAATATGTAGACCTAAGAATGGCAGGTAACCAACAAGAGAACAATCAAAGACTACCAGTTACATGAGTAGTTGCTACAAGCTAAAGCTACCTACTACAAGTTGAAGCTACCTAATACAAGCTAAGGGCTAAGTATGCTAAGGCCTCTAACAAGGCCTTATTAGTTCAAGTTGAAAAAAGCAAGAGAACTATGAATTAGGCTTTAGAAATGTAGGCTTTAGAAATGTTGAACAAGATTAAGGCCCAATTGCAAGAGTTAGATTAGAAACTCTAGATGGAGTTGAAGGACTTTGAATAAATTTTAAGTTTCATTGTTAGGTTCCCTTTTGCTTTGTTTCATGTACTCTAATCTTTCTAAAATAATTTTTTTTTTTCTCTTTAGTCATTCTTTGATTCTTTCCTTCTTTATAGGTAGTCTTTCAATGGAGTTTATCTAACCATTTACTCTCTTACTCAAGGAAATGCAATAAAAAAATATATAAAAAAATCCATCATTTTTATTTGGTTTCTATAAAATAAAGATTTATCTTTCTCTTTCTAAAAAAAAAGAAAATAAAATAAAAAGAAAAGTTACTAACTTGTAAAGAAATTCTTCCAACCAGGTTTACATGACTGATGACAAACTCGCCTCCCTAGAAAAGGCGATGCATCAAATGACCCAATAACGGCAGGTCTTGATCACTACTCTCCAAATATCCTAAGATTCGAACTTGGAAAGGAGATTCTTAGATTTGGAAGAGAAAATAGCCATGTTACAAAAGATCACCATAGAACTAGAAATGGAAATGGGCCTCATGCTTAGAAGATTTTAGCACCCAACGTTCGACACTAATCAAATGTCAGTAAGCCCAAGTGATGAAGGAGGCCCAAGCAAAATGAAACAGAGGAGAGCAACAGGAAATAGAGGAGAAGCAAGAAAGAACAAACCCAAGGGACTCGGAAGAGACAATTCACTTAACTGAAGATATCAATTACCTAACTCTTTTATCATTTGAAAGTAGTAAGGGTTGTAGCTTGTAAAGCCTATAATCCAAGTTACAAACCATACAGCTTTCACCCAAAAGCATGATGCGACTATTATATGGGTCAGAAGGACACTCCACTGAAAAATGCTAGAGATAAAAAAACAAGATTCAAGACATGATTGATGCAAAAGTCATTTAGCCAAAGCTACAACAAGACATTCCTTCTTTAAGTAATGAGGATAGTCTGACTGAGTCGCTAAGAACTCAAATTCTTTTGAGCTTGCCTATGCCTTCTAATAAGCTCACAGGTTGTTTTAAGTAGATTGGACACTTATTAAGATAAGGGCAGAAAAAAGAAAGTTGTTTTCAATAAAGTCTGTAATAACTGCAATAATACAATTGCCTTTTTCAATGGAATGATTGTACTATTTTCAGAGCAAAGAAGTTTCGTTAAGGAATTAGTAACTCACTTTTAAAAGGTTTAGAATGAAAAGAAGTAAACTATTTTCTACACACTAACCTAAAATACTTTGAGAGTTGAGCAACATAAAGGTGAGGAAAATTTGGACTCATTCCTTAAAGGAGGTCCGCTTTGAATGTAATATGCATATTAAAATGAAATTAGGCATTCATTTCTTGAGTCCTAAACAAAATCATGCCTTATTCTGCCTGTTGGACCTATTGAAGAATTTTCAAACTAAACCTTATCAGAAACCACCCCACAATGGGGCAATTCGGAGGTGAGGGCCATTGATAAAGATAGAGGGATAAATATTAGTTTGTACTTGCTTTAGTAACGTTAAATTCAAAAGAAAATTTTATTTTTGATAGGGAAGGGGCCATGTCCTTTTTTCTTAAGCTTTTACTTACCTCACCTAAGCCCATACAATAGAAATCAATGAATTTAGGACCCTAAATCACTTCAGAGGTAAAAACTTGTCAATGGAGACCTTGGGCTAAAAGAAAAAGAAAGAACAGTTGGGAAAAGTAATAACAAAATAGAAAAAGGAAAAGATGAGGAAAAGAGGTTGAAAATTGGGCTTAAGTGTAAGTCAAGAGCCAAGTGAAAGCCATATCATATCTTAGTAGGGCCAGTCAAATCAAAAGTCAAAGCCTAAATAGCTCTAAGGACACAAAGCTTTGAATCACAATCCGAGCTCAAAAACCAAAAATCTCTACATCCATTTTGAAGCCTCTCTCACACTCAGCCTTCCCACCTACAATACTACCCTTATACAAGTAAAAGCTCTTTCAATATTTAAAGATAATTTATCTTTAATAAAAGTTGTTTTTGAAGCTAAGGCAAGTATATTTTTAATTGTTCCTAAGGTTCTCAACTTATACACTCGAGATTATTATTTCAAAATAGGCTTCTTTGTTAGTTTCTTTTGAAACCCTTAGACAAAAAGCCTAAATTCATAATGATAAACCGAAAAAGAACTAATGGATTGATCAAGGCATATCACATGCAAAATGGACCATAATTTTGGGACTATAGTCAAGAGTGTAATATGGGTCAAGAGTTTGTAAAGAAGTCTTCTTCGACTAAATTAGTCATGAGTTACCTTTTCAGGATGTTTGAAATCATAAGGCCTCACCAAACGGCTCGGCATCCAAGTTAAGGGGAACATAAGAGGCCCCATATGATTATTAAGGAACAATTTTGTACCTAATAGCAAATTAAAAAAAATAAAAATAAAAATAAAAAATAATAATAATAAAAAGAACAAGAAAAGGAAAAAGAGAGGGAAAGTAAAGGCTTATCACAAAATTCTTGTCCAATCCATGTCAGCCTAGGTGGCCAAGTATTCGATCCATTCTAAAAAAAAAAAAAAAAAAAAAGGGTTAAGAGTCCAGGCTTTTCTCATTCTTCCCAAAATAAAGGAAATTATACCCAATGTTTTTTTCAACATAATTGGTTATCATCAAAGGGGTTTTTTTTTTTTTGTAAAAAGTTTCCTCAAAAATCAGGTTATGTTTTTGGACAAGTTTTTATCTTAACTAGCGCTCGAATGGGATATCCCATCTTCTATCCATTCAACTCTCTTCAAGGTCTTTAGCAAACCCATAGGGTGCCTTTGTTCCTCAATTACCTTTAGCGTACCCATAAGGCCCTTCAGTTTACTAAGTTCTTTTAATAAGCCCATAAAGTACTTCTTTTTTGCAAAAATCTTATAGTGAGTTCATAAGACGCTTGATTTCTTTAGGCATGCCCATTGGGTCCCTCTATTCATGAGGTTTCTCTTAGCGAGCTCGAATGGCACTTCTCTTCATTGTCTCATCTATCCAGCCCATAAGACACTCACCTTTTACATCTAAGTGATTAGCCATTCTTTGAAGATGCGATCTTAAAAAATCTCTCTTCTAAATTCTTTAAGCAAGCCTATGAGGCATTTCTATTTCAAGCAACCCATGAGGCGCTTCTGTTTCAAGTAAGCCCATTGGGCCCCTCTATTCGCTAAGTTTTCTCTTAGCAAGCCCGTAGGGTACTTCTCTTCATCGGTTTCTTTTAACACAACACTAAGTTTAGAGTTGTTAATCCCCAAGAGATGCTCCCACCTAGGTTAGTGAGCCTATTGAGGTACAACTAGGTTTTAGATCAGTCCTAATTTAGGGTTGCCAGTCCCTGAGAGATGCTCCCACCTAGATTCGTAAGCCTAGTGAAGTATAACCAGGTTTTAAATCAATCCCATTTTAGGGTTGCTAGTCCTCGAGAGACATTCCTATCTAGGTTAATGAGCTTAGTGAGACACAACTAGGTTTTAGATCAATCTCATTTTAAGATTGCTAATCCCCGAGAGGCGCTCCTACCTAGGTTAGTAAGCCTAGTAAAGTACGACCAAGTATTAAATCAATTGCAATTTAGGGTTGCTAGTTCACTAGAGACACTCCTGCCTAAGCTAGAAGCCTAGTAAGGCATGACCAGGTTTTAAATCAATCCCAATTTAGGGTTGCTAATCCTCGAGAGATACTCCCACCTAGGTTAGTGAGCCTAGTAAGCTTGTGAGGCACGGTTAAGTTTTAGATCGATCTCATTTTAAGGTTGCTAATCCTTAAGAGACACTCCGACGTAGGTTAGTAAGCTTAGTAAGACACAACCAGGTTTTATATCGATCCTATTTTAAGGTTGTTAGTCCTTGAGAAATGCTCCTACCTAGGTTAGTAAGCCTAATGAGGCACGACCAGGTTTTAGATCAATCCTAGATTAGAGTTGCTAGTCCTCGAAAAACGCTCCCATTTAGGTTAATGAGCCTAATAAGGCATGGCCAAGTTTTAGATCGATCCCATTTTAAGGTTGGTAATCCTCAAGAGATACTCCCACCTAGGTTAATGAACCTTGTGAAGCATGACTAGGTTTTAGATTGATCCTAATTTAGGGTTGCTAGTCCTTGAAAGCCACTCTTACCTAGGTTAATAAGCCTTGTTATGCACGATTGGGTTTTAGATCCATCCTAATTTAGGATTGCCAATCCCCAAGAGACGCTCCCACCTAGGTTAGTGAGCCTAATGAAGTACGATCAGGTTTTAGATCGATCTAATTTTAAGGTTGCTAATCCTCAAGAGACACTCCCACTTATGTTAGTAAGCCTTGTAAAGTACAATTAAGTTTTAGATCAATCCCATTTTAAGGTTGCTCGTCCCTGAGAGACGCTTTTACCTAAGTTAATGAGCCTAGTGAAGCACAACCAGGTTTTAGATCGATCCCATTTTAGTGTTTTTAGTTCTCAAAAGACACTTCCTCCTAGGTTAGTGAGCCTAGTAAGGTATAACCTAGTTTTTGTTCAATTCCAACATAAGATTATTTGTCCCTTAGAGACACTCTAACCAAAGTTAATGAGGTTAGAGAGTCACAACTAGGTTTCTTTTCTTCATCCAAATCAATTTTAGGATAGTTATAGTTGTTTTTCTTAAGGGCAAAAATTATGTCTGTTTTATCTTTGTAGCAAAGTTTTGCTCAAAATTTACCATAAATAGAAGTAGTTGTAAACACTTAATTTTTGCACCCCCTTCCCCCATTCCCCCTTTTTAGATTAGGTTGTAGGATCCTAAATTATAAAAAATTAAAAAAATAAAAAATTAAAGAAAACCCAAAAAATTAAGAAATTTAGAAAAAAAAAATAAGAATTACAAAAAAATACAAAAAAATAAAAAAAAATAAGAAAAAGCATAAAAAATAATAATTTTTAAAGAAAAGTACCAAAAATAAGAAGTGTAGAAAAAAGCCCTAAAAAATGAAAAGTTTAGAAAATAAATTTTAAAAATTTATAAAATTGAAAAATTATAAAAAAAAATTAGAAAAGTTGAAATATAAAAGATTTTAGAAAATAAGATGTCATTATGATAGATTTTTAATTTTAATTTTGGTTTGGAAATCAAGTCATTAAACTTGGGCTTAAATTCAAATTTAGTACAAGCTGATCGAGTCCATATATGCAATTACACATATGGACATAGCAATGGGTATTGAGCATGAGGTCTAGGGCATACAAAGTTTTTTTTTTTTCATCACATCAAAGACTGCTACGTATCTGGATTTAATTGCATCATGTGTCCTGACACGTAGCAGGTCAATATTGGACAATATGCTGACGTGATGCCACGTATCAACCACATCAACAGTTACATGTCACGTACTGACACATGGTACGTCGAGGTTAGTTGATACGTTAGGGTTGGTCGTCACGTCTAACATAGCGCTATGTTTGCCCTTTTTTCCTTCCCTTTCTTTCTTTTTCCCTTCATTTCCCTCTCTTTCCCTCGTTTTTCTCTAGAATTCCAGCACTTACGTCCTCAAACAGCCAATTTCAATGTGATTTTTAAACCTCTTCTTATTATAATTTTTCTAAATCAATGGCGAAATTATAAACTTGACATAGTTTAATGTAAATCAAACACAATAACATGTCTAGATTCAATCAAATGAGCATTCAAATCAAGCTCCAAAAAGTGGGAAAAAGCTAAAAATTTAGAATTTACATTCAAATTTGAATTCGAGCTTTGCTTGTTCGTTTGATGAATTCATGAATAAATAGTTAGCTTATAAGCATCTAAAGGATACACAAAAACATCCACAACCAATGACAAACACTCACAAGCTCTCTCCCTCCTTTCTGATAGCTTTCTCTCTCTAACCATAGCTCCTACTCTCTCTCTTCGATTCTCTCTCTCTCTAACCTTCATGGAGCCACAAAACTACTCTCACTAGTTTCCCTACCTTGCAAACATCCAAGCCCAACCACCCACGACTGCTATCATACCCCCCAATGACACTACTAACAATCAGCCGTAGAACCCTAACCGATGTACTCCTCGATCATGACCGTGAGTAGTTAAAGACAGCAGCCATCCACCCTCACGTCACACTCATAATCAGCTGAAGCAGCTATCCACCCTTCGATCACGCCCGTGATCCCCCTCTAGGTGACTCCTTTATTCTTCTTCAATTGGAATCAAACCTAGATTCAAAGCCCGACTCAAGTTCAACCTAAAGTCCGCTCTAGGTCCAACTCACGCGCCCACTGCATTCGAAGCTTTTATTTTATTTTACTTTACTTTTTTATTTCTTTTTATTTTTTTAGTTGTTATTGTTGTTGTTGGTTTTATTATTTTTGCTTCTTCTTCTTTTTTATTTCCAAATGTAAAAGAAAAGCAAAAAAAAAAAAAAGAAAGAAAGGAAAAAGAACAAAAGAAAAAAAAAAGGAAAAAAGAAAAGAGTAATTTTTTTTACTAGTTTAAGAAAAATAGATAAAATATAATAAGTAATAAATAAATTAAGTGATAAAATAAAACAAGTAGGATAGTGAATAAAATTGTTTTATCAATTAGAAAAATCGATTTTCTAAAAATGAAATAAAAATAAATCAACTATTTCCCAAATAATGATCATTTAGAATTTCTAAAAACAAAATCCAACTTAGGACATTTTTAGAAATTTTCTTAAATAAACCAAAATTGAGTAAAACATAAACTTGATCATTTTTTTTATTAAAAACAAAATCACCTGCTAAAGTTTTCATAAAAAGAAGTACGTACGTTTGATCTCAAATAGCATGTACATAGGCAATATAGAGCAACATTAAAAATGAAAAAACTTAATTTTCAATTTTTAGTTTAGATTACTTCATTTATCTAATTAAAGTAACTAATAACTGAGTTCTGTCTATTAAAATTAAAAGGTGATTTTTTAAGTTTAATTTTAATTTTGGAAGGTCAGTAGTACCTGTAAGGGTTTAAAATTCCTAACCCCTAGTTCCAAATTCTCTGGTTTCAAAAACCGTTTTGTAAAATTGGTTTTAATCGTTAGACTAATAGATAAGTTATAACCAATCTTCGTAATTGGTTATAACTTGGTTATAACGTAACTATTTTTCTCAACTCCGGTCGAGTGACGACTTCAAAACGTTTTCAAAGTATATATATATATATATAAAAGAAAACTGGTTTTCTTTAAACCCTAGTCAAGGGTTGGTATTAAACGGGTAAGGTTTAATACTGGTTAACTTAAAGAAGATCTAACTTTATAAAAAGAATTGAGAGTATGAAAAACCAAGATCAAAATTAAAGAAGGGAAAGCACCATGTATGCAAGTGTAAAACCTTAAAGGAAATGTGAGACAAGACAACACTTATCTTAGGACCTTAAAAGATTATTGAAGAAAGGAAGGCAACTCATGGAAGTTGGCTAAAATCCTAAAAGATGATTAAAGAAGGGAAATTGCCTTGTGGGTTATTTCCTCATGAGAGTTGGCTAAAATCCTAAAAGATTATTAAAGAAGGGAAAGTACCTTATAGGCTAGTCTAAAAGATGATTAAAGAAGGGAAAGCGCTTTATGGGCCAGCTTAAAATCTTAAAGATGATTAGAAAAGGGAAAGCACAATATAGGCTAGCTTAAAACCTTAAAAGAACTATAAGACAAGATGGAACTTGATGAGTTGGTCATGGCACTAAAAGACAACCAAAGAAGTGAAAGCACCCCATAGGTTGGCTAAGACCATAAAAGGTGATTAAAGAAGGGAAATCGCCCTATGATCTAGCTAAAGCCCAAAAATATTCGTGAAAGACGGATAACGCTCTAGGAGTTTGCTAAAATCCTAGTAAAAGTTATGGCTGTTTGCAAATTATAAATCCTAAAGAAAGTGACAAACTTAACAAGTGACATGGCTGACAGGACAATTAAATCAATAAAATTGAATCTAATGCAACAAATGAGTGAAAACTAGTAAAGTGACAATTAAAGAAAAATTTAAAGAAGGAATCAAATTTCTTTTTTTTTTTTGGTATTTTTTAGTTTTTCCTCTCCTTTTTTTTTATTTTTTGATAATCCCTAACATGATGAGAACTATAGTCAAATGTATTGGTTTTTAAGGGATGGTTGCTATTGATAAATCAAAGTAAAAGATTATAACCTAAGGAAAGGATAAATGGAAAATAAGTACTATTTTTATTTTTTATTTTTCTTTGATTTGACCCCTTTTTTTATATTTACAAGACACTTCGTATTATAGAAAAATCATTTATAGGAAGACCTTATGAAAAAGAAATTATACCTACAAAGTTGTTAGAATTTATTATCGACAAACACTATTTACATGATTGATACTTTATCAGACAACCTATATGTGGGTAAAGCTACAAAGATAGTGAGAAAGATAATAACCTAAGAGAAAAGGATTATTTACGGTTTAGGAAAAGGATAAAGCCTTTTTTTTTTCCTTTATTGGTTTTTTTTTTCCTTGTAGTTTTTTTTTTTTCCTTGTAGGCAAATGTACAATTGCCTGACTAATAGAAAAGGTTGAATTTATTACAAGGGTGACAAGAGAGAAATTCTAAATTTACAATATGATGGATTAAAAGGAAAATATAATGGAAAGCAAATTTTATTTAAAGATTACAAAAATTTATAAGATAGGTTACAAGGGCTTTATCATATGGGAATGGATCCTGTTACAATGATGACAACATATTTTGTTATTATCTTGATGGTTTAGGGATAAATTTACAAGCTATAAATATCTCATAGATTAGTAACTATTTTACAATATGGTAGATTTGAGAAAAAGATTACTTACAAGCTATGGGGAAAAAATGTAATATTTAGAACAACCATTTTATTTTTTTGGAAAAATTATTTACAAAGACTACTAATTGAAAGGACATTTTACTATAAAGATGTCAAGTTAACTAGCTACAGAGCTACTAACTAAGAGTTGCAAATATTTATAAGGTAGATTAAGATTATTTAGAGGGATGGAAACTTAGGTTGGAATTACTTCATAATGTGACTACTTAAAGATAATTTTATTTACAAGTTGAATGGATTCTTTTCTTCTTTTTTTTTTTTTGTTCTTTTTGTTATAGAAGGAAAAACATGGATATACATAAACAAGGAATTAAATAAATAAACCCCATAGTGAATAAGAAGCACATAAAGGCAATGGTTAGTAATTGAATAACAGTGTGACAATTTACTTGAGTTGGAACTTTATCAATATTCTAACCATGGATGGGTTTAATAGGTTAGACCCCTAATAAGCTTGTCATCTTTTCATTTTTACAATAAGGAAATATGCAACAAGCTATGGAATTGATAAAATTACAACTCTTTTATTTAATTACAAGATGTTACAATATTTTTCATTTATGTGTTTATGATCACGAAAGCAAAGGTTAGGTTCTAAAGGTTATCAAGTTTCAAAGGCCTTACACGAATTATGGGCCAATTTGAAACTTGAGTTAGGCTGGCCTATTTGGCCTCAAGCAGTGATTACACAAATTCATCTTAGAGTTACACAATTGCCTTCCATTAGGATGATTCAGGTTCAATCGCATCTAAGCATATATTTAAAATAAACCCCCTAAAAAACCCCTGGTGAACTATTAGGCCTCTCCTTTTTTTTTTCCTTCTTTTTTTTCCTACATCACTGGCACTCAAATTAGTACAACTATTTACAAAAACAAAAGGATAAGAAACATAACTAAGAAATAAATCAATTAAACAGAGGAAAAGCCTAATTATTTTATTATTATTATTATTATTAGAAAATCAAAGACTTAATGAATTAATTCAAGATTTCTTTTATGGCTAACCCACAAATTATCTCCAGTGGAGTCCCTAGTATGTCCAGTTGAAAATTAAGTTTTTCTTTTTTCTCAACCTGATTTATATTTAAGCCCAATTTGCTTAACATAAATCTCTCAACTAGATTAAGAAAATATTTTATCTTGTAAAATGATTTTAAAAGGAGTCACCACCTAACTAAAATTTAGAAGAGTACAATTAGAGCCCATAAGTGCATGGGCCATAATTTTATCTACTAACTTGCGATTTTCAAAAGATTTTGAAAAACAAAAATCAGATAAAACATGAGCTCAAAGGCTATCTTAGTAAAATTCTAAGGTTTCCAAAAAAAAGTTCATGAAATAATTAAGTAAGCTTTTAATTTTGTTTTTAAGTAAAATAGGCTTTCTCTTTTTAATTATATATATAAAGGATTTTGAAAAAGAGAAAAACAATGTGTTTCATCTATTTTGGGCTATTAAAAATGCCTATAAACCAACGAAGCGAGATCAATCCTATGTAATTCTTAATTGATAAAACCTTTTAGTTTGTCGATCAATTTTATTTATTAAAAACTCTTACGAATTTAAGTTATTACATTTTATTAATTTTGAAAACTACATTTTTGGTTTACTTTGGAAAAACACTATTTTTTTTTTTTTTTTTTTTACTTATGAAAGTCATTTTATCAAGAGAAAATTATTTTTAAGTGAAAACCCATTTTATTGGAAAATCTATAAATGACATAATATACATAATCAATAAGAAAATTCAACGTTATTGCCAAAGAAGTAACAAAGCCAATCATCACGAAGATTCTTTTGACAATTTTTTGCAATTTCAAAATCAACATGCCAAATTATTTTATAATGCCAAACATACAAAGAAAACATGATAATCAAACCAATTAAAGCCAAACCAACAAGTCAAAATGTTAATTATTTGCATTTTATTGGGGACAAATCAATACTTGCTAATCATTCAAATAATCATGCTAATTAAACCTAAATAAAAAATTATTTAAAGCCAACACATGCATCATTATTCAAATTAAATCAAAACATGCAAATTAACAAATCAATAGGTTAGATATTAAAGTCAAATCATATTTATTAAAACATGTTAATCATCAACATGCTAGTTATTCACATTTATTCACCAAAACATGCTTATTATTCAAACTAAAATCAACACTCTAAGCATTTATATTTATCAAATTTATTAAAACCAGCATATGCTAATTATCTCAAAATTAAAGTCGAATCAAGTTCCCTATAACTAAAACATGCAAATTATTCATATTAATAATCCAACAAATCAACATACTAATTTATTCAAATTATCAACATGCTCTTATCACTTATCTATTGACATATCAACATTCAAAATCAAAACATCCCAATACACAAATTTGTTTAATTTATTTTTATAATTTTCATTTTTCCCTTTTTTTTTTGTTTTATTGTCAAGAAACTAACCAAGCAAATAAGGAAGAGATACTTACCTCCATAGGGCATTGGACTAATGGCCAATTTAGGGGCAATTTAGCCAGTTATTGGTAAAAGACCAGCAACTTTGGACTGCCAAGAGGCTGTTCTACGAAATGGTCAAGCCAATTTCTAGAAAACTCGAGCTTTCCCCCTTTAATCTCACCAATTACTTCAACCCTGAGATGAACATACCAACAAAGAATACCCTCCCCTACTTTTTATTCAATTTCACCAATTTAACATGAAATCAAGCGAAACCAAAGCGTAGACTTTGCTTTATGATGAGAATAGAATGTTCTACTAACTCATCTCACATTGATTTACTCTATAGTGAGAAAAATCAAAAGAAAAGAGTATATGCTCTAAAATTAATCCTAGAGTGAGAAAGTGAGCAATACATTCAATTGTGATGCTTGCAATACTCTTGAGTGGTTTGAATGTGTAAAAGGAGTCTCAATTTATAATGCTAGGTCATAAGTAGTGCCTAAAAAAATCCAATTCAGTAGAAGATTTAATCTTAATCAAAAGAGCAAGTATGAGTGTACAATCCCGGTTCTTCCCATTTTTTGCCTAGTTTAGATACATTTTTACATAAAAATTAATGAAATAAAACTATATATAATCACTATAGGATATTCTTGTAATTTAAATTAGATATCTCATGGTATTTTTGGGGTATATGCCTAAATTTTACCAATTTAGACTCGAGTGCAAAATACCCATTTATGAATGTTGTCTAATCTTTTCTTTTTTTTACTTTGCAAAATTCCTTTTTTGAAAAACTAAAAAATGGACATATCTTAATAAAATAACTTGTGTCCAATCTATTTCTAATTTTTTTTCAAGATTCTAGGAAGCCAAGAACGCATTGAAATCGAGTTAATCAAACAAGAGAGACTCACCTAATTCAGCAAAGATCATAAGCTTAAGGTTTTATATTCATGAAGGAAAAAGGAAACAAGGAAAAGGGGTTGGTGGAGGCACATGCATAGCATGTGCTTGTGCCATGTGCCCCTATGTATACATGCAATGCACATGTGCATTCAAATAGCCTTACTCTTTTTTTTTTCTTTTAATTATTAGGTGTCACATGGCATAAGAAGAAGAAACCATGTAGAGACATGCATGCCTAACATGGTTACTAGTTAATAGCTACGTAGCACATGCGATATGCTGACGTAGCATGCTATACTAGCAACATTTTTCTTTTTAGTATTTTTTACTTTTTCATATTTTTCTATTTTTTTCCTATTTTTCAAAAATTTTATATTTTTCTTTTTTTTTTTGTATTTTTATATTCTTAGCCTTTTTCCAAAAATATAGGGATCCTAAAGATAGATTTAGGGAAAGCAAAAATAAAGTGTCTATAGTCACAAACCATCATCAAATCATATTTGAATCTCCTTAATTTTCTAATCAAACTTTTAGTACTAAAAATATTGTCTGGCTCTTAGATCATATAACCTATGAGCTTAATCAGCTTCACTATTCATTAAGTTCTTAAAATATATTGTTAAACATTTGAATATGACTATTTTTTTTATGTGGATCAAGGGGCTTGAGTAGAGGCCTTGTTTATGGTAGAAGGATAATTTTTATGTTCAAGTTCTTCAATACTTTGAGAACTTGATAGATCTTGTGTGTTTTCAGACATGGAGGAGATGGTTAGAATTTCATGTGGTTAGGCAACACTTTAATGCTTGATTAAATTTCTAGAATAAATTAAGGGGTATTGCAGCATATACATAGGATGCATGGATGGTAATAAGGGATTTGAATGAAGTGGTTAGTGATGATGGTGAGAAGAGTGGAGGAAACATACAACTACCCAAGTCAATAAGAGTCTTTAATGACACAATCTTTGACTACTGGTTATTAGACGTCGGTTACATTGGCCATAAATACACTTGGTTGAATTGTAGATCTACTGCAACTAGATGGTCGTTTGGTAAATCAAGATTAGCTACATCATTTTCTTAGCACACAAGTTACATACCTTATCTCTAATGCTTCTAACCATTATGTTTTGTCATTGGAGTTGAATAAAAGAGATAATGCTGGTATAAGGATCTTTAGAAATGAATCTAAATGGAGGCTTAAGGAAAGTTATTATGATGTTATTGAAAGATCTTGGAGATTCTATAGATAGCCCTCATATCTTCTTGGTGTTATGACAAAGTTGTAGCAATGCAAGAAGGAGATGTTACCCTAGTGCAAACATTAAATTGGATGTGATAAACAAAAAATTGAAGATTTGATAGACTTAGTTAGCTTTAGAATAGAGAGGCTAGGGATTTGGATTTGATAAAAGACAAAAAAGTCTTAAGTAAGAGTTAAATGAGTTACTTTGTTAAGAGGAGATATATTGGCAGTAGAGATCAAGAGATAATTGGCAGTAGAGATCAAGAGATAATTGGCTTCAAATGAGGGATAGAAATACCAATGGCCCCTTGAATTTATTGAATGGAATAGACGTTAATGGAATTTATATTCCTTAGGAATTGAATAAGGCCATTATGGCTATTATATTGTTCACTTGAAAAAAAAAAAGGCATACAAAAATAGAACCGTAAAACAACTAAAAGTTACCATTTTTCCCTCATCTGTACATTACTTCTTCAACCTTAGATCACTCACAATTCATAGACACAGGCATAAAATCATGACCATTTTGTCGTAATTTGTACACGATGTGCCAAGATATTTTTTATATATTCATGAATATTATTTATAAAAGGCAGGCGTTTATTATATTTATATACTTTTATGCTTATATACATGTTAAAATAAAGTCCCATAGATAATTAGAATATGTATGAAATTACAATAAAGGTGTATTATCATTGAGATTTCATGAAATCGTATTATGTAAAAGTAGTTATAGGTCGGATAAATATCTAGAGGGGACATATATATGTAGACCAATATGTAATACAACTAAGGTCATTCTTACTAGACTAAGAGAAAGACATCTATACAAGTGAGTGCCCAAAGTTAAGCAAGTACATTTGATACTACCCACTAATAGAGGACATCACATGTGTAATGTCAATGAGTATAAATAATCTCTAAACTTGAGACATTCATATATTCTATATATGGAATGTTGTGTTTTGATACCGTTAAACATAGCCTCTTTTTGAATTGTATGTAGTTATTGGATATAATATGAAATACACAGAGGATAGTGATGAGTCAACATAGAATTCATCACTCTCTTAAATTAGGGAGTCGATATCTAAGGCCACTTGGTTTAGATAACAATGACTTGTAAGTCCATAGCTACGGTAAGTATTATTGAGTCTATTTTATCTTAAAAACCAAGTAAAACGATTAAATATTGATGACATGATATACAATGGTTTAATCAAGATATCATTTAGTGAAGTGCTATAATTACATAGTAATCAATTTAGAGTGGTTTCTCATTCACAATTTTTCTATTACGTTGGATAACTGATAACTATTACTAGACGGTTACCTTGGTTTATATTTAAATAGATATTATTTTCATGTATAGCAACTTAGAAGATCACATACTATAACATGATTAATGGGAACAAAGTTTTGATAAGAAAATTTGTTAATATTTATTTTGAAGCTAGAATAAATTGATCCAAAATAACAAATTGAAAGCAATTTATCTTATTGCATATAATATATTTGCAATTAAATACCTTTTAAAGTTTATGTATTTTATTATTGCCTTTTCATATAAAAGTAGATCGAATTTATTAATTCTATATTTAATTACTATTGAAAATTTCATGACAATTAAAATGTTATGGAATTTATTAAGTTCATATTAATGTGCAATTGAAAAGTTCATAACAATTAAAAGGTCATCTACCATTAATTCCATGTTTAATTATTATACACTTAAAAGGTTGTGGCAATTGCAAAATTCATGGAATGAAAAATTCTCTTTCATTAATTTTAGTTAATGTTTAAAAAGAGACAAAGGTAGAGAAAGAGTTCTATCATGATTTTCTATTTAGAGAAACACCAAAAGAAAAGATAAAAGAGAGAGATACAGCATTTTACTTCCTAGTTTTACCTAATTTTAATCTCAATTATCTAGCAATATAAAGTATTAGAATTTGTTTTTGTTAATGTGTGTGTAGACACCACTAAAACGACTACGTTTGGAGTCTTTGTAGTGAGCACATTTTGAAAACAATAAATCGGATTTAGATTTCAATTGAACTCAATCTCCAAGAGGAGACAGTACTTCTTATTAGGGAAAATGTAATTTTATAATCATTTATTGACATATATATTTTATTGCATGTCACACATGGATTTAGGATAGGTTTTATGTAAAATTTTATTTCTACTATGTTCTTTCTAATTTATAAAACGTAACACATTTATCTCTCTCTCTCTCTCTCTCTCCATCCATACTTACAATTTTTACTTTATACCAAAAAAAAACATCGATAGAGAAAAAACACACAAAGTGCACTTTCAATTCTATAATAAATCAAAAGGAAGAAATGAAACACCTATACCCTAATTATGGATCCACATTAGAATAAAAAAAAAAAGAACAAAATCCTAAATTCCTAAATCTAATCTTGTGATATTTACCAAGAACATCACTAACGATTAAAGGGGTTAGTTGTCGATCTCTCAAACACTTTATTGGCTTTAGCTTCTTCATCGAGGACATCACTAATGATTTAGATGGGGTTAGTCATTACTCTTTGATACACTTCACCATCTTCAACTTCTTCATCATAGACATCACTAGCAATTCATAAGAAGTAAGTCTTCAGTCTTTCAAACACTTCATCACCTTCAACTTCTTCATCATAGACATCACTAGCAATTCATAAGAAGTAAGTCTTCAGTCTTTCAAACACTTCATCGCCTTCAACTTCTTCATTGGTTGGTGATGGTGAATATGGGTAAGGTAGTGCATTGTTGACTAGTATGAGTAGGTTGTATGATGTATTGGTGGAGGTGGTGGGTAATTTGCTTAGTTTATTAATAGTGGTGGTGAGTGGTGTTGCCCAATGGCTAAATGAACCTGCTTAAGATGTAAGCCACTCCAATATTCAAGTTTGAAGATAACTTGCCCTCATCCCCTATAAATATGGGATGAAGCCCCTAAATAAGGGGATTCTCTTTCTCTCTAAATACTCTCATGCCCTAATTAATTATCACTAAAGATTAAACAAATCACTTGTCTCGCAAATTGAAATTGAATCATAATTAATATAAAACTCAAGGCTTCTATCTTCAAAACATCAGTGCTTTACTAAATAAGCCGTATAAGCTATTAATGCATTGGCAATTAATGGATTTGCTATATTTGCTTACTAATTTTATCTTATTGCAAATCAATGAGAAATCAAAGTATGCTTCTAAAAAAAAAACAAAAACAAAAACTTAAAAAGGGGCTCTTCTAAATTTATTATGGTTAGAGTAGTTAAGGTGCACATAAGTGAAAAATTTGACAAAAAGGCCCACATTTGTACATACTATATTTTATATCTTATGTTGTTAAATTGTTGGCAAAAATGAAATTCTGCAAAAAGGTGCTTTAACTACTTTACCTTAAAAGAAAATCAATCATTGTATGTATTGATAAATTAATCTTATATAATTTTAGTTCATGAAAGACCTACATGATAATGACTCTAACAAGTTTTGTAATATTCTTACTCTACACAGATTTTCTTTGGAACTCTCAATGTTTATTGATCACAGTACAAAGCCCCCTAAGTTCACTTCAAGCAGCTTATTTCCTTATGAATAAATGATTTGGTTTGACCAAAAATTGAAAATCATTAGAGTATTATGACTTTTGGATCTATCAATAAATATTATTATTATGTTACATATAAATTTTATGCACAAAAATATTACATTAGACCTATGCTCCAAGTGTATTAGCATGTATATGTATTTCAACATGAATTGGGAGGTTGATTCAAAAATGAAAAAGAATTAAGAGTTGAGAGTCATTCAAACTAATGTTAATATTCATATATATATATATATATATATAGTTATTCACATTTTTTAGATTCAAATGTTGATAACTTTCTATAGTTTACTTTTTATTTTTCTTAGATCTATATTTATTTTTATAATAATTTAGTGCATTCTCTATAAAAGGTAAAAGAAAATAGTATATTATGATTGAGAAAACCCAATTCAATCTATAAGAACTAAGTTGAACTGGTTAGGTTAACTAGATCAAATTGAAACCATCGATAATAAGGATTAAAGAGGTGACCTAAAGGATTTATAGCTAGATTAGATCCAATTGGGTTGGACTAGGTAGGCCAATATGGATCTGATTGTACTTGAAAAAAACCAATGGTTATGCCTAGCACAAATATAAAGATGCTATAGGTTAATTGAAACATAAAAGAAATGAATGCAAGAAGTAAGGGCGAGCAAGTATATGATAGGTAAGGTATGAACCCCTACCCCTACCCATATCCTACTATATAAGTATAATTTCCTAAGTTTTTGTACTCATACCCTATTTTGTGGCACATAGGAAACACCCTATATCTTATACCCTGTAAAATGGTACTTAGAAAACACCTCGTATCATATACCTTATAGATTCTACAAGGTACAGTATATCGTGTGGAACCTACATCTTTTTTTGTTTATCTTCCTTTAAAATTTTGTATATCATAATTATAACTACATTATCACTAGACCTACCAATAATAACTTGTAAGGATCGCAATGCATTTTAAACTAAGACAATATAAAACTCCAATAGGCAAAATAGAAAATATTTCTGCAATTGGAAATGTTGAAACCTTTGGTTAAATCATGCTTAAATTATTTTTATCTTTTCTTTCCAAATTATCAAAATAAAATTTTCATCAGACCATTAGATTGTTATATGATGAATACAAAAACCATGTGCAATTTCTAATGTTGTTTATTAAATGATGTGAGGCACTAATGTTGTATTTAAGGCAATTATACCTAAATTTAGAACTTTTAGGAAAACTTATCCAATTAAGCTCAAAGTTTATGGTTAGGTTAGAAAAATTAGTAGAAGCGATCTAATAAAATTATATTTTAAAAATAATTTCATAAAACCCTAATTTTAGCCTTAAAAGTGTAATTAGTTGATATAGTATAAAATTCGTCAAAACCCCTAAATCCAAGCCTTAAAATACAACAAGGCCCTAGAGATAAATTATTTAAGCTATAAAAATGAATAATATTACTTAAAATAGTATGAGTATGTATATACACTTACGAATATACTTGATATATATAGTAAATAAATTTGTAAATTAACCCAAAAATCAATAAATGTATAAAATAATAATATACCAAAATTAGCCTTCGGTTACCTCTAATAAATGTAGCCTAACATCAAATAAATACAAGAAAAACTTATTAGCTACGTTTAATAAATGTAGCCTTGTAATGTAGCAAAAAATGTGTGGCAAAAAGTTCAACTACATTTCAAAATGCAAGCATGGCGAATGGTGGTAAACATAGCAAAACAAACATATTATTTGCCACATTTAGACATTTCCAAATAGTATAAGCCCTGCTACATTTAGACATAGTTAAAAGTTAAATACTTAAATATACACCTACAAGCTGCCATGTTTACACATGGCCGATAATGTAAGTTTTACTATGTTTATATATAGCTAAAAGTTAAATACATAAGTGATAGGAATCAATCCCCTCGACTGATCATAAGAAGCCGAGCTAGAGGACTTTAAGGACTCACACAGAAAATACTAGCTCTAAGCCATAGTTGAAACGGGGACTCCTGTCCTAATTCGACCTCCTACCGACTTGTCTCGTAAATCCTCACGTGTATCTAACATGCTCTTGCCCAACAGCGAACTAGTATGTCATATGTAACAAATTGTAAATCGAGTAAGATCGAATGGTGAGTCATATCCATTCGGTAGTTACTCGAGCTTTGCTAGTTTCTTTTCTGTTTCCTTTTCAGTTTGCTCGTTGTAGTGCTTCTCTGTATGTACGACCCCGAAGACACATCGGCTTCTTTGGTATTAGAGCATGATTCTGCAAGGGAGTGTGTAAAGTTGCAAGAAGATTTTGTTCACCTTACTGTTTGTGACTGCTGTATTCCTTCTATAACTAATGCAGTGTACTTATATGTTCGTAGGTGTGGTTTTATTATTACTCGGTCTTACTCTGTTTTTCATCACAAAAACAGAGCAAGTTTATTTCTATTTTGTTTAGTGACTATTGAGTATTAAGTTTGTTAGTAGTTTGTTAATCTGTTCAAAAAAGTATTACTCTACATTAGATTCAAGTGTTTAAGGAGTTATCAAAGATCAAGACAATGGTGCTCAACCTGGTCGTGGTTATAATAATAGTAACACCCCAGGGTCTATTGATGACAAACTTGATAACTCACAAACCATGTTGAGAGTTTAGTCACTGCAATGTAAGTCAATAGGTGATAACTCTAAGGTATTCGACAACACAACCTACAAGATGCTGCCCTTGAGAGACACTACGGCCAAGTCAATTGAACTAATCACCCAGTTTAACCCCCTCGAGCTGGAGGAGCTATTAGACGAAGATTAGAGTTAGAAGAGATTGCGAAAGATGATGAGAAGCTGGATGTTAAAGGGTTTGGTGAGGAAAAGGAAGTTGATTCTTACCAAACATAGGGATGAGGATGTCGAGTCCCTTAAGGATTAGATAATATCAAGGATCAAATTTCGCCCTTCGGTGGAAATAGAGATGCCAATGAATACTTAAAGTGGGAAGAGAAGATCGAGAAGGTGTTTAACTATTATGAGTATATGGATATTATCAAGGTCCAACTCGTTAATGTGGTAAAAAAATCTGAACGCAGCATAAGCAAGGGATGGAAGACGAGGTGTCAAAACTTGGGACAAGATGAAAAGGTAGTTGAGGGGTAGATTTGTACGCGAAACGTACCTACAAGATATGTTTTCCAAGTTGTAGGAACTTCGCCAAGGAAGCCGATTTATCGATGACTATGTCAAAGAATTCTAGATGCTTATGATCAGAGCCGATGTGAAAGAACCAAAGGCTCGTACAGTATCAAGGTTCATTTATGGGCTCAAGTATGAGATTCACAATATCGTAAAAGTATAGAGGTTTTACACCTTAGAAGAGGCGATCAAGATTGTGCAGAGGTTGAAAAGCAGAGGAGAAATGTTTTGAGCTATCCTGGACAAACATTCTCTCGAGTTCCCCTATCACATCAATGTATTCAAGTCGAACCAAAGGAGCCATGCAGAGCCAAGGAAAGGAATGACTGACCTGATGAACGCCGAGCAGACCAACATAACAATCATGCTAACCTAAAGCTAGGCCGACCCCGAGAACCTATGAGAAAGGCTAGCCATCCAGATGGAAGACCAACGAGGTGAAGTTTTTAAATGTTTAGGCTTCAGGCACATGGCTACTAAGTGTCCGAACCGACATGTCATGGTGCTCTAAGAGGATATAGTGGATAACACTAACAAGAGTGAGCCCGAAGAAGAAGATGTTGGGAAGCCTGAAGTTGCAAAGGAGGAGGAGACCTGTATTGAGTTCCCTACTAAACTTTAAAGAGAACCAAAGAAAGAATTTATTCTATACCAAGTGTACCATCAGAGGCCAATTGTGCACGATCATAGTGGACGGAGGAAGTTATACAAATGTTGTTGCACAATCCCTTATGTAGAGGTTAGGTCTGCCAACTTAAAATCCCTGACCTTATAAACTGCATTGGCTTCATGATAAAGGTACTTTACATATGATTAAACAAGTAACCATACCATTTAGTACTAGAAATGTATACAAGGATGAAGTGGTATGTGATGTCGTCCCCATGGGAGCTTCACACTTGCTACTTAAACGACCTTAGTTATTCGACCGATGTGTTACACACTATAGATATAAGAACACCTATGCCTTTACTAAAGATGGAAGGAAGATAGTGTTGCAAAGCTTAACCCCATCCAAGTATATGAAACTCATAATCAGCTCACCCGAGCTAGTAAGAAAAAGGCCCTAATGATGAGCCGTAGGGAGCTCTGTTCTATTAAGAAGACTAATGAACCGATATTCTTGTTGGTTAGACAATTAATGGAGTTAAGGGAATTGCAAGAAGTCCTAGCAGAAATCCAACACTTGCTAAATGAGTTTTCTGACTTGTTTCCAGAAGAACTGCTTAGAGGACTGCCACTAGTCCGAAGCATAAAGCACTATATTAATTTACAACCAGGTGCCACCCTACCTAACCGACCTGCATATAAGATGAACCTTGAGTAGGCTACCGAGTTGAAAAGGTAAGTAGATGAACTCATTGAATGAAGATATGTGAAGGAGAGTATGAGCCCTTGTGCTGTACCAGCTCTACTCTTTCCAAAAAATGATGGTTCATGGCATATGTACATCGATAGCCAAGCAATGAATAAAATTACTGTCAAGTACAGATACCCAATACCGAGGCTCGATAAAATATTGGATGAGCTTTAAGGTGGAAGGATATTGTCAAAGATAGATCTATGGAGTGGCTACCATTAAATTCACATGAAGCTGGACAATGAATGGAAGACTGCTTTTAAAACTAGCATGGACTCTACGAATGGTTGGTTATGCCATTTAGACTTACTAATGCACCGAACACATTCATGAGGATAATGAACCATGTGCTACACCCTCTACTTAAACAATGTATGGTCATGTACTTTGATGACATATTAGTATACAACGCCGACCTGAATGACTATGTTCAACATCTTCATAAAGTATTTGACATTTTGCGAGTTGAAAAGTTATATGGGAATATATAGTGTACATTCTACCAAAGTGAGGTGATTTTTACAAGGTTGGTTTGTGGTATTAAGGGAAAGAATCCGAGCAGATGAGGAGAAGATCTAAGCTGTTTTGGAATGGCCAACGCTAAAGAATGTCACTGAAGTCCAAAGTTTCCATAGCCTAGCTTCTTTCAACAGGCAATTTATTAAGGACTTTAGTACAATAGCTACCCCATTGATCGAATTAAACAAAGTTTTAAAGAAATCAAGGAAAAACTCACCTCGACACCTGTCCTGTCGTTACCAGATTTTTGCAAGCCCTTTGAATTAGAATGTGATGCATTGAGAATCGAAATTGGTGCTATCCTAATGCAAGAACGATAGCCTGTTACTTACCATAGTGAGAAACTGAGTAGCCCAACCCTTAATTATTCTATGTATGAGAAGGAGTTGTACTCCCTTTTTTGAGCCCTTAACATTTGGCAACACTACCTACTACCATGAGAGTTTGTTATTAACACTGACCACGAATCATTAAAAAATTTTAAGAATTAAAACAAGCTTTCAAAAAAACAAGCTAAACAGTTAGAGTTCATGAAAGGTTTCTCATACGTCATTCGACACAAGAAGAGAAGCGTAAATGTGGTCACCAATACTCTGTCATGACGACAGACCTTATTAACCACTTTGCAAACAAAACTATTGAGATTCTCACTCATCACTGAGTAGTATGCTAATGACCATTACTTTAGTTCCATTGTTGAACAGTATCGCAAAGGACTAGTTGTAGGGGAATATTAGGATAGCTATCTATTCAAAGACCATAGGCTATGTATTCCAAACTGCTCTACATGTGAACTATTGATCCAAGAAGCTCACAATAGTGGACTTTCAGGCTACTTTAAGGAGGTCAAAATAGCCAACTTGTTGAAAGAGAAGTTTTACTAGCCATATCTGACTAAGGATGTCCATAAGGTAGTTAGTTGTTGTGAAATGTGTAAGCATACTAAGGGGATGAGAGAACCCTATGGAGAATACATGCCTCTACCAATGCCTACCTTACCATGGGCCGACCTTAGTATGAAATTTGTCTTAGGATTACCTTAAATACCCAGAGGAAAAGATTCTATATTTGTTGTAGTTGACCACTTCAATAAGATAGCATACTTCATTCCATGCCATCGAACTAACAATGCCTTATATATTACCAATTTGTTTTTGTAAGAGATTGTCCAATTATATAGAGTACTAAAGACTATTGTCTCAGATCAGTACATAAAATTTTTTAGTTATTTCTAGAAGACTCTTTAGAGGAAACTTAGGATTAAACTAGTGTTTAGCTCCAATAGCCATCCTCAAACTGCTGGCCAGACTAAAGTGGTGAACAAGATATTAGGCAATCTACTCAGAGTTATCATAAGGAAAAACCTAAGGGATTGGGATCGGTGCCTACCGGTTATAGAGTTCGTATACAACCCAACTTTCTATAGCACCACTGAGAAGACCCCATTCGAGGTAGTTTATGGCCTCAACCCTACCATTCCCCTAGATATGATTAGCATCCCAACAGTTACTAAAGAAAGTCAATTCAAAGTAAACTAAGCCCAAGCATTGCATGAGCTATACCAGTCTGTCACGAGGAAGATCAGTAAGTTCAATCAGAGACAACAAGAGATCGGCGATTGGGGCTACCAAACTATTTCATTCCAACTAGGAGACTTAGTATAGATTCACTTCAGTTGAGAGCGATTTTCGCACTTAGAACAAAGCAAACTATGTCCTTGAGCTAACGATCCATTCAAGGTCATAAAGAAGATCAACTGCAATTCTTACCAGATCAAGTTACCTAACGACTATAGTGTCTCTTCTACCTTCAATGTATCCGATCTAATTCCCCATCAGCTAATAAAAGAAGACCCTATGAGCGCCCTAGAAGAACGAGTAGAAACTGCTTCAAATTTAAGGACAAATCTTCTTAACCCCTAGGCATATGATAAGAATCAACCCCCTTAACCGATCATAAGAAACCAAGCTAGGACTTCAAGGGCTCACATAAAAATACTAGCTCTAAGCCATAGCCAAGACGGGGACTTCTATCTTAATCTGATGTCCTACCAACCTATCTCGCAGATCCTCACTTGTGTCCAACATACTCTTGCCTAACAGTGAAATCCTAATCTAGAAGATAGCCCAAAACTAGTCAAGCTAAGTTACCGACTTAACCTACTGGTGTCTGACTTCAAGACAATTGACCTTTTTGCTAAGATGATTAGCTTTCGACCTAATCTAGATCAAGTCGTACCCTAATTGTAGCGTATTCCTACTTCCGCTTATGTTATATCATATCCCTAATGTCTAGCTACCAAGCGACATGTGTTTTCTCGTACAATATTTTAGAATGATTCTTCTTTTTTTCATACTGAATATTTTTTGTCTCTTTAACCCCTTTTAGTATGTCTTATGTAACCCAATGTAGAATACCCTTTTGTCTTTTCACACATGTAAAGCAACCCTAGTGAACGGGTATATAAACCCCTACTTTCCTTGTATGCATGAATTCAACTTCTATTACAAAGTTATTCATTTTGAGTAACCTTAATATTCTTGTTACTTCTCAACTCTTATCTATTCCCTTTAGCAAGAAGTAATGACAAGTGACTCTTCAATTCGGACTAGTATGTCATATCTGGTGAATTATAGGTCGAATAGGATCGAGTGGTAAGTCATATCTATTCGGTAACTGCCCCGGCTTCTTTTCTATTTCCTTTTTAGTTCATTTGTTATGGTGCTTCTCCATGTGTATGACTCTAGAGACGCATCAATAAGTGTATACATAATTAGCCATGTTTAAACATGACTGATAGTATATGTTCAACTATGTTTACACATGGCAAAAAGGATTCCTACTATGGGTCCTATGATTACCATATGTAAACATGGCCAAATTTACACTACAAGTCCCATGTAAACATAGCATGTGCTATTTAGTACGTCTTATTTATGATTTGCTACGTTTATCAGTGGTATGTAGTATAGGTTTAGCTACATTTACACATAGCAAAAGGTAACAAATACATTTCCCCATATGATTTGCTATGTTTAAGTATAGCTAAAACTAAGTTATGAATCACGTATAAACGTGACAAAGTATGTTAAAACCATGATGGATCACCTATTATTTGTCAAGATTATTATCACTTACACTTGTTATTTTAATCACACCTTTTTAACCTATAACTTACAAATGTCATTTTTACCTCATTTATTTAATCATAAGGACATCTAAATCACACATGTTTAACCTATGATTTTCACATGTTACATCAATCATAAGATTAAATACTCTATAAATTTATCTTGTTTTACCATAAGTGACATTTCAACTGTAAATACTAACAATTGATAAAAAGTCCTTGAAATTTCATTAAATACCAACATTATATTTTTACATAATCATGATAATATATCCATATTGTAAATAAAATAAATGTCCAAATATAAATTTAAAAGCTATTCAAAATTCATTACATATAATCTTAAAAATCAAATCAATGGTTCTCTATAAATCTATTTATATCCTTAATTTTCCTTATCTCTTTGTACATCATCATCTTTTTTGCTATTGCATGTATTTAGAGGTCCTATTACATTATACGTAGAGCTATGAGTAACAAAAAAAAATAATTATATTCTAAAAACAGACAAAAAAATAAAAGAATCGTTTTAATAACTTACTTGAATTAGTACGAAAATTTGTGATAAGTTGCTGGACAAGTTGAATAAGCTAAGATAGTTTATATCAAGTAAATGACTTGAAAAAAGCTACCAACTAGAGGACAAAAAACTTATGGAAAATTTGCACATTTTTACTCGTTCTATCTTATGTTTGTTTTCAATTGTAAAAGAAAATACAAAAAAGCAGGCATACTATAGGAAAAAAAAAAGGTAAACTTCAATTTTTGGTCAAAATAAATAGCAAATGGCAAGCTTAGTTAGATAAATTTCAACTTTTACATTATTAAACACACTTACAAGCCTTTATCTTCTATCATTCAACAAGAAATAAATGCACCCTTAACCAAACATAAACATGCACACTTAGAACATCACTCACATACCTTACTGCATGGTACACACATTCCCACATAGTAACACATTTGATTACACAGTCATATACATGAAATAATAAATACAAAACACACTAGCTACAACACATGATGCATCACACAAACCACTTAGTCCATATTATATATGCAGTTAATTAAAACAAAAAACATTCATAGGTTTATAATCATTAAGAAAGAGAAACCCACAAATTATAGTGATAGTTAATTAAAAATGTTTAAAGTTTGAGTGGTATTTATGTAGGCTGGCTTGACTTGGTGCAGAAGATGTATTCTGAAATAAGTTTCCCAAAAGTGGAGTTGATTCTAATATGATAATCTATCATCGGACATTGCCATCTACTAATACGTCCTCATACTGCTCTATACTACCAATTTGAATAATTGCTCTAAATTAAAATATCAATACTAATCTTAGTTGTAATAGACATTAAAATGATATTTTTTTTTTTTCATGAATCAAAAGCACCTAAGTACATTATAAACATTGAATATTAAGGAAACAATAAAAGAGGTGCTAGTATCCTTCAATATGAACAAATAACACTTTAGAAAAGCTTATATTAAAAACTTATGACATTTAAAGTCGAGCATAATTAAGGATGAAAATTTTGATCTATAACTTCTACTAAATCCAATTTAGCAACAAAAGTTGAAAATCCACTAAACAAAAATTAAAAATTTACATTATAGAATAGGAAAACACATTAAAATAACTAAGACCTATATTTGAAATGAAACATTGACATTAAAATTAAACTCTTTTCATGTTTTCCAAGAACAAAGCAAACTTTATACTGTCCACATCTAAGAACTCAAAATGCAAGTACTAAGTGAAGTTTTTAATTTTTTTTTTTCTCGTAAGGCTATTTTATTATTCCTTTCTTAAACCCAAAAATTCTATATTTAATCATTGCTTTAAGGTTAAGATATAACTATCCATGAATAAAAAGCAAAAAGGTGGATTATTCATAAGGTAGTGAGTAAAATAGTTAATTATCAAATAACATCGAATTTTTCTTAATATATTTTAAGCATGAAAGCAAAGGAACATGGGATTTGCAGATTTCCACAAACATTAGAAGATGAAGAGTGTATTGGTGACTAATAAGTGAGTGAATAATATTGCTAATATAAGAGTTTGAGTTTTGACAATTAAATTTTTCATGCAAGGAATCAACATAAAAAACAGTCACCAATGATACAAAAACAAGTTTGATCTGTGTCTTGAGTAAGTATTTACTCCTTATCAAAATTCTAATAACTATATAACCCCTTTAAGTATTTTAAATTTTTATCACATGTGAAAATGGGATTTATTTTTTTTTTAATTTATAGTGCAAGATCATTATGAACAGTCACAAATTAACATAAAGGCATGATAGCCATGTTATTTAAGAATATATTTTTGAATGCTTGGCAAAGAATGGAAATTACAAAGTTACAAAAGTAAGAATGTAGTCTTAAGATTTGTACAGTTAAGGCTTATTTGAAATATGAATTTTCAAAATCGCCTAAACAAAATGATTTTTACTAAAAATTTGGTCCTTACTTAAATTAAAGCTAAACATATGTACCTAAGAAAAAAACACACAATTGTAATAAAAACCCACAATAAATAAACTTGATTTCATAAACATATACAATTTTATTGAAAGTAAAGTAAGAACCAATAGTTCCACGAAATCACACGTAATTGCAACAAAGAAAGAAAGAGAAAGAAAGTACCTACTGGTGATGGGCGGTGAAAAGCAAGATAATCTAGTGGTGTCTATCAATGGGTGGTATAGCAACTAACATCAATTATTCTATTTTATATTAAAACGCCTTATTACAAAGGTGTATGTATGTATGTGTGAGAGAGAGAGAGAGGGGGAAGGAGGGAGGGAAGGGGGTTATACCTCACAATAGGTGGCTTCTGATTACTCTAACTAAAGTGTGAAGAGGTAGTGGCTAGGAGAGTGATAGAGAGATAGGGCTCCAAAGTAAAGCATGAGTTTGAGAGAAGGAGAGAGAGGGGTAGATAGGTTAATAAGATATTGCAACTTAACTTTAAATCTAAGGTTTAAATCTAAGGTTTTTCTTCCCCTTCCAGAATCTTATGTTACATTTGATGTATATCCAAAATGGAATGATTTGGAATGGAATCAAGAAAGAAATTACCAATCAATTCTTGTGTTTGAAAACATCAACGAAATCACCAATTTCATTCCATAATTATCTTTGGTTTTACTATATTCAAAACGGAATGGAATAAGCATATGGTAGTGTTTGACCAAAATACCCTCAATTTGTAGATTTGTGTACATGTATATGTTATGATATATATATATGTATACACACATATATAATTATAGATGATATATAAAACTTTATATTATACATAAACTATATTACTATTACAATTATACAACTTACATTTGTATATTTATGCCTAATATATATTTATATGTTACAATATAATTATATATATATAGAATATTACATATAAAATATAAAATCTATACACATAACAATATTGTTATAACATATAACTAATATTTATAAATTTATATGTAAACATTTGTAAATTTATATATAACTTATATTTATATATATTACAATATAGTTATATATGTATATATAGAACTATATGTTATATATAATTGATATTACTATTATAAAATATGTAAATAAAATTTATATATTTATAACTAATATTTACTTATATTTTATAATATAGTTATATATATAGAACTATATATTTATATAAGACGTATGATCTATATACATATGTTATGTATACATATAAAACTTATATATATATAACATTTATATATCTAATACATATATTTTTATATACAATATATATGCTTTAAAAAATTATATATATGATAACATTTAGAAGGTAAAGTTTTTTCTGGTTGCAAATTGCAATGATGATTGTAATGATGGTAACTTTTTCTGGTTATAGTGATGGTAGCTTTTCCTGATTACTTCTCTATGGTTTGTTTTTATACTCTTTTTTTTTTCTCTCCATGCTATTTATACATTAAATAGGGTTATTTATGTTATTGCTTATGTACTAAGGTAAAATGGAATCATGATTCTACCTTCTTAAAAGTGAAATCGCATTCTACCTTAAAGCAGGAATCATCGATTTCAAATAATCATGATTCCAACTTCTTAAAATGCATCTAAACATGAGGAAGGGAATCGAACCTAGAATTGCGATTTCACTCCAAGTCCATTCCTATATACCAAACACAACATTAGGGGTTAAATGACAAGTAATAAGAGAATAAAATTTTAAGATTTGATTTTATGCCATCATAGATCAAATTATTGATTATTTATTTCATTTTTTATTTGATTAAATTATGTTATTTATTAACTATTATGAGATGTTTTTATTTGAATGAAGAGAAAAGTATGAAATTATCTTTCATAAAAAAAATATTATTCTAAAACCATTAAATTAAATTGTAAAATTTCAAATTAAGCATATATCTTCTTTTTTATATAATTTATGGCTCTAAGTACCTTTTTCTATTAGAAGTTATATGTTAAAAGTGAATTTTGGAACTGAAAATATATCTTAGTATACATTCTTTTACAAATTAAAAATAAGAAGCGCTCATTTATAATAGTGAAACGTTATATTGTGATGTGTGCATTGAAATTATGTACATATATATAGCATATCAAGTTAATAAATTTAAAATAAGGAGAATGGGATCATAAGATTAAAATAATAGTAGGTAGCTAGATGCCTTACATAACTTTAAGAGAGGAAATGTGCGGATATGTTTTATTTGTATCTTCTCAAACTCAAACCATCCTTTTCTCAATGTATTTGAGATTTATTTTAACTAATTAAAGATTCATAATATGTGCAGTTTTCAATTTAAAAAATATACAATTATAAATAATAACTTTAGTTGGTTTTAACATATTAGTAATGTAACTATTGATTTTATTTGACCATTAACAATTTTTCAACATATATAAATATGAAAAGGTATAACCTATAAAAATTAAAATTGTAAATTGTTAAAAGGTAATAAAAAAAATTTTAGCTTCCAAAATTATATGTTATAATAAGTAATAGTTTTCTAACGTGCATATTTATATCTATGGACTATCATTAAAAATATTAAATATCTAATGACAATTTCTCAATAGGCACTATTTTTTAAAAGGTTGAATAGAAAAGGTATAATAACACAACAAAGAAGGAGTATCATTAAAAATTTTTAAATTTGTGAAAGATTACCATTTAAAAAAATAAACATTTATAAAGGAGTACCGTTAAAAATTAGACATCTAATAGCACTTTCTCAATGTGTATTACTTTTTAAAAGGTTAAATCGAAAAGGTACAACAGCGGAATAAAAGCATATCATAAAAAAAAAAATAAATAAACATCTAATGACAATTTTCCAATGGTACTATTATTTAAAGGTTAAATTAAAGGATTTTTTTACAGTACCATCCATATGTTTTATGAGATCGCTCAAGGCTTCCATCCCACTTTTGATTTAATATTCATTAAATTTGTATCAGTGTATTTTCAACAATTTAGATCCAATGAACATTAAATTAAAAGTGTGATGGAGAGATGAACCAGCTCCACTAACATAATGGATAAGACCGTAAAAGCTCTTTAAAAAAAAAAAAGTTATGATACAAAAGTTTTTTAAACAATACATTACGAGTAGACAATAAACCTGTGTTGCAGTTGTAAAAATTTTATATTAAAATAGCCAATAAATAGCCAATAAACGTGATAGGAATGTAGAAAACTAAAAAAATATAAAATAATTATAAAATTAATAGTTAAATTTTACTACCACCTTTTATAAGTAACAGATTTTAGCAAAAATATAAAAACTTTCATAGTTGCTATTTTAAGTGTTTAAATTTAAATAATTAATTATTTAATAAAATCATATAAGCATATTTTTATTTTGGGTCAATTATGTTACAACAATAGGAAGGTGGTATTTAAACTTGGTTTATCCCAATAAGAAGCTATAATTGATGCCATAAGCCATAATGGTGTAAGCAAATCATATAAGTAATATTTATAAATAACAAAATTATTTGGTAATTTTATTTATATGATAGTTGCTAATAATAAATGTTTTCACATGACCACATCTTCCATTTTGGACTCCACATCTTTTAATCATAATTATATTCCTAAATCTATTAAAGAGGAATTAAACCATATGTTATAATAATCCAATTTAATGATATTCAATGATAATCTGGAAACATTTTTAATAGGAAACTTAATTTATTATTTCTTTTTCATATAATGGTAAATTAGTAGTTTTCGAAAGTGCAAAATAAGAAACCTCTATAATAAGAAACTTAATATGTTCTTTCCTTTTCTTTCTCATATAATATTACTCTTTAACATATGCTCTAAAGTCAATTTTTGGTGAAATTGGGAATAATCATATGATATAGTTTTTGCTAACCACAAAAGGAATCTCTAATATTGCTTAAACCAAAGGATCTTAAAAGGTGCATTGTAGCATTCTCTAGACATATTATGTGTTCAAAGCACTTGTTTCTACATCTTGAAATTTTATGCCTTAAAAAAAAAGGTCAAAGATAACAAGTAGCTTTGGATTAGTAACCATAAAAGTATATTAAAGGATTTTTTGCGTTAAATTAATAAGTTAAATAAAAAACAAAAACATCAAAAGGCATTACCCTAAAGCTTAAATAAAATAGATAATAAATGTTATACTATAAATAAGTAAATATAATATATTTCATATTTAACTGCAAAAGTTTCCAATAATATATTTTGCATTGTTTAGTAAACATGACTAAACAATACCAAAATTGGCTATGTTTGCAAAATCTGCAAACATCACTCAAGGCCAAAATTCTTATAGTGATGAGCGATAAATTCATAAAATTAAAAAGAAAATATACCTTAAATATTAATAACATGAGTAAAATATAATTACATGAATATAATTACTCATTATGAGCACCAAGTATATAGGATATATATATATACATGTATATTAGAAAAATCACTAAATAATAATAATATATACTTAAAATATCAAAATTTTACCAAATATATACCTAAACTTATCTAAAAATGAACGGGTAACTTAGATTCACCTAGAACTACATCATGGCAACTCTAGCAATAGGAGAAGATGAATCAAAAGTAAGAATATTAGAAAATTGCCAACTCCTACTTACTTTTTTTTTTCAATTATTAATTAAATAAAATTATATAACTCTTAAGGAAAAATCCAACTTTCCTACCACAATATATAAAAGGAATTTAAACATCATTTTAGACACTTTAGAAACTTAAAACAATCTAAGAAAGTTTGGAGAAAAATTCATAGGAAAATAAGAAAAAATTTGAAAAAAAAAAAAAACAAACACTAACCTCATGTGGCTCCTAAGCCAAAACGTAACTTACTATGAAACCCCACTGGACTTTAGTAGAGCCACTAGTGCCTAAGCTATCTAACATGCCCTCATCAGCCATCGATGGCCAGAGCTTTGATAAATAAGTTGCTTCAATTTCCATACTATTTTTCAAGTATTTTCTAAAAATAGTAAATTAATTAGGAAAAATCTAGAAAAACTTATTCCTAAGTTATTTTTAGGATGCTTGTAATTTTATTTTTGTAAAATTATGATTATTTTATGTACTTCTCTAAGAAACATTACAATTCATTCAAATTTTGAAATTAAAAAATAAATATATTAAATAATTTTTTTTTTAGTTAAAATTTTTTTGGTAGAATCTCTATTACATCTAGTTTAATTCTATGTAGCCCGGTTTTGATTTCATACATATTTAATATTTATTGTTTTTTTTTATCCTAAACTGGCTAAAATTGGAATTTTCTAAGATAAATTGGTTTTAATAGAAATAATTGATGAAAATGATATATGATGACTTCTAGACACTTTTAGTAATGTCAAGACAATTTGGAAATTATTTTGTGTGAAAATGATATTATTAGATTAATTAATCCTAATTTAAGAGCTAAAATATAATTTTACATATATGGGCAATAAATTCAACATCATGAAACAAGTTATTAGTTGAATTTCATATATTTTTTTGAGTTTACAATAATTTTCATGGATTTATTTAGTAATCCTAACTATTTATTATAAATTTTCCTAATTAAATGACTTAATTTACTAACTAGAACATGTTTTTAACAATATTAAGCTAAAATATGTTAACTATTTGAGTAAATTATAATTACCTTTATTTTGGTCAAACCTAATTATACATTATATTTGTTATATTTCATAACATTATATGGCTCGAATTAGGAATATATATATATATATATATATACTAAGGATAGAAAATATGTGTTTTATTATATTTTATTTGAAAATTTAATAAAAATATATCATATTTAAATAATATAATATGAATGCAATATTATTTGTTACATAAAATATATATGTATATTAGGATTTAAAATATCCTTTAGAAGTTTTCTTTTTTTTTTCCTAAATAAAACATGTATTACGTATCATCGAGCTCATACGAACCCAATGATATTAATTCTACTAAAATTGGAAAATTCTAGGTACCGAAATAGATATTTCTATAATATTACAAAAATGTCCATACTACAATTATTTTTCCACAATTGAAACATAATTTGACCTATTAAAGATATGTTTTGATACAATTGAAACGATATACTATAAGAATAGGGTAACTATGTATATCTTTTAATATTGGTTAAATTAATATAGCTTATATAATAAAACTGTAATAATTAAATGCATGTATAAATATATCGTATCCATATTTCATAATATATAAATAAGATACTTTAAGTATATATATATATGTATAAATATAACTTTATTAGAATAATTACCTAAATAATATTTCAATTAAGCCATCTAATAATATGTAGAGGTAGATAAAACTCTAACATTTTCGTAAATATTACAAAAACTAAATTTAGATTTTAGTATATATAGGATTTTCAAGTAAATAGAACGTTGATGATATGAACTTACTGGATTGAACATCTATACAAGTTGGGATTGTGGCTTTACCATTGATTGAAATAATATATGAAAGTACTTGGAAGCTTAAGAGTGTATTATTCATAGATATAACTTAGTTTTCTGTTCTCATATTATGTGTGTGATTGAAAATCTGTTCTATGACTGGAGTTTAACTCTTTATTGTTACTTACTTGATTGTACATTGATGGTTAGTTTGAACTTGTTTTGTCACCCTTAAATGGAAATAATAGAAATCTGACTGTTAACTTAACTAGTTATGCATAAAAACCTAATAAGGGAACAATCAAGTGTGTTAAACTAAATACTAACCCCCTTCGATGAAGATAACAACAATGGTCTTTTCTTATCCTTAGTCGAACTAAGTGATAAAAGAAAAGATCACAACAAAATTAAGAGTCGTAGTTCAAAGGTAGTATAAGGAGAGTTGGGGTGGTGGGGTTTTATATTACATAAGCTCAAGTTTGGTATGATTTAAGTCAAATTGAAACTCTTCAATCCTAGTTAGAGCAAATATAATTTCTTTAACCTTACAATAGTTTAGGAAACATTGTGCGACATATCATATGATTAATGGACTGCATTGATTTTGATCAAATTAATAACTTTTCTTGTGTTTATATTGCAATCTTTAGTTTTCGTCTCACTTACTGAGCTAATTATACTTACATCCCTATAGATTCTGTTATAAGTACTAACTAGAAGTAAATATGCAGTGTTACAACCAACCATAGGTTAGTTCACAAGAGGTTAGGAGTAAAGAAAAGTATGAAGATCACTGAAACCTAATTACTTTTGGAGTTAGGTTTTCAGAAAACTAACTAACTACCTTAGGTAGCCACTAGTTTTCTAATAAAAATCTATATATATATATATGTGTGTATGTGTGTGTGTGTCAAAATCTATGAGCTTTTGAAACTTTTCTTTATACAATATAAAATTGTGATGTAAATAAAATTATGTAAATATGAGTTATGTACTAAAGGTATGTATTAGAGGTTTTCTTGTGTTTATTTTGAAGGAAATACCATAGGTTTTGCTTATAACAGGTACCCTATTAGACTCTTTAGGTTGGTTAAGTCGTATTCATTTTATGTAGACTATATCTACAATAGTAGCTATGAATTTAACTTCTATCTTAGATTAGTTTATATAGTGATATTATTACAACTCTACCATTCGAGGTTGGAGAAATGATAAATTAATATATGAGATATTTTTAAGACCTTCCTGAACTAGAGTTAGTAAAAAAAGGAAAGAGGAGGAAAAAAATAAAAGATAATAAAAGAAGAGAGAAGGTTTTATTAAAACTTAAAAGAAGAAGAAGAAGAAGAAGAAGAAGAAAAAGAAGAGGAAAAGTAGGTAAAGAGAGGGACTAGATAATAAATATAAGTAGCATACAGTTTTAAGGTTTTATTATAAGTAAATTTTTTATTATTTTTTTGTTCAAAAACTAAAAAGCAATTGTATTAATTTTTTTATTTATTAATATTATTTAGTTATTATTACAAGATAAGTCTAGTACCACATAACCTTTATTCTATATACTTTAAAGTACATGTCCCAGAGTGGGATAAGATATTCTGACTTTATGCCCATACTAGGAGTAAGATTTGAAAAATTATTATTTAAAACTTATATTATAACCCTCACCACCCACCAAGAACGTAGCTAGTGAAGTAGGTCCAAATACATAACATGTATAATAAAGTTGCCTACTTATCTCTAATACGAAGATGCATAAACTTACTAACTATGCTTTAAGGCATCATATAAAAGGTAAAGATAGTTAGAACCTTCAATCATGCAATCAAGGCAACTAGAGGAGAGTATAAGTAAGGGATTTATCATCTAAACTTTTTTTTTCCTAATTTTTTTTTTTAAATTTATCAATTAAAGGTCAAATAATTTAATTTATTGAAATGCCTTATGATATTATTATAAAATCACCTCTTTTATTATGATTTAAATCATTGATTACTCATTATAGTATTTAAAAAGTTAAATTTATGAGAACTTAAAAAAGGCATATTTAGAGGTTCTTTCCTATGAATAAAAATCAACTTTGAATCAATTAGTATACAAAAATTGACAAATTGTAAATATATATTCTTTTTATAATTTCCATACCAAAAATTTATGTCTTATTGGGGGTATAATGAAACCAAACTTAAAAATTGCATAAAATATTCGGATGCAATAAAATTTGTTTTACTTGTGATTAGAAAATTGTAATCAGCCATATTGGTTCATACGTATAAAAATGTGTATATTCCTGGCTTTTACAATCACAAGTTATTGTCTTCTATGTGGACCGACACAAAGTTTTACTCCATATATTAGCTTCATGAACAAAATTAATTGTTAAAATACTTTTGAAATTCCTTCCAACAGCTTTATCACAACCTCTTGTGGGATGTTAAGATATGTTATTATTATTGACTTACAAATGGATTTACCATCATTATTATCATACGTGTACAATTTTCAGACATTTCAATCTGATAAGTAAACCGACTAAATCATGTGGTTGAAATCCTTGTTTACAATACAGACCACGTCTTTTGACTTTGACTTTGACTAGACAGTACCTGATGGCTAGTACGTTGTTTTGTGACGATGTTTTCATCTCACGCCACCTTTCGATTTCGAACTCTAAAATCTTCGTTCAAAACATCATTCTCCTCTCAACTGACAATCGCAACATGGTCTGTAAAATCTTCCAGATCATGTACCATTTCTCAGACTCTGACTCTGAGGCGTTTCACCAACACAGGGAGTTCTTATCACGAAATCCTTGTGTGCAACCATCTAAGGAACAAAAACCCAGATGAAGCTCGTCGAGTTTTCGATAAAATCCGATACCGAGATGTCCGTTTGTACACAAAGATGATCAATGGCTATGTCCAAAGTCACAGACTCAATGATGCATTGAAGCTGTTCGACGAAATGGATGTTAGAGACACCGTATGTTGGAACTCCATGATTAAGGGTTGTTTGGACTGTGGCGACATGAAGATGGCGGATTTGCTGTTTAATGAAATTCCTGAACGGACTTTGGTTTCTTGGACGACGATGATTGATGGTTCTTTTCGTTTCGGGGCAGTTGGTGTGGCGGAAAGGCTGTTTAAAGAGATGCCTGTGAAAGACATGGCTGCATGGAATGTCATGATTCATGGATATTGTTGTAATGGCAGAGTAGAAGATGCTATGGATTTATTTAAGCAGAATCATCCTAGGAATGTTGTGTCTTGGACTTCCATGATTGGAGGACTTGACCAGAATGGAAAGAGTAAAGAAGCTTTGGTCTTGCTTCGAGAAATGATTTGTTCTGGCGTTGTTCCCAATTCAAGCACTTTGGTTTGTGCATTGAGCGCTTGCGTGAACTACTCTGACTTTTCCCTCGGTTTGCAGATTCATAGCCGCACTGTTAAGTCAGGGTTATGCCATGATGAGTTCATTCGCGCATCTCTTGTATCATTCTACGCAAACTTGTTACATATGGCTAAAGCTTGTAAAGTTTTCAGTGAAGTGCAAAGCAAAAACGTTGTAATACATACCAGCCTTCTCACTGGTTTTGCTGTGAACGGCAAACATGAATATGCGCTTAAAGCGTTTGAAGATATGATCAGGATGGGTGTCCTTCCGAATGAATCTTCTTTCACAAGCACTTTAAATTCATGTTGTGCCTTGGAATCTATTGATACGGGTAAGGAGGTCCATGCTGTTGCTATCAAGTTGAAGCTGGGAAATGATGTCTTTACTGGCAATTCTCTTATTGTGATGTACACAAGATGTGGGATGGTGGATGATGCGATATCTGTATTTGGGAAGCTGGGTGAGAAGAACATAGTCACTTGGAATGCAACTCTTGCTGGCTGTGCACAAAATGGCCGAGGCAAGTGGGCCTTGAGCCTCTTCAACAAGATGCTACGTGAAGGGATAGAATCAGATGAGATAACACACATGGGATTGCTTTCAGCATGTAATCATACTGGGATGTTACAGAAGGGAAAAGGGTTGTTTAAGTATTTTACCAGCCAGATATCACCTGTTAAAGTGAAGCAGGAGCACTATGCATGCATGGTGGATCTGCTCGGACGATGGGGAAAGCTTGATGATGCAGAGGACCTTGTGAGAAACATGCCTATGGAGCCAAATGCTGTAGTGTGGCTAGCATTGCTTAGTGCAGGCAGGATGCATTCTAATATAGATGTAGCTGAAAGGGCTGCAACATGTGTCCTCAAAATAGATCCAAATTGTAGTGCTGCTTATGTTTTATTATCTAATGCATATGCTTCTCGTAATAAGTGGCCCGATGTTGCTAGACTAAGAGTAATTATGAAGGAAAGAGGAGTTGTCAAGCAGCGAGGTTGCAGTTGGCTCACTCTGAAGGGACAGCGCCATACATTTCTTTCTGGAGATAAGTCTCACCCTTTAAGTGAGAAAATATACCAGAAGCTGGAGTGGTTGAGGCAAAAGCTGAAGGAGCTGGGCTACGTCCCCGACAAAAAGTTTGATCTACATGATGTTGAAGATGAGCAGAAAGAAGAATCATTGTTTTGTCACAGCGAGAGACTTGCTATTGCATTTGGGTTGATCAGTACAGTGGAGGGCAGCACTATGACCGTAATGAAAAACCTTCGCATATGTGGAGACTGCCATTTGGCCATCAAGCTTATAGCAAAAGTCGTGGAACGTGAAATTGTTGTTCGAGATTCTAGCCGCTTTCATCACTTTAGGGATGGATTCTGCTCTTGCTGTGATTATTGGTAGTAGCTTTCTAGCATTTGATTCTGCAGCTTAAACTTAATCGAATGTACCGACACAAATCGTGGTTCGTTGAACAGGGAGCATCGATGAACAAAGTCAAACTGCTAGCTTGTCCAGTTTAATCAGATCTTGCTTGTGTATTCATGTATTTACTTGATGCAATGAGCAGTAAGGAGTAAAGTACCTTGAAGAAAGGCATTATTTTGCTTTTGTGCTCTTGTTTCTACAAGGTGATAGGTTAGACTTGGTGCAACTTAAGATTTGTGGAGAATCATGGTTCAGTTTGCTGTTAGCATCCATGGTTGCAGCTTTAATAGCAGGGAATTTATATATAGACAGAAGCAGCCTCTGTTCAAAGGTGCAGATGCAGGGTAAGAATGCTTACAAATTGCGTCCTCCTTTCCCTACCCTATCCTAGTTAGGGAGCATTTAGTGAAGGGGTTTTTTTTTTTATTTTTATTTTTTTCCTGTGTAATAAGGTCTTCGTTCTTTAAGGGTAGAGAATTAGCAACACAATTTTTATGCCAAAAAATTAAATAAATTGTGAAATATAAGTTATGGAATAATTGAAAGAAATAATAAAAAGATGGGAAGAAAACATGTAGAAACACGCATGGAATTGAAGGATGTACTGTTTTTCTTTTCCTCCTCCTCCTCCTCCTCCTTTCTTTTTGAGTTCATGATACTCCATGGCCGCGGGACGGGGGCAAGAGGAAATTGTTATCCAACTAAAAACAACTAAGGGAACTCTGAGTATAAGCATGTGTAGAGATACACAGCATAATTGGAAATAGTGCGGAGTCGATCGAGCCCTTCTGGTTTTGTTAATATATATACCAAAGGAAAATGCTCGATGGAAGGCAGTCTCCTAATATGTTTTAGCAAGAGATTGCCTTATCGGTAAGCGTCACATTCAAGGTGGTGCATTCTTGCTTTGTTTTTTTAGTATTATTATTATTATTATTAAAGAAATTTGGATGACATCAGATTTTATAAATTTAATGATAGACAGGGTTATAAAAATAGATAATACCCTATGTACAAAAGCAAGATACGCACCAAAATAAAAGTAACGTTTTGTTGTAAAGATTAGATTGAATAAAGAAAACTAGATAAGACAAATACAAAAAGGACTCCACAGTACAAATTTATTGTACTATGTTTTATTTATACAATATTGGATATAAAATTTTATATTATTCTTTACTTGGTATACATAAATATTAGATTCGTTATTCTATTTTAAGATTTATAATCTCAATATTGTTTAATGTATATTTAAATTATATTTTTATATTATTTGAAATGCAATTTAAACGGATTATTCAATTCATGTAATTAAATAAATTATATATATAAAGTTGTAGATTTGTTAATTATTAAAAAATTAATTATTTATATAAATAAATAATTTCTTGTAATATTTAATAAAAATAATATTAATTAACTCAATATTACAACATAAAGGGATATTTTTAATAATGTAAAATATTTTTTTTCCAATGAATTTTATTTTTATATTATAGTGTAGTAAAATAAAATCTAAATCTTTTGCCTAGCCTATCATACCAATATTTTGTCTAGTCACTAAATAAAGTTATAAATCAAATATATACAAATTTTTTTTTTGTTCAATTTAATATCATAAAAATTGCATAACCAAACATTACCTTAAGAATGAATCGATGGATATCTTGACAGCATAAGCAAGGTGGCTCTAATGTTTTGACCTAGTAAATTAGAAATTCTTATTAACTATATAAGATCCTAGGAGAAGCAATTTCCAATATCTCCATATCATTCCTTTGCAAAGCATCGGCTCTTTTGACCACCACTACCCCTGCCCACAATAGCAACTCCTTTAAAACCCAAAACAAATAACACTAGCTCAACACCTGTAACAGCTCCACAAACATAAAGCGGCAACCACACACGCTCTATAGTAGCTCCAATAATGACTCATCATTGCCAAAACTCTTTACAAAGATGGTATGCTAAATGGGCTCAAACCTCAGGATGGCTCAAAGTATAAATTATAATCAAGAGGGTAAGCTAAACTCACATACAATTTTACAGATATGACTCTATGTACACCTCACATGAACCTTGTAATCTAACTTACATTGATGCATGGTCGAACTATGAGGGTTTATAGTAAGGTGAATGGATCCTCTAGAGATAGCTATCAAAGAAGGGTGAATGTAGATTTTAGGTAGGAAAAATGCAAAAGGAAAAAGGTTTCATAAGCTACTTGTGAATATGACTCATTACTCAAGCACTCATAAACTTATACCCCATCGTATTTGACTTATTGGTTCGAAATGGAGCGTTACTTGTCGGAAAAACCTTGCTTAAAGGTCGCTATGAGTTATAAGGGTAAGGTTCTCAATGAAGGAGAAAGAAACTTAGGAAATTTCATGAACTAAAAATGGGAAGATTCTGATTATAACAAATGTTATCAAAGGGTATTTATACCCAAAAACTATTAGGGTTACATAACATTCAAAATTACTAAAAAGAGTAAAAACGCTATATAAATATTATTACAAAAGTAAAAGGACAAATTCGCAATCCTTTTAAAAAGAGAATATTCTTTGTTAGGCAGTATGAGTTAGATATGTATCAACACAAGAGTGGTTGGTAGATTCGCTATGTAACTAATTGGGATGTGTGGAGATAAGGTCAGCAGCTTCTAAGGTCTTGGTCAGCTCATGGTATTTCTTTAGAGATAGCTTGGAGGTATCCTTTCCATAAACATACACTTGCAAAAGATAAAGATCCTTGGTGAAATTCGGAGAGAGAGATCGACTTACTTTAAGTAGCTTGGCATCATTTAGGTATTTCTCGATAAGAATGCAAGTCGGTTGGTAGCTCAATAGTAGTGTAAAATCAACTTGGTAAAGGAGATCAGCTTCATTTGGAGTTAGGTAGTAAGCCATGTTAACTAGACCCTTAGCTAAGGAATGTATGATTAGTCCTGAAGGCTGATTCCTATCATTTCCTTCAAGTTATTGAGGATTTAGGATAAAATACTTGAAGTTCTCCATTAGAATTTCTTCTTCTACTATATAGGGACTTGAGTCAAAAATGTTGAAAATATCAAAAACCCCATACCTTTTGAGAAGTTTAAGCCTGTAAGCGTTGTTATTAATCTTTTGTAGTACTTAAAAGGGTCCCTGAATTGGAGTTGATCATTTGTTCTTTCTTTTGTTTAAGAACCTCTCATTACTCAAATGTACCATACTAGGTCTTTTGGTTAGAATAGATTCTCCTAACGTGCTTAGCTTTTCTATGCAAGTCTCTTGGTAGTTTGGGTTTATTGTTTTCTAACTCGGTAATAGATCTACTGCAAGTCTTGAGCTCAATTTTCTACATCTAGATCATTGTGTTCAACTTAAGGTCTTGCTATCTAGCCAAGACATAGCTTTGGATTAAAACCATAGATAACCTCGAATAGAGTCGTGCTAGTCATTCTATAAATGAATGTTTTATAAGCAAACTTAATAATAGGTAGGCGATTATTCTAATCGACTTAGTTTTTCCTTACTATAGCTCAAAGGAGAGAATCCAATATGCAATTGACAACCTTTGTCTATCCATCTATTTATAGATGGCATGATGTGCTAAATAACAATTTTGTCCTTAGTTAGCATAGTAAGGTTTTCGAGAAATAACTCAAGAACTTTGGATCTCTATCAGACACTATACTCAAAACTCCATGCAATTTCATGATCTCCTACAAACATAGAAAAGAAATAGGTAAAGCATTGTTAATTTTATTGTAAGACATAGAATGTGTCATCTTGCTGAACTTATCAACCACAACAATCAAAGAATCTATCCTACGTGTGGTTTTCAGCAAACCAATAATGAAATCCATGCTCGAGTCAGTCCATGGTTTGGTTAGTATCAGCAATGGAATAACATTTCCTTGCTTAGCCTAACTCATAGCATCTTTATAAGTCGAACATCTCTCAACATCTCAATATACATCTCTCAACATCCTTAGCTAATAAAATATCAATTTCAACATCTCATAAGTCTTTCTCTCTCTAAAGTGGCTAGCTAAGCCTCTATTATAGGCTTCTTAGAATAGCAACTCGCAAATTGAATAACTTGGCACATAAAGTTTTCTAGTTCAGAAATGGTAGTCATCATCTACGAAATATTCATCCAATGTTCCACCCCTTCCTTACATTGGACATAGATTAAGCCAAAGAACTAGTCCTTGGGGTATTGTTCCATAATATTGGAGAATCCCATCAACTCCATCTATAGGTCTAACAGTAGCACATGCCATCTAGATAAGGCGTCTACAATTGCATTCATCTTATCCTTCTTATACTTGATCATGAACGAGAATCCTTATAAGAATTCTTCCTACTTTATATGTCACTTCAACAACTTTGATTGACTCTTTAAGTACCTCAAAGTTTAATGGTCGAAATAAACAACAAATTCCTTTAGCAGTAGATAATGTTGCTAGGTTTAAACAAGCGCATATAGTTCTTTCTCGTAAACAAAATAGTTCAGAGTTGATCCCTTAAGCTGTTCATTAAAGTAAGCAATAGTTCAATAGTCTTACATGAGTATTAGTCCAATTCCTATGCCTAAAGCATCATACTCCGAGTTAAAATGAGGTTAGCCTCTTCTCCAGCTCAATAGAACTCTTTTCTTCCTTTTCTTTTCAACAAAAGTCAATGTTCTTCTTTGTAAGTTCAATAAGAGGTATAGCTACTAAACTAAAATTTTGAATGAACATTCAATAAAAAGAAGTTCGACTACGAAAGCTTTTAACTTCAACACATGAGGTCGAGGTAAGCCATTCCATAATGGCTCAAACCTTCTCCTCATTAACTCTAAGGCCTCTACCACTAACTACATACCTTAAAATGATAGCCTTGCTTTGGTGGAAACAATACTTCTTTAAATTGGCAAACAGTGCTCAACTTAGTACACTTCAAAGATAGCTAAGAGATGTTTTACATTGCTAAGTAAGTCGGGACTATATACAAGATGCCATCAAAATAAATCACAACAGACTTTCCTATCTGGTTCTTACTACATGGTTCATTAGCCTCATAAACGTGCTTAGGGCATTAGACAACCCAAATGGCATGACAAGCCACTCGTGCAATCTATGTCTTGTTTGAAGGCTATCTTCTACTCGTTGCCTTCTTGCATTTAGATTTAATGATATCTTGACTTCAAATTAATCTTAGAAAATACACTTGTACCATGCAATTTGTTTAACATATCATTTAGTTTAGGGATTGAGTACTTGTACTTGATTGCGATCTTATTAACAGGTCGACTTCCATACACATTCTCCAACTTTCATCCTTTTTGGGGACCAATAGTACGGGCAAAGCACATAGACTCATGCTTTTTCAAACATACCCTCTTTCAATGAGTTCATTCACTTATTTTTGCAATTTGATAGCTCGCTAAGGGTTCATATGATAAGCTAGTTGGTTTAGTAACATAGCTCTTGGCTACAGATCAATTCCATGCTTAATTGCACGTTTTAGAGGTAATCCCCTTAGCTACTCATTCAAAATAGGTTGGCAAACTCTCTTAACAATTCCTCAACCTCTTTAAACAGGTTGGCTTATCTCTAAATTTCTAGTAACCTGTGTATCACCAAGTAGGTAGATTCATCACTCTTCACAACTTCTTTTGGCTCAAATCAGCTTATTATTAAGACTTTCTTGGTTTTTCAATTTAGTTTAGACTACATACTGCTAACTTAACTTGGCATCATTGGAAAGAGTGTAATAGGTCGACCATCTTTCTCAAATGTATAGGTATTGCTATACCCCTATCAAACCACGAAGGTCAGCCAAATAGAATATGTAGAGCATACATTGGCAATGCACCGTACAATATCTCATCCTTATAACTCCCAATGGTAATTGTTAACAATACTGGCTTCATAACTTCTAATGATCCCTTCTTATTCAACCAGTATATTTTGTACAATTTAAGATATGTATAGGTCAACAAATTTAATTGCTTAACCATTGTCATGGATACAACATTCATTCAACTTCTACTATCTAATAATTAAGGCATAAAGTTGGTCATTTACCTTACAAGTAATATGGAATAAATTTTTGCACTATTCTTCTTGTTGATCATATTCTACACTAAAAGCTCGACAGATAACTAATGTAAGCTGTTCCCTTCCTTTAGATAAATGTGATCTCTTATAACTTCTACCTTTATTGTGCCTTCCTTTTTTTCCTAACTTCATTAGCCTCTTCATCCATACTATACCCTATAAAGGTCAAGACATCACCCTTAATGGTTATAGTTTGTTGATTTAAACATTAGCCAACTATGTATCCAAAGCCTTTGCATTTGATTGTTTTTCTTCTGGAGATTTGCCCCTTTTCAAATTCCTTCTCTTTCCCTCCATGCTGTCTCCTTACTCCTTTTGTATACAATAATTAACCTTCTTTTTTGCTTAGTATTGAGCCTATATGCTTCTTATTGCTTCTATGGATAGGTTGGATAGATAGAATAGGCAAAGAACTATTAGCTTAATAATGTCTATTCCTCCTTAGCCTCTCAATGCATTAGGAAACCTTAATTGTCTCTTCAAGGGTGTGAAATGATTGTACTTCGACAATATCTCTTAGTTTATACTTCAGACCAGTGACAAACCTTGAAATGGTTCGAGCTTCAAGGTCTTCTACCTCATGCCTAATCATTAACATATGAAGTTCCTGTACATATTCATCAATAGATCAATTACTCTGCTTTAGTTCTTGCAATTTCGCAAAGGTATCCTAATAATGTGATTCAAGAATGAATACGTTCTACATGACTCTCTTCATTTCTTCTCATGTTCTTACACCTGATCTTCCTTTCATCAAGTGCAGTTTCTTCCACTATATGAAAGCATATCCAGTAAATTCTAGGGTGATAAGTCTAACTTTAGCATCCTTGGTGTAATTATAGCATTCAAACAATTTATCTACCTACTCTTCCCAATCCAAATACTCATTAGCATTGCTACTTCTTTAGAAGCTCAGATTTCGGATTTTCATGTTATTAATGCCTTAGGGAGCTTAGATAACACGTTTTTCTTCATAATATTACTCATCAAGCTCCTCATTAGCTTTATTTACATCATCTAAGTTAATTCTTCGATGAGCTTGATGATCAACTCTTCTTTGGGGATGTCGAACAGGATAATACACTAAATTAGGTCGGATTTCATAACGACCAGCTCAAGGCGCTCTTCCCTACCATTCTTTGACCTCATAGAATTCTTCTCATCTCTTTCTTCTTATACCACTTCCATTCTATGATTAATCCTTTGTTCAACTCCTCTAACTCGAGCATTCCAAGCTGAGTAAACTTCCCTTCTATACTAAGCACCAACATTATCTTGGTTTAGTCTATAATCAACTTGAATCTCATCTAAGATAATTTCATCAACTTAACCATTAGTTTGGCGAACTCCTTCAGCATGCTCTATAGCCTTTCTCGCATGCATCACATTTAACATGTTTTCTAACAACTCAATAAGGCAGTCCATTTGCTCATCATTGGATCTAGGTGTCTACTCGACATGATGGCCTCGTTTAGGGACATCAATTTTATTATCCCTTATCATAGTGTTTATACTTGGGTTTTTCATTCCTTCAACTTCAATAGCCACTAAATTACTACAACAATAAGAAAAAAAAAAAAAAAACCCTCACAACACTACTTTCAGAACTCAATAGCCACTAGACACATCAAAACAGAATAATTATCACTCATAGGCTTCAACAACTATTCCATTAGAAACACTAATGCCACCACAAAAAATACATAAGTAGCCATACTATCACAAAGAACTTAGCTCACCCAACCACTACCCTATCTTATGGGTTGAAAACACAGTATGACCAAGCTTATACTAACATACCCAAACGCGACTAACAAAACAACTAGACTTCAATTACCACAATGACACTAATCAATATACACAACACTACTCAATCTCTCGACCTTACTTAGAACCTCAAGCTCTAATACTAAGATGATAAGGAAAACACTAACACACAACACGTATCTCAAAAGAGGGCTTACTGTGATGAAAATGGGTCCTTTAAAGATGGCTACCGAAGAAAGGAGGATATTGGTTAAGTGGGAAAAAAGAGCAAAAAAAAAAAAAAAGATTAAGCCTTGTAAGCTACTTGTGGATATGACTCGCCACTCAAGCACTTACAAACCTATACCTTACTAGATGAAACTCATCGGTCTTAGATAGAGGGTTGCTTATTAGCATAACCTTGCTCAAGGGTTGCTATGAGTTATAAGGGTAGGGTTCTCAACAAAGGAGAAAGAGACTCAAGAAATTTTACTAACTAAAAATGGGAAGATTTTTATCACAACAAATGTTATCAAAGGGTATTTATACTCTAAAATTACTTACATAACATTCAAAATTACTAAGAAGGGTAAAAAAACTACACAAATATTATTACAAAAGTAGAAGGACAAATCTATTATCCTTCTAGAAAATAGAATATTCTTTATCAGGCAATACGAGTTCGACCCGCATCAACATGGGAGTAGTTGGTGGATTTGTTGTGTAACTAAATGGGACATGTGGAGATAAGGTTGGCAACTTTTGAGGTCTTGGTCAACTTAAGGTACTTCTTTAGAGATAGTTTGGAGGTATCTTTTCCACTAACATGCACTTGCAAAAAAGAGAGATTCTTGGAACAAGTCAAAGAGAGAGATCAGCTTACTTCAAGTAGTTTGGCATCATTTAGGCTTTGTTCCATAATAAGGCAAGTCAATTGGTAGCTTGGTAGCAGTGTGAGATTAGCTTAGTAAGGGAGGTTGGCTTCGTTTGAAGGTAGGTAGCATTTGAGAATTTGTTAGGCTATGCTAGCAAAACCCTTAGCTCGGGAACATATAGTTGGCCTTAAAGGCCTATTCTTATAATAAACTCCCTAAGAGGCAAGCAAAGTGGGTGGAATTCTTGGAAAGTTTTACCTTTGTAATCAAGTACAAGCATAATAAGGCAAATATGGTAGTCAACACTCTATTAAGGAGTTATACCTTCCTTTCTGACCTACAAACAAGACTATTAGGGTTTGGGAGCATTAAGGATCAATACTTCCAAAATCCTTACTTCAACTCAATCTATACCATTGAATGGAACGATGGGTAATAGGTGACAACTTTATTGAGGAGGGATATCTATTCAAAGGCGATAAACTCTCAGTACCGGCCTATTTGGTGAGAGAAGCCTAGGGTAGAGAACTCTCTAGACACTTTTAAGAAAAGAGGACTATTAAGTTGTTGAATACTCAATACTTCTGCCCTAAAGTGCAAAGGGATGTTCATTGTGTTGCAGAAAGGTGAGCAACCTATAAAGGGGCTAAGAGCTAAGTTGAGCAAGGAAGAACTATGCCTCTACCTGTCTCGATCCGACCTTAGGTTAAATTAAGTGTAGACTTCATCTACGACCTACTTAGAACAACCTTAGGTAAGGACTTTACCATAATTATCATGGAAAGATTCAAGAAGATGGCACATTTGGTGCCTTACTCCTAAACTAACAATGCTTCCACTATTTCCTTTCTCTTTTTGTAGGAAGTCATCAGGTTAAGTAGTGTACCAAGGAGCATAGTGTTCAATAAAGACTGAAAGTTTCTAAGCTACTTTTAGAAGACTCTCTAATGCCAGTTAGGGACTAAGTTATTCATTAGACATTATGCCATCCCCAGACTAACAACTAAACAAAAGTCGTCAACTATACTTTAGGATCCTTGCTCTGAGCTACTATGGAAAGAAACCTTATTGACTAAGATGTGTGTTTTCCCATGTTCAAAGTTGCCTACAATCAGTCCATTCATAATGTCATAGGAAAAACATCATTAGAAGTAGTATATGGACTAAAGCCCGAACTACTCCTTAATCACACATTTATACCTATACCCAACTAAGAAGACCCAAACCTTGAGCCTAGAGACCAAGCTCAAGCCCTTGATAAATGTATATATTTATCTCTACTTAATTAATGCACATTTATACATTTCGTGGTGTTTTTATTGTAAATTTTGCTTAGAAATCATGAAAAATACAAATTTTCTAGTAAATTACATGAATATTGAGAAAAAGGATAAAAAAAAATCTTATTTAAGTGGCTATCTTGAAGACTCATGTCCCCTCCTTGATTATGTGCCTTTCAATGGCCATTTGGCCCTACTTAAAAAAAAAAAAAAAAAGCCACTTATGAGCTAGTTATTTGTTCCTTATTTGCATCATTACAACTTGCAATGTCACTTGCTACAATAATTGTTTGGGATATAAATGATCTTTTCATTACTTATGAATAAAAAGAGTAAGACCTTTGATCTTTGCTAGTTTTGGTGTGCTTTGATGTGGACAGTGACATTTTATTTGCCAAATAGACATGTCTTGGTTAATTATAGCTTTGAATGGTTTAGGGAGCTTAAGGACCTATTAATTGCATGTAATTGACCTTTATTTCCTAAATATGACTTTTGCAAGCTGCCAAACTGAGTTTTGAGCTACTTGATCAACTAGGCTTTTGTGCTAATGGATGTTTAGAAGAGAAGCAAACTTTGTGGTTTTAAGACTCCAACTGATGGACATGTTCAAGAGCTGAGCACATGGAAGGAAGGCCATTAATGAGGCATTTGATATTCAATTTATCAGATCATGAAGCTGAAGATCATGAGTTCAATTAAGGAACAAGGGCAGCCTATTAGTTGAAGCGCATTTGCTAAGTGTATTGCATAAATGTGACGGCTCATTTGGACCTAAAACAACAAACATGGGCAGACATATTGAAGCTCCATTCATTTCCATTAGCAGCAGCTAGAACTATCTGAGTTAAAGTGGAAAGCTCGGGAGAAAGAAATGGAATTCAATCTTCCACTTGAACCCAAAGAGCTCACTCAATCAACAACTGCAACAGCTTCTTAAATGGTGCTCCAAATAACAGAGCAACCAACCGACAGCAGCTTACAATGGCACTCTAAACTCCCCACAAATCATATGAGGAGGCTTTGTGCTGTCACCTCTTATCGAGCAGCTCGCTACACTACATGCATAAGCCTCAAATAACAGAGCATCAGCAACCAAGTAAAGCACAACCGTAATAGGACATAGGAACTCATTTAAAGAAAAGAAGATGGGGGACAGCAGTTGCTCGGTGTTGGTGTTAACAGATGTTTATTCAACTTCCAAGATAGCTCATGTCCGCACTCCGCTGAGACGCTCACATCCTAAACTAAGTGCCTAGCTCATTTGGAAGACAACACAGCAGCTGAATTGAGCTCCAAGCACCAACCATCAATTGAAAAGAATGGGCTCCAGTTACAGTAGCTTGCCGACATGAGCAAACTGAGCTGCTGAATTTTATAGCAGCTGCATTTGACCAGGCCGTGGGCTTCAATCCATGCAGCTCCAGTCATTTCCACCGGGCGAGCAATGCAGCAGCTAGACAAGCAGGTTGCAGCTGTACTCCAAACGTGAGCAGCCCCTGCAGCAACTTCACATCAAATCGAACCAAGTCAGCATCAACTCCAAACATGATGAAATGCAGCACGTTTGAGTAGCAGCTGTGAGCAAATCCGAGCCAACCATTTGATGGATCCATGCGCACCAAGCAAGACATGGACAACAATCAATCCATCCGAGTTGCAACTGACAAACAAATTATTCAATCACGAGCAGCAGTTTATTTATTTAATTTTTCTTGGTTTTATCTTACAATTCCTTGAGGAAAGCAAATTGTTCTTATTTCAAATTTCACATCAGCTTATTACTCTCTTTGGTTTGTTTGACAGCAGATATATGGGCATTAACGTAAGTTTAAAACTAGCAAAGCCAATAAAGAGTAGCTGGCTGAGACAGACTTGTACCTAAGCAGTAGCTGACGTGAACTGCTCTTCAGCAGCTGTTCGAGCTCCTTTTCCAAACCGCATCCCATGTCAGTTTTTCTCCAAGCAGTTGACAAGTCCTTCTTCTCAAACCAAGTACTCTGGGTTCCATCAAAGCATAACAGCTTCTGAACTTCACTCCACATGATGGCTGAAATGAACTACAGAAGAGCACACAAGCTACTGTGTAACTGCTGATTTAAACTCAACCGCAGCTGAATTGGGCTACTCCACCGACCAACAGCAGCTACGTCCCAACTTCGGCAGCTCTCACGAACCGAGAACAAGCAAACAACAACTTCTAGAGCTCGTAACAGCAGCATGGTGCAATTCCAAGTGCAGCAGGCCGTGAGTTTTAATCAACAGTTCCTAGCATCGTGACAGCAGCATCAGAATATTTTTTCTATAAAAAGAAACTGCAGTAGACCCGAGCTCCATGCGACAGCAGCAAGTTAACACTCGACCGAACACTCAAGTGTTAACCATCCGTGAAGTAAAATGGCAGAGCTTCATTAAAAAGGTAGCTGACCGTGACTTCAAAAATTGGACCAACGTCAACAGCAGAGCAGCTTGCAACCGACTCATTTCAGAGATATTTAACCATACGTGAGCTTATTTTCATTATGGTAAAGAAAAGGAAAAAAATAATAAATATTTCAGCCCATTGTGATATTGATTTTGCTTACACGTAGAGGCCCATGTTAGGGAATCATTCGTCCATTTCTAAATCAAAGGACAACTGAAGCAACTCTCAATGTTAATGAATCTAATTTGTTGGGTGTGTGTCACATGCATCAGCAAAGAAGCTGATATGGGGGCAGCTGACGAGAGGGACGAGAGGAAAGGAGAAAAGGGTAGCTGAAGAATAGTCAAATAGAGCAGAGCAAAGAAGAGTGGTCGTAGATAGAAGCTTAGTTTTTTTTTTTTTTTAGGCCATATACAATAGCATAGTGGAATAGAGTTTCCAAGGAGAAACTTTACTTTCTTATTTAATTTTACAATATTTTCTTTAATTTCAGGACACTAAATCTCTTTGTTCTAATACACTAGAGAACATTATAAGTTTTGAGATAATTTAAGATACGCTGATTTAACATTGAAAGATGGAATCAAAAATACTGGCAAATTTGATAATAAGTGTTTTTTATCCTTTTATAATTTTATTTATCTTGTATCTTGATATATTCATATTATAAAATGGGATTGAGTTTATACATGTTGAGTTTTGCTTTGATGAATTCAATGATTTGATATGCTTTATGTATTGTTTCGATATTTATATTGATTATTTGAGTATTTCATCGTCTATCTAGTTATAGTTCAATAAGGTTATAGGATATTCGTGTGTATTTCGATAATTTATGATGAACGTAACTTGAATTAATTAAAGAGCTTGTCATAGGTAGTTTTAATTAAATTTATGAACTCACACACTTAATGTAATTGAAAATATGATTCGAGTCATGAGTGCATGCTTAAACTATATTTCTAACTAGAATAATGACTTCAATATAAGCGAATCACTATTTACCCGATAATTATAAGTAAATTGCATTAGCGAGATGATTTATGTTATAATTGGAATTCCGTTGCTTCAAAAGATAGGTAAGTTCTAGTGAGTTTGGTTAAGTTCTATTTAATCGATTTCAAATACTGTATCAAGGTATTGCATTTATTCAAATGAGAATAGATTTGCAAACCCTAAATTAATTTTCACATCTCCTTGACCCAGGACCCTTATAGTGTAGATAGGGCATTCAAGTTAGTGTTCATTTTGTTAATTAGTTTACTTTATTTCAATTCAATTGTTGAGAGCTTAGCTTATCTTATGGAAAAACTCAATTAGTTGAATACTTAGCATCTAACTCCCTATAAAATAAGACATTGATTCACTATTTAAACTATTTCCACAACCTAATTCACTTGTTGGTTCTCACTCACATCAAGTTAACCCTCCATAAGATGTACCAAAAGGTGATTGAGCAGTTGGACCGAGCTACAAAGAAGTTAGAACAAAGAAAACAAGAGAGGAGGAGCAACCAATTTCAACCTAGTGACCTAGTTAGGTTGCACTTGAGCTAAGATAGATTCCTAAAGAAAAGAAAGAACAAATTTTCTACCTAAGTTGAATGAATATTCATGATACTTCAAATGATCAATGACAAAGCATACTAACTAGAGCCAGTAGTGGATTATGGAGTGCCTAATGAATTTAACATTGCCAACTTAAGTCTATACTAGCTAAAAGGAGATAAATAACAAGAAGACCCTTCACATTTGATCCCAAACCCTAACTAACCCAGATGGAATGATAGGAAGCAACTGATCGAACCCTCACTTGACCTGAGCTAGTGGGTTAAAGAGTATGACTCATCAAATTCTCATCCTTCATCCTACCCCTAAAGAATCCAACCTACTGTTCAAGTTCAAGTGTCCATACTTCCCTTAGTGCCTTAAAACTTATACTACGTCAGAGATTGATGAACTGACCAAGCGTTGACTTAGTGTCAACCCAGACAGTACCACTAAGAGCTCAATAGACATGGCTTTAAGCTCAACCAACCTGATCTCGATTTAACGCCAATAAGTGCCAACCTATTTTTTAGTTGCTAAATTATTCTAGACAACAAACCAAGGGAAGTGACAACCAACTTTAGCTCAATGTCAAACTCTTCGAAGCTTTCGCCTCGATTGCATTTAATTTGTACTCTGATTAATCTGCTAGAAGGACTCCCATCCACATAGAGGAAGACACTTATCCTCTAACAATTGTACTCATATGGAAAGACCTAGAATATGCCTTATTGTATATTACAGTTTTTCCCTTCTCATGCATTTTCTTCTTAATATATTTTCTAATTTAGGTAAATGTCCTTTCTTGTTAATCACCTTAGTTTGTTAGTTGTCCTAAATGTTCAAGTATAAATACCTTTATAAATTGTAGTGGCAACAGCTTAATCATCATTTATAGAATATTCACAAGCATTTCCCTTTATAATTGTTCTCGTTACCTTAGCAAGGTCATTTATACTCAAGCTCTTACCAATCCCTTTTAGAATCGAGCAGCTCTAGGTATCACTTTGTGTATTATGTCAAAGTAATGATTAGGTTGTATAATATTTTAATTATGCATCATATCCAATTAAATAACTCATGAATTTACTAAAACCCTCACAATAGCCTCATGCTATTTTCATCCCTTCGATATGTTTGAACTTACTCTAATATTGCTACTCTTGTCGATTCTTGACGCAACATATCACTGCATCCATTTTATGTTTCGTGCATTGCAATTGAAGCGTTTTATGCGAGGTAAGTTTGGAACATTTGCCATACTTCCTTTTGAGGATGGTCTCGTCTTTGAATCCAAGAGCTTATACGACCATAAATTAGTCAAAAGAAGACTTATAGCAAATACAACGTCCGAATTAAGTGGAAGAACCAAAAAAAAAAAAAGCCATAATGTGACATCAAGGGTTTTGGAAGAGGGGGAAGATGATGTGCAGTCATTGGTGAAGTTAGGGTTTCTTAAATATAAGAAGAAAAGAAGTGTCGAGAATTTTGGAGTCCTAAGCACGTATTCTATTAGCTAATGTGTAGTGCTCAGGCCATATTTTATTAGCTACTCAAAAAATTATCTAGAACTCATGTAGGCAGTTAAATTAGCATATGCATATGGATGATGTGTCACACCGTTAGTGACTGCTAGATATTGGGGAATAGTCCTTGTTATGACAGAATAGCTATACCACTATAAAAGCTTGTATCGATGGCCAGAAAAATTAATGAAAAAGCTTGCTCTCTGTATTTGGCGTTGTTCGATTACATTACTCGTTCTTATATTTCGCTTAAATTACATCACAAATTTCCTAAGTTCCTATCACCGTACACCAGAAATTGACATTACAGAAGAAGGATTCTCCATATCTTGTAATGAAATAACATGAAATCACATATACGGATTATTCAAATAATAATAATAATATTTCAGGGAAAAGTCATTAAATGTTAGGAGAGTTATATATTTTTCTTGAGAACTACCAACGGGGATATTTATTACTAATCTACACGAGAAATTGTGATTTATTGTCTGAATTTACAAAAATAAATGAAATTTGCAAATTTTGGTGAAATTCAAAATGTACAGAAAATCAGAGAAAACATAATTAATTCACAAAATCTTTTAATAATTACGTGTAAGTTCTCTTTAATTCCTCTATAATTTCATTCCGTTGGTGATTAATTTTTACAGAGAAAATGCAACTGTTCTCGAAAACTATAAAATGTAAAGAAAAATACTAATAAAACCCAATTAACAATTTTAGATAATAATTATCTTTTCGAGAAAACAATCAAGCACATAAGACAAACCGTTTGTGGACAACAAAGCAATGTCCGGAGATTTAAAAAAAAAAAAAAAAAGAGAGAGAGAGAGAGAGAAAAGAAAAATCGTGAGGGAAAAATTAGGAAAAGCAGAAGATTACAAGTTATGTAAATTCCCTCAAAAGTCAAACTATTCTGAAAATTTGTAAATTGCTTATTTATTGTTATTTCCTTTTATTTTTCTTTTAAATTCCGTCAAGGTGCATAAATTTTGTAATTTTCATGCATAATTGTGGTCTTCAAGAAATTTATGATAGTCGTCTTCTATGACAAATTCACTGAAAAATCTACGCAAAATTATTTCATAATTATCTAAATTCTGTAATTTTTTTTAAAATATCTTTTTGAAATATTGTAATTATACTTATATATTTTCATACGTAATATATGCAGAAGGTTATGTTTAGAAGCAATGAAGTATCCCACTGTCATGTCGATCGTAAACTTCGCTCTACGATAGAAAGCTTTTACTTTCTGTCGTAAAGATTATAATTAACCTGTATGGACTAGTATTGGTGATAAAGATAGGACGTTCGTACTTTTACTTTAGCCATATAAAATGTGTTAAAATGAGCCAAAAGGTCACGGGAGGAAGAATCTATGACATCTCCCAGTACCAATACCCCATATGCAGTAGGACGTTGGGTTCGAATTCGACGCATATGATAACAGTACATTCATATGTGATAATTTCTTTTTCTTTTTTTTTCTTTTTTTTTTTTTTGGGTACTTGTTGTTTCTGATTTCACCCATCAATCATTTTTCCATTGATTTTAAGGTAGAATGACTAGGTAAGGGTTAAAAATATATATATTCAAATATTCAGAATATAAACGCTTAATATAGAAAATAGGATTAAGCGTACGTAAAAGAAAACACATGGATGTATTTGCTTTCGCAATTTACCATATATATATTATATTGTGTGTATGTATGTATCAACCGTGATAAAGGTAAGCGACAATAATGAAATAGCATATTGGTAGGCACCATTGGACTCCTAACTCAAGCACGTTCATGGATTCTGGCTAGTAAAACAAGGAATCACGGATGTACTTCGAAGTTCTCAAAGACACATAAATCAGGCCAACCCAACTCTTTACAGTACCCTATAATTTTGTGTATTATTTCATTCTATCTAAAAATAGAACTATTGATTTATATTTAATTCCATGTCATACGTTGCTAAAAGAGCAGTCACAGTCACGGGTTGCAAATTCCACTTGCTATAAAATGTCACTAGAACTAGCAAAAGCAAGATCACTAAAATAACTAGAAGGAACAGGACCTAGTGTCTTGGGAACCTTTGTACGATGGGTTCTAAGCCTACGGCAATGTTCTTTATTTTCATGATTCTTCTGTTAATGTCATTGCCACCAATGTATGCTTGTGGCTATTGCCCACCACCTCGACCGCCTCACCACAGTCCGAATGTCCCTCGACATCCTCATCCTTCCCCATCAACCCCACCAAAGTATCCACCTCATCATGGTCACCATCATGGTGGCCACCATCATGGGGGTCACCACCACCACCATGGTGGAAGTTCAAGCAAAGGAGGTCATGGTAGTGGAGGGGGGCATAGAGAAGGTGGTGGAAGCAAAGGCGGACAACCAATTGGCCCACCAATGACACCTCCTATAGTGAACCCTCCAGGAACAATTCCTCCAATAACAAACCCTCCTGTCACACCATCACCACCTTCCTCCACCTATCCTCCCTATGGTGGTGGGTCCCCAGGAGGAGGAGGAGGAGGAGGTGGTCCTCCAACTACTCCAAAAACATGTCCAATTGATGCATTGAAGCTTGGGCTTTGTGTAGATGTGTTGGGTGGGCTTATACATATTGGGCAGGGAGATCCAGTCCAAAATACATGCTGCCCAGTGCTTGGAGGCCTACTTGAGTTGGAAGCAGCAGTTTGCCTTTGCACGGCTATTAGGCTTAAGCTACTAAACCTCAACATCATCATCCCTATTGCTCTTCAAGCCCTAATCACTTGTGGAAAGACCCCTCCTCCGGGTTTTGTTTGTCCCCCAATCCAATAAATAAATAAGTTCACTGCATTCTTTGCTTGAATCAAGCAACGTAGGAGTATTTGGTCCATTTCGAACATCGTAGTTATGGTTAAAGTCTAATTGACCATGTGGATGATTATCGTAGCTTTTAGAGAAAGGTGTTTTCCCAAAAAGACAATTCAGATGATGCCTTTGTTTAATTTAATTCTTGTAACTTTTCTGCTTTCACTTCTATTGTCATGCTGGCATTCTTGCTTCTCCTCTTATTAATAAATGCATAAGCCTTTCCGATAATTCCCCTTAATATTACATGCCCATTTCATCTGCCTTATCTTTCAATAATCTAATCTTGTCCATTTGGCTGCACTACCGTTTGCAAATGTACCCATTAATTCTATTGAACGTGTCTATCATTTAAAACTTATATTAGAGCCAATTTGTAATCTCTACTCCATAATACATCAAAAATAAATTACTAAAATTTCATATTCCTAGGGAGATGCACCAAGTATAGACATTATCATACAAATGTGGCTGTAAATTTAAGAGGAAAAAGAGAAGGGTTAACAATGGAAAACGAACTTTTCCCACAGCTTTTTTTTTTTTTTTGCTAATTCTATATCTCGCTTCCATTATTTGATCATACGACTTAATCAATTATATTATGTTAATTAAAATTAATGCAACAACTACAATTTATAATCTATTTCATTAAATTAACTGCCTGGTGGGGTGAGTTGGTGGTTGGTGGTGGTGAGGGACGGAACTCTGAAACTGATAAAATTCGAGAGTATTTAGCTCAAATCAATCTTCTAACAAGATCAAACAATTTAACTGAAGGGTGTTCTTTCATCGGCCTCTAAATCAACCATTTTATCATGGTCATGTTCGCAGGTGCGCATAAGAGCCCAAAGATAAAACTTTCTACTTTTCTAAGATTTGATTATAATTCAGAAGAAACGAATACATGAAAAAAAAAAAAGAAAAAAAAAAAAGCTATTCATCTTAATCCTTAACATATGCCTTTGAACATTTTCTCAGTTATTTCAAGATAGATACAATTTGCCACTGTTTCTCTCCAATTAACTCATTCCATTGATCATATCATATCCCCCCAACAGCCAAGATGGAAATATTGTAACATTTAATGCATTTCTCTTCGACAAAGTACATAATTAAAATTTGAAAATTATGTATTTCCTTACTAAGTATATAGGAAATGCTCCATTAACAAAATCAAAATGAATCAGATGTCTTCATGCATGACAAAGTCAACAAAGATTAAATACCAATCAAAGCTGAATCAGCAGTTTTTACTTCATAATTCCGAACTAACATGATTGAGACAAAGCATGCCAGCACTTCCCATCTTAATAAATTGTCTGGCACCTCTTCTCTCCCCTTAAACTAGTTAAACTCATTCGATTCTCCATAATCCGAAATGTGGCTGTCTCCAAGGTAACAGGTGTGTAGTCCAGATAAATCAAATGGAGACAACAGAGTCAAACTGGACATGCAGCATATACATTTTTACCATTTATTGGGCAATATCTGTTTTACGGCAAGCTTTTTCCTGATATTCTATACCATTAAGTACATTCCGGGAGAATCTCCTTCCCAACGCTTGCACATATATCCCCATCACACACTTCTCTGCTTGAAGAAACACGACATTCATTTAAACATCATTCAGGAAACCTTGTCTGTTAATCTTCATCGTCACTGCTCTCTATAAGAACTAGTTGCTTTTTCGTCTTTGTTCTTTTTGATGCTCTATTCCCGGAGTTGTGTTTTTCACTTTCATAATCATTGTTGTCAAAATCATCAGAGCCAGCATACTTCTCAATCTCTTCAAGAATCCTGATCCCATATTTTTCTGTCTTCAGCTTCCCAATAATGGTCTCCAGCTGCAAGGAAAATAAATATAGAGATTGAGATGCCTTGAAATGGAAATGTGTAAAAAAGATGAAATATTGTTTAAAAGCTCCAGATTGTTTCACTTTGAGACCTTCACACTGAAGATCATCGTATTGCAAATTGAGAACCACAAATATCATCCAAGGAGGCAAACTTGTATATATTGACTACTCACACATTTTGGCTTAACCAAAACCAGATTGATCAAATTATGTCAGTCACAAAGATTTGAATAGTTCCATTGATTGGCAAATTATTAAACATCCATCTTCACAGTTCGCAGTCAATTCTATGATGAGTAATTGTATAGAGCTCCAAATTTGTTTCATTGACGTGCACATATCATTTAATGAAATCACCAGCAAAAAAAACTTGCCTCCTCCACTGAACCAGGTTTCCTGGAACCGATCATGCTGATTTGTTGACTTGACAAGACAGAATGGGGCAGTATTCCTCCATGAGCTGAAGCAAGGTCTTTACGCAACTTGTCAAGTTTAAACTCTAGACCAGATGCCATGGTGCTACGTTTTTTGGATTTAACACCGTTTATAGCTTTCTTCTTGCTCACAATCTCAAGCTTAACAATTCTCTTACCTATCACAAGATGTATATCTCAATGTCAAGAATAGCATAAGCAAAAAGATATCTAAGCAATAATTGGGATCATAAATGTCATATTATTAATCATGAGTGATTTGAGCTGGTACTAGAGTTTTATTACTGATAAGCAGCATCTTGGTGTGCATGAGTGGACAGTGCAAAAACCATTGCAGAGGTGGATAGAGGCAGGAGTGATTGTAGATTTATAGCACACCAACAGGTTCATTACAAATAAAGAAAAGAGCACAAAGACGAACTGCTTTGCATTCCAGCCCCATTGCCTCTAGAGATGTATAGGTGCAGCAAAAACAGTAATAGGTACTCAAAATGTGGGTATGTATAAAGGAAGATGGATTGCTTATTCTTCTATATAGTTATGCAGTTCTTATGTAACTGATAGACTGAAAATCCTATACATAGTCCGCAGCAGTCATGTAACTTTGTTAGCAGTTGCCACATGTTGTAGAGCAACTATCTTGGAAGATATGTGCCCTCTCTTTTGCTCATCTAGGAACATCTTTAAGCTCAATAGTCTGGGTAATATTCAACTGGAGAAAGATATTAGTTCAAGCAACTTAAAGGCACACCACCATGAAAGCAAGACCCATTAGAAGGTTGTCAATCTCAATATTGGATGGGATGGGCTAGGTGGGGGTGTCTTAAATGGTGTTAAATAATAAATATAATAGTTCACACCATACGTACAAACTTAAGCTTTTAAATCAATTAATTGTGGTATTAATTATAACATAGTACCAGAGCAGAAAGTCATAAGTTCCAATATTTGCATTGTCAATCACCCTCCATTCAATTAAGTCGTTTATTTGATAAGCCTCAATTAAAGTTTAACTCACAAGTGACAGGAAGTATGTAAGTAATAAATATAATGGTCCGTATTATATCTATAAGCTTAAATTTTTAGATCAATTAGTTGTGATACTAATTAATAAGCATGGGTTTCAAAATTCTTTCTAAAGGATTCTAGAAAAATACTTAAGCTATGAGCCTCAAAGAATAAAAGTTCCAATAAGCGAATGCTCAATACCCTAGTGAAAAAACATTCCTTCACTACTCTCTGACCTCTCCTCCTATTTATACTTGTATTCACCTCCTAACTCCCAACAGCAATTGTAATTAAAAATATGTACACATGCAACAAACTCCACAACAAATATTAAGCCTCCCTATTCCTCTGCCTATAGACATGTCGAATGGGATGAGATATCCTTGGAGTCTTATCAATGCCACCTCCTACAAGACTGTCCTTATCCTCAAGGACAAACTTAGGGAATTGAAGTTTAAAGGCAGCCTTATCCATCCAAGTAGTGTCAATTGAGAGATGTCCTCCGTATTGTACTAATACTTGCAGAATTTCCCAGCCTTCCTTGACTAAGAAACAACATCCCAAAAAATAGACAAGTTGCTATTGTTGGTGTCCTTCATAATCATCTTCAGCCACATGAAAATCCGTTGGCAAATCAACAAGTAGAAAAAGTACCAAAAGATTTCTTCAGTAAGGAGACATCAAAAATCGAATGAGCTTTACAACCACGAGGAAGTTGAAGTTTGTAAGCTACATTTCCCACTTGCTCTAGTATCTGATACGGTCCAAAATACCTTGGTGATAGTTTAGTACAAGCTTTTGTGTTCAATCGTTTCTATAAAGTTAGTTGAATTCTCAAAAATACCCACTCACCCACATTAAACTCCACATGTCTCCTATGTTTGTTGGCTTGTACACAATTGCTAAGTTGAGCCTTTGGAAGGTTAGCTTGTAGTTGTTGCAGTACTTCATTTTTGTCACTTAGAGCTGTTAAAACAGTAGGGCTTACAATCTTACCACTCACAAATGAACGGGTGGAGGAGGCCAGCCATAAACTAATTCAAAAGTGATAAACTTGGCCGACAGGCGATAGGAAGTGTTGTAAGAAAACTTGACCTAAGGAAGCCGAGAAGACCAGCTTTTAGGTTGTTCACTACAAAAGCATCTCGAATAACATTCCAAGCTCTTATTGAGAACCTCGATTTGACCATCCATTTTCAAATGAACTGATGTACTAAAGTGTAACCGTATACCTTGGGCTTAAAATAAATGGCACCAAAAGGAGCTAATGAAAATGGGATCCCAATCACCAACTATTGAATGGGGTATGCTACGTAATTGTACAATTTCATTTACAAAAATATTAGCCATAGTCTTAGCAAAATAAGGATGTTTCAACATCATAAAATGTCCATATTTGAAAAGCCAATCAACAACTAAGATAGTATCAAAGCCTTTAGATTTTGGAAGACCCACCACAAAATCCATAGAAACGACTTCCCAAATTGCTTTAGGTACAGTTAGCGGATTTAAAAGGCTAGCAAGTGAAAATGTTTGAAACTTACTACATTGACATACGGTGCAATTAGCCACAAAGTGCTCCACATCCCATTTAATCCAATACAAATTTGCAAGAAGTCCCCTATAAGTTTTCAAAAACCCTGTATGGCCTTCGATGGGAGAATCATGAAATTCGTGTAAAAATAGAGTCATCCAAGAAGAATTCTTCAGAATAACCAACCTATCATGATAGAAGAGAATATCATTCACCAACTGAAATCCTTTGCCAACCAATTGTCCTTAGCAAATCAAATCAACCTTAATGGACAAAATGGGATCAAACATAACCGGCCTCTAGATTTCCTGCAAATCAATCCAGATTGGACTCAAAATCACTCCTAATTCACCAACACCCGCAAAGTTAGGAGCAATAGAGGACAAGCCGACAATAAGCAATACGGCAGCCTTATTATTAGCCACATTAGCTTCATCGAATTGATGAGATAATACATCAACTGCTCTATTATCAAGCCTACTATGAAACTCAACCTTAAAATCAAAACCCAGCAATTTGTATAACCAATTTTGTTGTGTGAGAGTAGTGATCCTCTACCTTAACAAAATATTTCCAGGACTTGTAGTCAGTCGTCACAATGAATTTTTGACATAGACGATAAGAGCACCAATGATTGGTTAACAATACTAAAGCCATGAGCTCTTTCTCATAGGTTGATTTACTTAAAGTCTTATTCGAAAGATCTTAGCTATAATAAGCAATTAGGTGATCATCTTGTTGTAACACAGCCCCTAAACCAAAACTTGAAGCATCACATTCCACAACAAATGGGTGACAAAAATCAAGCATAGCAAGAACAAAAGCTTCTACAAGAGCTCCTTTAAGCTATCAAAAAGCTTCCTCAGCTTCAACAAACCACACAAAACCATTTTTCTTTAGTAATTGAGTTAGTGGATGAGCTATTTTTCCATAGTCCTTGACAAATTTGTGGTAATAACCTTATAGACCCAAAAAACCATGCAAACTCTTCACTGAAATAAGAGTAGGTCATTCTAAAATCGCCTTTACCTTATTAGGATCCATTCCCACTCTGTTTGCTGAAATGATATATCCCAAATATTCAAGAATATGCTAGCCAAATAAACATTTCTTTTTGTTGGTCGAAAACTAAGCATTCCTCAATAATTCAAGAACTCTCAAGTGTGAAACATGGGTAATCATATTAACACTATAGACTAATATATTGTCAAAAATTACTAGTATAAATGCATGAAGATAAGGTCGAAACAAGTCATTCATCATCTCCTAAAAAGTGGCAAGCGCATTTGTAAGGCCAAAAGGTATAACAAGGAACTTCTAATGTCCTTGATGTGTCATAAAAGTGATTTTATGTACATCCTCAAGTGCCACTCTAATTTGATAGTATCACGCTTTAAAATCAATTTTAGTAAACACCATAGCTCTATAAAGTTTATCTAACAACTCTTCTATAACAAGAATAAGATATTTATCTGATACAATAGCCCCATTCAAGGCTCTATAATCTACATAACATCTACACGGATCATCTTTTTTTTAACAAGGATCACTAGACTAGAAAATGAGCTAGTACTAGGCCTTATGATCCCAGCATTAAGCATTTTAGCAACTAGTTTCTCGATCTATCTTTTATACCTGAGTGTAGTGATATGGGCAAACATTGATAGGTTCTTGCCCCTCTTTGAGTGGTATGCAATGATCCATTGGTGGTAAAGGAGGCAACCTAATCTTATCTACAAAAATATCCAAGAATTCCTCAAGTAACTGCTCAATTTGTGGATCCAATAATGGGATTCAATCATGCTGTTGCTTTGTTAACTCAAGTTGCTACAACTTACCATAAGAAACACAATGCTCAAGATCCTCCGAATAAGCAACCAAAAAAAAAAAAAAAAATTGCTAACTTCCAAAGTAACACCCTAAAATGCTATCCATACAAGCTTCTATTATACCTTTCAACCTTTCCTGTAGCAATAACAGGCTCTGATACACTATATCATTTAGCTTATATAAAAACTTCATTAAAATAGGGGATTTAAACAAAGTAAGATCTTCTAGCAAAACAAATTCACCCCACTCAATGGGAATTTTCATAGTCATAGCTCCCTAATCCACTTTAACTTCTCCTAAGGTTTGCAACCATTGAATACTACGAATTACATCAACACCACTAAGTTTTAACACGTAGCAAGAAATTACAAATAAGACTATATTAACTCTCAACCATAAATTACAACATTTGCCCTTTGAAGTAATTATCTACCCATCCCCCACAACAACCCGAAAAGGTGTTGTAACAGTAAGAGAAAAATGTATACGTTCTACAAAGTCACAAGAGATAAAAATTGTTACTAGCTCCACTATAAACAAGCACAATGATAGGAATAGAGTTTAGTACCACCCTAAACTTCATAATGTGTGGCTCATTAAGTCCATAAAATGACAACATATTCAACTCAAATGAAGAATCAAAACAATCCGAATCAAGTTCCTCCAGAACTACTGCTGGAGATAGCCACATCCACCTAATCCTCTTCCATAACTAAAAACAATAACGACTTATTAGGACATTTATGCAGGGAATTAAATGATTGGTCTCATTTAAAACAAAGGGCTTTATTTTTTTTATCCAAAAATCCAACATATGACAATTGGTGTTGGCCTCTCTCTCCCTTAAGCGTATGACTCCCCTTAGAATTCAATGCTTCAACCTTACTATACGAGTTGGAAGAGGATTCAACAGGGCATAGAGTAGAAAAACTCGATAAGGAAGGTTAAGAAGGCATACCAGACGGACAAGAAGTTAGAAGTAGAGGAAGCTGGAGGCATACCTAACGTACAAGAAGGCAAAAAGTTAGAAGTAGAGGAAGCTGGATTACCTTATATAGGTAAAGACGCTAACCAAGCATCAGTTAGTCGATGTACAAAAGAATCTCCATGACTCGAAGTAGAAAAACCAAGTAGATGTGTAGTACCAACAGCTGCACCATACTAGAATTCACGCTCAATGCTCATCAATAGTTCCATGATTGTTGCTAATGTTAAAGGCTTGAGCATTTGAACACGTACACAAATTTCCTCCTTCAATCCACTAAGATAATATCCAAACAATTGAAGCTTCATTAATTCCAGCGCTTGTGAAGCTAAGACTTCAAATTGCTTGATGTATTGAGCAATAGGACCAGTTTGCCGAAGAGTAAGCAAACTGAAATAAGGATTAGTCGCCGAAGGGAAACTATAGCAGAGAAGTAGTTTACACACCATCATAGGCCAATCAAGGCATGGAGTTCGGCATTGAAGCATTCGCAACCAAAAAATAGCTCTACCTTACATACAAGTAGTTGCAACCTTACGAATATCCAGTATAGAGTGAACTGGAAAATATTACTCCATGGCCGCAATTCAAATAGAAGGCTCCTAATCATCAAATAATGGAAGAGAAATTCGAGAAGCTTGTAAATGATAGTCATCCGCGACTCCTTCGAATGAATCTAGATGCATACAACGTAGTGAAACAGGTTGCACAACAAAGAATCAACACGAGCTTCGAGACGAGTCATGGTGAAAGCCACAAATGGCACCAAATTGACAAGCATGGGTTCTAAAATTCTTTCTAGAGGATTCTAGAAAAGTACCTAAACTATTAACCTCAAAGAAAAAAATGTTCCAATGAGCCAATGCTCGATATATCAGTGAAAAAATATTCCTTCACTACTCTCTAACCTCTCCTCCTATTTATAATCGTATTCGCCTCCTAACTCCCAACAATAATTGTAACTAAAAATATGTACACATGTAACAAACTCCACAACAACTATTAAGCCTCCTTATTCCTCCGTCTATAGACATGACGAATGGGATGAGATACCCTAGAGTCTTATCACCAATCATTATAAATGGATTGACCACATTACTCCCATGTTAAAATGGAATTGACTCCATGTGATGAGTGTGAATGTCGATAAGTGAGGGAGTATTGAAGCATAAACAAAAAGCAATCCCTAACCTACATCATGCTTTCATATTAACTGTAGATCCATTTGAGTTCAACAGTCTTGCACTAGAAATGTTTCCAAAATAGCTGTGCAATTACCTTGCAGCACGTGCTTCGCCAATGGTCCAACTGTGACATAAGCATTTGTGGCATAGGCAGTATGATGAAATTCTTCTTTCTAGACAAAACAGATTAATAGTAAGACGCCAAAATATTAGAAAAGAATAAAGCACACACCTTAAAGAACATGGGATCTACACAAAGAATAATTATGTAACTATCAACTACTTACTGTGATAACCTACATCAGTCTCTAATGATTAATGCACAAGGAAACTGGCAAGCATGCTTCTAATATCATAGTAACAGGAATGCTCTAAGTGTCATTATTGCTCTTTCTACAGTATAATTCAGAACCTTTATATAGTGGCAGATATTGTGTATGCATAATGTGTTGTGTCATGGTCAGAGTAATAGGAACACAAATATGGTATTTCCAGTCCACAAGAGGAACACAAGCAAAGTAACAGGAATGCTCTAAGTATCTTGAAGCATCTGTGATGGATTCACCTGAAGTCATCATTGCTCTTTTTACAGTACAATACAGAACCTTTATATAGTGGCAGATATTGCTATACATATGGTGTCGTTCATACTAATAAGAAATGGTATTTCCAGTCCATAAGTATGGTACTCAATTGTAGAGTGGAAAATTTCCACCCTAATTAAGATTTTAGGATTTTTAGTCTCAACAGTGTAGGGCATCACAATGACAGATTATAGGATTGATGCCAGGCAGGTTCAGCATGCTTACAAATATGCGATCCAATATGAACTGCACAACAAGCTGCTCCAAGTCCTCCTTCATAAGGTCTGAACCTGAAGACAGAATAATCAAAGAAAAGATTAATTCTGAATAACCATAAACATATAACAATATATAATTCAGGATGTGGAGATTCCCACTGAGAATGTGCTCTTGTAAATTCCCGCTCTAATACCAAATGTTACAGAATCGATTTAAGAATGTGTGTGTGTGTGTGTGTATTGGCTTGTTATAGGTAGAACCCAACAATCTCTTTAACACTTCATTTCTAGGATTCTTTCTTTCTTTTTTTTTTTTTTTTTTGGTTTGTGTGAGAAGAATAGGCTTCTTCTTTTTCATTGATTTTTCTGCAATTTAAAGTACATAGGCAGTGAGTGAAAACATTTCCCCACTTCTCATTTCCATGACAACTACTCTTAAATTTACTCCTAGCATTACATACACAAACTGCACCAACTGACCAAATCTGCACTAGCTAACCATTAACACATGACTGTGTCATGTGCAGAGTGTTCAACTAGCTCTTAGGTGCAATACTTAAACTCTTCGAGCACTCTCTAATGATATTAAGTCAGCCTTTCTCACGAGAACACATTTACTTAGAGAGAAGAGAGACATACTCAAATAAAATATGACTAATATTTCTAAATGATTTACAAATGAAGGGGCAAGAGGATTCCATCATTGGACAGCCAAAATCTACTCAATCTAATGGTTAATATACAATCTTACCTACCCTACTCCAAGTACCCCACCTACCAAGGTTCAATGTAACCAAACACTTCTAGAATATCCTTAGGAATGGACCGGATCTTGGTCGTAGGCTTTACATACAATAGTCCTCTTCATATAATGTATAAAAGTGAAAAATGGACTTGGGAAATAGCCTATGACAACTACAACATAACAAAGAAGTGACATAGGCCACTAACCCAAAACTGACCCTACACCACTTACATGTAAATTGACAAACTCGACAAATATATACAAATACATGTGCTGCCATATCAACACCAGATAACACATACCTACCAACCTAGTACAAAACACTCCAATACAATCTACTGAAGCTACTGATTCTTATGGCAAGTGTACATGAATTTAGAAAGAGCAATTGACTTCTTAAAAGACTGTCTCACGTGACATAGGAAAAGGATTCCGACCAATCAGCCACACCCTCACTTCATCAAACTCCGAATATTGCCTTGCAATAAATCAAAAACCCTATCTATTTCCAACATCGTCCCATACTTTGCTCCATCTTCAGTACACTTCCTATCTAAGTCATAAACTACAAGAACCTCATAATATTTGGTAATATTTAGATTTCCTCAAATGGTCACACGAATTCTTGATCTAATCTCAAAACATTGAGCTGTATTCTCTAAGTCACAGTACATATCATGCTCAGCATCCCATGTTTCTTCAGCCGTGTTATAAAAAAGATACGTAAAACCAATCCTTGACTCTCTTGAATAGATAAGCCTGCCATAAACATGGAATTTTCTTCTTCCCATGTTAAATAGGAGTCAGATACCAGGTCTGGGATTGAAATAGAGCCAGTAACGTATCCCTATCTTCTCTTCCTCTTGTAACCAATTTGACAGATTGACACCACTGCCTAAAATTTGCCCCTTTAAGTTTATATTGGATGGTATGGAGGGACTGGGTTTGATTCAAGGTGGGAAGAGGAAAGCTATGTTTGTGTTGTCACCTGCTTGGCTTCCAAGATACCCCAAAACTAGCTTCTGATAATCACCCTTGGGAGTAACATCAGGTTGGTCTGATATTTTTGAGTTTTGGAAGAGATTAATTTGAATCTAATACAATGAGCAAGAGTTAAATGCAACTATATTCATTCACCATCATGGGATTGAATACCCAAAAAGTACAAAGACATTAGATAAGGAAAATCTCCTTCAATCCCTTAAAAAATAGCAGCAGATAAAATATGAAATAATCTGATCTGAAACTTGCCTATATCCAATATATCAGATATAAACTAATCTAAAATACTTTTAGAAGAAAATAAAAAACAAAAAACCATATACTGGTTTTCCAAAATAAACAAGTAGGTTTTTCAGCTTCAGGCCTAGCAAAAGAAAAATTGCTAAGATAATTGTTGCTCTTTCAATGTAGTTCTAAATTTATTTTGCCCTTGTATCTGAAACTTATCATCTAATTCCCTATGTCATTCTCCAATAAATGTCAATTTAAGTTTCCAGTGAGAAAATTTCCATTCAAGCCCAGTTACCAAATCATGTTACTTGTGCAAAGCCAAAAGGAAATTTTATTGCAGAAAGTATATCTGAGCTCAGTATTTCTAGTGCAAAGCTCTCTCTATTGCCCAAATTAGCACATAAGTAGGATTTGCACAGAAAGTAAATCTTCTACTTGTGAATCTCCAAAGATAAAGAAAGCTTATTTACAAACCTAGTTCCTTCTGCTTTATCTTCACTTTATCCACAAACTGCAGCATTGTTACTCTCTGCTCTCTCTCTTGTACATCTTGCAGCAATGAAACCATAAGCCTTGCAAGCTCTGATACACGTCCACACTAATTAGTCAATCTTGAAGAGGATTGAATATGTACTACACAAAAAAAATCACCACCACTACATCCTAATTCAAATACTAAATTAGCAGATGAACTGAAAGGCAATCTTGGAACAAACAAAAAATCATAAGCAGTAAGCATATCTGAAATTCCTAAAGGGCTTGGAAAGAAATTTCAACAGACACAGACAACATCTCTGAAATTCCCAAAGGGCTTGGAAAGAAATTTCAACGGATACAGACACGCTTGCTTACCAAAAAGTGCTAGGGAACATTGGTTTATGTGGAATAGAAGAGTGATGCAAGTAAATAATTCTTTTAAACTGGAGATCCATGTAATTTTAAGTACATTGAATGAAACTAGCTTGCCTATAAAACTAAATATAAGAGACTTTGCCATGCACACCAAGCCCTTTCAGAAAAAATCACTTACATGTAATCAATAACATGTAACTGCAAAAAATATTGACCCTTCTTTAGGCTTACTTGGCACACTATTGGGGAGGATGTATGCATAGCTATAAAGGATTTTTTTGCTATGGGGAGCCTGTTGAAGTCCATCAACTCAACTTACTTAGCATTGTCAAGGTAAGCACCCTTGAATCTCTTGCAGATTTTAGATCTATTGCATGTTGTAACATCCCATACAAGTGCATATCTAAAATCATTGCAAATCACATTCAAAGTATTTTACCAAGAATTGCAGGGAAGGAACAAAGAGCCTTCATTAAAGGAAGGAGAATCTTAGCCAACATTTTAAAGGCTCAAGTGCTTATGCAAAAATACCACAAAAATACCCATGAAGCTAGATGTGCCAAGAAGATTGACATCATGAAAGTCTATAATCATGTCAATTGGACATTTCTTGAGCATTTCCTTATAGCACTTCATTTTCCAACTATGTTCACCCATTGGATCATGGAATGTGTCTCCACTCCAAAATTTTCTTTAAGTCTTAATGGGGAATTGATTGGCTTTTTTGGTAGTTCGTGTGGTCTAAAACAAGGAGATCCTATCTCCCCTTATCTTTTTGTGTTGGTTATGGAGACCTTATCTAACCTTTTAAGGAAATTTAGCTCACATTAGAATTTCCAACACCATTGGCATTGTAAGAAGGCAAAGCTTAACCATCTTTATTTTGTAGATGACCTTCTCATTTTCTCCAAGGGTGAGGAGCACTAGATCTCTCTCATTAAACATTGCCTAGAGGACTTTTTCACTCTATCAAGTCTCAAAGGGAGTGCTACAAAAAGCTAGATCTTCTTTAATGGAATAGATTCAAAGGTAAAAACTCAACTTACCTCCATTATTGGCTTCAATGAGGGGAAGTTGTTGGTTAAGTATCTGGGGTCCCACTTATTTCATCTAGACTCTCATAACCTAATTGCAGCATATTGGTGGAAAGGTTTACATCCAGAATTAAGAGTTAGACTTCTAAACCTCTCTCTTATGCAAGTAGAGTGCAATTGACTAACAGTATTCTTTTCTCATTACAAGTATATTGAGCATCCATTTTCATTTTTCCTAGGAGTATTCTAAAGAAAATAGATGCAAAAATGAAGCATTTCCTATGGAATGGGTTAGATGAAGTCAAAGCCAAAGCAAAAGCAAAGGCTTCGTAGGAAGATATTTGCTCTCCTAGAAACGAAGGTGGTTTGGGTATTATGGATATAACTTTATAGAATAAAGTAGCCTAGCTAAAACATACTCAGTATTTGTATGTGGAGATTAATAGTTTATAGCTAAGTTGGGTGAGGAATGAGTTGCTTAAAGGTAGAAATTTCCAGCCCGTTCCTAATTCATTACAAAGCTCTTGGTCTTGCTACAAGACTCTCCAAGTGAGAACTTAGGTAGCTTCTTTGTTTGATTGGGAAACTAGGGATGGGAAGAGCATTTCCCTATGGTATGACTCGTGGCATCTAATAGTGAATTGGATAGGGGAGAGATTCATTTATGTTATGAATTGGCCAAAGGAAGCAAAATTAAAGGATATTATTGATGGGAATGCATGGTTGTGGCAAACAAGAGATGTCTACGACAGTATAAGGTTGAACTTACCACCAAACGTAGTGCCAAAAGGAGGATTTCCCAATACTTTTGTTTGGACTAATGATCCCAAGAGAGGCTTTTCCATAAAATCAGCCTACAACCTTTTGAGGCAAAGGCAGTGAAGCTTTATGTGGCACAAGAAGGTTTGGAATAAAACTAACATTCCGCAACACTCCTTCATTCTTTGGCTAGCTGTACATGAAAGACTCCTCACTCAGGACCAATTAACTCATTGGGGCATCTTAAATCATAACCGCTGCTTCTATGCTACATGGAAGAGGAAAACCACAATCACATTTTCTTATCTTGTGACTTCACTTGTGCCCTATAGACAGAGATTCAACAAGAAGTCTATCATTTTCTGGTTTACTAAGAGCAGATTCACTGCTGTCTTTTGTTAAAGGTTTTACAAATGTTGGTGCTACCAACGGAGGAAAATCCCATCTGTTATTGTGTACCACATTTGGAAAGAGAGAAACTCTAGAAGGATGGGGACCAAAACTAACACAGCTTTTGTTCTAGCTAGGATTATTTTATCTTTTCTTGGTGTATAGATGTTGTGAGCTCACAATGCCTATCAAGTTGCCCCTCCACAAACTATTTTGTTTTCAGTAGTTTGTGGATGGCTAACTTTGCTCTTTTCTTGTATATCCTAACTGCTTATTTTCATATATAAATACAAAAATCTAACATTGCCCCAAAAAAAAAACATGTACAAGGTTTAGACCCAAAATTTCTTTTAGTTTGACAATGTTATATTTCATTAAAATGCACCATGGTGCACAAGCCCTTCAGGAAACAAAGACAAACATAAAGTATATCAACAAAATCCACTTTTATTCCCAACATTTACAAGTTCTAGATCTCTACAGTAAATGTAAGAACGAGCATCAATCATGAAACTCAAGTTTTAGATTATGATTGTTCATTAGATTTTTTTAAGGCATTGTTCAATTTTTTAGAAATAGAATTATAATTTATTAGAAATCCAATTTGAAAAGAGGCGAAAAAAAAAAATTGACCTAAAATTCAAGATTATTGCTGTCCATCAGAATTTCTTTGAGACCTTTGAGTTTAGCAGGAATAGAATTTAATTTCTTAGAAATTTAATTCCACTTTTTGATGATGAGAAAAGAAAAATGGAACTAAAATCTTATTTTCTAAGACACACCTTACCTTTCTAATAAAATTATCACTTCACTCTCTCTACAAACTCCATTCTCTCTCTCTCTCTATCCCTCCTCTCCCTCTTCCCAATTCTTCTTTATGTATGTCTACTTCTCTTATAGTTCTAATGGTCTCATCAAGTCAGACATACAAAATAAATAATGGATTGCTGATCAAATGCCAAGGAACTGGATTTTAGGAATTAGAAACTAACCAAGGCCCCAAATAGCAACCATGAACAAATTTATGAAAAGGTTAAAGAAATGTACCAGATACATCAACCTCCTCTACCTCGTTCAGGCATGCACAGTTGTCACATGTTCCTGAGACCATGGTAAAAAATAGTTCGTTTTTTCAAGAACTCAAAGGAAGCTGCTTGGAAGAAAAAAAATCCATAAAATAGCAACAAAACCTGATACCATTGCAATCTTGCAATGCCTCAGAAAAATGTCTGAAGAACGCACTTCGACGACATTGTCTTTTGTTCTGCAATACAAATGAAACGGTTTGAAAGTGCATGTTTGTCACACAGATATGGATTGCTTGTTGAATTCAGAACTACATTGCCTACTGAATTCCACTGTTTTATTTCTGTACATTTCCAATAGTTTTAGCAAGCCTGAGCAACCAAGTAGGCATGCCCAGGAGAGTTAATTCGAGTGAGCTTCTCAAGCTTCGCTTGATGTTTTGTTTGATTTGACTACAATCCAATGAAGCTTGATCTCAAGCTAGTCAACTGGCTGAAGAACTTTTGAGATTCAACTCAATTCTATTCAGGGCTACTCATGTATAAATATACACAGGCACGCACACAAAATAAGGAAACAAAAGATGTGCCTCAATCTTCTAGGAGATACAGATATCTGCTCGATATCCGACACCAAAATAAGGAGACATGCTTCCTTACTAACAAAGCAAAACATAATTCAAGATTTATGAAATAATAACTTTCCTATACTTCAATCAAGTTAGGAAATAGATATCTATCATCTCCAGCTTATTTAAGATAGCTTCAAAAGGCTGTTTCAGTTAACAACTTAGTTAAAATATCAGCTTCTTAATTTGAGTTTGTATATGCTTTATCACTCCCTCATCAATCTTTGACTTGATGAAACTACGATCAATCCAAACATGTTTCTTTGGACCGTGTTGGACTAGTTTTTCATAGTACTGATGGCTAATGATAAGAATCAAGATCCAAAACGTTAAGTTGATAGACACCAAGATCTAAGACATAGTTAATTGAGTCAGAAGCAATAGGAATAAGAAAGAGACTTATCTCTACCACTAAGAAGATCATGAAATCAAACAAGTCCGTTAGAAGGACTTCATTCAAATGCCTTGAGGGGCCCTTTAGATGGAGTGATTTTATGCGAATGCCTCAAGGAGCCATTTGAATGAAGTCCCCAAGCACACAAATGTTCAGTTACTATTGAACTCCTTTCGAACATCTTGAGATGCCAACTAAACTAAGTCCCTATGAACATTGTTTTACATCTTATTTGTTTTTAATTGATTATGTTTATTATTTTCTCAACAAGCCTTGATGAGCCAAGTTTAGGGCTATTAAATAGTTACTTTCATTGTACTTTTAGACACATATCAATATTGAATACTGCAGACCACCCATATTTTATCACTCTTGTTAGTTTTTTATAGATTGTGGGAACATTGATTATTAGGAATTTGGGTATCATATATCTGCTTTCTATTAATCCTCAATTATTTTTGGGATCATGCATATCAATTTAGATCAAAACCTAATTTGATTTCAAGATTTGGTGCATAATATCCTCTCCATAAAGTTGTCCATATCCCTTTATATATGTCTATCTCATAAAGACAAAAAACAATATAAATACCAATATCATTAATCAGACCTTATGCAAGATCATAGATCCGACATAAGCAATTGATTGTACAAACAAAACACACAATAATTGATACCAAAGCTTAAGGTATGTTGGAATCTATTTGAATGCTTGATTAGTTGTTGAGAAGCGGAGTTAAGGTTGTGATTGTGAATTTGTGAAAATTTAGGCTGCTGTCCATTTTGTGAAATTTTATGACTTAGTTGTCCGGCTGCAATTAAATTGTTATAATTGTCAAGTGAGTAATTTGCGATGCAAAGAGGTGGATGGGAAGTGTAGAATAGCAGTTGCTGGAGTTCTTTGCATCTGCAGGGGTTATTTTAGCATGCCTAACTATGCAATGTGAAGCACAAAATACGAAAAGAGAGGCTATACAAGAGATCATATAAGCATAAATAGAGAGGTTGATGAGTGTGAAGAACATGGTGACTGGTGATTTTTGACATAAGGAGAGGAGTTGACCATGGTAAACCAAATAGGGGACTACAACACATCAAATTAAATATTCCTCCTTTTTAAAGGCGCAATTCAAGTTGAATACCTAGAGACAAAAACATTGAGAATAAGAAATTAATACATGGGGATTAATGAAAAAGCTTATGAAAAAGAGATTTTTGATAGAGTATTATGGACAAGAAATGTTCTTGTAGACATGTTGGAATGAATGAAACATAGCATTAAAGAGTTTGAAAGGATGTGAGGTTTTCATCCCACAACCAAAAAAAAAAAGGGGGATGTGATGTTACTGAGTTCCCAGAGCAGAATGTTGCCAAAATTTTTAGTGGGCTTAAGTTTGAAATCTCCAATGTAATAGAACTGCAACAATATAACACTCTTGGAGGATGTGATCAAACACATAGGGCATAGAGATCAATGCATCATCAGCAAGGGCCCATTATTTCTAACTAGGTTAGGGATAAGGAGTGTGGGGAGAAGAGGCATGCTACAGGGTGACATGTAAAGAGAGGTACAGGTAGATCTCCATATGTAAGAGACATGAGAGAAATAAAACAGAGGCAATCCAAGAGGAGTTGCCATGTTAAGTGTTTCAAATGTTTAGATTATGGTATTTAATACCCTAGTGTCCAAATAAATGAGAATGATGAGCACCCAAAGTTTTGCAAGTGAAGGGAGTGAGCGAGAAGGATGGAGACAAGTGTAACCCACTGTTAGTCATCAAAATTCTCAAGTCAATAGGTTAACCAAAACATAAGTGGAGAGACAACTCATTTCATACCAAGTTGTTAGTGCAGGGGAAGGCATTCGTTGTTAAGAGAATAATAATAACAAGTGGGACTAAGGACCTATCTGCATTTACAATCGTACAATTTGTATTGGCTCAATGATAAAGGAGTTGTACATATCCTAAACTGTCTTCTTGAACTACTCGTTCCAGAAAGAACAAGAAGAAGAAGGGCAAACATCGTAGTAGGACCTAGAGAGTTAGCTTGTGGTGTTCTCTAGCTGTTTTTTTGCTCTAGTGACTTCAAGCTCCTGTCTTTAAATGATTGTCATAGGTGTTGTATGCTCTTTAGGGCTCTTTGTTTAGCTGTCTTTGTATCATACCCATGGATACTGCTTATCTATTGTTCAGATTGCACTGTACACTCCAGAAGGATGGTCAATGCGTAGTTATACAGTCCAGGATCCCTAAGGAGGTGCAAAGTGATTAGATTGCACTGGGAAAGCAAAAGAATGGGACCTAGTTGTAATTTACCATATCTTCAAAGTACAAGATACATAATGTAATGCAAAATAGAATTTGAATCCAAGATTGAATCATTGCTAACCCTAAGGAAATGATGGGATCCAAAACATCATGTTGACAAGTAAATGGGTCCAAGGCATCACCAATTAAGCCAAAAAATAAAAAAAAATGGATATAAGCAAAAGGAACTCATTTTTGCTGCTACAAAGATCATGAAATTGAACAAATCAATCAAGCAGACTTCATTTGAATGCTTCATGGAGTTGAAAGAATGAAGTGACTTCATTTGAATGTCTCAAGAGGCCATTTGGACGACTATGCACCTCATCTAAGTTGGAAGCTTTGCAAAAAATCAAAACCTCATCTTTCTCTTGCATCTTGATATATTTGGCTCCATCATCTCCTCATTTCCAATCCATATCATATAAAATAAGTTCGATTCTAGTCAAGGTTATACCACCAAGTTGTAGTACCTCATAATACCTTGGGCAGTAGTTAGAAGCTCAGAGCAAATCTCACAGCACCAAGATGTATTTTTCTGAGTATGAATGAATCTCTTGGACAGCATCCCAAAACTCCTTAGCCATCTCATAGAAATGGTAAGTCCTTCCTATGCTTAACCCCATAGAATTTATGCACCATGAAAATAAGTATGGAGTTTTCAGCTGGTGGGCCATTTATATATCCAATTTTTGTCTTTCCTCTAATGACAAGTTTGATTGCTAGGAACCCACTCCTTGAAATTCGTCCCATTCAAATTATGCTGAGTGATTTGCAAGGAGTTGTGATCTTCAATAGCCAATGAGGTAGGAGTGTCCTAGGACTTCATTGGTTCAAATGGTCCCATGTGCCATATATTACTTTAATTTGTGAAGGAGGCGTTTGTAACTTGTTTGGAGATTAATACTCATTTTGCTTCAATGAGTAGGTAGATTAGGCTAGACTGTTGCTCTAATACCATGAAAAATTTTTTAGATACAACTAAACAGTTTTATTCATGGATGCTCATGTATAACTACCCATAAGCATATCAAAATAAGGGAATAAGACATGTCTCTCAATCTTTGAGGAGATACATACATGCTCTATAAAATCTAAGACCAAAGTAAGGAGACATACCTGCTCAGCAACAAAGGATAAAATAAATACAAGACTTGATAGTATTCCTACAATAGCTTATTAAGCTGAGATCGAGCATGAACCTATTAACTCAATGTGCTCACAACTCTAATCAAACTTAAATTAAGCTACCTAGTTTTATCAAATTCAATTCAAGTTTAAGCTTAAATATATATTTATCTAAAAGAAATATAATCTTTTTCCTATGATTAATCGAGCCTCAATGAGCTTAGTCAAACCAAACTCAAGCTCAAAAGATAATATTAGACTGAGCTCAAACTTTATATGTTTGAATCAAGATTGAGGTCAAATAAAATGGAAATGTGTGCATATGGTCATAATATGCATAGCGTAGCCAAAGATATAGAGGCGGGTTACCTGACAATACCGTACTATATCATAAAGATTCTGCAACCCAGAGTTCTCATAAAAGACCATTGAACTCTGTTGAAATGATAGCTTGTGTCAAGAAAAGAGGAAAGATCTAGCAAAATCAAACACAAAAGGAAAAGATGCGCAAATTATACCTGTCTGGGAACGTCTGCTGCTCTGTAATAAAGTAGGCATTCAGAAGGAAGACCATCTCGTCCAGCCCGCCCACTTTCCTGTGGCAACAAAAGTTAGATAAAAAGAAAGGCTAGTAACACATGGAAGGGTTGATCAGGAAAATATTTGAACCTGATAGTATGTTTCCATTGATTTACTCAGACTGTGATGAATGACAAACCTGACTACAAAACTACGTAGTATTAGGACTTGGAAATTAGGTGTAACAAGCAATTATTAGTACATGCTAAAAAGTTGTAGGCACAGATGAGTATAAGAATCACCAGACATGCTTTCCAGCTTCCAAAGGCCTAAGAGCAATGGATGGGGCATCAAATGCAATTGAAGAAGACAGGTCAATTTTGTCTATGTTTAAGCATCCAGAGAGAGTCATCAAACCAATGAATAAATCCCAATTACAAACTTAAGAGAAGCAAACAGGAGGGGAACAGCATTAGTCAGCAGACCATCACTGAGCAACTGATGAACACCAAAAAGCTCAACTAAGCATCTACCTTAGAACGATCATAAAAGGGGATCAACAAATTTTGTCACTAATATAGGATCGAGAATCTTACTTCATTTATGGGAAAAAAATAAATACACTAGCCTAACTCTACCCATAGCACTAAACAATATTCAAGGTCCATAAACACATTTCTTGACCTTTTGCCGATTCACTATTTTTTTTTTTTGTGTTGGATGGGGGTAATTGCCATTCACTAAGTTGTATTAATAATATTGGCAAATAAGTACTTTAACAAGCATAGTGTAGTGGCATAAAAACAAAAGCCATCATATCAAATGGAAGTTACTACTAAGCTAAGTATCAGAAGGTGGTCTATAGGAATTGTTTGCATAGTGTGATGCCATTGCAATCCATAGCAAATCATCATGGGACAACCTATAAGAAGCCTACAGAGTGTTCAATCTAACTAACAAAATACATAAATTAATAGTAGTCATAGAAATGGCATGAACTGGTGTTGAAGGATTTTCTACTTTGTTCCATTTTGCTCCTTCCAATTGTGATATATTGTAGCACCAAACACTAACCTCAATTCCTCAATAACATGGAGCCGATTTGATGTTGCAATCCCCAAATCACCAGTAACATTAGGGCTGACAATTTGAGATTAAGATACGATGGATTTGAGCAAAACACAATTTAAACAGGTTCGTGTATGAAAAAATTTGAAACAAGACATAAACTCATTTAAACTCAATTAAATTTGTATCTGGGTTTAAGTTAAGCTTTCAGACACAGACATGAGATACAAGACATGCTACATGTTCTCTATTTACATTTTGTTGCACAAATCATTTTTTTCAAAGTAAAAAATCTCGATTAAAGATATAAAGTATTTGTAGCTATATATTTTTCTTATTAGATCGTAGTTTAAATAAGTAAAAAATTATAAACTTATATGTAGATTCTTTAATTGTCTTTCCTAAAAATCTAAGAAAAAATAAGATAAATTTTGAATCAACAATGGTAATAATATTAATATCCATTTAATCTATAGTTCCATTTAATCCATGGTTTCACTTAATTTAATGATGTTGTATAACTTAAATCTTGATATTTCTTATATTTGATAGGATTTTACTTTATTAAAATATTTTATTTAAGTTGTAATTTTTTACTAAATATGAAAATACTGATATCGTTTATCTTTATAAAATTTAAATATTATTATCGTTCTTTTCCTTTTATATCAATATACATTTTATAAATCTAATTATAACTTTTTAATCGATAAACAACATTAAAATTAAGATAAATGAGATATAACATAATAACACAAATTGTGCACTCTAATATAAATGGGTCTAATCTAGATGCGAGACACGCTAGATCACGGGTTTAAGTTTTCATACACGAATAATAAATGGATCATATTACGAGTTTAGTTTTTTGGATACGAACTCATTTAGATACAAAAATGAGACACGACACAATAATATGTATTGCCAACCCTAAGTAACATACTCCAAATTAAAGGATTTAGTAGGCATCCACACTCTATAACCACCATAATCTATGTCTCGTTGGTTTAATTGCATGCAAAACACAGATGCCAATAGCACTCAGGCTACCTGGCAAATAACAAGAAATTTTAGCCAACCACTACTCATCTAACGAGCTTGTCCATGGTTTGTAGCCTGCCCTAACAGTTGTCCAGAGAATGAAAGCATGCCTAGGGACACAGGCCTTTGCACTAAACACATCTTATCCATGAGACCTACTTATATTCCCTCAGGGCCGAAAGGTAATTTACTAGAGAACTTAGAAGAGTGCTATGGCTTCTGATTCCAGCTGCTGTGAGAAACGTTAGGCACATCCAAACTATCCAACCTCATCGTTGCCTCATGGAGATCCCAATTTGATGGTCCAATGAAGGTACCATACAGTCTCTCATTTCGAGGAATTGCAGACTCATATAGAATCCTGTGATGGGTGCCAAACATCAAACCATAGTGATATAAGATTACCACTGACAGCAGACCATCCCAGCAAAGGTCTAACTTCATCCTCAATAGAATGAACTGCCACCAGACCAGAAACATTCTACTAGCACCCCAGAATAACAAAATTCTTTGCACTTGACAAAAGTTAGATCTAATCCAGCTAGACACAGGCTATCATTATGATCCTTACACAGATTCCATATATGTTTCAACTGGGCTCCTTCAGCTAGATCATACCAGGGGTTATCACATCATCTTTACATATATTCCATATATTTCTTGATTGCATTTGCATCAGGAGCAAGTTTCTTTTGCATTACCATGTTTAGCTGGTAAAAGGCAGGTCAAAAACAGTGAAAATTCAATTTGCAAGTGGCCAGTTTTCCTGATCATCCAAAATAATCAAGATCAATATCACTTTAAGTTGCATTCCACATTAGCAGAATCATTATCACCCTATATACTATACAAAGTACATGAAGGACATGTTCTGTTCATTACAATTTTGAAGTAGCTCAAGCAAAAGTGACATGTCCCATCCTTCCATACAGCTTCTAAATTCTCGGATGCCCAGCATAGATGAAGTTCATAGAATATTTAACAACATCAAGCTTGCAAGTGTCATTCAGAACCCCCCAACATTTCACCAAACAGTCTAACCTCTTCAGCTCCATACCCTTAAAATTGGTGTTCATATCCCACAAACATTCTAATAATTCTTCCTTCAAACCCTTCAAAGAAACATGTTACCATATCTATGAGGCAAAAATTACTCAAAATTCACTGCAAATCCTTATCAATTGAAAGAGATAAACGATGTGGCAACCCAGATGCCACCAACTGCTTAGTATTAAAACAACAAAAGTAAACTCCAAACAGTATCTAGTGATCCTTAACTTTTATTACATCTTAACCACATACATTAGAGTTGCAGCATATCACAAGGGATACTGCTCGGTTACAAACCTATTCTATTACATATGTTATTTGTCTTTTTCTGCATACGCACTCACTACCCCCATGCCATAATGGCAGTCATCAATATCTTGTCCAAACTTGAGGATAAAAAGCTTATCCACTTAACTCATAATTGAGCTAGGTGAATAAACAGAAAAGACAAGTAAAATGTATGTATATAATGTACTATAACATGCGATTCAGCATTTCACCAAAACCAAGCAAAACAAAATGCACAAATCTCTATATGCTATGCTAATACACTGGAACCAACTCCAAGCAGAGTGCAACCAAAAGCAGTTTTACTGAGCCATGATGGCTTGGATAACCAAGCAGACTCCATATACAAATCTTACAGAGACACAAAAGCTGGGATGACTGAGCAAACCATCTATATAAGTCTTACCAAGCCACCAAAGGTTGGGATAAACAAACAGATCATATATGACAATCTTATAGATCCAAAAGGCTAGGATAACCAAGCAAACCATGTATAACAGTCTTACCATGCCACAAAGAATGGGATAACCAGGCACTATTCAAGAAATGGCAGAAGGAACAACTTCAAAGTAGGATCCCTAACTGGGCAATGCAATTCAAAATGCACATAAACCAAGATTTAAAATCAAGCATTTCAACAAAGCAGAAAAACCAAGCTTTGAAAACACTGACACATAGGTCCTTTACATGCTAAGTTATGTCTTAAATGCACACTAAGCATATAACCAAGCAAATACAGCATAGCACGATTATATATATTTATATATTCAAGTTGAGTAAACTTCTTTATGGATAGAAATAATCACCACAAGCATGGTTCAAGCGCTTTGCTCAACACTTCAATCTTAGGTACAATCAAAGTCAAAAAACCATATATTATTCGTGAAGGAAGATTGTGAAGGAAAGAAATCATTTGGATGTAAAGAATGCTTTTCTCAATGGGGAACTAGAGGACAATTATACATGAATACAGCAGCCGATTTGGAATCATAACACATGCAAGGAAAAGAATGCAAGTTGAAAAAACCTCCTTATGGGTTAAAAAATGACCCTGAGCATGGTTCAAGCTCTTTAGCTCAGTCCATTTCAAACTTGGATAAAACTGGAGTCAAGCAGATCATACATTATTCGTGAAGGAGAATTGTGAAGGAAAGAAATAAATTCCTATTGTATATGTTGATAATATCGTCATAATAGGAGATAATATTCCTGGAATTCCTGCATTATAATGGATTCCATCCAAAATGAATTCCAAGTTAAAATGTTGGGTAAAAGGAAAGATCTCCTAGAAATTGAGGTAGCAAGAAGTAGGAAAGGTATCTTTATTTACAGAAAAATTACCTACTTAAGTTAACAAGAAAGCTGGGTCGTCAACTTGTTTATACTGCACTTGAGTATAACTGGAAACGTAAGAGTGGGGAAGGTGACCCTCCAGTTGATAAAGATCACTATGAATAGATAGTTGGTAATGCATTCTTCTACTAAGAAGCATTGTGATGTTATGCATCGCACTGAAATACATAAGCGAAATTTCAGACTAGTGTTTAATATTTCAAAAGAATGATTCCAAAAATGTTGAGATGTGAACTAGGCAAGTGATATTGGAGATGGCACTGCACTAAAGTCTAATGGATACCTAATCACCTGGAGGAGTAAAATATCAGTTGGTTGTAGTCAGGAGTAGTGCAGAGGCGGAACTTCAAGCTGTTACATAGAGATTATATGAAGCTAATTGGACACAAAGATTGATCAATGATTTGAGAATAGAAGACGCCACTTCAAAAAAGGTGTACAGTAACAATAATCAGTTGTCAACACAATAAAGTACTCATTCCAACATGATCGAGCAAAGCACATGAGGATAGATTGACATTTTATTAAGTCTAAAATTGAAAAAGGGTGACATCAGTCCGAGTTGCACTCCTTGAAGAAGCTAACCTTCTCATAAAGACTTTGCAAAAGACGATGTCTGAATCAGTGTTGAGTAACCTGGGAAGTGAAAACATCTCTCATCTTGAGGATTGTTAGAAGTATGGTGGTTAACCAAGCTACTGCAAGCAGTTGACTAAGGTAACCAAGAGGCTGATAGATGTACCCCAGTGTTGAGTAAGCCAGAAATGATGAACATCTACTCTTCCTTGAAGAGTGTTAAAAGTATGGCAGTTTACCATGCAGCCCAAGGAGGTAGACCACCGTACCCTTGGTAATTGCTGGAGGTACTCCAAGTGGATGACTGCAATACCCTACACAGATGAACTGCCCCAAGCAATTGATTTGGCGATTTTTTTTTTTTTTCAATGATTTTTGGTTACTTTGATCACATAAATTATACCTGTACTGCAGTCAACCGCCTAAGGCATCGTGGTCCGATCCTTGAGGCACCTCAGTCAATGGCATGGGTACCTAGGTTAACCACCATGCTTCCAACAAGGGGAAAAAGAAATATTAAATTAATGACAACAAAAATAGAAAAATGATCTACAACAGTGATGTTGTCCAAAATATGTTGACAATACATGAAACCGTGGAGATATAAAAACAAATGTCTTTGACACATAGATAATAAAGTCACACTTCATCTACTAGCCAAAGTCCCTAGAGGAGTTTATTGTGGCATCATAATCTACAACTACATTAGTATCCCAAGAAATGGATGGGCACATCAGAAAATATCATATACAATGTGGCCAAAGGGAATAGATAGATGAATGGCTGACAAAGTGAGATTGTATCTAGCAACTCTTATTGTTGATTGTAAGATTTCTTCACAGTTAATACACAAACACACACACACCACACACATATATCATGCTTCTCCCTTTCATATGGACTCACTGTTAGTTACTGTTAATGCCAACAGAAAAGGTAGAGACAGCAGCAAGGATATTGTAAGTAAAGGAAACAAAACAAAAGATTACAATAATGAATCTTCTTCAAATCAAATAATGGACAATATTGCTGTACTCACCATCAGGTTTATTGATTCCCATACCAAATGCCACCTGCAAGTATGGTTAACAAAGTTATGATTGAAATTGAAATGAGTAGGATTGATAATTATGAAGATACTTACCGTACCAACAATGACTTGCAACTTGCTACTGCTCCACCTGTGGCATAAGATGAAGAAGATAGGTTATAAGTTCCAAAAAAATGAATGAATAAATAAACAGAGGAAGCTACACTAGGTATTTTAGTTGCTCTGCATATAGTATCAAAGATAAAGGACTAGAGTACAACAACCAATAAATTTACAGTAAGTTCCTTACTCATAAAGAAAATTCACGCATCCAGCAATATCAAAATCCTGTTTGAGGTTGACAAGTACCAAAGCATACACCAAGACAGAATGTGATGGCTGTGAGGATGTAACACAGCCAGCTCATTGGAACAATTACATATCAAAAGGTGTTACCCAAGATTAGGAATTTAAAACAACTATAGCTTTCTCTGGACACTTATTGTTTTTCAGAAGATGGCACAATGCATGATGAGTCTATATGTAATCAAGATGTGCTGTTTTAAAAGCTTTTTCCAAGAATATCAATTATATTTCTAGATAGTAATATATTAATGTATTAGGTGAATAAACCATGGGTTAGTGTTACCTACCAACATGCTGTTTGTAGCGCTTATAAATTGGCCTCCCTCTTGTATTTTCTTTGTGAGAGTTCTATTCTATTTTTACACATTTAACTTTTTCCTCATGGTATCAGAGCTAGTCAACCCTAGCTACTTTCTACTCAACTTGCAATGAGTGAACCCTCACCTAAACAAACCAAGTTGCTAGACTTTTAGGTTAAGTTTAGCCCATTGAATGATATTGACCTTACTGCACCAAGTACTATTCCACCCACGACCAGTATATCAATGATAGATCAATCCCTTCAAATTACATAATACAAATTAAATGGTGCCAACTTTCAAGAATGGTACCAGTCTATTAGACTTGTGATTCATGGAAGAGGAAAGATTGGGTATTTGACGGATATGCATAAAGCTCCATCAACTGATTCAAATGAATATGGTACTTGGGAGGCAGAAAATGCAATTGTAATGGCCTGGCCAATAAATTCCATGAAACCGAAGATTGGAAGGATGTCTCTTATGCAAGAAATTTAATCTAACATGGAGAATACCTCTCAATGCTTTGAGCTATGATCCAAACAAGCAAATTGTTTTGAATGCATTCAAACAGAAAAGCTGACATAGGTCATCGATTTAGCATTGGATAAGATAAAAAAAGAGTGTGACTTTTTTCCAATAAAGGTTTCAAATAATTTTATCGACATGAGTGTTCTATGTCGATAAAAAAATTTCAACTATTTGTTTTTTGAAACCATTTCTGTATGAAATTAACATAGTGGTAGAAAGAATACCATGCTACGTTTGGATTTCAAACGGTTTCGCTTTAACCATATTAAAGGTACCACACTATTGGTTGATAGAGAATCAAAGTCAAGTTATCAATGAATCACGAAATGCTATGGTTCTAAAATATGATTTTGAATTTATTCAGAAGTAATTCGCGGGATGATGCACCTTCCCCCGGCGGAACAGATCTATTAATTCTTTGATTCCAGTTAGTAAGAGGGATCTTGAACTAAGAAATAGATTCTAGAAGCTAAAAAAGGGTATCCTGAGCAATTGCAATAATCGGGTTCATTGATATTCCTGGTATAGTAGATGCTATCACACATACAATCATACTCAATTCGATGGAATTGTTTGATCTTAAAGGGGATCTTCTATAATTTCGCACGTGAGGTGTTATTTCTTGGTTTCGTCCAGTCATTAATAACTTGATTATTTTTAGATAATAGTAGATAGAAATAACGCTCGTAAGGAGTCCTATTGAAACCAAAAAGTATAGGCCTGCCTGCCATCCACACCAGAATAAATGGAGTTTTCCGAAAAAACCTGCTAGTGGAGGAAGACCTCCTAGGGATAAGAGACATAGGGCTAAAGAGAGAGCCAAAAAAGGATCTTTCGTGTATAATCCTGTTTAAGTGTGACTAAGTACTATAAAATTTTAATGGAATTGTGGCAAGAGATCGATATGTTTTATGATGTTGATTCGTCTTGTACCAAGGACAGCATTAAGTTTAATAAGACGTAAGAAAAAGATAAGAGCATTTGACTTCTTCCAAGGATTGAATTCAGCTTTTGATGAAGGAGAAGAATCCTAGGCCTAAAGCCCTTTCTTACATTGAAGGAGGTGTTCGCTTAGAGAGGAGAGCAGGAGAGGTGTCATGATGGCAGTAACTTCAATGGACCAAAATATATCTAATTTTATATTAGTAACCAAGAAAGAGTTCTCACATGAAAGACTGTGGTGTAAGCATTTTTGAAAGCCCAACCACACTCATGAAAGTTGTTGGAAACTTAGTGGGATACTAGAGTATATGAAGTAAAGGGGGCAAAATTAGTATCAAAAAGTGGCATAAGTGGCTGATAGTAATATCAATGAAAGCTCCAATGCTAGTATGAGTCTTACCCCTCATCAATTAGCTTTAATTAAGCAAATACTTGAAAATACTCGAATCAATAGTGGATCCCAGAAAACAAGTGAGGTCTCTCTATATGTTGTCACTGTTCAGAAAGGTATAAATCTCGTCTCCTAAATGTCCTAAAAGCAGTAAGTAGATAATCGACACTGGTGTGGCTGATCGCATATACAAATTGCTGTCTCACTTCAAAAATTTTCATTTTGATGAAAATAAGGTGGAAGTGGCCAATGAAGATTGTATGGTGTCTCAAGGAAAGGGTCAATTCATATTGAAAATTAATATTTGAATAAAGTTTTGTTTATTCCAGAACTACAGTACAATTTACTTTTGTGAGCAAATTAATTAAAGACATGATGTGTAAAGTAATATTCTTTTCTACTCATTGTATTTTCAAGACCAACCTTGCGGGAAGATGATTGGCAATGTTGAAGAAGAGAATGGGCTATATTTTATTGGAAATCAATCTAAGTCTAGTACTTTTCTTTTTGCTGGAAAAAACAGTGATTTTATGGCATCATCATCTAAGTCATCCTAGCTTTGTCTACAGGTTACGTTTCTATCCAAAACTATTCTTGAACAAAAATATTAGTGATTTGAAAAGTGAGCATTGCACTCTCTCGAAATTCACAAGAAACACTTATAGTGCTCAACCATATAAACATTCAAATCCGTTTCATTTGATTCATAATGATATATGGGGTTCATCTATAATCACAACTTTATTTCGTTACAAGTGGTTCATAACAGTTATTGATAATTATTTTAGAGCGTGTTCAATCTTCTTGTTAAAAGAAAAGTCTAAAGCTTTCTCTGTATTCCAAAGATTATATAAACTTATATGAAATGTGTTTGAAACTCAAATATAAGTTCTTCGGTCTGATAATGGCAATTCAAAAATTATTTGAAGGAACATGGAATTATCTATCAAAGTTCTTATGCATATACTCCACAACAAATTGGAGTATCTAAATGCAAAAATAGGCATCTGCTATTTATGATGATAGTTAACTTTGTGTCTTACCAATATTAAGGAGAAACTATTCTAACTGCAGCTTACCTTATAAACAGAATACCTTCAATGATTCTAAATTTTCGAACTCTGCTTAGCATTCTCCATCACTTATTCATCTCCTTGCTACCTAGAGTCTTTAGTTGTACAGTATATGTTGTAGATCATTCTCTCAACAAGCAAAAACTAGAAGAGAAAGCTTTTAAATGTATCTTTATAGGATACTCCTCATCTCAAAAAGGCTATGAATGCAATTATCCTCCTACCAAACATGTCCTAGTAACATTTGATGCAGCATTCTTTGAGCAAGAGTCTTACTATGATATTTCAAACTCGCAAAAATTTGAGGACTCCAGTGACAATGTTTGTTTACCTTTCTTGCTAGTCAAACATTATCAAACCCTAGAATCTTATGGAAACATTCAAACAGAAAATACCAATAGCTCAAAAATTCTTGAAACAGTTGACAACACTCTACAAGAACAAGAAGCTGATGACTTGCAATAGATCACCACACCTATTACTGAATTGCGTGTATATTTGAGGCAGCCAAAATTGAGTCAAGATAGCCAATCATTTGATACCAAAGGAAGGTCCAAGACTAAAAGCAACCCGTTTCAACATCAAATTGGAGATTCAAAAAAGGCGCATGAAGCATCAAATTCTCTAAGTCAAAGTCAAGATTTGGACATCACCATAACACTATGAAAGGGAAAGAGATTGTGTATCCCATATCCAACTATTTGACATATATAAAATTATCACCTGCTTTTAGAGTGTGTGTGACTCATGTGGACAATGAAATTATACCTTGAAATATTAGAGAAGCTATATTAAATGAAAAATGGGGAGAAGTTGTGCTTAAAGAGATAAAACATTACATCAAAATAACACTTGGAAAGTATGTCACTTAACAAGTGGTAAGAAGACAATATGCCAATGGCTGGTCAATGTTAAACATAACTCTCATAGAAGTGTAGAGAGATACAAAGCTCAATTAATTGTAGAAGGATACACTCAAACATCTAGCCTAGATCATGAAGAAACCTTTACTCCTATAGCAAAATTGAATTCTATCAAAGTTGTCCTATCCCTAGCTATCAATCTTGATCGGCTACTATATCAACTGGATATAAAGAATGACTTTCTCGATGGGAATTGCATAAAGTAATATACATGCAGCTTCTACTAAGATTTAAATTAGAAGGAGATTGAGGTAAGGTGTGCAAACTAAAGGAATCTTAATATAGGTTAAAACAATCTCCTAGGGCTTAGTTCAAGTAATTTAGTGAAACTTTATTGGAGTTTAGATACCAATAGAGTCAAGTAGACCAAACCTTATTTATCAAAATAGGGAAAGGTGATCCAAAATCTATTCTTATTGTATACGTAGATGACATCATTATTACAAAAGATGACATAGTTCAAATGACTTATTTGAAAAAGAAGATAAAAGAAAGATTTGAGGCAAAGGAATTAGGTAATCTAAATACTTTCTTGGCATAGAGATTGCTCAAACTAAGAAGAGAACTTTTATTCATCATGGTTAGTATATTTTAGATCTAAAGGAAATAGAAAAGCTTAGATGCATACCTATGAATACTCTCCTTCCACATAAAAGGAAAAATTGCTCAAAGGAAAATGATGCACCTATTGATAAAGACCATCATCAGAGATTGGTTGGACAACTACTCTATATGTCCTTCTCATGACTAGATCTTTCATTTGCTAATAACATTGTAAGTCAATCCACGCATACACCCACTAAGCACCATTTAGATACTATTCATCATATATTGAGATATTTGAAAACGCTAGGTAAAGGAGTTTTTATAAAAAGACCTGAGCGTTGTGATTTGGTTGCATTTGTGAATGTTGATTGGGGACGTGACAAATTAGATTGCAAGTCCATAACCAGTTTTTATACCAAGGTATGGGAAAAGCTAGTTAACTTGAGGAGTAAGAAACAGTTTGCAGTTGCAAGTAGTGTTGAAGCTAAATTTCAAGCTATTACACGAGGCTTATGTGAGATTATACGATTGCAAAGGTCACTGATAGATCTGAAAGTAAAATGGGATTCTATAGTGATACATTGTGATAGCATGTCTACCATAAGTCTAGTAAAAAACCCAGCACAACATAAACAGATGAAGCAGGTTTGAATTGACATAAACTTTATAAAGACTAAGATTGAGTAGTGGAATCAAGCTTAAATACATCCCTACAAAAAGTCAAGAAACCGATGTGTCTACTCAATTCAGAACTAAAATGAATAACTTATAAAGATTTAAAAATCGACATAATTAAACGAAGTGATTGTGTAGTTTCTAGACAAATTTAGAGCTTATTTTCAAGTATTATAATCCAATACACAACCAAACAATACCACCATGTCCTCGATCGTGTCATTCCCAGTTTAAGAAAAAAAGAAAAGAAGAAGACAAGAAGCAAACTCAAATCACAGTCAAGGACATGACTAAAAGACATAGTTGTATCCCCAACCGTGTTTTTTTTTTTTTCAGCTAACTTATTTTTTTAATAACTTTCTATATAAAGCCTTATTAAGGCTTGAGAGATAACTTTTGACACAACTTTTTAAAAGTTTTTCAAACCAAGAACACCCAAGGGAGCAAAAGTCCATCAAAACTTCAAAATTGAACCCTATTTAAATTTCATGATTTTTTCTTCAACTGTTTATTCTTTAATTTAGGATTGTTGCTTTGTAATGTGTAGAGTATAGATTTTTGATATTTAGGTCTTGTGCAATTTAAATCTACTTATGTGACATAATTTTTTATTAGATTTGATTAATTCTTAAGTCTTTTCTTGATTCAATCATGTATGCTTTATGATCTAGATTATTATTTCCATGAATACTAATATAGACTATGATATCTTATAAGAGAACCAAGATATTTCTTATAAAATTAGATATATACATAGTTGATAAGGATTATTGCAAGATTAAAGATAATATGCAAGATCTTTTTGGAATTTTGAATTATTGTACAAAGAATTCATTGTGCAATAATGCTATCTTAAGTCATGTTATTGAGAAGAGATTTTAATAGGTGATTTTGAAGTTATAGCTAATTGACATGAGAAAGCGATTAATTTTAGTAAAGAATTTTTCTAATCAAGAAAAATTAAAGAATAAATTAAATTATCTTTACCGGAAATTACATATTAGATCTAAAAGAAACAAAAATTTAGATACAATTTGCAAATCATGAAATAGTTTATGCTTTTGTTGTTTTCTTATTAAGTTCTTCAATAATTCTCGACTAGTTATTAATTTAGTAATTTCTACAATTAATTTAAATTCTCAAACTCAAATTTATAGGTTAGATAATAGAGATTTAATGAATATTAATAGTCAAAGTCCCTAGAGGATCAATACTTAGACTTAATCCACTCACTACAAATTTGCTAAATGCACTTGCTTAACATATCACTAAGCAATAGTTCATAGAAATTATATTCAAGATAGGAATGATAGATATTCATTCCTTAGCTTAATAGGAGTGCAGGAAATCAAGATGCGTTGTTTTAAAATCTTTTTCCAGAAATATTAATTATGTTTATAGATAGTAATAAATTAATGCACTAGGTAAATAAACGGTGCATTGGTGCAATCTATCAACTTCTACCATGCTGTTTGCTGTGTCTATAAATTGGCTCACCTCTTATATTTTCTTTGTAAGAGTTCTATTCTATTTTTACACATTAAATTTTTTCCTTAGAGTCACAGTGATTCTTGAATTCTTCCAAGATATTCATCACAAAGTCCTTTCATGCTATATCTTCTGTACAAAATGATGGCTTCCAAGAAAGCTTTTATGGAAGTTACCCTCTGCACCAAACTAAAATTGCTTTCTTTACATCGGAAGCCACTCAAAGTAAATTTAACAGCTACTGTCTACTACACTATATTTTCTCTCAATCTTCAAGGTTTATGTTTTCTCCCATATAGGTTTTTGTTTGGTAAATGCAAGTCTGGGTAAGAATGAGTTATACGCAACGCAAACTGTAGACTAGATATATTAGATAGGAAAAAACAGTTCTGCATTTTCCCTGTTTGTATCTATGGATTGCTGGGAATGAAGAAAATAGAGAGCATTTGGTAGTACAGAACCATACTCTCTCCATTATTAAGGATAGTGCATTTTATCTTTTTCCATTTTTCCTTTTTACTGCCTAGGATCTTATAGAATTTTTGGGCCTTCTTGGATTTGATAAATGGGTGTATCTTGCATAGAATCATGTAAAGGAGTTTGTACCACCTTGGTATCCATTGACAACACACCCTCTCCAGATTTTTTAAATGTATAAGCAATACTAGGAAAACCAGAAGATTGTCCTTCCATAAGCTCCTCAATGAGGGACATGACATTGCAACATCATTTTAGGAGATTAGCAAGTCAAGAGAACAGATAAATTCTTCTTTTTTTTTTTTATTTTCCTCCAAACAACTGTAAGTGGAAAGGCAATAGGCCCTCATAATATTTCAAACTAAGTATAGAAGAGTATGGGAGAAACAAAGAAATGTTTAGCCGTCTAAACTATTTATTGAGTTTTTGGGAAACTCATTTAATTTGTTGTTAGAAGCCATAAAGACATAGGGACCAAATTACAGCATAGCAGCTCAAAATAAATCCTGCCTACTCACCATGCCAGGGGAACAAAGACCTGTTTAGCTCTCTAAGCCATTTAATGAGTTTTGGGGAAGTTCATTTAATTTGTATTTCATGCAAGAAAAATATGAGCAAGGTCACTGAAACCTGTAAAGACTTAGGGAACAAATGATACCATAGCAGCTCAAAACTAGTCCTAACTACAGGCTATGCTAGAAAATAATGAAATCCTATCCAAAATTGCCACCCCAGGACTTGGATGGACAACCAACAATTCAACTATAGAGAAAATGCTCTCCCTTCTCTCTAGTTTTCCTTTCCCGCTACCCCTCTTCACACACAACAAACCACCCCACCCCTCTCTTTCTTCTTCCTCCCTCTCTAGAAAACCACTTTTTCTAGAGTTTTCCCATCCCCGTTCATGTGTTTTTTATCCTTAGCTCTTTTCACCTATTCTCTCCCTTTCTTCTTTCTTTCTTCTGTTTCTTTAGTGTTGTTTTATCTTTCTAGTTTTCTCTGTATCTTTTGTGTGGAGTGTCCTTGTATCCTCGTTTTTAGTTGTTCTGTTTATCATCTTCTTAGTGGTATTCCCTGTCTTTGAAGCAATGAAGACTTTTGTGCGTAGGAACAAGAAGCTTCTGATCCCTGAAGTTTCTGCTTTGGCACTTAAGGCATCTAATTCTGGTTCTCATTTCAAGAAAAGAAAGAATCGTCTGATGGGTCCTCCTCTTTTACTTTATCCAATGAGGTGGTTTCTGGTAAAGAAAAAGTGGTTTCTAAGCCTAAAAGCCAAAAAGCAGCCCTGGACTGTGTGGAGCCCAAGGAAACAGCTAAGGTAGTAGGGTCTGAAAAGCCTGCACAGAAAAAGACGGAAAATTCAAAAAAGGTTTCCTTTTATGGTGAAAGCTCTGTTCCTGCCCTCCAAAAGCAAGTTAGTCCTCACACCAATCCCTGCGAAAGTCAAAGCTCTTATAGTAATGAAACTTTAATTGTTTGTACTAAGCCGGCAGAGGAGGTGGCAAAATGGTCCAAGAGTGATGGTAAAGTGGTTTTCCAAAACCACTCACCAGAAAAAACTAAATCTGTCCCTTCTTTTGCCGAAGTTGTGGTGCCTGCTAGTGAACGTCTCTCTTCTCCATAGGCAAAGGGGGAAGAGTGATTGTTAAACCACCAAAAGCGGTTTCAGAGTTGGGTGAGAGGATTTGGAAATATACCCGTGTTGGTTATTTTTTGGGAAGAAACTTGGCTTTTCCACTCGTCCAGAAAATTGCTTTTTTGTCCTAGGCCAAGGAAGGTTTGGTGGAAGTCTTGACAAATGGTTGTGGCCATTATTTTTTTAAGTTTGTAGATGAAGAATCCTTGGTAAATAAACTCCAGCACCCGTCGTACTTTGCAAACCAATTGCTGGTACTAGAGAGATGGTACACGGGCATGTCTTTATCTAGGGTTTGGCCTAAAAAAAGAGCCTATTTGGACAAGCTTTGGGGGTATTCCTATGGAATTCTTGCACAACAAAGGGATGAGCTATGCTGTTAGTGCAATTGGAAGAGCTCTGCAAGTTGATGTTGTCACTGCCAAAAACAAAAGAGTTAAATATGCTCGTGCTGTGGTTGAGATGGAAGCTGATGGAGATTTCTTGAAATGTTTTGAGATGGAATGTTTGGATGGCAGCATCATGAGAAAGGTATTGTTTTGGAGAAGAGAACTGCAGAGCCATCTAAGCGTAAGGCGCCTGAGACACCAGGCAAAGGAAAAGCAATCAAATCAACAGTGGAGATAACTATCACTGAGGCCATCCCAACAGCATCTAGGTTTGAGGTTCTCTCCTTTGAAGATCCTCAAGCCTTGGCTCCACAAGATATTAACAACATCAGCTCTGATGTGGAAGATTCTGGCTGCCATGGAGTTGTTTTGTGCACCCATGCAGAAGAAAATTCTGAAACATCTCCATCCCACATCTCTGACTCTTTGGGTGACTTGAAGGAGACATCATCATCCTTGGATGAAGTTGCTGGAAATTGGACAGATGTGGATAAGAGAAAAATTGGACAGATGTGGATAAGAGAAAAAAAAAAAGAAAAAAAAGGAAGAAAGAAGGCAAAAAAGAAAAAGGATAGGGACAAATCCAGTGGCAATTCCGCCACTCAATACTCTCGCCGACCTTTAGTGTTGGTCCTCTTTTATCTGTACATATTTTCTTATGATAGCTACATGGAATATTCGTGGGTTGAATGACCCAAGTAAATATAGGGAAGTAAACAGATTTTGCAACAAGGAAAATTTTTCGCTTTTGGGTGTGTTGGAAACTAAAGTCAAAAAACAAAATTTTCAAAAAGTTAGAAGCCAATTTCTTCCAAATTGGAATGTTGAATCAAATTTTGTAAACCACATTTAGGTTGCCTGAAAACCAAACATATGGAATGTTCATATCCTGGGATCATCAACTCATCTGCTACAGAGTCTATGCAGTAATCTTAGCAAAGGTTTCAACATTTTTATGTCCTTTATATATGCTGTAGATGACGAACATGGCAGGGAGGATTTATGGAGAAATTTGGTAAACTTGAAAGCTTCAGTTAGTGGACTGTGGCTTACTATAGGTGATCTTGATGAGTGCAGATCTATTGAGGAGAAACCTGGAGGCTTGGAAGTTGAAACTAGAGGGATACAAAGCTTTAATAACACATGCCATACCCTGGAAATGAAGGAAGCTAGAACTCTTGGACCCTTGTACACTTGATCCAATCGAAATAGTTCTTGTCCTATGTTGAGGCAGCTTGATCGTGGTCTTACAAACCACCAGTAGATGGTTTATTTTCAAAATTCACAACCAGGTATTTCCGACCATAGCCCGCTGGTTATGAATTTACCCTTGAGCTCTAATCTGAGAAGGAAACCTTTCTTCAAGTATTTTGATTTTTGGAGGCATCATCCATCTTTTTTTCATATTGTTAAGGATACATGGTAGGTAAATGGGGAAGGTACAGCAATGTTTAAGCTGTCCAACAAGCTCAAAATCCTCAAAAACCACCTCAAGGCATTAAATACAGTGCACTTTTCCAACATCTCAGAGAGAGTGAAAAATGCTGAATTGGAGCTTGAATTAATCCAGGAAGAGAACAGATTGCATCATTCACAAGCAGATTGGGATCAGGAAAAGACCCTCTTCTCAAAATTTTACTACATGAATGCTATGGAGGAATCCTTTTTGACAAAAAGGCAGGGCCACTTGGATTAGTCTGGGTGACAAGAATAATAAATATGTTTTTAAACTTTTGAGACAACACCAATAAAAGAACAATTTTACTTCAGTAGTGAATGAACAAGGAATGAGAGAGGAGTCTATTGAAGATATCAAGACTTTGGCTATCCGCCACTTCCAAAACTTGTTGCAGATCATAGCCAATTTTTTATTATAGTAGATTAAATTCTCTTGGACTTGATCATGTCCCTGTTGAAGATCAAAATTTTCTGGTTTCTCCAGTTTCTGATGAGGAAATAAAATACACGCATTGGTCCTTAGCCAAAGAAAAAGCACCAGGTCCAGATGAATATGGAGCCAATTTCTTTCGTGATACTTGAGAGGGATTTGTATGAAGCTATTAAGGATTTCTTTGCTTCTTGAAAATTACTAAAAGAGATAAACTCTACTTATCTTTCCTTGGTTTCTAAAATAGAGAATCCTATTTCCTTTGTGGATTATAGGCCCATTGCATGCTGTAACACTGTATATATATAAGTGCATATCTAAAATTTTGGCTGAGCAATTGAAACCTATTTTATCTACCTTGATAAGTAAGCAACAAACCGCTTTTATCAAGAGAAGAAGAATAGTAGAAAATATTCTTATAGATCAAGAATTGCTTAGTGGATACCACAAGGACAATCAAGGAGCACAGCGCACTATTAAAGTTGACCCTATGAAAGCTTATCATAATGTGAGGTGGAGCTTCCTTGAGCAACTTCCGAGGGTGTTTGAATTTCCTCTCCAGTTTATCCAATGGATCAAGATATGTATCACTGCTGCAATGTTCTCTATTAACATAAATGGGGAACTTGCAAGATATTTTTCATCCTTAAAGGAACTAAGACAAGGTGACCTTATTTCTCCTTATCCCTTTGTCTTGGTCATGGAGGTCTTCACCAGTATCATGAAAGAGAGAGGAGATAGAGGAGTTCCAGTACCACTGGAGATGCAAAAAAGAAAAATTGATCCACATGTGTTTTGCTGATGACATCATGATTTTTGCTAAAGTGGATAACCGCACAATAGAACTTATCAATGAAAGTCTACATGAGTTTCACCAATTGTCGGGTCTTAAAGCAAACCCACAAAAAAGCCAAGTCTTTCTTAGTGGGGTTAGTGCAGGCATCAAGAGGCATATTGTTGATTTTCTTGATTTTGAAATTGGCAAATTGCCAACGAACTACTTGGGTATACCTCTCTCACCAGCAAGCATATCAAAGAGTGATTGTACAAAGTTGGTTGCAAAATTCAGCAAAATTCACAGCAAGGATCAACCACTAAACTAGCAAATTTCTTTCATACACTGGGAGATTGCAACTTATAAAAAATGTCTTGTTTTCTCTTCAGGTATGTTGGTCCACTATCTTCCTACTTCTAGGCAATGTACTTTCTCTTATTGAAACAAAATGAAAGAGGTTTTTTGGAATGGAAATGAGGGAACAAGAGCTAAGGCAAAAGTGAAATGGAAAGACATATGTAAGCCCAAGAAGGAGGGGAGCCTGGGGGTCTTTGACATTAAATTATGGAATAGAGTAGCACAGGTCAAGCATATTTGGCCATTGTGCATGGATGATTACTGCTCCCTTTGGCCAAGTTGGGTTGATAAAGAGCTTCTTACAGGTAGGAATGTCTAAAGCATAAACATTCCAAATGATGCATCTTGGGTGTGGAGGAAGACTCTTCAGTCTAGGCCTCTAGCAAAACAGCTTCTAAAGTGGAGAGTTGGAAATACGAAACTCATCTCTTTCTGGTATGATGATTGGCATCTACAGGGACCATTGATAGAGTGGATGGGAGAACAACCGTCACTTTAAGCTATCCTAAAGAAAATATGCTTGATATTTTCATTGAAGGGGATGAATGGGTTTGGCCACATGGTGAGAGATGGACTACGGTTACTTAGAGGTAGGAATTTCTGGAGTATAAACATTCCAAATGATGCGTCTTGGGCATAGAGGAAGATTCTTCAGTCTAGGCCTTTAGCAAAACAGCTTCTAAAATGGAGAGTTGAAAATGGGAAACTCATCTCTTTCCGGTATGATGATTGACAGCCACACAGACCATTAATAGAGTGGATGGGAGACCAACCATCACTTTAAGCTATCCTAAAGAAACTATGATTGATATTTTCATTGAAGGGGATGAATGGGTTTGGCCGCATGGTGAGAGATGGACTCTGGTTACAACCACCCTTGGCCCTTTAAAGCTGAATGATTTAGTTGATGACATGTTGGTGTGGAAGACAAGAGAGAGCAGGCCTCTATCCATTAAAACAGCTTACCTTCACTCTAGAAATGAACAAACTAGAATGGAGTGGTACTCGCTAGTGCAGCATAAAGGAAATGTACCTAGACATGCTCTCATTCCTTGGATGGTGGTACAACAAAAGTTGATGACATTAGACAAACCGGTCTCCTGGGTTATCAAAATCAGGAAGAATCGCATGACCACCTGTTTTTTGGATGCTGTTATTCTAAGCAGCTATGAAAGTGCATCAAGAATGCTATTGGATGGAATATCACTAAACCTTCTACAGCTGCCTCTTTTGTGGATTTTTTAAAACCCGAAAATTTAAAGAAGTTAAGCTCATTGCAAAGGAAAGCATTCATTGTTGGATGTTATTACATTTGGAAGGAAAGAAACAACCGAAGGATTGAAAATACAGCAACACTATAGAGATTCTTCTTAGATCAGTTTTTTGTAATTGTGGAGCACCTGAATGTGTAAGGCCATTTAATAGAGATTTCCTTTTCTGTATTTTTAGATACTAAGTCGATTTTATAGGTTTTTTGTGTGCTCTCTTTGTACACATCCTATATACAAATTGTTTTGAATGAATTTTATCTCACATTACCGCAAAAAAAAATACATAAATAACAAAATCTTCCTTCTGATAAATGCATTACATACTATTTAATAAGTTTTGATCAGAAAGAAAATGAGAATGAGTGAAGAAAGAGTATTTTGATATCATTGTGTCAGAATAAGGAGTGACTCTATCTAATGGTACTAATTGCAAACATCTATTTTTTCAATGAATTTCCTTCCATGACAGGTCTGTCAAGGATCATGCAAGACAGGAATGAGACAACTTGTGTCCATAAGAGCTAAAGAATAAGAATGTACTTTTTCTAACCAGAGGGAAATACCAAGACTTAATTGTATACCCCTCCTATTTTGTCAATGACCAAACAAAACAAATTTAGGTATACAAATTCTTTGGGTATATTGTACATTAACAATAGGGATTTTGAAATGAAGGAAGAAATAAGCAAGAGTCTTGAGTTGCGAAGAAAACTACTAAAAAGAAATTTCACTTAAGTGGTGCAGCCTAAAAAGTTCTAGGGCATAAAGGCAAGTCTAATAAAGCATGTGCAATCATCAAGTACCATAAACAACAAATTTAAAATGTTTAGTTTGATTCTGAATTAGATAAACAGGTTAGAGAAAATTTTATAGGATCAAGTGGGATAGATGAAAGGAAGTTCCATATCAATATGGGATGTCATGAACAACTAAAATTATAAACAATTGTACTAATGAAAAGGCCAGTATGAATAAACAATAAAAGGAGAAAGACCGGCATTTAACTAGTAATAATTCAAAAGATACATCAAGAAGCTACTGTTTAGGGAAAAGAAAAAAGATGATAACAACAACAATAATAATAACTGGACGAAATTAGTCCACTGAGACTTGCCAACCAAAGTTCATCTTAATCAGTTAAAATGATAAACCTAAACTTATCCTTCCCATCCCCTGCCAACAAAAACCAACCCAAAAAAAAAAAGGAAAAGAATAAAAAAAGATGGACCTATGAATCCCTCAATGCTAGAAAAGCCCAACCTATGCAAATGTGATACCAAGTCCTGGCTTGCATAAACCTATTCAAATTCATTGAGACTTGCAATCACATCTTTGACATATGTAGTGTAAACAAAACTGCTATTCATGAGAATATCCATTCATCGCAATCCAAAAGTGGAAAAATGTCAATACAAATATCAGAAATTTTGAGAGTACTGAATGTACCAGCAATTACCACAGAGAGAAAGCAAAGCTTACTGCATATGAACTCTCTCGCGAGCATTTACATCCATATCCGCATGATAATAATCAGCTGAAACTCCTCTGTTGCGTAATTCCATTGCAACCTGCTCTTCATAATTGAACATGCTTGGGTTAGCATCTGAATTCAAAATCACAAAAGTATAAAAGTTCACCAGTACAGATATTAGTAGAGACAGGTACAATATTCTCTTTGACACCATCTCTGCCAAGAACTTCAAGATTTTAGAAAGCTAATGATTCTGAAATAACCTGATGGCCTTAATGGCCCACTTAATTCTTTAATCCTAGTTGCATTAGAAGGAGAGCCTACAAATATATGATCACCTCTACTCTATGCATCAATAACCCAAATAACTGCTTAAGATAAAAGATTGAGCAGATTTTAGATATGCAGGAGATGTACTACAACTAAGAACTGTAGATAATATCAAATATCTAATTTTTAGGCTATAAAATCATGATTTGTTCAAGGAAAATCTTAGCACACTTGCTGAGCACTGAGGCTGAATAAAAGCTGGCAGGACCTGTTCACATTCCTTCCTGGAGAAGCAATAAACAATGCCAGATTCATTATTTGGATAAGATTCTTGAATAAATTCAGCAATTTCATCAATGACTGTCTTCGCAACTGCTGACTTTCCACGTACCTGCAGTGCATAGAAACAATTTCCAAAATCAAAGGTAGATTATCATATAAAATAAATAAATAATAAATGATCAGCATACCATGTAAAAGAGATTTGGCCGATTGACAGTACTAACAAATTTGACACATTTTGGAATTTGCAACATTTGTATTAGATCATTTTGGACTTTCTGAGTTGCAGTTGCCTGAAAAAATGAATGAAGGAATTTAAAACCCATAATCACAGAGCAAATAACCAATTGAAGTAAGCTGATTTGGTATTATGTCATCTAACTCCTATAAAGGGTCAGAGGACAATTCCAAAAACTTACAGTTAAAGCAACCACAGGAACATGTGGGAACTGAATCTTAAGGATACCAAGATTTTTGTAATCGGGTCGAAAATCATGACCCCACTGGCTACAACAGTGCGCCTCCTGCAAGAATCACCCAATGGAAATTCACTATTCCCCATTGTTGTATAGTTGTATAGAATCCAAATATCTAAGTTGATAGACATCCAAACTCAGTGTTTTTTTTTTTCTTCCCCCATTATTGGCAAGTTTAAATACAATGGTAATAAAATAAGAGAAACAATGTAAATTAGCTATGACAATCATTTGACGTGCAAAATGGTGCATAGGTGATGGGAAGCATCTCATCTCTCTGATAAAGTAAGAGCATGACATAGTACGAACATCATCTAAAGTGTGTACCTTTAAGAATTAGAAGTACAGAAGCAACCAAAGCATTAGTACACTACAGTACTAACTAATTTCAGTGATTTAATGGCTCTAGGCAAATTTTAGAGAGAGAAAACTCTACCTTCTCTCTAGAATTCCCAAACAAGTCCTTGACTAAACTGAAAATCTTCAATCACAAAGAATTCTCCAACTTATTTGAAAGAATTGTAAAAGCTAGGGATGCACTTCAAAATTGCCAACTGTGCAACAGTAGTGCTAGGTGGTGAGGATGATTTGGAAGCTAAGAAGAAGCTATTTGAGGAGTTCTATTTAGTTGGTTTTTTGAAAAAAATGTTTTTGAAGCAAAAATATGTGTATCGAACTGTGGAAACAACTTTTTTTGAGAAATTACTCATTCCACATTTTTAAACCTTGTGGTCATCATGCATGTTGTAATGGCAATTTTTATATTGCACAAAGAGGATGGGACTTGTGTAGAATATGAGTGCTAAGTGATTTTGCATCAATTCCAATCTCTGTGGAATGTGAAACAACTCTGTGATTGGAGATTAAGAGAGTATTGCTTCTATCCTAATAAGTAAATTTTATTTAAGCTAAATGCCATTCTGGAAAGAGAAGTTACAATAGTAGAGATAAAACTAGCTTTCTTTGACTTGTTTAGTGACCAAGCCACCACTCTTGATTGCTTTGGGGAGGAATTCCGTAACAGTGCAAGGGATATCGTGGGTGAGCAGATCCTTCATGCAATCAAGGACTTCTTCGACTTGGATAATCTACTAAAACAACTAAACCGCACTCCTGTCACTTTAGTGCCCAAAGTCCCCAGTCCTAGCTCCGTGAGGGAGTTTAGCTCCATCTCCCATTGCATATAAGTGCATCTCTATGGTTATGGCAAATCACTTGAAAAGACCCCCCTTGCATTTGTGGGTGAGTAACAGCCTCCCTTCCCAAATACAGCTTTAGAGCAGAATTGCTGCAACTTGTCACTTCTATGTGCAAGGAAGAGAGACAAGTAATTAACAAAGTGGAATAACCTGCAAATTTTATTAAACGGCGAGACTTACTAGCTGGGTTTAAATCTTGAACATTGAGGCCTCTTTATTTGTGTTAGAAGCTTCCAATCAGTGCCACTGTTTACTCCCCCTGGAACAAAAGGAATGACAGAGGCGCTGTCTGCCCTACTTAGGAGAATTTTATTCCATGTTCAATCTATGCAAAGAGTTCTGTATGATACCCATTAGAGTGACTCTAGTCTTTTACCTTTGTATGTATGTTCTAACTGTTCTTTTAATGAAATTATTGCATTACCAAGAAAGAAACTTTCAAATATTACAAAGAGAGCTTGAAGTGGTCTCTATCCATACCAACCCAAAGATTTCACACTGAATATCAACCTGGTATCATGAAAAATGATTTATAATGAGGGACCACCTAGAAACCATGGTACTGTTTACTTCTTGTCAAAGAAAAGGAGAGGACCTTCAAATTATATTATCATATCTTTTCTCTGGCTTCTATTAAAAATCTCAACAGTATTTACAGGACGTTGAGCTGAACTCCTAGTGCTAAAATTTGGAACCACTGAGAAAAGGAAGCATCTGCTGGCTAACAAATGTAAGCTCTCCTAAGACACTCCAATCCTGAACTACATGCAATATTCAGAGTATCAGTTCCATGATCATATATATTCAGACACCAAACAAGAATTGGATGGGATTGCTCACATCAATTGCAATCAAAGAGAGACGACCAGCGTGGTAGCATTTTTCAAGCTTTGACATGAATCTTTTACTCTTTGATATCTTTTCTGGTGTGACATACAATATCTTGAGCTCTCCTTCACCTTTCTCAAGAGCCTTGTATATAAACTTCTCATCTTCCTTGCCAGTAGTTGATGTCAACATAGACGCAGAAATTCCTAAAGCAGCCAAACCCATCACCTAAAATAGGAGTTTATCCCATAAACTTATGTTGCCAAAGAAGTTAACAAATGCACCATGATTACTGTAATAAAAAAATGCTTTTTCAGTATAAACAAGGCACCTGATCCTGAATCAAAGAAAGCAAAGGACTGACAACAAGTGCAACTCCATCACGAAGAATTGCTGGAAGCTGGTAGCAAAGGCTTTTACCACCACCAGAGGCCATAATTACCAGAACATCTCTCCCACTCATGATGGCATTAATGATCTGGATCCAGAAAAGGCCGCTATTCTCACATACATTACAGGTAAGATGCTAAAATATACTTTTCCCTAACATAAAAGAGAAAACACATACAACTATCTCAATGCACATGGAAAATAAGTCATATAACTATCACTTGGCAAAAGTTCAAATTGGGATACATATGAAACATAACAAAAGATAAATGGAAAGTATTGCATAACATGAAACATTAAATATTTATCCTCCTACAACTACATACTAATAATTTGCAGTATCCATGCAGGATGACTTAATCAAAGTACATGCAGGTTCACTGCAAGATCTCATACCAAATTGGTATGATGCATTATGAAGCAAATGGTTCTCAAGTTCATAAGGATTGTCATGTCAAGTTTAAGTGATTGCTACATGAAAATTCTCGTATTCACAGCAAACAACATTTACTGGACAGCTAGCACAGGAAATAGCAATGCTCCTACTGAATTGTCTTGACAAAACAATAGAAATCAAGAAGCCTTTGCAACATTTTGAGCTAGAATTATGAACAGAAAAACTATAATGGAGGATTCACATAACAAAATCTTGACATTCAAACAGGTAAAGATGGTTATGGAGAAATAACAATAACAATAATAATAATCAGGGAACAGAGAGGTAACAGGTTTATAGCTGACTTCCTTTAGGGATCAGGGAAGATACAGATTTTTCAAAATCTGTACCTGGCAACTCTAATATTTATGGATGCATAAAGGTAGACCCTCACACCTACGCTTTTACCACTGTCTCTTTTATCTTTTTCCTTATCGATTTTTTCCTAAGCACATGGAGTTCCAGTAATTGAAGAGAAAGAAAGAGGAGTAAGCACATTCTTCGCTTATGAATTCCACTAAATTAGCAAAAACAAAAATAATAAAACTAAACTAATTTAAAAAAATAAATAAAATTAAGCAAACACACACACACTCTCACACGGATACAATCTCTATGAAGTTTGGACCTGGTCAAAAAATTTACTTAAGTTTTTGTCAGAAGCATTTTCTTCTCCTTTGTAATAGAGTGAAAATATGATAGTAACAAATATATTAGGTCTTGCCGTTTCAACAAATATCTTAATCAAAAGTAGTCGGAAAATAACATGTTGCATCCATTTTTAAAAATAATCTATAGCTGATTCTCACAGAATAAGGAAACAAGTTCCCAGGGGCGTAGGGTCACCACAATTAACTTTACCATGCAGTGTCAGCAGGGGATTTTGCTCTGCATGGAGTTTTTCACTAGTCCTAGCCTGAATGCACCCCATGAGCATCCCTACAAATAGGAGATAAATGACTAATTGCAAAAAATACAAGAGAGCATTGATCATTCACCTCTTTGCTATGGAACAAGCAGAAATGTTCTAAGCATGTGGGTCAAATATGCAGAAGGAAAAAAAATGAAATCAAACCTCCAGCTGGTTTGCACGGTAGTTAATTATCCCAAATATGTTCAACTTGATATCATCTGCTTGAGAATCCCATTCAAAGGATCCCAACCAATCTTCAACTGAAGTTGAAGGCCCATCCTCAAGAGCAGAACCCCGCACTTCACATGTCTCCAACAGGGCCTTCAGCTCAGACTGTCTCTTGCACAACTTCTCTTGATGACCAAGTAAAACATTTATCTGATCTACACAAAAAAGAATGGAAATAAGGAAGGAAATACATCAAATCATAGCCACAATGAGAATATTTAGCTATAGCACTATGCCTGCTTACAATAAAGTGCATTGTTGAGGTCAGGAGGCAAATTTCCTTTTTGTTTTCCAATCAAAAGAAACAAAGTGAAACTTTCCTTTACTACCACAAGCAGGACCGAATATTTATCCCAAGGCAGAGGTGCAACAATGTATCACCCAGGAATGCTCAATTAACTCTAAAAGGTCAGCAAAGCCCTCTGACACATTTAGGCACCATCATACTTCTTATTGATGCTTGAATTTGAAGTCAAAAAGCAAGGAAAAAGAAAAATTATAAGCATAAATGTCATAACCAGTCAACAATCATGCTCTAGCCAATATGAGTCATATATCTTGTTTCGTTTTCTGAACTTTCAGCAACTAAGGAAGGGAGACAAGTAATTAACAAAGTGGAATACCCCACAAATTCTATTAAATGGTGAGACTTCCTAGCTGGGGTTAGATCTTGAACCATGAGGCGACGAATCTTAATAAATTTAAGCAACTAAGAAAGCCAAATTTGCTAAAATATCTTAAAAGTCAACAAATTGGGAACAATTAGACATAATGAAAGCAACATGTATATGTATATATCCATTCTTTTTTATCTAAGCAAAAAATATATGTCACTGTTTCATCCTCAAATAAATTTCCCCAGGATCTAAGTCTCAATACATAACTGGTAATATCATTATTACCCCTCAAAAAATCCACTGAAACTAAAATTTGAAAAATTAAAAAAAATCCAGATTCTCCATCGCTACAAATGTGAACTCCAATCCAAAGAAGATATAGTACAAATTTAGGGATAACCAAACTAGTTTGAAACATAGAAGATGTACATGCTTGAAGCTTTGCCACAAATTACATTTATAGAAAAGGACACATAAGTTTTGCACCAACACAAGTGAACAGAACAATGCCCTTCTTAATAAGAAGGAAGATTTTTGAAGGAGCCTTAACTTTCTGAATTGATTTCCAAAAGAAGGTATAAAAAAGGAGGAGGATCCTTCTTTTTTCAGCTTATTCTTCACAAATATGTCCACAAATTAAAAAAAAAAAAAAAGAAAAAAGGAGTGAAAGTTAAGATATCTTCAGACAATCATCAATAATTCAAGTATGAAAATCAACAATGGAAATGGACCCAATTCTAGCTATATTATTTTTTAAGATGTGAACCTTTCAGGGAAAGATAGGACACCAAAGTTCCAACACAAACAACAATCTTTTGCCACAAGAAAATGAGAGGCATTTGTTTTTTTAATCAACTCCTCCATCCAGTCTATTCAGTACCATAGTTGTCCATGATGGTGGACTCTTTTTTGGGTAAGGTAAGCTTTTATATCCCCCCCAAAACACCAATTAAAGATAGGAATAGAAGAATAATACAACAGAAGCAAACAAGAAACCCACTACATCAACATGAGCATCAAAAAAACAAAAGCATGCTTAGGTCAATGAAGGGGCCCTACAACTCGGAGCTTCCTAAAAAAGTAGAGAACAAGATTACAAAAGACAAAACATGAGGACAGTTCTCAATAAAGCTTCTACAGGCCCAGCAGGCCCCCAACACACCAATCGTTTCTCTCCCTCCACAGGTAATAACAGTCCACAGCAAGAGCTTTCTTTTGTTTTCCATCACAAGGATTATAAGAAGAAGACAGCAGTTAAGATAATGAAGATAGAGCAGAAGGTCTTCGTCCTTTCCAGTGTAAAGCATCCTCCCTCTCCACATAGCACTTGAATAATCACAGTCCAAAAAAAGGTGCTGGTGAAATTCCTCCTCACTCCTACAAAGGTAGCAGCTGTCTGAGCATACTACTCCCCAGGATCCTAGCTTATCAAGAGTCTAGAGACTCACACGCCATAAGCCATAAAGTAAAAATATGTCCGGGTACAAAAGACTTGCTCCAAACTGCTGAACACCAATCAACTTTGGGAGATGATCCTCTTGCTAATTCATGTGCCATCTTGACAGACAAACCCTTAGATGGCTTATCAATCCAAGCTATTTTGTCTAGGACAGTTGAATTGGGTTTTAGATTACCAAGGGTGGAGCTGATAGTTGCCCAAACTGGTCCATCAGGCCATTCCCAACACATGCCATTTATGAAAGAGCATAGACAAGTTTCTTTTGGCCACCCTACCTACAATGATGTCCTTTCACCAAGCCATCAAGAATTCTCTAAAAGAACTTAAACTTATATTTCCTCCAGATTTAAAAAGGGCATGTCACGCTTCAACTAACAGGATCGGGTTAAAAGGAATTAAACTGGGGACCCATTTAATCCCCTTGGTTATAGTAAATGGAAAATGAATAATGAATAAAAAGAATTCGTTGGTTAAGGTAAACCAAAGAGAGCAATATGATCAAATTAACCTTCACTTTTCAATACATACATTACATGCATATGTATATACACACATACATACACATACATGAATGCTATGTACTAGCTTAAACTTTTAGGTCAGTTGTAGGTCTAAAACTACATGGTGCCACTTTTGCATGGTCATCTAAGTCATCATTTAATTAATTCCAAGTGATAGGCATAAATCAATTTCTCACACAACCAGGCGAAAGTGAAAGAGAGTGGTCAAAGTATAAATAAAAGACCATATAACTACTATCTAAGCCATTAAGATATGAGTTGGTTGAGTATTCCACACATTGCTCTTATTGTAAATTCATGGCTAACTTCCTTGTCTTCTTTCAACATGCATTTTATGCATTACAAGAGAGTCCAAATTTTTTTGATAAAATAAAAAATTATATTAATGAGGAAGATATGTATAACCACATATAGTGAAAGTGGAGAAAATACAGCAAAATCTAGCTAAAGATGCAAAAGGGAATTTGCAAATTGATGAAAATATAGCAAACCAAATTTGAGAGGATACATTAAAACCTGTATAGGCTTAAATTTGTTTATCTATGGTTGCAAGAGGAGATATATGTTTCCAAATCTAACTGAATTCCTTAATCCCCAAATACAACAAACTAAATTTGCAGGAACCACTCTCCAACAGAAAGCTTTAAGTGTTTTAGAGGCCACTATGGCCAATAGATCTAGCACTTCACAAGTGCAAAAAGGACACCCCAAAGTCGATGTCATACCAGTCCACACTTTAGAGTAGTCACAAGTAAAAAATAGATGACCATGGTTTTATTTCCATTAAACACACCTCCCTTCTTCAAGTCTGTAAGTCAAGCAATTTTTTCCTCATTTTTCTTAAAAGTAGGATTATTAGATAAAAGAAGAAGGCAAGATTTTTACCATTGGACTCCAAATACTCATGGATAGATGTGTCACAAAATGTGCATTCACTAATGGATGTGACAATCCCTTAATAAGCGTAGTGTCTATCACAAATACATCTGCCAATGATATGTTAATGGCAAAATTATAGGCTATTTGTTTTGGCTAAATGTTGTCTTGCAAATTATAGGTTGTTGACTGTTGGCTTGTAAATTTAATATAAGTCACTACTTGTAAATTATTATTATTTCCTGTATAATGGTTTAGCTTTATTGGGACTCTTGTATATATATCAGTTAAGTTGCAACCCATATATACAAGGATAATTTTTTTCCTCATATTCTTTTTATATCCTTTTCTCACTACATGGCATCAAAGCAAGTCCATCAGCCATTCACCATTGTGGTCATTATACTTGTGAGGTTGATTGAAATCCTCTTGTATAATCAATCATCCGTGCCTCTGGGCTCTATGTTTGAGGTTGTGTATTAATGCATGTATTTCCTGATGGGTAGTAACATGCCTCTGTGTCACGTTTTTTGTTAAACTAGATTTTAAGGTTCAACCACAAGCTTAGCAAAACCCTTTGGGGTTGTCAATCCTATCTCAGGGCCAACTAGATCTCCTCCACTCCTCCCATTCTGATTGTATAGAGAACATGCTAAGAACCTTAAGGGAGATTATATCAAGGCAACCACATATTTCTAATCCTAGATTTAATGCTCAAATTCAATAATGTGTACAGCAAGTCCTCCTGTATCTCTTTCAGTTTAATAGTCCATTATCATTAATTCCATTTCCATTATTTATCAATCTGTAAATTACTTTTCTACATAAGATTAAAGCACTAAATGAATTCTATATGGAACAGATTAAAAGAACTCAATCAGTCAATTTCCATATTAACATTGAGCAACAATTGTTCTCTACTTAGCCCAAAAAGGGGGCACCCAGGTAGCGTTTGGGCAGCTGAAGTGCCCACATAAATGTCGCCAGGAAAGCTCAGCTAAGAACCTTAAGGGTGACTCCCACAAGCTAGGCCACTCTCCACCAAGTTAGGCAATAAGGGCAGGTTCCTAAAGGCACTTCTTCGCTAGGTTCCTGAAATTTCAATTAGATAGCTCTCTTAGATTCTTCTTACATGTCACAAAAATCTTCAGCTTCTCTTTCTTGTATAGCCCTGGATTCTCATAAATCCATTACTCATTTCTCTCAGTAGTTTGATATCCATGTTCTTAAGCTTACAATGAACAATTCTTGGTCAATAGCCCATAAGAAACTATAAATTTTCTTTGAAAACATCAAATCTTCTGAACTCAGCCTACACATAACTGATCTCTGTCTTTCCTACTATCCTAGCCTGCAACATATTCAAGGCTCAAATAACCAATGTAGTTCAACCGAACTTGAACAAGTTCGAACATTTGCCCTACATGCACTTGAGGAGGCAATCTGGAGTTCACACACCTCACACCCTCTCTCTAAGGCTCCAAATTTGCAACTCAATGAGTCATCAGAGCACTCACTACAATTATCCCGTTATGCACTATACCATGAGCCCTATCAAATACCTCAAAAGTCCTCTCCAGATTGCTTTTCTTACGTAGTTTTCACTCCTATAGATTGTCAGCAGTCGAAATGCACAAAATTGAGCTCGAAAATGGGATATTATAAACTGCCCTCAGTTAAAATTTCTTTCACCCATTAGTTACATAAATGAAGCAACACTCCAAAAGCATCTTCACCCGCGCATTTCTCTATCAGTTCTTATTGAAAGTGCCGGCTTTCTTCTCTCTCATCAAATCGCAATATTTCATCAGAAATATGAGCAGAAATGACAGTATTTTCAAATCACAAATGAATTACACTATTTGAGTGAATCGACCATCATGGACTGCTATATATATATACACGATGTAAAGGGCAAGACTAAGGAGAAAAGGACAAACCTTGAACATCTTGAAGTTCAACCTCTACATCCAACAACTCCTGCAGTATATACTCAGTAGCAGCCATGGGGTTTTAAGAAAGATTTCTCAATTGAAGGAAACCCTAACGTTGTTTGTCAGGCTTTGCATTTGAATGTGCATATAGGACGGTGCAGACTGCAGAGGCTAGAGGTAAACCCACTGCCTATAAATGTTACATTACATTCTTCACCTTAAAAAAATAAAAATATAAAAATAAAGAGGTAATATCTTTTTATATAACGGGTAAAAATTTTTTCTCCGATTAATAGTAGGGAGATAATTTGATAGAAAATGTTAGTAATTATTTGGGGAAAGGAATTAAATATTGTAAAAATAAAAAAATCTAAAAATACAGTAATTGCAAAAAGAAAATATAAAAAATATGGCACTTAAATTTAGTTTTTGTAAGGCTGTTGTTATATTATGTATTTAGATAAAATGTATTAGAATCGGTTTCGCGTTATATGCAAATAGCTCTCTTCTTCTTCTTTTTTTCTTCTCCATTCGCACATTTCATGCTCTTTCTCTAATATAAACTTTCATCTGCACGCTCTCTCCAATCCGCGTATGTACAAGCACCTTTTCTTCAATCCTAAGTTGAAAACCACGACATCATCACTTCTTAATGCTGTAGGTAGTTAGATTTTGCAATTTCCTTGAAAAAATATCCAAATTACAAGATCTCATCTTTCTCTCTTTAAAATAGTTTGCACACGTAAAGGTATTTCTTTCTCCAAATTACTTTTTTCTTATAATACACTGCAAGTTATCAAAGCTTGAATGTTGTATTTCATGAATATATGGTACGGTTTAGCATTTTATTAACATAATATGAATATAGTATAACAAACGCTAATTCTAATTTAGTTACGTAGTGCATATGTATAGCTAGAAAGTATTGCTATATTTTAAATGTATTGATTTGTATGTGTAATATAGTATATATGGAATGTAACATATAAGTTAGTTAGATAACTTATAAATATCTATTTCCTATACATAATTTTTTGTCATTATAACTTATGGATACTAGATGAAACGAATATAAAGCATGCTAATGTGGATATGAATGAATGGTTCTTTGTAATCAAGCACCAGCTACATTGTTCTTTAAAAGCCATCTTCTATGAAGGTGTGATACTAATATGGCTTAGTTTACAAATAATTGTTGAATGTAAATAGATTAGAAATGGGTGAAGTGCGAGTGATTTATTATAAAAATGGCCACATTATTGCAGGGCAGAATGGGGTTTGTTATAATAGGTGATTGACGATAGTAGTTGAGATTCCGTAAAGGGCAAGCTATGAAAAGTTGGTTAGCATCATTTGTAGTCATATTCGAATTAATTCAACTACCCATTAAGTTAAGTTGATCTATCGTTGTTCTCTTGTTAGAGCTAGTGCTGATTACTCTTATCCTGTACTAGTGAATGATGATTATGATGTTTAACAAATATTTGTGTCATGTCAAGAACGTAGTAGGGCTCCTCACCCTGACACCACTTACTCCGCGGATCTCCTTTATAGCATATATTCTAGTATCATACACTCACCATAAGGGAGAGTTCAGAGGTCCTTCCTAAACACCTCCAACACCCTTTAAAAGGTAACTTACAAATTGAGCTTAAGACATAAGCGAAGGACTTACATAGGTTGACCTCTCTTAGATACCTATGTAGATGCCTTATCCACAAAGCTCATCAGGTTGTAACGGCTCACAGATTACTCAACCGGATTGCAGTCAATTGATACAACCTAAACCTACTACTTAAACAAATGGTTAGGAGGAGATACGTGCCTATAGGTACTGCCAACAGAGACACTCTTAGATAGGTATGCTAATATATACTTGTTTATTCATTTTGGATAGATATTATACATATGCATATTTACAAATTTAAAAACTAATGAAAATCTAGATACTTATTGAAATGGTTATTTGATCTCTCTTTCGTTTTTTTTGTTTATTGGTTTTTACTTATTGGGGCTGAATTTTGGCTAAGTTATGAAAGTTTAATACATGTTATGCATTGGAGTTGTGGGTGAAAAAATTAGATTTATGGATGACCTATTGATAATAATCAGTCCACGATGATCTTCAAGCCAAAGCTGACCTGTCCCAAGCTGAGGTTGACCCGTTCCATCGCCGACCTATTTTAACCTAAGGCTAAATTACTTAAAGCTGAGGCCGAATAGCTTTTGCCGAGTGCAAGCCCCACGATCAACTATTTGGAGTTCTGTTTGTAAAATATAGGACGATCGAATAAACTGTCCGATTAAGCCTAATTTCTACAACGAAACAAGGAATATTAGTAAAAGTAATTTCATAAGTTCGAATTTAAGAAAATAAGTAATAAAATAAATGAATATAAAATTTTCAAATTTTAAGTATATTACTCGTTATTTATCGAAAATGATTAAAATACATTCCGATAATTAATGAATCACTAAAAATAAATTATATATACACTAAAAATTATAAAATAACTTAAATAATATTTAAGAGTATTTATTAATCCCAAATATATATTTACTTGTAGATAAAAATACACGTAATTACTTAAAATACTTGAAATAAGCTAAAATAAGATTAAATAATTGAAGAAAATTCATAATTAATTAAGGAAAAATCAGGAAAAATAAAAAATCTATAGAATTGAGGCATAGTAGCTTGGGAGTGAATAAATAAAAGCAACCAATAGTAATTGATCAAACAAAAAGTAAATTTGGAAGATGATAAGAACATCTGGCAACTAAAAATTAGGAGAAAAAAAAATCAAACCAGCCCTATAAATATCCCAAAATTTTTAAGCTACTCATTTGGTCAGTTGAGAGAGCAGAAAAATTAAAGAAAACCGAAATATTAAAGGTTAGGGTTATTTTAAAAAAACATTGTGCAATTAGGGCTTTAAAAGGAAAACCTCACTCAACAGCCACCTAGAAATGAATAGCCACCATTAGACCACTCCAATACCACTGCCCAACTTGGCCGACACACCTAGGGCCGCCACTCATAGCTGAAATCCCAATGGTCTCGTGAGTTCGATTCTAGTTTGATTTTATAAAATTTATTAAAATTATTAATTTTACCTAGAAAATTATGAATTTTGTTATTATAATGTTTTATTGTATTTAGATTTAAAGGAAAATAGTCATTAAGTTTAATTATGTTTGTAAATATAGGGTACTTAAGAAATTAAGCAAAACCGAGTTTCTTTAGAATTATAAATAAATAAGCTTAAGAGTATAATTTTGAGTTCAATTTTTTTTTCCTGTAGACTACTTAAGTAATATTAAACAATGCTACAAAGCCCTTTTTCAAAAATCAATTTTTGAAATTTTTAAGTAATTTTTTAGCCCTAAAATGATGGAAAAAATGAGTAATTTGGGACTAATTACTTATTTAGAAAGTAATTAAATGACTAAATATTTATGGATGTTAATCTCTAATGTGGTAACAATCTTAGCATTTGGAGTATTAGTTGCAATTAATATAGGAATTATGTAGTAAATGTGAGTAATTTAGTAATATGTGAAGTTGGAATTTTAATAAATATAAAATAATAGGTTAAATTAGATAATATAATAATAATATTAGAACATATTAAATCTGGTACAAAAATTAATTTTAGATAATTATACCAAAAATGTAAAATTTTCTTACATTAGGAATAAATCTAGTACACTAATTAGGATTAGAGTATACCAAGTATGTTAGAACACTTAATTAAGACCTAGCATAATATTAGAATATTTGAGCTTAATGTGATTAATTTCACATTAGGGTTCGAAACATATTTTAGGACTTACTCATAATTGTAACCGACTTAAAACCTGAACCAGAATCAAATTCGAAAGCCGAAACCTAAACTAATGTAAGATGAATCGTTAGTAAATAATCGGTATATAAGGAGAATCGAGTTAAATCATAACTTAGAATATGTATCATCTAAGTATAAGTACTAAAAAGCGTATTTATATTATATAATATACAAAGATAGGTCAACCTGCAACCAACTGAGTAATTGAGTGACCGAGGATTTCAAGTAAGTTGAGATTAATATGTTGTTGTATTTTAAAGTACTAATCTGTAGTACTCGAAGGCTTGAATTATACTTGATTATGTTTGTTAGATAGTTGGTTATATGTATGTGCTTGTCTTGAGCTGCTGATTATAATGCTGATTTACTGTTTGACCTGTCTTTATATGAAACGATTGATCACCCTAAACTGGATCTAATCAAATATATGACTTATAATCATAAATCGGACATACATAGTAACCCATTAGGGGAATATTAGGATTCTCTGGCTAAATATCGACCCATTTAAAATGAATAGCGCTGGATGACATAATTGGTCCCTTCTTCATCCTTAATTGAACTAAGTAACAAGAGAGGAGATCACGACTAGGGTAAAATTAATGGTTTGAAGGTAATTGCAGGAGGAGGAGTGTCTCCATTGCATAAGCTTGAGTTTGGTCATGAGCTATTACATTAACAGAAATATTTTAACCCAAATTAAAGCGAGTGCAATTTCTTTAATCTTACAACGGGTCAACTAACGTCGTACAATGGCATTTGTTTGAATATGTATTGTACCTAATGACTTGATTGATAATCTTATTTAAGTTTGTTGTATAGTTTAAGTCTCTACCCCAACTTACCGAGATATGGTTGCTCACATCCCTATAGATTTTGTTGCATGTGCTAACTAGGAAACGGCTTACAATTACCGTAAAGCTAACAACTGCTGGACCTTAGAGAATAAAGAAATACATCTAAAGCACAAATATATCTTTAAGTTCTTAGCTTTTATTTAGAATCTTTCATTTTCAAATAATTTATTATTTAAGAAGTATAGGACAATAAAAGCCTATAAACATTATTTTTGATACGTAAATCTTAATATATGTATATGTTGCCATACTTTCTTAGGTAAATAACTTATTTGATTTATGAATTGTTTACTTCAAAGCGAGTTAGTCGTGGACGCCTTACATAAATCATATAAGATGGCTACTATATGGTCAAATACTATTTTAAAATAGTTTGCATGATGAGACTGTTATGACTCAACTGTTTCGAGGCACAGCTAATATTAAAAAATCAAGGAGAAGAAAAAGAGCTACTTGGCATCAAGCCTGTCGTCTACTGAGAAGTCAAGAGACCACATAGTTGAGCACTTGAAGCCAAAGAATAACTTGAAACAGTATGAGAAAGCTAGTGCTGAACAATCCATGGGGTAAAATAAGTACAGGCCGAATTCATTAGGAGCTTGGCCAAGCACAATAAAACTCCCAAACATCCCACCCTAGCTCAGATATCCGATTGCTATCTCTATAGGGGACTTATAATATGCATATGGGAACGAAAGTTTTCAGCGTTCATCTTAGATCAAAGCTCAACCACTTTTCTCAGCCGTAAAAATAGATCTTGTCTCTTGGGCATCTCAATGTTCATGCATGTCTCGGGAGAAATGAAAACCCGGGTCGGCTATCAAAGTCGTATCAAGAACTGTTGGAGGATGGTTCTCTCTCCTTTCCACGCCCACCGTTACCGCAGGAGTGTTTACTGTCCCGAAAGGATGAATTCTGTTTAGTACCATTCCAAAATGGGAGATCCTGACCAGAGGGGAAGTCAAGCTAAGAGAAGAGTGTAACAAGAACGTATCAAAGACTTTTTCCAATACCTGAGTATTGAAGGAAAAACGGATGAATCAGGCTGGCTGTGATTACCGAGCACAGGATAAAGAGACCGGTAGAGTGGTCTGAGGTGAAATATTTCGCCAATCTACGAATAGGTTTAATTGGTCCAAGTCAACTAAGGCTGACAAATCCCTCGCCCAATGTAGGCTGAGTGGACTGGACAGAGGGATGGAAGCTATGTACCCAGGTAGAGATGATTTGCTATCGTAGGAGGACTAAGGGCTGTTGATCAAAACAAAATAGAGACGACCAACCCCTACTCAGGTTCGATCCCATAGATAGTACGGATGACTGCATGCCGACTACTTTGTTAAATGCATAGTGTTGTATATTTTGTAAATGTTTTCCTTATTTCAATTGTGGGCCATTCTTTAAGGTTTAAGGCCTTGTACATTATTTACATTTTTGCTTATAGGGTTTTAAGACTTACTATAAATAACAATATTTGTAATTATCAAACAAGAAGAATATTCATACAGAGAATTTACACTTGAGCGTTCCTTCTTGAGTAAGGATAATCTTAAGCCCTTTGAGCTAACGTTTCAGATTATTGAGTATTAAATAACTCTTTAATCTTTCTTATAATCTTATCCTTAAGATTATGGCGAATCCCTTCATTTAAACGAATTAATGAGTCACATTTAACCCCTCATTTGAAACCCGAGTGACATTTAGTATTCGTAAGTCGCATCCAACTATATTTTTAGCTCAACTCCTGATTATGTTTGTATCTTGATGCATGATATCCATACACATTTGCAATCAAAACCCACATTTTAACTTTTTGCTCATTTTTCTCATTAGAACCTATATTGCGTCATTCTTGGTTCGAAACTCGCTGTGTGGATTTGCATCAACTTCGCTAGTATTAGAGCTTTAGAAAGATACACATATGGTGTTCTTTAAGGTTTACTTGTTGTTTGAACATTTGATTAGTTGTCATTCTGTCGTGTAATGTGTTGTCTGAATTTTTAGTAGCTATAGAAATTGAGTAGCAATAATTTTTGGGTTACTGTCAGTTGTATTTTGTTGTAGTAGTATTTGTAGAATTATCTTAATGGTAGTTTTAAGTTGAGTATGTTTCGTGTTTGTTAAATTTTATCTCTCTAGAATTTATTGTACAAATAAGAATGTCTGAAGATAGTGTTAATAACAGTAGTGCCCTCGCGAAAGTTTGAGGCAACATGTTAACAACTTGGAATATCAGATTTAGAATCTTATTGATTCTATTCAAGAGCTTACTGGTTTAGTTAGGGGCCACAAATGTATTGGCCAAGGTAAGGAAGGGAATGAACACTGACCAATAGAAGTTGTTCAAATGAGCTTGATAATGATAAATGACAGCCAAGAAGAGCGATTGAGCTGAAGAGAAGAGAAAACTGACCTGAGCCAAGAAGAAGCAATGACAGGAGTATTGACTCTAAGGCAAATTAGGGTGCTTGAAGAAGAAAGTCGAAGCCGAGAAGAAATATGGTCGAGCAGAGCTCCAATAGAAGTGGTTGATTTGAGGTGAACTAAGCAGCTAGGAATGCAAGGGATGAACCCTGAGCACATAGTTAAGGACTTAACAACATTAAGCTTAAATTGCCAACCTCCAATGAGAGTAGTCGACTTGAGGAGTTCCTTGATTGGGTTCCTCGAGTCGAGAAGTTGTTTGATTGCTATGAGTGTGATGATTGGACGAAGGTTAAGTTGGCTTCATTATCCCTTGTTGAATATACAAGTCTTTGGTGGGATACATTGATTGCTAAGCGAAATGCTGAAGGAGAGGAGTCGATCAAAACTTAGAGGCTCATGAAGAAGTTGATGAATCAACGTTTTGTATCGACTTACTTCAAGCAAGAGATGCTTGATGCTTCTTAGTACCTAAGGTAAGGTCGAAACACTGTTAAAGAGTACTTATAAGGGTTCGAAACTTTAATGGTAAGATGTGAGCTTGCAGAGCCACAAGACCATACCATTGCTAGATTCCTAATAGACTTTGAGATGATATTGTTGATGTGGTCGAATTGCAACCATTAAACTCATTAGATGATTTTATCAATTTCGCATTAAGAATAGAGAGATAAAGGAGAAGACGACATCAAAGGCCAACTAGCCGACCTCAACAAGGCAGCCTTAGGCTTGAGAGGTATGCCGAGAGAAAAGGGCTAAAAAGGAGGATGGAGAAAGGAAAGTCTAGCTAACCCAACCTGGTTGACATTAAAAAAGTAGAGAAGGAAACGATACCTAGCACCAAAGCCCAAGACGTTAAGTGCTTTAAGAGTTTGCGTTACGAACATATTGCATCTCAATGTTCCAATAAGAAGGTAATGATTCTTAATGGCGAAGGATCGGATGCTCAAATAAAGAGCCATAGTGCCAAGAGCTCTGGAGGTGAGGAAGTAATAAATGTCTACCCTAAGATGGGAGAACCCTTAACCCTGATGAGCAGATAAGCTGACATGAAGGAAGACTTAGGTCAAAGGGAGAACTCATTTCAGATCCGATATTTGGTGAATGAGAAGACCTATTCCCTAGTGGTTGATGGAGGTAACTATACCAACATTATTTTTATCGAGCTAGTGGAGAAGATGAGATTGTCGACTTACCTACATCTCCGACCATATGGACTAAAGTGGTTTAATAATAAGGGTATGGCTCATGTATTGATAAGTGTAAATTACTTTACACTTTCAAAGCATGTTTAGGCATATAATTAATCATAAATGTGGTTTAATTCGGTAGATTGGGTATTTAATTGAATAAAATAATGATTTTAGGTAAATTACGAGCAAAGGGAGGAAATATACACTAAAATAACAACTTTCAAGTTAATCATGGCCGTAAAGGAGAAGAAATAAGTATAAAAGTATCAATCATGGGCGTGATAACGAAGCAATGAAGAATATACCTTGGTCATGCCCTTAATCATGGCTATGATCAAGGGAAGTTTTGTCAATCCCCCAATCTACTACAACCGTGATTGAATAACAGAAGGATGATCACGGCCATGGTCACGGGCATAATGAGATTTCATAATGTGATGAGGAGTTCACGGCCTCAATAACGGTCGTGATTGGTGAAGAATAATTATTTTCGAGACTATTATGCCCCGAGTCACGGGCGTGATAAGAAGGGCCACAATTGTTCTTTTCAACCTTTTTACGCGAACCAGTAAATTAGAAACGTCAAGCAGTGCCATAAAGGGCTAAATTCGAGTTTTTTGACAGGGAGAATATAAAAAACTACTACAACTAGTGAAAAAAAAATGTTTTTTTTTTAGAGATCAAATTTTAGGAGAATAGACACCAAGTAGATCAAACACCATCTGTAGAGACACATACCTATTCACTCTTTTTGTACCAATTTCTCTGTTGTATAGTTCTAAGTGTTGTACTGTGTACTATTCCCGAAATTACTTAAGAGAGACAATGGGAGTTCTTTGTTAGTATATTCATCAGACTTCTTCGTTGGAAAAAAAGGGTTTTTTTTTTTTTTTTTACTTTTCACTTATTCTATGATTCATTTCTGTATGATTATGTTTTATATTAGTTTATATTATTGTTTCATCAAGTGTGAGTAATCTGTTAAGACTTGCTACATCATTAGCATGATCAAGTGTTTAAAAAAGTAATTTCTGGACATTTGTTAATTCTGATGAATTGCACTTAATGAATCTAAGTATGGTATAGAATACGATATCGACTTAGGACAGATTTCAATAGAATATATCAAAAGACAATTCTATTGAATGGATTTAGCTCATTGGAACAATTTACTCCTGATAATAGAGATATTATTATGAAAGTTGTTGTATCTGTAGGGGAATTGATACATGAACACAACAATAATGTAATCCTAGTTAGCTGTTAATTAGAAAGAGATTCCAATAAACACAATTAGGATTAGATGTAAGTAGTTCTGAGAAGAATACTTATATACTGTAATTTCCTGCAATTAATAAGTATTAGGACGAAAGGTATTTTTGTAAGATGATGCTAATTGATGAAGCAAGTCTATATGTTAAGTGTATTTTCGTATTGTTCTCATAATCATTGTTTCAATCATTTTAATTTATGGGTTAGTGTAGTTTAGTTAACAATTAGAGTCTTAATAATCAATCACTTAGTAAATTCGACTGCTAGACAATAGGAAAATTATTAAGTACTAATGTTTGGGCCATTTTTTCCAGTGGAGACGACCCTATATTCATTCGTGCTATAAAACAATAGGTACACTTACCTATTGAACCGAGTTAAGGATAGAACATAGGTTTATAAATTACAAAACTCGGAAGCTCTATTTAGAGGCAATTATGTATATAAGAGAGCTCGGATAGCATTCAAGGCTGAGTAATATGAAGACGAGGTTGACTTTAATGTAGTCCCTATGAATGCCACAAATTTATTTCTTGGCTGACCATGGGAGTATGATCGAAAAGTGATCCATGATTGCTTTCCTTAACACTTACACGGTTCGAAAGGATAGGAAAAGCTGTTGCTTGACCCCCATAAGCATTGAGGAAATCTAGGACCATTCAGCACCTATAATGAAGAGAAAAGGGAAGAGAAGTTTGTTTAGCATCCAGGTTAGCTCTCACAATTTAAAGTTAAGGACGACTTCTTTTCAACCCCATGGTGATGATAGGAATCAATCTACGATAATCACCAAGCCGAACCTAAACAGCTTTTGTTGAGGCTAAGTTAATACCAGAAGACCGAGGGAAAGAAAAGGAGCTACTCGGCATCAAGTCCATCGCCTGTCGAGAAGTCGAGAGACCATACAGTTGAGCACTCGAAGCCCAAGAACAACTTGAAACAGAACATGAAAGCTAATGTCGAACAATCCACAGGTATAGCAACTGTGGGCTGACTTTATTAGGAGCTTGGCTAAGCATAATAAGACTCCCAAACATCCCATCCCAGCTCAGATATCTAACTACCAACCGGCCCCTGCTTAGATCCGATCCTATAGACAACACGGATGACTGCATGCCGATTACTTTGTTAAATGCACAGTTTTGTATACTTTGTAAATGTTTTCCTTATTTCAATTGTGAGCCATTCTTCAGGGTTTAAGGCCTTGTATATTATTTATGTTTTTGCCACTAGGGTTTTAAGACTTATTATAAATAGCAACATCTGTAATTATTAGACAGAAAGAATATTCATATAGAGAATTTACACTTGAGCGTTCCTGCTTGAGTAAGGATAATCTTAAGCCCTTTGAGCTGGTGTTTTGGATTATTGAGTATTGAATAACTCTTTAATCTTTCTTATATTCTTATCAATCTTATCCTTAAAATTGTGGTGAATCCCTTCATTTGAATGAGTTTATAAGTCACATCTAAACCCTCATTTGAAACCCGATTGATGTTTAGATTTTATGAATCACATCGAACTCTATTTCAAGCTCAACTCCTGATTGTGTTTGTGTCTAGATACGTGATATTCATACATATTCACAGTTAAACCCCCCATTCTAACTTTCTGCTCATCATTCTCATTCAAACCTAGATTGCCTCATTCTTGGTTCGAGACTTATTGCGTAGATTTACATCACATATATTTTGTAGTACAAATGTTTAGAAGTTACGGTTGATAGTATGTTTGCAAGTGTTATAACGGATTTGTGGAATATATGTGCTATATAGTACAATTGTATTTGGGATTGTGGATGAAGTTTGTTATTAGTGGTTGTGTTTGATGATATAAAGGGCTTTTGAAAAGTCGAATTTACTAATTAAGGTAAATTCTGCTTTTAAAAAGTTGATTATATGAATTAAGTTCAAAACAAAAACGACTTTTCAAAAGTTGAATTCAAGTACCATAGTCCTCAGATTATTTTTGGGAAGATTGAGTTTTTGGGATTTTTCTTAAAAAAATACAATATTTTATTCATTTTCTCGTAATTATTCTTCGTTGAAAATTTTAAGTTTTTCTTATGTGCATCATTCTCATAACATAATTATATGCTTTTATTAAAACACAAGCTTCATAAACTAATAACAATTTATTTCAACTAGATATGGTATAAAAAAATGAAACAATGAAATATTGTGTTTTATACATAAAAATGGGAAAAGAAAGTAAATACAGTTCTTATAAGGGTATATTATAAAAAAAAGTGACCTATGGTTTTGTTGTTTTATAAAGAGCTAATTAGTATTTTCTTTTTAATAAATTGCAAATATACTGATTAATATTTACTTTATGTACACTTAACCTCTTTATCTACAAAATCATGCACTTAAACCCCATACCTTTACTTCATGTGCATTTAACTCCTTGTTTTTGAATTCATGTGCTTAGATCCCCATATTTTCACTTCACGTGCATTTAGTCTTGATATCTTTGAATTTGTGCACTTGGATCACCAAATTTTACAAATGATGTACATTTAGATTGCTAAAATTATTCAAAATACACGTTTTAAAAGATTTTGGGGTCTAAACATGTGATTATAAATATTAGGGGTAAAATGCACATAAAGCAAATATAAAAGGTAAATCTACAATTCAATTTTTTTTTTTAGAAGGAAAGACCACAACTAAAGTATATAAAAAAAGGGTTGATGAGTGAAAAAATGAATAAATAAATAGACAATTCTAAAAATAATAATAATAATTCATACTTTTTCATCAAAGCATGGATTTATGATATGATATTATTTAATGTAAGAAAATTTTTTGAAATTTTTTATAAGACTATTTCGCTTAGATTTCTAGATTTCAGTTCTTTTTTTAATCTCATAATATTTATTAAAAATTTTATTTACTTTTTGAACTCACTAACTCTTTTTATTCTAGTTGTAATATTTCCTTCCTAAAATGTAAAAAATGTTAAATCCCATATTCACCCTCTCATATTTGTTTCATGTGCACTTAGCTCCCTAAACTTTGAAATCATGCATATAAACCCCCAAATTTTTGAAAATGTGTATATTGAATACTTTTAGGAGTCTAAATGTGCATTTTTCAAAGATTTTAAGATCCAAGGGTCACACCACAAATGGGTTAAGTCACAGCAATCCTACCATGTAAATGATTTGAATATAGAAGTTGGTCTTACAGCTAGGTTTAGGCAAAATAATTGATTAAATTACAAATTGGACAAAATCGAACCAAATTGTATTGTAGATTAGGTTCTATCAGTTATTTAGGTTTAGAAAAATTTTAAATCAAATTGAATCAATTTTTTAAGGTGCAAAAAGTTACTAAGCGAATCAAACCATGAAAGGTAAAAGATTAAAAAAAATTATATATTTGTATAAGGCATAAAATTTATATTTTCGTCAACATAACAATGCTAAAATATCTCTTAGTTTAGTCACCTTATGCACATTTGCTCCATTTAAAACTCCCAGTGGATGTCGCCACCTCAATCTTAACTTTCTAAACACCCAATTGCATACTTGTATTCAAATTTGTGTTCCAAAATGCAAACATTATGCTTAAATTTTTCATTTTTTATTAATCCCTTTTCATTTTTCCAAAATATTTTAAGATTTTGGTTCAAACCATTAACCGAATTGTCTTTTTAGGTTAAAAAAAGTTATAAACTGAATCGTAAAATTAAGTTTAGATTAAAAAAAAAAACGAGTAGTAATATTAAGTTTAATTCAACTTGAAGGGGTAAATCATACTAAATTGAACTCTATTTAGCCCCTACTCATAACTACTATCATAAACACAGTCTATACAAAGGTACCAACTCAATTGTTTTGAAGCATTTAGAGGATGAATGCTATAACTGGGAATGAACGACCACCAGGACCTAGGAGACCCTAATCGACTAGGTGGTTTGATATATCCCCTCTCTCCGATAGTGGCACAAAAGTGCAACCTTGATGAGTGCTTAATTTGATCCATTTTCTCTTAATAATTTGTAAAAATATCAAATTAGGTCATAAAATTATGAGAAAATTATCCTACATTATTTTGCATATAGAATAAGGGAAATTACTGTTTAGGTGAAATTGAGTTGTTTAATATATCACTCCTGAGAAATTGTTAAAATTGAATGAATTTCAATTTTGTTTCAAAATCCCTAAATGGGATAATTTTGACTTCAAAATTTTTCAGCAACTTAACTATGATATATATTATATATATATATACATATGCTATCTAAAGAGTTCATCGAATCTATTTACTATAATTTTTATTAATTTTTTGTGTCCTTAAAACATAGATAAATTGAGATTTATGGGTATTTATTTAATTTTCTTCCAAGAATATGTATGAATCTGACCTTAGTTATTTTAAGGGATGTTTTATCGTATAATAGTGAAGTTGGAATGAATGTCACCAAAGGATAGGTTTGATTTTGAGAAAATGTGAGATTTATGGTGAAATTCTTTAATTTGTGATCCTATCTAGATAATAGTTCATTTCTAATAAACATGAGTCAATTGAGAGTTAAAAATAGAAGTTTGAGTGCTAATCATTTACTAAATGTGAGGTACGAGTCTAGAAATTTGGTGGAATAAATAAGATTTGAGCATACTTAAAGGATTTCCTAGATGGCATGCTAAATAAAAAATACACTAAAAACTGATATGCCGCACTGTGAGCTGATAAGGGTGATCGTATCGAGATAGGTCTAAGATTGCAAAAAGCTTGAAAATGAAGATGGGAAATTGCACTAGTAATAATGAAAGTAAATAAGAAAAACCTATGATTAGTTTGAGGATATGACGCACTAAGAAATTACCGTAGACTACTACTCAACTCGATATGGCTCATAAGATGATCTAATGAAGGCACTCGCTATCTAGCCTTACTTAAGAGTTAAGATAAGAGTAAAAGAGAGAAGTAAGCACACTTAGCTCATAAAAAAAAAGGGAAGTATATTCAATATCAAATGTATGATGCGGTTACACTTACAATAGGGATTTATACCTGAAATATTAAGGCAACAACTATAAACGGAAATGACTAAAAGGGTAAAGTCCTAAAGAAGTAATGTTCAAAGAATGAAAAAGGGTATAAAGAGAAAATCAAGAATAACTTCTGTTTGTACTAAGGATTCTATCATACGATTGCTTAAACACGTGGCATTTTGTGGACAGGTGACTTTCTAACAGAAGTTGACAAATCGTACAATTAGGTTAGTGATTGCTGAGCTAAGGTGCTGAGTAGACCGAGGGTACTTTCGAGAAGTCGTGCATATGGATGTGCATTAGGATTCCTAGCACCAATACTATTGAGTTGGAGGTCGGTATGGTCATGATCGAGTAGACTTATGAGCATATTTCAGGTTGACACTGACTATTAAGAGATGAGAAGTTACTCAACTTAGCATGTGGAGTTTATCGATAGTGAGGGTCAACTTGACCTTAGCGGAATAATAGAATCCGCTTTGCTAGTCCTTCAAGTCCTCACACTTAAGCTCAGGTTAAAGGTCCAACAACTTGATTCCTATTAATCATGGTAAGGTTAAGGATGGTGATTCAAAAGTGGTCATAGGTAAAGGGTGTTCTTAAGTGCAGAGCTATGATTTGGTTTTGATTTGTGGCATCATACTAAAAGTGTTTAAACTCTTCAACTTAGATTATAGTGGACATAAATTCTTTGTTCTCATGACAAATCGAATAATGTTGTATGATGGTATTTGCTTGGTCATGCTTTACATTTAACTAGCTTGGTTGATAACCTCACTTGTTTTGTAACATATTTATACTTCTGTTTGTGTCCCATTTGCTAAGTTATAGATTCCTAACGTTCCCTTAGATTATATTGCAAGACTATAGCCATATGAAGAGTACCAAACATTCTTTAATTAGAAATCAACAGGGTAAGAGAGTAAGGATTAATAAGATATGGATGGACTTACATTTTCTTTTTGTTTAGAGTCTCTTGTCCTTCAGGGAAATGAATTAGGCCACCCTGTATGATCTGGTAGTTTTTTATTGTTGGTTTGAAATGTAATGAGTAAAACCTTTAGTTTTATAAGTTTTCCTTATAACTATAATGTAGCATAAGTCTTCCATGGAAATCAATTTCAAAGATTATACCATAAGTTTTATATTAATGGGTATTGAATCAGATGCTTCAAAGTAAGTTTTTAAGAAATATGCTTTAAGCAGGTTCTCAAGAATAATATTCCAATAATAATTCAAAACCGTCAAACGCAAATAGGTAAAGTCTCCACGATCATACGTGTAAACCATTTTAAGATAGAAGCTAACCTCATAGCTACTATCATAGACATAGTCTACTCAAGACATATCCAACTCAAATACTTTAAAGCATCCAATTTAGTACTTATCAATATAAGACCTATAGGATAGTCTTTGAAAATGATTTCCATATAAGACTTGTGATACACAACCTCTATTCAAATACACATGTACAAGTTTATAATCACAATGATAATTTATAAAACCATAAGTTTTACTCATTACATTTTAGACAACTAGTCAGAAATTATTAGGTCACATACGCTTGATTTGAAAGATATGAGGTATATGAATTTAAAGATAAAGGGACTAACTGCACATAAAGTAAACATATAGAGGCCTAAGTGCAAAATTTATAAGATAAGGGGATAAGTATACATAAAGCAAATTGTTTTCTCACAAATATGTAATATGTGTTTTTAACTTTTGTATAAAGCATTCATAAGGACACATGTCACATTGTAATTGTTGTTATTAATATTAGATAATTTAAATTTATAATAGAACTAAAAATTAAATAAAAATACATATATTAAATTTAAAAAAGGAAAAAAGCAATCAAAAAAAGCCACAACAGCAATAGTAGCTATTGTCCAAGGAAGAAGAAGGTCCATTTAGGCTAATGAACTATCATGAAAGAATGAGGAGTTGTTAGAACTCCATATTTAGTATTGCTCATCACAGCAAAGGTGAAAACTTAGTCCTAAACACGGTAATGAAAGCGACTCAATGATATCAACACATGGCCAAATTAGGTCTTTTTAGTTAGGGATGATTTTAGATAAATTGAATTTAAAGTTAAGTCATTTATGCACCTGTAAGCACCTAAGAATATATTGATATCAATATTTCCCTTAGTTTTTCACTTTAAATCATGATATTGTAAATAGAAGTTGCTATTTCTTATGGGTATGGTTAGAGAAAGAAACTCATTTTTTGATATCAAGAAAAAAAAATAATAAAATTAGTTGATTGTGCCTTCGAGTTTTCTAGACCTCCTAATGTATAAATATGACGTTAGATTTTGATTATGAGTTTAAATTAATCATACAAATTCAAATGAGACTTTGTTACAGCAAAATTTTAATTCACAATTTGTATCTTTTCCCACCAATTTGATTTTAATTTAATTCGAATAAAAAATAGATAAAAATTATATTAAAGCACCTAAGATTTAATCTAATCTCCTCTAATGAACCTTCTTCTTCCTTAGATGATAGCAACTATTGATGCAATAGTATTTTGTCCTATTTTTTATTTAATTATGTATTTTTAATGAATTTTTAGTTCTATTATAAATTTAAATTATCTAATAGTAATAACAACCACTTAAAGTAGGACATGCATCCCCTATGTGTGTCTTAGATAAAAATTAAGACCGTAGGTTCGTATTTGTTAAAAAAAATACACGTGAGCTCTTGGCAAAAAACCTAAAACATAGGTTAGCTTTCTACAATTTACCCTTTTATGGAAAATGATAAAATATGTGTTGTTATTAAAAAGAAAAACCATAAAAATGCAACAACACAATTTCAATAATACTATTATGGAATCATAACATCAATTTAAGAATTTAAATTGCCATTAAATTATGGTTTGAAATCACGATTATAGGTTATGTATATGAACAAGTGACATCGAGTTACAAGTTTAATATGGTATGAAAAGTCATGATTTTAACCTATAACATTTTAACATTTTTTGTCATCAATTTTTTTGCATCAAATGTTCAAAATAACACTTGACAATTCATAATTATGTGGGTGATACTTAACACCAATTGTTAAATTTTTAGCTACCAAATACATGTGTATTTTTTGGTAATGTTACCAAAAAATACATGTATTGCCCAAAAGTTGTTAAAAAAAAAGGTAAGTATCAATTTTTTATCACAATAACTTTAAAGATATCAAGAAAATATAATAATACTAAAAAGTTACAAAAAATGCTGATAGGTACCAATTCTTTTATCACAATTACCACAAAAGAAAACATAAAATTACCATAAAATAAAAAAGACAAAACCCAATTGAAAAGTAAGTTGCCTAAAAGAGAATTGACTTTAACAATCTCCCTTTCCCTTAACTATTCATATTTGTGCCTTATCTATAGTCCAAATTCATTAAATTTCAAGCTAAAGAAAAATTTATCCAAACTTTATAATTTAAATAATATAATTAGCTAAGCTCAATAAATTTAACTTGAGTTAACTAGCAAATAAACGTATATCTTAAATTGACAACAACAATTTAAGAAATTCTATTCATTTCTCATTAGGTTTAATATCCATCTCGAGACGTCTGATGCCAAAGTTATTGAATAGGTAATTCACCAATCCTATAAGTAGGCTATATAATGTACTTTATCGGCTAGGTTATGTGTAGGTGAAAAAAAAATTACACACACACACACACATTTCTATTTTATGCCTCATAACTCTTCCTTAGTCATTCTTAGTCAAAATAGTAGAGAAAGTTAAAGTACTAGTATTATAGCAAAAATGTGTTCATTATCATTAATATGTTTGCTCATGGTAGTTGAGACAAGCAAGTTTAATATACAATTTACTTATAAGATATCAAAAAAAGATAACAAAAATGCAAATAAGTATATCATTGCTTACTTTTACTCCTCTAATTCTCTTTCTCTAAAAATATAGAAAAAGGGAGTCTATGTACTAATATCATCTACAGTAAAAGGGCTAAGTTATAATAGATGAGAAGCTACACAACTCAATCCTAATATATTTACTCTAATACAACATGTAAACCCTAGAAAAATTAGTAGTTGAATCTTAACTCAAGTCCGAGTGTCCTAAACTGTACAACAAGTTAATGAGGCTAGTAACAATAAAAGATCATGAAATTTAATAAATCAAATATAACATCGATAACAAAACTTTAAGAATTGATCAAAACCCTAAATCATATACTAAAACCCTAAAACTGCTTTAAGCACCATTAACCAAAATTGAACTCGAATTTGTTCGAAACCCTAAAATTATAAATGTAAACCTATAAAATAGTTAAATATTACTCAATAGTGATAAAATTATAGTCGATTATAAATTCTCGACTAAATCGTCTATTAGTGTGAAATTATAACAAAATCGCTATAATAACTCATAAAAATTTTACTTGTACAGGGTACCAATTAAATTGATAAAATTTCACAAAAATTTAAAAATTAATTTAGGAGGAGATTTGTTATAATTTATATGATTCGAAAAATTACATATATTTATTATTAATTTTCATTTTCCTTCTTTTTCATTTCCAATTTATCTCATTTCTTTCTTTTCTTCCTTTTACTCAAATGTACATCTTAGAAACAGAAACAACAATTAGAAGAAAAAAAAAATTAGCAGCCACGTAAGGAATAAAAGTGCCATGTGTAATTATTTTTGTTTTATCCTCATTAATACAAAAGATAAGATAAGATCTTAGCTTAAATTCTAAGCTAACTTTATGTGAATAAAAGGAAAAAAAATCTAGAAAAAGAAGAAAAAAATCTGCACAAATTAGAAAAGCTGGAAACAAAACCGTGAGGAAAAAAAGAGAGAAAGAAAGAAGGAAAAGAAGAAAGAAAGGAAAAGGAAAAGGAAAAGAAAAGAGGAATTAAATAAATAGGTAAGTAATATATTTTAGTAGTATAGATGTATATTATATAGTATACACATGTATAAATATAGTATTTGTATGGTATTTTTATATATAACATTGCTATTATATGTCTATGTACATGATACTTAAATTTAATTATATATGTATGTATAAGGTTAGGTATGTATACATGTATGTACATAGGTATATGGAAGAGTATGTATTATGTATTTGTTTTTTTTAGAATACATATAATTAGTAATAAGTATTTTCATTACATAACTATAGTATAAATATATATGTATGTACCGTGACTATATAAATATGTGTATACATGTATAATTATTTATATATATATGTATAGTTGTATAGTATATATATATATGTATGTAATGGGGTATTTTTATAAGTATGTATATAAGATATATGTATATATATATAATATAATATAGAGTATATGCTTTGGAGTATATGGCATAGTATATGTATAATATATAGTATACATATTTTATAATAAATATTATGTAAATATATATATACCGAATATATATAATATAAGAATGGGTATTTGTAAATTATATATATATATATTTAAGTCTTCAGAAATACATATATGTATATAATACGTATAATATATATATATAAGTAGTATACCGAATATGTATTAGCATATATAATATATTTACTAAATTTGTAAATATGTAAGGTGTATAGGTGTATATATATATATAATACTGTGATTAAGCAATAATAATAATAATAATAATCATAATAAAGTCAAAATCTCAAGAAAATAGGAAAATATACTCAAAATAATAAAAATATCAAATATATGATTTAAATAATTATTAAATCATAAATATGTTAAGAAAAAGCGAAAATCAATAGTTTATAATTTTTAAACTTAAATAATAATTTTTATGATATTTTATATGACAATTTACGTTACGAGTCACAATGTTCAAAACAGACCTCGTTATGAAAAAATACGCTCGAAAACGATCAAATGGACTATAAGTTTATAACGATCCGAGCTGAAACGAAAAAGTTACACGCGATTCGATAAAAAGCTTGAATTATCAATTTCACATAACTAGATAAGATAAACCTTACAAATTATAATACTAGTTAGCTTTAAATTCCCAAGCTTACAAATTTTCCTTATTCTCAGGTGATCTTGTTATCGACCCTGAGCTGCCCACAGACTATTACGATCCCTGAGCTAGCCATGGCTGAGTGAGTTTTTACTAATGATTCCATACTTATTTGTGCTCGTAGTTAGTGAACATAAATTATGAATTATAAATGAATGTGCATGGGGTTGGGTTATGCTTGTACATGATAATTGTTGTTGATGGTGAATTTACCTTAAATTACAATAATATAATGTCAGTTGTATAGTAGATTCACTAGATTGATTGTTTGTGACTTGGAATGATCACTGAATTAATAAGACTAAATTTTATTAGACTAAAAAAATTAACTTGGATCATGCATAAATCATGCACTGCATCATTAATTTCGGGCATTCACATTACACGGAGGTATCGAGAGGCCATATGTGAGTTGATTATTGATTGTTATTGATTTCGTACGGTGCACACGTACGATATGACCTTATCCTGGCCCACGGGATGACTAGGCGTTAGAGGCGCCATTCGTCATGCTATAGGTCGAGTCTAGAGGCTTTCGTTTAGGGGTGAGTGAGGGCTGTGTGAACCTACCCACAATCATATGTAGAACTCGTTTTAATAAAGCTGGTAATGGATGTACCATTACATTTTAAATATGAAACACGGAGTTTCGTTATGAAATAAGTTCTGATATGATACCCGGATTTAACTGTATCGATGAATCTCTAACCCTGACTTTGGAGGGTGTTAAATCTGAGTTACATGCAGTACTTGGTCACCTGCATATATTTATTTAGCATACTGTTTTCCATGCATTCATTTGGTTGAACCTAATTATTGTATGCCTTAATTGCTGTGTGGTTGAGAGAAATTATCTCACTAAGCTAGTTAGCTTATACTCTTATAGTCTTTTCTCGTAGACCAAGCTTTTTGTGAAGTCGGATCGTCTCATGCTCGAGGTTAGTTTCTACACAGGGTCAGTGTGAGAGCTAAATGAGATTGGAAAGTACTTCTGATAGTTTATAGATTTGAATATGTAAATGTTATACTAGTTGAACTAAAGACATGTTTCAGTCTTCGTACTTGTAAACTTTTATACAAATCGACAATGTATTATGTTTTTATAATTTTATTATTTGTCATGAAATGATATTACTTAAGCTTGCGCACTCTTGGTAGTTAGTAGTAGCTGTAGCCTTGTGTAAAGGATCGTTGATTATAAGGAAATTCAATTTACAATCCTTTGTATAGTATACGACGACTGTTACGGCGACTGTTACGACTAGCTCCCTCAGGTCGTGACACAACTGGCTCTTTTAGATACCTGAATATTCCCCAATTGTTTTGGCCTATTTACGTTATTACCTTATGAATATAATAAGTAAATAGTCCCAATATGTTACACAAAGCAGATATTATATAACCATTCAATTATTTGCAATTTTTTTCATCCCTCTATGTAAATAACCTAATATTGGCTCATGATCAATGACATAGGGATGAGCCAAAAAACACCATGCATTGATGGGTGTTGAGGTCCCATATTGACCATCACAAGGTCTTTTCTTGCAATTGTTCCATTCATAGGTAATCTCTTGATTTATTTTTTCATGAATTGTTGAAAACAATAAGAAGTTCATCAAAATTTAAAATTCAAAATCTAATAATTCAAATTACTTCTTTACGAGTTTTTAATTCTTAAATATTCAATTGATTAATTCTTTGTAATAGACTTTATTTTTCTTTGAAATTTATGATTGTTGCAATAAGGATACAAAGGGAAGCAAAGAGGTTAAGATGGCATAAGGATTACATAACTACAATATAAGATTTTACATATTTAGTAGCAAAATAGTAACAACTACAACGTATGCAATAATAGTGATCAGAACTAAGCTTGCAATAGATTTTATAAAATAAAGTATAAAAGAAAAGAAAAATAGCAGAAGTGATAACAAACTATTCCCCTAAAAACTTCTAGGGCAAGAGTGTAAAGCTTACTCAAATAGTCTGGACTATCATTTTCTTTGACATTCCTTCCTTTATCCCTTACATTTCATCAAAAATAATTACTGATTGATAAGTAGAGTAGAAATCCTAATTGGCAATAGAAAGAGAAGAGAGTAAGAGAAAGAACATATGCGAACCCATGGTATTCTGGAATGTTCAAGTAGAATTAGAGTTAGTAGTAGACTTTCTTAGTGCTTGAGCTTGAATTTCTAAAGGAAGCCCAACAATTTGGTGCTCCTATCTCATCACAGTGCTTGAACTTTGTTCAGCTTCTACTAATGCAAATATAGAATCATTAAAGCTAGGTTCTTGACTATGCAACAAAGTTTTGAGAAATCATGGTCAAATATTAATACACAGCTTTAATCTTTAGCAAATAGAGTGGAACATAGAGATTGCTAATATTAAGAATTAGAATCTTAAAAATTTAATCATTTGTAAGATCAATAAAAGGACTTATCATCTTCTTTACAAGATTCAGATACTTCTATTATAGCAAATTTACTTAAAGGGATCAAATTAGAGATACCCAAATTTTGTGGTATTGATGCACTTGGTTAGATTTTTAAAGTCTAACATTTCTTTGATTTCTACAATATTCTTGAGAGCTAGCATATTACCATTGTATCTTTCACCATGAAAGACATGAATTTGCAATGGTATTAATGGATTCATAATAACAAATTCATCTCTATTAGCTTACATTTCTCAAAGATTTAAAATCATGGTTTGGTCTATCAAAGTACGAGGAGGAGAAAGGTGCTTTGAGCAAGTCAATTCAAAAAATGTTGGTATAAGAATATTAAATAGAATTTGAATCGTTTTGTAATAGAATAGTCAATCTATCTTGAAGTTTAATTGTTAATTTTTTTGTTTTGAGTTTGAGATTGTTCATTAGAAGGGATGTTTAAGTTGCTAGACTAATTTCTTTAAGACATTGCAATCTGATTAGTAAAATTATATGAAGCAAAGGTGAATGAATAGCTTACATTTAAAAAAAGTATAGTACCTATTTCTTCTCCATCATACAAACCTCTTACACTTCAATTTTCAGAACCATCTACCACTTCTTTACCATCATCCTCTTTGAATATTATTTCTTTTAAGACTCTTCTCATTCATAAACTCACTGCACAAGAAATGCAAGCTAGAAGAGAAAAAGTTTAAGGGTATGTGCTATGATTGTAATGAAAAATTTCATCGAAATAATAATGTAAGGGTCGATTTTTGATTCTTTTAAGCAATGAAGATAGTAACAAGAATGCATTAGAAGAACCAATTGTATGTAATACTAATGATGATATTTTACCTAAAGAATTTATTAATGAATTAGCAGCAATTAGTTGCCATGCGTTATTAGGGAATTTACTTCCAAAGACATTGAGATTTTAAGGAATAAACAATATAAAAACTTTTATTCTTATTGACTCTGTAAGGACCCATAATTTTGTTCAACATAGGTAAGTGAAGTATTTAGGTTAGCTATTTTTCCTTTACCAAAATTTCAAGTCATGGTAGGAAGTGGTAATCATTTGAATTATGATGGTCAATGTAACAATGTGGCGATAGACATTCAAGGTATGCCATTTTAAGCAACATTATATGTACTTCTAATTCAAGAGGTAGAGGTTATTTTAAGCATTCAATGGTTGCAAAAATTGTGACCTATAACAATTAACTATGATCAACTCACAATGAGCTTTACAAATGATAAACAAACAGTGACATTGCATGTAGACACTAAAGAATCCCATCATTAGCTGAAGCATCTTGTTAAAAAGCAAACCATGGTGTCTTATTTTTATTTGGTGGCTTAGATAATTTCAAACACTCTAATAAGTAGAACTATTATCAATAATGTTGATATTACTTCAACGTTGGGTAGATATTCTCATGCTTTTAAAGAACTTACATCATTGCTACAGTTAAGGGATATCCAACATTACATTTCTTCAATTATAGGTACTACCTTCGTGAATGTAAAACCATATTGTTACCCTTATTTTTAAAAGAGTGAAATTGAAAAACATGTGCAAGATATGCTTGAACAAAGGGTCATACAGCAAGGTTCCAATCCCTTTTCATCACCGATGTTGTTAGTAAAGAAAAAAGATGGGAGCTGGCGTCTTTGTATTGATTACAGAGCATTGCTTCAAGTGACAAATTAAGGATGAATTTTCAATACCAACAATCGATGAGTTGTTTGATGAGTTACATAAAGCTTGTATTTTCTTTGAAATGGATTTACAGGCTAGGTATCATCAGATATGGATGAACAAAGATAATGTTGAGAAGACAGCTTTTTATATACATGATTGGCATTACAAATTTCTTGTAAAGCCATTTGGATTACGTAATGCACTTGCTATATTTAAGTAACAATGAATTGAATATCATAGCCTTTTCTTAGGAAGCTCATGATTATATTTTTCGACGATATCCTTGTTTGTAGTAAAAGTAATGCTAATCATGTTGACAATCTCTCTTGAGTGTTGAAAATTTTAGTTGACAACACTTTTTATTTGAAGGAGAGTAATGTTAATTTGCCAAAGATTGCATTGAATATTTAGGGCACATTGCTACACAAGAATGAGTAAAACCTCATTCTTCAAAAGTCAAAGCCGTGACTAATTGTCCTACACCAATTTGTCCCAAACAATTGCGAGCATTTCTTAGTCTTTTAACCTATTAGAGAAGGTTTGTTAGGGGATATGCCACTACTGCAGCTCCATTAACAAATTTATTAAAGAAAGAGTAGCTTCAAGAGAATACTCATGCAATAAGAGCTTTTGAAAAATTGAAGCAAGCTTTAATTTTAGCACCTGTTCTTTTAGCATCTAACTTTACTAAGAAATTTATGGTTGAAATAGATGTATTAGGGTTTGCTATAGGGGCTGTATTACTTTAGAATAATTTGTCTATTATGTTTTCTAGCAAGAAGTTACCACAATAGTTAAGTAAAGTTTTAACTTATGTTTGTGAACTACATGAGGTAGTAGAAGCAGTTCGTGAGTGGAGGCAATATCTTTTAAGTACCCATTTTATCATAAGGACTTATCACATAAGTATAAAGGAGATTTTGACACAAGTGATTCAAACTCTTGAACATCGGTGATTCTTAATTAAGTTGCTTAGTTATGGCTATACTATTATTTATAAGGTAAGATAAAAAAATTTGGTTGTGGATGCCTTATCAAGAGAGTCATTTTTTAGTGATTATCTACTATTACTCCATCACTTGTAGACACTTTAAAGGTTATGTACCATACATTAATTGAATTTCAGCAAGTCATTATTGATTTTAAACAAGGCATTACTCTTAAATATCTACTTTCTTGGAAAAAAAGGGCTATTATATTACAAGCATAAGCTATTTTAGTTTGTACTTCTTCCTTTATTCCACAATTACCATGGAAATTTCATAAGGCCCTTAGAGCTGGACATTTTGGAGTTTTTAAAACCTACGAAAGACTAGTTGTATATTTCTTTTAGGATGGTATGAGAATCTAAATTGAGGAATATGTTTAGAGTTATGAGGAATGTCAGAAAATTAAATATTTGACAAGGGCTCCAGCCATTTTGTTGGCCCTATTGCCCATACCTAAAAGAATTTTGGAAGATATCAGTATGGATTTCATAACTTATTTACCAAAATCACAAAGATTCATTATGATATTGGTAGTAGTAGATAGGTTCTCTAAGTACTATCACTTGGGTCTCTAAGTACTATCACTTGGGGGCTTTTGGTGAGAAAAGGACTTTCGACATGTTGAAAAAACATTTCTATTAGCTTAGGATGATGAATGATGTACATAGGGTTCTTGAGCATTACAATGTGTGCAAACAAGTTAAAGGAAGAAAGGAACCATATGAAAAATATACACCTCTACCCATACCTGAACAGCTATGGACAGATCTAAGCATGGATTTTATGCTCAACCTACCTAAGATACCTTGGAAACATGATTTTATTATAGTAGTAGTCAATTGGTTCATCAAATGAGCCACTTCATCCCTTGCCACAAAACCAATAATGGTTTATTCATAGCTGACCTCTTTTTGTAAGAGATCATGTGGCTAAATGGTGTCCAAAGAAGTATTGAATCAAAGCATGATTCAAAGTTTATGAACTTCTTTTGGCAAATACTTTGGAAGAAACTCAGCACTAAGCTCATGTTTAGTGCTTCTTGCCATCTATAGAGAGACAGCTAAACAAAAATTATGAATAGAATAATAGGCAACCTCCTTCAAGCTATTGTTGGGAAGAATCCACATAATTGGGATCTATGTTTATCTATCATTAAGTTTCCTTACAATTGCTTACTCATAGCTTAATAAGAAGGTTGCCTTTCGAGGTCATCTAAGGACTTTATTCGAACTTACCATTGGACATGATTATTGACTTGACTTCTTAAGGAGAAACTTAGTTAGGTCTACAACGTAATAAGGAGTTTTAGAAATTGCATTAGAAGGTTTCCAAGTAATTAAACAAGATAGTAGCTCGACAAAGAGAGCAAGGAAGTTGAGGTAGAAGGTGAATTATTTACAACCTAAGAGACCTTGTGTGGATTCACCTTAGCAAGAAGCACTTCCTAAGGAAGAGAACAAACAAGTTATCTCCCAAGTTAGATGGTCCTTTCAAGATCATTAATACATCAATGGCAATACCTATGAATTAGAACTACTCAAAGGATACAAAGTGTCTCTTACTTTGAACATCGCTGACCTGATACTCTATGTGCCGGAAGAAGAAGATTAAGATTTGAGGGCAAATCTTTAACAAACTTGGGGAACTAATGGAGGATTGACCTCCGGGCCCCTTACTCAAGCTCGCCTTCAAGGCTTACAATCTCTCACGAGAAGGATCTTACCTCCTCGACCTGCCAAGGACGAGTTCTAATACATGGAAGAGCTGTAGAAGAACTCCTTAAGGCCCTAGTTAGGACACATTCTGCTCTACTTAGACCTTTCCCCAATTGTCGACTTACCTAGTGTTGTGGCTAACCTGCCAAAGGCTGAGGCCTATCTATCGAGTGCCTAAGCTTACTTGTTGAGTACCAAGTCAAAGGTCCCTATATGCCAAGCTCTTCTTTTCCATCCTACCAAGTTGCAGCTTCACCTAATCATCTCAATAACCTTTAGTACAACTTAGCAACAACCTTAATACTAACTCAGTTTGGCTACAATGCTCTAAGATTTTAACGTGAACCCATTGATAAGATGCCACCTTTCCTTTACTTTTTTGACATTTGTATTATATTCCTTTTTTTTTGTCGTATTTTCTATTATGCCCCGAAGCGGTGAAGTCACAACAATCCTGCCATGTAAATTGACCTATAATAGTAACTGACCTTACAGTCCTTATCATAGATCCGGCTTACACAAAACGTCCACAACTCCTCACTTTAAAGCAGATAGTCATTTATAATTAAAGATATAATTTATATACATAACTGAAAAATTTAAGTCATATTTATATAAAGATGGTCATACTATCCTACATTCCTAAGAAATGTCCACATGCTAAGGTAATCTAAGAAGTAGCATATTACATGTTACATAATCAGTTTAGAAACTTAAGAGTTAATAACAAAACTGTAGAAGACTCGATTTCATTAACCAACTTAATTCTCATTCCCTCATAACTTAATACTTCAAAAAGATATTGACCTCAAGATAGTTATAGCGCGATATATCAATCAGTACTTATAAGAAAATCTATAAGGGTATGAACAACCAATAACTCAGTAAAAAGGGATAGGGACTTAAGAATGTATAACCAAAATAAACAAGATTTTCAATCAATTAATTAGATGTAATGCAACACACAAATGCCATCATGCAGTGTGGTCCGGTCCATTGTGAAATCAAAGTAATTTCACTCGCTCTAATCCAAGTTAAGGAGTTTTCATGTTTATGCAATAGCTCATAATCCAAACTAGGTTTGTACAATGGAGACACTGCTTCTCCCATGACTATTCTTCAAACTATTGCCCTCATCTTTGCCGCGATCTCCTCTATTGTTACTTAGTTTGGCTAAAGACGAGGAAAAAACCATTATACTATCCAGCGTTATCTTTTTTTATAGTGTTGGTATTTGGTTGAAGAATCCTAACCATTCCCTAAAGGGTTACAATGCATGTCTAATTGAGGTATTTAGGTCAGTTATAATTAAGTTCGGTTTAAGGTAATCAAACATTCTCATACCACTCATTTCATAATAATCACCAAATCACAACATAAATTTTGAGCACGAAATCAAATACACACAAGCACATGCACATATAACTACTTACAAGCATAATCACAAACAATCTTAATCCTTTGAGTACTTAAAATAGTACTCTAAAATACAGTAAAGTATTGAACCCAACTTACCTAAAGTCTTTAGTTAGCTCACTTAACTTGTCATAGGTCACTTATCTCCATGTATTCTATAATATAAATACTCTTTTAGTATTTTTATCCTTATAATATATAAACTTTAGGTTATGATTTGACTCAATTTTTCATATATATATGTATTTTTTATTTTCAATCTACTTTAGGCTAGTTTCGGAATCAATTTCTGAATTCGATTTTGATTTAAGTTCTAATTTAGTTTCAACCATGGGTGTTATATGTAAATCTTCAGATCTTATTTTGAACCATAATGTGAAATTAATCACATTATTCTTAGATATCTTAAATATCGCTTTTAGTCCTTAATCGATATTCTAGTCTATACAGTACATCCTAATCTTCATTTAACTATCGAATATTCTCCAGAATATGAGAAAAATTTACATTTTTTATATAATTACTAAAATTTAAATTTCATATCAGATTTATTGTATAATTCTATTATTATTTTATTATCAATTTTATTCTAATATTTTATATTTATTATAAATCTAATTTCACATATTATCAATTTTCACGTATTCACTACATATTATACCTAATAATTACATCTAACACTTTGAATGGTACAATTATCATACTTCATCCGAAACTAACATCCTAAAACGCCTAATTACACACTAAATTTGTAATTATCCATTTAATTACTAAATTAGCCAAAAATTATCTATTTTATACGGCATTTTAAGGCTTAAAAATTATCGAAAAATTTCAAAAATTCAATTTTCAAAAATCTGTTCATAGCACTATTCTATATCCTTTACATAGTCTAGATAAAAAAAATTAAGCTCAAAACTACACTTGTAAGGCTATTTATTTCTAAATCAAAGCAAGCTCGGGTTTACCGGATTTCTTAAGCATTATACATTTCTAAATCTAAATTCATCAAACTAAGATTTTTCCCTAAATCTATAAATATAAAAACACCATATTTCTAATTTTATAAATATGTTTAATATTTTTACAAAATTAAACAAAATTGGGTTGGAATTTTACTTACCGGTTTGATGGACTTTCAGCTACCAGTGTTCATCTTAAGGGTGCTAGCAGTCTTGGGTGATGGTGGTAGGGTATGGTGGTGTTGGCGATTTAGTTCTAGGTGGTTAATGGTCATAGGTTCCCTCTCTAAGCCCTAATTACAACTAAGTTTGTTTATTTTTGCAGAAAACCTTAACTTTCCCTTTCTGATTTCTCTAAATTTTCTTTGATTGATAACTAATCAAATGAGTTGCAGTTGAAGGTTGGGGTATTTATAGAGCTGCTTGACATTTTTTTCTATAATTTTTGGATTGACATTTTATCTTTTTTTTTTTTGCTTTCTACTTGCCTTAATTTGATTGGTTAATTCTTTTCTTTCTATTCCCAGTTAGCTACGACTTGAATTTAGACAATTCCATACTTTTTCTTATTTTTCCTTGATTTTTTTCTTGTTTTCTTTAATTATTTAGTATATTTTGGATATTTTTACTGACATGTAAATACATATAGAGTATAAGTAAATATTCTTAAATATTATTTATGTTATTTTATGATTTTTAGTGTGCATATAATTTATTTTTATCGATTCGTTAGTTATCGAAACTCATTTTATATATTTCCGATAAATAATAGGTAATATGCTTATACATCAATATTATGATATTTAATTATTTTATTACTTATTTTCATAAATTCAAACTTACATGATCACTTTTACTAATATTCCTAACTTCGTTGTACAATTTAGGCTTGATCAGATACTTTATCCAATCATCTTAAATTTTACGTATCGAATATAAACATCTAATTGTAGGGTTTACATTTACCCTTTTTATGTATACTATGAATCTTGTTCTTACATTATCTTTGATGTAATTTTTCATTATTATAACGTTGTCTTAAAGGACTTACCATAAATAGTTCTTTTTATTACAGCCGTAATCATCTTACATAACATTGTTAATAAATATTCTTGTTCTTACAAGATACCATTCTCTAAGTACATTCCTTTTATACTCTTATATAATTTTGTAGAATAGCTCAAGATTAGTGATAAATGGATCTTAATATTAGTTTGTATGTCATATCAAGTAAAATACTAAGTTGTGTAGTATTTCTCAATAAGTCATATCCAAAAAGCAGCTTTACGAAAGTTACTATGTTTACTAACCTACTTCCTCTTTCCTTGATATTTTGAAGGACCCTTTGGTTACCCTCTCTTTGGTCACAGTCCCAGGGATTAATCGCATGTAAACAATGATCCTTACTCTCAAGCTCCTATGGTTGACCCTAAGGCCCAATCTAAAACATTATCTCTTGATGAAGATAGTAAATTTGGAGTGGAAAAATAAATACTCTTTAGCACTCTTACTCATAAAAGCTTTTGTAATCTTCAAAATTCTCTAAGCAATCTTACCTAGCAAGAGAAGATTAAACCATTATAAGTCTTCAAAGCCAATTCCTACTTTGCTTTTAGGATTAATAGTATCATTCCAGCTTTCTAATGGATTTTCATGTTTTCAGTATCATTACCCCACTAAAATCTAACAATCATAGCTAAAACTTGTTTATACCATGTCTTTGGAAATTTAAAGACTCATAACATAATTAGGTACGGCAAAAGCCATTAATTTGATAAGAATTCCTTACCTCTTGGTGATAACAATAGGCTCTGCCATCCTTACAATATGTCAAGTATTTTCTCCTTTATCAATCTTATTAATAGAGGACTTCGTCGATCGGGTTGATCTTAAAGTGTTTGGGTTAGACCTTTGAGCTTCGGATAATTAGTACTTGCAAGTATATGCTCGACACTCGAACACTTAAGTTAGAAGCTTGGTAAAGTTTTAGTAGAGTAACTATCTAATTAGTTCAATTGTCATACATATGAACTTTACCCTTTATTTATAATAAACAGGACTAAGATATATTTAGCAAATAATCATTTTAAGTCATGTCTTTTTAATTTGGTATTTTCCTAATTTGTAGTCTCATCATAATGGGAAACATATCTACCGAAAAGTTCTTTTTTAGGATGTATGATGCCGACTTAGCTAAGGGACAAGGTCTTTCAGGCTTCAAGGGAGTCCTTACCTAAGTTAAGGGTATCAAGGCCTAAAAAGCTTCCTGGCTACATGTCATTCTAGTGTGCAATTAGCAAGGTCTAAGTTAGATTAGTATAGTCCCATAAATTCGATTATGGAGCTAGGGCAAGCTGATTTTTGCTATATATTGCTTTTGCATCATTTAGAGTGGGTAGAGACCATATCGCTTTAGTCTTTGTAGTCAGTTGTAGATAGGAGCAAGGTTAGATTAGGCTTAGTAGCTTAAGCCCAAAATTACCTATCAACACTCCTCTCTTCCTTTCATTCTCTTTATTGACCGGTTCGACAAGAAGAGTAAAGTAGTGATTGGCCCTTCTAGCTCAATCTAAGCTTGCTTAGGGCCAATAACCTATTTTGAAAAGAACTTCGTAACTTAAGATGGTTGGGCCAAGTATTATGCATAGCATACCAAACCAAGCTGATCAAGGAGCTAACTTAGTGCTACATCTTAGGGCTTGGAAGCCTATTTTTGTGAATGTGAGGAGCCAAGGAAGAAAAGAGTTTGAAATTTTGTACATAGGTAACATAGTAGGGATCTGGTGACGAACGGGGGAGTAGGGATGTAACATACGTAACAGTTGGCATGATTGGTTCACACATGCTGTGGGTAATGTCATGATGTTACTTTCTCAATATTTGCCAATTTACTTTCCTAATTTTGAGTACAAATAAGGTTAGGGTGTTCGCTTTTATCCCTTACTTTCTTGATAAATCTAAAGAAACCATTGTAATTTATGGTTTCTTTCTCTTCACAGTCTCCTTTGTTAACTTCTTTCGAAACTTTGAGAAAACTTTCGACTATGGAGGGAGGTCGAGCTCAAGAATGTTCCAATGGTCTTTATAAGAGATCAACAACTTTGGTCTCAAAGGAGAAGGTAAGTACACTTCCCTATGAATGGTAGCACACATGACAACTGTAGTTACACAACGATTAAACAAAATGTTTTTTCGTCTTCAAGGCCAGAAAATGCTAGATAGGTGGGAAATGATTCGAGCTTCCCTCGTGATGATTATGCTAGTCATAGGGAAAGGGACAAAGCAACTGAAGTCCTCTTTTTAGAAGTTGTAGAAGGTAAAGGTTGCAGTAGCATCAAGAATACCTTCTCTAATAAGGAGTTTGGTATTATTAGTAATGTGTTTTGTCCTCTTAAAAGGGTAGTGTCATCCTAGCAAGCATGACTAAGCTCCCTTGATTTATGGGGATAAAACCCTTAACTTATACTATACATAAGTTGAGTACAAATTTCGACTTCCATTTTCAGATTTCCTAATGGAGTTTTTTGCATACCATCATCCTAGTCCTTCTTAGTTGGTGTTAAACACATTTGGCTACTCTATGGCCTTTAAGTTGTTGTTTACTTAGTTTGTGCATAACTGTAACACTATTTTTTCAACATGAAAAGTAAGGATGGTTAGATTTGTTTTTTAGCTTGTCCAAGTTAGAGGCTTTTTGAGGGTTTATCTTCAAAAGTTCATGACTAGAAGGAGTGCTGCATGGTCATTAGGTTGGAAGGTGGCTTCAACTTTTAGATACAGTGGTCAAAACTTATTTGGATTGTGCATAACGACATTCTCAATCAGTATGATCTTGAGGCCAGCTCTAAGTTACTAAAATTAGACTAGAGGTAAATGAAGTAATGCCGACCTTAGAATATAGCTGCTATCATGGAGAAATTTAATAGGGACTATGATCTTTTTGCCTACATTACAAATCTTTCCTTGTTATCTACTATGCTATGATGTTTAGTCATCATACCAAGGTGTGGCTCCATTCGCTACATTTGTAGGGAATGGCTTTTCAAGGGGAAAAGCTAGGACTTAGCATAGTTTAATGTAATTTAACTAATTGTTTTCTTGTTTTCTCTAGTAACTTGGAAGTTAGCTACTATGAGTGTGATTGCCCTACTGGATAACGCTAAAGAGTCGAGGATGGAGAAGGATGATAGTGATGCTACTTGGAGAGCTGTTGTAAAGGTTGGTAAGAGAGAGAAAAAGAAGTCTCTAGTATGCACAGGGTTTGGGGGGTGACAAGTAGGTTGAGGTAGGATTAAGTCACATTCATGTATCTCTCTAGAAGCTTGGGGTGGAGAAAATGTCAAAGAAGAGGAACGAGGGTGCTAAAGAGGCCAAAGGTTCCTCAAAGAGGTCTCATGGGAGGAGGTAAACTATAAGGGTATTAGAAAAGTAGGAACTAATGTTGCTTAAGGGGAAGATCATGCCATTGTCAGCTTGGCAGAGGAACAATGCCTCCTTTGGCCAAGGAGGTTACTGCTTGGGGTGTAGTGCCTATCATTAAGGTTGAAACGGTTCCTCTTTTATAAGTCAAAGTGCAAGTTGCTATTGCAACCAGGGTAACTTCTTTGTTCATCGCAGGGGAGGAAATCTTTGGTCTTGAGTGGTGGGTCCATCATACTATTTGAAAACTTAAGGGATGGGAAGGTTAGTAGAGATATCCTCTCTAAGTGTGTCTTTGATGAGGATATTAATGTTTTAGATACCATGTTCGTCAGGTCCTTTAAGGGTAAGGCAGTGAGTCTTGTAGTAAGATGTACGAGATAAATGTGGCTAGTCTATGTGGTAAGATTTTATCCTGTATTACTTAATCAAATAATCTACTTTTCCTTTTTAGGTTGAGGCGTATGTGGTTCGCGCATTTGACATGTTGACTACTAAGAAGAGGGGTGTAAGTTTTAGTATATAGTTGCTTAGGTTAGGGTGATTTACTTGTGTTTGAGCTTTTCTTCTCTTTGCAGGTGGAAGTTTCTTAGGGTAGCGTAGCTCGTACAGAAAAGGGAATGGCTATGGTAGAAGTAGAGTTAGCTAGAGTAAGGGGTGAGTTAGAGGAGGTCAAAAGTTTGGCATGGAGGGAGAAGGGAAATGCTAGTTGAGCTATACATATATATATATATAGGAGAGAGAGAGAGAGAGAGAGAGAGAGAGAGAGAGAGAGAGAGAGAGAGAATAACATTACTTTTACCTAAGAGGTTGAGAAGCTTTTAGTCGAGTTAGTTATCGCACTGGGGGAGTACGACTGTCAGGTGGACAAACTAAAGTTACTAAAGGCTAAGGGGGCTGAAGTAGAGGGAAGAAGAGTATGATTGTTAGGTAGACAAACTGAAGTTGCTAGAGGCTAAGGGGGCTAAAGTGGAGGGGGAGCTATGGCAATTACAAGGTAAGGTTCATCAGCAATAAGCACGGGTTTTTGAATTGAAGAGCGGATTAGCCATTCCTCCTATTATCTACAATAAAGTCTTTGACAATATTTTAGCTAATAAGTAGTGGAAGGCTAAGCCAAAAAAAAAAAAAAGGATTATGGAGGAAGTGAGATCAATGATTGGAGATCTAGTACACGGAAGGTATCCTTAACTTAATTTGGACTACTTCAACTTCTTGGAACTTCTCCTCTAAGTGTTACTGTCCTTGAAGATAATGTCAACGTTGGGTTGGAAGGCAATGATGATCAGGTGAAAACATCCCTTTACTTCCTGCTAAGGACGCTCTACTAGACCCTCTACCTTCTACGGCTGTATAGACTCCTTGAGATCTTCTTTCTTGTTTATAATTTAGGTTTTGATATTTAGTTTGCCTAGGATAACATCTTTTTCTTTGTAATTAGATTGGTATGTCAATCTTATGATTTGTAACCATGTTTTGAATGTCAATGAAAATTCCCTTTTTGGCGATTGTTTGTTATGGTATCATAGTGTCAGTTTCCATAATGCTTTGTTTTGAGTTTATCCAATTTGGTACCTCAAAATGTTGGGTGGATGGGGCTATTAGGTGCATGTATTGTATATTAACTAATTGGTCAATTGCTAAGCATTAGGTGTGATCTTTTGATTACGTGCATTTAAAGATCGTTTATGGCTTCTTTAGTGCATAATTACTTTTGCACCTTTATAAGGGGGGTCATTCGGCTATAAATGAGGGAGTGGTCACTAGTGGTGTCCTACTATGGTTTGTTTAGTAAGTATTATCATGGTACAAGTTTCTCTACTTCATTAGTAAAGGCCCTTGTTGTTAAGAGGAAATAGTTTCTACATCTTTTGATCACTCTTCTTCATTGTTCTTCGCACAATCTTTTTATTCTTTCAATTGAAGTTTTCATATTGTGTTTTAGTCCGAGCTCCCTAAGATTGGTGTCATGTGGCCATTAGTTGCCCAAAATACAAGGTTTTTGTATCATGTTTTGTGCCCTTCATTGTTCAATTTTCTTGAACAACTTATTGAGGAACCAAGTAAATAGGGTGGTGGCTCATTCCCAAGGAACCTTGGTGGCTCCCATTAGGGGAGTTTGTGAAAACCATCATTCTCAAGCATGCATAAGGAGTTTGAGATTATACAACAGTAGCTTGAGGTCTTCTAGAAACCAACCTACCCTAGTCTGGAAGCTCTATTTACTTGTTGGTGGGGGATTGCTTCTCTCATCCTAGTGGCTATTTGTTGAGCTTGCCATCATTAGTTTATGTTTGACTTATATGAGTTGTGAGATGAGATATGAGAATGCTTAGAAATGCATAGAGGAACCAAAGCTCGAGCACTAGATGACTGGAGATTGTCAGAGATAGTTTATACTTTTCTTCTATTTTTTGCAAGTTTTCTAATGTATCATTCATGAACGTGTATAATTCGAGCTATTACATTGGTCTTGTAATTTGTAATGGATGCTTTGCTAAATAAAAGGTTTTAAACTTTTGTGCATTGTTTTATTTTTGTCATTTTCGTTTTATGCTTGGAATAGGTCAAATGGCTCTTAAGCAAGTAGACTTGCCGATAGTCTTAGGATTTCAATGTTAGTATTAGATACAAGGGAGTGGGGGGTATTTGGTGAAATCGGGAGTACCTACCTCATGGAGAGGGAGGTACTCTCATGGTAATGTGGTTGAGATATTAACCTCTAGATTGGGAAGCTGACCTTATAGTGGGAGTGTCTTGTGGTGATAAGGTTACTCGAGGGGTTGAGAAATCACCCTTAGATCAAGAATACCTTGTAAGGACAAGGATGCTTGGTGAGGTTGAGAAGGCAACCTTCATAGCGAGAGTTCCCTACAACAACAGGGTTACTTGAGGGGTTGAGAAATCAACCCTTAGATCAAGGGTACCTCATGAAGATGATGATGTTTGGTGAGATCAAAAAGCTAACCTTTATAGTAGGAGTTCCTTGTAACGATAGGGTTTCCTGAGGGGTTAAGAAATTAACCCTCAAATCGGGAGTACCTCATGAGGACAAGGATGCCTGATGAGGTCAAGAGGATAACCAAACTAGTGACTTGGCGAGGTAGACTAAATTGCTTTATTTACTTAGTTTTTCCTATTATAGACTATTATTCATCATTAAATGAAAAAGAAAGACTAACACTTAGGCCTATGCATAACCTTTATTTATAAAAATACTAAGAAAAGGGGTTAAGGGAGTCACATCATAGGATTACTAAAAATAAATGCTTAAATTGTTGATGTTCCAAGTTCGTGGTAATAGCATGCCTTATAAAGTTTTGAGCTTTTAACCCCCATTGCTAATGTCCTCCTTAACTTTGATAAGGTCTTCCCAGTTTTAAGCTAACTTCCCTTGTCCTTCCTTAGAGCCAGTGGCTTCGGCTTTTCTATAAGGTTGGTTTCTGGGCTAAAAGATTTTATGTTTTGCCTTTTCATTAAATAGTGAGCTGCTTTATGTTGGTAAGTTGCTAGTCGAGCTTTGGCTGGGTCATGGGCTTCACCAATAATGTTAATGTTAGTAGCGAAGGTGATTTAGTTAACGTTAGGTCATAGTTTTAGACTTTACTAGTAAGGAACTTTAACTCTATTTGTAATATAACCTTGATTCCAAAGGCCAAGTGGAAAGTGGTTTCTTAAATCGTTGTCCTATGATTGGTTCTGTATCCTCACAAGATGTTTGGGAGTTTATCAACCCATTTTCTTGTGGTTTGATTGACTATCTTCTTGAGGTTATTCAAAATAGTTTTGTTTATGGCTTCAACCTACTCGTTGGTATTAGGGGAGGGGGACATATGTGAACTTTAGCCAGATGTTGTGGTTTTAGCAAAACTTTTTGAACTTTTCGTTATCAAATTATCCACCATTACTAATCTTTGTGGTTCGATCGAGGGCCTGTCTAATTTAGGCTTCTTTGGAGTCTTTCTTGGTGTTTTGACAATACTAGATCCGTCATGCTTTTGTTAGATAGTGAGGGCTTCATTATGCTTTAATGCTACAATATAAAATGACCATGAAAGTTTTTGGTCACCTTGATAGATATTGACTCTACTAGGGTTAGGGAACTTAGCCTTTACTATCTAACAAAAGCATGACGGATCTAAGACGTCCTTAATTTGTCTCTAAGATCGGGTTGGTCCTTGGTAAAGAGATATATTGATCTTTGTTGATGTAGGTCTTAAAGTTATTAGAGTCCTTTTACACTTTAATAATATCTTCTTGATATACGAATTTCTTAGCTTTTCACATTAACTCCCATAGGTATTGAGTTTCTTCAAGGCTAAAAATTTGAAAAATTCTCCTTTGGCATTGAGGTTGTAGATAATTGCATGCAACGCAATGGATTTGTTAAGGTTTGGAATTTCTAAAGTTCCTTTGGTAAGTCTTTCAAGATATGTATGGAGGGATTCATGTGGTCACTATCATGTCATGTATAAGATTGAAGAGTCATTGCTGGGCATTTTGCTAACTAGAAAGTATTGTTGAGACTGCATAGCCAGCTTATTGAAGGATGAGATGGTGCCTTTATTTAGCATATTGTAACAGAGTAGGGTTACCTTGGTGAGAATATTGGGGAACCCTTTGCACATAATTCCAACATTGAAGCCGTGTAAGCCTATCATTGTTTTAAAGTAGACAAAGTAATCTACTAGGTATATTATACAATTGTATGGACATAAGGTCAGAAGTCTAGCACTAATTGGTAGTACTTCGTTCTATGTAATACAGGAGAATGGTGATGGAAGTATCTTTAGAAGACCGAGTACTTTGCATTTCTTTCAAATTGTTGGTTTCCACTTCTAAAGCATCACTTTTTTTGTTGGAACTCTCTGTTTTAGGTGACTAGATTTTTGAATTGCTTCTTTAATTCCATGGATTCATAAGGTCAACGATCGAAGTTTGTTGTAGCTGTTGGATAAGTGGTTATTTGTTGTTAATGGGGTGATCTTAGATGAAAGCAGGAGGGTCATCACCATCTAAGACGGGTTGTTTATCACTGCCATTGGTGTTTTGGTTGGTGGTGGATAGGTGTTTCGTATTGTTTGAGAGTTATGCTATGGTAATTGAAGAATTCTCAAATAGATGCCACCAATTGTTGACTAAGGACTCCATTGGTTGGATTATTAGGTTCAATCTTCAGGTGTTTAGACTAAGCCTTTGAGCGTTGAATGATTAGTACTTGCAAAAATACGTTGGAGGTAACTTTGGTATAGGTATGCCAATGCTCAAGCTAGAAGATTGGTAGAATTTTATAGCAATCTAATCAGCTTAATTGTCATACTTAAGGATTTTATGCTTTATTTATAACAGATAGGCCTGAGATATATTTGGCAAGTAATCCTTCAAGTTATATCTTCTTAATTTAGTATTTTCCTAATATGGAGTCTCATCATAATAGGAAACATATTTGCCTAATAGGTTCTTTTTTAGGAAAGTATGATGTTGACTTAGCTAAGGGAGGTCTTTTGGGGGCATTGAGGCCTAAGAAGTTTCTTGGCTAATGGAAATTCTCCCTTATATGCTGTTTTACTATCTAGTCGATAAGGTCTAGGTCAAATTGATTTTGTTCCATAGATCCGGTTATGGAACAAGTTGGGTATGCTGGTCTTTGCTATAGTTTGCTTTTATGTCATTTGAAGTAGGCAGGGGCCATGTTACTTTGGTCTTTACAATCGGTTATAGATGGGGGTAAGGTTGGATTGCACCTAAGGGTCTTGGGCCCAAGATTACCTATCAACAGATCTTAAAGCATTGCTCTTTGATCTTCCTTAATGTATTGATAGACCCAAATATTTCCTTGTAATTTTAGAAACATCACTTTAGAACAACTCGTGGCAAGCTTCCCTCAATCCATCTAAATTACCCTTACTAAATGTAATGGAGGATTTTTAATAATTAACACACTACCTTGATGCTTTATAGTAAGCCTCCAAGAGTGAATTAAGCCAAGCAATATTTTCTAAAGAAATTTCAGCAAACATGAGAGAATCATCCATAGAAAATATATTTACAAGCCCTGGATTATCATTCTTAATTTTATATCCTATTGAAGTTACCCTCTAAATTTTCTTTATGAATCATAATGGATGAAGTGTTGGCCACTAAAAGGAAGAGAAAGGAGATACAGGATCCCCTTATCTTAGACCTCAAGTAAGAGTTATTTAATGATTTTTTTTCCATTCATCATTAGCTTGCAAGATGGTTGAGACATATCTCATAATCGATCACATCCATTTCACATTAAACCAATTTTTCCGTTAAAGCTTTTATAGAGGACCATTTAACTCTATTGTAAGCCTTGACCATATCTAATTTTATGGCATATGGTTTTTTTTTTAAGTATTTTTTGCTAAGATTTTTGTAATGATCTTATATGAAAAGTTGCAAAGATTGATTGGTTTAAAATGAGAGACACACTTACAAACATCTACTTTCAAAATAAGAATAATGTCACTATTATCAAAGTGATGAGAGAATAAACCTAAATTGAAAAAATGTTTGATTGTACTTATGACAAATGCTCCATACTATAGACCTATTTGACTGGTAGAAAAGCCCATTAGAACCATTCATCCTAGGGAATTAAGGATGGTAAGAATAAAAATGATAGATTTTACCTCCTTGCCCCCAATGTCTTGAGTTAACCAAACATTTTGCTCATATGTAATCTTCTGGTCGACATAGCTTAATGCTTTTGCCATGTTTAAGTCCTCATCTAACTTAAATAACTTAGCAAAATATTGTAAGAATTTACTGGTTGTAATGCTTAATACTTAAGATGCTATAGATCGCCATGTGCCCCTATCCTCTAATGACATGTTAAGCAAAAATGATCAATTAAAAATCTAAATCAATATCTATTGTTAGATATTTCTCATGAAGTTTGATGATAACAAAAAGAGAAAAATGCTAATGAATCATCAAGTATGCAGGTATTTAGATAGTTTCTCAAGAAGTATAAAATTGTAAATTGAGTTAGTTTTAGAAACCTAATCAGAATGCCCGATTTGTTTGAAAAAAGAGATAAGTCTGAAAATATTTAGAAATTGCTTTAGAAGCTTTTATAAAAAGAATCGGTGCTTCATTTTAGAAACTTCTTCAAAGACTTCAAGAAAAAGAGTCTAATACTCTTTAGAAGATTACTTAGATAGTTAGCTTGGAAGAATGACATCGAAAATTAATTCATATCAGATTTAAAGAAAACATTGAAAATTAATTCATATCATATTTGAAGAAAATAAGGCCTTGCTCCACTAGATTAGGTGTATTGGGAAAATACACTTAATCCCATTTTACTTAAAGATAGGAATTAAGAATCCATAGGGATTATTTTTTAAGTGAATGCATCTTTGGATAAATCAAGATATATATAAGAATGGATAAGGATAAGGATAAGGTTGGTTTCAGATCTTGTAGGATTTCATTTTTTTAAACTGAAGCTTATTTGAAAGTTGCTGATCAAGCATATCCTACCAAGCTTAGAGGATAGGATTTAAAAATTCAAATCTCTAAGATACACTTAATCCCATTTTACTTAAAGATAGGAATTAAGAATCCGTAGGGATTATTCTTTAAGTGAATGCATCTTTGGATAAATCAAGATATATATAAGAATGGATAAGGATAAGGTTGGTTTTAGATCTTGTAAGATTTCATTTTTTTTAAACTGAAGCTTATTTGAAAGTTGCTGATCAAGCATATCTTACTAAGCTTAGAGGATCGGATTTAAAAATTCAAATCTCTAAGATCCTTTCAAAGATATCTATGGATTATCTAAACATTGAAAAGGATAAACATGATTTGGAAATAATTTTCATCATTTTGTAGCTGTTGGTAGACTCAAGTATAAATGAAAAAGTGATTCAAAATTGTAAACATGAATTTGAGAAGCAAAAGATTACATATACATTATGCTGGGATTGTGAGCAATTCCTATTATCTGAAAGAGCACATAACGAATTTCAGATACTTCTTTAGAAACTTGAATTGAAGTGAATTTCTCATCTATCATTACTTTTTATCCAATTTTTTTTTAGATTCATATTGTTATTCTCTTATAAAATTTGTTTATTTTTTAGAGTTGAAAGAAGTTAGATTATACTCTGTAGATTTGTATTACCCTAGATTGAAGAGAGGCTAGATAGGTAGAGTAGAGTATAGTGAAGCTTATGTGTAGTAGTTGCTTGTAAACTTCTCATAATTTTGTTGTAGTAGATCAAGTGGAATGGCATTGGTGAAGTAGACCGGATCCCCAATAGTAGAGCTGGAAGAGAGTAGTAGACAAAAGGCCGAAACTCTATAAATCCTAAGCTCAATATCCTCCTTCCTTATCTCTTTTTATTTCTGCTATTTAATTGTGTTAAATTGTTAAAGTATCGTTGTTTACTAAATTAAGTTATTAAGAGGAGGGATTTTCAAATTATATCGAAAAGGTTTTAGAAAGTTTAAAGATATCCCCTTGTACCCCCCGTACCCCATCCCTCTCGCCTCTTGATATCTTATTTCAGACTAATAATTAGTATCGGGGCCTCACTCTAATGCCACCAAAAGTTCAAGATCATAGGTGAACCAAGTGGTAGTTTAACGATTTAGCCTGGTAAGATACCACTTTTTGATGGAACTAACTTTTCTTACTGAAAATTTAGGATAGAGACTTATGTGAAAGCATTAAACTATCAAGTTTAGCAAATTATTTCTACAGAAGATCTCAAAGTTCCAACCATTATCACAACAAATAATGATATTACCAAAGCCAAACTTAATTTAAAGGCTAAGAACTTAATTTTGATAACTATTGTATGTTCAGAGTTTTATCTAATGGCTTCATGTACAATAGCTAAAGATATTTGGGACACCTTAGTGCAAACCTAATGAAGGGACAGAAACAATCAAGGATACAAGAGTTAACTCATTAGTTCAACAATATGAAACTTGTTGAATTCTTCCTAGCGAAGAAATCAAAGATTCTTTTAGTAGATTCACTGTTATAAATAATGAATTGTTTTCTCTTGGCAAAATTAGTAGTGACGTAGATATGGTATGTAAGATGCTAAGGATCCTTCCTAAAATCTGGAATGCAAAGAAAACCGCCATAGAAGAAGCTTATGATATGAAGAGATTAACCTTGAGTCAATTGCGTAGAAAGCTCATGGCATATGAAACTAATTTTCTTAAATTGGAAGGTACTTTAAAGGATACAAAGGAAAGGCTTGTAGCTTTCAAAGCCAAAGAAGTAGATGTTGACTCTGAAGAAGAAGATAAAGATATGATGTTTCTAGCTAGAAAGCTCAACAAATGGCTAAAGAAGAAAGGTAAGAAAACATTCACTAGAATATTTTCTATTAATAAGAATTGATCTAATGATGTAAGAAAGGTAATCAAGGAAAAGGAAGCTATTTGCTATGAATGCAAAAAGCCATGGCATATCAAGTATGAAGATCGATGTTAATCAAGAAAATAGAGAAATTTAAGAAGAAACACAACTACGTGGAGTGATTCAAAAATTGAGTTAAAAAGTTTAGAAGAATGCGAGGAAGCAAATTTGTGTCTTGTGGCACTATTTGAGGTAGATTTTGAAATTGATTTTAAATTTGACTTAGAAGTACCTAATGATATATGTGCTAAAATTAACAAACTGCTCAAAGCTCTTCTAAGTTAAGTGACAAGATTTTTAAGCTTGAATAAGAACTAAAGATATTAAAAAATAAAAAAGTAAGCTCTTAGTTGAACTGATTAATTGATAATAGATGAAAGTGATATTCTGAAAAATGATCTCCAAGGATTACATATTGCTAGTGAAGCCTTAGTTAATGAATATCTTATTCTAAAAGAAGAAATTAAAAATATGAAAATTTGTGTGGAGGATTTATTTATATCAATCAAAAACACGTTCCGAAAGTCTGATGAAAGTAATAAAAAGTTATAAATGTTGATTTCTAGTTAGAGGATGGATAATTCAAAATTTGGACTTGGTTTTGAATTTAGAGAAACAACTAAAATGAAGAGAGAAATATCGTTTGTTAAACCAAAAGATGAAAATCAAGAAACAAAAAACAAAACATTTGAATTTGTCAAAAGGAACAATATAAATTACTCTCAAAATAGCAATAAGTATCATTTTCAAAGGGTACAATAGAAGGTTGAACAGAGCATATTTAAAAAAGGACTTGAGTCAAAGGAAAGTGGTAAGTAACAGATATATTAAGCAAAAACCTTATGCTTGTTTGCAAAGTTATAAACTAGGTCACATAGAGAAACATTACTTTTACAAAAAATACAAGCTCAACAATAATCAAGGTCAAATTCAAAATAATTCAAAAGACGAGCTTGAATTTTCGTGAACCCAAGCTCCGCTAGATTTGTAAACAAACTTAATTGTGTTGTGATGTGTGTAGGAATATAAAGCTAAGTTAGTTCTGAGCTATCGAATGCTCTTCCCTTCCTTGAACTACAGCTTCAAATGCTATCGATGACAATGATGGATGGTTCATGACTACGTTCTTCAAGAAACCACCATAACTTCACGCTGGTTTGGTTTGAAACTGCTCATAACCACTATTTTCTAATATTGCTTAAACATATTTTATAGTTCGAATCAATTACTTGATATGCGGCTATGTTAGGCACTTGCTTTAAAAGTTTTGAAAAATCTTTGTTTTTGGATAGCATAATTGTGATATCGCATTTATGTTTTTGAAATTTATGAGTTTATATAATCACAACTGCTTTCTTCACGTAAACTTTGGTGTTTGAAGTAACTGCAGTACCATCTTTTGTGGATAATAACCGTTGCCTTTCGGTTAATAACCCCATATTCGCACATTGCCTGTACGTTCATGCTCATAACAACTTAGTTGTTAAGCTTTTAAGTTGCTACATAATATCACCACATTGAATCCTGAGGACTATATTGTTGTGCTATCTTTGCTTTTAATTGTCGTTAGAAATCTCATACTTCGTGCTGTAGATCGACAATTTGCATTTGGCTTCATCGTGTTCAACTCTATGATGAGTTCTATCGACTAAATTCCAAGCCTTATACCTAAGCAGCAACAAAATCCCACTGAAAGCTTCTCCTATTTTACAAGCTGTTCCACGTAAATTGCAGTATTTTCAAGATAAGCTGTTGCGAAGTCTTATCGAGCAATTCTTATCGGCCTATAATCTATCGAGAAGTTGAATGGTTTCAAACAATCGAAGCTTCCCCGAGTGACAAGATAGGAGCCCGAACTCTAAGCTCCTTTTGGCTGAGCTCTGATTAGTAGCTCGTACATTACTGAGCAATTTGCAGCCGACTTGTCGAGTTCAAGTCCATGTCGAGTGCTAAAATATTTATCCATGGCCATGCCGACTGGCTGAGTTTGTGTAAGTAAAACTGATTCATTAAGTTCTTAACCGACTTGCCGAGTTCAAGTCCATGCCAAATGCTGAAATTTTTATCCATGTCCACACCAATTAGCTGAGTTTATTTGAGTAAAAACTAGTTGTCAAGCTCCCAGCCAAGTTTATCTAAGTAAAATCATGTCGTTAAGCTTCGAGCTACTGTAGCAACAAGTCCAAATCGAGCTGCTTATGGATGTATCAAGTTGCAAAAAGTCTGAATTCTAAGTAGGAGTTCCTATGCCGAGCTATTATCATGCAAACCAAAGAGCGAGCAAACATTCCCAATGAAGAATAACAAGAGTTGGTCATCAGCAACTTCTTATGTGGTGAGACCAATTCCTCGCATAAGTCTAAGCTCAAGCTCTTGTCAACTTGGGACAAGTCCTCAACTAAGCCGATCTGTGCTTCATACCGAACCAAGGACGATCAAGTTCTTATTTTCCTTGCACAAGTCGAGCGAAACTAGTAATTGTGTCTTGAGTCACAACATAAACAACAATTTCAGCTACGTAACACAACTATCAATCTTTATGTCCCAACTCCAACGCTGGCCAAAGCTGTTAGCATAAGTCGACTAAGCTCTAACGCTGAGCTGCTCTAAATGTATCGAGAAGCTCTAGCCAAGCTGCTCATTTCCAAATGGAAATTCTCGAGCCTTGTATAGAATGGTTGAGGAGAGACTTTAGTTCCAAGCAAGTATACTTAACTCAAGCGACAATGAGATGCCAAGTACCTTAGAGATCAAATTCCTGATCTCCATGCGGAGTAGCCAAGGAGCATTCTTCATTGAAATGCCGACCAACCAAGAGACATTGTGTTGAGAAGTTTTGGCCGAGAGCACTCTTCATTGAAATGGTATGCAATTTTGAATTATGGTGCTGAGAAACTTACATCAAATGGTCGAAAATATTAGGTACGTTATGGCTGAGAAATTAGGACAAAGTGGGAGGTAGTAGTACTGAGATCTCTCTAAAGAAGCTGAGCACTTAAGTTCATGGTGACACCTATAATAGCTATTGCAATTTAGAGCTATATAACAAAGCTGACGACAGTAAACAAAATAAGGCTCCCCAATTGAGCGGTCCGTTACTGAAATAAATGGAATTAAGAAACTCTGCAAGTGCAGAACTAACCCGCCTTTATGCCATGCAAACTTATGATATTTGTCGAATGAAATGCTAAACAACTCCAGGTGCAAGTAAACTGAGGCAAGACAACTTTGAGCACATCTAAGCTCCCACCGACTAAATTAAGTTCCCTTAGTGATGGACATAAATGACCACAATAATTTAATATAGCAACAAGTTGTATATGTTATAGTTGCAACTGAGCTGCAACTCTATTGCCAAATTGCTGAGTAATAATTTGTTTAAGAAGTTGATTAACTTCCTTGTCGAGTATCAAAAAGAGTGCCTCCATGGCTAAGCGCTGAAAACAATCTATCTGATGCCAACTATAATTGTTGATTTGCGAAAGCTTCGAATAACCGAGCACAAAGTATATGCAACCTGAGCACGTCATCAACTTAAGCTGAGCAAAAGGAGGAAGTATATGACTCTTTGAGCTATTTGGCTCCTAAATTCTGAGCTATCTACCATGGTTGAGTGACATCAACTAAGCACCAAGTCACATCACCTAGTTTGTGTTAAACAAGTATTGTCGACCATGCCGTAATGTCGAGAATCCAAGCTTTCTGATTTAAATCAAGTGATCGAGCTATCATCCCGACTTGCCATGTTGCTGCTCGAGAACCAAGTAATTCAAAGTGGCCTGAGAAACTCCTTCCTTAGATTCTGAAGGCCTCATCTCTTCCCTTTGTTGTCTCTCTTTGATGCCGAAAAGAAAGTGTAGGTAGGTCCTATTTCGTTTCAGGGGCTTAAAACTCACATTCCCTCTATACGGTTTTCTTATTCAAAGAATGTTGCGTCATGGCTATTGTGTAGACCACTTGGGTCTTCTCTATACATGTTTATTGCACTTTTGATTTTCTCGTCATGCAAGATGTTGAATGACTTCCAAATAACTGATGAAAGATGAGCTTTGTGAGTGCCAAGATTTTTAAGAAAGTTTGAGCTCAACAATGGCCTTATTGCCGTTTTAATCAATCCGAATTGAATATCGAACATTCCAAGATGAGCTATCTCCTTAAACTCAGTAGGCATTTAGTCGAGTAACCAACATATGGATAAGTCCTACATACTATGAACAATGAGTTAGTATAAACTCATATGCTATGTCTAATAAATAGACAATGAACCACTTGAAAACCTTCAGTTGTCAAATGGTAACGGGTTAACACTCAAATCTAACATTTGGCACTAAAGTCCTATATATTAAGGGACTAGAAGCCAATTCTCCTATCTTACAACTCTACTTAGCACAGGTCATGTCAAACTTAGACAACTTGTATGCTTCCCCAACCTCTTCAGGCGCTCCTTGTCTCTTCAAGCGTATTTGCCTCTTCAGGCAGTTGCCTCTCTAGGTGTTCCTCACCTCTTCGAGCATATCGACCTCTTTGGGTGGTCTCGCCTTTTCAGGTGTATCCGCCTCTTCAAACACTCGCCTCTTCAAGCGTTCCTCGCCTCTTTAGGTACTCCTTGCCTCTTTAGGTGCTCTCGCTTCTTTAGATGCTCCTTACCTCTTTGGGCATATCGGCCTCTTTAGGTGCTCTCACCTCTTCAGGCGTATCCGCCTCTTCAGGCACTCTTTGCCTCTTCAAGCATATCTGCCTCTTCAGGTGCTCCTCACCTCTTCGGGCATATCGGCCTCTTCAGGTGCTTTTGCCTCTTCAAGCGTATCCGCCTCTTCAGGTATTTTCACCTTTTTAGGTGCTCCTTGCTTCTTCAGGCATATTGGCTTCTATAAGCACTCTTCGCCTCTTTAAGTATATCGGCCTCTTCAAGTGCTCTCACCTCTTCAGGTGTATTCGCCTCTTCAAGCACTCCTCATCTCTTCAGGCGCTCTCTCCTCTTCAGGCGCTCTCTCCTCTTCAGGCGTTCCTCACTTCTTTAGGCGTATCCACCTCTTTAGGCACTCCTCACCTCTTTAGGCATATTGGCTTCTTTAAGTGCTCTTGCCTCTTTAAGCGTATCCACCTCTTCAGGCGCTCCTCGCCTCTTTAAGCATTTCTGCTTCTTCAAGTGCTCCTTACCTCTTCAAGCATATCCTCCTTTTCAAGCGCTCCTTACCTCTTTAGGCATATTGGCCTCTTCAAGTGCTCTTGCCTTTTTAGATGCTCTTTGCCTCTTTAGGCTTGGATTACAGACCTTTTCAGAAATCCCATGAAATAAACCTCCCTAGATACTCTCTTTTCCGACTCTATAACCAAAGAGAGTAGGAGGCAAGTGTTGATAGGCATTTTTTGAGAATCATTATGTAGGCTATTATTAGTGGATTTGATATTTAAGCTCAGTCTAATTATCCAGTCCAGGGATAATCTCCATAAACTTATTATAAATACCAACCAAGACCCTAAGTAAGGGGACCTTTTTTCGACTCTCTCATTCTTCCTAACTACTTGATATCTCTCTTTACATGACTACAGAACTAACTTACGCATCGGAGTGGCCATGTCGGAGCACCCTCTAATACTCCCAGTAACCGTTTTCTCGTGTTGCAGGTATTCATATATCGAAATGAGAATCACCCGTCAATAGAAAGGAATTTGAAAACTTAGATTTTATCTCCTTTTGTGAAGAAAAGGGTATCATTCATAACTTTTCCGTACCTTATACTCCATAGAAAATGGAGTAGTTGAATACAAAAATAGGACCATCTAAGAAATGATGAGAATTCTACTTAATGAAAGTAATATAGCAGATCATTTTAGGCAAAAACAGCATTAGCAACTTGTTACATCATAAATCGAGTATATGTTAAACCTTTGATAAATAAAACAGCTTATGAAATTTACAAAGTTAGAAAATCTACTATTTCATATTTTTACATATTTGGTTACAAGTGTTTTGTAAAGAAAATATGAAAGGTATTGGGAAAATTCAAAAAGAGAGTTGATGAAGCCATCTTTTTAGGCTACTCTTTAAATTCGAAAGCGTACCAAGTATATAACAAAGAAACAAAGGTGGTAGAATGATCAATAAATGTCAAGTTTATTGAAGAATCGGTAATGAAGAATCTGATGATGAATCTCCAATTGCCTTGAATAAAAAGAATACAATACGACTTAATTAAAAAGAAAGTAAGTTAGAACCTCCTTCAAATGAAACAATAGAAACTTCAAGATTGCCTAATGTATCTAAAACAGAACCAGGATCAGAAGGTTCTTCAAAAACTAATACTAGGTTTATTGAAACACATCTAGAAGGTAAGTCAGAAGGTTCTAAACACTTTCATAATCCACCATCATCTCTTAATTTTAAAACTAATCATTCTCCTGAACTTGAAATTGGTAATGTTAGATCTACAATAAGAATAAGATCAAGCTTACAAAACTTTGAAAATCATTTTGCTCTAATATCTGAAGTTGAACCTCACTTAATTGATGAAGCTTTAAATGATAATAATTTGATCTTAGATATGCAAGAGAACTTAGTCAATTTTGGAGAAATCAAGTTTGGAGTTTAGTTCCAAGACCCAAAAGTATGTCAATCATAGGAATTAAATGAGTTTTTAAGAATAACCTAGATGAACATGGAAAAATAGTAAGAAATAAAGTACATCTAGTGGCTAAAGGTTACTTTTAGGAATAAGGGATAGATTAGTGTGAAACTTAGGCTTTTGTTGCTAGGTTAGAAGCTATAAGATTACTTCTAGCATTTGGTTGTTTGAAAAATTTTACGTTGTATCAAATGGATATCAAAAGTGCTTTTCCCAATGGCTTTATCAAAGAAGAAATGTATGTTGATCAACTTCTTGGATTTGAAGATCTATTCAAATCAGATCATGTGTATAAGTTGAAAAAGGCATTGTATAGACTTAAATAGGCTCTTTGTCCTTGGTACGAAAGACTAAATCAATTCTTAGTTAAAAATGACTTTCAAAGGGAAAAAATAGACACTACAATCTACACGAAACATCATGGAGAAGATATGCTAGTTGTATAGATTTATGTTGATGACATTGTGTTTAGTATAATTAATGAAAAATATGATCAAGAGTTTTTAAGATTGATGCAGGTAGAATTTAAGATGTCACTTATGGGGGAATTAAACTTCTTCTTGGGATTACACATCAAATAATCAGAGAATGGAATATTTATTCATGAAGAGAAGTATACCAAACAAATTTTGAAGAAATTTGGTTTTGAGAACACTAAGGATCCTCATCTCTTATGAGTACCTCAACAAAGCTTGACATCATAGGTAATGATAGAAGGGTAAATGAAAAATTATATCGAGACTTAATTGGATCTTTGCTATATCTAACAGCTTCATGTCTTAATATTTTTTTTAGTACCTATTTGTCTACTAGATTTCAAAGTTTATCAACATAAACATACTTAGCTACAGTTAAAAAGATCTTTAAATATATAAAAAGTACTAGTATCCTAAGAGTCACAATTTTGATCTCATAGGATATTCAGATGTTAATTATGTACATTGCAAAGTGGAAAGAAAGAGTACTTCAGGTACTTATCAATTCTTAAGAGATAAGCTAGTTTCTTGATCCTTTGAGAAACAAAACTCCATTGCTCCTTCAACTACAAAAGCTAAATATGTATTTATTAGAAATTGCTGTGCTCAAATACTTTAGTTAAAACAACAATTGAATAACTATGAGATAAGTTATAAAAATATACCTATAAAATGTGATAATACCAATGCTATTTATATGACAAAAAATCCAGTTCATCGCTCAAGGTTAAAACACATAGAAATAAGGTATCATTTCATTTGTGATCATATTGCAAATAATGATGTAAGTATTGATTTTGTTCCAACTTAATATCAATTTGCTAATATATTTACAAGCCCTTAGATAAATTAAGGTTTAAATTTATTCATAATGAAATTGATGTATGTAACCCTTTTTGTTAGCATTGAGAATATTTAATTAATTTCCCTTAAACTAAAATTATTGAACACGTGCAAATCTGTCTCAGCTTTTGTGTTTATTCATTAGGATTTTTTTTTTCTCATGTGTTGCACACGAAAAAGTGTTTAGTGGGTCTTAACATATCTGTAGTGGGTCCTTCATTTTCTTGATAATGGGTCCAATAAATCAGCTTACATGCATCTAGATAAAGACCAACAGATCTTGCAGTTATTTTCTTTTCTCCAATGTATAAAAGCTCTTATTCTCTTTCTTCTTCTTACTTCCTCAGAGTCTTCATATTTCTCCTTTGTAATTTCTCTCTCAATCAAAATCATGGTTCTTAGAAAATTAACTCGTATTGTTGCAAAAGGAACCAAATCTAAAGTTCAAAACAATCCCAACAATCCTATTGTTCATGATGAATAAGAAACCAGCACCACCATCCCTATAGATTCTCAACCTAATCCACCCTTTCAAATGCATCAAGAATCAGTTGAAGGAACCCCAAACCTTAGAACTACATGATGAGCCAACAGAAGAAACTACTTAAGAAGTGAACCAAAAGAAACTTATCTAGGAAGTTAATTAGAAGGATGCTTAGAATGTGCAAAAGTCCAGTTCATTAAAAGAAATTGTTGAACCTAAAGGCACTGGTTCTTTAAACAAGACATTTGAAGAAAAGTCTGAAAGGGATTTACTTGAACAACCCCCTATACCAAAACCTAAGAAGTCTCTACAAAAGATCAAGATTGCAACCTTAATGAAGAAAACTGCAAAACCTTCTAAAGTTGTATAGAATCCCTAAAAGTAGTGATCACTTTAAGTTGAAAGACAAACCTAAGAAAAGATATACAGTAAAAGGTAAAAATCTATCTATCAAAGATTCTTTTTACTTAGATTTAGAATTCTTTGAAAAGAATGGTTTTACTAGGAGTATATGGATGGGTTAGGTCTAAATAGCTTGGTAAATATGATAGGAGTTATATATGGGGAACTTATGGATGAATTTTACAATAAACTTGATAAAAAGGATCAAGAAGTTTGGAAGTCAATAGTATTAGGTAAAAAAATTGAAATATTGAAGACGGATATCCAAAAATGCTTTAGTATTAGGGAAATCTAAGAAGATGAAAACTTAGTATAGATGACTAAGGAGAATGTGTTTACTGAATTAAACAATGGAATAGAACTAGGAGTAGGTACAGACATTTTTAGTTCGGAGTTTGAATTGTTAGTCGGTATTTTGTACAAGTTTGTCAACACATTTGTGTTACTTAGAAGTTATAAGGTAACCTCTGTAACAAGAGAAGATGTATTGGTTATTTTGGCAATAACAGGAAAAAGAAAGGTAGATGTAGTAAAGCTAATGATGAGATACACTTGGATGTCCAGCCTTATGGGAATTTATTGATATCCCTCTTTAATTTCAAAAAATTGAAAATCCTCGTAGAAGCCACTTGTCCTTTCTATCCTATTAAGTTAGGATAGAAAATCTTTAAGCAATGGGGATTGTCGAGCCTGGTTTTTTCCTTCCGGTATCAGTTAGGTCTTCTATAAACAAACTAGTGTTAAACCCTACCTATTTAATATTGACCTTCAATTAAGGTTTAAAGAAAACCAATTCTTAATTTGAAAATGTCTTAGAGTCGCCGTTCGACCAGAGTCGGGAAAATGGCTAAGTTATAACCAATTGGGTAGATTGGTTATAACTTAGCTACCGATCTATCGAGAAAACCAATTTATAAAATGGTTTTTGAAAAATAGAGATCTGGATCTGGAGGTTATCACATTGAACCCTAAATGGGTATCACTTTTTAACTTTCTAATTTTAAACTTACTTTTCAAATAATATCCTTTTTTAGTTTCCAAATGGCTAATCATATTACATGTAACTATTTTATTAATTTACATAAATATCTACAAAAATGGAAAAAAAATAAAACTTTCCATATTTTAGGTTGCCCTGTGCATACCAATATCTATGTACTTACTATTCGAGATTAGACTTTTGTAGTTCATTCATTAAAAACATAATAGGTTGAATTGATTTTAGTTTTGGAAAAATGTCAAACTTACGTTTTTTACCTGTTTTTTATTTATTTGAGGAAATTTCCTAAAAGGGTCATAAATAAAAAAATTTCATTTATGTCTTAATTTTAGAAAAAGGGTTGATTTTATTTATTTGGAAAATAGGTTTTTCTAAGTGATGAAATAACTTTATTTTCTATTATTATTTTATTTTTCTTATCTTATTTATTATTATTTATTTAATTACTTTTTATTTTTATTTTTGGTTCTTTGGTTAAAACGTGAAAATAAAAATAAAACTAAACTAAATACTTCTTCCTTTTTTTTTCTTTGTCTTTTTCTTTTACTTTCTCTTGTTTTTCCTTTTTTTTTGGTTTTTCTTTTTATTTAAAATTACAAAACACTACAAAATAAACAACAACATAAATAAATAAAATAAAAGGCTGGACTTTGAACAAGCTTCGCGGGTTGGACTTGGAGTTGGATCGGATCTCGGGCCGTAGCAAGTCTGTAATTGGATTAGAGCACCACGAGTCGGGTCGTGGTTGACGATAGCTCAATCAGGATGTTTCTAGCTAGTTTTTTAAGTGGGTGAGGTGGTTTTCATGGGTAGCTTATTGGATAATGGGGGTTTTGCGAAGGTGCTACAATGTTTAGCGACTGTTTGGTGGTTGTTTGAAGTTTGGTCAGCAGTGGGTTTTTTTTTTTGTGTGTGTACGAATGGTGTGCCTAGTTATAGGGGTTGTTATGGTCATGTTGGTGTGTTTATCATTGCTGTTCAGTGGTGGTTGAAGGGATTTGGGTGTCTAGTGACACTTAGGGCAGTGGTGATGGTTAGAGTGAATAGATGAGGTTAGTTCATGGGAAGGGGGGGTTAGAGTGCGGTCGAAAGAGAGGGTGAGTTAAGAAAGCCAAGAGTATGTAGAGAGAGTGAGGGTCGGTCAGGGTGCAATATGGTGGTAAGTCGAGGATTATTATATGTGGCCTGGGCTGTGTGTATATGGGATTTGGTAAGAGGGGGTGGTTGTGAAGATAGGTTATGATATTGGTGGTTGGGGTGTAGCATGGTTCAATATGCATATGGGTATGATTCAGTTGTATATGGGTATAATTCGTAGGTGTTTGGTGATTGTGGGTAGTTCGGTCAGTTGATAGAGAAGTTGGTGATGACATTGCATGTAGTGTTATGTGTGTATCAGCTTGGTGAGTGAAGGAGAGAGAGAGAATCATTTGAGAGAAAGAGAGGGTTCTAAAGAGAGAGAGACAATAGAGAAAGAGAAATGGTGAGAGAGAAAGAGAACTCACTGAGAGAGAGAGAGGTCTGTGTGTGTCTTACTAGAGAGAGAGGAGGTTGAAAGAGTTAGGGTGAGGGTCTAAGAGAGAGACCCTATGTGCCTATGGGTTCGGCTGAAATGGATCCCTCCCTTTCTGTGTATGCATCTATTTGAAAATCAAATCCCCCTTACATATGTGTGTTAGAAAATCCAATACCCCCTCTACTGTGTGTATGTGATGTGTTTTTGAAATAAAAACCCCCTCCCCTTATGTGTGTATGTCCTCTTTTTTTTTTTTAAAACAAGAAATTGAAGGGAAGAAAAAGAAAGGGGAGAATAAAATTAGGGTTGAGGGTAGGGGGCAATGTTAAGGCCAATTATAAAGTGCCACATGTTATGGTTAGACGTATGGCCCAATGAGGCCTTGACACGTAGCAATACGTGAAGTATAGGGAAAACAAAATAAAAGGCATTCTTTGCCTTTGATGAGACGTGAACCCTTAACCTCTAAGCTAAACCCTGATGCAAGTCTACGAGCTTATCCGTTAGGCCGTTAGCCTGTACCTTATCCATATGTGCAATTAAATTGTACGTATGGATTAGGTCAGTTTGGGCTAGATTCAATTCTAAGCCTAAGTCCAATGGTCTTTTATTTAAATTTATTTAAATTAAAAATCTATTCCATTTAAATTACCTAAAAAAATTTTATTATTTCTTAAATCCCCTATTTTTTTTCAATTTTTTTTTGTTTCTTGTGACTTTTCAAATTTTTTGTATATTCTTCCTTTTTTTATTTTTTGTTCTTTTTCCTATTTTCTTATTTTTTTTTGTATTTTCCTGGATTTCATTCTTTTGTGTTTTCTTATTTTTCTATTTTTGTATTTCTCTTAATTTAGGACGCTTTAATTTATTGTGAAAAATTTTGAAAAATAAAAAGGGGCAAAAATGAGGTATTTACAGGAATTTATATGAATGAAAAACTTTGGCATCCACATAACGAAGAAATTTTTGTTCATCCTTCAAACATTGGAAGAAGAGCGATCATTATAGAAAAAAAAGGACAATGAAAAGAAAAGGAAACGAGGAAAAGAACCTGCTGTAGAAAAACAAAACAAGAAAGAGAAATTAGTAAAAAGATCTGGTGAGATAGAATTCAGGGAAGCAATTGAATCACCTTTAGATAGTGATCAAGAAAGTACCGAGTTATAGCCTGTTCCCTTCAAATAAGGCGAAATTTTAGCTTTTGTTGAACAAATTTCTAAGGGAATTAAGGAAGTGCTTGGGAAGCTTATTAGAGATCAGCTTATAGGATGAAGAACTTATTCAAAGTCTGGGTTAAAGAGACTATTGCAGAATCCAATCTCGACAACAAAGCTCATCCTGCTAATCTTCCATCTAAACTACCTAAATAAACTTAACCATCTGTTCCTCCATTTAAACCAATTGTTCCTGTCTCAGATCCTCACTTCACAACAACTGAACCTTACTCTTCTGTAGTTTTTACTCAACCAACTGTTTAAATTGATCCATCACTATTCTAGCTTCTAACAAAACTCCATTCATCTCTCCACAATCTTTAGATCCTAAGTTTTCAACACCTCAAATTGTTACTCCTGTCCTGAACCTTGAAGAACAAACTCCCTCAAAAGGAAACATAGAAGCTCTTTTTGTTAATTCCAATAAAGAAGCTACTATACCTATTCCAGCTCAAAACACATCTACTTCTGTGAAGAGCAAAACCAACGTCCACTATGAACAAACCATTTGAAGCTATTGCTTTCCTTAGCAAGGCAATTCCATCGTATTCTGGAAGATTTAAGCTTTGTGCTAGGAAGAAAACAAAAAGATCTCATAAATAACATTTCTTATTCTAGTTTTTTGTTTTGTATTAGGATCTTTTGTTCAGATCAAACTCTGTTATGATATCAATTTCTTTTGTTTTTTGATGTTAAGTCTCTCTACAAACTTAGCTATGTATGTTATGTTATTCAACGAAGTCTTTTCAATTTTCACATATTGTTTGTTTATAACTATTAAGGGGGAGTTAATTAATAATCTTTGATGATAAGAAAAAAGGGGGGGGAGGGGTAGGGGAAGGAGAGAAGAGAGAAACACCAAAAACGATTAAGTTCTACATAACATGTTTCCTGTGTAAATTTTCATTAGTTGTTTTTCTTTTTACTATTTATTAGATGTCAATTTAGTTTGTTTTATGCATCTGTAAAGTGTTTTTTTTCCAATCATTAAAAAGGGAGAGAATGTTAGATATCTCTCATAAATTTTGATGATACCAAAAAGAGAAGAATGCTAATGAATCATCAAGTATGTAGGTATTTAGATAGTTTCTTAGGAAGTCTAAAATTGCAAATTGAGTTACTTTCATAAACTTATTCAAAAGGTCTGATTTGATTGAAAAAAGAGACAAATCTGAAAATATTCAGAAAATGTTTCAAAGGATTTCATAAGAAAAATTGATACAGTATTTTAGAGACTTGTTTAGAGACTTCGAGAGTCTGGTACTCTTCAAAAGGTTATTCAGATAGTTAGTCTGGAACAATAATGTTGAAAATTAATTCATATTAGATTTGAAGAAAACAAGGCCTTGTACTACTAGATTGGATATATTAAGGAAATACGCTTAATCCCGTTTCACTTAAAGATGGAATTAAGAATCCATGAGGATGTTTTTTTTAAGTGAATGCATCTTTGGATAAATCAAGATATAAACAAGAATAGATAAGGATAAGGTTGGTTTTGGATCTTGTGGGATTTCATTTTTTTTAAACTGAAGCTTATCTAAAAGTAACTAATCAAGCATATTCTATCAAGCTCAAAGGATTGAATTTAAAAATTCAAATCACTACGATCCTTTAAAAGATATCTATGGATTATTTAGACATTGAAAAGGATAAACATGATTTAGAGATAATTCTCATAATTTTTTAGCTGTTGGTAGGCTTAAGTATAAAAGAAAAAAGGATTTAAAATTTTAAACACATATCTGAGAAGCAAAAGATTACATATACATTATACTTGGATCATGAGCAATTCCTACTATATGAAAGATCACAGAAAGAATTTCACATACTTCTTTAGAAGGTTGAACTCAAGTGGATTTCTCATCTATCATTACTTTTTATCTGAAATTATTTTTAGATTCATATTGTTATTCTCTCATTTCTCTTATAAAATCCTTTTGTTCTTTAGAGTTGAGAGAGGATAGATTGTACTTTATAGATATATATTAGCCTAGATTAAAGAGAGGCTAAATAAGTAGGGCAAAGTATAGTGAAGCTTAAGTGTAGCAGTTGCTTGTAAACTTCTCATAATTTTGTTATAGTGGATCAAGTGGAATGGCACCAGTAAAATAGATTGAGTCTCTAATGGTAGAGTTGGAAGAGAGTAGTAAGAAGAAGGCCAAAGCTCTATAAATCCTCAACTCAATATTCTCCTTCCTTATCTCTTTTTATTTGCAGTATTTAATTGTGTTAAATCATTAAAGTATCATTGTTTACCAAATTAAGTTATTAAGAGGGGTATTTTCAAATTATATCGAAAAGGTTTTAGAAAGTTTAAAGATATCAATTTACCTCCCCTCTTGATATCTTATTTGGGGCCAACATCTATCAATTCCTCAATTTGTGAACAAAACTCAATAATTAATTTTTCTACCAAAGAGTACTTCTTACTTTATAATTCCTTGTCATAGTCGTACACCTAATCATCGCTCTTCCATCCCGATCACCTTAGTAAAAGGCTCCAAATCTATTAAATTGTAATTTCAATTTAAGTACATACATTTGTAAAAATAAAGAACGAGTTAATGACTAGTACATGAGTGCCTCAAACACATATACATGCCAAACATGATGCTAAGAACACACAATTAATACAAGAGGAAATTTCACAACAACTATTATCACCATACAATTTTCAGTCAACACTCAACGCGAGAATACTCACATACTTTTATCATACATGCCATTCTTGGCCTCAATAATTCTACTGGCAAAGGTTCACTATCATGCGGTCACCATGCCTTCCTAACATCACATTCTCTATTGGTAGAGATTCACCATCATATGATCCCCATGCCTTCTTATTCCTTACAAATTCTACTGCCAAGGATTTACCATCACATACACCTTCCTAAGCACTCATAATTACTAGTAAGGATTCACCATCAAACGGTCCATACACTTTCCTAACTTGATAAAGGTTCACCATCTTGCAGTCTTGTATCCTTAGATCTACCTTAGATAATTTGCTGGTGTAGCTTGACTTGGGACAATGTTACTTAAGAATCATAGGAGCCCCTTCCAAGAATTCATCACTAGATTGAGCTATACACAAGCAATAAATAGTTCATTATTATCTAGATAGTTATCAGATTCATTTTATTATAAACCTAACAAACCCAACCAACAAGTACGGGAAACACATACTTGTGTCTTGAGTAGAAGATATAGCTAAAATAAAGTTCATTTGAAACTCAACACCAAAAGCATAATATGAAATAACTTCTTTTAGAGTCTACTCCGAGGTTATGTAATTCTATTTAAAACTTTCTTACTTAACTCTATTTGGTTTGTAAATCATGTTATTGACTTACTGGAAAGTTTAGGAATCATTTTAGTGTCCCTAAGATATTTAAGCTAGGTTGGGATAAGACTTAGAAATGAAAAGAATTAAAAAATAAGGGAAAAGGGTATGGAATAAGTTTACCTTAAGGATCACAGTTAAGAATCATGATCATGATCTTGGATTGTGCTTCTCTTTTAAACTCAGATACTTAGATTACACCTAAGGATCAAGGCCATGCTTTTAGGTTATAAACTTTTTGTCCACAGCATCACGTGCCTATTATCTCTAAATCTTCATGCCCATGCTTTTCTTATAAAGGAATCATGGTCAAGATTATGCCCATACGTTTGACTGTGATCGTTTTGTCCAAAATTCTACTTCACTTCATGCTTTAACAAAATTTTATGTTGAAGGTTTTATGGGGTAGGATCATGCCCGTGACCCTCTTATTTGATAATCTCCTTACTCTTAGATTTCAACTCTCCTGCTCCTTTTGATTCAATCTTAGATTAGCATACAACTAAAACACTTCATCTATTTGATCTTTTGATGAATTACTACAATGGAATATTTAGGTGTATTCTCTAGCAAAAATATCATAATTAAGGCTAGATTATCAAAATCTCTTATTAAATATCATGAATCCTTTTCCTGAATCATACCTTAATTGATCTTTTAGTTTTGATCCGCTAATAACAATCTTGATCCATCACAAACAAGGAAAACCCTAAAACAAAGACCCTTTGCAATCAATATCCTCACTATATATGCACACTGAAACTCATAAAATAAGTTACAAAATATTTATAAGTATTTAATTGTACCATATATATATTTACGTATAGATAAAAATAAGTGAAATTACTTAAAATATTTAGAGTATGATAAAATAATATTAATTAAACAAAATTCATAAAAAATAAAGAAAAATTAGCAAAAATTAAGGGAAGATGTAGAGAATTCTAGAAATGAGGTGTGACAAATTGGAATTGAAGAAGAAAAAGTTAGCTAATAAAATTAGGACAAATTAAAACTGAAAAAGAAAGAGATAAGGGACATTTGTCCAAATTAAATTGCAAATGAAACCCTAAAATTTTTCTATAAATACCTAACCCCTTTCTAAAATTCAATTTGGACACTTAGTGAATCAGAAAAAATTAAGAGAGATTAAAAAGAGAAGATAGAGTACTTTTAAGAAAAATAGTGTACAATTAGGGTATTAGAATGGAACTTACACGTAATGACCACCTGGGGAGGAACGATGACCATCGCTAGACAATAGACCTTACGCCTAGAGCTACCAACAAGGGTGGAGCCACCATTAGTGGTTGGAAATCGATTGAATGCTAAGTTCCGATTTTCTGCTAAGTTCCGATTTTCTTTTCGAATTTGTTTAATTTCTTAAAAAGATCAAATATATTTGGAAAATTATGAAATTTGGTATTCTAAGATATTTTAATATGTAGATTTAAGGAAAAGTGTCAATTTCATAAATTTAGGTCTTATGATATATTGCTCTTAAGAAATGATTAAACTAGTTCTAGTTTTTTATTTAGATTTAAATGATCTTAATGATGTAGTTTTGACTTAAAAATTTTTGTGTAGACTATTCAGAATATATATTATAGTGTTACGAAATTTTTTTCTTAAATTCCTACTTAATTTTTAGGCCCTAAAATCATGTAAAAAAAGGCTATTAGTGGACTTAATTTTGTAATTTAAGGTTAATTTGTTGAAAATTCTGATTTACTATGTAATTAGATATCCTTAGATGTAAATTTTTTTTATGTAAAATAGTATTTGTGGACTTTTGGGGTGTTAATTGTATGTATTATGCGTATTAGGAAATGAATAATGAGTAAAAGTGAATATATAAGCTAATTTTTTTATTTAGGGTTAAGTAAGTATAAATTCCGACATAGGAAATAATTAGATGTCTTAATATGTTATTTGGTGATGAAAGATGATATTTGTAGTGTTAGGAATGTTAGATAAGTGATATAAGTGTAGATTATGTAATGATACATAATATGTGTATATAGGAATTAAATGGGTAGGAAATATTAGGTCAAAAATTGATAATATTATAGCAATAATAATATGAAATAAATTTGAAATAGAATATAAATCTATGAATTTATATGAAAAATATAGAATTTTTTTACATCAAGAGTTAATTCAGTAGTTAAATTAGGAGTATAGTTAACTATACCAATCAAAATACTGGTTAGAAGCTAAAATAGAAATTAAGGGAACCTAAGTATAGTTAGATAAATTTCATATATTGGTTTAGAAAGAATTTCTAGAGTTATAAATAAAATAGTAACTAGAAGTTAAAATAGAACCTAATTTCGAAATTGTTTCAGAAATTAAATTAGAAATTGATTTAGAACCAGCTAAGTTATGGGTGATATTGAACTTAAAAAAAATGAATAGAATTATCATTTTAAACTAAAAAAAAAAATGAGGATTTAAAGCTTATATGTATATATACACATATGTATAAGTGGTTACATTAAAATGTAGATCATTTTTGGATTTGAATTTGATTTAGAAGTAAAATCAAAATTAAGGCTAATAGAAGTATATTAGAGAGTTAGTTAAAATCTAAATTGAAGGTTATATTCACGTGAGTAAACTGTAAGAAAAATGTTAGAAGACATTTCTAAGAATTATAAGTAAAGGGTAACCAAATATAAATTATACCCTAATTTAGAAGTTAAATTATAACCTAACTCAAAATAGAAATGATTGTAAAAGACTTAAATCCTGAATAATTAGGTGAAATAATACCCTAAACTGAAGATAAGAATAAGAATTTTAGAATAAAGCCTATATAAAGTAGTTATATAAATACTAAAACTACGTTTATATTATAAGGATTATCGGAACTGCCTGTTGCTAGTCGCATCCTAAGTAAGTAAGTAGGAAGTCTAAATAAGTTTGAGATCAATATGTAACTATATTTTGGAGAACTGTTTCAGAGTACTTAGATGTTTAAGATTATATTTGTTTATGCTTGTAGATAGTTTGAATATGCGCATGCCTATGTATGCGTATTCTTGAATATATTGTGTATTATTGGCTTGCTATATTAGTTTGGAATTGTTATATATTGTGTGATATGGAGTGATCACCTTAATTAGACTTTATAATATGTGGTTTATAAAATTTACTAGACAAGCATTTCAACCCATTAAGGAAGATGTTTAGGTTTCTCTAGACAAATACTAACCTCTTAAAAAAGAATAGTGTTGGATAGCATAATTAATCTCTTCTTCATCCTTACTCGAACTGAGTATTAGGAGAGGAGGTTATGGTAAGAATGAAGTCAATGGTTTAAAGGTAGTTATGGGAGGAGCAGCATCTCCAATGCACAAACTTAGGTTTGGTTATGAGCTATTGAAATGTGTGCTAAACTCCTAAACTTGAATTAGAGTAAGTGTAATTTCTCCAATCTCACGACAGACCAGATAACGTCATATGATAGCATTCATTTGTTGTATTGTATTAAAATAACTGGTTGATAACTTTGTTTGTGCTTGATGTGTAGTTTTCAGTCTCTGTCCTAACTTGCTGAGTGATTGATCGCTCGTATCCCTATAGATGTTGTTACAGGTGCTAGCTAAAAAATAGCTTTACGACTACTCTAAAGTTAGAAATTGTTGGATTTTGGAGAGTGAAGATATAAAACTGATGATCAATTACCTTTTTAATGTTTTAGTTCTTATCTTTGAACTTTCTATTATTAAATTATGTATTACTTAAGTGAAGTTAAATTATTAAATCATGTAACATTACTTGAAATATGGAATTTATATTTTTTATATTTTTGCATATAAATAACATATTTAATTTGTCAACTGTTTACTTCAAAGCGGGTTAGTCGTGGATGTCTTGTATAAATAAAGTCTAAGATAACAGCTGTAAAGTCAACTTCTATCTAAAATGATTTGCATTGAAAGACTGTTACGACTCTACCGCTTTTGGACATAACATGTAATTGGCGTTAGACCATATGAATGGAACACCTTGATACTTGACATCAACTAGTTAGCTATCATACCAGATCTCATTAAAATGCCATAATTTTTCAATGAGTTTTCTTGGCTAACAATCTTCTTTTCCCTCAGCGATTTCATTAAAATTGTCCATTATGATCTAAGAATCAATAATCTATTAAGCAATTTCTCTTAGCTTATCCTAGCAACCTAATCTAGCTTTGTACTCTAAATGAGCATAGCACCAAGTCATTCTCATTCCCCTCGCTGAATTGACATTCCAAAACTATGCGTCAACTATATTTTTTCATGAGAAAAGAATAGTCACTTACAAGTTTTTGTTCCTCCATATTATAAGTTTACTAGCCAATCCTACTAGTTCAACATAGTGAAAAACCACTCCTCTCTTTTGTGTGGTTCTAATTTATTTGACTTATTTTGAGCCTCCATTAAGAAGACTATAAGGGGCTTATGATAATAAACGAGCCATCTCAATTCATTAACTGTCGAGGGAGGCCTTAATACTATTAATTGTTGTAAACTCGCAAGTGTGCCTTCATTTTCTATGACTTCTAAGAATATGCATATACATTCTAAATCATTACCTAAGTCTCAAAATTTAGGGCTTTGGTGATAATTTTTTGGGTTATTAAAAAATTATGGGAGGTGAAAGTATGCTTTAAGAGCTTATAAGGTTTATATGCACCAGAATAATGTTATAGAAATAATTACGTATAAGAGGATAACAGATTGGGTTTTAGTTTAAATAGAGGATGTAAGCATTTAGTAGTATGAAGATAAGATAAACATTACAAAGTTGGTGTAAATAGATGATGTCGGTACAATGGTGTCATAGTTCCTTCAAATGTCATTAATGTGAAATACACTAAAATGCCTTAATAAAGCTCTTTATATTAAAGGGCATTTAAGTAATTTAACCCTTAAGCCTTTAGTCAATTAATTTAAACTATTTTTTTCCCCTTTCCTTCCCATAGAAACTACTTATCTAAGTAAATGATACTTATTTTATTCCTTAAAATAAAATGTATATTATCTTTTTATTCCAACAGAAAACGGTTTTTCAAACCGTAATCTCCTTTTCATTTAGTTTCACTTATTCTGTGAGGATAGGTGAAGCCCTAATAAGTTTTGGGTGAACTATCAATTTACGGTTAGTGTAGTATGGAAAAGTTGTGAGAGATAAATCACTTTTGTAGAAGTAAACATTGCTCTAAGTGTAAGCAAGTGTTTGTCCTCCATTTATGCAAGTTGTGCATAATTTCTAAAGTAGGCTTATATTATGAAGGATTATGAGAAGCAGTGTTTGAAGTTGAGGTGTACATATCAAGTCTTCAGTTTGTTTCAAGTAAAGGTATGTTGCTCTTCTTTTGTTTTAGTAATTTTTTTTATACAAAGAGATTTAGAGTATCATGAGAGGGTGACACTCTAGGGGTTGAAATCATATGTAGGTTTATGAAAGAGGAAGTAGTGGTGAATAATTAAGTTTATCATGGTGATGTTTACTTTGTTTCTATATAATCATTGTTGTGGGTTGATGATGATATTGGAGATGTATTATCATGCTAATGGAAGAAGTTTTGGTTTTAGATGTGTTATTGTGGAAATCTCTACTATGCTAAGCTAACGCCCAAGGAAAGTTGGAGGTGATGGATGAAGGCTCGTAAGAGACAAAATGAGCTTCCTGGGGTTGGAGGGGTTTTGTATGAATACTCTAATGCTTTAATCAAATAAGTAAAAGAAATAAAATTTCATTTCTTGCGTAATTTTCAGCTATAGTTTTGGTGATGAGTATTTATGGTCATCCCTAATTTAAATTATTATTATACAATGTTTAGGCCATCTTATTGAAAACTATATTTTATTTTAAATGATATCTTTCCACAATGTCAGAGGTTCAACTATACAAATAATGTAACTTATTTTTCACCTTTCTTTTCATATTTAAGACATCAATATGCATTCTACATATATAGTTACATTGAGAGATATCATAAATTATGGAACAGTTTATCTTAGCCATATATACATATACAAATATATATTATTTATAAAAATAATAATAATAAAACAAATCTTCACTTCAAGAGCTTATCTTAAGATTATAAATGGATCCATCTCCGAGTGGTGACTACATCATATGCATGAGCATGACTCACGTGCCTGATCCGGCGCTTTCAATGATGGAAGTTGCTGGAATTTCTTCTCGGATATGTATTCCTCAATATCTGCTCAATCTTTGTTATTCTCGTCAGACAACTTCCCACTTAGAATTTATTACAAAAAGGTGCTCAACTGCTGCTGCAACAGTGTCACATGATTATTATAATATACTTAAATAAGTGAGTCATGCTTTTAATTTATTTACCTTATTTCACTCCAACTCCCACTTGCTTCCATTCACGGTTTGAGTTTGACCTAAACCACTATCCATCTTCTCTTTTGCCTTGTTTCCTTTCCTTTTTTCTTTTTCCCCAAAAGCCTTGCTTTCGATTTCAAATTTCTGCAGGATCGGTTGTGGGTTTGTGATTAAAAGGTAGACATCATCTTCTTATTGTAAATATTCGCGATCCATCAATTGGTTCGGTATGGCTATATATTTAGATTAAATAAGATTTTAGAATACGGTTGAGATTGTTCATCGCTCTAACTCGAACAACATAGGTCCCTTTATTCCAGTCCTAGTTTGAACCATAATGAGTTACCGGAAAATGTATATTTTTTAAGATGTGAAATAATAATTAAAAACTTTGCCTATTGAAAAAAAAAAAAATATAAAAGATCCTACTTCTATGATAAGGAGGAGAAGAAAATATAATATCCATTATATGAGATTATTATTTTTTGCAAATAAAATAGGAAAAAGAGCAACTTAGATTTTTTTTTTGGCCAAGTAAAAACAAAATAAAAAATAAAAAATCAACTTAGAGCAATTTAGAGTTTAAAAATAAAAAAATCCATCAAAATCTACGTCACGGATGGTAAAATCTGATAATATATAACTCTTAAAATCTTCTAATATGATGAAAACTTGCACGTAATTGCAAATAAAAGAAACTATTATCTATTGCAAACTAAAATTTTTAATATACAAATCAAGGAGATTGTGGACTCTATTTAAGTTGCCTTATTTATATATATTAGGAACAAATACATCCATGCTGCGAACGTAAATATAGTTACATGTGAAATTTGATAATAAAAATTATATGAATATGACATACTTATAATACAGTTTGCCTTAAAATAAATAAAGGAATTATATAGTTAATAGTTAAAAATTTATTATTATTTTTAAGATAAATTGTAAATACATATTTTTATTTACTCTATGCACTAATTTAGCCTCCTATTTTTAAAACTGAACGTTAACGTTTGACCCTCAAATCTTCAAAGAAAATATTTTAAAATCTCTATATGTCTGTTTTACCATTAAAAAATAATAAATAATTTTATATAATATTTTTAATTATTTATCCAAGGGAAAAATGGTTAAATATGGTTTGAAAGGACATTTTGTAAGGATTTTAGAATCTAATAGTCAATTTCAAAAAAGGTAAAGGGACTAGCCTCACATAGATGGACCAAGTAATATGTTTGCAATTCACTCAATTTAAAGAAATTTGTGTTAAGAAATAAAACAAAAAAATTCTTATCAATGTATTATAACAAAGTCATTATATAATTATCAAATACAAAAAAAAACTTATCTCTATTAGGGAACAAGCTAATTTGGTAATCAACAAAGTGTTACATCAAAAACATCATTCTCCCTTGAATAATATAGATATAGATGATATAAGTATTTAAAAAGCTAGAAACTTTCCATATTTTCATGATATTATTGTATTTCCATCAACTGTTTGACCAATATTGGAATATGTGATTTTTCTTTTTTTTTTTTCCGTGACTCTTGATAAGTTCCTTTAAATTACCTATTAATAGATCCCTTAAATAATACAATTGTAAAAGTTTTATTTTTAATATGAATCCGTTTCTCATTTTAAGAAAAAGTATACATTTTTTCAAAAGGGTCAAGCTCGGTTTATTCTATTTTCTCATTTGTTATGTCTCAATGATACCCTTACATCCCCATCAAACCAATCATAAATTTATGCCATGTTTAATATATGGGGATAAACATGAAAAAGAATCACAAATCTAGATTGTATCCTTTTCCTCATTTTTGAAAGTGCTTTTCAAAGTCAAAATCTTGATTTATTTAGATCAACAATTTTTACTTTTAAAATAGGGTGATTCTATTTCCATTGATAGAAATTTTTTATAATTATCTTTTAATATATGATGACGTATATTTATTTCACATGGGATATCTTCTAGATAAAGTTGTGAGTTTTATTCTATAGTTACTTCGAAGTTTTCTTTATGCTAATCTCATTTATCTTTCATAACATATGTATTTATTTTTAAATAGAATCTTTATATCCATCTCTTCTAGTTTGTTTTATCAACACTATACATGTTAGTCTATATGTTATGTGGAATAAAGTTCACATTCTCAATGAAATGATAAAAACTAGAAAGAGTAAATACAAGCAACCCTTCCTAAATTTTGACATGGGTTTGCAAATATTCCATAAACTTTACCTTACAAACAGCTTTCTTAAATTTTGATAGATTAGTAAATAGATCTCAAAAGTTGTAAATAATATTTTAAAATTTTGATTTTCATGCCGAAATAGTCCTTAATTTATCAATGTGTTTTAATATCCTCTAACCTTTAAACTTAATGCATTTTTTTGAACTATCTATATTACTAATTTATCAAAGTTTATAGAGAGTAGTTTGCAACATTAAAAAGGTTACAAAGTATGTCTATATTTAAATCAAAATTTATGAGATTATTTACCATTTCCCCAAAATAAAACTATAACTTATAACATGCGAAATCACTATTTCTTTGTCACTATATTCCATATTATGCAACTAGACAACATTTCCGGGTCCAATCTTATTGCTAAATATAAATAGTGTTATCAAGTTTTCAAATTATATTATTAATTAATCAGAGAATTAAAGTACTAAATCCCGGTTGGTAGTAGATTTTTCAAAGCTGAACAATAAAACTGAGAAAATATGATAATGTTAATTCAACATATTAAGCTTGCTGCATTTATAGCCCCAGTAAATCCAAGGGAAAATTACGGAAAAAAAAATGTAAGGGAAAATTCCAGCATACGTTTATTCCCTACAAATCTGAAAATGTAAACTATTTTGTAAACCCATCAAGAAGTAAATACAAATAGATCTACATGGGTCACTCATTAATACAATTAAAGCTATATAATTATGGTGCTGGACTTCGGTCCGACTTGATTTAATTGATCTAACTATAAAATTAAACAATGATTTTGATCTTATTAACCTGATCAATTCGATCCAATTCTTATAGAATCTAATTGGGAATTTTATATCAAAACGTACAGTTTTTTTTTTCTTTTTTCAGGGAATAGTGCATCAATTTAACTAAAAAAAAAGAAATGTAGATTTAGAAATAAAAACTAAAATGAAAAAAAATCTCCACTTTCAAATTTAAAAAATATGACCAATTTTATTACCTTATAAATAAATGTAAATTATATTATAATATTTCTATATTTTAGTTTTATCTTGATTTGATACTAATTTGAACCTCTCAATCCTAGATGGTAGACATCTAAGTTTTACCCCCTACAGTCCTAATTTTTAGTTTTTTTTTTTTAAATAGGGTCCTAACTCAAAAATAATAAAAATTAATAAATGATGAAAATAGCAAAAAAATGAGAAAGGAAGAAATTACAAAGCTTTTATAGAAAGTAAATTATTTTAGGAAAAAATAATTTTAGTTTTAGTTAGTTCAAATAAATATTTTAGGAAGTCGCATGGTTTAAATACAATTTAATTGCACTAAAGATTAAAGTGTAGGCTGATGGTTCAATAGATAAGCATTGCAGTATTTAATATGGAATTAGTTTGAGGTCATAGATTTAAAACTTACTAGACACTTATTTGTTTTTTATCTTTTATCTTTTCATTGTTTACAAAAAGCAATTTGGACAATCAGGATCATATCTAATCAAATTTTTTTCATTCGGATTTGAATTTAAATTTGAATTGTTAGAAAATATTCAAATCCAATTTGATTTTTATCAAATCGAAATTTAAATATTTATAAAAGATTTAAGTCTAGTTTGATTTTTATCGAATTGGGTTTAAATTAATATAAATGATTTAATTTTTATTAAATCCGATTCCTATTAATACAAAAAGATTCAATTAGATAGGATTTAACTTTTAGCTTTATAAATATCAATCGTAAAAGGTAAAAAAGGGATGTTTTTGAAACAGTTCACTTTTCAATCCATTCTCACGATTCCATACACAATTCCATTGTCTAACCCTATTGTCCATCGGACACACTACCGTCCTTCATACAGCTATAGCAAATCCAACGAGTTAGTACAAGACTGTAGCACGCTCATCCCTTACATTAAAACAACCCTCACTGCCTACATACTGTCTACACGCATTAATCTACATAGCCCCAACATCACGACATCATACGGCCGATTAGTTTAGCATGTCTCAAACCCCACTCCTCCACTGATCAGCATTGTACAGTACTCAACCTTGCAGCAGCTACACTTTATCAACTCCAACTGCGGACAACATCCGAATTGCACTACACTCTATAACAATAAGTGAGCGCTGCTATCTTCCATAATCGAAATCCCAATATACAGAAATCAGCTACATAGAGCACCGACATCAGCAAGCAACCGCCGCTACAAATCACACGAAGACCAAGCATAACATAACTTCAACCAGACCCCTGGACAATCCATGCTCGCCATAAACTCCTCTGCTAATCCATTCATTGACTGAAAGCCCACAACGGCTCCCTGCTACACCTTGACTTCATTGAACTACATACTGTCCTTTCTCACGCGACATAACACACTATAGCAAGCGTGAATAGCAAACTGATTCATCATCACCACAACTCCGATTAAATACAGCAGCATCCATCGCCACTGTCTAAGCTACTGTCTAATAGCAAACACATAGTGACCACTGTCCACGCGTTCTCAAAGCATACACGTTCAGCCACAGCCTGGAGTACGTCCAACGCTAATTGCTGTGGCCTCTTCGTCGATGGAGAACGGAAACTCCAAGCGAATTTACAATGCCCACACCGCAACAAACCGAACCATACAGTAACAAGCATCGACACGCCACACTGCTTCACATGCTACTGGACACTACAACGCCTGAACGCTACACATGACTATTGCCGTACACAGATCCACTGCCAACTAGTATACGCACTGCTACAAACAACAACCCAGGTTCGACTCTTCCCTTGTTTATTTATTAGTATTGATTAATTGTTTATTTATTTTTTAGTATTGATTAATTATTTATTTGTTTATTAATTATTATATTATTATTTCGTTAGTTAATTATTATTGATAAAGTAATGTAAGTGGATATTAGATTTGGAGATTTTATTTTTTTTTGTATTAGTCTTTTATTTATAGGTAGTTGTTTAATAATAATGACACATGTGTATATATTAATTTAGGTTTTTTTTTAGCATTAAGTTCTCTTAGGATTTCTTCACATAGGAAATTTTTAAAATTAAAAATTAATAACTAAAGTCCTTTTAAAAAATTTTAAGATTTTATAGAAAATTTTTCTTATAAGGTTACTCATGAGTTGACCCTCTTTAGATTTTTTTTTATATATATAAACTGAGTCAATTAATAATGTAAACTCAATCGGGTTTTCAAAATTAAAATCAACCAACGTATTAAAGTTTTTTTTCGAAAAGAACTATGATCGTTTGATCTCAGCTAGCGGCTATGTAGGTACTTTCGCGGCGATGATAAAATTTGTAGAAACTTAGTTTTTTTTTTGTTTTCTTAAAAACGTAAAAAAATAATTAGAAGAATAATATTAATTTTGGTAAATAAATAGTGGTACCCGTTAGGGTTTAATAGGTTAGCCCCCGGATTTGGATTCCTTTAGTTTATATTAAATTAAAATCAAAGATTAGTAGCCAAATTGCAATCAATCCGTTCAATTGATTATGGTTTTTTTTTTTTTAACTTCGGTTAGGTGGCAACTCGAAAAATCTTTTCTAAATAAAAAACTGAAATTTTCCAATTTCCCAAGTCGATGATTAATAATAAATGAGTTAGAGTTTAGTATTAATCGGAAAATGAGAAACTGAAAATCAAATAAAAGAAAATTGAAAAATCAGGTTCGACAGTTTGGTGACTCCATTGGAGATGCCTAGAGGGCTAGCCACTAGAATTTTCCAAAAAAATGATTATTTTTCAATAAATAAATAAATAAATAAAGGAACTTAGGTATGTTATTTTATTTATCTATTTGTTCATTTATTTTATTTCTTTTTTATTAACATTTTTTTATTGCAATTTATTTAGGGGGTAGTCTTTGGGTGTACTTTATTTTTATTTTTCTACATCATAAATGCATGGTAAATAGGGTTAGAACCAGGTTGTCTTTGGACCTTAGGAGGAGGGCCATTGTGTAAGCTTTGAATGTTATGGGGTAACCACCTTTTGAGGCCGATCAAGCTTCCCTACTCAAGTTCATATGTGACCATAGAACTATTGCTTTGAAAAAACGCGGTGGTTGTAGAACTTAAAAACCTTTAGAAATTATCCTTTGCATTACATAAAAACTTTTTTCAAAAAAATTTATTAGAACTTATGATGTGGTAAACCTAGATAGACAAAGGCGTTTATGAAGTTGTAATTTTAATATTTCTCTATAAATTATTTGTAATAATTCTGTACAAAGATTAGAATAGGTTGTAATTGCAATTTTGATTTTTTTTACATAGGCATGGCTAGATCAAGTCAAGAGCCCTTTAAAGAAATTCATGTCTACCTACCACATTGGCTTCATTAAAGACTGCTTTAAACATAGTTCCAACTCTTTAGCCCAAATATGTAAGAGTTTATCAAGAACAAGATTAGGTCCATCATCTCTTTGTAAAAGATTCCCGTAAACATCACTTTAGTGCGGGCCTTAGTCTACTTATGGGAGCCCAAATTCGCCAGTTTCTATAATGGCCCACATCAGCTGAGGCACTTTAGAAGAATACTCCCAATTGTTGAAGGCCCCTACAATCACAAATGATATCTGTGTCCCAGCCTTAGAGATTACAGCACTGAAGATCTTTAGCAAGTTGTTAGGAATCAGAAAAATCGAGATAAACCGAGTTCAAAATCAAGAAAAGACTATTCGATTAGACGATGTGATGGATTGGTTTTCTACTGAATCGAAGCATAGAAACAAACGGGAAGTTTTTCGTGCAAACTTAGAAGCATGGTACTGGTACTAAGTCAACGCTTTTATATTAGTGGTCTTTAATACTATCTTGTTCCCTGATGATAGATGCTGGGTCCACTTTAGAATCATAGAACTCATGACCCGATTTCTTGAAGGGAAATTATATGTCCCGACCCTCCTGGCCGAGTAGATTCGGTTACTGAACCATCTTAGAAAGAAGAAACGAAGAGATTTAAAGACTAATATGGTCCTATTAGTAGTCTGGTTCGTTAGCCACATGAGAAGTTATCAACTTGATTTCAACTGGGCTGAGTTTACCCATCAATACGATCACATCAAACCTTTTGAAGAAAGAATTGAGTTGCCAGAAAACATAGCTAGCCACTACTAGGTCCAATATTTTCAAAGTATGAAAGCAGAAGAGTTACTATTGACACTCAGGTGGTTTGTAAGCAAGGAAATGATAAGAAGACGTGATGATTTCAAGGCGGTTCCCTTAATCGGCTTTAACCTTTGCACCGAATACATCCCAACCAATGGACCCATTAAAGACATGATCCTTATACCATCATTAGAAGCCGTCTCATTGGACTTTCATGACCTTAGCATATTGGTGGTCGACAAAGTAGCCAAGCTTCTAAGCATTCAAGCTCTTTGGTTCACAAGAAAGACCACCCCTACCACTAAGGGGATAGTAGGCAGGAGCCAGACATCCAAAGGACTCCTTTATCTCCAGTTGAAGAAACTAAAAGATATAAAGGACAACGAGGAGAAGGGAGAAGTCCAAGTTGAAGTTGAACCTAAAAGAATGAGTAAAAGAGAGCAAGAGTTAGAGAATCATTGCGAGGAGTATCACCAGAAGATAGAGGCATTAGAAGCACAACTGAAGAGGACCAAGGGTAAGGAAGAGGACCAAGGGTAAGGAAGAGGAAGGTTCTGAGATCCGAAAGAGGAAAAAGATGCAAGATGAGCCCACTAACCATAGGAAGATTAAAATTTATATTTTAGACTCTTTTAATGTTTTCTTATTCAGGATTCCTTTTTTGAACAGAATAAGTGATGTAAAGCTTCACAATTGCAAAAATTAATAAAAAATAGTTAGGTTCTACTACATCAAAGGTCTCTTGCCAATCCTTAATTTTTCATTGCATTCGTGTGATATGCATCTTGCATTTATATATTTAATGACTTCCTTTCCTTAGAAAAATGTAATATATGCTAACCCTTTACGAAGTTAACAAACCCAGGTAAAATCTCAAGATAGCTCCCAAATATCAAGTCTTTTAAAGAAGTCTGATTAGAACGCATTCCTAAACCAAGATGGCTACTACTCAAGGAAATGACGGAGAACCCGAGATCAATGATCCCTTCGAACTAAGGTTCCGTTCCATAGAAAGGGCTATGGAGTAGATGGTAGAACAAATGAGTTTCCTAGTAAACAGCTTTACTTTGCTACGAGCCACAGCACTGGCTAATGAAGAAAGCTCTAAGCCTTGTTATGGAAAGAATATGTAGGCTCTCGAAGCAAAGCATGAATATCCAAAAAGACCCATTCGAGTTAGAAGATTCTACTTGAAAGATAACCTAACCTTTGAACCTAACATGTATGTGGCCTTGAGATCCGTTGACCAAGGGCTTAGTACAGACAGCTTAAAAGAATTGGAAATGAAGCTAACGTAATAGATAGCTGAGAAGATGAAAGCACTTATAGGGTATGATGGATTTGAACAAACAGGGATTACCGAGTTTTCTACATACGACATCAGATCATACCTTGAGAAGTTTAAGGTACTAGAGTTTGAAAAGTATAACCAAACGAGTTGCCCCAAGCTTCATACTAGGTTGTATGTTAGGAAGATGGGTAAATATGTTTAGTATAATTCACTCATGATACAAACATTCCAAGATAGTCTGACAAGACTAGCCCTAACTTGGTATGCCTAGCTCAATCTGAATAAGATGAATACATGGGAGAAATTTGCTAGGGCATTTTACATACAATATAAGTTCAACATAGAAGTAGCTCTGATTATGATAGACTTAATCGCCCTGCGAAAGAAGAATAACGAATCATTCAAAGAATATGCTCAAAGGTGGAGGTCCTTAGCTACAAGAATCTCTACTCCTACTATAGAGAAGGAGCTCACATCAGCTTTCATTAACACCTTAGAAAGGCCCTACTTCTCCCATCTCATTAGGCCAGCCTCGCCCATTTTTGCTCAAGTGGTAACAATAGGGTACAGGATTGAAAGTGCTGTCTCTTTCGGCAAGCTTTAAGAGCCAATAGATAGAAGACCACCAGTATCGTCATCAGGTCCTAGATTAGCTGGCAGCAAGCCTAAAGAATCTATGGTTGGTATGATAAACTCAAATGTTAGACCAAATGCTCAAGTTACTCTCAAAACAAATCCTCCTTTGACTCAACAATAGTTCAGGGACCAACCTTAGGCTAATAGGACCAATAGACAATTTATTAAGATACCGGTCCCCTTAAGTCAAGTTTTCGAGAAGTTGTGAAAGGATAATTTGATACGATACGAACTTCCTAGAGATCGATACTGGCTGCGAATCTTTGACCCTACAGTAAAGTATGAATACCATTGTGGACAAGTGGGGCATTCGACCGATGTGTGTTGGAGACTGAGGAACAGAATTCAGGACTTAATAGATGAAGGGACAATGCAGTTAGATTTTGTAAAAGACCCCTGCTCCCAATGTTAACAATAATCCCCTACCTAACCATGGGCCGATGATTGGTATGATTTTTGATGACTATGCCGTCAACGACATTAATTTAGATAAGAAGCCTAAGGTCTTTGAGTTTTATACCAGCGACTAGACTCCAAAAGTGAAGAGGTACACATTTCACGTACCGTTGGCACAAAAAAATTACAAGGTTGCCCCATTTAACTATCACCTGGTAAATCAGGAGAAATTAGGTCCTCTGGTAAGGGACATTACTTGATCAGGAAAGATTTATTACCCAAGAGAAGAGCATGGGAGGAAGGCTGTACTAAGGGAATCAAATGATAATACAACGGTCAAATACGTTAAAGGGCTACCAACCTTTACAAAGATGATCAAGTTGAGTGAGTATAAGATCATGGACTAACCTAGTAAGACTCCTACACAAATATCGTTGATGAGCTTATTGATCACATCTGAATCGCACAAGGAAGCGTTGTTTCGTACTTTAAAGGAGGTGAAGGTCCCTCATGAAATTCCAATTGAGAAGATGGGACTGGTCACTAATTCTGTCCTCACTATGGATCAAATTTCTTTTTTAGCTAAGGAATTAGGCAAAGAAAGGAACAAACATACGAAGCCACTCTTTATTATGGTAAGGAGTAACGTTATAATCATTATTAGAGTACTCATTGACAACGCATCATCACTGAACATTTGTCTACTCACCACCTTAGATTTGCTGGGCATCGATACATCTACAACTAGGCCTTCTTCCATAACAATAAGGGCCTTTAATGGTTTCAAAAGAGAGATTATAGGGGAGATAGATTTATCCATGAGTATTGGCCCTCAACACTTCACTATTCAATTCCAGGTTGTGGACATTCCAAGATCTTTCAATTTACTCTTGGGAAGACCTTGGATTCATGTAGCAGGGGCCATACCCTTGAGCTTGCACTAAAAGCTGAAGTTTATCTCAAATGGCCAGGTGATTACAATTCTAGGAGATCAAGATTATGAAATTTACAATGAAATGGCCATACCCTACATAGGAAGTGAAGGGCAAGAACAGCTAGGCTTACAAATGTTTAAAGAAGTAAGCATGATTACTGCTCCTGACAAAGAAGAAGATAGAAGAATAGAGTTCAAGGAAGGTTAGATCAGCACTTATGGCCTTGCCTACAATCCTACTCCGGTAGAAGAATTTCAGAAGTAACAAGTAAGGGGTAAGAGAGGCGACTGATTATACCATGCCCTGATGACCTTTCCATCGCTAGTTGAGACATTCAAACGAGAAAAGACTCAAGCCTTGAAATTTGCTAATGAAGGAGCAACAAGCTCAACACATGAGTTCCAGCACCATTTAAATAACTGGTTCTCTATCATAGTGGATGGCAACAAGTCTTCCCTAGGGTAAAGGGTGACCCATAGTTAGTATTTTTTGAATTTTTATTTTCAATAGTCATCGTTTTGAATTTATTGTCAAATCTTTCGTTCAAAAATTAGTTAGGCTTTTATCTCATTTAAGATCCACTTCCATTCATTTAATAAAATCTTAGTTCTTTTCTTTTTGTTGTTGTGTTTTAGTTCTCTTTTGCTTACAGACACTTTTCTTTATGCGTTTTTCCAGATCCAATGAACAAAGCGAAAACCAGGAATACCTCGTATAGGTAGAAAATGAGAATATCGATATCTCTTCCGGCCCTACTGAGTTAGTCGTCGGGAGTGATGTCGATGACTACAGTAATATATAAGAGGAATGGCAAAAACATGAACTGGATAGAATTACTATTGATGAACCAATTGAAATAATTAATGTAGAGAATGAAGAAAATCCTAAGAATCTAAAAATTAGAGGTAATCTAAAAGAGAAACAAAAAATAGAAATGATTACATTGTTAGCAGAATATCAAAACGTGTTCACTTGGTCGTATGAAGATATGCTAGGGTTGGACCTATCGATCGTGGTCCACTGTTTACCTACACATGAAGATGCTAAACAAAAAAAAGCAAAAGTTAAGGAGATTTCAACCAGACGTCCTATTGAAAATTAAGGAAGAAGTTAAGAAACTATTAGAAGTGGGATTCATTGAGGTATTCGAGTATCCAAAATGGCTAGCCAATATTGTTCTAGTAATGAAGAAGAATGGGAAGGTTAGAGTATGTGTAGACTTTCGAGATCTCAACCAAGCAACGCCTAAAGATAATTTTCCATTGCCTTACATTGATGTCTTGATGGATAACATAGTTAGAAATCATCTATTCTCATTCATGGATGGTTTTTTGGGGTACAATCAGATCCCGATGTCTGAAGAGGATAAGATAAAGACGACTTTTGTTACAACTTAGGATACGTTTTGCTATAAGGTGATGCCATTTAGGCTTAAGAATGCAGGGGCAACGTATTAGAAGGCCATGGTTGCAATCTTTCATGGTATGATACACAAAGAGATAGAAGTGTTGATGATATGATTTTGAAATCTAGGGAAGAGGAAGATCACTTAGAAAACCTGAAGAAGTTGTTTAATAGATTGAGGAAGTTTCAGTTGAAGTTGAATCTGGAGAAGTATACTTTTGGAGTGACGTCGGGAAAATTGTTGGGTTTCATAATTAGCCAAAGAGATCGAAGTCAATCTTAATAAAACTAAGGCTATAATTAACATGCTTCTTCTACACACACTCAAGGAAGTACGAGGGTTATTGGGGCGTTTAAATTATATGGCTCGATTCATATCACAGCTAACAAACAAATGTCACCTTCTATTTAAGCTATTGAAAAATAATTTGATGATTAATTGGGATGAGGAATGAGAAGAGGCTCTTACAAAAATTAAAGAGTACCTTATGAATCCTCCACTATTAGTGGCTCTTACGCTTGGAAAGCCATTGCTTTTATATCTGGCCATATTGCTTGAATCCATAGGATCTGTGCTTGGTTAAAAGGATAAAGAAGGAAAAGAGCAGGTCGTTTACTATCTGAGTAAGAAGTTCACAGAAGGGGAGCAAAAATACTTGGAAGCTAAAAGAACCTGTTGTACATTGGTCTAGGTCATGCATCAACTTAGATAATACACACTTTACTATCAAATTGAGTTAATAAAATAGTACGATCCTTTGAAGTACTTAGCAAAAAAATGGCTCTCACCAGTAAAGTTTCAAAGTAGCAGATGTTGCTAACAGAATTTGACATTAAGTACATGAGCCAAAATTCAGTCAAGGAGCAAGCCTAGGCAAATCAGTTAACAGAGAGTCCCTTTGAGGATACCCCTTAAGAAGCACGAGTTGAGTTTCTTGATGAAAGTATCTTGGCAGTAGAAAATGATTCTGATAGCAAAGTAGTTGAAAAGCCTTCAAGGTGGAAAATGTTCTTTGACGGAGCAGCTAATGTGTTTGGATGTGGAGTTGGGGCAATTCTAGTATCTCTTGAAGGTACACAATTTCCAATGGCTATGAGACTGGCTTTCCCGTATACTAATAATATTGTAGAATACGAGGCATGTATTTTGGGACTCAAAATTGCATTGTTTAAGGAGATACGAGAAGTAGAGGTGTATGGAGATTCCTCGTTGATCATAAGCTAAGCTCATGGTGAGTGTAAGATAAAAGACTCTAAATTACTACCTTACCACCAACACTTAGCCAAGTTCAAAAAGATTACATTTGCATATATGCTAAGGGCTCAAAGCCAATCTGTTGATGCTCTCGCTACTTTGGCACCAATGATCCAGATATCAAGAGGAGTATAGATTTAGCCACTTAAGATTGAAATTGAAGAAAAGCCTGCTTTCTGTTTAGCAATGGAAAGTTCACGTGACAAAAAGCCTTGCTATTATGATATTAAAACATTCTTGCAACATGGAATGTGCCCCGAAGAGGCTGAGAAGAAGGATAAGAAGATAATTAGAAGATTAGCTGCTTAATACTTGATAAGCAAATCTATGTTGTATCGATGATCATTTGACGGTACGCTCTTACGTTGTGTAGATAAGAAAGAAGCAAAGGTACTAATGAAAGAAGTGCACGAAGGAGTATGCGGCCCCTACATGAATGGCTACATGTTCGCCAAAAAGATCATGAGGATGGGATACTATTGGTTGGCTATAGAAGTAGATTGCATCAAACATATTAGACACTGCCATTTGTATCAGATCAATGTGAATAAGATAAATGCTCCACCTTAAGAATTACATACATTATCTACATTATGGCCTTTTTCAATATGGGGGATAGACATCATTGGCTCGATCACTCTGAAGGCATCTAATGCGCACCAATTTATACTGGTAGCTATTGGTTATTTCACTAAGTGGGTTGAAGCCTCCTCCTACTCTAGTGTGACGAAGGGAGTAGTGGTCAATTTCATTAAGAGAGACATACTGGCTCGATACTGGACACTAAAGACGATAATTATTGATAATGGTCCGAACTTGAACAATAAATTGATGTCAGAGTTGTGCCAGCAGTTCAGGATCATTCATAGAAATATCACTCCTTATCGACCTTAGATGAATGGAATAGTAGAAGCGGCGAAAAAGAACATCAAAAGGATTATTGAGAAGATGGCCGTTACGTATCAAGATTGGCATGAGATGTTACCATTTGCACTCATGGCCTATCGAACTTCTATCAGAACATTAATAGGGGTAACTCCCTACTCGTTGGTATATGGAATGGAGGCTATACTACCAGTAGAGGTTGAGATTCCATCGCTCAAGATATTTCAGAAACCCAGTTAGATGAGGCTGATTGGATAAAAAAGTGAATTGAGCAATTGAATTTGATTGATGATAGGAGGTTGGTATCCTTATGCTACAACATCTGCTATCAGCAATGAATGGTCAGGGCTTTCAACAAGAAAATGCGACCCTAAAGTTTTGAGTAAGGAAACGTAGTGCTGAGGAAGACTTTGCCTAATACACATAATTCGAGAGGGAAGTTTGCTCCGAACTATAGGGAGCCTTACATTATGAAGAAAGTATTGCCTAGGGGAGCTGTTATCTTATCTCAAATGGATGGAATAGACTTAAGGGGCCTAGTAAACGCTGATGCATTGAAGATGTACTATCCTTGAAAAATCAATAGAATTTTTGTTCAAATTATGAAATGCAAACAATCTTAGTATTCTTATGGTCTCGTTTTCATTTTCTACATGCAAAGTTGGTATTCCTAGTGGTCATCGACATTGGGTAATATCTTTAATCCCTTTCTCGTTCTACTGAAAGTTCCCACTTCTCACTCCATCCAAATAAACCTTATACACAAGAAACACAAGAAAAAAAAATAATAAACACTTGGAACGATGTCTATTGATAAAAATTCTTTTAATACTTTATTATAGTTTACCCCCCAAAAAAGGGAGATTTGTTTTCTATACTTCAGGATGAGGCCATGTTTAGAAAGAGTAATGGGTGGCACATAAGTAGAAGCTCGTTTGAGAATGGAGGTTTACGTGAAAAACCGATGAAGTTAGATTGAAAATTCAAGACGTGACATCTTTGTTTGAGAGATGAAGATGTTTCATTTGTTAAAGTTACCTTCCTAAATGAAGCGTATATACATTCATTTCAGGCTTAAATTGCTTTAAAAAAAAAGAGAAAAGGATAAAAAAAGGAAGAAAAAGAAAAAATAAAAGAAAATAGGAAAAGGAAAAATGAAAAAAATTCAATTCAGAAGAAAAAGAAATAGAAGAAAATAAAAGAAGAAGAGTAAGAGCAAGAAGAGGTGGAGGAAAAGGTCAAAACCATTGGTTCTAATTGGATTGCTCAAGAAAACATTTGACTTTTTGGGAACTATCGTTAGAACCAGGTAAGCGGTTCTAAGCTTTATAAAACATCGCATTTGCATTTGGTTTCCCCATAAGGATGATAGCTTGATTTCTAAAAACAGTTAATTCTTAAAAACTCTTAGGATAACTGGCTCTTAGAGCATAGTCCTAATTTGTAATCTCTTAAGGAGTAAACTAGCTCATAGAACGTAGTCCTAATCCTGAGTTTCTTTGGCTCCTAATTGCTCGACTCATAGAGCGTTGCCTAACTCATAATTTCTTCAAGGGATTTAGTAAGCTCAAGAAGCGTTATCCCAAATCAAGTTTCTTATCTTTAGGTCTTAGCTAGCTCAAATGGTACTTTGACTGCCTTGGTTAGTCAGCTCAATAGGGTACTACCAAGTTTCCTCATCTTTAGGTCTTAGCCAACTCAAATGGTGCTTTGACCACCTTGGTTAGTTAGATCATTAGGGCACAACCAAGTTTCCTCATCTTTAGGTCTTAGCCAGCTTAAAGAGCGCTTTGATTATCTTACTTAGTCAACTCATTAGGGCACGACCAAGTTTTCTTATTCTTTAGGTCTTAGCTAGCTGAAAGGGCACTTTGACCGCCTTTGTTAGTCAGCTTATTAAGGCACGACTAAGTTTTCTTCTCTTTAGGTCTTAGCTAGCTCAAAGGATGTTTTGATTGTCTTGGTTATTCAGCTCATTAGGGCATGACCAAGTTTTCCTATCTTTAGGTCTTAGCCAACTCAAAGGCCACTTTAACCGCCTTGGTTAGTCAACTCATTAGGGCGTGACCAAGTTTTCTTATCTTTAGGTCTTAGCCAGCTCAAAGGGTTCTTTGACTGCCTTAATTAGTCAGCTCATTAGGATACGACCAAGTTTCCTTATCTTTAGGTCTTAGCTAGCTCAAAGGACGCTTTAACCGCCTTGGTTAGTTAGCTCATTAGGGCACGACCAAGTTTCCTCATCTTTAAGTCTTAGATAACTCAAAGGGTGCTTTAATCGCCTTAGTTAGTTAGCTCATTAAGGCACAACCAAGTTTCCTCATCTTTAGGTCTTAGCCAGCTCAAAGGGCGCTTTGATTGCGTTACTTAATTAGCTCAAGGGCACGACCAAGTTTTCTCATTCTTTATGTCTTAGCCAGCTGAAAGGGCATTTTGACCACCATTGTTAGTCAGCTTATTAAGGCACAACCAAGTTTTTTTCTCTTTAGGTTTTAGCTAGCTCAAAGGGTGCTTTGACTGTCTTGGTTAGTTAGCTCATTAAGGCATGACCAAGTTTTCTTATCTTTAGGTCTTAGCTAACTCAAAGGCTACTTTAACCGCCTTGATTAGTTAAGTCATTAAGGCACAACCAAGTTTTCTTGTCTTTAGGTCTTAGCCCGCTCAAAAGGTACTTTGACCGCCTTGATTAGTTAGCTCATTAGGGCACGACCAAGTTTCCTTATCTTTAGGTCTTAGCTAGCTCAAAGGACGCTTTAACCGCCTTAGTTAGTTAGTTAGCTCATTAAGGTACGACCAAGTTTTCTCATCTTTAGGTCTTAGTCAACTCAAAAGGCACTTTGACTGCCTTGGTTAGTTAGCTTATTAGGGCACAACCAAGTTTCCTCATCTTTAGGTCTTAGCCAGCTCAAAGGGTACTTTAATTGCCTTACTTAGTCAGCTTATTATGGCACGATCAAGTTTTCTCATTCTTTAGGTCTTAGCCAGCTGAAAGGGCGCTTTAACTACCTTTGTTAGTCAACTTATTAGGGTACGACCAAGTTCTCTCATTCTATTAGGGTTTTAGCCAACTCTAATAGTGCTTTCACATTTCATCTAATTTAAGGCCTTAGCCAACTTAAGGAGCACTTCACCCGCTTTGATTAATCAACCCATAGGGGGTACGACCAAGATCTCATTATTCTTTTTAAGGGTTCTTACCAGCCCACAGGGGCGCTACTCTCACCTCTATTTGTTTCAATCTTATCATCACCAAATCTTCAATGGACCATTCCTATGATAGATAACTGGTCGTAGCATTTCTTAAAATAGAATCATCATGAGGCAAAAACGGTGTTTTTTTTTTTTGTTTTTGTGATAAAGTTTTACTCAAACTTCACTACAAAGAAGGGTAACTGTAGACACTTAATTTTTGCCAACTGTAGTCCTAATTTTTAATTTTTTTTAATTTAAAAATAGGGTCCTAACTTAAAAATAATAAAAGTTGACAAATGATGAAAATACTAAAAAAATAAGAAAAGAAGAAATACAAAGCTTTTTTAGAAAGTAAATTATTTTAGGAAAAAATAGTTTTAGTTTTAGTTTAGTTCAAATAAATATTTTAGGAAGTCGCATGGCTTAAATACAATTTAATTGCATTAATAATTAAGGTATAGGCTAACGGTATAATGGATAAGCATTATTGTATTTGATATGGAGTTAGTTTGAGGTTATCAGTTCAAATCTCGGTAGACACTTATATGTTTTTTATCTAATCTTTTCATTTTTTACAAAAAGCGAGTTGGATAATCGGGATCATATCTAATCAAATTTTTTTCGTTCAGATTTAAATCATTAGAGAATATTGGAATCTAGTTTAATTTTTATAAAAGATTTAAGTCTAGTTTGATTTTTATTTAATCAGGTTTAAATTGATATAAATGATTTGATTTTTATTAAATCGGATTCGTATCAATACAAAAAGATTCAATTGGATAGGATTTGTTTTTTAGCTTTATAAATATCAATTGTGTAAGGTAAAAAAGGGATGTTTTTGAGAGAGTTCACTTTTTAATCTATTCTCGCAATTCCATACACAATTCCATTGTCCAACCCCATTATCCTTCAAACACACTATTGTCCTTCATACAGCTATAGCAAATCCAACGAGTCAATACACGACTGTAGCACGCTCGTCCCTTACATCGAAACAACCTTCATTGCCTACATACTGTCTACAAACATTGATCTGCATAGCCCCAACATCACGACATCATACGGTCAATTAGTTCAGCATGTCTCAAGCCCCACTCCTTTACTGATTAGCATTATGAAGTACTCAACTTTGCAATAGCCACACTTTATCAACTCCAACTGCGGATAGCAACATCTAAATTGCACTACACTCCATAACAGCAAGTGAGCGTAGCTAGCTTCCATAATTGAAATCCTAATATACGGAAATCAGCTTCATAAAGCACCGACGTTAGTAAGAAACCGCCGCTGCAGATCACACAAAGACCAAGCGTAACATAACTTCAACCAGACCCCTGGACAATCCACGCTCGCCACAAACTCCTCTACCAGTCCATTCATCGACCAAATGCCCATAATGGCTCCCTGCTACACCTTGACTTCACCGAACTACATATTGTCCTCTGTCACGCGACATAACATACTGTAGCAAGCATAAACAACAAACCAATTCATCGTCGCCACAAACTCCAATTGAACACAGCAGCATCCATCGCCACTGTCCAAGCTACCATTGTCCATGCGCTCTCAAAGCATACATGTTTAGCCACGACCTGGAGGACGTCCAGCATTAGTGCTGCGGCCTCTTCGCTGACAGAGAGCGGAAACTCTAAGCGAATTTACAATGCCTATGCCGCAACAGATTGAACCACACGGTAGTGAGCATCGACATGCCACACTACTTCACACGCTACTAGATACTATAACGCCTAAACGCCACACACTTCTGCCGCACATGGATCTACTGCCAACTAGCACATACACTGTTGCGAACAGAAACCTCTTCCCTTGTTTATTTATTTATTAGTATTATTTATTTATTTATTAATTATTATATTATTATTTCATTAGTTAATTATTATTGATAACGTAATATAAGTAGATATTAGATTAGAAGATTTTCTATTTTTTGTAATAGTCTTTTATATATCAGTAGTTGTTTAATAATAATGACACGAGTATATATTAATTTAGGTGGTTTTTTTAGCATTAAGTTCTCTTAGGATTTCTTCACATAGGAAATTTTGAAAATTAAAAATTAATAACAAAAATCTTTTTAAAAAATGTTAGGACTTTTTAGAAAATTCTTTTTGTAAAGTCACTCACAAGTTAAAACCCCTTTTAGATTTTTTTTAATATAAACTAAGTCAATTAATAATGTAAATTTGATCTGTTTTTAAAATTAAAATTAACTTATGTACTAAAGTTTTTTTTTTTTCAAAAAGAACTACGATCGTCTAATCTATACTAGTGGATACGTAGGCACCTTTGTATCAACAATGAAATTTGTAGAAACTTAGGTTTTTTTTTTTCTTTTTGTTTTTATTTATTTATTCTTTTCTTTTCTTAAAAACGTAAAAAAGATAATGAGAAGAATAATTCTAATTTCGATAGATAAATAGTGGTATCTATTAGGATTTAGTAGGTTAACCTTCGGATTCAGATTTTTCTGGTTTATATTAAATTGAAATAAAAAATTGATAGCTGAATTATAATCAATTCAACTAATTAATTATGATTTTTTTTTTTCTGATTTCGGTCAGGTGACGACTCTAAAATTTTTTTCTAAATAAATAATTGAAATTTTCTAATTTCTCAAGTCAAGAATTAATAATAAACGGGTTAAGATTTAGTATTAATTGAAAAATAAAAAAATAAAAAATCAAATAAAAATAACTGAAAAATCAAGCTTGATATTGATTTTTTTTTTATTTTCAAGTTAACCTTTTAGTTTAGTTTAGATATGATAATATTGATCACAATGAAACGAAGATGAATATGATATGAAAATAAATAAATAAACAATTATAATGATAAAATATAAGATCAATAATAAAAAAAATACAATTACGACATAAATGATGATGTTTGCAGTGAAATTCAATGATTCATCGTCTGAATTCGATTTTATTTTGTATATTCTTCTCGCTTACACGAAGTCCACAAAAAATAAAACACAAAAACAAACCGACATAGATACAATCTACCGGAAATCATATAATCGTTGATATGACATGAAAAAGCTAAGTTTGTCTGCACATTAATTGTGAACCCTCTGCTCCTCTTAGCAATGCAACCTTATCATCAGTTCATCACTAACGGGACGATCTGATCATGACCTTGACTTCATCAACCAACCACCATAAGATTTTTTATTTACAGGATTCTTCTGACGATTTGGACTTCGCATTTATTTTTAGTTAATTTTTTTTATTTATATATTAATAATTAAAATTATCTTGATTTTTATAATATTATATAATATTATTATTTTATTATATTCCGATAATTAATTATATGTGATAATATTATAAAATAATAAATTAAAAAATATATAAAAAAATTAAATAGAAAATATCCGATTCCTTTAAGACACGAGTATTTCAGACCATCCAGCTCATACTAGACCATGTCCAACTCTCATTTTCTTTGATTTAATGCCCCATCCTTCCTATCTTCTGTACATTGCATGTGCCAGTGCTCCACTTTTTAGAAGATTTAAACGCTAGACGACAATTTTTCACTTTCGGCAATTTAATATTCAACAAAACCCTTCTGATTTTTCTTTTTCTATCTAATTAGGGTAAGGAAGTTTCAAAGACTTGTTAAGGCCTTAAAACACGCTCGAAAATGTTTCACTGGTAATATTAGGGCATTTTCAATAAATTTTTTATTTGTAAATACATAAATAATAAGTTTTATAAAATTTATAAACCATCATTAGTACTTCTGTGTGATTCATCTTGGCAAGTGAGAGTTATCGGTGATGTTTTTCTCGACATAATAACAATTCAAAAAAAAAAAAAGGAAGAAACGGAACAATCGTATGAACGGGGCTAGCAACTTACCGGATCAAATAAAACCTTTCATTAGATTCTTTTTCTTTTAAAACAATCAGAAATCTTCGAACGAATCAGGACCGTTCATTCTAGGAAGAACGTGAATGGACACAACTTGAAACCCCTCGGGAGTCTCCACCTCCCAAATTCTTGCCCTCTCCGCCATAACATCCACAACCAGAACTCTACTTCCTCCACCACACACAGCGCAGACCCTTCCACCACCAGCGGCGATCTGCTGGCAACCTTTGAGCCTCTCATCTTGCATAATATCTTTCCAAACATCCCTTTTTTCATCATACTTTCTCAACAAACCCTTGGTTTCATCAACTGAGAACATGACATCCTCGTCCATTGAAGCTACAGGACCTTTCCAGCCCCCAATCATACCTTCCGGCATGTTGTCCCACTTGTCTTCCACGACGTCGTACACTAAACCTTCTTTGGGCACGTCTCCTTTTACGTTAACCATGCAGAGTTTACCTCTCCATCCCACTGCATCGATCGCTTCCCGACTGAAGCGTCCGTCTTTCAAGCACGACAGCTTCTGCCAGGATCCGTAGGTCGAATGAGATGTTGTGTTCCTCTTGCTGCTGTTATGGGAGCAATTAGGGAGTTTTGATATATCGTGCTGTTGCCTAGTGGTTAATGCTTTTAATTCCCATTTTTCGAGGGAGCGGGCAACATCCGTGCAGAAGTGGGATCCGATACCGCTCGCTACGTAGACTTCCCCCCGGCACGCGCCGGCAGCACACCAACGGCGAGGCATGGAGAGGGGTGGACCCGGAGACCAGGATCCCGATATGGGATTGAATATGAGAGGGCGGGTAAGGGCGGGGAAGAGATCGCAGGAAGTGGCTGCGATGAGTACGAGGTTTCCGGAGACGGAGACCGATTGGATTGGGAAGTTGCGGGAAAGGAAGGAGGGGTGGCGCAGGAGGAAGCGGAGTGGCGGATGGGGAGGTAGCGCGTGCCAGGCACGTGATAACGGGTCAAAGCAGTGAAGTTCGAGCTTAGTCGAGTCGGGCTCCGACAGGAATTGGTGGGGATGGGATGGCGGTGAAGGGATTGGGGATAAAAGGGCGTAGAGAGAGAGAAATGGAGGGAAGAAAGGGGTATAGATTAAACGTCGCCACGTGCGGCAGACGGAGTAGAGGGAGGTAGGAGGCACGCGGGAGAGGCAGAGTCTTGCAATGTGGTCCGGAAGGCCAGGAAGAAGAGGCTGTTGATCATGGTGGTTATGATGGTGGTGGTGTGTGGTTCTCTGGCGTTTTGGAGGGTTTCCGCCGGAAGTGGAGGCGGCAGAAATGGTGGAGGTAGTGGTTGTAGTAGGGATTAACGTGGCGTTGGCCATACCTAAACTTGGGGGTCATGTGAATAGGGGAGAGAGGGAGAGATGGAAGAGCGTTCGGAATGAAGCCTTTTTATGTGGTTTAAGTAAAAGTTAATGTTTGGTTTACTTTTGGACTTTCCATTGGAATGGCCTTTCGGAGTGTGTCCGTTATCTTATTTTATTCTGTTTTCACTTTTTCAGCTTTGCTTTCTGTGGAAGAAAAGAAAGTTGTTGCTTTAATAGCTGAAAAGCGGGAATTCATAATTCATGGCTAACATGCGAAGCTACACATTTAACGTATAAAGGCTTAAAATGTTTAAAACTTTACGTGGGTTCGGATCCCTATAAATGACCTTATATTAGTCATGCAGAGTGAATTTATTTTAATTACTATTACAATAATTACAAGTAAGAAGAAAATCAAATTTAATCTATTTTATTAGTAGATCAATATTTATATCACTCAATTATAAAAAACTTAAACTAAGGTAAAAATTTAAATAATTATATATATATATATATATAGAGTAAGATTTGTTGTGATAATGTGAGACTTCTCACTAATAAAATGACTTTTTTTTTACAACCTAGATTGAAAATTAATGAATTAAGCTTTTTGGTTCATTTCATTTTTATTTAATATTGATTGGTTTCTCTAATTTTTTGTGTGTAAAATAATGAAGCACACCAAATTGTAGATCACTTTTCTTTTCTTTTCCTATTTAATTTTTATTGATATTTTTAGTTTTATTTTCTTTGTAAACATTAGTTAATTAAATATATTGAATGAATTATTCACATGAGCAAAAAAATGCACACAAATAACCTAGATATGAAAAATCAGGTAAAAAAATGTACATAAGCAACGTAGATATGAAAAATCCGGTCACCTATTTTTGATATTGACTTTTAAAATTATAGAGATCTGTATAAGTCTTTAAAAGCATGTTTGAAAAGTTATTTTTTCTTTCTCTTTTTATATAATTTAGAGATAACGGATCATGCTTAAACAACATATGAAAAGAAAAAGATTTTTCTTATTTTGCTAATCATAGTCGAACCACTTTGAATAACTCGTACTCATACGTCGATCTATAACAATAACTTTTTAAATAAGATTCTCTTTTTGGTGCATTGCATATCCGGCTTTTAGGTAAAAGGTAAGGGGATTGGACGGCATAGGACATGCCCCGCGTTCAGGAAAAACGGAAGGGGATTGGTCTAATGAAGCATAAGGTATCGTTTTAGAAAGCACTTCGTTTTGGTGCTTCATCGTTTTGTCTGAATTTGTGGAGAACAAAGGCTCTAAATGAAAGCAAAGTTTGGTGATTAAACCTGAGCGACAGTGTTTTATTGTACTTTGATGTACGAGGGATTCTTGGGATGGAAGAGATGAAGGTCCACTCGCTTTACCTTTATTATATAATATAATTTGTCGCCATGTAGGAAATTAGAATATAGAATTTTCAATTTCAATACTTTTCTAATTTAAGTCTTGCAAACTTTATATTCGTCTAATTTGAGTCCACTCCACATGTCCCTGCGCTGCCATCGTTATTTTCTTTCTGAAAGTAGCATGGATGACATTCTTATTTTATTTACGAAAGAATATCTTTCTAAATATTTTTCACTTCTAATTTTTATTGCGTTGTTGTTATAGTTAATTTAATTGTATATGTTTAGCGATAAAATAATTACATGTAATTGAGAGCTTTAATTAAATATTATGAACAAACAATTTTTTTCTTTTTTTTTTTTGAAATAAGGATTTCATTGAAAATAAAAAAAGTCAACACATCAAATAGACATGAAGTAAGCCCCTAGTTACAAACAAAACATAATCACCCATTCTCAGTGAACCCAGCATGCTTAGTCCTGTTTAGTCTCCTGGACCATTTGCATAGATCATAAACAAATACATCAATTAACAAGAAGGATAACAAAGAAGGAGGAGTGTCTTTATGAACAGGAAAAGCCTCCTCTTGGTGTGATGCAATAGTAATAAGACAATCAGCCATGATATCGGCTGCATGAGGAATGCGTTTGATCTTCACTTGACAAAAGCGTGATATTTTTTCCATGCATAAATCAATTACATCTTTAAATTTGATATATACACTTGCATTCAAATTTAGATAATTATCTACTAGCTTTGAATCTAAATCAATTTTGGCATAAGAAAAGTTTTCTTGTTTACGATAGCACAACGCCCTAATGGATAGTCCTCAGTTCCACCTCTGCTACGTTGGCTTTCCTCAATTTGTATGAAAACCCTAGAGGCTACTTTCCCTAACTTTTTCTTAAGACCTCCCAACAACTACTTAATCCTTCACATAATCAACAGAAGCATCTGCATTTAGCTTCACCCAACTTGGATTTAGAGGATTCCATTAATATTTAGGGTTTCAACCTTGTATAATCTTTGCTCCTTCATGAGGGATGCCCAATACTTATGCCCTAATTTTCTAGTGACTTCATTTAAATTTTCTGTGATTGGATCTGATTGATGAAGAGCCTTATTTTTGATAGACCATAAATACCTTAACATTATTTCAAACATGGATGTCTTAGGTGGCCTTAATTGTGATGCTTGCCTTTTTGTTATATGTATATTAACTTTAACCTACTTATCGATATCACCATTTATATTTGGGTCCTGCATATCTTTTTCCTGCCAATGACTTATTATAGCTTGGACCGCTGCACATTGATTGAAAGCATGTAGAAGGCTTTTGTCACTAGCTTCACATCTTGGACAATTTAGGTTATTATGAATATACCTATATCTTAGATTATCAGCTAATTGCAAGGCATTGTTGAGAAGCCCCTAAATAAAAATTTTTACTTTTGGAGGGAAAACAGATCCTTACAACTAGTTCCAACTTTTCTTAGTAGGTTCCTCTTTAACTTTGGTTCCTCCTTCATTTTATTAGAGATGAAACTCACGTCCTTTTTATTTTGTAAAACAATTAAACTTGCTTTTTCTCATATAATAGTACATAATTGAAAACCTAACTTGTCTTCATTCCAATTATAAGGGTCAATCTAGCTACCGGCCACTATAAGATCCTATACTTGCAGATGTATTGGCCCCTATACTATTTTCCTAATACCGAAGTTCCCTACCCATTTAGTTTACCAAAAACTAGCTCACTTTCCATTACCAATAGATGTAAAAGCATGCTCATTACACCATTATTGGCTGACATTCAGTTCCTTTACTAAATGTGATGCTCTCTTAGGTTTTGAGACCTCATTTGTAGATTTTAGTTTCCTATGCTTTGTTTGACTAATTTGACCTAGATGAAAATTTTCACTTTGAATTCCCATTGCCTTTTAAGTATACATGCTTGGTTTCTCTTGCCTAAGTTAATTATTCTTAACCCACCCCTCTCTTTAGGTATCGTAATTTTTTCCTAAGCTATCTAATGCACCAGATTTTTTTTCATCAATGCCATTCCAAAAGAAGTCTCTAATAACTTGCATAAGTTTATTAACCACTCTCTTAGGTAACTTGGAGACTTGCATATAATATGTAGGGAGGGATTCCAAAACACCTTTTATTAAAATAACTCTCTTGTACATACTTAATTCTCTAGATTTCCAACCTGATAACTTTTGTTGAGCCTTTTCTATTATAAAATTTAGTTGTTCTGTTGTAGGATATCCCTTTTATGTAAAGGGAATCCTACGTACTTCTTAAAAGAATTCGTTTTTCTTATTTGTAATATTTCCTCTATCTTATCTTTGGATTCTCCATTGGTATTTCTCGAAAAATAAGTGGATAACTTATGCATATTGATTTTTAGGCTAGTCATTTTAGTAAAGTCATCTAATGTTTCCTTTATAGCTCTATCATTTGCCTCATCAACTTATGCCATTAGTATCACATCATTTGCAAAATAGTAGATGACAAATCTATAGAGCATTTCTGCTGATAGTAAAGGCCCCGACATCCCCCCCACTCCCTTTTACTTACTTTCCCTTTTATCATCCAGCTCAAGAATTCCATACTTAAGATAAAGAGGTAAGGGGATAAGGTGTCTCCTTATCTCATACCTCTTGACGGTACAAATTTCACTTGAGCACTTCCATTTAACAAAAGTTGTGTAGTAACTGTTGTTAGTCAAGACATGGTTAGCTTTATCCATTGGTATGAGAAATTTGGACTTTTCAAAGCCTAATAGTTAAAATCCCACTCTACATTATCAAAAGCTTTCTCTAAGTCTACCTTAATTATCATCCAAATCCTCTTGATAGAATTTTAACTAAAGTAATGGTGTATTTCATTCATTAGAATTATATTATCTGCAGCTTTATGCCCTTTTAGAAAACTCATCTATGCTAGGTGCAATAAATTTTCCAAAAAAGGCCATATTCAATTTTCTATTAGCTTTGTTAATAATTTATACAATGTATTACAAAGGCTGATTAGCCTAAAAAACTTAACATTACTTGCCACTTCTTGCTTTGGAACTAAACAAATCATTGTTTGGTTTAGTTCTTCCGATATACTTCCTTCCTCAAAACACTTTTTAATGAGATTGCAAATCTCTTTGCCCATAAAACTCTAGCATTTTTTATAGAAAAAAGTGTAGAAGCCATCCTTACTAAGGACTTTCCATGAATTTAACTGCTGGAGTGTCTTGTAAATCTCCTCCTTAATAACTACTTATAGGAGCTACTGTTTCTATTGCTTAGTAAGTCCATATTGTAGCTCTTCATCAATGACATTCTTACATGAGCATACTTCTCTAGTTATAATGTATAATTTATTGTAATAACTATCAAACATTTTCTCTATTTAGTCTTGGTCATATATCCCTCCTCCCCTTTCATTTTTTAATCTTAAAATTTTATTTTTCACTCTTCTATTTTGAACTATAGCATGATAATATACTATGTTTCTTTCCCCCTCTTTTATCCATTTTGTTCTCGATTTCATCTTCCATAACCACTCCTCTCTATCAAGAATGTCATCGAGTTCACTTTTTAGCCTTTACTTCAAGTTAATGAGGAATTGGTTTAGGTTTTTAGCCATTACTCTCTCAATACCATTTAGCCTTCTCTCTAATCTTCTCTTTTGATGATGAATAATCCTAAAAAATTTCTTGTTCCATTCTCTTAAGTACATAGGTAGAAGCATTTGGGTTATTAGAACGTCCCTATTTGAGGCTAGCCATGCCTTTCGAATCAAGGGTTCACAAGATCTATCTAAAAACCACATTGGTTGGAATCTAAAAGGTTTACTAAAATCAGAATTTGGCATTAGTGGATGAGTTTTTAAGAGTAAAGCATTGTGATAACTTGGCCATTTTGGCAAGTGATAAATCCTATATTCAAGATATAAACTTCTTCATTCATGATTACACCATCCCCTATGTATTCTTTGTTGGAATAGAGTAGATATTCCTTACTCATTCGACCATGTAATTTTAGGACCTATATAGCCCATGTTTGTCAACCCACAACTGCTTATGTAAGAAGCATATTTGTAAGCAAGCTTGATTCTTAGGAAAAGTGCTGCTACCCCAACAATCAATTCTTGTGATGACTTCATTAAAATTACCCATTACACAGTAAGGTATATGCCTCGCTATTTTAGAATGCAGTATTAAATTTTCCCATAGCTTAAGTCTTTTAGATAGTATTGTAGGAGCATAAACTATAGTAAAATATTAAAAGTATTAGAATTTCTAACCTTTGCCTCAATATGGACTTCTTGTGGTGTTTTCTTCAACACATGCACATCCAAAACTCATAATAGTCTATTTTAACTTGTATTGTTGCTTCTATCTTAAATGTAATCTTTAGGCTTATATTCTCTAGATTTCAAGCATTTTCATTAACAATAGTTGATGTATCTTACTCTTCTATAATTGATTTTACTTGATTTATACCATTTTGAGCTTATTGCTTTGGAGGCATCACTTGATGTTTTTCTTTACTTATTTTCCTTTCCCGTACTTGAGATGGCATATGTGGTTTTGCCATTTGTCTTTTTTGAGCTACTGTAATTGCAATATTTGCTTTTTATGGCTTCAAAGAATGATTAATCTACATATTTTGAGCATTAAATCCACTAAAACTTTTACTCTTATTATTTTGAACATTGTTTTTCCTTCTTTAGGCTATTGTCCGCTCTCCATAGTCCCTCGGATTTTCATAATCATTTTGAACCACCTCCATGTTACAAAACCTCGTCGCTTAGATAGTAATTGTATCTTTAGGAAGTAGTAAGGTTTATGTACATGATCATAGTCGTGATCCTAACTGTGATCTTCAATACTAGGGCAATTCTTCACAATTTAGACGTATTTCTCCTAATCTTGGAAGTCCGAGAGGTTCACACCTATGAACCTTAATGTGAATATGCACGCCTTGTAATTCCCTTGTATTTTGTTGACTTGTTGTAACTTCTCTTAATTATACTTTAGACCCTAGGTTTTAAGAAGTATTTAAGTATCTTATTTACATTGTAGTAGATAGCTTGATAATAATTGACCCACCAAACCCATCACTTGAGCTTAAGCCCGAGTTGGAGGTCTAGAGAACATAGTTTGGCGAACTCTTACTTCCAATCCTAGTATTGAGGAGTCCGAGTTGTTGTCCAGACCTGACATTCCTCGCCTTTCCATTTGTACCTTAACCACGATCATGAAGTACTAACCTAAAAGTGAAGGGGAGCTAGGAGACCCTTGTAGCATCTTAGTGAACTTATCCTACAACTTGATAATCCTAATCCCTAGATATCCTTATCGAGGTTTAAGTTATTAAACCATAAGCTGACGTATTTCAAAGTGCCAACCAATGACACATGACTACTTATAGGAACTGATAACCAAGGTCCCTATATCAAGTTGCGCAAAAGCTACTAACTAATCTAATTTTCACTCCACTTAGTGAAGCTATAACCATTTGAATTGCAACATATGTCCTTTGACTATCGTACATTATGGAGGATGCTTTAATATTCCTAATTGCACATTATCAATTTACGCCTTCCCTATGCATATTCTTTTAGTACTTTCTTATTTCGAGAAAATTGCTCTTTTTTTTTTTTTGTAAATTATCCTTTACTACATGAACCCTTAATTGTGCGGGTATAAATACCCATCAAAATGTAAGTTGCAATAATTATTACTAATACAAAATTTCCATTTTTCTTTTCCTTTGTAATTTGTTCATAGAGGAAAATTACAATGGAAGGGATTAACTTTTGAGAGTAAGTTCAACTAAGGGATCAATGTTTTGAAAAGTTCTAATAAGGAATCAACATTTCACAAAGCAGTTCAAACAGGGGATTCACAATAGTCAATCTACAAAATTTTTTGAGCCTCTTTATGAAACGTTAATTTCTTATTTGAACATTTTGAAATGTTGATTCCTCATTTGAATCACTTCTTGAAACAATGATTTCTTATTTGAATTTTTTGAAACATCGATCCTTTGAATGTACCCTAATTGTTGATCCTCTCTATTGTAATTCTCCCTTTATTCTTATTTATTTCAAAATCATCTTACTTTTTGATCTTATCAATCCCTTTAGTGAGGATTTTGATGAGCAAGCCTAGTTATTACTTTGTGTATCATATTAGAGTAATATTTAAGTCGTGTAGTGTCTTGTTGGTGCATCATATCCATTTAAGCAACTCACAACTTTGCTAAAACCCCTTGCAAAATCCATTCTACTTTTGGTCCTTCAATAAGTTCAGACCACCTTAATGTCGCCCCTCTTTGTAGCTTTCGGTAGCTCTCGGCATAGCACTTCATCTTGGTATAAAAGAAAAGGTTTGTAAGGGAGAGTTATTGTGTTGTATATGTTTTGTGGAAGTTACAATTGTGCTGTGAGTGTTAGTGTTTAGAGCATTTGATAATTGTTAAGTGATTAAAGTGGTTATAAGTAGCTTGTAAAGTTATAGAGGGTGTTTTGCTATGTTCACTAGTAGGATCTTCTATACTCTGTTGTCGAATTAGTGAAGCAGAGCAAATTGGTAGTGATTGAAACTTCAAGTTTATTGGGTTGTATACTAGGTTGAAGTAATGTGGGCCATTTGACTTGGGTTTTGGTGTTGGTGTTGTTGTTTTCGGGCTATATTGTATCTAGTTAATTGGAATTGAGTATGTGCTTGAGTCAAAGTTACTAATAGAAGCGGAAGATGATTAACCTTAGTGTTAATACCAATGTTAGCAACAATGAAAGTAGTGTTTAACAATGTGGTCGATAAATGCCATCTACCCCTAGAAGCATAGATGAAAGTCTCGATGAGATGGCCATAATAATTATTAAGTTGATTCAAGTGGTGCATCACTTAGTCGCCTAACCTTTTGAGGTCAGTTATAATGCTGCCTAAGATGTACCGGAAATTAGAGAAGTAGCCCAAGAAGCTTGGCAAGATAGAAGGCCACTCTTAGTTTAGCAAACCTAAGATGGAGGAGTAAGAAGATAAACTCAAAGAAGGATTAACTTAAGGGATGTAGAAGAGGAAGGTGATGAGGAATATTATGAAGCTAGGGAAAGAGCTCATGCACCATAAGCTACCAACCATGTAAAGTTACAGGTGTTGACCTTTAATGATATTGGTCATGCATATGAGTATCTTGATTGGGAAGAAAAAGTCAAGAGGATTTTTTACTATTACTAGTATGAAGACTATGACAAAGTGAGAATAGCTACCCTTGAATTTATAAGATATGCTGTGATGCGGTGGAAGAATTGAGGAGAAAAGAAGGGTATTACGAGGTTTGTATTTAGCTCGAGATGAAGAAGGTTATAAGAGCTAAGATCATTTTGGATTCTTATTTGTAAGATGCTTTTGCTCGGTTGTAAGGGCTAAAGTAGGGAAATCACATAGTAGACGAGAATGTGCAAGACTTCCAAATGCTTACGATTCCCTGTAAAGTCAATGAACTAGAAGCTTAGACTATGTTCAGATTCCTTTTTGGCTTAAAGTATGAGATCTGAGATGTTATAGGGCTCTAATGGTTTACTATACTTGATGAGGCCATCAAAATAACCTAAGTTGTGGAAAGACAGAGGAGGAGCAGGCCGATCTAAGCTCTATGGTGCTGACCTATTTCATTTAGCTAACTTGTCTAGTCTAGCTAGCAATTAAGCTCATTTGAATGTAGAGTTGAGTAGAAGGGATGAGAGTTAACATGACCAAAAGGACATACTTGTTGAGAAGGGGGTGTCAAGGAAGTTTGAGAAAGGTTAATCGTTGGTATGCTTAGGAGCTCAATTATCACTAGGATTTACTGGGGCAGAATTGAATTGAAATGGGTTCTTCGAGATATCGAAGAAAATTAGAGTGAAATTGTCCACAATCGAACAAAAGTAGTTGACGTAAAGTTGCTTGGAGGATGTAACTCACCAACGAACACAACACAACTTGATACCTCACTTGATATGATACATAAGTTGATGTAAGGTTCACTCACTACTAATCCCGAGCTACTTGGCAACATTAGATAAGAGTGTAAGGGGTATGGACTTGGAGAGGATTATCTTATAAGAACAGAGCATTCGGTATTAAGATGTAAGTTATCTCCTGCTTATAAGAGGAAAAGGACTATTTATAGTAAGTCTTTAGGGTAGCATTACAAATAAGGAAATTACAAGAAAGTATTTACAAAAAGGGGATTCCTAGTATATATTAAAACCATAAAAAGGACAATAAACCAAAAATGGAGACGTAGTTAAAAGTTAGACACGGTGGACAGTTGGCAGTGCGGCATTGGTCCTGTATGAATATTCTCTAAGCATAGCTAGCGAGAAGGGTCAAAATGTTGTGGCACTAAAGGGGCTGGGATAAGAGAGATGGTGGTATGCCGAGAGAAAACTACTCACTCAGCAAGAGATTCTCGGCAACAGTTTATCGGAGTACTTGGTACAAGGTCTTCGGTAAGGGAATGGTCGGTATCATCATTACTAAGTATACCGATTAATGTATGATAATGTGGGGAGCTTAGGGTGTTCAACTACCTTTCTTCGATGTACAGTTTCTTGTCAACAATAGGTTACTAAGAGAGAATTCTTTGGGAAAGGGATTGGAGGCCTCGGAGGCGCACGTAAGTAATGAGACCGCTAGTCGATAGTGCATCAGTTTCCTAGGGTTGTTGAAGATTTGCCTTCAAATCTTGGCCTTCGTCATCATTGGGCACATATGGAGTTAAGTTGGCGACATTGAATGTGGTGGATACGCCGAAACCTTTTGGTAGCTTAATCTCGTAGGCATTATCATTAAGGCACCTCAAGATCTTATAGGGTCCATCCGCTTTAGGTGAAAGTTTGTTTGTCCTCTTGTTAGGGAAGTGTTCTTTACCAAAATGGATCTAGACAAGGTCCCCAGGAGCATAAATGATTTGTTTCCTTCCGCGGCTTCCCATTTCCTTCTGTTAAGCCATAGTTTTGGTCAATTGCTTAACAATTCTTTGGTGTAACTTGTGAAACTCCTTGGCATGTTATAGGCAAGATTGACTATCCCCTTTTATAGATGGACTGTTAACTAAGTCTAAGGGTCGGTTTGGGTTAAGTCCATAAATGACCTTAAATGGTGATGTTCCAGTGGAGCTATGAGTTAAGCGATTGTAGGCAAATTCAATTATTGGTAAGCACAAATTCCAGTTACGAGAGTTCTTTCCAACAGTAGCGCGCAAGAGGCTATCGACGGTTCTGTTAACTACTTTAGTTTGGCCGTCTATCTAAGGGTAGCAAGAGGTATTGAACAGAAGCTTAGTGCTGAGTTTTCTCCATAGGGTTTTCCAAAAGAAGCTCGTGAATTTTGAATCTCGGTCAGACACAATACTTCTCTACACTCCACGGAGTCGCACAATTTCCTGTAAAAAGAGGTTAGCAATGAGTAAAGCATCATTAATCTTGTGGCAGGGAAGAGGTGGCCCCAATTACTGAACCGATCGACTACCTCCATGATCAAATCGTATCTTCTTGGCGTATAAGGAAGGCTGAGCATGAAATCTATGCTTCTATCGATCCATGGCCGCTCGGGAATTGGTAGGGGCGTGTTTTCTCCATATGGCTCTCTCTTCCGTTTAGCATACTTACGTACCTTGCACCCCTTAAGTATTTGGTGCACATCCTTCATCATCCTAGGCCAGTAAAAATGCTCCTTCAATATCTCAATCATTTTCTTTTCCCAAAAATGTCTAGCTAGACTCCTGGCATGAGTTTCTTGAACTAGTAGCTTCCTTGTAGAACTACTCAGCACACACATTTGCTTGCTCTTCATTAAGAACCCCTTACTTAAGTAGAATCCATCTATAGCTCCTCTATCACTACATTTGGCTACTAAAGGCCCAAAATATAGTTCATGCTCATATCGATCAGGTAGAGTGCTAAATCCAAGTACTTTAGCTTACAACATCATGATGAGGGTATGACGACGAGAAAGTGCATCAACTATTGTATTAGTGCTTCCTTTCTTATACTTGATGACATAGCGAAAGGTCTCTAGGAACGTGACCCACTTGGCGTAATACTAAGAAAGCTTCTGCTGCCCACGAAGATACTTAAGAGATTCATAATCAGAATAGATGATCGATTCTCTCAGCAATTGGTAATGCTGTTAGTTCTAGAGTGTACGGATAAGGGAATAGAACTCCTTATCGTAGGCTAAATAATTTAGGGTAGCACCTCGAAGTTTTTCGCTGAAGTAAACAATGGGTTGGCGGTCTTGCATAAGTACAGCACCAATGCTAACACCAGATGCATCACAATCAACCTCAAAAACCTTCTCGAAATTTTATAGGGCAAGTACTGGAGTAGACGTCAGCTTACACTTCATATCTTCAAAACTCCTTTGAGCTTTTTTTGTCCATTTAAACTCAACATTCTTCTTAGTCAATTCGGTCAATGGTGCAATTATGGAGCTGAAGTTCCGGATAAATCTTCGATAGAATGAGGCTAGGCTATAGAAGCTCTTGACTTTGGTTACATTTATCGGCGTAGGCCACTCATTAATAGCCTTGATCTTTTCCTCATCAATACGAACTCTACTCCCTGAAACAACATATTCGAGGAATACAACCTCACTCGACAGAACGTGCATTTCTTCAGGTTGCTAAATAATTTCTTGGTATGGTGTATGTTAAATACTAATCTCAAATGTTCGATATGAACAAGAAAGTTGGCATTATAGACTAGAATATTGTTAAAATAAACAACAACATATTTACCTATCAATGCTCGAAGCACATGATTCATGAGTTGCATGAATGTACTTGGTGCGTTAGTTAAACTAAATGGCATAATCATCTACTCAAATAGTCCATTCCGAGTCTTAAAGATTGTTTTCCATTCATCTCCTAGTCTCATTCATATTTGATGATAGCTACTCTTTAGATCTATTTTTGAAAAGATGAGTGCACCATGCAACTCATCGAGCATGTTATCTAACTGCAGGATCAGGTATCGGTACTTAACAATAATTTTGTTAATGGTATGGCTATTAATGCACATCTTCCATGATCCATCTTTCTTTGGTACTAGCACGACCGGGACAACACATGGGCTTATGCTCTTACAAACATATCTGTGGTCTACCAACTTATCAACTTGCCTTTTTAGCTTGGCTGCTTGTTTAGAACTGAGTCTATAGGCGGGTTGAATTCGTAGGGCTGTTCTAGGTTGAAGATCGATGCAATGTTCAATTCTTGTCAAGGGAGGTAATCCTTTTGGCATTTAGGATGGAAATAGGTCAGCAAATTCCTGAAGTAGTTGCAACACTTCGGCAACTAAGTTCCCGGCCTCTCTAACCTCTAGGAGTCTCTTAACCAAAAGGAGTACATAATCCTCGGGTTTGACCTCTCGTTCAAATTGTGCTCAAGAAATCACTAAGGACTTTCGCTGTAAAGATCTATCAACCTTTTCTTGGGCTTCTTATACTTCCCTAGGACTCATTAGCGTCAAATAACTTTCTTCTTGTCCTTTTGATACATGTATGTGTTTCTATACCCATAGTGTAACACCCTTAAGTTAAATAGCTACGGTTGGTCGAGTAATATGTGGGATGCACACATGGGCAAGACGTTAAACAGTACCTCATCGCTGTATCTATCACCAATAGTAATTGACGCTTTGACTTGCTTGTAAATGTGTAATCCTCTTCTCTCATTCAGTTGGTGAATCTTGTACAGCTTAGGTTGTGGAAGAGTTGGCAATTTCATGGCCTTAACTACCCCATATGCAATGATGTTGGTATAGCTCTCTTTGTTAATGATTATAGCACATAGCTTTCCATTCACCCAGCAATTTATATGAAAGAGATTCTTTCTCTGCTCATTCTCATAAGCCACAAAAGTACTGAGAGATCGTCGAACAACAAAGTAATACTCGACACTGCCCTCAGGGGGTATCTCGACTCTCGAATCTTCCTCAAATCTTCTATCATCTGACTGGTTGCCACTTCTTTCTCTCCTTTACTCACACTTTCTACTTTAAACTGGGGCTTATCTCCCTTGATGGTTATGACTTAACGATTCGGACATTGACTAGCTACGTGCCCATAGCTAAGACACTTAAAACATTTGATTTCTTGGGTTTTCCATCCTGAGCTCTAACCTTGGTCTCTTTGGATCTCAGGTTCCTCGGCCTTGCTCTTACCTCAACCTTCGTTTGGTCAGCTCGGCATGTGACCTTAGCATTTAATTTCAGATTTGCTTGATGCCCTGTTACTCCCTGCTCGACTCGACAAGCCATTCTTACTTGGCATTCGGTTAGCCTAGTTCCATCGTTGCCTTTTAACCCTTTAGGCTATATGCATGGTTTCATCTAGAGTTGTAAGGCTCTGCAATTCCATAACATGGCCAATCTTAGCTCGGAGTCCCGGGATGAACCGTGCTATAGTTCGAGTCTCAGGCTGGTCAACATCACATTGTATCATGAGCAACTGAAACTCTTAGACATAGTCATCTATGGATCTGTTACCTTACCTCAAGTCTTAGAGTTGTCAAAAAGTGTCTTGCTCGTAGTGTTTAGGAAAGAACCTACTTCTTAGAACCCTCTTTATCTCATTCCATGTTCAGACTTTGCGTCAGGCCCTCAGATGAACATTCTGTAGCTTCTTCCACCATATTGCTGCATACCTAAAAAATTCTAATGTGGCCACCCTAAGCGGATAGCATCTATGTAATCATAGAAGTTGAATATTGTTTCAATCTTCTCTTCCTAGTCGAGGTAGTCATCAGTACTACCAGACCTATTGAAGCTCAAAATCTGTACTTTAAGATGCTCGACACCTTTTGGTGCTTTGAACTCATGCTCATCCATCCCATCATACTAGTCTGCTTTCGCTTTGTACTCTTCCACTTCGTCTAACTCTCACCTTCTTCTTACGACTATATTGGCATGTTGCGGTAGTGCTTGGTTCATAGGAAAGGCTTCCGGGGGTCGCTCATTCATTTACCTCCTCGGCCTATCTCTCATTTCTCGGCCTTGCTCAGTTACTCTTTCACGCAGCCCAGCCTCTAAGATACTATTTACTTAGACAGCTAAGTTGGCCATAATAGCCGCAAGATCTTGTATCTACTCATCAGTACTATGTGGTGTTTGTTAGCTAACTTGACCACAACCATGAGCATCACTCTCGACATCATGAATCTCTCTCTATATACTAGGGTTTGACATTCTCAATACAAGCTTCAGTAAGGATACTTCACACAAATGCTTTCTACAAATAAATATCTTAAATAACAGACACAGCAGACTAACATTACTTAGCTTTCAGTCTCAACCTCAAGCTCTGATACTAGGAATATATGGTGTGCCTAGGAGCTCGGTTATTACTAGGACTTACCGGGGTAGAATTGAATTGAAATGGATCCTTTAAGATATAAGAAAAAAATTAGAAGGAAACGGTCCACAATTGAACAAGAGTAGTTGACGTAAAGCTGCTTGAAGGATATGACTCACTAACAAACACAACATGACTTGATACCTCAGTTGATATGGCGTACAAGTTGATGTCAAGGTCCGCCCGTCACTAATCTTGAGCTACTCAGCAAGATTAGATAAGAGTGTAAGGAGTATGGACTTGGAGAGGATTGTCTCATAAGAATAGAGTATTTAGTATTAAGATGTACGTTATCTTCGGCTTACAAGAGAAAAGGATGATTTATAGTAAGTCCTTAGGGCAGTATTACAAATAAGGAAAATAAGGAAATTACAACAAAGTATTTACAAAAAGGGGATTCCTAGTACATACAAAAAGGTTAAAAAGGACAATAAACCAAAAATGGAAACATAATTAAATGTCAGACGAAGTGGACAGCTGGTAGTGCAGTATTGGTCTCGTACGAATATTCTTTGAGCATAATAGGCAGGAAGGGCCAAAATGTTGTGGCACTAAAGGGGTCGGGACAAGAGAGATGGTGATATGCCGAGGGAAAACTACTTGGCCATTTAAGTGAGTCTCTCGTTAATTAGTAAGAGATTCTCGGCAGTAGTTTATCAGAGTACTCGGTATAAGGTCCTCGATAAGGGAATGGTCGGCATCATCACTACCAAATGTACAAATTAACGTATGACAATGTGGGGATTTTAGGGAGTTCAACCACCTTTCTATGAATTCTTTGGAAGAGGGATTGGAGGCCTCGGAGGGGCGCACGAGTAATAGGACCACTGGCTGGTAGTGCATCAATCGTCAAGAAGGAAGATAAGTGAAATTAAGTGCTTTAAATGCCAAGGTTTCAGACACATAACCATTCAGTGTCTAAATTGTTGTACTATGGTCATAAAGGGAGAAGTCTCGACCTTTGAAGTAAATAGTACAAATGAGGTGCTTGAGGAGAGGATTGAAGTATAAGATAATGTTGAGAAGGTCTAAGATGAGCTTATTGAGGAAGAGAATTTTGCCAAGGACTTAGACAAACTAATCTTAGTAGTTTGACATGTTATGAGCATGAAACCAACTGTGAAAGATGAGTAGAGACAAAACTTATTCCATATTACTTGCAAGGTTAAGGATTAAGTGTATGTGCTCATAATGGATGGTGGAAGTTACACCAATGTTGTTTCCACCGACTTAATTTAGAAGCTCAAAATGCTGACCCTATCACACTTAAGGTTATACAAGTTGCACGAGCTTCAGTTTGGTTCTGATTTGTAAAGTACGTGACGTTGAACTCCTTAAACCTGTATTAGAGTTGGCATAATTTCTCTAATCTCATAATAGACAGATCAATATCATGTAATGGCATTTGGTTGAATATGCATTGTATCTAACTAACTTTGCTTAAAGACCTTGGTTACTTGATGTTAGATCCATGTTATTGTCTCTATCTTACTTATTGAGCAAGTTGTTGCTTATTTCCCTATAGTTGTATTATGAGTTTCTAGAAGATTTGTCAGCACTTCCCTAAGTCCTAGAAGATTAAAGAACGGGGTTGGAAAGTGAGATTCCAAACTAATTGGCTAAATTCTTGTTCAATTATCGGTTTTACTAACTTATTAGGAAACTAATAGGGTCTCCATTACAGACCTTGAAGTTTCAACCATGGACATTTTTACTATACTTTGTAAACCTGTAAACTTTATAAATTCTTTCTTAGTCAGTCTATTTTCTTAGATTAATTTAATTCTTGAAAGTTTTTGTTAGAAATTGAGATTTTGTATTTCAAATGATTTATAAAGTTTGTTTTTCTTGGACATTTTTTTTTAGAAGATATCTTGAAAAGTTGCACCACAAGTTGATGTAGATTAGATTTAGAATTGGATGGCTTAAAGTGATATAGTGGTAAACTCCTTATGTAAGCTATATCTACGTTAGTGGCTAAAGTAGCTAACTTTTAACTTAGGTTGGTTTACACTGTGGGCTGTTACGACTCCTTGGTTTGGAGCGTGATAGGTGTTAATGATTGCCAAGTATGGGTAAGATTGAGTATAGGAGGAGTCTATGATCCAAGGAAATTAAAAGCTTTTAAGTTGAGAAATTTAACTCTCAGACTTATTCATTATGTGATAGCAAGAGGCTTTATTGGGAAAAGATATAGTAATGGAGTAGTGAATGAGAGGGACATCCTATATTTGCATAGTATAGCTTAGAGGCACCCTATAAAATTAGGCATTAGGATAGCTTTCTTTATCAGAAGCCAGGTCATTGGGGACCATTTTAAGCATATTTTTGTAGGTCCCTTCATCACTAGGTTAGTAAAGAATACAACTGCTTTTCATAATCTCCCTCGTATGTAGGTACTCAAGCCTCTTTCCTTGATGAGCTATGAATCGATAAAAGCTATGAAGCTCACACCACCACCAGAGAATCTACTCTTTGAGCCATCCGGAGAGGTGACTTCATCCTTATCTTAGTTGTACCTTAGATCATCTTCTTCAATAATTGATAAGATTAAGAGGATAATGAAAAAACTATTGAAGAGATAGAAGAATTTATCTCACTAGGTACAACACATTGAAGCTAAGGTGGATGCACTCTTAGCTCACCATGGTATCCAAGCACTACCATCACTACCATTACTAGCGCCTAATTCAGACGAAGAGATTGAGGAGGAAGAGGAAGAGAGTCAGTACATGGAAGAAGATTAGGATTGATTTTCCTTTTCTTTTTATTTTCTTTTTCAAAAGACTCCGTTTAAGTTTTAGTTTTATTTGGCTAACTATACTAAATTAGCTTATTTACTTTTGCTTTTTCATTTAGATAACTTTTTAATTTTTCATGCTTCGTACATTCTATAAGGATAACTTTATGATACTTAAATTTGTAGTCTTTTTACTTAGTTTTATTTTGTCTAGTTAATATCTTCATTTTCATTTTATAGTTAGTTCATTCTAGTAGATACAAAGAAAACTTTGAACTTAATTAGATTGATGGAATTTGGAGCTTGGACTTCAAGAATTTTTCAAAGATCAATGCTAAAAACTAGAGAAGTCTTAGTTCTTTTTCTTTTTTTTTTTCATTTTATTTTGATATGTATTGCTATAATGTACATTGAGAACAATGTATAACTTAAGTGAGAAGGAAAAGAATATGATATTTATGTTAATAATTTGGATATAAACACTTAAACTATTGAATTTTTCTTGAAATAAAAATTTACAACTTCATATATATTAGAAAGCAAATTTTTGTTTGAATTTACCCATAATCTTTTATGACTTTAATACACTTTGCTCATTTAGGTAATTAAATCCCCATGATTCAGAGTTCCTTATTGCTTAAGTTTAGACTTAGACTCAAGATTAGAATAGACATAGATGGGCTAAGGACTAATTATTTTTATTTCTAGGCTTAATTTTAGAGGATAGTTATCTATCTCTCTTTTGCAATTTTTTTTTTTTTTAGATTAGACAAATAAATGAGCTTTGTCTTGTGAAAAATCAAAATAATTGGAGGCATAATTGAATTAAGAAAAAAAATTGCTAAGAATTGGCAAGCATTGATCATGGTCTCTTTGAAAAGTAAGATTCTTTCTTGCCACCAATTGCAAAAAGGGAAATTAAATTAACAAAAATGTTAAGGATTGGTCTTGATCCCTCAAAAGAGTGAGGTGCTCTTTTGCTGACAATTACTAAATGGATAAAAGGGCTAAATTATCAAGGATTGACCTTGGTCTATTAGAAGAAGGAGGTTTTTTCCCAATGCTAACAGGCTTTAGCAACAGAATTAAATTAAATTTAAAAGCTTCCTAATGAAAATTAAAAGAAGTAGGGAGATAGTTAGTGGATGAATTGATGTAACATATTTCCTAATAGGAATCAAATCATCGGACCCTTGACCTAAGCTTAAGGGATGGAAAGCATGGCCAGGTGAATCCTGTCCTTAAGACCTACTACCTAGGAGTCTGAATTACTATAATCTACCGACCTGATGCCCTAATCGAGCTAAATCCTCTCGTACTCATTATTTGTCTCTAGCTACCAACTTGAACTATACTTGAGTATCAGCTTAGCTCATCTAGCCTGAATACGAGCCATACTAAAAACGATGGAGGTGAATTCACTTCGGAAAAATTATCTACCTAACTTGGTATAGCTGATCTACTACGTTTGCTTAGTACCTTGTCTCAATAGATACCGCCTTGATCATATAAAATTGTCTTTTCTGCTATAAAGTTATTCATCTATAAGAAGCCACGTGCTTGAGCAAGCTTATGATAGAATCTTCTATATAAGATACCCACTTTTGTTGTATTTTCAATTGTACCCTTATTATTCCTTGTACATTACTTCTTTTAGATAATACCTTTTTAGTCTTTTCCATTTTGGGTAAGATGTCCTAATGTTTTGTAGTATAAATAACCAATTGTAATGCAGTTGCATCTTATCATCATATACTACTTTTCTATGAACATTGATTACAACTTGTCTGCTTATTTCATTGTTATCTTAATCTTAAGTAAAGCTAGGTAGCAAGTAACCTTATCAGACCATCTTGTTCATCATACTAAGTTGTGCCATGGGTTCTCGAAAGTTTCTTGGTGTGTCATATCCTTGGAGTTGCTCGAGGGTCTGCTTATTTACTTTCTTTGTCTTTCACGTAATTCCTATTTTATTTATTAAGCTTTGTATAAGCTTGGACCCACCCCTGCATTTAGCCTGTTATCAGACCTTGGCTTCGGGTTCGCACCATTTCCAATCTAGGTTTTCATAATAAAATTGGTTTATGGAAAATTCCCTTCCTCTTGAGATAGAGTAGTGAAATTTCTATAACTTTTTCTTAGCTCATTAATGTTGGTTTTATTCTCTTGTTCAATTTTTATTTAAGTAATAAGGAAAACTTTAAATTATTGGGATTGATTGTTGAAATTCAGGAGTTCCTAAAGTAATTTTATTCAAGTGTTCTAGGGGCATTATTGAGTTATGGAGAAAAGGTGATTATAAAAAATTTTATGAAGCCACTTGAGTTTGAGGGCATACTTTTTTGAAGAAAAAATTTTGATTGCCTTGTCCTTAAGAGGTTTTAGTTATGATACTTTGATTGTTTTACTTGAGCATATGCATAAGCAAAAGCTTAAGTATAGGGAAATTTGATAACACGTAATTAGCATACATATTTTAGAGCAATTTTATGTAATTTAGTATATTAATTCAGTTAACTTTATAGTGATTTAGAGCATAATTTATTTAGTTTTCATTTTCAGGGACTTTGGAGGCATTTAATAAAAATTTCAAGACTTTTATCAAGTTTTGGAGCTTATTTGAAGAGAAGCATTAATAAAGGATTTGGGGTAGAAGAATTTCAAGCGAGGATTGAAGTCTAGGAGAGACCATAGGTAAAGATTAAGATTATGATCTATGGCCGTCTACCCCTCATAATTAATTTTCATCAAATTTTGAAGATTTTATTCTATGTGTAAGATCATACCCCATCTCTATGGCCATGAACTTTGGATGTGGAAATTCTATGGTTTTTTAATCTTCTAATTTTATTAAGTTTCTTTCTAAATCTAGGTTCAACTTTTATAAATACGTGTTTAAGCCTAGGTTTACAGAGAGAGCCCCTTTATAGCTAAGTAAGTAGGGTAAAATTGAAGGCTTTCTCTACTTTTCTTTTCTAGTTATTATTTTGTTTTTTTAGATTTTCTTAGTAACTCGTTATTGAACCTTATGTTCTATTGTGACTATTACTATTTCTATTAATATTGAAATTCAATCTATGATATTTGCATATTGTGATCTAATTGTACTGCTTTATTTTGCTTTTTAGTTTAAGATATCGGTAATTGAATTGTTGCTTAATTTTATTAGAGAGTTTGCAAGAGCATATAATATGATGGACTAGTATAATTAGATAAAACTATCTGACTATAACCTTTAGTAGTTTTCTCAAATTTGGGCAACCTTATAGTAGGATTCAAGGTTTCAAGGGATTTTGTGATACTCTATTCTAGAAGCAATTTGGGTAGAGTGGTCTTAGGAATTAGTTAGAGATATGAGCTCGATTAGTTCATAATAGGAATCCTCATGGTCCAATATAGTAATTGAGATTGAATAAATCAATTAGAACTAAGTAATAAATAACACAAAGATTTACTAAAGGACATATTTTCTATTTTAATTGCTCTTATTTCTATTTATTTTTTATTTATGTTTGTGTTATTGTTATTTTAATTATTTTTATTCTTTCAATCTTCACCTTATTATCTTTAATTATTTAATTACACCTTTAATCGTAAAATTAGGTAATTGGAATATTTTAAGGATAATACTACTAACTAATTAGATTTTACTCCCATATATGGTTCCTTGTACGATTGACACTCGAATTCAAATCCGAATTTATATTATAACTTGTCTAGGTACACTTGCTTATGCCTCATCATAGCATGAAGTAATGGTTTTATCACGGTTGTCGTGGACATATTTAGCAAAATGGTACACTTCATTCTCTATACTAAAACTAATGATGCTTTTGGCTTTTCTCTTCTCTTTTTACATGAGATCGTTAGGTTTCACCGTGTGTTGAGGACTATAGTCTTTAATACAGACCTAAAGTTCCCGAGCTATTTTTATAAGACTCTCTAGCATTGGCTAAGAACTAAGTTGCTCTTAAGTACTTCTTATCATTGGCAGAGTGATGGTTAGATAGAGGTAGTCGACTGTACTTTTGATTCATTGCTCCAAGTCACCATAGGAAGGAATTTGATTGATTGGGATGTTTGTCTTCTTGTAATTGAGTTTGCTTACAATTGATTTGTCCATAGCTTCATGGTTTTGTTGATAGCATTTTTAGTAAATGGGCTAAAGGCCTAAATTGATCATATCGACAATTGAGCTTGACTCCTAAGGCCTATCCGTGTATGCTTATCTAATCACCTATTATAAATACCAAACAAAACTCTTAAGTAAGGAGACTCTCTTTTATTCTCTCATTTTCTTGATCACTTTATAATTTTCTCCACATGACAAGAGGGTTAACTTAGGTATCGGAATAGCCGTGTTAGAGTACCCTTCGACACTTCCCCTTGGTAGTCGTTTTCTTGTTTTGCAGGTGTTCTTACACTAGAATGAAAATCACTAGTCAACAATTGATGCCATTTATGGGAACGAATAAAAAAGAAAGAAGTATAACCGATCATCTCAATTTAGGAGTGAACTCCAAAAGTTGTAGAATTTAGTTGTATTTTTATCGTCCATGTTTGGTTCTCCTAGATCCGTCTATGCAATAATTCAAAATTTTGGAAAGACCTTGCAAATTATCCCTAATCTTAGAACAATCCTCATTAACTATGCCTAAATCTAATCTTATAAGAAATCTCTCAATTCTCTTATAAAATATTAAATTTTAGATTACTACCTATGGAAATAACAATCTAGATCATGAAGCATACATAATTGAATCAAGAAAAGAATAAAAAATTAATTAAATCTAGTAAAAAATCAAGTCACATGAGTAGATCTAGGTTCCACAAAACCTAGATACTAAAGATCTACTCTCTATATATTGTAAAATAACAATCTAAAATCAAAGAATAGAAGGAAATAGAAGAAAGGATCATGAAATCCATAAAAAGTTGAACCTTGAAGTGTTCTTTTTATCTTGCTATCTTAAGTGTTCTTGGCTTAAAAAACTCTCAAAAAGTTGTGTCAAAAGTTTTGTCTAATAAAAAACCTAATGAAGCTTTATATAGGAAGTGAGAAAAATATGTTCGCTGCAAATGACATGATCATGTCCCCTGGTCATATACTTGACTACCTTTCATGTTTTTCTTCTTCTTCTTTTTTTTTTTTAATTAAAAATTGGGAACGACACAACCGAGCACATGGTTGTGTCATTTGGTCATGTCATTGGTTGTGATACTTAAAAATAAGCTCCAAATTCTCCTAGAAACAACATAGTCATATCATTCGGTTGTATTGATTTTTAAACCTTCACAACTTGCTTATTTTAGCTTTGAATTGAGTGAAACTTTTTTTTTTCTTGTTTTCTCGTGTAAATTGTTTCAAAACCTAGAAAACAAAAATTTACTCTATTAAATATCATTATCTAAAAATAAACTCAAATATCAAGAAAAAATAATAAAAAACCACCATGTAAAATTTATCTAATTTAAAGCTTATCAAACTTCCCTACATTTAAGAATTCACTTATCCTCAAGTAAATAAGGCAAAGAAAAATCAAAACGGGAATTCTTAAGTTAAAAATAATCACTACCTAAGAAACTGGCCAAAATTACACATAACTCGAAAAATATCAACTTATACCTCCAATTAATTTTTCTTAAACAACTTCCTTAATTCTTAACTCAATCTTTTTCTCAATGTCTAATAAACTCAAAGTATTAGAATTCACAAGCTATTCTACATAAATTAAAGTTTATCTAACCTTTTTAATTAAGGATTCCCATACTCAAGATCGGATTTAACATCTTACCAATCAAGAAAAAGTCATAACAATTTTAACCCACTTAACTAAAAGTTGTACAAGCATCTTTTCAATCTCCTTAAGTGTCATAATTCAGAGTAAACACATACTATATTTACTCATCCTTTAATCATCCCCTTAATACATACTTTAGTTGGGAAGGTTTCAAATTTATTGAATTTATATTATTAATTAAGCACATTATTTAAGAACAATTGTGTTGGCAGTAGGAAAAGATCTTGCTCTTCTGACATACGAAGACTGATTTATATTAACTTAACTCTCATATTGGCAGTGGGAAAAAGCCTTACTCTTCTAAGGGATTAAGGTTGATCTATATCAATTCATTCTTTAAGTTTACTTTAGCATTGGTAACACAATTCAACCTCGCTCTTCCAAGGGACCAATGCGAATTCTTACTAGATTTTCCTTTTTTGTTATTGATTATTCATGTATTTATATCACTTTCTAGCTCTAACTAATTCAAATTTTTAGGGGTTTCTCAAAAGACAAATTTCATTTGTTTGTTTACTAAGGATATTTAGCTCTAAAAATTTTCAGGAGAAAAGTATACATCAAAGTAAGTTTAAAAAATAATCATAACTAACTCTTATCCAGTTGTTACTTTAATCTTAACTCTCTACAATCTTATTCTAAATAATCTGTAACTACACTCCACATAGATTTTACCTATCAACTCTAGCATCGTGTAATTCATCAATAAAAAATCAAGTATTCAAATTACATTCAATTCAAGTCATTGGAGGTTACCAATTTCTAAATAATTGCAAGTCAATAAAAGAATAAAATTGGGTTAACTATGAAAAATTGTTCTTCTAAGTAGCAAAAGTTTCTGTATCCCCTTCCCCATACTTAAAATCATACATTGTCCCCATTGTACGAATTATGTGACACATAATAGAAAATATATCAACCAAAACAATTATGAGCAAAAGGATATAAAAGTAGGGAAAAGAAAGACCAATACTCCCCTAGAAATTGAGTAATTTGAAATGCGCAAGAGCCATAAGTTATGAAGTAACCTACACCAAATTTGTAAATACTAAAACTAAATATTTTCGTTTGAAAAGCTTCGACCTTTAGTTTTAGTATAGATAAGCAACCAATACTGTCACTCCATCAAGACACAAAAGAAAACAATAAAAGAGAAAAGCAAAACAAAGAAAAACAAAAGAAAAAACAAATAAAAGAGTCTAGCAAATAAAACTAACTCTAAAAACCGAAGTAAATCTTAAGCCATATCATAAAAATAAAACAACCACATCTCCTCAATCATCATCGTTTTCCTCAAAATCAAGATCTTCATCATTTGCTTCATCGTCGAATTCTTTTGTTGAACTTTTCTCTTGAGCTCCTTCCTCTTTTGAACTTTCCTCTTGAGCTCCTTCCACTTCTTGATCCTCTTCTTCTCCAGCTAGCTCCTAGGTGGCTTGTTTATCTAAAGACAAGGAGGGGGGCTTTTGGAAAACATCAGGAACTTTCAAAATATTCAGTTTAGCCACATTGCAAAAGAATCGTTAATGTGATTATGCTTTGCTAACATTTTTCCCATTTTATACTCCATCCTATCTTGATGGTTACTCATATTTTTCAACATTTCTTCTATCTAATCATGTTGAGAACCTAATCCTTGGCTCACATTAGAATATGCATCTATTTGTCTCTTGGTTGCATCCAAGTTCATGTACATGTTCCTGAATGTTTCTTTCCTTAATGGCTTCATCTCCCTAACCAAAGTCATGTTAGACAATCATTTAGTCAAAACCCCCATCCCACAAGCTAATAAAGTAACATAAGGCTTGTAGCAAATCTTCCTATATTCATAGATGGCGGTTGCCTGCTTCATCAAGTAATGATAAGAATCAACCTATAATAATCCCTAGGTTGAGGTCAACCTATTGTAAGCTGAGGCCAACCTGCCCTAACAAAGGCTAAGCCGTTACTAGAGGGCTGAGAAGGGAGAGAAAGACTACTTGGCAACAACTCTCTTAGCTCTAAGGACCAAGTAGTCATAGCACCAAGTCCATAGACTAGCTCTGTGAGGCACCAGGAATCTAGTGTCGAGCAACCCATGAATTTAATAATTGTAGACTGGCCTCACAGGCAGCTCGGCTAAGCACTGTAGGACTTTAATGAATTTGGCCTGAACTAGGACATCGAATTGTAGACCTCACCCAGTTCAGATTGTACTTATTCTAGGATAGCCTAGATGACTCATACGTTGACCTCCTTATTAAACATATAGTTTTGTACACTTGTATATATATTCTTTATTTTAGTTGTGGGCCTACTTTAGGGTTTAAAGCCTTGTACTCTATTTACATTTTTGCTACTAGGGTTTTATGATGTACTATAAATAGTAACTTTTGTAAGTACTAGATAATAGAATATCATCAATCATTAAGAGTATTTCTCAAAAGCTCCCTATGTAAGCTTGTCTCCTTTTAAGTGATTATTGAGCGTGCTATTCCTCTTTAATCCTTTTTGTGTTCTTGTTAATCTTCTTCTTAAGATTGTAGTGAACTCTCATTTGGATGAGTTAGTGAGTCATATCTAACCCTCATTTGAAAACCTAAGCATTAGTTCGGTTTTCATGAGTCGTATCGAAATTCATTTTGAGCTTAATCCCTGATTGTGTTTAATTCTTAATATGTAATATCCAACCACATTTGCATTCAATGCCCTATTCCATTAACTATTTCTCCCATTACTATTGAACTTTGAATACCCATTCGTGGTTCATGTTTACTACGTACTTAAAATCGTATCAGGTAATTTGCTAATAAAATAGCCAAATTAATGGGATATTTTACAATCATACATATAAAGCCAGCAACTCAAGTTTATAGATAACACCAGTACTCTTTCCCTGCCCTACAATCATACGAGATATTAACCAATGAATGATGCGGTACTCAGGGTAGCACAAGCAAAAAGCTTTACTAGACTTAGCCTCATAAGATTTACCCCGAGCAATGTCTTTCCAAAACCTATATGGTGAAACTCCATGTAGTAACTTGATCAAAAGCTTTAGAAACTTCTCAATTTGCACATATTCTTCTAAATACAAACCTAAGTGTACTCTAAATCCAGTAATAGTGATTGAATGTATACGGTTGTTCAGTCGAAATCATAGTTTCCATTGCAATATGAAATTTCCTAAAAACTTATCCATTTGCACCTTATAAAGAAACTTAAGTGTAAGTTAATAATAAATGGGAGCTTAAAATGTCGGTAGCTTTTCCCATGGTTCGATGGTAACCATATCCTGAAGTTGATCAAATAAATGGAGTTCGTTGATAACACTCCAATCAAGATATAATGTCTCTCCAAAAGCATATGATTGGAAATGTTGAAATTGGTCCTGGGTAGCTTTTGATGAAAAGGATAGCATGGGATGAAATGGGGGATCAATGGTTGTTAATAGATTATGAAATTGCCTTATCTTTGCACCTTACAATTAGTTTTTTCCTTAGTTCCATAATCTATATGAAAAAGAAGTTAGTTAAAATCCAAAAATGGTCACCAATGCTTCCCGTACACTTAAAATAACAAACAATGTAAGAAACTAAGCATAATTGTGAAAGAAAACATGATAAAAAGCATTGAGGTATTTCATCAAACACTTGGTAGGCATGCTATGTTCTTTGAGATTTTAAAGAGGTAGTCACATAATCACATAATCCTGTATCACAAAAAGAAATCTAAGCATGATGAATGGATGATTCTTACAATTTCTAGAATCATAAGTGCAAAATCTTGAAATTAACTCACAACCCTAACTAATTAAGTTGTAAGAATTAATACCATGTGTAGAAAGATTAAAGCCCTAAGAACAAATTGCACATGCCTTAACACGCATCATAATTGACATGATTGTATCAATAATTGTGTCTTTTAAAATGTAAGTTTAGTGCCTAATTCAACAACATGATCATGTTCATCATAGACAACTGATACACAGTAGGTCTCAAAAACCAATGTCGAGGTACTCGGGGTTCGAATGGGTATGGAAAATAGGAAGTAAAATGAGGGTTTTGATGGTAAATGTGTATGGATATCACGTACTAAGACATAAACACAATCAGGAGTATGAGCTCGAAATATGGTTTGTTGCGACTCACGAGCACTAAATGTCACTTGGGTTTCCAAATGAGAGGTTAGTTGCAACTCATTAACCGGCTCAAATGAAGGGTGGTTCACCATAATCCTAGGAATGAGATTGATAAGAATGCAAGAGAGATTAAAAAGTTATTTGTCACTTAATAATCCGGTAGAAACAAACTCTAAGAGCTCAAGAGTATTCTTACTCAAAAAAGGAATGTTTAAATGTAAACACACTATTTGAATATTCTTCTTTTCTGATCCTCCTATGATGATTGCAAATGTTAATATTTATAGCAAGTCTTAAAATCTTAGTGGAAAATTGTAAATAATGTACAAGGCCTTAAGCCTTAAAGAATAGGCTCATAATTAAAATAAAGAAAATATTTACAAAAAAAAAAAATACAAAGTTGTACGTTTTACAGAAGAATTTGGCTTATCTAAGAAAGAGCAGGATCCAAACTCGATGGGGTTGGCAATTGGATATCCAGGTTTGAGGAGGAGTCTTTGAAGTCTTGCAGTACTAGTCTGAGACACTTGAAAGGTCGGCCTAGAATTGCTGAGTTCTAGAATTAGTCGGCACTAGTCTCTCCATGTTGTATCAAGTGGTTCCTGGGTTTCCAACCCTTAGCAATGTGCTCTCTCAGCTTCTCAATAGACGACAGGCTTGATGTTAAGCATTTGCCTTTCTATCTCTCGACTGTCTGGCAACCACTAGACCTCGTCACAAACTATTTGGTCTCGGCTTCAAGAGAGTCACAGGCTGATTCCTATCAACATCACTACCCAAACTACTAAAATAGACAACATGCATCATAACTTACACAAACTATGCAAAACCATGCAAAAGCCTTAAATTCTGACACCCTATCATTTATAAAAGCGGAATCCAAGTAAGTTCTTCCATTAAAAAAAAAAATTCACGAACAAGAGAGATCAAAAACTTACTGAAGTACTTGAAGTGAAGTACACTTGGGGAAGCTTGAATTGGTGTTAGTGTGTTCTTTTATGTATTTGGGCGTAAATGAAAGTGCAAATGAGAGGAAGAGTGTCTTACGTATGTCTTGGTGAAATTGGAAGAAAGGAGAAGTGGCGAAGGGATTCATTGGGTCGCATACTTATATAGTAGGCATGACATGACTCAAGACATGACCGTATCTCATGATTGTGTACCTTACCGTGATGCACTCAAATAGCTCTCTTACGAACAATATGGTTCGAGACACGACCATTAACTGCTTTGTAAACGCAGTATGAAAAGAATATTGAAACTCAAGTTTAGAAAATTAATTTAATGAAAATAAAACAAAATAAAGGAACTAAAAGTGAAAATGCTAAAATAACTAATGACTTAAAAATTCCTAAGTGCAATAATAAGAAATTAAAACTAAGAAATTAAATAAATAACTTGGGTTGCCTCCTAAGAGCGCTATATTTAATGTTGATAGCTTGACGGAATGAGAAAAATTAACTTGTCAACAACATCGAGGAGTCACAACTCCTTGAGTTCATGGCTTTTAAGCTCTTCACCTGCATAATGCTTCAAACATTGACCGTTAACTTTAAATGTACGTTTTACGAGATGTGTGACTTCATAAGGAAAAACCCTTATGATCATGAAAGGCTTGGACCACCTAAACTTAAGCTTTTGAGGGAATAAATGGAGTTGAGAATTGTATAAGAGGACTTAATCCCCTTCTTGAAAAGTTTGTATTCTCCTTATTCACTGATCATGATATTTCTTTCTCCTCCTTTATAGATTTAGGAATTTTGATAAGTTAAATCATGCCATTCACTAAGCACGTTGGTTAGAGTTTCCTTTGATTACTTAGATGCTTAAAATTTGGGTTGATGGTTTTAATAGTCCAAAAAGCTTTGTGTTTGAGCTTTGCTAGGAGATGATATGCTTTTTCATACACCAGTCTATATGGAGTGGTTCCAATTGGTATTTTATAAGCTATCTTATGGGCCCAGAGAGCATCATCTAACTTATCTGACCAATCTTTCCTATGATGCTCTATTGTCTTTTCTAAGATTTTCTTTCAATCCCTATTAGCTACTTCTACTTAGCCACTTGTTTGTTAGTGATACGAAGTTGCTATCCTATAGGTTATACTGTAATGCTTTAACACTTTATCAAACTAAGTGTTACAAAAGTGTGTACCCTTGTCACTAATTATCGCTCTAGGAGCACCAAATAGGGAAAAGAGTTTTTTTTTTTTTTTTAAAGAATTTTGTGACTACCCTAGCATCATTAGTAGGTAGGGCCTAATAGGAATTAGGCTATTGGGCCATTAAACCACAGATGAGCCCAAAGACTAGAAGGATTGAGGAGGCCAATCCTCTTACTCCAACCAACTCCTATTGAGGCTGAGTTACTCTTTGCTGTTGATTAATTCTCAATGCCGTGCTGAATGATTGCCCTTCTCTTGAAAGTTTTGTGCTGACCTAAAGAATGTCTAAACAGCAACTAAGCTTCGTATGCTTGCTCATCCATGTCTAAGTTGAACACTTGCTTGGCATTACTCTTGCTAAGAGGTCGAGAGATTTGCCCTAAACTAATCCTTAGCTACCCCTGTTCAGACACTTGATTAGCTCATATTCTTTTTTATGCATCCTCCAATAGCATCACTAATGCATCCCTACCATGTATCTAGGACCAGTTATAGAATCTGCCACGCTAATAATTTTTTTTATGTGAATATTCATTTATACCATTTGTATACTTTATACATTACCTCTTTAGAACAATATAATTTTTTTGTCTTTTTCCTTTTAGGCAGGTTGCCCTAAATTCTCCAGTATAAATTCCCCTTATATATGTAGCTACATAATCATATTATCATTAATATAATAGAGCTTTACGGTTGCAACATAATTAGTAAGTTCCAATCTTTATTACTATTTCTCTATTGTTGTTGGTGGAGCTATAGCATGGGTAGTTGATGTGGAGGAAGTACTCGTGTGGTTGATTGTTTGGGATTCTTGTTGTTGTTGAATGGAACTATTTAGACTTAGGGCTGAGTTCAACTTGGCTTGAAACTATTGGTTAGCAAGCTAGTTTGGCCTTAAACCAAGACCAACCTAAATAAGGCTAGTTTTGGGCTGGTTCCTCTACTCGTGAATTGTTTGTTATTTTTTTTTTACAAGTAATTTTTAATAAAATATTTGAATTAAATTTGTCATTAAAAATTTGTATAACATTTTTTTAAATAAAAAATTTTAATTCAAACTTTACTTCAAATAAATTTTGTAGGCCCACATCATATACCTTTTTTTTATTAAAATTATTAAAAAAAAATTCCAAATTGATTCGTAGTTGGAAATTAATTTTCTAAAATAAAAAGCATATTATACGTTAAACTACATATTACATGCACCATACTTGACACCGAGTTGCAATTGATTTTATGACATTGAACACGTTACATGAGTACATGACGTATCAACACAACTCACAATCACACTCGATAACATTAGAACTTGAACAAGACATACAAAAAACAATGGTAAAGATTTGGAAGACAATTGAACACATGCAACATGTTGACTTCATTTTTTCTTTCACATTTCCAATAGTTGAATGTAGCGAAACCATGTGTTTGTTACTTTATACTTAAACGAGTGATGTTGTGTTATATGTTTTTTAAATTCCTTTTTGTTCATATAGTCCACGTGCTTACATATCTCAAACTCCGAGTCCCGGAGATGATGGGGGATAAGCTTCATCATCGAGAGGGAAAATAGCCTGGATCACTAGCTAAAGCCCCTAAATGACCGTTTAGTGATAAAGGAGGTAGGGGTGAAGAGACAACTAGGAGGTTTTCCTAGAAGCAGCTACCCTTAAAAGAGTGCATAATAGCTCACTGATTAAGTGCTCTTGCATCGAAGATGAATAGGGCTTAGCGATTTGTCAACGTTGATGTCCTCTATAATATCGTCTACATCTATGTCGTCATCAAAATTACCTTTCTACCAATGATAGCTCCCTCCTTTCTTTAGGTTATTGATCCTATACTTGAACGGCTAGTAGATGATGGACTCTAGGTTTATCACCCTTCTCTTCTATAGCAGAATATTCTTGCATGGACATGATATCTTCCTAAAGTAATCAGTAATCTTGATCTCATCGGGTTCAATTCTCTCCCTTTTGTAGGTTGAACTTGAACCGGATCTACGAAAAAAAAAATGATTCATTTTTTGTAGCTTAATATGAGAAATTGCACAATGAGATTTTTTGGTTGTATGCAAAGGATTGGAGTTTAGATTTTTAAAAGATAGGATATGTAGTGTTTTGACAAGTGAAATCAGAAATGACGCGTGGTATTTATATTTTAGTGTAGAAGCATGAGCCTTATAGATTTTTTCTCTTTCTCTTCTTTCAAATCTCGTTGTTTTCTTCCAATAATTTCTTCTCTCTCTTACTTCCAGTCAACTTATCACTTCTACCCTTTGTCTTTTTCGCTACTCTTCCTTCTCTCTTTCTCTCTTTCTCTTTCTTTGTCATCTTCCCACTTTCTCACTTTTTATCCATATCTTTCTGTTTCTTTGTATAGGAACTTAAAAATGGACGAGTTCGTATTATTTGAAATTTTTTTGAAAAACTACGGAATCTTTACATATGAGAACTTTAACATATTACATTACAAAAATTATGTTGTACATGAAATAGGCATTTTGCTTTTGTTGTATACGTAAAATAGCATACTATACATGATATGTAATAAAGTTTTGACTATTTCATTTCAAACAACATTACAGTTAAATATTTCAATCGGCCTACGTTAGTAGGTGCTTACTTATTTAGTACCTATAATCAAACTACTGTAGTTCACAACTTCTTTTTTTTATATATATATAATTTTTATAAAAACTTTTAGTGTATTGGTTAGTTTTTATATACACAAAAAATTGCTCGATTTACATGATTAGCCATTGTAAAATTTTTGGGAAAAATGTCCTATGGTACACGCTATTTATTTTTTCTCGTGCCTGGATTTTCAAAAATCTAATGTAGTTATTCTTCTTTAAAAATAATATAGTTACTCTAAGTGTAAAAATATATTTTCCAAATAAAAAAAATGAATATGTTAATCATTATCACCTTGGGAGCTGCTTCGTTATGGTATGGAGCCTTAACTTCCTCACGATGAGTTAAAATCACCGAAGTATTCGTCTTCTTTCGTAGACATCCCCACTTGTTCTTATTCTTTGTCGGCCACTTTCCATCAATCTTCATTACAGGTTATAGCTTCTACGTTGATGGCACTCAACGAGGTACGACGTCATCAAAAACGAGACAAGTGGTACTAAATACTTGTTCTACTGTTATTGTTGAGATCGAGGTAGTAAGAACATGTCGAACTATGTGGGAGAGGATTGGGTATGTCTTTTTGTGCAACATCCACCACTCAAGAATGTTGAAATTGTGAATACTAATATTGTCACCAAACTTAAAGTTGGTGTTGAGATAGTGCTGGAGCTTTGTTTGTTGTCTTCTGGACCCATAACACTTTAACTTTTGTGTTAGCAGTTGTTCTCCTGCAAAGGAGTAGTTTCTCGTTACTAGGGGAGCCAAGGGAGTGACTATAGCTTAACTATCGTATGTATAGGAGAAATGTTGGAACAGCTTAATCATTTCATCTGTCATTCATCAAAGCTTATTAACTATACTTACAACATATACATCTTATGTATCGAAAAGGTTATCGCTTATCAGATTGTACATATTAAGATATTCTAAAGAACATCTATTTTACATTGAAGGTCTAAGATAGTAACAATAAGATAGATGAAGTTCCCTATAATACTGTAACCACTTCTTTGCCATTTTAATAGTAGAAGTTTGCAGCATTGGGTCCTAACACACATCAAATAGATTCGCAAGTATATTGATGGCCTTCATTATGAAATAGTACATGTTGGGCTTATATACTTGGGAAAAAGTGTTAGTAGCATCATGAAAATTTCGATCACTCGTCACAACTTATCACATAAATTTCAATCTTTTGTATGAATTTCAATTTCTTGAATGTGGTGTAAACAAAACATAGAAGATCTTTATAGTTTATTGTCCTTTGTAACATTTTGTTAGTTGAATTCCAGTAGTGTTCAACATCTTTTTAAAAATTTTTATACCTTTAACCATTTTGCATGTAATAATCCCTCTACATTCTATGAATAGAGGGTCTTTCAGTAATAGTTTTAATCACATACCTTATTAGGGTAACTTTAAATTCTAAATCACCCATTCCTTTTTTAACACACAAATCAAAATGTAGCATGTGCATCTAATGTGGAAAAATGTTCCTCCTAGAGTGGGTTGACATAGATTTTAAATTTCATTTATTGATGCAGTGTTTGCACTAGCATTATCAAAAAACCAATTGAAAATATTTTTCATGGCAACTGATACTCATTGAGAATGATAGATAGAATCATATATATTACATGTGCCATATGTCGTTCATTAAAGACCCTAAGGGCCAACAATCTTTTATTTAGATGCCACTTATTATCTATCTAGTGACAAGTTACTCCCATATATGAATTTTCTTACCATCTATTGGTTCATCTAAGGAATTGAACATTGTGGCTAGCTCTTGCTTACCTTTGTGATATAGCCATTGGTTGGCTTTGGACATTGTTTTAGTATTGCACGAATGTACGTTTGTGTTCAACGCCTCATGTTCATACTAGATGTGACACTTACACTTACCTGTATCATGGGAGAGGTGTACCTTTGCCATATGTTGTGCCAGGATTAGTTTCTGCTACTCTACAGCAAACTAGAATAATGTTAATGGTTGGGAACTGGCACTACATCCAATTTACTACTGTGATTTATTGATACTGTACTCTATTGGATGCTTCCTTTATTGGTGTCCCATCAGTATACCATACTTGCCAACCTTTTTCCATGCATAGTTTGCAATATAGTAGTTACATTACGCGTTGGAATTCCTCCTTTCATTTGCAATTTCAAAGAAATATTTTAGAAAAATCTTAGATTTTGTGGGTTTAGGCAGCTTTCTTGGATTGCCATGTTGGACTTCTTGATATCTATTACTTCTTCATCCTCTGCGGCTTTGTCCCCTTCGTTTTGCTATAGCGGATGGAATCAGTAGGAACTTTAGGAGTGCTACACACATTATCCAATTGCTCGCTTGTGAATTCATATTGGATATCATAATTCCTAACGTCTACAAATTGCGGGCATTGGTTGGCATCTTTTGCTTTTCTTTTGGTACTCGTCTTATTGGAGAAAAATCTATGAAAAGGCGATCCATTTTTTTTTTTTATTACGGTTATTTGTATAGAAATTTATACTGGAAGTGAATATTTAAAAGAAATTTGCAAAAAATATTACACAAAAATTTACTAACTAAGAGAAAATAAATCACTACAATGGCAACTTGAGAAAAAAAAATTATAGACGATTACGATATTATTTTTCAATTTCGAAAGTAGAGTTTAAATAGAAGTACATTTGAGAGTTGGTGGAGAGTGAATATTCACACTTGCATTTTGTAGCATTTGCATGGAGCATATGAATTATAAATTCATATGAGTTAATTGTGCTCTAAAATTTTCAAAACGATTGAAAATGTAGAGGATTCAATTTTTCAATGACTTGGTATGTATGTGGTAGGTCAGACTGTATATGTGGTGTATTTATTGTGTTTTTTCTTTTTCAAATTTATGATGCATGTACGTTGATCACATTATGTGTATTGTTTTGTCACAATAAAGTTGTGTTCACTATGTGTGTTATGTTTTTTTCACAAAGCTCAAAACAATGGCACAACAACGTCAGTTGTAGCTATATTATAGGTTACAAAGTATAGCCCCCTACTGTTATTGAATGCAACAATGTTTTTAATTCTTGCAATTTGCTACTGTGCGATCTTGCAACCTTATCCTATATATATTTTTTAAACCAGGTCAGACTTGTGGGTTGAAGAGAAAGACCTATGACGACTCACCCAACTCGACAAGTCTACCTATGGTTCGGAATGACTAAACCAGGCCGGACTGGACTGGGCCCTTCCTTAAGTCTAGTACTGCTGTTGCTTGTTGAGGCGTGATTATAATTTGTTTGGAGTATTGTTGTATTGTGTTGTGGGTTGCTTTGAGTAGTACATTAAAGGTGTTTAGTGAAATTTTTGTACTTATTAGTTATTAATGTTGGAAGTGCAAGAACAAATAATGGACGTATTAATATGGGTTTAGCAAGTGAGAGGAATGATGTCAAAAATAATAGAAGAAAAAATGTATGGGATCTATTCAATGGTGGTTAGGTGACTATTCTAATGGGAATGTTTCAAGGGATGTTGAATCATCAAAGGGAGTTGATGCAAAACATGACACAAAATATGAATAATCAATTCAATACAATTAGGTAGGAAATGATTAGGGGAATTAAAGTTGAAGGTGTTGATAGATGATGAGAAGGTTGTAGCAACTAAAGGAATGATGATGAAGTGAATGAAGGGAATAGAGATAACTTTAATGGGGGGCATGTGAATGAAAGGAACCGACAAATAAGAGGGGTTGAAAGTATTGAATTGTTAATGCCAAAGTTTGATGGGTATGGGACATTAGATTATTACTTTGATTTAGAGAGTCAAGTAGAGTGGTTATTAGACTATTGTGAGTATGATAGATGTACCAAAGTCAAGCTGGCCTCTTTAGAATTTACTCACTATGCTTCATTATGGTGGAAACAACTTCTTGAGCAAAGGAGGGGAGATGGAGAAGCAAAGACTGCCATTCTAACTTGATGAAGAGATTGATGAGGAAAAAGTTTGAAACGTTGTTGATGAGGAGTAATGATAAGGAACTTGTTGAAAAGATCATATCCATATTCATAATTAGCTTGAGATATGAAATAGCATAGGTTGTTAAAGTACAACAGTATTTAACCCTTGATGATGTAGTCAAATTGGCATTGCAATTTAAGCTACATAAGCAAAGGAACAAGACTAGACAATAAAATTTTAATATTGGAGAGAAGGCTAACGAAGAGTTGAAAACCAAAGTGCCTAAGTTTGAGAGCAAGGATTCAAAAGTCAAGAAAAGGGTAATTCCAACAAGTCTACTCCTACTTTGCATAAGAATCTATAGAATGAGCATGAACAATACAGGAGGAAGACTAGTGACATTAAATTCTTAAAATCTTAAAGATTCAAACATTTAGGTGCAGATTGTCCAAATAAGTGAGTTATGGTAATTAAGACGCAATTACTAGATTTGGAAGTGGTGAGTGAAGAAGAGAAAGATGATTCAAATGCCTAAGGAAGAGTTGAAAATCAAAGTGTCTAAGTTTAAGAGTTAGGATTCAAAAGTTATGAAGAGGGTAATTTCAACAAGTTCACTCCTACTTATATAAGAATCTAGAGAATGAGCATGGACAATAAAGAGGAAGACTAGTGACGTTAAATTCTTCAAATATCAAAGTTATAGACATTTAGCTGTAGAGTATCCAAACAAGTGAGTTATGATAATTAAGACTCAATTGCTAGAATTAGAAGTGGTGAATGAAGAAGAGAAATAGGGTTCGCGATTGCATTTTTTTAAAGCATCCAAGTTGTACAAATTAGATTCTTATATTTTATTCTTTACTCAGTTAAATAGGCAAGTATACCTATTGTTTATTAGTACGGATAAGTATAGGGTCGTCTCCACTAAGGAAAGGATTTAAACATTAGTACCAATTATTTTTTTCCTATTAACTAGCGACCGAATGATTTAATGAAGTAATTTAAATGATCACTATAACTAAACTATACTAATTCTAAAATTACACTAAGAAAACATAACAGATAGAATTATAACACAAAAACAATAAATTACAAAGCAGGTTTACTCCATCAAATTAACATGGCTTATAAATTATCCATCCTAACAATTACTCATCTAAAGGAATTCTCTACTCATGAGTATTCTTCACAAATTACTCAATTCTAATCTTGATTGTATTCCTTAGAATCTCTTCTCAAAGAATGGATAAGTCAAGATTACATTAGAAGCTTACCAATCCTTGAATTCCATACAACTTGTAGCGAACTTCCTAAAAATGTCTCTATTAGCAAGAGTAGTTTGTTTTAGTGACTACTATCTATTCAGTTGAATCATTTCTCAACGTATTCCATTGAAATATGTTGCAAGATTGTGTCATGTACTATACTATCTCAACTTGTATGAAGTTCTAATCATTAAAAATTCGTAATTATTAGGAATGATAACAATTCACAATACATTTATGTTAAAATGACTTTGTAAACCCTATTTTTATCACTCACACTTGATAGAAACAAATCGAATAAAAAGAAATAAGAAAAAAGGAAGTAAAACACAACATAAGAGAAGAGAGAAAAGAATAAAACTCCTTTTTTATTGCTTAAAGAATTTTGATACACAATATACAACACTGGATTCTTTACTATTCTCTCAAAATTAGTAAAGAATGTTACACCCAAAAATGTTCGTTTTTGGAACACTACCTAATAACACAAAATATGAAACTTAATGGTCTTGACTTTAATGATTTATTCTCTTTCTTGATGGTATTTTTTCTAATGTTATTCTCTCTCCTAAAAGTTGTGATAAATTTATACTCTTCCCGTCAAAAGACTCGAATATATCACTTCAAGATATTGCTTGATGTTAAAATGTTTTCCATATACTGGTTTATGTGAAAAAGTTGAAGAAGAACAGTTATTGTCTACTCCCATCATGCCTATGACTTGGGGCACAATCGTCTTGAAAAACAAGATTCTACACTAATTACGGTCATGATAGTGGACGTGAACTCTTTGTCACTTCATTACAACTCATCATACCATTGATTGAAGGCGTAATTACCTTCCTACTAGACAATTACGGTTGTGATTGATAGAAGAATTGTGAACCCTACTTTTAGTAGGCCTAAAACTTGATTAAGAGTACTTTCCGAATGTTCCCAAAGATCAAATAAACTAAAAACTTAAGTTTATATTTAGAAACGTATTAAATTTTTCCAATCCAAAAACCAATTATCGATAAAACCCGAGCTTAAAAAACTGCAAGCTCTAAAGTCACTTAAAACCCTAAACCCTAAAATAATTAAGGAATTTTAACCTAAGTAATTAATTAATAATTTAATTTGAATAGTTTCATTCAACTTTATAAAATTTCACAATTTTATAGGAATCGAATCATAAATTACGAACAATGCAAAATGAAAACCCTAAAACAATTTCCTATAAGGCCATGCCCTTATCTTCATGTATAAGTTTTACACATAAATAAGTAGACCAACAAATCACCTTAAATAACTTATCAATTGAGAATTGGAATCATTTATCAATTGATAACTTATCAAAATTTAGTGATAAGACAATTTCCTTATTACCCCTTCACTTATACTACATATGGACAATTTTTCACAAGATTTCATAAGCTTAATTTTAATAAATGAGACAAGAGCACTCCATGACCCAAAAAGCACTTTAAATGGCAGATTTGGACAAGGAAGAAAGGGGAGCCATGCTCTTATCTTTCAACCATCAATCACTTTCTCTTACACATCACTTTAATGCTTACATCATCAATAGTTGCAATTGTTGACTTTTGTGTAAGTTACAAGATAATACTTTCAAGACATTTAAACCCTCATTCTCTCTCCATTCCAACTGACCACTCTCTCCATCATTTCTCTCACTTTCAGATCTTCTTTCTCTCCTTTGAAAAAAACATAAAAAGGAGAAACAACCTTACCCCACGAAATCAACTTTTCTTCCATTTTTGAAGCTTCACTCACGATAACTTTTTCTTTTGTTCTTGTATCATTTTCTTTCACCATCTAAGACCTTTTAAGACCATTAGAACCTTCCACAAACCCCATTCCAAAGGACCAAAAGATTCGGGTTCCAAAAGGTGGCAAAAAGGAGGAAGCAAAGTTAAGAGCTTAAGTAGAACCTTAGTGCACAACCACCATATTTTGCTTTAAGGACAAGTAAGTATTTCTTGTGATTAGTGGGTTAGTATTTATATTAAGAGACTTTGATTTCTTAAAGATATAAGTATGATTTAAGTTGTGATGATGACAAAGATCATTTTAAGAAACAAACTCATGAAACCTTTACATGAAGTTGAAGCATGAGCGTGTAAAGTTGGTGTTTTGTAATGACATTTGGCTTTGAATGGAAGATTTTAAGCTAAGAAAACCTTGAAATAAGAACTTTAATGGAGGATGAGCATGCTGGACGTGAGGGATCCATAGTCATTTGGATGTTGATTTTGTTTCCATTAAGTTAAACATGCTCAAATCTAAACTTAAGTTAAGGAAAAATCCATCACATGAGGTTTTATGAAGAAATCAACTTTGTATGACATGAGCTATGATATGGGAGTTGTATTAAATATAAGATCTTCTATTTCTTTGTGTGGAACATAAGTTAAATAATCATCTTGTGGAAGAAAAGTTAAATTAAGATTTGGACACAAGTAGTCTAAGTGTATAATCTACCACCTAAACTTAAAGAAATGATGAAACAAGTTGAAAAACCAAGCAAGAACCCCTTGGAATCATCATGAACAAATCTGGAACATGAGAAAAAGGAGCTTAAAAATATGATAGAAGTGAATGAACAAAGTGAAAAGATCAACTAAAGCAAGTATGGTAAGCATACAAAGTCTAAAACTTAAAACTGAGCCTAAAACTCTCAAAACAAGCCGAGAACTCTAAGTTGGGCTTTCAAGAAAATTATGACCAGCACCTTAAAGTATCAAGAGAGGTTGTTTTGAAGCCCATAAGAAATCCACCTAAGGCCCCATAAGCCCACCAAAGTCACTAACTTTAGTTTGAACAAAAAAACAAGCCCATTTGACAACTTAAGCACACTAAAGGGCCCTTGAAGTGGTTGTTAGCCTTAGAAATATAAATCAAAGTTATAAATCTGATCTCAAGGAGTATTTTAAGCTTAAGATAAAATCTTAAGACCAAGCCCAAAGGATTTCTCAAGTTATCAAAAAGCCCATTTACCATACAAGGCCTAAAAACACTCCAACACATAAGGAACGCTACTGTTCTGACCCATGGATAGAATTGTATGCCTCATTTTAAAAATCTAACCTTACCACGTTGAAGTACACTCGAAAATGATGAATATTGACTATAAGATCATAAAAATCATATTTAAAACGAAAATGGTATACGTAATTGAACTTTAAGTAAAAACCGGGAAAAATTATGAAAACTAGTCAAGAATATAACTTAAGGAAAATTTACTTAGTTTCTTAAGTTTGTTTCAATTCCTTATAAAAATTATTTTGAATGACCAGGGGACATTGTTTACGGAGACGACTTGCCTCTGGATTACTTTGATTGACCCACATGGCAGAGTGAGTAAATTCCCGATGACCCTTTACTTGATTGTGCTTGTAGAATAGATGCACTTAAACTTATATATATATATATATATTTGGATGCTTGTGGGATATGGGGATGCATGTGTATGGATTTATGGATGAATGCGATGACTTGCTAATTATATATACAAATAGGGAATTGTTTGTATTAATATATACATGTGAATTATATGGGATGAAATTGTCTGATTACCCTAAAAATCAAGGTAATCACTTGTACGATTAAGAACTCAAAATGAATCATGCATTCCCCATATTGCATACGGATAACATCGACTGCCGCTTCACGTAGAAGATGGGAAGGGACTCATAGGAATACGAGTTTCCAGTAGGATTGAGCACTAGCTATGCCATCATATATATTGAGTCTCTATCTTAAGCTGATGGGCTTACTAAGCGCTAGAAGACGCCAACCGTTGGCGAGGGGCCGAGTCTTGTGGCTTTTGCTTAGGGCGTGTGTTTGTGGATTGCGGAGGCCACCATACCGCTAGACTTGGGATTTTAAAAGATATGATTTGATTTTGGTAAAGGAAGTATACATATATATATATATAGTTTTGTTTTGACGTAAGCACGATAGTGCAAATGAAATAAAACCTAAGGTCTAGAACCCGGATTTCGGTTTGGGTCAGTTAATTATCTCCAAACCCCAACTTCAGGGGGAGTAATTCTGAGTCGTATGCAGTTCCTAGGTCACTGCATGCGTTGTTTGGTATACTGATTGTTCATACATTCATATGATTGTGTATTTAATAAATTTCTGTCATGCGGTATTGATGAGGGTAATTATCTCACTAAGCGTATAGTTGGGAATGGGATAGGAATCGAGTGCAGAGTGCTACCATTAAATCAGTATGATGAAAAGCTTATATAGTTAATTCGGAATGCTTTGAAAAATGACTAATGTCTCAATTAAGTTTAGTATCTTTAGTAAGTTTCGAATTTTCTAGAATTGTCTATCTTATTTCACTATTTTGGTAGGGGATACCGATTCTCTACGGTTCTGAGGAACTGTGGAAAAATGGATATCCATAATTATTTATATTATATAATGAGTCAATAAACTAAAATTGAAGACTCTAGCAAATAACTATTTAGAGTCTTGCAATCTCTGACTTGTAAGGCGATTTTCTTATCATGGGTGCACACATGATTTGGAAATTTTAGGCAATACTACTAAGCCCCTCCTAGGGTAGCTACAATGAGAGTCTCCATTAATAGTACATCAGTGAGGCTAAGCTCTTAAATAGATAAGGATTCTAAAAAAAAAAAAAAACAAAAGAAACCAAAAGAAAGAAAGCAGGTCAGTCTGCCTCATCTATTGTCTCTTCATCTAAACCATCTTCGTCCTCCCTGGATGACTCTTCCTTAATCTCATCCCCAGTTCCTGTTTGGCTGTTTCTTGTTGAGCCCCTTGAGTTTCCTCTTCATCATCATTTTCATCCTCTTCCGACCCTTCCTCTTCATCACCAGAGGTTGACTAGGACCTGCATCATCCTGAGTTTGAGGATGAGAGAAACAAGAGGGAATAGCAGCTCCCACTTTAGTGGCAATATTCTTCAAAATCTGAACAACTCCTTTCTAAGTCTCTTTAATCTTAGCTACTTCAGTTTCTAATCTCTTTAAATTACTGATTGAGAAGCTCGATGTGGATGGTACAAAATTAGGAGGACTAAGGTCCTTAATATCAAAATCAAGATCTAAAACTCTTATAATACCCCATTGATTGAAAGGGGTTCTTGGTAGCAATTTAGGATCAGTGCAAGAGTCTCTAGGCTTGTCACTTGTAGGCCATAACCTCAAATTCCTGAGGATTCTTGTAATTAATCCTCTAACAAAAGTACCTTTGCTTTTATCAAACATTTGCTGGCGAAGTTCAAATGCGGTGATGATGACTACATTCACCAAAAACCCCTTTAGTACACTTTATAAGGGTAATAAATCATGCTCCCCCTACCACCTTAGGGCTCTCATGCTTCCCATAAATCATCCTCATAAGACTATAGTAGAAGACCTAAGCACTAGTCTTCCTTAAAGTGGAAGCCTTGGATTTGCTTACCTTGAAACTACTGTCATTGGAGATTTCTCTCCAAAACTCATTCACTAAAGTTCATTAGGGAAGATATACTAGCAGATCGACAAACTCCTCATCCTTAAGCTCGACCCAGGTATACAACCCCATTGCTTATATGGATGTTAATATATCAAAGGTATGAGTTTGTCTAAATGCAAAGGAACTCCACCTTATTATCCTTTTTTGAGCTAATATACTCGTACTTAACCTTGAACGATAATAGTAAAGCTAAATTTGTTTGTTTATATGTGTTCTCTTGAGCCATGAATAGTTTTAGCTATGGCCCATTTCCCAACAATCTTTGCATAACTATTGTTAAGCTATATTCCCCTAATATATCCCAATCTGTGACACAATGTCGCTTGATAATCTTCTTAGCAACAAATTCCTTCAATCTCTCTTTCTACTCTGTCATACCAGTTAGTGGAGCAATCGCCTTACTAGAACTTGCTGCATCAGATCGTTTGGGAAGAGGAGAAGGAGACCAATCAACCCTTGATCTCTTGTGCTGAGAAGTGGTTGATTTTTTTTGGTGCCATCTTTATTACGGTCGAGATGCCTATTGGGCTTCCATCCTTTATCTACGCCCCTACACTTTATGAAATTCTTCTCTTTCCTCTGAATTTCCATGACTTCCACTTAATGTTTCTTTTCTTTGTGCATCAAACTATAAACAAAGATACTTAAAGTAATCCAAACAAATAACAAGAACAACAACAAATAATTTAAACTTAACAACATCAAAGTAATAAATCAAACACAAGAGTATATCTAACTAAATGATACATGCTTATTTAACGTTTCAAGCTCAATGTTCCTAGAGAATGTAGCTTCTTTTTGCCATTGTTAAGATTCTTTCTTATCAGGCTAGACTGAAAATAATAATAATAATAATAATAATAAAAAATAAAAAAGAATGAAAAAAAAAATGAAAATGGAAATAAATGATAATAATAAAAGTATCGAGTCAAGTTGAGTTGAATTGCTTCGTTTAGGGTTGGATTGAATGATGGTTGAAAATGTACATTCGATTTAATAAATTCCGAGTTTTTAAATAGTCAGGCTTTATTAAAAAAAAATTTAATCTAATATAAAGTGGATTTTTATCTAATTTATATCAGGCTAAATAAACTGAGGAAATATTAAATGGGTTATCGTATATTTTAGGTTAAATTGAGATAGAAAGCCTAAATAAATTTAGGGTTTCTAAAAACTTAATTAAAGCTTTAATGAATTTAATAAATTCAAATCGGGTATCATCATATCTTATCAATATTAGATTTGTTAAGATTGAATATATACCAAAAAGATCCAAAAGATTCAAATTTATGGCCTATAAATTGTAGACAATAGGCTATAAAAAATATGGTTTTTTACAATTTACATTATATATACACCTCATAATCTTCTCACCATGCACATCTGTATACTCCATAATTTTCTAATTAACACACTCACTTACACATAGTCCTTCACATCACTCTTGCTTGACATACATACTTACCTACATATAGTCCCTCACATCACTCACACACTATTCTCAATGCACTCACACACTGCCCTCACGTCACTTACACATGGTTGTATAGCACGATGCCATACAACTAGAATATATACATACATGACCGGATCATATGTCCATTTCATGGTTAGCATAACACACAGCTTGCACTTCACACCACACGCCCACTATACTGTTCACGAACACGAATAGGACTTGAATCCGACCCATGGATAAGTGGATCCATTTGTTTTTTGTTTCTTATCTTTACATAGTGACTTAGTTTTAATAGGATTAGCCCTTGAAGGATTCTGATACACAATATACAACGCTGGATTCTTCACAATTCTCCCAAAATTGGTGAAGAATGTTATACCCGAAAACTTTCATTTCCGAAACACTACCTAATAACATAAAATACGAAACTTAATGGTCTTGACTCTAATGATCTATTCTCTTTCTATCTGCTCGTTTCCCTCCTAAGAATCGTAGTATATTTATACTCTTCTTATCAAAGGACTCAAATATATCACTCTAAGACACCACCTGATGTTAAAACGTTTTCTACTTATTGGTTTGTGTGAAAAAGTTGAAGAAGAATAGTTGTGTCCACTCCTGTTACGCCCGTGACTTGGGGCATAATCATCCTGGAAAACAAGATTATATACAAATTATGACTGTGATAATGGATATGAACTCCTTATCACTTCATTACAACTCATCATGCCTGTGATTGAGGCCATGATCACCCTTCTGCAAGAAAATCATGACCGTAATTGACAAAGGAATCATTAGTGCTTCTTTAGTCACACCTATGATGAAGGGTATCATTAGTGCTCACCAATGAAATCTTTTTTCATCACGGGCGTAATTAAATAAATCTTCATTTTATTTCAATGTCTTCTTCTCCTTACGGCCGTGATTGCCATTAAAATCATTGTTCTCATGTAAATTTCATCCTATTGCTCATGATTCATCAGAAATCAATACATTATATAATTAAGTACCAAAAATTAATAATTGAATCACAATTATGAACAATTTATGCCTAAATATGCCTTAAAAGTATAAGGTAATTTACACTTATAAGTTCGGATGCGTCATTGGAGGAGCAAGTAAAAGAGTTTGAAGCTAAAGGTAATGCTAATGTAAAGTACAAGGAAGAGGATCTTAAATGCTCCTACCACTTGTATTTAACCATTTCCAAGCTCCTAAGCAACTTGAAAGTGAGATGTAGGGTAAAGCTATTCTTCACTTAATGCCTTATGAAGAATAAAGCTTGTTTCGTGGTGATTCACAGTGGAAGTTGCACTAATATTGCTTCTACTAGATTTGTTTATGCTTTAGGATCAAAAGTGACTCCACATCCTTATTTGTACACTTTATGTAAAACTCTATAAAATTTTAAAGAAAATATAATTAAGAAGTCAATTGCATAAAAATAATTTTTTTTTAAAGTCAAGGGTAGTGTTGGAAATGGAGGAAATTAGGAGAACCCTTCATTTCAATACCTCTTTGATACCCCCTTAATTATTCTTCTTCTCATTGAGGGTAAAAACCCTTCATTTGAATACCTTTTTAATACCCGCTTAATTATTCTTCTTCTCATTAGTAGTGACAAAGCCTTTGTAAATAGAGACATCAACATAAGAGTAGGGTATTTAGAAGGAAAGATATAGCTCCTTCATTGACTGATCTCATGGGAATCAAAATTGATTATGGAGGTTTGTTTTAAGGTTGTAGGAGTGTGGTGTAAGGGTTCAATGTAGCCATTTGATTTATAGTAAAAGAAAACAAAGACCCGCTCTCTCTTTCTCACCTTCATGTGCTTTATTTGAAATAGAGCTCCTATATGAGAACACTTAAGATTAAGTGTCCAATTTGCAAACTTAGAAGAAGGATCCAAAGGTAAGTTAAGAGAATGTTATTTTCAATAAGTATATGGGGTTTTAAGTGTTAAAATTTGTTTTTCTATCTGGGGTGTTATCATGTTGTTCTGTAAAGAAGGAGAATCATGGTTAAGTTCGCTGTCTAGAATTAGATATTGTATTCTTAAAGTTAAAAGAAGTTTTTACTTGTTGTTTGTGTTGACATGCTTAAAAAACCTTGTTTATTAAAATTTGATTTTTTGTAAACTTTGATAAGTTTCTATTTTTATAAAATTTGAAATAGTTTTCATGCTAACATATTCAAATCTCCTATGCTACTCCCAACTATCATCATTTTGAGTGGATATACAAGTTTTACCAGAATTTGAAAGATCCTAAAAGTTTATTTTATAAACATTTTCTTTTCTATGCCCTTAAAAACATATTTGATCATTAATTAGTCTTTCGATAGAAAACTTTGAAGCTAAGAATGTGACCTTATACTTAACATCACATAATTGACTAATATTAAGTAAAATACATAGAAAAATTTCAATAAGCAACTAATTCTTATTTGTTAAATCATTATTAACAAGAATGGTACCTTCACCTAAAATAGTTGCTTTCAGTTGTTTCTAAAGGTACCACTTTCTTTTTCTTTCAAGTTTAGTAATGTTCAAGAAACATTTTCGTTATGTGTCTTGAGCATTAGTAGCCAAGTACCACTTATTTCTATGTCTCTAAGGTTTTTTAAAAAATTGGGGATCATTTCTTTGGTACCTATTTAAGGTTGGGTCATTGGGGTTATTAGAAACATTATGTGTTTGTCCTTTTGGACCAATTACTCTTAGGATTCTAACTTTTGTTTCTCCTAATTATACAATTATGTGTAATATTGCCAACTCTCTACAATAATTATTAGTCCTATTTATGGTTTTTGTAATTGCATTTACCACAATACCCAACTTCACACTTAAGAGCATTCCCAAATTCTTTTAATCTTTGGCAATATGGTTATAGTTTGAATTATCCAAGTTAGTTTTCAAAATAACATTTTCAATCTCAACCTCTTCTACCTCTTCAACAATAACATTTCACCTTTCATATAATCATTTTTTATTTTTCAAAATTTCATTTTTTATTTAAATCCTTATTCTTTTGTTTGAATTTCTCATTTCCAAATTTCAAGATTTTTCTTTTCTTCTTTTGATTTTTTATTCTCTTTCTCCAAATTGTCAAATTCACTTTTGCACTCATCAAGTTCATTTTTAGCTTTTTTCATCATATTTTTCAAAGTAGTGGTTTTCTTATGGGTCTTAGAAAGTTCACTAAATAATTTATCATATACGTTCATCAACTTATCATAGTAAATATAAGAAAAAGTTGAGTATATCTCATCTTTTGGAGCCATAAAATACACTTCTTCATCTAAATCGGTAGAGTCATCATCAGTCCATTCAATGACTAAAATTCCTTCCTTGGCATTTTCTTAGCCTTCTTAAGCATTGAATAATATTGTGGAACAAGACCCAGTCTTTGGCACTTGTATCATTTGAAGATTTCCATCTTTTCTTCCTTTGGTTTTAAGAGTTTTCCTTTTCTTCTTTCTTCATCTTCTCTTTAAATTTCATGAATTTCTTGAATTTTTATGCAACCGTAGCCAACTCCCATCATTAGAGCTTGAACTTTAGGCCTTGAGAGTTATTTTCTTCTTCTTGGAATCTTCTCCTTTCTTCTTGATCATTTCATGCATTTGAGAGTTTTAAGGAGTTGTTTCCTCTTTATCTTTAAGATCATGGGTTTCTTAATATTAGTTCTCTTGGCCTCTTAATTCCTTAGTAAAGATGTAAAGACTTAAAGTTAATTTCAAGATCAATAAATTTCTTACCAAGTATTATTAAAGGATTAATGATGTTAATGATCCTATTATACATTTTATCAATGTCTCATTTGGTTCCATTTTACTAATTTCAACCGTTATAGTAAGAAGGTTATTTTGGTGTCTATGACATGAGTAGTCCCTTCATAAGTATATTAAAGTCCATCCTTAATTTCATTAACACTTTTATAGGTACAACTTCTATCGTTCAAAGCATATTGCGAGATATTTATAACGATTTCATTCAAATTAATAGTTTTCCAATCATTTTCGATATAATCCTTCTCTTTATTATTAGCTATAAGCCCCTTTTCAATAACATTTTACTTCTTGTGTTGGGTTTTGATAAATATTCTCTTACCACTGGTCATAAGATGTGGTCTATTCATAACTTGAATTATAAAAATGTTAATCTACTTGATGCCATGGTCTTCACTCTAAATTGTGCTTAAGAAAAAATTAATATTTGGAGACTAGTTTTTGTACTAATTAAAGTACTAGACTAGGTACCAAAGGGGTTGAAGGGGGCAGATGTTGGGGAAGTGAATTAGGTTTCAGTGGAAGTTTTCTAAAATTAGTTATTTTAAATAAATTTAATAAACAATCAATAAATTAATGAACACATATAATAAGTAAAGTGTTGAAAAATAAAGATAAAGGTGTTTAGAATACCAATCTTAGATTTTAGGTGGAGTGGGGATTGCCCCCTATTCTCTACTATGACACCACCTTCTAATCGAGGACTTCATATGTCCTTTTATTAATTACAAACTAAATGGCTCTCACAAGTCATGTTCACAAGAGTTTCCAATTAAACAAATACAAATATAGTGCTTTATAATAAATGCAAGTAAAAACTCTCTCTTATCACTATATTATATTTTACTTGATTGATTGCAAATAATTATTAAAGTGAAAAATATAACAATGGAGGTATATACAACTTAATAAGTTTCCTTTAATTTTCTTTTGGACATGTATTTATAGCCATCCCAAAATAATTAACTATTAGGCAAAACTCATATTTTAATCCTACGAAAATTGTAGAATAACAGCCATATTTTCAAAAAAGTCTATACCCTTTTTGGATGTTTGGACTGTTTTACCTCCTTTGTAGCATTTTGTTCATGGGTTGAACTCTCTTTAAAGGCTTTGGGTGCTTTCCCTAATTCTAAAAACATCAAGCTTTCAGTAGCGTATGGTGTGACACACTAGCAAGCGCCTACCCTTCCACACTTAGACACATATGTTCTTTTGCTACATGCCACATGTCCACTTACGAGTACCCCTTGTGTGCTCTCCTTGCACATACCACCATGTATGCATCGTCGCATACAATTATAGGACACTAGCATCCCAAGACACCTACTTAAATGCTCATGACATGCTTCAAGTAACCTATACACCTACACTTACATATTCAATCATGACCATATGTGCCCTTACTCATTTTGATACACCATGCTATATACCCCAACACATGGTGTGAGTGCTCCTTGCCTATCATTAAGCACCTAACTAACAAAATACTCGTGTTTTATTTATAAAATCTACTTAATGTGCCAATAAGTAAAAACAAAAGTAGAATGCATATGGATAATAAGAAGAAATGCTTTAATAAAGATAAAGAAAAAGGCAAAGTAGTAGAACCATATGATAGAACTAGGATAAGAAATAATGAATAGAAGTAAAGAAGACCAAGAGTCAAAAGAACAAATAATTTTGTACTAGAAAAATTGATAGGATTACTAAGAGAAGAATGAGAGGCTATAGTAGTTAGAAGAACAAATTAGAAGAAGTTTAGAGTGGAACAAGATATAAGGGCATAGAAGAAAAAGATTGATCAGAAGCAATGATTAGAAGATTACTCCATAGAGATTTTGAGTAAGCGATAACAAAAGAGCAAATTTATATATTGAAGGCCTAAGACCATGGGATGGATATATTTGGGTAATATATATATATACATATATATATATATATATTCATATCACATGAATCAATCCAAAGGGAACAATCATAGACACTAAATGGTTTAAATAAAGTCCAAGTAAGTATTTCTACAATTAAATGATTTTTCAACGAAAGACTGTATAGTTATATAAGGAAGCAAAGTCATTGACAACTGAAGTATATCTTGAAAATATGGAAAGCTAACAAAGCAACAACTATAATGAGGATTTGATTTAAATAGCTATCTCCTTATATGAAGCAATTCCAACATTGGAAGAAAAGCTATATAAAAAAGACTCCTTAATTGAGAGCAAAGATGGTGAAAAAGAGATATAACATATAAGACAAAGAAAAAGTGGTAAAGTGTTTACTTTGTTATTATTGTAAGATATTAAGCTAAAGTGTTAAGGAATTAATCTTCAAATAGTGCTATCACTTTAAACATAGTGGTTATTTTAGCTATTTAAGAGAAAGTGAGAGAGATTCTATTTTACTTAGTATACTCTAAGAGAGAAAGTGGGAGACTAAGTAGAGTCTAGAATTGGTTTATCTCATTGATCTTCTTCTCAAATAGTAGAATAAGTCGAAATGATTCATTAGTTCCTTGACATCAGCTGCTAAAAGAGTGGACTGATACATAAGATGGAACCACTATTTATGGTTGCATAATTTTCTTGACCTTTCTCTTTATATTTCTGCACATTTCTTATTTTTTTCATATTATTGCACAATGGAACATAAAAAGATTTTGATCTATTATATTTGATATTTATACTTTAATTAATTCTGAAATATGTGTTAATTAAACTCTTTATTTAACAGAAGAAGCTTTTGTATACGAATCTCTAATCTAAACCTTGTAGATTCTGATCCATTACAATCTAACCTAGTTTAATTTAATGAGATCTAATATCAAATGGTTACGAAGTGAATTTTTATAGAAGTTTTTAACCATCATTCAACTCCCTTTTCCTTCTTAATTATTTGATTAAGACTAACCTTATATAGTTACTTACACCTACTTGCATTCCCTTATACGTACACTAACTACATACGATGGTGGCTCTCTAACATGCTCACTTAACCTCCAGTAAGCACATATGCACACACCATAAAGCCACTCTTGCTACTTATCGCATCAATCACTAAACTCAAGGTGCATATGACATGCACAAGTCATACCATAGGCATCCTATCTCCAACATAGAAACATATTTCCTTTTCTCTAACTTTTGCTTTGATAACAATATGATTATAATAGAATCAATATGTTGTGTTCATGTAAGGAAGCTTAGAATTATCGATTGAAATTCAAAGTCTTTAATATTTTTGTGTTTCAGATTTTAGGTTTTATGAGATGAAATAGAATAAAAGATATAAACAACTTTTCTTTATGATGCACAAAACAAAGTTGAACTATGTTTAAATTTAATTGATATGACACAATCAAATCGAAATAGGTTTTTGACTCGATTGATTGATAAGACAAGGTTAAAAAAACTAACTCTCTTAGGATTTTAATATTGCATAAAATTGTTATGAATGTTTGATTATAAATAATATGAAGCCTTGAAATGCTAATGCTAACCAAGGGCATAAACATAAAATACTAAATAAAAATAAGGGCATAAAATAAAATAACCAATAACTAAACTTAAGAGTAAAATCTTAAACTTAGAATAAATCTCTAATAACTATTAGCTAACAGATGGAAAAATAACCACTAACTAAATAAGTTAAAATAAAATATAATATAATCTTCATACAGATCATGCTAATATCATGCAAGTGGCATTACTCACACATCCTAAGCCACATAAAGTTAAATGATGATTCCATGCAAAGTTAATATCCAATCCAAATGAGCCATGCAACAAATAATATATCTTTAGTAATTTGTTGAACAAAACAAAGGCTTTGGATCAAAAAATTAATCCCAATCACATAGCTTGTTAAATGATTTTATAAAAGCTTGAACGAGTCTTTAGGTATTAATTTGCAATTTAATACCATCTTTAAACCTTCAAAAGATTATCAATTAAAATTGACCATGTAGTCTATGAAAGATATGTTGAGAGAATGTGCCATGGATTCCAAAGGAAACTGAGATTACCATTTGCCATTAACAGAGTATACCTATAATAATAATTACCAGGCAACCATATAAATGGATCCAGATGAGGCATTACATTGAACAAAGTGTAAATTGCTTGTATATTAAGATGGGGTAGAAGAAAGACAAATTTTGGGTTCATAGTTAGTACAAAGACAATCGATAAGTTATTAGTAATGAAATAGGAAATGTTAATTGTACGTAGCATCAAAAGAGCAACGTAAGTAGAAGAGGATGACCTCAAAATTTTGGTAGAAGTCCACATCCTCTTAAAGATCTCACCTATTAAGGAATACTGTGGTTCCAAATCAAAGGAAACGTAAATCCCAAGTATATTAGGTGATTTGAAATCTAAGAAAAAATTGCAGAATGGCCTACAAATTGCTAGTACCGCTAAGCTAGGTTAGAGTACTAATGAATTCCATGAATCTCTTATGTAGAAGTATAAGCCAAATCCATATCAAGTGGTGGAACTACAATAGTTGAAGGTTTAAACAAACTTGACCTTCATCAAGTACTGGTGAACATAGTGAATAGAACAGCATAAACTTTAAGTAGCTTGACAATTAAGTATGTCAAAGTCTTATGTAGCAACTATCCAAAAAGATATGCCACTTGAGAACTAAATAAAAAGGAATGAGAAACAAATATCTAGAATCATTTAAGATTTAGGTAAACTTTGAGGAGAAAGTTTTTTCCCATGGGGCTAGTGAGCTATGGGTAATGTTATCAAAATTATGATTCTATCCATGCAATTTTATGAGTTTATGATTTTAGGAAGCTCTTCTAAGTTAACTTAGATATAAAATCATTTTTGTATAGAAAACTTATATTTTTAATCAAATTAACTTTTAAACTCAGTAGAAACTTACATTTTTAACTGAGTTTGTTAATTCTATATATCTTAGTCGAATGGACTTAAAAATAAAAAATATAACTAGACTTTTGCAAGCCTTAAACTATTAGAGCATTATATTATATCATCTCTTATATCCTATTATAATTATTTTCCTCTTTTTTTCTCTCTTAGTCTCCTGTTTGATCTTTACAACAATCATTCAAGTTTCAACTCTAATAGCAAAGTTTAGAAGAAAAATTATATATTTCATTTTATATCATCAATAATTGAAAATAAGTTGAAAGGACATTCTCTTGGTTTAACTACATTTTTTAAAGCAAAATAACCTTGAAAATGAAAAACTTACTTTCAACTATACAATCCTTTTTTCATACATATGAGATTATAGATGAATAACTTTTTAAGGAAAAAAAAAAAACTTAATTCCTTCGTTTCCTTATTTGCATTATGTATTTCAAGTTTATATCTATATATATATATATGTATGTATGTATGTATCTATGTAACTACTAGAAGAATATCTATAACTTTTTAAAGCTGTTTTACATGAGTTATAAAATCTTATATTTTTATGTTTTGATTTTTTATTTTGATTTTACAAATCCTTTAGCGATTTTAGATAGAGTTGTGAATCTTAACCACATGGTTTGTGGGGTTAATGGTAGGGGAAGGGGTGGGCAATCTTATAATTCATAAGACGAAAACCTTAACTTTCTTTCCCCTTATCCCTTACCAAAGTCCTCTCCTTTCTTGCTTAACACCACTACTGCTGCTTCCTTGCTGCTGTTGGTGGATTATCTTCTCTCAAATTCAATATAAGTTCTTTCTTACCAATTCCTTCTATGGTTATCTATGGATAAGAATCGATGAATCTTAAGAATAGCTCTTTTGATGTAATGGAAGTAAGAGTTTAGGGATTTTCTTAAAGAATGCATAAAGAACAATAAGTAAATCAACGCATTCCTAAATTCCTTACTACATATGTAGACATCCCATTTTTATCCTCCTACAGTTTTAGTATTTTTCTAGAATAAAGAAAAGGTCTTAATTTGAAAAGTACAAAAAATAAAATGAAAATTGAGAAAAAAAAATAAAAAAAGAGAAATAAGTGGGATAAAAATATAGGATAATGAACAAAAATATAGGATTTTAGGAAAATAAGGGTCATTGGGTCTCATTTCAGGGGACTTTTAACTTTTTAAGATCAAAGGGCTTAATTAGAAGTCAAGTAAACATATGCAATTTGATAGAATTATAGTTTTTTGGTAAAATGGGCATTTTATTGAAAATCAATGAATTCTCAAATAAAATTGAGCATACATAAGTATAAATAGGAGTAGAGGAAGTCGTTTGGGCCATCAAGCAACACTCAAAAACACACATACAAGCTTTAATCAAAGCTTTCTCCCTCTAGGATACTTGACGTGTGACGACTGTCTCTCTCCTTTTAGATTTCTTACACTTTTGGTTTTTTTTAGTAGAAACACTAGCATAGTTCGCTCATTCAAACTCCTAACTTTTGAAAACATCACTTTGTTGAGCTCGAATCACCCCCAACTATTGCCAGTAGTTACCTTGCATTTCAACCCTAGTACAAATATTACTAAACAACAAGAAGTCTAATCTTTACTAGAGAATATGTATACATCTATAAAGTGACTTAAAGTGAGGATTTTTTTTTTAATTTTAATTTTTGTATAGGACCAAATTTAATATTATGCTTAAAGCCTATTGACTAAATGGATTTGATTCATTGGGTTAAGGTGACGAGACTTAACACATAAATTATTGAAATGATTAAGGGAGATTTAGCATAATGGACTTGGAGTAGAGCTTATTAGATTGGTTTGCCCGATCCAACCTTTCTTAGTTTAGCTTATATTAAAATAATAAATAAGACCTTTATCTAAACCTAAACTCATGAAAGTAACCCACTTAAGTGAGATCCATTAATAAAGGGCTTTAATCCTAACTATTGATCACTACCATGATCTGACGGATAAGATTAACTGTCTTTTCCTATAAATACCTCATCAACTTCTTTATATGGGAGAGAGAAAAATCCTTTTTAACGTCATTATTCTACCGGAATCTTGTCATAAAGATCAAACATTTAAATACTTCTAGAACTTTACCTCGTTATTTATCAATTGTAGAGTTCGATGCTACCGCACTTCTCCATCTATTACCATACACAACATGCACGTAACCCTTGCATCCTTACATACACCCTCACAATTTTCCTTTTGTAAATAAATTTATTTTCTCAATTTCTTTTGTAAATGAAAATTTATTCATTTCTTTATTTATAAACTGTAGTTATTTTTCTAAGTTTGAATGGAATTTTGAAAAAGAAATTTAAATTCAAAAGGCTAAAGTGGTACCTATTTATAGTTTAGTAGGATAGCCTTTTAATCTAAAATCTCTGATTTTTTAAAATCCTTTTAGAAATGATGTTCTCGTGGTCCAATATCCAAGTTAGGAACAATCTACTCAATTGATTCCAACTAATCTTTTTCTTGATTCTAGTTAGGTTGTAACTCCAAAATTTTTAAATTAAGAAAATAATCCGATTTTCTTAATTTTTAGTCGATAGTCTATGTTAAATGTGTATAAGGTTCAATATAAATCTAATTAAGAAAAGTAAAAACCAAAAATTTAGGTTCGACAACATATAATGGAAACTTTAACCAAGTGTGTTTTGTGAAAGGAATTGCCTTAGATGGTGATTGATTTACTATGCTTGCATGCTTCATCTAGTTCCTAGATTTATCCACTCATGAAGATCAATAGCACCGTTGTTTTTCCTTTAATATCTAACACTTACGAGTATAACTAAAAACGTGACATAGATAAAACTCTAGCTTATAAAATCTTAGTAAAGCTGCTAGGCTCGATTTTTCCCCCCTTAATTTAAACTTGTATCAAGCCGTCCTATTCAATATATACTACTCAACCAAAATTAAGAAAAACTCAACTTTTCGGAAATCCCATTTTCTAAAACACTTTTTAAAATCGGGTCACTATCAATTAAAGTTGGGAAAAGGAAAATTAGGTTCAAATGGGTAGAATGACTCTAACTTTGGTCACTAATTTGCAATTTTTTATTTCCTAAAAGGAACATTTTGAAATTAGAGAAAATCGGATCTACGGGCTAACTTTTTGAGACCTATATGATTTTTATATAAGGCTTCCTTCTAAAGAAATGAAAAGGTTTTGATAATATAACACCTTTTCCTTTTTATAAGAACTTCCTCTCTCTCTTTTTATGTTTTTGGGAAAAGATATTTGACAAATAAGCAAAATATATATAAGTAGATTCTTAAGCTTCAAGAATTTTATAGGATGGTGCACGAAAAAGCTAAACAAAGTAGAAGACATTAGAGCAGCGGCAGCGGCCACTGAAACAATCTTATGGAATGTGTAGTGCACTAGATTAAGAGCCAAACATGATATCGAAAGGAACTGGAATTTAGCTAAAGCAAAAACTTCATCGAATCTGAACATAATATTGAGCAGCTTTGAGCTTGACGGTAAACAACTGAGACATCTTATGGAAATATTTCATGTGAATGTCGAAAGATATGCTCCTTCCAAGGGTAGTGGTTGGTTTAGTGCATGACAAAAAAGGACATATTTGTTGTTGCTTGGCTGAAAATTTATCATTAGTTGAACTTATCAAATATCATAATCGAATCAAATTCAAATTTGGTTGTGAAATGACTTAATCACAAACGGCAACCAAAATGGGTTGATGCAAGGAATGAAGGCCATGGTGCAACATATGTTGAAGAGAAGGAAATCGTTTAGCAAATTATTTTGCTAGAAGAATTGGAGAAACAGAAACTTTATTTCATGCCACAATTTTTTTTTTTTTTTCTTGTACCTAGTGTAAGACAATAATGTACAAGTGTTTTTTCTCTTCCAATAAGATAATAAAAGTTCTTTGCTTTAAAATATACATATACATTTATATATATATATATATAATTTTTTAGCATTTATATTTCTTTAGTGGATAATATATTTTTACCTTTTAAGGCCACCCTGAAGGTGCCTCTATATTTGTTAATTAAGATCAAATTGCCTTATTTCCCTTTTCTAGAAAAATTTACTATGTTAATTTATTTTATTTATACTTTTCCATTTTATGTTTTGGTCATATTTATTATTATTATTTTTCAAAAGACCCTAATGGATGTCTATTTTGGAAGATCTAAGAAAATACCTAATTTTGAAAAAGAAACCTAACTTATTAATTTTTCACTTAAGGAAAAGACACTCAGGTAGCATTTGATTGTTAAAATTGAACATGACAAGAAGAACTGGAAAGTATAAGTACAACTCTATTGTACCATGTGTAATTTGCACGGTTTTAGATATAGATTTTTGTGATATCTATTATTAGGTATAGATAAGTACTGTTTCAATATTATATTTTAACATTTATATCCTCAATACTATATAATATTTATTTTACTACAATTTTATATTATTTCAAAATACAAATTTTAAATATTGTATGATATTTATACCTTTAATATTGTGTAATATTTATTTAATTACATTTTATTCCTTAATACTTATCTTTTTGTTTGGTGAAATTAACTTTTAAACCATGTTGATACCTAGTTTTGATCTAGCTGGAGGCCCCATCTCAATAAGAGTCACCCAAGGCCCACCAATAGTTGGATAGCCCTAAAAGGCTTGACCTAAGCACTAATCCCTCATGACGGCATGTTGAAGACATGGTCTGCGAGCACTTAGTCTCTAAGCACTTGCCCCTGAGCACGTGGCCAATCTCCTTAATGAGCTCAAGCTGCTGAGGCCCTTTCCTTCCTTAGACCCAAGTACACCTTGTGAGGACTCCTTCGCCTCAACAGGCTCTCCCTTACTATGGCCCACAACCTGTAACTCATCCAAAGCATCCCCATCACTCCTTCAGCAATATTTATGTTTAGTGCCTATCTTCCTCCTTGGCACATTAACTATGCTTTTTCATCCTTAGTATGACTAACACAACCAACATACTCTGAAAATATCAAAACCCTAGGTTACAAACATGGCTGCTGGCATGGTCATAAACAACCAATTGCTAAAGCCTCCCTACTAGTTCCTCAACGCATATCCCTTATCAATAGCTAGTATGAATGAACCTTGAGCCACTATGTGCCTTGAGTAGCTGTACTCTTTATAATATAAATAGTGTAAGGAGCCAACAAGTAATGGATTTGGCATCTCTAATATCTTATAAAACTCTCACTTAAAAAACCCTATTCGACCACCTTTCATTAGGACTTAAGAGTACTCAAGTAACTCCCTAACCCCCTTTCTTTCGTTTCTCATCGATGACTTAAGTATTAGAGAGCTCTCGTGGACATCCCTATAGGAGGCTTTTTGTAGGTAAGCTTAGAGTAAATAGTACGATCTAGTTCATAGCTTACTAACTTCTCAATATGTAGGATCTAAGTCCGGTCCTCTCCCTTACTCATAGTTGTTTAATCTGATAATCAATATACTATATTTTAGATGGGGTAAATTTAAACATTTTATTTAATTCTTCAAACCATTTTTTTTATCTAGTAATTAAGCTAAAATTGCAAACCAAAGATTAAGTGAAAAAATCTTGTCTAATCTAGTCCCATAAATTTTGCCTAACCAAATGATATCTAGTGATGGATTTTTTTTTTTTTTTTTTTGGGGGTTGTTGTAAAAGGGTCATTTTCTTGAAAGGAAATTTGTTTAATTATAAAAAAGAACCTGTTTACAAGCAAATGTAAGGGACAAAATGTGATGCCGTAAATGGAAGGGAAAAAAAACAAAAAAAAAAAAGAGAGAGAGGAAACACGTTAGTTTAAGGAACATAAAGGAGACATGTTCAAAACGCTAAGGACATAAAAATGCATAAGAACATATTAAAGCATAAAATTAAAAGAGATGAAATATTTAAAAAAAGAAAAGAAAAGAAAAGGATTTTGAAGTCGCTACTGACAAGAGCTGGAAAATAGAATGGTAATCAGACTTTAATTTCTGTAAATACTGGCCTTCAGAAAACCATAAATTCTGAATTTGGGGATGGCTTTTTGAAACCAAACAATGGTTACCGTATAAAATTTCCTGAAAATAAGAGGTTTAGTAATAATTCAATAGAACGACTAACTAAATAAGGTGCAGGAGAACGAAAAAGAGCATTTTCTATTTTGTTAATCTTTTTTTTTTCTTTTTGTTATCTTTTAAGAAAAAGTGTAAATTCAAAGAAAAAGAGCTTTTCAAATATTTACCTATCTACTATTTAGGATCAAGTTATCCATAACTTTTTTTTTTAAAGAAAACTTTAATCATTGACGATATTTTTTACTTTTTTTGAGAAAATGATTCCCCTTTAAGTTATTTATTTTTTTTTTATAGAAAAGAACTTGAAAAGCTGATAGAAGGTCCTAAAAAGGATGTCCATATTCTATAAATTTTGAAAAATTTAAAAGAAACTAGCTCCATCGTTTTTATTTATTTTTAATTTCCAAATTGATTGTTTGGGAAAAAAAAAGCCAAAATGATTACCTAAAAAGAAGAAAGAAAAATGGAAATAAATAAGAGGAAGGATGAAACATATTTACCTGGATCTAGAGATGCATACGAAAAAACGATTTAATGACATTAACACACTCTTTAAATTGATCAATGACGTGCAAATAATAACAAAAATTTGATATATAATAATAAATGAATTTTTTTTTTAAAATATACTAATCATATTTTCATCTCTTAAATTTTTTATTGATATTTATATATTATTTATTGATACAAGTTACATGTTAATATTAATGTTGTTAAACGTATTTTTGATGATTAACCCAAATATACAAAATAAATAAAAATTAAAAAGATAAAACTGAGTTTAATTATTAGCCAACCTAAGTTATAACAAAGTTAGATTGGATCAACTTTACGATCAAATGAAGTTGAACCGGATTCAATTATAAGGATCTATTCAAGTGGGACAACACTGGTTATTATCACTGTACACGTGTGGGTAAGGAATATTTGGACTTGGACCGGATTTCGAGTCGAGCTTGGGTCACAACCGGGTTGAGGTGAAGAGATTTAAATGGCGGAACTTCAACAATCGACGAAGTAGCTTATCGAACAAGGTGATTCTATGGGACATATCTTACTGGTCTTGCTCGATCTAGCGGTGATGATAGCGAGATAATGGAAATTCGGGAGGAAGGTTGTTCAAGTATGGTCGTTATCAGGATTAACAAGGCCATATAAGATGAATCCGTGTCAAAGTTTGAATTTGAAATACGGATTAAGCTCTATGATAAGCTTCAACGTTTCCAAATTTTGAAAATTTCCGGCTACCTTCATATAACTTAAAACTGATGGCCAAATTTGAAAGTTTTTATTCCAACGAATTATGACCGTTGATTAGTATTGGCTTCGATTGAAAAGCTTTAAAAATGATACAAATTTGGGAGAAAATCAGGCAAGTGTCATCGTCATCAGTTATTTTCTCAAGCCTGCTTTGTCAAAAACAACTTTAGAGGATATTAAAATTAAATTTAATTCATGGTAATGAAAAACTAATATTTATATCCTCAAATTATAGTAGTTTTGCAATTATGTGCTCTTTAAACTACAAAATATCTCCTTTATATTTAATTTGAACTTAGACTTATTTATATATATATATATATATATATATAAAAGAGAGAGGGAGAGATTGATAGAAATATAGTAGAGGGCTAAAAATAATTTATAGACTTTAATTCTAATAATAATTTAGATTGAATTTTTTGGATTTCGGAGAGTTAAGTTTATCAACTTAAAGATGATTTTAAGAAATTTGGTATAATACGCTTAAAATAAGTATTGTTAAATTAGCTCATCTATTCTGAATTTTTTTATAGAAAAGTTGTTGCACTTAAATAGGTTTCTTATAGAGCTAGACCTAGTAAAAGTGTGTAGAGGAATTTATTAATAAAAAAACTTATTTTAGCCAACTTCTCCTCGTTTAATATATTTAGAAATTGTATGAAATACTATCATAAAAGACCATACAAAGCTTAAAGCAAGGATGCATTTCTCATCTAAAATACTAGAGTTAATACCTTATAATTCCTCTATCTATTACTAGTATATTTGAGCTTTTTAAGACTATCTATCCTTCTCTTTGCTTTTTTTTTCCAAATTATCATTTATATATTTTACTCAAATCTCGTGTAGCTCGAAACGCATGAAATATGCATACATAAAATATGTTTTGTGCTTATTTTTATTCGGTTTTTCGTTGGTTATAGTAGTTAATTATCTCTGTATATATAACGTACTTTATGGACCCTAATCTTTTCAAAACCTTTTTCAATAACCTACGAAGACGAAGGCGCGTTCCTTTTCGATCGATAAGGCCAACGAATTGATGCCAATATAAATAATACATCCAAGATGATTAGGAAAAAGTAGTCTGCTCTTTTTGTGTTAATAAAATTCAAGTTGTTAAGTGCACATTTTTTTCCAACTAAACTATGTTATGTTCATGTTAATGGTGGATTAGGTTGACAGCCCATGATAGAGACACTAAACTTTATTCATATGTCTTGTTTTTACAAGCTTTCGTGTCGTATGTATATCGACTTCTTTTACGTCACATTTTGAACAGCAAGACAACCTCGAAAAAAGTGAAACATGGAATTTGTGGTAGATGTTTTTTATAGCATGCAGATGGGATACCAGGTCTAAGTTGGATAAGGCTGACACATTCAATTTTTGATAATATAATAAAAAAAATACTGATATTAAAAAGTTTAAAAATTTAATTTGTATAAAAATTTACTAAAAAGAACAGAGCTATGAACCTTTATAATTTTTTTGATAGCACTGCATGCACTTTTGATAAGGTTTATTTTTAAGTCGCCGCAGGCGACGAATTTTAAAAACTCCCTCTTTCGTGTATTCTTACATATTATTTATCAGAAAATGCACAAATTAGCTGCACTGTCACGTTGATGCATTTGGCCAAAAAGTTGATAGCTTTTTTGTGGCACAAAAGACGGTTTAGAAATGATGTCTCATGATTCAACACGCCTTCTTGTTCAAAATGTATTTAATTTTGCCGCTCTGCACCGCATTCTACGACTCTCACGCAAAAAAGCAGACATGAAGTTCTGTTTTTTTTTTTTTTCTTCTTTTTTAAACCATAAATTGCAATCCATGTGAAAGACCGACACGCATTAGACGTCAAATGAAAGCGCACAAATTGATCGGTCGAACCAATTTTCTTTTGGACTTTTTCGATATTTTGATAATAAAATATTTGTAATTATCAAATATATTTAAGTTAATTTTAAGAAGGATTCTTTGTATTTATTATTTTTTAAATTTTTCTTAATTTATAAATCAATAATTTAGATCATTTAAATTTTTGATATATTATATGATAACATAATAATGTCATTATATTTCTTATATTACGTGTCACAATATTTTAAAAAGTTAAATAGAAAAAAATTAAAAAAAAGTAAAGAAATGATTTATTCCTTTCGAAGAGATTATGGTTATTAATGGTTTTTAATGGCAACTAGTAATTGAAGGTACAACTAACAAAAGATGGTTGCCAGCAGTGGTTATACGTGATGAAAATGAAAAAACAGTAAGATATATTCCATTTTTAAAAGAGAAAGTAATTTTACCGTTTTCCCATTAAAATTTACTGTGGTTGCTAATTGTTGCAATTAGTGGTCAGCTACCATCATTATTTTTTATCATTATTTATCAATTATCATTATAAGTTACAAATATCTATAATGTCTTAAAACTATCATACAATAACATTTAATTATTGCATAGTTTTAAATATTACAAACATCAAAAGATGTCTAAAAAAAGGCACTCGCCAAGCATCAACCTAATTAATTGTTGTTGTCTCTTTTGCACTTATTATTGATAAGATTTAGATTTCAACTTTTACATTAGAGTAAACATATATATAACACAAAAAACTAGCTTTGCATTCGTATAAACATCAAGTATATTTGGGGTTTTAGTAGTTGCTCATATCTATATATATATGTTTACATACATTATTTTTATCGTGTATATATATATATATGCTATTGTAATCTTAGACATCGATATATTAATGAAAAGATATGGTTATTCATTTATGACTATGGCCTATGTCCAATTTACTTACTATTGTCTTTTAATTCATGTTTATGTGTTGCTTTATAGAGATTTAAACCCTTATTAGCCATTCTCGTTTTAATTAGGCTTACTTACTAGTATATAGATAGGAAGCAATGATACGGACAAATTAGACTTGCAAGTCATAAACCACTTACATTGTTAGAAACAAAGAAGGAAAACAATCAAAAGCTATTCAAACTAGTTTAAGAATGATTAGAAATACTATTGGTTAGAACCAGAAGAAGCTATAAGCTCTACCTTCTGATTATTAATTCTTGATTTTTTTTTTAGTTGAATATTAATTAATTTTGAGAAGCCATAACTTTTTTACATATTGAGAGCAATGGAATGTATAATATGTAAAGAAAAAGATTACTTTGAGCCTACTATGGTCTAGAATAAACAGTTTTGTCATTTGGCAACTTTTCAGAAGTCAAATTTGCTTATTTTGCCAAGATACTAAGTAATTGAAAATTTTGTATTATTTTAGGAAAGTTGTATCCTTGATTTTATTTGTATTGTGATTTATTGGGATCCATATTTCATTTAGTTTACCTATTTGTTTTAGGGTTATGTGACTATTAATATTTTATTAAATAGTTGTATTGATAGTCTTTATAATAGTTCAAGTTTTCGTTTTCACATATTTGTATTTATCACATTATATACTGTATTAATTAATATCAAGCGCAAATGGAAACTAGTAGTAATGACAACGATCCTCATGATGGTGTTCAAGAGGTATAGGTCTCAGCTTAAGGGGACAAAGCTAAAATTGCATTGTAATGTTTGGAGTAACATCAAGAACAATAGATAGGTTATAGATTCCAAAAGGAATGCCTTGAAGAGATTATAGATCGTCTTGATGGTCTAGGAATCAATACTTGCAGGAGATAGCATAACAATAGAAGGCAAGGGGTAGACATGGTTCCCAGTATTGACAAGCTTGCTTTTATTAATATGCATCATGCCTATAATAGCGATGTTGATTCAAAAGATTGAAATGATTATGAAATGCCTAAATACAATCAGTAATAACCATGTCAATGTAGTAAAAGGAGAGATGTTTATAGTGGTGATGATAGAGAGCTAAGGGATTTTGCGTTGAAGGTAGATATTCCTTAATTCAATGGAAGTTTAGGAATAGAAGAGTTTGTTTATTAAATTGCAAAGATTGATAGGCTCTTTGATTATCTAGAGATTCCACTAGAAAAAGGAAGAGTTTTTGCATGGTGGAAATAGATTCAATAATAGAAGAAAACGATAAGGGAAGGGTCTTGTATGCACTTAGTATAAGATAAAGTATTTGTTGACGAAGGAATTCTTATCCAAATTATGGATAGATTTTACATCAATAATACCAATGTTGTAGTAGGGAAAAATAGATTTGTACAAAAGTATACAACATAATTCTTGAGAATGGTAAAGAGGAACAATCTTAAGAAATCTGAAGGACGACAAGTTGCTAGATATTTGGAAGGATTAAGATTGGCCTTGAGGGATAGAATTGGGGTTCAAGTCATTAGATTCTTATTAAAAGCTAAAAACATGGCGTTGAAAGCATAATTAATGCAATAAGAACATAATAGAAGGGGCTAGGATAGTAGTATGGTTATTAGGACTAATAAGAGATCTAAGTTAGTATTAGAAGAAATTGCTAAGGTAGTAGTAATAGAAGCATCCCAAAGGATAAAGCAGTAGATAAGAAACATATGTTAGGAGCTAAAAGATGAGAGGGGAAGAAGGCTAAAAATTCTAATGCCAAACAAACCATATGGAAGTAATTCAAATGCAATCAACTAATGTATAAATCAAATGAATATCTCATGAGGAAGACAATGAATATCATAGAGAAAGATGAAGAAGATATAGAGAATTTTCGTAAACCAGATGGAGATGGGGAGTAGAACTATAACGATAAGGGGAAAACTTATACAATTAGAAGATTAATGTTATCTCTAAAGTAAGGAGATTAAACCCAATGCTATTAACTATGCTAAACTAGATGCACCATCAATGATAAGGTGTTTGATGTTATCATTGATAGTGGTAACTATAAAAACATTATTGATTAAGATGTTGTGAAGAAGCTTAAGCTATTAGTGAAGAAACATCTTAATCCTTACACATTAGGGTGGATTAAAGCTGTAACTAAAAAGGTGGAGGTTACATAAAAATACAAAGTGCCATTCTTTATTAATAGGTCCTATGATAAAAACTAATGTAATGTTGTTGATATGGATGTATGTTGTATATCGTTGAGTAGACCATGGCAATTTGATGTAAATGCACAACACTAAGGCAAGAGCAATGTATATAAGTTAGAGAAGAACGGCATGAAATATACTTTGTTGTCATTTAACATTAAGTTAGAAGCTTCTGAGAAGAGTACTTTCTTATTTGTTTCTTGTGAATTTCATTCAAAATTTAATTAAAGAGACAAGAGAAATAATGTGCCACTATTAAAGCACGTAATGATGAATGAGGTTGAAATGCAAGTGGGGGAGCATCCAAAAGTAATGCATCTTTATTTCAAGAATTTAGAGAATTAATGCTAAAGGAGATTCCAGATAGATTGCCTCCTATGAGAGACATACAACATTGAAATGCTAGAGAAGATTTTTACTTTGGAAAAGTCTCATATAGGAAAGTGTGAGTTTATGTGCTAATATTGCACTTTTAACTCCAACAAAAGACGGAAGCTAGAAAATGTGCTTCGGTAGTAGGACTATCAATGAAATTACAGTGGGGTATACATTTCCAATTCCAAGTTGATATTTAGACAATTTGTATGGTGATAGATGGTTTTTTTAAGATTGACTTGATGAATAGATATTGATATGTCCCTAGTCAATAACCATTGGTTCACAATAAATTAGTCAAATTGACTTTTCAATATGACCTTTAGATTTTTTTGAACAATGAGGGAAATAACGCATATGAACTACTTCCTTAGGATATGACATAAAGAATGGAACTGCACTTACCTATCATAATATTATGTATGTAACAAACAAGTGGTTTGATCACTACGATTCATTGTAGAATCGATAAGATTAGTGGTTTGAGAGAATTCTCAAGAAAAGAAGCAAACTTCATTAACCAACGAGAACAATGACTTATAACCCTTAATAAATCATAAGTAAGGTACTCAAGGAAAATTATAATTAATGATAAGTCTAATAATGACTAATATCGAGACTAGAGAAAACAAAGGAAAAAACAAAGTAAGCTATGGTGACATGATGAAATCTAACATCGACATGGGTGTACTAATATACCAAATGTTCGGTATAAGCCAATGACACGACATGCCATCCATCTTGCTCAACATGGCTACTAAACATGGTTATGCCTCAATGTTATGTGATTCTTCGGTTCCTAACCTGCCTTAACATAGACGTTGACACAGTGGTTATGTTTCTCTTAGATTTTTCTTACTCTTTAACACGACCTTTGGCATGAGTTTATTAAGCCTTATGTTCCCTATGTTCAATTATTCCTTCTTAATCATTACTTTAATCTTCATCTATGAGTAAAGCTTCGCTTATATACTTTTGATGATGTATAAAATATCCTTGAACAAACTTAATTTCTTTAGTCGCCAACTCTCCAAATAATCTTCTCTAAAACAAACTTAGTAGCTATCTTGCTTATTTCTGAATGTTGACTTATTGATAGGGATTTTTAACTTAAGGCATTTGAGGTCCTAAACCAACCTAATGAAACCCATATACAACCTATTACCTTGCTCCGATTATCTAAGTGCCAAGAGGTAGCTCAGACTAACCTTAGTTAGCTTAGATAAATGACTTAGAGCTTAAGGGAACTTGGTCAAACCCATGGGCAATTTAAATTTGAGCAAAGGTGAAAGTAGTTAGAGATCCTTATAGAAATAACTACCTACTAGCCATCGAAATGCTACCCACGTTCCATAAAATCTAGATATGGTCCTTAATTCAAATTCCTACACGTGTATATTTTGGAGGCAATCGTTGCGGTGCAGTTAGTAGATCTTAGCTATAAATATAGTTGGGTACACTAGTGTAAGCTCTTCTTTTGGCCACTTACACTTTGCATACTATCTTTTTCTCTATTTTTTCACTTACGAGCACTTAATTTAGGCATTAGAGTGGCTATCTATCCATTTTGTTTTGTAGATTCTTAAGCCGATAAGTGTCTAGAATCCTTATCATCCAATTTTCACCATCAACAGACTTTACCCACTCTTAGACCCCTATCAAGTACCATTATACTCAAATTTGACTTAAAGATGAGTCGAAGATGGCATTCAAAACAAAAGAAAGCTTGTATGGGTGGTTAGTGATGCCATTTGGATTGTCTAATGCTCTTAGTACCTCTATGAGATTGATGAATTAAGTACTAAAACCCTTCATTGGCAAATTTGTAATTGTTTATTTTGATGATATCCTAATTTATAGTTGTTTCGACAAGTTTTGACAATTCTAAAAGAGAACAAATTGTATGTAAATCTTAAGAAATATAGTTTCATAACTGACAAATTCTATTCTTAGGATTTTATGTATCAGCAAATGACATATATGTTGATGACTCTAAAGTCAAAGTAATCAAGCATTGGCCTATGCCTATGAATGTTTCTAAATTGCAAAATTTTCATGGATTGGGTACATTTTATAGGCATTTCATTAGAAATTCAGTACCAATCCAGCCTCAACGTTACTGTTTAAAGAAAGGGAAATTTCATTAAAGAGAAGAAGCAACAAATAGCTTTGCAATCTTAAAGGAGAAGAGATATATTGCACCACTTTTAACTTTATTAGATTTGAATAAGTTATTTGAAATTGATTGTGATATGAATAGATTAGGGATATGAGCCGTGTTATTCTAAGAGAAGAGGTAAGTAGCCTTTTTTAGTGAAAAATTGAGCGATACTAAGCAGAAGTGAAGTATTCATGATAAGGAGTTTTACTTAGTGGTGTATGTTCTTAAGACGTGGAAACACTATTTGATAGCTAAAGGGTTTGTGTTGTATTCTGACCATGAAGTTCTAAAGTATTTGATTAGTCCAAAGTGCATTAATAGCAACATTTATGCAAGATGGTATCAATTTTTATAGAGATTTCCTTTTAGATTAAAGCATAAATTTGGTGTTTAGAATTGGGTTGCTAATGCTTCGAGTAGAAAACCATTGCTCGCTTTGAGCAATGAAATCATTGGCTTCAATTAACTTAAAGAATATTAGTAAGATGAGGATTTTGTTAATATTCAAAGTAAAGTCTCTCGAAAGCAACCTTTTGATGGATTTTGTGAATATGATGGATTTTTTATGCATGAGAATCAATTGTTCTTACCTAGATCTTCATTTTAAGAGCAATTGATTCAAGAATTGCAAGGTAGAGGATTAGTAACTTATTTGGATGGGGTTAAGACATTTACACTAGTGAAAATATTTGCGAAGATTCATCCAAGGATTTTATGTTGGGTTTGCTAAGAATGACTTAGAGAGGAGTTGATTTTGTTTTTGTAATGGTTTATAGGTCTTGAAAATGGTTCACTTTACTCTTTACAAGAAGACTTAATGTAGTTGGAGTTACTAGATTGTTCTTTAAGGAAGTTGTTCATTTGCATGGTTACAAAGTCTATTAGTTCTAACCATGATGTTAAGCTAGTGAGTTATTTTTGGAAGACTTTATTAAAGATGATTGACTCTTCTTTAAATTTCAACATATCAAAAGTGGGAGATGGTTTGATTTAAAGTATTTGTAGAGATAAGCTAAGGTAGTTGGATGTTGTACTAACTTATGTAGAGTTTGCATATGATAATGCTATTCATAGTGCTATTGGAAGAACACCATTCCTAATTGTGTATAAGAAGGTGCCACAGCATAGAGATGATATGATTTGGTTTGCTTAAAGACAATGGTAAGAATATTTAGGCTAAGAATATAGTTGATAATTGAAATATACAAGGATGTAAAGTAGAATCTCAAATCTATAAATCAGAAGTACAAAAAAGCTCCTTATAAGCACAGAAGAAGCAAGACATTTTTATGTAAGAGATTAAGTTATGGTATATCTTTATAAGGAGAGGTTTTTAGTAGGTACTTATAGTAAGTTGCATCACAAGAAGTATGGTCCTTACAAAGTGTAGACACCCATTTTTACTCTTTATACTTTTAGAAATTTAATTTTTTTAATAAAAAAGAGTTTTAACTTAAAAATAAAAAAATAAAATATTGAAAGATTGAAAAATACAAAAAATTAAAAAGAGAAAATACAATAACATACAAAAATATAGGATTTTAGGAAAATAAGGGTCATTAGGTCTCATTTCAGGGTTTTTTTAACCTTTCAAGATCGAAAGATTTAATTGAAAGTTAAATAGGCATATGCAATTTATTAGAATTACAGTTTCTTGGTAAAATGGTCATTTTATTGAAAAATAATTATTAAACCTAGTTTGGCTTACTTATTTTAAAATATTTTGAAAATAGATAATTTAAATTGATCATTGCTTTAAACAGTGCCTTAATCAGACTTAAATTAACCATTTTATGAACATTTGAAGTTTTTAGAAAAAATAAAGTATAGGAAATATAATTCCTATTAGAGGATACATAAACACCTACGAGATGACTTAAAATAGGAAATTTTTTTATTTTTCTTTTTGTAAATAAATTTATTCTTATTTTCTTTCTATAAATAAAATTAATTCTCTTCACTTGTAAATTATAATTCATTAAAACTAAAAAGGGTATTTTAAAAATAAATTTAAATTCAGAAGGTTAAAGTGGTACTTGTTTATGGTTTAATAGGTTAACTCTTGGACTCAAATCTTTGATTTTTCAAATATTTTTTTTTAGAAAAATGATATTTTTAATAGACCAATAGTTAGGTTAAGATCAATCTGCCCAATTGATCTTAACCTAACTCTTTCCTAACCCTAACTAGTGGCGACTCTAAAATTTTCAATTTTTTAAGAAAAACTAAAATTCCCTTAATTTTTAGTCCATGGTTAATATTAAATGAGTAAGGATTAATATTAATTAGATTTAGAAAAATAAAGAGTTGAAAATTCAAGCTTAACATAAAGTACGTCAAAATATAAATGATGAAGCTTATATCATTGATCTTCCTAAAAACATGGGCATTCCTAGAACTTTTGATGTTGCATATTTGTCTTTGTTCCAATATTCTAATATTCCTTTATATCTAAACTTGAGGTCGAGTTATTCCCAAATAGAGGTAATTGATGCGAACGAGTTAAAATTACAAGTTATGGACTATTTAGATTGTTAGAAGCGAAGGAGGAAGAAATAAGAGATTGGTCAAGTTTGTTAGAAGCTAGTCCAAGAGTAATTAGAAGCTTCATTAGTTAGAATTAGAGGAAGCTAGAACCTTTACCCTCTAATTCTCATTTTTTATCTTTTTTTTATAGTTAAATACTAATCAACTTTTAGAGGTCATAACTTTTCGTATGAGGAGAGTTATGGAACTATGATATTGCCCAAAAAAATAAAGAAAGAAAGAAAGAAAGAAAAAACTAATTTGATTTTACTATGGTGCCATTTCAAAAGTCAAATTTGCTTGTTTTAGCAAAATAACGAGTGATTACAGATATAACGTTATTTTAGGAAAGTTATATCTTTTATTTTTTATTTTTTTGTTTCCTAATTTATTGGGACTCATATTTCTTGCAATTTCTTTATTTATTATATAGTTATGCAACTATAAATACTTTGCAAAAGATGTATTGATAGTTTTTACAATAATACTTTTTAACATCACATATTTGTATTTATCATACTATATGCCATGTCAAGTAAGCATTGTGTGATCCTTTCTATGTTAGCATAAGGTAAGATTGTGGTAGTTAATCAGTATTTAGATAAAACATAATTGTCCATTACCATGTCCCTAATTTCCTATAATTAATCAATTGAAGAAAATTCTATGGCGCAATTACTTAAGTCAAAAGTGACTATATAGTATAATCACTTTTATTTACAACAAATTACCTCATGTTATAGTAAGTATGGCCCATTAATAGTAAAAGAAGTTGATACGCTTTAAAGAAGCATCGATGGTCTTTGTAAAAAATTATTGATAGTTTCATTGGTATTACTAATAAGCCTTACTGGTTATCATTCGAGGTAGTTTACTGTAACTCAAAAGTGACCGTACTATAAAATTGACCAATGCTATATTATAGATTTGTGCTTACTGGTGTTGAGATATCATTTTCTACTTAAACAAGTTTAATCAATAAAGAATACAATAATGAATAGTATACTTGCTTGTATTAATACATTGCAAAGATTCATGAATGTTGGGTTTTTGTATGTCAAAAAAGTTAAGTGTTAGAATTGGTTATAATTTTAAAAAATAATGAGAAAATTAGTTGAATTAATTAAAAGTTAGTATTAATAAACATATAGTATAAACAATTACTAGAGAGTGTAAATCATTCTTTCGTAGATAATTGTGAATTGAAGGATTTCTATTAATCTTTCTCTCTCTTTCTACTCTTACTCTTTTCGAAGTAATCCCTAGGGAAAAGAGTAGAAAAGTTAAATAAACACCATAGATTGACAATTATTCATGAACGAATGTGTTGCAATATATATATATATATATATATATATGCTAATAGTTAATTATACTATTGGCTTACTAAAACTAATTCTCAACTATTTAACTAATTCTTTATCTATTTTCTACAATATTAACAATTATAATACCTAAACTCTAAGACATAATATCTATCCTACCTTTTTAAAGAACCTTACCCTTAGGGTTTCAAATATCAAGGAAACAGAAAGGAAAAAAAAAAAATCACTAGCTACTTTTATGTAACAAGATCATAAACTCTTTAATTTTGTTAATCATGCACTAGCTGGAAATTTGATCATTTTCTTTTACTTTCAATAGAAGCTTAATATATCCTCGCATTTGGGTTTCATGAGGTGATAAGAATATATAACATCCATCTTCATTTGGATACTTTGTAAAAATCCCATTCAAAATAGAGAACTAATGCTTTTCCAATTGTTTAAAACAATTCATCGCAAGTGATATTTTAAATAAGATCATAAATTATTTTTCTTTAACAACAAATTAATTAAGATAATATCAAAAATTAAAAAGAGTCATTGCTTATAATTAAGACTTCTTGTTGGTCATAGGAGTCATTTTTCTCCATTTTAACTCTAATGTCATCCAAACTATTGTGTCATCATTAACTTTTACTATGGTTTTAGACATGTTTTCTCTTTGAATTTCTTTATTCTCCAATATTCAAATGCTCTTAAACATTTTTTGATGTTTATGTTGTTTGAACTCATCATCCTTAGTGAGATCATCATCGATAATAGAGATAATGAGTATATAAATTATCATCCTATTCTTTTTCCATGTTTTTTACTTCCTTAATAAAGCCCTTGAAAATTTACTTTCATTTGTTGAATGCCATTTCAAATTATTTTTTGTAAATCATTTTCAATTGCTTCTTATAAATGATAAGTGGAAGTTGTCATTTTAATTATTATAGTGATATCGATGAATGTAAATGGATAAGTTCATATCAATGGAATATTCTTGACTTTAGCTATCACTAGATCTTAATAGTGGGATACTTTTAACTAGAGCACTAAATTAATGCAGTCATAGCTTGGATTTACGGGTATCTTTATTTGAGATGGGGAGTTTGAAAAAAAAAAGAATAGAAGGAAATAGAAATATTTCTAAGGTCTTATCCTTGAATGAATGCTTTACATAATCTAATGGCTATTTCTACTATTGGTTTACTTATACTAATTTCTAACTAATTCAACTAATTTTCTAAAATTAAGTTAATTTCAATGCTTGTAGTTTTAGGACACAACATGAATGGAACTTATTGCAATTATCATAATGTAATTGCTTTATTGAAAAGTCAAGTCATGTGTTGACTTGATTCGTAGAAGTGAACAAATAGATGAGACTAAGCCCATTTAAAAACTATTTTTGTAGAAAATAGTCCCTGATAAACTATTTTAACAAATATCATTGTAAAATTATAGCTAGAAGTTATGATATTGCTTTGATGAAAATTAGAAAGTAATTTGCATGTAATTTTTAGATTTTTATCAAAGCATAGATGGTTTGAAAAATGTGAAGAAACCACAGTTTTTACTTGCAATTTAATTAATACTAAATCTAAAACCAAACTTGGTTCTCCTTAACGTGAAATACAATTTATAAATCACATTTTGGAGTGATAAAAAGTAAATCACACTTTATCCTTGCAATTTCTTTATAAATTCCACCAATATAGCTGAAGCAAAATTTTATTTCTAAGAAAAATTTTATTCTCATTAAATATTGTTATGCTTTCTCATACCCACAAACTTGATTAGTAGAATATGAGTCAATTGATTCTTCATATTATTATTCACATCCACTTTCATGGTTAATATATATTTTTTAATCTTAGCCTTTTAATTAATTATACTTACGTAAAAATGTTTAATCACCTCATATGTATAAACATACAATACGTACATACTCACCTAACTAAAATAACAAGGTTTTTTTCTCTCTCTCAAACTATGAGCTAAGTGCCTCTGATGATAGGCTTCAACATTGCATTGCCATGTCCAATTTTCTTCTAATTCAATAAATCTAATAATTTATTCACAATTTTTAGGAACAAATTCATCTTTAGGTAAAGTCTAACTTTAGAATTGCAAATTGTTTGGAGTAACTTACTTAAAATAACTTATTCTATATCTAAATTTAATTAATTATTTCCATAATAGCTTAATCAATGTTACCCAACCTTTAGCCATTTTAGGTTTAATCTCAATATACTTGCTTATTTGTGATCATTTAGGCCTCTATTAAGCAACAATGCCATAGTTACACATTGACTTATGCAACACTTAGCCTTATTTGTCAAGCCACTTGATACTATAGACAAGATCTTCATGATCTAAAATAACCTTAAGCTTAAGCATGTGATGACATCTTCCTTGTTTGATATTCTAAATTAGTTCATCCATGACTGTAGTAGCATGTGTTTGGTTCTTCTACTCGATTTAGTAAAAGAAGACTTAATTGAATCTTTCCATGGTTGTTCGCTTTACACTATGTTTAGGAAGAAAGAACAAATAAAAAGAAAAGAATTAAGAGGTAAAAAATGAAGGGAAATTTTTTATTTTTTTATTGCTTGGAAGTCAAAGGAAAGTGAAGGAAATAAATTCAATGGAAAGTTAATTTTTTTTTTTAAATTTGAAAATTATAATTGCTAAATAATTCTTCATAAGTAAAAGTTTTTACAAAAAATGGCATTTATGAAGGGTAGATTAGTAATTCCAATAACTTTCCCTCTTTTTCTTTCTAATTTGGAGATAACACTTTTTGTATAGCCTACAAATTTAAGTCCTCGTATTGCCACTAGATCTTTGCTGATGGAGCTTATTAAACCACCAAGATTGGATAGGCTGGATTAAGGTGATGTTAAGCCCCTTAAGCTAAATTTGCAAAACAAACAAGGGCAACCAATACATTTGGGAGTTGTTTAGTAGGGACATTTAGACGATCAAGTTAGTAATACTTGCAAGTAAGTATGTAATATGAAAGAGATGGTTTAAGGATTAGAGTGAAAGTATTGTTCTTTATGTAAGCTGTTGTTACTTTTGATACTAAGGACCTCTTACCTTAGTAAGGGGAAGATTGAATATTTATACATTGGATCCTTGAGCCCCTATCAACTCATAGTGCATAGGCTTTTGGAGCTTGGGATTAATAAGATTTCTTGATAGTAGTAAGAATGATTGCTTTGGGGTTTGTACCTATCTCTTCTCAATAGATATTTGATGTTGTTGTATAATTTAAGCCATAAGGGTTTTCCATAAGGCGAGCATTATAGGTTACATTGCATTTACTACAATGTGGATATCATATAATTAGATTATAGGGAATTGGATGAGAGAAATTGTATAATAGAAATTGTGATGTCTTAGGGTATTGTTATTACTTTTTAGGGCCATCTTGGGAGATTTAGCTTAGGAAGAATCGTTACATGTTTAAAGGAGGTTGGACTGTAGGCTCTGGGAATCAGCTTAGGTTAGGTAAGACCTTTCCTTGTTAAATCACTTAATCCTTCAATCCCTTGGATTCAACTCATGTTGATAGCTAGGTTGCTCAATTATGGGCCCTAAGGTGGTTGACTTGGGGCCTACTTTGATCATAGACCATATGAGTCAAGCTACTTAGCCCTAGGCTTGAGTAATTCACCCTAGGCCTACTTTAGGTAACAAGCTAATGGGTTGGGCTACTTAACCCTAGTGTTTACTATGGTTAGGCCATGTCCAAAAACTATCATCAACACTTACCTTCCCCACACTATCCCCCCTATACCCACCTACCCCCCTTTTTTTCCCTTAGCACCTTACAGGGCTATTGGCAATGTAGCAACAAGAAGAGTAAATGTAGACACCTAATTTTTTTTTCCCTTTCCTTCATTATCCCCTCTCCCTGTATTTTAAAATTTTTTTAAGAATAAGATAAATAGTTCTAACTTAGAAAAAAAAAGAAAAAAAAAATTTAGAAAAATACAGAAGTTATGAAAATTAGAAAAATGAACCAAAAAATAGAAAATTTAGAAAAGTTCAGAAAAATACAAAATCAAGAAAATACAAAAAAAAAAAAAGAAAAAATTTAGAGAAAATATAAAAAAATAAAATATTTAGAAAAAAAAAAAGATAGTGTAAAATGGAATAGGGAATTTCAAATTGGCTTTAGTATTTTAGTTAGATTTAAAATAAAAAAGGTGTGGGGGCAGGGGGAAGCAAGAAGGTGGGAAGGAGAAATGTGGTTGATGTTCGACTTAGGCTTAAATTTAATCTTTACCCAAGCTGACCTAGTTCATATATATAATTTAATTACATACTAGGACAAAGATTAGGCTAACGACTTGACGATACTATACTTGAACTTAGCATGGCATATGGGTTAAAGGTCTTGGGTTTAAATTTCCTAACAGGCACTTTATACCTTTTTCTTTTCTTTTCTTTTTTCACAATAGAGCACATGTGGTAAGGGGACATTAGGCCATGTGTTAACGCTTGACACGTGGCATGAAATGGTTTAGTTATGTGGTGCTACGTCAGCATCTGATTATCCCCCTCTTTTCCTTTCCTTTCTTTCATTTTTCCTTGCTTTCTCATGCACGAAAAACTTGACCCTAACACTTCAGCTCAATCTTTCTTACATTTTACACATGATTTTATCAATTTAATGACAGGATCGCACACTCTACATGGCCTAATTTGAATTGAACCAAAAATCCAGTCTTGATTCATCCATTAAGCAGGTCAAATTTGAGCTAGAAAATCAAAGAAAATCAACTCCATGATTGCAGGTTCATACTAATCCAAGCATGATTCAAGCTTTTCAAGGAAAATTGAAGCTTCCAACGGTTGTTTTTGGTAAAATTAAAACTCCTTAATTGTGTCTTGACTACTCATTTCACCTAAATCATTACGAATTTGCATTCAAGTTTGTTAAATACCCATTAGTTTGAAAAATGCGAATTAATCCATCTTTGGACTTGTTGATCAAAATCGAGTGTCAACAAGTCTAAATAGGACTTGGGCATTAGTTTTTGAGCATGAATTTGAGTTTTCGTCATCTCCATTACACATTCTTGACACCACCCATCCTTCTTTCTTTATCTATGCATCCCCCTCTCTTTCTCTCTAAAATTCCAGCTTCCCCAACCATTGTCAAGATAAATTGAAGCTTTTAGGATAATCCTTTGGCAACAAGCATTCAATCTTGCCCAACCATGCTCTCTACCATACCCTTTAGCCAACTTAGCCATCATAACCGCCAAACCCCAAGCTCTACCACATTCGATATGCCATGACTACTCATCCCTAGGCAAAAACACCACCACAATTGAGCTTATAGTAGTAAAAAACTTATTAGTTAAAACTCCTTTTACCCCAATCCCTCTTCGTCAAACACCACGACCACCACTACCATCGACCCAAATTTGAACCACCTTCAAATGGCCACGAAAAGCCATCGCACCACCACCAAACATACTAATACCAATGAGATTCACATAATTCTAGCCTTTCCTACCAAAAAAAAAAAAAAAAGGCCCAAAACACTTAAGAGATGTCATCCACTGTTGAAGAACCGCCCCCAATCCTCACGTACAGTATGCGTGTTCGAGTTGGCCAAGTTTGACTTGTATCCTCTCTAACCCGAGTAAAAAACACACCCCTTTGGTCCTAACTCATGCATTAATGTACTTGGTTTGGTTCTTTCCTTTTTTTATTTTCTTTTCTTTTGTATGGTGTTTTCTTATATTTTATTGTATTTTTTTATTTATTTAGTGTAAATTCTAATGTAATTGTAACAAAAAAAAGTGAAAGAAGAAAAGAAAAAGAAAATAACCAAAAAAAGAAAGGAAGGAGAAGAAAAAAAAAAAAGAGAAAGAACAAAATGTGAAAGTTTAATTTTCCTTTTTTTTAATTTCTTGGTTAATACATAAATAAAGATAAAATAGAGTAAAATAAAATAAAGAAAATAATAAAAAAAATGAAAAATTATTTTATCACTTAGAAAAATCAATTTTCCAAACAAATGAAAAAAAATATCAATCCTTTTCAAAATTAGGGTACTTTTATAATTTAAAAAAAAAAAACCTTGATTTAGAACCATTTTAGAAGCTTTCAAAATAAAATGGATTAACTAAGAGACATAAACTTGACCATCTTTCGATATTGAAATAAACCAACAAATTAAAGTTTTTGGAAATGAACTCTAGAAGTTTGATCATTAATAACGGGTACATAGGCATTCGTAGCAATTGTTGAATAACTTAAAATATGGAAAATTTTCTTTTTCCACTTTTTGTAAATAATTGTTTGATTTATCCTTTTGTAGAATTAACTTAGTTGCATGTGAATAGATTTTATTCTTAAAGGTATTATTGAAAGATAAATTTAAACACAAAAAGTTAAAAAAAAAAATGGCACTCATTAAGAGTTTAACAAAGTTAGCCTTCGGACTCAAAAATCTCTAATTTTCAAAAACCTTTTTTAAAAATTAGTTTTTTACACAACCTAATGTCTAGATTAAAACTAATCTACCAAATTAGTTTTAATATAAACCTTTTCCAGGCTCGGGTCGAGTGATGACTCAAAGTATATTTTAAAAGACAAGTTTTTCTTAACTCTTAGTCGATGGTTAATATTAAACGGGTTAGAGTTTAATACTGATCAGGCTAAGAAAAATAAAATAAAAACTACGAAAAAATCAAGCTCTACAGCTTGGCAACTCTACTGGAGACGTTAAGAGGGCTAGCCAATTAAAAACTTTTTAAAATTAAATTTGCCTTTCAAAATACCCATGTTATTTATTTATTTCATGTAATGTAGTTGTTTTAAATTGCTATTTCACTTTGCATGTAACATATTAGGGGAATATTTGCATCAAGGATGCAAGGCAGATATGGTTAGACTCAAGTTGTCTTAGGACCTTAAGAGGGGAGCCATTGTGTAAGTTTCGAATATTATGGAGTAACTACCGCTTGTGGCTAATTAGGCTACCTCACTTAAACTTTGATGTGACTAAGGAACCATTTTTTCAAAAACGTATGAGGTCACAAAGTTTAAGGACCTTTAGAACCTACCTAAATTACATATACTTAAGCCTTGAGTTAGTACACTACTCTTAGAAGTTGCAACCCCCTAATGTGATCAACTTTTGCACCTATTCTTTTATAAACATTGAATCAAACAGTAGGATTGCAACTTAAGAAATAATGTATTAACCCAAATATTTCTAGCATTTACATGCTTCCACGTACATTCTTTTGTTTCGTTAATAATTGATTCTTGTACATAAAATGCCCCACCCTCTAGATAGTGGTATGTGACTAAGTGAACAATCAAAGAACTAATAGATTATTAGATCTCCTTAGGATTTGCGAGTAGCTGTTAGAAGCTGAAATTACCCATTTGAAAGAGAAGTTTGAAAGCTCTAAAGCTCACAATCGAATCTTAAAAGTCCTTCTTAGATAGGTCATTAAGGAAACCCGTGAAATGTTGGAAGACCTTAGAGCTCATCTGGGAAACTTAATTTAGGTTTTTTCCAATTTGTCAAGTTTCATCAAATAAAAATTGAGAATAAATGTTAGGCCCTCTTCCTTTGTTTTCTGTACTTTGATTTTTCAAAATAATAAAAGTTCTCTTCAGTTTATCATTGTTCATTCTTTAGGATTCCCTTTTTGTAAATAGTCCTTCAATAAACATTCATGTAACCATTGTTTCCTTTCATTCAAGGAGATAAATTCCATAGATTTGTAAATAAAACCCCTGAATCTCCATTTGTATTTAGATTTCTTAATTTCTATAAAATAAAGCCCTATCCTTCTCTCTTACAATATATATATATATATAAGTGAAAAAAAAAAAGAAATTTGCTAACGGCTACAAATTCTCATGAGCTAACCTGAATAAAACCCCTTAACTTGTTAAGGCAGCCAAGCTAAATACAAGCACATCAACCTATTAAAGCATTAACCCAAAACAAAACCACTTGGCCTTTAAGGCAGCCAAGCTAAACACAAGCCCTTCAACCCATTAAAACACATAACCCAAACAAAAGCTACTTAGCCCATCAAGGTAACTAAACCAAACACAAACCCTAGCCCATCAAAGTAGCCAACCAAGCCTCAGTCTATTGAGAAAACTGAACCCAACCCTAAATTAAGTCAAAACACAAAGTCAAATACAACCCAAATCTAGAATTTAGATAGAACGAAAAATATCAAATTGAAGCATATTTTGAGAAAATTGAGGGGCAAAATCAATCTCCATCCTGAGGCAAATATATATATATATATATATATATATATATTCTTCCTCCTTAAGGAATTGGTAACTAACTTTCAAAAAACTTTTAGAATAAGAGGCAAACTTCATCCTACACACTAACCCTTAAACACTTTGAGAGTTGAGTGACATCATAGGGATAATACTTTGGACTTATTCCTTAAAGGAGGTCCATTTTGAATTTGATATGCAGATTAAAATGAAGTTAAGCATTTATTTTAAAATCCCAAAACACAATTATCTTTTGTTAACCTTGTTGGATCAACCTGTAGTATTTTTAAATTTAAACCTTATTAAGAACCATCCTATATTAGGGCAATTTGGAGGTTAGGGCCATTAATTAGGAGAAAAGGATAAAAACTAGTTTGTGCTTGTTTTGATGGTATTAATTCAAGAATAATTTTTATTTCTGATAATTTATTTTCTTTGAAATGAAGAAGAGCTTACAAGAACCCTATACACACAGTCTAAACACTTTAGAGAGATAATTATTTTTGGGTCTGAAGAAAAAGGGGGTAAAAAACAATGAGAAAATGGGGCAACAAAAAATAAAAGAAGAAGAAGAAAGAAAAGAGGTCAGAAAATTAGGCCTAAGTGTAAGACAAAAGCCCTAAAAGATATATCACATCTTAGAAAGGGCAACAAAACTTAATCAAAAGGCCCGAAATCAAAGCCTAAATATTCCTAAAAATGTAAGGCCTTGAATCATATCCTAAGCCTAAAAACACAAAACTTTTATATCCACTTTGAATCATACTTTAAAATCGCAAATGGAAAACTTTCTTACCTATGCTGAATCATACGAGGCCTCCTTACCTATAAGAGCTCCTACATTCAATAAAAGCTCTTATGATCTTAAAAGATGATTTATCTTTAATAAAAATTATTTTTGAAACTGGAGCAAGCATGCTTTTAGTTTTTGCCTAAAGGTTCTTGACTTGTACACCTATGTTGAATAAATAAATAAATATTTCAAAATAGGCCTTCTCATCAGTCCTCTTGAAATCGGGACCAACACCTCCATCGGCCTAAATCTGAACCACCTTCAAATGGCTACAAAAAGCTACCGCATCACCACTAAACACACTAATGCCAATGAGATTCACATAAATCTAGCATTTCCTACAAAAAAAAAAAATTGCCTAAAACACCTGGGAGACATCATTCACTGTTGAAGAACCACCCCCAGTCCTCACATGTAGTGCACATGTTTAGGTTAGACTTCCTCTCCAACTCGAGTTTTAACTACGCCCCTTTAGTCCTAATTTGCGCATTGATGTACTTGGTTTGGTTCTTCTTCTTTTTTTTTCTATTGTATGGTGTTTTCTTGTATTTTTTAATTTATTCAGTGTAAATTCTAATGTAATTGTAATTGTAACTAAAAAAATTAATTTGAAAAAAGAAAAGATAAAGAAAAAAAACAAAAATAAAGAAAGAAAGGAAAAAAAAGAGAAAAAAAATGGGAAAGTTTAGTTTGCTCTTTTTTTTCTTGGTTAATACATACATAAAGATAACAGAGAGTAAAATAAAATGAAATACATAAACTAATAAAAAATTAAAAAAAAATTTATCACTTAGAAAAATAAAATTTCCAAATAAATGAAAAAAAAAATCAACTCTTTTCAAAATTAGGATACTTTTAAAACTTCCCCCCCCCCCCCCCCAAAAAAAAAAAAAAAAAAGAAAAAACCTCTGATTTAGAACCCTTTTAGAAAGTTTTAAAATAAAATGAATTGACTAAGAGGCATGAACTCGACTATTTTTCAAGATTAAAATAAACCTAAAAATTAAAGTTATTAGAAATGAACTACAGAAGCTTAATATCGAATAGCAGATATGTAAACACTTGTAGTAATTATGGAATAACTTAAAATATGGAAAATATTCCTTTTTCACCTTTTGTAAATAATTGTTCGATTTATCCTTTTGTAGAATTAACTTAATTGCATGTGAATAGATTTTATTCTTAAGGGTATTATTGAAAGATAAATTTAAACTTAAAAAGTTAAAAAAAGAAAAAGATACCCCTTAAGGGTTTAAAAAAGTTAGCCATTGAACTCAAAAATCTCTAATTTTCAAAAACCTTTTTTAAAAATCGATTTTTTACGTAACCTAATATCTAGATTAAAACTAATCCATCTAATTGGTTTTAATTTAAACCTTTTCCCAAGCTTCATCAAATAGTGACTCTAAGCATTTTCCAAAAGACATTTTAAAAAACAAGTTTTTGTTAACTCTTAGTCGAAGGTTAGTATTAAATAGGTTAGGATTTAATATTAATTAGGTTAAGAAAAATAAAATAAAAATTGGGAAGAAATCAAGCTCGAAAGTAAAGACTTGGTCATGTGTTGAAGGTTGGGTACTTCAGTCGTTGTGTAGCTGGAGAGTAGGCTTTTATAGAAGCTATCCATGCTTTGTGTATTTAGTTGGATGGAGTTATTGGACACGTATAGATCGCCATGGAGCTACTTGGTCAAAGGGAGTAAAACTAATGGTAGTTGTCCTTATTTGCATTTGTTGATGTAGTAGTGATATTTTCATTTTGTTGTGATTTTTTCCTTGATGTGTTGTGATCGAATGTCCTCTCGTTGATGTGACTTATTCAGTGGTAGGTGGCTTTTACACTTTTTCAAGATGTTGTCACTTTGTTGTGATGAATTGAGTACATGTGTATTGTCTTATCATAGGCATTACATCTCTTGTAGTGATGTCCTTATTTATGAAGCGATGGCATAGTTGAGGTTTCAATGCCCTATTAGCTATTGGGCAGTAATAGGGGATTCATGTAGCATTTATTCTAGTTGCTTTTTGAGTTGCATAAGTTTTGCATTCACTTCAATTTTCCTTTTCAAAAGTATTATTCATGAAATGCAAAAGTTTTAATGGAAGTATTCTTTTCCTTGTGGGTTAAGGGGGATTGATGCACTCTTAGGGAACAGATTCATCCTTCCTTGATCTCCATCTAATGTATTGGGTCAATTGGGGTGCTAGTCTTGCATTTCACTTCTAAGGTAATGTACCCTCTCTTTTGTCAAGGTTCTAGGTTCACATTTTATGTAAATGACTTGACTAGTTATTTGGTAAGGGGGGATTAGTTGGTGTTTTCTAACTAAGACAACATGTCATGTCGGACTAAGGGGATTTTTTCCTAAGATAGAAGTTGGTTTTTGTGTTGTATAAGTGTTTCCTTAGAATTTAGCCCAACTTCTCCTAATTAGTGTAAAAAATGTTGTCCCTAGATCTTTGCTGGTAGAGTTTGTTGGACCTTTAAGATTAAATGGGATGCATGAAGTGATTTTAGGTCCCTTTGGTCGAACGATGTGTAAGTTGTCTACACTTGTAAGTATATAACCTAAAAGAGGAAGTTTGAGGATTAGAGTGAGAGTATTACACTCTATATGTGTTGTTGTTGCTTTTGGTATTAAGTACCTTTATGAGGGGAAGATTGAGAGTTTATATGTTGGATCTTTAAGCCCCCATCAACTCACTTAGGTTTTTGGGAGCTCGAAATCGGTAAGATTTCCTAACTGCATTAAGAAATGATTACTTTAAGCCTCGTACTTGTCTTTTTTTCATTAAACGCTTGATGGTGTTGTACAATTCAAGCCATATGGGTTTTCTAGAAGGCAAGCCATTGGATGTTACATCACATCTAATGCAATGTGGATGCATTATGGTTAAACTTAAAGGAATCAGATGAGAGCCTTCAAGATGTCTTATTAGTATTGTTGTTACTCTTTGGGGCTATCTTGGGAGAGTTAACTTAGGAAAATCATCAAGTTTTCAAAGGAGGGTTAGATGTAGGCCACGAGAGTTAGCTTAAGTTGGGTAGGACCTGTCCTTCCTAAACCGCTTGATCCTTCACTCCCGCAAGTTTAACTTACGTTAATAGCCAATTGCTTGGTTTAAAAGGCCCAAGGTGGTTGACTTAACCCTACTCTAACCATGGAATTTGTGAGTTGGGCTACTCAACCCAGAGCCTTAGGTAGTTGACCTAGCCTACTTTGGGTCAGAAGCTCGTAGATTAGGTTACTTGGCCTTAAGCCTAAGGTGGTTGGTTTATGTCGGAAAACTAGCATCAATACCTCCCACATTTCATTCTTTTCTAATTTTCTTTCCTTCCAAATAATGGAAAACTAAAATTTTCAATCTTCTTCCATTTTTTCCTTTCCCTTTCCACTTCCTAAAAATAGTGTTAGAGTCCCTTATGCTTAACTAAGCAACCAAGGATATGCAATCTAGAAAGGAGCGATGAACAAAAGAGGTTCCATTTATGCATTTAATTAAAGCACTGTATGATGATTTGTGCACAACATGCACAATGATTTACTTAAAACCGAAGCTTTATCATCATACAATTTTAAAATAAAAGGATGCCCATGAAGCTTTTATGTGCTATTCTTTGAATTTTGTTCAAGTCCAATTGCATGTTAGTATGTGTCTCTTTTGTAAACTCAATTACTTAGTTAATGAATGTAACTCAATATTAATACATTTAGTTATGTTATGCATGTGCCTTCTTTAGGATTCACTTAATCATTGATCTTTATAGGATTGACATAATATCAGTAAACTTTCACAAATGACTAACTACCTTACAAAAAATCATACACCAATCTCATGAAACATTAATTATGAATTAGTACTAGAAAAAAAATGCACTTAATGCATAGTAAATATGCTTTTAATGATTAATATTTTATTAAAACTTTGCTTATTTTCTTAGCATTACATGAACACATTGGCATCATGTTCCCTCTAATGCATTTTTTACTATGAATCATCTTAAATTAAATGTCATTTAGAATTGTCGACACTAACTATCTTGTCATCAACTTCAATACTCTCTAATTGTCAAAAGAACTTTGTTATTTTAAGAGTGAAAAGCATAATAAAAACATAAATATACGTATTCTTAATTAAAATGCTTTTACCAAATTATAAGATCTCACAAATAAGACCATAACACAATATGTGCAATATAACATTTTGAATCCAAATCTCATGTAGGCTCAAAACACAAACTACTCAACATTTCTCAAGTTTACACCTTTTTTCTTTTTGTCATCTTCTTTAAGTTTATGTATTTTATTGCTTAAGAATGGGTGCTAAGATAAAATTACTGCACTAACTGTTTTATGATTTTCTTTTATATTGTTTAAAGTGTCCACTTGTTAGTGAATATTGAAAAAATAGTTTATTCATTATGTTTGTTATCAATTCAGCCAAAACTTTTTTTGGGAGATTTTTTTAAAAGAAAATAAAAAGAAAAATTGTACTTATCCTACCTCTCTCCAACCTTGTGACATATCATAGAATTATTTTTGTTATAGTGAGGGAATTTTTAAATTGTTTTTGAAAAGCTTGTAAACTCAAAATGAATAAATAAACTAGAAGTTAATGACTCAAAAATAAAAGTGTTGTTGGTAGGATTTGTTCAATAGAATAAAGTGACTAGGATTTGCGCAAGTGTATGGTGAGCTTAGAAAATAGAATATGGTAAAGGGCATCAAGGTGTTATTCGACGTTACCACTCTAATACTTAAGTCAGTGTTTTGTGTGAGAAGAGAGTAAGCAAGAGTGCTAAAAGCTCACAAAGAGAGGATAAGTATGCAAAAAGTCAAGGTATCCTACCATGAAAGTGCTTGGGACTATTAATAAAGGAGTGCTATTGAGAATCAAGGGAGCACGTTTGGCATGTTGACAAGTCTGTAAGACTTAGGTAGTCGTAGTGTAGAGTCCGACGTGTTTCGAATTTATAGGGTCATGGAATTTGATTGAGTCTTTTAGCCTTATCCACTTGTCCAATAACTATTATGACCATGGTGGGGTTGGGCAAGTCATTTGGAGGAGTTGGCCTATCTAAAGATCCTTTAGAGAGGTCAGCTAGTAGAATAACTAGGTCAGTTGTTAGTGGATCAGGCCAACTATGGGCCTAATTAGGTCAACCATGGTTCAATCAGGTTAACATGGGCCTAAGGGACCTATGTCCAACATACTCTATCAACACTTATCCTTCTCCTGCTCCTGTAGTCTCATTGTAGATAGGGTGGCAAGGAGAGTTACTAGATGGATGGATTCCTTAGGAATGTAGCTAAACTAGCTCTGCAATGACCTAAGGTACTGGATGATCGATTTGGTATCTTGAGGAGTTGTGCTGGCATCCATAGAATAAAGGGTCGATATGTTAGGACTGGGGGTTAGGTGCCGAGCTTAGGAGAAAAAGGATTGACTACCTTAAGTAAGGGGGTATACTGAGCCAAGGAGACAATTTGGGAGGATGCCATACAGCCGCATATGTCAAAGTTAAAGTCATGCCACTGAAGCCACACTAATTCAACCTTTTTATGCTGGGCATAGTGACTTTTCAAGCCGTTTTGTTAAAGAGATGTTGTAGTGAATGAAGGAGTCGAGGGTTCCTTGGTAAAGCTTGTAGAAGAAGCTATACCTTTTGAATACCATATTTGGTGTGCATTTCCAAAGGGCATTTGATGTGACGTGATAACTATCAAGCTTATGCAGTCATACGTGTAGCTTATGTGGTTTTGCCTACTTAATAACTGCATCTCTTAGGATCCCATTAACCGTCAATGCTTTTTCTAATGCTTCAAGTCTATAAATACTCATTGGGTCTGTAGATTTCTTACTTTACGTGCTTTTCACTTTAAGTTCCTACTATAGATTCTCTCTCTTCTCCAACTTTCTTCAATCATTTTTTTGACCTTCTTTACTTTCTTCTTTTACAAAAAATAATAGCAAATTCTAGTGCAAACTTTGGTTAATTGAATTCATCAAAATAGAAACTAACCTCTTTCGATTCTAAGGTAATCAAAGATGTTACTCTCCCTACGATGGCGACTGGAGAAGTGTCATTAGTGTAGACATAATGGAGAAGGAGTCTTTGGAAGTGGTTATAGAGATAGACAAGGAAAAGCTTATCGATACCATTCTATGTGATGTGTACCCTTGTAATAAGATTGAAGAGATTGTTGATTTGTTCTAGAGGTGAAGAAGCTTTTCGAGGTCGGATGGTCTTGTGAGTAACCATACACCATCTAACACAAATTACTATTTAAGTAACATTACAAAAGAGAATTGGCTTGGCATGGTGTTGTAGGTGCCAAGGCTAGATGAAAGGGTAACCTTACTATTAAGGGAAGGGGAAGGAAGAGGGTTGCTTTACAGTTTACAAGACATGCTTTGAGTTTAGGATGTGCCTCACTTTTACCAAATTCTAGAGAACGCTTTTTGATTATTATAGGTGTTACCCTACTTAGATTCCTTCTAATGGGTAGAAGATCCTAAGGGCATTCCAAATCCTCTGTGAATATTTGGTGATGCAAGCTACCCCACAATTATTTGATTCTTATTATTTATGGAAGGGGTTAGGAGGATGGGTGTACATCCAAAATTTCCCTCAAAAGAAGTTGTTTTGTAGCTTGGACTCGTTTGTGAAGCATTGGAAGGATGAGTTCTTTGTAACAAAGTTGCTCAAAGAGGTTAATTTTTGGACTCGCTGGAGGTCATTGTTCCAAACCGATAACTTAAAGAAGCTTGGTTTAAGTGACTTTAAGGTTGCACTAGAGATTGATATCATCATGGCTCTAAGGCACAATAATCTAATAAATGCTAAGGAGACAGTAGGGAAGTACCCCTTTAAGTCGATCTTCTAACTTTTCTTATAGAGAAGGCCATAATGAAGAACTAATTAGGAGGTATGGGTTTGACCTCCGATGTAAATTGACTCCTCCATCATGTTAGCGTGGGCTCATAAGAAGCTGCTCTTTTTCTGTCATCATTTGAGGAATGAGGATTACTCCTTACCCGTATTGGTCAAGTTCGGGTTCGTAAAATTTTTTAATTACTTATGTATACGTTAACCTTACTCATTTTCTTTTGTAGGTGAGAAGTTGGTAAGGTTTAAGGGCTACCTCGACTTGGTAGGTTGGACCTCCTTAGGTGACGGGAGGTTAGAATGAAGCCTGAAAGGAAGGCTACTGAGTTGAAAGCTAAAGACTGTAAGCTAAAGTTAGGTACAAAAGAGACAAGTTGAAGGGAGCCATTAGTTTTGTAGGGAATACCACTTAATACAACTATTACAAAGATGGTTGTGATCGAACCCAAGACTATAGTAGCTTTATTGTCTAAGCCCTTCGCCGCTATAAAGGAATAAGAGCTTACTACTATCGAATAGTAATTGGTGGCTTAAGGGTATAGGGAAGAGGCTTGAAGCTGGCATAAAGGAAGAGATGGTGGGCTAGAAGAGGAAAGCCCTAAAAGTGGCTAAGGCAAGCGCATAGCCTTAGAAAAAGGCTAAGGTCATCAAAAAGCCACTTGGCCAAGTTAGCACAAATCAATTTCCCCTTGTTCATCCATACATACTTTTAAGTAGATGGAGGCAGGTAACCTAGATGAGCTGAATGAATGTAGGAGGATTGGGGTAGCCTTAGAGGCATTTAAGAACATCTTCTATGAGTCTTGAGATACCCAGCTCTCCCTTCATCTACAATAGGGGATTCAAGTGAGCAATGTGATGTTGTGCCATCAGGAGCTCAGCTATTAAGCCATGATGGGGTCTTACTTTTTGACTGATTAAGCCATCTTAGAGAAGGAAATGGAGACCAATTATGACTTAATCTCTAAGATGGGAGGCCATTTTACTACCTTCGCTCGCTAAGTAAGTCATGATTTCCTTGAGTTGTTTTTCTTTAAGATGTATTTTGAGTCTTTTGTCATCTAACTATTTGTTGTTTGACTTTATACGGTACAATGGTCTGGTGTTACATTGGCTTGAGCATTATTACTATGTGTACAAAGAGGTAAAGCTCCTTCGAGATGAGCTGATTATCAAGAAGAAGGAATATAGGGAGCTAAACTCCTCTTTTAAGCATTACCATAAAAAAACTTCTTAAGGCTAACCATTGTCTTCATTGTACTTCTTTGTAGAGATCAACACTGGAGGCTAAGCTAGAGAAGGAGAGGCTGGAGCATAAGGAGGTTAAGAAGGGGGCTGCTAAGGAGATTACTAGCATGAAGTAGCAATTGGAGGAAGAGTAGAAATCCAAAGCTATGCTTGCCATTTAGAGGATAAGCAAAAAGCCCAAATCAAGCTCAGCTAATGCAGCCAGGAGCTTAGTGCATCAGTCTCTAAGATGCAAGCTGAGTTAATAAGGATGAGTAATGTTCTTCTGCTACTAAGCTCTCCCTAATTTTGGCCAGCCAAAAGGGAAAGTTGAAGAGGAAGGTGAGGGATCTTCAATGTGAGGCTGGTGAAATGAAGGAGCTAACCATTAACCTTGTGAAGGGTGACATCATTCATTCCTTGGCCAAGCAGAAAATCATTGGCAATTTCTTAACAACGGAGTGGTGGAAGGATGAATGTGAAGATATCATGGTGGAGTTAGGCTAGGGAATTTGGGACATGATGCTTCAGTAGCACCCTTACCTAGACTTGAGTTTCTTAGATTTCCTTAATGCTCCAATCATAAGGAGGAAAGGGAAACTAAGGCCAAGAAGGAGGCAATAACTCCTACTACCGAGTTTATCCAAGAAGATACCCTTACATCCTCTTCAGCCTTAACAGCTCCATAGAGTTTCATTCCTAGAGATACTTAAGGAGCAAATCAAGGTCGGGATGATTGTCTTGCTAGCCAAGATTAAAGTAAGGAGACTCCTCCTCCCCCTACTTGGGCTTAGCTTCCTCCAGCTTGAGTTTCTACAAATCAATCCTCTGGGCAAATTGAAGCATTAGATTTTTTAGAGTTACCAAAGCTGGTAGATCCAAAGTAGTGAGGCAGAGTTTCTTTTCCTTTTTCTTCTATTGTTCTTGTTTCTTTTTTTTTTCTCCTGAATAGTTATAAAGATATCCTTGTACTCATCTAGGTTGCTATACCAACTATTTTCTTTGTAAGTGCTTCTAAATATGCAATGAAGAGCTGGACTTTGTAGCTACTTTGATTTGTGTATTGTTTTTCCTTTCAAGTTTTTTATTACTTACTATACTTAATTGAAGAGTTGGTGTTACTCTTCAGTAAGATCGTTTAACTGTTAGTAGCTAAGGTCATTTCGCTTAGAAAAGAGCTGGGGTTGCTCTTCCATATGGATCGTTCAATTGTTAGTAGCTTAGCTCATTTTGCTTAAGGAAGAGATAGGGTTACTCTTCCATAGGGACCGTTCAATTGTTAATAGCTTAGATTGTTTTGCTTAAGCAAGAGTTGGGGCTACTCTTCCATGGGGATTGATTAGTTATTAGTAGCTTAGGTCATTTTGGGGGTCAAGCTGGTGGTGTTCCATCAAGCACCATGGGAGTTCTTTGGTTGTGTAAGGAACATTTCCTACAATTGAGGTTTCTTGGTAGGGGTCAAGTTATTGGTATCTCAACTTCACCATGCTTGAAGAGGTGTAGAAGTCAAGAGTCCCTTCAAGGATTTAGACATCTATAGGTCCATTCACCTAATGTGGGCTGTGATAGGTTATGTAAAGATAAAGGTAAACACACAATAACTTAGGGAGTGAAGTTTCATTAATGAATCTGAAAAGTACAATTATATTGACATCAATTTAATCAAAATACAGGCATAAACTGTTGGTATTTAATGTGTGTAGGATGAGCCCTCCATCTAATCTCTTTAGCTTATCATACCATTCCCTAAGCTTTCTTTGATTCTAATTGGATCTTTCTAGTTAGGGGGCTAGTTTCTCTTGTCCTTCTCGTAAGTTGGTTGCTTGAAGTCTTTTGCAGACCAAGTCTTCTACTTTAAATTTTTTATGTTAGATAATCTTGTCATAGTATTTAGCTATCCTAGGGTGATAAGCGGCCACTCGAGCTGTAGCAAGGTCTTAGATCTCTTCTATGGTATCCATACTGGATTGTAGAATGGATTCATTTGTGAGGTGTCACGCCCCGAAGCGGTAGAGTCATAATAGTCCCGCCGTGTAAACCATCCTAAGATAGAAGTTGGCCTTACAACCGCTATCTTAGACCTGATCTACACAAGGCGTCCACGACTAACCCGCTTTGAAGTAAACAGTTTGTAGTTTAAATAAATCATTTACCTAAGAAAGTGAGGAAATATATATATACACTATAATTCAATTATTGCAATTAAAGTTTACAATAATTCTCCGTAACATATTTCCTAGTTATAAATTATTCAGAAATGAAAAGTAATAAAATATGTATTGATTCTTCAATGTTTTCCTCACTCCCTAGGATCCAGCAGTTGCTAACTTCCGAGTAGTTGTTGCCGCTTCTTACCAGCACCTGCATGACGTCTATAGGGATGTGAGCAACCACAACTTAGTAAGTTAAGATGGAGGACTTAAAACTATACCATAAACACAACAAGGTTTTCAATCAACTTATTAGGTGTAATGCATGTGCAAGCAAATTCCATTGCATGACGTTGTCTGGCCCGTTATGAGATTAGAGAAATTGCGCCTACTCTGATTCGGGTTGAGGAGTTACCATTAATGCAATAGCTCATGACCAAACCTAGGCTTATGCAATGGAGAATACTGACTTCACCCTCGCCGCGACCTCCTCTCTTGTCACTTAGTTCGGTTAAGGATGAAGAAGGGACCAATTGCAATCCTGCGCTATACCTTTCGAAGGGGTCAGTATTTGGCCGGAGAGTCCTAAGTTCCCCTAACGGTTGCCATGCATGTCCGATTATGATTACTGGTCATATATTTGATTAAGTCCAGTTTAGGGTGATCAATCATTTCATACAAATCATACAATACATGCCAGAGCAACAAACAGAATCATAATATCACTCATAATCAAGCACATGCACACATCCAATTATCTAACAAGCACAACCAAGTATCATCTCAAACCTCCAAAATATAACATTGTATTAATCCCAACTTACCTCGACTCCTCGCTCACTCACTTGAGGTCCGATCTGCTCAAGCCATCGCCGATCATCCCTATAACACAAACGTGGTTTCAGTTTTTCATATGATTATTATAGGTTCATTTTATCCTATAACGCTTATTGTTATGTTTTGTTTAGGGTTTAATATGCCTAATTATCTAGGCCTTTAAGTCTTTTACAATTATTCTAGGTTTGGGGTTAGGTTCGGGTTCGGGTTCGGTTTTCGCATTGATTTCTAAATTAGGTTTTAGTTCAATTTCTAAGTAGTGTTTTATACTCCAATATTAGAAATTTGTTTCAACTCATAATGTGAAAATAATCATATTACTTCCCGATCTCCTAAATACCATCATTATCCCTAACCAGTATTTATTTTACCCGGTACACTTAAATTCGTATTAGTGTACCAAATTCATTCCTAATGTGAGAAATTTTTACATTTTTCATATAATTAAATAAATTTAAGTTTTGTATCAGATTTATTGTACATTTTTATTATTATCAAAATATCAATTTTTATTATAATATTTTCTATTTATTATATTCTAATAATTACATATTATGTATTATTACCTTTTATGTATATAATACACTTCTAATATTTCTATCACTCTAATTATCGTCTCTAAACACCAATTATCATTTCAAAATGTCTAAATTCATCCTAAATCATATTTTACTCCTAATTTCCAAAATTAACTTAAAATTTACTATTTTTCCCTATTACTCATTTACTACATAATTAACCTAATAATTACATCTAACACCCTAAATGCTACAAGTATCATACTCCATCAGATTTCAACATCTTAAAACATGTACTTATTCACTAAATTAGTAATTAACCATCTAATTACTTTATTAACTCTAAATTACCCATTTTATGCCTTATTTTAAGGCCTAAAAATTATCTAAAAATTTCAAAAATTAATTTTTGAAAACGGGCTTTATAGCATTATTCTATATCATCTAAGTGGTCTATACAAAAATTTTAGGCTCAAAACTACACTCCTAAGGTCATTTATTTCTAAACCAAAACATGCTCGGTTTTGTACAATTTCTTGAGGACCCTATATCACGAGAGATATTTTCATCAAAATAATATTTTTCCTAAAAACTACATACAAAAATATTTCAGAATAACAAGTTTCATAATTTTCTAAGAATATTTACTATTTTTAAAAATTACACAAAATCGGATTAGAAATCGAACTCACCAACTTAGGTGGCTCCGGCCACTGACGTGTTAGCCCACCTGGACGTTGCCACCACCGTGTGGTAGTGGTGGCCGTCCACTCCCAGCTGCCCGTCGGATCTAGGTTCTCCTTTGTGGCCCTAACTACATAATTTTCCTTTTCTTTTTTTTTTCTTTTGTTTTTCTCTCAATTTTCGACTCTCCCTAATTTTCAATGATTTCTAACTGTCCAAATGAGCTTCTGAATTTTTCTTGCTATTTATAGAGCTTTAGTGTAATTATTATGCATTAAATGGGACAAGATAATTGCCTTATCTCTTAATTTTTTACTTTTGTGTTGTCTTAATTTAATTGGTTAATTTTTATTTTGTGGATCCTGACCTACCATAACCTGATTTGGATCATTCTTGATTTTTCCTGATTTTTCCTTAATTAATTATGAATTTTCTTTAAGTATTTAGTATTATTTTAGCATATTTCGCTTATTTAAAGTAATTGCGCGTATTTATACCTACATGTAAATTCATATATAGTACAAATAAATATTCCTAAATATTATTTAGGTTATTTTATAATTTTTAGTATATATATAATTTATTTCTAGTGATTCGTTAAGTATCGGCATGCATTTTACGCATTTTCAATAAATAACGAGTTATATACTTAAAATTTAAAAATTTTGTAGTTTCCTATTTTATTACTTATTTTCTTAAATTCAAACTTACAGGATCAATTTACTAATATTTCTAGCTTTACTTTATAATTTAAGCTCGATCAGGTCTTTCAACTGATCGAAACCTCGGATTGCCAGTTTTGGGGCTTACATGAGGGCATTGAAAGATTGTATCTTAAAGTTAAGATGTTTAAGCTCTATGGGTAAGATAACTTTTGACCCAAAAGCAAGGGAGAAAGGGGTTTCATTTTTTAATGTGTAATGGGTAATCTTATATCCCTACAGAATGTTTGGGAGCTTGTCTAGCCATTTAGTTTGACCTTAATCAACCCTCTTCTTGATGGTGTTGAGGATGATCTTGTTGGTCGCCTTAACCTGGCCATTAGATTAGGGGTGTACAATTGAGGTGTAGTGAGGGATGGTGTAGTGCTTAGTGTAGAATTTCGTAAACTTAAGGTTGTTAAATTGCTACCCATGATCTATTATAAGGGCATGTAGAACCTTAAACCTAAAGAGGATGTTGTTACAGAAGGACTTTATGCTCCTCCCCATGATCTTGGCAGCAACCTTAGCCTCAACCTACATGATGAAGTAGTCAATAGCTTCTATGATGAACTGCCATCCTCCAAATGTAGTTAGGAAAGTGCCAAGGATGTTAATGCCCCATTAATTGAAGGGTCATGGGCTCCTTAAAGGCTAAAGGTTGAAGCTGGGGGCATGAGTGACTACAGTATGCTTTTAGTATTATGGACACTTTTGGGTGACTGCCTTCACATCTTACCTTATTTTCGACCAATAGTATCTTAGTTGGAAAGCCTAAATGTAAAGGGTCTGTGACTGGATGTAGTTACTGCATACATTAGTGTATAACCCTTCTTTAAGTCAGAGGCATTTAAGAGAAGGAGGTTGACCTATCTTTGATTTAAAATATTGTCAACTAAGGTATAGTTGGTTGTGTAGTATCTTAACTTCTCTCTTTTCTTATCAACCAGGAAGGTGCTTTGCTCTAAAAGTCTCTAATAGGATCCATCTAGCTTGATTCTACTAACATTGTGCTATGCTTAAGGACCTCAGCTTTATCCGAGCTGATACTCTTCTTTGGCAAGTATTCTATGAATATTTTTCTATCCTTCACCTCTAGTCTTTGTATCCTTCTAAAGGTGAGCTTAGACAGCCAACAACTACTAAGTTCTTAGTTTAGGAAATCTTAGTGATGTTCTACGAAGGGAACTCAATTTAGGAGAGTATTCATCTTCTTTAAGCACCTTACCATAGTGTCCTCCCTATCCTCGTATTCACTTCAAACTTACTTGGCTATACGCATAGAATCTAAGAAAATATCCAGGTGCTCGGTGTCAATCTCCTTAGCGAGCTTGAGACTAGTTATCGATGCCTCATATTCGGATTCCTTATTGCTTGTATTGAACTTGAACTAGAGAGCACAGTAAGCTATAGTCTTGTATGATCCGGTAAGCATTAACCCCACACTTTCTCCTTTAGAGGTGGATGAACCTCAATATGGAGAGTTCACACCAATTTATCATCTACAATCGGTGCCTCCTCCTCTTTGATATATTCTACAATAAAGTGGGCTAAACTTGTAGCTTATAGGCTACTCGTGGTTGGTATTGAATTTCTATGTGTTAAGCTCTAGGACATACTTGACCATCAAACCAAATGCATCAGGCTTTTATAAAACTGTACATAGTGGTTGGTTCACGAGTACAATGATTTGGTGTACCTAAAAATATGTTTGAAGCTATCATGCTGAGATAAAGCGCACTTCTCCACCTTGGAATACTTGACCTTAGTCCTTTTGAAGATGTGACTAACATAGCATATAGGCTTGAGTTCTTTTCCTTCTACCTTGACTAGAACAGACGAAAGTAACTTATTGCTAACAACTAAGTATAGGTAGAAGTCTTCTTCTAAGATGGGCTTTGATAGGATCAGCAGATGCTCTAAGAAGTCCCATAACTCTAGGAAGGCAGTATGACATTGGGGAGTCTACTCAAACCCTTTAAAGTTCTTTAAGATTTTAAAGAACTTTGCACAATGGTTTGTGGTTCAAGAGACAAATTCACTCAATGTGGTTACTATGCTAGTAAGCTTTTGGACCTCCTTAACTGTGGCAGGGGACTTCATTTCTCTTATGGTGCCGATCTTTTCAGGATTAGCTTCAATCCTGTACTGAGTAATCAGCCTAAGAATTTGCTAAAGGCGACCTTAGAGACACACTTTTGGGGCGTTAGCTTCATATCATATCTCTTCATTCTATCAAATGCCTCTTACAAATCCTTGATGTATTTGTCAAGTAGCATGCTTTTGATAATCATAGTATCCATATATACCTCCATGTTGCACTTAAGCTAAGGCTCAAACAACTTGGTCACCATCTATTGGTATGCTATCTTAGTGTTCTTAAGGTCGAAAGGCTTCATGGTATAGTAGTAGGTGTTGAAATTTGTGTGTGCACTGTGTCTTTCAGGTCCATCTTAATCTAGTTGTAACTTGAGAAGGCATCCATAAAACTCAGCAAAACATGACCCAACATGTAATCCACCAACTAGTCTATCCTTAGGAAGGGAAAGTAATCCTTTTATTGGGATTTATTAAGGTCAATGTAATTGACAAACATTTGCCACTTACCATTCTTCTTTTTTATTAGCACAACATAAGCTAGCTAAGTTATATACTTCTCTTCTTATATGAAGCTTACCTTCAATAGCTTTTGCACTTCGTCCTCTATTGCAGCTTGCTATTTTGGAGTAAAGTGCCTCTTCTTCTACTTAACAGGCTGGAACTTCTCATTGATTTTGAGGCTATTGGTTGCTATGTAAACCTTATGAAATTTTGATAACCTAAAAGCAAAATTAGATGAAGAAGTCCTTGGATAGTCCATAGAACCACTAAAACATGATAACAATAACTAAGTGAAGGAATTAAACCCCAAGTGTTCAACTAAAACCTTAATTGAAGTAAGTCTTAAAAACCTAACTAAATGAGCACGGACCCTAATACTTGAAAAACCCTAGAATGATATTAAAACCCTAAAATGATCATCTATCCCTAATTAAGTGATCAAATACCTTAATGTCATAAATAAATATTAATAGTTAGGTTAAATCAATTAATACAAGTGATCAGTAGTACTAAATGATTGAAACCCCAAATTTCGAGCTCGTACGCAAATCAAATTACTATAAACGAGCACTAAACCCTAAGTACATGTGTAGGGCATTTGACTTAGCTAAAGCATAGTGTCAAAGTCCAACAAAACCCTAAAAGCATCCCAATTGCACTTAATTAGCCTAATCATACCTAATCACCATCAGTTACCCTAATCCTTAACTGACCCCATTACATCTTGATTAGCTACAAGTTAAACATGATTAAGGACCATAAGACAAACTCTTAATCCCCTTTTAAAATATCTAGTTCCTTAAAGGGACAAGATCATACCCAATTTGGCAAAAAGCATAATAGTATATGGTCTCCATTTTATACCTTATCCTTGATTTCCCTAAAAATCAAAATTGGTCCACTCTCTTCCCCCATTCCTCACGACCGGCCACTCTCATTCCCTCCCTCATTTTTGTTTTCTCAAATCCTAGACACACTCATAAACACTCACAAACCCTCTTAACAATCTAAACACACAAACTTTCCTTCTTCTTCTTCCCCTTCGGCTATACAAGCACACACCACTGCCAGCCACTTTATCATCACCACCACTACTCCAAACCACCAAACACCAAGCCTCACTCAGCAAGCGTACTCCACCAGAACCCTTCAACACACACATACATACCTATACACACTCATAAGCTTATAGCACACAACTACTAAAGAAGCCATCGTTAACCTTGTTTCAGTAAGTACTTAAGCTAGTTTTCCCTTGGTTTTCTCATAAGATAATGTTAGAAACTAATATTTTCTTTGTTGAAACTCACTTTATAGCAACTTCTTAGAAGTTCTAAGTTGATACAAGAGGGGCCAACAAAGGTTAGTGCAAGAAAAACCACTTTTATTATGAGATATAACATTAATAAACTAAGTAGTGTAGAGTACTGTAAGTTTTGATAGAAAATCATCAAGTAGGATGATAAAACCCCTATTTCCCATGCATGCTGCCACTTGTATATTCACTCACAACACTTCCATATACTTTTATGAAGTTATTATGTTTCTAGATTAGTAGAAACATAGGCTACTTAAGTAAAAACACCATAAAAACTAAGTATTGCATGAAAACGAATGTTTTGACCCTAGAAACAACTCATGGCTACCACTTTCATGAACCCACCAGATCTGGAACTTCTTGTTTAGTAGCTTAATGACATGTTTAATTAGTGTTAAGTAAGGTTTATGACTTAATTAATCGAGTTAAGTAAGCTAAAGTATGGTTAAGGCCCTAAATTGCCTTAGTCAGTGATTATGGGCTTTAGAATGTGTTAATAGCCCCAAGAATCATTATTTCCAAAAAGATAAGTAAGCTTGAGCTTAAGGCTCTAAATAATGATTTAGACACATAAAACCTAAAAGAACCAACTTTAGAGCTTATGTAGCTAAGTGACCATATCTAAATCCTAGGTTAAAAGATTTAGGAAGAGTTATTTAAAAAGCTCATAAAACCTAAAAGCCCATCCAAGACACTCACTATAGGTCCTTTAGTGATTTAGAGCCTTAAACTTAGTAAAAAGGCCTATTTGGACCTATAAGAGTATCACCAAAGCCTACATTAAAATTTTAAGATTTTGGGTAGAAAAAAACCATTTAAAATACTTAAAAGAAGCCTAAAATTATTAAGTATAATGGCTAAAATAAAAAACCAAGCCTAAGACCCAAAATTAGGCCCAAACCTTAAAGTAACCTAACTTACCATTTAGGCACACGACCTTGTAGGGCCCAAAACGAAAACTTACTGACTAAGAAACTTAAAAACAACTTCATCAAGTAAAAGAATATTCAAAAATGATGACAATAATATAAGATCACCGAAAACAGAGTTAAAACGAAGAATATATGCCCTAATTATGAAAATGACTAACTCTAGGATAGTGAGCGGTAAGCTTAGTTAATTGATGCAAATAGAATATTCATAGACCTTAATTATCTTCTTTTAGAGATGGGGAGTTTGACTTGGACACGGTAGAGGATTATTAGGACTGTTGAGCATTATGGCTGAGTGAGTATACCGCTTCCTTACTTTGCTTATTTATGTTTGTAGTTAGCAAGATACTAAATTATATCTAATAACTGAAATTGTTGCATATTGGGGCAAATGGGAAATTGTATGTGTTTGATATGATTGACCTTAGTTGCAAAATATCGTAAGTTGATATGAATATTATATGCTTGCTACATTAGATTTTAGGAACTTAGAGTGTTTGTACATATATATATCTATATAGATATTAGTCACTCATGAATTAGACTAATACATACTTGACCCCTAATTAAAGCGAACATGTATCGCATCTTATAACATGATATTAAGGGTGTCAACATCACACAGTAGAACGGGGGATCATGTCTAGTGGATCCATATTGTAATTTGTATATTGAAAATTGTTATCGTATGACGTACTTCATGTGACATATTCCTATCTTGACCTTTGGGAACCACTTGACTCTAGAGAGTGTTTCCTTCTACTTAAGGTTATACTGTGTCTATTGCTAAAGGTGATATTGATAACAAGAGACTTTGAATTGGATGTGGATACCTAGATCTTGATTTTTGAAATATTTCTTAACTTGGGCAATGGTAGGCGTCAAAATCGTGCTATACATAGTTACTGGTAGATTGTATATACCGTTGCATTGCATATGTTTAATCGTACATTCATACGCTTGATTAATCACTTGTTTGATATTGCTTATTAATAGAGTAAGAAGGTTACTCACTAAGTAGTTGAACTTACCCTCCTATAGTTTATTGTAGCAGCATAACTTATGGTTGGAGTTAGGTTGCTTGATGCCCAAGGTCAATTGCATTAGTCAAGGGTATGGGATGTAAAGAAGTTAAGAGCTCAAGCATACCATTTATTTATATATATAGACTCTCTTTAATTTCTACTTTTTAAGTACCTTTTTTAGCTTATTGAGTAGCTTAGACTACTTATGGCGATTTATCTTGGTACTGTATGTCTAATTTAAGGAAAAACTTGATATTCCCTCATATCTATGTTATGATAGTAGTTAATTAGATAGCATAATTTTAATTTATATGTTCTGCTATTACTTATTGTTAGTTACTAGAAAAAGGTCATAGTTGTGAATGTCTTGTGTAATATGCCGAAGGCCCCAAATCAAGGATAGTGCTTAATTTTGGATCTTCACATATTGCACAGCAGTATTGCCATGACTCGACCCCTTTCTAGGTTATGATATGCTAAGTTGGTTAAGATATCATGCATATCTAATGGTGACTAAGTGAACCAATCTACAATGGACCAGAGTAGCCGAACAATGGCTTCCTTAAGCTCGGAAGGCATATTGATCCTAACCTTGGTGGTTTGGTCGAGCTTGGTGCCAATCTACACCTCCTTTGTTTTTTTCCTATGGTTTAGCTCTCTCAGCTTGTTCTTCTTGTAGTCCTGTCTCCAAAGCGAAGACACTATCATCTTAAGTTACCTTTACATAAAGCTCCTTTGAGAGCTTCTGATCAAATCAACAAATTTGCACCCCAGTTGGAGTAAGGAACTTAACCTTTAGTGGAGGAACGATATGATGACCTTAAAGCTAATGAGGCTTGGTCATCCTAAGATTAAGTTGTAAGGGGATAGGCAATTAACCACTACAAAGTCTACAGGTTACTTAACTACATTGTTATTGTTGTTGAGCTCCATGTCCAAGGTAATGATGCCTTGACCTCCTATTGAAGTTGATCAGGTCGTATTGATACGGCTTCATTTGCAAGGGTAACTTCTTTCGCATCTTATCATATATGTGCCTGAAAAGGATGTTGGTACAGCTACTAGTGTTCACTATAATTTTTAGGACCTCAAAATTTGAGATCCTTGCCTTTATTATTAGGGCATCCTAATGAGGAGTATCGAACCCTTTAAGGTCTTCGTATGAGAAAGAGATAGAGTATCCTACCTTTACCTCTTCTCTCTCACCACTATTACCTTGGACGGGGTGTTAGGTAAGTTGCTACAGCTTAGTTGGCTCCCTAGGTGAAGCCCTCTCAACTATGATGTTGATGACACTATTAAGGAATCGATTATTACGACGATCATTATTGTCTTCTTCTTAAGAATCTTCATTCTATCAACTCTAAGGTGCCCTCTCTTTACCATTATTAGGGTCCACCATGTATTCTTTGAAGAAGCCTTTCTAGATGGCATATTCTATGGTGTTCTTTAGTTATAAGTACTCATCGGTAGTGTTACTGTAATCCTTGTGGAGCTAATACTACTTGTATGAGTTCCTACGGTTGGGGTTTCCCCTCATCTTAAGGGATTTTTGGAGTAGACTTCTCCCATAGACCTCCATGTAGGCTAGCCAAGGGGTTGATTTAGAAGCATATGCTAGGTGTACATTCGTATGGGTAATGGGTACTTCTTGCCATTAGAGCTTCCCCCATCAAAGCGGCTTGGTTCTTTATCGTTGAGGCAGTCTTTAATAGATCCCTTATCCTTATATTTCTTTCTTCCTGACCTTTCTAGGTTAACTTCACACTTATTGTGAATATTGTCCTCCTGTTCCATATACTTTTAAGCCTTTTGCCAAAATTCAACTAGGTCTTGGGTTTGCTGTTATAGACCGATCAAAAGAAGTCCTTAGATGGCCTAATACTAAGCTGAGTAGCATGGATTGCTACTCCCTCATTAAGTTGAAGGATCTCTACCACAACATTATTGAATTGTACTACATACTCACGAAGGGTTTCCCCTTCATTTTGGTGAATCAAATACAAGGATGACATATCCTTAGATGGAGGCTTGTTATCTTGGAAGTGTAAATTGAAGTGACGAATAAGCTCTCGAAAGAAGATATAGAATTTTCGGGCAAGTGATTGAATCATGCCTAAGTTGCCTTCCTCAATGTACTTGGGAAGGCCGTTCACATTTTCGCATCCCCATAACCATGAAGGTTCATGAGGGTATGGAAGTGGAGTAAGTGGTCATTTGGGTCACCTGTTCCATCATATTGATCCAAGGTAGGGAGCTTGGAATTTTGAGGGAAGGTCTCACCTTGGATACCCCTCGTGAAGGGGGTTTTGCTATTGGCAACATAGCCAACACCTTCAACAACCTTGCTCTCTTGCTTCTTAGAGAGCCTCTTCACCATCTTGTAGAGGTCATTCAAGTCAATGTTGTCAATTGGATGAGTTTCATATGTTGCGGAATAGGTAGCACCCTCGTAAGAGTCGGCTACTTGCCCGTTGCCAGTAAAGGTACGATCACTGATGACAACAGACCATGCCTACTGATTTTATATTGTAGGGTTAGGTTAGGGTGCCATGTTATTTTGGTGCTAGAGAGGGTAATTTGGATGCCTGAAGCATCTACATGGGAAGACAGCCTGCTTTTCCTTTCTACCTCATCCTATTTGATTTAGAGCTCCTTATTTCAAGTCTCTATATGGGTGTTTTTTGTCACAAGTTCTTTAAGCATTTTCTTAAGCTACTCTAACCAATGTTGTTGAGGAGTAAGCTTAACTAAAGGTTGGTTGTTGTTGGGATTCACAATTCATGACATGATGAATGAGCTTAGGGAAAAGTGTATAGGATATGTTTGTAAGGGTTGAGTGAGTTTGGAATTCCTTTAAATGGAGCCAAATGTCATCAATAAGATTTAGTCAATAGAGTAAAGTGACTGGGTTTTGCACAAATGTATGGTGAGCCTACAAAATAGAATATAGTAAGAGGCACTAATATGTTGTTGGGCATGGTTACTCTGATACTCATATCAATACTTTGTATTAGAAGAGAGTAAGAGTGTTAAAAGCTCACAAAGAGAGTGCAAGTGTACAAAGAGTCAAGGTGTTCTATCGTTGAAGTGTTTAAGACTACTTGTAAAGGAGAGTCACTAAGAATCAAGGGAGTATGTTTAGCATGTTCATATGCCCACATGACTTAGGTATTGGGAATATGGAGTTTGATGTATTTCAAATTTATATGGTTATGACATTTAATCAAGTCTATGTGCTTTATCCATTTATCCAACAACCGTTATGACTATATTGAGGTTAGGTAAGTCATTTGGAGAAGTTGTCTTATTTAAGAGACTCGTGTCTAAAATATTTTGCCAATAAAGAATAATAAAAAGTGGAATTTTGACTCGTAGGAAAAAGAGAAAAAGTGACCAACTTTATAGAGAAATTAGCGAAAAGTTACTCGTGCACGTAAAAGAAATTAGCAAAAGTTTAAAGAGCAGTATTATACTTTTATAACGAAAAGCAGGTGATGATGAGTGAGACATGTAAACCCCCAATGATCGGTTGGTGCCGGGCCTGCACGCTCCATAAATAAGACCCTGCTCAAACCTAGGATTTAGGTCCACGTGGCAATGACAATGAATGTCCATGAGAGAGCACCAGCTTTACGCAATAAATGGTGAAAGACTCTGAACAAGACTCGAAAGCTATCCTTTAGCTTTAAGTTAAAGCCCGTCACTCTGACACCACTAGTTTTCTTTTTTTCTTTTTAGCCCTTTTCATGAAAATGCTTACGTCATCGTTTTTCATTAACTAAAAGAAAAAATACCGATCGACTTGACAACAGATGGTCGGTTGTTCTTCTATTTAATGATGTAGGCGTAATAAGGCAACAGCTCGTTCGGTGTCTTCAATAGTCCAACGATAAGACTGTCTACTACCAATTATCAACGCACTCAAGCAAACCATCTGAAATACCGATGGATGCTATATTCTAGAATAATGAGGATCACAGAATTCTACAAGTTAATGTTACCATTTCGGGTATGTCTTTCCATAACTAATGAGGTGAAACTTGGTTTACAGTGATAGCTATATTAAAAATGCAATAAACACTTTTACTTTCGTTTATTGGTTACTTTCATACATTGGATTATCTTTCTTAATTTATTTTTTCTTTTTTAGCTGTGGAGGTCGAATTTTTCATTTTTTTTTCCTTGATTTGACTTGTATTAAACACGAGCAATTTAATCTAAATTACTCAATATCAATTTTATAATCCTCCATAAAATGGAATTGTCACCCAATAGAAATTGGGAAAATAGGAAATTAGGGATCTATTGGGTGCACAAAACCTAATTTCAACCACTAGTTTACGTAATAAAACCCTATTTTGAATTTTTTGTTAATTAGAAAAAGAGTTCGGAGGTTGTTTGATTGAAAATGTTTTAATTTTCATATAATATTTTTTGAAAACACATGCCTTTATTTTGAAAACCTTTTCTTTTCTAAATTCTTCCAAAAAAAAAATTAAATAAATAAAGAGAACTTTTTATATTTTGTTGCAAAATTAAGAGAACAATTAAAATTCCCAGAAAGAAACATTTTTGTTTTTTTTAGTGAAAAATATTTTTTTCTTTCCAAGGGTAATGACAAATTTTTGTAAAATGACAAATATACCATCTAAACTTTTAAAAAACCAATTTCATACTTAGAGGTGTATAAGCAAGCTTGAGCTTACGAGCTGGCCCATTTATCTTGCTTCTTAAACGAGTTTGAGTTGAGATGTTTTGACTCGTTTAAAAAGTGGGCCAAATGAGCCCAACCGGTTTAACTTACAAATCAAAATAGGCCAGTTTAGGTTGACCTATTTAATATATTTATAAATTTGATCTTGGGGGTTGTCAGTTTAACTAGTTTTTTAAATAGGTTAGGGCATAGGTTTTTTAGTCCTTTTAAAAAATGAGCTAAATGAGCTTGATTTATTTAACCCTCAAGCTAAAATGAGCTAGGTCGAGTTGACTTGTTTAACCTATTTGCACACTTTTATTTATACCCAATTAAAGTTTTTGTTGGCATTTATATTATCTTCCTTAATACTGTTAGTTATTGTTGTCTGAGGTAGGTTAGTAGATATAATAGAAGGTAGCATATGTCCTTTCATATTATTGTAAGCCACATAGATATAAGATAGACAAAACAAAAGAGTCTTTCTTCTTTCTCACTAAAAGCTTTCCTATTAATTCTTAGATCTAACCGAAACATCTTAATCTACAACTTTTCCCTATATATTGTCCATAAGTTTCGTCAAACCAAAATGCTTTGAGAATCGTATACAGGATATAAAAAATTTATTCCATTCTCCAAAATGAACCCCAAAAAGAGCACAAACATATAAAACAATTTGACTTAGAAGAAAATCACACGAATTTCCTTGTATCAAACTGAAGTTTTTAGATGTTAGTATGATGTTCTCCCACATCAATGAACAGGTTGTTTGAAAAATGAAAAGAAAATGATTGTAGATAAGAAAAGATGGTTGCCTTTCTTTGGTTGATAGCAAAATTTCTTATCTCCCTCATTGATAAGGTGATTAAGCTTTGTTTGATAATTAAACATTTCGTTCTACCCCTTAATCCAAACATGGTATTAGGGCCTTAAGGTTTTTTGATTTAGTCATATGTATATGTAATTTTGTACATATGGCATTGAAACCCTAACCCTAAAATTAAGGAGAAATGAAATTGGATGATGATAATGGAATCAAAATGCTATACTCATCAACCTAAAACAAAAAAAAAAAAACTTTAAAAGCATCTATGAACTAATTCGACATCCATTTCCAAACTCTACACCTCTTTCGTTCCTACAATTGAACCACATATTTATAGTTGTAAACACATCAAGAGTAGTGCTTCTACTATCCTAGTGTCATCCTAGAGCCTAAATATCAAAGACTAAAAAGAACTCTTTTAGTTTCAAATTAGGAAGAATAAAAGAAATGTCCATTGATTGTTAGAGTATCTTCTATTATCATTTTTCTTTATTAGCAAACCACCTTTCACAACATCATTACACTAGAGTTGGGATTTCAATGGATTCTCCTGCGTTTTCTCCTATTCATTCTCCAACATTACTTTCTTTTTTCTTTTCCCTTTTGTTTTGTCCATCTAGTATTTATGTGGCTTAAAATAATATTAAAGGACCCATGTCGCCTTCCAGTGTGTTCATTAATCCAATAGCTAATGGTATTTAGGAAGGTAATACAGATGCCAACAAACGCTTTAGTTTGGTATGAAATTGGTCTTTGGAAGGTTTACGTAGTAGATTTGCCATTTCATAAAAGTTTGGATAGTAAATTTACCATCTCTCTTTCTTTTTATGGTCACTTCATGGGTGTCTATATATTTACTGCTGAAATTAGACTACCGTAGTTCTTTTCTTTATAACTTTAGTTTGTTGGTTATTTTTAATTGTTGAAAAAGTATTGCCCTTTAAGTTCTTAACCATTTTATTAGTTGTATTATGAAAAATCTATGGAAGACCCTCATATTTTACCTTTTCTTGAAAATTTCAAAAAAGTTGAAATTTTTGAAAAAAGACCATTGAAAGATGTTAATTAATAAAACCTTTTTCTAAGTGAAAATATAATTTCTTTTTAATAGACTTTTTAAAAACATTTTTCTACAAAAATAATTTCTTCCAAGAAGATATTTTTTGTTTTTCATAAAAAATTTTGAATAAAAAGAGATGATAAAAATCTACATCATAAAAAAAGTTAGTATTAAAACATAAAATAATAATAACAATAGAATAAATAAAGAAAAAAAAAAAGAAAGAAGCAAAGTCAACAATGCTGTAACGAGTGGTGACTAGTGGTGAATGGTCAGAGCAACTCTTAGGGACATGTGATAAACCTTTTAGCCAATTCACCAATTGGAACTCATAACCAACTTAATTTGCCTCAAATCTTTACATGAGGAACTTAAAAACCTTGGTCTCAATCACACATCAAATCGAAGCAAATCTTATGAAATTAAATGCAATTGTTGAATGCGTCCAACTATTTAAGATGTGAGAAATCTATTATTACATTAGATTGCTTTGATTCTGTAATTCCTTAATGGGTATCTAGTAGAATTATTTAAAATTTTTATTTCATGTAAGCACTCATGGTATGAAAATCGTTTTACAAGTCAAAAATTGCAAAACTCTAGCTATTTAATTTGCTACTCACATTTAATTATGCCAGATGTAACTATTCTATTCGATTATTACTTATGAATACCTAATAATCTACAGTCTATAAAAACAATACAGAATTGTTACCACTACTAAATAATAAAATAAGGTAAACCAATTTTGTAAATTAAAACAATTGATAAATGACATCAAACCTTAATATGAAAATATTTTCTACATAAGATATTCTTGTATTGACCATATGCTTCTCTACTTAATTTTAACTTTCTTTTACATTTCATGGATTTGCACTCTATACTTGAACCTTATCTTAGTCCCAACTTAAGCGAACTGGCAAAATAAATTGCTAGGGAATAAGTGACATATTAGTGAAGTATCCCTCATACTATACTGGAAAATGAGTTGTCAAGCAATTATTATTCACACTCATATGAATGCATATAGTTGGCCCTTATGAGTCTACATATACGTCTTAAAGCGGAGATCTCTAAACTCAACCCTTAGCCATACAATTTGTATATCTAAGCTCTTAGTAAGCCTGTATGCTAGGTTAGGGTACTTATTATATGAGTATATCGTACTAATATAACCTTACAATATGAGCTTTCAAGCATAATAGATATAACCCTTGTAAGGTACATCTTTATCTACTCATGAGGTGACTGCCAGAAAAATAGATGCAATGTCATGATCATGTATGTACATTTCAATTAATTAGACCTATATAATTAAGCTTAGTTCAATTGAGTGATTAAGTAGTTTACAAATACTTGCAGTAGATGACATTCGATAATATAGCATGCATTTAATTCTCTTAGAATTAGAGTACCTTGGCATAACATTCAACAAGTATTAAACACATGCATGTACCCATCTGCCCTAAGCAATCAATTCAGTTATCTTTAATCAATCTGCAACTAACTACATACACAAATAAGTATAAAGTCATTAGGAGTACTAACCTAATTATGATACTTATAATTGTAAAAATCCTTAGATGTTCTTAGAATCGATTTCAAGGTCTCTTGGTAATAAACTAATGATGATACTACATGTTAATTTCGTTATACTATCCCTAAGTATGGTTAAAACTTGCTTCTACTATATCTTTTTCATCTTAACTCCGATTTTTATGTTCTTATAGTTGACAATTTTGAATGTACTTTCACATTATAGGGTTTGTTTTTGGTGTTGGGACTTACAACTATTTGTTTAGATAAGGGTTAGATTCGAACTTTATATGTTCCTCTTTTAATTTAGTTGATTTTCTAACTTAAATAAGTGTTTGAGTGTTTAAGGCCTTATTCCAGTCATTTATCTTTATTAATTAGGCTTTTATATTACTATTAGACCTAAGTTTTATTCGAGTCTTGGGCCATAGGTCTCCTTATATCTTATTTAGTTCCTTTAAGTTTTAACCTATAGAGAATTGGGCCTTATCTTCGCTTAAGGCTTGAGAATGGTTTATGAGCTTTATGGAGTTTTCTCAACTTTTCTTTTATTTATCAACTCATCTCTACATCTTAACATTATCTATATGCATGGTATGTTCTATATGTGTAATGTTCCTAAAAATTGCATTATAAACTTTGCAAGATACATATACATAAAAAAGCCATTTTGGCGTTTATTTTAGTCTTAAACCCTTAAATAAAATGATCTTAAACTAATACTAAAGTAAGGATTAAGTTAGGTGTTCTCACTTATGCTTGGATCAAATAGTACCTTGACTTTTCTTCCCTATTTTACAATTAAAATAGGTTCCAATAGGTTAAGGTTGTGTTGGTAAGTTGAAGGTGGGTGTGTGTAACTTGTAAGTGGTGGTAGTTTGTGATTTGGAGTCATATGATTGGGGCTATGAGGCTAGGTAGTCAACGGTGTAGTGGGATCTGAACTTCTAGCTTATTTTCCTTCTTTTTATTTGGGTTTTGTTTGAGAGGTTTTGGAGAAAATTCTTGAAGATTGTTTTAGAATAGAATAAGAAATGAGAGTGGAGTGTACAAACTGGGGGTAACTGGTCACTTTAGGTAGGAATCAAGGGGACAAAGTATCATTCTCTAATGATTACATGATCACACAAGTAGGACCATTTGCTTGTTGCCTAAGTTAGTTAAGATTTATCTCAAAAAAAGAGGCCTAACTTAGTCTTGTCTCCTTTTAGTTACTTAATTTCCTAAGCTTACTACGCTTTTTGCTAACATGGATGACCTTATTTGGTTATAGTTTTTTTTTTCCTATTTAATTAAATTAATTAAGATTATTGGATCCTGCTATCTAATTATGTTAGTGCATCTAAGGTTTAGAATTTATTGTAGCTATTCAATTACAATTTAGAAGATAAATTAGGACATTTTAGCAATTAATAGAATTATAACTGATTAGTGAATTATTTAGCTATATAATTGGAATTTATTAATTAATTTAAGGTTTTTTATATTAATTTAAGGTTTCAGAGTTGATTTAGTGTCTTTCATGTGTTAGGGCTTAATTAGGATTTTAGGGCCTTGAAGGTGCATTTAAGGTCTTAGTTCTAGTTTTAGAGTTTCAAATGTATAGTTAGAGTTCTATATTTCAATATTTATTTTTAAATTAGTTCATCCTTTACAAATTTTGTAAGGCTTACATCTGCCTCCCTTTAAAATAAGTTTTCTCTTCAAAACTTGAGATGCATACTTACACTCTCAAACAAATGTGAATACTTATGCTTCACCTCTTCTTTTGCATCCCATGCGGCTTCCTATTCTTTCTCTTGGTTTTAACTTAGTATTTTGACATATTGGATCTCCTTACTACTCAATTTATGAGTCTTTCGATTAAGAATTCGAACTGAGTGCTCTTCATATGTTAAATTTTCTTTTAAATGCATTGGTTCTAGTTTGACTACTCTATTTAGGTTTGGTATGTGCTTATGAAGAATCGACAAGTGGAACACATTATGTATCCTAGAAAAATTTGATGGAAGAGCCAACTAATAAGTAAGGCTTCTAACTTTATCTAAAAACTCAAAGGGTCCAGTGTACTTAGGGCTCAACTTTCCTTTTGTTCTAGCTTGGTGTATGCTCGTTATTAGTTTCACCTTCAAGTGTACATGATCTCCAACTTAGAATTCTAAATCTTGCCTCTTTAAGTCCACCCAACTATTCTATCTGTCTTGGGATTCTTTCATCTTCTACTTTATGATAACCACTTTATTAACTACTTTTTGTACCAAATTGAATGCTAAAGCTGACTTCTAAACATTGTTCAATAATCTACCATCATGATTTGCCCCCTGATCTTATGGTCGATGATTTGAGTTTGGGATTTTTGCTCTCCTTAACTACTATTTGGTGATTTCTTGCTGACCTATCTTATCTTGCTAAGGTCGTTCTGCCAACCTAGTTTGATGATTAGAAAGACTCTAGGTCTAGCCATCTGGTGTGCCAAAAAGCCCGACTTGCTTCAGTCAGATACTTTGAATTTGAATGGGGGCACAAACAGTTTAACATCTGCCAATCTTAGCTACATAACTACCTATTTCCTAAGACTTACAACTGTGACTAAATTCAGAAATTAGCATGTCTCTTAAGCAGTTGAACCACTTGGCATTGTAGTTATCAAACAAGTGCCTATAAATTTGGGAACGTTATTACTGTAAGAACTCTCTACATACTTAAAACACTTACTCACTTCCTTCCTTCCTTCCTTTACTTCACTCAAATAAACTTTAACTTAAGCATCAGAATAGCCATGCCAAACTAGCTTGGGTACTCCCCTTAGTTTAACTTCTTTCTTTCTTTTAAGAATCAACACTTAATATAGATTTCAACTAACCACATTTTGGTGTTGTCTGTTTTGAACTATTCTATTAATGGCTAAGACTCGATTGACTAAAAATGTTAGTACGGGCACTAGCATTGGCTAGATTGGAGCAGCTTTGTGCTAATCTGGCTAAGGAGCCTTAATTTTTAAGGAAAATCAAGAATTATCCAAGAAGAATGATGAAATTTTGAATTTGTTTCGAAAGAATAGCTTACTTAACTACAACTACGCGTATGAAAATAATACTGCTGGGGATTTTAGTAATTTAGTTCATTGACTTGAGTTGCCTAGGAAGCAAGTTGCAGTAACACATAAAACTGTAGCCCTTGCGCTTAAGAAGATGGGCAAAGGAAAGTAACTACAACAAGTACGTTAGGTTGGTCCATTGCATATAAGCACTCCTGCTTCAACCGGCCGTCAATTCAAGATTAAGAAGGGTCTATTTGTCCTAGAGATTTTTGAAGCATTGATACCTCGACACATCAAATTGCTGCAATTTGAAATGTACAATGGGATAAAAGATCCTGAGGATCATCTTGTATACTATTGTCCTCTTGCCAAGTTGCTTTGCTTGAGTGATACTTTGGCTTATCAAGCCTTCACCTTAACATTATCAAATGCTACCAATACATGGTTTAAACACTTGAAGTTGAACACTATAACATGTTTTAAGGATTTGATAGAGGTGTTCTTACAACACTTCCTTGTAAGTAAACTGCCTGTTAAGGACTCTTTCATCCTTAACACTATTAAATAAAAGTTTGATAAATCTATTAGGATTACCTAGCTCGGTTTATGGTCAAAATAGTGCAAAACCTTAAACTAGACATAAATATCACTTTGGGCACAGTAATTGATAGGGTGAAGCTACATGGAGACTTTTTTAAGTCTCTGGCTAAAAATAAGCTAAAAATATTTGTGGAGTTCAAGGCAAAAGCTACTTTCCATATTTAGCAGGAAGATAACATAAAAAGCCTGTTGCAAGGCTAACTAAGGCAGAATTGATTGGAAAAATGACAAAAAAAAAAGGAGTACAAATGATAGACTTGGTGGTTGAGATGACCAATACTCAAAAGAAGGTAATAGTGAAAGGAAAAGGCCATGAATTCCAAACTATTTTATCTATGCCCCCAATTAATTTTCCAATATCTAGTATATCAATGGAAGTATGGAATTAGAAGGTGTTGTAATGGCCCAAACGTATGAGGGGAAAGCCATCATGAAGGAATTTGAACAAATATTGTGATATCTATTGTGATAAAGGCCACATACTGATGAATGCATAAAACTTAAGAATGCAATTGAAGATATAATCTAAAGAGGTTATTTAAGCAAGTTTCTAGGTCGGGATATAGAAAACATTGACCAACTAACACAAAGATGGAGAGATGAGCATGCTCACGATGATCAGCCTCCTCAGGCCCAAAAGGGATATAAAAGAAGGAGATAACAACAACAAGGCCCTAAATAGTGTCATAAACACCATTGTCAGTGGACCCTACAATTTAGGCCGATCTTGCTCTTTAACCTTGACTAATGCCATAAATTATGTTTGTAATGTATAGGGAAAGAAAACTAAGGTCAACAATTTTATCTCCTTTACGAAAAAGGATTTTAAAGGCATATACAAGCCTTACTATGATGAGTTGGTGATCAGCGTGAGGTTCGCTAACTTTGAGGTCAAGAAAATTTTGATTGATATAAGAAGTTTAATGGACATCATATTCCAACATGCCTTTGACTAGGTGAAGCCAAAGATTAAGGCACAATTAAGACCTACAATTATGATCTACATGCCTTCAACAACCAGCCAATATGAGTAATTGGAGTGATCATGCTCCTAATTTAGATTGGAGATGATGATAATGTAGCAAAAGTTAAAGTGGACTTCCTTGTTGTTAAATGTTGATTGCCCTAATGATCATAGGTTGATCGTGCTAGAAGTTGTTTGGCATTGTTCTTCAATAGCAATTTAAAGGCCAAGTTCCCTACTCCTACAGGGGAGACTAACAGTTGGCCAAGTTATTATATTTGAGAGTGCTAAAGTGCAAGGAAGTTTTCCACATTAAGGCAAACATAGAAAGTAAGTCGAGTAGTATAGAAAGAGTTAAAGAAGAGGTAAAAGAAGTTCAACTTAGAAATGATCCTGATAAAACTAATAAGATTAGAAAGCCATTGTTGATGAATATTAGATAAGACCTGATAAAGTTCCTTTAAGACAATGTTGATGTGTTTGCATGGGCTCTCTTGGATATGTTAGGCATCTCAAGAGAAGTTATGACACATAAGTTAAAGATAGATCCTGTGGATAAAGTTATTCAGCAGAAGAAGAGTCATTTTTCCCTTGAATGGAAAGTTGCAATTGAGGAAGAGTTCTAGAAGTTGTTGAAGGTAGGATTCATAAGGGAAGAGCCTTACCCAACTTGTTTAGCTAATTGTATGCTATTTAAGAAGTCAAACGACAAATAGAGCATGTGTATAGACTTCATAGATTTGAACAAGGCTTTCCCTATGGATTGCTTTCTCGTGTCAAGGATCGACCATATGGTGGACTTAACCGTTGAGCATATCTTGCTTTCTTTTATGGATGTGTTTTCTAGTTACAATAAAATCAATATGGAGAAGGAGAATGAGGTGTACACCTCATTTGTCACAAACTTTGGAACATATTACTATACGGTCATGTCTTTTAAGCTAAAAAGTGCTATTAAAGGCTCATGACAAAAATGTTTAAGCCTCATATTCACCACAATGTCAAGGTTCATGTCGATGATATGATAGTCAAGAACAAGCAAGAGGATTAGAATCTTACCAATCTACATGAAACATTTGATACATTGAGAAGATATAACATGAAGCTGAACCCGTAGAAATATATTTTTAGAGCCACATCAAGTAAGTTTTTAGGTTACTTGTTGACCTAACGAGGCATTGAGGTGAATCTTAGAAAGATTAATGCTATAGAAAACATAAAGTCCCTGAGTACAATCAAGGAAGTTCAAGGACTAATAGGTCGGATTGTTACCCTGAATAGGCTTGTTTCAAAAAGTGCGAATAGATGCATCAAATTTTTCAAGGTTTTGAAGAACTCTAAGGAGTTTAGATGGATTGATGAATATGAGGCCACATTCAAAGAATTGAAGGATATTTTATCATCTCCATCAGTGCTCTCAAAACCTATCCTTAAGGAGGATTTATTTTCGTATCTATTTGTTAGTAGCCGAACTCTTTCCTTTGTACAGGTTCGAATATAGGGAAAGCAGTGCCTATTGATCTAATATGTAAGTGACTCATAAAGAGTAAGAGAACCTACAAGTGAATCGAATTGTAAAAGTAGCATAAACAGTAAGTCAAGGTCATATTCCACAGAGAGTTAGATACTAAGTAATAAACTAATCAAGTTTTTCTCTAAGCTAAGCTATTGCTAATTAAATTAAAAAAGGATAAAAGATAATTAACAAATTGAACACTGAATCGAATGTCCTAGCTATACTACGACAGTCCCGGCTCTAGGATATAAAAAAGGATCAAATTAGGATTCATAAATATGTTCTTATTTGAATTAAAATGATATCTTGAATCAATATTTGAAATTGACTAAACGGGATTTAACTAAATTCACTAAAACTCACCTACTTCTTAGAGTAGTAGAGTTCTAATTACCGCATAAATCTACTTGCAAAGGTGATTTATTTATAATTATTAGGTAAATAGTAACTTGTTCACACCAGAATTACTATTTGAGTTAGAAATATATTTGAGCATGTCCTTATGAACCGAGCTATATTCCTAACCACATTAAGTACGTAAGTTTATGAATTTAATTAAAACCCGTATGTTCCTATGACGAGCTTTTTAAAGAATTCAAGTTATGTTCACCACAAGTTATTGGAATTCTCCCAAATATCCTCTAACTCTATTTAACTCAAAAGTATTGGCCAAGTACTAACTAAAAAAACGATGAACACAATAAAAAAATTACCTAAATACTTAAAATCGATATTAGAACAATATATAGAACACATTAATTCATTAAATCCACTAACGCAAAACCCAATATATACTAAACATAATAACGTATCCCAAATAAATGAAGATATATAACAATTGAAATGATAAGAAAAAGAAAACACTTTGTTTGATATGTTCAAATCTGACTCAAGATATAAAATCGACATATCTCCATATATTTGATATAGAAGAATTTTTTTTAGTGAGTTAGAATAAGAGTTTTAGTATTTTAAAATTAAAGAAAACATAATAATATTAAATAGGAAAACAAAGTACTGTTTGTTGTTTTAAATATTATGCAACTTAAAAAACTGAAAAAACTAAAGCTAGTGTCTATGCTTCCCTAATACTACACTACTGTCTTCCTCCTTTCGTAAGCTATCCTACTAGTCTACAAAATTGGGCTCCCTTTCTTCTTTTCCTCTTGGCTGCTGAATGATTCTTCCTGGATGGCTTCCTCCATGTGCACAGCCCACACAAGTAAAAAGCCCGAATAAGTCCAAATAAGGAAGAGTCAGGCCCCAAATCAACTTTTGTGATCACTAAATGGCTGACTTTAATTATCCCTCTTCACTAAACTCCGGAACAAAATTTGCTCTTCTTTCTCTGTTAATTAGAACTGACGTGGGCTCATAAAACCGACGATAGACAGCCTAAAAGAATTTAACAGGTTATATAGCACGACTTTTGACTTTTAAAAGGGTGCATTTTGTTTTAAATAAGACCACGTTTGGAGACCTCGACATCCTCGATTCATGAGCATATGTCGTCATTAATGTTTCGACTGTCCCTATTCAGTTTTGGTTGCAGTTCCATTTAAATTTCTTTCGATTGCTAAGATTTGGAGTGCTGCAGCTGCTGCTCGGTCGTGTTGGTGCTGTCTTAACTAAGTGTAAATCTGCAGCTCATAGTTCCTCTGTCTCATTCTTGGATACAAGGAGCTGCTGAATTCGGAGTGCTCGGTGTACGTAGACAACAGCTTGGTTGATTATGTAGAACTCGGTTGACAAGGAAAACTCGGGTCCAAAGAGGTGTTGTTGTTTCAAAATTTAAGTGCCACTGCTACTGGTTCTTGTTGGAGCTGCTGTTGCCCGTTTGTTGGAGCGCCCACGCTGCTCATTTGGCTACTGTGGCGTGGTGTGCTGCTACTGCTTGGTTCTTGTGGAGAGTTGGAGTTTTCTGCTGCAGCTTTCATTTCAATTGCTACGACTGTTCGAAAATTGGGAGCTTCTCGGCTCACTGAAGTTGCGCGTACAGCTGCTGTGAAGTGGAGAGCTGCTGTTACTTGTTCTCAGCTGCTTTATGGACGGAAATTGGAGCTTGGCTGCTGCTAGGGACCAAAGTACAAGGCTTTCTGTACTTTGTTTTAGCTGTTACGTAGTCGTGGTGCGGATAAAAAGCTCTCGGCCTGCTGCAATTTAGTTGCGGCTATCATTTATTGTGGCTACTGCTTGTGTTCTCGGCTTGGTGAAGCTCACACCCTGCTGCTGGTCGTGTGGAGTTTGGAAAGCAGCAAAAGAGCTACTACTTGGTTGCACTTCAACAAGGGGATCTCGGTTGCTGCATGCTTGGTGGCTCTACAATGAAGTTTCAGTTGTTTCTGCTGAAGCTAGGACTTCGTTGGTCTATCTTGAAGAGCTCAGACCTCAAAATTATTGCTCATACCAGTCAAATAACCAAAATAAAGTAATAAGCTGATGTGCATCCAAAATAAGATAGACTAATTGGCTTCTTATATGAATTGTAAGCTAGAAAATTAATTATGCAATTTAAGAAGAGTGACTGTCCAGCTCAATGACTGGCATTCATTCTCTAATTTGTAGCTCTCGTGATTGATCCTGTAATGCCCAAAGAAGTCATTCATTTTGGTCATTCTCTCATCCACTTGTTGGAAGTCCATAGCAAAATGAAAAAAAGGTGGAATGAAGTCTGGTGTTGTGACTTCACAAGTGAATAGGATATGGGTTGCTTCACTTGCTCCTCTTGGATAGTTCGAGGAGTTGCTGTTGAAAATTATAGCTTGCTGTGGTGCCTGCGACTCGTGTTTGAGTCTCTTTTGCCAGCTATTGGTGCATTGTGATGTGCAGCAAGGACAAGCTCAAATCATTAGACATGTGTTTTGCTCAATTGGTGCTCGGATTGGACTTTGGAATGGCTGCTCTATGCATAGCTACTTGGTGAAATTCACTGCCTGCTGCAAATTTGGATGAGCAGCTTCTCAATTGATGTTGCTGTCCAATAGCTGTGACTCGTGTTCGGATAGCTAAGACTCGAGCCTGTTGAACTTTGACTCTGAGTGCCGTAACTACTGAAGTTGCTGATATTCTTCAATCACGAGCTACTGCTGCAAATTCAATTTCATGGCCTGCACTAAAATGCAATGAATCTTAGTGTGCGGACTGCTGTGAAATATAGAGTGTATATTTGGCTAGCTTCATTCACTGGAGTTGCTCAGATCATAAGCTTGGGTCGGATTTGAGAAGCTGATAGCTGATCTATCATCCTTCTTGATGCACTGCTGCAGGAAACATAAAAATGGGGGTTTGCTGTCGCTGAATTCCATATTTGATCATGCTTGGTATTGGATAATGCACAGCTGCTGCACCCTCGGCTAGGATTTGCAAGAAATCTGCTGAATTCAAATTCAGCAGCTGCTCTTGGCATCAATAGACAGCAGCTCAGGCGAAAACCTTGCTAAGCTTGGATCACGAAGTGGGACTCTTTGCTAATATCTGCTGCTCCGTCATCAATGAAGAGCGCCTCTTCAATGTTGATCAGTGTGTGTCAGTAGATGGAGTGCTTAGGTGCTAGTTCAAATTAAACCATTTCTGTTACTTTCATGCACAGTAGCTTGGTTTCAGCTGTTGATGATGTATAAGCAGCCCTTTCCCTTTGCTAATTCATGTCTGAAACTTGCTAGTGTTGATTCTTCTCCATTAAAAATGAGCATCAACTACCGTCAAATATTGAGCACACCAGTAATAGACTTCTTTTTCCAAATCATTTGCTCTATGGTTCTGGAGAAGTGATGCACTAATAATCCACAACTTTGTAACTAAAAATTGAACATGATCATAGTTTGTATACAAGAATGGTCTATACCTTAGACTAACTCTTATAACCGCATACAAACCAAAATTTGATCCTTTTTCTAGATCTTTACACGTTGGAGTCAAACACAAGCTTTTCATCAATTCCTTAGCAATATTCACCATAAAAGTGCAAATTCCAAGTATGAACATATGCTCTAGGTGAGATAAATTTGCAGTGTTGCACATTTATTAGTAAGCCATGTCTTACAAAGCTTGGAACAACGATATGTTAAGATTGAAAGGTTTGTACTAGCTGTGATAATTTCAGCAAGAAAAGTCAAGCTATATTTTGAAGCCCATTAGATTATAGTTCTCACATATCAACCACTATGGTAAGCCTTGCAATGACCTTATGCTTTAAGAAGGATGATGAAATATGCCCTTGAATTGAATGCTCATAATATGCAATACAAACTTAGAACGACGTTAAAAGTTAGGGATGCTACCACGATGGGTTTGGAATGGGTTTTACAAAACTTGAATTTGACTCGGTACCATATAGGCCTTCTTAAAGTCTTATAAGGTATCTTATAAGTTTTTTACCTTATTTTCAAAACTCGTCTTTATAGGGTTTTACAGAATCTCTTAAAAACCCTACTTAACTCGTTAATGCCAAAAAAAAAAAGAAAAAATTTTGATTTGCAGATGTATACAAAAATAAAGAAAATGGTGTGTGGTTATTTAAGACCAAACAAGCTTTTTTTTTTTTTACTTTAAATTAATACATCATTAATGAAAAGGAGATGGATGGGGATTGAGGAATGTGGTTGTTTGGTTGTAAGAGAGAGAGAGAGAGAAAGTAAAGGCGAGAGAAAATAGTTACAAGGAATGTAAGAGTGTGCAAAAGAAAAAGAGATAAGGCTAGTTTTTTTTTTTTTTTTTTAAAGACAAAGTATGAAAGAGATAACTTATTTTTTTTTATTAATAATTATGTTTTATTATTTACAGTCAATATTAAATTACTAATATCATATATGTTATTGGTTGAAAATGGTGTTAAACATTAGTTCTTAAAAAGAAGAAAAAGGTGAGACTGAAGGGGTGCTGAGCTAATTTGACGCAGTTACTCTAATGCCTAAATTAGAGTTTTAATAAGCAAAGTAAAAGGAGAAAGTAAGTGAGTGAGTGTTAAGGGTGTAAAGTGTGTTATGATAATAGTGATATTCCCTTATTTATAGGTACTTGTCCGATAACTATAGTGATAAGTAGTTTAATTGCTTGAGACACATGGTAGTTCATCAATTTTGTCACATGTTGAAAGGCATGGGGACTAGGTAGTTATGCAGTAAGACTTGATAGATGCCAAATTGTTCACACCCCTTTTTAAATTCAAGATATCTTTTTAGGGTAGGTTGGGTTTTCTATCCCATCAAATGGCCAAGCCTAAAGTACTCCTTGTCATTAAATTAGGTTGTGCTTGAAACTTAGGCAAGATAGAATAGGTTAGTAGGCAATGTATTGAGCAATAGTTAAGGAGGGCAAAATCCACTATCACTATTTGCCTCCCGACTCCCATGGTAAAAAATTAGAATGTAGGAGTAATGATAAGGAATCAAAGGAAGAAAGAAATGGCAGCAGATTTGGAATGAAAGAATAAGAATGGGTATTTAAAAGAAAATGAGTACGAAGAACATGAAGGTTTTGATGGTGAATGTGAATGGATATAACTTACTAAGACACAAACACAATAAGCGGATTTTAGCTCGAAATAAAGTTTGATATGACTTACGAATACTAAATGTCTCTCAAGGCTTCAAATGAAGGTTAGAAGCAACTCACTAACCGATTCAAATGAAAGGGTTCACCACAATCTAAAAACAAGATTGACAAGAATGTAGGGACAATTAAAGAGAGTAATCAACACTTAATAATCCGGTAAATGCTAACACAAGTATAGCCTTGCTTGAAAGAGGAAAGTTTCACTCTCTATATATTCTTCTATATACGTCTATCTATATATCTAAGTATCTGCACTAATGTTGCTATTTATAGCAACTCCTAAACCTTAGTGGCAAAACTGTAAATAATGTACAAGGCCTTAAACTCCAAAGAATTGGGCTCATAAATAAAATAAAGGGAAAACATGTATAAGAATACAAAATTTAGTACTTTATAGAATTTGGCATGTCTTGGAAGGAGTAGCATCCAAACTGGATGGGGTCGACAATTGGATGTATGGGTTCGGGAAGGAGTTCCTAAAGTCTTGCATGGCTTGGTTAAAACACCAAAAAGGTTGGCCTATAATTGCTGAACACTGAAATCAGTTGGCACGAGTTTCTTCGTGAGGTGCTAAGTGGTTCTTTAGTCTTGAGTATTCGGCCTTGCTATTTCTCAGCACCTTGGTTGACGATAGAGTTGATGTCGAGTGTTTATTTTCCTTCTCCTCGTCCTTTTAGCTATAGCTCAGTGTTGGCAAGCATTGACAAGACTCGGCTTGGATATTGTTCGAGGCTAATTCCCATCATTACTACGCATTTTGAAAGGAAGTCATCCTTAATTTTAAGTGTTGAGCTTGGGTTGGGGTATCGAATAAACTTCTCTTCCCTTTTCTCTTCACCACGGGTGCCAAGTGTCTCTGGATTTCCTTAACGCTTATGAGGGTCAAGCAATAGCTCTTCCTATCTTTTTGAACAGTGTAGGTGTTGAGGAAGCCATCATGGATCGCTTTCCAGTCATACTCTTAAGGTCGGCCAAAAAGTAAATTCACGACATTTGTAGTGACCACATCGAATTCAATCTCTCTTCATACTGTCGTGCCTTGAATGCAATTTGAGTGCGCTTATGTACATGGACTATACCCTTGTTATTAAACCACTTCAATCCATAGGGTTAAGGGTACGGGTAGGTCGGTAACTTCATCTTTTCCACTTGCTCAGTAGAGATAATGTTGGTGCAGTTACCTCCATCGATAACTAAGGAATAGGTGTTCCTACTCACTAGGCGCCACATATGAAACAAATTTTCCCTTTGTTCGGGATCTATCCTCAGGTTAGCTTGTGTAGCCATAGCTAGGAGTTGATCTAGGTCCTCAGGATAGATATCTTATTTTATCAACTGGACGTTCGAGCTCCCGTCACTCTGACTTTCGATTTGAGCCTTAGGCCCCTCGTCTTTCAAGACCATGACTCTTTTATTCAGGTATTGGGACATAATGTGTCCGTAGCCTAAGCACTTGAAGCACTTTACTTCTTGGGCATTATTGCCAGGTACCTTCTCTTTCTCGATAATCTTTTCTCGGCATGGACAAGTTAACTAGACTCTCCTTTCTCTATCTTCTTTTCTTGCCTTCTCTTGGCATACCTCTCAGGCTTAGGGCTGCCTTATTGAGGTCGGCTACTCAGCCTCTAATGCTTCTTCTCCTTTGCCTTTCTATTCTTAATGCCAAATTAATTAACTCATTTAGAGAGTTGAACGGTTGTAATTCAACTGCGTCGGCAATGTCATCTTGTAGTCTACTTAAGAATCTGGAAACGGTGCGGTCATGTGGCTTGGCAATCTCATATCTCATCATCAAGGTTTCAAACTCTTGCAAATACTCTTCAACAGTATTTTGACCTTGTCTCGAGTGTTAGAAAGCATGGAGCATCTCCTGCTTGAAATAAGTCAGCACAAAGCATTGGTTCATCAATCTTTTCATCAGCTTCCAAGTTTTGATCGACTCCTTTCCTTTGGTATTTCGCTTAGCAACTAGCTTATTCTACCAAAAACTTGCATATTCAACAAGGGATAATGAAGCCAGCTTAACTTTTGCTTGATCATCGCATTCGTAGCACTCGAATAACTTCTCGACTCAGGGAACCTAGTGAAGGAACTCTTTGGGTTAGCTATTTCCATAGAAGGTCGGCAATTTCAGCTTGACATTGTCAAGTCCTCGGCTAGGTGCTTGGGGTTTATCCCTTGCATTTCGAGCTGGTCGATTCTCCTCAGTTTGGCCACTTCTGTTAGAGTTCTACTCGGCTACACCTCTTCTTGGCCTTGGTTCTCTTCTCCGAGCCTTTTGATTTGCTTCAGAGTCAACACTCCTTTCATTTCATCTTCTCGACACTAGATAGTGTTCTTTTCTTCTTGTCTCGGCAGCTCTTCTTGACTGTCGCTCATCATGATTAAGTTCACTAGAATCACTTCCACTTATGGGCATTCACTCCCTTCTTCCTTCTTGGCCATTACGTCTGTGGCCTCTAACTAATCTAGTGAGTTCTTAGATAGAGTCAGTGAGATTCTGAATATGATATTCTAATTTATCAATGCATTGTCTTAGGCTTCCATGAGGGCTATCACCAGTATTGTTGACATTATCCTATGACATCCTTGTTTGTACAGTAATTTACCATATAATTGGATAATCAACAAAACAGAATCACGATAACTCAGAAACAACCACTACTTGGCTTCTGCAACTACTTACGACTAGAACCATAAATCTACTTTGAAGAACATTGGCATACATGTCTCCCCAAAGCTGTAATATCAATATGATAAGGAATCAAATCTCTGATACCAATATGATAAGGAATTAAAGGAAGAAAGAAACGGCAACGAATTTGGAATGAAAGAACAAGAATGGGTAATCAAAAGAAAATAAGTATGAAGAACAGGGAGGTTTTGATGGTGAATGTGAATGGGTATAACTCACCAAGACATAAACACAATTAGGGAGTTTGAGCTCGAAAGAGAGTTCGGTATGACTCACGAATACTAAATGTCGCTCAAGGTTTCAAATAAAGGTTAGAAGCAACTCACTAATTGATTCAAATGAAGAGGTTTACCACAATTTGAGAACAACATTGATAAGAACGCGAGGACAATTAAAGAGAGTAATCAACACTCAATAATCTGGCAAATGCTAACATAAGTATATCCTTACTCGAAAGAGGAAAGTTTCACTCTCTGTATATTCTTCTGTATATGTCTATTTATATATCTGTGTATTTGTACAAATGTTGCTATTTATAGCAACTCCTAAACCTTAGTGGCAAAACTATAAATAATGTACAAGGCTTTAAACCCTAAAGAATTGGGCCCATAAATAAAATAAAGGGAAAACATGTACAATAATACAAAACCGTGCATTTTACAGAATTCGACATGTAGTCACTCGGCATATCTTGGGAGGAGTAGCATCTGAACCAGATATGGTCAACAGTTAAATGTATAGGTTTCAGAAGGAGTCCCTGAAGTCTCGCATGGCTTGGTTGAAATACTATAAAGGTTGACCTAAAATTGCCGAACACTAGAATCAGTCGGCATGAGTCTTTCGCTGAGGTATCAAATGGTTCTTTAGTCTCAAGTACTCGGCCTTGTGGTTTCTTGGCACCTTGGCTGACAATAGAGTTGATGCTAAGTGTTTATTTTCCTTCCCCTTATCCTTCTGGTTGCAGCTCGGCCTCGGCAAGCATTGATAGGACTAGGCTTAGGTATTGTCAGAGGTTGATTCCCATTAAGTAAGTATAGAGGTGCTTTCAATTTCATCCATTTAGTATGTAGGCAATCTATTCTTGTGCTTTCAGTTCGTTATGTAGTTACTAAGTTAGGTTGTTGAGCTTTCAATTGACATTTCCATATTTCATTCAACATTTGTTGTTAGGTGTCATATAAATTCCAAACTCAAAAGTCACAACTTTTCATTTTCTCCACTTATTTGTGTACTATGTATGTACATGCTATGGTTCTCAATTAGGATGTTATTACATTGCACATTTTTGTAACTACTAATGGTACTGAACCTATAGGATTTTTGGTATTATATATGTATCTCTTATCAATACTGGTAATCAAATCATGCTCAAATCCCAATTTGTCTTCCTTTATTCTCCGAGAAAAGGATTGACTTCAAGCGATACTTATAAAGGCCCTTAATGGTTTCATTGCACACTTTTCTAATTACTCATCTTAGATTTTATTGTCTTTTCTCTCAAATTGTTCTGCAAAAAATTCCATAGTCTTAGATTCTTTTCTTTTGAACTCACAACTTCTCACCAAGTATGGGTAGAAGTAAGATCCATTCTATTACTCCAACTTCAAATGATTCTAAGGCTATATTCCTTCTCCCCCCTATGAGGCAATTGGGTTAGCTTCAAATTCTAGTAATTCATCTAACAGTACGATTGAGAGGTAAGGAGATGCTTACCTATATAGATGTGTTACCATAGATGTTTATCTTAATGATAGAGAGGATAGGTTAATCGTTAAATACTTGTATAATAATGTAGTGTCTATTTTGGCGCCATTTATTCTTGAACCCTTCTACTTATGGCTAAGAAACGTTTGACTAAAAGTACCAGTGACGGTAATCCTTCCCAGCATTTCTGTAGGGGAATAGGTACCCTAATGAAGATTGTCTAGCTAGGTTGGAAAAGTTCTATATTGATCTTACTAAGAAGAACCAAGAATTATCTAAGAAGAATAATGAGATCTTGAATCTTATTCAAAAAAATAACTTCCTTAGCCAAAATCAAGAGCACAAAGACAATAGTGTCGAGGACTCTGGTAATTTAGTTTATTCACTTGAATTGCCAAGGAAGCAGGTCAGAGTCACTCATGAAGCTTTGACCCTTACACTTAAGAAAACTAATAAAAAAAAGCAATCACAGTAGGTGCATCATACTAGTTCATCTCATGTAAGCGCTCTTGCTATGACTAGTCATCAATTTACAATTAAGAACAACTCATTTGTTGTAGAAATTCTGGAATAAGTGATACTATGGCATATTAAATTGCCACAGTTTAGGAAGTATGATGGAACAAAAGACCTTAAGGATCACCTTGAATACCACCACACTTTGCCTATGTTGTATGGCTTAAGTAATGCAGTAGCTTATCAAGCATTTCCCTCAACATTGTGGAATGTCGTGTATACATGATTCAAATACCTAAAGCTACATACTATTATGTGTTTTGAAGATTTGGTAAAAGTGTTCTTACAACACTTCCTTACAAGTGAACTTATAGTTAAGGACTCCTCTGTTCTTAATACTATTAAACAAAGATTCAATGACTCTATTAGAGACTGCTTGGCTCGGTTTATAGTAGAGATAGTTCAAATTCTTGAACTGGACATAAGTGTTGCTTTAAATGCAATATCGATGGAGTGAAATCACATGGTGACTTCTTTAAGTCGTTGGCAAAAAACAAGCCAAAAAATTTGCATAATTCAAAGCCAAAGCTACTTCTTACATTCGACAAGAAGATAACATAAAAGGATGGTGTGAGGCCGGTCAAAGCATAAATGATCAGAATAATGATAAGAATAAAAAGAGTGAAAGATAGACTAATTTTGTTCATATTGCCCTTAACCATCCAATATCTAATATATTAATGAAAGTGAAAAATTAAAGGGCATTGCAATTACTTAAATGTATGAGGGGAAGCCCTTAAAAAAGGAATTCAAATAAGTAATGGGATTTCCATTGTGATAGAGGCCATAACATCGATGAATGTATGCAACTCAAAAATGCTATCGAAGATACAATCTAAAGGGGTTATTTAAGCAGTTTTTGGCTTGTAATGTCAAGGACATTAAGCGATCAACCCAAAGAAGAAGAGACGAGCAAGATCATGATAATCAGCCTCCTTAAGCTAGAAGAGAGGTGAGAGAAGGAGGTAACACTAGTAGGGCTTCGAATGGTGTTATAAACAACATTATCGGTGGTCTTTCCAATTTAGGTTAGTCTTGCTCTTCAATAAGTTAATACCATAAATTAAGTTGACAATGTGCAGGATCAGAAGGTAAAGATTGACAATTCCATTTCTTTTATAGGAAAGGATTTTGAAGGCATCCAAAGGCCTTATGATGATGCATTGGTGATCAATGTAAGGATTTAACTTTGAGGTCAAGAAAATCTTAATTGCCACTAAAAGTTTAGTAGATATTATACTTTACCTAAGAGGGATATGCCTTCAATAATTAACCTATATAAGTAACTGGAGTGATTTTACTCCTATTCCAGTTAGAGATTATGAAAATGTAGCAGAGGATAAAGTGGATATCATTGTCATTAAATGTTAGTCACCTTACAATATGATTATAGGCCGACCATGTTAGAACTTGTTTGGCCCATTTCCTTCAACATCACATTTAATTGTTAAGTTAATGTTAGCAAAGGAAGTTAGAGCTAAGAAAGTTGAAGCCTTACAGTTGATTGTTAACTAAGTTAAGGGAGACTGTAGCAAAGGAAGAAATAATGAGCAAGTACTTAGCTGTTGTAAAAACACTTATAGAAGAGTTTTAGTCCTTCATAATTGTGAAAATTCCTAAAGCTTAGAACATTGTTGTCGATAAATTGTCCAAATTGGCTAGAACACCGCTCCTTAATTTGAATGATAAACTCTTTATTAAGTAATTATCGAGTAAGAATCTAGAAGTAACAGAACAATGCTACAAGGTACAGTCCTACCCAAAGGAGGGGCCCTATATGGACCCAATCATTGAGTATCTAAGAGAGGAAGCACTACCTTTAGATAAGAAAGAAGCTTCGAGGCTTGTATATCAAGTCATAAATTATACCTTGATTCATGATAGGCTATGCAAGTGTAGCTTTACTCAACCCTATCTTTGTTGCCTTACACCAAGCGATACGCCATAAGTTCTTTTCAATCTACATTCAGGAGTGTACAATAACCATGTGAAGGCTTAGGCATTATATGTTTGAGCATTAAGACTTGGCTATTATTTGCCGACCATGAAAGAGGATGCCAAGAATGTAGTTAGGCAATGCCCCTAGTGTCAAAAGCATGAAGTTTTGAGTCATGTACCTTCCAATGAGCTGCATAGTTTGACTAGTCCTTGGCCTTTTACTCAATGTGGACTGTACATACTTGGGCCTTTACCAAAGGCTATTGCATAGTGGCAATTTATAACAGTCACAGTAGATTATTTCAAATAGGTAGAAGCCAAGGTAGTGGCAAAGACAATTGAGAAAAAGTTCAAGTTATTCATATCGAATATTATTTTGTTAAGATTTAGAGTCCCTTACATGATAATCAATGATAATGGTATGCAGTTTGCTAATGATAAGTTTCGGGTTTTTTGTGAAAAGTACGATACTTACCTAAATTACACTTTCATAGATCATCCCCAAACTGATGGGAAAATGGTAGTTGTTAATATGGCCATCTTGTATAGTTTAAGGTAGAAGGTTGATCAAGAAAAGGGAAAGTAGGTTGATGAGCCTTCCAACATTTTATGGAGATATAGGACCACTTACAAAACTTCAACAAAGGAAACTCCTTTTAGATTAGCGTTCGGATTAAAGGCTATCTTGTAGATCAAGTTGGAACTCCCCAATTTGCGCACTCAAAGGTTTGACGTCATGGCTAATTAGGTTAACCTAATAGCCAATCTAAATACCATAGAAGAAATACGAGATATTATGAGAGTAAGAATTTCACTTACCAACATAAGATAGCAATGTATTATAATTAGAAAGTTAAGTACAAAGTTTTTCAACTAGGAGATTTAGTTTTTAGAAAAATGGAAGCTATAGGCATGTGAGATAGTTAAGGGAAACTTATCGTGAATTAGGACGATCTTGTGATGTCCATAGAAATCGTAGGAAATGGGCCCTAGAGATTAGAGAGGTTGGATGGAGAAGTTATCACACGAGCTTAGAATTTGAAGAATCTTAAGTTGTATTTTAAGTAATTGCTCTTTATAATTTAAGAACGTTGTATGTTTATGTTATTCTATACTTGTTTCAAAAACTATGTAAGGCAAGTGTTTACTTTTTGATCTATCATTGGTTCCAAATTGATATTTTTAACAACTCCTAATCTAACCACAATTAATGCATAACATAATTCAAGCCTGCATGTTGAATGGACTAATACTAACAAAGTTCAGACATGCAATGCTTAATGAGCTTAAATTTTGACATTAAGCGGCCAATAAGCCCAATTAGTCTAGAAAGAGTTTTGACCTTATGCGGCTAATGAACTCAATTACCTTTAGTAGGTATTAACTTAGTTTGATTGATGAACTTCAACAATTAAGATAAGTTTTGATATCCATATCTATAGATGAATGGACAAATAATTACATCCTTAATTAAGGACAGGATGAAAGTTTGAAAGCTTCACCAAGCAAGTTCTGTATTGTTAATTTCTTAAAGTACATGAAATAAAATGTGCTATGAAATTAAGTATGTAAAATATTGGCAGTAATTAAACAAAGTCTCACTACAACAACTAGAAGGTTGGCATCATCACTTGACGAAATGTTAAAATAAGTTTAGGAAAAGTTAATCAAATTGAGGGTTGGAGATGTTTTCTTTAAGGGAGTCAACAAAACTGGGGTATTAATTAGCCATACCCTCTTTAACAGTAGTAGAGTTGGGATTTTGGTTGGTCTTAATTGTTTCAATAGGAGCATTGGCAACCTCCTTTAAGATGTAAGGGATCTCATTTGTAGTAGGCTCTTTGGTAAGGATAAGGGTTTCAATAATAGCAAGTTGGTTATTATCATGCCTGAAAGCGGCATAGTTGTAATAGTCTCGCTGTACAAACCATTTTAGGATAGAAGCTGGCTTTATAGCGACTATCCTAGACTTGATCTACATAAGGCATCTACGATTAATTTGCTTTGAAGTAAATAGTTCGTAAATTAAACATGTTATTCAATTATGTAATTATAAAAAAAGTATTTACACTAAATAATTTGAGTATGTTTATAAGATTTAGTAGCTTAATCATAATCCACTTATGTAACACAAAATGTAATATTAAAAATTTTAAAGATAGGATCCAAACTTGAAAGTGTAATTAATCCTTAGGTTATTATCCTCACTCTCCTAAGATCCAATAGTTGCTAGCTTTAGGGTAATTATAAGCTGCTCCCTTATTAGTACCTACAATAACGTTTATAGGGATGTAAGTAATCACAACTCAATAAGTTGGGATGGAGACTTAAAACTATACAATAAACACAAACAAGGTTATCAATCAAATTAATTACATGCAATGCATGTTCAAACAAATGCCATTATATGACGTTGTTTAACCTATTATGAGATTAGAGAAATTGTACCCGCTCTAATCCGGGTTAAGGGATTTCCATTAATTCATGACCAAACCTAGGCTTATGTAATGGAGCCATTACTTCTGTTGTGACTACCTTCAAATCATTGACTTTACCCTTACCATGACCTCCTCACCTGTTACTTAGTTTGACTAAAGATGAAGAAATGACCAATTATGCTATCCAGCGTTATCTCTTTTGAAGGGGTCGGTATTTGCCTAAAGAACCCTAACTTTCCCTTAATGGGTTGCTATGTAAGTTCAGTTTATATTTACAAGTTATATATTTGATTAGGTTCAGTTTAGAGTGATCAATCATTTCATATAAATCACAAAATATAAGCTAGAGCAGTAAACTAAATTATATCATCGGCTCAGAAACAAGCATATGCGTACAGTTGACTATTTAACAATACAATTAAGTACAATTTCAAGCCTCCGAGTACTATAAATTAGTATTCCAAAATACATCAACGTATTAATCCTAACTTACCTAGTATTTTCGCTTGCTCACTCGAGGTGCAACTTGTATTAGCCATTACCAAAAATCCTTATAATACAATTATTGTTTCAATTTTCCACATAACTGTTATAGATTTGTTTTATCCTACAATACTTATTGTTATCTTTGGTTTAGGGTTTAATATACCTAATTATTTAAGTTTTCAAGTTTTTTACAATTATTCTTGATTTATGCTAAGTTTTGATTTTGTTTTTGAATTGATTTTTAAATTAGGTTCTAGTTTTGTTTCTAAGTATAATTTTATACAAGAACCTTAGAAACTCATTTTGAGTCATAAAGTGAAATTAATCATATTATTGCTGGGTTTCCTAAATATCATATTTAACCCTTAACTAGTATTTTAGCTTGTACGGTATACCTTATATCCTAACTTAACTATCGAGTTTACTTTCGATATGAGAAAATTTTACATTTTTCATATAACTACCTAAATTTATGTTTTCTACCAGATTTGCTATATATTAATATTATTATTATATTATCCAATTTAAACTAATATTTTATATTTACCATAATTCTAATTCCACATATTATCAAATTACCTATATTTATCACATAATACCCCTAATAATCACATCTAACACCTTGAATATCACAACTGTCATACTACATCAAATACGAACATCTTAAAATCCCTAATTATATATTAAATCAGTAATTGTTCAATTAATTATTTATTAACCCAAAAAATCCCTAATTATATACATATTTTAAGGGCTTGAAAATCACTTAAAAATTTGGAAAATTAATTTCTAAAAGAAAAAAAAGTTTCTTAGTGCTGTTTTATATTACTTAAGTAGTTTATATATAAATTTTGAGTCCAAAACTATACTTCTAAGTCTATTTATTTATAGTTCAAAATATGTTCGGTTTTGCATGATTTCTTAAAGGTGGTATATTTTTAGACACAAAATAATCAAAATAATTTTTTTCCCTAAATATACATACTTAAAAACCATAGAATACCAAATTTCATAATTTTTCAAGCATATTCAGTATTTTTAACAAAATATAAAAAATCAGAAAAAAGATTAAACTCACTAGAGTTAGTGGCTCTGGCCACCATAGTCTTTTCAACCAATTTAGGCATTGCTACCACCGTGTGGTGGTGGTGGCCGTCCATTACTAGGTGATTATCAGGTTGGGGATTTTCTTATGCGTCCTATTTGCAATATAATTTTATAATTTTTTATAAAATTGCTTGCTCTTCTTTTCTCTCCTCTTCCTAATTTTTTCTGGATTCTAAAATGTCCAAAATGACCTGTTTTTATAGTTGAGTTTAGGATTTTTTCTCCATTTTTTTTTGCCAAGTATCCCTTATCTCTTATCTTTTTTATTTTATTTATTTTATTTTTTTGCTAGTTGATTTTAATTGGTTGCTTTCCAATCTCCATTTCCAGTTTGCAATGCCCAATTTCTAGACATTTCCTCGTTTTATTATTTTTATTTAATTATTCATGCATTTTCTTTAATTAATTAACATTATTTTGGTATATTTTGCGTATTTTAAGTAATTTTGCATATTTCTACCTACACGTAAATACATATATAGTATAAATAAATACTTCTAAATATTATTTAAGTTATTATATGATTTTTAGTATACATATAATTTATTTCAATCGATTCATTAGTTATCAAAATTCGTTTTAAGCGTTTTTGATAAATAATGGAGAATTTTCGTAAAATTCAATATTATATTAATTAATCGTTTTATTAATTATTTTCATAAATTCAAATTTATTGGATTGCTTTTATTAATAATCCTAACTTAATCGTAAAATTTGCACTCGATTAGGCAATTTGCTTAATCGCCTCAAATTCTATGAATCGAACTTCGAGTAGTTAATCGTAGGGCTTAGAATTATCATCCTATCCTTGACCCTTAACTCCTTCCTTGTTGTTGAGCTTTACATCCTCATCACTCTTAGCGCCATCATTGTCAATATCGGCAAAATTAAGGTAAGAGAGCTCATAGTTAGGGCAAACTTTCAATGTTTCCTCCCTAGGCAATTGCACCCCTTCCAACAACTTCTGTCAAAGTAGCTTCTTCTATCGTTGATTTGGTGTGATGATGTTTAAGGCTTCTTCTACAGAAGGTTTAGCCTTAGAAGCTACTCTAATTCAATTACTCAAGTCTTATGTTTAGAATTCTAGGTCTCCAATTCATTGATTTGGCCCTCAATTTGTCTTCTTCCTCGCTCATTAAGGCAATTGTTTGCCCCAAGCTCTAGCATTTTTTATTTCCTCTCCTTCAGCTAGTCCTTCAACTCTATAGTTTCTTTAAAGAGTTCATCATTTTGTATCTTCAAGGTTGACACCTCATTGGACACTTCCTTATAAGCCCTCTTTAGACTTAAGCTCCCCATGTAGCTTTTTAGCTTCCATCTTGGCTTTAATCATCGCATTTTCAACCGTAATGGTTTGTGCCTTAGAAGAGTTGTAAGCCTCCTTTACCTTCTGCATAAGAATGGTGAAGTGATGAGCCAATAAGTTTTCAATCACATGTATGTATAGAAGAGAGGATATGACCTACTTACCTTTCTCATCTCTTCATTGACCTCATCTATGGCCATTAGAAAATGGTTATTGATTTGTAGGAAAAACATAGAAGATTAACGAGCGCATAGACATTACAAAATAAAGTCACTACTAGTGACCTAAAAACTTACATCATACAATTTTGTAGCAACGTGGCCTTTATTACTCCCACCAAACTTATCAACGTCTCTCCTTAAAATATTTTGATCTTTGAGAAAAGTAATTCCCTTTAATGGAGCTAAGGACTTCATTTTGTTCCTTAATGTAGAATTGGTGATCAAAATTGTCTAGTTCCAACAAGGAATGTAACAATAACTCTCCTTAGTTTTGGGAGTAAACTCGGCATATCGAATGCCTAGAGCTTTCTTTTAAAGAGCCTTTTTGATATTCTCATCTAAACTTTTGCTTTTCTTGTCAAGGGAATCTCCAACATGTTCTTTCCCCTTTCTCTTCTTGGGGCTTAGCAATGATGATGACTCTGTTGATGCTAAATAGTCTACGGTTGTGTCCATGAGAGCAATTTGAATAACATCATTGGAAGCAGCAACTTGGTTAGACTCGCCAACTTGTTTTTCTTCTACATCATTATTTAGCGAGGGTGAAATTCTTTCTTGCATAGACTTATGAGCATTCTCCTATTAAGTTGTCTCCTTGTTCTGTTATCAAGTTGTCTCTTTCTTCTTCTTCTTCCTCTTCTTAGCAACCTACTCTTAGTAACTCGTTTCTAGGCCTCACCATTACTGGAATTGACCTTAGTAACACACAAATCAAGTTTCATTTCTTGGCCTTGGCTTAGGGTAGCAATTTTCATGGGTTAACTTTTCCTGTACCAATGTCTTCAAAAAAGAAAGACGTTAGAACTTGAGATATTAAAAATAATTTTAACTTACAAGTTCATACTTAATGAAGCTCAAAGGAAAAAGATCTCCCCCTTATGGACTAAAAAGATTGGCTCCTCTCTAACAGCTTGCTTCGATATGGTGAGAAAAGTCGGTCTTACCTTCTTTGTCAAAAAATATCGGTTGCCTATTCTCATAATGGTTGCTAATTCTTTCAACATCCCAATAAAACATGTTACCACACTACCTATCTTGTATCTTTTTTGTGGTGGTAGCATCATTTGGCAACAATTTTATGTCCTTAGTTCTGATAAGTTTTGTCCATTGAGTTCAAAAATCAAGTTCTACATTTGACCTTATTGATATATACTTATCATACCACTTGCGAATTTTGGACTCCAAGCTATCCATAAATTTTCTATTCTGCCTTGCCACCACATATAACCACTTATTTGTTGGCATTTTATGGTGAAGAAGAACCTGAACAATTATACAGTGGCCTTAGATTCAAGCTCTTCGCAAATTATCACAAAAGCAACAAAGATTCTATATGCATTGGGAGAAAATATGCTTGGTGAAATGTGAAAATTGTTAAAAAAATCTTTCTAGAAATTGGAAAAAGGAAAACATAAATTGAGTTTAAAATACTTCAAATAAACTTGAAACTTGTACTCCATTGGAAAACATACCCTCTCATCTTCTCTAGGCCTATGAAGTTTCCATTCAATTGGAAGACCTTCAAAAATTTATTATATCTAGACACAACAACCCTAATAGCATTGCTCTACACTCTACATAACGAATTGATATTATACACTACATTATTATACAAGTATTTGGCAACTAATTAGTCTTCTTTATCATTAGGATAAACATCTATTGACAATGCATCTATACAAGCGAGCTTCTCTTACCTCTTAATTGTACTATTTGCTAAACCATTAGAATTTGAAGTTAAACCAGTCGCCTCATCGAAGGGAGAAGAAGTAGCCTCCAAATTGTTTAAAGTAGGAGTAAAAGAATGGATCTTACTTCTACCCATACCTAGTGAGAAGTTATGAATTCAAAAGAAAATAACTGAAGACTTTGGAATTTTTTGTAGAACAATTTGAGAGAAAAGACAATGAAATCTAAGATGAGTTATTAGAAAAGTGTGTAATGAAACCCTTGAAGGCCTTTATAAGTATTGCTTGAAGTTGATCCTTTTCTTAGAGAATAAAGGATGAGAGATTGGACTATAAGCATGATTTGGTTACCAAGCGCTGATAAGAGACATGTGTACAATGTTAGAAATCCTACGATTATGGTACCATTGGTAGCTACAAAAATGTTCAATGCAATAATGACTAAATTGATAGCTGTACCATATGGTTTCACTTCATCGATTACTATGTTCAGAGCAACGCTTGTGTCCAGTTCAGGAATTTGAACCATCTTAGCCATAAACTAAGCCAAGTAATCTCTAATAAATTGATTGAATATTTGTTTGATAGTATTGAGGATAAAAGAATCCTCAATTGGAAGTTTGCTTGCAAGAAAGTGTTGTAGGAACACTTCTGCCAAATCTTCAAAACATGTAATAGTATTTAGCTTCAAGTGTTTGAACTACACACTCATGGCATTCCGCAATGTTAAGGGAAATGCTTAACAAGCTACTACATCATTCTAGCCATGCAACTTGACTAGAGTGCGATAGTATTCAAGGTGATCCTTAAGATCTTTTATTCCATCATACATCTCAAACTGCAGTAATTTAATATGCCAAGGTATCACTTCTTCTAAAATTTCTGCAATAAATGGGCTTTGCTTAATTATAAATTGGCAACTAGTCATAGGAGGAGTGCTTACATGAGATGGACTAGCATGATGCACCTATTTTGGTTGCTTTCCTTTATTAGTTTTCTTAAGTGTAGGGGTCAAAGCTTTATGAGTTACTCTAACCTACTTCCTTGTCAATTTAGGAGAATGAACTGAATTACTAAAGTCCTTGGCACTATTGTCTTTATGCTCTTGATTTTGGTTAGATAAGCTAATTTTTTCGAATAAGATTCAATATCTCATCGTTCTTTTTAGATAACTCTTGGTTTTCCTTAGTAAGATTAGTATAGAGTTGCTCCAACTGAGCTTAATGATCTTCATCAAGGTTCTTATTCCCCTTGGAAATGTTAGGAAGGATTGCTATCATCGTCACTTTTAGTCAGACATGTCTTAGCCATAGATAAAATGGTTCAAGAACAGATGGTGCCAAAATGTTGTTGGTTGAAAATAGTGTTGAATATTAGTTCTTGAAAAGAAGAAAAGGTTAAGCTAAGGGGGTGTTGGGGCTAGTCCAACGTAGCCTTTCTAATGCCTTAAGTTAGAGTTTAAACTAGTAAAGTATGGGGAATAAGTAAGTAAGCAAGTGTTAAAAGTGTGAAGAGAGTTCTTATAGTAATGGCGTTCCCTTATATATAGGTACTTGTCTAATAACTCTAGTGATGGGTAGTTCAACTGCTTGAGATACGTGGCATTTCATCAATTTTGTCTCATGCCAAAAGGCATAGGGAGTGGGTAGTTATGCAGTTAGACTTGATAGGTGCTAAACCATTTGTACCCCTTTTCAAATTCAACATATCTAATTAGGGTAGGTCGAACTTTTTGGCCCATCAAATGGCTACGCCTAAAGTCCTCTTAATTGTCAGACTATGTCTGCTTGAGACCTTAATAAGATAGAACAGGTTAGCAGGCAATGTGCTGAATAATATATTATTATTTTTCATTGGGTTTGGGTCTTCTGTTAGGCTTTTTCTAAATCTCAAAACTCGATTCGAAACCCTATAAGGTTTAATAACCACTTCTAAAACCTACCCCAAAACCCTATAGGGTTTTTAGCAGGTCGAGTAGGTCGGAAACCCTATGATGACCTACTCGGTGGCATCCTTACTAAAAGCACAAGTATTATAAAATTTTTTGGCTGAATTTACTACAGAAGAGGATGACATTGAGATGATTTAAAAACCTATTTAAAAATTATAGGTAGATGGCTCTTCCATACGAGAAGGCATTAGAGTAGGACTTATTTTACGAGGGCTACACACTGTAAAAATACAATATACATTGATGTTTAGATTACCAACAAGTAATAACGAGGTTGAATATGAAGCCTTAATTGCTAGATTGAAGTTAACGAAGGAGGTTGGAGTCGATAAAGTTGAAGTATTTTCATATTCATAGTTGATTGTCAACTAAGTTAAGGGACATTATGTAGTGAAGGAAGAAGTAATAAGCAAGTACTTAACCACGATATGAACATTTACAGAAGAATTTCAATCCTTTACCATTGTGAAGATCCTAAAAGCATGAAATATTATCACTAATAAACTGTCAAAGTTAGCTATTGCATCACTTTTAGACCTAAATGACAAACTCTTTATTGAGTATTTGCTAAACAAATGCTCGAAAGAGATGGCGCAATGTTATGAGGTATAGTCTTGTTCAAAAGAGACATCTTGGATGGACCTAATCATTGAATGTCTCAGAGATGGGCCATTACCTGTAAATAAGAAAGAAGCTTAGAGGCTTGTGTACTAAGCTATGAATTATACAATGATTGATGATGAGTTATATAGGTACGATTTTACTCAACCATATCTATGTTGCCTTGTACCTAAGGATGCTTAGCAAGCTCTTTTTGATTTGCGTACAAGCGTATGTAGTAATCATGCCAAAGCCTAAATGCTATATGTTTAAGCTCTTAGGCTTAGCTATTATTGGCCGACCATGAAAGGGGATGCTAAGAACATAGTTCGGCAATGCCCATAGTATCAAAAGCATGAAGTTTTGAGCCATGCACCTTTAACTAAGTTGCATAGACTAATTAACCCATGACCTTTTGCTCAATTAGGCTTGGATATACTTGGACCTTTCCCTAAAGCTATTTTACAGTAGCAGTTTATAATAGTTGTAGTAGATTATTTTACCAAGTAGGTAGAGGCTAAGGTGCTGGTAAAGATAATCAAGCAGAGGGTTGAGTCATTTTTGTTAAACTTCATTCTATCTAAATTTGTGGTCCCTTATATGATAATCATTGGTTATGGTCCGCAGTTCATTAATAAAAAGTTTTGAGCTTTTTATGAAAAGCAACACATTTAAATGAATTACACTTCAATAGCTCATTTCTAAACAAATGGAAAAGTGGAGGCCATCGATAAGACCATATTATACAACTTAAAGTGGAGAGTTGATCAAGTAAAGGGGAAATGAGCTTACAAGCTCCTTAATATCCTATAGGGATATATGACCACCTACATACATTAACAGGGACTCTAGGTTGGAGATTGTTCTAGTGATTGAGTTGGAATTGCTTAATTTGCATACACAAAGGTTTGATATCATAGGAAACCAGGTTAGCTTAATAGCCAATCTTAAGACTATTGAAGAAATTCAGGACATAGCAAGAGCAAGGGTTACGACCTATCAACATCAGACGATATGGTATTATGAGAAAAAAAAAAGTTAAGCATCAAGTCTTCCAATTAAGGGATTTGGTTTGTTTGAAGATGGGAGCAGTGAGTACATGAGATAATTAAGGGAAACATGCTGCTAATTCGGAAGACCCAATGTAAGTTTAGGATGTTGCAGGAAATGGAGCCTACAAACTAGAGAGGTTGGATGGATAAGTCATTCTATGAGCATTGAATGCTGAAAATTTAAATTTAGAATTCGAGTAGTCATGTTCTATTTCTTGTTTAGAATATGATGTTTTTATGTTCTAGTACTCAACGGTTGTTTCAGAACCATGTAAGGCAATAGCTTCATCTATGATGAAATGAAATGCTCATTTTCTATCTATTACATAGATCCATATCGATGTTTTAAATAATTTGATTAAATCATGATAAACGGACAATAGTTGACTAGCTTAAGAAGTTCTAACCTTAAACAGCTAATAAGCTTGGTTGATTTGAAAGAGTTTTGACCTAATACAGTTAATGAACAAGCCGTACCTTCTTTGTCATAAAATACTGGCTCTCCATTCTTATAGCGCTTATCGATTCTCTTGGCATCCCAATAGAACATCTTATTATGCCACCTTTCTTGGATCTTCTTTACAGCAATAGTTTTGCATCTTTGGTCCTAATGGGTTCCAAACAAATGTTCCAAAAATTAAGGTCCACTTCTAAGCTAACTAATATATATTTGTCATGCCAATTGTAGATTTCAAACTCTAAACCCTCTACAAACTTTTGGCCATGTCTTGTAGTCGCATAGAACTACCCATTTGCTCGTCTTTTAATTGTAAAGAAAAATCTAAATAGTTGTATAGTAGCATTAACCTTAAGTTCTTTACAAATTATTTCAAAGGCAGCGAAAATACTATTGGTGTTTGGGGAAACATGAAAATAATTGGAAAATGCCTTTTATCAGAAAAATGTAGATGCAAACCAAACTCAAAGTACTTCACATAAACAAGAATTTCACAATCGATGGGAAAACACACCCTTTCTTCCTGTTTAGGCCTATGATGCTTGCACTCTACTAGAAGATCCTCAAAATACTTATTGTATTTAGAGACAAGTGTACTAACGACATAACTCTCCATTCCATTTAGAGAATCAATATTGTATACAACATTGTTATACAGATACCAGGCTGTTGTCTTATCTTCGCTATCATTGGGGTAGACATCTACTGTTAATGCATTCATGTGAGCAAGCTTCCCCTTCCTTTCAATCACATTACTAGTTGAGCTACTGGACATTGAAGTCAATCTAGTTACTTTATAGGCGATAGAGGGAGTTGCCTTGAGGTTGTCCGAAGTAGTAGAGCAGTTCTTACTTCTAGCCATACCTGATGATGCTGGGAACTTACAAGAACTAGAAAACCTAAGAATTTTTTTAGAACGGTTTGAGAGCAAGAAGAATAAGGACATTGTAATGTGATAGTGCTTTATGATGATAGGCGATTGGAAAAGTTTATGATGTAGTCTTTGAGGGTTTTTATAAGCGTAATCCAAGTTCAACCCTCTTTCTTAAGAATTAAAGGAAGTTATTGTGATCTTGAACATGATTTGGTTGTGAGGCACAAATGAGAGACACTTGTCTACTAGTAGAAATCTTATGGATGCAGAGTAGCTAGCAGTTATAGAGGCGTGTAATGTAATAATGATTGAATTGATAGCTACTACACATATGCACACAATTCTTAAGCAAGCGGGAAAATGAAAAGTCGTGACCCTTGAGTTGGAAATTTATGCAACATTTGAGAGCAAATATTTAGGTAAAATGTCAAAGTATCTATAAGAGCTTAGTAGCCTTGCTTGGTAAATACATGATCAGTTAACAGTATAGGTACAAATTGCTTACGTACTGACCAAAGTTGAGAAACACCTCTTTATTCACTTACTCCCATATTGGAATCCTTAACCATAGGAGTCGGGGGGCAAATTATGATAGTGGATTTTTGCCTTCCTTAATTACTACTTATCAATTTCTTGCCAACTTATCCTATCTTGCTGAGGTTGCTTTCTTGATCTAGTTTGATGACCAGAAGGATTTTGGGCCTAGCCATTTGGTAGGCCAAAAAGCTTAGCTTACTTCAGTTAAACACTTTGAATTTAAATGGGGGCATGAATAGTTTGGCAAAATAACTACCCGCTTCCCAAGACTTACAGCAAGTGACTAAATTGAGGAATTTGCATGTATTTCAAGCAATTGAATTGCCTGGCAATATAGTTATTGAGGAAGTGCCTATAAATATGGGGATGCCATTACTGTAAAAGCTCTCTACATACTTTGAACATACACTTGCTCACTTACTTTATTTCACTTAAACAAACTTTAACTTAGGCATTGGAATAGTTATGCTGAACAAGACTCATCATCTTCCTAGCTTAAATTCTTTCTTTCTTTTAGGTTTTGACACTCAATATAGATTTCGACCAACAATAGTGTTAGTTTCAAAATTCAAATCACTATTGAAACTTATTACATTTGACACTATAATACTATATGATTGAAGTTTGTTAAACTTAATTTTCAATTTCCATCAACTTGCTATTTGAGTTTTCTAGTGACACATAAGAATTAAGAAATGATAATTTGATAATGGTATTAGTGGTTTGGTTAAAGGGTTAAATGCAAACAAAGCCAGATCAAAGTAGTTTGGTTTAGACCTCAAATGACACAATTCAATTTAGTTTGGTTTGGCCTGAATTACTTTCAAAAGATCATTTGTCATAATATAATAGTTTTCTAATGGTATTTTAAGTAGCATCACTAATATGATAAAAGAGTTGGCAAAAGAATATGTACTTTAGAATAATAAGATGCACTTACATAAATAGATAATTTCACCTATGCTGCTTCTCTATTGCTATTGAATGCTAGGGAGAAGTGGCATGAAAGATGAGTAACATCAATGATTAAGTGGCATTAATAATCAGATGGCTACTAGAATTAGAGGATGGAAATGTTAGTGCTACAAAGGATGAGAGGTTACAGGCTATGAGTAATGATCATGAAGGATTAAGGGTGAGAGTTAATGATGAGTAGGAGTAAAGAGTGGAGATATCAAACAAATAAAATATGGGAGTAGAAAGTAGGAGCTAGAGATTTAAGATTAGATAGTGAGAAATTCTTAAAATTTGTTGATTGCCATCTTTCATTTTTAGTACGAAGCAATTGATTCATTTTGACATCTTAACCCAAATCAGGAACAATTTAATTCTTCTTGAAATCAAATTGTAAAATGAAATTGAAAAAAAAAAATGTATTTTGTGCTTTGATGGGTTTCTATCGATTAGCTAAATAGCATTTATTAGAATCAATCTAAATTAATGTCAAGCAAAACTTCATTAAAAAATGAATGAGTGCTTATTTTAATTCTAACTTATTGAGTTTATACAAGCTTAGCTAGTATTTATATAAAACAACTAATAAAACTGTCTTAACCAGTTAACTAAATACGTGTGGCCCAATGATATAAGAACAAGTGGAAAATAAAAATACAATATGCCAATTATACCCTCAAAACTCCTTACACCCCCTTCCCCTTCCTCAAATTGGATAACATAGAAGTTGAATACTTGTATGCATCAATGAGTTGGTAAAAAGATTAGCAGGTTGCAACTTCAAACAAATATGAATAGGTTGAAGAAAACTAAGTCTAATATGGTTATGAATGAAATGAATATCAATGTTAATCTACTTATAGTGACCATGAAGATAAGGATTGTTGGCTATAAGTAAAGAAAATTTGTCATCATAAAGTAATTCAATAAGTAAAAACATAGAGAGACCAAATTCACGTAATAGATAAGGAATCCAAAAAATCTCCTTAGTGGTTGCAACTCATGTACTCAACTTCAGTTGTGGAAGTACAAACAGTAGGTTGCTTTTTACTCTTCCAAGACACCAAACATAGACTAAGCAGGAAGCAATAACCTTTGATGGATTTTCGATCCATATGATAAGACCCCTAATCGGCATCACAATAAGCCTTAATGGAAAGATCAGTTGATGAAGGATTGAAAAACCCTAAGGATAGAGATCCTTTAAGATATCTTAACAAGTAAGACAAAGCTTATAAATAAGCAGCATAAGGTTGCAATAGAAACTTACTTAATCAATAAATAGGAAACTTAATGTTAAGCCATGTGATGGTAACATAGAGTAAACGACCTACAAGACATCTATAAAAAGTGGGATCAGCAAGAAACTCTCCTGTTTCATTATCAAGCCACAAATCAATAGCAATAAAAAAAGACAAAGGCTTAGTTATTGAGAGCCCTATATCATATAAGATGTCCATAATAAATTTTCTTTAGTTGAGTAAAGTTCCTCTAGAAGTCTAATGTAATTCCAACCTAAGGAAGAAATGAGCTAAACCTAAGTCTTTGCTAATAATAGCATGAAGTTTACTCTTTAAAGAGGTGATAAGACGATCATTAAAACTAGTTAGTAAGATGTCATCCACATACACAGGAACAACAACAATCAAAATCAATCTCCATTAATATCAGGTAGAATTTTGATAGAAAATGAGAGAGTGTTTGTTGATTCTAACTAAGTAAGTTTGGACATGCCTAGTTAGTAATTATGCAAAATAACTAATAAAACTATCCTACCAATCTACTAAATACACATGGCCTAATCATACAAGAAAAAGTAGAAATAAATATACAATTTGCTAAGTATACTCTCAACGATTTCTATTTAGTTCATGATGCAATTATAATTGGTTTAGTACATAACCCTATATTTTAATTATTTTAAGAAAATGCATAAAAATTTTACATATAGTCTAAAATTTTCATATTATGTCTAATACAGGTTTATGACAAGTTGGTGAAGTTTCATATCTAGAAAAAAGGGTATTGAATATGCACTTATGGATCATAACTAAACTTGGGATGTAGGTCAAATTAGCGTGAAACCGGCCTAGGCCCGCTAGTTCACCAATCGCTAAGGTGGTGAATCATAATTGACTTAGGAGAAGTTGGTTTTAAGCCAATTCAATGGCCTATAAACCAATATTTCAAAATTTTTTGCAATTTTATATATATTTCTATAAATATATATTAACATACATTTACTTATATATTTATATATACATATACATATTTACATACATTCATATATACATTTTTATATATTAATATATATAGTAATATGTCTTACCCTCTTAAGTAAATACATATATTGATATATACACATATATATGTGGCTTACATATATATATATATATATATGTGTGTGTGTGTGTGTGTCCATGCGTGCGTGCGTATGTGTGTGTGTGCGCGCGTATGTGCTTTTGTGTGTGTGTGCAAAAAATTGATAAATGTAAAGGAAAAGTATAGATGAAAAAATACACCGATATAAAATCAGTAGGTTAACCCATTGGCTTGGTAGGTTTACAAGGCTAAACTGCCTTGACTTGCTAGGCTTGGTAGGTTGTTGGGCGGTTCAAGTTTGGTCTAATTGTTCTTATTGACTTTGTATTTGTAGACTATAATCCTGTGTCGATTTACTCTTATATTTAGCCAAATTTTGAATTTACTTTCTACTTTATTTCTTCAACCTACTTCTTATGCCTATTCAAGGAATCTAATTTCTACCTCTTTTGTCTCGTTTCTTCCTTGTTATCAACATTACCTTTACTGTTATATTTTCCATTGGATGTAGCACTTGTAAACTTGTTAGTATGGATTTGATGTTATATATTTTAAGCAAGTGGACTAAACTCTAACAAATCATAAGGTCTCAACTAAAGGCTCTACCTTCTTCATGGATGATATTAGGCAAGTATACTTATTAAATTTATAGTATAGTGCGGTGAATATAGATGACGTTCCCATGAAGACTATAAGTACTAATACTCACTATTTTCCTATTATCTTGACAAATTTTAATGAAAGAACTAAACATAAATCTATAGTACCAATTTACTACTAATTAAGACTCAATTTAAAGATTAAAAGAGCAATCAAATTAAAGAATTACTTTAAGAATATAAGATTGTATCTAGATCTTGTTTCCCCTAAAATTAAACATGTGACTTTAATCATAATTGCTTAATTCCATTTTTAAATTTATTGATTAAAAGAATTCTCTAATAAAATTAATAACTTTCTCAAGTCTGTTAACCCTAATCTTAAATTACCTATTGGAACATCTTCTCAATAACATAACTAAGATTGCTTTAAAGATCAATAAACTCTCTTAAAGAGAAAAATCGAGATTTGAAAGAATCATACAACTTATCTCTAAGATTACATAAATTCTCATCAATTCTATATCTAATTATGTAATGAATCTCTCAATTATCATATATAATGTCAAATATTTAGACTAAAACTCTAAAAATATTAATCTAAAGTAAAGAAAGAATACATAATTGAATCAATAAATTCAAAGACTTCATTAGATTTAGAAACTAAAACATGTCATATGATAATCCTAAGTTCTACAAAATCTAAACATAAGAAATTTATGATCTAATTATGATGAAGAGAAAATCTTAATTTTACAAAAGAAAGCATAAAAGACAAAGTCATGAATATTGAATCAATCTCCCAATTCTTGAAAAGTGGATAGTGTGCTCTCTTATGCTCTTTAAGCCCTTTGAGTCTCTAAAAGTCTGTATAAAATGTGTGTTTAAAAATCCTTATGACTTCTTTTTATAATGGAGTAAAAACAGCAGTTTGCAATGGTTGACATGACTTAGGGCATGTTGGTAAAAATTTGGGCATATTACTCCCTTTGTTCGTTCAAGTTTTCCTTAGAAAATAATCGTTCCTTAGTGGAAATGACCTAGGATATGGTTGTGTCGTCTAGTTATGTTGGAATTTGTTCTTCAGCCTTGTCATCCTCTTGAAATAAGCAAATGGGTGGACATGATCATGTCAACCAGTCATGTTTCACTTTAAAACTCCATAATTTTTTCTGTATGAGCTCAAAATTGAGTGAAAAACTTGATTCCTTTTCTTTATTTTCACTCCAAGAATATGTTAAAACCTTCAAATCAAAATCTTACACAATTAAGTATCAAATTCTTTAAAAATAAGCCAAAATCATAAGGAAATGCTATGAAATCACTATTATTATTATATCTTAATTAAGGCTTAGTGAACTTCCTCATACTTATGCATTTGCTTATCCTTAAGTAAATAAACCAAACAAAGAAATTGAGACATGAAATACTTAATCAAATTTATCACTTATTAGGAAATTGATCAACCGTTACACTTAAACTTGAAATAATTAGGAAATAATTGCCAATTGTCGAACCTAATTTTTTCTTGTTTTTATTATATTTTCCTTCACTCGATCAATATTAAACCTTAACCATTTAATATTGATCCTCGACCAAGAGTTAAAGAAAACTAGGTTTTTAAACGTATATTGAAAAAAGTAATTGGAATCACTAACCGACCAAAGTTAGGAAAAAAGAAGGTTAGGTTAAATTAATTGGGTAGAACGATTTAACCTAGCTATTAGTTGAATTTAAAACTATTTTTTAGGAAAAGGTTAGAAAACAAAAAATTTTAGGTTTGGAGGCTAATTTTTTAAACCCTTAATGAATACTACTGTGCAACTTTCCAATTTTAATTTCACTTTTCAATATATCCTTATCTATAAACCATTAACATGCAACTAAATTAATTAAATTAAACAATTATTTACAATATATGAAAAAAAGAGAAATTTTTTTCCATATTTTAAGTCGTTTTGTATTTGCGTAGAGTGCCTAAGTATCTATTATTTGAAATTAAATGTACGTAATTCTTTCTATAAAATTTTACTGTATAGGATTCATTTTAATTTTGAAAACATGTCGAGTTTGTGTTTTTAATTTCATTTGATTATTTAAGGAAAATTTCTAAAAAAGTCCTAAATTGAGGTTTTATTTTTGGAAAATTCTAAATAGGGCCTTAGTTTTGGAAAATGATCAATTATCTTTATTTATTTGAAAAATAATTTTTCTAAGTGATGAAAATGTTCTATTTATTTATTTATTTTTCATTTTAATTTACTTGTTTATTTATTTTTTCTTTTTGTGTTTTATCAAATAAAATAAAATTAAACTTACCTATTTTTTTCTTTTTCCTTTTCTCTTGTTTTTTTTTTGTCTTTTTCTTTTTTTTTACAAGTTAATAAAATATACAATAATAAATAAATTAAAAAAAATAAAAATATAGAAAATATTATAAGGAAAACAATTGGATAAAAAATGAGGTTAGATCGAATCGGAGCTAGATACATGGGTTAGATTGGGCTTCAATTGGGTTAGTACGCAAATTCGGATTGAGTTGTTAGGTCGAACTCAAGTCTAGGGTAGGTTAGGAGATAGAAGATAGCAACGGCTCATCAAGGATGGTTTAAGGCGATTAGAGCACCAAATTGAGAGGGTAAATAGACTTTTGTGTGTTTTGTATTGGGGATGGTAAGGGTAGGTTTGGTGCTATGGTATTTAGAGCTTGTTTGGGTGGTCGACGAGGTGGAAGGTGGTAGTAGAGCTTAAGATACGTACGTTAGTGGTAACTAATCATTTGAATGTGGTGTGGGTTAGAGTTTTAAGTGGTAAAGAACTTGGTGGTTAGGTTGAATTTAAGTGTTATGCGATGGAGCTAAGGTTTCGAATGGGTAGCCATGGTTAGGATTAGGGTTTTGTAGTAGTCGATGTGTTTGGGGAGTCAGGTGATACGATAACATATAGGCTTGGTGGTGTTAGAGAGTCTATGTCGAAGGGGGTTCAGTTAGGATGGTGGTATAGGTCGATGGTGATTAAATAGAGAGAGACGGGGCCAATGGTTAAGAGAGAGAACGTGATCAGGGAAGAGAGAGAGAGATTTTCTGATGATTGTCGATGCTGGAAATCAAGATTGGAGCTCCTATTTATACATTCCATGCTTCAAATTCGTATGGAAGGTGCATTAATTTTCCAAATCTAAGAATCTCAATGAATGGGTTTTGACCAGATTTCAATTTCGAGTTTGAAGAAGAAGTTGACTATTAAATGAAATCCACGGTTGAAATACATTTCATAGGCTCACTTTTACTAAATTTTATCATTCAGAAGCTTTGAAAATCAAAGAAATGCTGGAGTTATGGAATTTTCAAATCAGAGCATTTAAGTTTCATTTTTTCCATTTTTTGATCCAATTTTGATGAGATTAAATAAGAGTAATGAAGTTCTTCTTAGACTCAAATTGCAATATTCCAAGTGTATTTCATGATTTCACCATTCATTTGGTGAAATCAAGAAGACAACTTGATAAAAAATGGCTTTAGAATGGACACCTTAGGCATGTTTTGCACAAGAAAGAAAGGGAAAGTGCTAGAAAAGAGGAGAAAGTGAAGGGAAAGGGAAAGAAAGAGAGAAAAAGAGGTGCTATGTATCATGCTACATGGCAACATATGCATTCCATGTGCCAGACATGTGTATGTACCTGTGTTGTGTGCTTATGGAATGTGTCTATGTTGTACGTGATCATGAAATTGCATGTGTCATCGATGTGGCCTAGTGATTTCTTAACATATAGCAATGTTTGTTGTCGTGGAAAAATTAAAAAGCATTTTATTGCTTTGCAAAGATTCGAACTGCAAATCTCTAAGCCATATGCAATGTTTAGTTAAGAGTGTTGAAATGTTAGGCTGTTGGCTTATGCTTTATCCATATATGCAATTTAATTGCATTTATGGACTATGTTAGCCTATGCTAGATTTAAATATAAGTTTGGGCCTAACATCCTTCCCCTCTTATTATTATTAAGGCTTAAAAAAATAATAAATCTAAATTAAAAATTCTATTCTATTAAATTATCTAAAAATTTTACTATTTATTTATATTTTATTTATCAATATTTTTAATTTTCTAAATTTTCTTTTTCTTTGTATTTTTTCTAAATTTCTAATTTTTTGCACTTTTGTTTAGATTTTTTATTTTTTGAATTTTTTCCTCTAAATTAGGACTCCTTACCTCATTCTAAAAATAAAAATAAAAATAAAAGGGAATAAAAATAAGGTGTTTATAGTAGGCCCTCTTTTTGGTGATGTTTGCACAAAACTTTGTCATAAAGATAAAAAAGACACTATTTTTGCCGTAAGGATGATATTTGTCCTAAGAAACACTACAATTAGCTAGCTATCCTAAGTTTTGTTTATTTGGGATTTGATGAATGGTGAAAGGTAAAGGAGCGAAGAGGCACTCTAAGAGTTGGTTGAGAAATTAAAAGAGGAAATGAAGCCTTGTCATGCCCCTATGAGCTAACTAACCTAAGAGGGAGTATCTCTAAGGGATTTATAACCCTAAATTAGAATTGATTTGGAAAATCTAGTCATGTTACTTTGAGCTAACTAACTTAAGCGGGAGCATCTCTCGAAGACTAGCAACTCTAAATTAGAATCGATTTGAAAAACCTAGTTGTGCTACTCTGAGCTAACTTACCTAAGTAGGAGTATCTCTCGAGGACTAGTAACCCTTAAATGGAATCAATTTGGAAAACCTGCTCATGCTACTCTAAGCTAACTAACTTAGGGGGAGTGTCTCTTGAGGATTAGCAACCTTTAATTGTCTTAGAAGAAGTGCCTTACGGGTTTGCTATAAGGAATCGATGATGAAAGGAAGTGCCTTATGGGCTCGCTTGAGAGAAATTGGTAAAGGAAAGCACCTTATGGACTTACTAAAAGAAATTGATGCAAAGAAATATGGGCTTACTAAAAGGAATTGATGATGAAAGGAAGCACCCTATGGGCTCACTTGAGTGAAATTGGTAAAGGAAAGTGCCCTATGAACTCGCTAAAAGAAATTGATGAAGAGAAGTGCCTTATGGACTCGTTGAAAGGAAGCAATGATGAAAGGAAGCAATGATGAAAGGAAGTGCCTTATTGACTCGCTTGAGAGAAATTAGTAAAGGAAAGCGCCCTATGGGCTTCTTAAAGGAAACTGACAAGGAGAAGTGCCCTATGGGCTCATTAAAAACTCTAAAAGGAGGATTGGTTGATGGCCAAGATCCTAAGGGAAATGAGTTGGGATAGTGCCTTTAAAGGCTAGCTAAGACTTAAAAGATGGTATAAAGGGTAAGTATACTATGGGCTGGCTAAAAAACTCTACCTAAATGATTGTTATGAGAAAGAATCACGAATACTAGTTACTATCTAAGGAGATATAGTCTAAATGCAAATGTAATGTTCAATAATTGATACGCTAACATTATATAGAAGTACTTACTTGGTTTTATCGGTGGTACCCAAACTATCAAACCTTTTTTTTGAAAAGTCCTATAAAAACCAATTGATTCATTCTTCGAAATGAATTCAATTTTTTATCCCTTATCATCAACCCAACTGAGCTTGTCATGGAGCCTCTAAGGCTTCACTTGCCCTTTAGAGAAGTCACAGAAATTAACTCGATACAAAATGCCACGTACTATTTTTGTACATCAAATGATTATCTTTTTATGACCTGAAACCTTTATCCCTGACTAGTAAATATCTATGTTAGGTGATTACCCATATGGATTTCGCTTTTCCCTAAAAAATAGATAATAAAATTCCCTCTTAAAGGGAATCAATCTGTAATAAAGTATTTTAAAGAACTTTGTTAATTACCGATGTTTTATATCTTTGTAGACACTTAATTTTTGTCCTTCCCTTTTGATTTTTCAGTTTAGGTTATAGGGTCTTAAATTAAAAAAAGTTCAAAAAATTGAAAAATTAAAGAAAATCCACCAAAATGAAGAAATTTAGAAAAATAAGAATTCTAGAAAAATTAAAAAAAGGGAAAATAGGAAAAAGCACAAAAGATAGGAAATTTAGAAAAAATACAAAAAAATGGAAAAATCTGGACAAGTACATAAAAATTTTAAAAATAAATAATAAAATAAAAAAAGTCATAAAAAATTGAAAAAAAATAAAGGATTTTAGAAAACAATATTTTGTTAGAACAGTTTTTTAATTTTAATTTAGGTTTAGAAGATGGGCCGTTGAACTTTGACTTAGGTTTAAATCTAGCCTAGGTTGATCTAGTTCATATGTGCAGTTTAATTGCACATATGGACAAGGCATAAGCTAATGGTCTGATGGTTAAGCATATGGACATAACATTAGCATTGAGCATAAGATCATGGGTTCGAATCTTAGCAAAGGTAGGGAGACCTTTTTCTTATTTTTTTGGCTAGCACACTGCCACGTGTCAAGATCTGGTTGTGCCACATGTTAACATTGGATTGGACGACCTTGATGATGTGGCATCCACGTGGCATTCTACGTTAGTTGCCACGTGTCATGTGATGATATGTGGCAGGTTGGGGATCTTTGAGTTGGCTGATGTGGTGCCATATCAGTGCTACGTTAGCACTTTCCCTTCATTTCCTTCAGTTTTCCCCCATTTTCTCCAGATTTTCCCTTTTTTTCCTTTTCAAGAACAGCCTACTCCCTCCACTTTAGCTTTACTTTCTGCATAAATTCCACATACAGGCACATACTTTCTTGCATCAATCTCGTACTAAACATGGTAGGCTTCGAATTCGTGTTAAGAACAAGTCCAGATTTAGTTAAAAGCACATTTAAATTAGCTTTCAAAAATCGGAAAAAAACTAGGTTTTCAGGCATTTCTCAATAAATCCGATTTTAACTGTCCTTTGTTTCTAAGATGAATTCGTGTATAAATTGATAATCATGGGACATGAACAACACACAATCACCTATGGACAATCACCCACGAACTTCATAATCAACTCTTAAGCTCTCCCTCTCTCTTGTGATTCTCTTTCTCTCTCTAGCTCATTCTCTCTCTCTTCGAATCTCTCTTTTTTGAGCCCTCCACCACAACCTAACACTATGGTTGAAACCTCTAATCCATCAGCTCTCAAACTCGACTACCTTCGTCTGTTGTTGTAGCCCCTAGCGACTCCTCTAAGCCACCCTTCATCAAACCTTAACTACTACCCCTTTCTCTCTTTTTACCACTATCCTTAGCCACCTTTAACTTAAACTAGCCATACAATTGAACTCCCTACTCTCTAAAACCCCTACCCCAACTAGCCAATCATACCCAGCAAACTCCGTATAGCTAAACCACCACCTCCACCCATGGCCAACATTTAAAAACCACTAACTCGAGCTCCATTGGTCTTAGCACTTCACCTACCCCCTATTAATCTAATAAGATACTCACTAAAATCCCTTTTCCCCATCGTTTAAGTGGTTGGAAAACACTTAGAACTTCCCTATCGCATGGTGTTGCTTCCCTTCTATTCGTGACCCGAACCTAATTTGATAACCCGGATCTGACTAGACCACTTCGACCCGACCGACCCAAGTTCGACCCACGCATCTTCTTCTAAGTCTAGATACTTTTTTTTTTTAATTTATTTTGTTTGTTTTGGTTTAGTTTAGTTTATTTATTTATTGTTGATTTTTTATTATTTTTTTTTATTTTTTTCTTATTTATTTACCTTTAAATGAAAATGTAAAAAAAAAAAAGAAGAAGAAAAAGAAGAAAAAGAAAAGAAAATAAAAAAAAAGAAAAGAGAAAGGTAACTTTATTCTTTTTTTTTGTTACTTATTTAAATAAAAATAAATAAGCCATAATAAATAATAAATGAATTAAGGAAAAAATGGATAAAATAAATGAAAAAAAGGAAAATAAATAAAATAAGATTAATCACTTAGAAAAACTAATTTTTTTTTTAAATAAGTGAATATAAATAGACCTCCTTCCAAAATTAGGACTATTTTAGAGTTTCTAAAAATAAGAAACCGATTATGATGTTTTTAGGAATTTTTCTTAAACAAATCAAAATTGAGTAAAATGTAAACTCGATTGTTTCTTCAAATTAAAACAAAACCAATCTATTAAAGTTTTACATAAAAGAACTACGTACGTTTAATCCCGAATAATGGGTATGTAGGCACTTACGAGGTGACGATAAAAAAAAACCTAATTTTCCTTTTTTTAGTTTAGATTATTTCATTTATCCAATTAGAATAGTTAAATTGAGTTCCATCTTATAAAATAAAAAGGCAATTTTTAAAGACTAAAGTTAATTTTAGAAAGTCAATGGTACCTGTAAGGGTTTTAAAGCATTAACCCTCGGATTTAGATTCTCTGGTTTTCAAAAAGTCGTTTTATAACTTGGTTTTTTGTAAATCGATAGACTGGTAGCTAAGTTATAACCGATTTACCCAATTAGTTATAACTGAACCTCTTTTCTTGACTCTAGTCGGGTGGCGACTCTAAATCTTTTCAAGTTGAAAAATGGTTTTTTTTTTTAAACCCTAGTTGAGAGCTAGTATTAAACGGGTAAGAGTTTAATACTAGTCGGTTTAGAGAAGACCTAATTTTATAAGAGAACCGAGAGGGTGAAAACTAAACTCGATAATCTCACTTTCAACTTCTCTTATATTTTTAGTGTATGGGTTCATTTAAATTGAGTAAAGGAACTGGACCTTTTGATGGAGCAGGAAAAGGGATGGAGATGATTCCAACACTGACAACCGCTAAGCATACCAACTTTGCTTATAGAAGATGAAAAATAGACCATAAAAACATTTAAGACAACTGGTATTTTCATATTTTGAGTAAAAATTTCCATTGACTTTCATGGGTAGTACAACTTTATAGTGTCAGCATTTATAGGGTCTCTTAATTTTGGACCATCCATATGAGACAAAATTAAAGCCCTTCCTAGTAACACTCGCTTTACGATATGAGGGCCTCCGTAATTGGGAGTAAATTTTCCTCTGAAGTTTTGTACATTGGGAAGAGCCATTCTTAACATTATATCACCCTCTTTAAAGTTCTAGGGTTGTACCTTTTTGTTAAAAGCTCGAGCTATGCTTTGTTAGTAACACTAATTATGATATAGGGCCATCAATCTTTTCTCATCAATTAAATTCAACTGCTTTATGCATTTCTTTACCCAATCAGCTTTATCCAATTAGGTTTCTAATGGTACTTTAAGAGATAGGATCTCAACCTCTATTGGTCATACTGCTTCAGTGCCATTTACTAAAGAGTAAGGCATTGCCCCAATCAATGTTTTGATGGAAGTCTGATAGGACATGAGTTTGAAAGGCAACATTTCATGCTAATCCTTATATTTAACAACCATTTTTTCAATTATCCTTTTAAGATTTTGGTTGGCTTCTTTGACGCCCCATTCATTTAAGGTTAATAAGGTGTAGAGTTCTTGTAAATGATCTTAAACTATCGATACAACTTTGACATAAGATTGTTGTTAAGATTTGTGCCATTGTCAGTGATGATTGCTTTTGGAGCCTTGTGTCGAGCTAAGATATCTCTCTTGATGAACTTGACCACTACCCCTTTAGTAACATTTGAATAGGATGAGGCCTCAACCCACTTACTGAAGTAGTCGATGGTGACTAGTATAAAGCGATGCTTATTGGATGCTTTTAGAGTAATCAAGCCAATAATGTCTATTCCCCACATTGAAAATGGCCATGGTGTAGAGAGTGTGCGTAATTCTTGACGCGAAGCATTTATCTTGTTTGCATAAACTTGGCATAAGTGACAATGCCTGATGAGTTTGATGTAATTACCTTCTATTGTTGACCAGTGATGCCTCAGCCTTATAATCTTCTTAGAGAGCATGTATCCATTCATGTAGGGACCACAAACTCCCTCAAACACTTCTCTCATAAAAACCTCAACCTCTTTACCATCTACACACCTTAGAAGTGTATTGTCAAAAGATCATTAGTACAAGGTGGACTTACTTACTAGGAATTGGGTAGCCAATCTCCTAGTCGTCTTTTTGTCTTTTTCCTCAGCTTCTTTAAGGTATGTGCCTTATTATAGGAACATTTTAATATCATGGTGCAAAGGCTTTTCGTCATGTATACCTTCAATTGCGAGATAGAAGGTAAGCTTTTCTTTGATTTTAATGGTGAGGGGCTGAATTTCTACTCCACCAGATATTTTGATGATAAGAGCTAGAGTGGCTAATGCAACAGCAAATTGATTATGTATCTTCGGTATGTGATTGAAAGTAGCTTCTTTGAATTTCCCCATTAATTTAATCAAGTATAAGTGATAAGGTATTTGTTTAGGATCCTTCATCTTGTATTCTCCTTGAGCTTGGTCAATACTGAGTAAAGAATCCCCAAACACTGCTAATTCTTGAATGTCTTTATCTAGAGCTATTTTAAGTCCCATGACGCATGCCTTGTATTCAACGATATTATTGTTATATGGAAAACTAAGTCTTATAGCTACAGGGAACTGTGTACCTTTAGGGGATATCAGTATTGCCCCAATTCCACACCCGGACACTTTAGTGACTCCATCAAAGAATATCTTCCACTTTGGGGGTTCATCGTCTTTTCCTACATTAGAACTTCCTTTAGCTACTAAGATATCTTCGTTAAGGAATCTAACTTGTACCTCTTGGGAGGTAGCATTAGAGGGATTTTTTGTTAACTGATCTGCTAAAGCTTGCCCCTTGACTGAATTCTGGTTTACATATGTAATGTATAACTTCAATAGAAACATTTGCCACTTTGAGATCCTATCGATTAGGGTCGGCTTATCTACTAAGTACTTGAGGGGATCATGCTCAGTCAACAATTCAATTTGGTAATGGAGCATGTATTGTCTAAGTTGGTGTATTACCCAGACCAAAGTACAACATGTTTTTTCAATTTCTGAATACTTTTGTTTCCCTTTTGTAAACTTTTTATTCAAGTAATATATGGCCCGCTCTTTTCCTTCCTTATCTTTTTAACCTAGCATACATGTCATGGATTCTAGTAATATTGTAAGGTATAAAAATAAAGGCTTCCTAGGTTTAGGAGTTACCAGCATTAGAGGGTTCATGAGGTACTCATTGATGGTTGTAAAGGCTTTCTCACATTCTTTGTCCTAATTTATTTTAGTATTCTTTTTCAACAACTTAAACAAAGGATAATATTTAATTGTAAGTAGAGATATGAATTGGGATATGTAGTTTATATGGCCCAATAAACCTATGATTTCTTTAAGTGTGCGTGGAGGGAGCAAGTTGACTATTGCTTTGACATTATCAAGGTTTACTTTGATGCCCCTTTAGCTGATTATGAAACCCAATAATTTCCTTGAAGTAACTCCGAAGGCATACTTCTCTAGGTTGAGCTTTAATTAGAATTTTCTCAACCTATCAAACAATCTTCTCGGGTTATCCATGTGATTTTCTCGCTCTTTAGACTTTGCAATCATACCAAGTACATACACTTCAACTTCTTTGTGCATCATGTCATCAAAGATTGTAACCATGTCTCTTTGGTAAGTTGCTCTGGTATTTTTGAGTCCGAAAGACATTACTTGGTAGCAAAATGTGCCCTAAGTTGTAATGAACGTTGTCTTGGCTTTATTTTCTTTAGACATTTGGATCTAATTATATTATGAGAATCCATCCATGAAGGAGAAGAGATGGTTCCTAGTTGTATTATCTACCAAGGCGTCAATATGGGGAAAAGGAAAATTATCATTAGGGGTTGCTTAGTTGAGGTCTAAAAAATCTACACACACTTTAACTTTTCCATTCTTCTTCATCACTAACACAATGTTAGTTACCTACTTAGGATAATCAGTTACTTTGATGAAACCAACTTCCAGTAGGTTTTTGACTCATTTAATTTTTATTAAGATATCTGGTTAGAATCTCCTTAGCATCTGCTTCTTAGGCTTGATATCATCTTATATGGGTAAGCGATAGACCACAATTGATGGATCTAACTTGGGTATATCTTCATAAGACCTTGCAAACATATCTTGATATTCAGATAGTAGTGCAGTTATTTCTGCCTTTATTCCTCTTATGAGTTCCATCCAATCTTCAAATTCTCAGGGTTGACATGTATCCCAACATTAATAATCTTAGTTGGCTTGTCAATGGAAATTCTACCCATTTCATGTCTTTTCCAGCTTTCTTGTATGTCACTATGGTCATTAACATCACTCCTAATGACAAACCTAGATGGGTTGAAAGTGATATCAGTATTTCTATCTACTATCTACATGAGGTATCCTTGGCTTTTGTTCAGGGCATTGGATTTAGGCTAAAAGTATATAAGAAAGGAAACTGTTCTTTTATTAGATTAAACAGTTCTTTCAAGTACATGCTTGTAAAATAAAGGCAATTATTACAAAGCTGAAGAAAATACTAAACTATGATTAATCCTTTACCCTAGAGAAGACTTATTGCTACCTATAGGGACAGAGAACCAATTATTCAAGGGCTGGAGCTTGTGGGGTAAGCCCATTATCTCATTCTTACTGGAGTTATCCTCTTTGGTAGGTTCTAAGGTCTGAAGGTTAGCCTAGATAAATGTCTCTATCCATGGTAGAAAGGTCATCGATGTATGATACAATCTATCATCTCTCTTGGCCCCTGCTTATATGTTTTACAACTCTTCCATCGAAGTTAGGATATAACTAAGCGCATAGGTACCAACTTAAACTTCTTTAAATTTTGGCTTATCCTTTTTCCTCTAATTGGTAATCATACATACTTCTTCAAACATTTAAAGCCTAAAGTTCTCCTGTTCCTCAATGCCAACGTAAGGTATGGCCATTTCTTTATATATTTCATAATCCTATTAACTCAAAAGCGTTATGACTTGGCCATTTAAGATGAACATAACCTTTTGATGTAAACTTAAAGGTATGGCCCTTGCCGAATGAATATAAGGTCTTCTTAATACAAGGTTGAAGGTCTTTAGGACGTCTAAAACTTAGAATCAAATGTTGAAAGTTTATGAGCCAATATCAACTAGTAAGTCGATCTCCTCGATAATTTCTCTCCTAGATCCGTCAAAAGCCTTAACCGTTGTTGAACTTGGCTTAATTGTGGTTGTATTGATACTTAGTAGATTTAAGGTGGCGAGAGGGCAAACATTTAATGATGGCCTGTTGTTAATGAGGACTCTAGCTATGATAATATTGTTTACCCTCACTATTATGAAGAGAGGCTTAGTGTGTTGATTGCCTTCCTCTCCTAACCCTTCAATAAGGAAAGAAATCTGATCCTTAGTGAGGATGGAGTTGGTGATTGATCCAATCTTTTCAACTAATATTTCATTAGTCTTTGACTTCCCTTAGAGTTTAGAATAGAGCTTCCCTATTTAGTTTAGAAGCTGTCAATAGACTCGTCAGAGATATTTATGTTGGAGTCTTAGTAAGTTAATCTATTATCTTATACTCATTAGAATTGACCATCTTGGTGAAGGTAAACAATCCTTCCATATATTTAGCTGGTTCATGACATGGGCTTTCCAGCACAATCTTCTTTTTAGGTCTTCTTTTAGGTTGTAAATTCTATCAGAGTGGGTATTCCCTCTTACAAGTGAACTTAATTGCCCCTAATTAACCACCTGGTAGTTAAAAGGAGCAGTTTTGAAACTTTCTAGGACTGAGGACACATGGAAGGTATATCTTTTGGTCTTTGAAGCTTGTTTCTCTTTTGTTTATAAAATCTGTAGACCTTAGGCTCTTGGTTAGAACCGATCATATTGATGGTAGGATTTGAGTCATCAAATATCACATTGATGATGGGGCCATGGTTAGGTAAGGGGTTGTTGTTGACGTTTGGAATTGGAGCCTCCATGAAATTTAGTTAGACTGTACCTTCATCGATTAAGTCTTGAATCTTGTTTTTTAATCTCTACCACAATTCGGTTGAATGGCTTACCTGCCTCAGATGATATTGACACTTTATGTTGGGATAAAAAACTCTTGGCCTATACCTTTCATAGGGAGGCTCAAAATGGAGTAGATTATCTTTTCTTAATTTTTTGAGGATTTGGCAGAGAGGAATCGGTATCTTAGTGAACTGCCTTAGGGCACTGTTGACTTACGGTTGACTTTTGAATTGGTAGAGGATTTGTTTTGAAAGAGACCTAGGCATTGGGCTTGGTATTTGAATTGACCATACCGATAGTAACTTTTATAGGCTTGCTAGTAATGGGTTAAATAGAAGGTGGTCTTCTATCTAATGGTTCTTGTAACTTACCGGAGGAAATGATACTTTCAATCCGGTACCCTACTGCTACTACCGCTATGAAACTAGAGCAGGCCTGTCGATCAAGTGAAAGAAATAAGGTTTCTCTAGAGTATTAATGAAAGCTGAAGTTAGCTCTTTCTTGGTCATAGGGGTAGATATCCTTGCAACTAGGGATCTTTACCTTTAGGCATGTTCCTTAAATGATTCATTGTACCTCTTTCTTAGGGAAAATAAGTCCATCATAGTTGGTATTACTTCAACATTGAATTTATATTGTTCGTAGAATGCCCTAGCCAACTTCTCCCATGTGTTTACTTGATTCAGGTCTCATTTGGGCATATTGGGTTAAAGAAGAAGGGCCCATTAAGCTATCTTGAAAAGTTTGCACCATAAGTTAGTCATATTGTACGTACTTACTCACTCATCTTTTGTATGTACAATCTGGTGTGTAATTTAGGGTAGCTAGTCCCATTATACTTCTTAAAGTTAGGTAACTTGAATTTTTCAAGGAAGCTTCTATAGTCATAAGGTATTGTAATACTAGCTTGCTCAAAACCATCATAAGATTCGAGAATTTTCATCTTTTTAATGATCTAATGGGTCAATCATCTTTCTAGTTCTTTCAATCGATCTTGGTCAATTTTTGGCTTTAGCTTAATCAAGATTGAATAAGTATTTAGCTCAAAAGTCGGGTTAACCTCTGGATAAATATCTTTTGTCTCGAAAGATTTAATAGCTAGGTTGACTTTGGGATAAGCCTCTTTTGCTTCATGGGGTGGGGCTTTGGCATTTTTTCCATATCGAGCCTTAGAGCTTTCCTTATTTGATGGTGTTATGGATTTGAGTAAAGTGATGCTACCAACAAGGAAGCTCAATTAGACTACAATTTTTCCTACTATTTTTTCTAAGGAGTGGAATCTCAGCTTGATGGGATCAACAACTTCGAGGTTGACATTACTATTGTTGGTGTTGATGTTGCCATTTCCTTGGCTGGCCATTTTGGTTTGAGAGTAGGTTTGTATAGGACTTCTTTGGAAGGTTTGATGTTTGGGAGCTATCTTTACGACCTTGTTTAAGATCACTTTTGAACAAGTGAGCACACATATATTTTAAAGAGATGAGATGAATGAAAAATAAATAAATAAATAAATATACAAGAATGCAAAGATGTATTGTATACAGATGCAAAGAAATAGAACTGATAATTAACCAGCAAGATGGCAATTTTTATTCATTATTTTGCAGCTTTTGGAGTTCCCTTTTACATTATTTAAAAAAGGAAAATACATTGTTTCAAAAAAAAAAAAATCTTATTTCTAAACATTCCTTTAGTGCTTGGTCGGTGTCCCCTTCTACTGCTTGTTGGGCCATGCTGGTGCTTCCTTCTTCTTTCTTAAGCTAGGCTCATTTGCTTCTTCAAATTCTTTGACCCTTCTATGGGTCATCTTTAATTGATGTTCTAAGAATTGAGAACTCTGTTTGGATTCTCGAAAGAGGTCTTCCCACATGTTGTGCTCTTTATGGATAACTTCTATACGAGCTTATACTTGGTCCATGTAGGTCTTGATTTTAGAGTTTAGTTTAACTGGTGTAGGTTGTATGACCTCTGGTGCTCGATTCCAGATTTCCCTAACCTTATGGTGCTAATCTTATAGATATTCTTTAGTAACCTTGTATTTATCAACTTCTCCTAACCATTCTCCCAAATCAATGTTAGGGCTGATAGTCCTTGTATCCCATAGTTGCTTAATTGCCTGAAGTTTGGATATCTTTTGTGGCTTTGGAACCTAAAGATCTTCATAATCTATGGTTGTGATATCCAATGGAGGCTTGTACTTAAATTCACTCGAACTATTTGATCATATTGTTAGGGTAATAGCCTATACACCATTTCATCGCAATTATAGGTATAGCTTGATAAATTTTTACAAACTAAGATTACCTTCTTGAAGTTGCCCCATCTTCCTATCCATAAGATATCAGTGACTTGGAAATTTTGTAGTACTTCTACCTAGTAGTAAGTGAACTTCTCTTCTAAGAGATGGACTTTGTTGATGAAGGAGTTAATTCAATCAATCCTGTAGGAAAATTCTCCTTAGATTAGATCAAGCCTAAAACATTTCATGTGGCTCATAAATTAGATTGATAGTAGTGCCATATTGGTCTTCAATGTACCATTGTTTTTTTCTTTCAACATATTAAGGCTTCAAATTTTTTCTATAAGGAGGGCTAGGACGTACAACTTGCCTTCAAGAAATTAGCCTACTAATTCAGCAACCCTAAAATAGATGAAGAACTTTCCATTAGGAAATAGGAAAGTCTCCAATGTAGCTAAGATAAAAGCCTTTATTCTGTTATGTCCGTAATCTTTGGGATTGCCATAGAAAATGCCCTATTTGTTTGACTTGGGCTTAGTGGTGAACTGGGCTTTTATGTTTTTCAATTTGATGTAGTTTCCATTACAGCTTTTTAAGGCCTTGTTTACTTCAGCTTTTCTAACCCTAAGAATCATGAAAATGCATTCACTAGGTTAACTTCCAAATTTGGAGTATATATATCCTCTAAAGATGGGCCTTGAAGTAATTAGGTAGACTCTTTAAGCGAGTGAGGCCTAACTCGAAAAGCTACTTCCTCAGGTTCCTAGAAGTTGGTTAGAGCCCTAATTATATTGATCTCAATCTTTACTTGGGGAAGTGACAAAATGGGCTTGATGTTACAGGTGATGATTTCTTGTTCTCTTAGGTTGAAGTATTGAAGCTATTGGTCTAGAGTAGGCTTATAGACGAACCTTTCTCTAAAATGGATGGATGTAAATGAGCAGTGGGTTGAATTACAAAGAAAATGTTTGTTACAAGATTGAAGAGTCACTATTTACAATAAAGTATAGAACAAAGACAAAAAGAAATTAAAACATAATTTACAAAGGATATTAAAGAAACTTTGAGCTATTACTTCTTTTCTTCTTTTGCATTTCCATCTTGCTGGATTATTCATCAGTTCTGAATGTATTGAATGCATAAATGGTAGGTTCCAAAAGGTTCTTAAGCTTATGTGACCTAACTTGTTAAAAACACTTTCATTGGTCACATTAAGCTTAAGTAGGGGTTGCCTAATCAACCCCGAGTGATGGTTAGACCACAGCATCTAGAGCCTATACAATGGCCCCCTCGTCTTAGGGTCCTAATACGGTCTGGGTTTAAACATATCTATCATACATTTATGTTACATAAAGTAAATTCTCCAATAAATTTAAATAAGGCTAACCCTGTAAGAATGTTAGCATAATTATAAATAAAAAATAATAATGAATGAATGAATAAATACATTGCCAATTATAAGGCAATTTCTTAGAGATTAATTTTAAATTTGGAAAGTTGAATGGCTAAAAGATTTGATCGAGCTTAAATTATAAGTAAAGCTAGAAATATTAGTAAAAATGATTACCTAAGTTCGAATTAAGAAAATAAGCAATAAAATAAAAGAATATAAAATTTTCAAATTTTAAGTATATAACTCGTTATTTATCGAAAATGCGTAAAATGCATTCTGATAATGAACGAATCACTAGAGATAAATTATATGCATACTAAAAATCATAGAATGACTGAAATAATATTTAGGAATATTTATTTGTACTATATATGAATTTACATGTAGGTAGAAATACGCATAATTACTTAAAATACTCGAAATGTGCTAAAATAATAATAATAAATTAAATAAAATTCATAATTAATTGAGGAAAAATCAAGAAAAATCTGGAAAAATAAGGAAAAATCAAGAATTGAGGTGTGGCAATCTAGAATTGAAGAAACAAAATCAACCAATTAAAATGTAATAAATAGAAAGTGGAAAAAAGAAGAGATAAGGCAATTGTCTTGTCTTATTAATACACAATAATTTCCTTAATACTCTATAAATAGTAAGAAAATTTCAGAAGCTCATTTGGTTAGTTTGGAGAGTGATAAAAATAGAGAGAGGTGAAATTGAGAGTAAATTAGGAATTTAGAAAAAATCACAAAAAATCTGTGCAATTGGAGCTTCTAAGGAGAACCCAGACCTAACAAGCAGTTGGGAGTGGACGGCCAACACTACCATACGATGGTGGTAGCACCTAGGTGGGCTTACATACCCATGGCCACTGACGGTGGCTGGAACTACCCAAATCGGTGAGTTCGATTTATAGTCTGATTTTATATAATTTTTTAAAAATAGTAAATATTTTTAGAAAATTATAAATTTTGTTATTCTAGAATATTTTTGTATGTAGTTCTTAAGAAAAATATTATTTTGATGAAAATATGTCCCATGATATATGGTCCTTAAGAAATCATGCAAAATTAAACATGTTTTGGTTTAGAAATAAATGATCTTAGGAGTATAGTTTTGAGTTAAAAAATTTTGTATACGCTAATTAGATGATATAGAAGAGTGTTATGGAGCCTGTTTTCAAAAATTAATTATGAAAATTTTTAGATAATTTTTAGGCCTTAAAATGAGGCATAAAATGGGTAATTTAAGGTTAATTAAGTAATTAAATAGTTAATTATTGATTTAGTGAATAATTATATGTTTTAGGATGTTCAAATCTGATGAAGTATGATACTTGTAGCATTTAAGGTGTTAGATGTAATTGTTAGGTTAATTATGTGGTAAATAGGCAATAAAGAAAAATAGTAAATTTTAAGTTAATTTTGTAAATTAGGGTAATTAGGTATAAAATCTGATTTAGGATGAATTTAGACATTTTGAAATGATAATTGATATTGGGAGATGGCAATTAGAGTAATAGAAATGTTAGATATGTATTTTGTACATGATAAGTGATAGTACATAATATGCAATTATTGGAAATATAATAAATAGAAGATATTAGGATAAAAATTGACATTATATAAATAATAGGGATATATAATAAATCTAATAGAAAACTTAAATTTATGTAATTATATGAAAAATGTAAAAATTTCTCACATTAGGAGTAAATTTAGTACACTAATAAGGATTTAAGTGTATCGGGTGAAATAAAATACTGACTAGGGGTAATGATGGTATTTAGGATCTCTGGAAGCAATGTGATTAATTTTACATTATGAGTTAAAACGAGCTTCTAGGGTTCGGGTATAAAACATTACTTAGAAATCGAACTAGAAACTAATATAGAAAATCGATACGAAAACTGAACTCGAACCTGACCCTAAACCTAAAACAATTGTAAAAGATTTGAAAACCTAGAAAATTGGACATATTAAACCCTAAAAATTGGACATATTAGACCCTAAGCTAAAAATAACAATAAGTGTTATAGGATAAAAACTAACCTAAAACAGTTATATGAAAACTGAGACAACGTTGGTGTTATAGAGATGATCGGCAATGGCCTGAACGAGTTAGATCTCAAGTGAGTGGGCGAGGAGTCGAGATAAGTTAGGATTAATACGTTACTGTATTTTGGAGGCTTGAGATTATACTTGGTTGTGCTTGTTAGATGGTTGTGTGCATATACTTGATTATAAGTGATGTTATGATTTTGTTTGTTATTTTGGCTTACATTATATGAAGTGATCAATCACACGGAACTTAACAAAGATATGACTTGTAAACATAAATCGAACCTGCATAATAACCCCTTAGGGGAAACCTAGGATTCTCCAGCCAAATACTGACCCCTTCAAAAGGGATATCGCATGATTGCAAAATGATGCCTTCTTCATTCTTAGTCGAATTAAGTGATAGGAGAGGAGGTCATGACAAGGGTAAAGTTATGGTTCGAAGGTAGTTACCGGAGGAGCGGTGTCTCCATTGCACAAGCTTGGGTTTGGTCATGAGCTGTTGCATTAATGGCAACTCCTCAACCTAAATTAGAGCGGGCGTAATTTCTCTAATCTTACAACGGGCCAGACAACGTCATGCGATAGCATTTGCTTAAACATGCATTGCACCTAATAAGTTGGTTGATAACCTTATTGTGTTTATGGTATAGTTTTAAGTCTTCTATCCTAACTTACTAAGCTGTGGTTGCTCATATCCCTATAGATGTTGTCTAAGTGCTGGCTAAGAAGCGGTTTATAACTACTTTGAAGCTAGTAACTATTGGATTCTGGAGAGTGATGAAAAACATTTGAAGAACAAACATATATTTTTAAGGTCTAAGCTTTTATTTTAGAATTCTTTATTTCAGAATAATGTAATAACTAGGAAATATATTATGGTGAAACGTTGTAAATGCTAATTGTAATAACTAAATTATAGTGTATATATAAATTTTCTCATTTTCTTGGGTGAATGATTTATTTAAATTACAAATTGTTTACCTTAAAGCGGGTTAGTCATGGACGCTTTGTGTAGATCAGGTCTAAGACAACAGTTATAAGGCCAACTTTTATCTTAGAATGGTTTATACAGCGGAGCTGTTACAACTCTACCGCTTCGAGATGTGACGACTAATTCTCTTGATAGTTCTTAGTGAAGTTGCTAAGTTGTTGAGCTTGATTTTTTTTTTTGTTTTTATTATCATTCCCTTAACCCGATCAATATTAAACCTAACCCATTTAATATTGATCCTTGATTAAGAGATAAAGAAAACTAGGTTTTTAAATGTGTATTGAAAAAGGTACTTGGAGTCGCTATTCAACTGGAGTTAGGAAAAAAGAGGGTTAAGCTAAATGGATTAGGTAGATCGATTTAACTTAGCCACTAGTCTACTTAAAAAACCAATTTTTAGAAAAAGGTTCAAAAACCAAAGATTTTGAGTCTAGGGGCTAATTTTTTAAACCCTTAACAAGTACTACTTTTAACTTTCCAATTTTAATTTCACTTTTCAATATACCTTTATTTACAAAACATTCACATGTAACTAAAGTAATTAAATTAAATAATTATTTACAAAATATGGAAAAAAAAGAAAAATTTCCAAATTTTAAGTCACCCTATATTTGTGTACGAATACCTATGTACCAGTTATTCGAAATCAAACGTATATAGTTTTTTTTTTCTTGTAAAATTTTAGTATGTAGGATTCATTTTAATTTTGAACATGAGTTGAGTTTACATTTTTAATTTGATTTGATCATTTAAGGAAATTTTCTAAAAAAGTTCTAAACGGGGGTTTATTTTTGGGCAATTCTAAATAGGGCCTTAATTTTGGAATAGGATTAATTATTTTTGTTTATTTGAAAAATAATTTTTCTAAGTGATGAAAATGTTCTTTTTGTTCTTTTATTTTATTTTACTTTACTTATTTATTTAATACTATTTTTTTTTCTTTTTGTGTTTTATCAAATAAAATAAAATCAAACCTACCTATTTTTTTCTTTTTCCTTTCCTTTTTTATTTTTACAAGTACAATCAGAAAATACAATAATAAATGAAATAAAATATATAAATACAAAAAATATTACAAAGAAAACAATTGGATTGAAAATGAGGTCGGATCGAATCGAGGTCGGGCATGCAGGTTTGATTGGGCTTCAATTGGGTCAATATGTAGATCCGGATTGGATCATCAGGTTGAACTCGGGTCAATAGGTTAAGAGAGATAAGATAGCAGCGACTCATCAGGGATGGTTTAAGGGGATTTGAGCACCAAATTGAGAGGGTAAATTAACTTTTGTGCGTTTTGTATTAGGGATGGTAGGGTACTAAGGTATTTAGAGCTTATTTCGGCGGTCATCGATATGGATGGCAGTGGTAAAGCTTGGGATACACTTGTTAGTGGCAATTGAGTGTTTAGATACTGTGTAGGTCAAGATTTTAAGTGGTGGAGAAGTTAGTGGTGAGGTTGAATTTGAGTGATGTACGGTAAAGCTAGGGTTTCGAATGGGTGGCCATGGTTAGGATTAGGGTTTCATTGTGGCTGGTGTGTTTAGAGAGTTAGGAGACATGGCTGTGTACGAGTTTGGTGATGTTGGAGAGTTTAAGCTAAGGGAGGTTTGGTTGGGATGGTGATTAGATAGAGAGAGAGATGTAAAGAGAGAGAGAGAGAGAGAGAGAGAGAGAGAGAGAGAGAGAGAGAGAGATTTTTTATGATTGTGGATGTTAGAAATGGAGATTAGAGCTCCTATTTATACATTCCATGCTTCAAATTTATATGGAAGGTGCATTAATTCACCAAATTCGAGAATCTCAATGAATGGGTTTCGATGGGATTTCAATTTTGAGTTTGAAGAAGAAGTTAACTATTGAACAAAATCCACAGTTGAAATACATTTCATAGGCTCACTTTTACTTAAATTTATCATTTAGAAGTTTCGAAAATCAAAGAAACGCTAGAGTTATGGAATTTTGAAATTGGAGTAGTTAAGCTTTTTTTTCCATTTTTGATCCAATTTTGAGGAGATTAAATGAGAGTAATGAATCTATTCTTATACTTAAATTGTAGTATTCTAAGTGTATTTCATGATTTCACCATTAATTTGGTGAAATCATGAAGGTAACTTGATGAAAAATGGCTTCAAAATGGACACTACAAGCGTGTTTTGCACATGAAAGGAGGGGAAAGTGCTGGAAAAGAGGAGAAAGAGAAAGGAAAGGGAAGGAAAGAGAAAGAAAGAGAGAGAAAGAGGTATTGACATGTCATGCCATGTGGCGACATGTATATGCCACATATCCGTGCTTGTGTTTTGTACATGCAACACATGTTTGTGTAATAGGTGATTTGACATAATCATGAAATGCCACGTATCATCCATGTGGCCCAGTGATCCAGTGATTGCTTGACACATGGCAGTATTTATTATCATGGAAAAAATAAAAGGCATTTTATGCCTTTAGCAAGATTCAAACCTTAAACCTTCAAGCCATAAGCAATGTTAAGTTAGATAATTGAATTGTTAGGCTGTTGGCCCATGCTTTGTCCATATATACAATTAAATTACATATATGAACTAGGTTAGCCTAAGCTTGATTTAAATCGAAGCCTAGGCCCAACATCAATCCCCTCTTATTATTATTAAGGCTTAAAAAAACTATAAGACTAAATTAAAAATTCTATTCTATTAAACTATCTAAAAGTTTTATTATTTATACTTTATTTTTTTAATTTTCTAAATTTTCCTTAAATTTTCTATCTTTTTGTATTATTTCCAAATTTCTATTTTTTTTGCACTTTTGTCTAGATTTTCTATTTTTTTTATTTTTTCCCTAAATTAAGACTGCTTATCTTATTCTAAAAATAAAAATAAAAGGGAACAAAAATGGGTGTCTTCACTAACTAACTTATAATCTTAAAATTAATTAGTTCATGACTTAACAATTTTCATATTTTTACCTAACCATATTAAAATATTCTAGAAAAGTACTTGATACCAGAGTTCATTAGTTAATATATGTAAATTAAGGTTTACTTGAATAATTTAACTAAGGATTCCTATACTCAAAATCCAATTCAATATCTTGTTAGTTGAGAAAGAGTATATAAATTTTATCCACTTAGCTAAGATATATATAGCTTTCTCTTTAATCTAACTAAGTGCTATAATCTAAAATAAACATATTTTACATCTACTCACCTTCTATCATCCCCCTAGTATAAATTTTCGTCAAAAGATTTTTTTAGTTAACTTCATTTCCTTTATTTGTGCACAATTACGTTAGTAGTGAGAAAGAACCTTAATCTTTTGATGGATCAAGGTTGATCCTTACCAACTTAGCCAACTTCAACCTTATTTATTTATTTATTTCCACCTCCAACTATTTTGATTTTTTTTGGAATTTATAGAAGATGAGTTCATTTGCTTATTTATAAAGGATTAGAGAGTTGTAAAAACATCCAAGAGAAAAGTATACTCTAAAGTAGATTTGAAAATAATCATGACTAGCTCTTAACTAGTGATATTCCTCCAATCTTAAGTTATAGAATGCTAAGCTAAACAATACATAACTTTTACTCCATGTAGATTCCACTAGTCAAGTCTAGTAAAGTTTAATTAGATATTCAATTTAGCCCATTTAATCAATTCAAATTTTGAAAATTGTTAATTATTAATTGCAAGCTAACTAATACATTAATTGGGTCAAATGTCAAATTTTGGTTTTGTAAGTAGTAAAAAATTTTATGTATCCCCCTTCCCCGTACTTAACAATGTACATTGTCCTTAGTGTGCAACAAATTAAGCTTAATAATAAAATAAGTATAACAAATAAAAACACCATAGGGAAATGGAAACATAAGGGGAAAAAATAAAATTGAAAAGAATTAACACTTCTTTGATATCCAATTAGCACCTATAAAAGTTTGTAACTTATTGTCCATCATTTGTACATTTCCTTTCTTCACGAAGCCTTTGCCTACAATCTAACCAATAACCAAAAAAAAAAAAAACAAAGAAATAAAAGTAAAAGAAGAAAAGGAAAAATAAAAAAACCCTGAGCTAATAGTGTAAGGCAAAAAGAAATAGTCCATCAAAATATTACAAACTCTCAATTATAAAACTAAGAAGAGGGGTCGCAATCCCCATCACCATCGTCCTCCTCCCCCCTTATCCTCTTCTTTGACATCTTCCATGGTTTCATCTCCATCGTTCTCTTATTTGCCCTTATCCTCCTCTTTATGCTCTTCTTCTCCTTTATTTTCATCCTCATCTACTTTGTTGCCATCACTTTCATTTAGAACATCTAGTTTCATACAAGGGTCCCAATCAATACCATGTTCTTCAAACATTTTCTTAAGATACCTTTCTAATCTATTCTATTGAATATGGAGTGGATCTATATGTTTTCTCACCTATTTGATTTCACTCAACAACTCCTCAAACTTTTCATCATAAGCTATCATCCTTGGTTGTTCTTTCTTTTGGGATCTTCTTAGCCTCTCATGATTGTCGAACTCTAAGAGATGCATCTATTGGAATGAGCTAAGGTTCAGAGGGACTACCTAAGTAACTAAAGTCCATGAAGGCTAATCTACTTATCATGTTGCATTGCTCGAACCAAAATAGTAATGTAAGAGCCGCAACAAATCTAGCCTCCAATGCATGTAGTAGAAGCCTAGTGATGGAAAAACTAGCCAACATAATTGCCAAATTAATCGGGTCTTTCTTGATCATGTTGTACAAATATAGGATATCATTAGTCGAAATGACCTCAACACTCTTCCCTCTCCCAATTAAGGTGTAAGATAGCAACTAATGTAACACCTAATGCTTATCTTAAATTGGGAGTCTTTATTCTTCTTAGGGTCATGTGGATCTCCTATAGCAATCTCATCCCAAAACCAGCTAGAAATGACCCTTCTTAGGAAGCAACATGTTAACCCTATCATAGGTCCTTATATAGGACTCTTCATATATTCCTACATACACTTCCGTATGAGCAATTGTCAATTCACATGCCCTCTCACTCACAGTAAAATAAAATTTCCTTTTTGCACCCATAGCTGGCATACTATTTTTATCTAATTTATAAGTGTATGAGAATTTTAGAGTGAGCTCTTTGTATAGTGGAGCTTCCAAAGAGAGAAACCTTTCCCATACATTACCTCTCACTAACACTTTCATCTCTTCCACTAAATTAAATTGCTCAGTGACTTCCTAATCTAAGCACAATATCTCACTAAACTCTTTCTTCTTTAGCAACTCATATTGATTCATCTAATGAAATTATCTAAATCATAGCATGGGATGGAGCAAAGGAAGGAGAGTGGCCAATGGTTCTATCATAGCTCCCTCTTAAGAGGAGTAGGATGCAACCTTTTTAGACTTTTGTTGAATAGGGTGTTTCTCATATTTGACATGGTAACCTACAAGAGAAGCATGGATCAAATTAGGTACACAACATCTTCCTTACACTTAGGGTTGAACAAGGGGCAAATTCAATCAAGTATAGTAAGCAAATAATGTAGAAAATTTCAATGTGGCTATTTACCAAACACTTGGTAGGCATGAATGTAACTAGTTTACTTAAGAGATTTCAACCTTGCAAACGCACAACTAGCTTCAAGAATCAAACTTAGCGATGCAAAGAATATCAAACTTACACTTCATTAACTTAAAATGACATTAACACCCCTATATTATCACAATCTACTAAAACCCTAAGTACCAAGATCATGTGATTCAAGTCTAGATCCTCGAAAAATCAAAAGCAAAAATCATGTCCAAGAACTCTTAGCAAGAAGCTTCAAGAACGCATGAAAATGGACAAAACGACCTAGCTTATCCAAGTCAAATTAGAGCACCATATTTAAATGACACCAGCATGTCGCATGTTCATGAACAATATATCTATGTCATGCTTGTGAAAAAAATAATAAAAATAAACTTATATTCATCAATCTTGCTCCATAAAACAAAAGCCCTAATTTCCTACTATAAAACATGCATAAACAATATGTTATTCCAAACATAAGTTCAAACAAAGCAAGAAAAAAAGTGTGTGAAAATTAGCTAACCTCTTTTGTAGGCTTAGACGAACATGGGTATGGACATGACTATCTCCCCTTGTCTATGTACTTTTTTTTTTTCTTTTTTCGCACGGGGGGGGGGGGGGTAAGGGGTAGGAATAAACATGCTTGGATAGACACGGGACACGTCATGATCACATCGTATGCTCGTATAACTATGTTCCTTGACCAAAATTGTTCTTGTACATATATGGTAGGTGATACAGTCATGTCACTTACCTACATAACCTACTGACCCCCTTTTCTCATTATAAATCATTACCATTATTAAATATATACATGTAACTAAAAGCACTACTAGAAAAATAAATAAAAAATGCAATAAAGACTTAAAATGTGTGATTTTTCCAACTTTAAAATCTACATTTGTGCATAAATTCTCGTAAAGTTTAGTTAATTTTTCATGAAAATGTAGTTTATGCACAAAATGGACTAACTTGTGCAAAATTGTCAAAAATGCATGAAAGAGTGTTGTTTTTAGATGAATTTAATGCATATATATCTTACATGTTGGTGCACGAGGGCTACAATGGTCTTGGTAACCCCTAATGTTCAATTAAGAAGGCTAAAGTGAAAGGCGCTAGTAAATTTGGCTTATCGATCAATCAGTAGCCTTACTAATGATTGATCGGTATGCCTTGAAGCATTAGGGATGAGGTGACTTATCGATTGACAGATCGTTGGAGAATTCAGTGTCACGAAAATAATGTGTAGTAATAGATTCAACCATACTGAGTAATTGGTGGCTTAAAAACCAATTGACTGGTAGAAGAAATTAGGGCTGGGATTTTTGGACTAAAACCCTAATCCTTCTAAACACTGCATTTAATTAAACATGGAGATGACCTGGAGCTGACACATGTTTACCGATCAATCAGAAGATCTTTCTGTTGATTGATTAGTAGCCTAAATCTATATATACTTGCATTTGTAGCTTAAACTACAAGCCATAACTAGATTTTAGACATTTCTTAGTATAGATTTATGAGTTCCTTGTTTGATTTACTGCTCCATTGTCTTGTTTATGACATCTGGTGATTGTTTTATCATTTTTATGCACATTTATGTTAGTTTAATGAGTATTGATTAAAGTTTCTTCAAATAATCTCTAGTTCATTTTTTTACACCATCTTTACTTATTCTTTCATGAAATTTTTTATTATTTTCCCATCTTTTATTACTGTCATTGTTGATATTATGTATGGATAAGTAGATTTTAGTGGGTTTATGAATATATGGATGTTTCAAATGGTGTAAACTTGTTGGTATGATATGGGTATGTATGTTTAAATGGGATTTTGATGATTGGTATTGCATTTAGGCATTTTAAAGTACTTTTTAATGAAATTTTCAATGGGTTTTCTAGTGATTATGACATCAAGAGGAGATTAGTCTTAGGAAGTGCCCTTAAGAGTTTATAGAGTTGCATGATTATGAGACCAAGAGCAGATTAATTGTGTAATTCCGAATTTGAGCTACTGAGTTATTGGAATATTGGTAATGGGATCTTACACTTATGAGACTGAGAGGAGATTAGGTGTCCCCTATTGAATTCACAACGTATTATGCGGTCTTAGCGAGTTAGGATAGGTTATGAGATTGAGAGAAGATTGACCCCCTAATTCCTATAATTATATTAGTTACTTCATGACAAGAATTAAGTAATTTAGCTGATCATGTAGGGAAATGAGATCGAAAGGAGATTTTCTGCTACATAGTTGAGTGAGGTGCCTTACTTAGGATCAAACTTAAGTGAGTTCCATCAAAACCCAGTTAAAAACTATCTTTAGTATCTTAATAGCATAACTTCATTGTTACTTCGGAAACATGTCACAAGCCTACACCTTTAGAATTTGTGTTTGTTGTTAAATTTCATTCTCGTTTAGCTGCATTTATTTTCAACTCACTACCTCTTAATTGGTTAGCCTAAATTAAAGTAGCATGTTAGAATTTGGTACTTAACCAAACCCTTTTCCTAAAGGGAATGACCTGGTGAATACTCACCAGTTTTATTACTATGAATGATTCAGTATACTGGTTGGTTAAGAGATTGACACTCTTTTAAAAATCTCTATTTATAAAGTGTCTTCAAATCAATCAATTTTTATTTAGTGATCGTATTGTCTCGTCGGTTTTTAGCACCATTACCGGGGAAAAGGCAATAGTGTTAATATCAAATTATCTGAGGACTCTAAAACTAGGCCCTAATGTAGCTTTAGTGTAGCTTAGTTTAGTTGTTAAAGTTGCAATCTTTATTTGTTTTCTTGTTCAATTAAGTTGGTTTTATTATTGTGTTGTCAAATTGAGCTCCTTTGAAGGTAAAGTTTGAAACTTTATTGTTGAATTTGTTAGAAAATTGCCGAATTTATCCTTAGTCAATTTGTTTCGAGCTAAGAAATGTGTTATTTACATTTTCGCATTGAAATTTTATAAGCTATAGTTTAGTGGTTCGATTGGATTTAAAGGATTAGAATTAGAATTTGTTGTTTTATATGCAAAGAGGGTTAAGAGATTTAATAGAGGAATTTAACCCTGATATTGATCGAACATTGTACTGTAGGCTTAGAGAAAGAATGAGAGAGGAATTAGGAGAAATGGAAAACAACTAAGAACCCTTAAATGGAGAAGTTGGAAATGGAAACAATGGACATAGGGGAAATGGTAATGGAAATGGAAATTATCAAATGAGAATGATGGTAGATGTCGTAGTTGAGGGGAGTGTAATGAACAAAAGTGTTGAAGAAACATGTGACATGTTTAAGCTAATGGCATCACATTCTCATGGTTGGTATTCTAAGAGAACTTAACCTAGGAAGGTGGCAATTGCCACTTAATTAAAGGAGATAAGTTGACTTAAGGAACAAATTGCATCGCTTATTGCTCAACTTGCTGAAAGAAAGAGAGCTAACCAAGCTAGTAACCTTAGTAGTCATAAGCAGCCTTATGAGTAATGTTGTGTACGTAGTGGAGTAGGGCATTTGAGCACAAACTGTCAAATTGGAAACCCCTTTGCCCCATCAAGAGATAATTAGAAGGGTAAGTAAAGCCATTAAGGAATTTCAATTTAGGACAAAGAAACTATAACCCTTACTTAAACACTTACAACCTAAGTTGGAGAGATCATCTAAACTTGTCATGGGGAGCTAAACCAGGAGGAGGAGTCAATAAACGTTTTCAGAGACCTAGATATCAAGTTGGCTAAGGCCAGTTAATACCTCCATCTTCATTCGCATAAGGTCTAAAGAAAGAATCAATAGAGAAATCATTAAGGAATTTTATTTAAAGATATGATGCAAAAATTAATGCGTAAGAGGCTACTATTAAAGATATGCATAATTAGCTGGTTTAATACTATCTAAACAAACTAATAGAACAGTTACCTAACAACATTGAGCAAAACCTAAGAGATCAAGCTGGGACATTCAGTAGGAATGGTAAAGAAGCGAGTATAGGGGAAAAAGAATTTTTTTTTTAGTGGGAAGAGAATGTTTAGAGGTAAGTAATTGAGTTCAAGGGATCTTATTGAGGAGTAAGTTGAACTCGACAACGAAGAGATGTTTACACCATTAGAGGAAGAGTTAATAGCTAAGCTTGAAGAGGATCTTGATGATGGAATGGATGAGGATTTTGAGGAGGAAGAAATTGAAGAAGAGGCCCCCTAGAGATGATGATTGTATAATTTGGAGACAAATCAAATGATGGAAATCAGTGAATAATAGGATTTAAGTGAAGAAGTAATTTAAGAAGACCATAGTGAGTGCGAAGATATAGGAATTAATCATGAGAAGTGGGAATAAGAAAAGGGAAGTGTAGTTGGTTTAGAAGAGAAACTAAATATTAATGAGTTCAAGGTTATGGTATATGAGTAAATGAGTGTCAGTAAGGGTAGATGTAGTTCGATTTGGTACGGTTTGCATTACCCCAATACTAAAATGGACCTAAAATAAATGGTACAGTTTTTTTTTTCTTGAAAGAACCTAACCATATAGTTCGATTCATAAATTTTTCAAACCTAAAATTAAATGGTTTGATTCATGATTCAAACCATTTTTTTAGATACGAAGTGAATCATTTACATATTCATATACAATCAAACGACCCCTTCCCTTACTGAATTAAGCAAAACCTACCAACTAAGGAAACCATGAATATGTAGTCAAATGAATAAAATTCACCCGCCTACTTCGGAAAGGATAAATTGATTGCTAAGCATGTGAAAATCACCAACCTTCTTATTCAGGCTTATGATATACTTAATTTATATACACATTGCAAGACCCAAACCCCTAAGATCTCACATCGTTAGAAAAAGTATGAGATAATTAAAATTATAGATTTCAATAATTAAAGGACATATATAAAAGTTTCAAGCTAGATTGCTTACCTTACACTTGCAGTCTCTTAGTTTCTCCCATCACTATATCTATAGGTACCTAATTATTAAAACCAGCTAGAAAAAGAAAATGCGTATACATTCCCAAACAAAGTTGAATAAAATAAAAAGTAGATATTAACTATATAGATTCCTTAAATGCATCAGGAACTTCTTTGATTCTATTTGTCAATTTGCCATCTTTCATACAAGTATCTTTAGCAATTGTCTTGTTGATCAATTTTCACAGGTTCATCTCCATTTTGTTCTCTCCATAACCATAATTAGTCAAGCATAACCTATTCAATTTATATACTTAAACATATGCCAACATACTTAAACATTAACTTTAAACATGTCACAACTTGCTTATAATTCATGTAAATACCTAAATAACAACTAAGAATTACTTTTATAAAAAAAAATAAAGTAAAAACAACTTGATACTGAAGCAAACAAATAAGCATAGTCTTTGGAAATCTTCAAACCTTAACTTTTAACTTGAACCTAAAGTAAGAAAAAAAACAAAAAAAAAAATTTAATTGACTTAAATTCTTAAACTAATTAAGGTTTAAGAAACTCATAGAGAGAGGTTTCTACATAACAAATACACCCTTAGTCGCACTATCTCATAAATTGGAGAAATTTTCCTATTGAAGTGGTACATGTCGAGCCTAGTTTTTTCCCTCCTGGTTCTTTTATAAATTAAGTTTTCTCTAAACTGAACAGTATTAAACTCTTACCTATTTAATACTGACCTTCAACTAGGGTTTAAAGAAAATCGGTTTTTTATACTTTGAAAATGTTTTTGCGTTACTACACAACTAAAGTCGAGAAAAAGAGTTAAGTAATAACTAATTGGGTAAATTAGTTATAATTTTGTTATTGGTCTATCAATTAAACCATTTTATAAAATGGTTTTTGAAAATCAATTTAGATTCGGAGGCTAATTTTTTAAACTCTAAACATGTATCACTCTTTAACTTTGCTTTTCAAATATACCCTTTTTTCTATTTCTAAATGACTAACTATATCACATGTGACTTAAACTAATTAATTTACACAAATATCTATGAAAATGGAAAAAAAAAATGAAACTTTCTATATTTTAAGTTAATTTGTACTTACGTACGGTACATACGTACTTGCTATTTGGGATCAAATTTCTATAGTTCATTTACCAAAAACATAGCGAGTTGATTGATTTTAACTTTTGAAAAACAATTGGGTTTATGTTTATGCCAATTTTGATTTATTTGAAGAAATTTCCTAAATGATCCTAAATTGGATTTTAATTTTGAAAACTTTAAAGTGGTCTTAATTTAGGAAAAAAGAATCCATTTACTTTTATTTTTGAAAAGTTATTTTTCCTAAGTAATAAAATGAATTTTATTTGCTCAATTATATTACTTTATTTATTATTACTTTTTACTTCTTTTTATTTATTTATTTTATTTTATTCTATTAGACTGAATAAACAAATAAATAAATACTTTTTTCTTTCTTTCTTTTTTTTTTTCTGTTTTTTCTTTTTCTCTTCTTTTTTTTTTTGTTCTTTGTTTCCTTAATTTACAATTGCAAAACATTACATAATAAAAAACAACATAAATAAATAAAAGAAAAGGATAGACTTTGAATAAGCTTTATGGGCTGGATCAAATTCAACTTAAGTTCTATGGGTCGGGTTGCATTTGGGTTGGACGAAATCAAATTTAGAGCATGGATTGAATGCGAGTCGCGGGTCAAATTGTGTGCAATAAGTTAGAGAAGGCATTTTAGAGGCCGTTTCAATAGTTAAAATTGTCACGAATTGAGGACGGCCTAGTCATGACAGACGCCGTATACTGTACAAAGAACCCTTGATTGGTTACCCTTCCAATCAAGAACTCTTCACACAATATATAAGGCTTTACAACCACTAGTTTCCCAAGGATACATAGATTCACATGATATCATTATACTAATATGATATCATTATACTAATATATTTATATGAAATTTGAACTACAAAGCTTACATTATACAGTAAGTGAGTACATTTAAGTCTATAATACTAGTAAAACAAAAGTACATGAGTAAGAGTCTACATAAATTGTTCTCTTTCAATACACAGGACAGCTCGCTCTTGCCCAAGTCCTTAAGCTAACCTGTGGTGTCCCTCAACTAGCCTCTACGAATAGGCTATCTTGCAGCAAAAGTCTAAAGGGATGTAAGCCTAAGCTTAGTGAGCAAAATCCTTAGCCAAGTGAGCAAAACCCTTAGCCACACCACAAGCAAGTTATAAGTACATTATATTTACACATATGAATGAATGATCAAACAGAATGCCAAACAATACATATAATTAACTAGTTCATATACGTAACTCAGATTTAACGCCCTCCGAAGTCAAGGTTTGAGTATATACGGCACCAATTAGATCCAGGTATTATACTAGAACTTTCTTTACTACGGAACTCCACACTTCGTACTCAAATCAATAATTCTTTTATTTTCATAAAAACCAAGTTCTAGTATAATCGTGAGTGGGCCCCTACAGCCCATACTTACCCCTAAACGGAGGCCTCTAGACTCGACCCTTAACTAGGTGGTTGGTGCCTCCAACGTCTAGTGTTCCCGTGGGCTAAGATAAGGTCATTTTGTTTGAATGCACTATACAGAACCAATAAATGAATAATAACAACCCCCGAATGGCCTCTCTTTACCTCCGTGTGATGTGACGGTCGGAATTATATCTATGCGATGTATGTTGCAGTTTCTTTTTATAAGCTGAGTATACTTAAGTTCAAATTATGCTGTGACCATCCAATATTACACACAATCATTTTCTATACTATTATGTAACAAACAAGGCATTATCTGTACTTAGGGTAAGTTCATAACTCAGTACATAACAACATACATAAGCATTTCCCCAAACCCCATACAATAGTCAATTAATAATAATATTTAAGTCCATTGTCTACAATCACAAACAAGCATCGAATCATAGGGTAAATACTCACTCGGCCATGGCGACTTGCCCTAATCGTAGTAATCGATCGGGAGATCCTTACTCATCTCGAGATCACCTGATCATTATGATTTGATAATGCTAGTAAGTAACTGAATTAACAAATAATTTTAAATATCTAGTTAGCTAATTCTACTTAAATTACCATCAACTTTTATCTGGTTAGACCTTATTCTTAATCATCTGTAACTTTTTCGTTATATTTCTAATATCTATGAATTTATAGTCGTTTTTCATCGTTTTTGGATGTACGCTCACACAGTAATGTCCATTTTGGACGTTACGATCCGTGTTTTTCAATATGAATTAAATTTATAGAAATTTTAACTATGAAAACTTAATGACTCTTATTACTTATATTTATATCTTTTGTTTATACTTAATGATTTAGTTAACCCTTAAATTCTTATACTTAGAGGATTTTACTTTGCCATTACTAATTCATGTACTTAATTAAGTATAATCCAATTTAAAAAGTGTATTAGTGATGTTTATCGCCGTGGTGTACGACCGTGTGTAGGAGGTGGTTCGGTTAAAAGGGAGGTTGGTATAAGTGTGTGCACAGTGAGTAGCCAAGGTTGTGAAGGCTGTAGGTTTAAAGGAAGGTTGAGAGAGAGAGATGTAGTGGAGTGAGAGAAAATTAGAGAAAAGAGAGGTGAGAGTAGTTTATAGAGAGAGTAAGGACGAGGGATGGTTGAAGGAGGTGGTTGGAGAGAAAGAGAGGGCCAATTAAGTGACTGAGAGAGAGATATGTTGAGAGAGAGTCTGGTAGTGGGAAGAGAAGGAGAGTTGGAGAGAGAGAGAGAGAGACTAGATGGTAAGAGAGAGAGAGAGAGTTGTCTTCGGCAGGGTCGGTCACCCTCTATGTTGTGTATGTTTGTTTTTGAAAAACAATTCCCTTATGTGAAAATGAGAATGAAACTTCCCCTTTACCCCTTATATGTGTGCTGTGAAACAGAAGGAAAGAATAAGGAAAGGGGAGAAAAAGATAGGGGGAAAGAAAGTGTGTTGTTGAGACCAATCATAAAGCACTATGTATAGTAATTAGACACGTGGCCCAATGAAGCCTTAACATGTGGCAACGTGCGGAGCTTGAAAAAGAAAAAGATAAGAAAACATTCTCTTACCTCTAATGAGTCTCAAACCCTTGACTTCTAGCTAAACCCAATTGCAATGTCCATGTACTTATCTATTAAGCTATTGGCTCGTGCCTTGTTTATATGTGCAATTAAATTACACATATGGACCAGATCAGCTTAGACTGGATTTAAATTTAATCCCAGACCTAATGGCCTTTTATTTAAATTTAAAATTCTATTCTATTTAATCAACAAAAAAAAAATTATCATTTTCTAAATTCTCTATTTTTTCTATATTTTTATTATTTTCTAAATTTCTTATATATATATTTTTTGTGTTTCTTTCTTGATTTCCTATTTTTTGATATTTTTCAAAATTTCTTATTTTTTGTGCTTTTTCCTATTTTTGCATTTTTTGTACTTTTCTAAATTTTTTTTTAAATTTCTTTATTTTTTGGGTTTTCTTTAATTTCCTTTTTTTTTTGTATTTTTTCTAATTTTAAGACCCTTTAACCTATTCTAAAAATAAAAAAAAGAGGACAAAAATTAGGTGTTTATAGTATGAAAAAAAATTTAAATATCCAAAAGGGAACAAACTTAAAGATTTTTAATTTCAGCACTATAAACATGCTTTTTTTGTGCCCTTTATCTTTTTTTTTTTAAGAGGAAAATGTATAAAATCCTCATAAACTTTGACTTAGGTATGGATTTTCCCCATAAATTTTTAAAGTATGGTTTTTAGCCTCCTTAAACTTTCATAAATTGGTAAATAACCTCCATGATCCCCTTAAACTTTAATTTGGATGTGTAAACACTTCTTAAACTTTAATTTCAATGTATAAAGACCTTATAAACTTTTATTTTGGTGTATAAATATCTTCTAAATAACAAATAGTTTAGGTGGTGTTTATATATCAAAATTAAAGTTTAAGGGATTATTCTTAACCTAAGGGGTTGTTTGCTAGTTTATGAAAGTTTAAGGCCTAAAAACCATACTTTAAAAGTTTAGGGGGGCAATTCGCATCTAAGTCAAAGTTTAAGGGAGGTTTTATGCAATTTCCCGCTTTTATTTATTTATTTATTTTTTACGTATTGAGAGGGCCCTAATTAAAAATAAATAAATAAATAAAACCTAGAAAAATTACAAAAGAATAGAAAATCTAAAAAATAAAAAAATAACAGAAATTTAAATAAGATGAAAAGTTAGAAATAAAAGAATAAAAAAGAATAAAAATACATAATATAGAAATAGGTTTTTTCTTTAGTGTTAATAATATTTTAATAATTTTTTTAGGAGTTTACTTTAAAGGTATCTTGTTTTTTTTCTTTTTATTTAGGCTTGGGTAATCTAGTTTCAGTATAATTTGTTTACATATAATAACAAGGTATGGGATAATAGTCTAATTGGTTAAACACTTAGACTTATACTATGATAGACTTGGAGATCTTAGGTTCGACCCTTCCATTAAGTGTTGGGCAACTTTTTGTTTTTCTTAGCGTGTTTAGACATGTGTTAGCCAATCATTAGTTGACACAAAAATTTTCCATCTCTTTCTTATGATTTCCCTTCCTTTCTTATCGACAACTTACCTAGAAAGCTCACTTCTAAGCTCTTTTTCATCCCTTTTTCCTTGCAATTTCACCAAATTAATGGTGAAATTACGAGGTACACTTGGAATACTTTACATTAATACAAAAAATACGTCTACATTCAAGCATTTAGAGGAACAAAATAACTCTTGAAAATCAAGAAAAGATTAAATGTACGGATTTTGCCTCTCATTGAATTCACTTGATTTAAGCTTTTTTTCATAAAAAAATGAAGCTTCCTTGATGCATTTGGACTAAGAACAAAGGATCATGAATTGCTTTTGACTATCATTTACACTCAAATTGCATCAATTTAGACTTTTTCCATCAACACTCATTTCTTGAATTAATGGTGTTATTTTCATGTTCCTAATTTTGTTAATCATCATTAGTATAAAAGGGGTTTTAGGGACTTGATTCCAAAGAGGACTCTCATTCATAATCACTCAAATCTACTTACAATGTCGTTCTCTCTCTTTAGTGCAACTTTTCTCTCTTTCTCTAAGATTGAGAGCTCTATAGTCCTTTTTGAGATGAGCCACTACCACCATTAGAATCCTTAGGCCTTTAACTTTCAATTGATACCATTCTTAACGTTTGTCGTGACCCTTAGTGGCTTTAGCCAACACTTAAGGTTTGAAACCCTAGCCATTACCATGACCCCCTTTGAAACACCATCCTTAGCTCACCCCTATAAGAAAATAATGCCACAACAACGCTTTCTATATGCCTAAACCTTAAGACATTACTTTTGTTCCTCCCCAATAAACACCATTGTGTACATTTGCTACCACCGTTGTCAACCACCTAGCTCTACCACCAAAATAGCCACCAACTTGGTGATGCTTATCCTATACCCCATAAGTCCAATGAAATGCTCATGAAAATACTTTTTCCCACTCATATTGGTTGTTGAAATTGTTTGAATCATCCCTTGAAGTTGTTGCTCTTCACCACTAATGCGACTCGATTGGTGACCCATGTACTCAAATCCAACCCAATTTGAACCCATTCTATGCCCAAATTCTAACCTACGAACTTAAGCTTGGTTAAGTCCTCTTTTGTGTTTCTATTGTATTTTTTTTATTCTATTGTAATAAAAAAAAGAGAAAAAATAAAAAGGAAGAAAGTCTTATTTTGTTGTTTTAGCATGAAAAAATAAAAAATAAATAAAGTATATACATATATATATAATAAGAAATAATTCACTTAGAAAAATTATTTTCAAAAGAATAAAATTTTTAGTTAACCTTCTTTCAAAATTAGGACTTATTCTTAAAATGTTTTTAAAAATGAGCACATCAAATTAGGAACATTTTCCTAGAATTTATTTAAACAAAATAAAATGGCCAAGAGACCTAAACTTGACTAAAAGATGTAAACTTGGCTAATTTTCAAAAATAAAATAAACCCATAAATTAAAGTTTTACAAATGAACTATAGAAAGTTTGATCCTTATTAAAGGGTATGTAGGCACCTACAAGGTGACTTAAAATAGGGATTTTTTTTTTATTTTCCTTTTCATGAATAAATTCAATTATTTTTCCCCTTTTTTGTGTATAAATAGAATTTTATTTATTTATAAATTTAGAAATATTCTTTCATTGTAGAATTGTTATTTTAAAAGATAAACTTAGATTCGGAAGGTCAAAGTGGTACCCATTAAGTTTTAATAAGTTAGCCCCAAGACTCAAATTCTTTGGTTTTCAAAAATCATTTTTCAAAAGTGATTTTATTATAGCCCAATAGCTAAGTTATAATTGACTTACCCAATCTGTTTAACCTATCCTTTCTTTCCTTTTTCTTAACCCTAGTCAAGTGGCGACTTCATTTTTCTTTTTTCAAAAACAAATGAAAACCAAATTATTTCTTAATTCTTAGTTGAGGGTCTCTATTGAATGAGTCTAGGGTTCAATATAGATCAGGTTAATGAAAATAATAAAATCCAAAAAAATTCAAGCTTGACAACTTAGCAACTCTACTAGAGAAGTCAAGAGGGCTAGCTACTTAAAAAACTTTCGAAATTGAATTTTGCTTTGAAAATACCTTCGTTATTTATTTATTTATTATTATGATTTATTTCATGTAAATATATTTTGTTTTAAATTTCTATATTTACTTTTTGCATGCATCATACTTAGGATTTTGGGAGAAATGATTGCATCAAAGATATAGGATAAATACGGTTAGACCTAAGCTGTCTTAAGACCTTAAGAAGGGAAGCCATTATGAAGGTTTCCGGTGTAGTTGGGTAGCTATCACTTAAGGTTGATTAGGCTTATTTAAGCTTTAATGTGACCAATGAACCATTTCTTTGGAAACTTGTAAGGTTGTAGAGCTTAAGGACCTTTAGAACCTACCTTAATGGCATATACTACTTTTAAACCTTGAGTTAATACACTACTCTTAAGAGTTGCAATCCTATTGATATTGGAGTGTTTTAGAAATGCAATCATTTTTTTAAATAGCAGGGTTGCAGCTTAAGAAATGATGTATTAACCCATTGTAATTAGCATATGCATGTTTCCATGTACATTTTTTTTTTTGTTTCAATGATAAATGATTCTTGTCCATGAAATGCTTAGGCTTAAAGATAATGCAAGTAATTGACTAGCGAACAATTGAAAGGCTAATAGGCTATCGGATGCCCCTGGATTCCATAAACAGCTACTACAAGCTAAAGCTACTTATTGGAAGCAAAGGGCTAAACATGCTGAAGCTACTAATCGAGCCTTGTTAGCCCAAGTTGAAGAGAGTGAAAAGACCATAGATTGGACTTTAGAGATGCTGGATAAAATTGTAGCTTAACTGCGAGAGCTAGATTAGGGACTTTAGATGTAGTTAAAAGGCTTTGAATAAATATTATGTTTCATTGCACAATAATTGACAATAAAAATTAGGCTCCCCTTTTGCCATAATAATAAAAGTTTCCTTTAACATTTATTCTTTATTCTTTAGTTTTACTCCTTTTGTAAATAGTCTTTCAATAGCATTCATCTAATAAGGGAAATGTAAATAAATTCCATAGGCTTGTAAATAGAACCCCAAAATCACCATCAATATTTAAAATAAGATTTCTCAGTTTCTATAAAATAAAGCCTTACCTTTCTCTCTCTCTCAAGAAAAAAAAAGGAAAGAAAAAGAAAATAAAAGTTGCTAAATATTACAAATTCTTATGGGACTTAGGATAAATACAAACCTTTGGGTCATTAAAGTAGTCAACCTAAAATATAAACACTTCAGCCTATTAAGGCAGCTAACCTAACAAAATCACTTAGCCCTTAAGGTAGTTGTCCTAACAACACTACTTGGCTCATAAGGCAGCTAACCTAAAACATGAACCTTTAGCCCATTAAGGCAACCAACCAAAACATAAACCCTTGGCCTATTAAGGTAGCCAAACCGAATACGACCCTTGGCCAGTTGAGGCAGCCAACTTAAATACGACTCTCTATCCAATAGGGCAACTAACCTAACAAAACGACTTACCCCATAAGATAGCCAACTTGAAATGTGAGCCTTTGGCCCATTAAGGCAGCTAACCCAAACATAAGCCCCTCAGCTTATTAAGGCAATCATCCCAAAACACGAACACCTAGCTCATTTAAGAAGGCAACCTAAATGCTAACCCTCGACCCATTAGGGAAACTGACCCAAACATAAACCTTGACCCATCAAAAGAGCCAAACTAAGCCATAATCCTTGGTCCATTAAGAAAACCAAGACTAACCATGAACCAAGTCAAAATACGAAGTTAAATACAAACTTAGTCTCTAACTCAAATCAAATGAAAAGTATCATTTCACATTAGGGCATATTTTAAGAAACTGGAGAGCAAAGTCAATCTCTACCCTGGGGCAAATAAATATAGATTCCTCCTTGAGGAATTAATAACTCACTTTTAAAAGGCTTAGGATAAAAAGAGGCAAACTATATCCCAAACACTAACCCTTAAACACTTTGAGAGTTGAGTGAGATCATGATGAGGATACTTTAGGCTCATTCTTTAAAGGAGGTCCATTTTGAATTTGATATGCATATTAAAATGAAGTTAGGCATTCACTTTCAAATCTCAAACACAATTATCCTTTTAACTCTATTGAACCAATTTGGACTATTTTCAAATTTAAACCTTATCAAGAACTACCCCTTACTAGGGTAATTTGAAGGATAAGGTCATTGATTAGAAGAGAAGGATAAAATTAGTTTGTGCTTCCTTTATTAACATTAATTCAAAGATGATTTCTATTCTTGATATGTTATTTATTTATTTATTTTTAAATGAAGAAGAGGTAACAAGAATCTTATATACACAATCCAAACACTTTAGGGAGGTAATTACTTTTTGGCCCAAGAAAAAGGGGAAAGAAACAACGAGAGAACGAGGAAAAAATGAAAAAATAATAAAAAAAGAGAGAAGAAGAAAGAGAAGTGGCCCAAAAATTAGGCTCAAATGTAAGACAAAAGTCTTAAAAGATATATTGCATCCTAGTAAGGGTAGCAAAACTTAAATTGAAGTCCAAACATTCCTAAAGCCCTTATGCCAAACCCAACAAAAAAAATTAAAGAAAAACACAAAACCTCCATATCTACTATGAATCACACTTCAAAATCATGAGAAAACCTCCTTACCCATCCTGAATCACACAAGGCCTCCTTACCCATAATACCTCTAGGTTGAATACCTCCCACGCTCAATAAAGCTCTTTTGATCTTAAAGGGTAATTTATCTTTAATAAAAAGTATTTTTGAAATTAAGGCAAACATACTTCTAGTTTTTCCTAAGGGTTCTTGACTTGTACACCTAAGCTGAATAAGTAAATTTTTCAAAATAAGCCTTCTTATTAATCCCCTCTTAAAACCATTCAACTAAAAGCCTAATTCATAATACTAAGTTAGAAAAGATCTAACAAATTGATTAAGGCATATTACCTACAAATTAGACCATAATTTTGGGAATAGTAGTTAAAGAGTAAAATTTAAACTGAGAGTATATAAGGAAGTTCTCTTTGACTAGACAAATCATGAATTATTGTTTCTTTAAGAAATAAGGCCCCATCAAGAAGGTTAGCTTGCTACTAGGTTAGCCTTGATGGTATTGAGATCAAGAAACATTTTCAAAGACTGAGAAGAATATGAGATACTTTACATGGTTGCTAAGGAAGGGAAAGTAATAACTCTTGCTTTTTAAATAACTTGTTGGCAAACTTTCTGAAAAAAAAAGTGAGACAAAAGAAAAAAGGAAAAAAGAGAGAAAGAGAGAGAAAGTAAAGGCTTGATACAAGTTTTTTTTTTCATCCATTTTCAAATCTATGTTAACTTGAGTAGCTAAGCTTTCAATTCATGTGGCTTACTTCCTTTCGCTGTGGTCATACCTTTTAAGTTGACCATGATAGCCTAAATCATTCTCCCTAATGAAGTCCATCAAGGGACCTTATCCCTGATGTGTTTTTTTGTTGTAAATGGTTTTCACCAATTTCTTTGTTTTTAAAAATTTTCAAGTTAAGAAGTTTTTCAAATTGGTTGCATTCTTCCCTTTGCTTCTTCAATCCTTCATCAACTCTCCTTCAAGGTTTTAAGCTAGCCCATAGGGACTTCCCTTCTTTCTTTATTTTGATGGTCCTAGCCAACTCGTAGAGCGCTCTAGCCTATATGGTGCTTTCCCAATTTTTAGCTAATTTTTAGGGTTCTAGCCAGCTCATAAAGCACTATCCCAACTTATAGTACGGTTTTAGCTAGCTCTTAGAGTATTGTCTTGACTCATATTTTCCTTTAGGGTTCTAACTGGCTAGTAGAATGCTATCACAACTCATATTTTCCTTTAGAGATTCTAGCCAGCTCATAGAGCTCTATCCTGACTCATATTCTCCTTTAGGGTTCTAGGTAGCTCAAGGAGAGCTGTCTCATCTCAATTTCTCTTTAGAATTCTAGCTAACTTAAGGAGAATTATCCCATCTTAATTTCTCTTTAAGGTTCTATCCAGCTTAAGGAGTGCTATATTGTCTTAATCTCTTTTAAGATCCTAGCTTACTCAAAGTGCATTGTCCCATCTCACATTCTCTCTAGGTTCTAACTAGCTTATTAAGCTCTAGCTTGATTCATATTTTCCCTTAGGGTTTTTGCCAACACATAGAGCATTGTCCTAACTCATATTCTCCTTTATGGTTCTAGTCAGCCCACAAAGCATTGTCCTGACTGACATCTCTCTTAAGTTCTTGAGTTAGCCTATAAGGTGCTTTCCTCCCTTTGATTTTCTTTTTAAGGTTTTAAGTTAGCTTATAGGGTGCTTTCTTATTTCTTAATCTTTCTTAGGGTCCTAGCAAGCCTATAGCGCATTGTCGCAACTCACATTTCCTTTAGTGTCTTAGCTAACCATGAGGTGCTTCCTTTTACCAATTTCTCTTAAAGTTTTAGCGAGCCTGTAAGGTACTTCCCATCACTAAGCTATCTTTAGTGTTTTAGTGAGCTCATAGGGTGCTTTCCTTCATCAATTTCTCTTAGGGTTTTAGGAACCAATAGGGCGCTTTACTTTATCAATTTCTCTTAGGATTTTAGCAAGCCAATAGGGTACTTCCTATTACTAATCTCTCTTTAGTGTTTTATTGAGGCCATAGAGCGCTTCCCTTTACTAATCTCTCTTAGGGTTTTAACTAGCCTATGTAGTGCTTTCCCTTCTCTAATCTATCTTAAGGACTTAGTTAGCTACCTCCTTTTTCATCTCTTTTGAGTTTTAGACAGCTTATAAAGTGTTGTCTCTTTATCATTTTTCTCTATGGCACTTCCCTTTAATAAATTTCTCCTAAGGTTTTAGCAAGTATATAAGGTGCTTCCCTTCATTTGTTTCTCTTAAGGCACTTTTCTTTTACCATTATCTCTTAACGTCTTAGAAAGTCTATAAGGCATTTCCCCATTTCCAATCAGTTATCAAGATCTAGTAAGCTCAAGGAGCACTTTTTCTTGCCTAAGTTAGCTAACTCAAAGGAGTACAATTAGGTTTTAAATCAATTTTCCATTAGGGTTGTTAGTCCCATAGAGACACTTCTACTTATGTTAGTCAGCTTAGAAGAGCACAACTAAGTTTTCTAAATCGATTCTCCTTTGGGGTTGCTAGTTCAATAGAGACGCTCTCACTTAAGTTAGTTAGCTTAGAGGAGCATGATCAGGTTTCTAAATCGATTCCAATTTAGGGTTGCTAGTCCCTTAGAAACACTCCTACCTAGGTTAGTCAGTTTAGAGGAGCATGATCAGGTTCTCAACTAATCTTTTACTTAAGGTTTCTAATTCCTTAAAGATGCTCTTGATTAGGTTAGTTAGCTTAGAGAAGTAGTACTAGGTTCTAAATCAATTATCATTAAGGGTTGTTAATTTCCTAAAGACACTTTAGCTTAGGTTAATCAGCTTAAAGGAGCATTAATAGGTTTCAATTCAAATCACCTTTAAGGTCTTAGCTAGTTCAAGGAGCTCTTTGCCTAGGTTTCAGTTGAATTCTCTTTCAAGGTCTTAGCTAGCTTAATGAGCACTTTTCCTGCTCTTACCTAGGTTAGTTAGCTCAAAGGAGCACTTTTGGGTTTCAAATCGACTATCATGTAGGGTTGTTAGTCCCCTTAAGACCCTCCTACTTAGATTAGTCAACTTAAAGGAGCATAATTGTGTTTTCTAAATCAATTCCAATTTAGGGTTACTATTCCCTTAGAGACACTCCTACTTAGGTTAGTTAGATTAGAGGAGTACGACTACTTAGGGTTGCTAGTCCCTTAGAGACGCTTCTGTTTAGGTTAGTTAGCTTAGAGGAGCACTACCAAGTTCTAAATTAAGTTTTTATTTAGGGTTGTTAGTTCCTTAAAGACACTTCTACCTAGGTTAGTTAGTTGAGAGGAGCATTACTAGGTTCTAAATCGAGTTTTTATTTAGGGTTGCTAATCCTTAAGAGATGCTCCCCCCTAGGTTAGTTAACTTAGAGGAACACTTCCAAGTTTCAAATTGATTATCATTTAGGGTTACCAGTCCCTTAGAGAAGCTTCAGCCTAGGTTAGTCAACTTAAAGGAGAACTTCTAGGTTTCAAATTGATTATCATTTTAGATTGCAAATCCCTTAGAGACGCTCCCCTTAAGGTTAGTCAAGTTAGAGGAGCACTTCTAAGTTTTAAATTGATTATCATTTAAGGTTGCTAGTCCCCTAAGGACGTTCCTTCTTAGGTTAGTCAACTTAGAGGAGCACTTCTTGGTTTCAAATCAATAATCATTTAGGATTGCTAGTCCCCTAGAGAAGCTCCAGCTAGGTTAGCTAACTTAGAAGGGCACCACAATGTTTTTAAATCGACTTTTTATTTAAGGTTGCTAGTTCCTTAGAGATGCTCCCACCTAGGTTAGTTAGCTGAAAGGGGTATGACCAGGTTTTCTAAAATCGATTATCATTTTAGGTTGTTAGTCCCCTAAAGATGCTCCCACCTAAGGAGTATGGCCAAGTTTTCTAAATCGATTATCATTAAGGGTTGCCAGTACCTTAGGGTTACTCCCACTTAGGTTAGTCAACTTAAAGGAGTACTTTTAGGTTTCAAATCAATTATCATTTAGGGTTGTTAGTCCCCTAGAGATAGCCCCCCCAGGTTAGTCAACTTAGAGGAGCACTTCTTGGCTTCAAATTGATTATTATTAGGGTTGTTAGTCCCTTAAAGATGCTTTCACCTAAGTTAGTTAGTATAAAGGAGCACTTCTTAGTTTCAAATTGATTATCATTTAGGGTTGTTAGTCTCTTAAAGAAGCTCCTGCTTAGGTTAGCTAGCTCAGAAGGGCATGACCAAGTTTCTAAATCGAGTTTTTATTTAGGGTTGTTAGTCCCTTAAAGATGCTCCTACCTAAGTTAGTCAACTAAAAGGAGCATAGCTAGGTTTGCTAAAATCAATTATCATTTTAGGTCATTAGTCCCCTAGAGACGCTTCCGCTTAGGTTAGCCAGCTCGAAGGAGCATGGCTAAGTTTTCTAAATCGATTATCATTAAGGGTTGCTAGTCTCCTAGAGACCCTTTTGCCTAGGTTAGTCAACTTAGAGAAGTACTACTAGGTTTCAATTTTAATCACCTATAATGATAGGCTTCGAGGCACTAACCTTACCAAATGCCAAGTTTCAAGTTATATTAAAGACTTGGTGGTAAGCTCCTCGTGCATATGAGATAAATTTATAAGCTTAACTAATGTAGAAGACTTGCTTTGCTCTACTAATTTTGCTTGGCTCGACATAGTTTGGTCAGCTTAGCCATATCTACTCAATTTAACATGATATGCTCGGCTTGACGTATTTTGGTTGGCTTAGCCAATTCAAGTTGGCTCACCCAGTTTAAGTCAACTTGGCTTGATCTACTCATCCAGGACAACAAAACTTTATGGTCACTTACTTATGTTTTTCTTTACTAGATTACGTTTATGTTTTATTTTATATTTATGGGAATGCTATCAGGGCATTCTTTTAGTCATTTTATTTACAAGTTTGCCACTATGTATAAATTGTTCATATATGTAGTGTTTTAGACAGATTTTGCACTCTAATGAAAAATTCTTTTGTGTTTTTTCTCTTGGAAAGCTCTCTCTTATTGGCTTTTATCAATCCCTTTAGTAAGAATTATGGTGGACAACCCTAATTATCTCTTTATATGTCATATCAAAGCGATGATTAGGCCATATAGGATCTAGTTATTATGTCATATTGAATTAAGTAGTTATGGATTTGCTAAAACCTTCACTAAACCCATTACCTTCTTGTTCCTTTGGTAGAATCGGACTCGCCCTTACAACTGGCCTCGTCTGCTTTTGGTGTATCATCTTGGTATTAAAGCCTATGGTTTAGAGTAGGGCCAAGAGTTTTTGGGTACATATCATTCTATTCTATATTTGAGAGAGATTGCTGGTTCATTAGTTTGAGTTATGTCACCAACGATTTATTAATTAGAGATTCATAATTTTCGTATGCAAATACATTAGGGTACCTTACCTATTGGTTTACTTACCATATCCTTTAACATGGTTATTGAGAATTTAGGGTTGAAGTTCCTTTTGGAGAAGTTGTGGATTTGATATTAAGCATATTATTATTGGTAGCATAGGTTATATTAGCCACTCATGTTTTGGGGGTTTGAAATTAAGAATGAAAAGCTTTAAGAAATTACAGGAGATTCAAAGTAGGTGCTTGAATTGAGAAGTTGGTGTTCGATTTCTTTATAATAGCTATTCTAATTTCTAATCTAAGAAGTTAGAATTTGGTTTTTGTTTATACTGTGAGAATTGAAGGAATTGGAAACCAGGGTTTAGAGTAACAGCTATGTAGATTTCAAAAGGGGAACACTTGTTGGGGTTTGCTCTTAAAATCAAGCGTGTTGATAGAGATTGAGCATAAAAACTCAATTGAGTCATTGAGCTTTTCAGTGGTAGTTATTAGAGTTAGAGTAGTATATGAAGTGAAGTACAAGGCTATCAGTAGTTCTCAAGTGTATATAAAACTACAGTAGTGGTTTGAAAATTATATTAATATAGTCGTAGGTGTACTAATGGTGTTGAAGTAGCTAGAGCTTTGAGAAGCCATTAGTGTTTCAAGTTGTATGGTTGTAGTTATGGTGGTTTCGACTTGTTTATAACGTAACTGTTGTCATGGGTTATAGGTATTCATCAGAGAAGAAAAGCGAATCAAGTTACAATTTGAGTGGACTATAACTAGGAGTTATGTTAAGGATTGGACTTATGAGGATTAGTCGTTGTGTTGTTTTGTGGTTGTTGTGGTGATTACTGCAGTAACTATAGGTGTAGAGTTGTTGTATATTAATGGGTTTATGCTACTGTCTTAGGGATTTGTGTATTACTTAGCATTGTTATGTGTTGTTTCAAAAATTGCAAATGCATGGTGTAAAATTGTGATCAAGATCATATACCGATAACGCGCTCTCTAGCTTAAGGACTCGCTCATATGGTTTATCGAGCTGTCTGAAGGGAGTTAAACTCTAAAGAGTAATGCATTCTCCATTCTAGCCTACTAAGTTACTTTACCCTCTACCTCATTTAAGAGACTACTGAGGTAACTGACCTGTTGCTAAGTCGACCCCTCCATATTACATCAGTCTAAGAATAAGCACTAAACCCACAAATTGCTGACTTACTACATTACCGGGCCTGAGCTGACTTTGATCCTAAGTTGACCAATCGATGCCGAGTTCACAATAGACCACCTCCTAAACCAACCTTTCCTTAGTTTAGAACATCTGAGCTGTCGAACTGCCGATCTCGACTTGATTTTCTTAGAACCTACTCTGCTTAGCAAACAACATCATTTGGGACCATAGAATGGATAGTTGACATGCACCCTATTTTCTGACATCCACACTATTCTTTTGTAATTGAATATTCTTTTTTCTCGATTATAACTCCACCTTTGTAAATTATTCCTTTTACTTTACTAATAGGAATCTTTTGTAATTTACACTAACCTAAAACTTACCCTAATTAAGTCATATAAATCCTTGTAAATTGCAACAGCCACAATAGTTAATACCATTTGATGTTTAGACATGCTCTTGTGAGCTAAGTGTCTTTTTCTTACTCTTATTTACTCTTATTTGATCTATTGTGAGTGTAGATTAGTGGTGAATACCTTTCGACTACACTTGTACGTAAATGAGTCATATCTATCATCGGTGTACGAGACCCTTACTTAACTTCGACTATCATTTAACCTTTGGACCATCGTATGGTTCAAACCCATCCCCTTGGTTTTTGTGATACTGAATGTCGTGTGTTCATCTATGGTTGAACCTGTACCATCTTGGTATTAAAGCTAGGCTATGTTTGAGCAAGTTTCTATTACTTTGTACTCTAAGGTATTTATTGCTACTTTCATGTGTTTTAGAAGTTTTGTTGTTGTTGTGATTGTTTCAAAGGTGATGAGTGTAGAAGAAATTTCTTGTTTTGTTTTTCCATGTTCCTTGTATACAAAATAGAGTATGAGTGTTTCTTTGTTTATTGTGTATAGTTGACACAGCAGTACAAGTGTTAGGTGTTGTTCTATTATTATCATTTTTGGAGAGAATTTTGAATGGTATATTCAACTGTTAATCTCTTGAAATAAACTATAATGTTTAATTCTAGTATTCAAGGAACTCTAGGTAACCAAAAAAGTAGCACTCAAAATGGCCAAGGTTAGCAAGGAAGCTTCACACCTCAATCAGTAAGGACCAACTGGATAGACTCATCAACATAAAAGCTAGTCTGGTAACTATCATAAACAAAGATAGACTGTAAGCCAAAAATGGTCTACATAGAAGATGAGCTAATGAACAGCTCAATAGATGCAATGGTCAGTATGGTCGAGATAATGCCCCAATTTGATTACCCCGAGCTAGAGGAGTAGATAAAGTTGGTAGACGCAAACAAACACTTGATGAAATTGAAGAAGCAAATGAGAAAGAAGGTGATGAAGTGGAGGAGTACTATTAGCTAGAAGAAAGGAATGTCTGAGCTCCTAGAGTAGAAAGGTTGAGGATACATATCTTAAGTTTTTTTAGAAGTGGTGATGCAGAGGACTACCTGGATTAGGTAAACATGATCGAGAAGTAGTTTGAATACCACGACGTACTTGATAATGCCAACGTCAGACTTGCTATGTTAGAGTTTACTGGTTATGACTCTTTATGGTGGAAGAACTATAAGCTACTCATAGAAGAGAAGAATAACGTAAAGTTAAGCATTAGGATGAGATGAAAAGAGTCATGAGGAGGAGGTTTGTTTTGAGCTATTATTTATAAGATGCCTTCAAGAGATTACAAGAGTTCAAACAAGGTAGATCTAGTGTTGATGCCTATGTGAAGGAATTCTAGATGTTGATGATCCGATGTGAAGTTATTAAGCTTGAAGATTGAATTGTGTCTTTATTCATTCGTGGGTTGAAGTACAAGATTGGAGATATTCCGGAGACCATGGACACTAGACCACTCGATGAAGCTATCTGAGTTGCTTACAGAATTAAGAGATATTATGAGCTCCTATCAGTTTGCCTACCCCTAGCTAATCTATTCCGAGAAAATCTATGCTAACAGAACTAAGCAAAGTCACTGAAACCTAACCTGCTCAAGTTATCGAAGTAAAGGAGATGGAGGTCCCTAGGAAGTTTGAGAAGGGCTAGAACTCAAGAAGGAAGACAAGTGAGATCAATAGTTTCAAATGTCAAGGATTATGACACATGACTACTTAATGTCCAAATAGAAGAACCATGGTGATCCTAGGTAAGGCACTAACCATTGCGGTAGATAGTACTGATGAGGAAGTGAAAGAGCTAAAAGAGTCAATTAGGCCAAATTGTCTAAGGAAGAGGAAGTCATCTATAGTGAGAAGGGTAACTTTATGCCTATTACCCTAGTGATGATCAGACGATGAGTGTAAGTCTTGTACTTAAGGATGAATAGTGAGAGAATCTGTTCTACAATGGATGTAAGGTGAATGGGTCTTATATACATTAATTGTTGATAGGGGCAAGTATACCAATGCAACCTCTGCTTTCATGGTACAGTAATTAAAGTTGTCAAATAAGCCGTACGCTAAGCCTTATAAACTACATTGGTTTAGTAACAAGGCAGCCTTACAAGTAAATGAACAATTGTATGTATCGATAGTATTGGAAATTATTAAGATGAAGTGCTCTATAATGTGTTGCCTATGAGTGCATCACATATTTTGCTTGGATGACCATGGATGTTTAACTGAAGTGTGATATATGATGGAAGGAAGAACACTTGTTTCCTAAAGTACAAGGGTAGAAAGGTGAAGTTAAGCCCTATGACTATTGAACAAGTTAAAAGCATGTAAACTCAGTTAAGCTGAGTTCTAAGGAAGAGGCCTTGGTGATGACCCGAGTCAAGCTAAAAAGAGAGATAGAGATTGATGAGCTGACCTACTTGCTAGTCAGAAGCTTACTTAAGATGAGGGGACCCGAGGAAGAGTTACTACCTACTAAGGCGAAAACCTTATTGGAAGAGTTTACTAACCTGGTCCCAAGAGAACTACCTAAAGGTTTATCTCCCCTCCAAAGTATTGAACATGCAATTGACTTGTAACCAAGAGTTGCACTACCAAATAAGTCTACCTATAGGCTAAACCCTGAACAGGCTGCCAAGCTATGGAGATGGGTAGATGAGTTGTTGAAAAAAGGGTATGTGTGAGAGTCCTTAAACCTATGTGTCGTACCAACCCTATTAGTACCATAGAAAGATAAGACATAAAGGATGTGAGTGGATACTTAAGCAATCAATCTCATTACAATTAAGTACAAGTATCCTATACCAAAGCTTAATGATATGCTGGATAAGTTCAATGGAGCAAGAGTATTCTCTAAGATTGATCTCAAATCAAGATATCATCATATCCATATGCGAGAGGGAGATCAATAGAAGACCACATTTAAAACTCGCCATAGATTGTATGAAAGACTTGTAATGCCATTTAAACTATCAAACGCACTAAGCATATTCATGTGATTAATGAATAATGTGCTCCAAGAACTAATAAGGAAATTTGTGGTGGCATAGTTTGATGACATTATAGTCTATAGCCTTGATATAAAGATTCACCAATAGCATCTCTGAACAGTCTTTTCGAAAATTCGAGCTAAAAGGCTTTATGCTAATATGAAGAAATGTGACTTCGACCAACTTGAAGTGATCATCTTAGGGTTTATTGTGAGTGCTGGTAGCATATGAGTCTATGATGAGAAGATAAGAGAGATTACTGAATAGCTTGTGCTGACTAGAATCATTCTATCACAAATTCATAAGGAATTTTAGTACGATTGTGATCCTACTCACTAAGTTGTCAAAAAAGAATGTTGAGTTTAGGCTGAGAGAGGAGTAAAGGAGTTTTGAAGAAGTAAAGGAGAAGTTAACTACAGCCTTTATCTTAGCTCTACCGAGATTTGATAAAGTATTTGAAATGGAGTGTGATGCGTTCGGACTAAGCATAGGTGCTATTTTGATGTAGGAGGGCCAATTTATTGCCTACTTTAGTGAAAAGCTTCAAGGAGCCACCTTTAATTATTTTGTTTATGATAAGGAGTTTTACTCCTTGATCCGAGCATTGACTGTTTGGTAACACTATTTGTTACCTAAAGAATTTTTAATCTACATCGATTACAAATCTTTGAGATATTTCAAAGGCTAGCTTAAGTTGTCTTGAAGACAAGCTCAATGGGTCGAGTTCATGGATGAATTTTCATATGTCATGAAGCACAAGAATGGAAAGAACAATGTAGTAGCTGATGCCCTATCAAGATGACGTTTCTTCTTAACTAAGTTGCAAACTAGGTTGCTTGGTTTTTTTTATGATAAAGGATTTGTATACTGAAGATCTATATTTTGGTTTGATCTATGCTAGATGTGAAGAGTGCCAAACACTAGATGACTATTACAGGGAGGACGGATACTTATTTTGGAAGAGGAGATTATGTATCTAGACCTTTTCTATGAGAGAGCTATTAGTGCATGAAGCACATTGGGGAGGATTGTCTAGACACTTTGGGTAGCACTGAACTTATGAGGTATTATCCTTAAGATTCTTTTGGCTAAAAATGATGAGGGATGTCTAAGTTGTATTGCAAAGGTATGTTACCTGTAGAAAGGTAAAGAGCCAAGCCGAGTCGAGTCAAGCTAAGGTAATTTTACCATTGTCGATCCTGACCAAACCATAGTCTGAGTTGAGCATGGACTTTATGTTAGGTCTACTAACGACGTCCCAAGTGAAGGACTCAATCATAGCTGTTAGGGACTGCTTTAGTAAGATGGCATACTTTGTGCCCTGTTCTAAGACTAATAATGCTTCGACTATCTATTATTTTTCTTACAGGAGGTTATTAAACTTCATAAAGTGCCTAGGACCATTGTTTTAGATAGAGACCTAAAGTTCATGAGCCACTTCTAGAGAACATTATGGAGATGAATGAGAACTAAACTATTGTATAGTATGTCCTATCATCCACAAACGGATGAACAAACTAAAGTTATAAATAGGAGAGTAAGAATTTTACTCTAAGTTGTTGTTGGTTGGAACATGGCCAATTAGGATCTATGGTTACCTATATTTGAGTTCGCCTATAACCACCAACAAGGTCACAAATATGTAGCCATTTGAGGCTACCTACGGGTTGAAGCTTAAGCTCTCATTGGACCAGATTCCCCTTCCGAGCCTAAATGATGATCAAGTAACTGTAGAACAAGTCGAAGCCATAAGAGGAATGTACTAGAAGGTCATTGAACATCTAAGCCAACTGCTACCAAGCTTGAGAGACGAGACCAAGGATGGAAGAATAGAGAATTTTATCTAGGTGACTTAGTCTGGATCTACCTTAGCAAGGAATGATTCTTAAGCTTAAGGAAGAGAAAGTTATCTCTTAGGTCCAATAGATCATTTAAAGTGCTTGAGAAGATCAATCTTAATGTTTACAGGATTGAACTACTTAAGGAATACGGAGTCTCTAACTCCTTTAACATTACCAACCTCCATCTATATGCTCCCGAAGACCAGTAATGTAGAGTTGAGCTAAATTTAATCCTAAATCTCAAATTGCTTAGAGGGGATAGTAAGGATCATGGACCTATCACTCCCTTCTAAGCTCAAGGACTTGCTCATATGGTTCACTAAGCTATTCGAGGGGAGTTAAACTTTGAAAAGTAATGCATTCTTTAGTTTGATCTACTTAGTTACTCTACTCTCCACCTCATCTAAGAGACTACCAAGGTAACCAACCTGTCGTCGAAGCACCAAACTTGAAAACTACTAACCTACTACATTGTCGAAGCCAAGCTAACTCCGATCTTGAGCTAACTAGCCAATGTTGACCAGGCAATAGACCACCTCCCAAACTAGCCCTTCCTTAGTTTCGAACATCTAAGTTGGTGAGCTATTGAATTGCTAACACTAACGTAATCTATTTAGAACCTATTGTGCTTAGCAAGTAGCATCATTAGACCATAGAATGGACAGTTGACACATGCCTTATTTTTTGACATCCGTATTGTCCGTTTGTAATTGAATATTCTTTTTGTTCAATTACAACTCTTCCCTTGTAAATTATTCCTTTTCCTTTACGAGTAGAAATCTTTTTGTAATTTATACTAATCTATGACTTACCCTGATTGAGTCATATAAATACTTATAAATTGCAATAGTTGCAATAGTTAATGCCATTTGATATTCAAACATAATCTTGTAAGTTAAGTATCTTCTACTTACTCTTATTTACTCTTATTTGATCCATTATGAGTGTAGGTTAGTGGCAAGTGCCCTCTATCTACACTTATGCATAATATTAAGTGTGACTTGAGTTCATATGAGGCGTTGGTGCATCATATCTACCATCGATCCATGAGACCCTTGCTTAACCTTCAACTATCATTTAATTGTTGAAACATCTCATTGTTTGGACTCATCCCCTTGGTTCATGTGATACCGGATGTTGTGTGTTCATCTACGAATGAACCCGTACTAGGTTCCAGCTATGAATCCTATGTGTAGTGCTTGGAAGGTGATAGTGAGTACTAGCTAAGGTGTTGTATCCTTCTCGAACTCAAGCGTATGTGCTAACTGAAAATTGTGCATGTATTGAGCTTTACAAGTGTTGGATTTATGCTACTCCGTGTGTGTCTTTATTGGTCGAAAACTACAGCCATTTGAGCTACTGTTGATAGATATACAACACCATCTTGTCCATTCCCCTAGCATTATTGAGTTGTTCTATTCCTAGAGTCGCCGAACTAGTTACTTGTTTGAGCCATTGTGTAAAAGGATGAATTGCATAATAAACAAAGTTTCAAGCTAACTATTGAAGTGTATGTGCCGAACCATGCTACGTATGTATACCAAGTTAAAACTATCCATGAAGTAGAATGCCAAGCTACTAGCTACTATATCTAGGAACTTAGCGTTAACCTTCCAATTAATTACCAAACATTGGACTTGAACTGAGTTGCCTATAATGTATAGTAACCAAGCTATTGTATTGTCTTTAAGCTACTATCTTAACACTTTAAGTAGTTGTCGAGCTGAATTGAGTGTAAGAGTTTGAGCTACCAAGTTAGGGTATATGTGTCAAATAAATTTCTAAGTAAAGCTGGAAGATCTGAACTACTATACACTTGCATGTCTGAGTTGTTGAGGATTGTTAATGAGCTAATTTGAGACGAGAATTAGTGTGTTAAGCTAATTAGTCAAAGCTGCTATATAGTATTGACCGTGCCATTATATTTTTAGACCTATTTAAGCAATTGAAAGTTAGGTGTCCGAGCTAAACTACTAAAGATTAGATCGAGCTAGTTTAGCTCAAAGTTATATACTGTTTATATGCCAAACCGAGGAACCTAGGTGCCAAGCTAGATGTGTGGTGTTAAGGAATGAGAAAAGAGGGAGTGCTATTGCATGTCTAAACTTACTGCTGAGCTAACATTTTGCCAAACATTGAGCTTGTTTCCAGTGGGGTAAACTGCAAACTTGGTCAACACAATGTACTAAGTCTCAAGCTTATTACATGTGTTCTGGCTTAATCCTGAGCTTAATATTGCAAGTGTCAGCCAATCTTCGAGCTATTGCAAACTACTATCGAGCTATCATGAAGTGTAATTGGAGTTAGCTGTTGCTGACTGTAGCAAAGCTATGTAGTGCAAACTGAGTTATGATTCAAGCTGATTGTTCAATCTAAACTAAGTGCTTAATCCAAATTGTAGTGATGGAGTGTTGTTGTGAGAGTGGTGTATTTTCCTTTCAGTTAAATTGCTAAGCTTCTATGTTAAGCTAAGCTTAAGGATTTAAGCTGTACTAAGCTAACTTTAACTAAGCTATTGCAATAGAAATCTTGCCAAGCTATTGTTGACTTATCAAATTTGAATAGTGACTTGAATTGCAAGAAGAGACCAAGTATAGTAGTTTATTTGGGGTATACATGTACAACCAGTATAGTAAGTCGATAACAAGTGCTTGTTTCGAGATAATTGTGTTGAAGTGTGTACGTGGCAAGTATGAGTGAGTACCGAGAAAGCCTTGGCTTATGGGACTTGTATCATATGTGAAAAGCAAGTGTGTTGTGTGTATATGTGTTGTGATGTGTTACATATAAGTGAAAGCTACCAAGCTATCCTAACACATGTTAGCATAAATACCAAGCTTGAAGTACTAAAGTAATATAAAAGTTGGGAATTATTATGAGCGTATCAAGAGTAGATCACAGACATGATCTATTGTTTCATTCTTGGTCTAATTTCCTAGTTGGTGAATTGAGATATACTCGACATGGCATATGAAGTTGGAAACGGTTATGAATATTATTACAACGATGTGGTATCACGAATTCCTAAATTTGATAGATATGGTTTTCCAGATGAATATTTGGATTAGCAATTTCAAGTAGAAAGAATTTTGCAAGATTATCCGTATTTTGAGCTTGAGATGGATGATATAGTTAGTAAGAAACTCAAAGGCTTTGTTAGAGTTTAGTGGAAGAATATAAAGAGATAAAGAATTTTTAATAGAGGAGAAATTATGTAGAGATCAATGAGGCACTTAATGGGGAGAAAATTTATCCTACCACATTATCAAGACGAGTCATATGAAGAATTGTCAACATTGAGGCAAGGGCCTATGACTGTCAAAGAATATGCACACAAGTATAAGATACTCTCAAGGCAATGCGAATTGTATGAGCCTCATTCTTCTACTATATCTCAATTCTTGAGAGGATTGAACTAGGGAATTGCTAGATATGTCAATTCTTTAGGAATTAGAACCTTAAATGATGCTATTCAGGTGGCTTTGAGAATAGAATCCATATCTTCTTATCAAACTAACCTTTCTAATGTACTAGATCAGCTAAAGATGATTGAAAAATGGCTTGAAGTGTTCAAGGATGAAATGAGACAACAACAGAATGCTAAATTAGAGAGTATTGAAGGAGGAGTTGAGGAGGGGAAGGTTGCTAGAGAGGTCACACATAGAGAGGAAGAAGACCAAGTTGCATTGAAGTTAAACCCCCATGTTCTAGATATGGTTTCATTACCCACTATAGATGCTACAAATGATAACTCCAAGTACTATTATATTTTCCTTCCACATATTAGGCTCTTTTGTCTTAATCCTTTGATGAGCTTATGTGGTCTTGGTATAAGCTGTAGTAGTAATGTGCCTATGAGTAGTTGTAGATTCTTGGTTGGAGTTTACCAAGGTTTTCGTGATGGATATGTGTTGGGGATATGTTATGTTGACTATTGGTACTCTTGTGTTGGAAAGATTTGATATGTATAGGTAGAAGGATAGATTCCTAATGAAAAGTTTAAATAATAAAGCTCACGATGAATGGAGGAGCATTGGCTAATGATGACATTAGTGGAGGAGCTTGAGTACTTTCCTATATTTATATTTCATTTTTGTAAGTTGGTATTTGATTTGGTGGATTTAGAACCATTAATTACCAAGTTTCGGGCTGAAACTTCTCTATAGGAGAGGGGATGATAGGCTTCAGGGTATCGATCCAACCAAATCCCAAGTTTTAGTCTATATTAGAGACTTAGTGGTGACCTCCTCATGCATAGAAGATAAATTTATGAGCTCTATCAATGTGGAAGACTTACTCAGCTTTACCAGTTTTGTTCTACTTAGCTTAGCATAATCTGCTCAGCTCAGCCTTATCTACTCAATTCAACATGGTTTACTTGGCTCAGCTCGTTTTACTCAACTTAGTTAGTTCTGGTTGGCTTGACCAGTCTAAGTTAGCTTAGCTAGGATTGCTCATCCAAGATAATAGAACTTCAGGGTCACTTCTTCTTGCTTTTCTTTACTAGATTACCCTTATGTTTTATTTTTTGTTTATGGGAATGTCACTAGGGTAACTTTTTAATCATTTTATTTACATGTTTGCCAGTATATATAAATAGCTCATGTATGTAGGGTTTTAGATAGATTTTGCACATTAATGAAAAACCCTTTTGAGTCCTTAGGCTTCGATTAATAAACTTATAGGTTGATGAGATACTAAATTTTCGATCTTGGATTAAACCTATAATTTCACAATCTTAGATGGCATAAACATTAGCATTTAATAAACACACAATTGAAAACATTTTTTCTACACAATTCAATGTATGTACAATTTGTACTACTTAATTCCATATTAGTAATTCTAATTATCTTGAAAGAATACATGGAAATTGCTTAATTGCATACAAATATCAATCACATGAAGTTTCTAGATCTAACATAGGTCGTGTTTATCACAATTCAAGAAGATCTTCAATTTCATAGTTTCCATCACTTTCTCCCTATTCCTTTCACTTTCTCATTCTTTCCTTCACTTTTCTTAGCATGGAAAATCATCTCATGTTAATCCTTAACAAGCATGTGTTTTTCATGTGATTTCTACAAGATAATGAATAGATAACATATTTCATTACGTTTCTGGTATGGATTACGGACCAATCACATGCTCTCAAGCTCAAGGACTTACTCATATGGTTCATCGAGCTATCTAAGGAGAGTTGAACTTAGAAGAGTAAGGCATTCCCCATTCTTACTTATTGAGTTACTTTGCCCTCTATATCATTTAAGGAGTTGTTGAGGTGGCCAAACCTTATGCTAAACCGACCTCTCCACAACACTTTTATCCAAGGCCAAGTATTGAATCATAATATTGTCGACCTGATACACGCTGAAGCTGAGTTGAAACTTGTTTAGAGTCAACCTCTAAAGGATAACTAGATGGTACATCACCTTTTGAAACGATCCTTTTTCAGCCTTGAATATCCGAGATGCCAAGCTACTAAACTACTGACCTGACCTGATCTATTCAAAAGTTACTCTGCTCGACTAGCAGTATCATTAGGACTATAAAATGGACAATTGATATGCACTGTTTTTTCTAACATCCTACTGTCCTTTTCTGTCACCGAATATTCTATATGCTTGTTAACAACATCACCGTTATAAATTATTCCTTTTCCTTTACTGGTAGGAATACTTTTTATAATTTACACTAATTTAGGACCTACCTTAATTAGGTCTTATAAATACTTGTATATTGCAATAGTTGTGACAAAGAATATAATCAATATCTAGGCATTCTTTTTCTTCTTGTGTAAGCTAAGTGTATCTTCCTTACTCTTGACTACTCTTATCTAGCCCATTGAGTATGGACTAGTAGCAAGTGACCTTCGGCCACACTTGTACATAATATCTGTGACCAAAGCTCGTATGAGGCATTGTTGTGTCATATCTACCATTGGTACATGAGAACCCCTACTTAACCTTCAACTATCATTTATCCTTCAAACTATCTCGAGGTACGAGCCCATCTTCCTTAGTTCGTACGATATTGGACATCATGTGTTCATCCACGTTGAACCGTATCATCTTGGTATTAGAGCACTTATCTACATTCGAAGCTAATTTATGTTAATTTGCTCTTTGAGTGATTTCTCGTTGTTTTCATGTGTTAGAAGTTTTGTTCTTAACATAGGATTTTGGTAGGTTCAAAGTGTTGAAGAAATTATTTGCTCTGCTTTCCCCTGTTTCTTGTATGCAAAAACAGAGTATAAGTGATTGCTTTTTCATCACATGTAGTTGGCATAGTAGTGGGAGTATTAGTTATTGTTTTGCTATTATTATTCATAGAGAAAACTTTGAGTGGTATTTTAACCATCAATCTTGTGAAGTAGCCGACAATGACTGATTCAAGTGTTCAAGGAACTCTGGGTAACTAAGAGAGTAGTGCTTAAAATGGCTAAGGCTAACAAGGAAGCTTCACACCCCAGTCAATGGATAACCAACTAGACAGACTCACTAACCTAGTAGCCAGTTTAGCGAGTATTATAAATGAAGATAGGTAGTAAGCTAGAAATGGCCTACGTAGAGGATGTAAACAACCTAACAGAGTTAATGGTCAGTTTGGCCAAGTTAATACCCTAGTTTAGTCGCTTCGAACTTAAGGAGTTGGTAGGGTTGCTAAGAATAGGCTAGCACTTAATGAAATTGAAGAGGAAGGAGACAACAAAGTAGAGGAGTAATATGAACTAGAAGAAAGGAATGTTTGAGCACCCAAAGTTGAAGCGTTGAGGATGTACATTCCAAGTTTTTCTAAGGGTAGATATGCCAAGGACTACCTGGATTGGGTAGATAAGATTGAGAAGCAATTTGAATATCACAAAGTACCAAATAATGCAAAGGTTAGACTTGTTGTGTTAGAGTTTACTAGTTATGATGCCCTATGGTAGAAGAACACGTAAGCTACCTGAAGAAGAGAGGGAGAATGTAAAGTTAGGAGTTAAGATGAAGAAGGTCATGAAGAGGAGATTTATGCCGAGCTACTATTTGCAGGATGCCTATGAAAGATTACAAGAGTTAAGGCAAGGAGGATTGACTGTTGATGTATATGTAAAGGAATTTCATACGTTAATGATCAGATGCAAACTCTATGAGCCTTAAGACAGAACTGTATCTCAATTCATTAGTGGATTGAAATATGAGCTTAGCGATGTTTTAGAAACTATGGATATTAGATCACTTGACGATATTATCCAAGTCGCCCAAAGAATCAAAAGGTGCAAAACAGGAAGGTTTCGACCCCTTATCAACCGACCCAGCAATAGTCAATCTATTCTGAATAGACTTGTATAGATGGAACCAAGTAAGGTTGTTTAGACTCGACTTACTTAAAATGCCTGAGTAGAGGAAAAGGAGACTATAAGGAAGTTTGAGAAAGGTTAGAGCTCAAGACAAAAGATGAGTGAAATTAAGTGTTTCAAATGTCAAAGATTTGGACACATGGCCGCTCAGTGTCTAAAGAAAAGAACCATGGTGATCTGATATGGAGGGCCAACTATTGAAGATAGTACTAATGAAGAAATGGAAGAGCTAAAAGAGGTTGGGTAGAACGAATTGCTTAAGGAGGAAGAAGTCATTTATAGTGAGGAGGGAAGTCTTATGCTTGTTACCTAGTGTTGAGGAAAACAATGAGTATGAGTCCTATGCTTAAGGATGAACAAAGAAAGAATCCATTCCACATTGGATGTAAGATAAATGGGTCACTGTGTACCTTGATTGTTGATAGAGCTACACCAATGCTACCTTTACTTTCATGGTCTAGCAATTGAAGTTGCTTACTAAGGCCTAACCCAAACCTTATAAGTTACATTAGCTCAGTAACAAAGGAGCCCTATAAATAAACAAGCAAGTGATTGTGCTAATCTGTATTAGAAACTATCAAGATGAAGTGCTCTATGATGTATTGCCATGAGTGCATCTCATATTCTACTTAGACAACTATGGATGTTTAACTAAACTGTGATATATGATGGAAGGAAGAATATGTGATCCTTAGAGCACAAGGGTAAGAAGGTAAAGTTGAGCCTTTTGACTATCAAATAAGTTAAGATCATGTAGGCCCAATTAAGCTTAGTCTTGAAGAAAGAAGCTTTGGTGATGACTCGAGTTAAGCTAAAGAAAGAGATGGAGCTTAAAGAGTTGACCTATCTGCTAGTCAAAAGGTTATTGGAGATGAAGAGATTCGAGGAGGGGATGCTGCTTATCAAGGTGAAAACCCTATTAGATGAATTTGTAGACTTTTTTCTAGGTGAGCTAATAGAAGGTTTGCCTCTTATCTGAGGTGCTAAACATGTAATTGACTTACAGCTAGGAGCCGCACTACCAAACAAGCCTGCTTATAGGCTATACCCTAAACAAACTACCAAGTTGTAGAGACAGGTAGATGATTTGATAAAGAAAGGGTATGTATGAGAATTTGTTCGCCCCTGTGTTGTGCTAGCCATGTTGGTGCCTAACAAAGAAGTATCATAAAAAATGTGTGTAGATAGCAAGCAATCGGTCCCATCACTATCAAGTATAGGTATCCTATACCAAGGCTTGATGATATGCTATATGAGTTAAATAGAGTAAGAGTATTCTCTAAGATTGATCTCAAATCTAGATACCATTTGATCCGATTGCACGAAGCTGACGAGTGGAAAACCACATTCAAAATATACTATGGATTGTATGAATGGCTTATGATGCCATTTGGACTATCAAATGTATCGAACACATTTATGTGACTGATGAATTACGTGCTCTAAGAATTAATAGAAATTTGTCATGGTTTATTTCAGTGACATCTTAGTGTATAGCCTTGATTTGGAGACTCACCAAGAACATCTCTAAGCAGTCTTTGCAGAATTGTAATCTAAAAGGCTCTACACCAATCTAAAGAAGTGTGACTTTTGTTGACCTAAAGTAATCTTCCTAAGGTTTGTTGTAAGTGGTGGCAGAATATGAGTCGATGATGAAAAGATGAGGGTGATCACTAAATGGCCTATGCCAACCACTTTAGTCGATGTGAGGAGCTTCTAAGGCCTAACATCATTCTATTGTAAATTTATAAGGAATTTCAATACAACCATAGCCCTATTCACTAAATTGTCAAAGAAGAATGTTAAGTTTAGATGGAGAGAGAAGGAGCAAAGGAGCTTTAAAGAAGTGGGGGAGAAGTTCACTATAGCGCTTGTCTTAGCTCTGTTGAGCTTTGACAAAGTATTCGAATTGGAGAATGATACGTCCAAACTAGGCATAGATACAATGTTGATGCAAGAAGGCTAACTTATTGCTTACTTTAATGAGAAGCTTAGAGGAGCTACACTCAATTATTCTATCTATGATAAGGAGCTTTACTCATTGATTCAAGCTCTAACTATATGACAATACTATCTATTATCTAAAGAGTTTGTGATCTATATTGATCATGAATCTTTAAGATATCTAAAGAGCCAACTTAAGTTATCTTAAAGACAAGCCAAATGGGTCGAGTTCACAGACGAATTTTCATATGTCATGAAGTACAAGAATGGAAAGAACAAGGTAGTGGTCGATACCTTATTAAGATGGCATTCTCTCTTAATTGAGCTATAGGCTAGGTTACTAGATTTTTCAATAATAAAAGATTTATATGCTGAGGATCCATATTTTAGTCCTATCTATGCCAAGTATGAGGAAGGCTGAACACTTGATGACTATCACAGAGAGGATGGATACTTATTTAGGAAGAGAAGACTATGTATTTAACTTGTTCAATGAGAGAGCTGCTAGTGTACAAGGCGCATAAGGGAGGATTGTCTAGACACTTTGGCAAACATCGAACTCACGACATACTATCCTCAAGATTCTTTTAGCTAGAAATGAAGAGGGATGTCTAATCTACACTAAAAAGGTGTACTACTTGCAAAAAAGCGAAGAACTGAGCCGAGTTGAGCAAGGACATTATTTACCATTGCGTATCCTAACAAACCATGGGCTGAGTTGAGTATGGACTTTAAGTTAGGGTTGTTGAGGACATCCTAAGGGAAAGACTCCATCATGGTTGTCGTGGATTGATTCAATAAGATGGTACACTTTGTACCTTACTCAAAAACTAATGATGCTTTAGCTATCTCTTTTCTTTTCTTACAAGAAATAATCAAACTTCATGGAGTATCTAGAACCATTGTCTCAAATTGAAACCCAAAGTTCATGAGCCACTTCTGGAAACATTATAGAGATGAATGGGAACTAAGCTATGGTACAATACATCTTGTAATCCACAAACGAATGGACAGATTGATGTTGTTAATAAGATAGTGGGAACTTTACCTTAAGTTATCATTGGTCAGAACATGGTTGATTGGGATCTGTGCCTATCGATTGTAGAGTTTTCCTACGATAGGACTACCCACAATATAACAAACATGTTGCCTTTTAAGGTTGCCTACGGGTTTAAACCTGAGCTTCCAATGGACCAAACATCCCTTTTAAGCCTAAATGATGACCAGTAAGCTACAGAAAGAGTTGAAGCCATCACAGCCATACACCAAAAGGTTGTAGAATAATTAAACTAAGTTGCTACAAAGCTTGAGATAGTAGGTCTAAGATAGAAGAATAAGGAATTTCGACCAGGTGATTTAGTTAGTTCTACCTTAGTAAGGAACAGTTTCTATAGTTAAGGAAGAGCAAGTTATCTCCTAGGGCTGATGGATCATTCAAAGTGTTTGAAAAGATCAATCATAATGCCTACAGGATTAAACTACCAAAAGAGTATAGGGTCTTGAAATCCTTCAACATTATCGACTACCACCTGCATATTCTTAAAGATGAGCAATATGGAGCTAAAGCAGATTTGATCCCATATCTCAACTAACCTAAAAGAGATGATAGGGATCACAGACCAATCACGTACTCTCCAGCTATAGGACTTGCTCATATGGTTCGATGAGCTGTCTAAGGAAAGTTGAACTTAAAAGAATAGTGCATTCCCCAATCTGACTTGTTGAGTTACTTTTCTCTCCACATCATTCAAGGAGCTACTAAGGTGACCGAATCGTATACCAAGCTGACCTCTCCACAGTACCTCTACCCAAGGCGAAGTATTGAATCATTATGCTGCCAACCTAATGTACGCTATGGCCAAGTTGACACCTGTCTAAAGTCGACCTCCTAAGGTCGACCCAACAGCAAGTCACCTTCTGAAACAATCCTTTTTCAGCCTCAAACATCCAAGATGTCGAGCCACTAAACTATCATTTTCTATCACCGGATATTCTATGTGCTCGTTTATAACATTAACCTTGTAAATTATTCCTTTTTCTTTAATAGTAAGAATCCTTTTTGTAATTTACACTAATGTAGTATTTACCTTAATTGGGTCCTATAAATATTTATGTATTATAATAGCCACAATAGAGAATAGAATCAATATTCAGACATTTTTTTTCTTCTGGCATAAGCTAAATGTATCTTGCTTACTCTCAACTACTCTTATCTAGCCCATTAAGCGTAGACTAGTAGCAAATGACCTCCAGCCACACTTGTGCATAATATCAAGTGCAACTAAAGATCGTGTGAGGTGTTGATGCATCATATCCACTATTTGGTGCATAAGGACCCCTGCACAACCTTTGACTATCATTTATCTGTCAAGTTGTCTTGAGGTTTGGATCCATCCCCCTTAGTTTATATATTATAGGAAGTCATGTGTTCATCTACATCAGACTGTATCAATTTCTATGCAAGATCACTCTTGGAAATTTAAATATTCACACATGTGAGACAAATTTTCCCATGAAAACCTAAATAACAATCTGATTTTTACATAACCTAATGACAAATCTAAGGAAATAATGAAGTAAAGTTGATGTATGTACCATGGATTTATCGTATGTGCTTAGATTGGAAGTTTTATGAGTTTTTGAAGCAAGTATAGAGAGAGTGAGTTGAGAGGAATATGTGTATTAGAGAAAGAGAGAGAGTAAATATAGAATGAAGAAAGAAGAGGAATATCTATGTTATTTAAATTCGAGGGTGACTATGGGTAAGGACCACAGCCATGGAATGTAGCCGTATTCCTTCCCTTTGTGTTTGATTTTAAAGCACTACATATTTATAGGCAATGACCATAAGCATGGTCCTAGCCGTAGACATTTTGACCAAAATTTCTCACATTGCCTCTAAAATTAATTTCAAGAGGATTACAATCTAAGTCCACGAGCATGGACCTTAGCCATGATCTTTTCTTAAAATTTAAATTAATGCTAGTTTGATTCCTTCAACTCGATTTCTTAAATTACTAGAAAAACTAAGTATAAGTACAAATTGAACCACAAAAATTAAGCTAAATAATGATCCATTTGGATGATAACTTCAGTAACTAATATTGCTAAAACACAATTTAAAAACTGATCTTAGTGAAAATTGTTAAAGACAAGATAAAAACTAACATAAAATTGGAATAATAGAACTAACTTATTGCAAAATAAACAACATAAACTAAAATAACTGAAAATTAAATTGATCAAACTTGGGTTGTCTTCTAAGGAGTCAACTCAAGTTGCTTCTAAGTTCGCTACTTTGGGATTCGGCTTGATGTTTAAAGAAAACTTCCTTGTGGTCTTTCAGTGATTGTTTTCACTAACAATCCCAATTGATTCTCTAAATTTCTTATTAAAGCTTCTATATTCCTTAGTGTAGCTTCATTAGCTTGGAATTGTACATCTAAACTCTAGATAAATCAGTTTTAGAACTCTGACATTAAAGGCCTTGTTATGTTGTTGCATGTTATGATTTTATTACTGCTTCGAGCCTCCCCATGAAAAGTTAGGAGGATTTCTCCATCCTAGTTTAGAAGTGTTGCTAAATTGATTATTTATAAAGCGATTAGTAATAAAATTCACATCTTTAGTTTCCATTAAAATTTCATCCCATACTAAATTAACAAGTTTTATTAGACCATCAATCTTTTTTTCTTAAATTTTTAAACTGACCAATTAATGCAGTTATAGAATGAACTTTATATCTTCCAAATGATTTCACCTTGACTCTTACATTATCCTACTGTAAATTATTTATTGCTATGCCTTTAATCATCTTTTAGGCCTCATTTGATGTCTTAACACTCAAAGTGTCTCAAACTACAGCATCGATTATTTAACTGTGGAATAATGAAGTCTATTATAGAATGTCAGGATTTGCATCTATTGAGGTAGCCCGTAGTGAAGAAACCTCCTCAATAATTCCTTAAATCTCTCCTAAGTGTCACAAAGAGCCTCGACATCAAATTAGACAAAAGCAAAAATACAATTTATAATTTTTGCAATCTTAGCAAGTAGAAAATATTTTCCTAGAAAATTTTCTACTAAAGATTCTTAAGTCATAATTGAGCCTCTAGGTAAAGAGTTAAGCTATTGTTTAGCCTTACCGTGTAGGGAGAATGGAAATAACCTCAACCTTACCGCATCATATGAGACAACATTGATCTTAAATGTGTAACAGATTTCCAAGAAATTGAAAGATGAATGTTGGAGGCTTCGTTAGCCAATCCATCAATCTAAATGAACTATTGGACCATCTAGATGACATTAGATTGAATTAGAAAATTTTTCTGAATTATAAGCCTTGCAATGCTACATCCAGCTTTAGTTACCATGGGTTTGGCAAACCCCATAAGTGTCTTGTTAGTTTCCTTGTTGTTGTTGTTCCTATTGTTCAAAGCTACGTTTTCAATTTCAATATCTTGCTCACTATCTGAATCTTCTAACACTTCCTTTAACTTGAGTGGCAAGCCTTGATTCATAGTGTTATGGTTTCCTCTACGGAGATGCCATACTGTTCTTTCAATTGCTAGATCAAATTCCACTAAATTAGTATTGCTATACCTGGTCATAAACTTAAAAGATCTAGAAATTAGCAATAATATAAAAGAGAGAAAAATATCAAAATAACTGAGGAAAGAAATGTTACAAATGTGTTAATGTAATTGAAAAATCTAAGGGTTTTGCTAATTTCCTAATTAGACTACTCTATTGGCTCTCTAAAAATAGTGTTGAAAATTTGATGGGGCTTATACTATACTAATAAGCAAGTACACCTAGTCAAGTTATATTATAGATAAGATGAATTATGAGTCCAAGTGTCAATCCTACAATGAGCCATACATGGGAGCCTATCTAATCATTTTCAGCAATCATGCCCTAGAAATATTTAATTATCTAACATAAATGATGAAAGATTTGGTAGGAGAAATTAAAAGTAGAACATGAAGATTGCAACAATAACATAAATTATTAAAGATAAAAATAAGAAAATCAAATAAGATAGTTAACTAAGAATAAAAACAACAAAGTAATTAAATTAGTAAAAAGACGACATTTTCCTTAGTAAATCTTAGTGTTGTTTACTACATAGTCTTAAGTGATTTATTCAATCTCAATTGCTACATTGGATTATGGAGATTCCTATTACAAACTAACTAGACTCGTATCTTTAGCTAATTCCCAATCTTGGAACCCTCTTCGCCTAAATCACTTCTGAATAGAGCATAGTAGAATTGTATGGCATTCTTAAATCCCATTATTAAGTTAATCTCAAAAATCCCACTAATAAACATTTTAGCTAGCTAATTTTGCCTAATTACATCAGTCAATTATACTACATGCTCTTGTAAACTTCACAATAAACTCTAGCAGTAATTCAATCACTAGTATATTAAATTAAAGAAGATAATATAAGCAACAAAATTAGATCACAATATACAAAATCATAAACTGAATTACATAAATAAAAATCATCCTTAGAACATAGGGTTCAATAATGATTTACTAAGTAATCAAAATAAAGACATAACAATATAAGAAAAGAGAAGAAGAAAGGAGTCCTCTTGGTAATTGTATATCCTAACAAATTATATTCTAGGGGCTCTCTCTATAACTCTAGATTTGAGCGTCCACTTATAAGAAGTAAACCTAGAATTACAAAGCAAACCTAATAAAAATAGAAGGTTACAAATCAATTGTAAGTCCAAGGTTGAAGTACATGACTATAAAGCTTAAGCGTGTACTTACCCTTTGTTTGAGATCTCAAAATTTCAATGGAAATTCATAACTAAAGAGTCACAAGTAAAGAACATAGTCATGGTCCTTGACAGTGATCTCTACTTGACTTCTTTCCTTGCTTGAAATTCATCCACTTCACTCCTTAATCAATGCTTTTGCTTCAATTAAGCTCAAAACTTTATAAAATCCTTACATACTTCATAAAATGTTCCCAAAGTCCTTGAAAACAATTATTAAGCAAATTAAGCTCTAAATAATATAAATTTGACTAGACTAATGTCTAAGTTAGCACAAATTAATTAGAGAAAATGTTCATGTCATTAAAAGTACCCCAACAGTCCATTCAGGAAACAATAATACATGTATCCTACCAATCATTCCAATATTTGGTCTGTAAAGAAAAGGGGAAAATGGTCCTTGCATATAGCATCATTTAACTTCCTATAATTAATGCACATATGCCACCTTATAACCGTTCTCATTGGAATTAACTTGTTCTTATTGTTGGGTACGACAGTTATGCTACCCTTCTTTAGGACCACTTACACTAGGCTTACCCAAGAACTATCTGATATAGAATAGATCATTCCAGTATCCAAAAGCTTAATCACCTCTACTTTCATCACTTCCTTCATGTTTGGGTTAAGCTGTCTTTAAAGTTGCACTAGTATTTTGTGATTCTCTTCCATTAAGATCTTGTGGGTGTAAAATGAAGGGCTAATTCCTTTAATATCATAAATCTTCCAAGCTAAGGGCCTCTTATGCCTTTTCAACTCTTCTAACAACTTCTCCTTCTAATCTTTCTTAAGGTGAGAGGCAATTATCATCAACAGGTTTTACTCTTTCTCTAAGAAGGCATACTCCAAATAACCAGTAAGCTGTTTCAATTCAAGTACTGGTAGGTCTTCAATGGAAGGCTTCAACCATGAATCTTTTGTCCTTAAGATTGGTTTAAACCCCTTTCTCTCTATGGTAGGTTCATTAGCATTCAACTGGGCTACTAATTTAGCCAAATTGGGATTGTCGATGACTTCTTCTACCTTATGCGAATAATACTCCAGGGAATCCTTTGCTAGTATTCCCTGCACACAATTGGAAACAACCTTATCAGTAGCATCCAATCAATAATAAGTATCATTTAGATCGATAGGCTTGTTCATTTCCTTGGAGAAACTACTTCTGTTAAGTTCTCTCTTACTTTAGTTTTGATGATAACAAAAAGATTTAATGTTTGCTAACATGTGTGTCAAAGTGTTTAGCATATGTTTAATGAAGTTTCTGTAGAAAGTTTAAAAGAATGATAATTAAAAGAATTTGGCTTTGTAGAATTTGTTGTAGAAGCATATTGTTGAAAATTTGAAATTAGTCAAGAGGTCATAGAAACTTTAGTGAACATTATATGTGAAGCAAATTGGATCCTTATACTTATAGAAATTGTAGTAGAAGCTTTGGTTAAGAAACATATGAAAAAAAAAAGTTCTTGTCAAAGTTTCAGTAGAAGGTTATGTATTATCCAATAAGTACTTGTAGAAGCTTAAGTAAAAGAAAAATTTCTAGGCATAATAAATTATGACTTCAACACTCTTATAGAAGCTTTAGTAAAACTTAAGGGAAGTCTTGCTACAAGAAAGCACTATAGAAACTTTAGTTTGAGAACATTCAAGAGCTTATAAAAGTTGCAGAAGAAGGTAAACTTCACAAGATATAGTAGAATTTTCAGTAGAAGGTTGAGTCAACATAATCTACCTATGATGCAATAGAAGAATGAGTAAAAGGATGAGTCTTATATTGATCAAACATGCACCAAAAGTTATTTTTAGATCTGTTAGAAGGATTTCAACATTAATGAAGGCTAAGCTCTACTTATCAATTATATTTAAGTAATATGATCGACTCATTCCATTAAAGTTGGAAAAATATCATCGGGGATTAATTCAAAATATATTTTTAAACATTATAATTGGTTTTTTTGCTTAAATGAAGGAATTAGTTGTAGATTAAACTACTTCAGCTTGAAAATTATTTGAGGATAAAGATAAATCATATTTCCAAAAATCATAGAAGATTCAAATAGTTTTAGATAAGCATGGTTTAATGCGTACAAAATTTTAAGAAGTTGAAATTTGATTCATGATAAGACTGAGAGACTTATGGAGGTTTTAGTGACCAAATTTTATCAACAAGAAATGTCCATTAGATTTTCAACAACAAATCAATTTTCCAACATTAGGTTAATAACTATAGATATACAAGAAAGAAGAAACATCAAGATGTGAATATTGTTATAGACACTAAATTGCTCAACCTATTGTTTTAGTTATTTGAGTAAATATTTTACAGGATTTCTTTTTTTTTTTTTTATTTCCCCATTATTGTTTATCTATTTGAGTAATGTGTTATTGTAACTTTGAGAAAGTAGGTTTGATATTGTAGCTTGTTTTAGCTTATGTAAAAGCTAATGAGCTAGGGTTGTGTGATTATAGGTCTTGTCAACCAAGTGATTGTTCTTTCTCTAAAGTTTGATGAATTTGAAATAATGGAATGATTTGTGAGGACAACCAGATCTCCAACAGTAGAGTTAGAAGACAGGATTGACATACAAGGCATAACCTCTATAAAAATATTCGATTGATCTTCTTCTTCCTATACTTTTATTTTTTAGTTATTTTTATTCTTCTCAAAATATTTTACACCACTTACAATCGTCAAGGGGTTGAAAATTTTTTTTAATAGAGTATTTTGTGAAAATTTTTAAATTTATAATAATCAATTCACCATCCTCTTGTTTGTTAAATAGGACCAATAATTGGTATCAGAATTGAAGCTCTTTCTATCATATGGAGTGCAAGATCCAATGGTGGAAAATAATTTGACGATTCAAGCATATAAGATTCTGTATGTTAATGGTAACAATTTTGCTTATTAGAAATATAAGATGGAGACATATATCCAAGTTGTTGACCATGAATCATGGGATATCATAAAAGCTGCAAATGTTCAAATTAGAGGAAAAGTGACTACTAAAGATGATAAGAAGACTACACTTAATAATAAAGCTAAGAACTCTTACTCTCTACAATAGCTCCTTTAGATTTCTATTTAATATCCTCATGTAAAACTAGTAAGGATATATGGAATACTCCCTATGAAACACATGAAGAAACTAGTACCATTAAGCAGACTCGTATTAACTCATTATTTCAAGAGTATGAATATTTCAAGATACAACTTGGAGAGAAGATCAAAGATTCATTTAGTAGACTTACAACTATCACAAATGAGTTATCATCACTTAGAAAAAGGATCAATGATGCTAACATTGTTCTAAAAATGCTTCCATCTAGGATGTAAGGAAGACTCCAATTAAGGAAGCTTGTGATATAAGCAAGTTAACTGTACTACATTTAAGAAGCAAATTGATGGCTTATGAGTTAGACTTCTTGAGTAAGGAAGAAGATCAAGATTTAAGAAAGAGGATCTTAACATTTAAAGCAAACGAACTTAATATAAATTCAGATGTAAAGCCGTCAAGTGATGAAGAAGGAGATATTACCTTACTATCTAGACAATTAAACATAATTCCCAAATCAAGAGGTAAGAAAGGTGCTAACTTTAAAAAGTATAAGTCTAATAATTATTGAGTGATGTAGGTAAAGGATAAAAAGAAGAAGAGAGAAAGGAGAAAAAGAAAAAGAAGGAACTCGTATGTTACGAGTGCAAGAAACCAGGATACATAAAATATGAGCATCCTATTCTTGTGAAGAAAATAAAAACGTTCAAAAACAAGAGAAAAGCCTTGATGGCCACTTAGAGTGATTTAGATGACTTTGAAACTAGAATGAAGAATCATATGAAGATAAAGAAGAAGAAGAAGCAAAATTATGTTTAATGGCCTTCTTAGAGGTAAATTGAAAATCCGAGATTGAATCTCTTCTTGATGATGTTTATATTGAAATTGAAAGGGCATTGAATGCATTGTCCAAATCTAAAGCTATGATCTCTAAACTAGACAATGTGATTCTAGCTTTGAAAAATGAAAAAGAGGCATTGACCCAAACACACGAGATTTTAACTAATGAGATAAAATCTTTGAAATTTGAGAATGAGATTTTGACAAATGAAAAAGCAGAGTTTTCTAAAGAAAATCATATTTTAAAAGATGAGATTAGTGGTTTAAAAACCAAAGTTAAAGAACTATCTCATTTGATAAAATTAACTTCCATTAAGTTTGATGAAAGTGAGCTTCAAATGTTATTATCCAATCAAATAGTGGATTGATCAAAAGTTTGTTTGGGATTTGAACATGGTCAATGTTTTAATACTTCATCTAAAACTATTTTTGTAAAAGCTAAGGATGTAGTACAAAAAGGGCTTATGGCTCAAACATCAGATAAAGGAAAATTTGTAGTTGGTAGTAGAAGGTACCCTCTCTAAAATTAAAGAAATGAGGTAAAAGGTATAGTTATGCTTCATCTTATGCATGCTTATTTTGTAATAAGGTTAGGCATATAAATTTTTTTTTTTTATCAAAATCTTAGGCTCAATACATCTCCAGTAAATAATCGAAACACAGGCTTGATTTTTGATGGACTTAAGCTCTAATGGAATCATAAACAACTTTAATTTATATTGATAAATGCATGAACATGAAGTAAATCCATATGGAACATGGTATCTTGATAGTAGTTGCATAAACCACATAATTGACAATGCTTTGCTATTCACCAACTTAACTTAGAAAGTAAAGGCTATGTCACATTTGAAGAAAATGGAAAAGGAAGTATTATTGGCTGTGGTACTATTGGTATCTCACCCTTTCCTATTGAAAATATTTATCTTGTGAAAGGCCTAATGCATAACTTGTTAAGTATTAGTCAAATTTGTGACAAAGGTCATAAAGTAATATTTGAAAAGGATAAGTGTTTTGCTTATGGTAAAAATGGTGAATCCTTACTATTTGAAGGTTTTAGAAAAGGAAAAGTGTATAAAGTAAAACTATTAGAAATTTAAACTAAAAAATGTTTTCTAACATTGACTAATAATGCATATAGCTGGTATAAAATGTTAGGGCATGTTAACTTTCACTAGTTCAAAAATCCATCCAAAAATAATTTGGTATATGCATTACCTAAAATCAACATAAAAGAAGACAATCATTGTGCTTCCTATTCAAAAAATAAGATTGTAGTAGTTTCTCATAAATGAAAAAAGGTGATTTGAACAAAAAAGCCGTTGGAACTCCTTATAGACTTATTTGGTCTCACTAGGATAATTAATCTTGGTGGAAACAAATATAGTCTTGTAATTGTAGATGATTATCTAGGTAAACTTGGGTATTGCTTTTAAATAACAAGAGTTATGCCTTTAAAAATTTCATAGTCTTTACAAAGTATATTCAAAATGAAAAAAGTGCCTCCATTGTCAGTTTAAGGACTGATCATAGAGGTAAGTTCGCAAATTATGACTTTGTAACATTTGGTGAAAATCATGGTATCTCTCATAATTTCTCAATGCTCTACACTCTACAATAAAATGGAATTGTTGAGCATAAATACCATACCATCTAAGAAATGACTCATACCTTGTTAAATGATAATGGAGTAGCTAAGTCCTTTTAAGCTGAAGTTATCTCCACAACATGCTACATCATCAATAGAGTATATATAAGTCCATTCACTAACAAGACCTCATATGAACTTTACAAAGGAAGAAAACCAACAGTTTAGTATTTTCATATTTTCAATTTTAAATGTTTTGTAATAAAGAAACAATGCAAGCTTAGGTAAATTTGAAAAAAACACCAATGAAGCTATCTTTTTAGGATATTTACTAAAGAGCAAGGCAAGAGGAATTAAACCAGTTTCATATGAACAAGTGTAAACTCTAATGCCTAGGCCACCAAATGAGTCAATAATTGAAACCAATTGGGTCTTTAAAAACAAGTTAGATGAAAGTGGCAAAATTGTATGAAATAAGGCTCGGTTAGTGGCTAAAGACTATTCACAATAAGAAGGCATAGATTATGATGAAACCTATGCCCTTATTGCATGATCAGAAGTTAGTCATCTCTTGCTTGAGTATTTATATCATAAAAATTTCAAACTATTTCAAATAGATGCTAGGAGTGCTTACTTAAATGGGTACATGAAAGAAGAGGTTTATGTTGAAAAAGCTCTTAGATTTGATGACCGATTCAAGGAAGACTATGTTTTTAAACTTAAGAAAGCTTTGTATAACTTAAAATAAGCACCACGAGTATGTTGGGGCTTTAGCTAGTGTATTGATAGAGATTAAATGTTTATTCCCCAAATACCTCTAATAGAATTTTGGAATAAAAATTCTATGAATGATTAAGTGAATTTTTGATTAAAAATGGCTTTAATCAAGCTCAAATAGGAATAACCCTATTCTTGAAACATTGTGAGAAAGATATCTTAATTGTAAAAATTTATGTTGATGACATCATTTTTTGCTCTACTAACAAAAATTATTGCAAGGAATTTTCTAAGATGATGTAGGCCAAATTTGAAATGTCAATGACAGAATGATAGGAGAGTTAACCTTCTTCCTAGATTTATAAATCAAACAAACAAATGAAGGCACATTTGTGCATTAGGAAAAATATACTCACCAATTTATTAAAAATTTAGATTTTGAAAATGCAAAAGGAGTTGTTACTTAAATGAGTTAGAACTAGATAGCAAAGGTACGAAGATAGGTGAAAAACTCTAAGAATCCTTATTGGATCTTTGTTATATTTGACCGCTTCTAGACCAGATATTTTGTTTAGGGTTTACATTTGTGCACGTTTTCAAAGTTCTTTATTTGAAATACATCTCAAAGCTATCAATAAGAATTCTAAGTATCTATTTACTACATCCAAGCTATGTATCTAGTATCTAAAGAATCTAACTATTGATTTAGTTAGATATTCTAATGCAAACTATGTTGGATGTAAAGTTAATAGAAAAAGTATCTCTGGTACTTATTAACTTTTAGATGACAAATTAGTTTCTTAGTTATCTAAGAAACAAAATTCTATTACCTGATCAATAGCTGAGGTAGAATATGTTTCTATTGAAAACTATTGTACTCAAATACTTTGGATAAAACAACAAATATTAAGTTATGGTGTGAATTATAAAAATGTGCCAATCAATTATGATAATACTAGCACTATAAATTTAACTAAAAATCTAGTGCATCATTCACTATCCAAGTATATAGAAATAAGACATCATTTCATTAAAGATCATGTGTCAAATGGAGATATTAATGTAGAATTTGTTCCAACTAATTTACCATATGCTTACATTTTTACTAAACCGTTAGAAAAAAATAAGATTTTAATTTATTAGAAATGAATTGGACATTTATAATCCATTTGCATGAAATTAGGGAATTAATTAACATGTCTTGTAGTAACTACATCCACTTTCTTACATTTTAGCATATCAGTTTTTAAACTACTTAACTTCCTTTAGCCTTTTTTTCCCCTTATCCTCCTCACTAAAACATTTTTTCTCTTTCTTTTCACTCATGAGTAGTCATTCTTCAAATTCTCTCTCTCTACCTTTATTTCTTGTAAAGCACTAACAATGGTACCCAAGAAATTTGCTCTATCCAAAAGGAGATATAAGATTTCAACTGTGGAGAAACCAACTAACTTTAAAAAATCTAGGAATCCTTCTTTGTTGCTTAACCCAAAGCAAACTTAAAAAACCTCATTTGCGTCACCTATGAGAGAAGTACCCTCTATTTCCAAGAAAAGGAAGGCTAAGGAAGAACCATTGAAGAAGCAAGAAGGAACATTGCCAGTCTGAAGGTACTTCAGCACTAGAAAAGAGTAAGGACTGTAGCGATCTTAAGAGGGGCCTAGTAGTATTATCTAAAATTTCTATATCATGTATGCACCCATGATAAGAAAATCGTTTTGCAAGTCAGAGATTGCAAGACTTTAAATAGTTATTTGCTAGAGTCTTCAAATTTAGTTCATTGACTCATTATATAATATAAATAACTATGGATATCCATTTTTCTACAGTTCCTTAGAACTACAGAGAATCGGTATCCCCTACCAAAATAGTGAAATAAGATAGACAATTCTAGAAAATTCTAAACTTACTAAAGATAGTAAACTTAATTAAGACATCAGTTGTTTTTCAAAGCATTCCAAATTAACTACACAAGCTTTTCATCATACTGATTCAATGGTAGCACTCTACACTCAATTCCTATCCAATTCCCAACTATCGATCAACCTGCAAGGAAAAGAACTGTTGGGGTGTAAGTTTACGATTAGTGAGATAATTACCCACATCAATACCACATGACAGAATTTATTAAAGGCACAATCATATGAATGAATAAACAATTAGTATGCCAAACAACGCATGCAATGGCCTAAGAATTGCATACGACTCAGAATTACGCCCCCTGTAGTTAGAGTTTGGAGATAATTAACTGACCCAAACTAAAATCCGGGTTCTAGACCTTGGGTTTTATTTCATTTGCACTATTGTGCTTAAGCCAAAACAAAACTATATATATATATATGTATGTGTGTATACTTTCTTTACTGAATAACAAATCATATTTTTAAAATCTCAAGTCTAGTGATGTGGTGGCCTCTACAATCTACAAACATACACACTAAGTAGAAGCCACAAGACTTGACCCCTCGCCGACGATTAGCGTCTCCCAGCACTTAGTAAGCCCATCAGCTTAGGATAGAGACTTAATATATATGATAACATAGCTGTTACCCAATCCTGTAGGAAACTCTTATTCCTGTAAGTCCCTTTCCATCTTCTGCGTGAAGCAACAATCGGTGTTATCCGTATGCAATATGGGGAATGCATAATTCATTTTGATTTCTTAATCATATAAGTGATTAACTCAACTTTCAAGGTGATCAGACAATTTCATTCCATACAATTTACATGTATATATTAGTACAAACAATTCCCATTATTATATATAATTAACAAGTCATCACATTCATCCATACATCCATACACATGCATCTCCCATATCCCACAAGCATCCAAATTTATATATATAAGTTTAGGTGCATCTATTTTACAAGCAAAATCAAGTAAAAAGTCATCGGGAATTCACTCACTCTGCTATGTGGATCAATCAAAGTAATCCGGAGGCAAGTTGTCTCCGTACACGGTATCCCCTGGTCATCGAAATAATATTTACAAGGGATTGAAATAAACTTAGGAAACTAAGTTAACTTTTCTTAAGTTATACTCTTGACTAGTTTTCGTAATTTTTCCCAATTTTTACTTAAAGTTCAATTGCATATAACTTTTTCGTTTTAAATCCAATTTTCATGATCTTATAGTCAATCTTCATCTTTTTTTAGTGTACTTTAACGTGGTGAAGTTAGATTTTCGAAATGAGGCATACAATTCTGTCTATGGGTCAGAACAGTAGCGTTCCTCATGTGTTGGAGTACTTTTGGGCCTTGTATGGTAAATGGGATTTCTGATAACTTGAGAAATCCTTTGGGCTCAGTCTTAAGATTTTATCCTAAGCTTAAAATAGCCCTTGAGATCAGATTTGTAACTTTGATTTATATTCCTAAGGCTAACAGCCACTTCATGGGCTCTTTAGTGAGCTTAAGTTGTCAAATGGGATTGTTTTTGGTTCAAATTAAAGTTAATGACTTTGCTGGGCTTATGGAGTCTTAGGTGGATTTCTTGTGGGCTTCAAAAAAACCTTTCTTAATATTTTAAAGTGCTGGTCAGAATTTTAATGAAGGGCCAACTTAGAGTTCTAGGCTTGTTTTGAGAGTTTTAGGCTTGGTTTTAAATGTTAGGCTTTCTATACTTACCATACTTGCTTTGGTTGATCTTTTCACTTTGTTCATTTACTTTTATCATATTTTTAAGCATCTTTTTCCCACGTTCCACATCTAGTCGTCATGAATCTAATGGGTTCTCACTTGGTTTTTCAACTTGTTTCATCATTTCCATAAGTTTAGGTGTTAGATCATGCACTTAAACTACTTGTATCCAAATCTTAACTTAACTTTTCTTCCGTAAGCTGATGCTTTTACTCATGCTTCACACAAAGAAATAGGAGATCTTACACTTATTACAACTTCTATATCATAGCTCATGTCATACAAAGTTGATTTCTTCATAAAAACTTCATGTAATGGATTTTCCTTTACCTAAGGCTAGGTTTGAGCATCTTTAACTTAATAGAAATAGAAATAACATCTAAATGGCTCACATGTACTCGACGTCCAGCATGATGTCTCCTCATTCATATACACATTTCATGATTTTCTTAACTTAAAATCTTCCATTCTAAGAGTTAAATATATATCTTTACATAACACCAACTTAGCATGCTCATAATTCAACTTTCATGTAAAGGGGTTCACAAGCATACTTCTTAAGGTGGTCTAACTATTTTATCATCTTATGATCATGCTAATATCTTCATGAAAACATGGTCCCCTAACATGTAACACTAAACCACTAACACAAAGAAACAACTTACTTATCCTAAAAGCATAGAAACCGTGGTTATGCAACTAAGTACCCTCTTATGTTCCTTGTTTTTCCTCCTTCTTGCAAGCTCCTTTGGAACTAGAGTCTTGATCTTTGAAGTGGGGCTTTGAGGATATTTTAAAGTTCCTAAAAGTGGCTTTTGAAGTTGACAAATAGAGGACACAAAATAAAACTTGCTACCGTAAGTATGGAAGCAAAAATGGTGGCGGCAATGTTGAAAAGTTGTGGAGTTAGATTTCTTCTTTTGATTTGTGTTTATAGTGAGAGAAAAGGAAGTGAAAATGGGAGTGAAAGAGGGAGAGAGTGGCAGATTTTGAATGAGAAAAGAAGTGAGTGCAAGAAGCTTTAATTGATTGTCTTGTAGCTTACACAAAAGTTAACAATTGCAACTATTGATAATGTAAGCATTAAGGGGTGAATAGTGATGTGTAAAAGAAAGTAATTGATGGTTAAAAGACAAGAGCATGGCCCCCCTTTCTTCCTTATTTAAATCTTCCATTTAAAGTCCTTTTGGGTCATGGAATGGTCTTGTCTCATTTAATGAAGTTAAGTATGCGAAATCTTGTGAAAAATTATCCATATGTAGTATAAGTGGAGGGGTGATAAGGAAAATGTCTTATCACTAGATTTTGATAAGTTATCAATTGATAAATGATTCCAACTCTCAATTGATAAGTTATCTAAAATGATTGGTTGGTCTACTTATTGATGTGTAAGGCTTAGACATGAAAATAAGGGCATGGTCTTATAGGAAATTGTTTTTAGGTTTTCATCTTCCATTATTTTGTAATTTATGATTTGATTTTTATAAAATTGTGAAATTTTCTAAAGTTGAATAAAATTATTCAAATTAAATTATTGATTAATTACTTAGGGTTAAAATTCCTTATTGGTTTTAAGGTTTAGGGTTTTAAATGACTTTAGAGCTTGAAGAAGAGCTTGTAGTTCTTCAAGCTCAGGTTTTATCAAATAATTAGTTTTTGAATTGGAAAATTTTAATTCGTTTCTAAATATAAGCTTAAGTTTTTAGTTTAGTTGATCCTTGGGAACGTTCAAAAAGTACTCTTAATCTAATCTTAGGACCATTAAAAGTAGGGTTTATATTTATCAAATGATAAGTTATTTAGAATGATTGGTTGATTTACTTATTCATGTACACAAATCTTATGTCAGAAGATAAGGAGATTGTCTTATATAAAATTCTTTTGGAGTTTATCTCTTAAATTGATTTGTAAGTTATGATTTAATTCTTATAAAATTATGAAAATTTCTAGTGTTGAATCAAATTAATCGAATAAAATTCTTAATTAGCCGCTTAGGGTTATAAGTCCTTAATTGTTTTAGAGTTTTGCGTTTAGAGTCTATGGTCATTGTATTTAAGTTTTATCGATAATAGGGTTTCAAATTGAAAAATTAAATTCGTTTTTAAATGTAAACTTGAATTCTTAGCTTAGTTTATCCTTGGGACTATTTGGGAAGTGTTCTTAGTTGAATCATAAGTCTGCTAAAAAGTAGGGTTTATAACTTATTCATATATAACATGGCTTATAAGTAAAAATAAGAAAATTGTTTTATATGAAATTATTTTTAGGGCTTGATTCTCAAATTAATTTGTAAGTTATGATTTGCTTCTTAAGAAATTTTAGAGTTTTCTAGAGTTGAATAAAATTTATTGAAATTATATTTTTAATTATTTATTTAGGGCTATAAGTTCCTAATTATCCTAAGGTTTTGGATTCAAGTGAGTTTAAGTATGTTTTAGAGTTTGAGTGAAATTATGTACATTTTAGGGTTTTTCGCCAACTTGGGAATAATTGACTTATGCTTAGGAGCTTAAGGTTCAATTGACTTAATTATTTAGGAATATCGCTTTATTATGCAACATATATATATATATATATATCATATGATAGATTAAGAAAAGAGAAGAAAATTGCTTAATAATATATTTATATATATGCATATTATGGGGCTACTTATGTACATAAGTAAAAATAATTTTTACAAATTTATTAATTTATTCCTTTAATTAGTTTAGTGTTGTTGTTTATTATTACTTGAAATAATCCCTGATTCGTTTATTATCAGTTTTATATGATTTTAGAAAATTATTGATAATTTTATTGATTTATGGCTTTTCAAGCATTAAGATAATTTTATTGAGTTTTAAAAATTTTTATGATTTGATATTTACAGTTCCTGTTAAGTTTAAGTTTACATTTTTAAAAGTACGCGTATGTAGGGATTGGGGTTTTCTTGTATGATTAGGGTTTCCAAATTGTATAATTGGGTCTTTCAAGTTTGTTTCAAGTTCTGAGTTTAAAATTTTAGTCAGTTTTCATTTTATGTAGTCTTGTCGACTTACAAAAATATTTACAATACTTGAGTTCGACACTATGTTTAGAAGGTTAAATTTACAGAGTCTATAAGGACAAAATCTATGATCCTTATAATTTTGATCTTAGTTTCTTTGAGGAAAAGAAAAAGGATTTTACTAGAAGTAATTATTAGATAGCATAGGCTATTTCAGGTTATTAGACATTCATGAATCAATGAATGTGGATATTCTAAGAGAATTTTATGTGAATCTAGTAACTAATGTTGAAATAGAAGTTTTAAGTACTTCAATTCTAGGTACTAATAAAGGCATATTTTTCATGTTTTAAAAGTTCAAATTAAGATAGAATTATTATAGATTTGATAGAAATCATTAAGAATTGGTATTTAATTATTTTTATTTGGACAATTCAGGAATTAGATGATTCAAGAGTGGAATTACGGACAATTTAGAGGAATTTTAAGCAAATAAACGAAATTCAGATTAATGCATGCAAATGGGAATTAAGGCTAGTGGACCTAACAACTAGCTTACAACTTACAAGCATGTACTGTTAGCCTTTGATGGCTATGCCACTGGCCTAAATGTTGACCTTGCACTTATACCGCTAGTCTTCATGAAAAAAGAAACTTTATGCGAGCCAACCCTAATTTTTCATATAAATAGCTTATGTTTCATTGTTTGACGAACTTAGAGACATACTTTTCCTAAGACATTGAGAATCGTAGAATAGTTTTTAGATAGTTTTTGAAGAATTCTTTAAGAGAAGCACTTTGATCATTGAGATGATTTTGCTTTTGCTATGGAGACTAAGATTGAAGCTATAATTGTAGATTATTTCTTTCTAATACATAATTGGTGACATCTATTTCAATTATTTTTATGCAATTCTATGAATTACTTATGCTTTCAATTATGAATGTCCTTGCCATTTCAATCAATTTTTTTTTTTTTTTTCAAATCTATGGCTAACTAAAATTATTTGTGGGAATTGATGAAACCCCAGATAGTTAAGATGATGATTATGCTCGTGTTATAAGATTAAGAGATATATGGATGATTCATGATTGTAATTTTTATGATTTTGATTATAATTATTCAATTAATTATAATTGTTAGAAACTCTAATAATACAGAAGTTGATATAGGTTTTGTTAGAAGTTCTTAGTTGATTTGATTAATCAATGTGGAAGCAAAGTTAATTGAATTAATTAAAAATTATCTATAGGTTGATGCAATGTTCGGCAATTGATTATTCACTAAGACATTAGGGATAATTGATTTAGGACATTAGAAAATCGTAGTATCAGTAGATATATGAATATAATTTAGAGTCCATTGTTAAATGGAAAATACGGAAGCTGACTTATTAATTAGGGGTTTAAATCCTTAAGTTTTAAGATATAATAATTTCACTTGAATAATCATATAGCTATTAATCTATATAATATGATAACAATTTGATTTGTATAATCTACAGCGGATTCTATTTTCCCATAATTCTTAATTGATTGCTTAATTTTAGCTTTTTCATAATTATTTTCTTTTCAATAGTTTTAGAGTCATTATTAGATTAATTAATTTAATTTTAATTGCCTAAATATTGATAAAAACTAGTATAGGATTAGTAATTTCTTAGTCCTTAAAGGATTGATAACCTTACTTTTCTATATTACTTGATTGTAACCTAATATACTTGCTGGAGTATTTGCGATTTATTCATATATATATATATATATATAGTGATTTAAGCGAATCAGGTATTGATATTAAGATTATAAGAAAAGATCTCATAGGTTGTTTTGGGTTAAAAGATTTAAAAGATGATAAGGATTTGGATAGACTAACTAAAGAGAATGTCTTGAAGGAACAAAATGATGGTATTGATGAAGATTATGGTAGGATTGTGATAAATGTGTGATATCACATATTTATCTAAAGTATTTCTCTAATAATTATACACAATTTAACAAATTTTTTAGCCAAAGTATATTAGTTTTCATCAAAATCTTATATAGTCTCTTAACCTAAGTTTAAAACATATTTTTGTGTTTTAGTACTCAAAAGTTGTGTATATATGAAGAATTTAAGCTTTTGCTGCTTATTCTTGTAGGTCATAAGGCTACTAAGTAATGTTAACCCCCATTTAAGAAGCTAGAAGAGAAAATGAGATGAAGACATGAAGCATGGTATATTGGCTCGACGATAATCTATGCTACTGTTAAGCTGATGTCTAGAATAGAAAGGATTCAAGTTGCAAAAATATTAGACTATATCGGCTTAATGGTATTTCTAATTACTGTCTTGTCAATAGATGAATTGAAGAATCAACTTGAGCAACTGTCAAGACAGCGTACTTGCTAGCATTTGGAATAGAAAGTTTTGAAGTATCACAAAGAATAGACTATATTGTCCTAAGAGTCATCCTAGCTATCGTCGTGGTGGTATCTACATTCAAACTGGTAGTATTGTTAAGATAGTACTATCTTGATAAAAAAAGCTACATTTTGTAGCTCATTTAGGGGATTCAATTTTCTTTCTTTTTTGACTTCCTTTCTTCTTCTCTCATTAAGGTTTTTAGGGTTTCACTCTCCTAAGTTATTTTATGTTAGATTTAGCTTAGATTAAGTTAGTTTTAGCATATTCCAACCCTAAGATGCAAGCAAGACATCATTCCAATAGGGATTGAAGATTAGAATTCCTCTTGTTAGGTAATTTTTCTCTCTATCCGATTTCTTGTTGTTTTGAGATGTTATAAATTTGTAATCCCATTATATTCATGAAGTTATCGATCATTTAATGTTAATGAATTAATAAATGTTCATTGCGATTGTATGTTATATGGGTTGTGGGTATCTAATATTAAACATGTATTTCACTTGTAAAGGAATGTGTATAGATTGGGTTTATGTGTGAAGTATGAATTCTAGTTTTTCCCATGCTTGTTTAACTTAGATTAATTATTGATACATATGATTCAGTTAAGATTTTACTACTGGAATCAATCTTTAATCCATATGCACATGAATAATAGAAGAGCTAAAACAAGATGCCTCTTGTTAATTCATATACTTGGTTCTTATTTGCAATAATCAAAGTATTGGAATTCCATACTTTGTTAGATTAGGAATTGTCATTAGGTTTAGTCTAATAGAAATCATATCTTTATCCTTTTTTTATGTTGGAGTCTCTTGTTTATTCTCATTAGGCTAGTTCAGTTTTCTTTAATAAAAGAATCAAAATTTATTTAGGCTACCTATATATGAATAGGACTAGTATGGCTAGGAGATTGTCCATTCTCTTGGGAATGTGACCTTGGATCTCACCTTATGTTATTAATAGATAGATACACTTGCCAAAACTTTATAGATTCCACAAGACTTTTCATTAAAATTGCAAGGTAGATTGATTAATTGTATAATGATTCATTATTGTAAAAGGCAGCTAATTTTTCTAAATTAGTATGTAACTTATGGAAAGTAGCGAACACAAAACCAAGTTCTTGGCACCGTTGCTGAGGAATGGGTAGGTGTTAATTTCAGTTTTTAAGACTGTTTGTAGACTAACATTTATATTGAAAAAAAAAAAAGATTTTTCCTTTCTTGTAAATATTTGTTTATTTTCTTAAGTTTTACTTGTAATTCAGAATTCTACTCTTTTTTGTTCACCTTTTGTAGATACTTGTGCGGAAGACTACTTAAGCTATATTAATTAGAGTCACCAGGCACTAATGATAAGCAATAGGTTTTTCCACATTGTTATCCTATTGAGCTGATAGAGGAGATTATTTTATTTAAGCAACATGAAGGTAAGTCTTTATTCAATGCATGGACAAGTTATAAAAACTTAATGGGTAGATGTCACACTCATGTATCACAGTTGCCTACTTGGTCACAATTGAATATGTTTCTAGGTAAATTAAGGGTTAATGATAAAAAGATGATAGAGTCAGCTATTGGAGGGTCTATGTTATATTTTGAGGTAATAGAGGCATTTAGGTTTATCGATGATTTGGATCACAAATCACACAATAGCCCATGTTTTTCTCATCCTATGGTAGGTTCAATTCAAGGTAAGGTACATAAGAGAAAGAAATCAAGGAAATAATGTGATAAAAGCTCATGTATCATTTTAGCAATTCTAGAATTTGGAATTTCAAAAAAAATAGAAAACATATTTGAGTCTCTAAAGCAAAAGTGGGTAAAAAAGTTTAAAAGTCAAGAATTAATAATCTAGCAATTAGAGGTTCAGTTGGTGCAATTACATGAACACTTGGTTACTTTAGAAGCAAATGAGAAGTCAAGTGATAGATTATATAGTTTTCAAGGTGAAGATGATGAAGTTTCCTCAACTTTGGGAAGCCTAAACCCTATAATCTAAATGATTATAGATAGAGTTGCACTGAAGGCATTTGAAGAAAAAGCTCAACAAGATGAACCATTAGTGAAGACTTATGAAGAGTTAGTACAAGTAGAGGGTTGGGCAAGTGGTGATGAAGAGAATGAGGTTGCTTCTAAAAGTAAAAGAGAATGAGGAACTATGATTAAGTCTCTAGAGGATTAAGAAGCAGTGTTTGTATTAAGAAACATAAGAATTTATGGTAATTCTTCAAGGGCTAATAAGGTGAAGATTTGGGAAGAAAAACTAGCTTAGGAAATTGTAGTCAAGAGGCTTGCTTAAGTAACCATGGAAAGGTTTAAGAGGCTAGGGAAGAAGCTTGATAGCATTATGAGTACCTCTGTACCTACTAAGCATATAAAGGAAGTATAACTTAGGTTAGGAAAGAAGGTTGGTAAGGATACTCTAGCTTTTACACTAGGTAAAAAGAAGGAAGTGGTATAATAGGAATTAAACCTTATCGCTGATAAACCCATTGTCTAACTATATGTACCATTGATACCTTTCCTATAAAGGCTAAGAATGAGCAGAGATAATGGGGAATTTAAGAGATTTGTAGAGATGTTCAGGAAGTTAGAGGTAAATGTCCCACTAATTGAGCTATTAGAGTGAACACCTTACTACCAAGTTCTAAAGAAAAGTTTTGAGTAAGAAGAGAAGAATGGACAAGCGAGAAATGGTCATGTTTGCTCAAACATGCACTAAAGTAGTAAGAAATGCCCTTACCCCCATATTAAATGACTTAGGCAAATTTGTATTGACCAACACCATTAGCAATCAATTCTTTAGGAATGCATATTATGACTCTAGTATTGGTGCTAATGTGGTTTCCTTGTTTTTGGTTGAAGAGTTGGGGTTAGAAGTGGTAGTAAAGAAGACTAAGCTTACCATTCCCTCCTATTCCATAAACTAACAACTAAACCATGCACAAATTTGATGACCATTCTTTGAGAAAACCCCAAGGAATGATTGAAAATGTACTGGTAAAGATAGATAAGTTGGTGTTCCTTATAGATGTTGTAGTGATAAATATGGATAAAGATTCAAGGATACCAATCATTCTCGAGCACCCATTCATGGCTACTGCTAGTGATAATGATTAAGGAATGATCATTCGCTCCTAAGCCCAGGGGCTTTCTCATATGATTCACCGAGCTGTCCAAGGTGAGTTAAGTGCTTAGGAGTAATGTTTAGCCTAATCTTATTCACCGAGGTATTTTGCTCTCCACACCATCTAAGAAGCTGTCGAGGTGATCATCCGACATGTGGAACCGACTCCTCCGTAACGCCCCAATCTAAGCACTGAATTAGGAAGACAACCATCTCTACAATACCGAGGCCAAATTGATAATTGTTAGGAGTTGATTGCCAGAGATCGACCCGAATGTGAGTCATCCCTGAACCAACCCTTGTCTAGCCCCAACAATCAAAGTACCAAATTATTGATGCTGACCAAACCTAATCAAAGGCCTACCCCTACTAAGCTCACAGTATTATAAGGATCGCAAACTGAGTAAACCATGCACATACTGTCCTTTTTTATAGAGGATGTTCTTTTTGTGTGATTTCATGTTTCCCCTATAAATTATTCTCCTTTTGTTTAGTAAGTAGGGATCTATTGTTGTTATTTTCTATAATTTAGGACTTACCCTAACTAGGTATTATAAATACTCGCATAATGTAATAATTGCAAGAGAAGATACAGAGAATACATTGAACTTTTTACTCCCTCTTGAGCTATGTATCCTTTTTACTTACTCTTGAGCTACTCTTATCTAGCCCATTTGAGCGTGGACTAGTGACAAGTGACCTTTGACCATACTTGTGCATCATATTAAGTGTGACTCGAGCTCGTGTGAGGCATTGGTGCATCATATGCATTGTCAGTGTACGGAAACCCCCACTCATCTCTAGACTATCATTTACTTTTCGAGCCATGTCATGGCTTGGACCTCCTATGGATATGTGTGATATTGGGTTTGTGTGTTCATCCACAAAACCATATCATCTTGGTATTAGAGCCCGGCTACGTTTGAAGCTGGATTCTACTACTTTATTCTTTGAGGAGTTTGTTATTGCTATCGTGAGATAACGGTTCTATTGTTAGGTTTGGAGTTTAGTAGTTGGGAAGTACTTTGTGCGCTATTTTCCCTTGTTTCCAATATGCGAAATAGAGTATGGTTGATTGTTTGTTTGTTGTATAGTTGTCGTAGTGATTGGAGTATCGGTTATTGATCTCTAAGTGATATTATTAGACATCAATTTTGTGAAGTAACCATCAATGTCAGACTCCAGTGTTCATGGAACTTTGGGAAACCAAGAAAGTGGTACTCAACATGGGTAAGGGTAAGAAGGAAGCTTCATACCTCAGTTAATGGATGACTACTTAGATAGGCTTACCAACTTAATAGCTAATTTGGTGACTATTATCCAAGAAGACAAGCAATGAGCTAGAAGTAGCCCTATTAGAGGTCATGAGCAACAATAGCGAGGCAATGGTCAGTTTGGCTGAGTTAATGCTCCAGCTCAATCACCTTTAGTTAAAGGAGTTGGTAGGGATGTTAAACAAAGGCTAGCACTTGAAGAGATTGAGGAAGAAGTGGAAGGAGATGATGACGCCGAAGAATATTACGAAGCTAAAGAAAGAAATGTACGAACCCTTAGAGTTGAAGGGTTAAGGATGCGTATTCTAAGTTTTTTTGGAAGTGGTGATGTTGAGAACTACCTAGATTGGGTAGATAGGATTGAGAAGCAATTTGAATACCACGACATACCTGATAATGCAAAAGGTTAGACTTCGGGTGTTAGAGTTCACTAGTTACGCCGCCTTGTAGTAGAAGAATTTGTAAGCTACCCGAATAAGAGAAGGAAAGCAAGAGATTAGGTGTTAAGATGAAATGAAGAAGGTTATGTGGAGAAGGTTTGTACCGAGCTATTATTTATAAGATGCCTTCAAAAGACTGCAAGAGCTAAGACAAAGAAGATTAGACACTTATGTTAAGGAATTCCAAATGTTAATGATCCAATGTAAAGTCATAGAGCCAGAAGACCGAACTGTATCTTGGTTCATTGGTGGATTGAAGTATGAGATTGGGGATGTCCTAAAAACCCTGAATATTAGAATGCTTGACGACATAATTCGATTTTCTTAGAGGATAGAAAGGTACCAAATAGGAAGGTTCCAACTACCCGTCAACCAACCTAGCAGTAGTTGACTTGTTCCGAGCAAACCTGTATGAATGGACTTAAGTAAGGTTGTTGATATCTAACCTACTCAAGCTACCTAAGCAAAGGAGAAGGAACCCCTGATGAAGTTTGAGAAGAGCTAGAGTTTAGGGAAGAAGACTAGTGAGATTAAGTGTTTCAAATGCCAAGGATTTGGATACATAGTCTGTTACGCCCCGAAGTCGCAAAGTCGTAACAGTCCCGCCGTGTAAACCATTCTATGATAATAATTGGCCTCACAGTGCCTACCATAGAGATAATCTACACAAGGCGTCGACGACTCCTCGCTTTGAAGTAAACAGTTCGATTAATAATTATACTACAGTTATGATAATTATCACAAGTTCTATAAAACATAGATAATTATAAATAAGTCCACAGAGCTTTCCAGGAAGTTTTACACAAACACGACAGTTCACTAGATTACATAATAGCTATTAGTTTTTCCTTCTTAATTACATGGTCATTCTAGTCACACATTATATTAAGTAACTTGATTCTCACACCCCTGGCTTCAAGCGGACTAACCTTTGGGTAATTGTAAGGCGGCATAGTACTTGTAGTGTTCACAAATCAGAACCTGCAAAAGGATCTATAAGGGTATGAGCAACTACAGCCCAGTAAGTTGAATTGGAGACTCATGAATGCATACAAGCACAAACAGGGTTATCAAACAATTATTTTCATGCAATGCAACAATCAAGTGTCATCGCACAACGTAATCTGGTCCGTTATGAAATCAGAGAAATTTCACCCGCTCCAATCCGGGTTGAGGAGTTCCATGTTATGCAACAGCTCACAACCAAACCCAAGCTTGTGCAATGGAGACCTTGCTCCTCCCGTGACTACCTTCGAACCATTGACTTCACCCCCGCCGCGACCTCCTCTCCTGTCACTTAGTTCGACTGAGGATGAAGAAGGGACCATTTTGCAATCCTGCGCTATCCCTTTCGAAGGGGTCGGTATTTGGTTGGAGAGTCCTATGATCCCCTAACGGGTTGCAATGCATGACATTTTCGGTTATTAGGGTCGACTAAGATTAAATGCCGATTAGGGTGTTCAACTAGTTCACACCAATTCAATCAGTCATAAAATCATTCACAGTACAAATTCTAGTACGAATTCAGATACATCAAGCACATGCACAAACTATTTACAATCACAATCATATACAAGCCTAAGTCTCCTAGTACTACAAAACTAGTACTCTATTACAATAAGCAATAACCTAACTTACATGAATTTGCTCAATCGCTCGATCCTCTAGTTGCGAGCTGATTTGTTTCTGGGTGTCCTATAATACAAATAGGTTCTTTTAGTACTTATATTTTATGGATTCTTATTCTAATTCATAATATAACTCATTTTCCTCACGTATACCTATAACGTAGTAATGATTCGTTGTGTTCTATTTCGGGGTTCGGCTCTTAAACTAAATTCTAGTTTTAATTCCTAAGTCATAATTAAGCTCGAATCCCAATGTAATATTAATCACATTATGCTCGGGTATTCAAATATCCTATTGGGTCGTAATTTTTGTATTCTAAACTATTCGGTAGACGCTAACCCTAATTGAGGTATCGGATTTATTCCCGGTGTGTAAAAATCTTACATTTTGAGATATTTACTTAAAATTAAATGTCATTTCAAATTTATTATTTTTCTGATTTCTATTATAATATTATCTAAATAACCTTATTTTTTTAAATTTATTAATTTATATTTTCACATATTACTAATTTGTTATATTACTTACCTAATTTCCCTAATTAACCATACTTAGTACCTAAAGGATAGGATTAAGGTTCCACTGCAGAGATTAACTTCCCTAAACCTCTAATTAAGATTCAAATCAGTAATTAACATCCTAATCACTTAATTAACCCTTAATCACCCAATTTTACCATCATTTTAGGGCTAAAAATTAACTTAAAAATTTCAAAAATTAATTTTAAAAAAATGGCTTCATAGCACTGTTATACATCAAATGAGCATCCTATAGAAAAATTTTGAACTCCAAACTACATCCCTAAGCCTATTTATTTTCCGGTTTACTAATGCTCGGTTTTGAACCATTTGTTAGGGACCCTAGGTTTCCAAACATAATTAAACTAAATCAATATTTTTCCCTAAATCTACATACAATAAAACCTCATAATAACAAGTTTCATAATTTTCTGGGCAAAATATATAATTTTACAAAATTATACAAAAATCAGGTGAATAAATGACTAACCGGTTCGAAGCTTTTGGGCCGTCCAAACCCGGTCCAATGCTGTCGGCCAGTCCAGGCGGTGGGTATAGTGTAGGGTGGTGGTGGTGGTTCGGTCCCAGGTGGTGGTGAGTGGTGGGTTTAGCTTACTTGCCTAATCTGCACAGTTTTCTTTTTTTTTTTATTATTTTTCTAGATTTTCTCTCGATTTTTTCGATGTTTTGATTTTTTTTCAGATCTTAAACTGACCAAAGGACTTCTGCAATTTTTTCCCCCTATTTATAGACAATTGTAGAATTTAATGTACATTAATTTGATGGGATTTTGCTCATTTCTCTAAGTTTTTTACTTTTAGGTTGTCCAAATTTGATTGGTTAATTTTTCTTTTTCTGAGTTTGAAGCTACCACGACCTGATCTTACTTCATCTTATCCTCTTCTGATTTTTTTCTAATTTTTTTATAATTATTTTATAATTTTCTTTAATTATTTGCTTAGTTTTTAGCCAATTTAGGTAATTACGCGTATTTTTATCTACACGTAAATACATGTGGTGTACACGTGAACATTCCTAATTATTATTTTGGTCATTCTAAAATTTTTAGTATACATATAATCTATCTCTAGTAATTTATTAGTTATTTCATGACATTTTTCGCATTTTCGGTAATTAATACCTATTATACTTAAAATTTGAAAATTTTATAGTCTCTTATTTTATTACTTATTTTCTTAAATTCAAGTTTACGGGGTCAGTTTTACTAATATTCCTCTCAATAGTTTATAATTTGAGTTTGATCGGATCCTTTAACCGATTTAACCGATCGCCCTAAACCTTGGGTTCTAAGTTCAACCCTACGGTTACTTGGCTTGGCTTTAGGGCTTACATAGTCACTCAGTGCTCGAATAGCTTACTCAACCTATTATATCGATGTAAGAAGTTTCCATAGCTTAACATCATTCTATAATAGATTCATAAAGAATTTTAGTATGATTATAGCCCCACTCACTAAACTCTTAAAGAAGAATGTTAAGTTCAGATGGGAAGAGAAGGAGCAAAGGAGTTTTGAGGAAGTGAAGGAGAGGCTAACTATAATCCTTGTCTTAGCTCTGCCAAACTTTGATAAAGTGTTTGAAGTAGAGTGTGATGCATCCGGAATAGGCATAGGTGTTGTGTTAATATAAGAAGGCTGACCTATTGCTTACTTTAGTGAAAAACTTCAAAGAGCTACAATCAACTATTCTATTTATGAGAAAGAGTTGTACTTCTTAATTTGAGCCATAACTGTATGGAAATACTATCTACTGCTTAAGGAATTTGTGATCTATACTGATCATGAATCCTTGAGATACCTAAAGAGCTAACCGAAGTTGTCCTAGAGATAAGCCAAATGGGTTAAGTTCATGGAGGGGTTTTCTTATGTCATAAAATACAATAATGGAAGGAACAGTGTAGTGGTCAACACCCTGTCGAGACGACATACCTTCTTGATCGAGCTATAAACAAAGCTACTTAGTTTTTCAACCATGAAGAATTTGTATGTTGAGAATCCATACTTTGGTGTTATCTATGCCTGATGTGAAGAGGGACCGACATTAGACAACTATATCAGGGAAGACCGATATGTAAACCCCTAAAAATTTTCGATTTAGCTTTTGAGATAGACTCAACTATGTTAGACAATTTAGGAGTTGACAAGGAAAATGAAAGTGAAAACCCTAAAGAACTAATCAATCACGTAAGAAACTTTCCTATCCTAAATGTATCTAAATGCTAAAGATTTCATTTAAAAGTGATAGAAACCCTAAAATGATCACCTTAAGGACATATGTGCACTAATTCATCATAATATACCCTAAAACCCTAATTGATAATATAACCCTCATATTTTGCCAAATCATCAGTAATAGGTTAGAGATGACTTTCAATCATGTATATATGTTTTGAATCCTTAAGTAGTCCTTTAGAAACTAAGATAATGAATCATAGATTACATTTATCTCTTAAGTATATGATTAAGATAGCATTACATAGAGTTAGGGGTATAGTTGAAGATTAGGATAAATATAGTGAACCTTAATACCCTAATTAGTACTTTTCATACTAGATACACTAAGTAGTTTACCAAATGATGTATATAGGCTATAAATACCTAAAGTAAGACCTCATCAACTATTTTTACTAATCAATTCACCAAATACCTCATTTCCTTTTATTTCCTTAATTTTTCCCTTAATTTTCCTTAATTACTATATTATGTGTACAAAATAGCATAAGCTTAGGGAAAGTTGACCAAGGTCAAAGGGTTGACTAAGTCAACACATATTAACCAAGGTCAAAGGGTTGATTAAGTCAATATATGTTGACTAAAGTCAACGATTAAAAAAGTCAACAAAAGACACTAATGCATAAGAAAAATATCTTAGCATCTAATGATTTCTTTTCTTTTCTTTTCTTCCTCCTCTTAATTGTCAGCCATTCATTTCCCCTTCTAGACCCCATCAGTTCCTTTCTTCCATACTCAAAACAAAGCAACAGAAACAAAACAAAAAGCCTCTCCTTTGTCGTGACCTTTCTTCTTCCATTTCACTTTCAACATTTTCCTTTTTGTCTCCATAAGTCCAACACAAACTAAGGTATGTGATTAAATTACTTTATGTTGCTTTATATTATTCATTAGTTAGGTAATTAGGTAGATTAGATAATTAGACATGTATTAAGTATGATCTTGAAGAAGATGACATAAATTCCCATCTTTAAGTGTAGGAAGTTAGGAATCATGAAGAAAGGGAAAGGAATACATGTGTATATGCTCTTAAGTATGTGTACATAAGGAAATACTAAAATAATACAAGTATGGGAATCTTTGTACATGGGTATTTACCATGTACATAACCTAAATTAAGACAAAACCTAACTATACGTACCTATACTACACTAAATACACACTTAAAACAAAAAAGAATGAAATTAGGAAGATTTTCTTAAGAGGAAAATTAGGCATATGAAATTGTACAAAAATACGTATATGACCGTATAGGTATATAAGTATCTATACAAGTATAAATACAGTATAAGTATAAGTATATATATAAGTATGTTAGTATACATATAAGTAGAAGAAAGGTATAAGTATATGTATATTATGTATATTATGTATAAGTGAACATAAGTGTACATAAAACATATAATCATGAGATAAGGCTTAAGTAAGCAAAGGATGCTGCAAGTAATGATGTAATCACATGATGACATAAGCCATGACATAAGTAATGACATAAGCGAATGATGATGTAAGCGATGACATAAGCATAGATTATAAAATAAGAAAATAAGAAAATAAGAATAGTGTATAATAATTAAGTATCTAAATTAGTAAACCCTAATACACTTTCTAAATTGGATTATACTTAATTAAGTACATGAATTAGTAATAGTAAAGTAAAATGCTCTAAGTATAAGAATTTATGGGTTAACTAAATCATTAAGTATAAATAAAAGATATAAATATAAGTAATAAGAGTAATTAAGTTTCCATAGTTAGAATTTCTATAACTTTAGTTCATATCATAAAACACGAGTCATAACATCCAAAACGGACATTACCGTATGAACATATACCTAAAAACGACGAAAAACGACTATAAATTCATAAATATAAAAAATAGAATGAAAAAGTTAAATACGATTAACAATAAGGTCTAATCAGATAAAAATTGATAGTAATTTAAGTAGAATTAGGTAACTAGATATTTAGAATTATTAGTTAATTCAATTACTTACTAGTTATCATATCATAATGATCAGCTGATCCTGAGGTGAGCAAGAATCTCCCAATTGATTACTACGATTAAGGCAAGTCGCTATGGCTGAGTGAGTATTTACCCTATGATTCTATGCTTGTTTATGATTATAAATAGTAGATTTAAATATTATTCTTAATTGACTATTGTGTGAGGTTTGGGAAACGCTTGTATATGATATTGTATGTTGAGTTATGAATTTACTTTAAGTACAAATAATGCTTTGTTTGTTGTACGGTAGTATAGAAAATGATTGTGTGTACTATTGGATGGTCACAGCATAATTTGAACTTAACTATACTTAGCTTATAAATAAAAACTGGAACATGCGTTAACATGCATCGTATAGATATAATTTCGGTCGTCACATCACACGGAGGTAAAGAGAGGCCATTTGGGGATTACTATTATTAATTTATTGTATCTACACGGTATACTTGTACAAAATGACCTTACCTTGGCCTGCGGGAACACTAGGCATTATCTACCCTTACTTGTCCCAACTAAATCATAGTCTGAGTTAAGTATAGACTTCATGTTAGGATTGCCAATGACGTCTTGAGAGAATAACTCCATCATGGTGGTTGTGGATCGATTTAGTAAGATGACACATTTCATGCCTTGCTCAAAAACTAATGACACTTCAACTATCTCTTTTCTTTTCTTGTAGGAGGTGATCAAGCTTCATGGCATGCTTAGAACCATTGTTTTAGACCGAAACCTTAAGTTCATAAGCTACTTTTAGAGGATGCTATGGAGACGAATGGGTACTAAGCTATTGTATAATACATCTTACCATCCATGGACTGATGGATAGACCAAAGTTATCAATAGAACTATAGGGACTTTGCTACGGGTTATTGTCTAACAAAACATGACCAATTGGGATCTATGTCTGCCAATTATCGAGTTCGCTTACAATAGGATCGCCTACAGCATAACAAGCATGTCTCCATTCAAGATTGCCTATGGATTCACCCTTGAGCTCTTGATGGATCAAGCACCCCAGTCGAGGCATGATGATGACTAGCCATCCGCAGAAAGAGTAGAGACCATCAGAGCTATGCACCAAAAGGTTATAAAGCAATTGAGTTGAGCTAATAATAAGCTCGAAAAGCAAAGCTGAGGATGGAGGAAGAAAGAATTTTAACCAAGTGATTTAGTTTAGATACATCTTAGCAAGGAACGATTCTTAAACTTGAGGAAGAACAAGTTGTCTCCTAAAGCAGACGAACCTTTCAAAGTGCTTGAAAAGATCAATCCTAGTGCCTATAGGATTGAATTACTTGAAGGATGTGGATTCTCAGACTCCTTTAACATTGCTGACCTCTAACCTTACCCTATTGAGGACAAGCAACTTAAAGCTAAACCAGATTTGATCCCAAATCTCAAACAACTCAGAAGAGATGATAGGGATCTAGGACTGATCACTCACTCTTGAGCTCGAGGGCTTTTTAAATGGTTCGTTAGGCTATTTAAGGTTAGTTAAGCATCGAAGAGTAGTGTTTACCCCAATCTGATCCACCAAGCTATTTTACTCTTCACACCATCTCGAAAGCTACTGAGGTGATCAGCCAACATGTAGAGCTGACCCCTCCGCAATACCCCAGTCTAGAAACCGAATCAAGAAAACAGCCATCTTTACAGTACTAATGTAGAGCTGACAATTGTCATAAGCTAACTAACAAAGGACAACCTGAATGTGAGTCATCCTCAAGCAACCTTTGTCTAGTCCTAAAAATTAAAGTACCAAACTGCAGACGCCAACCAAACCTAATCAAAGGCCCACCCCTACTAGGCCTACAGTGTTATTAGGATTGCAAATTGAGTGAACCATAACGTATTGTCCTTTCTAACATCAAACGCAAACGGTTATCCTTTCTGATAGAGGATGTTCTTTTTGCACGATTTTATGTTTTCCCTATAAATTATTCTCCTTTTGTTTAGCATGTAAGGATCTATTTTTATTATTTTCTGTAATTTAGGACTTACCCTAACTGGGTATTATAAATACTCGCATAATGCAATAGCTGCAAAAGATGATAGGAAGAACACACTTGACTTTTTACTCTCTCTTAAGCTAAGTGTCCTTTCTGCTTACTCTTAAGCTACTATTATCTAGCCTATTTGAGTATGAACTAATGGCGAGTGACCTTCAGTCATACTTGTGTATCATATTAAGTATGACTTAAGCTCATGTGAGGCGTTGGTACGTCATATCCATCTTCAATACACGGGAACCTATGCTCATCCCTTAATTATCATTTACTTTTCAAGCCATCTCATAGCTTAGACCCATCCCCTTTGGATAAGCGTGATATTGAGTTCATGTATTCATCTATGGAGCCATATCAATTGGAGCTACCATCAAGATTAAGAATAGTAAGGTGCTCTTGAGGGTTCAAAGAAAAGAGTAAACCATAAACATTTGAAAGAGGTAAGAAAACACAACCCACCCCCCACGGCGCTCTGAAGACACTAAGTTTGATACAACACTAAATGCGTTAAGTGAAGATTTGACTAACTCAAATCAAAACAAGAAGCACAAATCTCAAAAGAATAGAAAAGAAGTTGATGATAAGAGACTTTTGAGATTTGACGCACCTTAAGCAAAGGAAGGAATAGGATAGTTTAATTGAAATACTGAAAACCCGAGCACTAAAAAGGAGCAAGTAATTCTTGTCTTTATCATGTTCATGAATACGAATCAAATGGAGTGACCTTTTACATTACTCTATAATCAATGGATCAAATCTTTGGATCAGATTGTTACCCATTGTATTTAACCTTAGATTCATAAGCCAAGAATAAGGTGGCACCACTAGTTAGAGTTAGGCATTTACCTTTTAGAAAATTCATTTTCATAAATCGTACTCTTTCAAATTTCAAGTAGCTAAGTATAGTGCTAGAAAAGATATTGAAATTTTCTTAATCATGAAAAGGATTTCCCAATAAAAAATAGAGTGAAAATTAGCCAAAATTCAAAAGTTGGGTGTAAACCCAACCTAAAAGAAAAATAGAAAAGAGAAAAAAAAAACAAAAAGAAAAAGAGAGAACAGGTGAACATTTGGGGTGTCCAATAAGTGCTTGGTATATCTTCTAGAATAATGAATTCTATAATGGATTCATGAGTCCCTAGTATTCACTCAAGGAAAAGGTAAGGAATAAAGAGCTTCCTTGAACAAAAGTTCGAGATGCATGAGTAAAAATTGGCCATAAGTAAGAAGTTAAAAATCTTTAGGAGATCTCAGTAAAGAACAACTCAATTATTTTTTTCTAAATTATGCTTGGTTTAAGGGAAGGATTAGGGTTATAAACATATTGATCAATCTATAAATCATAAGGGCCTTTTTCTTCCTTTGTGACAACTTACTTAATCTCAAGTTATCTAATATTAAGTTAAATAAGGGGCTTAACCTCATAAACCATAGATTAATCAATTAATTCTCTTGGATATGTAACCAAGTACACTTAACCATTTGCCTTAACTCTCATGCACCATTGATTGCTTGTTAAGGGCTAAATTAAAAAATGTACAACTCAGTATGTGTAAACTAAGAGATAGACTTAACAACCAAAAATTAGAAATTCTGTCTTTCACCCATTGTTCTACATGAGGTTTAAGCTTTCTTGAAGACAAGCAAGTTCTAAAGTTGGGGGTACCAATAAGTTTGTGAAGCTACACTTATTTGAAGTATTTCTTTAATAATTATATGTGATTTAACAGATTTTTTAGCTAAAGTGTATTGGTTTTCATCAAAATCACATATAATCTCTCAATGTAAGTGTTAATCATATTTTTGCATTTTATGTCACAGTATAGAATAATCAAGTTGTAACAGTCTTGCCATATAAACTAATTAAGGATAGAAGCAAGCCATTATTGTAGACAAGGCGTATGCAACCAAACAGTTTAGAAGAGTCTATCTTATTACAAATATAAACATAATAGGTTATATCCTCTAAAATGCAACTGACCTACAAGTAAAAGTAGCATTGCATATCTCCGGGGTACCTATAAAATAATCTATGAAGATGTGAGAAAACAACTACTCAATAAGATAGGATGGAGATAGAAAGATATGTAAGACATAAATCACAATCAAGGTTTTCAAGAAATTAGAAAATGCAATGCAACAAATCATATGCCATTTATATAACATTGTCTAGTCTATTGTGAAGTTAGAGAAATTTTCACATACTCTAACCTAAGTTGAGGGGGTTTTGCATATTGGAGGCATGTTTTGGCCATGATGCCTTTCAACCAAACTTAGACTTGTGCAATAGAGACATGCTCTTCCAAAGACCTTCTTCAAACCTAATGACCCTAACCTTATTGCAACCCCCTCTCATGTCACTTAGTTCGGCCTTATGGGTAAGGAAAAAGCCTATTTTAGCTGCCTCATCGAAGGGTTAGTATATGATCAGAAATCTTAATTGTTTCCATAATGGGATGAAATGTATATTTGATTAAGGTTTTAATCTAACTTCAGGTTAGTCCATTTATAAGGTAGTCAAATAATTTTAAACATTTAGATACAAAACAAAATAAAGCAAAGCAACAACTTAAGTAGCAAAGCTATCACGTCAACACCACTAATTTCAATCACATATGTTGTACATGTATAAAAAACTATTCTATAAGCATAAACAACTTATACTTTAACCTCCACGTACTCTAAAATGTCATTAAGCATTGATCCCACTTACGTGGATTTACAGCTGCTCTTATAGTTCTGAGACATTAGCTCCTCCTTCTTCAGTAACCCCTATATTACAATTCATATTTCAGTGTTATATAATTTAGTATAATAGCTTAAACATTGTACTTTTAATTGGTTTTGACATTCCTTTATTGTTAATTAGATGTTTGTTATTATTAAATTTTTATTACTTCTTATAGGTTAGGGAAATCTTCTACCTAACCTTTTGCAAAAGTATCGTAGGGTCTTGGTACCTTCTACTAGAGAATCTTAAGGTCTGGGTACCTCTTATCCAACCTTTTACAAGTATCTTCATTTATACTTTATGCCTAAGTGACCTTCTACATGACTTTCTACAAGAACTTAAGGTTTAGTTATACTTTAGTGAACCTTCTACTAAAGTTTCTACTAAGGTTTTAAGTTTAGCTCTTTTTCAAGGAACCTTCCATTAAAGTTTCTACCATGATGATTTAAGGTTGGCTTAATTAATAAAACTTCTACAAGACCTTCTACAACTGCCATATTTACTCTAATTCACCAAAAACTTCATAATTCACACTTCCTTTAATTTCAATTAGATTTAATGAAATCAAGACTTCACTTGTAACAACTTACAAGGTTTAGGAAACATTCTACATGAACTCACATGATCTTGAACTTACTAAATTGGGTAGTTTCCTTATCTACTGAACTTAAATACTTAAATTTCATAAATTTAGCTCAAAAAATATTGTTTTATGACAAAACTCAGCATTTACAATAGCATATATACTGTATTTACTACTAATTATTTAGACTTTTAACCTAAAAATAACTAACTTACTCACTTAATAAAGATTAACACTTGTAATTTAAGTGAACAAACACTTAATCTAGCTTTGAAAAACCCATCCTTTTAATATATTCAACATTTCCCTTTAAAATCAAGATTAACATACTACATGTAACAAATTTTGACTTAAATAATATTTGATGGTTAGAATTAAACAAAATATATTGAAAAGTGCAAATTTTAATTTATCTGTTTTTCATAAAGAAAATATTAACCTAAATAAAACAATAAGTTTCAGTATGACTTTTTACATAGTAATTTTATATATGATATAAGATGTTTATAGAAAAATTTTGGTAAAGAAACTACGTCGGTTGGGGTTTCTAAAATCGAAGTGAAATTCGATTCCCAACATCCCATTTCTTAAGAGTGATATATAAGATGAATGAATTTTACAAAAATAACAATTTTACATGAAAGTATACTCGAAATAATGCCAAAATAATTTTTTTTCAGAATTTTTAGACAAATTTTAATAACTTTTATGAATTTTTAAAAATTGGCCTGGAAATTAGACTTACTGGCAACAAAAGCTTCGACCACCAATAGTAGAGGGGTGTTTGTCAACTAAAGAGGGTATAGGGTTCAGGTAGTGGTGGCTATTCGTTGTCAAGTTACTTCTAAGTTGGTAAATCCCAATCTCATATATTACTGTTTAATTTTCTTAATTTTCTAAAAATTCACCAAAAAATTAAAAAAAAACTATGAATTTTTCACACTTTCTAGAGTATCTAAAGAGTGTAAAATGGCTAGGGGGAGGGATATTTATAGCTTATAGATTAGTGGAGTAACTAAGGGTATGTAGGACATGTGTAAGGCACTTTAGATTTCTTATACCAAGTAGTATTTATGTTCCCCAAAACCATGGGTAGTTGATATTTTTCTTTTCAAAACCAGCAACAAAACCCCTTGTTTTACATTAAACTAAGTTCATTAGCTTAGTAGGGAAGTTTTTCATCTTATTTTATTATATTCAGTTACTTAGGTAAGTTTTCTTTGTAAGTAAGAGCTTCTACTATAGCTTATATGGCTCTTATTGATCCAATATAATTTGTTATTATTATTTTATTTTATTATATAAAATTTTATATTATTTTTTTTTCATTTCATTTATTATTCTTCTTATTTATTTAATGTAATTCTAAGCTCTTCTTGTATTTTTTTTCTTTGGAAATTTTATTAACGAGTTAGTTAATTTTATCATTTTAGCTTACAGCAATGTTTCAATTTTTATCTCAAAAATTAAATTTACAAGGTCACTTTAACCAATTTTTAGGTAGCTACAGCTAAATCCAAACTTATATAGATCAATTCCATAAACGTCTTAAGTTTTTAGGTGCTACATCCAAGTTGTTGGTTAGCAAGACTCACATTTTAGCGTTAAAAAGTTATGTTTATTTGAAGAATTTAAGCTCTTGGTGCTTATTTTTGTAGGTCCTAAGGCTATCAAGTAATGGTAGCCCCCATTTAAGAAGTTGGAAGAGAAAATAAGATGAAGTCATGAAGCAAGGGAAATGGATTTGATATAATCTAAGCTACCATCAAGCTAGCTTTAGGAACAAAAAGGATTCAAGTTGCAAAAATATTGAACTATATCGGCTTAACAGTATTTCTAGTTACCGTCTTGCTTGTAGAAGACCTAAAAAACGAGATTGAGCAACCATCAAGCCAATATACTTGCTGACATTTAGAATATAAAGTTTTAAAGTATCATAAAGAATTGACCATACTGTCCTAATGGTATTTGCGGTAAAGTTGGTAGTACCGTCAGGACAGTACCTTCCTGATATAAAAAGCTACACTTTGCAGCTTATTTGGGGGATGCAATTTTATTTCTTTTTTTATTTCCTTTCTTCTTCTCTCATTAGGGTTTTTAGGGTTTCACTATCCTAGGTTATTTTAGGTTAGATTTAGTGTAAATTAAGTTAACTTTAGCGAATTCCAACCTTAAGATGCAAGAAAAACATCATTCCAACAAGGATTGAAGATTGGAATTCCTCTTGTTTTGTGATTTCTCTCTCTATCCGATTTCTTGTTGTTTTGATATGTTTTTAATTTACAATCTAGTTGTATTTATGAAGATTATGAATCTTTTAATGTTAATAGATTAATATTTGGTGCTTATGTTGTTCATTGTGATTATGTGATATATAGGTTACGGGTATTAAGCATTGAACATATGTTTTATTTATGAAGGATTGTGTGTAGATTGGGATTATGTGTGAAGCATGAATTCTACTCATTTTCATGCTTGTTTTACTTTGATTAATTGTTGATACATATGATTCTTAAGATTTCACTTTTGGAATCAATCTTTAATCCATATGTACATGAACCATAGAAGAACTTAAACAAGATGCCTCTTGTTAATTCACATATTTGGTTCTTTATTATAATCATTGGAGTGTTAGAATCCCATGCTTTGTAATTGTCCTTAGGTTTAGTCTAGTAGAAATCGTTTCTATATCTTTTTTAGTGTTGGAATCTCATCTATTCTCATTAGGCTAGTTAAGTTTTGTTCAATAAAATAATCAAATTTTATTTAGCTTGCTTAGATATGAATATTACTAGTACAGTTAGGAGATAGCACCCCATTCTCTTAGGAATATGACCTTTGATCTCACCTTATACTACTAATCGATCAGTACACTTATTGAAACTTCACGAAGTCCACAAGATTTTTCATTAAAATTGTAAGCTAAATGATCGATTGTATATTGATTACATTATTTTAAAGGCGACCTAATTTTTCAAAATTAGTACGTGACTTGTGGAAGGGATGTACACAATACAACTATTGGATTTTGAACTAATTGTTAAGATTATTTATAAAGCTATACTAAATTGCATCTTACCTTAAAAGGGTACTTATACTGGAGTTACAATAGAAGATGTAGTTTTGGTTTCAGCAATTTTGAAGAGAAAGAACTTAGATATGCCTACTAAAATTATGAGGCATATAGGAAAGAGTAAGGGAAGTATGCCTTATGGGAACTCAATAATAAAACTTCTAAGGTTTAAAGGGAATAGGATACCTTAAGAAGAAAATGAAATCAAGTCTTTAAAGAAAATTGATGAAAAAGTGTTCAATCACATGGGAATTCATGTGAAAAACTATATTTGGTATTTGGCAAAAATAAATAAATAAATAAATATTTTGTTTTCCAATGATGATGCACATTATGTGCACTTTAATGAGAAAAAGTAGATGGCACTAACTAAGCAGGAGTGCCCTATTGTAAATCGATAAGTAGAACCTACTATAGAAGGTTTTTTTAAGAAACTTAGAAACAAGATGAGTTGCTTACATAGTCGATAGGATCTTTTAGTCAAATTATATAAAAGGATGAAGGGAAGAAAGTTGAGAAAGTTTGTTAGTAGGATAGTTGTTACAAACCATGACTAAGAACAGATAAGGCTGGTCGTTGGATAGGTCCAAACTTGCAAAAAGCTTGAAAAAAGGTTAATGGGGAAAAGTACAAAAAGAGTAACAAAGACGAATGGAATGGTAACCAAAAACCCACAAATAGCTCCAATGGATATAGCATACCAAAAGAACTTCTGAGGACTTATAGTACAGTTCGATATAACGCACGAATTGGTCCAATGAGGGTACTCGCCACCTAACCTTACTTAAAGGAAAGGATAAAGCGATGTTAAGAGTAAATAAGTAGTGTTTACGTAAGGAAGAAAGTACTCAAGTGTATTGAAGGTAATCTACTTGTTACAGCTATAAGTACAAAGGTATTTATACCGGTGAGTTAGGGTAACTTGCCCGAAAGGAAAAATACAATAAAGACATTTCCTAAAGAAGCAATGTACATGATAAAAGAGGGTAAAAATGAATATACAGGGAAATTAATCATTGGTGCTACAAATTCTCCATATGATATTATACATGTGGCGATGCTGCATTGGTAAGGTTGTTAAGGGATGCGAATAAAAAGTATGGATAAGTAAGCTTACCCCAGTAGGGATGGCCAAGTCAGTCTGAATTCTCTATCTCTTAGTAGCCTCAGTAAGTAAGTATTTGGCCTTGATAGGGGTTGGTTGCAACATAAGGATTCATTATGCTAGCCCCTCTAGCCCTCAAGCTCAATTGCAGGTTAGAGGTCTTGTAGCTTGATTCTCATCCATTGCTATCTAAATAGGTCTTAGAGTCTATCTTAAACACTTTAAAAGATCATATTGGAAGTCTATCATCTAAAAAATTCAAAATTTTTAAGGTAGAGAATGAGGCTTTGATGAATGAGAATTTTAATGAGTCAGATGTTTATCTATCTAGGGATATGGATATTCCTATGGTTAAAAGGTAGATGATAAATGTAGAAAGATCTTAAGAGCATATGTGACTTCGACTTCAGCAATTTTTGTTGCAACTTAATATTTATGTAACTAAACTTTATTTTGATAGAGAATCAATAATCAAAGCTCTAAGGAAAGAATTGAGAGACTTTATTTTTGTTTAATTTCTAGACTCCATCTAACCTTATCCACCATCTAATAATGAAGTCATCCTTGATAAAGGTTCTCTTAGATACTAACTTGGAAAGAAGGCCTCTTACAACCCTTTCATGGATCAACCCAACATTTCTAAACAATCCCCTTTAACATCCACTAAGAAGAAATTACTTAGGAAATAGTTCCTTTTGTTGTTAATCTTTTCAAATTCTATCCTTTTGTTTGTAATTAGACATTATTGCTTTAATGTCATCATTTTAATTTTGATATATCCTTTTAATGTTATCTTTTGAGAGGGAGTTTTCTTATGTGATAATAAAAAGGGGGAGACGTGGTAAAGATACATCAATGTTTATTGATGTATAATTTCATTTACTGTGTACTTGTGGTTGTTATTGTGATCCTTATAATATTTTTTCTTAAATGTGTTTTGTTATTATCAGAAAGGAGGAGAACTTCTTCATTGCCTACCTTCAAAATTAATTTCCCATTGTTAACATCTGTAATGGTCCAAGTAGTGGCCAAAAGGGGCCTTCCTAAGATGATGGGTACTTTTAGGCCTTCATTCAAGTTAAGAATAACAAAGTCCACTAGAAAATAAATTTGTCTACTTATACTAAAACATCCTTTATAATTCCCCTAAGGTATATGACTGACCTATTAGCTAATTAAAGACTCATGCGTATAGGTTTAGGTTCGCCTAACACTAACTACTTATACAGTTTATATTGGCTCCTAACTCTGATAATGTTTTATCAACTAGAAGGTTTCCAAATGCATAAGGTAAAGCAAAACTCCTTGGATCCTTAAGCTTCTTCAGCAACTATCGTTAGAGCAGAGCTAAACACTCTTCATTCAACATGATCGTTGAAATGTCTTCTAGTTTCCTCTTATTTGATGATAAGTGTTTTAGGAACTTTGTGTATTTTGTCATCTATGAAAGAGCATCAATAAGGGGTAAGTTAATGTACAATCGTTTAAAAAGGTCAAGAAATTTACCAAATTGTCGATCATTGTAATTCTTTTTCAAGTGTTGAGGTTATGGTACTAGAGGACAATGATATTCTTTCACTTAAGGTGGCTCTAGAGTCTCCTCCTCCTTAACTATGTCTGACTTATCAGCATCTTCCTCACTATCTTTCTTCTTTGCCTACAACTCCTTCCTACTCCTAAGAGTCATTACTTTAACTTGTTCCTTATTGCCTCTCAATAATCATCTTTCAAAGCTACCCAATCTAGTTCTCCAAATTATAGATGGAGGCTTCTTAATTCCTCAAAGTTGTTTCAATCTTTGCATCCTTACCTTATTAATTTGAATATATTTCTCTAGGATATCCCCTAATTTCTTCCATGGGGCTAGTGGAAGACAAAGAGGTTACTGGAACCTAAGAGGAAGGAAATTAGATTTTACTTGGTTTGGTTCTTAATGTACTATTGTTGAATTTAAGTCTAATTTTGATTTGCCTATGAAATGTTCGAATGATCCTTCTATATAAGTGTAGATATTGCTGTACGAGTTGTATTAGGGTCTTAAATGTTTCCCTAAGTAATCAACTTACTTCATTTGCTCATTTCCTACATATCCCTTTGAGTACGAGTTACTGGGCATATACTAAGGCCGTTGTGAACAAATTGAAAGTGAATCAATCTTCTTACTTAGCATGTCCACCTTTAAAACAAATGTGTGAACTACATCTAACTCATATACTCCTACAGCCTTTTGCCTAACCCTAGCGTTTTCTCAATGGTAATTGTTCATGGCCATTCCTTTTACTAAGGTTTGGACTTTTTTAGGTGTCTTTGTATTTAATGTACCTCCTATAGCTACATTTATTATCTGCCTTATGGAGAGGTAAAGACCATTAGAAAAGGTTTAGATTTGCATACAAAGGGATGATATACCATGCTAAGGAAAGACAAGGTTGGCCATATCTAGGGGGATGGGTTTGAACTTATAGAAAACTCAAAAATGAGGATGGAATGCGTGTAAATAAGCAAAATGCACAATTAACTCCTAAGATATGACACATTAAGGAACCACCAAGGACTCACTAATCAACTTGATATGACGCACGAGCTAATTTAGTAAAGGTAATCGCTACCTAACCTTACTTAAGGGTTAGGATAAGAATAAGCTTAGTAAGTGATCAAATTAGAGAATCCTTATAAGCAAGAGTAATTTAGTATATTCAGGTGAAATTATTAAGATCCTTCTTAAGGCTACCTATTATAAGGGTATTTATACCTGAAAATCTAAGTTAACCTATTAAATATGAAAAAGACAAATAAGGTAATGTCCAAAACAAGTAAAATACAAGGAACGTTGAAGGGTATAAATCAAAAATCAAGAAAACATTTAATTTGTACAGTAGATTCCATCATGTGGGTGCTTGGACACATGGCTAGCAATTAGAGGCGAGCCTTTGGTGGAAACAGACAAAAGAGTATGGTTAAACTAAGTTGTAGACTCTTTCGAAGTGAATTTAGCTTAGACTTGCTTTAGGCAATTTAAGGATAGACCAATCAAATTAGTGGGCAAGTGAACTGTGCTCTTACTTGAGCACTCCTTGAGTCAACACTTTGAGACAATCGTTAAGCATGGAATGGTTAAGCCCAAAAATAGCAGCAAGTTGGTGAGTTGGAGTAGTTCGAACTCTTCCTATACTAATTGGAAAAGGAGAATGTACTTCACTAAGTTCTTGAGACCTTCGATTCAGACTTAGGTCAACGGTTTAGTGGTTCAATTCCTATTATCCCCTCCAAGCTAATTGAGATTTGGGATCAAATCCAACTGGTCCTTATTTTGCTCTTCTTTTGGTCAATAGGGGCTGAGGTCAGTAATATTGAATATGTTAGACACTTTAAAGTCTTCTGGCATGTCCACTTGATAGGCGTTATTGTTGATCTTCGTGAGTATCTTAAATGATTATTTAGCTCATGCGAATAGTTTGTTTTTCCTCCTATTGGGGAACCTCCTTTTTATTAAGTGCAACCGTACCTGATCACCAGGTTGAAATTACTTAGTCTTCTTTCATTTTCCTTTATCCTTGAGCTTCTTAGCAACTTAATTAATTTATTGAGAACCTTTTTGACAGATTTGCTTAAAGGATTAAGTTCTAGCTCTTGCATTGAGGTCTTCTTGGTGAGGTGTTGGTGTTGTGGTGTAATCGAGAGGAAGTTTAAGGTTAACGCCATAGATGACCTTAAATGGTGCATGTCCAACAGTAACATGCATTGTTTTGTTGTAAGCAAATTCTAGTATGATTAGGCATGTATCTCAATCGACTAGGTTCTTCCTTACTGTAGGTTGGAGTAGTGAACCTAAGGTACGGTTGATGACCTTTATCTGACCATTGGTTTGGGGATGGCTACTTCACTATTGAAGATACCTCTAACACAAACGATAACCAGTGTAACAAGTAGTATCACGACACAACAGTAGCTTACACAAGTGAACCTCTGCTTTGATACCAAGATGATATGTTGCACCAAAAAAAGACAAGGTCGGCCGTATCTAAGGGTTTGGGTCCAAACTCACAAAAAGCTTGAAAACAAGGATGGAATGTGTGTAAACAAGTAAAACCTATAATCAGCTCCTAGGATTTTATGCATAAGGAGCGACCAAAGACTCATTAACCAACTCATTATAATGCATAAGCTAATTCAATGAGGGTATTCACTACCTAGCCTTACTTAAGGATTAGGATAAAAGTAAGCTCAGTAAGTAATTAAACAAGAGAATGCTTACAAGTAAGAGTAATTCATTATATTTTGTGAAATTATCAAGATCATTCTTGCAACTACATATTACAAGGGTATTTATATACGGAAATCTAGAGCAACCTACTAAATATGGAAAAGACAAAAAGAGTAATGTCCAAAATAGGTAAAATACAAAAAATGTTGAAGGACACAAATGGAAAATTAAGAAGACTTTTGATTTGTACAATAGATTCCATTACATGGGTGCTTAGACACATAGCTTATAACTATAGGTGGGATTTTAGTGGAAACATACAAAAGAGTACAGTTAACCTAACTGTTACCGAGTTGAGCTATAAGCTCTTTCAAATTGAATTCAGCTTGGACTTACTCTAGGTAGCTCGAAGATAAGTCAGCCGAGCTAGTAGGTGAGTGAACCATGCTGTTAGTTGAGCACTCTTTAGGTTAGCACTCTATGACGATTATTAGGCATGGAAGGGTTTGACTTGAAAATAGCAGTAGGTCTATAGGTTACAGTAGGTCCATAGGTTAGAGTAACTTAGACTCTTTGTGTGTGGGTTGGTAAAGGAGAATGTATGTCATTAGGTTCTTGAGACTTCAATCTCGGGTTAAGGGTCTAATGGTTCGATTCTTATCACATGATGAGGGCACCTTCTTAATAGGTCCTGAAAGTGCTTCCAAGTGTTAAAGAGGGTCTCACCTTCCAATTGAGCATAAGATGTTATATGGTTTCTTAGCTTGGAAGTTTTGTAAGCGAAAAGTACTTTGTTAAGAATTTTGCCACCAATTCATTTCATGTTGTGATTGAATTTCTTCAAAAAGAAATTAATTGCTATTTAACTTTACCTCACAAAGAAAATGGAAAAAAGCATAGTCTAACATGTCACAAATTTCTAAGAAGTTGAAAATGTAAGCATTGGGTTCTTCATCTTGTAAGCCATCAGACTATACAAACCATTGCACCATTTGAATAATGTTTAGATTGATCTTAAAATTATTGACTGCAACAATCAACCTATTGATACTGGAATCAACTTTAGTTAGTAAGGGCCTAGAAAAATCATACATGTTTCTAAGTTGATTCCTGTTATTAACCATAGTTTCTTGTGGTATATCTCCTTAGTTATCTACTTGCTCAACTACTTATACCTGATCCTTAATCATTGAAGGAGATCCTTAATTTACTACCTCTACTATTTGTCTTACAGTTTGCTGTCTCAAGGTTCACATAGTAGTCCTCTCAACTATGAATCAATCTTAATCAAATCACTTAAATTGCTTCTTATCATGCATTGCATAAAGAGAAGCCTAGAATTAATTCAAATATGCACCAAAAAGAGAAAAGAAACAAGAAAATAAAAGAAAACAAGATAAATAAAATGGCTAGCTTTCTTAATATCACAGTCCTCAACAATGGTACTAAAAACTTTATATTTAGCAAGTATACTTATCAAATTTATAGTATAGTGCAATAAATATGGATGTCATTCCCACGAAGATTGCAGGTATTAATACTCACTATTTCTCTATTATCTAATTAGAAAATTTCAATACAAGAACTAAACTTAAATCTATTCCACCAACTAACTACTAATCAAGACTCAATTTAAAAATCAGAAGAGCAATCAAATTAAAGAACTACTTCATTGTATCTAGATCTTATTTCCCTTAGAATTAAACATGTGACTTCAATGAAAATTGGCTAATTTGATTTTTAAATTTATTGATTGGGAGAATTCTCTAATAAAGTTAAGATCTTTCTTAAGTCTATTAACACCAATCTTAAATTATCTATTAGAATCTCTTATCAATAATATAACTTAAGATTGTTTTAAAGATCAATGAATTCTCTTAAAGAAAATGATCAAGATCTAAAAGAATAATGCAACTTATCTCTAATATTACATATATTCTCATCAATTATGCCTAGATCTAATTACATAATCATTCTCTTAATTCTCATACATAATATCAAATATTTAGACTAATACTCTAAAAATATCAATTTAAGCAAAGAAAGATTACATAATTGAATTAATAAATTCAAAGACTTCATTAGATTTAAAAAAATTAAAACGTATCATATGATAATCTTAGGTTCTACAAAATCTAGACACAAGAAATCTACGCTCTAATCATAGCAAAGACAAAATCTTGATTCAGCACAAAAGAAAGTATGAAAAACAAAGTCATGAATCTTTGACTAATCTCCCAAATCTTAAAGCTTGGATGGTGTACTCTCTAATGCTCTTCTAATCATTTGAGTCTCTAAAAGTTCGTATAAAAAGTGTGCTTAAAGAACCTTAAGACTCCTTTTTATAATGGAGTAAAAATAATAGTTCGCAATGGTTGACACGACCTAGGATATTTTCATGTCATCTAATCATGTCAAAGTATGATCTCCAGCCTTATCATCCTCTTGGGTAGATATGATCATGTCAAGTTGTCAATTGATCATGTTCTAATTTAAAACTCTATAACCTTTTTGTTTAAGCTCTAAATTGAGTGAAACTTGATTCATTTTTTTTTTTGTTTTTACTCCAAGAATGCGTTAAAATCTTAAAATTATAATTTTACTCAATTAAGTATCAAATTCTTTTTTAAAAAAAGCTAAAATCATAAGGAAATACTATATCTTAATCAAGGCTCATCAATAGACATTGATATTTTGTCACTTTTATTTTATAATGTTACTTTTATTTAAGATGTTACATGAGGAAAGTTTTATAATATCACTTGCTAAACCTGTGAAATGCGTGCCTTAATGTTATTTGAATAAATATGGTATTATAGAAAAATAGATGGATCCAATATGTTTAAAATTATTTCATAATTTTACTATTGTAAAAAATTAAAAGTATAATTTGTAGGCTCTATAAGTATTCTTCATCTTCATGTATATCTTTCAGTAGGAGTGAGCATAAGCATGAGCGTGAGCATGTATAAGGTAAGTTAAATACAAGGCTTTACCTATATCTTGTCTTATAGGTATGAGTTTTCAAACATTTAGAATTAGAACTTATTCTATAGTACTTTAGAACTAGTATGTATTTTGTACCTTATAGATTTTATAGTGTATAAAGTATCCTATGAAACCTGTGTTTATTTATTTTTTTAATAAATTCAATACAATATGTTTTTAATAATGGAGCCTTTATGTAACATGCATTCATTCATTGAAGAATAAAGTCATAAAAAGGAAATCATTATACATTCTACACATTGGAAAATAAACTTACCTTTCTTAAGAATTCATGTTTTCCTTCACATGGTTTCTATTAATGATGATAAAACATTACACATATTTGATTCTTTTTGATAAATTTATTAAACAATAATAAAGAGTATGCATAATTCTAACATATAAACTAGTAAGATATATATATATATAATATATATACATATATATATATATGTAACCTTTTAAGGCAAAAAAAATTGCAACGATTGTCTTATACACACACATATATATATATATGTTAATATTATTTAATTGTTATAAGATAAGTACCTATACCTATAAAGTAGAGTGTAGATATAGCTTTATACTGTATTTATCTTGTATATGCTCACACAGACCTTTTAAATCACTTGAATTAATTTTTATTAAGTTATTATATTATTTCCATTCCATCTAAATTATTCTAATATAAAAAATTCTAAAATTTATATATTTTAACATATGCTTGTTTATGACATTCGATTCAATTAAAACACAAAGAAGTACAAGGATTGAAGATTATATTGAATATTAGTAATAGGAATACATGTACAATGTCAAAATAGCAAATATACATAATATCCTGTGCATATCAGTAAAATCAATAACCATAATACTAGATTTAATTGAGTAAATAAGAGATAGATACAAACTATAGAAAGAAAAATACAATGGATCAGAGATATGGTTATTTCTTGAGTGAAAATTGAGGAGTTTAATTAATTCGAAATAACTATCTTGTTTCTTGTTTTCACTTTCTTCACCTTGTAAGAAAAATAACACATGTTTGTTAGCTTCTATCAAACCCTAATCACTATTCACAAACCCTAAATTAGATAGAGAGAGAAAAAGAGATAGAGAATTGTTATCTTACCTTTCGTGTGCAACGGAGAGGACGGAGAGAGTAATGTTGTTTTGTTGAGATATTGTATAGGATGGTTGATTTGGGCCGCACCGTGAAGTAAGACCAACAATTTGGTGCTTTTGTTCAGCATGACTGAAAGTTGAAAAGTAAAAAGTTTTTTTTGGTTACGTATAAAAATAAGATATATCAAAATTTGTAAGCATAAAAAAGTCGTAAAGTGAAGAAAAAGGAGTAATAAATGTAATTCTAACTTAACTATTTTGAAATGATATTATGTTCAACACAAGTCCCACCGCATAATGTCGACTCAAACTCGAAAGGTAAATCACCTTGCAACTGTGAAGCACACTCACTTTAAAGCAAGCATGATTTCAGAGTATTTTAAAATTCTTACAAGTTATTTTTTGAAAAATTTTGAATATTTAAAAAAATTAACAATTTTATCGTTGTTAAAAGAGATGCAATTTACCACGTGCCAAGTCTCCTTGTCCTCGAACACGCGCTTACAAGACATATACACAAAAATGGCACCGATATCCATATGTCCGAGCACAAGCCCCCAGCGCTACTGTACCCGGCTAAACCTATTAAACTTCCGACCGACGCTTTAAATCTCGACATGTTCAGCGGTGACGGCGACCCAGCGCCACTGTACCCTGCTAAACCTATTAAACTTCCTACCGACGCTTTAAATCTCGACATGTTCAGCGGTGGCGGTGACGACGACGACGACGATGATACCGAAACCCTCGGCCGAATTGCTTCATCTTTACTTCCTCCACTACCATTGTCAGTGACGGCGGCGGCAACTGCTCCTCAGTCGCAGCCGCAATGGAGCCAAGACGAGACGAGAGAGTTCATAAAATTACGAGGAGATTTGGAGAAAGATTTCACGTCAACGAAGAGGAACAAGACGCTTTGGGAAGTGGTGAGTAAGCGTATGCATCAGAGAGGGTATCGAAGGACTCCTGATCAATGTAGATGCAAGTGGAAGAATTTACTCCATCGTTATAAGGTACTTCAAGCAAGAAATGAAATTCCTAGCTATTTCTTTCTTTTTAAATTAGATGACAGTCCTTTATGTTTACTACTGTATTGTTATGAGTGATCGAGACAAAGATGTGATCATTTTGGATTAGTGTAAAGGAACTAGATATGTATGTGATCATTTTGGATTCGTGTAAAGGAACCAGATATGTTCTTCTAAAAGGTTTATGTAGAAATTTAGTAATCGATAGGAAATTTTTTGGGTAGTTGAGATTTTTACGGAGCTTGTGCAAATTGATTGTTTACTGGGATTGTTTACATTCTATTCCCCTAAGATGCATCTTCTTGTTTCCAAAATGCCAAATTCATTTTAGCTTTGCTTTATTTCATGAAAAACCTTCTCAAACTTTTCTTATCATTGTATCAGGAGCGTGGCAGGTAGTGATGGTGGTTAACTACCATAGAATATGTTTGAATAAATGGAAGAATAGGAAAAGAGAAGAAAATACCGTCAATTTCTATGGGTAGGTAACCACAGCCGGACACCGATTGCTATCTTCAACTATCACCATCTATTACTAAAATCCACTAATTTTTACAAATTCTAAAGATTATCTTGGTAACATCTATCACTAACATTTATGCCAAGTGCATATTGATCCTTGTGTCGCATTTGTTGCACAAAAGATGTTCTTTGACTTGTCTAATGATATATCTTAAAACTAAATATCTATAATCACAAGATGTTACTATAAGAATGCAATTACACTGCAGCACTTAATGGATTAAGTGATATTAATAGTTAACTATCAAGTAAGATTAAAGAGGCTTATCATTGTTGTTTTTAAAATCATATTGTTCCCATTAGTTTTAACCACTACCAACAATTAAAAGCTAGTTGTTACCCAACAGCATTTAGTACCTTCTTAGATAACTGGCTGTAACAAATACCTTATCATTTCAATTTTGCAAAAGAAACACCATTTGCTTTTCTTGTCCTTCACATATTCAAAGATTACATGATCAGTCTGAACCCTTAGTTGATGTCTAAATGCAATGCATTTGATTTTGTGGATGGGCACAACTCTTGAGAATTTAGCTACTTCACTCGATTAAAATTAGGAATGATAACTGCTTTGATACTTAACCACGATGGCATAAAAGGATAATAATTTGTCCTCTGGAAATTCATCTATGGCTTACAACAAATGTTTCTGAATATTCATTGTCTGAAGCATGTCAGTAATTTGAATCGTCACGTTGAGATTGAGTATTTGTCATGTTGATGGTGAACATAGGTGGTAAAAATGGGTGTGCTGAAGGCATTTACAGATAATATAGCACATTATGCGACATGGATCTCATATCATGCAAGATATTTCTCCAAGAATATTTTCATCTGTCTTTTGTGTATTTTGCTTTTATTACAACATTTGAAAGTTGATAGAAGGAGCCTTATCCTTTCTGTGCTAGCATTGTGTCTTCAACTACTGATTACCTGGATATGCATGCATAAGGACTGTGTGATATGAAGACATTGTTTTGCAAACGCGACTTTTCTAAGCACAGGCTAGTCAGGTTTGTGGCAAAAGATGGAATAGTGCAGTATATAGGACCCACAAAGTGATCAATCTCAAGCTTCTTATCGTTTTCTTCTGTTTTTTTTTTTCCTCCCTTTTTTTTCGTGTCCTTTTTCTTTTTTCTAACTACATGGCATTCCCTTAAACATTTTGTTTCAACTACTAGTTGGTTTTGGAATCAAACCCTGAAGAATATGTTTGGTTCTGGTCTGAAAGGGCATGGGTTTGAATCCCATTTTCAACATCTAAATTCTGAAACTTTTTATCCTTGGTGAAAAATGCACACACAAGTACACACACACACACGCATGTGCACCTATTTGCTCCATGTCTTCGGTATGCTAGTTTAGTGTTCATGCCTCCCTTTTTGGGAACTCACTTGTCTAGTTTTGCTTTGACTTATCAAATGCTGCCCGAAGTATCATAAGGACTAGAAAACTGTTTTCATATAGTCGATCTTTCCATTTTTAACATCCTGACATCTGCTTATATATGTATATCACGGTTTCAAATCTCACAGCTCACAAGATGGTGAGGCTCTGTTGGGCCACTTATGTGTCTAGAGAGGGCAAGAGCAATAAATGCCCTGGTCCCCCTACCCTTTCTTTCCTTTTTTTTTCCCTCCAAAAAATAAAAAAAAGAAGGAAGGATATATGTTATATTGGATTGAAGGAACAGCTCCTCTCTTCCTGGTTTTGTTAGTCAGCATTGTCCATTACAATCTTTTCTTTCTGTGTGTCTCTGTGCTTGAGTTCCAAGCTCTTACTGTTGGTACAGTGCCAATCAGCCAGTTTATATTCGTGTGAGAATTCATTCATTGTTTAGTAATCATAATAATGACTAATTGTGATATCAACCATGCTTTGCATTGAGTGAAACCCTAAAGCAACAATTGTTATTTCTCTAAAGGATAAAGAGACATCTGATCCAGAAGATGGACAACACTGCCCATTCTTTGATGAGCTGCATTCATTGTTTAGTGAAAGAGCAAAGAACTTACAAAAGATGCAGTTGGATCCCAAAGGAACTTCTGTTCGTGGAAAGATAAAACTGAAAAGCATCAGTGGAGACCAGTCCTCTGATGAACGCTCAGGAGAAGAAGGCAATGAGGATTGTGTTGCCAGTGATGAAGAAAGGCCTGGTAGTTCCCGGAAGAGGAAGGCTCGAAGCTTTGGGTTCAAAAAACCTTCAAGAGCAGCTGGTGGAGCATATGCAAGCAAAAGCACAAGTAATGATGCTTTCCAATTGCTTCAGGATTTCTTCCAGCAGCAACAGATGATGGACATGCAATGGAAGGATTTGATCGAAAGGCATGCCCGTGAGCGCCTCTCTTTTGAACAAGAATGGCGACAGTCAATGGAGAAACTTGAGAGAGAGAGATTGATGACTGAGCAGGCTTGGCGAGAGAGGGAAGAACAGAGGAGGCTTAGAGAAGATAGCCGGGCTGAAAGAAGAGATGCTTTACTGACCACCCTTCTAAACAAAATGCTTCAGGAAAGGAACTTGTAGCACGGATTGATGGGAGTTTTTATCAGAAATCATCTCCAATTTTATAAACTTTTTGTTACACGAATATACAGACTCTGCCTGTTGATATGGAATAGGGAGAAGGTAACTGGATTGAAGGAGCACAGTATAGATTATATATGTATTAATTTTGTAAAAAAAGGGTGTTATTTTTTTCCCCTTTTCCGAACTTTCTTATTGTATGTATCTTTTGATCGAAGCCTTTTGACAGGAAATTGTAAGAACTGCTTGGAAAAAGCACTATGAAGATGTGTTGGAGCTGGTTTTATTGCCTGGAACTAGGGAGTAGAAACTCTCACATGATTATTGCGCCAAAATTTTTGCTCCTCGAGCCGAACTTTGACCATGATTTAGGTTAAAAGGGTGATGGGTAACTGTGAACTTCATGGGTGGGTCGTACAACCCATTTATTATAATAAGTCACGACTCATAATTTGAGACCACTGCTTGTTGTCCTTAACTCAGATGATTAGTTAAGGCTTTAGAATCTTTGTTGGGTTGCAATTTACTATTGTAAGCAGATCATGCCATCCACTCATAACTTAAGGTGGTCAGCATCAGCCCAAAACATTATTATTATTATTAATTTTTTTTTGTTTTTGGAATCTTGTGTATTTTCCTTTATTTTTAATTCTACGTAACCTTTTTCTTATTAAATTAATTATAATTAATAATATTACTTTACTAATTATAAAAGATAGCTCATGTGCTTGCTAAAAAGAAAAATAAGTGTCACTTTTTGCAAAAGAAATTTCAAACCACTGATCATGCCTATGTAATTTTCTCTTATTTTATTTTGTTCACGTAAATTAACATTTAAACTATCAATGAAAGAGATGACACAGAAAAGAAAACAGGGAGAGAGGAGAGAGAGTAAGAGAATTTTCTCTTATTTTATTTTGTTCACGTAAATTAACATTTAAACTATCAATGAAAGAGGTGACACAGAAAAGAAAAGAGGGAGTGAGGAGAGAGAGTAAGAGAAAGAAGTTTGATAAAAGAGAATGGAAATTAGAGAGAAAGAGAAAGGAGCATGTTAAAAGAGAACCGTAATTTGTCTATAGTTGTCAAATTTGTGATTTTATCGTACAATTTTACAGGTTCATGATTTTAAATTAATTCGGATAAAAAATCATTTTTATATAAAAACTTATATTTTAACTGAGTTTATACATAATTTAGGTAGAAATTTATATTTTTAATCGAGTTTACTAATTCTATATATTTGAGTTAAATGAGATAATTTTTTTTTAATATACAATTAAGTTTATACAAGTCATCGACTATTAGGACGTTACATTAGCTATCTTATCCAATTTCAATTTTTTTCCTTTTGCTCATTCTACTAGTAACTTATTTTACATTCATAGCCTTCATTCAAGTCGTAGGTTTAATTTCAATTTTTTTCCTTTTGCTCATTCTACTAGTAACTTATTTTATATTCATAACCTTTATTCAAGTCGTAGGTTTAACAACAAAGTTTATAATAAAAACTGTATACTTTATTTTATACCTCTAATAACTTAAAATTAGTTGAAATATTTTGTTCTCTTTAATATATTGCTTTTAAAACAAAATAATGGAAATGTTTCAACTTTATTTATCCTTCTTCTATATATGTTAAATTATATATTTAGAATTTTTTAATAAAAAATAACTTAATTCCTTGTTTTTTCCTTTCTTTTTTTTCTTTTTATAATCATATGTTTCAAGTTTTGAATAACTAATATAGAAGGTTATATTCAAGATTAGCTTCAAGCCCATTAATTATTTATGTTTGACTCTTTGAGTTAATGTGACAAAACCTAAAAAGTTAAGCCATATATTTGAGATAATCAAGGGAGTTTTGATATGGTAGATTTAGAGTAAAGCTCGTTAAATTGACATACTTAATCTAACCTTTCTCAATATTAGCTATTATTAAGAACAAGACCTTTATTAGGCTTGAATCTAAAGAAGCAGCCCATTTGGGATCAATTATGGAAAGGGATTGATCTTAGCCATTAATCTCATTATCACAATCCATCGGATGAGATCATTGACCAACTCCTATAAAGACCCTTTTCCCTCCTCCATTTGAACAAAAGAGATCTTAGCACAAGCGTTGCTACTTTGTCGGATTTTTACCTTGAAAGATCAAATATACAAATATCTCAAGAACACTACCTCATTCTTCATTAGTTGTGAAGTTTGATACCATCAAGCTCTTGTACTTGTCATACCATATATATTAGAGTTTTATTGAGATCGCCAACTCATCCTCCCTATCTTACTTCATTTAATTATCTCATACGTACAATTCAACTTATTTTCCTAACCATGTATAAAGTGACTTAACATAGTACACACGTGACTCTTGTATCCATACCTTTTCAACCACATTTTTGGTGACTCCATTAAGGAGTGAAGACTTGACATTTGCATCATGGTACCACCTGGGAAGAGATTAGTTGATCCTACTAATGATGTTAATTAAGAGCAAGATGTCATTATTATGATCAATGACTCAAATCTACCTCCAACTAAAAGTACGAATCATGAAGGTGGTGTACAAGAAACTATTCTTGATAACGCACGACTAGCGCACAAGTTGTGAGAAACTAATTGAAATTTGAATGAACTCATGTTAATGTTCATCCAATGTTCGCTTACTCCATTCACCTTTGCTATTATGCAAGAGGTAGTAACTACTTCCAACCCCTCTAATGTAGTGCAACAACATACTCCACAAGCTACTTAGCCATTTAATTCTCCTATTGTCAATGAGTAGGTCACTCTTAGAGTTGAAGAGTAACTTCTTTTGGTAGAACCTACAACTAGACAATACTCCTTACCTAAGGTAAAGAATCAAGAGGTGTAGATTAGAAACTAGTCATCCTCACATGCTACACTACGTGTTACAATTGTTGAATCTATACAGCTTGTGCATAGAATCTTGCACTTGAAAACTCTACACTTATGAATCTTACTTCCATGAACCCTACTCTTATGATGTTAATAAAGGCAGAAACATCCATCCAAAGGGGTTCATTTGTGACTAAGGAAGATCTAGATAATGTACTTAAGAGAAATACAGGAAAAATCCATAGCGGGCATGCTAGAGTTGAAACTCCCATACCATCAATGCATCATTGCAAAACTATACCTCAAAGACTATGTGAATTCGAAGTTTATGCTATTCAATGGTAAGAAGAAGAGCACTAAAGAACACCTATTAAATTTCATTAGGACTTTAGAAGTGTATGGTCTAGATGATAACTTGAAGTTGAAGGAGTTTTCTAAATCACTTATTGAGAAGACTTAAATTTGGTATGTCAACCTCCTACTAAGGTTAGTTGATTCATGGGAAAGCATGTGTAGGATGCTTTTAGAGAAGTTCTTCTTTATTGAGGAAAGAGTTACCCTTATTGACATGGGGAGAATTTGACAAAGGTTTAAGGAAGATCTTATGGATTACATTGAGTGCTTCATATAACGTTACTTAGATATTTAAGAGGGAGCTGGCTAAGATATGAATTGAAGGGATGCTTAGTGAATATGTAGTGCACTTAGAGACCTCTCTTTGGTTTCCTTTACCTCATTAGTTATGAATCCATGCAGGACTAAAAACTCAATTGCATGATAAAAGGGTGAAAACGTAAGGTTCAACAATTGCATAATATCAATGAATTCAGTTCAAGAAATAAATCTAAAAGGAGCAAAGAAACACAGAAATGATAAACATGTGAACTTTAAGTCATCCTTAACATGCCAATGCTTGATGGGGAAGGTATACAAAATACTCGACCAATGACTATAACATTAGACTCTTAAGAGTTGAACACTTACCAACAAATGAGGAAAAGAATGACCCCAAATTTTATAGATTCTATAAGAGTGTAAGTCAACTTACTGTGGATTGTTAGACTTTAAAGAGGATATCTAATGAACAAGTTCAAAATGGGAAATTAATCATCAAAGACAATGATATAAAAAATAACCCACTTCGAGCTTATAATGCTTAATGTGGTGCCATGAATGTTACAAAGATAGAGGAAATAAATTTGTATAACTAGTGGAGGCATACGAAGATAGGGGTGAAGGACTTAAAATTAAAGAAAATGGAGATGATAACGTTATCCTTGCCTTGTTAAAGACTTCTAATATTAGAAATTTCTTTGATCTTGTCAATTTTAATGAGGATGCTTACCTTGAAGTCGTAACTACACTCATGAGAATTGTATAAGTTCAATAGAAGAAACATACCATATCACATTCGACAGAGGGAATCGCCTTAATGAAAGAAAATGCAATTGCATCCACTAGTCCTGACTTGTTCATAAAGAATCCTAATCACAATTTCCCTCTATATGTGGAAAGTGTACTTAATGGTTATCTTATCAGGGGGACATTTGTTGAAAATGGATCTTCACTCAATGTTATACCAATGCTTACTCTCAAGGTTGTAAAGATAGATGATTGAGACTTGGTAAAACAACTAATCATGTTAAATAGCTTCTATGAGTCTTCCATGAAGACAATGGGACACGTTAAGGTTGATTTCAATATCAGACTTATCCACAACTCCATATGGTTCCATGTAGTTGATGAACTTGTATCTCAACATCTCCTTATAAGAAGAACATGGCTACATGATCTTAGTATGATATCCTTGACATAGCACCAATGCATGAATGGTCACTTGAATGAGAAGGATGAGAAAGAACTCATTCATGTGTAATGAGTCTTACCTCATTAAAGTAGCATTGTTATGAGCATATAAATGAAGGGGAGACATTTATCGAGGTGAATACCGTAAGGTACTATAAACCATGTTGTCAAACTCGCAATTTTACCTAGAATTACTAGAAAGTCAATAGAAACAAAAAGTAAAATCAAAACGTAGAAATGTAAGTTTCTACAACATATATAAAATAATTTTAAAAAACTATAGATATACTTATAGTAATTATTCAATACTTGAAATACATCATGAAAATAAAAGAAATAAAGAAATTAAGTTCATTTTTAATAAAAAAAAAATTCTTAATAATGTATACTTTAACATGTATGGAAGAAGGATATATAAAGTTGAAATTAAACATTTTTCCATTTTTTTTTTTACAAAAGCAGTGAATTAAAAGGAACTAAACATTTTAATTCATTTTAAATTATTGATGGTATAAACTAAAGTAGTTTTTCTTGTAATCTTTGCTATTGAAGCTGAAACTTGAATGAATGCTATAAATATAAAACAAGAGACTTAGAGAGAGAGAAAAAGGAAAAAAAATTAAATAGAATATGGAAGATAATATAATGCCTTAATAGTTAATGGCTTGTAAAAGCTTAATTATATTTTTTCATTTTTTAGCACATTCAACTAAGGTATGTAGAATCGATAAACTCGATTAAAAAAGTAAGTTTCTAGTGAGTTTACATATAAACTTGACTAGAAACACAAGTTTTTATATGAAAACAATTTTAAATAAGAGTTAACTTGAAAGAGCTTCCTAAAATTATAAACTCATAGAATCACATGAGTAGAATCGTAATTTTGACAACTATGACCGTTGGGGAAGAAGTTCAAACTCGAGCATTTAAGAAGAAAAGGATGTGCAATTGTCATGAGGGTGTGAAGAAACACTTGCGAACTAATGATATTATGAAGGTAGAAAGCACTTTATAAGCTAAAAAGTGCAAGAACTCTTAACAATTAGAATGTATCACTTCTATCTTAGTTTTCTTTTCATTTCATGTGTTAGCTCAGTAATGCTTGCTTCTTGTTAATAAAAGAAGTTTCTTTCTCTATCATTGATATTTTCTAACGAGAATATGATAAGTGTTGGTGTATCTTAATTTGATTACTATTGTCACTGTAAAGTAAGAGACTAGTTTCCTTAGTAGCAAAGTTAATTTTACAAAATAGTTTACATCTGAATAAGGGTAACTAAACCCCTAGATTGATTAAAACAAAGCAATAAAGAATATAATGTATAGTATGTACATCGTTGTTAGTTGGTAAGAGCCTTATCTTCCAAACACATGATGATAAGCTTGGTTTGTATGTCGTAGGCTAATAAGAGCATTGCCTCCTAGGCAACCATGACAATTATGTATAGTTATCATGCTAAATAATTGCTCTATTTCTTGCCAATAAGTAGGGAAGACAATCCCATTGATGAGCACATCAATATATCAACATTTAAGCCCAGATAATGCCTTAGAAGGCCATGCTAAGTAGTAGAGTAGTAGGAAATATCCCCCTTAACTAATGAGGAAGAATTATTGATCCTAGGCCATTAATGCCACTATCACTGCATATGCATGATTAAACACTTCTTGAAAAGGATATTTTAGATATTATCATTAGTAAGGAAAAGTCTTACCTCAACACGTGAGATGATACATGAGATCCTTAGATCATTGAGTCAAGTAGTCATACAATTATATCTATTCTATAAGAGACCCCCATAGATTATTAAATTTAAGCAGTCTCGTAATTATGCCTTTCCTAAAAGAGACCTCTTAGATAATTAAGTTTAAGCAGTTTCACAATTATGTCTATTCTATAAGAGGCCTATTAGATCAAAGATTCTAAGTAATCTCGCAATTATGTCAATGTAGAAATTTAAAGCTCATGTTGCTTAACACTAGCATGACTAGGTCAAGCCTTTGCTCACTACCGCATAGTGTCACGTTTAAGAAAAAAGAAGGCATAACAAAGCAATCTTACTACTTTACACTAGACAATAGCACTTCTTAGTTAAGGCATTACTCTTAAGTGCATGAAGTCTTGAAGAACAAAGTATGGTCTAGCAACAACTGTATTATCCTTGGCTATGTTACTACTAGGTTAAGATATTTTACTTACTATATTTCAAGACATTACAAATCATTTGGTGAAGAATTGTTACTCCTAAGTGCACAGCAATAAGACACCTTTATAAAAGTGAATAGAAGGGTGAAGGAAATAAAAGAACACAAAAGTCAATCAATCAACTTCATTATTATTGATATTCAATTACAACTTATACTTATAAGGAAATATGAGAGTTATAATCGAGTGGTTAAGAAGATTACATGAAACAAGGCATAAGACAGTGTCTATTGCCATACATGGTTAGTTACAAATATGCATATAAAACCAAGGTTTCATATAATTACTCTTATGCAAAAAGTATGTTGTTGTAAAGTTCAATCAATGTAACCCTTTAAGGTATCATAACTCTCAAAGACTAGTGCACTATAATATAACATTAGGTCTTCGATGGAGTCATGAGGGAATGAGAGGCATCAAGACTCATTGACTTTTTCTTTGTCCACATGCCAATAACTGGATAAGGAAAATTATAAATGGGTATTGTATATGAAGAGGCTAGTTTTTCATGGTGTTGATTGTTACTCATTATAATTGCTTCATACAATACTCCTATGCATGACACTCAAAATACCTATACATGCAAGACTTGATGCACGTGTGCACACGATGCTTAACGTGTGCATATTTGCATGAAACTTTCCTTATGTGTAATGCTTAATGCATGAATGCTTGTGATGCTTGAACCGTGTATACATACAAGGCTCGATACACACTTACTTTAGTGTTTGATGCTCTATGAAAGTTTATAACATCCCCTTTGCTCGATCTAAAGAATAACATTACTAGAGCTATTCATCACATGGGACTACTCATATGCAATGCGATACCACCTCCTCCTATTGACTCTTGAAAGTAGTAGCAATGTCTACTTATAGATGCTATCACTTGGGGAAGGATGAAGGAGTGATTACCTACAAAAATAAAAGAATGTCAAAGAGTTAGTAAATTGAAGTGTAGATGAGATAGGAATTGCATAACTATATGAATGGGAAGTTGAAGAAATGATAAGGGTAGCATGAGGAATAAAGCTACATTCAAATGTTAATGTTCAATCTGTGCATTGCCATGTATTACTAACAAGTTCATGTCAATTCACATGTTCAACCCACAAATGCTCACACATATTCATTTTAGAGGAATTATGTTCAACTTACATGTTCATGATAATGTTTAACTCACATGTTGTTGATAAGTTTATGGACAATGTTCATGTTCCACTCATGTGTCCAAGCTCATATTTATTCATGTTTGTTTGATTCACGTGTCTAGGCTCTTGTGTCTTCATGTCAAAAGATTCATGTTCAACACATATAATTAACTCATGTTTATTTACGTTCATTTTGAGAAGGCTCGTGATTCCAGTACTCTCATTCAACTCACATAATAAGTGTCATGTCTAACTTATGATGCCAACACTCATGTCATATTTACACCTCATGTCATGTTAGACCTCACTTTGTGCCTAGGACTTGCATTGCATTCAGGACTCATGTCATGTTCAGGTCTCATGCTATGGGGATGGCATAACAAGTCGTCTCTTAGGCACTAAGTGCTGAGAGAAAAAAAAAAGTACATAATTGGATGCCTTAAAAGGTGGGGCATTATAGGTTTAGGCCTCGTATTGCATTCAGGCCTCGCGTCATTTCATGTTTAAGATTCATTTCATATGCAAGGCTAATGTTATGTTTATGGCTCATGTTGTGTTCAAGGATCATGTCATATTTTATGCTCATGTTCATCTCTTATGTTAACTCATGTTCAAGGCTCGTAACTATGGCTTATGATCACTCATGCTTAACTCTATTGTTTAGGACTCATGTTTACTCTCATGTTCAATCCTCATGTGTAACTCTTATGTTCAGTCGTGCTCAAGAAGGCTCATGACTGAATCACTCGTGTTCAACTTGCATAACAAGTGTCATGTCTAACATATGATGCCAAGACTCGCATCATATTTAGACCTCATGTTGCATTAGGCCTCACTTTGTGCTTAGGACTTATATTGTGTTTAAGACTCATGTCATGTTTAGGCCTCGCGTTGTGTTTAGGTCTCATGACATGGGGAGGCATAATGAGCCATCTCTTAGGCAAGAAGTGTTGAGAAAAAAAAAAAGAACATAAGCAGACACCTTAAGAGGCAGGGCATTGTAGGTTCAGGCTTCCTATTATGTTTAGGCCTCACATCATGTCATGTTTAAGATTCACTTCATAATTAAGGCTCATGTTATGTTTAGGGTTCATGTTGTGTTCAAGGATCACATTAGATGTAAGGCTCATGTTCATCTCTCATGTTAACTCATGTTCAAGGCTCATGATCATAGCTTGTGATCACTCACGTTTAACTCTATTGTTTAGGACTCATGTTTACTCTCATGTTCAATGCTCATGTGCGACTCTTATGTTTAATCATGCTCAAGAAGGCTCGTGAGTCAACCACTCGTGTTTAACTCACATAGCAAGCGCCATGTATAACTTATGATGCCAAAACTTGCATCATATTCATACCTAATGTCGTATTAGGCCTCACTTTATGCTTAGGATTTGCATCGTATTCAAGACTCACATCATGTTCAAGTATCGTACTATGTTTAAGCCTTACGTTTCATTTATGTCTCATGTCACATTTAGGCCTCATGTTGTGTTTAAGGCTCGCATCTTGTCATGTTTAAGATTCAGTCCATATACAAAGCTCATGTTACATTCAGGACTGATGTCATGTTGAAGGCTCATGTTATATCTAAGGCTTATGCCATGTTTAAGGCTCATATTTAGGACTTATGGTTGACTCTTAAGTTAACTCATATTCAAGGCTCATGCTTATTTACATTCAACTCTAATGCTCAAGACTTGTATTCACTCTCATGTTCAATGCTCAAGGGTAACTCTTATGTTTACTTATGCTTAAGACTTATGTATCGAGGCTCATGTTCAACTTAAGTACCAAAGTATAATGTTCAATTTACATGCTTAACTCACTATCAAGCCTTATTTTGGTTTCCCTTAATTTAACCTATACTAAATTTATCTCGTTTAATATAAATTACATGATATAAAATTAAGGAAAGATGTTTTTCTTAGAAAAATGTTTAAATTTTTTTTTTTGAAAAATAACTTGGAGTTGTCAACTAGTTAAACTGGTAAAAAAATTAAATTAAGGTTTTAGAGTGGAAAAATCCTAATTTAGCTACTAGTTCGTGGATTTTTTAAAAAATGATTTTTGAGAAAACATAACAAGAAAAATGGGCTTGAAGGTTGACCTATTAAGAAAAAAGTCACCATGTAAAAATTTAAGAAACTAACTAATGGGCTTTTATTTTTTGAAAATTTTATTAAAATATGAAAAAAATGAAAAAATGTAAAAATACATAAGAATGAAAAATTTTATTATTTTTTATTACGAATTTTCCCTAAAAATGAAAAGAAAAAAAGAATTTTACAAAATTTACGACTACCTCAAAAATACCTACGTACTCACTAATCGTGATTAAACCGATTGTAGTTCTCATCTTTTTGGAAAAGCTTTAATAAATTGACAAATTTTATTTATGAAAATAAGTTAGATTTATGTTTTCTAACTAATTTATTTTTATCAAAGAAAACTTAAAAACCTAATTTTTATTCTCAATTAAAAAAGAAAACCTAAAGACTTAATTTTTAAAAAGACTTCAAGTTAATATTTTTTATTTTAGGAAAAACTGACTACATGATAAAAAAAAAATATATATCTTAAGTACCTAAATGCCATTTTTTATGAAATATGCAATTGATGTGAAACATATGCCTAAGATGTCTAAACCATGAAAAATATGCCTAAACCATAGAACAGATGTTTAAACTATAAAAAAATGTCTAAATCGTAAAAAAGATATATAACTATGGACTTTTATCTTAAGATATGCCTAAACTAAGGAAAATATGTCTAATTAAGAAAAAGATACGGTCTAATCCTAATCTTTTAAGATATGCAACCTAAATGCAAAATTTTATTGTAAATATATGAATCTTAACAAAAATATGCTATTGAACCTAAAAACTAATGGCTTTTACTTTTTTTATAATTTTTCTAAAGATGTCAAAATATGCAAAAATGTAATTAAAATGAATTTTTAAATAATTTTTTATTATGAATTTTCAAGAAAAATAAAAAGTTTCCATTTTCTTATAGTTACCCTAAGGTGCCTAATATTCACTAGTTGGGATCAAATCAAAGTAGTTCAATTTTTTTAGAAAAAATTTAATGGGTTGATTTTTTTTAGATGAAATTGAGTCAGATTTACGTTAGTTATCAAATTATTATTTAAAAAAAAAAACTAAAAAGATCTAGTTTCACGAATTCATTTTTAAAGAACCATAATTAGCTAAATCTTTAAAAAACTCCAGTTAATATTTTTTTTAGAAGACGTATCTTCTCTGAAGATATAGATCTTTAAGAAAAGATATGCAATTTTTCAAAAAAAAAAAAACAATTTAACTAAAATTTGTCGAAAAAAATTACAAATTATCTAAAAATTGCAAAATGGCATGACACTTATTAAAATTTATAAAAAACCCTATACTAAAAATCAACTTAGTAAAATAAATTGAGTAACTAGAAAAAAATAACTAAATAAAATAATTTTTCTAATTACGTAAACAGGTCAAATTGCGTATGTGATTAGACGTATATATTGTGAATTGATTGTAGATAGTGGACATATGCCATAAATTGTCATGTGATTAGTCATGCTTGTATGCTCAAACAATGTTGTGCTTGCGTTCATAAGCATGCGTGTCATGAACTGATCAGCAATGCGGCATGTGTAGGTGGATGTGGATGTGTTCAACATTTGAAGTGCAGATTGTGTGGATGTGAAGACTAAGAGTAGATAGTGAATTGTGGAAGATGGTGAAGTACTGTGTCTTAAATGAATGATAGTGAGGGTCATATGTGTGGGTATTTTATTGACCGTGTATGTGTTTGTGTGTTGACAAGTGTGTATGTTGAAAGAGATTGTGTCAAGACATAGTGTGTATTGTGAGTGATTGTCAAGACATGGTGTGTGTGTGAGAGATTGTGAGGACGTGAAAAACCATGTATGACTTCAGGACTTGTGTGAGTATGTGTGAATTTGAAAACATGAATTTTTTACAACCCATTGTCTACTATTTATTAGCCATAAATTTAGATCTTTTGGATCGTTTTGGATGAAGATTCAATCTTAACAAATCTAAAATATGATGATGTGATAATAGCCGATTTGGATTCATTAAAGATTTAACCCAGTTTCTAAAAATCTTACATTGATTTGGGCTTTCTATCTTGGGTCCGATTCAATCCTTAATTTAACCCAAAATACATTATAATCCATTTAATAAATCTTAAGTCTATTTAGGCCAATATAAATTAGATAAAAGAAAATCCACTTTATATCAAACTGAACTAAAAAATATTTTAATGAAGCTTTACTATTTAAGACTTAGAATTTCTTAAATTGAATATACATTTTCAACCATTATTCGATTCGACCCTAAACAACACGACTTGACTTGATACTTCCATTATTTTTTTTCTATTTTCAAATCTAGTCCAATAAGAAAAGAATCCTAAATGTAGCAAAAATGAGGTGTCTATAAATTTCCTTACAAAGACAAAAGAAATGCCCATTTTTGTTTAATCCTATTTAGAATTGATAAGGTGAAGACTATTAACTTGAATAGTCAGCTGAGTAGTGTTTCATTTTAAAAAAGGATACTGACTTAAAAGATTGATGTGAAAAATAAACTCCCCGTCTTGAAAGGACAGGGTAAAGAAATAAGAACCTATTTTAAAAGGACGGGGCAAAGAAATAAGAATCTATCTTAAAAGGACGGGGTAAAGGAATAGGAACCTATCTTGAAAGGACAGGGCAAAGGAATAGGAGGCCTGTCTTAAAAGCATAGGGTAAAAGAGAGCATGTCTTAAAAGGATAAGGCAAAAGAAATAAGAACCTATCTTAAGAGGATAGGGTAAAGGAATAAGAGGCTCGTCTTAAAAGGACAAGGTGAAGGAATAGGAGATTTGTCTTTAAAGGATGGGGTAAAGGATTAGGAGGGCTATCTTTAAAGGATGTAGTAAAGGAATAGGAGGGTCTATCTTGAAAGGATAAGGCAAAAAATTAGGGAGCCTATCTTAAAAGGATGTAGTAAAGGAATAGGAGGGTCTATCTTGAAAGGATAAAGAAAAAAATTAGAGAGCCTATCTTAAAAGGATAGGGAAAAAGATTAAAGTGCCTATCTTGTAAGGATAGGGCAAAAGATTAGGAGATAGGAGACCTATCTTAAAAGGATGAAGTAAAAGAATAGGAGGGCCTATGTTGAAAGGATGAAGTAAAGGAATAGGAAGGCTTATGTTGAAAGGATAGGGCAAAAAAAATTAAGAGGCTTATCTTGAAAGGATACAACAAAATATTAGGGTGCTTATCTTAAAAGGACAAGACAAAAGGTTAGGAGGTTTATTTTGAAAGGATAGGAATAAAAGGCTTATCTTGAAAGGACATGGCAATAGGATTAAAGAGGCCCGTCTTGAAAGGATGGGGCAAAAGAACAAAGGGTCTATCTTGAAAGGATTAGGAAAAATGATTAAGAGGCCTATCTTGAAAGGATAGGGTAAAGGAATAAGAACTTGTCTTGAAAAGACATAGAAAAGGAATAAAAAGGCTTATCTCAAATGGATAGGCAAAAAATTAGGATACGTATCTTGAAAGGATAGGGTAACTGAATAGGAGGGCCTATCTTGAAAGGATAGAGTAAATTATTAGGGGGATGGGGAGGAGGGGGCGCTATCTTGAAAGGAATAAGGTAAAGAAATAGGGGGAACATCTTGAAAGGAAAGGGCAAAGGAATAAGAGACCTGTCTTGAAAGGACGAGGCCAAGGAATAAGAGGGCCTATCTCAAATGGATAGAGCAAAATGATTAGGGGGCCTATCTTGAAAAGATAGGGCAAAAAGATTAAGGTGCTTATCTTGAAAGGATAGGGTAAAAATCAGGATGCCTATCTTGAAAGGATAGAGCAAACGTTTAGGGAACCTACATTAAAAGGATAGGCCAAAGGTTTATGAGAGCCTATCTTAAAAGGATAATAAAGAGCCTGTCTTGAAAGGATAGGGCAAAAGATTAGAGAGGCTTATTTTGAAAGGATAGGGTAAAGGAATAAAGAACCTATCTTGAAAGGATAGTGCAAAAGATGAAGGATAGCCTATCTTGAATGGACAGGGCAAAAGGATAAGAGGCTTATCTTGAAAGGACAAGGCAAAGAAATAAGGGGCCCATCTTAAAAGGACAAGGCAAAAGTAGAAGCTTATTTTGAAAGGATAGGGCAAAACAATTAAGGGGCTCATCTTGAAAGGATGGGAAAAAGGAATAGGGGTCCCGACTTGAAAGGTCAAGATAACACTATAAGAGGGTCATCTTGAAAGGACAGTGCAAAAAGGTTAAGGGTAGGCACTATGCCAAAAAATTGATGTTCTTAAAAGAAAAATTAGCTTCTTGAAAGGATAGATCTTTTGAAGAAAAAAACATAACAAAAGGCACGACTAATTGTTTTTGATCTCTAGATAATTGATGTTCCTTAATGTAGAGTGATAAAAGTTCTTATAAGGAAACATTCTGAACATGGAATAATGAGAGTTCTCAAAAATCTTAGGATAGCTTAAGCTCTTAGTATGATGACAAAGGCTCTTGAATAATCTTTTCATAAGATGGCCGAAGCTTTTGAATGTTCTCATATCGTAAAATAATCAAAGTTCTTAAATTAAGGATGAATAAGACTCCTAAATTAGATAACTAAAGTTCTTAAGGAAGGATGACTAAGGTTCTTAAATCATCAGATAACTGAAGTTCCCAAGCTAAGTAACTAAAGCTCTTATTAAGATGACCAAAGTTTTAAAAGGATCATTAAGGTTCTTGAAATTTCCTCTAGGCATTACCGAAGTTCCTAACTTAAGGGTGACTAAGGTTCACATTGCAAGTTCTCGAATTTTTCGCTTTCTAACACTTAAAGGAAAGACTAGTGCTTTTTTATTCAAAAAAGAAAAAAAAAAGAAAAAACTGTTTAGTCTTTTTCTTGCTAACATGTAAAAAAGTTATACCAACTCTTAATGTTATAGATAAGTGTTATGCTCATTCATTTAGCCTATTGGCCATTTATTTTTCATCTTTGATTGCTTGTCTATTATGATGATGGAAAAAAAAAAAGAAAAAACTTCAACTAAACACCTTGTTTCTTCTTACCGTAGGGAATTCCCATTCAATTTTGGGGTGAATTACTTCTTGTGCCCCTAGAGTATGCTTGACTTTTGCATTGATATGTTTTATACTAGGGAAAGTTTCTCAATTATTTGAATAATTTAGTCCAAAAGGACTTCCTTACACTCTTAAATGATTTGTTTTCACTCCTAACTACAATTCTAAAAGTTATGGTTAGTCTTATAAGTAATACACTTTAATTGATCTCATAGGTCTTTTCTTTAAGGTTGTAATGTAGGCTTTTGGTTACGAGTTTAAACAAAGAAGATATTGATGTGTTCGGCCAATTTTGAAAAATTAATATCTTAACCCGAGTTTACAAGTCAAGAATCTTAATAAGAAAAGCTAAGATGGGCTTACCTTAGTTTCATGAGCAATAATTGCTTAAGATAAATCAATTTCTTCAGTTAAAAGAGCTTAGGGTGGTATAATGGGTGGGACCATAGGATTAGAGTTTTTTGCTCAGGTTTGTGCTTTGAAGGATATTTAGAGAAAACTCAAGTCCTTAATTTTGGAATTCACAAGCTCAACTTTTCTAAGATATTCGAGCCCTAGACCCTTTAAGAGCTTTTAAGCTGTCCTTTGGGAGGCGATCACCTTGCTTTTATTTTCTTTCTTTTTTTTTCCCTCTTTTCTTTCTTTTTTTTCTTTACTTTTTTCCTTTTTCTTTCTTTTCTTTCTTTGCTAAGGTGATCACTCTCCATGTGTTTGAGTTTCCTCTTGAAGAAATTAACTAGCCTTAAAACCATGAGCTTAAAGTGTATAAGTCCAATGAAGTTAGGTATAGCTTTAGGGGAGTGTTTGAGAAAAATCAATGGCCTTGTGTTGTTTGAATGAGTAAATGGATTTGAGTGAAATAGACAGTTTGAAACTTTTCTTTATTCTAAAGAAATTGAGTTATCAATGACAATAATTACTCATGAATTGACACAATTGAAGCAAGCATAAGTTAGCCTATCACTTTTCTCTAAAATCAATGGCCTTAACCTCCTGATTACCCTAATGTGGGGTGGTTCTCAACAGGGTTCATTATTTTGAAAAACTTCCCTCAAATGGCTCAAAGTTGGTAACAAGGGATAAAAGTGTTTAGGGAGTGAAATGAATGCTTATCATCCTTTCAATTCGTATATCAAATGCAAGATAGACTTCTTTTAAAGAACAAGTCTTATCCTTACTTTCATGTCACTCAACTCTCATGAGTGTTTTAGGGTCAATGTTTGGGATTAGGGCTTGGCTTTTATCATTCTAAACATTTTAAATAATGAGATACTTTCGTCAGTTTGATAACAAAATATTTCATGTTTTGTTTTCCCTTATCTACCTTAGTCTCATTAGATAAGACTAAGTATTATGTGATGCTCCAATGGGTCACATTCTTCTTTACCTTCAAAAAATAAAATTACCCTTTTAGACTCAATTAAACGAGTCCTTATATTGTCCCTTAACCTAAGCTCATTCATAGTGGAGACAAACTTTGTATTCGATTTAAGGGTTTAAGTGAGTAGACTAGTTTTTGTGATGCGAGTGATTAGGACCTTCTAGGCTTGGAGAGGATTGGTGTTGATGGACAAAGCTTTAGGTGAAGTTAGTAGGCCATGTGTTTATGGTTTTTTTTTTTTTTAGCTCGAAGTAGGTTGAAATATATGGGAAGATCTATGGTTTGTGTTTCGGCGTTTGTAACTAGGGCTTTTGAAAAGGTTTGATAGTAGGCTTCTCTTCAAGGATTGTGTTTAGCTTAGGCTTTTCTTAGCTATGGGTTATGTCTCCACCATTTTCATTTATAAATTTCCGATGTACTTTCCCCTTTTCCTCCTCAATATTAGGTTTAACTCATAGGCTATACAGTACTTTAGGTTTAGAACGAGTGATTGCCATAAATGGCTATGGACTTCCACAATAGGCTGAACCACTCAAAAGTAATAACTCAAATTTGGTAAAAACCCTACTCATTAACATATATCTTTTCTTAGAAAAATCTATGATATTTTTTTTTGAAAAGCTTTATTCTAACAAAAGCATTTAAAAACACTTATATTAGAAAAATTATGTTACAAATAGGTTTACCAATATCTCTTAACTTATTGGAATGACTAAAAAAGTTATAGTGTTGACAAGAAGGAGTAGCTATTTTATAAAGTTAACAACCAAGGGCAATGATTTATTTATAAGTAAAAATTCTTGAAAACCTTAAAGGATACTAAAGAGAATCTATGCTATCAATGACTAGATTGCTAATATTGTCTAAAAATAAAAAATAAAAAGCTAGAAGTGACATGATGAGGATAACAAATCTAAAAAAGGACAACTGATAATTGGAGGGTGGTAATTTTAAGGAAGGGCACCTAATATTACAAAAAGATGATTAGGAGATACTTTGAGGGTGATATTTACACAACATTTACAAGTAGAAGGACTTTTTATTTATTCTTTTTTAATTTATACGAATGTATGTTATTGTAAAAATTTTTTTAATAGAAATAAGCAACACCAAACAATAGAGTAACAAAAATGATCAAATAATTAACATATAGTAAAAGGGCACTCAGACACACACTAGGCTAGTAATTGGATAATAGTACAATAATTTATCACTATAAAAATTTTCGGGTTGCAACTCTATTATAATGCCATGATTACATTAATTTGAGTATAAATGCGCTAGGCCTTTGTTAGGTATAGAATTTTTTCTATGAGTATAAATGTGTACAAAGTGTAGGGATTTTAATAATTTATAGGAATTTTTTTTTTACATGAAAAAAAGGAATACATGGCAAAAATTGTACAACCAATATATCACATGGGAAAATAATAAAATTGCAACTCATTGCTCATGATATATATTTTTTTGAAAATGTTGCACTATTATTCATTTGCTAACCCATAAAAGATTTAATGTAATTTAGTGGATACCATCTTGAATTTTGTTGCACCACCTTACTTGTAAAATAAAATAAGGATTACAAGATATAAAATATAAGTTACATGATAATATATACAAGCAAATATCAAAAATGTGAGAAACAACATTAAAATACAAAGAAAATATGATGCAATATGATACACACGCAAGCAATGCAATAGGGGTCAGTAATTATTAACTCATAGGAATGGCATTATCATAAACCTACGGTCAACATTCTTACACACTTGTACATATAAGTATATGATTCTTTTTTTAAATTTTTGAAAAATGAAGCTCATGAGCACTTACATATGTGCGTTAATTTAATTAATTTTTTAAAATAAAAGCCTAGTTGGCTATGGATTATAATAATTCCTTTTAAGCTCTTATAATTTAGAAATTACCAACCACTTTTTCATTTTAAAATGATGTAAGAGGATGGGGTCTACGAATCTCAAACTTTGTAGCCTTAAGCATTTATAAAGAAACAGCCGGCAAGATACATCGAAGTATGAGTGGACTCTCCTATCACCACCAAGCGAGGGTAAATACCTCAACAACCTGAGGGTTACATAATAACAGCTTGTCCTAAGTTCTTAAAGAGACCTAAGTTCGACCACATCTAAGCATATAAATGATGTTTAAAGATATCTAAACCCTACATTGATTTAGGCTTTCTATCTCAAGCCCGATTCAATCTTTCTTAATTTAACCCAAAATACATGCTAACTCATTTAATAAATCTTAAGTCTATTTAGCCCAATATAAATTAGTTAAAAAGTCCTCTTTATATTAGACTGAACTAAAAAATATTCCTAAATATTTGAGAGTTGGAATTTATTAAATTGAATATACATCTTTAATAGTTATTCGATCTAGCCCTAAATGATTGACTGAACTCGACTCGACACTTTTATTATTTTTTTCAAATTTTTTTATTTTCTTTTTTTTTTAAATTCGACCCAATAAGAAAAGAATCCTAAGGATGGCAAAAATTAGGTATCTACATTCACACATGCTCATGTCAAAAGTTCATGAATACTCATTTAAAATCCCATAAATGCTCTTGCTAAAGTGGTTATGTTGAACTCAAGTGTTAGACTCTTATATGTTCATGTGCAAGTTATGTCTAGTTTATGTGTTATTAGCTTTCAGACTCATACTTTACTCTTATGCGCTCATGTTCAAGGCTCACATTCAAATTCATATATTATGTTCACATGCAAGCCTCATGTTCATTTCACATATTGGCCTACAAGTGCTCATGTTAAGGGGTTCATATTTATTTCACATATTCAGCCCATAAGTGTTCATGTTAAGGGAGTTATGTTCACTTCTCATGTGCAACTAACAACTACTTATGTTGGAAGGGTTTATGCTCAACTCAAGTGTTTAACTCTCATATGCTCACATCTCAAGGCTCATGTTTAGATCACATCTATTCAACTAACATGTGGCTCATACTCGGTTCTCATGTGCTTTTATATGCATGCACTCACATCTCAAGAATCATGTTCAATTTACATTATAATTTGCAATTGGCTTTATCAAGATCATAGAAGAAGGTTATACATGACCTATGCATGATACATATAGTTAATCCTGCTATTGCTCTCCACTTTCATATTGATTTCTAATGAAGGTTGGTCACTATTGATCATCCATTTGTAAATAGTCACAATCGGGTGGTAAAGAGTTTACTCTCTTAAAACCATATCAATTTGCTAATTATAGCAAGTTCGAGATACTGGTCACTCAAAATATGATCGTAAACTCACAAGTGTTGGTCTTGCCACCTGCAGACATGGATAATGAAGAGGTGTTAATTTCACATTAAAAAAGATGAATTAAAAAAAAGAGGTGGGGTAGCGGGAGAAGGATGCAAGGACCAATAATATTGAAACGCAAATGAGAGCATAGGGGAATAGGTTCATGGTCTTATAGTCTTACTACAAGCCTTGGATATAGATGATGTACATTGATTAGTAGCACACTTACGAACTCATGAGCCAAATGTAATGACTAGTTTAGGCATTCAATGCCTATTGAGAAAGAACCATTAGTAATAAAAGAGACAGAAAATGAATTACCACTTTCTACAAAGACATATCGAGGTATAGAAGCAATAGGAATAAAATGAGTCCTTGGAATGCTACTGCACCATAGATTTAATAGAGGCTAAAAAAAAAAAAAACTATATATCTAGAGAGCTAATACATGAGTAAGGAAGTTTTATTGAAAATAAAAATCATTATATCCTGGGAGGTTTTGAATGAGAAGTAGACTATATAATGCCAATAAAAGATGCTCTAAAATTCATTTTCATCATGCCTTTGTAGAAGGGTTTATGAAGTTGAGGCAAAAACAAGGATTGGCTAATGCTCAGCTATTGGAAGTAACAACAATGACTTTGCCATCAAGTTTTTAATGGTAAATCACTTTCCTTTTTTTAATCCAGTTAGAGATGCGATTAGCAATGAATTTTACATCTAACTTCACTTGAGATGTGCAATTTTTCTATGCATCCTTAGTTATCTTTGCATAACTTCTGCAATTGCTTTACCTAAAGCACATTAGCTTAAGAACAAAAGACGAAGCAAGTTTATGTCATCTATAAAAAAGGACAATATTAAATCAGGTTAGATAGAGAAAATAGAAGCATGAATAGTGTTGAGCATGGCATTCTCTTGGAATATAAGCCCTAGATTGATGACGTTAGTAACACTAGTTGAGGTTGTAATACATAATTTGTAAACTACCAAAGAAGAGAGAATGTTAGATTGTAGCTACTTAGAGTTTTTTTTTTTTTTTCAAAACAACACACATACAAGATAGTCAATTCACTTCCATTCGAAACATAAAAGGGGCAAGTTGAGTTTACAAAAGCGAGCTTTAAGCAGCAAGCCATAAACCAAGCATCTCTGGGTTCCAAGCAGAATAGCATAGCAAAGTAGCCATGATACTCTACAAACCTAATCTATACTAACCTACATGAGAAGAGCCCTAAGCCAAGCAATACTTTCTAAGAAGAGAAGCTATTATTTAAATTTGAGCTTTTCTCTAAGCCCAATTAACATCAAGTAAGCTACTAATCCGAGCTCTTCTATGTACTAACCTTAGCTCTTATATGGATGACAAACCTAAGTACCAACCTGAATAGTAGCCCAATCGAGTCACTGATAAAGTTGTACACTTTAAACACACTACACTCGAGCAATATACCTATGGACTTGAATTGGAGCATCATGTCCTAGTAGCTCATTGATTAATAGAACCAAACTTTCTACTTATTGAGCTTCCCTTAGCAATGGCAAAACCAAGGATAACTAACAAAAGTAAGCCAAGGCTACTAACTACAAATCCGATTAACTTGTAAATTTAAGTAAGCAAAGCTATTGTAATAATTAACTGTATGAGAATGGTGGTATTCTTATTGCATCTGTAATATGGAAGTCATGCTCATTGAAACTGACAAAACAGAGGAACTAGGGTTTGTTAACTGGGGAAGTTCCACTAAACTGAATGAGCAGATTCTAAAGTTAGGAACTAAGAAATGGGATTGTAGATCCTTTAGGTAAGAATGGGCCAATACAAAGTATAGCTAAATAATTGAAGGCTTGATAAAGTGAGAGGTAAATGAAGATGAACGATATGACAAGAAAGAAAAAGAACAAGAGTATATCTGGCACAAATCCAATGGGCTGGATAAAGAAAAATTTATATCAAGCATCTCTTCTAAAAAAAAAAAAAAGAATTTGGTTCATACTGAGGGGACTTTTGTGTAAATCGCAATCAAGAACAAGCAAGGATGGTTACAAAGGTGGGTCTAAGCTTGCTAAAAGCTTGAAATAAGTGATTAGGAAATGTGTGAAAGAACAGAAATGAAAGAAAGTAAGCAAACCTACGAATAACATCAAAGGATATGATGCATTAGTGGAACTTCCAAGGACTTACGGCATAACTCGACATGACATACGAGTTGATCTGGTGATGTTACTCGCCACTTAACATTGCTTAAGGGTTAGGGTAAGAGTAAAATGAGAGTAAACAAGCTAACAAGAGCAATGTTAACAAAAGGAATATTTAATGTATTAATGATGATAAGAAGAAGCGTGGCTACATGTATAGTGAGTATTTGTACCTGAAAATTTAGGGCAACTTGCCTAAAAATAAAAAAGGCATTGTCTTAAAGAAGTAATGTACAAAGTATACAAGGGATAAAAATGAATATTCAAGGAAAATAATGATTAGTGTATAAGATTTTTCATGTAATCATGGATACATGGCAGTGATGCATTAGTGATGTTGTTGGAAGATGTAGACAAAGTAGTGTAATTTCGTTGGGTATCTAAGTAGGGGTACCGAATAAGTATGGACTCATCTGAATGGAAGTGGCTAAGGACTCTCGTGGGATCTCTTGGCCTCCCAGCATCAAAGTTGCTAAGTTGTGAGTTGGCTCGAGTATGTTGGGCATGAATGAATGAAAGGCTTGGTTTGTTAGCAAAAGAATGGCCCATTTGGTAAATGACCTCTAAGAGACAAGAAGTTACATGGTTAGGCATTAGGATTTAGTCGACAGTCATAATTAGTTCGGTTTCGACAGGAGTCTATTGGAATAGGAGAACTTACTATGTTAGACCTTCGAGGTCTTAGGCTCGGCTGCGAGTTAAGGGTCCATTAGCTTGAGTCTGATTAAGCTTTGCCACCTCAGTCTTTACCCCTCTATTCTTATGATAGAACTCCTTAAAATTTTACATTCAAGATTAAGCTCCCAAAATATTCGACCTTATTACAATTTTAGTCATATAAGTGAAGAACACTAAGCTAAACTCAAAAGAGAGGGGGTAGAGGTAGTGTGAATTGAGTATAGATGACAAATTGTAATTCCTTTTGAAATTAAGTCGTAAATGCAATAATGAGTATAATCAAGATAATTATAAAATAATAATAATTACAAAAATTAAAAGAAATAAGGACAAAAAAGATCAAGCCTGGATTTAATGTGGAGTTTGGACTGCCTCCTAGTCTCCATGGACACTCAATGCCTCCAATCGAGACCTTCACACCATTTTATTAATTTCTCAATCCAAGCTCCAAGAGCTACACAAATACAAACTTAATCGCGTAAGTTTCACACTCACAACTCTCAACATAATTCACAATCTCTACTCACAACATAAAAACTCAAACTCAAGAATTATTGGTATAATGCTTTTAAACTCTTAATACTTTGCAACTAATAACTTACAAACATTAAACTTAAAATCTCTTTAAATATTAGCAAATTAAGCTACAAGAGATAGTGAGAATAATAGATAACAAGAACACAAAGGAGTGTTGGAATATTGCAGCAAAAGATCAGTTCTTCCTTGTCCTTGGTTGGGTTGTTGAGCATTTATATCATCCCATTCAACTCTTCTCGTTATAGTGCATTAAATGCTCTAATGGCTAGTTAAATTAGACTTACCAACATACGGTACCTTATCATTACAGGAAAGCCTATAACAAATTGTACTATCAGCATGAACACCGACAAGTGAATCGGCATGCCGGTTCCTTAATCAGAAGCAATTCCATCTCCTTATCTAGCTCACTTCACCATCAAGCTGGTAATGTGCTAGAATTATCAACCCGGTAGGCCAAATATCACTTGAAAATACTTTTAACACACAACAAACAAATATACTTTGCAATATCATTTGATTACGACTCAAAAGATTAATTTTTTTGTAGAGATAATTGATATATTTAATCATTAATCAAATTAATCAATCATATTCAATTACCTTAATATAATCAAATAATACTGAGTTTAATTATCCACTTATTTTGTTCTCTTCAAAAACAATATGTTTAGATATATACTTTTTGTTTTGTTCTTATCAAATTCAACACGTTTAATTATACACTTTTTGTTTTGTTCTCATCAAAATCAAATAATGAACCCTAGGTTCAACAATAAATACAAATAAAGACATTCATAACTATGTATTTGAAAACTCCACAAGAAGAATTCTTTTATATCAAAGGAAAATCAAGGCAATATTGATACATTATGATCAACTCAATGAGATCGCTAAGGTAGAGTTAACACATGAAATTCAACTCAATGGAACAAATAACTAATGTGGATTGAATTGAAGAGGTGAATCAGCTTGTAAAGAGACGACTTATAGAAGATTTATTTCAAATTATTGCCCAGAGGACAATGTACAACTCAATCCATTCAAGGTAGTATATACGATTGAGGGGTGCTGCAAATTCACGTACGAAGACAATTTTCAAATGAATCTGGTAACGGTGTGGCCATCTAATGGCACGTACGTATCCGAGTCATCTAAAAATCGGGATAAAGCCGTTAAAAGTATCTAAACTTTTATATTTTTTCATTTTAGTACCTAAACTTTAAACATGTTCATCATAGTACCACAACATTTTAAATGAGATAAATTAATATATTTGTTATAACGACTGTTATAAAGAATACTTATTTGTTTCACTTTAAAAGTTGAAGCATCAAAATGAAATAAAAAATAAAGTTTAAGCACTTGATGTACTTATATTATTATTCCAACATTTTATAATTACGGCTGTTATAATTGAGATATCAATTTGTCTCACTTAAAAGTTAAGGTACTAAAATGAATGAGTTTGAAGTTTAGGTACTAGAATAAAAAAAATATGAAAGTTCAAGTGCTCATGCTAGCTTTATCCCTTTAAAAATCCCATTTGATGCCCAAACTCCTTCGACTTTGTCCAAAGGACTTTGGTTAGGGAGCAAAATATAGAGGACTAAATTCAAAATTAGGCTTCAAGACCATTAATTAATTAGGTTTGACTCTTTAGGTTTAGGTGACAAAACTTAAAGAGTTAAGTCTATGTGTTCGAGATAATTAAGGGAGTTCTGGTAAGATGGGCTTGGAGTGGAGCTTGTTGGATCGGCCCATTTGATTAAACCTTTCTCAATATTAGCTTATACTAAGAACAAGGCCTTTATTATGTGTAGATCCAAATAAGAAGCCCATTTGGGATCTATTAGAGGAAGAGATTAATCTTGACCGTTAATCTTATCATCACGATCCAATAGGTGAGATAAATGACCAACTCCTATAAATACTCATTTGCCTTCCCTCTTTTGAACAAAAGAGATCTTGGCACAAACATCGTTACTCTACTAAATTGTCACCTTGAAAGATCAAACACACAAATATTTCAAGAACACTACCCTATTTTTTATCAGTTGTGAAGTTTATTACTATCGAGCTTCTCTACCTATTACCATGTGTGTTAGAAACCTATTAAAATCACCTACACTCCCCTCCCTTATCCTACCCCATTTGATCGTCTTATAAGTATGATTCAAGTCATTTCCTTAATCACGTGTAGTGTAACTAGACACACAACACATATATGACCCTTACACTCATGCCCTTTCACCTATAACTACTATAAACATATCCACAATTTTTTAAAGTTATTTTATATAAGTTATAGAAACTTATGCTTCTATATATCAATTTTAAGTTTTGATTCTATAGACTTTAGTGATTCTAGGTAGAATTATGAGTTTAACAAGCTTGATTTGTCTATTATGAATCAATACTTTTGATAAAAATATTAAGATTCCATAATTTCAAGGAAATAGTTTTTTGAGAATTAGATTTCTAGTTTGTTTTTACTGTTGAATAATAGAACTAGATTTCTAAGAGGATGGAGTCAAACTCATAGTAATCAAATAAGACCATAAGAAGAGGAAAATAATCCTTAAGTTCATAAGGGATGATGTCAATTTTTAAGGTGTATCTGGTGATGGATGAAACAATTTCTATCTTTTTAAACTTGTTGAAGAATAGGTATCCTCATTTAACAAAAAAAAAAAAAAAGAAGAAGAAATTATGAAGATAAATTTTAAAGAAAATGTGTATATCTCCAACCAAATAGATAATGAAGGGAAGGCTATGTTTTGATTTCTAATTGAATAAGGCATCATTTGATGTTTTAGAGAGTACAAGATCAATATAATATGGTCCCAAAAAAAAAAAAATTACACCATACTAGTTTCTATATTGTATTTGGTATGCTTAGTACTTTTTCTTTTGTATAGGTATTATACTAGAATGGCAATTTCAATAGTTATATTATCTATATCATTATGTATTTATTTCTACTATGTTTCTCCATTCCATCGATGTCTTTGTAATTTCACTATTGTTGTTGCCACTACCATTATTACTAGCTACTACTACTAGCTATTATACACATTATAGATTCATCTTTGCTACTTGTATAGCACCATCTTGACACTAGTACATTCATTCATCCATTAATAGTTGTAAAGATAATGATGGGGGTAATGGTAATGTGAGGTCATAGTAACAATAATGGTGTAGTATAGTGAGGTACTAGTAATGTCATAGTGACAATGGTAGAGAAGTTTTGGTGGATGTAGCTGATAGTGTATTAAAATGATAGTGGTGATGATGGTGGTGTGGTACACCAGTGCGAGCGATGATAGTGCCATGTTTGCAAGAATGTAATAATAATGATGGTGACTTAGTGATGGTGACATGGTGATGGTAGTTAGTAATGGTAGCAATGATGGTAGTAGTATTAGTAGATGTGATAGTGTTAGTAGTAAGGTAGTTAGAAGATGGTGATTAAAAAGAAATGTTAGTTTGACTTTTGGTAAATTGATTTTATTTTAGTCAATCTTAGATTTTAATACCAGCAAATTCAACTAATAAATTTCTTGAGGTTTATCCAACACTTTGAAAGAAATTTTATCTAGACTTATTTTATAAACAAAAAATGTTGCCTTAGGTTTTGTCATGTCAGAAATTTTAGAATCCAAAAGACTTTTGCATTTTATCTGATAGGGATCAATTTTTTTATTGTGATTCCAATGGGCTAAGTATGGTTTAGTGGTTTAAGAAGACTTATTTGGCAAGCTTTGCATGTGTTTGCATGAAGGTTACATATATGTCACCAGACTTTGCGCAATATTATGAAGATTGCATGGAATTATATGAAGTTTTCAACTTTGCATGGAGGAAAGCAATAGCGCCATCTTTACAATTGTTGGCTTAACTCATGAGATCATTGTAAGATCTACAATTTACTCTACAGTTCATTTTATCACTTTTTATTTTTAGTTTTTTATTACAAACCAGTTAATACTCCATGCTATGTACATTAAACAAAATAATGGATTTACTTAAATATTACTGATTTATATTGCATGTTAATTTTATACGATCATTGGTTTTACCATCTTTATAGGAAATATTATACTTTTTCAAGCAGTTATAACTTTTTAAATCATAAAAATGCATTATTTTGTGTTAGGAGTTATGCCATTTTTATATTAGGTCATGTAAAGACTACCATCTATTATTTAAGGCTGACAAGTCTTCCTCAAGTTCCATTTTTCTTAAAAGACACATTTCTTTGATACGTACGTAATTGAAATAATTTTTAACAATGAAAAGGTTTTATTTTAAAATGAAAAATTAGAAATGGAAAAAGAAGAAAATAATTATAACAATAATGAAAACATTGATAGTTATTAAATAGGTGTTGATTGAAGAAAGATGGCATTTGTATTCCTTCATCACTCACTTAAGTGCTTTTTTATGAAAAACCATCCAAAGGCAATACTAACGAGACACTAAGACAAAAAAATAAAAATCTAACATTATATGTTCTAATAGATAATTGATAAAAGATCAAAAACTCAATTATTGTTTTTCAAAAAGCAATGGTGATCGAAAATTAAGAATGAAGATGTATTGTTGAAAGAAAAAGTACCAAAAGTGTATCATAAAAAAAAAAAAGAAGCTTCTGAATTTATATATTATATTAGATTAGTGTAAATATTATAATTTAATTATACAAGTATTTGATTTTTGTTCAAAATTTTGATTAGATGACGTGTTATTTTAAAAGTTTGGTGTAAATACTATGATTTTAAATATTTTTGGGTGAAAAGATAAAACAACAATGGTTCTTTTGAAAACAAATGTTAATGATCCATAATTAATAACTAAGAGGTACCATAACCAAAAAGAAAAAAAAAAAAGAAAAATAAAAAAGTTACACATCAAAGAGGTACAATAACAAAGACCTAAATTTAAATAATCTAATATAACTCTAAATAGAAAATATATGAAATATCCTTTTGCCATAATGACATATCCATTTATGTCATTAAAAATGTTTAAGAAAAATATCCAATTATTCTAATTTTAGGTGATTGATAGACAAATAAATGTACTTAAAATTGTAGTAAAAAAATTACCTAAAATACATGAAAAAATATATAATAGTTAAAAAGATGAACCATAAAATAATAACTTTCTTGTATTTTTGTTTGAATGGATCTACTCTAAGTAGTAATTAATTAACTAATCCAGAATATAAACACTAGATCAAAATTTAAAAAAAAAAACCAATAATTGTAAGGATTATTTGGTATAGAAGTGTGAATATTACATAATATTTGGCCATATAGAAAACATAAAATAAGTGAAAATTAAAAAAACTCATACATATTTCCACAATACGATCAATGTAAGGAGTTAGAAAGAGCAACAAAAGAAAAAGGTAGGTAATACAGAATTTACTTATAAATTTCATATTTGTAAAAACAATAATAATATTATTGGTCATTAAATATAAAGTTCTTAAAATCTAAGAATATATGTAAAGTTGAATTTGAAAGTAAATTTTTTTGAGTGCATAATTACAAATAGGAAAAAAGGAAAATATTAATACTTGATGCTATTGAAATATATAAGATGGTTATTATGCATAACCTCCCTATTAATAAAATATATAAACAAAAAGAATGTACATAAAAATAAAAAATAAACAAGCCATTATAGTAGATAGAGTATTGCAAAAGGTTGATTGATAATTGTAATTTGAGAATAATCTTTTCCTTCAATTAAAACTTGTTTCTATTATAAATAAAAGAATTAACATAAAAAAAAAGAGCATTGTTGAAGAAGATTTTGTTTGAGTACATTGAAAAAAGACAACAAATGATTAAGTGTGTGTGTGTGTGTATGTGTGTGTATGAGAGAGAGAGAGAAGCAAATGAGTAAGAAGGAGAGTGAAAGGATGTGCGTAATAAATATGTAATACATCTATGAAGAGTTATACTTATAGGGAAGTAGTGATGAGTTTTTTTTTCTCCCTCCAATTAATGGAAATAGTGAAGAGTTACTATAGAATAAAGGCTTCTAAAATTGTGTACTGTAAATAGATTTTGAGCATTATATTATTAATTTCCCTCTAGTAGATTTAAGGTTATTTCATCTTTTATGTTTATGTAACTACTATAATTAGGCATTTACTATCATGCCCTTAGTGAACTTTCCATTGAACCAAAATCTCTCTTTAAGAATCTTTTCTTAAAATCCCAGTTCTTATTGATTCATCAAATTGTGATGAATAAACCAATTGAGTCACCTATTGTATCGACTTGATAATTTCAAACCCCTTTGGTTCAACTAATTGTGTATCATATTAGTTAGTTGTATTAAATCCCTCATCTAATTGTAACTTATACTATTATATTTAGGGGTAAGTAGATAACCCCGATGTATAGAATACTCACTCATACCCTACTCAATTAGATAGGTATTAGGTACATATTGAAGGTCACAAAATAGTTTTTGAATATAGATTTTCTAGAACTTACTCCTATAAACTTAGATACAGGTACTAGATCTTCTTACCTTATACTTACCTTAAAACCTATATATAATGTAGAAAGGGTACAAATTCTAAGGTACACATCATATACCCTATAAAAAATTATTAAATAATATTAATAAATGAATAATAAACGATAATATTTTATTTTTTTAGCCAACAAATGAATCAGTAAAAAAAAAAAAAGGCTCGAAACCATAAGTAAACTATAAACGATTAAATCTAACATCGTCTCTCTCACTTTTCGTTTTCCATTCTTTCCCCTTATTCCTTCTTATTTATTAAGTAGTAAGATCATATAAGCTTGAAATTACAAAGGTAGGAAATTTTTTTTTTTTATTGTACAGATTTTGTTATAAGTTTCATAGGTTTTGTATATGAAGAATTCATAATATCATTTATAGGTTAATTTTTTTATATCACATAGGATTTAAATTTATAGAAAAAAAGGTAAGGTGATTATAGAGCGTTATATCCTAGGTTTTGATATGAAATTTAGAAACCTATACCTAACAAAGTAGGGTTTAGGAAGAGTCTCATACCCTATCCATCTTATACTCACTTATTCTTAGTTATATCAAATGATAATTAAACAACCTTTGTACAAATAAGGTTATTGGTGTTGTCATATCTTATAGATTAATTTTTTTTATCTCTTTAATTTCCATTTTTCATAAACAAAAACTCATAAAAATAACAAAATCATAAAAACCCAAAAAGAATTCCTTTTATTTTTTTCCTTAATGCATTGAACACAAATGGGAAATAATCCTTATCCCCATAACTTAAAAGCAACGATATATGGTAATGTCACTAACCTAAATAATCCATTTAATGCTATGCAAAGTAAGCTATCCATTTATTTTCTATCATTAACTTACAACCTTTACAATAAGTACATATATATAAAAAGAGAGAGAGAGAGAAAGATATATTAACTAAATTTGCTTTTATTTCCCTTTTAGTAAATCATCTTCTTCTCCTTCAAGCATCTACAATTCGCCTACTACTTGCTGGCATCTCCAAGAAAATAAGAGGTTTTTATTTTTTTTTCATTTTCTTTTATCTCTTTCTTCCTTTTTATTTCTAATTTTCATATCAAAATAACATGTAATAAAGGAAAACAATTGAGAATGATTAAAGCAGATGACTCTCAAGATGAAAAAAGGAGCTAATCATGTAAATGTTGAATTTTGTAAAAAAAAAAAATGGGGGGACATAATCATAGATGATTAAGACTAAAACAAAATAATCAAAGTTTCAAATAAAGGAGTAAAATTTTGTTAATGTGGATTTTTTGTTTGAAAATAAATTATAAATTTGTGGGTGATATTTATTGATAAGGATTTTAACCTTAAAGTCTAGAAGACCTCCTAACAACCTAAAAGGGTTATTACTTGACTTGATGGGCTTTAGATCTAACCTTTGCTAGATGACATTAAAACAACCTTGAAAGATCTATGGTTTGGATAGCGAAAAAGGTCAGACTAAGGCAGTAATTAAGAAAGGAGCTTAATGTAGCTACCGAGAGTTCAAATTTAAACATAGGTGTGAATAATTCAGGATTATTATATGGGTAACCACCCACTCCACATTTGGAAGTAGCCTATGTTCCTAGATTTCTAGAAGTAGTTCGTGAGATGAAGGGTTTTACCTCATGACAAACATGAAGGCAACAATTCCTGAGAGTGATTATTAGTGACTGTCTATAAATAGAGTTTAGCTACTAATAAGGAGTCTTCCTCGAAACCCTGCTCTCTCACTATCTCCTGTTACATAACCTTAATTTCATAACTTAATATCTTATTTAGGCATAGAAGTAGCAATGCCGAAGATACCCTAGTACCATTTAGACTAATTTGTTTTCTTCTTGCAAGCCTTTCATTAGTTCAACAAGAAAATCATCTATTCACCAAATTTGACTATTAACAATTTGGCATCATCTATTACTAACCTAACATGGTGACCAAAACCAAGGAGTAATGCCCCTCATATGGCTTAGGATGAGCAACCTATTAAGCAACCAACATCAAAAGTGCTTCTAATATACTCAAATGATCCTACATTGTAGCCATAACAAACTAAGCAGGTTGAATCTGTACAAATTTTCTAACTAAAAGCTTTATATGCACATTTTTCAAAATAGTTGAAAGAGGTTAAAATGTGCAACCTAGAGTTGAGGGAAAAACTCTAAGAATGTGATTATTCATCTTCCTCAACACTACCTTTGGAAGCAATAGGTAAGGAAGCTACTCCAATAACGATAGAAGACTATTTTTTTCTTATATGAGGGAAAGCTTCAATGATTGATAATAATGATTAGCAAGCACAACCTAATGCTCCTGTTGAGAGAAGTTTTTAGTAGACGTGATCATAAGCTTTGACTTATAGTCATGTCCCTACTCAAAAGGAAGGAAAGATTGAGCATGCAACTACTTGCTTATTGCAAAAAGCTATTGTAGACATGAGTTTGTAGGATTTGGAAGACTATATCAAGAAATTGGTAGGAGAAAGAAGTTCAAATGAGAGATTGAGCCAAAAGGGAGGAAGTTGAGCCCTTTTGTAAGCAAAATTGTGGAAGAGGTGCTTCCTTTAAGTGTTAGGTTGCCTCAATTTGACACTTATGATGGGAAAAAAGACTTAAATGATCCCTCAAAACATTTTGAACATTGAAGGAGTTGTACAGGCTTTCAAACGCAATAGCTTGAAAGGTATTTCCTTCTACATTGAGGAAATCAATAAGCAACTAGTTTAATTCCCTAAAAGAAACCTCCATATCCTCTTTTGATCAACTTGCAAACAAGTTTCAACAGTATTATTTTCTAGCTAGCAAGCAACCTATAAGAGATTCTTCGTTATTGACCTCCATTCAATGAAAGCCTAGTGAGAGCATAAGGGACTATGTGCATTGCTTTAATCAATTGATGATTGAAATTATGAACAACAAAAAGATTATTGCTCCCCATGTTGCTTGCCAAGGGTTTAGGGAAAATTTAGATTTTTTTTTGTCAAATCCTTAACCAAGCATCTATTGAGCTCATTGGATGAATTGACTACAAGGTTAGAAAAGTTCATACAATAGGAAGACTAGATGTATGCTTGTAGGGAGCTTAAAAAAGAAAAATACAAAACGAGACTAAAGAAAAGATCTACAAAAGATCATCTAGGAAGAAGATTTAATATGTGAGTTTGACTAGGGAGACCTTACGGAGATTAGAAACACCTAATTTTGACATATCTACTCATACGCCATTGAACTGATCTATGTTGAACATCCTAATGGAAGTATGGATTCAAGGCTTTCTTGCTTGGCCAAAAGGGATGAAAGGAAACCCCTTTAGAAAGAATTCAAACAAGTATTGTGATTTTCATGGTAATTGTTGACATAACATTGACAAGTATGTTCAGTAGGAAAATGCACTCAAGGATGTTCTCCAAAGGAGATGTCTAAGAAAGTTTGTCGTTGATAAGGAGGAGAGATTAGAACGCACTACTCAAAAAAGGAGGCTAGTTCAATGGCCCCTCAATGATGAAGGCGAAAACGATAATCGTTAGTTAGCAGTTCGAAACACTGAGGAGATCACTAAACAAGGTCTAAGGGAAGTGATAAATGTAATTTTTGGGAGACTATAGGGAGGGAACACGTTAGCTACCTTGAGTTTGATAAGTGCTTTGAGAAATCAAGTGCTTAATGTTTGCAATAAGAAACATAGAGTTGATCATATGGTCATTTTTTTAAAGAAGGATATATAGGGATATAATTTCCTCATGATGACACATTAACCATCACTATTGATTGTCTACCTTTTTGCTTTGATATAATATTAATATATATAAGGTATCCCTCAAATGGATATGATATCTCATTACATAAGACTATCTCAAATTTAATCAAAATAAATATACTTAATCATCCTATGGATTTTTTGAAATTTTATCTAATCCATTAAGTTGGTAGAGTTTAAGGTAAGGAAAGCCATATTAGACACAGGAAGCTCCATCGATATTATTTTTAAACATGCTTTCAATCAAATAAGACCAAAATTGGAAAATTACATAATAAAACCTACAAGTACAACTTGTATGGGTTTAATAATTAGCAAGTGAAGGTGTAGGGAGTTGACTTTGACTCTACAAATTGGCAATTGTGGGAACGTAGTAGAGAAAGAGGTTGATTTTATGAAAATAGATTGCCCTTTGCCTTACAACAGAATCATGGGCCCACTAAGTATCAACATCTTTAAGATGGTTGTCTCTAACCTACATCAGAAAGAGAAGTTCCCAACCTAAACAAGAATTGGCATATGTTTTAGAGATTAGAAGCTGGTAAAGGCTTTATATTTGAAAGCTTTAAAGAGGGACTAAGTGCACCAAATTAAATAAGGGTTGGATCATCGCTTGTAGATAAAAGGTGAGCAAATAGAGGACACTTTAACTATTCAATTAAGTGGCAACCCTAAGCAAACCATTAAGGTCAGAGCAAGTATGGCTCTTGACTTGAGAGATCATGTGATAAACCCCCTTCGAGCTAATAGGGTATGTTTGCATAGCCTCCTTAGGACATGTCTTGCATTTGCGAGCATGTACTAACACTTAAGCTTAACATTGATTCGGACGCTAAGATGGTTCAACAAAAGAAGAGGCGTTTCACCCTAAAAAGGTAAGCCCCTATCAAAGAAGAGGTCTACAAAGTGTCGAGAGAGAATTCTATCAAAGAAGATCCATACCTAACATGGGTGACCAATCATGTAGTAGTTAAAAAGGTGAACGAAAAATAGTGAATGCGTATAGAATTTACTGGCCTCAATAAGGCTTATTCGAAAAATTGTTTTCCTCTACCCTAATAGATTAGTTGGTTGATTTTGCTTCAGGCTATGTCTTTCTAAGTTTCATGGATGCCTTCTTTGGATATAATCAGATTAAAATGCATTCATCCAACCAGATATACACCTCGTTCATTACCAATTTTAGAACCTATTATTATAAGGTCGTGCCTTTTGGTCCAAAGAATGTAGGAGCCACGTATCAAACATTGGTAAAGAAGATGTTTAAGCTATAGATACATAAGAATATTAAAGTGTATGTAGATGATATGATTGTGAAGAGCAAGTCCAACGACGATCATTTCTCTGACCTAGAGGAAACTTTGATACTTTGAGGCATTATAACATGAAGTTGAACCTTTAAAAGTATGTGTTTGGGGCTTCATATGATGACACAAAAAGGGATAAAAGCTAACCTTAAAAATTCTAAGATGCTTTGGATACGAAGTTATTGAAGATAATCAAGCAAGTACAAAGGTTGATAAGCTGAATTGGAGCCTTGAACTGATTTGTGTCTAAGAGTGCAAAGAAGTGAATTGAGTTTTTCTGTGTATCAAAGAATCCTTTCGAATTCATGTGGTCAGTATAGTATAAAGAAGCATTTTAGGAGTTGAAGAAATTCCTTACCAAACCTCCAATACTTTTAAAGCTTATTGATGGAGAAGTCCTATATTTGTATTTGGTAATTAGTGATTGAGCTATTCCATCTGTGCTTATTTGAGGATATGGAAGAGCACATCGCCTTATGTATTACGTAAGCCACATTTTGTAAGTTTTAGAGCTTTGCTATATGAAGTTGGAGAAGTTTGTCCTAGAAATAATCATTGTAGCATGGAAGCTTCGACCTTATTTTAAGGCACATCAAGTTATGGTCCTAACAAACTAACCTTTGAAGTAGGTATTACAAAGGTTAGATGCTTCAAGTAAGATTGTAAAGTATGTGTTGGAACTGAGCACTTTTGGTATATAGTATCAACTAAGGGAAGCAAGTAAAGCTCAAATCTTAATGGACTTTGTCATAAAATTTATGGGGATTAAGGAGCTTATTGCTCAATATGAATAACTAACCTGGGTACTTTACGTGGATGGGTCATCAATGTGTGAAGGAAGTAGAGATGGATTAGTGCTAAAAGGATCAATAGGTGCACGAGTTTCATCCTAGCAAGCATCAACGAGTTTGAGTATGAGGCTTTATTAGTAAGTATGAAGTTAGCAAAGGAGGTCAAGGCTAAAAGATGAGACGTTTTCTCTTATTCTCAACTAGTCTTCAACCAAGTGAGGGGTGAGATAGTGTCAAATGATGAGAACATGGGAAAATATCTACAACTAGTTCAAGAGCTCAAGATTTCCTTTGAACAGTGGCAAGTGATCAAGATTCCTTGACTACAGAATTATGCAACAAATAAGCTATCAAAATTGGCCTCTACAGGCCTTCCAAGGTGGGAGGAGAAGGTCTTCATAGACTATTTACAAGAGAACAACATGGAGAAGAGATCTATGGAGTGTTTGGAAGTGTAGCCAAAGGAGTTAGAGCATTGTTGGATGGATCCCTTTCTTACTTAAAGGAAGGGTTTTTGCCTACAAATACTAAGGAAGCTAAGAAGCTAATTGATAAGGTTGCAAATTTCAAAATTATTAATGGAGAACTCTATAAGAGGTGATTGAGCATGCCATATTTGAGATGTTTGGGACTTAATGCAGCCGAGCAAGTATTGTCCAACCTGCATGATAGAGTGTGTAACAATCACATAAAGGTAGGTACTCTATACGTAGGGCCTTGAGGCTTGGCTACTAATGGCCTATTATGAGAAAGGATGCCATGAGGTTAGTTTAGATTTGTAATCGATGTCAAAAGAATGCCCTTATGGAGCAAGCACCAAGTACATACCTAATTCCACTCACTAGCCCCTAGCTTTTTGCTTAGTAGGGTTTGGATATTTTGACTCCATTTCTTAAGGCAATGAAGTAGAGACGATATATCATTGTGGTAGTTGGTGGAAGCTAAGGCAATGGCAAACATCATAGAAAGGAGTATAGAGGCCTTTATCATTAGCAACATACTAACTAGGTTTAGAATTCCTTATGTTATAATCACAGACAATGGCTAGCAATTTTATAATGACCATTTTAGGGATTTCTATGAAGTATGCCACATCAAGTTATGCTATGTGTCGCTCATACATCCTCAAAGCAATGGGCAAGCCAAGGCAATAAATAAGATTATCCTTCATAATTAACAATAAAGGGTTAACCGAGCAAGAAGCAAGTAGGCAAAAGAGTTGCCAAATGTTTTGTAGGCATAGTGAACTACCCATAGGACTTTAACTAGAGAGAGACCTTACAGGTTGGCTTTTAGGTTATAAGCTATTTTACCAGTCAAGCTTGAATTTGCAAGTGCTTGGGTTTAAGCTTATAACCCTTAGGGTAATGATATTGGACTTTAAGCAAATCTTAATACCATCCATGAGCTAAGGACAATAGCAAAAGCCCATTTGACAACTTATCAACAACGAGCCACATGATATTATGACAAGTAGGTCAAGCATAAATATTCTAACTAAGTGACTTAGTTAGAAGAAAGTTAGAGGCTTTAGGAGCCAAAGAAAGTAAGGCAAATTAATCCCTACATAGGAAGGCCAGGTTAGGGTGAAAGAGGTCATCGAACATGGAAGGGCATATAGGTTAAAGAGGTTGGATGGTCAACCCATCCTACAAGCATGGAATGTAGACAATCTGAGGCCATACTTTGAGGAGCCAACCTATTTGGCAAGTGAAAATAGTTGGAGTTTTGGTTTAGTATCTTAATTTTATATAATCTATATGTTATGTGGATTGGTTGTTTGCTTAATGGTGTTATTTAGTTGTTCATAGTTGTGTGTTTAGTTTATTATCTCCACGTTAAATCGTCCTTTTTTTTATGTTACTCCATTTTATGTACTTAATGGTCCTGATAATGAAAAGGCATTAACCATATTATGTCCATAGTATTGTATTTTACTTTTGCCAAATGTCACGTTCTTTCAATTTGAGCAAAGAAACTCTAAAGTAAGTTAAGGGTAAAGGAAGGCCTACACTTTTAGCCCATGCAAATACATGTTGCTAACAAGTTGTATCTCAACCTTTATGAGTTTAAGGATATCAAAATCACTAGACCTAATTTTTTACAAGTGAAAAGCAAGTTGAATATAGTTTAACCCTTAAATCCTACTAAAAAATGGATGATGGTAATGAGACGTCTCAAAATACAAAATCCTTAAGGATGAAAATGAAATACTCTAATTCTTAGAATAAGCATGGATGAAGAGTCATTTACCTAAAGCCCTAGTACATTAAAAGATTATGGGATATCTTAATAAACTCAAAATATGATAATCTAACCATAATGCCCTTGTTGATGCATCACAAATAGTCATAATGTTAGCAAGGAAATACTATTATCAGTTAACACCAAGAAAAGAAATATATAATACAGGAGGTTGGCATACTGACCTAAGCATGCTCATATACTCCAAGTTGTCCTGAACTTCCTGAAGGACCTCTTCATAGTTGTACCCCTATGTACCTTATTGCTCTAGACTAGAGATTTTTACTATCTACTTATCACAAAAGGCTACACAATTGTTGGATCTTACTTTATTTTTTATTGAGATCCTTAACTTCTTTTTGAGCTCCATGTAAGTCGATGACGAGTTAGCCATTCTTCTTTTTCTTGTCCTCCAAGGTTGCCTCCTTTTCTCTACAGATCCTAATTTCTTTATTGACATCCTGCTTTATGTTATAGATCTCCTCCTTCTACTTTTCTTTCTCTTCACCCCACCTCTTACTGTACTCCTTAAACTCCACCTCTGTTTAGGCCATTTGTTCCTTAGCCTTCTTAACAATCTACAAAAGAAAGATAGTAAGTAACCACTAGGCTAATATACTACATGATATTGAGTATGTTGAGTTCTTACTCGCTTCTTCTCCTTATTTAGTGTCTTGATAATTAAAATCAGATATTGGGAAGCATGAAGCAAAAAATCAAGATCATAAATATAAGCAATATTGTTTAAATATCATTATTATCATTATTATATTAAAGGTCTTACATCATATATCTTAACAATAGCTAGCTACTCCAAATCATTAGCACCACTAAGCTTGATCCCCTCTAGTAACTCCTAAGTAATTATACCATTTCTAGGAGCATAGTTACCCATATTGACCTTCAAGAAAGTATTCATATATGGGCTTGTCATGGGAGCGGGGATCATAACAAAGAGTTTGGCTACTGTAAGGTTATTAGATTCCCATTAGGTCAACCAATGTTCTTCTACACTTCTGCCAAGGTCACTTTTCCCTTAGTAGGGTCTCAAACAAGGGCTTCTTCTGATGCAACATTAGGCTACTTCCTTAATGGCTTAACCTCAATGACATTACTTCTTTTCAATATAACCCCAACCTTTCTAGGTTGGGATTGCTGTTGCAGCTTTGTGGTTGGTTGTTTTCTTTGGATAGAAGTAGTCTTCTTTCCACCACCATTCTTTTTTGCAAGCTACTAGCTTTAAATTAAGCAACCAAGTGCTTGGATTCAAGGCTTTAAGTGGCATCTTTGCAACAAAATCAAATCTTGGTTAGCTCAAGAGTAAGAAAGAAAGGAAAATAATAACTCACGAATGTCAAGGAAGACCCTCCATCCTTTAGAGTAGTTGGTTAAGATCTCTTTACAACTCAGCATAGCAAATTGTAGTAGACAATACCTTGATCTACCATAATAGCTTCATTCGCTCCCTCAATCATGTATTCTTTGCCGTAAATGGCACTAGCACTCTCAAGAGCCCCTATCTTATCATCAAGAAAGATTAAAGCCCCATTGTAATATTTATTTATGATGTCTTTGACATCTCATAAAAAGTAATGAGAGCTATACTTTTCCATAATCTTATTGAAGGTAGCTTTATCATTAGGCAGTAGTTCTTTGATGTGACCTTATTAAATAGGATGGCTTTAGAAAGAGGAAAACTTTACATCCTTTTCCAACCTAACAATTACCTACTTTTTCTTCCAATCATGGATGGAAGATTACAAACCAATCAAAATTTTTCTCCTAGGTCGGGAAAAAACGTAAAACCATCCTTCGTCTTACTTGATAAGAAATACCTAAATAATGTCAAGTTTGCCTTAACATCTAACTCCTCATATATACAACCAAATGCCATCAATAGTTTATAAGAATTAGGGGTTAACATGCTCAAACATGTGCTATGGTAAGCAAAAAGGGCCTTTTGAAATGCAAAAAAGGGAAAGCATAAAACTACCTTAAAGTACTTCTTGAAGAGAGTTGATAAGTGGTTTATTACATATATTTATTAATGGATTTTTATTAGTGCTTTTGATGGTTTTATGGGTATTTAGTGGATATTTGGTACTTAACTAGAAAATATATTTATATAAGGTCTTTAAAGAATAATTGAGAAGAAAAGGAAGAGAATGAATCAAGTTTTACTTAATTTGGAGTTGAATTGAATGGCGATGAGTTTTTAAAGATCAATAGAGTTACTTGATGAAATCATGTTAAAGGCCATATTAGTTCATTTAAAATACAACTAGAAAATTACAAGATCATTTAACATGGTCATGTCGAGTTACATTGAAAATAAAATAAAGGGTAGAAAGTTACACAACTATTTAATAAGATCATGTCATGGATATATCAAGCCTAAAATTGAATCATAGTATCTAGCCTAATATTTGAAGTTCGGTCTAACCCATCCACTTATGTTTTATGGTTCAACACTTAACATGCATCAAAGATGAATTGAAGCCCATGTTGAAAAGTAAATCATCGTCCAACATACTAAAGTCAACATAGTCTATCTTATGCATGGAGTGCAAATTGTAGACAAATTCAAGCCTCTACGTGAATTCTTTATCAGGTTGTAGGTTTCATGGGGATTAAAGATTGAGTATTGATTCAATATTATATATTATATGAAAATCAAGAGATCCCTTTATATAATAAAATCACAATATAATTAGAGAAGTTGTATGCAATTTTAGAGATAGGACAACATGATTTTCTATATTAAGGTGACTTAATAGTAGAATCTACAAATTGTTAATGCAATTCTAAGGTTTTTAATTAAAAAGAGATTTTAATTAATTATTCTAAGGTTAGGTACTAGTAATCCTTAGAGACATGTTAGTATAATTTAGGAATCCTCCCAATGTAGTAAATTAGGATGAGATTGATATGTGATTCGTTGTTATAAGGTGATTAATAATTGAATATTGAATTTATGCATTACCAATATCTTTAATTTTTATTTATGTTGCATATTAGTTTAATTAGTTTTAGTTTAGATTTAATAATCTTGAATTAGTTTCTTTAATTCATTCTTGACTAAAATTATTAGGTTAGATATTAGGGAATGGGTGAAGTACTAATAATCACATTAGTCCTTAAGGGATTAACACTTAGACTCATATCTATTATATTATAAACTAATAGGTACACTTGCCTCACATCAAGTTTTTTGTGCCGTTACCGAAGATTACAATGTTAGAAATACCTTAGAACTAGTACGCGAACCATTATTAAAAACCTAAAATAAAAAAAAAAAAGAAATCCTTTCTTTTTTTCTTTTTTTGGTTTGTTTTAGTATAATTAGTTGTTAGTTTTACTTATTTTTCTAATTTTGCATTCTAGTTTATCTTTTCTTTGCATTTGCATATTTTATTTTATTACTTGTAAGTAAGGGTTGAGGATATTTCAATTACTGATTTTAATTGTATTGGTTGCTAAGATTGATATGTAGCGCGATTGGTAGAATCAAGGAGATAGCTATTAAAGTGCTTTTAGTACCACTTATGTCAAAGTTTCTTAACCTTGTAGGAAGACATTAGAGAAGTTGACTTAGATTTCAATTTAACTAATTTAGAGCCCTCTCTATTTTTTAGTGATCAGATCTTTGTTAGAGAAGAAGAGTGTAAGATGGAGTTTCAAGGATATTTAATTAAGTTAGAAGAGGCTCCAATTATAAAAACTTCTCCTCATGTTGAACTCATTTTAGGCAACTATAGAGGAATTGTGCTACAATTGGGTGATTCTCTATTGAGAAAGGAGTATTCTCCTTTTCTGTTAGAGTTGTGGGAATGGGATACTTTCCCTTAGGACATTGGTGGTGGCAATTTAAGTTTTTGATTTTTAGAATAGTTCTAGTTTTAATTTTTACTTTATTTTTGTTTGATGCATTTTATTTTCTTTGTTTTGTAAGCCCTTTTAGGAATTCAATGGATGGAATCTACCATGGCAATTTCAAGGTATTCAGTGTCGAAGTGCTTAAACTAGGGAAGTTTCAGCTTTCCTTTTATTCTTTATTTTTCTTTCTCCCCCCTTTCGCTTTTGATTTTCATGCTTGATTATTAAATATACATTCAAGATAACATACAAAATAAGTGTAAGGGAAGGGTAAAAATAGGAAAATGAAAAAAAAATTTATAAAAGTATGCAGTGTAATTTGATTATATTCCCACATTTAAACTTTTAAAAAATTTTGAATTTTTTTTATATTTAAGAGAATAATTTTTCTTACATTTGACCTAATTATTTTGCCTAACTTGCAATAATGTAGAAATAGACTACGTTTAGGTGAATTGAATCGAATATGAATTGATACTTAATCTTTTATAATTAATTGACACAATGTTAGAGTTTATTAGTAGAATCTATGTAGAGTAGAGTTACGGGTTATTTAGCTTAAGATTTTAGGACTTAAGATTAAGACAACATCGTTCGTTAAGTGTTAGTCATGATTATTTTCAATTTTACTTTAATGTATACATTTTCTCTTGGAAGTTTTCAAAGCTCTATAATTTTTACTAAATAAGCAAATGAAATTTATCTTTTGAAAATTCCTTGAAAAATCAAACTAGTTGGAGGGAAAAAAAAAAGGAAGAGAAACAGAGGAAATGAAATGAAACAAAGTGATCATGTTGATAAGGATCGGCCTTGGTCCTTAAAAGAGCTATAGACCCCATCAATTTAGCACCTTGGAGTTAATATCAACCCAAGTACTATATATACTTCCCTAAGTCAACAAAACCACATAATTTTTAAACCCATTAAATTTTAAATTCGAAATCTAAAATGAATATAAAAAACCTTAATATACAATTTGAAAATTGTAATTACATATGAAAACCCTAAATCTTATTTATGTGTACTCTCAATATTAGAACCCAAACTCAATAAAAACCATAAATCTGAAACCTTAACTTATTAAACCAAAAAATTTACCTTAATATCAATAAAGCCTTAATTCGATGAAATTATCGCTAAATACGTGTAATTACGTAAAATTGCTAATGAATGGTTAGATATAATTTTAAATAATAATGACTAATTAAGTTTAACCAATTAAATAAATTACAAACAATATCTACTACCTTACTTGTGGCGCTACATGTACACATGTATGTATATATCTATTTCTTTCCTTCTTAAATTATAATATTATGGTTATCATTCTTATTGTTATTGTTATTATTATTATTACTAATGATATCATTGTCATCATCATTAAACGTTATAATATATTATATTACAAATATATGTATGTAATTTGTTTAATTTAAACACCTTAAACCATTACTATATTATTTTATTTAAAATAATCCTAATCTAATTACATCTTAACTATTCCATTACCCTAACCAAACCCTCCAACCAAAGTCCCATCCTAACATTAGCCCCTAGACCCTAGGACAAGACTAAGAAAGACAAAAAAAGCCCTTCTTCCCCATCAACTTTCAGCTAACATGCGTTCTGTTCCCTAAGTTTTTCTTCTTCTTTTTTTTTTCTTAGAAAAATCAACTTATAAACCTTACTTTTAGTAGGCCTATGATTTAACTAAGAGTACTTTTTGAATGTTCCTAAGGATCAAAAAAACTAAGAACTTAAGTTTACATTTAGAAACAAATTAATTTTTTCCAATTCAAAAACCAAATATCGATAAAACCTAAGCTTAAAGAAGTACAAGCTCTAAAGTCACCTAAGACCCTAAACCCTAAAACAATTAGGGATTTTTAACCCTCAATGACTAATCGATAATTTAATTTGAATAATTTCATTCAACTTTAGAATATTTCTCAATTTTATAAGAATTGAATCATAAAGTACAAAATAATGCAAGATGAAAATCTTAAAACAATTTCCTATTAGACCATGCCCTTATCTTCATGTCTAAGCCTTACATATAAATAAGTAGACCAATAAATCACCTTAGATGACTTATCATTTGAAATTTAGAATCATTTATCAATTAATAACTTATCAAAATCTAGTGATAAGACATTTTCCTTATCACCCCTTCACTTATACTACATATGGACAAATTTTCACAAGATTTCACCTACTTAACTTCATTAAATGAGACAAGATGATTCCATAACCCTAAAGGACACTCCATGGCTAGTTTGAACAAGAAAAAGATGGGGGGCATGCTCTTGTTTTTCACCCATCAATCACTTTCTCTTACACACCACTATTCACTTCTTAATGCTTACATTATCTATAGTCACAATTGTTGACTTTTGTATAAGCTACAAGACAACAATTTCAAGACATCTTAAATGCACATTCCCTCCCATTCCCAATCAGCCACGCTTTCCTTCATTCCTCTCACTTTCAATTTCATTTTTACTTCCTCTTTCTCTCACTTGAAACCAATACAAAAGAGGAAACAACCTTACCCTACAAAATCTCTCATTTGGCCGCCACTTCCAAGCTCCACTCACAGCACTTCCATTTTCTTTTCTTGTGTCATTTTCTTCCAACATCTAAGCTCCTTTAGAACCCTTAGAACCCTTAGAACCTTCCATAAAATACACTCCAAAGGATCAAACAACTCGGGTTTCCAAAAGGGTGCAAAAGAAGGAAGCAAAGTTAAGAGCTTAAGTGGAACCTTTGTGCACAACCACTATATTTTGCTTTAAGGATGAGTAAGTGTTTCTTGTGATTAGTGAGTTAGTGTTCATGTTAGGAGACTTTGATTTTTTGAAGATATGAGTATGATTATAAGTTTTTATAACATCAAAGACCATCCTAAGAAACAAACTCATAAAACCCTTGCATGAAGTTGAAATATGAACCTGTAAAGTTGGTGTTATGAAAAGATACTTATTTAACCTTTTGAATGGAAGATTTTAAGTTGAGAAAATCTTGAAACAAGAACTTGAATGGAAGATGAGCATGCTGGACGTGAGGATTCAAAGATCATTTGGATGTTGATTTTATTTCCATTAAGCTAAACATGCTCAAATCTAGACTTAAGTTAAGGAAAAATTCATCACATGAAGTTTTATGAGGAAACCAACTTTGTATAACATATGCTATGATATGGAAGTTGTAATAAGTGTGAGATCTTCTATTTTTTTGTGTAAAGCAAGAGCTAAAGAATCAACCTACAGAAGAAAAGTCAAGTTAAGATTTGAATACAAATAGTTTAAGTTCATGATCTAATGCCTAAACTTAAGGAAATGATGAAACAAGTTAGAAAACCAAGTCAGAAGCCCTCATATACAAACTGACCAGATCTGGAACATCCTCAAAAGACACTTAATAATATGATAAACGTAAGTAAACAAAGTAAAAAGACCTATCAAGGGAAGTATGATAAGTATATTAAGCTTAAAACTTAAAATCGAGTTTAAAACCTCCAAAACGGGCCTCAAATGTCAAGTTGAACCACCCTTAAATTTCTGACCATCAACTTAACATATGCATAAGATTAATTTTAAGATGTTCAAGAAGCCTACAAAACACTCTCTAAGCCTGAGAAAGTGACCATCTTTGAGTTGAACAAAAAACAAGCCCATTTAACAACTTAAGCCCACAAAAGAGCCCATGAAGTGGTTGTCAGCCTTAGGAGTATAAATCAAATTTGTAAGTCTGATCTTAAGGAGTATTTTGAGCTTAGGACAAAATCTTAAGACCAAGCTCAAAGGATTTCTCAAGTTACTAAAAAGCCCATTTACCAAACAACGCCCAAAAGCACTCCAAAACATGAGGATCGCTGTTGTTCTGGCCCATAGACAAATTTGCATGTCTCATTTCGAAAATCTAACCTCACTACATTAAAGTATACTAAAAAATGATGAATATTGACTATAAGATCATAAAAATCGGATTTAAAACAAAAAAGTTATACATGATTGAACTTTTAAGTAAAATTCGAGAAAAGACATGAAAACTAGTCAAGAGTATAACTTAAGGGATTTTAGCTTAGTATCCTGAGTTTATATCAATTCTTTATAGTATTATGATTTCGATGATCAAGGGACACCACGTATGGAGATGATTTTCCCCTGGATTACTTTAACTGATCGCTTAGTAGAGTGAGTAAATTCTCGATGACTCTTTAATGGATTTCACTTGTAGAATAGATGCACGTAAATATATACATAAAAATTTGGATGCTTGTAGGATATGGTAAATGCATGTGTATGAATTTGTGGATGAATGTGATGGCTTGTTAATTATATAATAATGAGAATTGTTTGTAATAATTTATACGTGCAATTGTACGGAATGAAACTATCTAATCATCTTGAAAATCGAGTTAATCACTTATACGATTAAGAAATTAGAATGAATCATACATTCCCCATATTGAATATGAATAACACTGACTGGCGCTTCTAGCAGAAAATGGGAAGGGACTTACAAGAGGACAAGCCTTCTGTAGGATTGGGCACTAGCTATGCCATCATTTATATTGAGTCTCTATCCTAAGCTAATGGACTAATTAGGCGCCAGGAGACACCAACAGTTGGCGAGGGGTCGAGTCTTGTGGCTTCTGCTTAGGGCATGTTTTTGTGGATTGTGGAGACCACCATACCGCTAGACTTGAGATTTTAAAAGTATGATTTGTTATTCAGTAAAGAAAGTATATACAAATATCAATATATATTTACAGTTTTGTTTTGGCTTAAACACAATAGTACAAATGAAATAAAACTTAAGGTCTAGAACCCATATTTTGGTTTGGGTTGGTTAATTATCTCTAAATCCCGACTACAAGGGGCGTAATTCTAAGTCGTATGCAGTTCCTAGGTCGCTACAAGCATTGTTTGGCATAATGATTGTTCGTGCATTCATATAATTGTTCATCTAATAAATTTTTGCCATGTGGTACTGATGAGAGTATTTATCTCACTAAGCTTAAGCTTATATCTCGATAGATTTCTTTTGATATAGGAAAATCTCTTCACTAATTTAGGCTGAGGCATGCCCATGGTAAGTCTCGTGTAGGGACCGATTGGAGCGATCAAAGAGTAAAGAGGACATTTTGTAATAGATTTGTAGATAACTAGTTACTTTTATATTTTTGTTTATAACATAGATTAAAATTTCTAATGCAGTTCCCTTATGAACTGGATTTGTTTGTAATATTCTTTTAGTGTGGGTCTCACGAGTCCACACGTCTAGTTAATTTATACCATAAAAGTAATTTTAGTTAAATTGCTCTATATTACTTATCTATAGACCTAATGGTATCGTTAAATGGAAAGAGCCTTATGTGCCGTATGAAAGGTCTACGATCAGTAAGGGGATTGATAGTAGACATTTGTATGATACACAGCGACCTACCACGACAACGATATTATTTGGTTGTGATATAGCCCATACTCCTTTCTTCATCCTTCATGCCTATAGCAAACTCCTAACCTTGTCCATTCATTTTTTTTTTTTTATCTTTTCTTCATACATTAACACACTACAATACCCTCCCAAAGCCCCTAACGTAACCGACCAATCTACCCTTTAAGCCTCTCTTTCATTTTCTTCCATTTTTCTTCTATCCCCATCTCCTACTTCATTTATGTCTTACTCTCCAACTCTACTTCGAGTCCACAAAGGAGACACTTTGCACATGAACAAAGAAGAAGGATTACTTTCTCAAGCTTCAAGATCTCTCCAACCCTAAAGAGCAACCTAAATACGTTTTCTTTTTTCTTATTTTATATTTTGGATTTGTTTCCCCTTTATAAACTATATCTTTGTGTATTTTGTTAGTCTTTATATGTATTTCTTTGACATTTTAGGTAATAGGAGAAGCTATTAAGATTTTGTATGTCCAAATATTTGGACTTCTCATGTATAAAACAAAGCAAGAATTATAGGTTAAATGGGATGTATATTTCTTTTCTTCTTGTTTGTTTTTTTTTTTCATAATTTTTCATACTATGTATATAAATATATATTGTTGATTATTTATCTATTTGAATGACCATTTTGCCTTGTGTGCTATCATCTTTGTGATTGCTTCCTTAAGTTATTAAATTTAAATATTTGGCCAAATTAACCAGTTATATTCATTACATGTCTATGACTCAATGGTATGTTTATGAGGAATGCTAACTTTGCCAATTTTTAAAATAGAATGAGAAAAGTATTTTTCGAAATATTTTTTCTATCTTAAAATGATTTTTGTATTACTTCTGTGTGGGCTCATAAAGCCTGTTGATGATATTTTTATTGTTGAGGTAAAGCTAATAGAGTATCTCCAATTGATTGATGGCAAGAGGACTTGCACGATTAAGTCCATGAGGCTTTGGATATGATTTATTGATGTTGAACCCATGGGGTCTTAGATAGTAGATGGCCTTAGTTGAGATTCACTTGTTTTTATTAGTATTTCTTTCTCGATTGGGGTAATAGTCTAGTGTTGTTTGAAGGGACGGTGCCCCCAAGTAACCTCATGTAAGTGAGGTGAGGTGCCTTGTGCAGTTAAGTACAAGACATAATCGATGTGTAGACAATACAAATCTACACCTTTTATGATTCTAGACTCCTATGGATGTATTACTTGTATATGCATTTATTTTGTATGTAGATAGACTTCATGTATGCTAATAATGAGTAATAACTTGAATGGTAGTGGTAAAGAACAAACTTACTGATTTGTGGTTAGCTTCTTTTGCAAGTCCATTAAGTTGGGACTAGGATAAGCTCGAGTGCAAAGTGCAAATGTAAGATATGTAAGAGAAAACTAGATTAAGTCGAGCAACGTATAGCTAGTATAGGAGCATCGCATGTAGAAAATGTTTAATGTTAAGGTTCTATGTTATTTGGTGATCAATGTAATTTATAAAAAATTAATTTACCTTATCTTATTACCTGGTAGGAGATACCAATTCTTTGTGGTTCTAATGAACTATAAAATATTAAATATACATAGTTATTTATATTTTACGATAAGTTAATAAATTAAAAATCGAAAGCCTTAGTGATTTATTAATTAGAGTCTTGTAATCTTTGACTTATAAAGCAGCTTTCATATCATGGGTGCACACATGATTTGAAAATTTTAAGCAATCCTACTAGGCTCCCTTTAAGATCCTAATAAGATCAAGTTTTTTTTTCGCTGCCAATGTATAGATAAATTGGTAACGATTCACTTGGTCCATTAGAAGAGTGGGATTTGAATTCTACTACCAATGGACTTCAATCAAAGTAATTGTGCATAAATGAATTGAATTGAATTGAATGAAATACTAAGGGAGTAATGCGAAGATGAGTTGGATGTAAATGTGTTTACTTTAAATTATGGTGTATAGAAAAATTGAAAAGAGAGTTATATACATTTTAGCTAAGTAGGTTAAAATTTTTATGACTTGTTCTTGGTTCGTAAGATATTAAATTTGATTTTAAGTTGAGGAATCCTTAATTAAATAATTTAAGGAAAGTTTAATTTATATAAATTAGTTTGTGAACTTTAGCACTTTGTGTCTTTTGAGAATTGTAAAGAGATAAAAGTATAAAGAGATAAGGAAGTTGTTAAGGAACTTTTAAGTGAATTTGCAGGTTGATCCCTTCGTTTGTTTATGGGTCAAGTGTAATTTTTGCCTAGTCTCTTAAGTAGTGATAAATTTAATTAAGTATTTCTTGCCTTGATTTTTCTTTAATTTATTTTGCTTGACGAGAAGCAAACATTTAAGTATGGGGAAGTTTGATAAGTTCTTTATTATACATATTTATTAATGGATTTTTATTAATGCTTTTATGGGTTTTTTGTGGATATTTGGTACTTACTAAAAATATTTTTATTTTAGATCTTTAATGAATAATTAAGAAGAAAAGGAAGAGAATGAATCAAGTTTCACTTGATTTTGAGTTGAATTGAAATGGCTACGAGTTTTTAAAGATTGATATAGTCACTTGACAAAATCATGTTAAAAGCTATGTCGATTTATTTAAAATATGACTAAAAAATTACACAATCATTTGACATGGTCATATGGGGTTGCAATGAAAATAAAATGAAGGGTAGAAAGTTACCTAACTATTTGACAAGATCATATCATGGATATATCAAGCCTAAAATTGAATCAAAGTGTACAAATAACTCGGATTTTAAACATATTTCATATGATGATTTTATAGTATTTTTCTCACATTTTTTTGTTTTCTTTAAATAAATTGATACTTAATTGAGTAAAATTTTGATTTCTAGGTTTGAACGCGTTCTAGGATCGAAAACGAAGAAAAAGAATCAAATTTCACTCAAATCAGAGTTCAAATGAAGAAGTTATGAAATTTTAAAGTTGTGCAAAAAATTTTTCCTTAGTGTAGAAAGTTACACGACCTGGGGACACGGCCATGTCTGGTGACGAAACAGAATCTTTGTAATACACACATAAAAGGATATCTTATGGTTTCAAAAGAGAGGAGAGACATTACAGAAACGGTGAAACACAAGAGAAGAGAAAGAGACTTAAGGAACAACATTGAGAAAGAGGCGGAACAACATCAAGAAAGAGGGAAACAACATCAACTTCAAGATTAGAGAGATTATTCATCAATCAAAAGGGGTTTCCATGTTTTATTTTATATTATTGATGAAACTCGTTTTTAGATTCATTATGATAGCTTAGAATTCGAGTATTTATGATTATGGAACCTAGGGTTTCATGTGATTCTTGGATTGATTTAGAATTCTCAATAAAGTTTCTATCTTTACTTGATTCAATTATGTCGTTAATTATGGATTGATATTTCTAGAATTTCAATATATGATATTATGCATGTTGATTGAGAAATTACATGTATAATTAGATCTTTACATAATTGAAGAGAATTACATGTATACTTAGAGATAAGATATATGTTTCTTCCGGAAAGTTAATTATTTGTATGGGAATTCATTATACATTAATGCAATTCTAAATTATATTACTAAGTGAAGAGATTCCGGTGAATAATTTAGGATTAGGGTTAATATGCTTGAAAAAGGTATTAACTTTAGTTGTGAATCCCTCCGGTCAAGAATAATAGAAACCAAATTGAATATATTTTAAGCGATCACATGATTAACTCTAGGGGAAATAATTCCTAAATACATTATTACTTTCTTGAAGTCGTTCTTGATTTTATCGCTTTTTCAATTGCTTAATCAAGTCTTATAAATAAGTTAGTTTGTTAATTTTAGTATTTTTAATTAATTCAAACTTTCATAATTTTCCTGTTAAATAATAAAGCTAAGGTTAATATTAGTACTCGAAGTCTCTAAGGGATCGACTCGGACTCACATCCGCTATATTAAAACTGATAGGTGCACTTGCCTAATATCAAGTTTTTGGCGCTGTTGCCGGGGATTTTCGATATTAAGAACACTAGTTGCTTTATTACTTTAACCATTTTTTTTTCTTTTGTTTTCATTGTTTATTTTCATTAGCTAAGAGCTGCAATTGACTTTATATTTCTTACCCTTACAATGCATGACTCGAAGTAACCCAGAAGATTTGGTAGAACTTGATCCTGAAATTGAGAGAACTGCCCTTCAAAATTTGAAATCACGACCTAGACAAAGTGTGGTGACCATTGACGACGAGTCAATCGTTGAAATCAAGGAAGAAGGTGAAGAGACCAACACTTAATTCATTGAGCAGGAAGATCCACCACACATGGCTAACAATGGGAATGAAGCAAATCGGACCATGTCCGATTATTCAAGGCCTACACTAATTAGAGCTGACTCTAGTATCGCAAGGCCAACCGTCGCAGCTAACAACTTCCAAATTGCACCTAACATTATACAGATGGTGCAACAATATGTTCAGTTTGATAGTCTCCAAGATGAAGATCCCAATGCCCACATCTCTAGCTTTCTAGAGATTTGTGATACTTTTAAAATCAACGGAGCCACGGATGATGCCATCCGACTGCGGCTATGCCCTTTGTCCTTGAAGGGTAAAGCAAAACAGTGGTTGAACTCTCTACCACGAAATTCAATCACAACTTGGAATGAATTGGTAGAGAAATTTTTGGAGAAGTATTTCCCACCTACAAAGACCGCTAAACTTCGGAATGATATTTCTTGTTTTGCTCAATTGGAAGCGGAGACTCTATATGATACTTGGGAGCGATTCAAGGGCTTGCTCAGGAGGTGCCCACATCATGGCCTTCCATTATGGATGCAGATTCAGACCTTCTATAATGGTCTCAATTTATCTACGAGACAGATGATTGATGCATCCATAGGAGGTACTTTGAACACAAAAACACCTAAGCAAGCACAAAACCTGATTGAAGGAATAGTGATGAACAATTATCAGTGGGAAAGCCTTAGAGCCAAACAAAAGGCTATGGGAATTTATGATGTGGACTTGACCACTGCTTTAGCAGCTAAGGTGGACTTATTAAGTAAAAAGATTGATGCACTCTCAGTTGGCCCTCAACAAGTGCAATCGGATGTAAGTGATTTTGGTATGCAAGGATATGAAGCACCTGAACAATTTTGGAACAGGTTGATTATCTAGGAAATCCACCCAAGCAACAAAATAACTCCTACAGCAACACTTATAATCCAGGATGGAGGAATCACCCCAATTTCTCATGGGGAAATCAAAACCAAGGCCAATCGAAGACCAACTTTGGCCCACCTGGATTTCAGAGACCATTCCCACCTCCTCTTCCTCAAGAAAAGAAGCCCAGTGTAGAAGAACTTCTCACAAAATATATTCAAGGCAATGAGGCTCGCTTATCCAATATTGAATCATCGCTGAGGAATCAAGAGGCTTCAAATTGCAACCTTGAAAATCAAATTGGTCAACTTGCAAAAATGATCTCTGAGAGGCAATAAGGGATACTCCCAGGGAATACCGAGGTCAATCCTAGGGAACATGTTAATGTAGTGACCTTGAGAAGTGATAGAAAACTGTAAGTGGAGAAGAAGGATGGTGGGGAAGTAGTTGAGAAAGAAGTGGAAGTCAACCGTAAGGAAGATGCAAAGCCACTAAAATAAAAAGAAAGTATGGAATCACCAAAAGTGAAGGAGTACAAGCCTCCCATCCCTTACCCGCAGCACCTTAAGCAAAGTTACACTGATCAAAATAAGGAATTTGGTAAATTGCTTGATGTTTTCAAACAATTACACATTAACTTACCTCTTGTTGATGTCATCTTGCAGATGCCAAAGTATGCGAAATTTTTAAAAGATCTTCTATTGAACAAGAGGAAGTTGGAGGAGCTTACAACCGTCACATTAAATGAGGAATGTTCGGCACTTCTCTAGAAAAAGCTGCCACAAAAATTAAAAGATCCAGAGAGTTTCATTATTCCTTGTATACTTGGCAAATTGTTAGTAAATAATGCTTTGGCAGACTTAGGAGCCAGTATAAATTTGATACTGTATAAATTGTTCAAAAAGCTAGGGTTAGGAGAACCTAAATTAACGTGCATGAGCCTTCAATTAGCCCATAGTTCTATCACATATCCTAGAGGCATCATAGAGGATGTTTTAGTGCAAGTAGACAAATTCATCTTTCTGGTGGATTTTGTTATACTTGATATAGATGAAGATATTGAGGTGCCAATCATTTTAGGTCGACCCGTCCTAGCCACTGCTAAGGTTGATTTTTATGTTAGTGAGCATAAGTTGATATTACGGGTTGGGGATGATGAAATAGTTTTTAAAACTCCAGAGGCAACGAACAAATTTCTTGACTCAGAGGACATACGTCACAATGTTAATGCCACTAATGTCATTACATCTACATGTATGCAGGAAACTCTTGCCAAAGATTCCTCAAGCTATTGCTTGCAAAAGGGAGATGAAAATTTGGTGATTAACCCCAATTGTGCAGAAGTGGCAGCTCAAACAGAAGTTCATGAATCCAGTATAGACAAGAAAGGGATTGATCTACTCCACAAGCCAAAGGATCTTAGGTTAAAATCTTTCAAAGAGAAGCCACCAATTTTGGAACCAAAACTATCAAGAAATCATTTGGAATATGTCTTTGCGGTGAAAAGTTCAAAACCCCCAATGACAACCGCATCTAAGTTAAAAGCAAACAAAACGAAGAAGTTTAGGCTACATGAATTTGATAAGTGGCATGATAAGGAGAGAAACTATGGAAGTTATGCATCAATGAAATGGAATTGGAAAGGTCGATGGCCGAAGGGTAAATCTACACTTGTATGGAGAGTTCGAAAGCAAGATACATGAGGAGTTCTATTTCCACCTGGATGAAGAATCATGAATTACAAGACGTATCTTGTCGAGCTATTGCCGTTAACTATAGTGCTTCTTGGGAGGCAACCCATGTCTAACTTTGCTTACACTTTAGTTCTTTAAGTTTATTTCATTTTATTTTTCTTTTATCTAACTTTGCTTTGCTTCTTTTATTTGTTTTAATTTTACTCACATGCTTTTCCCTTTTAATTTCATTTTTTATTCTTCTCTTTAGTTTTCTTTTTCTTATTTTTCTAGTTTAATTACTTTTATTTCTTTAAGTTTCTTTTATTTTTAAATTAAATTCATGATTAAAAAAAAAGGGAAAAAAAGTTACAAGGGTAAGGGATACGGTCATATCCCAGCCCGTGTCCATCCAGGCCTTCAAAATTGCCCACCCACAGTAAGTTACATGGTCGTGTCCGAGCCCGTATCGACCCAAACTTATACGATTTTTGCACACGCTAATTTATTTAAATTAAACACATTCTCTCACACACTTCCACACATCAACACATATTTCTTTTCTCTTCTCTTCTTCTTATCATCACGATTTACTTTTCGTCAACACATTTTTTCATCAACACATTTCTTCATCAAATCCAACCTGATTCAATGTTTCTTCTCAAGTCGTCAATGGAAAATTGTGAAAAAGTAGATCGTTTAAAGGAGGTCCACATTTGTTACATCATTTTCTAATCATGAGGGCACTATTGTCGAGCTACTAGCTACTCTTTCTCCACTAGAATATCTTATGCTTCAAGGCAAGGAAGTATTAGTTTCTTTTTCAATACATATTTTCCTTTTTCCCTATGATGTTTTTTCTTGTTTGATATCTTGCTATTGTGCTCTCTTAGTTGTGCATTGGGGACAATGTACATTATTAAGTGTGGGGAAGGGATATATATGAATTTATTATTGTTTAGGAGACCGATTATTCACATTTGACCCAATTAATTTTAAAGTTAACTTGTAATAGGTGATTAATTGGTATTAACCCAAATTAACTGTTTCATCTTGATTATTATTAATCTTATTATACTTTACTAGAATTGATTAGTCAAATTCGTAGAAGGCAAAGTTACGAGTTATTTAGCTTCGAACTTTAGGATTTGAGATTAGAGCAACATCACTAGTTAAGAGCTAGTCATGGTTATTTTTAAATTTACTTTTATGTATACTTTTCTCTTAGAAATTTTTAAGAGTCCTATAATTTTTAGCAAATAAACAAATGAAATTCTTCTTTTGAGAAACCCCTGAAAAATCACAATGATTGGAGGTCAAAAGTAGTAACAAGTGTAAGAATAGAAAAAATTGGTAAGGATTCGTCTTGGTCCATCAGAAGAGCGAGATTGAGTCTCAATGCCAATTCTAATGAAAAAAAAAAGAAAAAAGAAAAAAATTGATATGGATCGGCCTTGGTCCGTCAGTAGAGCAAGGTTCTTTCCCGCTATCAATATAAGGAATAAGTTGGTATGGATCGGTCTTGGTCCGTCAGAAGAGCGAGATTGTTTCCCATTACCAACACAATTATGCTTAAATAAGGTAAATTTAAAAGACTTCTCAACAAAAGCATGAACTAGGGGGATGATCAGAGGATGAGTGGATGTAAAATGTGTTTGTTTTAGATTATGGTGCTTGGTGAGATGAAAAAGAGAATCGTATACACTTTAGTCAAATGGACAAAATTTTTATGACTCTTTCTTGGTTGGTGAGATGTTAAATCCAATTTTTAGTTTAAGAATCCTTAGTTAAATGTCTTGGGTAAACTTTGATTTTCATAAATTAACTAGTGAACTCTAGTATTAAATATTGTTGGAGCATTCGAATATGGTCAGATGAAATTGGTTGACTTTATTATTGCAAGTTAGTTGAGAATGATTTTCTTACTTTTCTTCGAGTTAAGTGTATTTGTTCACCAATTTCTTAAATAGTGATAAATTTTGTTTAGCATTTCTTGTCCTGAAAGTTTTGTTTTGACTTATTTGCTTGAGGACAAGCAAATGCTCAAGTGTGGGAAAATTTGATAACTCGAATTTTAAACATATTTCATAGGATGATTTTATAGTATTTTCCTCACGTTTTTTGGTTTTCTTTAAAGAAATTGATACTTAATTAAGTAAATTTTTTATTTCTAGGTTTGAACGCGTTTTAGGATCGAAAACAAAGAAAAGGAATCAAATTTCACTCAAATCGGAGTTCAAATGAAGAAGTTATGAAATTTTAAAGTTACGTAGAAAATTTTGCCTTAGTGTAGAAAGTTACACGACCTGGGGACACGGCCATGTACCAGGCCGTGTCTGGTGACGAAACAGAATCTTTGTAATACACATATAAAAGGATATCTTAGGGTTTCAAAGAGAGGAGAGACATTACAGAAACGGAGAGACACAAGAGAAGAGAAAGAGACTTAAGGAACAACATCAAGAAAGAGGCGGAACAACATCAAGAAAGAGGGAAACAACATCAACTTCAAGATTAGAGAGATTGTTCATCAATCAAAAGGGGTTTCTATGTTTTATTTTATATTATTGATGAAATTCGTTTTTAGATTCATTATGATAGCTTAGAATTCGAGTATTTAGGATTATGGAACCTAGGGTTTCATGTGATTTTTGGATTGATTTAGAATTCTCAATAAAGTTTCTATCTTTACTTGATTCAATTATGTCGTTAATTATGGATTGATATTTCTAGAATTTCAATATATGATATTATGCATGTTGATTGAGAAATTACATGTATAATTAGATCTTTACATAATTGAAGAGAATTACATGTATACTTAGAGATAAGATATATGTTTCTTCCGGAAAGTTAATTATTTGTATGGGAATTCATTATACATTAATGCAATTCTAAATTATATTACTAAGTGAAGAGATTCTGGCGAATAATTTAGGATTAGGGTTAATATGCTTGAGAAAGGTATTAACTTTAGTTGTGAATCCCTCCGGTCAAGAATAATAGAAACCGAATTGAATATATTTTAAGCGATCACATGATTAACTCTAGGGGAAATAATTCCTAAATACGTTATTACTTTCTTGAAGTCGTTCTTGATTTTATCAATTTTTCAATTGCTTAATCAAGTCTTATAAATTAGTTAGTTTGTTAATTTTAGTATTTTTAATTAATTCAAACTTTCATAATTTTCCGGTTAAATAATAAAGCTAAGGTTAATATTAGTACTCGAAGTCTCTGAGGGATCGACTCGGACTCACATCCGCTATATTAAAACTGATAGGTGCACTTGTCTGATATCATGTACAACCTAAGATTTGAAGTTTGGTCCATCCCATCCACTATGTTTTATGATCTAACACTTGACATGCATCGAAGATGAATTGAAGCCCATGTTGAAAAGTAAATCATCATGTAACGTATTGAAGCCAACAAAATCTATCTTATGCGTGGGATATGAATTGAAGAAAAATTTAAGCCTTTATGTAAATTCTTTATCAAGCTATAAGTGTTATGGTGATTAAAGATTGAAGTCCATGGAATTGGAAATTATGTTGATCATATTCTAAGCCATAATCTAGCATGATTGAAGGCCATTATCCATGCATGTGTTTACATTGAAAAAACAAGAGTCATTGTGATGGATTGCCAACTACTAGTCCTCTCACCCACGCACACCTCCGGAGCCTTCAATCACTTGGCAAAAGAATTCTCTCTAATCATCTTACCAAGGACAATGCACAGTTTACAAGAGAACAGTGGAAGAACTCCTTAAGGGCTTATCTTGGACATACCTTGCTTTGTTAAGCTCTAAGTGCTAAACATCATTCATCGAATGCTGACGCCTAGACGTCGAGTGTTGAGGTCGAAGACCTTAGTCATATAGCACTGCACCTATCACCTAAACCCCTTTTATGCTAAGGTTGAGGTACTAAGTGCCGAGTGTCGAGACCCACTTACTTAGTGATGAAATCCCCTTCACGTCAGCCCCTACTCTTCATCTTACAATCTCTATTACTTCTACATAACGATGCTTACATTTGCTACCAATACAAAACTAATATCTCACTACCACATGTCTTTTCGCTTGATACTGTACTAATTTTCCCTTTTTGACATTTGTCTTATTTACCCATTTTCGTGTATCGTAAGAATCTCTTTTCATGAATACCTTTTTGTAATTTTCTTTATTTGTAATGTTACTCTAAGGACTTGCTATAATAGTCCATTCTCTTTGTGGCTAAAATCATCTTACATTCCCTATAGACACTTTGAATATATATGGTCCTTACAAGACATTCCTCTCCAAGTCCATTTACATGCATTCTTATCCAGTCTTGCTGAGTAGCTCAAGATTAGTAGTGGGTAGACCTTATCATTAGCTCATACATTACATCAAGTGAAGTGTCAAGTCGTATTGTATTTGAAGGTGAGTCATATCCTCCAAGTAGCTTCACGTCAGCTATTGCATTCAATTTGTTAGCCTTACCATTCTATTTTCTTTGATACTTCAAAGGACCTATTTGATTCTCATCTCCTACGGTAAGTCCTAATGATAATTGAGCTCCTAAGCACATCACATTGCTCATCATCTGATTTGAAGCCATGCATTGAAAGCCCATCATCATGCATTAAGATAAAGAAGGCCATGCGTCCATATCTCTTAATTTGTCTATGCCATGCGTTCACAGTCATGCTACTCTATAATTGCCAGACCATACATCTTTATTCCAACCAATCGAAATTGAAGATTTATTCCATGACATGTAAATAGATCACAAAGGCCTTGTAAATATTAACATTCATTCATTCACATTCTAGCATTTTAGAGACTCATATTTCTTTCTTTATTTATCTTTATTTTCTCAATGTTATAGATTAGTTCCTTTTAGTATTTCATGATATATATAGATTACAAAGGCCTTATAAATATTAACATTCATTCATTCACATTCTAGCATTTTAGAAACTCATCTTTCTTTCTTTATTTATCTCTATTTTCTTAATGTTATAAATTAGTTCTTTTTAGTATTCAATTATTATAAACCTCGGTTTTATATGTAATTAGTTCTTTTTCCTTTTATCAATCTATGATTTCTAATTTTTGTGATCTAATTATGTACTCTTTCATTGTTTTGAATCAATATATCCAGAGTATTGATTCAATATTAGATATTACATTAAAATCGAGAGATCCCTTTATATAATTAAATCATAACATAATGAGAGAATTTGCATGCAATCTAGAGATAGGACAGCATGACTTTCTATATTATGGTGACTTAGTAGAATTCACAGATTGGTAAAGTGATTCTAAGGTCTTTAATTAGAAAGAGATTTCAATCAATTATTCTAGTGTTAGGTACTAGTAATCTTAAGAGAGATATTGGTATAATTTAAGAATCCTTGCATTCCAGTAAATTACAATGAGATTAATATGTGCTTCATTGCTATAGGGTGATCAATAATTGAATATTGAATTTATGCATTATTAATATCTTTAATTTTCATTTATGTTGCATATTAGTTTAATTAGTTTTAGTTTAGATTTAATTTTCTTAAATTTGTTTCCTTAATTCATTGTTGACTAAAATTATTAGGTTAGATATTAGGGAAAGGGTGAAGTATAAGTAATCATACTAATCCCTAAGGGATTGATAGGTAGACTCATATCGGTTATATTATAAACTGATAAGTACACATGGCTCACATCAAGAGCAAACTCTCAATTGCTTAAGGAGGTAATTTGCTCATGGATTTGTAGCCTTTTAACCTTCTAGTGTCAAGGAGTAGAACAAATGTAAAAGCTCATATCTTTAGACTTTTGTTTTATTCAAGTGCTTAGCATGCTATTTAGGCTAATGTCATATGCAATCTCATGATAAAGGGGCTCTTAGGCATTCTTGTCTTTACCATCATCAAGGTAGTTATTGAGGGGAATTCTTTGAATCCTAGAGGCTTTAAGTGCGCTAATCCTTCCCAACTTAATGTATCTGGAGAGATGCCATAGACATCATTCGTTACATTCTTCATGCCTTGCATTTGTTGTGAAGGAATTCTAATAACTCCAAAGTGCATAGAAGTAGTCTAAACCAAATCTTAATTGCTTACTATTTTATTAAAGTTTGACCTAGTTGTTGCTATGTGAAACATAATTACCTTAAATAAACAAGTTTACACAAGAAGAAAGTAGATGAAGAGGCTCTTAAGTGATAGGGATGATAGCATATGAAAAGAAGAATTGGTTGACACAAAAATGGGAAGAACAAATGTGGTAAAAAGTGGAAAGCAACAAAATTAAGAAGTTTAAATTGTTGCATGTTTTAGGACCTATGTTTCCAAGGGATAAGGCTAATAAGAGTACCTGAACTTTAATACTTTTTTATTTTAATATTTAAACTTTAAACTTATTCATTTTAGTATCCCAACTTTTCAAATTAGACAAATTCATATCATCGTTATAACAACTGTCATTATAAAATAGTTGAATAACAATATAAGTAAATCAACTTTCATTTTATTTCCATTTTAGTGCTTAAAATATATTTTTTTTATTTCATTTTGGTTCTTCAAATTTTTTAAGTGAAAAAAATAAGTATTCTTTTATAACGACTGTTATAATATAAATATTAATTTATCTCACTTAAAAAGTTAGGGTACTAAAAAGAACAAGTTTAAAGTTTAGGTATTAAAATGAAAAAATATAAAGGTTTAGATACTTTTAGTGACTTTATCCCATGTGTTAAATGTTGTTTTGTTGTGGCCATACAATTGCGTTTCATTTAGAGACAAGTAGCTAAGATTGAATCCCCTTTGTGTACAGCATACGTCCTAACTGTCACATTAGTGTAAATATTGATAGATAGAATAGGATTGCTAATGAGTGAATGCAATGCTTCCACTAAATGCAAACTAAGGGTTGGTTGGGTACAAATGCTAATAGCTAAGTTGGAATACCTAAATAGGAAAGCTCAGTATTAAGTGGAGGTTGGAGCATGACTAGCATTATATAGGTTAGATACCTTAACACCCTAAGGCGAAATGACAACAGAAGGGATAAATGTTGATAAGGATTTTAACCCAAAGTCTAGAAGACCTCCTAATTACCTATTAAGGTTATTACTTAACCTGATGGACTTGAGATTTGAACTTTACTAGATACCCTTGAAACAACTTAGAATGTTCTATAGTCTAGATAGCTAAGAAGCTTAGATTAAGACAGTAATTGATTTGCTTAAACTCTATTTATAAAAATAAATCGCAAATACTCTAGCAAGTATATTGGGTTAAAACCAAGTAATATAGAGAAAGTAAAGTTATTGATCTCTTAAGGACTATAATATTACTAAACCTATAGTAGTTCTTGTTAATATTTAGGCAATCAAAATTAAATTAATTAATCCAATAATTACTCTAAAAACATTAAAAAGAAAAGAACTATGAAAAATCTAAAATTAAGCAATCAATTGAGAATTGTGGGAAAACAAACTCCACCCTAGATTATACAAATCAAATTATTATCATGTTATATAGATTAATAGCTATATGGTCATTCAAGTGAAATTATTATACCTTAAAACTTAAGGATTTAAACCCCTTATTAATTAGTCAGCTTCCGTATCTTCCAATTAATAGTAGACTCTAATTTGCAATCACATATCTCCCGATACTATGGTTGTCTAATGTCTTAGTGAATAATCAATCATTAAACATCATATTAATCTCTAGATAATTTCTAATTAATTCGGTTAACTCTACTTCCGCATTGATTAATCAAATCAACTAAAAATTTCCAACAAACCCTATATCAACTCCCGTATCATTGGGGATTCTAACAATTATAATTAATTGAACAAATGTAATTGAAATCATAGAAATTGCAACCATGAATCATCCATATATCTCTTAATCTTATAGCATGAACACAATTATCATATTAACTATCTAGGGTTTCATCAATTCTTACAAATAAAATTTAACCAGCCCTGGATTTGGAAACAAAAACACAAATACTAATTGAAATTGCAAGGAAATTCATAACTGAAAGCATAAATAATTCATAGAATTGCACGAGAATAATTAAAATAGATGTCACCAACCTTGTAATTGGAAAGGATAAACTTCAATTGCAATTCCAAAACTTGATCTCCACAGCGAACGAAAATTCTTCTCAATGATCCGATCAATTCTACAGATGAATTCTTTAAGAACTATCGACTAATTATTCTAAGACTATCTAATTGTAAAGAAGATGAAAGACTCTAAAATATGAAACTCATGACTATTTATAGAGGAAACTAGGGTTAGCTTTTGAAAGCTAACTTTTTAATGAAGGCCGGTGGTATAAATGCAAGGCCGACGTTGCGTAGCCATCAAAAGTTGGTGGCGTAAACATCAAAGGCCGCCAATGCAAGTTGTAAGTTGTAAGCTGACTGCCTTTAATTCTAATTTGCATGTTGTTGATTCAGACTTTTGTTAATTTGTGCAAAACTCCTCTAAATTGTCTGTAATTCTACACTTGAATCTCTAATTCTTGTAATGTCCAAATGAAAATAATTAAGTACCATTTCTTAATGATTTCTATAAAATCAATAAGAATTCTATCTAAATTGGCACTTTAAAACATGAAAAATATGCCTTTATCAATAATTAGGAAAGGAGCTCGAGATAGTTGCAAGAAGGTTGGGAAAGTGGTTAGGAGCTTAGTACGATTGCCAAGAGTTTAAATTTAAACATAGGCATGAATAATTAGGGATTATTACATAAGTAATTGCCTGCTCCTCATTTTGAGCTAGCCTATGCTCCTATAAGTCAAGAAGTGGTCTACGAGATGAAGGGTTTTGCCATGTGACAAACAGGAAGGAAGTAGTTCCCACAAGTGGTTACTAGTTGCCTCTAAAAATAGAGCTTTGGTACCAATAGGGAGCCTTCTTTGAAACCCTTACTCTCTCACTATCCCATTTTATTACCCTTACTTTCACAACCCAATATCTTAAGCATCGAAGTGTTAACACTAGAGTCATCCTAGCACCCCCATAGTCCAATCTATTTTCTTCTTGTAGGCCTTTCACTAGTTCAACAAGCAAATCATCCATTCACCAAATTTGACTGTTAACAATATTGTCTATATTATCAAATTAAAAGAGGGGGCTTTTGGTATCTTTTTTTCTTTCACCCAAATCACCATTTAATAACATAAATAATTTATATCATCTACTATCTATACTTTTAATATTTTACTACGGTTATAAATGCCCATTACCTTAATTCACCTTTTACAATATGCACTTTTTCTCCTTAACTTCTTAAAGTATATATTATTGGCTGCAATTATTACGCCCTAAATAAGATGAGTCACAACAATCCTATCGTATAGACCATTCTAAGATAGGCATAATTTACACAAAGTGTACTTAGCTCAACCACTTTGAAGCATCTAATTTGATACTTATTTGATATAAAACCTATAGTTTAATCTTTCAGAAGTTCAATTTTTATAAGAGAACTATAGCACATAAATTTACATCATCAATATATTTACTAAGATTATATTTATATGAAAAGTTACATTTTTTAAAAGAAAACTTATAAATCCATAGGTTCTTGTTATATATATAAATACCAAAAGACAAACTACTAGGCTGCCTTAAGAGGCCCAACTAATTTTCCTATTAAGTTATAAAAAGGAGATAAAAGGAAATAAAAGCTTGGCAGCAATCTTCTTTATCATTACTTCCTAACCCCACTAATTGCTAATTGGAAGAATAAGTGAAACTCAACTTATGACTCAAGATCTGTACAATAATTTATAGGGGACTAAGCGACAACTTGCTCAATAAGTGAGATGAAGATACAAATATGTATTTAGCACAATATAACTAGGGTTTTCAATTAAGTTAGTTAGATGCAATGCATGAATAAGTAAGTATTATCGCATGATGTTATCCGATCCATCATGAGACTAGAGAAAGTGCACTTGCTTTAATTCAAGTTAATGAGTTTGATGTCATATACTTATGAATCAAAGCCAAACCAAAGCTTGTACAATTGAGAATACCTTCCACTAGAGACTACCTTCAGACCATTATCTCAAAGCTTGTTACGACTTCCTCTCCTACCACTAAGTTTTACTGAGGGTAAGGAAAGAATCATCTCAACCATCCTCATCGAAAGATCTATGTTTAGCTTAATAATCTTAATCATTTCTCCTAATAGGTTGTGATGCATATCAATTAAAAGTTAGCTTGAGTTAAAATTAGTTCATTTTGGAGGTGATCAACCAATTTCAAGCAATCCAAAGGAGGCAATGTACAAAAAAAAAAAAAAAAAAACATACACATACACACACATAACATAGAGGTTAACTATCACAACAACAAACTAGTATCAAAGCAAATACATTGTATATGCACAAAAATGTAAACTACAATCATAAACAATAACATACTAAAATTTCCAAGTAATTTGAAATAATACTTTAAAATGCTATAAGGTACTGATCCCACTTACTTGGAATTTTGTTGCTCAAATTGGTTATATTTGCTAATCTCTACTCAACTCATTTAGGTATCCACTAGATACTTTTTGAGTTACTATTGGTTTAATTATACTTGAATGGTCCTCTTGACACACTTTCTAAGTCACTTTCTTCACTCGTTGTATGCCCCATAATCCAATTAAATCCATGCATTTTGATCTATATTTGCCATTACTCCTTGATGGCTCCTATATTACGGTTTATACTCTTAGTTTCCATATACATAATATCAATAATTTTCTTGTTAATTATAGGATTAAGTTATTTATACCTAAGTGTTAAAGATTTGAAGTTATTACTTTGGTGAAATCTATCCTAGTATGTTTTTACTCAAATTTTAAGTTAATGCAATTTTAAAGTTCTTAGTTAAGGGGCTTTCTGAATAACATTCAAAGTTAAGGTAATTTTAAGGTCCTTATTAAAAGTACTTCCTAAATCAACTTTTTTACATGTTTAATTACATAAATTCACATAGAGAACCTTTTGACCTAAATTCTAAGAAATGTTTAAACTTACAGTCTCTATTGATATACTTTTTGCCTTACATTCTGACTTATAGATTTCATCTTATAACTCACTGAATCTCTACATTTTGACTCCTATCTTAACATTTCTATAACAAATCAAATCAATCCAGCTCCTTAACACTCATTTCCTTCCTTAACAACATGTTTAAATCATCATGTAGAGGCTCCTCTTCATTATCAACATGTCTAAGTCACATACTTGATACTCCCCTTTAACACCAATTAAGGCTACCTTTTTTTAGTCATCTTAACATGATGAATCCTAATTTTTATCTAGCAAGTTAGTAGCTTCCATCATCACACACTATAATTAGCTACACTTCTATATGATTCAAGCTTATCAACACTAATTCAACTAATAAAACTTGGATGTAATTGGAAAATTACGTAGTTTTTTCCTTGGAAATTTATTTGCTTGTCAAATAAGTTAATTTTTTATTCAAAATTAATAGCTTTTCTTTTGTGAAACATTAAAAACCCTTTCGCATCATTATTACAACAAAATTAACAAGGTTCTATCAATAAGTCAACATGGGTTCTAACTTATTTTTATGTTCTTGTGAAAGTCCATGTGCTTTATTATAGAACTAGTATCGTAGGTCCATAATTAGGAGCTGACCCTAGTGAAGTAGGTGTTACCTCAAACTAACTAAAAATAAAATCAATGGTCATGAAAAACAAGTGAAAGACAAAATAGCAAATGCCACTTTGTGGGATTGGTTGTAGGTCCTAATGGTCAAATTCTCATGGTATTTTATAGTATTAAACTTTGATGTGTTATGAACATTTAAGAGGTAGAAGGTCATTGTTCCAACGTTTGTACAAATTGCAGAATTTTTTGCAATTTTGGTTGACAGTGATTAACTAACAAGGAAAAATTCTATAGAAGTCACTTAAAGGGGTTTGTTCGAGGCCTTATCAATTGAGTTTCAAGATAAAACTCAACTAAATCAGACTTTAAGATTTGAGAAGTGGATACTCAATATTTTGAGATTTGTAGAGGTTGCAATAACATCAAAAAATTGGGTCGTTAAGGTGTGACTGCTACAATTATCTAGTATATCAAAACTCGTTTTAGCCACATCTTAACCATTTCTTATCGAAATTTTGCAAATAAGTAGTTGTTACAAAGCTTATTCAATCAAGGTTTTGTTTTTAAAGTTTTTTTAAGCATTAAAGGTCATCTTTGTGATAAAAAAACATCGATAAGTAACAGGGGTGCCTAGTAGTTCAAATGTTAACTAATCATTTAGCTCATTTGTCATCTTTGGTTCTCAAATCTCCTATTGTTTAAAGTGAGCTTATAATTCTTTTTTTGAAGCATTTATTCTATCATTTATCTCATTTGAAACTAGATTGTATCATGTTTCTGATGTTCCTATTATAGACACCTCATTTTTACCCTTAGTTTTTTTTTTTTTTTTTTTTTTTAAAGAATGGAGAAAAGGGTCATAATTTGAGAAATATAAAAAAATTAAAAATTAAAAAAAAAATTAAGACTAGAAAATTTTTTTTAGGAAAATAAAAAACCATAGGTCATTTAGCGTGGGGTCGAAATACGACACATTTAGTAATTTGGGCTTGGTTTTAAAAATTAATTAAACACGGGACTAAATTTTAAGTCCAATCATCTATGATCTAATTTTAGGCTAGAATTTGGTTTAGTGAAATAATTAAAAAAAAAGAGAGAACAAAAACCAACATACAAGCGAACTCCACAAGAAAATAGGCATTATGCACTTATTATTTTTTAATTTGGCACATGTACTATACGTGCCATCCAGGTATGTTAGATGTACACCTAAGCTACGTCCATCTTCTTCGCTCGACAATCCTCTATTTCTCCTTGTTGATCAATGCACTTCAAAAGCTTATATGGTCCAATTTTCTTCGAGATTTCACCAATTTAATGGTGAAATCTTGAAGATAACATGGCGAATTTTGTAGTTGGACTAAAATTACATCTAAATACAATAGTCTTCATATTGAAATTAAGCTAAGAAAATCAAGCACAACTTGATATTTGTGCTTAATTGTCAAATCTAAAAGTTTTAGGAAGTAATCAAAGCTTCCAATCGAACTTAGAAGCAAGTATTAAACTTCTCTAGCTCATGTAATCACCTAAATCATGTTAATTTCCACCTTTTCAAAGATTAAATGACTTGGCCATTAATGGTTGAATTAGTTGTTAACAGCCCTGCCAAGCTCAAGTAAGCTTGGTTTCCTATAAATTAGACCTTCCTGTGCATCACTTCTCATCAACACTCACTAAAACTCCTCCTTTCGCTCATTTCCGAGCATACCCTCTTTAGCTCAATTCTCTTTCTCTCTCCTCCTTATTGACCACTTATGAAACCATTGCTTTTGATGGTTATCTCCTCGAACCAACTACGCTGCCAACAACCTTGTACCTTACAATTCTTAACCTAAGCTATTTCGTAAGCCTAGCTACTGCCAACCTTGTTTTACAATCACCACCACCAATAGCCACCTCTTTAACTACCATGAATAACCACCATTCACTATAGCATCAAGACTAACCACCTACATACCCCCACAAAGAAAAAAAAAACTAATTAAAAACTCACGAAAATGTTCTTTCCTAATCATTTTAGTTTTTTATTTGAGCAAAATCTACTCTCTAGGCTACTGCAGTTCTTCCTCTACTCCACTACCCAAATGCTACTCGCCATCTGACCCAACCTACCCTAGCTACCCGCGAGCTATATTCTAGTCCAACCCTTTCTTCCTTTATTTTGTATTTTGCTCATTATATTTTATTTTTTCTTCTTTTATTTAGTATTTTATTGTAATATATATAGACACACACACACACACACATATATATAAGAAAAAAAATTTGAAGAAAGATGAAGAAAGGAAAAAAAAAAGGAGAAGAAAAGAAGCTTTGTTATTTTACTTCTTTATTTAAAGCACGTTTTGGTTAAAAATAAAAAAAAACATATATAAAAAAACAATGAAGAAAAAAAAAACACTTAGAAACAAGATTTAAAAGTCCAATTAACAAACCCTCTATCTAAAAAAGGGACTTCCTTAGAATTTTTCAAATTAAGATCCTTTTTAAAATTTTTCTTAAATGAAAATGAATTAATAAAAACGTAAACTTAATTGATTTTTAGAAATTAAAAAGAATCCAATACGCTTAAATTTTCAGGACAAATTATGGAAGTTTGATCTCAAATAGCAGGCACGTAGGTACCTATACCTAGTTATGAAGCGACATAAAATATATGAAAATTTTATTTTTTTTTCCTTTTATAAATGATTTTCACATTTCTTCATTTTCTATAAGTAGATACATTTTTATTTATTGGTTCATTTATAAATATAAATTAGAATAGTATTTTGAAAGATAAATATTAAATTAGGAAGGTTAAGATGGTACACAATTAGGGTTTAATAAGGTAGTCTTCGAACTTGGATATTTAGTTTCTTGAAACCTTTTCAAAAAGGTTTTTGAAATTGCAAGCTAGTGCCCCTAATTGATCTTAATTTGATCACCTTTTCTCGATCTCATTAGGTGGTGACTTTAAATGTTTTTAAAAAATAAAGATACAAAATTTTCCTTAATTCTTGTTAAGGATTTTAACTAAATAGACATGAGATTTGGTTTAAATTGGATTAAGGAAAATGGAAAACTAAAAAATTCAAGCTCAACTGTTTAGTAACTCTATTGGGGACCTTTAAGAGGGCTAGCCACTCAACCTTTTGAATTTAGGAATCACTTTCAAAATACCGATGTTAAGTGTTATTTTTTTTTTCTTTTCTCATATTTTTATGGGAAAAATGCAAAAAAGTTCCTACCATATGACATTTTAACAATTCAATTCTTTACCTTTTATTTAATTCATTTCAATCCTTAGTCTTTTCAAATCATATCAAATAATTCCTTCTATTAGACTCTATTAAAATTTCCATTAATGTAAACATATGTCAACATATAATTTGTCAATGTATAAATTTTAAATAAAAAAATATAAAAATAATTATATAAATGATAAAAATATAAAAAATTCATAGAAAAATAAGAAAAATTAAAAAAATTACAAAATGAAAAAACCCTTAATGATAAAATAATATATATTCATATACATATATATTAATTTTTATTTTAAAGTAAATTAATATAAAATAATTAAAAAAAATTTAAATCTAGTTACCCCTTGACCTTGGGGTAGCCAAATTTAAATTTTTTTATTTTATTCATTTATATTGATTTATTTTAAATTAAATATTAATATATATACATTTATATAAATATATATGTATTTCTTATTGTTTTTATGAATTTTAGCTATGTAATATATATTATTAGTTTATTAAATTAAATTAATTATTTGAATGAATAAGATTTTGCCATGTGTCCATACTAACAGCAAAACTAACAGACAGATTAGTTTTAAAATTTATTAAAATGTTGATGACTAAAATTGACTAAATGGAAAATTTAGAATTAATTTGTATATACAAGTAAACGTTAGGAACTTTCTTATACTTTTCCCCATTTTTATTTTTATACAATTGTATTAACTTTTGTTCTAACAGTTAAAATTTTGGGGGGTTTATTAAATGCACCTTGAATACATGGTTGATAAGGTCAAACACAGGTTGCATTAGAACCTTAGGAGAAAGAGCCATTGTATAGGCTTCGAATACTGTAGTGTAACCACCACTTAGGGTTAATTAGGCCACCTTACTTAAGGTTCAATATGAACAATGAGCCATTTCTCCAAAAATGCATGAAGTCACAAAGCTTACAGATCTTTAGAACCCACCCTTTACAAAATTGGCAAATAATTAAGTGAGATGACATAAAAGAGATGGCAACCCAAAGTTTCCTTGTTTTTTTTTTTTTTTTACTTGTAATTTCATTGTAATCAGTGATGTAAATATAGATTTGATGTAAATACGTTTCTTTTAAAATTTCGTTGTGAATATTCTTTTTCATTTTTTGTAACAAATTCTTTTTTTTTTTTTGTAATTATTCTAGAAATGGGCTACACTTCGAACTCTGTGTATTTTAAAGAGAAGTTTGTTGCTAAGCCCATTAAGCCCAAATTTTCTTTGAACCAATGGCTTCAATACTTCAACCTATGAGAGCAAGAGATCATCACAGATCAAATGAGGCCCATTATGTCTCTTCCTAAGGTCAAGATTGAATAAACCTTATTAGGGCACCTACTCATTTTTAGGAATCTCACGATGGAAGAATATACTCAACTACTTCAAGCTCTTCCCTTAGGTAGCATATATATTCCTAACATGGAAGTCTACTTAGTTAACACTTTTTCAAGAATTTTAGGGATTCGAAAGGCTGAAATAAAGAAGGCCCTAAAAGATTACAATGAGAATTGCATCAATTTGGTAGACTTGACAAATTGGTTTACAATTGAACCTAATTCTAACAAGTAGACCATCCTTTGTGGCGATTCCAAAACTTGGAGGTAAAACAAAATTAAAGCTTTTATCTTAGCAACATTCAGGACCATCCTAATCCTAAATGGAAACTTCCTTATGTACTTTAGGATTGCAAAATTAATAAGCTAGTTTCTCGAAGGAAAGCCTTACATCCCAACCTTACTCGCAAAGTAAGTTAAAAGCTTAAACAACTTGAAAATAAAAAATGATGGCTCACTCAAGCCTAGCATGGCATTACTAATGGTCTGGCTTATAAGTTATATCAATTGTTATGAGCTTAACCTCATCTAAAGAGAGTTTACCTACAAGATTGACTTAATAGATTCATTTGTTGACAAAGTCTAACTACGATAAGAGAAATCTACTTATTATTGGGTTAAAGTCCTACAAAAGTTCCAAGTTGTTGATATTATATGGACAGCCATGTAAAGCAACTTCAAAAGGGTAACATTAGTTTGTAAGAATTATTAGTCAATCCCCCTAATTGGGATGAAGTGGTATACAGGTTATTAACCAAACAACATGATCAGGTAGTTTAGAGGAGTTTACGACATAGTCTACAGGCCCTCACTAGATATTACCACCGTTGATTATGAAGATCTTCATCGTTCGATGCCACAAAAAGATATCAAAACTCCAAGCAACCAAGAAACTATGGGAAATAAGGATGATTAGCCCTAACATTGATTTTAGAGAATGGATGGGAGAAGTGGACAAGCATAAGGTCACCAAAGAATATCTATATGATTAGTTCCATAAGACAAGGGTAATCCAACATTGAGTGTTAGAGGTTATAAAGCCCATACTAACAGATTCAAATGCTAAAATTGGAATCTACATAGATCAAGTACAAGCCCATATAGAAGTTATTTACAAGGAGCATGACATGCAAGGAAACCTCTTCCAAGAATCCAAAAAACATTCTCGTACATTATGTAGAACTTGAATTTTTCCTAGTTTTTAATATTTTTCTTAACCTGATCTATACTGAACCCTATACCCATTTAATATAGATCCTCGATTAAGGATTAAAATAAACTTAGTTTTTCTTTTTCTTTTTTTCAGTTTTGAAAAAATTTAAAGTCACTACTCAATCGAAGTTCAGAAAACATAAGATAGTTTAAATCAATTGGGTGAATCAATTTTAACCTAACCACTAGTCTACTGCAAAAATCAATTTTTAAAATAGTTTTTGAAAAGCAAAGGTTTTGGATTCGAGGGCTACCATATTAAACCCTAATCAAGTACCACTTTTATACTTTCAAAATTAAGTATATCATTTTAAAATACCCTTTTAGCTAATTCTACATTTACAATTAAAGAAAATTAATTTGTTTTCAAAAAGAAGAAGAACAAACTAAGAAATTAAGTTTATTTACAAAAGGGAAAATAAAAATAATTTCTCATTTTAAGTCACTCCATAAGTGTTTATATACCCTCTAACAAGGATCAAACTTTCCATAGTTCATTTGATGAAAACATTAGTGGGTTGGTTTCTTTTAGACTTGAAAAACAATTGAATTTATGTTATTTTTCTTTATCAGTTATATTTTACTTAAGAAAAATTCTAAAAGATCCTAATTTGGGTGTCATACTTTTAGAAAATCTTAGAAAGCCCTAACTTTGAAAAGGATTTATTAATTTTCATTTTTGAAATCAAGTTTTTCTAAGTGATATAAATCTTTATTCTTATTTTTTTATTATTAATTTTTCACTTTTTATTGAAGCATAAAAAAATAAAAATAAAAAAAAGCTTTCCTTCCTTCTCATTTTTTTTCTTTATTTCTTTTCTTTTCTTTTTCATTATCTTCATTTTTTTCTTATTTATTTTATTTTTTTACAATGAGAATGTACAACAAAATACAAAAGAAAAAAAAATACAAGGAAAATAAAAAAATAAATAAAGGAGATCAAACTAAGCAAGGTGCACAAGTCGAAGTTAGGTTTAGACCTAGTTTTTAGGTTAGATTTAAGGCATGGATCACATGCCTCTTACGTGTGTATGTAGAGGAAGAAGCTCAAGCTGTCGAAGTGGTGTTTCTAAGCTATTTCAAGTTGATCTTTTTGTGCAAAAATGGTTTTTAATGTGTTTTTGATTGGATAGTGGGGGTTTACCAAAGTGCTATGGCCAATGGTGGTCATTTGGTGGCTTTTGTTGTTGGGTGATGAGTAGTGGTTGCAAGTGACATGCAGGTGGTTGCTAAAGGTCAAAAGGGTATTAGACATGGGGTTTTGGACAACCACAAGTTTAGCCATGGTGTTGATTTTGGCTAAAGAGGGCTGGTGAATGATGTTTTAAAGAAGGCAGTAACGATGGGTAGGGTTTTAAACCCTAAGTGTTGGCTAAAGCTATAAAAGGGCACAATGGACATTGGGAGTAGTATCAATAAGAAGTTAGGGGTAGTAGTAGTAGTTCATCTTAAAAAGGGCTATGGAGCTCTCAATCTTAGAGAGAGAGAGAGAGAGAGTGTGTGTGGTGTTGTGAGTGGATTTAAGTGATTGTGAATGAGAGTGCACTCTAAAATGAATTGCTATAACCCCTTTCATAGTGTTCGTAGCTCAAACAAATATGTTAAGGATCATTAATAGTCAAATTGTCCATGAATGCAAATCCTTAATTTTCAATTTTGTCTTGATTTGCATGGTCGATTTTAGTACCCAAATGAATGACTTTGTTCTCATTTTTGCATCCAATTCGAAGAAGGCTATTTGGACTACAAAATTGAATCAAGAAATTGTATGGTTGAATTTATAATTTGCATAAAAAATTGAGGTAAAGTGTGGTGGGTAAGCTGATGTACACATGAAATACATAGAAAGGGAAAGAAAAATATGTGTCCTAATGATAGGTTACCATGTATCTCAACAAGACACATGGCCCATTAGCTGCTCAACATGTGATAGTTTGGGAAAGGGTGGGGTGGGTGTGTGGTGTGTGGAGGAAGTGGGGGAAGAGGCACAAAGTGGTTGATGTAGGGGTCGAACCCATGACCTCTAACTTACTCTCATACTAAGAACAAATGTAGTACCAATTGGGCTATTAGCCTGTGCCTTATTATGTTGTGTAACAAAAATATACTTCAGCTAATTTATTTAAGCCTAATTAAAAGAAAACAACTTAACTTAACTCCTAAAATAAAGATAATTAATAAATAAAAGTTACTAAAATATTATTAATACTAGAAAAAAAAAGAAACTATTTTTATATTATGGATTTTTATTCTTTCCTTCTTTTTTTCGTATTTTTCCAATTTTCTATTTTTTTTATTTTTCAATATATATATATTTAAATTTTTTAATTTTTTTAATTTTTCAATTTTTTTTTTGTAATTTTCTATATTTTCTAATTTCTTTTGTAACTGTTAATTATATATATTTTAATTAGGACCCTTTTTCCTTATTTAAAAAAAAAAAGAAATTCTAAAACTATAAAGAGGGTAAAAAATGAGATGTCTACAACTACCCTTCTTTATAGTGAAATTCGAGTAAAAATTTATTACAAAGATAAAAGAGACTATTTTTACCTTGGGGATAAATTTGTTCTAAGAAGCGCTACAACTAGCTAGCTATCTTAGGTTTAATCTATTATGGATTTGTTAAAAGATGGTGATCTAGAGGTATTGGAGTGAGTTTTAGAAAGGTCTAGCGCTTTAAAAGTTGGCTAGATCCCTAAAAGTTAATGAATGGAGGGTAACACCCCTGTGAGTCAGCAAGAACCCTAAAAGTTACTAAAATGAGGGTAATGGCCCTTATAGGTTGGCAAAAACCTTAATGAGAAATGTCAGATGGGACATCACTACTTGAGCTAGTTAGAACCCTAAAGAGATTGTGAGATGGGACATTACTCCTTAAGTTAGCTAGAACCGTAAAGAGATATGTATGATGGGATAGCACTTCTTAAGTTAGCTAGAACCCTAAAAAGAAATATAAGATGGGATAACGCTCCTTGAGCTAGTTAGAACCCTAAAGAGAACCTAATTGTGATCCTCTAAGTTGACTAACCTAGGTGAATGGGTAAAGCACTCTTTGAGCTAGTTAAGACCCTAAATGAGAACCTAGTCATGCTCCTTTAAGCTAACTAACCTACGTGAATGGGTAAAGCACTCCTTAAACTAGCTAAGATCATGTATGAGAACCTGGCCATGCTCCTCTAAGCTAACTAACCTAGGTAAATGGGAAAAGTGCTCATTAAGCTAGCTAAGACCCTAAGTGAGAACCTTGTCATGCTCCTTTAAGCTGACTAACTTAGGCAAATGGGTAAAGTGCTCAAGCTAACTAAGACCCTAAATGAGAACTTGGTTGTAACCTAAGCGAAAGGGTAAAGAGCTCCTTGAGTTAGTTAGAACAGTAGAAGAGATTTAAGATAAGATAACACTCCTTGAGCTGGATAGAACCTTAAAAGAAGCTAGTTGAAGGAAACATCTTATGGCTTGTTAGAACCCTAAGAGAGAAATTGTAATGGGGAGCACCATACGGGGTTGGCTAATGACCCTATATGGCAATTGAAAAAATTATGAGGTGTAACGAGTTTTGAAAAACCTCTTCACATGAAAAATTTACAAATGAGGAATTTGGTAAAAATAAGGTATGATGAAAAAAGCATCAGGGATAAGGTCTCTTGATTTGAAAAATGGTTAGCGAACATCAAAAACTACATTAGGAAAAAAAGACTTAGACTATTATGGTCAACTTAAAAGGTGTGGCCACATTGAAAAAGAAGTAGGTAACATGAATTAAAAGATTGGCCACTAAGTTGACATGGACTTGAAAATGGATGGAACAAACTTGCAACAAGCCTTTTTTTTTTCTCTCTCTCTCTTTCTTCTTTCTTCTTTTGTCTCCTTTTTTGTTTCTTGAAAGTTTACTAACAAGTATAAATTCTTACTTAAGAAGTAAGTGTTATAACTATCCCCTTCTTTAGTAACCATGTAAAGCATCTCATATTCTTTTTAATCTTTGAAAATGTCTCCTGACCCTAATACTAAGCTTGCTAGTGGGGCCTTGTGATTTTAAACATTTCTTTCCCAAAAATAAAAAAATAAAAAAAGTTAACTTATAATTAGTCTAGTCAAAGAGAACCTCCATATACACTCTCAGTTTAAATTTCGCTCTTTAACTACTATTCCAAAAATTATGGTCCAATTTGTAAGTAATACTCCTCGATCAATCCATTAGATCTTTTCAACTCAACACTGTAAATTTAGGCTTTTAGGTAAATGGTTTCAAGAGGGGTTAATGAGAAGCCTATTTTGAAAGATTTACTTATTCAATCAAGCATACAAATTAAGAACCCTTAGGAAAAACTAGAAGTATGTTTGCTTTAGTTTCAAAAATAATTTTTATTATAGATAAATTATCCTTAAAGATCAAAAGAACTTTTGTCGAGTGTGGGAGGCATTATGGGCAGGAATGCCTTGTGTCATTCAAGATGGGTAAGAAGGTTTTTTGTTTGTGATTTTGAAGTATGATTCAGAGTGGATAAGGAGATTTTTTTTTTTTTTGGTTTGGAATGTGGTTTAGAATAGGCATGAGGGTTTTGGGAATGTTTGGGCTTTGATTCTGGGCCTTTTGATTTAGGTTTTGCTACTCTTATTGAGATGTGATATATCTTTTCGAACTTTTATCTTACATTCAAGCCTCTTTTCTTTCTTTTTCTTCTTTCCTTTTTCTTTCTTCTCTTTCTTTTTTCTCTATTTTTTTGTTATTTTCCCCCATCATTTTGCTCCTTTTCTTTTCCTAAGTCTTTGTTTTTGAGAGATTCAAGGCCCTTAATCTAAGGATTTTGAGTAAATGGGCTTAGGTAAAGTATGTATAAGTCTGAGGTGTTTAAAAAAGCATTGACCCTTCATCATTTCAAAGAAAATAACTTATTAGAAAAAAAAATTGTCTTTGAATTAATGTTAATAAAGCAAGCACAAACTAATTTTACCAATTTCTTCTAATGTGATGGCCTTAACCTCCGCATTGCTGCATAATGGGATGGTTCTTAATAGGGTTTAAATTTGAAAACATTCTAAATTGGTTCAATGGGGTTGACAAAGGATAGTTGTGATTGGGATTTGAAAATGAATGTCTGACTTCATTTTGATATGTATATCATGATCAAAATGGACCTCCTTTAAGGAATGAGTCCAAAATATCCTCATCATGATGTCACTTAACTCTCAAGGTATTTAAGGGTTAGTGTATGAGATATAGTTTGCCTCTGTTTATCCTAAACCTTTTAAAAGTGAGTTACCATTTTCTTAGGTAAGATTCCATATTGATTTGCCTTAGGGTAGAAGTTGACTTTGCCCCCCAGTTTCTAGCAATATGCCTCAATGTGAAATGATACTTTTCATTTGATTTGAGTTTGAGATTAAGGCTGTGTTTGACTTGGTTTTCTCAATGGACTAGGGGTTTTAGCTTGGTTCAGCTACTTTAACGAGTTGGGGTTTGTGTTTAGGTCAGTTACCCTAATGGGCCAACGATTAGTGTTTAGGTTGGCTACTTAAACAAGTCAAGTGGTTGTGTTTGGATTACTTACCTTAATGGATCAAAGGGTTCATGTTTAGATTAGCTACATTAATGAGCTGAGGGTTCGTATTTAGGATGGCTACGTTAATGGGTTGAGGGGTTATGCTTAGGTTGGTTACCTTAATGGGCCAAGGGTTTTTTGGGTTAGTCACCTTAACTGGCCAAAAGGTTTTGTTTGGGTTGGCTATCTTAACAAGCTAAGGGTTCATGTTTGGGTTGGCTACCTTAATGGGCTAAGGGTTTGTTTAGGTTGGTTACATTAATAGGCCGAAGGGCTTTGTTTAGGTTAAGTCCCCTAAGAACTTGTAACAATTAACAACTTTTCTTTTTTTCTTTTTCTTCTTTTTTGATTATGAGAGACAAAGATAAGGCTCTATTTTCAGAAACCAAGGGATCTTGGTACAAATAAGAATGGTGATTTTGGGGTTTTATTTACAATCCTATGGAATTTATTTACATTTCCTTGAGTGTTAAAGGAATGCTATTGAAGGATTATTTACAAAAGGGGAGAACTAAGGAGTGAAGAATGATTTGCCAAAGGCAACTTTTATTGTTAGAGAAATTATAGTACAAAGAAAAACAAAGACAAAGTGCCTCACATTTATTCTCAATTTTTATTTAATGAACTTAACATTTATTCTAGACCCCTTAGCTATAAAATAAGAAATCCTAAACTAAGTCTCGTAGATGAGCTTTAAGATCTTCCAACATTTCATAGGTTTCTCTAAGGACTTGTCCAAAAAGGGCTTTTAAGGCCCAGTTGTGAGCTTTAGAACATTAGAGCTTCTCTTTTAGATAGGCAATTTCAACTTCTAGCGATTGTTCACAAATTCAAGGGAGATCCTGTAGCTTATCAGTTCTCTAATTGTTCACTTGGTCACCTACCATTATCTTTTAGGCCTAAACATTTCATGGACAAGAATGATTTATCAATGAAACAAAAGAATGTATGTAGAAACATCCATATGCTAGTTACATTGGGTTAATACATCATTCTTTAAGTTGCAACCTTACTATTGAAAAAAAATGATTGTGTTTCTAAAACACTTCAACATCAGTAGGGTTGCAACTTTTAGGAGTGGTATACTTACTCACGGTTTAAGGGAAGTGTATGCAGTTAGGGCAAGTTCTAATGGTCCTCAATTTCTATGATCTCATACATTTCTAAAGAAATGGTTCCTTAGTCACATCGAAACTTGAGTGGAGTAGTCTAATCAGCCGTGAGTGGTAGTTACCTCACAATACTAGAACATACACAATGACGCCTCTCTTAGGGTCCTAAGATAGCCTAGATTTGACCATATCTATTCTACATCCTTGATGTAATTATTTCCCTCAATATCCTAAGTATGATGCATGTAAAAAGTGAATATAGCAAATTAAAACAAAATATATTTACATGAAATGAATCATAACAATAAATTAATAAATGAATGAAGAACATGGGTATTTTCAAAGGCAAATTTAATTTCAAAAAGTTTTTAAGTAGTTAGCCCTCTTAACTTCCCTAATAAAGTCACTAAGTTGTCGAACTTGAATTTTTCTTACCTTTTAATATTTTTCTTAACCCAACCTATATTGAGTCATATACCTATTTGATATAGATACTCGACTAAAGATTAAGAAAAACTTAGTTTTTTCTTTTAATTTTGAAAAAATTTGGAGTGGCCACCTAACTAGGGTTAAGAAAACATATTTTAGGTTAAATTGATTAGGTGAATCAATTTTAACCTAGCCATTAGTTTACTAAAAAACCAGTTTTTAAAACGGTTTTTGAAAACTAGAGGTTTTAGATTTAGGGGGCTACTCTATTAAACCTTAATTGGATGCTACTTTTATTAAGTTTATATTTTTAAAATACCCTTTTAGTTAATTCTATATTTACAATAAAAGAAAATTAGTTTGTTTTTTTTTTTAAAAAAGAAGAAGAAGAAGAAACTAAGAGATTAAGTTTATTTACAAAAGGGAAAATAAAAGAATTTCCCATTTTAAGTTGCCGTATAGGTGCCTATGTACTCTCTAATAAGGATTAGACTTTTCATAGTTCATTGATAAAAAATGTTAGTGGGTTGGTTTCTTTTAAACTTGTAAAATAGTCGGATTTACGTTTTTTCTTTTTATCAATTCAATTTTATTTAAGAAAAATTTTAAAGGATCCTAATTTGGGTATCTTATTTTTGGAAAATCTTAAAAAGCCCTAACTTTGAAAAGGGTTCATTAATTTTTATTTTTTAAATCATTTATTCTTATTTTTTATTATTATTATTTTTTCATTTTTTATTTTTTTATTGAAGCATAAAAAAATTAAAAAAAAAAGTTTTCCTTCCTTTTTTTTTTCTTTTTCATTCCCTTCTTTGGTTTTTCTTATATATATATTTAAAATGAGAATGTACAATAAAATACAAAAGAAAAAAATACAAGGAAAAAAAAACAAAAGGAGATCGAACCAAGTAAAGCCCATAGGTTAGAGCTAGGTTCGAACCTAGTTTTCAAGTTTGATTTAGGGCATATATTCGAGATATACATACCTTTCATGTGCAAATGTAGAGGAAGAAGCTTAAGGCATCTGGGTTGGGGGGGAAGGGGGTGGGGGAGGTATTGGGTAGGGAGAGGGTTGTGGTTTCTAAGCTATTTCAAGCCCCTTTTTTTTTGTAAGAAAATGGTTTTTTTATGTGTTTTTTATTAGACAATGGGGGTTTGCCAAAGGGTCATGGCCAATGGTGGTCATTTAGTGGCTTTTAGTATTGGGTGGTGAGTGGTGGTTATAGATGACATACGATTGATGGTAACTGGAGGTCGAAAGGACATTAGGTATGGGGTTTTATACAACTACAATTTTAGCCATGACATTGATTTTAGTTGAGGAGAGGTAGTGAATGGTGCTTCGAAGATGGTGGTGGCGGTGGTGGTGGCGGTAGTGGTAGCTAAGGTTTCAAACCTTAAGTGTTGGCCAAAGCTACTACGAGGTACAACAGACGTTGGGAATGGTATCAATTGGAAGTAAAGGGCTTGGGATACTAGTAGTGGTAGTGGTTCATCTCGAAAAGGTTTGTGGAGCTCTAAATCTTATATATATATATAGAGAGAGAGAGAGAGAGAGAGAAGTCGTACTAGAGAGATAGAGTGGCATTGTTAGTAGATTTGAGTGATTGTGAATAAGAGTGCCCTCTAAAACGAATTCTTGGAACCCCTTTTATAGTGTTCATAGTTTAAACAAACATAGCAAGGATTATTAATAACCAAATCGGCCATGAATGCAAAACCTTAATTTTCAGTTTTCTCTTGATTTTCATGATCGATTTTAGTACCCAAATGATGAATCTAGTCTCATTTTTGCATCCAATTTGAAGAAGGCTATGCAGAGTACAAAATCGAATCAAGAAATCATGTGGTTGCATGTGGAATTTACATGAAAAATCATGGCAAAGTGAGGTAGGTAAGGCGGTGCACGTAAGAAAGATATGGAAAAGAATAAAGGGAAAGTGTCCCAATGATAGGTTATTGCATGTCTCAATAAGAAATGTAACCCATTAGCTGCTCAATATGTGACAATTAAGGGAAAAGAATAAAAAAAGAAAAAAAAAAAAGAGGCACAAAGTGCCTGATGTGATGGTTGAACCCATGACCTCTAGCTCACTCTCATACTAAGACCAAATGTAGAAGCGATTAAGTTGTTAGCCCATGCCCTATTATGTTGTAAGCCTATGCCCTATTATGTTGTGCAAGTAAAATGTACTTAAGCTAATTTATCTAGGATTAATTAAAAGAAAACATCTTAACTTAAAAATAAAAATAAATTAATAAATAAAAATGACTAAAATATTATTAATACTAGAAAAAAAAACTATTTCTATACTATGGATTTTTATTCTTTCCTTCTTTTTTTGTATTTTTTCAATTTTCTATTTTTTGGTATTTTTCTGCATATATATTTACCTTTTGAGATTTTTCTAATTTTTCAATTTTTTGTAATTTTCTAATTTTTTTATAACTTTTAATTATATATATATATTTTTTTATAAATTAGGACCCTTTTTCCTTATTCTTAAAAAAGAAATTCTAAAACTATAGGGAGCAAAAACTGGGGTCTTTACACATTAGAACACCAATTGAAAATGGCCTAAAGAAGGCTCAAAGAATTTGAAAAACTAGTTGAGCTTAGCCCAAAAAAGAGGAAGTAGCAGCAAGACCTAGTAATCAGCAAAAGAAAGCACCAATCATGCCCAAGAAGAATAATAGGACTTACAAATAGGTATACTTTTGATCAATATATTTTCTTTTGAAATCATGTAATGGAAACTTCGAGAGTTGTGAAATAATAAATGAAGTTACTGTCTTACTAATTAATTGCCGGTTCTCTTCTTTGCATCTATATGCCTTATTTCCTTATTATTTTTACTTATTTATTTATTTATGTATCTCACTTCCTTGTATCAAAACAAAAAAAATAATAATAAAAATAAAAACAAAGAAAAGGAAAAAAGTGTACATATATTTGTGCTAACTTATTGTGAAGTTTTCTTACACCAAGTTTCAAAGATAACATCCAAACATCAATCCTTTTAAATAAGATCGATTAAAACTCGTTTTCAAACCAAGATCACTAACCAAGGAGATGACAATAACAACAGCTATGTCAACCTTGAAATCATCGATCCTATGGTGTTGAGGTTCTACTCTTTAGAGCGAACCGTGGGAAAAATCACAGAACATATGAGTTCCTTGCTAATAGCATTGCCTTACTACAAGCCATAGCACCATCTAATGAAGATCACTCCAAGGCCAGTTATGAAAGGAATGTCAAGGCTCTACACCTTGAAACAAAAGAGAACCATCCAAAAGCCTAACCAACAATGGAGGCCTTTGAATTGGAGGGGTTCTATTCAATGGTTAACCTAACTTTTAAGGCTAACATGTATTCATTCTTGGTCAGCATAAGACCAGGGCCCAATCAAGATAGTTTGAAAGAATTAGAAAGGAAGTTAACCCAACAAATCACCAAAAGGATAAGGGAACTTAGAAGTTACAATGGTTTTGAGAAAGCTAATATTACAGATTTCTCCACATAAAATGTTGGGGCTTACCTTGAAAAGTTTAAGGTACCAAATTTGAAAAGTATAATAAGACTAGATGCCTAAGCTACCCAACATGTTATATGCATAAAAAGTAGGTAAATACATCCAGTATGATCAGCTAATGCTACAGATTTTTCAAGATGGCTTGACAGGTTCGGCTTTAACCTAGTACACCTAACTTGACCTAAGTCAGGTGAACACATGGGAGAAACTTGCTAGGGAATTCTACGAACAATATAAGTTCAATGTTGAAGTGGCACCAGCTATAATAGATTTGGTTGCCTTGAGGAAAAAGAGTAATGAGTCACTCAAAGAGTACATACAGAGATAGATATCCTTAGTTGCAAGGATATCTATACCCATGACTAAGAAAGTGTTGACCTCAGCTTTTATTAATGCTTTAGAAAAGCCTTATTTCTCCTACTTGATTGGGCAAGCCTCATCTAGTTTTGTAGAGGTTGTAGCAATAGGATACAAGATTGAAAATGCTATCTCCTACGGCAAGCCTTAAGAATCATTCAATAAAGACCATCTTCTTCTTCATCCACTCCAAGACCAGCAGCCAACAAGGCCAAGGAAGCTACAATTAGCATGGTAAATTCAAATGCTAGGCCCAATGTTCAAGTATCTTTTAGGGAAAATCCTCCTCAAATCTAACAACAATTTAAAAATCAACCTCAGACTAACAAGGCCCCTTAATAGCTTACCAAAATGCCAATTTTTCTCAACCAGGTTTTTGAGAAGCTAAAAAAAGACAAATTAATTCAGTTTAAGCTCCTTAACGACAAATATAGACTAAGAATTTTTTATCCTAAGAAAAAATGTAAATATCATTTGGGGTAAGTAAGGCATTCATTCGATTCATGTTAGAGACTAAAAAACAAAATATAGGATTTAGTTGATGAAGGCTCAATCTAGCTAGACTTCGTAGAAGCTCTAACTCTAAATGTCAATAATAATCTCTTTCCTAATAATGGCCCTGTTATCAATATAATTTTTTATGATTCAGATTCTGCCATCAATATGTCAATTCAGATAGGAAACCTAAAGTCTTTCACTTTTACAAGAATAAGTAAGCCCCAAGCACCAAGAGGTATATCTTTTATGTAATGATGGTGCTTGAAAACTATAAGGCTACCCTATTCAATTATCAGGCAGTTAACTAAGAGCAATCAAGTCCTTTAGAAGGTAGGATTACCTGAAGTATAAGAGTCTATGACCACAAGGAAAAGTTCAAGAAGAAGAATGCATAGGAGGAAACGAGCAATAAAATAGCACGATGAAGGCCTATCTACCTTTAACAAGATGATTAAGTTCGGCAAGTACAAAATAATGAATCAACTTGCTAAAACTTCAATACAAATATCATTGATGGGTTTGTTAATGCCATTCAAACCATATACAAAAGCTTTATTCTAAACCTTAAGGGAGGTTAAAGCCTCCTGTGAAATTCTAATTGAGAAGATAGGACTAATCACCAATTATATGCTCACTATGGATCAAACCTCTTTTTCAACTAAAAAAATGGGTAAGGAAGGTAACCAGCATAGCAAGCCACTTTTTATAGTGGTAAGAAGTAATGACATAATCATTACTAAAGTACTCATTGATAATGAATTGTCATTGAATGTTTGCTCACTTGCTACTCTAAACCTATTGGTGTCAATACAACTACAACAAGCCAAGTTCTACAACAGTCATAGCTTTTGACGGTTTCGAAAGGGAGATCATGAGGGAGATAGACTTACCAATTGACATTGACCCTCAAACCTTCAGTATTCGTTTCCAAGTTCCAAACATCCTAAGGTCCACCAACTAGGTCTTGGAGAGACCTTAGATCCACTCAACAGGGGCCATACCTTCAAGCCTACATTAGAAGGTTATAGGAATCAACTCTTCGAACTTGTCACACGAAGTTAAGCTAAAGGATTACAAGGACTAGCTCGATGAATACTAGCTTTAGAACCCTTACCAAACAAGATTGATCTCAAACTCCTACATTTTTACCACCCTAAGCACCAAACCATAGTTGAGATCAGTATAACTTCTAAGCTGTCGAATACAATGCATTTATCTAAGCTGAGCTATTAAGTTACTCAACCTCAAGAGGCTCCAAAAATCTAAGCTTCGACTTGACCCAGATGAGGTCGACCTAGCTTCCAAATCCTCTCCTTCCCTCATCCAAGCTTAACTTTGCAACTGCCAAACTGTTCAAGAATTCGCATCAGCAAGACTAGCCTTAGTGCAAGTCACCAATCACTACCCAACATGTGTCTTCTAGCACAACTTCCTAAAAGGTTTCCTTCTTTTACAATACATTGTAGCATTTGTCCTTTGTACCCTTTTAAGAATGTTTTAGGAATCCTTTGTCCATCATTCATCTTGTCTTTTCCTCATTTATTAGGAATCTTTTGTACATTATCCATTTTGTCTTTTCTTCATTTATTTAACCCTAGATGAGGTTAAATAAATACCTTACTTCTTTTGTACATAGACATCATGCTAGTGTTATTGAATTACAAAATTTTCCCTTTTAGAGTAACCTACATATTCTCTATTATCCTTAGCTCTTATCTATCTCCTTTAGTAAGAGTTAGTGGCAAGTACCCCTAATTCAACATTTGTGTTCATATTGAGTGTTTAGATTAGGCCAAGTAGGATAAGTTGGTGTGTTATATCCAACTAGTAGCTATTCAGACTTGCTAAACCCCTTTTTGTTTTCTTTTCATTCCTATTCGTTGTGGTGATTTTCTATGTGTATGACCCTAAAGGGGCATCAACTTCACTTGTATTAAAGTATAGTTCTAAGAAGGAGTGTTTGAAGTGCAATGGAGTTTTGTACATGTTTACTGTTAGTAGCTGTTGTGTTCTTCCGTAGTTACTACAGCATATTTGTATGGAGTATGCTAAAGTTGTGTTTGAGCATGTTTGAAATGGGTTTTAAAGTAGTGAGTAGAGAAGTAGTTAAGTGAGGTAAGTGTAGTGGTTTTTGTTGCTTTATTCTACTATGTTTCTCTACTATGAAAATAAAGTAAGGTCCATTTCTATGTTACATTGTGTTGTAATGGGTTTTAAAGTTATCTAAATGTGTTAGAGAGATTTTAGGTAATGAGTAGAAGGTTGTGTTAAGTATTGTGTTGTTGGAATTGTCAAGAACTTTTGTACTATTTTGGATTCTAATGTTTACGAAGTTATTGGTGACCATGAAAGTAGTGCTCGCAAAGGTCATAGGCAATAGGGAAATTACACACTTAGGCCAATCAATAATAAGCTTGATCAACCCACCAATCTTATTAAGAGTCTTGTTACCCCTATGTAAGGAAATAGGCAACAAGCAACAACTACAGGATGTACCCAATCATAACCAAGTAGAAAATGTACAAGAATAGAGGTATGGCTATGTTAACCAAGCTAATCGCCTAACTTAACCTCCCCAAACTGGAGGAGTAGCAAACTAACTTGCTCAATGAAGGCTTAAGTTTGAGGAAATCGAGGAGGATGACGAGGAGATAGATGTAGGGGTTGATGGAGAGGAAAAAGAAGAAGGGGAATACTATGAGGTAAAAGAGTGATGGTGTCAAGCTACTTAAAGACTTGATAATATCAAAGTCCAAATTCTGACCTTTACTAGTTGTAGAGATACAAATGAATACCTTGAGTAGGAAGAGAAGGTTAAGAAGGTGTTTAACTATTATAGGTATACTACAATAGTGAAGTTCCAACTTGTTGCACTTGAATTTTTTAGATATGCTACTATGTAGTGGAAGAATCTAAATGCGACTGAAGTTAGAGACAAGGTATACGAACTTAGGAAGATATGAAGAGATTGTTGAGGGGAAGATTCGTACCTAAGACATATTTGCAAGATACATTTGCTAAGTTACAAGAGCTTTCCAAGGAAGCCAAACTGTTGATGATTATGTTAAGGAATTCCAAATGTTGATGATCCGAGTTGACGCAGTTGAGCTAAACCCCTCACTATATCAATTCAACGCTTCGATATGAGATTCGAAATATTTTTGAAGTGTAGAGGTTTCACATGCTGGAGGATGCCATTAAGATAGGATAAAGGGTTGAGAAGTAAAAGAGATTTAATTTAAACAGACCCAGGCCGAGCTTTGCGCAGACACCTATTCCTCGTCGACCTATACCTACCGAGCTGAGAATACCTATCTAAGCAAAAGGAGAAGAACAACTGACTTAACAATGGCCAAGCAAGCTTAAAGAGTTGAGCTAATGATAAGCCAAACCCCAAGACATATGAGAAAGGATATACCTTAAGACGAAAGACAAGTGAGGTGAAGTACTTTAAGTGCTTAGGTTATGGACACATGCTTACAAAGTATCCTAACTGAAGTGTTATGGTGCTTCAAGGAGATGTAGTGGATAGCCTTAATGATAGTGTGCCTAAGGAGGAAGAGAACAATGTTAGGAAAACTGAAGTCAAAGATGAGGAAGAAACCTGTATCTATGCTAACTAGGAAGAAGTGATGACCATGGTACTGAGACAAGTGTTGAACTCAATGTCGAGTAATGAGGAAGACTAGAGAGAAAATTTGTTCTAGACCAACTGTACCATCAAGAGTCAACTATGCACGATTATAATAAATGGAGGGGGTTTCACCAATGTTATCACTCAAACTCTTGTTCAGAGGATAGGTCTACCGAGCTCTAAGAACTCTTGACCTTAGAAGCTATATTGGTTACATGACAAGCATAATCTGCATAAGACCAAATAGGTAATTGTACCATTTTGTATGGGAAATTGATCGCAACTCAAAATATGTGACTTTTCCAACTTTAAAACCTACATTTGTGCATAAATTCTCGCAAAGTTTAGTTAATTTTTCATGAAATTGGATTTTATGCACAAAATGGACCAACTTGTGAAAAATTGTCAAAAATGCATAAAAGAGTGTTGTTTTTAAATGAATTTAATGCATTTTATATCCTATGTGCAGGTGCATGGGGGCTACTTGATTTTGGTAGCCCCAATCATTCCATCAAGGAAGCTAAAATGAAGGGCATTGGTAAATTTAGCCTACTAATTGATCAGTAGCCTTGCCACCAACCGTTTAGTATGCCCTTAACCTCTAGGGACCAAGCGACCTATTGACTGACTGATCATTGGACAGGTTAGTATCATGAACAAAATGTACAAGGATGGATTCAACCATAGCAACCAATTAGTAACTCTAGTACTAATCGATCAATAGAAGAAATTAGGGTAATTGTTTTTTTACTAAAACCCTAATCATCCTAAATGCCATGTTTCATTAAACATGTAGACAACCAGGAGTTAACACATATCTACCAATCAATAGGAAGACCAATTCTATAAATACTCACATTTGCAAGTAGAAATGCGAGTTGCAATTAGGTTTTTAGTATTGTTTAGTTTAGAATTGTGAGCTTACTACTTGTTTTACTATTCTATTGATTTGTTTATGATATTTAGTCAATGTTTTGAGGATTTTGATGTACATTTATGTTTGTTTAAATAGCATTTGTTACATTTTCTTCATCTAATCTTTAGTTCATTCATTACCATCTTGTTGTTTTGTTTTACAATGGTGTTTGCTACCATATTTTTGTCATTTCTTGCTGTTATTGTTCTTAATATGAGTGGCTAAGTTAGTTTTAGTAGGATTGTGAATATGCAGATGTTGTAGATGGTATAACTTTGTAGTTATGATATGGGCATGTGTGTTTAAATGGGATTTTGATGATCGGTACTACATTTAGGCTCTTTGAGTGCTTTTTAATGAAATTTTCAATGGGTTTTCTTGTGATTATCAGACTGAAAGAAGATTAGTTGTGTAATTCCCAATTTAAGCCATTGAGTCGGTGTAATATCAATAATGGGTTCTTATGCTTATGAGACTAAGAGGAGATTAGGTGTTCCCCGTTGAATTCACAATGTCTTATGTGACCTTACTAAGTTAAGAAAAGGTATGAAACCAAGAGAAGATTCGACCCCTTAATTCTTAGGACTAAATTACTTAACTTGTGATAAGAATTAAGTAATTTAGCTGATTGTATAGGAAAATGAGATCGGAGGAGATTTTTTGCTATAGAGTTTAGTGAGGTGTCCTACCCAAGATCAAACTCAAGTGAATTCCATTAAGACCCAATTAAAAACCATCCTTACTATCTTAACAACATACCTTCATCACTACTTCGGAAACATGTCACAAGCCCATGCCTTTAGAATTTACATTTGTAGTTAAATTTCATTCTTATTTAGTTACAGTTATTTTCAACTCACTATTGCTTATTCGATTAGCCTAGATTAAAGTAGTAGGTTAGAATCTGGTGCTTAACTAAACCCTTTTCCTTTGAGGAAATGACCTGGTGAATACTCGTCGGTTTTATTACTACATATGATCCGACATACTGGTTGGTTAAGAGATTGACACTATTTTGAAAATTCCCATTTATAAAGTGTCTTTAAATCAATCGATTCTTATTCAATGTTTATGTCATCTCATTAGAAATGTATATAAAGACAAATTAGTGAGCAACGTTGTTCCATTGGTGCTTCACATTTGTTGTTAGGGAGACCTTAGTTATTCAATTGACATGTTATTTGCAGTAGATATAAGAACACTTATGCCTTTACAAAGGATGAGAATAAGATTGTGTTGCAAACTATGAAACCAAGCTAAGTGGGCAATATACACAATCAACTCACCTAAGCTAGCAAAAAGAAGGCATTGGTGATGAGCTAGATAGAGCTCCAAGCTATTGAGAAAGTCTATGACCCTATGTTTTTATTAGTAAAGAGATTGCTAGAATTAAAGAATTTAGAAGATATACCTATAAGGGTTCAGAAGTTGATAGATGAATTTTTTGATCTATTCCCAAAAGAGCTACCTAAAAGACTACCCCTAATTTGAGGCATTAAGCACTACATTGACTTACAAATAGGAAAACTTGACCAAACCAACCTACTTATGAGATAAACCCTAAGCAATTGTCAAATTGAAGAGATAAGTAGATGAGTCAATAGAGTGCAGATATGTGAGAGAAAGAGTATGAGCTGTTATTTCATACCAGCTCTACTCGTCCCAAAAAAGGATGATTCATAACATATGTACATCGATAGCCAAGCTATCAACCAAATTACTATTAAATACAAATACCCTATACCAAGACTTGATGACATGTTAGACGAGCTTCATGGCACCAAAGTATTTTTGGAAATTGACCTACAAAGTAGATACCATCACATTCACATGAAACCTAGTGACAAATGGAAGACTGTAGTCATTTAAGATAAGGCATAATCTCTTCAAATGGCTGGTTATGCCATTTAGACTAACTATGCACTGAGCACATTTACGAGGCTCATGAACCTCATGATGAGCCCTTTAATTAGACAATGTGTAGTCATGTACTTTGATAAGATATTGGTGTACACTGCCGAGCTAGCCAAACATTTACAACATCTACAAGTTGTTTTTGATATTCTATGGGCTAAGAGACTATAAGGGAACTTGAAGGAGTAGCCCTTTTGCCAAGGTGAAGTTATCTTCCTTGGTTATGTAGTGTTGAGAGATGGAATCCAAGTTGTCTTGAAGTATTCGACGCCAAAAAGCATCACTAAAGACCAAAGCTTTTATAGCTTCACTTCTTTCTATAGAAGGTTCATTAAGAACTTCAGCACCTTTGATGCCTCAGTGACCGAGCTCACTAAGAAGAGTGAATGATTCCGTTGGAACGATCCAGTTAAGTAGAGCTTTAGGGAAATTGAGGAGAAGCTTACTACTGCTACTATCTTAACCTTGCTAGACTTTAGCAAGCAATTCAAATTAGAATGCGACACATTAGGTATTGGTATTAACATTGTACTAATACAAGAGTACTAACCTATTGCTAACCTATTTCTTATCACAGTAAGAAGCTCAGTAGTGCTATACTAAATTATTTTGTGTACAAGAAAGAGTTGTATGCTCTTTTCCGAGCTCTTCCTGCATGGCAACATTATCTACTACCTCGAAAGTTTGTGATTTATACAAATCATGAGTCCTTAAAGTATCTTAGGAGTTTAAACAAACTTTCAAAGAGGCAAGCAAATTGGTTGAAGTTTATGGAAGGATTTTTTTATGTTATCAAGCACAAGAAAGGCAATGCCAGTGAAATCATAGATGCCTTGTCATGTCAACAAACTCTACTAATGACTTTACAGAAAAAGTGGTTAGGATGTTCCCTTATTATTGAGCAATATGCTTAAAACCTACACTTTGATCCTATTCTTAAGAAGTACCAAGAAGTTGTTACTGTTGGAGGTTACTTCTTGAAGGATGGGTACTTATTCAAAAAGAAGGGGCTGTGCATATCGAATTGTTCCATACATCAGCTATTGGTTAAGAAAGCTCATAGTGATGGATTATCTAGCCGTTTGGAGAGACTAAAACAGCTGACTTGTTAAGAGAAAACTTCTACTAGCCTGGTTTGATCAAAGAAATCCACAAGGTCATCGATAGTTGTAAAGTGTATTAAAGAGTGAAAGCAATGAGGGAGCCATATAGAAGATATTTGGCCTTACTAATGACAACCTCTCCTTAGGCCAACCTTAGCGTAAACTTTATCTTAGGATTGCCTCAAACATCTAGAGGGAAGGATTCGGTCCTTGTAATAGTGAATCGCTCCTACAAAATGGAACACTTCATTTCATGCCACCGAACTAATAATATTTTATATATTGTTCATTTGTTTTTGTAGGAAGCTATCCAACTATATGGAGTTCCAAAGACCATCATATTGATTGGGATACGAAATTTCTGAGCTATTTTTGGAAGACAATTTAGAGGAGGCTTGGGACTAAGCTTGTGTTTAGCTCTAATAGTCATCCTAAGATTAATAGCTAGATTGAAGTAGTGAGCAAGACATTAGGTACCCTACTCTAAGCTATTATGGGGAAGAATTTGAGAGAATGGGACTTGTGCCTACTTGGTGTAGAGTTTACTTACAATCGGACCATCCATAGCACTATTGAGAAGACTCCTTTTGAGGTCATCTATGGCTCAACTCCGCTATCCCTTTAGATATGATTGGTAGCCCTACAATTGTAGAAGAAAGGTAACTTAGAGTTGACCATACCTAAGGATTACAAGATATACTAGTCCGTAACAAGGAAGATTGCTAAGTTCAATGAAAGATAGTAAGAGATAGGTAACTATGACCACTATACTATTTCTTTCAAGCTAAGTAACTTATTATAGATCCATCTCAATTGATATAGATTGTTACACCTGGGATAGAATAAACTATCTCTATGAGCTAATGGTCCATTCAAGGTCTTAAAGGAGATCAACCATAATGCCTATTAGATTGAGCTACTTGACAAACTATGGTATCTCCTCTACCTTCAATGTATCTGACCTAATCCTTTACTAACCAATAGAAGATACTAAAGAAGCAAGAGAGGAGCAAACATAAGAAGCCCCTTCAAATTTGAGGACAAATCCATATGACCCCCAAGTAAATGATAGGAATTAACTCTTCGGACTTATCACACAAAGCTAAGCTAAAGGATTGGAAGGATTAACCCAATGAATATTAGCTCAAGAACCCTTACCAAACGAGGATTCCTTCTTTGATCTTGGACTCTTATTCTTCTACTGACTTAAGTGTCAAACTATAGTTAAGATCAGTACAACTTCCAAGTGTTCAAGTACTTTGCATCCATCTAAGCCGATTTGTCAAGCTACTCGACCTCAAGAGGCTCTAGAATGTCTAAGCTCTAACCTAACCTAGATTAAGTCAACCTAGTTTCCAGATCCTCTCCTACCTTCATCTAAGCTTAACTTTGCAACTGTTGAATTGTTTAAGAATTTGCATCAGCAAGACCAGCCTCAGTATAGATTGCTAATCACTATAGGACGTGTGTCTTCTAGCATAACTTCCCAAAAGGATTCCTTCTTTTTCCGTTCGATGTAGCATTTATCGTTTTTACCCTATTGAGAATGTTTTAAGAATATTTTGTACATTATCTATTTTTCTTTTCCTCATTTATTGTAACCTTTGTTAAGGTCATATAAATATCATACTACTTTTGCATGCAAATAACATGCTATTGTTATTGAATTATAGAATTTTTCCTTTGAGAGTAACCTGTGTATTCTCTATTATCCTTAGCTCTTATCTATCTCCTTTAGTAAGAGTTAACGGTGAGTACCCTTAGTTCAAAATTCGTGTGTCACATTGAGTGTTTACATTAAACTAAGTAGGATTAATTATTGCATTATATCTAGCTAATAGCTATTTGGACTTACTAAACCCCCTTTTTTATTTTTCTTTTCATTCCTGTTCATTGTGGTGCTTTTCTATGTGTACAACTCCAAATATGCATTAAAAGTTCAATTTTGCCTCAAATGGCTAGGTGATAACAATTCTAGGAGATCAAGACTATGATATTTATAAAGAGATAACCATACCCTATATAGGCACTAAGGAGTAAGAGGACTTTAGCTTACAAATGTTTGATGAGGCATGTATGGTTACTGGTCCTAGCAAAGGAGAGATGGAGAAGGTGAAGTTCAAGGAAAGGCTAGATTGTACATAGGGCCTTAACTATATTCTAACCTTAGTTAAAGAATTCCAAATGAAACAAGCAAGGGGCAAGAGAGGTGATAGATTGTATTATAGCCCAATGATTTTTCCACCACTGACTAAGACATTTGTCTAAGTTGACACTCAAACCTTGGAATCTACCAAAGAAAAATTCCGCAACAAAGTAGAATTAGCAAGCCCATCCTACAAACTCCAACATCGAAATAATTGGCTCTCTATCCTTATGAATGACACTAAGCCTTCTCTAGGATAAAGGATGAACTATAGTTTAGTATTTTTATGAATTTTCAATATTTTTTTTTTTTGTTCCTTAATGTACTTATGAGAACTCCTTCAATATTTAATGAATAAAATATTAGTTTCCTTTTTCTCCATTGCGCTCCATTTCTCTCTACGTATACTTGTTTCCTCTAAATACTTTTTGCCTAAGTCTAATGCTCTAAATGAAAACCAGGGTTACCTCACACAAGTAGATGATGAAAATATTAATGTCACTTTAAGCCCTACTAGGTTAGTTATCGGGAGTGATGTTGATGACCATGGTGAAATACAAGAAAGCTGGCAAAAACATAAACTAAGTAGAATTTCCATTAATGAGCTAACTGAAATAGTTAATATAAGGGCTGATGATAACTTGAAAATTTTGAAGATTAGAGGGGACTTAAACAAAAAGCAAAAAGTATAATTAACTACGTTGACTGCCATTATCTTAGTATCAAGATGTGTTCGTATGGTCTTTTGAGGATATGCTCGAGTTAGAACTGTCAATTGTAGTCCATCGTTTATGTACACAAGAGGACATCAAACATATATCTTGTTGAAGATCAAAGAAGAAGTCAAGAAATTACTTGAGGTTGGTTTCATTAAAGTATCTAATTATCCTGAATGGGTGGCTAACATTGTACCAATAATGAAGAAGAATGGGAAAGTCAAAGTATGTGTAGATTTCGAAGATCTCCAATCAGGCAACATCTAAGGATAATTTTCTGTTACCCTACATAGATGTCTTGGTAGATAATACAACCGAAAGCCATCTCTTGTCATTTATGGATGACTTCTTCAAATATAATTAGATCAAAATGTCCAAAGATAAGACCAAGATGACCTTTATAACCATTTGGGGCACATTTTGCTACAAAGTAATGCCTTTGGACTCAAAAATGCCGGGTCAACTTACCAAAGAGTGATGGTCACAATCTTTCATGATGTGATGCACAAGGAAGTAGAAGTATATGTTGATGATATGATTGCAAAATCTAAAAAAGGGGAGAGTCACGTAGATAAACTAAGAAGGTTGCTCAATAGATTAAGGAAATTTCAATTGAAACTGAATCAAAGAAGTATACTTTCAAGGTAACATCAGGAAAATTGTTAGGTTTTATAATCAACTAAAGGGGTATCGAAGTAGATCCTAATAAAGTCAAAGCAATACTCAACATGCCTTCTCCATGTATACTTAAAGAGTTCAGGGGCTTATTGGGTTAATTGAACTACATAACTTGATTTGTATTTGAAGTCGCTGATACATGTTATCCCTTATTTAAACTACTAAACAAGAATGCTAATATCAATTGGGATGAAGAGCAAATAGAAGCCTTTACGACAATCAAACAATATCTCATGAATCATCTAATGTTGGTAGCTCCTAAACCTAGAAGGTTGTTATTTTTATACCTCACTATATTGCTAAAATCCATGAGATGCATACTTAGCCAAAAAAATGAAGAAGGGAAAGAGAAAGCTATTTATTATTTAAGTAAGAAGTTTACAGAGGAGAAGCAAAAATATTTGGAAATTAAAAGGATATGTTGTACGTTATTTTGGGTCATGCATCAACTTAAACAATACAAATTCTATTACTAGATTAAGCTGCTCACATAACACAATCCCTTGAAATATTTAGCAAAGAAGCCAGCCTTAATTGGCAGGATCTCAATGTGGCAAATGCTATTATCAGAGTCTAACATCACATATGTGAATCAAAATTCAGTCACGAGGGAAGCCTTAGCAAATCAACCAGTAGAGAATCCCCTTGAAGATATTTCCCAAGAAGTGCGACTTAGATTTTCTTGTGAGGATATCTTAGTAGTTGATGCTAATTTTGATAAAGAAAAAGACAAAAAACTTTCAAAATGGAAGATGTTCTTTAATGGAGATTCCAATATGTGTAGATGTGGAATTGGGGTAATACTGATATCCCTCAAAGGTACATAATTCCTTATGGCTATAAGGCTCATTTTCCCGTCACCAACATTATTACTGAATACAAGGTGTGTATTATGAGACTTAAAATGGCCTTGGATAAAGAGATACAAGTTAGTAGAGAAGTTTGAGGAAATTATTTGCTAAGCTTAGGGTGAATACAAAGCAAAAGACCTCAAATTGGTACTTTATCACCAGCACTTGACCGAGTTAGTAGAGAAGTCTAAGGAAATTACATTCACATATATCCCGAGGACTTAGAACCAATTCACTGATGCTTTAGCTTCAAATATCTGGTGGGGTAGAAATTCAACGGCTCAAGATCGAAATTGAAGAGAAATTTGCTTTCTATCTAGCAATGGAAGTGCACATGATGAAAAGCCTTGGTACCATGACATCAAAATTCTTTTGCAATAAGGTACGTACCTTGATGAGGCTGAAAAGAAAGACAAAGGAATTATCAAGAGGTTAGCTAACCAATTCTTAATAAGTGAATCTACCTTGTACTAGTGATAGTTTGATGGTATGCTCTTAAGGTATGTAGATGAAAAGGAAGCTGAAGTTTTGATGAAGGAAGTACATGAAGGAGTATGTGGCCCCTAGATGAATGGCCATATGCTCTCCAAAAAGATTATGAGACTAGGATACTATTGATCAACTATGGAGGGTAATTGCATTAAACTTGTCAAGCACTACCACCTGTGCTAAGTTTATGCAAACAGGACAAATGCTTCGCTTCATAAGTCATATATACTATCTATGCCATGACCATTTTCGATGTGAGGTATAAACATCATCAACCTATTTACTCCAAATGCGTCCAATAGTCATCGTTTCATAATGGTAAGCATCGACTATTTCAGTAAGTGGGTTGAAACCTCATCTTATTCAAGTGTTACCTATCGAGTAGTAGTTAGGTTCATCAAGATGGACATTTTGGCTCGATATAGGACTCTAGAAATAGTCATTACTAATAACAACACAAATCTCAACAACAAACTCATGTCAACGTTATGTCAGCAATTTAAGATCATCCACAAAATTTTTACTCCCCATTGACCTTAGATGAATGAGGCTATAGAAGTAGCCAACAAAAATCTCAAGACAATCATTGAAAAAATGGTTGTTACTTATCCTAATCAACATGAGACGTTACCAATTGCACTTATGGCATATCAAACTAATATCAAGACATCGATAGAGCAAAAACCCTTCTCCTTAGTATATGGCACTAAAGCTATATTGCTAGTGGAAGTAGAGCTCCGATCTCTCAAAGTGCTATCAGAGACTCAATTGGATGAAGCTAATTGGGTAAAAAAGCAAATTGAGTAGTTGAATTTAATTGATGAAAAGAGATTGATAACCTTGTGTCACAATCAATACTATTAGTAAAGAATGGCTTGAGCCTTTGATAAGAAGGTATAACTTCGAAATTTTAAAAAAGGTGATGTGTTGTTGAGAAAAGCTCTCACCAATGTATAAGACCCTAGAAGGAAATTTGCTTCAAATTATAAAGGTCCTTATATTGTGAAAAGAGTGTTGCTAGAAAGGGCTTTAATTTTGTCACAAATGGATGATCCAAATTTGAGGGACCTTGTAAATGCTAATGTAGAGAAGTACTACTACCCCTGAAAATCAATGGAATTTTTACTCGAAACACAAAATTCTAGCAATCTTAAATATTACTATGGTTTAATTTTCATTTTCTACAAGCAAAGCTAATATCCCTAACAGTCATTAACATTAGATGACTCCTAACACTTTTCTTACTTCATCAAAAGGTCCTATTCTCTTACTCTACTTAAAGAAATCTCATATATAGCAAACATGAGAGAAGATGAATGTGAGCTTTGGAACAATGATGATTAATGAAAAACTCTTAAAATGCTTTATTACAAATTCACCTTCCTCGACGGGGATTTTTTTTTTTTTTCCATTTTTCAAGGCAAGGCCACACTCAAAAGAGTGAACATCTCATGTCAAATAATCATCACTCGATAAAGGCCTAGGTCTAGTTAGGGGAAGCTAAGACATAGTTCAGTTGAAAATTTGAGGATTTATGTAGGGCTAGAAATCTGAGACATGACCTTTTTACTCAAAAGAAGAGGTATTTCATCTGTTGGGTCACTCTCCTTAAAGTCGCTAGTAAGTAGGACTTTATGTACTCCATTTTAAGATCAGAATGAATTTTAAAAGCTGAATCATTGGTTTTGATCGGACTTCTTAAGAAAAGGCTGGACTATTTAGGTGCTATCAACAACGCTAAGTAAGTGCTTCCATACATTCTAGCATAAAGTTAAGTTAACTTTTTTTTTTAAGCATTGCATTTACATTAAATTTTTAGGATTTTAGCCAACTCATAAAACGCTGACCCTACTCATAATTTCCATTAGGGTCTTAGCTAGCTCAAAAAGTACTTTGCTTGTCCACTTCACTTAGGTTAGTCAACTCAGAGGAGCATGACCAAGTTCTCATTTAGGGTCTCAACTAGCTCAAGGAGCGCTTTGCCTACTTGCATAAGTTAATTAGCTCGGAAGAGCATAACCAGGTTCTCATTTAAGGCCTCAACTAGCTCAAGGAGTGCTTTACCTGTTCACATATGTTAGTTAGCTTGAAGGACTTTCATTTAAGGTTTTAGCTAGCTTAAAGAGTGCTTTTCCCACCTACTTAAGATAATTAGCTTAGAAAGGCACTACTAGGTGTCAAATCAATTTTTCATTTAGGGCTGCTAGTCTTCTAGTGACTCTTCCGCCTTTGCCTTGGTTAGTCAACTCAAAAGAGTATAGCTAAGTCCTAATTAGGGCTTTAGCTAACTTAAAGAGCTTTTTGCTTACTTACCTAGGTTAGTCAACTTAGACGAGCATGACCAGGTTCCAAATCGATTTTCCTAATACATTCACTAAACGCTATCTTTTAGGGTTCTTGCTAACCCATTGGGCCACTTCCCTTAATTCAATATCCTTTAGGGTTCTTGCTAGCCCATTGGAGTGCTATCCTCCATTCACTATCTTTAAGGGTCTTACTAACCTACAAAAGCGTAATGGAGTACCGACCTCAAGACCCATCATTAGTGCTAGTCTTAGAAGCTTGCAAGGTGTAGTCAAGAGAATCCTATTTGCTTTGCTCAACCTAAATGAGAATGCTTATCAAGAAGGCTAAATGGCTAACACTTTGACTACTCCATTCAGACATATGCTAGTATGCTCATTCTCTCATTCAAATGCCGAGTGCTCAAATGTTGACCTACCGATTGTTGAAGTCGAGGTCCCTGTATGACAAGCTCTCCTTTCTTACTCTACTAAACTAATGCTTTACTAGATCACCTCAGTAGCCTTTAGTATAGCACAACAGCAATAACATCAATACTAGTACAACTTTATTCCATTGCTCCAAGATTCCAAATGCAAACCCAATGATAGACCGCCACCTGTCCTCTTCTTTTTTAACATTTGTACTATATTCCTTTTTGTCATTTATCATATTTGCCCCTTTTTGTTTGTACTAGGAATCTTCTTCATACTTTATCCTTTATGTAGTTTCTATTATTGTATTGTTACCCTAAGGGACTTACTATAAATAATCCCTCATTTGTAGTAGCAAAAAACTTAATCAATCTTGAGAATTGAGACATTACTTATTTTTCCTATGTTCTTACGAGATACCCACTCTGAGCAACAACCTTTACACTCTTATCAAATCTTATTGAGTAATTCGAGATTAATAGCGAGTAAATCTTAGTATTAGCTTATGCATCATATCAAGTGAAGTACTAAGCCGTATAATATTCACCGGTGTGTCATATTTGACGAGCAGCTCTATGAAAGCTACTATGTGTTATAGACCCACTACCTCTTCTTTGATATCCCAACGAATCCATTGGTTACATTCCTCTACAATAAGCCTTAATGATTAACTTAACTCTTAGGCACAGCAAGGTGCTACCCTCCATTCAGTATCTTTTAAGGCTCTTCTTAGCCTATAGGAGTGGTACCCTCCATTTAGAGTATCTTTAGGGTTCTTGCTTGCTCATAAGGATGCTAATCGCCTTTTAATATCTTTTAAGATTCTTACCAACTCCTAAGGTTCTATATCCTTTTGAATAAAAAAGAAAAAGAAAAAGGAAAAAACTCATTCTCATGTTTTGGCCAACTCTAAGAGTGTCATCAAATCCTTAATAGATCAGCCCTAAGATAGCTAACTAATTATAGTACTTTTAAGACAAATTCACCTTTGGGGCAAAAATAGTGTTTCTTTTCTCTTTACAGTAAAGTTTTATTTAAACTTCACCATAAAGAAGAGCAACTGTAGACACACCATTTTTGTCTCATAATTTCTTTTTAGAATGTAAAAAAGGGCCTAAATTCAAAATATACAAAAAAAAATTAAGAAATTTAGGAATGGAAATTTTTTTTTAGGAAAATAAATCTTAGGTCATTTAGCGTAAGGTTAAAGTACAACACGTTCAGTAATTTGGGCTTAGTTTTAAAAATCAATTAAACATAGGACTAAATTTTAAGTCCACTCATTTAGGATTTTATTTTAGGTTAGAATTAGGTTTAGTGTGGTAATTTAAAAAAAAAATAGAAAAAAGAGAACTTTAAAAAAAAAAAAAAAAAAAAACCTTGGATTAGATCAAGTGTAAAGCCCTATTCCTATTCTTTTTAACAAGGCTAAAAGCTTTGTTTTGGACCAGGCTAAAGCCTGGCATACAAGCCCATTCCATAAGAAGAATAGACATTATGCTTCTGTTATTTTTTAATCTAGCATGTGTACTACACGCGCCATCCAAGTGCGTCGTACGTACTTACTGGGTCTGCTTCCATCTTGTTCTCTCGACAATCCTCTATTTCCCCTTATTGATCAATGTACTTTAGAATCTTATCTAGTCCAATTTTCTTCAAGATTTCACTAATTTAATGGTGAAATCTCAAAGTTAACATGGCAAATTTTGTATATGGACTAAAATTACATCTAAATACATTAGTTTTCTAACTAAAATCAAACCAAGAAAATTAAGCATAGCCTGATATTTGAGATAAATATTTGTGCATGATTGTCAAATCTAAATGTTTCAGGAAGTAATGAAAACTTCCAATTTAACTTGGAAGCAAGTATTAAACTTCTCTAGCTCATGTAATCACCCAAATCGTGTTAATTTCCACCTTTTTGAAGATTACATGAATCGAAAATTAATGGTTGAATCGTACATCACTTCTCATCAACATTCTCTAAAACTCCTCCTTGCTCTCATATCCAAGCATTCTCTCTCTAGCTTAATACTCTCTCTCTCTCTTCCTCATCAACCACTTATCAAACCACCACCTTTGGTGGTTATCTTCTCAAACAAACTACACTTCCAACATCCATATACCCTACAATCCCTAGCCTAAGCTATTTCACAAGCTTAGCCACCGCTACTACCCTTGTTTTATGAGCACCACCATCGACAGCCTGCTCTTTAACCACCGCGAACTACTACCATTCACTTTAGCATCAAGTCTTCCCTTGTTTTAGTTTTCAATTTGAGTGGAATCTACCCTTTAGGCTATTGTAGTTCTTCCCCTTCTCCATGACCCAGACATAACTTGGCCATCCAACCTAAGCTCCAAAGCTAACTCAACCTAGCCACCAACATCCTAACCTACGAGCGATATCATAGTCCAACCATCTCTTCCTTTCTTATGTAATTTACTTATTTATGTTTTTTTTTTCCTTCTTTTCTTTAATGTTTGATTGTAAACTATATATATAAAGAAAAAATTCGAAAAAAAAGGTGAAGAAAAGAAAAAAAAAGGATAAGAAGAAAAGTTTTATTATTTTATTTTTATTTAAAGCATGTTTTGGAAAAAATAATGAATATATATATAAAGAAAACAACGAACAGAAAGGATTTTAAGTAAAAGTCCAATTAACGAGTCCTCTTTCCAAAAATAGGACTTCCTTAGAATTTTTCAAATTAGGATCCTTTTTAAAATTGTTCTTAAATGAAAAAGAATTGGTAAAAACGTAAGCCCAGTCAACTTTTAGAAATTAAAAAGAAACCAAAGTGTCTAAATTACCAAAATGTCTAAATTTTGAAAATGAACTCTAGAAGTCTAATCTCAAATAGCAAATCCGTAATCATCTATATCCAGTTACAAGGCGACTTAAAATATGTAAAAATTATTTATTTTTCCTTTTGTAAATGATTTTCACATTTCTTCATTTTCTATAAGTTGATATGTTTTTATTTATTGGTTCACTTGTAAATATGAATTAGAATAATATTTTGAAAGATAAATATTGAATTTACAAAGTTAAGGTGGTACCTAATTAGAGTTTAATAAGGTAGTCCCCAAAATTGGATATTTAATTTCTTAAAACATTTTCAAAAAAAGCTTTCAAAATCGCAAACTAATGCCTAAATTAGCCTCCAAGGCTGGTTAATTAGTTGTATTGATTCTAATTTAATAACTTTTCTTACTCCCACTAGGTGGCAACTCCAAATATTTTCAAAAGGTAAAGAAACTAAGTTTCCTTAATTATTGTCAAAGATTTAAACTAAATAGGCATCGGGTTTGGTTTAAATCGAATTAAGTAAAATGGAAAATCAAAAAATTTAGGCTCGACATCTATCTTATAAACTTGTTCCAAGCTTTACTTATTACCATGTTATTGTAATTGTTTAGTTTTTTGCATTCTCTATTGCTAATTTTATGTCTATGTACCTATAAGACTTCAAATTATCTCTAAATTGTTCCCTATTCTTCTTGATTAAAGTAATGTAAGTTTGATTAGGTTAGAAGTAGGAATTGGTCTGTAGGCTTTTCTAAGGTAATTAGCTAGTTTAAGGCTACAAATTATATTGTTTCGCTTAATTGTGTATCCTAATGTCTAGATATCGCTAAAAATTAATTAAATAGCTTCTTATATGTTGGTATAGCTTTCAAAAATGGTGTGAATAGAGTATGCAAACCTCTGGTGGTTTGCCAAACATCATGTAAATTATAGAAATTCAACAAAATGCTCATTTATTCTAAAGTTCCTAGTCAACATTATCTTTCATGGAGCTATAAGCCACTAAATACTCAGATTTCATAAAGGAATAGCATGAAAAATTTGGGAGTAATGGAACTTACCTTTTAAGAGCTTGTTTATGTGCAAATATGAAGGATTTAAGAGTTGCAATTAAAAGATCACTAAGTTTAGGACACTATTTATATAAACTAAGAAGGGAAGTTGGAATGAAACAATGGAAAGCTCTTACCTAAGCTTTAGAATAGAAAAAATCAACTTCAATCTTGGTTATAAATGGTGCGAATGATTTTGAAATATGGATTTCTTCATGTATTTTCCACGGGAATGAAATATGGAGGAAGAAGAGACTACATGGTAGGAGAGCAAGGAAGAGGATAGGATTAAGGTTTTGAAAATAAGGATGAAGGGAATGGGAGTGGGTTTTATCCTTTTTGCTCTTTTATTTTATGAACAGTAAAGCATTTGTTTAGCTGATGTTGAGAGGGGACAAGAGTCTAAGATAGCTTGTAAATGAGTGTATAAGCAACTAATTATGGGGACTTAAAACATCTAATGTCTACTAGACAGTCATTGGTAAGAAGTCATTATTTAGCAAGGCCATGTTATATATTGTTACTTGAATTTAATTTGATTTGGAAAAAGATGAAGCAAAATAAAATAGGATTAGGACATGTGAATGGCACTAATTATCCCCCAAGTGGCATGGGTACTATAGCTCATATAAGGAATTACTCAATTCGTTAGTTAAACTATCTTTAATTATCATAGTGTAAGTTTCATAAGTTTTATAGAAATTGAATTTAGTAAATTCTTATTTGGATGTCTTACTCTAATTCAAGTTTTCATTTTATCACTATTGCTTCTCATTTATAGAAGATTTATTTTGAATTAGTTCCTAATTAATTAGTGCTAGTGAAAATCATATGTATCATATGTAGTATTGTAGACATAAGGCTAGATATATATATATATATATTATTTTATTTCATGTCATTTATTTCTTCATTCATTTATAATTAATATAAAACTTTATTTTATTTATCTAGAGTGTTTTAATTAGTTTTTTAATTCTATATTATCTTGAAGCCAATCGTTGTATACTTTAATTGGTTTTGAAACTAAAGCTTCAATTAATACTATTGAATTACTTGCGTGATTACCTTAAATTAGATGTTTTGATCCTAATTGCTAAAATTGTTGGGCTTCAATCATTCAATGTTTTCTCTATATTTTTTAATTTATCTTTTTTCAACCTTACATCACTTGCTTGCTATAATTCATTCATGTTTCTATACTATGCTTTGGTCAAATTTTTAAGTATAAATGTATGAAGAAATCATCATGATTTACTATGTAAATGCAATTATAAATAATCGATAATATACTACTTTTAACATGTCATAATTCGCGTTGTTTAGAACACAATTTCTTAGGTAATTACTTGAATAAAGGAAATCCTTTATTCTACATTTTTATATGACACTTAATTATTCCTATTGAGAAATTGTGAATCATATCTATAAAAATCCATAAAAAAATTTTACAACTTTTTTTTTTAGCAGAAAACAATAAATAACACTCATGAATATATTTAGAAAATCAGCATATAATTTAAATATATTAAAAAAAATTTAATAATTTAAGATACGATTTATTTTAGTTAACAAGTATATTTTAATATATTTGTAAACCATTTGGAGGAATAAAACTAAAATTTAAGAAGAATTTGTAGATGCATAATCATCAATTAAATTATGCACATCATATTCACATATAGATACATTAATATATATTATATATATATATATATTATTAAAGCAAAAGAGATGGTTTTTCGTATCTTTTTCCTTTTACCTAAGTTGTGGTTTAATAACGTTAATATTTTTTATAATCAACTATTTATAATTTTATAATATTATTATCCATTAACTTAATTCACCTGTTACATTAAAAACGGTAATATGGACTTTTTTCTCTTCACCTCCTTAAAGTATATGATATTATTAATTGCAATCATTCTATATTTTCTCTCCATTTTTTAACTTCTCTTCTTCCCTTTCTAACAATCTTTTTCCAAATCGTTTCTGCATTATTCTTTTTTTTCTTCAAACAGTAGGTCATATATATAGTTTGATTAAATAATTATATTATGTTCTAAATTTTATTTAGTTATAACACACACATTGCGGGTATATGTCATTTGCTGATGAATTGTTCTATGTGCAAATATAGCAAAAGTTGTGTAGTTCGAAAAAAGAATAGAAAAATATATAGTTAGACAGAAACATTAGGATGAATAGGAAAAAGAATGGAGAAGATAAAATGGGAAGCCACATTATGTTTAACTATTTAGAGGTATTAATTTATGGACTAAATGGCTTAAAACTATGATATTATTATTTATTATTCATTTATGAATATTATTTAATAATTTTTTATTAGGTAGATGGGAGATTACTTAAAACTTATATGCTTTATACTTTGGAATATAAGTTACAAGATCCATAATAAATAAACCTCCTCTGAAAACAGATTTTGGAAACTCTATATCCAAAATCTACCATATAATTCTTAATACCCACTAAAACCTATCCAATTGAATAAGATATAGATAGAGTTTCTCATGCAACAGGATTTCCCACCCAACCTCAGATGCTATTCTAATCGTGTGAGGCCATGTGGATGGACTCTAGAGTAGAGCCCCATGACTAGGGCAAAAAGAAAGGTCACCCCAAATAAAGAGACTGGTTAAAATACCAATATGAAGTACCAGACTGTTGTGCAATATCTAATCAGGGCCTGAATCCTTGGTTTCAACAATTGAAGTTGAGGCGTTGCTGCAACAGCCGCAGAGAAATCAAATTACTCATAAGAGTAGAAAATTTTTCATTTTTATCTCATAGTTCAAACCATAAGTTTACAACACGATAAAAATTGTCTTTGTTTTTAATATCTATGACACTAGCACGGTTGAATTACAATACATGAAGCTCGAATTATCATGAAATCTCTGCTGTGTTGGATGATTATAAGACACTTTTGTTATGAGATGGAAATTTTTCCATCGGACAACCTTTTAGAATTTCCAGTTATTTTAGGAAATCTCTGCTGTGTTGGATTACAAGAAAAAGATGCAACAGATGGGAAAAAGAAAGTTATTCATAAGAGCAAAGGGTTTGCACCAAACCACAAAGTCACACCCGTTTCTTATTAACATGGCAACTTCCATACTATTCCCGGAAACTCTGTTACTGGGAATTCCCATCTAGTGATAAGAATTCTCCCCTGAGCAATCCATGATCAATCCGACTCGCTTGGTGGCTTTTCCTTTGGATGTTTGGAAGCATAGTGATCTCCGAGTTGTTTAGAATTCGCTAATTGCGCCTGAAAGCACAGCTGGTTGCCTTTAAAAACATGACTTATGCGGTTAACAACACATCGCAAAGAACAATGCACTTGCCTTTTAATGAGTTAAGCTAGCTGCAAGAACAAGGTTGCTCACATATTATACCTGAATTTATAGTGAGTTTCAATTTGTGGCCTGAATGAACATTAAAATATTACGTATCCCAACTTTATACTTTTGGCTAGCAAACGTTGTGTTGCTATTTTTATGGGATCAATACAAATCGGTCTGTACATAAGAAAGAGGGGGCAAAAAACCAAAAATATATATATATTCTAGTGAACAAAATTTGCAGAAAAAGCTCAAATGAGAAATTGAGAATAATACAAGTTTAGGTACGGTAAATGGGAACTACATGATAAAAGAAGATTCTTCTTCACCCACTGGGAGCAAAAATAAGATCCTAGTGAAACCCATGTTTATAAGCAGGAACAACCCAGGTAAAAGGTGAAAGCAAGCCTCCAGTTTCAGCTCCCACTTTGAATATAAAGCAATAGAAAGTACGTAGGCATGTTATAGCGTCTTGTCCTCCACTATAGTGTGACTCAGCATGAACATAAATCATTTTAAAACAACAATAACAAGATCTGTGTAAAGGGTTTCTTTCTTCTTACATTTGTTCTATTTTACTTAATTTTTTGTATACAACAACCCAATATGTAACGTGCATCAGGAAATGTCAAATTATAGCTAAAGACGGAAAGCGTTCCCATCGAAGCAATGTAAATAGCTTCCTGGTATTAGACAAAGGCTATATGACTTTAGTATAGGTTAAAACTCATCAAACCCTTAATAATTGTTAACAGTGCTCTACCAGTTGACAAACAGAATAATCTGGTGAAGCAAATCCACCTGCGTTCTTTCAAGAAAAATCTTGGGATGAGTTTTCTAGTTACTGCACAGTAAGCTTTAGATGAAGAATTTTAAACATACTTCTTAATAAACCGCACCTTAATGGTACCTGGCCAAGTTAGACTCCCGAATATGACAACCGAAACGCTAAAATTGCAATTTCTTTTAATTAGGGCAGCCAGCATCCGATTCTAACTTCCAGAAAATTAACCAAATTATACAGAGGCTGACATGCTCATCTTTTAAACTAACAGATGGAGAAAATGATGAAATAATTCTTAAAAATCGACCGGTGTTTGGTACTTTAGAGCTGAGCTCAATCACCGCTAATTTGGCTATGTAATTTTAAGTAGTTATTAAGGCCATCATCAAATTTTAAGGAAAAATGGAATGTGCAAATATTAATTTATTATAAGATCAGTTCATTCAATGATTGCAACATTATTTTCTTGTTTATGGTGTAATGGTAGAAGAAAAAGAGAGGGATGCACTTAGGTAGACATGCAGTTTGCAAAGACAACATTAGCTTTGAAGTTCCTTGGACATTAAACTAAATCCAACCGACCAGCAAACAAACTTTGAATTAATGGTAACACCTCCATGCTCCAGATAATATATTGATCAATCACTTCCTTAGAGCCAGAACTGGTCTGCTTTCACTACAAAAGTCTGAGATTGCCAGAGAAAATCTACTCACCAAATTAGAACATGTCACCTAAAAATTGTCCAACTAACAAAAGGAAAGGGAAAAAAATTTAGAAACGATTCAATCATTTGGATGGAGTTTATCATCGTATCGAGTCGGTGTGTTCCTTCCAATCACATACTATCGTGTGCAAGGAATGCTTAAAAATTGGTCCCACTTTTCATTTCCTCTAACTTTGCAATCTACAAGAGAGGGTTCAACATGATTTCAATAACATGACACCCTTGTCTAGATTTCTCAACGATCACGTAGTCGTACCATGAAATTCCATGTTTTAAATATAAAAGATGCGAGCTCGACCAAACCCAAAAATTACTTATTCCGAACAAAGTCACAATCAAACTCCAACGAATCGAAATTACACAAAGTTTTAAACAAATCGTACGTGTGAAGGGGCTACGCTATTGGGTTTTAGTGATCAGACCCGGATGAGAATTCGAAACTAACAAACAAACAAACCCAGATCAGGATTCCTCTAAAGAGACTGTTGAGTATAGAGAGAGTATGAAAGAATGATAAAATACCTTGCAAATAGGACAGCTGGCTTTGAGAGCGACAGCTCTGGCATCAAGCTGAGAACCTTTAGGCTTCTGATTTCTTTCTGCATTTCTTCTCTGTGCTTCGATCTTCTGCTTTCCTCGAGTCATCTCTCTTTCTTTCTCACCTCTATCACAATTCACAAAGCAATTTAAAAGTAGAGAAACGACTTTTGTAATTTTATATTACAAAATTTCAGAAAAATATATCAAAATAGTGTATTCTCAATAAATTTTATAAAAATAGTATGATAAAAATGTGCGCCATTCTTTTTTTTTTAACTGAATATATGCTTAAAGAGCATCAGCTTCTAAAGTCTAAAAAAACACAAAAATAGCACACGCCTTCAATATTCAAGGAAGGCTATCTATATCTATGTCTTCACTATCCAAGTAAGGTGTATTATACATACACTCCTTTAATTTTTTTTTTTCTTCCACAGACAACGTGCCTTCAATATTAATTTTTTACTTTTAATTAATTATTTTACTTTTAATTTTTTTATTTTAATAGTTAAGCTATTATATAGATGTGTGTCCTTTTCGTACACCTTTAATATTCAATAACATGTGTCTTCAATGTCAGTACTACACACATTTAGTTTACACTTAACACTATTTCTAGATAAATATTTTGAAAATGATAAATTAATTACCAATTCTAATCCTAAGTTAAATTTACGCTTCATATTACCCCTCGTTAAATGTACTTGTTACTAAAAGTATTAATGTAACAGGTCAGCTTAAATGATTTACTAACTAAACCTATTAAAAACAGCTATAGTATAAAGAATAAGTATATATATATACAATAAACAATTAGTATTAAGAAAATAGTAATATAATATGAAAAATAATTTATAAAAACCATATATACAGTGAGTAATAAATGTCAATAATATATAACAATCAAACTAAGTAATACAAATATAGTTATCTACATCTACTTCTTCCTAGATCTATTTAATTTTTTTCAAAATGAGCTAGTAATGATGATCTGCGAGTAGATGGACCCTCTAATGACCAAAACTCAAATGGTTGAAACTTAGACAGCTGTAGAAAAGTATTAGCGAAATCTACATAATGAACTGGAATAAGTGGTGATGGAGGTAGTTGGGTATTGGCCTCCTCTATGTGTACTATTTAAGGCCATCATGTACGATGTTTACAGGGAGCTAGCAGTGCTGGCTGTAGATACATTCACACACAAGCATCAAGAGTCTCGAATGAAATATAGCTCAAACTGGAAGCATGAGCAAGCGGTACACTACTATCAATTTTGCCCAAGTCGATGGAATAGTGAGATTCCGATGGCATAGAATTAGCATCATGTCCCTGACCACATATTTGTGCTGGTCGACGGCCTCTCGTGCGAACTCTAGGTCCTACATGCGGTAGAGGGGCAGGTACAGAATTTGGGTCAGCTGGCTAGTCAAGAAATGATATCAAATTGCCATGCTCCTCGATATGGTGAAGCCCACCATTAATGATATGATGAGCAACATAGACATCATCTACTAACCTTGCCAATGTAGAATATCTGCTTACAGTTAATGAAACAGTTCAAGTTATATTCATATAGATTACTTTGGGAAAAAATAAAATAAGATAAATAGGAAGAAACCACACCAAGTATCCCATCACAACCCCATGATAAGTAATATATCGGCATATATGATCCCTATACCAGTTATGATAAGTTGGATCGACACCCTTTGGTCCCTAAATATTGACAACCTATACATGGCAGTCTACCTAAGTCGATATGTATCCCTGATGGGCGATCGACCAATTTATGTCTATCCTACCTCTAAGGTCGATATGATGTAGCTCGTTACTCGTATGAATGTCGACCGGTATCCTCCAAACTACCGTAGAACACGGTCAGGGAAATATAACTCCATAATGTAGAAACATATCAGTGGAACCCTGGTCCCCCAAACAGCTTGACTAATACTGCAAAACGATAGTAGGAGATCAATAAGATCATCCGAGTACCGCTCTCATACAACTTACAATGCATTTGGAAAGAAAGTGTATTAATAATGCTCAATTTTTCAATAAAGATCAACAACAGAAACAAAATTGAAGAAATACACACTTGTTTACTCGTTTGTAGATCAAATGCTATCCGATACGCATCCACAACATACGTAGCATGATGTAAAGTGTCTCGTGATATGGCCCACCTAGCAGCTAATGGTAGGCCCTCCAGTATGGTGAAGCCGGACCTGGTCCGTGGTGCAATGTAGGGGAAATGATCTTATGCCCATATCTGTAGTAGTATGGTGGCGCCTCTAATTTCTTACACTCTTGATCGTACTACCCCGCATAATTAGTGATACAGCTAAGCCAAATAAGTTGATCCCTAACTAAACGTCGCTGCATATAGGAAATACTCCAAGATGGGTAAGAACATCATATGAACGAGGGACGAAGATTTAGCCACAAATAAAAATCCAACAATCAGCTGCAGAATGTATGCATAGGTGTGCCGACAAATGGTCTCCTCATTTGCACCTGCAGGAAGAACGTTAAATCTATCTTGTAACCAATGTAAACTAATGCATCCCCCTTTGCTAGTACTGTCGATAGGGTAATCTCTTAGCTATCCGAGGCCATACTAACTGCGTAGGCTTAGTTACTACAGCCCTATCCATATGGAGACTGAATAGAACCTCTATATCCTGTAGCGTGATCGTCATCTCCCCGTGTGCCATATGGAAGGTATGGGTCCCAAGTCTCCACTTCTCGACTAATGCCGTAATGAGGCAATGATCGATCTGAATAAACAATAGTTGTACGACCCCCAAGAAACCAGCTTTGTTAAGGTAGGTCTTGAAGCAATTGTCTAATGGTATCTAGGAAGTGCCCTTCCGCAGTTGGACTTCACTCAATGAATCATAATGTACTCGCCTCCCTGTAATATTAAATTCAATTTTAGTACAACATTATAAAATTATTGAACTATATAGATTAATAGATGATTTAATATTAAAACATACCTGACGGTTCCATACGTCCTTCGATTGATGTTGTCCCTATTCATGCAGTATCGATGGGTTACTCGGTCCTAAATCCATCTAACCTACAAAAAAATAAAAAAGTATGTTGTGTCATTGACTTATGAAAGCATGACATTATATGATATGTAATTTAATGTAAGAAAACAACACTTGTATGTTTGTCTATACTGTTTCTATTAAGTTGAGGATACCTTTTCTTTATTGTGTCCTTCCATTCTACATACGCTACACTTGCTCTTATCGACAGGCTCCCTTAAGTCCATCTTCATATGGAATCTCTTCTTCCTTGGTTTACCCAAACCATGTTTTAATTTCCCGTTGGGTATGATGAACGAGTAATCGAGGCGGAGCCAATTTAACTCATCACCTATTGGCATAACGTATCTAATGTAAACATCTAATTGATGGGACCATGTATACGATACGTCAATGTACCGACCAGTAGTTACTCGAATAGAATTAAGTGCCCTTATTACATGTGAGCACTAGATTCTATAGATTTGCCATTTTCAACATGAACATGTCATTCTATTCGTATCTACAATATGTAATCATCCGCTTTGTTTCCTCACTACATTTGCTTCGCGCCTCCAGCCTATTTTCACCTCCCATATCCCATTGTTATGGCTGTATTGCTTAGTAGAATGTGTTGGAGCTCACTTAGCCTACGTTTTTAGTTTTTTCGCAGCATTCTTTGTATTTACTTACCTTATGTTCATTCCTTTCTTCGCTTGTTCGACTCTTCTTTCCTAATAATTGACACAATTATAGAAAATTTTCTTCACTAGTGAAGTTAGAGGCAATCCTCTATAACCTTTCAAAATAGCATTGTAGCTCTCAATGATGTTGGATGTTGTATATCCGAACCGATAAAAACCATCATAAGACAACATCCATTTACTCTTGTCAAACGGTGAAAACCATGATGAGACGTCCCCCTTAACTTACACCATCTAATCTAAACCGCAAATGGTTCCTTTCAACCAACTTCCACTTTGCCGAGTGCATTCTCGATACTTGAGTGCCTACTGTAATTAGGAAATTGTCTCCTCTTGACAATTCATAACGAATTGCTACAATCTTTTAAGAAACCAACCTTAAGTCTCTACAAACTCCATATCAACAAGCGCAAATGCCAAAAGGACAATACAGTTATTTCCATCCATAAAACAAGCAATCAATAGTGCATGACCATACTTCCCATACAAGAATGTGCCATCAATACAAACTACTAGTCTACAATACTTAAATGTGTGTACGTACAGATGAAATGTCTAGAAGACTTACTTCATTATTGAAACACCAGGTTTAAGGGATCCCCTCCATTCCCATACCACCTTAGTGCCAAGATTTGATATCTTGATTGTGTTTAAGAAAATATGAAGCTCATTGCATGCTTTCTCCCAATTGTCATATACCATCTCCATGGCCTTTCTCTTTGCATCCCAAACTCTCTTTCGAGTCACATTATAGCCAAACATGTTTAAAATATTTGCTTACAGGTCTGCAATTTTTATATTAAGATTCTCTTTAACATTAGTAATGAAGCAATTAGCCATAAGTCTACTATTTATCTGTCTATGGCCCTGCATCACATCGGGGTTGACACAAGTGTATGGACTCTCAAGAATTGTTATGATGAATAACTCCATTAAACTTTTATACAATGCCCTTAGCCTCTACTTGCATCCACTATCCTTCTCTCTACAATAAATGACCGATAGGTTCGCTTTTGATTGATCAATGTAGTAGTTACAATGGTTATTAATGTGATATCTTTTGATGGTGTTAATAAGTTTATCCTTCATACTAAAGTGTTGTTCGATAGATAAATCCACACTATCAACCTGATTACTACTCTCTACCTCCATCTCCTCCTCAAATTCCATGTAACCACTATCACTACCAATATTCACTTATGGAATTGAATCTCTAACATGAGATGTTGGCATCCCAGACTAATTATATTGGGGAGCCATCCCAATCCTCTAGCTAGCAGTAAATTGAGGTACGGATGGAATGCTGCTCGATATATACTTTGGCATGGCCGCATAATCTACAGTGTTTTCAACCTCCACAATTTCATCATCTACTTCATATTCAATCCTTACATGTTCCCCTTCAACCTCAATTCCAAGTCCTATTGGAATCATATGTTCATTAGGATCGTAACTCGGGTCATCTTCTAAGATTAATCCTATTTTTGTATCAATTGCCTCTTCATTCATACCATCCTCACCAAAAGTGGGGTCTTCAATTGGATAAGTTTTTGGTTCGTCATACATAAGGTTATCTTCATTGGTTTGCTGCACATGAAGTTGAGAAAAACTGGAAGACTCAACCCGTAAAGTTCTATCGGCAATAATCCTACTAAGCTGACTAGAAACCATAACATATATCTCTTGCATCTAGTTTTTTCCAAACACGTCAACCATTTCTATAAAGTTTTCTACATCATCATCATCTGTAATAACTATTAGAGTATACGAAACACCTCCTTCATAATAATAAGGATGTCAATGAACAAGCTCAACCCTACAAGGATTAACTCCAATACTCATACAGATCCGTTAGAGAAAATGGTTGTAGTTAAAATCCTTTGTCATCTTTAACTTTTTTACTAGGTCCCTATCATATTGTAGACCGTTACTTCCATTTATAATATTCACACCCGCATACACAATTATCTCCATGTAATTAGCCATTAATAACCCGTTGAATCATGAATGAAAAAATTAGTAAAGTCCATACGATTTTGCACGATTTATAGCACCTACACAATTTCGTTTCTTGGTAGGGCATCATAACTTCACACTATAATTGTAAGCTCCCACACGACTTCATTTCTTGGTGAGGCATATCATCACACCCACATAATTTTACTTTTTGGTAGGATATCTTATCACACTCTATAAATTCATGATATAAATGTAAGCTCTCACATGACTGTGTTTTTTGGTGGGGCATCATATCGTACCTGTACAATTTCATCTTAGTGGGGCTTGTCATCATACCTACACAATTTTACTTCCCGGTGGGGCATTTTATTAAACTCTATAAATTCATAATATAACTATAAGCTCCCATATGACTGTGTTTTTCGGTGGGGTATTTCATCGCGCCCATACAATTTCATCTCGGTAGGGTGTCTCATCACACCCACATAATTTTACTTCTCAATAGGGCATCTTATTACACTTTATAAATTCACACTATAACCGTAAGTTCCCATACGACTTCGTTTTTCAATAGGACATCTCATCACAACCATACAATTTCATTTTTCAGTGGGGTATCTCATCGCACCTATGTAATTTCATCTCGGTGAGGCGTGTCATCGCACCTACACAATTTCATCTTGACGAGACATCTCATTGCACCTACATAATTTTACTTTTTGGTAGGGTATCTTATCAAACTCTATAACTTCACACTATAACTTATGCGCTCCCATACGACATCGCTTTTCGGTGAGGCGTCTCATCGCACATACACAATTTCATCTCAGTGGGGTGTGTCATCATACCTACACAATTACACTTTTACATGGACCAGTTTATCTCATACTATAACTATAATTTTCTACACGATTTCATTTTTCAATGTACCGTAACTAATATATCAGTAAAATCACATACCATTTACGAGTCACATATATATATTTCTACATAACTACCATAACTTATATAACTACAAAAATTATAAACACTACAAAAATTATACATAAAACAAAATTAAGAATAATAAACATAATTAAGCATGTATATTACAAAAATATAAATACTACAAAAATTATCGTGTAACTACATTTTACATGCATAACATAAATATAGCTGTAAATATAATGTAATTAATAATTTAAAAAAAATTATTGCGAAACAAAGATGGTAGATAGTAACATACAATATTGTTGAGAACACTACTGTTCGGAGAGAAAAAATAAAGCCAAGTTATCGTTTTAAGGTAGAATATTAGAGGTTTTCAAGGATTTCAATATTCGAAAGTAGTGCAAATGAAAGGGGAAGGCAAAATAAGGGTATATATAGTAAATAGAAAGCGCCTAAGAGGATCGCACCTTCCTAACAACATTGAAGGCGCGTTCTTTCCTTATACCTTCCTTGTTATAGGGAAGGCACAATCCTCCTACGTGTTTTTCTTACAATACAGAAAGGCGCGATCCCTTTATGCGCTTTTCTTACAATATAAGAAGCGCACTTTCCAAGTATGCGTTTAGTTAAAAAAAAAAACAATGAATAGTGCAAGTGTACACAACTAGTTTCATAAATTTTCCAAGAACACACCATTTCAGTATATTTTTTCGAAATTTTTATTATAAAAGTACAAAACTCGTAGAGCAATCGTATGGGTGGTATCAACAAAACATCTTAACGAGGTTGACTCTGTCCATCATTTCAATTTTAATTTACGATGTTTTAAATTTAAATAATTAAATAAATTATAAATTGAAAGATTTAATTTTAAAAAATAATAAATAGATAATGAAGGAAAAAAAATTGTGAATGAACGTGTAGACATAGGTAAAAAGAGTCAAATGAAGGTGGGCCTTGGACACCTTTTAAAAAAGGAAAAAGAAAGGGAGTGAAAGACTCAAAATAGGGGACTTTTTGGATTAGCTATGGGTTTTAATCATAAATCTCATTTTTGATTAATTCTTCCCGTGGATTCTCTTCTCTTTAATCCCAACCTACAGTTACAATAGAATTTACCTAAAATAAAAAAAAAATACTAGAGTTTACTTTCAAGAAATAAAGTTTAAAAATCTAAACATGTTTCCCAAATATATTAATTTAGAAATGATATATTCATAATTGTTAAAATTATGAATTAACTATATGATTATACAAATTTATGATTTTTTTATATTTTTCTTAGTTAACACAAATATAAAATTATTTAGCTACAAATTTTTCATAAAATTATAGATTTTAGTGTACAATTCCATAAACTTAATCTTAATAGAATCGCAATTTTAATAACTACAAATATGTATAAATGTACTTAATAGTACTTTATAATAACATGTAGAAAATATTTTTCCAATATTTATCTCACAAGTATTATGAAACTTATAGTTGTACTTAAATAAATTAATATATTAGCATATACTAGTATGTCCTACTTAGGCCAACATTAAGCATTCCTTCGATTTCGATCAATTAAAGACCTCATAAGCTCCCGTCAACGTCCTTAAGTTGCTTAACTCTAAGGTCTCTATAGTCTTCGAGGTAACCAAACCTAAGCTTAGTAGATCATGTTGACCTCAATCTCTGAGCAAGCCTAGAGCTCAACATATACTTGAGGACCTCAGTGCTACAACTACTCTATTGATTTCTTTCTCTCTCCTCAATAAATGTCACCTAGTAGCCTATAGTATGGTCTAATTGCTTAGCTGCCTTAGCAATGATAGCTACTCATGCTATGTAACAAGCTCCTTTCCTAAAGCCACCAACCGATAGAAAGGAGATGTCCCTTCGCGTACTATGTACGCCTCCCTATACCAACCACATATAAGCCAATCTTCGTTCGCCACGCATGTCAAGCAAGTTAGCCTCACACCATATATATAGGGCATGAAGCTACAGGTACTTAGATCGAATCTCGAACTCTCCTTACACCTTATAAAACACTTTCTTTCCCTTCTTACTAACTTCATCACCCAATAGCTCTTAATGGCATTACTATTGAGGGCTTTCTTGCAAGTCTACTACCATACATAATTGTCGGACCTTTAGAAGACCTACCACTCATGATATCTAATATCACTGTTTAGTGCCTACCATTTCTACAAACTCACCAATCATGCTTAAGAGTAAAAACACAAATGCTCAAGCATCCCACTAAGGTAACAGTAGTCGATCACCAACACTAATATGGCAAATGATTGCACAACCTTCAAAGTTAAACTAACTCAAGGCAATGTTTCACCAAGTGACAAAGGCAAACCAGAAAACACTTAACCAAAATGTAGCTTCGTAAAAAGAAATCACAAGCTTACAAAAGGCCTAAGGCAAGGCCCACTATAAGGACCTATCCATTAACTCGTTTAGTAAGCCTAGCAAATAGAGCAAGCACTCCCCAACACCTCATGTGAATCACATATACCCACCCAAGCATATTTATCTTAATTATAGTCATCCTAAAGACCTTTGCAATCAGTTAAGCACAAATTGTGGTAAGACACACATGTTGGGTAGTAATCAAGCACTAGTAAAGTGTAAAGAGAACTCTCCCTAAGTTGATCTCAAGAGCTACTCAAAGAGATGAATGTACAAAAGTTGGACGATGGTTCAAGCAAACTAAACAACTACCTGGTGCTTTTCTGTACCATGATGAGTCTATACAACTTCTTTGATGCCATAATGTGCAAGGCATTCCCGAGTACATTAACAAAGGCAACATCACTACAACTCAATCAACTACAAGATGGTTTGATCAACTCCTTTAACAACTTACAATTAGGTTCTAGCAACACTTTCTTAGTAGCAAGGTATCACATAGGGACTCCTTAACCCTTTACAATGTCAAGCATGCTTAAGGCCTTCCTAGAGGGCTTACACTGAGCTAAACTCCAAGTGCCAAGACTTGACGCAAGGGTTACCCTCCAAGCCATTATCAACATATTCAACCTTAACTGCAAGTTCTTTGAATCCATCACCCTCAATCATCCAAACACTATTGATGAGTTTACATGGACGGCAAAGAAGTATGTTGCCTAAGAGAATTCCATTTAAGCAAGGCTAAAGAGTAACACCCACTATAGAAGTTCTCAATGAAGGATCGCCTCGGTCCTCAAGAAGACAAGCCATCTTCCTTGAAGAGAGAGTACCGAGAAAAGTAGAAGTAAAAATTTGATAATTATTCCAGCTACACCCCTCTTAACCAACCTTTCGACGAAGTCGTGATGCGTCTTTAGGGCTAGACACACGAAGGAGCACCACAATGAAAAGATTCAAAAGAAAACTCGTAAAGTCTAGGCAACTATCTTCTAGAAATGATGTACCAATCAATCTTACTTGGCCAACAATCCACCGGATATAACTCATTGGTCCGAACTATAAAGTTACTCACCACTACTCCTCGCTAAAGAGAATAGATAAGGGTTAAAAGAATAATGAGAACACTAAGGTTGCTCGCAAAAGGAAACTTGTATTAATTCTGATAATGAAAGTGATTATTATGTATGAGAAATATACTAAGAAATATATATCAGCCCCATTAAGGTTACAAGCACGTATGAGAAAACAAAAGGGTAATTTACAATTAGAATACATGAAATATACTTAAAAAGGTAAAAAAGACAAAAAATATTCAATATGGAAAAATTAAAGAATTTTTCTAAAATGTCGTGCCAAAAGACACATGTCACATGGTAGCTAGTGCTCTAAAATATAGTACAATTCAAACAAAATGAAGAAAAGAGAGTTCGTAGTTAGAGTCAACCTAATTTGGATTAGGTCGGAGCTAAGTCAATTAGTCACTAGAGAGTATTCAACTTAAACTAGGATTAGGTCCTGGTAGTCAACTTAAGAGAACGATTTGAATAGTAGTTTGAGGCTAGTATACTTAGATGTTATCTGTGTCATGGTATGGTTGCTCGATAGGTCAACCTGTATGCGTAGCAAGTCAACACGTTTGCTCAATAGCTTTAAAAATTATGTCGGCGTACATGAGAGCTCAGTATTTAGGTTAGCAATAAAGTGAAACATGGACGTTAGGATAGGAATTCTTGTCTTAGATAGGGCTTTAAGCTAATATTCTCCACATAAGTCCTTGGAGTCCTCTAGCTTAGCTGTACATGACCAGTTTGAGAAGTTTACTCCTATCATCTGCTTAGGAGTTAGAAAGATTTGACCTCAAATTTGAAGTGGTCTTCAGTTTTTGTTCTTCCTAAGTTCTTGTAGGGTCTTCTTCTTTTAGTTGGTGGAGAATTAGGTCAAATACATTAAGGATAGAAGAAACACCATAGTTCTCGAGCAATTCAATCTGGTAGGTATTGTAGTTGATCTTCTTCAAGACCTTAAATGGACCATCAGCTCGTGGAGATAGCTTACTTTGTCTTAGGTGCGAAAATCGCTCTTGACTGAGGTGAATCTATACCAAATCTCTTAAATTGAAAGAAATAGCTCATCGACTTCGCCTATTAATCTCTTGTTGTCTCTGGTTAAACTTAGCAATCTTCCTTGTCGCAAACTGATGTAGCTCTTGTAATTCTTGGGCTTAGTTAACTCTAGATTGACTCTTTTCAATAGTTGCAAGGGTACCAATCAAATCTAAGGGAATAGTAAGATTGAGACTATAAATGATCTCGAATGGGGTCTTCCTAGTAATGCTGTAGATGGTTCCATTGTATGTAAACTCCATAACAGGTAGACATAGATCCTAATCCTTTAATTTCTTTCCCATGATAGCTTTGAGTAAGTTGCTTAATGTCCTATTCACCACTCCAGTCTAGCCATTAATCTGAGGGTGGCTACTAGAGCTGAATACAAGTTTGGTTCGAAGCCTTTTCCAAATAGTCTTCCAAAAATAGCTCAAGAATTTGGTATCATAATTTGAAGCAATAGTTTTGGGTACTTCGTATAATCAGACAACGTCTTGGAAAAATAAATCAATAATATATAAAGCATTGTTGGTTTGATAATATGAAATGAAGTGTGCCATTTTACTAAAGCAGTCCACTACAACAAGGATTAAATCTTTTTCCTTAGATGTCCGAGGTAACCCTAGGACAAAGTCCATGCTAAGGTTAGCCCAAGGTAAGGTTATTGTCGATAAGGGCATATACCCTCTATGGGGCTCTCTTTTCCCCTTAGCTCTCTTGTACAACTTACAACTTCTAATTACCTTATGGACATCCTTAGCCAAACCAAGCCAATAAAAATTCTCCTTTAATAGATTGGCCATTTTGGTCGCTTTAAAATGACTAGATAATCCACCACTATGAGCTTCCCTCATCAACAGCTCATGTAAGGAACAGCTAGGTATGCACAGCCTTCTTTCTTTAAATAAATAACCATCTCGAATATAGTAGCCTCCAACAACAACTCTATCTTTAACTGTTCTATAATAGGATCGAAATGAGGATCATGAGCATTATAATCGATGATAAGTGAAAATCTTAATAATTTGGTTTATAAGGTGGTCAATAAGGTTTACTGATGTGAGAAAGCATTAATGACTACATTGTTGCTTCCTTTCTTATGTCAGATTACATATGAAACCCCTTCCATAAACTCTAGCTACTTGGCTTACCTCTTTGAAAGTTTATTTTGACTCCCAAGATGCTTCAACGACTCATGGTCAATGTAAATAACAAACTCTCGTAGTAGTGAGCAGTGTTATCAAATAGTAAGAGCTCAAAAAAGAAAGTACAACTCTTTCACGTATACAAAATAATTCAATGTAGCACCACTAAACTTCTCACTTTGGTAGGTAATCGATTGTCATTCTTACATCAGGACAGCACTAATTCCAATGCCTGATGCATCGCATTCTAGCTCAAAAGGCTTTTCAAAATTGGGTAGACCTAGAATAGGGGTAGAAGTAAGCTTCTCTTTTATCTCCTTGAAGCTCTACTCAGGTTGATCATTTTATCAAAACTCATCACTCTTCTAAGTAAGCTCATTCAAGGGGGGGCTGCAATGGTACTGAAGTTCTCAATGAATTGCATGTAGAAAGAAGTAAGGCCATGAAAACTTTATACTTTAGTAACATTATTTGGCGTCGACCACTCCAAGATAGCTTAGATCTTCTCCTTATAAACTTAGATTCCTTCTCCTGATATTACATACCTAAGAAAAAACACTTTACCTTAACAAAATGTACACTTCTTTAGGTTCCTAAACAACCTTTTAGCTAGTAATATATCAAAAACAGCTTAAAGATGTTGAGCATGGTTGTTCAAGTCAGCACTATACACTAATATGTCATTAAAGTATACGACCACACATTGTCTAATTAGATGGTGCATCACATGATTCATTAGCCTCATAAATGTACTTAACACATTTGTAAGTTTGAACGACATAACTAGCCATTCATAGAGACTATGCCTTGTCTTGAAAGTAGTATTCCATTCATCACTTGGTCTCATGCAAATTTAATGGTAATTACTTCACAAATCAATCTTCAAAAATATCTTGACACCATAAAGTCTATCTAACATGTCATCGAGCCTCAATATCCAATATCAAATATCTATACTTGATAGTAATTTAGTTGACTGCTCAGTTGTTAATGCACATGCACTACGGACCATCCTTCTTTAGGATTAGTAAAGTTGGCATAACATAAGGACTCATGCTCTTCCTTACGTATCTTCTATCTATGAGCTCATCCACTTATCTTTTCAACTTAAAGCCCTGCTTGGGGTTCATTTTGTCTGTAGGTTGGCTTAGCAAGGTAGTACCTTATTATAGATCAATATAATGCTCTATGTCTCAAACTGGGGGTAGTCCCTTAGGCAACTCTTCAAGAAATAGATCTACAAACTCATCTATCAACTTTCGAATCTCATTAAGTACTTCTTTAAGGTCTCTCATCTCCAATAATCTTCTAATCAATAGGAACATAGGTTCTTCAGCCTTCTCAGTAGCTTAGAGTTCTCTTTGACTCATTACCAAGGCTTTCTTCTTATTAGCTTGAGTAAGCTAATTATGGGTCTCATTCAATTGGGTCGATATCATAGGTTGCAATACAATCTTCTCTCCATCCTTAACAACGGCATACGTGTTCTTATATCCATTGTAAGTAACACGTCGATCAAATAACCAAGGCTTTCTAAGCAACAAATGTAAAGCTCCCATAGGGACAACATCACGTACTACTTTGTCCTTATATACATTCCCATCATTGAACGGCACAGTTACTTTCTTTATGATGTGTAGAGTACCCTTATCATGAAGACAATGTAGTTTATAAGGTCAAGGGTGCTTAGAAGTTGGTAATCCTAACCTTCGTACAAAGGATTGTATAATGATATTAGTATAACTTCCTTTGTCCACTATGATAGCGTAGAGCTGTCCTTTGATGGTACACTTCATATGGACTAGATTCTCTCTGGTCTTCGTTAGAGTTTAGCAGGGAACTCAACACTCATCTTAACACTAAAGTCATCACCTTTCCCTGGTTGGTATAGATACAGGTATCCTCTTCCTCCTTAACTTCAATCCTTCCAACATTCTTCTCTTCTTCGAGCTCACTCTAATCAGTATTATCCGTTACATCTCCTCAAAGCATTATGGTACATTAGTTCGAACACTCATTAGCCATGTGTTTAAAGCCCAAATATCTAAAGTACTTCACCTCATTAGTCTTGCATCTTGAGATATGTCCTCTTTCATATGTCCTTAGGGTTGGCTTAACCACAGTTCGGCACAACTATCTTACTCGACTATCATTAGGTTAATCATTTCTGTCTTTAGCTTTGGAGGTTCTCCCCGAATCGACATGAACAAGCTCTCTAAAAAATGTCGTCCCAAGTTGGTTTAAAGCATTTCTCTTATGTTTTTCAACCCTCTATACCACCTTAATTGCCTCTTCCAAAGTATAAAACCTCTATACTTCTAAAATATTTCAATCTCATATTTAAGTCCAAAAAAGAACCTTAACGCTGTATGAGCCTCAGGTTCATCCACATCGGCTCGAATCATAAGCATCTAGAATTCTTTAACATAATCACCAATAGAGTGGCCTCTTTAGTGAGTTCCTATAGTTTTACAAGTGTGTCTTGCAAGTAGGTCTTAGGAACAAATCTACCCCTCAATAATCTCTTCACCTCATCCTAAGTTTTTACTCCTCATCTTCCATCCCTTGCTCTAGCTTCGTTTAAATTCTTCCACCACATAGTAGCATATCCAAAGAACTCAAGTATAGCAAGTCACACGTTAATATCATCTGTTCCATAACAATCGAACACTTTCTACACCTTCTCATTCTACTCTAAATATTCACCTACATCTCCACTTTGATTGAAGAGTGAGATTTGGACCTTAACATTGTTAATTTCTCGAGGAGCTCGACGTTTTCACTCTTATGCTCAGTAATAATCAGCTTCCTCTTCTTCCTCTCCATACTCATCAAATTCCTTAATCTCCTCTAACTCCATCATTTGTCTGGCAACTTAATCTACTACTCCTCTAACTCGAAGGGGTCGAACTAGGCAATTAGCTCAACTGCCTTGGCCATAGCGTCTCTGTAGAAGATTTTCAAGTAGGTTATGGTACGGTATGCCCTCAATTTATCGTTTATTAACTTGCATCACGGTGACAACTCTTAACAAGATTAGTGAGTCTGTTAAGTTTATTATCAACTGACCTTAGAGTATTATTACCATTATAACTACAACCAAGTTGAGCACCACTACTATCAAACATGGTGTAATACTTTCTTAGCAGAATAACAATATGATACACAACAAACACTTATAGTCACTATCCAAAATCATACTAACATGAAAACTTCAACACCTAATAGTCACTCGAGCATAATAGAAATGACTTGATCTGTTTTCGTAATGAAAAATAGAGTAAAATAGAGTAACAACAGAAACTGCACTTACTAACACATGAAATTCCACTACATAGCTCAAAACTTTAGAATTTACTTCAAACTAACACACTAAAGTAGTTATAGAAGGAACACAATAGCCACTAACAATAAGTACAAACCAAAACTTCACTGGAGCTTCACATATTCTCTCTCAAAACCCTTTTTTGATACCAGTGAAACTTATTCATCTTCAAGGTTAAACACACGGAGAAGCACCAAAACGAAGAGAACTGAAAGAAAACAAAAGAAAACTAGCAAAGTTCGAGCAACTATCAACTAGATATAATGCACCAATCAATCCTATTCAGCCTACAATTTACTAGATAGACTCATCAGTTCAAACTATGAGGTCACTCACTACTACTACTTACTAAAGGGAATAGCTAAGAGTTGAAGGAATGATAAAAATACTAGGGTTGCTTACAAAAGGAAACTTGTATTAATTTTGATAATGAGAGTGATTGCTGCATACAAAATGAATGGGGTTTATATACCAGCCCCATGAAGGTTACAAGCACGTATGAAAAGACAAAAGGATAATTTACAATTATAATACATAAAATATATTAAAAAGAATAAAAGCGACAAAGAATATTTAGTGCGAAAAAGTAAAGAATCCTTTTGGAATGTTATGCTAGAAGACACGTGTCACATGGTGGTTAGCATTCTAAAATATAGTACAATTCGGACAAAATGAAGTCCATAGTCAAAGCCAACCTAATCTAAATTAGGTTAGAGCTTATCTAATCAGATACTAGAGAGTATTCCACTTAGATTTGGATCAAGTGCTGGTGGTCGCCTCAAGAGATTAGCTTAGATAAGTCAACCTGTATGCTTAGCAAGTCAGCATGTATACTCGATAGCTTTAAGAACTATGCCGGCACACGTAAGACGGGATAGGAATTCTTGTCTTAGATGGGGCATTAAGCTAATATTCTCTACATGAGTCCTTAGAGTCTTCTAGCTCGGTTACGCTTAACCAGTCAGGGATGTTGATTCCTATCAAGTCCTCTAAAAGGTGCAATACCAATACCCAAGGGCTCCTCAAGTCAAGGAAACTTAATAAATCACAAAGTCGGCCAAGTTCTACGATTATTATAACATCCACGAGCATAACTCCAATGAATGTCATCACCTTAAGAATGTGGTCAAAAGCCTTATATGTAAAGCTTACATCAATCACCTCATTGCCAATGAGAGAAAGCAAGTTCAACAACCATCCCAATGTTGCTGAATTAATGAACAGTAACATAACAATAGCAGCACAACCTTGACGACCAACAACATTGGGGTAGGAGATGATAGGTCCAAACTATAATTGGAGGACTAGGACTACTTCTATTGGAGTAAAGAGACTAAGGATCGACGCCACTATCTCCTTTTTAGTTGAGGATAGAGAAGGTGTAGAGTACCCACACATTGATCCTTTAGTGGTCAATGTTATGATAGGCTGCTTTGATGTCCCAAAGATGTTCATAGATAATGGAAGCTTAGCGAACATCTTGTTCTACTATGCTTACAAGTAGATGAAGAATCAATTAAAGGGACCTTATGACCTTACAGACAAAGTTTAGCTAGCTTAGAAGGCAAGTCTATGCTAGATAAGGTCCTTATCATACTCTTCATTTAGCTAGGCAATGATAAGCATGTTACTTCACAGCTAATCAATTTGTTACTGTTAATCATTGTATCTACATACAGTGCCATACTAAAGAGACCAAGTTTGATAGGTTTGACATTTTTATCCATCAGTGATGCCTAAAGGTGAAGTTCTCAATGCTTACAAGAGTCAACATCGCCCAAGGTAACCAAAAGCTTTATAGATTCACTTTACCTAAAGGACATCATTGGCGACCAAATAATGCACATTAAGTCGGGGTTAGAGGAAGCATAAGGTCATAAAGAGAGCTTGCAAAGAAGACTAAAGTTATATAGTTTGGGAGAAGACCCAAATAAACTACGTAGATAGGGACATTGCTATCTGCCAAATAAAGGGACCAACTTGTTACTTTCCTTTAGTCCAATACTAACATCTTTATCTCCTCTTCCAAGGAGATGGCTAACATCATTGATGTCCCTAAGGTGATGCACCACTTCCAAGTAAACTGCAGTATGCAACTTGATAAATAAAAACAGAAGACACTTCACACTTGAGAGATAAGATGTCATTAAGTAGGAGGTGCAAAAGCTGCTTTAAGTTAGATTTGCAAGGGAAGAGCTATACCTCACCTGGCTAGTGAATACAGTGCTAGTTAAGAGGTCCAATAGGAAGTGGTGCATGTGTATGGACTATACTGACTTAAAGAAAGCCTGCTTGAAAGACTATTTTCCTCTCCTTAGGATTAACTAGCTTGTTAATTTGATGTCAAGCCATACAATGCTTAGCTTCATGGATACTTGCCCAGGCTATAATCAAATATGAATAGCTCTTGAAGACTAAGTGCATACATTATTCATTACTAAATTCAATACATACTACTTCAAGGTCATGCCCTTTAACCTTAAGAATGTCGAGGCAACATATTAAAGGTTGGTGACAACAATCTTTAAGCCATAGCTTAGATGAAATGTCAAAGTCTACATCGACGACATGATCATCAAGAGTAAGAAAAAAGCTAACCACATCAACGACTTGCATGAGATGTTTAACACTCTCTATTAGTATCAGATGAAGCTTAACCCTTAAAAGTTTGTCTTTGGGTGGCCTCGGGAATGTTTCTTGGGTTTATGGTCACAAAACATAGCATTGAGGTTAATCTAGAAAAGATACAAGCCGTTTGTAATATGAAGCCCCCCTAAACTATCAAGGAAGTAAAAAAACTCACTAGTAGGCTTGCTATGCACAACCCTATTATGTCTCGAAGTGCCAACAAGTGTTATGAGTCCTTCAAGATACTAAAGAACACGTCAAAGTTCAATTGGACCAAAGACTACCAAGCTACGTTTGACAAGCTTAAGTAGTTCTTAGAGTGCCTCCTTGTCATCTTAAAGCCATTCCTCAAGGAAGAGCTATATCTATACTTAGTAGTTAGTAACTAAGCATTATCTTTCGTACTCGTCTAAATAAATGGATGAGAGCATAAAGTAATCTATTATGTTAGTCAAATATTGTAAGGCTTGAAGACCATGTACATACAGGTGAAGAAATTCACTCTAGGTGTAGTGATTGCTATGAGGAAGCCAAAGCAGTATTTTTAAGCTCATTCCATCATCATCCCCACTAACTAGCTACTATAGACCATCTCATAGAAGCCTGATGCCTTGGGCCATATGGTCAAGTATTCATTGGAGCTCAATGCCTATGGAGTTCAATTCTACTCGATAGAGGCCATTAAGGCATAAGCCCCTACATAATTTGTTGCCGAGTACACTAAAGAGGAGGAAGCATTGATGGATATTAACATACTAGTATGGATTCTCTATATTAATGGACCTTCTACTCAAGGAGGTGTTTGGAGGGGGAAGGGGGGATGGGCTAGTAGAGTAGGCATAGTTTTGCAAGGGCCCTATGGCACTAAGGTCCTATATGAGCTTAAGTTTAGATTCCCAACAAGTAATAATGATGAATACAAGGATGAGACAATCATTGCCTACCTAAAGATCACCAAAGACATTGGGGTTAAGAAGGTGGAGATTTACTTAGACTTGATGCTAATGGTACAACAAATCAAAGGTGAATACAAGGTGAAGGGAGAGGTCATGATGAAGTATCTTTAAGCAATACAATACCCCACCACAGGATTCACTACTAGAATATAACTAAAATTCCTTAAGTAGAGAACTCAGAGACGGATAGACTATCAAGCTTGCATCTACAGCCCTCCTACTACCTTACATAAACGACAAGTAGATCTGCTACAGTACGTCCTTAAGCCCATAATTAAAGAATAACAACACAAAGTTTTAGAGATCCAACCCTCTTCAATCGAACCTTACTAGATAGATGTGATTCTTGAATATCTCAAGATAAGGATGTTACCTTAGGATAAGGGAAAAGTAAAGAGGCTCGCCTACAGTATGGCTAATTACACAATCATTAATGACATCCTCTATTGTTATAGGCATAGTATACCACTTATTGGTGTCTCAAACCCAAAGAAGGTATTTACGCCTTTGAAGAGTTGTATGCTAAAGCTTATAGTAATAATATTCAAGCCTAGGCACTTTATATTTGAGCCTTCCGCTTTGATTATTACTAGCCATCAATGAAGGAAGATGTAAAGGCTTTAGTGCAGTGATGCCACAAATGCTAGAAGCACATGCCTACTATACCCCATGACAAACCCATGGATATTTTCCCAATGGGACCTTAACCTGTTCGAGCTCTTTCCCAAAGAGTCCAAGGGTCATTAGTTTATCTTAATGGCTATGGAATACTTCACTAAGTAAGTTAAGGCCTAGGCAGTTATAAGCATTACAGCTAGAGTAGTCAAAGTCTTTGTCCTCACCAATAACCTCACTAGGTTTGAGGTGCCCTATGTCCTGATCATGGATAATGGAAAGCTATTTTATAATGTTAAGTTCAAGGAGTTCTATGAGAAGTACCATATCAGGCTCTAGTACAACTTAGTGACCTACCTTCATACCAATAGTCAAGTTGAAGCCGTCAACAAGATAGTCTTCAATGTGGTGCATATGAATGCTACCAATCTAATCCTTAGCCGACCTTAGGAGTACAATTGGAGAGTGATCTACGATGGCTTCCTCAACACTTACCTGGTTCAGAAGGATGGGAAGGGCTATTACTTAACCCCCATAACTATTAAGGAGGTTTAGAGCAACTTAATGCCCATGGTGAAAAGAAAAGGGAAGAGGAGTTTGTTCAGCATCCAAGCCTGTGCTCATTGTCTAAAGTCGAAGACAACTTCTTTTTAACCCTATAGTGATGATAAGAATCAACTTACGACTATTTCTAGGCTGAGGCCAACCTGCTTGAAGCCAACGATGATGTATTCTAAACCGAGGTTGACCTACTCCAGACAGAAGCTGACCTATCCTTAGATATGGTTGACATGCCCCATTTGAGGTAAAACTGATACTAAAAGGTTGAGAGGAAGAAAAGAAATAACTCAGCATCAAATCTATTGTCTACTGAGAAGCCAAGAGACTAGACAACCTAAAGCTCAGCACGACACTATGAACCTAATGCCTACCAATACTAAAGCTTAACAATTGTAGGGCCAATCTTAAAGCCAGCTTGGCTAAGCATTGTAGGATCTTAGCAACTCCTACCTAAACCAGGACATCCAACTACCAACCTTACCCAATTTGGATCGTACTCATTCGAAGATAGCTCAGATGACCCATATGCCGACCTCCTTGTTAAGCGCATAGTTTTGTATACTTGTAAATATTTTCATTAACTTTAGTTGTAGGCCTACTTTAAGGTTTAAGGCCTTCTACTCTATTTACTTTTTTGCTACTAGGGTTTTAGGATGCACTATCAATAGCAACATTATTAAAGAGGGAGTCGAACCTTCTTTTTAAGCAAGAATATACTTGATGTCTTTGTGAGATGTTCAAGCTTGTGCTTTAGATTATCGATTGTTGTTTTACTCTTTAATCTTTCTTGTACTCTTATCAACCTTATCCTTGAGATTGTGGTGAACCGCTTCATTTAGGTGAGTTACTAAGTCGTATCTAACCCTCATTTTAAACCTCAAGCCTTATTTTGGTTTTCGTGAGTCATATCAAAACACTTCGAGCTCAATCCTTAATTGTGTTTGTGTCTTAGCGTATGATATCCATCTACATTCATATTCAAAACCTCATTTCACTTCCTATTTCTCATTTCCACTTGAACTCCGAATATACATTCGTAGTTCATGTTCATTGCGTACTCAGGAATTCGTATCATCTTGGTATTAAAGCTTTTGGGGAGACACGCAAGTTAGTGTTCTTTAAAATTTGATTCGTGGTTTGAACATTCCTATTAATCATCATTCTACAATGTAGTGAGTTTTTCATGTTCTTAGTAGTTGTGGTATTGTACTATTTGTACTAGGTTGTAGAGTTGAGTAATAGTAATTTTAGTAGTTGTCTCTAGTTGTAGAAGTGTTTATCAGTTGTAGGTAGCTGTAGAAATTGAGTAGTAGTAATTTTTAGGTCACTGTTAGTTGTATTTTGTTAACAGTAGTATTCATGGAATTATTTTAGTGGTGTTCTTCCATCGAGAGTGACGTCGACTTCAAATTGTGGTGATTTTGAGTTAAGTTGAGTGTATCATAGGTCTTTTGAATATTATCTGTAAACATTACTGTACAAACAAGAATGTTTGAAGATAATATGAATATTAGTGGTGATAATCCCCACAGAAGTCTGAGGCGATGCATTGATAATCTAAAATATCAGATTCCGAATCTCACTGATTCTATCCAAGAACTTACTAGCTAGCTTAGTCAAAGGTCGTAGACGTATTGGCTAAGGTAGAAGAAGAGATAGAGCATTAACCAGTGGAAGTGACTCCAACAAACTTGTTAATCATGAACGACAATAAAGATGAGGAGCAAGGAAGACCAACTTGAGTTGAGGAGAAGCAATGATAAGAGTATTGACTTCGAGGTGAACCAAAGAGCCCAAAGAAGAGAGCTAAGGTTGAGAAGAGATTTAGTTAAGTAGAGCTCCAATAGAAGTAGCCAATCTAAGGTAAACTGACCCATTCGGAATGTAAAGGATGAGCCCCGAACACATAACTAAAGACTTAACACATCAAGCTTAAGCTATTGACCTTCAATTGTAGCAATCGACTTGAAGAGTTCCTTGACTAGTTTGCCCAAGTAGAGAAGTTTTTTGAATGCTATGAGTGTGGTGACAAAACTAAGGTCAAACTAACTTCATTATCCCTTATTGAGTATATTGTTTTTAGTAGGATAAATTGGTCACTAAGCAAGATGTCAAAGGAGAAGAGCTAATCAAAACTAAACTTGGTAGCTTATGAAGAGGTTAATGGACCAACACTTTGTGCCAACCTACTTCAAGCAAGAGATGCTCTATGCTTTCTAACACCTGAGGCAAGGTCGAAAAACTATTGACGAGTATTTATAAGAGTTTGAGACCTTGATGACTAGATGTGAAATTGCTAAGCCATAGGACTATACTATTGCTAGTTTCCTAAGCTACCTGAGAGATGACATTGCCAATATGATCAAGCTCTAACCGTTCAATTCATTAGACGAGCTGATCAACCTAGCCTTGAGAGTAGAGCGTTAAAGGAGGAGAAGGCACTAGAGGCCGACTAACCGACCTCAACAAGGTAACTATGAGCTTAAGAGGTATGAGGAGAAGAAAAAGCTCAAGAAGAGGATGGAGAAAGGAAAGTCCAGTCAACCTGATTGGGCTGAGACTAAGAAAGTAGAGAAGGAGAAAATTCCCTATACTAAGGCTTAAGAAGTTAAGTGCTTTAAGTGTTTGGGTTACGAACATATTGCCTCCTAATGTTCAAATAAAGGGGTCATGATCTTGAGAGGCAAAGGACCTAATGCTTAAGTAGAGAGTCGGAGTAATAAGAGCTTAGAAGGTGAGTTAGAAGAAGAGAATGTCTATGCAAATCTGGATGAATTCTTGGCCATGACAAGCCAATGAGCCAACTTGAAAGAAGACCCGAGCCAAAGGGAAAACTTATTCCAGATTCGATGTTTGGTAAATAGGAAGACCTATTCCTTAGTTATTTATGAAGGTAGTTGTATCAAGCCTAGTTTTTTCCCGGTTTTATAAATTAATCTTCTTTAAACATATTAATATTAAACCCTACCTGTTTAATGTTGATCTTCAATTATGGTTTAAAGAAAACCAGCTCTTCTTACCATTAAAAACATTTTATAATTACCACCTAACTAAGGTTGGGAAATGGTTTAGGTCAAAACCAAATGAGTAGATTTAGTTTTGATCTCGACACTGGTTTGCATGGAAAAAACCGATTTTAAGGAAAAGGTTTTGAAAAACCAAAGAAACAAGTCTAGGGATTATATTCTTTAAACCTTTGCGAGTACCATCCACTTTCCAAATTTAGATTCAATTTCTAATTAACGAATCGGATACTATCTTATTAAATGGGATAAACTTAAACTAAATAGGAAGAAATCTAAACTTTTTGTTTTTAATTGAGTAACTAAAAGTAGAAAAACTAATTTCTCTAATTTTCTTTCACAAAAAAATCAGCAGGTCGATTGATTTTAATTTTTAAAAAAGATCGGGTTTACGTTTTTACTTGGTTCCATTTGTTTAAGGAAATTTTTCTAAAGGATCCTAATTGGGGTTTTACTCTTGAAAATTCTAAAGTAATCCTAATTTAGAAGGGATCATTCACTTTTATTTATTTTAGAAAAAAAAATTAATTTTTCTAAGTGTTAAAACGATTTTTGTTCGCTAACCTATTTATTTATTTATTTGTTTTTATTATTTTTTATTTATATTATCCTTATCTATTTCCTTTCTTTCTATTTCTAATTTTCTTATTTAAAAGAAAACATAAACTAAGCTTTTTTTTTTCTCTCTCTCTTTTTTCTTTGTCTTATTTTTTTCATATATAGTTACAATTGTCAATATGCAAAAAAAAAAAAGGGCAATAACAACAAAATTAAAAAAAAAAGAACCCAAACCCAACCAAGAGAAAGGACTAGACCAAAGTCAAGTACATAAGTTGGATTCAAACCCTAGAGTGGGTTGAGTCGGATTGCGATTTAGGTCGTACAAAGAATAGTAGTAGCTTCGGAGATGTGAGTGGCAATTTTGGGTAGTTTTTTATGAGGGTGAGAGGTGTTAAAACAAGGGAGTCTGGAGGTAGTGCCATTGTATTTGGTGGTCGTTTGTGGTGATTGGAGGGTGGCGTGGTTGAGAGTAGGGAGAGAAAAAGATGGTGCAAAGCTTAGTGGTGGTGCATGAGGGTAGGTGAGTGGTCAGCCTGGTGTTCTTGGTGGTGGAAAGTTTGATTGAGGTGGTGACGTGGTGTCGAGTACGGTAGCTATAGGTGGTTCGTAAGCTGGCTGCAAGTTGTGAAGAGAGAGAGCGAGAGAGATTGAGAGAGAGAGAGAGAGAGAGGCTTTAATCGATTCTTGCTTCTGGTGAGCTCTTTTCCTGACCTTTTTATATACTAAATTAACACTAAATTAATGAACTTTGAACCAAAAAAAAAAAACCAATTTTTGCCAATTTTTTATTTGATTTTAAATGTCTAGCCAACAAAATTTGGACTGGTTTTGGGATAAATTCAAAACTAAGTCAAGCCTAGTATGTGATTTTAGCATGAAATTGTGTGGAAACATGTGAAAATCACATGAAAGTCACCAATGAAATGGTGACACTATGTTGATGAAAAGAAGGCTTAGAAACTGGAAAATCGAGAAAGAAAATGGGGGTGGAGGAGGTAGCGCCCACACATATGGTACATACGAGACATGCCCATAAAGCGCATGCAACCTACGTGTATTGCTCAAAAGTAAACATAGGAACCTCCAGTGCTTGTGTGCCTATTTTGAGAAATTGACAGGGCCTTTGGCCTTGACTCCTATCCATGCGAACCAAGTTCAAAACCTACTCCAATCCAATTAACTTTTTTATTTTAAAACAAAAATAAAAAGGCATTTTATGCTTGGGAAGATTCGAACCCTAGATCTCTAATTCATACCGAATGCAAGTCCAAGTGCTTTATCGTTAGGCAGTTAGCTTATACCTTATTTATAGGTGTAATCAAATTGCACATATGGACTAGGTCATCCTGAGCTAGGTTCAAATCTAAACCTGGGCCAAACAGTCTTCCCTTGAAAATAGTCAAATCTAAACAATTTTATTATAATTCAACATTATTTTCTAAATTTCCCTAAAATCCTCTATTTTTTTTTTCATTTTTTGAGACTTCTCCAAATTCCCTATTTTTTTGTATTTTTTCTAAATTTCTTATTTTTTATAATCTCTTAAATTTTCTACTTTTTTTTTATATACTTGTAGACATCATATTTTTCTTCCTCTTGACCTTCTGTTATTAGTTCAGCCTCGGATGGGGTAAGTCGGCATTGACTAGGGATAAGTCAACCTTTGTCTAGAGTAAGTTGGCCTCGGTTTAGAACACGTCATCCTCGGCTTTGAATAAGTTTGCCTCATCCTAGAAATAGTAGTAAGGTGATTCATATCATCACCATAGGGCTGAAAGAAGTTATCCTCAACTTTAGACAATGAGCATAGGCTTAGAAGGTTGGTAGTTTCTTCCCCTTTTTTTTTTTTCACCATGGGCACACTAACATTGATTCTATTGAGTTGATTACAAAGATTAAACTGCCAACCTATGCGCATCCCCGACCTCATGGACTGAAGTGGTTTAATGATAGGGGCATGGTCCATGTACATAATAGAGCTCAGATAGCGTTTAAGATAGGGCAATATGAGTACAAACTATATTTTGACATGGTGCCTATGAATGCTGTCAATCTAATCCTTGGCTAACCTTAGGAGTACAATCGAAGAGTGATCTACAATGGCTTCCTCAACACTTACACGGTTTAAAAGGATAGGAAGGGCTAGTGCTTGACCTCAATGATTGTTGAGGAGATTCAAAGCAACTCAACACCCATGGTGAAAAGAAAAGGGAAGAGGAGTCTACTCAACATCTAGGCCCATGCTCATTGTCTAAAGTCGAGGATAACTTCTTTTTAGCCCTGTGGTGATAATAAGAATTAACTTATGACTATTTCCAAGCTTAGGCAGACCTGGTCAAAGCTGAGGGCATATTCTAAGTTGAGGCCAACCTCTTCTAGATAGAGGCTAACATATCCCTGGCCAAGGCTGACCTACCCCCATTTAAGGCTGAAATGATATCAAAAGGCCGAAAGGAAGAAAAGAAACAACTCAGCATTAGATATATCATCTATTGAGAAGCATTGAGACTAGATAACTTGGAGCTCGATACGATACTATTAACCTAATGCTGACCAATCCTAGAGCTCGATAACTATAGGTTGATCTCACAACTAGCTTAGATAAGTACTATAGGACCTCAACGACTCTTGCTTAAACTAGGACATCGAACTACTGACCTTACTTAGTTTAAATCATGCTCATTCCAAAAGAGCTCGGATGACGTACATGCTAACCTCCCTGTTAAGCATACAGCTTTGTACACTTGTAAATATTTTCCTTCACTTTACTTGTGAGCCTACTTTAAGGTTTAAGTCCTTATACTCTATTTACATTTTTTGCCACTAAGGTTTTATAATGTACTATAAATAGCAACATTTGTAATTAAAGAAGAAGTCAAACCTTCTTTTTAAGCAAGAATATACTTGATATCTTTGTGAGCTATTCAAGCTTGTGCTTCGGATTATTGAGTGCTATTTTACTCTTTAATCTTCTTGTGTTCTTATCAATCTTATCCTTGAGATTGTAGTGAACTCCTTCATTCGAGCAAGCTACTAAGTCATATCTAACCCTCATTTGAAACTCTGAGCCTTGGTTTGATTTTCATAAGTTGTATCAAAACTCATTTCGAGCTCAATCCCTAATTGTGCTTGTGTTTTGGTGCATGATATCCATCTACATTCATTTTCAAAACCCCATTTCACTTCCTATTCCTAATTTCCACTTGAACTCCAAATACCCATTTATAGTTCGTATTTGCCACGTACTTAGGAATTTATGTCATGTCTACTGCCTTTAAGAAGTTTAACCTAGAGGTGATCTCCTTAAAGATCCTCTCCATGGTCTCCAATGTAAGATCTCAGTTATCCCTCATCTCGGCTTCTCAAGCCTCGAAACTAACTCGAGCCTCCTCAAGCTCCTTATTGCTTCGCTCTACTTCTCTTCTTACGTCAACTAGCTCCTGCTTTTAAGCATTTGCCAAAGCCTTGGACTCTTTCATATTCTTCTTTGAAACTTTAGTAGCTACCTTTGTACGAATTGCTTCATTGGTAGTCTTCTACTTCTCCTCCTCAAGGTTGTTATAAGTCAAGATTAGGTTGTCAATCCTCTTCTTTAGCTCCTTGACCTCGGTCTTTAGCTTCTCAACCTTACCCTTCGGCTTAGAGGTCATCGTGGAAATTGACCACACCAAGAAGAAGAAGGAATAGATAAGCACTACATTATACTTGTGAACAAAAATACAATAAAGAAATAGGAAACATACTCATTGAAAGATAATACAACCATGCAAGAAGGTATACTCAAAGACTGCCATGGCCTCTTACTCATCCTTGACCTTGACTACATTGACCCTACTATTTTGTAGAGTAGCCCTCAAACTCCCTACCCCTTATTGATGTTACTTGCCTCGAGCTTCATCATGGTATGGCTTATTATGAACATGTCATTCAAACATTACTTCACTTAAGCCATCTATAGATATGGAGATAGGTCTACCCAAACCCTCCTCCAGTGCTTGTGTTCTAACGATCGCCAAAGGGATACCTATTAGTATACTATCTGCTACTTCAGTCACCAAAGGGACCTTCTTGCTCTTCCTCTTCTCTAAGAAGCTAGTATTATCCTTCCTGCACCTCTTCCTTAAAGGAGCATCATCATTGCCTTAAAGAGTAGCCAAGGTCTCCTGCCTATTAGCTTTTTTCTTACTATTCTTGGCCTTTTTACGGAGCCTATGTGAGACCCTACAAAACTGGTAAATAATTCACAATCAATAGGTTCAGAAATGGATTGTAAAATTTAAGGCGATTATGTAAATTATTCAATTAAGCCTAAGTTTTACTAAGAAGTTAGAAATATTAGTAAAATTAATCTCGTGAGTTTAGATTTAAGAAAGTAAATAATAAAATATTATGATGTTAAGTTATACGTATAGTACTTATTATTTATCAAAAACATGTAAAATAAGTTCTAATAATTAATGAATTGCTAAAGGTAAATTTATGCAATTATATAAATTAATAAGAAATAAAATGAAAAGTTTAGTGATTGAAATAGACTTTAGAAATTATGAATTAAATCAATATTACAAAGATACTAAGAATTTAAAAAAGTAACTGTATGGCTTTAATATTTCAAGTTAAGCTTATTTATATGCAATATTCTTAAAAATACTAAGTTAATTAGGTCTAATCGTTGTACCGTAGAGTTTTGTAATTTAGATATAGCTTATGATAAATAATTTAAAATCAACTACATAATTTTAATAATTAGTATTAGCGAATAAAATTATATGTAAGATACTTATGAATAAGTCCTAAATAATTTATGAAACCTATATATATATATATATAATATATTAAAGAAAAGTGTAATTAGGGTCTTATCTTGAAGTGTAAGACTAATGAAAATTTAATTTTAAATAAGATCAAATAGGAATATAAGTTCCCCAAAAGTTATAAGTAATAGACTCACAAAATTGGATTTCAAAAATAAGTTGAAATATAACAAATATATAGATTATAACGTAAAGTTTATTAGGTTAAATTTTAATTAGCATAGAATAGAAATTTTAAGTTAGATATATAATATAATGTCCAACTATTTTTAAAGTACATTATGAAACCTTATAAATAATAAATTATAATAAAATTATATTCGAGAGGTCACATAAAATTAGACTAATAAAAGAAAAATATATATATATATAATATTTCAACTACCTTGAATAAAGCAATGAAGCATGCTATAAATACGAACAAGATAGAGAGATTAAAAAAGAAAAGAGAGAAAGGACGAGAGAATAAAGGAGAGAGAGAGATTAGACAAAAAGAAGAAAAAGGGAGAAGGAAAGCGAGAAAGAGAAAGGAAGAAAAGAGAGGAAGAGATAGGCTAGAGAAAGAAAGAGAAAGAGAGAAAGAAAGGTGGAGAGCGAGAAGAAAAGAGGAAGAAGAAGAAGAAAAAGAAGAAGATTAAAAGATTTAAATTTTTTGGTGTTTGATATTTTCAAGCAACTTCGTTTTCACAATTACAAGTATTATTATTTTTTTAATTAATATATAAGAGTAATAAAAAAAATATATCCTGTGAGACTCAATCTTTGACCTACTACCTACGACTCGAAGTGGCTAATCAGTTAACGTAAGAAGTATAATAGAGGCAAGAAATAAAGTAAAATCATTAAGAGTAAGAAATAGTTCAGGTTAAATGACCATACCTAAGCTATTTGGTGTCGACATAAGTTAAGACATTTGGAAAGATTTAAGACTTCTAGACAATTTTGTCTAAAATGAGTCAAATTTTAATATAAGTTCATAAAAGTTAAATAAATAGCCTTAGTAATATCAATTGCTTAAACTAATGTATTTATAATATTTAATTTCAATAAAACTTATTTTTATCGGTTATTCTTAATAATTATCAGAAACTTGAAATTAGAGTTTTGAATGATTAAGAAGCCTTAAAAATAAATTATATATGTAATAAAAATGTTACATGATACAAAATAATATATAGAACATATGTATGTACCTCACATGTAACTATTATACGTATATATGTATTTAAAACTAATTAAAATACCTTGATAAATTACATTTTAAACTTAAATAAACTTAGAAAATTATAAAAAAATTAATAAAAATAATGAGAAACACTTGGAATAGCTGGGAATTCCTAATTTAAGCATGGAAGTGTCCTAGACACCTGTTGGGAGTTAGAATAGGTTTGAATGTGCAATATATAAGCTTGGAATTTAGAAGAGAGAAAAAAATTTTTCATTTCTACCATCCTTGAGCTTAGAAAATTCAAGAATCCTCTCTAAGATGTTGATTATGCAGATTGAAGTTTAGAAAAAATTTGAGGGAGTTGAAAGGATCAAAGAACATAATAAGGGGAAAATAACAAAATCGGGGTGTGAAACTGAGTTTCAAAGAGTATGGGTGGCTAAGGAGTTGCTAGAAACCAAAGGCCACCACCAAAAGGGATAGCAACTACCCCCCAGCTGTGCCAATAATGGTAGAGGAGCCACCGGTGGTAGGAGGTCCATTTTCCAATGATGTCCTATTCTTATCCAATTTTGAGTAATTTTGTAAAAATATAAAAAGTTCCTAGAAAATTATGAAAAAAAATAATTCCTATATATTTTCATGTATAGAATTTAAGAAAAATGGTATTTTGTATAATTCAATAGCTATCATATACGTCCTTAAAAAATCGAAGAAATTGAGCAATTTTCAATACTTAAATAAATAGGGCTAATGATGTAATTTCTCCTTCGAAATATTTTTGTAAACTACTCTATATTAATAATAAATTGCTATGAAGAGATTTCTTCCAAAACTATTTTAGAAATTTTCATGTAATTTTTTAGCCCTAAATTAGGTATTAAATAATGTTTAGTGGAAAAATAACCTATTTTCTTAATAATCTTACTTAGATACTAAGTTTGATTCAATATTGAAGTATGATTACTATTCTAAAGTGATTGGCTTGATTAATAAAGTGAGAAGTTATGGAAAATGGTGAATTGGCCTTAATTAATGAAGTTAGTATTTGAATAATCTAGTGAACTTGAAATAATTGATGAATTGTGGTGTAATGAATGAAGAGTTTAGAAGTAATCAAATTGAGGAAGGTTGGTTAAAAGTGTTATTTGATGCTCAAATCTGATTCCATAATTGTCACTTGGAAGGAAGTTGGTAAATTAGTTACTTATAAGACATTAATTAAAGGTAAAGGATGATTCAAAGGATTTTAGTCTTGAATTTTGCACTATAATAATACTTTAAGAATATGTTAGAGGAAAAATTAATGAGCTAAATGTATAAATAGGAGATTTAGAAACTTAGTTGGAGGTTATTTTTCTTAAAAGCCTAAAGTTAGAGGGTAGCTTAGAGGATAATTTAGATAGGGACTTAAATTGGAGAAACTTCGAAGCTTTGTTAGAGGATAAAATTAGTATTATGAATGATCCCTGTATAGCTTAGATGGTAACTCAAAAGGTAACTCAAAGGGTTTTCGACAAGAGAAAATTACTATAGAATCACTCAGAACCTAACTCAAAGGATTTGGTTACTCTAGGTAACTTATAAAAATCATTGATTAGTTAAGAAATTATGATTTGTAAAAGAGAATAATGCAACAAGAAGCTATTTCAAAAGCTAACTCAAAATCAAACTCAAAGACTGAATCAGAAACTAGCTTCTAACAAAATAATTATCAACAAGCAAGTATTTAACTAGTATATGTAAATATGTACACTCATCACTTGTAATTGATTGCTAGGTGAATTCGTAGAAGAGGAAGCTTACGTTAGCGAGTAAGATTGGGAATGTATTGCTAGCCAAGTAAGTAGATATTTGTGTATACTTGAATAGTCTTATGCTTACTCCTAACTTTATGTGCTCTATGATGTTTTGGCTTGGCTGAACATGATTGCATGTTGATGTATTGTTTGATATACCATATGGAGCTACCTGTTATATTTATTACTAATTGAATGGTGACATGACATTAAACTTGGTTGTTATATTGATGCTAATGAATGTATATGTGACATTTGCTAAGATCTGTGTTATCTTGGAAAAGAACCTAAGGATTAACTCATCTCTTAAGATTTTCACCTAAGTGAACCTGATACCAAGATCGTAGAGTTGACAAAACTATAAAGTAAAGGCTAGGTAACAAATGACGAATAAGTTTGGTTGAATTGATTAGATTTTGCTTATTTTTTTATCTAATGCATTCACAACATGGCACAAAAAAGACTTATAGGGAAAGTTTTCTAAAAATCGAGATATTGTTAAGTCGATTTCCATATGAAAAGCTGGGTTTATCAAGTTATCGAGCCTAGTTTTTCACTCCCGGTTTTTATAAATTAATTTTTTTTAAACCGATCAATATTAAACCTTACCCGTTTAATATTAACCCTCAACTAGAGTTTAAAGAAAAATCGATTTTTATTTTTAAAAAGTATTGGAGTCACCATCTGATCAGAGTTAGGAAAAAGAGTTAAGTTATAACTAATTAGGTAAATTAGTTATAACTTAGCGACCAATCTATCAAATAAAACCAATTTTAAAACAGTTTTGGAAACTAGAGAAATGAGTCAAGGGTTAAGATATTTAAACCTTTATGAGTACCATTAACTTTCCAAATTTATTCTTAATCTTAAAATCACCTTTCAAAAAAGACTAGTCTACCAAGTGAAAATCGATTTATTGGTTAAATGACGTGAATAATTTAAGTAATCTATAAAATGGGGAAAAAATAGGTCTTTTATTTTTTATCATCGCCCTGTAGATGCCTACATACCTATATGCCTACATGCCTACATACCTACATGCTTACTATTTGGGATCAAACGTACATAGTTTTTTTTTTTGTAAAATCTTAGTGGGTTAAGTTTGTTTTAATTTGAAAATATGTCGAATTTACGTTTTTAATCCAATTTAGTTTATTTAAGGAAATTTCTAAAAAGAAGTCCTAAATTGGAGATTTTATTTTTTAAGAAAATTCTAAAGTGCCCTAATTTTAATAAATGTTCATTTATTTTATTTAAAAAAGCTAATTTTTCTAGGTGGTAGAATTTTATCCATTTATTTTTATTATTTATTTATTTATTCATTTAGTTTATCTATTTCTAAAAAATAAATAAATAGATTACTACCTTTTTCTTTTCCTTCTTTTTCAATTCAATTTTTCTCTTTTTTTCTCCACATTACCATTTACATTTACATAAATAAATAATAAATAAAAAAAACTCAAAAACCAAAACAATAAAATAGCAAATTCTAATAAGAGAAACTCAAACCAGATAACAGGATTGTGAGCTCAGTCTTTGGATCAGGCTTCAGGTCAAACTGAGTCAGACTTGAGTTGTAGGTTAGATGACTCAACTTATGAGCACTACACGTGCTTAGCCGAGGAAGATGAAGAACAGCAACATAAGGCTCGATTCAAGCTTGTCCAAGCACCAAAATGAGTAGGTGAGCTCGATTTGGTACAACTTATATTGGAGAATGGGGGTTCGGAGAAGCGTCGTAGCTTAAGGTGGTTATTTGGGTAGTGTTCATGAGTGGCAATCTACAGTAGTTAATGAGGGGCGTAAGCGGTGGCTATTAAGGTTGAACAATTGGTTGAGGTTAGGTTTTTAGGGTATGTTGAGGCTTAGGGTAATCTTAGTTTCACCTAACAGTTGTTGGCTGTGGTGGTTGTGAGTAGGTCATAGTGGTAGCAAGGGTTTGGCTATGGCAATCGCAGCTAGGGGCTACGATAATTGCGGCTAAGGGTTACGGTGTTTGGGAGGAGCTGAGCTAAGGAGTTCATGTCGTAGCGAACTGCAACAATGGTAGTTTATGTTTGGAAAGTGGTTGAATAGTAGAGAATCATAGAGAGAGAGAGAGAAGAGACCGTGATTGAGAGAGAGAGACAGCTCTAAGCATAGAAATCAAAGGGGAGTAATGGTTTTTTTAGGATTGTCCCCACTCATGTGCATTTGTATGTATCTTAAATGAATCCCAAACTCCCTTTTTATACTTAAAATCAACTCAAAAAGAAAGGAAAGTCAAAATCAAATTGAATACAAACTTCTAGATTTTCAATTTTTTATGATTTTTGGAGTCTGATTTGAATGCCTAAATGCATGAATCTAGATGTGTTTTTAGGTTCTATTTGAAGTAAGCCATGTGCAGAATGAGAATCACTCATTGATTAGTGTAATTAAGCTCATGATTACTGCAAAAAATGAGGCCAAAGTGAAGGGGTTAGGTCTGTTTTGCTGGGGAAAGTGGAGGAAAGTAAGGGAAAAAGAAAGGAAAAGAAGACCATGTCAACTACATCATCCAATGGTCGTATGCCATGTGTCCTCACGTGACATGTAGCAATTGACATAGTCGTAGATAGCTAACGTGGCATGCCACTTGGCGCTACATCAACCATGACCCAATCTAATGGTGTCACGCATCAAGACACGTGGAATAGTGAACCCTTGATACATAGCAGTGTTATGTGTCCTATGAAAAAGAAAAAGAAAAAGAAAAAGGCTTTCTATGCCTTTACTAAGATTCGAACCCTTTGACCTCATGCTTAAACCCAATGTCATGTCTATATGTTTATCCATTAGGCCATTGACCCGTACCTTATTCATAGATGCAATGAAATTACATATCTGAACTAGGTCAGCTTGAGATAAATTCAAATCTAAACCCAAACCTAACAGTCCCCTTTCTAAATTTATTAAAACTCTATTATAAATTCCTTAAATCTTCTACCTTTTTCAATTTTTCAATTTTTTGTAACTTTTCAATTTTCTAAATTTTTTCATTTTTGTTGTATTTTCTAAATTTCTTGTTTTTTGTATTTTTCTAAATTTCTTCTTTTTTGGGTTTTCTTTAATTTTCTATTTTTTGTTTGTATTTTTTCTAATTTATGACCCCTTATCCTATTAAAATAAAATAAAATAAAATAAAAGGAGAAAAATTGAGTGTCTACACTAGTGAAATACCTTATTTATAAAAGATGAGTCTTTTACTAAATAGAGACTACATTATATCTGCTAGGCCACTTATATGCCGGATTTTCCAATCACTCCATATGGTTATTATTAGGCTAAAACATTTGCTAGGTTCCTACATTTATTCCATATGCCTAGTTTGAGTCAACTAAATCGAATGAGTTGCTAAGTTGGGCTACGATATCAATACTAATGCATGTCACATGCATAAGCATGGTACACTCCTGTTACATTTGCATTATTTGGTTAGGAAACTATAAGATAACATAATTAGACTAACTACTTCAATGTTATGTCTGTTTTGTTATGAATATTGTTGTTTGTCTATTCATTCTCACTTAGCTCATAGTAGCTAGAGGGATAAGTTTTTCTTATCCTTAAGTTATAGATGAATAGACAGAAGAATCAAAGTGATAAGAAGACTTCAAAAACTTTAACTGAAGATGGGCTCTTGAGAGAAGTTATTAACTACATGATATGGCTTAAGTACATGGAGATGCATTTTAGGAAAATAGTAGGTGTTACTTCACCAAAGGTTTATATAGTTGAAGTAATCTGAAAACATATATCTATAAAAGAGATACTATATTTTATATGAAGTGTGTAACTATGATACTTTGAGTATGGCTCGCTAATGTGAAAGCTTGCACTGTTGTTTGTCATATTGAATGATAAATGATTTGAAAGTAATTGTTAATAGAACAAGAGAGTAGGTTAAATACAAATTTTGCCTTATTCTTAACTCAAGAATAGCAGTAACGAACTATCTTCAAGTACTAAAAGTTTAAGAAAAAATTTTAAGCGAACTCCTAGAAGGCAGGGTATTACATATCCGTAATCCTGTTATTTTCCTAAATGGAGTATTTTACCTGTACAATTTCATAAATTTCTTCTTTTTCAAATTTTAAGCTTAGAATATTGATAATTAGATTTTCACCATTTCCATTTAATAACCCATAAAGGAGTTAGTTAAATATATATGTATATATATATATATATATATCTTTGAATTATCTTTCTCATATATATATAAGCCATGCATTCAAAATGGTGTTTGATCAATCCTATCGTTAGTACATGTGGCACAATATGATGATTTCGTATATAAAATAAATTACATATTATATAATATTTTAAATATAATTAGTGCTATTTGAAAAATATATACACATGCTATAGACATATATTACTTATTGAATAATACTTTCACTAATAGCATTATGTTACATTATTATGTTACAATTATATATATATAAGTGTTATACAATACATAATATAGAAATGATGATATATATTCAAAATGTATATATGTAACAGAATGATATATATATTTAACAAAGTTATGATTATAAGTAATATAAAACCTAAACAATTGGGTAAAAATTATAAATTTAAATTAAAAATAATGGCTTGAAGCTTATAGGTAATAAGGGTATAAATATTAAAAAAAAATGATATTTATATTAAAGAGTAAACAATGATAATACAACTCACATTAGACTTAAGTGAGCAACTTGAGGACTTTAGGTAAGTTTGAGATCAATACGTTACCAAATTTTGGAGTATTGTTTCATAGTACTCGAAGACTTAAGGTTATACTTAGTTGTGCCTACAAATAGTTTAATTGTATGCATGCTTATGTGTATGTGTTCTTGAAAGTATTATGTACTATTGGCTTGCTGTACTGGTTTGTAATTGTTTTGTATTATGTGATATGAATTGATCAACTTAGCTAGAATTAATTAATTATATGACTTATAATTCTAAATCGGGCCTATACAATAACCCATTAGGGGAAATGTTTAAGATTCTCTAGCCAAATACCGACCCTTTCGAAAGGGATAGTGCTGGATAGCATAATTGGTCTCTTCTTCACCTTAGTCAAACTAAATAAAAGTAAAGGAGATCGTGATAAGGATGAAGGTAGTGGTTTGAAGCTAGTTACAAGAGGAATGGTATCTCCAATACATAAACATGGGTTTGGTTGTAAGTTGTTGTAATGTGTGCTAAACTTCTCGACCTGGATTAAAACGAGTATAATTTCTCTAATTTCATGACAAACCGGATAATATCGTACAATTGCATTTACTTATTGTATTGTATTGCATTAAAATAATTGGTCGATAACCCTGTTTGTGCTTAATGTGTAGTTCTAAGTTTTCGTCCTAACTTAATGAGTGGTTGGTTGCTCACATCTCTATAAATATTGTTAGAAGTGCTAGCTCGGAAGTGGTTTTATAATTACTTTAAAAATAGCAACTATTGAATCATAGGGAGTGAAGATATAAAATTGATAATCAATTACATTTTTAAGGTTTTAGTTCTTATTTTTAAATCTTCTATTATTAAATCATTTATTACTTAAGTAATGTTAGATTATTAAGTCATTTAACATTACTTGAAATATGGAATTCTAATATATATATTTTTCACACTTTCGCATGTAAATAACATATTTAATTTGTCAACTATTTACTTCAAAGTAGGTTAGTCGTAGATACCTTGTATAAATTAGGTTTAAGATAATAGTTGTAAGGTTAGATTTTATCCTAAAATGGTTTGCATAGTAAGATTGTTACAACTCTTTCACTTCAAGGCATGATAGCCTCTTCTCTTTAGCTACTATAAGGGTACACTTGAAATTTTCCTCATAAAGTTGAAGAGCTATGAACACATGAAGGAAGTTAGCAACAAAATAAATCAACTAAAAGAAAAAATCAATCTTGTCAAGCACAAGTAGCCCCAAGCTCCCCTCCTAACAATGATGTTCAACTACAAATGCTCAAGCGCCCTCCTTGGCTATACACTCTGCCAATACCCATCTCTTAGCTAAGCAACATCTTCTTATAGAGGTTGTGGCTAACCGTATTCCCAATGTTAAACTTGACCCCTGATCAATAAGCTATGTAGAGGAGCTCCTCCCTCACATCATCATCCTCAAGGTCCATGAACTTGATGAAAGATGTTCTTATTAGCTAATTCTAACTAGTAAGGAAGGATTGGTCATACTCTGACTTAACTAGGACAAACCTGTCTTTCTATCCTTCAATTTTGGACTTAAACTTATGGAATAGTTGCATGTGACTACCTTAATCGAGCAGTACACCCAATCATCTGGGCTTGGCTTCAATTGAAAAATTGTCTAAATAGTCATGCAGTCAACCTTTGCAAGTGGTAAATGAAGACTACTTTGAACCCAAGTAGCTACAGTTAGACGTTTGGATGCAATAACCCTAGGTACACCCTGAAGTAATTAAAGACCTCAATCTGGAACTCCGAGAATGGTAGCCCAATCCCTAGATCAATAGGCTTCTAATACAAATAGAATGACCTCAGGCCCTACGGTTATATGCCTTCTCTCCTAGCATAGGCTTCTCCACTTCCCATCCCTCCATGTTGTCCCTTACTTCAAGACACACCTTAGTCTAAGACTCCTCTTAGTGCTTGTACAACTCCATGTTCATGACTTGATCTTTCACAATCATTGAGACTAGCCCCTTTATGGGATCCTTCTCCTTATTATCTAAGGCATACTTATCTCATAGCCTTGACTCAATAAGTATCCTCTACATCCCCTAAAGGTATGCAAATGAGTTTTACCTCGTGAACCAACCCATTTAACCTACTATTAAAACATGCTTGGGCGGATTTTTTTTTCCCATTTAAAAAGAAAGTCAAACAAACCTAATCTGCTTATCTTAAGGGTCAAAGTGGGCCAATTTAACACATTTACACCTTTGACTCTGGGGGGGGGGGGGGGGGGGGGGAGCTAACTCGTAACTTGCTTTTTGAAGAATTTACTACTAAGGTTTTTTAGCTCGTTTAAAAGGTGAGTCAAATGAACTCGAACCATTTAATCCATGGGCTAAAGTAGGCTAAGCCGAGTTGGCCCATTTAACCAACTTTTACACCTTTAGCATCTCCCATAACCACATGTTGCCACCATCTGTTGTTGTCACCTTCTCTCTCTCTCTCTCTCTCTCTCTCTCTCTCTCTTTCTTTGTTAGGGTTAGGTTCCAACGAGTTAATACCTTCAAATGTCATTTGGTTAGCTATTGTAGATGCTTAGTAACAAGTGAGATAGAGATTTAGATGCTTGTTTTTGGAGAAAAAAAGAGAGAATTTTGTAGAGAAAGTTTGGCAAAGTTTTGGTAAGGGTAAAATGAAAAGTGAACAAACAAGTAACCCAAAAGGCCCTTATATAGATGGATAGGGGGTACATAGATTATCACTTTACACCACTCAACCACAGCCTACGTATCATCAACCAAAGATTAATGGCTTAGATTTACGTACTATACTGATTTCTAGTATAGACCTTATGCATACCCATGAATCTACGCAACCCCTATCCCCCCCTCCCCCCCTTTACTAAAAAGAAAAGTTCCATTATTGTGCCTTAGGTATCCCAAGGGTCATGTAAGTTAAATCAACCATCACATCACACAAGCAAGCCTTTGATAGTTTCACTTCTTCGGGATTACACAATCGCAACTCAAGCTTTAACCTTTAAAGTCTAAATTAGATCCCCGTAGCTTGATGCCAATGAAAGTTTTTTTTTTTTCCTAGATAGGGTGTTGGTGAGGAGGGGTGTACATAAGCCTTTTTAGGTCTAAGCTCCAAAGGCCTAGGCTTAAGTGCCTCCACATGCTTAGATCTCTTAAGCACTTTTCCCAAGCCGACAGCTCAACCCTCTTCAGTAGATTAATTGGCTCATCTTACTCTCCTAACCAGCTCCAACCTAAGTCCAACTACTTACTCGGTCTCCACTGAGAAGGTCATCTCGACCATGTTAGAAGGAGTTAGCTACTCGGCCTACTTAACACCATTATGCCCAGTTTAAGCCAATGCCTAACACTCCTTCAAACCTTAACCAACTAAAGACCTCAAAAGCTCCTATCAACATCCTTAAGGTACCGACTCCTTGAAACCTGAGACCTGGAGGACTCTATAGTCCTCAAGGTAGTTAGACCTAAGCTCAGCATACCACATTGACCTTAACCCTAAAGCTCAAGCCTAGTGCTCATTGATAACTCTTATTTTAAATACATCTCATATGGTGATTTTATAGAATTTCCCTAACATCTTTGGTTTTTTTTAAAAAGAAATTGATACTTAATTGAGTAAAATTTTGATTTCAAGGTTTGAACACATTCTTGGATTGAAAATGAAGAAAAGGAATCAAGTTTCACTCAATTTGGAGTTCAAATAAATGAGTTATGAAGTTTTGAAGTTATATAAACAATAGGAATTTTGGTCAGAAAGTTATACAGTTTAGGACACAACTGTATCCCCAGGCAATGTCCATACAGGGAGATTTGCCAAGAATTTTTGTACTTTCAAAAGAGAAGAGACTTAAAAAAAAAAAAGGTGGAGCAAAAGGTGAAAGCAACACCCAACTTCAAGATTGAAGAGATTTATCATCAACAAAAGGAGTTTTTCATGTTTTATTTATTGATTTTGTCGCAATTAGTTTTTAGTTTCATTATGATAGCTTAAGATTTTCATATTTAGGATTGTGGAACCTATGGTTTCATGTGACTATTAGATTTATTTATAATTTTCAATAAAGTTGATTCAATTATGTTATTTAATTGTTAATTGATATTTCTAGGGTATCAACCTATGATATTATGCATTATGATTGAGAAATCACATGTGTAATGAGATCTTGACATAATTGGAGAGAATTACATGTATACTTAGAGATAAGATACATGTTTCTTTCGGAAAGTTGTTCTTTTGTGTGGGAATTTATTAAACATTAAAGCAATTTTGAATTATATTACTAAGTGAAGAGATTCCGGTAAATAATTTAAGATTAGGGTTAATATGCTTGAGAAAGGTGTTAACTTCAATTACGAATCCCTCCGGTCAAGAATAATAGAGATTGAATTGGATATATTTTAAGTAGTCACGTGTTAAACAATAGGGAAAATAATTCCTAAATATGTTATTTGCCTTCTTGAAGTCGTTTTTAATTTTATCACTTTCTAAATTGCTTAATCAAGTCTCATAATTAGGTTAGTTTGTTAATTTTAATATTTTTAATTCATTTAACTCATCACAATTTTTCGATTAGATAATAGAGCTAAAGTTAATATTAGTACTCGAGGTCTCTGAAGGATCAACTAGGACTCACATCCTCACAATTTTAGTTTTCGGCACTGCTGCCGAGGACTTTCGACATTAAGAACATCAGTTGCTTTATTACTTTGACCATTTTTTTTTTCTCTTTTGTTTTCATTGTTTATTTATTTTTATTTTATTTTTATGTTGAGCCATAATTGATTCTATATCTCTTGCCCTTATAGTGCATGCCTTGAAGCAACCCAGAAGATTTGGTAGAACTTGATCCTGAAAGTTAGAGAACTATCCTTCAAATTTTGAGATTGCGACCTAGACAAACTGTGGCTACCATAAAAGACGAGTCAATCGTTGAGATTAAGGAAGAGGGTGAAGAGGCCAACACTAAATTCATCAATCAAGAAGATCCACCCCACATGGCTAACAACAATAATGACTCAAATCGGACTATGTCCGACTATTCAAGGCCTACACTTATAGGAGCTGACTCTAGTATCACAAGGCTAACCGTCACGGCTAATAACTTTCAAATTGTACCTAACATCATATAAATGGTGCAACAATATGTTCAATTTGACAGTCTCCAAGATGAAGATCCTAATGCCCACATCTCTAACTTTCTAGAGATTTGTGATACATTTAAAATCAACATATTCATAGATATGCCATCCGATTACGGCTATTTCCTTTTTCCTTGAAGGGTAAAGCAAAGCAGTAGTTAAACTCCCTACCATGAAATTCAATCACAACTTGGAATGAATTGGTAGAGAAATTTTTGGAGAAGTATTTCCTACCTACGAAGACTGCTAAACTTTGGAATGGCATTTCTTGTTTTGCCTAATTAGAAGCGAAGACTCTATATGATACTTGGGAGCGGTTCAAGGTCTTGCTTAGGAGGTGCCCACGTCATGGTCTCCCATTATGGATGCAGATTCAGACCTTCTATAATAGTCTCAATTTATCTACGAGGCAGATGATTGATGCATCTACAGGAGGTACTTTGAACACAAAGACACCCGAGCAAGTAAAAAACTTGATTGAAGGAATAGCGATAAACAATTATCAGTAGGAAAGTACTAAAGCCAAGCAAAAGGTTATGGGAATTTATGATGTGGACTTGACTACTGCTCTGGCAGCCAAAGTGGATCTCTTGAGTAAGAAGATTAATGCACTCTCTATAAGCCCTCAACAAGTACAATCGGATGTAAGTGACTTTAGCATGCAGGGTTATAGAGCACAAGAACAACTGGAACAAGTAGATTATGTAGGAAATCTACTCATGCAACAAAATAACCCCTACAGCAACACTTATAATCCTGGATAGAGGAATCATCCTAATTTCTCATGGGGAAACCAAAACCAAGGCCAGCAGAAGACCAACTTTGGCGTACCTGGATTTCAAAGACCATTATCACCTCCTCTTTCTCAAGAAAAGAAATTTAGTGTGGAAGGACTTTTCACTAAATATATTCAAGGCAATAAGGCTCAACTATCCAACATTGAATCATCGTTGAGAAATCAAGAGGCTTTTAATCGCAATCTCAAGAATCAAATTGGTCAACTTGCAAAAATGATCTCTAAGAGGCAATAAGGGACACTCCTAGGGAATACCAAGGTCAATCTTAAGGAACATGTTAATGCAGTAACCTTGAGAAGTGGTAGAAAATTGCAAGTGGAGAAGAATGATGGTGAGGAAGTAGTTAAGAAAGAAGTGGAAGTGAACCGTAAGAAAGATGCAAAGCCACTAAAATCAAAAGAAAGTATGGAATCACCGAAAGTAAAGGAATACAAGCCTCTCATCCCTTACCCGTAGTGCCTTAAGCAAAGTTACACTGATCAGAATAAGGAATTTGGTAAATTACTTGATGTTTTCAAACAATTACACATTAACTTACCTATTGTTGATGTCATCTTGTAGATGCCAAAGTATGCGAAATTTCTAAAGGATCTTCTATTGAACAAGAGGAAGTTGGAAGAGCTTACAACCGTCACATTGAACGAGAAATGCTCGGCACTTCTCTAGAAAAAGCTGCTACAAAAATTAAACGATCTAGGGAGTTTCACTATTCCTTGTATGCTTAGAAATTTGTTAGTAGATAATGCTTTGGCAGACTTGGGAGCTAGTATAAATTTGATGCCATATAAATTGTTCAAAAAGCTAGGGTTAAGAGAACCTAAATTAATACACATGTGTCTTCAATTAGCCGATAGGTCTATCATATACCCTAAAGGCATGATAAAGGATGTTTAGTGTAAGTAGACAAATTCATCTTTCTCATGGATTTTGTTATACTTGATATGGATGAAGATATTAAGGTGCCAATCATTTTAAGTCGACCCTTCCTAGCTAATGCTAAGGCTATTTTTGATGTTAGTGAGCATAAGTTGATATTATGGATCGAGGATGATGAAATAGTTTTTAAAACTCTAGAGGCAACAAACAAATTTCTTGACTTAGAGGACATATGTCACAATGTTAATGCCACTAATGTCATTACATCTACATGTGTGTAGGAAATGCTTACCAAAGATTCCTTAAACTATTGCTTGCAAATGGGAGATGAAAATTTAGTGACAAACCCTAATTGTGTAGAAGTGGCAACGCAAATAGAAGTTCATAAATCCATTATCGACAAGAAGGGGATTGATCTACTACATAAGCCAAAGGATCTTAAGTTAAAATTTTTCAAAGAGAAGCCACTAATTTTGGAACCAAAACTATCAAGAAATCATTTGGAACATGTCTTTGCGATGAAAAATTCAAAACTCCCAATGACAACCGCATCTAAGCTAAAAGCGAACAAAATGAAGAAATTTAAGCTACATGAATTTAATAAGTGGCATGATAAGGAGAGAAACGATGGAATTCATGCACCAATGAAATGGAATTGCCAAATTCGATGACCGAAGGGTAAATTTACACTCGTATGGAGAGTTTGAAAGTGAGATATAGGAGGAGTCCTATCTCCACCTACATGAATAATCATGAATTATAAGATGTATTCCATCAAGCTGTCGACGTTAACTATAGTGCTTCTTGGGAGGCAACCCATGTCTAACTTTGCTCTCACTTTAGTTCTTTAAGTTTATTTCATTTTATTTTTCTTTTATCTAACTTTGCTTTGCTTCTTTTAATTTGCTTCAATTTTAGTCATAGGCTTTTCTTTTTAATTAATTTTTTTTTTCTTCTTTAGTTTTCTTTGTCTTATTTTTGTAGTTTAAGTACTTTTATTTCTTTAAGTTTCTTTTATTTTTAAATTCATGAATTTAGGCTAGGAAAAAAAAACAGAAAGTTACATGGGCATAGGATATGGTTATGTCCTAACCCGTATCCATCCAAGCCCCTTTAATGGACCGTATACACATAAAGTTACACGAGTGTGGGACATGGTTGTGTCCCAGCCCATGTTTGCCCAGCACCTACACGATATTAGTACACGTACTGCCTAACATTATCAAAACATAAACACATACACAAATTCACTTCACCTTTCATCTTCTCTCCACCTTCTCCTCACGTTTTACTTTTCATCAACAAATTTCTTCATTGAATCCAACCCAATTCAAATAATGAGTGGAAAATCGTGAAAAGTAGATTGTTCAAAGGAGGTCCTAATCTGTTACATCATCTTCCACTCGTGAGGGCACTATTGTTGAGCTACTAGCCACCCTTTCTCCACTAGAGTATCTTATACTTCAAGGCAGGGAAGTATTAGTTTCTTTTTCAATACATGATTTCCTTTTTCCTTATGACTTTTTTTTAATTGTTTCATATCTTGCTATTGTGCTTTCCTAGTCATACATTGGGGACAATGTATGTTATTAAGTGTGGGGAAATGATATATATGAATTTTTTACTGTTTAAAAGAACGATTATTCACATTTAACCCAGTTAATTTTTAAGTTAACTTGCAATAGGTGATTAACAAGTGTTAGGCCAAATCAACTATGTCATCTTGATCATTATTGATCTTATTATACTTTACTAGAATTGATTAGTCAAATCTTTATAGAGCAAAGTTACGAGTTATTTAGCTTGGGACTCTAAGACTTGAGATTAGAACAACATCACTAGTTGAGAGTTAGCCATGGTTATTTTTAAATTTACTTTTATGTATACCTTTCTCTTGGAAATTTTTAAAGTCCTATAATTTTTACCAAAAAACAAATGAAATTCTTCTTCTAAGAAACCCTTGAAAAATCACAATGATTGGAGGTAAAAAGTAATAACAAGTGTATGAATAGTTAAAAAATTGGTAAGGATTTGTCTTGGTCCGTCAGAAGAGCGAGATTGAGTCCCAATGCCAATACCAATGAAAAAAAAAATTGGTATGGATCAGCCTTGGTCCGTCAGAAGAGAAAGGTTCTTTTCTGCTATTAATATAAGTGATAAGTTGGTGTGCATCGATCTTGATCCGTCAGAAGAGCGAGATTCTTTTCTTCTACCAACATAATTATCCATTAAATAAAGTAAATTTAAAAACCTCTCATTAAAAGCATGAACTAGGGGGATGATCAGAGGATAAGTGGATGTAAAATGTGTTTGTTTTGGATTATAGCACTTAGTGAGATGGAAGAGAAAATTGTATACACTTTAGTCAAATGGACTAAATTTTTATGACTCCTTCCTAGTTGGAGAGATGTTAAATCTAATTTGTAGTTTATGAATCCTTAATTAAATGACTCGGGTAAACTTTGACTTCCATAAATTAACTAATGAACTCTAATATTAAGTATTGTTGGAGCATTCGAATATGGTCAGGTGAAATTATGACATTGTTAAGGGTGAAATTGATTGATTTTATTATTACAAGTTAATTGAAAATGATTTTCTTACCTTTCTTCGAGTCAAGTATATTTGTTTATCGGTTTCCTAAGTTGTAAGAAATTTTGTTTAGCATTTCTTTTCCCAAAATTTTTTTTTTCGATTTATTTGCTTGAGGACAAGCAAATGCTCAAGTATAAGGAAGTTTGATAACTCTTATTTTAAATACATCTCACATAGTGATTTTATAGTATTTCCCTTACATCTTTGTTTTTTTTTCAAAGAAATTGATACTTAATTGAGTAAAATTTTGATTTTAAGGTTTGAACACATTCTTGGATTGAAAATGAAGAAAAGGAATTAAGTTTCACTCAATTTGGAGTTCAAATGAATGAGTTATGAAGTTTTGAAGTTATATAAACAATAGGAATTTTGGTCAGAAAGTTATACAGTTTAGGACACAACTGTGTCCCCAGGCAATGTCCATGCAGGGAGATTTGCCAAGAATTTTTGTACTTTCAAAAGAGAAGAGACTTGAAAAAAAGGTGGAGCAAAAGGCGAAAGCAACACCCAACTTCAAGATTGAAGAGATTTATTATCAACAAAAGGAGTTTTTCATGTTTTATTTATTGATTTTTGTCGCAATTCATTTTTAGTTTCATTATGATAGCTTAAGATTTTCATATTTAGGATTGTGGAACCTATGGTTTCATGTGACTATTAGATTTATTTATAATTTTCAATAAAGTTGATTCAATTATGTTATTTAATTGTTAATTGATATTTTTATGGTATCAATCTATGATATTATGCATGATGATTGAGAAATCACATGTGTGATGAAATCTTGACATAATTGGAGAGAATTATATGTATACTTAGAGATAAGATACATGTTTCTTCCGGAAAGTTATTCTTTTATGTGGGAATTTATTAAACATTAAAGCAATTTTGAATTATATTACTAAGTGAAGAGACTCCGGTAAATAATTTAGGATTATAGTTAATATGCTTGAAAAAGGTATTACTTTAATTGTGAATCCCTCCGGTCAAGAATAATAGAGATTGAATTGGACATATTTTAAGCGGTCACGTGTTAAACACTAGAGGAAATAATTCCTACATATGTTATTTGCCTTCTTGAAGTCGTTTTTAATTTTATCACTTTCTAAATTGCTTAATCAAGTCTCATAATTAGGTTAGTTTGTTAATTTTAGCATTTTTAATTCATTCAACTCATCACAATTTTTCGATTAGATAATAGACCTAAGGTTAATATTAGTACTTGATATCTCTGATGGATCGACTTGGACTTACATCCACTATATTAAAACTGATAGGTGCACTTGCCTTGTATCACTCACTACATAACTAGAGAACCTTAATGCTACAGTTGCTCTACTAATTCCATTCTCTCTCATTAAATGTTACCTAACAGCCTATCGTATGGCTTAGTTACCTAACCATCCTAACTGTGATGGCTCTACTGCCAATGTGATAAGCACCTTTCCCTAAAGCCACCAACAGTTGGAAAAGCAATATCCCTTCTTGTATTGTGAGCACCTCCCTGCACTAACTACATATGAGCCAATCTTCGTCCACTACGTATCCCAAGCAAGTAAGCTTTATGCCATATAAATAGGGTATGAAGCTACATGTATAAGGATTAAATCCTTAGTTCTCCTTATATCTTATTAAATACTCTCTTTCCTTTGTTGCTAACTTTAGTATCGATAGACCCTCACTAACAATGCCACAAGGGGGTTTCCTTATAGGTCCATAGCAATACGTAACTGACAGACCACTAGAAGACCTATCACTCGTGATATCTACTATCACTTGTGAATTTTTATTTAAAAGTTGCATAAAACTAGTTTTCCAATAGAAAGGATTAAGTTTGATTCCTCCCTTCCCTCAATTGTTGTAATGTAATAGTTATAAAAAAAAAAAGGAAAAGGAAGTAGGAGTGCAGATTTAAATGCTTTGGTAATATCAATTATTTCAACCTCTTTAGTTGATTTTTACAATCTTTAACAAGCCTTTAGTTCTCTTTGTTTTTTTTTTCCCATTAAGTTCTTCTTATGTTTGAAATATATTTTATAGGTCAATTATTCCAAATTAGAATAACTCTTATTTCTTGAAGGGAATAATTACGAGAATCAATTTAGAAAAATGACATTCTATTTTATAAAATGTAAATCATTTTTGTAGAAAAGTTTAGGAGTTTTACTTATAATGGAAAAATGTTTTTCCACATTAAAGAAAATATTTTCTACATAAGAAGTCATTTTTAGCAAAACAAACAAGGAAAATTAAAAATATATATATAGTTCTTAATAATATATCTCTTAGAATCGAAAGGCAAAAATTTTTATCGATTTTTTTAACATTTTGATTATATTGAAAAAATAAAAAACCAATATCTCCCCATGTCCATTATTTAGAATTCTAATAACTAGCATAAAAGAAAATAATCAAATTTAATTCATATTTTTTAAGTCATTCTAATATACACATTTATCACTTTCAAGTTTTAAGCTAATTTACAAGCCGTTTGGTCCATTGTTTTGATTCGCTTTATGAACAATTCTAAAGAATGAGGTATGTTACAGCTTAGATGAAAAGGGGCAATGTATATTGAACATAGTGTAAGTTAGCATAGAATGTTCTTTAATGTGTTACAAAATAATGATTTCCATTTTTGACAAGGTAAGTAGCATTTAGAGGGAAAAAGAAAAATCTATTATATAGATTTTTTAGAAAGATCTCTAGGTATTCCTCCGAAATTGATCCCTATATGTCTTAAAACAAGTTTTGGAAACCCTATTTCAAGGAATATTAAAATTGGGTATTGAATGTCCAATTTCAAGTTACACTAAAATTGGGATTTTAACACTTGATTACAATCTTATTTGACAAGAAACTTGATTTGGAAATTAGGTTTTGAAAACCCTATTTCAAGTTGTTAGAAAATTGGGTGTTGAAAACCTAATTTCAATAATTTCAAGCTATACTAAACTGGGAATTGAACATTTGAAATCTGGCTAAAAAAATACTATTTTAAGTTGCACTAAAATTGGGTTGTTAAAAACCCAATTTCAAAATATATTAAAACTGAGTGTTGAAATGCCAATTTCAAGTTATACTAAACTAGATATTGAACACTAACACTCAATTTTAGAACAACCTACTAATCAAGTTCTTGAAACTTAATTTCAAGCATAGTACTTTAGGGATTAATTTAAAGGAACCCTATTTCAGGAAACTTTTTTAAAAGTATAATATTTTTTTCCTTTTCCTTGTAGAAGGTAATAATTTAATGTTAAGAAAATACTTAATTCACTAAATTATATGTCACCTCTTTGCATCAATTTGCAAAACATATATTACCTTATTTTTGCACATAAAACACAAAAAATATATATATCACAATTATGTTTCTTTAATTATGCTTTCAGCTTTTTTTTTTCCTGTAGCAATTGAAAATGGGTATTCGATTAACAAAGTTGTTTTTAGAAAAAAAAAAAAAAAAGTATCACATAGGTTCCTATAAATCTATATAATTGATAAAGATATAGATAAATTCTTAAAAACAAAAAGAGGAAGAAGAAGAAGAAGTAGCAAAACATGCGAGGCATATTTTTATGATAAAAAATGTTAACAAATGTTCATAAACCATTTGATTAGAGGTCATATAAAAGAAGTTTTCACCTTATGTACATTTACTATTTAGGGAAATTGCAAATAACCCTCATAAACTTTGACTTTGGTGCAAATTAACTCCTTGAACTTTCAAATTATGGTTTTTGGTCCCTAAACTTTCATAAATTATCAAACAACCCCTATTTAAAGGGGTTATTCTCAACTTATGGAAGTTATTTCCCAATTTATAAAAGTTTAGGAATCAAAAACTATACTTTGAAAGTTCAAGAGATCAATTTGCATTTAAATCAAAGTTTATGGGAGTTATTTGCATTTTTCCCTTACTATTTTATAAAGCATAATTGTGAGATTGAAAAATATAAAAATACTCTTTGATAGGACTTTAATAATTATGCTAAAACCTATAAGATACTTTTATAATTGAGACAAAACAACTTCATTATATATACTAGTATTATCTCTCTACTCTCTTCTTACTCTCCATATAAAAAAAAAAATTATGAAAAGAAAAGAAAAGGAAACTTAACACCCATAGCAATCTTTTGTTGCAATTTTGACCACAGCTTCTTCACTTGATTAGAAAGAAAAGAATGTGATTTATCATTTTATCATATTTTTCTCCCATTTTCTTTCTTTTTTTATATCAAGCAGTTACCTAATTTTTCTTTTTATCATGATTTCTATTTCTTGAAGGGAAAATTATACTTTTAGTTCTTAAATTTTATTACTTTTTATACTTGAGTTCTCAAACCTTTTTTTTTTCCTATTTCAACCTCTAAATTTTTCAAAAATTCACAAATGAGTCATTTTTTAGTGAATTGTTAGTTTTTCATTAATAGAGGAATCTTTTGTAAACTTTTGAAAATATTTCATTTTTTTTTTTGTATAGTTACTTTCTTACGTAGCATATTTTCGATATTGGAAAAATATAAAAGTACTTTTTGTTAGCTCTTTAATAATTATGCCAAAAACGTATAACATCCTTTGATAATTGAGATAAAAGCTAATTTCACTATATATACTAGTATCATTTCTCCACTCTCTCCTCACTTTCTTAAAAGAAGAAAAAAAGAGAGAAAAGAAAAGATAAAAAGGGAAACACAACAATCATAGCAATCTTTTGTCACAAGATTCAACAATGGGTTCTTAGCTCAATTTGAAACTAAAGAATGTGATTATCTTTTTATCATATTTTTCATCCATTTTCTTTCTTTTTTATGTCAAGCATTTCCTTGAATTCTCTCTCTATCATGATTTCTATTTCTAAAAGGGAGAATTATGCTTTTAATTTTCAAACATTACCATTTTTTTCTATCTTAATCCTCTAACATTTTTTTTTCCTATTTAGTTCTCAAAGTTTTCAAAAATTTATAAAAGAGTACTTCATTATTAAACCGTTATTTTTTTTATTATTGGAGAACTCTTGCAAACATGTGGAAACTTTTCGTATATTTACTTTTTCATATAACATATTTCTAATATTGAAAAATGTAAAATATACTTTTTGTTAGGAATTGAATAATTACTCCAAAAACCTATAAGATCCTTTTATCTATATTATTCAAGTCTAAAGGACTTTGTATAGCCATCATTTTATTGTCTAGCTATTATGGCCTTGATTTAATAACATATGACAAAACAACTAATACTAAGCTAAATTATTAAACCTATAAGATGCCTTATAAGATATGTATAATTGTCTCACTCGCTCAATTTTCTCTTTTCACATCTCCCCTTTCTCACCTCCCATTAATATCTCTCTCTTCCCATTGCTACCGATTTTCACATCATACAATAATAGATGGTAATCATCAACTCTAATCATCCCCCACAACCTAGGTGGTCATAAAGCCTACCATAGCAATTTTTAATAGCATGCCCCTACTACCCCTACACTTTCCCTCCCTCCCCCCCTTCCTCTAATCATAGTTATTTCGTACTTCAACTTCATGTTTAATGAGTTTATGAAAGGATTTTCATAATGCCACATGATAATTTTTTAAATATGTTTTTCATTATTTTACAAGTACATATTGTAATGATATAAATGAATTAACATTATTACTATTATTCTAATATGTTTTAAGAATTAAAAATTTGTACATAATTTTCTATCATTGACTTATTTCTATTTTCTATTATTACGTACCATTGATTATACAGTTGTTGTGTAATTAATATTTTACACATTTGATATTTTAAACTTGTGCACACATTGTAAGTGTTGCATTGCTAGTAATTGAGATAACAGCAATTTCACTGCATATACTAATATTATCTCTCCACTCTCTTTTCACACTCTAAAAAAATAGGAAATGCAACACCCATAACAACAATCACAAGTTTGAACTACAGCTTCTTAGCTTGGTTTGAAACTAAAGAATGTGGTTTATCTTTTTATCATATTTTTCTCCCATTTCCCTAAATTCTCTCTCTAACATGATTTCTATTTCCAAAAGATAAAATTACACTTTTAGTCCTCAAGTTTTACCATTTTTTCCAATTGAGTCCTTAAGCTTTTATTATTTCCATTGCAGTCTTCAAAATTTTCAAAAATTTACAAAAGAGTCTGTGATTTATGAATCATTAGTTTTTTGGTCAATAGAAGACTCTTTTACAACCTTTTGGAAATTTTACGGATTGTAATAGAAAAACTAGAAGTTTGAGAGCTCAATTAGAAAAAATTAGCAAAGTTTGAGGACTAAAAGTCTGATTTTCCCCTTTTCCTTTTTCATTCTTTGGTAATTTTTCTAATAAAAAATATGTATTACAACTTAATCAATCTAAACAATTAATTGTATTATTAGATGAAACATCAATAAAATGATTATTTATATTTTTTCAATTTACAAATGTATAATTATGAGACCCGGTCTTTGACCTACTATCCGAGACTTAAAGCAGCGGATCACTTGACATAAGAAGTATAGCAAAGGTAAGTAATACATAAAAGTCATTAAGAGAAGTTTACAAAATAAGTTAAGTCAGATGACCATACCAGTCAATATCGATGTGAATTAAGGCGTTTGGAATGATTTTGTCTAAATTGACCTAAACTTTAATATGAGCTCATAAAAGTTAGACAAATAGTCTTAGTAATATCAATTTCCAAAAATAAAATATTTCTAATATTTAATCTTAATAAAACGTATTTATACTAGGTACAATTAGAAATTATTAGAAACTTGAAAATAATAGTTCCAAGCTATTACAAAATTTTAGAAATAAATTATATATGTAATAAAATTTCCATGAGACATCAAATAACATATGGAATATATACATATATGTTGTGTGTGATTTATATATATATATATATATTTAATTGAAACTAATTAAAATACTTGAATAAGTGAAAATAAGCCAAATAAATAAAGAAAAAATTGTATAAATTAATTAAAAAATAATGTGTAGCCGGCATATGAAGCAAATAATCGTATGTAAGGTGGACAACCAAGAATTGAAGTATGGGGTTCTCATATTAGCACCTATAGATGAGCATAAAAGGGGATTTTTTGCAAGGATGAGAGAGAAATATCATTTCACACCCCTTAAATGCCTTGAAAAATCTTAAAAAGATTATAGCAACAAATTATAAGCAACCAGAAATCTAGGAAAAATAGGATTTGATTTAGAAGGTTGAAGAAAGGGAATTTGGAAAAATATACAAAATTGAGGTACGAAATTGGGTAATCAGAGATACATGAGCTTGGGCTATTACTAGGAACCATCCACCACTATCAGAGATACTAGTGCTAAGGTAGGTTAACAATGGTAGAGGAGCAACTGGTGGTCTGAGCTTCCAATTTCGGTGAGATCCAATTCTAAGTGAATTTACAAATATTTATTAAAAATATCATTTTAATCTAGAAAATTATGAAAAAAAAAATTATTCCTATGTATTTTCATGTTTGGAATCTAAGAAAAATGCCATTTTGTACAAATTTAGTGGTGGAAACATACATACTGAAGAAATTGGATTTTTTCAATATTGAAATAAATAGGCCTAACAATGTAATTTTTCCTTCAAAATTTTTTTCTAAACTACTCTATATTAATAGTGAATTTCTATAAAAAGTTTCTTACAAAATTGTTTTCTAAATTTTTATGTCGTTTTTAAGCCCTAAGTTAGGTATTAAATTGTATTTTAGTGGAAAAGAAATAATATATTTTCTTAATAACCTCACTTGGATTCTAAGTTGGATTAGTAAATGAAGTGCTTGAATTGTTCTAAGATGGTTAGGTTAAGTAGTAAAATGAGGAGTTATGGAAAAGTTTAGTTTAGTATTTAAAAGTGAGTAAAATAACTAAATTATGGGATATTAGGAGAAGGCAGAGGATAATTCAGAAGATTTTAGTCATGGAATTTTCACTAGATTGATACTTAGAGAATAGGTCAAAGGAAAAATTAATGAGTAAAATGTAAAAAATAGGGAAAGCAGAAGGTTGATCAAAGGATAAAATCAATATCATGAATGGCCCTGTATAGGTCAAATGGTAACTCAAAGGATTCTCAACAAAAGAAAATTATTATAGAATCACTCAGAACCTAACTAAGAGGATAACTTATAAAAATCATTGGTTAGTTAAGAAATCATGATTTGTAAAAGAGAATAGTGTAATAAGAAGCTAATTCATAAGCTAACTTAGAATCAAACTTAGAGACTAAATCAAAATCAGCTTATGATAAACTAATTACCAATAAGTGCGTATTTAACTAGTATATGTATGTATGTGTATATATATATATATATATATCCGTAGAAGAGGAAGCTTATGTTAACGAATATGATTGGAAATATACCACTAGTTAGGTAAGTGGATATTAGACTTATCTTTACTTCTAACTTTATAAGCTTTATGATGTTTTGGCTTGGCTAAACATTAATTGTAAGTTGATGTATTGTTCGATGAACTATATGGAGTTATCTATTACAATTGTTGCTAATTGAATAGTGGCATGATAATAAACTTAGTTGTTATGTTGATCTTATGAATGCATATGTGACATTTGTAAGGATCTATGTTATCTTGGAAAAGAATCTAGAGATTAACTTTATCTCTTAAGCTGTTCACCTAAGTAAACCCGATACTAATATCCTAGAGTTGACAAAACTACAAAGTAAAGCCTGCATAACAAGTGATGAATATGTCTACTTAGATTTGCTAGGTTTTGCTTCATTCTAATGCATTCATGGCATAGCACAAAAAAGACCTATAGGTCAAGTTTTCTAAAAATCGACTACATTGTATCTATTGGGCCAATTCTATTATGGATTTTCTAACCACTATATATGGTTTTTGCTAGGCTGAAATGTTTGCTAAGTTCCTAGATATGTTATCCAGATGTCTGGTTTAAGTCAATCAAATTAGATGAGTTGCTAGGCTTGGCTAGGATATCGATACCAATATATGTCACGTGCATAAGCATGGTACACTCTTGTTGCATTTGCATGGTTTGGCTAGGAAACTATAAGATAACACAATTGGACTAACTACTTGAATGTTATTCCTATTGGTTATGCATGTTATTATATGTTTGTCCACTCTCACTCAACTTGCAATGGCTGAAGGGATAAATTTCTCTTATCCTCAAGTTATAAATGAATAGTTAGAAGAAGGTATCAAAGAAATAAGAAGACTTCAGAACTCTAGTTGAAGATGGGATCTTAAGAGAATTTGTTGACTACACAATATGGCTCGAGTGCACAAAGATGACTTTCAGGAAAGTAATGGGCATTACACTTTCACCAAAAGTTTAGTATAGTCATTGCAGTCTAGAAATGTATATTTGTGCAAGAGTTACTATGTTATACAGATGTGTGTAACTATAATACTCTAAGTATAACTCATTGATGTAGAAGCTTTTGCTGTTGTTGGTCCTATTGAATGAGAAATTATTTGAAAGTAATTGTTTATGGAACAAAAGAGCAAATTAAATACAAGTTCTATCTTATCTTAAACTTATGAATGGTAGTATTGAACTGTCTTCAAGTACTAAGAGTTTAAGAAAAATTTTTAAGCAAATACCTAGAAGACGAGACATTACAATAATAACATATTAACTATCATTAAATTAATTTTGATAATTAATGTATAACTATTGGTTTTTTAATTTAATAATTAAAATAAGTATCAAATAAGTTATACAATTACCTAATTAATACTAGTCCCTCAAACTAATGAACCAGGTTTGTTCCTCCTCCCCTAGATGAGTGCAATATGTAATGTAGTTGGCAAAAGAAAAAAGAAAAACCATTTTTATATGTAAATCTCAAAAATAATAAAACTAAATGCAACTTGATTCTATTAAGAATGGTAAATAAGATCATCGAGTATTTGAAGTATTTGTTACTTGAAATGGAAAAGGTATATTAAAAGGACCTATTTTTTTCCCTACCTTTTTAGTTTTGAAATTTTATGTTTTCATTTTTTCTCCATTTTAAGACTTAATTTTTTAAAAAATGAGTAAAAGTAGAATCTCATTTCTTTGCATTACAAGTGTCACTAAAACAATGTCTTAAATGAACAAATAAATAAATATACATATATATATATGTAAATATAGGTCTTAAATGAAAAAAGAATAAAAATATAGATCCTGAAAGGGAGAGAAAAAAAGAGGAAAAATTGAACTTTTGTCTTTGAATTCTGCTATTTTTTCTAATTAAGTCCTCAAACTTTCACATTTTTATTTCATCACTCAAATTTTTTAAATGTTTGCTATAGAGTTCTTCATGAATGAAAAAACTAACAATTTACTAATGAACAACCCTTTTGCAAATATTTGGAAATTTTGAGAACTGAAATAGAAAAAATAAAAATTTGAGAATTCAATCAAAAAAGAGTAAAGTTTTAGGACAAAAAGTGTCATTTTTCCTTTCTAGAATGGTAAAAAAAAAAAAAAACTCATTTCTCTTAAATTGTAAGTACTTGTATATCTATTTTCATTCTAATCTATTATAAGAAGTTTTTAAATGTATTATTTTTCCCTTATATGTATGTTATAATGTATTTACCCCTTAAAGAAAGTTAAAAGAGTTAAATAAGTGTTTGTCATTTGATAATTTTGAAGTGAATTATGTAGCCGAGAACTGTGTGTGATTTGGTTCAATTAAAATTGCATTAGTCTTGTTTCTAGTTAGGATAGATTCATTTCACCAATTAAGTTGAAACAATGGATTTGGTCAAGTTTATAACCATTATGCAAGGGTACGATAAAGATGAGGATGAAGTTCATACAATACTAGTAGTCCCATTTAAAACGCCTAAACTGTGAAGCAATGTAACTTTGAGGAATTCTACATAGAGATATAGTTAAGCCTTACATGAATAAATGTGTCTGTTTTATGTAATTAGTTTGAAATGTACTATGGTTTGTGAGTATTTTATGATAATTAAATGTATATATTATTGTTTTGACTTTAAGATATATATGTATAGTCATTTGGCTTAGAGAGTTGAATTTTATTTACTGAAGTACATTAAAATATAGGTACATATGGTATTCATAAAATACATTGAAAGAAATGGGATTCAAAAAGCCAATCCGAATTGAATACATTTCCTAGATAAAAAGGGTGACACTTACCAAAAAAACTTATGTGTAATCACAAAATGTAACCTAGTTAAATTGATATGAGAAATAAGGCAAGAAAACAAAAAATAAAATAAAATTGACAAATAACTTAGATATGAAAATATGACTCTAGCATGTGACAATCATGTAATGGAAATAGCAATTGCACTAGCTAAGTAAGGGAGGGAAATAGTCAACATCTAATGGCCATTATCCATAAAATTTCTTAGAGCAAAAAACCCTAAAGGGAGAGAGAGAGAGAGAGGAATGTATTCTTTTAATATTGAGAAAGGAAGGATAACACATTTAAAATTGTTTTTGCTTTTTCAGAAAAGCATGCTAATGGGATGCAATCTCTTCAATAATGAAAAATTGAAGGCCTATCTCAAGGTTAGCTGAGTAATGGGTATGTCTCAGTGTCTTCTTCACATTTTCTATGTAGAAATCATCCTAATTGAAATGCACAAGTCAAATAGTTTTTCACTGCCCCACTATCCAAATTACCTTTTTTGAACCACTATTTTAATGATCCTAATATTATAAAAATGTACAAATTGAATAGGTTTTCACCATCCTACTCTCCAAATTACATTTTTTTTTAGCACTGTTTTGACAATTCTAATATTATACAATGCATCTTCTTCATATCAACAACCACTTTCCTTGTACTTGAAATGCTCATTGAATTTTGTAACAAAATGGCCCAATTCTCAAAATATAGTATAAAAGAAAGGGTTCCATACATCTTCCCCTAATAAATGAAGGAATGTAACTACCATGCACCTTCGGTTATAATTGAAGGTATATAGTAGGCTTACGCCTTCTATGCATTGTATATATATATATATATATATATATATATATATATATATATATATATATATATATATAGTGGAAACACATAAAACACTCTCATTTTCACCCTCTAACTCGCACATACATACTCTCAAACTCTCATAGCCGACCCCATAATTTGTATACACCGGTTCAAAACTACTTTCAAAATGCTTAAATCTTTACTTTTAGGTAAGTTTACCTAACCTATCTACTACATTACTCTTTTTTTCCTTAAAAAAATTTTATTTTATTTTTATGCATAGAATACCTACATTACTACAATGGGTTGTAATTTTCTTTTCATATTTATGTTATTTTGTGTACTAAAATATATATGTGGTGTGTAAATTGTTAGATTGCATAAAATTGTTAGTTATAGTAATTGTTAAATCACAGTGCATATATGGTATTTGCTGAAATTCTGCTTTAAGATGCTACCAACTTTGTGTTTTTAAAAATTGAATAACTAAAGGGTGGAATTTTGTTTTAGAGTATTCCTAACTCTAATCAATGATTCCTCGTTGAATTGTTAAGTTGAAAATGGTTGATTATGTAATAATTATTATGTTTGCACATGAAAATATCATGAATGGTAACATGGGACTATCATATAATAGGGAGCCAATTAAAGAACTAAAGATGAAAAAGCATGCTAACTACAATAATCTTTTGCAAAGGATATGTAAGAGCATTGGAATTAATCCTACATGTGCTGAGATTGTAGATAGGCATATTAAGGCAAAGCGTAGTGTAATTTGATGGCCACTAAGGATGATAATATTGAAAATTTTATTAAGATGGTTAAAGTATGTAGGTAAGGCTAGCAATTTGAGATACGAACACAATGGATCTAAACACGACATAACACGATACGATTTAAACGGGTTAATGTATGAAAAAATTTGAAACGAGATATAAACAAGTTAAACCCATTTAAACTCGGTTAAATTCATATCCAAGTTCAATTCAAGCTTTTAAACCTGGATACGGGACATAAGACACGCTATATATTCCTCTATATTTGTATTTTGTTGCACAAATCATTTCTTTTTAAGTTAGAGATCTCAATTTAAGGTATGAGATATTTTTAGCTATGCATTCTTCTTACTACATCATAATTTAATGGGTAAAAAATTACGATCTCATGTATAGATTATTTGATTATCTCTCGTGAAAATCTAAGAAAAAATATGGTAAATTTGGAAATAAACATTGGAAGTAATATTAATATCCATTCAATCTATTGTTCCATTTAATTTAGTAATGTCATATAACTTAAATTTTTGGATTTTCTACATTTGGTAAGATTATGCTTTATTAAAAACTTTTGTTTGAGTTGCAATTTTTTATCAAGTATGAAGATAGTATGTCATTTTTCTTTATAAAATTTAAATATTATTATCATTATTTTTCCTTTGTATTCATATATATATTTTATAAACTTAATTATATCTTTTTAATCAGTAAACATTATCAAACCTAATTAAATAAGATACTACATGATAGCATAAACTATCAACCCTAATATAAACGTATCTAACTTAAATATGGGATAAGCTAGACGCTTTCATACATAATTAATAAATAGGTTGTGCCATAAGTTTAGTTTTTTCAAACACGAACCTGTTTCAACACAGAAATGAGATATGACACGATAACACAAATTACCAATCCTGTGTGTGGGGAAGATTGCATTCAAGAAATGTATGATAAGAGTTGTAAGCAGTTAAGTTCTCAATTTTTACAAGCTATATTTCGGGGAAAGACTCCAAACTTTGTGATACCATAAGTCTAATCAACAATGATTAATTTCTAATGTATGATGCAAATGAATTGATTCCAATAGTTGAACCCATCTCCATGATGAAGATGTCCATATAGATATCTATGAAGAAGATTTTAAAATAAAAGTAAGCAAGAGGAAGCATCACATGATCTTGATGAGGAATTGATTCGATGGGTCTTGGCATTGATGATAGGAAAGATGATGAGGAAGGTGATGGGGAGTAAGAGAGATCTTGAGGTGAATCTAGAAACTATTGGCAACAATGAGATAGTAGATTATCCTTGTATGACCATGCATGTAATGCAAGCTCCATATGTCAAGATGAGAAGGATGCCCTTACAAATCTATGCATAATCTCATATCACCAACTGCCATTCATTCAGCTAGACTAGTATCTCATCATAACTTTAGTAGAGAGGTAGAGACCCGAAATACATACATACCATATGGATTCTGATAAAATAACCATTACTCTCTAAGACATTAAGATTCAGTTTGGCCTATGTGAGGATGAAGCTACAGTTACGAGTAGCATAGTAAGGGATTGGCTTTTACTATGCCAACAGTTGCTTAGTAACGTATTATGAGATAAGGACATTAAGGAGGGGAGTGGGGGAAGGGGGGTGTATATGCATCTATCATAGTTAAGAAACAAGTTTAAGTTGCTATCAAAGGGGTATAGATGAAGAAATAGTAAGGTGCCATAAATGAGGCTACATCCTCCAACTCAGGGGACGATTTATGTTTGCAAGCAAATCCTTCAACTTAATCCACCTAATGTTCTTGCCCTTACAAGAGGATTTCACCATTGTAGGGACATATAGCTTGGGCTATGCTTTCTTGGCACACATGTATCGATAACTATGCGTAGTTGTGCACTTGGCAACATACGAGATAAGAGGGCCAGTAATCCTCTTACAAGTTTTGACATAGGATAAATTCTCTCATATGACCCCTCTCAACATACATGTAATGCATCTCCAGGGTCAAACATATGAAGAAGCGCCACAACAAACGAGAACAAAAAAGGAAAACAAAAGTTTAGTAAATCCAGGAAACTACCTAGCTAGATATGAAACACCAACTAAATCCTACTCGGCCTACAATTTGCCAGATGTGACTTACCAGTTCGAACTATAGGGTCACTCACTACTACTCTTTGCTAAAGAGAATAAATAAGAGTTAAGGGAAAGTGAGAACACTAGGGTTACTTAAGGAGAAAACTTACAATAATCAATATAGTAATGTGCTATCTGTATACAAGTAAAGGGGGTTTATATACTGGTCCCCCTAAGGTTACAGGGCATACATGGAAAAGACAAAAGGGTAATTTACAAATGGATTAAATGAAACATACTAAAAAGGGTAAAGTGGACAAAGAATATCCTGTATGGAAAAGTAAGGAGTCTTTTTCAAATGCTATGCTAGAAGATACGTATCATATGTTAGCTGGCGGTCTAGAATGTAGCTAGTTTTATTGAAGTGTACCTTGAGGTCATATGGCCTTAACATATTACAATTCGAATGAAGCCAAAAGAGTTAGCAATTAAAGCAAACCTGATCTGATTCAGGTTAGAGCTTGGTTACTAAATGATGTTTAGATCCTCTCCAGGTCAGGTATCTCATCAGCTCGACTTAGACAGAGGTCTGACACCATTCAACTAAGAGGCTAACTGGATCATGGTATGAGCTCAATAATGGATTAGGGTTACTTAGCAAGTCAGCAATTCTATTCGGCAACAGCTTAGGAATCGTATTAGTCCTTACTAGAGCTCATTATTCAAGTTGGTAAAAACGTAGAAGGTGGAAGTCAAGATAGGAATCCTCATCTTAAATGGGCTTTCGAGCTAGTATTCTTCATGCAAGTCCTTATAGTCCTCCAACTTGACTATGTGTGACTAGTCTAAAGAGTTGATTCCTATTATTTGCTTAGGGGTCAAAAGGATTTGTCCTCAAATCTGAAGAGGTTTCTGGCTTTTGCTTTATATTGGCATCTACTGGGTCTTCTTTTTAATCGATAGGGAATCAAGTTAAACATACTAAAAGTAGAGGAAACACCATAGTTCTCAGGTATTCAATCTAGTAGGCATTGCAATTGATTTTCTTTAAGATATTGAATAAACCATCAACTCATGGAGATAGCTTACTTTGTCTCAGGTGTAGAAATCTTTCTCTACTAAGGTGAATCCATAAGTCACTTGGTCGAAAAGAAACAATTTGGCAACCACAATTATTGATCTCTTGTTTTCTTTAATTGAACTTAGTGATCTTCTTTGCTACAAACTAATGCAGTACATATAATTCTTAAGCTAGAGCAACTCTAGATTGACTCTCTTCTACAACTATGGGCTTACCTATTAGATCTAGGGTAATAGTGAGATTAAGGCCATAAACGACCACAAATGGAGTCTTCCTAATGGCACTATGGACAATTTGGTTGTATGCAAACTCTACAACTAGTAAATATAGATCCTATTCTTTTAAATTCTTTCTTACAATAGCTCATAGTAGATTGCCTAGCATCTTGTTCACCACTTCAATCTAGTCATTAGTTTAAAGGTGGCTATTAAAACTAAACACAAGTTTACTTTCAAGTCTTCTCTAGAGAGTTTTCCAAAAATAGCTTAAGAATTTTATATCTTGATTTGAGATAATGGTCTTCAGCACTCTCTACAGTCAAACAACTTCTTCTAAAAACAAATCAATAATATATAAAGTATTGTTAGTTTAATGGCATAGGAGAAAGTGTATCATTTTATTGAAGCGATCCACTATAATAAAGATTGAATCCTTTCCTTAGGATGTCTAGGGAAACCCTAGGACAAAGTTCATGCTAAGGTCAACTTAAAGTGAGGTAAGTGTAGTTAAAGGCATATACTCTCCATGAGGCTTTCTCTTTCCCTTAGCCTTCTTGCACACTTCACAACTACCAACTATTTTGTAGATATCCTTAGACAAACTAGGTCGGTAAAAGTTACCTTCAATAGATCAACTATTTTGATCTCTGTAAAATATCTAGATAATCCACCACTATAAGCTTGTATGTGGAACAACTCAGTATATAGAGCCTTCTTTCCTTGAACAATTAGCCATCTTTCAAATAATATCCTCCAATAGTAACTCTTTCTTTGCACTGCTCAAGAATAAGACCAACATAGGGATTGCGAGCATACTGTTTGTTGATAAGCGAAAATTCTAGTAATTTTGTCTAAAAGGTAGTCAACAAGGTTTGTTAACATGACAAGGCATCTATGACTACATTAGTATTACCCTTCTTGTGTTAGATCACATAAGAAAAAACCTTTCATAAATTCTAGCTATTTTGCTTGCCTTTTTGAAAGTTTAAACACCCATTTTTTGCCCTCTTTAGTTTATTTTTTATTTATTTACTTATTTATTTTATTTTTATTTTATTTCCTCAATGGGTTTAAAATTAGAAAAAAAACACAAAAAATAAGAAATTAAAGAAAATCTAAAATAAATAAATAAGTTTAGAAAAAATAAGAAAAAGCACAAAAAATAAGAAATTTGAAAAAATATCAAAAATAAGAAGTCTAGAAAGAAACCCAAAAAATAGGAAATCTAGAAAATAAAAGTTGAAAAAAGTTAGAACATCGAAAAAATTTTAAGAAATAGAAAAATTGAAAAAAAATAGAAGATTTTAAGGAATCTAAGAAATAACATTTTATTAAGGTAAATTTTTTATTTTTGAAATAGGTTTAGAAGTTGGGCCATTGAATATGGGCTTAGATTTAAATCTAGCCTAAGCTGACTAAGTCCATATGTGTAATTTATGAGCATAAGGTCAGGGGTTCGAATCTTGGTGGGAGTATACGAAGTTTTTTCATTTTTTCATCACATCAGGGACTACTACGTATGAGGATCTGATTATGCTACGTGTCTTAACACATAGCAAGTTGGGATTGGATGAAGTGCTGACATGGTGCCATGTATCAGTCACATACCATGCTATGTGTCATGTGATGACAGGTGGCAAGTCGGGGTTAGTCAAGTTGGCTAACGTAGTGCCACATCAGCACTTTCCCTCTCTTTCTCTGGGTTTCCTCTCATTTTCTCTAGATTTTCCTCTTTTTCCTAGTCAAGAATAAGCTCAACCCCCTCACTTTAGCTTTTGATTTCGTACATTTTCCTTACTGAAACACGTCAATTAATGGTGCAAATTCATCCTCCACATGGTCTACTGTGAATTGGTATAAAAAAATATATCCAAATTTGGTCGACTACACATTCAAATCGAGCTTCAAAAGTTAGAAAAAAACTGGATTCTTGGACCAATTTCTAATTTCCTTATTCATTTGGTGAATTCATATATAAAATGGGTGTTGGGGGGAGCTCTTTGAACACAGAGAACCAACATACGAGCTTTAGAATCACTCAAAAACACCTTCTCTCTCTCTCTCTCTCTCTCTCTCTCTCTCTCTCTCTCTACTCAAGTCCAAGCCAAACAACCACCCTAGGAATTCTACCCATTGCTTAAGCTCTCCATTACATCCCTTTTCAACCTCTACCGTGGCTTCTAACATTGCTACCAAACTACCGCAGCCAAACCCCAACTACTGAACTCCTTCTCCTTGAACCACCACCTTCGACCTAAAATAACCACATAACCAAACTCCCTGTGACTTAAAACCTCACACTACACTCCCCTTTCAACTCTAACAACCCCTCAACGGTACCACCAAAACGCAATTACCAACTACTATGTGCGAACAACCTCCAAACTACCCCCAAACGCCACAGCACTCTCTCTACCCCCTACAAACTCAATAAAATGCTCACCAAAACACCTTTTCCCCATTGTTTAAAGGATCAGAATGGCCTGAAGCATCCTTCTACCGTCACTGGCTTTCATCTATCCAAGGTCTAACTCGAATCCAGCAGTTGGCCAAACCCGGATCCGTGCCCTACCTGAGATTGGACTTGCAAACTATACCCAGTCCAACCTGCATTCCCTTTCTGGTCTAAGCCTTGTTTTTATTATGATTTTGTATCTTTTATTTATTTATTTATTTATTATTTTATTTATTCATCCATGTAAATTTAATTTGTAATGTAAAAAAAAAAAGGAAACATAATAAAAGAGAAAAAATAATAATAATAACAAGAAAAAAGAAAGGAAAAAAAAGAAAGAGAAGAAAATAGTTTATTTATTTATTTTTTAGTATAATATAAATGGATAAAAAAATAAATAAGTAAAAATAAAAATAAGTAGGTTAATAAATAAATAATTGTTTTATCACTTAAAAACATTTTTCTAAAATAAGAGAAATAAATTAATCCATTTTCAAATTTAAGGCATTTTAGATTTTTTTTAATAAATAAAAATATCCAATTTAAGACCTTCTTTTTTAGGGATTTTCTTAAATAAATCAAATTGAACTAAAAACATAAACTCGACCTGTTTCAAAAATTAAATCAACCCAACCCACTAAATTTTTCATAAAAAGAACTATGTACATCTGATCCTAAATAACAGGTACGCAAGCATCTATGGGGCTACGATAAAAATAAAAAAGTCTAATTTTCCTTTTTCCTAAATTACTTTGATTTGTCCAATTACAGTAACAAATAAACCAAGTTTTGTCTTTTAAAATTGAGAGGTGATTTTTAAGTTTAATTTTAATTTTGGAAAGTTAATGGTACTCATAAGGGTTTAAAAAGCATAACCTTTGGATCTGGATCTCTTGTTTTAAAATCGTTTTACTAAATTAATTTTTATCGAAAAACTAGTAACTAAGTTATAACCAATCCACCCAATTGGTTATAACTTAACTCTTTTTCTCGACTCCAATCGGGTTTTCAAAGTCTAAAAGATTGATTTTCTTTAAACCCTAGTTGAAGGTTAGTATTAAACGGGTATGAGTTTAATACTAATCGATTTAGAGAACACCTAATTTAAAAAGAATCGGGAGTTGAAAAACTAAGCTTGACAAAAAGTTTGTTCTAACTTTTAAGATACTTTAAGAACTCATGATCCATATAAATTACAAACTCTCCTAATAATAAATAGTGTTGCCAAATAACAAGAGCTCAGAAAAGTGATTATAATTCTTTATACATAGAATAATTCAATGTGACACTACTACTTCTCACCATGGTAAGCAACTAGTTAAGGTTCCTGTATCAAGACTGCACCAATGTCAATGCTTGATACATCACATTCCAACTCAAATGGCTTATCAAAATTTGGTAGAGACAAGATAGGGGTAGTAGTGAGCTTCTCTTTGATTTCCCTAAAGCTCTATTCAACTCGGTCATTCCATCGAAATCCATTGTTCTTCTTTGTTAGTTCGGTCAAGGGGACTGCAATTGTACTAAAGTTTTTAATGAATCGCTTGTAAAAAGAAGCAAGACTATGAAAACTTCATATTTTGACGATATTCTTTAGTGTTAGCCATTCCAAGACAACTCGAATCTTTTCCTCATCTGCTCAGATTCCTTCTCTAGATATTACATACCCAAGAAAGGTGACTACACTTTGACAAAACATATGCTTCTTCAAGTTTCCATAAAACTTCTTGGCTCGTAAAATGTGTAAAACAACTTAAAGATGTTGAGCATGTTTGTTCAAGTTGATACTCTACACTAACATGTCGTCAAAGTATGTAACCACACATTTTCCGATTAGAGGATGCATTACATGGTTCATAAGCTACATAAATATGCTTGATGCATTTGTAAGTTCAAATGGCATAACCAACTACTCATAGAATCCATGCTTCATCTTGAAAGCAATCTTCCATTCAACACTAGGCCTTATGCAAATTTAATAGTAGCCACTTCTTAAATCAATCATCAAGAATATATTAGCACTATTATGCTCATCTAACATATCATCAAACCTTAATACTAAGTATCTGTACTCGATTGTAATACTGTTTATAGCTTGGTTGTTGATGTACATATGCCATGAACCATCCTTCTTTAGGGCTAACAAAGCTGGTATAATATAAGGACTCATGCTCTCCCTCACATATCCTCATTTTATCAACTCATCTACTTGCCATTTCAACTCAGTAGCCTCTCAAGATTCATTCTGTAGGTAGGTTGGTTTAGTAAGGCTATTCCTAGCTATAGATCAATGCAGTGTTCTATGCTTCGAACTAGGGGTAATCCTCTAGGAAACTCTTCAAGAAATAGTTTAGAAAATTCATCATTCAATCTTTGGATCTCATCAAACACATCTTCAAGATCTCTCATCTCCAATAATCTCTTGATTAATAGAAACATAGGCTCATCATCCTTTTGAGCAACTCGATGGCTCATCACTAGAGCTTTCTTCTTACTAGCTCAAGTGAGCTGGTTATGGTTCTCATTTACCTAGGTTGGTGTCATAGGTTGCAGTATGATCTTCTTTCCATCCTTGACAAAGGCATAGGTGTTCTGCTATCTATGATGAGTAACACGTCGGTTAAACAACCGTAGTTATCCAAGTAATAAATGTAAAACTCCTATAAGGACGACATCACTTACCACTTCATCCTTCTACACATTTTCGATACTAAACGGTACAGTTACTTGTTCAGTGATGTATAGAGCACCCTTATCATGAAGCTAGTGTAACTTGTAAGGTCGAAGGTGCTTAAAGGTTGGCAGTCCTAATCTTTACACAAAGGACTATGCAATAATGTTGATACAGCTCCCTCCATCTACAATGATAGTGCACAACTATCCCTTAATGGTACATGTGGTGTAGTACAATTTTTTTCTTTGGTCTTCCTTAGAGCTTGAGAAGGAGCCTAGCACTCGTCTTAGTAACAGTGTTATCACTTCTCTCCAATCAACATAGATATAGGTCTTCTCTTCCTCCTTAACTTCAACTCTTCTAGCATTATTCTCCCCTTCTGGGTCACTCTCATCGATGTTATCCATTACATCTCCTCGGAGCACCATGGCACATCAATTCAGACACTCAACAGTCATGTTTACAAAACCTAAGCATTTGAAGCACTTCACCCTACTCATCTTCCATCTAAAGGTCTGTCCTTTCTCATATGTCCTCAAGGTCGACCTATCTTTAGCTCGACTCTTCTAACCTACTCGGCTATCATTAGGTCAGTCATGTTTTTCCTTGACTTAGGAGGGTCTCTTAGGCTGGGCATAAGCAGGTTGGTGAGGAACAAGAGCTCTGAAAAAGCGTAGCTTATATCTGCTTTTTAACCCTCTATGTTATTTTACTGGCCTCCTCTAATGTATAGAACCTCTATACCTCTATAATATTACAAATCTCATATTTGAGTCTAGAAATGAACCTTGATATTATGTGAGCCTTTAGTTCATTTATCTCTGCTCGGATCATCAACATCTAAAATTCTCTCACATAGTCATCGACAAATCGGCTTCCTTAATGAAGTTCCTACAACTTTGCAAACATATCTTATAAGTAGTTCTCGAGTACAAATCTTCCCCTCAACAATCTCTTCATCTCTTCCCAAGTCCTCACACCTCATCCTCCATCTCTCACTCTAATTGCATTTAGATTCTTCCACCACATGATAGCATGTCTAGAAAATTTAAGTGCAGCAAGTCGAAATTTAGCTACATTTGTATACCTATAATAGTCAAATATCTTTTTACCGTCTCTTCCCACTCTAAATATTCATCTACATATCCACTTCTACTAAAGGATAGGATTTATACTTTAATATTATCAAGTCCTCAAGGAGCTTGGCATCCTCACTTTTGGGCCTGATAATATTTAACCTCTTCTTCTTCCTCTTCATCATTCTCTAAATCTACAACCTTAATATCCTCCTCAACCTCCTCTAACTTTAGCCTTCATCTAGTATCTTAATCTGCAATTCCTCTAGCTCGATGGGGTCGAATTGGGTGATTAGCTTAACCACCTTAGCCATATCGTCTCTCAAGATCATTCCCAACTGGGTTATGATGAGGTACACCTTGTGGTTTTGCTTATTGGCTTGTATTGCATTAACTATACTCTTAACAAGATTGATGAGTCTATCAAGCTTGTCATCAATTGAACTAGGGGTATTACTATCATTTTAAACACAACCAACATGACTACTATGGCCCCTAAAATCGCATTTAGAGTAATCAAACCCTGATTTAGGGCCTTCGAGAAAACGTATTTAATTGAGCCTAAATTTTATGACTAGATTAGGAAAGTTAGTTAAGGTGACTTAATGAAGTTAAATCATAAAAATAATGATAAAAAATGTCAAGTTTAGCCTTAAAAGTGCAATTATATATTATAGCATAAAACTTGTCATAATCCTTAAAACTGAGCTCTAAATGCAATGAAAACTTAAAGATAAATTAACTAAACTATAAAAGAAAATAATATAGCATAATATACCATATAAATATACATATGTTTTTATAAGTATACTTAGCATATATAATAGTTATACTTGTAAATTAATTCGAAATTAGATAATTATATATAATAAGTGATAAACTCATAAAAATAAATAGGAAATGTATATTTAAAATTTAAGGCATGCTAGAAACATAATTATATGTATGTGATTACTCATTACGCGGAATGTATATATAGGAAATATACCCATATATTAATAAAAATCATTAAATTATAATATATTTAATATAAAATAACCTAATATATCCTAATGGCAATTGAAAAATTAGAGAAACATCTAGAAAAATTTTCAAACCACCATAGCAGCCTCTTAACAATCTAACAACATGATTCAAAAGCAAACTCCCCAAAATTGAACACCTCCCACTATAAATCTTTTAAGAAAAAACAATAAAATAACCACTTAATTAAATAAAATAAAATACTGCTGCCTAAAATCTAATATATATATATATATATATGTATATAAACTCTAGGATAGTCATTTGGATACTTTAGGAACATAAGGTAGATAGAGAAAATCAAAGAAAAATTAGTAGAAAATAGAAAAACAAAGAAAATAAATGAGAAACCAACACCCTTTGCATGTCCAACCCAAACCACTACCTGACGACAAACCCCGCCAAGCCTAGCAACTCACCCTACATGTTACCAGTCTGATAAACCCCCATTGTCGTTCAGTGGATGGAGCTCCGATGAATACTAGGTTTGGAAATCTACTATCTTTTTCACATATTTTCTAAAAATATCAAATGATTCCAAAATATTATCTATAGGTTATTTTAGATATAATTTCATGTTTTAATTTTATTTTTATGGAATTATAAATATTTTATGTACTTGCTTAAATAAGTCAATATTCATCCAAAACTTTAAATCCAAAATAAATAGATTAAATGATGTTATTTTGAAGTGAAATTTTTCTATAGAATACATGTTATACCTAGTTAATTTATATATAGCCTAATTTTTTATTCATTTATTTTTATTTTTTATTTTATTTTTTAACCTTAAAAATGGCTAAAAATATGGTAAAATATGAGATAAATTGATTTTTGAAAAATTAATTGATAAAAGTGATATCCACTGACTTCTAGTGATTTATAATAATGTTTAGATATATTAAAAGTAATTTTGCATAAAAATAATAATACTTTTTTAATTAAACACAATTTAAGGGTAAAAAGGCAATTATGAATATATAAGTGATAAACCCAATAGCATGAAACCACTTGTCGAATGAATTCCCTAGATTTTTAAGAGTCTATAGAAATTTTTAGGGAATTATTTAGTGACCTAAGCTATTTATTGTGAATTTTAGTAGTATACTAGCTTAATTTACTAATTGGGGTATGTTATTAAGCAATATTAGGCTATATTATGATAAAAATTGAATAAAACCTATACATAACTATATTGGTCAAATTGGGTTAAGATGAATTTTCAACATATTTAGTGATAATTATATAAGCCAAGATATGATATGTACATGTTAAGGTTAGATTTTACTTATATTATGAAGTTATTTTAGGAAATTATATAAAATATAGCTTATCTATATAATATGAGTATAATATTACAATAATTACGATAAAGACATATAGGTATTTTAGAAACTAGAAATATCCTTTAGAAGTCATCTCTTGAAATATAACTTATAATACGTATCGTTAAATTCATACAAACCCAATAACATCACTTTTAATAAATTTGGATAATATTAGATAATATAATACATATTTCTATAATATTACAAGAATTTACATATTACTATAACTCTATCATAAATGAAATGTAACTTGACTAATTAAAAATACATTTTGATACGATCAAAATGATATAATATTTAAATAATAATATACCTTAAGTGTATATATATAGTTGTATATATAACTTCATGATGATATAAAGAATGGATATAACTCTAATATTTTCATAATTTTTACAAAAACTAAATTTGGGTTTTGGTATACATATAAGACCTACTTGTAAGCAGATTGTCAACAATATAAGCCTTTCGCAGTAAGTGTTAGAACAGGTAAGTTGGGATTGTAGCTTTATCACTTATTGAGATACTTTATAAAGTATCCGGAAGATTAAGAGTACTTCTACTTGTGGTTGTAAATTAGCTGTCTGTGTGCATACTATGTATGTAATTGGTATTCTATTTATCATAGGAGTTGAACTCCTTAGAATACTACTTTACATGATTTCATAGTTTTATAATGTGTGAACTTGTCTAGTCACCCCTAAATAAAACTAATAGTAATCTGACCACTAATGTAACCGGACATGCATAACAATTGTTAAGGGAGTGATTAGGAGTATCAGACTAAATACTAACTCCTTTCAATAAGGATAGTTGAAATAATACTTTCCTCATCCTTAGTCAAACTAAGTGAATAGCGAGGAGGTCGCAATAAGAGTAGGGGCTATGGTTTGAAGGTATTCACAGGACGAAGGTATTCTCTTTTGCACAAGCTCGGGTTTTGATGCGAACCATAACCAAGAATAGACAAGGCTAGTCGCTGAATGAATCCAAGCTTACAGAAAGCTCAAAAGGAAGTGATGGTAAATGTGTGAAAGGACAAATACGAATGAAGAGTAAGCAAAAACCCACGAATAGTTCCAAAAGATATAACACACCAACGGAACTTCTGAGGACTCACAGCATAACTCGAGATTGAAACCATAAACAATCTAAAAGGAGGCCTGCTTGGTGGTGTCATGCAATGTTCAATTGTAAGCGAATTCGACCACTAGTAAGCAAATGTCCCAATTGGCCAAGTTCTTGCCTATTGTAGCTAGAAGCAGTGATCCCAAAGTGTGATTAACCACCTCTATCTAGCCATCAATTTAAGGGTGATTAGAAGTACTGAATAGTAATTTGGTCCCCATCCGACACCATAAGGTCCTCCAAAAATGGCTTAAGAATTTCAAGTCACTATTGAAGACTACACTTCTTAGCACGCCATGTAACCGTACAATCTCTTACAAGAAAAGAGAAGCAATAGCCGAAGCATCGTTAGTTTTAGCGTAAGGCACAAAGTACGCCATCTTACTAAACCAATCCACTATAACCATTACAGAATCTTTGCCTTAAGCAGTTCATGGTAATTCGAGGACAAAGTTCATGCTCAACTCAGCCCATGGTTTTGTCGAAAAGGCAAAGGCATTGCTTTCCCTTTTTTCAACCCGGCACTTAGCCCATTTACACATGACACAGCTGTCAACAATTTAGTGTACATCTCGCCTCATCCTAAGCTAAAAAAATCGACCACTCAGCAACTCGTATGTCATTTTCTCCCCAAAATGTCTAGACAGTCCTCCACTGTGGGCTCCCCTAATTAACAGCTCCCTTAAGGAACAAGTTAGCACGTATAATTTTCTACCTTAGAAAAAGTAGCTATCCTCTACATGATACTTGTCTACTGTTCTTCCATTGACTCATCGCGTAACTATTGGTCCAGAGTGTAGATCCTCAAAATACTATTATTTGATACTTGCAAACCCAAACAGTCTAGTCTGCAGTTCATTCAAAAGTGCATGTCTTTTTGAAAGAGCATCTGCAATTACATTGCTCTTTCCTTGTTTATATTTTATTACAAAATTGAATCTCTCAAGGAATTCCTACCTCTTCAATAACTTTGTTTGACTTCGAAGGTACCTCAACGGCTCATGGTCAGTATATATGACAAACTCTCTCGACAGTAAATAGTGATACCATACTTGCAATACTTAGATCAGCACCAAGAGTTTCTTGTCATATACAGTGTAATTTAACTGCGGTCCTCTAAACTTCTCACTGTAGGAGGCAATTGGTCGGTTTTCCTACATTAGGACAATGCCTATTCCAATGCCTAATGCATTACATTCCAACTCAAATATATTCTCAAAGTTAAGTAAAACTAAAACTAAGGTAGAGTTCAATCTTTCTTTTATCTCAACAAGGCTCCTCTCCTCCCTTTCTCCCCATCAAAAGTCGATGTTCTTCTTCGTTAGCTTAATAAGTGGTGTAACGAAGGTACTAAAATTCCTGATGAATCCAATCTATGGAAACTTCTGCCATCGACACAAATAGTAAGATTTTGCCACTCAACGATTGCTCGGATCTTCTCGTCGTCCACTCGTAAGTCTCCCATACTTACTACATAACCCAAGAATACCACTTCCTCCTAGCAAAAGCAACATTTCTTTAAGTTATCGAATAATCTCTTGACAATCCAGAACAGCTCAGAAATGTTTACAATGACTTGGTATGTAAGCACTGCAGACCAGGATGTCGTTAAAGTGCACCACGACACACTTCCCGATCAAATGTCTCAACACATGATTCATTAATCTCATGAAAGTGCTCAGGGCATTTAATAAGCCAAAAGGCATGACCATCCATTCATACAATCCATGTCAAGTCTTGAATGTCATTTTCCATACATCTCTTAGCCTCATGTGAATTTGATGATAGCCAGACTTCAAATCAATCTTGCTGAAGACCTTGACTCCACTCAACTCATCTAGTATGTCCTCTAATCTCAAGATAGGATACATGTACTTGATTGTGATCTTGTTTATGACTCGGTTATCAATACACATTCACCAGGCTCCATCCTTTTTGGGTGCTAGAAGTGTCGGCATAGCATAAAGGCTAAGACTTTCTCTAACATATCCTCTCTCTAGTAACTCATTGACTTGACGTTAAAGCTCAGAGGCTTACTCGGGATTCATCCAATAGGCTAGCTTATTTGGTAATATGGCTCTAAGCACTAAGTCAATGCAGTGCTCTTTGCATTAAGTAGGGGGAAATCCCTTAAGTAACTATTATGGGAATAGGCTAACATACTCATTCGGTTCCTAAGGTAATTCACCTCGCTCCTTCATTTCTAATAGTCACCTAACTAACATGAAAGTCAGCTCGTCAACATTAATGGCCTCTTGGAGCTGGGCTCTACTCATTACTAAAGCCTTATTCAATCCCCGAGCAAGTTTTATCTACAATTTATTAATATCTCTTAGTGCCATTAAGTTCAATGTAATCTTCTAGCCACCCTTCTCGAACATGTACATGTTCTTGTAGCCATCATGGATAACTTTCCTATCAAACAACTACGGTCTACCTAGCAATACGTAGGAAGCATATATAGGCAGTACATCATAGAGAATTTAGTCAGAGTAATTCCCTATAGTGATTGGCAGTAATATTTGTCGAGTGACATGTAGTGCCCTTTTCTCACTCAACCAATGCAACTTGTACGGCTTTGGATATGCAATAGTTGGTAACTTCAATTTTGAAATAAGACCAGTCGATGCCACATTAGTGAAACTTCCACTATCCATAAGGCATACACTTGATCATTCACCTTACAAGTGATATGAAACAAATTCTCTCTCTACTCCTCCTCTCGTAAGGGTTCCATGTTCATTATGCATCAAACAATCATAATCAGCTGATCCAAGTCCTCAGCAAACACGTCCTCCTCAATCAGTTCTTTCTTGGCATTTTCTTTCTTGGTAAGGATCTCCTCCTCCTCAGGTTCCTCATCTATACTCTCTACCTCCAGCTTCGTGCCGTCTCTCTTGATCAACATAGTTCTTCGGTTTAGGCACTAAGCAGCCATATGTTAGAACCTTTGGCACTTAAAGCACTTAATCTGACTCGTCTTCCTATCAAACCCTTACCCCTTCTCATAAGTCCGAATCAGTACCTCATTGTCAAGTCGACCTTTCTGGTCAGCATGAACATCTACCTTTCAAACTGGCTCAGTATTTGACTGAGCTTAGTGACTTCCCTATCCAAGTCAGCTAGTCAACATTCTGGTAAGTACTTGCTTCTTCTTTGCCTCTCCATTCATCAAACTATTTAGTTGGCTTCATCTATTATGGTAAATCATTGGAGTTCTACGACATCCCGGATATCACCTCTCCATCCCGTAATAAATCTAGAGATTGTTTGCGCTGAGGGTTCCTCCACTTCACATCGAATCATGAGCATTTGGAATTCCTAGACATACTCATCAACCATTCGGTCTCCTTGTCTAAGCACCTGAAGCTAAGTAAAAGTATCTTGCAAATAAGTTTCTAGCACAAACCTATTTCTAAGTATTTTCTTCATCTCGAGCCAAGTATTAATTTCTTTGTAGCCTTTACATCTCCTCATCATCTGAAAATTCTTCCACCACATAGTGGCATATCCGAAGAACTCAATAGTAGCAATTCTCACCTTCTCATAATCCTCATACTGATAATAGTCGAAAGCACATTTCACTTTCTCTTCCCATTCTAGATATTCATTATCATTCCTAAATCCATTAAAGCTCGAAATTCGAAGCTTCACATGGTTAGATACTCTGGGGCCTCTAGTTTGCTCTTCTTCAAACTACTCTTCCTCAACATCTTCATCTAATTACCTTAAGTCTATCCTTCATCTTACTTATCCACTTATTCCTCCACCTGAAACTGGTCGAGCTAAGTTTTAACCTTTAACGGGTTGAGCAACTTGTGGAGTGTTTTGCATGACCTCAATGAATCAATAAGCCAACATATGAATAGCTTAGGTTAGATCTACCAAGAGGTTAACTACCTCATCAAGTCCCTCGTCGATGCTCTTAGGGTTTCCCCGAGATTGTCATCCATGTTGGATAACCCTACTGTTGTCATCTCCAATACCAATGTTTATATTCAGGTCAGCCATTTTCTTCACTGATTCAAAGCTTAAACAAACACTTCCGCAAATTAGAAAATCAACAGTTAGTAAATGCAACAATTAAGATGAATATAGTAACTTACTATATTTCACACATGTTAAACAGAGTATAAACAGAACTTTGAAAACTAACTACAACTTAAATAAAACATTTTCTCTAATACCAAGATGATACGGACTATAACTAAGAATAGACAAGGCTAATCATTGAATGGGTCCTAGCATGCAAAAAGCTCGAAAGGATGCGATGGTGAATGTACGAAAGGACAAATGTAAACAAAGAGTAAGCAAAAACCCACGAACAGCTTCAATGGATATGGCACATCAATGGAACTTCCGATGGCTCATGGCTCATGGCACAACTCAATATGACACATAAGATGGTCTAGTGAGGTTATTCGCCACCTAACCTTGCTTAAGGGTTAAGATAAGAGTAATACCGAGAGTAAACAGGTAGTATTTACGTAAGGTAGGAAAATACTCAAGTGTATTAATGGTAATCAATCTGTTGCAATTGCAATTACAAGGGTATTCATACCCATAAGTTAAGGTAACTTGCCTAAAAGGGAAAAGACAAAAAGGACATTTCCTAAGGAAATAATGTACAAGATATAAAAGGGTAAAAATGAATATTTAAGAAAAACAATCATTGGTCTAACGAATTCTATACATGATTCTGTACATATGGCAATACTATATTAGTGATGTCGTTGAAAGATGCGAACAAAAAGTATGATTAGCTTGCTTGTCTAAGCAAGGGTAGCTTAACCAATCCAAACTCTCTCTCTCGACAACTTGGTAAAGGTGATGTTAAGTAAGTGATTGGTCAGGCATGAGTGAGGACAAGGGTGTCAACTGTTGTCTCGGTCATTCGCTTCTTGGCACACTATCTATGAGAAATAAGTGGTCATTTGGCTCGATATGAAGAAAGGTCGGTGAAGATATACTCGGTCTCGACAAAAGTTGATTGAGTAGAAGAATCTACCTTACAAGGCTTTCCAATTCTCAAGCTTAGCTGTTAGTCAAAGGCCCAGTAACCTGATTCCTATCAGGTTTGGTTTAATTTTGAGTCTTAGTAACTCTTCAATCCAAGTTGAAGCTAATGTAATTTCTCTGACCTCACAATGAACTAGATAACATTATGTGATATTTCAAGCGAGTGATTGTATTATATTACATTATAATTAATAACCTTGTTTATGATTATATGGTACTTTTCTAACTTCGCCTCACTTATTGACCTAGTTGTGCTCACATCTTTATAGACTCTTTTATAGGTCACAAGTGAAAGTTCGAGATGTACAAATCACTACCCCCAAGTTTGCACTCAATTGATTGGGAAAGTGAGGAAAGGAGAATTCACTGAATTTAGGCTTTTGACTTATCTTTTTAGTTTTGAGGAAACTAACTAAGAATCCCTAAGATGCCCACTAGTTTCCTATCTTATTGTAAATAGACTTTAAGACCTATGGCTTTTGTGAACTCTTAGTGTAAATCATAACTCTATGTATGGAAATGCTTATACTAGCACTATTGTATCATCAAACAAAAGGTTGTATTGAACAAGTGTTTTGAAATACTATACCAAAGGTTTGATTATTGAAAGATATCAGACTAGATGCTTCAAGATGATTAAGTTATGTACACCTTATGTAGATTATATCTATGATAGTAGTTGTGTGGTCGGCTTCTATCTTAGGTTAATTTATACGGCGGGACTGTTATGACTTATCCAATTCAGGGTATAACAAGTACTACTACCTAAGTTTTCAATAACTCCTTAAAAACTTGAATCCAACATTATGTAATACTTTTTCCAACAAGTTGACAACTCAGTACACAATAAACACTCCTACTTACTACCTAAAATCTTGCTAACACACTCAAACAACTTCAACACCCAACACTTACTTGAATACAATCGGAAAAATGAACTTACTCTATTTTCGCAATAAAGGACAGAGTATAACAAAGTAGCAATAGAAACTACACTTACTAATCTATGAACCTCTACTTCACAGCTTACAACTCTAAACTTACTTTGCTCAAACATATTGTAGTGGCTATGAAAGGAACACAGCATTACTAACAGCAAACACAAACAAAACTTCACTATGACTTCATACATTCTCTCTTGGAATCATACTCTGATGCCGGCAAAGTTAATGCATCTCTAGGGTTATACATATAGAGGAGTACCACAACGGACAGGAATAGAAAAGGAAAATAAAAGGTTAACAAATTAGGATAGCTACCTAACTGAATATAACATACCAACAAGATCCTATTCGGCCTACAATTCGTAAAATGTGATGTATAGGTTCAAACTATAGGGCCACTCGCCACTACTCCTTGTTAAAGAGAATAGATAAGTGTTAAGGGTAAGTGAGAACATTATGGTTGCTAAGGGAGGAAACTTCCAATAATCAATATAGTAATGTGTTATCTGCATACAAGTAAATAGCATTTATATATTAGCTCCACTAGAGTTACAAGACATATATGGAAAAGAAAAAAGGGTAACTTACAAATAGATTACATGAAACATACTAAAAAGGGTAAAAAGGACAAAGAATATTTGTGTGGAAAAATAAAGAATCGTTCTAGAATATTGTATTCGAAGACACGTATCATATGATGGCGAGCGGTCTAGAATATAGCTGGTCTTACTGAAGTGTACCTTGAGGGGGTTTAACCTTAATATATTACAATTCATATGAAGTCAAAAGATTCAGCAATCAGAGTAGACCTGATCTAGTTCAAGCTAAAGTTTAGTCATTAAAGAATGTTTAGATCCTCTCCAGGTTGAGTATCTTGTCAGCTCGGCTTGGACAAAGGTCTACTGCCATTCAACTCAAAAGCTAACTAGATCATGGTATGAGCTTAGGAATGGATTAGGGTTACTAGGTAAGTCAAGACTTTTATTCGGCAACAACTCAAGAATTATGCTAGTCCTTACTAGAGCTCGGTATTCGAGTTGATAGGAATGTGAAAGGTAAAAGTTAGGATAGGAATCCTTGTTTTGTATGGGGTTTTGAACTAGTATTCTTCGTACGAATCCTTTTATTCCTCTAACTCAATTATATATGACCGATCCAAAGAGTTGATTACTATCAACATAACTTCATCATTCAAGAAGGGGTGCTATTGGCAACTAAATAGAGGATGGAGCGTGATACTACATAGCTTTTAGTACACATTATAGATGCCCATAGGGAGGCATTTTACTTACGAACCAGTCATCAAGTATGATTTATCTACTATTTGTACTTAAAGGTACCTATTAGTAACTTGTGATAACCATACTTCTATGTAATCTATGTTAGGTCATACGATAGCTTTACTTAAAAGAACTCATTTTGCTCTTCTCTCCTAATTGCAAAGTCAAGTGATATGTTTGGTGTCACGCCCCGAAGCGATAGAGTCATAACAATCCTGTCATATAAACCATTCTAAGATAGAAGTTGGCCTTACAACCGTTATCTTAGACTTGATCTACACAAGGCGTCCATGACTAACCCACTTTGAAGTAAACCGTTTGTAATTTAAATAAATCATTTACCTAAGAAAGTAAGAAAATATATACATATATATACACTATAATTCAATTATTACATTATTCAAAAATGAAATATTCTAAAATAAAAGTTTAGACCTTAAGAATATATGTTTGTTCTTCAAATATTTTTCCTCATTCCCCAGGATTCAGCAGTTGCTAGCTTCAGAGTACTTGTATGCCGCTTCTTATTCAGTACCTGCACGATGTCTATAGGAATGTGAGCAACCACAGCTTAGTAAGTTAAGATGGAGGACTTAAAACTATACCATAAACACAACAAGGTTATCAATCAACTTATTAGGTGCAATGCATGTTCAAGCAAATGCCATTGCACGACGTTGTCCGGCTCGTCGTTCAATTAGAGAAATTGCACTCGTTCTAATCCTGGTTGAGGAGTTGCCATTAATACAACAGCTCATGACCAAACCTAGGCATATGCAATGGATACATGGCTCCTCTCGCGACTACCTTCGAAACATTGACTTCACCCTCACCACGACCTCCTCTCCTATCACTTAGTTCGACTAAGGATGAAGAAGGAACCATTTTGCAATCCTGCACTATCCCTTTCGAAGGGGTCGGTATTTGGCCAGAGAATCTTAAGTTCCCCTAATGGGTTGCCATGTAGATCCGATTATGATTATAGATCGTATATTTGATTAAGTCCAATTTAGGGTGGCCAATCATTTCATACAAATCATACAATATAAGCCAGAACAACAAACAAAATCTTAGCATTACTCATAATCAAGCACATGCACACAACCAACTATTTAACAAGCATAACCAAGCATAATCTCAAGCCTTTAAAATATAGCAACGTATTAATCCCAACTTACCTTGACTCTTCGCTCACTCATTCGAGGTCCGACTTGCTCAGGCCATTACCGATCATCCCTATAATACAAACGTAGTTTCAATTTTTCTTATAACTATTATATGTTCGTTTTATCCTATAATACTTATTGTGATATTTTATTTAGAATTTAATATATCTAATTATCTAGGTCTTAAGTCTTTTACAATTATTCTAGGTTTGGGGTTAGGTTCGGATTCGATTTCCACATCGATTTCTAAATTAGGTTCTGGTTCTAGTTCGATTTCTAAGTATTATTTTATACTCGAACCCTAGAAATTCGTTTCAACTCATAATATGAAATTAATCACATTACTTCTCGATCTCCTAAATACCATCATTACCTCTAATTATTATTTTATTCCACCCGGTATACTTAAATCCTTATTAATGTACCGAATTTACTCCTGATATGAGAAATTTTTATATTTTTTTCTCTAATTACATAAATTCAAGTTTCCTATCAGATTTATTGTACATTTTTATTATTATCATAATATCAATTTTTATTATAAGATTTTTATTTATTATATTTCTAATAATTGTGTATTATGTACTATTACTTATTATGTACATAATACATATCTAATATTTCTATTACTCTAATTACCATCTCCTAACATCAATTATCATTTTAAAATTTCTAAATTCATCCTAAATCAGATTTTACACCTAATTACCCTAATTTACAAAATTAACTTAAAATTTACTATTTTTTCCTATTACTTATTTACTACATAATTAACCTAATAATTACATCTAACACCCTAAATGCTACAAGTATCATACTTCATCAGATTTCAACATCCTAAAACATATAATTATTCACTAAATCAGTAATTAACCATTTAATTACTTAATTAACCTTAAATTACTTATTTTATGCTTCATTTTAAGGCCTAAAAATTATCTAAAATTTTTGAAAATTAATTTTTGAAAACAGGCTTCATAGCACTATTCTATATCATCTAAGTAGTCTACACAAAAATTTTGGGTTTGAAACTACACTCCTAAGATCATTTATTCTAAACTAAAACATGCTAGGTTTTGCATGATTTCTTAAAGACCATATATCACGAGACATATTTTCATTAAAATAATATTTTTCCTGAAAACTAAATACAAAAATATTTCAGAATAACAGATTTCATAATTTTCTAAGGATATTTACTATTTTTACAAAATTACACAAAATCAGGCTAGAAATTGAACTCATCGATTTGGGTAGCTCCTGCCACCGTCGATGGCCATGGGTGTGTTAGCCCACCTGGGCGCTTCCACTACCATGTGGTAGTGGTAGCCATCTACTCCCAGCTGCTCGTCGGGTTTGGGTTTTCCTTACAAGCCCCAACTGCACAGTTTTTTCTTATTTTTTTCCTAACCCTAATTTTTCTCTCAATTTCGCCTCTTCTTATTTTTCTCACTCTCCAAACTGCCCCGATAAGCTTCTAAAAAATTTAGGATATTTATAGAGCTTTGTGGTAATTAATGTGCATTAAATTGAACAAGATATTATCCGAATCCCTTAATTTTTTGCTTTTGTATTGCTCTAATTTAATTGGCTCAATTTTTTCTTATTTTCCCCAGCTGCAATAACCTAATTCTAGATCATTCCTTATTTTTTATGATTTTTCTTTATTTTTCCTTAATTAAATATGAATTTTCCTTAATTATTTAATATTATTTTAGCACATTTCACGTATTTTAAGTAATTAGGCGTATTTCTACATACATGTAAATTCATATATAGTACAAATAAATATTCTTAAATATTATTTAGGTCATTTTATGATTTTTAGTATACATATAATTTATCTCTAACGATTCGTTAATTATCAGAATACATTTTACGCATTTTCAATAAATAACCAGTTATATACTTAAAATTTGGAATTTTTATAATTTTTTATTTTATTACTTATTTTCTTAAATTCAAACTTATGGGATCATTTTACTAATATTTCTAGCTTTACTTATAATTTAGACTCGATCGGATCTTTTAGCCGATCAAAGCCTTGAGTGACTGGTTGTGGGACTTATATTTGGACAGCTCCAATCCTACTAATATGTTTTTACAATATGGATTAGAACTTTTTGGACCATGCCATATGTCAATTGGGGGATTCCAACGAGAGCAAAAAGTTTTGGATACAAATCCATAGTTGCATTAAATTGACCGAAGAAGAAAAGAAGGGGCCTAGTGTATGTAGATGTATGTGTTTAGGGGGGAGGGGGGTTGGGGGGGTTGGGGTAGAGGGTAAGGGGGTATGCAAGGTGGTTATGGAGGTAGAGAGTAGGGTAGTTGGGGATTGACATCGATTGGAGAGATTATCATACAACCATTTATGGTTGGTGAAACCTCATATCATCTTTGGTGTCAATCCCAAGTACATACCATGGTGTTAAGACCATACCCATAAATACATAACCCATTCTAAAGTTGTGATTGGGAACTTAGTAATTACAATGTCTACACTTGTATTATGTTCTAATTCACAATACGTTTTAATTGCCTTCTCTTGGTCATATGATGCAGGTGGATATACTTTGACATTTATGATTGATATATGAAATTTGTAACTGCACATAATATTGTAAATGGAGGCCTTCAATTCTTAGAGAACCATAATAGATTGATTTTGTATCTTCATGTTGATTAAGAGCTGCTACATGTAGAGGGGTAAGCACAAGACCTTAAGCTCGTACCCCTCCTAAGCCTTTAAACAAAGTTAGAATCAAAGTGAAAGGAGGTAGAGCAACATGAAAGCATATCCAGGGTTGCCATGAGGATGAGATATCATTCAAATCCTACCATTCCATTGCCTTAGGTAACTTAAGTAGCAACTCTGATGCTAGCTCCAACTCTTACTTCACTCTACTAGTGTAGCTTCACATAGAAATTCAAGCAATTCCACTAACTCATTAAAAGCAGCATACCAGCTATTCCTAAGGTTCCAACATGGGGAAGGTGTCATCTAAGACCAAACACCACCATAGCAAACTCCAGTGCCTCTTACGATCTCTAAGAAGTACCTGCTAAGTCATTAGAGGGTTCATTAGGAGGCAATGATTAGGATAGAGTTAAAAATATATGTGTAGATTCATGTTTGTAAACGTATAGAGACTTTTGTTGTTGAGCTATTTGTATAAAATTCAATAGCTTTTGCCATATCTCACCATTTTTAAAAATTGTCTCAACATAATATATTTCATTTTTTTACATCACATGGACAAGGATTTGTGGATTTGGAGTGAGTCATTTGGAATCATTCATTTGAAGTGGATTTTAGTGAATTTTTTATTTGGAGTGGATTTTAAAGTGTAGGTTTGGAGTTTGTGAATATGGAGGCTTTGGATTTTCTTTCTATGTGTAGCTTTTGTATGTTGTTTTATAATGCATATAGATTTTCTAATATGTCATTTTAATGGTGTAGGTATATAAGGCGTAAGCTTGTCGTATGCCTTTCTTTATTAAGCAATATAAAAGAAGGCATATAGAACCCTTATGCCTTCATTATAACTAAAGGCATTTATAAGCCACATACCTTCATTTTAAAATTTTTTTATGAAAAGTTCTAAACCAAAAGAAATTTGCGAACATACTATTCTAGGAATGGCAATTTAGGACTCGAATGCTATAAATCCAAACATGACGCAATACGATTTAAATAGGTTAGTATATGAAAAAATTAGACATGAGATACAAACAAATCAAACTTGTTTGGACGTGGTGAAATTTGTATTCCGGTCCTGTGTCCAAGCACTAGACTAGTCTATGGACCTATTTAAATAACCAATCCCATAAACAATTGACTAACAAACTCATTATATTTAACTTTTAATTTATTTTAACCCACAGAGAGTCCAAGACCGCATTAGAAATACTAAAAGCGAAAAGATAAAAAATGAAAAGTAAATATTTTGCTTTCATTTCAACTTAAGCTTTCATTATTTCCCGCATCTTCATCTAAACTTGAGATCGTAAGCCTTTCGACTTCTACCTTTCTTTTCTTTTCTTACTTTCCTTTGACAGCAAGTCTTTTCTTTTCATTTCGTTTTCCTTGATTGAGAATAACTTCTGGACAGAAAAGCTACATGTAAATTGGTTTAACAGACTGAAGTCGAGAAATTCAATTTGCTTTAACCCCAAGAAACGGTCATACACATGGTCCAAAAGAGAAAAACAGGATGTCATGTGAAGTTTTGATTTTTGAGTCCTCGAGGAAGTTTCCGCCGGAAAACTTCGTATTTAATTTGGTTACATTATGGGTTGTTGCTGCTTGAAACTAAACTGGAAAAAAAATAATAATGATTTCTTTACATGCTGCTGGAAAATTGCTATTGTCATTATTTCCTAATTTAATTATTTTTATGGTGGTTTATCGATACCGCTGGTATAATTTCAAATCCAAAGATTTCATAACTCACAAGAAAAATCAAAGTTTGATCTTGTATGATATATTTTGGGCGTTTCAATTTCAAAGAAACCGATCCTAAGCCAAAGAGAGAACTTCTATATGTATCTTATGGTGGTGTCAATTCTCTCCTTCAGCGCGCTCTGTCTAGCGTTAATTGTGGACATGTTATTCTTTGTAGATTCAATAGTTTTGTGTCTCAACTTTGTATAAGATACGTATATATTTAAATATATGTTGTATTTATTTGTGCCGTTCAAATATATGTAAATATTTATTTATAGCTCATTTTTTAATGCATTTTTTAAAATCTGACGAGCAAGAATTGAGTGAGGAAAACAAAATGAAATCATGTAATTTGCACTTTCAACAATGTGCAATTATTATTATATACCCACAATTGGTAAATTAAGTGAGAAAACCTTTTTTTTACATGCAACATATCAAAGAAAGTTTGTTAATATAATTAATACAATTAATAGAAGACTAGACTTACCATGGTTAATGATTACTATGATCTTTCATTACTTCGAAGGAAACTTTACAAAATAATATAATCTATATAGGATTGGGACTAGTATTGTAAAAAAAATATTTATCTAATAGCTATAATACACTTGACGTTTTATGTATAGTATAAATATATTTTTATAACTTTTAATGATATTAAATTATATATACACTTGTATTTTTTAAAATCATTAAAATATATTAATTTATAAAAGTAATTCCAAAAGCTAGGCAAGATTGTATAAAACTTGTGATATATTATGTCCTCAACTCTTTTAACAATTAAAGTAATATATTTTATACTACGACTATCTACTTTCACCAATACAAAAATACATGGGTTTTAGTGATTCTTTTTCTCATAAAATCATATATATTATTCAGTTTCTATATCAAGTTATAAATATAGGTAATAATATATATTTTATTTTATTTTATATTTTACTTAGACTGAATACTAACATTTAATTTATCTAAACTTACAATTTTTTTTTAACTTCTAGGTTAGAACTAGCAAGTTGAACCATTAGTCCTCTAACTTAGGCTTAGACCTGTCAGTTCAGCGAATCCAACACACTGAAAAGTGTCTAGCCCAACGGGTCAGGCTACAATTCAAACTTATGACTCATGGGTCTGAGCCAGTTCGATGAATTAAATAATCAGTTTCAATTCGATTTGTAGGCTAGACTTAAGCCCTTCCTTAGGTTTAAGTAAGTTTAGAATAGGGAACTTGAAAAGACATGAATAAATGTCATAAACGTGATACTAGGGATATTAGTCAAATGTTTTTATCTACATGTGGAAACCTAAGAAGATGAAGTTTAATCCAGAAAAATTTTGTGAATCGTTCGTTGTTGAAATTATTAAGTATGAACTGCCTCTTTCATTTATAGAGTATGGTGAAATGAAGATATTATTTGAATATTTAAATAAGAATGTTATGCACATTAATTTAATGAAAATTTTTAAGAGGGAAGAGGCAACAATTAAGCATATATTTATGGAATGTCTTGGTAGAATTTACTTGACATCTAATTTGTGAATATCAATAGTTACTGATTGATAGATATTTGTAACTGCACACTTCTTTGATAAAAATTAGGTCTTACAAAAGAGGATTTTGACCTTTACATATATGCCACCTCCACATATAGGTATGTGCACTAATTGAAAAGAGTAATAAATTTGCAAACTAACTGGGGCATAGAAGGTAAATTACTTTATTTGACTTTAGATAATGTTTCAACCAATTATCTTTTTGTAAGTTTATTGAAAACATAACTAAATATGTGAGGTAGACTTTTGGCTTCAAGTCTTTATTTTCATATTAGATGTTCATACGTTCCTAATTTAATTGTTTAAGAAGGTTTGAAAGAAATTGATGGTATTATAGATAAGGTGAGAGAAAGTATAAAGTTTGCGATAAGATCTAAAACAAGAAAGGTAAAGTTTATTAAGTGTATGAATTTGATATCTTTATCTAAAGATAGAGGTTTCAGATAAGATGTTCTAACATAATGGAATTTGACATATCTTATACTCGAGAATGCAGTTTATTATAAGTGTGTTTTTTTACTTAGAGTTAAATAATTCAAATTACAAGCATTGTTCTCCTCCTAAAGAATAGGACAAGATAAAGAAAATGAGCAAGATTTTTAACTTTTTTTATGATATTACTTGTCAATTTTTTGAAACAATGTATCCTACTACCAACTTGTACTTTCCCTTAGTTTCTAATGCATACTCAACAGTAATGAATAACATAAGTCAAAGTGGAGCATATTTGAGAGAAATGACAACTAAAATGTTCATAAAATTTGATAAGTATTGGCATGAGCTCAATATGGTTTTGGGAATTGCTATAATATTAGATCTACAACATAAACTTGATTTTGTTGATTAGAGTTATTAGAAGATTTATGGTGCTGACCCAAATGAGTTTATGAAAGTTAAAAGAGTGTTATTCTCTCTCTTTGATGAATAGTAAAATGGTGCAACTTTAGATCAAAATGTGGGTACCAATAAATAAGAAAACAAGGAATCTATGAATGATGAATGGGGTGATGACTTATTGGTAACTTTATTTTTTTACAACCTTTTATGTTCTTATACTTTTAAAATTATATATGATGCTTATAAATTTTTTACCTTATCTAAGAATTTCAATCTTTTAAAAGTATGCAAATTCTTATGAGTGCTACGAAATCTGAATTAGATCAATATTTGAATGAGAGATAGCACACAATGGTTGAATTGGATGTATTAAGCTATTGGTAAACCAATTGATAACTCTGATGTTAAACATATTTCATAGAATGATTTTATAGTATTTTCCTCACATTTTTTGTTTTTTGTTTAAATAAATTGATACTTAATTGAGTAAAATTTTGATTTCTAGGTTTGAACGCGTTCTAAGATCGAAAACGAAGAAAAGGAATCAAATTTCACTCAAATCGGAGTTCAAATGAAGAAGTTATGAAGTTTTGAAGTTGTGCAGAAAATTTTACCTTAGTGCAGAAAGTTACACGACCTAGGGACACGGCCATGTCCCAGGCCGTGTCTGGTGACGAAAACAGAATCCTTGTAATACATATATAAAAGGATATCTTAGGGTTTAAAAGGGGGAGAGACATTACAAAAACGGAAGAGACATTAGAGAAGACAAGAGACTTGAGGAGAATGAAAAGAAAAAGGCGAGAACAACACCGACTTCAAGATTACAGAGATTTTTCATCAATCAAAGGAGTTTTCATGTTTTATTTTACATTATTGATGAAACTCGTTTTTAGATTCATTATGATAGCTTAGAATTCGAGTATTTAGGATTATGGAACCTAGGGTTTCATGTGATTCTTGGATTGATTTAGAAATTTCAATAAAGTTTCTATCTTTACTTGATTCAATTATGTTGTTTAATTATTGATTGATATTTCTAGAATGTCAATATATGATATTATGTATGTTGATTGAGAAATTGCATGTGTAATTAGATCTTTACATAATTAGAGAGAATTACATGTATACTTAGAGATAAGATACATGTTTCTTCCGGAAAGTTAATTAATTGTGTGGGAATTCATTATACATTAATGCAATTCTAAATTATATTACTAAGTGAAGAGATTCTGATAAATAATTTAGGATTAGGGTTAATATTCTTGAGAAAGGTATTAACTTTAATTGTGAATCCCTCCGGTCAAGAATAATAGAAACCGAATTGAATATATTTTAAGTGATCGCATGACTAACTTTAGGGGAAATAATTCCTAAATACATTATTACTTTCTTGAAGTCGTTCTTAATTTTATCTCTTTTTCAATTGCTTAATTAAGTCTTATAAATAAGTTAGTTTGTTAATTTTAGTATTTTTAATTAATTCAAACTTTTATAATTTTCCGGTTAGATAATAAAGTTAAGGCTAATATTAGTACTCGAAGTCTCTGAGGAATCGACTCGGACTCACATCCGCTATATTAAAACTGATAGGTGTACTTGTCTCATATCACCGATCAATTCCAATATCCTCAAATTATAAGATTGGCACATGATATATTAAGCATACGAATATCTACTATGGCTTTCGAATCAACATTTAGTAGTATAGGTAGAATTCTTGATCAATATCAAAGCTCATTGAAGCTGCAAATTGTAAAAACTCTTTTATGTACAAAAGATTGGCTCTATGGAGAAGAATGTAGTAAACTAAATTATTGTATGCAATTTTTCAACATAATTTATTTTATTCATATGACTTTTTTCTTTTTATGTATAGGTTCAATGACAATTTTCTTTAAAGATCTAATAGAAGATGTGATGGATTTGAAAATTAACGCGAACCATGGTTCCACTTAACTAGTGATGTTAGGGCTGTTATTTACTTGGAATGTTGATTGTAGCCTTATAGATAATTGGAACATAGGTCTCATTTGTGTGGACATGTTGTTGGACTCCACATAATTTGGTTGGCATGGATTATTGATAGTATGACCGGTGTTTATGTTATATGTGATGACTTTAACAATTGTTTGATGATATTGCTTTTGTTCTTGAGTTCACATGTCTATGTGATGAACAATAGACATGTTTGCTTCCATGATTTGTTAATATTTCACTAAACACATTCATATGTCTTTTGCTTTCTTTTGATTCCTAAACCGGTGGCTTTTCCTTATAATGGCTACACAATTGTATTTAATTTTTTCTTGATGGCAAGAAAGACTCTACATTCACGTTAGAGCCATAATTCAATTTGGATAGTAAATGTTAGAAAATATGTACCCTCCATAAAAATCCTCTGCATATATTTTTTCTATCAAAACTATAGAAATATATATATAAATGTAGTATAAAATTAGGAAAAAATACATAAAGATTAATCATTGAAAAAGTAAAAAATAATTTCTTTCAATTTATTTATAACTTTTCAAGCAATATATAGATCTAACTCAAAGACTTGACACACTTATTAAATAGATCGAGTTATAGATTTAAATTTTTATATATGATTAATAAATAAATCACATTATAAGTTAAGATTTTCTAAACATGAAAAAAATCAAAAAAGCAAAAAAAAAAAAAAAACATTATATGACAATATGAATTATCAACCTTACAACATTTTATCTTCAGATCGAAAGGCCTTATTTTTGTACTATTTTTTAAAATGGGCCATTTTTGGTATGGAACTCGACGCTCACAATGTACGCCCAACTAATGAGCAATTTTCATTGATAGTGCATTGTTTACTAACCAAGTTCGTTAGACTTCATTATATAATTTGGTATTGTGAAATCACAGCATCACATTTGAGGAACCGCTAAAGGGAATGCAGGTTCAAAAGCATCGTGCAGTAATACATGGTAGTCCACTCATGCAAAGAACTGACTTGATACAAAAGCAACAACAGAGGGATCATTTTACAGGTGAATGTAACTTTCCTCTGAAAACAAACTGGTTTTGAACATGAAGTTCTGCAGATAGCCATCAAGAAACAATGGCCGACGATCACATCCTCACTCTCATATGAGATATCAATATCTACAAAGCTACCGATAATATGAGCCTGGTAAGGTTATTGTTACCTCAAGTCAATTTCAAGTGTAACTTAAGTTTGCAGCATTTGTAAGATGGCAAAGATTCTTCTTTTAAAATTTTCAATCAAACCAGGTTGTTCTTTCCTCATATTATCAATAAGCCATTTGTAATCAGAGGCTGCGGAGTCAGACAATGGCTCTAGAAATTCGCATTTGGCTAGAATGTCTGCTGGAGGAACTCCAGCCACAAGGTTTGTGTCCAGCTTTGGTTTGCCCTTGGTCAACTCTTTTGGCACTTGAATAATGGAACCTTCAAGAGCAGCAGGAGTGGCACCAGGGATTACCTCCTGTACAAAAGGTAGTGTTCTTGCAGTTTGCAAGCAGAATTCGATCCATTGATGAATTACAGGAGATGGACCTCTAATTCGACCACCAATCTGGTTTGTCTGAAACCTAAAGGCAGCAGGGATTGCCTAAAAAGAGCAAAATATGACGTCAGCATAATAGAAAAGAGGGTAACCGAAACAAGAAAGTTGACAACACAATACAAACCCATAGATCTGCCCACAAGCTAGCTCCAGATTTGGGAACGACAACTGCAACATTACGCATCCTTTTAACAGCAGGAAGAACATCGTTACTCCAACCAACTGCCACCCAGACATCTCCAGCTCCAAATGCTTTCAAGTAGTGCTTACTGTCAAATAGGCGAACCTGCATAGAACGGATGCATCTGTGGTCGTGAGGAGTTAGCTGAGCAGAAAATCCTCAGAAAGATTTAGTGAAAGAAAAATTGTCCAACTCTCTTTTCATTGTCCAATTTAAGAGTTCAGGTTTCAATTCATTGTCCAACTTTACAAGTAAACGTCACAAGTAAATGATAGGAAATTAAAAACGTCTACTTTCTAGTTGTCAATAACTAATGATTCTATTAATTCTATTCCACTCCATATACTCTGAATGATTGGAAAACTACTTGGTGAACCCTTCACAACCAAGCATAAGTAAATTTATCAAATACTTGGCTGATCCATACACAAAGGATGGAAATAGCATGTCATAATATAATATATATTGTGCGTGTGTACTATTTAAATTTCAACACAGCCAATCTGACAAAAGAGATAAGAGTAACGGTGTGAAAATCCTTATGTTCTATACAACAATATCAAGTGTTTGTGGATCAAACACAGGTCCCTAAATTAATCATAGAATTTAGGATGGATGAGGTAAAATGTCTTACTTAGTATCTTACATTATAGGTCAAGGTTTCCAACATTTCAAACCAAGCTCTACCTCTTAATCTTTTGAAATTACTTTAAAATCTGTACTTCATGAAATCTGTAAATTACAGGGCCTCTTGTAGAATTTTGTGTTTTATAATACATACTTAATAATATGAAAATATTATTTCACGCACTTTCACTGAAATATATATATATGATAGCTAGTTAGACCCAAAAGAATAATATTTAAACATTTAAGTCCATTATCACAGAGAAAAAATACACTCAATCTCCATATTCTATCATGAAAAAAAGTTTAACAGATGTCTTGAAAGCACTTCTCAAGAAGCCAAAAGAAGAAAATATTCATCTTCATGCAATTGGTTTTTTGTGACATGTGTGATCAAAATTGGTGAAAGCAAAAGGTTTCTTTTCTAGTCCGTAACAACTACCTTTGTGGCTTTCATTAACAAGACGTTATTAGCATTACAATATTTCATTTCTTTACAGTTTGAACAAGTTAATGCGTGATTTTTTTTTTCTATTTTCCCACTTTGCATTTCAATATGGGTTGAATTACTTTAATATTTATAACATCTTTGAATTAATTAGTCTAATTAAGTATAATTTAGGAGGCTGTATTTAAGATCCTATATGCAATAATAAAATACAGGATACAAAAAACCCTTGAACCTACGATATATAAAGTTCAGGTCCCGAGTGGTTCTATGGTGGGCAAGAGATGAGAGTTTTTACCTCATCTAGTGGGAATAGGCTCTGGAAATATAGAACCAGAACCTATCTATGATGTCTAAAACCTAGCCTGAACCTAGCCTTCTAGTTTTCAATGCAAAACAGGTTCCTATGAACACCCTATTTTCAACATGACTATTTTATGATGAATATTTTGTCAATGCTATATACTTATAATAATTGCAATATTTACATATAACCTGTATAGAGCATAAGGCCATCTTTCTTCCCATTGTATCATCAATTCAATGACAATTAAACATTCTTTTACCCTTTATTTACAAAAATATTACAATTAACTTTTCATTGTCATACCAACTTCTGTAATTTGATTTTAACTTAATCCTCACTCACTGGTGATTAAAATTTCAATCAGGACATGAATCTCAATCTATCAATATGGTTCCATGTCAGCACCTGTTTGTCAAGCAAGGTGAGGTTTTGCTGGACAGCATTTTTCCCTCCAGCAACTTTCAGGTCAATATTGTCAGTGTTGTATGATGCCCCCATGTACTTCAAGACAGCTCCAACTACTTCTCTTGGACAATCAACCATTGAAATTCTGCCAGCAAGCTCAGGCCTCCATAAATCTGGCCAGTCCTGCAATACAATTTTCAGTCATATCTTATCATGATTCGGGTATATTACTAGTAGACATAATCAACTTGCAAAATTTTAGCTTGTACTTTCCCATTGTAATTTTGTGTGTCATCATAAAGGGATTTTGTACTAGAACCAGTTTTGTTATTGTATATGGTGCTCTTACATATATTCCTCTCTACCCCTTTGAGTGACCTGCTTGTACATTCTCTTGTTTCCTAATGAATTACTAATCCAAAAAAAAAAGGAAGAAAAAACTTTCAAGATCTTAGAAGGCCTTAAAAATCTGATGAAACATGTCCATTCAATGGAAGATAATACTTTTGCCTGCATCACTGAGGAATCCATACAAAGATGATTTGAACTCCTTCTAGAAACTTCTATAAGCGCAAGAAAAAATAGTTTATTCAGTAGAAGGAAAAGACAATGACAGATACTAATGCCCCCACCCACCTACCCAACACATCAACCCCCAGGCCCCAGCATCCCAAAAAAAAAAAAAGAAAAAAGAAAAAACCCACAAAATATATGTCCAAAATGAAAGTATAAATTCTCACCGCAGGGAGAAAAAGAAAAAAGTAAAGAGGAGAGGTTGAGTTACCCTAGAAATTAAGTCTTAGAAAAGGATGCCATCACTTTGCCTGGAGTTTCCAAAAGGAACTTCTAGTAATACAGAGTACATATCCATCCCCCTAGGTCTACCCTGGAGAAGTAACTTAGTTCAAATGTAACATTAAAGTTGGATAACTTCAGATACTTTAATTATTGGAGAAGGACCATTAAGAAGTTATGAACTATCTATAGAAGACCAGCTGATATTTGATGCCAGTGGCACTTAGATTGAAAGTACTGAAAATGAAAATAAAAAGACATCAAATACTAGAGTATCATCCAATGCAATTGCTGAAATCAGAAAACACTACAACTATTTAGGGGAACTCCACAATTTTCTTCTACCAATATGTAATGCCACATCCATGTGACAAAATGATTATTTAGTGCACAAGTATTAGCAGACATTCAAAATTAAAATAATGTTCTTTCTTTCCTCTGATAGTAAATTACCAAACTTCAGTGAAGGGGGAATTAACACAATTTCTTTTAACTTCTCAGACCTCCTAGTCGTATCCTCATTGCATTGACTGAAATATTCATAGCCTTCCATCTTTAAGTGAACTAGTGCCGGAAAAAACCCTTTTTTTCCCTGATTCATCTTATATGTATAGTTTTGATGAGTGACTAAGGATATACAACCAAAGAAGACATTGATCATTTACTGAAAAGAATAAATCAATTGAATAAAGATGAAATAATGGCACATATATATGCTCTGCATGCACCTTCAGACCAAGTCACCTCAACAAGCAACAAGTAATTTATCATTCAGCTATAAGACTCTGCATGCATCCTTCTTTCCTCTTTATCTAGATAAAGGCTCCAACAGCTCCTGTTGATCTATTCACTCAGCAATGAACCAAAAGCAAAAAAAATAAAATAAAATAAAATAAAAAATGATAGGAAAAGATTTATTCAACCAGCAAAAAAGCCTCTGATGTTCTTTGTGACTTATCTCATACAACTCAATGAGAAATTTATGAAAATCCCAGGGCAAGTTAAAGAGCAATTCAGATTATCATGTCAACGGCAAAACTGCATGAAAACTACTAGCATTAGCACTGATTATGATAGAATACAATAAAGCCATAGCTCATAAAAGTTACCTCTATATGAGCTATATTAAACTTTTCCAATTTACTTTTCTTGTATGCTATCACCATGCTGCCCCAACGATATGGAGCTGCCCAGATTTTGCCTTCAGGATCAATCTCTCCTTCAGAATTCCTGCATAGATATACCTGAAACCTTTTCAGTGCAAGTGAAATATTGCAAGAAGAACAGCATATAACTGGGTAGGTACAACTGGACTACACACAAACAGAAACTTCTGTTTTTTTGCCCCAACATTCTAATTGTATTCCCTTCAATTAATCTTCTACTTCAACCTGCTAATCATCACTCTGAAATTTTTTCATCCACAAAAACATATAGGTTTTTTCACTAGTGAATTAATTAGGATCAATTCATATTTTATCATCTCCTTGAAGTGAATAACCATATAGCAATGCATAACAAATCATTATCCTGCACTTGCTCACTAGAGAGCTCTTGAAAAATTTCAGCATGCATGTCTATGTATGTAAGTGTGTGCATTTGTGTCTATAGACTCAACATTAGCCAAACACAAGTACAATTAAAAGAATAATGGACAATTTGTTTGTCCAAACAACACTAGTATCTGTAATGAAACATGAAAGTCCAAAGGCAGGGATCAGAGGGTCAGATTGATCTTTAGATATATTGCCACTCTCATGCATGCAACTCCATCAGTGTCTTAGTTTAACAGCTTAAATAGCAAAGAGTGTAATAACTTAGCAAATATCTTCTTATTTGCCTTTCACCATGAAGCAAAAGCATCTATAAGTGCAAGTTTACAAATGTGATGAAGGGTGTGGGGAAGGATTTCCTACACAATAAGAGGTCTCTTTTCTCTTTACCTTCCATCTGTTGCTTAAGCTCGCAAACCACTCCTTGTCTTCCAATCCTTCTATTGGCTCAATTATTGCCTCCTTAACAGCAAAGCTAAGCCATGAGTCACCAAGAGTAACCAGATCAGCTGCTGCGGCAGATATGAGCTTGACATTGCCTTTCCTAAATTCTGCTGACATTTCCGAGAAGATGCTATCAAGACTTTCACGCAACTTGAACATTAACTTCACTCTCCTTCCTTGTGATGCTATGAAGTCCTACAGATTCAATAAGAAATACTTAGGATACTTGACACATCAACATCAATAAGTGCTGTCATTCTACTTTTCTTTTTTGGCAATCTTGCATTTAGTAAGATAGTTTTTGCATTGAAGTACCTTACCTAAATTTCTGACAATTGTGCTATCATAAGATCTCCATCTAACTAATCTAAAAGCTTAAACAGATAGATGCTGGTATAATTTCAAATTTATTATTTAATGATCTCTAACACTCATGTGCTAAGAGATTCATTACAGCCCATAAAATGTAAACAATTAAATAGGGGGTAGAATGATAGCATTTTCAAACTCGTGCAAGTAAACAACACCATTATCTATCACCACATAAATAGTTCTTCATTCACCCAGGAAATAAATGTAGGGATATGTGCTTGAGTCCTTGTGCTATCATTCATCCTCTATCTTGTGATTTCAATCTTATGAATTTCAGTAAGCACTTAGTATGAGGGGAAGTGTGAAATAATAAATTTGAATCCACAATGATATATACCCATTTAAACTTTAAGATCAATTGCTTGTAAATATGTATTTAACAAACTATCTATTCCTCTGCTCCTTATAGTAATTGATGGTGATTTGACAGAGGGAAATGAGAGGAAACAGAGACCATAAAGAGAAATAATGAAAGAAAATACAGGGAAACAGAGGAAAATAAGAGTATACTGCCTCTACTCAACAAATGGCAAATTAAGTAAAAGAGAAACCATTGAAAGAAAATTGCATCCTTTTCTCCATGGATAGGACATGAACAAAAGTGTAAAGAGCCAAATCAATTTACTTAATGTTAAAGACCTCCAAGTTACATAACTTTCCATGTCATAAATTATCCATCACCTTTTCTTTTTTGGCAAGGGAATTTTAGTTAGATATTTATATATTCTAGTTTGAACGAACACGAGTATTATGTTTTGGAGGAAATTTAAAGGAAAAGGGATATATAGTTTATCATGAGAAGAAAAACATTTTTATTCAAATGTTTTATTAGAAATAGGAAGAGGTTTCCAGTTCAAAATAATGGAAATCATTTTCCTCATTCATGTTTGTTTTCAATACAGACAATAATCACCATCTTGGCTAGTACTCACTGCTGTCATGTTATCATCTATCACCAGCTGCTATTAGAAGCAACTAGTTGTTATAATTGCTTTCTTTTATGGTTAGAGATAGTTGTAGTGTCTATGGTCATTAGAGTAGCAATTTTACATATCTAGAAGTATCTAAAAATAGTAATTTTGGAGGGAGTAATCTGTAGTAGTTGTTTTTGGTGATTGACAGTTAGCACTGTAATTAGGGACTTGGAGGAGAGAGAAATCCTTCACCTCAGTTTTTACTTCCCACCCTAGAGAGTTAGAGAATTAGGAGCAGATCTATGAGGTATAGGAGCTAATAGCTTTTGTCTGGCTCTAGAAGTATCAATTAGGGTTTGTAAATCACTTTTTGATTCAATCTATGCAATTCACTTTTGGTGCATAACTCTTTCACTTAGCACCATAATTATATGAATAACTATCAAAAAAAATTACTGCATTATAAAAGAACATTAAAAATAATAGAGTGCATTTTTCACTAAACAAAGAAACCCTTACTTTTGCTTCCCCCTACCATCTCCTATCTGAAAATGTCAAAAATCACTCCATGTGTGTGTGTGTACGTGTGTGTGTGTGTGTGTGTGAAGAAAAAGGAATGGGATAAGTGCATCGAAAGGTTTATAAAATACTGAAAACCTTTATCCATGGAGGAGGTACAGAGCCTCGAAGAGCAACAATTCTCAAAGGTACAGTCAATGAGTATGACTTTGATTTCCATTTCTCAAATGCTTCCTCCAACTCCCTCTCTTTGTCTCTTTCTTTATCTTCCTTTTCGATACTTCCATGCTCAATTACATCATTACTCGCATCATCTACATTCATGTTTACAAACAAAACAAATGCAATGAATAAAAAGAAATAATAGCTACCTCAATTACCACCATGCCACAACTGAATCTTTTCTATTTTCAATCTTCAAGTTAGTTTTCAAAATTACATAATTTTCTGATCGAACTCAAATCATATGTTCTTGATTTATTTCATCAACTGGATATAAATTATGCACGTGTCAACATAATGTGGTAGATGCATAGGAATTCTAGTCCATGATGCCAATTTATGATTCAATCTTAAGCTCTTCAAAGTTCTAACGACCGGTAAACCCTTCAAAGTTGCGTCATTTCGCCTGCTGTTTCACAGGATCACCATGTATTCCAGCCCCTCCAAAACAAAAGTAATAGTTCTCATCAATCCATAAAAATAGAGAATACTTTTATAGATCAATAAGAATCACTTTATTTGAATGACAAGAACTCTAAATATTCAAAAAAAATAATTTCCTTTATAGGAACAGGTAAATTCCTAAATTCTTATTGCTTTCAATAAACAGAGCAACTGCTTCCCGTTATTGAAAATTACATTAAAGTTTATTTACATTAGAACCACATTAGGTTATCACTTTAATATATGATCTTCATATATACAATCTTGTAGCAAAGGAAGAAGAAATTCGAAAAACCAAATGCCAAAATTAGCATAAAATTTTTAACATTTAAAGTTTATTTATCCAATCCAAGGCACCGCATGAGAATATTTTTTCAGTTATGTCCATAAAGGAGAACTAAAGAACCAATAAAGCAAAATAAAATTGAAAGGAATGAAGCGTGCATTGATGCAAAATTCAAGTAAATTCGACAAAGCTACTATACTTAGGGCTAGCAAACAATGAAAGGGACGAAAGTGAGAGAAGAAAGAGGTTGGACCTTGGTGAAGGTTGGAGAGAGAATGGGAGTCCAAAGCAAGAGCGACAGGAGGAGAAGAGAGAGCCGAAGAAGCAAAGCCAAAACCGAGTGCCACGAATATGGCGGTGAAGGCAAATGATTTGATCGGTGTAGTGGAGGGAGGTGTGTGTTCGGTGAGAGAGAGAGAATGATAGTGAGAGCAAAAATGGAGTGGATTCCGATGGTGGTGGTGGTCTCTGTGACAGCGGCAAGAGGTTGAGATTGGAATCTTCACCGTTGGAAATGAGTAGGATAGAGCAGGGACGGCCATTCTGGCTCTAGGAGAAACGGAGGCACACGGACGGGGGGCAAACAAAGGGATCCTTCTTATAGAAAAATAAATAAATAAATAAAACGTATAAAACATGGATTACACAGTGGTATGACATTCCATCCGCAAAAGCTTCTGATTTTAATATCCCATTGTAATATTAATATTATAAATATTAATCTTTTAAATTAGGTAAAAAAGGTTTGAATCGTTCTTAAAAGTTATATATGTAATTACTGGAAAAAAATTTTAAATTTTATATCCTTTTAATTTAACTTAAAACAAATAGACAATGTACTTTAATTAATTGTCTTAACATGTATTATATACTGTGCTGCCGTGTATTTGGCGTGATCAATTCACCTCATACGCAAGACTGGCATCCAGGCTCTCCAATCTTTAAACTCCAAAGTCTTTTAAATTTACTTAAAAACAAGTCTTCGGAAAAAGGAGGCAATTCCCCAATAAGCAATTACTCTATAGCAGACACATGCATGTCAAATCACAGACGACTTCATTTGATACTAAGTGCAACAAACAGTACACTCGTCATGCATAGTATTGGCTATGGAAACACAATTGAGGGCAACAAGTACAAGCAAAATAGAGCCGTAGGTCCGATTCATAGACCCCCAATGCTTAGAGTCTAAGAATCAAATCATTTCATACTAGTTGTACCGCTTGAACTAACCACTGGTCAACTAGTTTACGTAACGTGTCCATAGGAGGGTCCCTATTAAAGCAACAGTAGAACTTTGCTAGAGCTTCTCTCATATTAGGGAAACTAATTGTATTGACAATTTGTTTAATATTTGCTCATAGTAATTTAGTACCTATAAGTCACTTCATTCTAAATGTCTAACCCTTAATAGGCAATAACCATCTGTGCATAATTTGCCTATTTGCTTAAAACAACCTCAAGACATGCACAACCAATATTAAATGATTATTGTTTAAGCCAAATATACTTCAAATTTATTGACTATATTTAACTATACAAACAACAACAAAATTGATTTGATAAGGACTTGAAATTTAGCAATCAAATATTATGTCACAAGCTAGATAATTATAACAGCCCCCGAGCTAGATAATTATAACAGTCCCACTGTATAAACTAATTTAAATTAGAAGTTAGCTACTTAGTTGCTAACTTAAACATAGCTTATACAAGATATTTACAACTTTCTTACTTCAAGCCATCCAATTTTGATTTTAATATATATCAACTTGCAATGTGATTTTTCAAAATAGCTTCAAAAAATAAACTTGTGATTCAAATAATCGAGAAAATTAAGCTTTACAAATCATTTAGAGTATAAAATCCCAATTTTAATAAAAAAAAGTTTTAAAAGCAAATTGGTTTGAGAAAATCGAGCAATTAATAAAGAGTTTCTACAAGATCACAAGTTAATAAAGCATAGGAATAGTATCCATAATTGAATACTAGAGGGTCACTACTAGAGACCATATTAGTTTCCGTACCAGTTAATAAATCTGATAAATAATTAAGAACGCAATCCATTAGTCTTAAATCTTTTTCCCTGACTATGTTTTCAAGCATTCTAGAACTTGGTATAATATTGGTGATTCTACTAAAAACTTATAAAACAGCTATAGGAAAATAAGCAACAAATTGCATAATAAGTGGAATAGAGACAATAACACATAGTTGTCATCAAGCAATCGGGGTTTTCAAGTAAGGTTAATTAGATATAATATATATTCAATCAAATGCCATTATACAATATTGACCGGTCGTTGTGAGATCAAAGAAATTGTGCCTACTCTAATCCAAGTTTTAAAGAGTTTCACGCCATGCACTTTACGGATCAATCACTAAATCGAGGATTGTGCAATGGAGAAACATACTTCACTAGAAATTACCTTTAAACTACAGTCTCTAATCTTGTCGCAATCTCTTATATTGTCACTTAGTTCGACTAAGGAAAGGAAAAAAACTATTTTTGCTATCCTCATTAAAGAGTTCATGTTTTGTCTAAGAATCTTAATCGTTTCCCCTAATGAGTTGTAATTGTGATCAAGTACTTTTTGTGTAATTCAATCAACGCAATGCTATTAGGCAACAAATACATAAAGTCCAATATTCCTTAATAGCAATACGACATCTAAGCATGTGTGCTACGTAAGCCTTATAACTAAAAATTCAGATTCGATATGTAAAATTTAAGATGAATAAATAAAGTATCCGATTAAGCCTAAATTATATAGCGAAGTTAAGAGTATTATTAAAAACGATATCGTAAGTTTGAATTTGGGAAAAAAAGTAATAAAATAATTAAATATCATAATATTAAATAATAAGCATATTACTCGTTATTTATCGAAGATGCGTAAAAACGAGTTCCAATAACTAACGAATCGTTAGAGATAAATCATATACATACTAAAAATCATAAAATAACGTAAATAATATTAAGAATATTTACCTGTACTCCATATGAATTTACGTATAGGTTAAAATATGCAAAATTACTTAAAATGCTCAAAAATGCTAAATAATTAAAAAAAATTACAAAAAAAAACCAAGAAAAACGAAAAAAAAAAATTAGCAAGGAATTGTTTGGATCTAGGTGGTGGCATGCTAGGATTAAGAAGAAAATTAACCAATCAATTTAGAGTAAATAGAAAGTGAATTTGGAAGAGGATGAGGCCAAATGTCAATCAAAAATTTAAAAAAAAAAATCAAGATAGCTCTATAAATACTCTAAACACTTTTGGAACTCATTTTCATCTGTTTAGAGTCTAAAAAAATTTGAGAGAACTTAAAAAGAGAGGATTAAGGTTTTTACAAAAAGTAGAAAAGAAATCTATACAATTAGGGTTTACAAAGCAAACCTATGACTTAGGGCCATTTGGAAAAAAACCACCACCACCATCATCGTCTAAGGCTGGTGACACCCCTAAGCTATCACTTGTGGCCGGAAGCTGATCGAATAGGTGAGTCAAATTATAACCTGATTTTATTTAATTTTGTAAAAATATTAAATATATTTAGAAAATTATAAATTTTGGTATTCTGAGGTTTTTATATATGTAGATTTAGGATAAAATTTTAGTTTGATGAAAATATACTCTGTTTAAGAAATCTCGCAAACTTGAGCTTTGTTTTACTTGAAAATAAATAATCTTAAAGGTGTAGTTTGAAGTTCAAAATTTTTTTGTAGACTATTTAGAGGATATAGAATAGTGCTATGAAGAGATTTTTTAGAATTTAATTTTTAAAATTTTTTAGATGATTTTTAGACCTTAAAATGATATATAAAATAGGTTATTTTAGTCTAATTAGGTAATTAAATAGATAATTACTGATTTAGTATGTAATTAGATGTTTAAAGATGTTAATATTTGATGTAGTATGATACTCGTAACATTTAGGATGTTAGATGTAATTATTATGTATATTATGTTGTAAATATATGTAAAATAATAATATATGAAATTGGAAATATAATAAATAAAAAATATTAGGTTAAAATATATAAATAATATAATGGTAATATATAATAAATTTGATAGAAAACTGAAATTTATATAATTATATGAAAAATATAAAATTCTTAAATTTATATAATTATATGAAAAATATAAAATTTTCTTACATTAAGAATAAATTCAATACTTAAATAAAGATTAGGCTATACCCTATAAGTTAGAATACTGGTTGGGAACTAAAAGTAATATTTGGGATACACGAGCATAATGTGATTAATTCACATTATGATTTGAAATAAAATCTTAAGATTTACAAATAATACCCGTAGTTAAAATTAAATTAAAACCTAAATTGGAACCGGATTTAAAAACCAATTATGAATCTAGCCTAGAATAGATTGGAAATAAATAATACATATATATGAAAAATTAAGTCAAATCATAACCTAAAATTTATATACTATGAAGATTTAAATACTAAAAGAGTATTTATTTTACAAAACACGCGGAGACAGGTTGACCTACAGCAAGTTTAGTGAGCGAACTAAGGATTTCAGATAAGTTGGGTTATATACTTTAATGTAATCTGGAGTACTATTTTAAAGTACTTAGAGGCTTAGGATTGAATGTGATTGTGCTTATACTTGTGGGTAGTTATATATGCTTATGTTGTGTTAGGTGATTGTTGTGAATTGAGTGGTATAAGATTATTTGATCACCTTAAATTGAACTTAACTATAAACGACCTAAATACCTTAATTAGACATACATTGCAACCCTTTAAGAGATTGTTAAGATTATCTAACCAAACACTAATACCTTTGAAAAAGATAGCGCTAGATAGTATAATGGTTTTTTTTTTTATCCTTAGCCGAACTAAATGATAGGAGAAGAGGTTGCAGTAAGGACGAAAGCAATGATTCGAAAGATAGTCATGAAGGGAGTGGTGTCTCCATTATACAAACTTGAGTTATAAGTTATTGCATAAACATGAAAACTCTTCAAGTCGGATTGGAGTAGGTGAAATTAAACTAATTTCACAATAAACCGAACCAAGTTACTTGTTGGCATTTGCGTATTGCATTGCATATAATTAATTATTTGAAAACTCTATTTGTACTTGTTATGCATTCTTCAGTCTCCATCCTAACTTACTAAGTTGTTGGTTGCTCATACCCTTATAGATTTTCTTACAAGTACCGATTGATATGTCGCGATATAAATATCCTGAGATCAGTTTTTGTTTTTTTTTTGAAGTGTTATGGGGGAGTAAGAATCAATTGGCTGTATAATCAAGTCTTTTAGTATTTTGTTAGTACTCTTAAGTTTATGCTCTAATCTTATAATATGTATTTATCAAACTACCATAGCATGTACAATTTCCTAGGATTATAAGAAAATATAGGAATAATTATATATATATATGACTTATATTTTTTGGCTTTTTATGTAAATTTTAGTATAAAATTTAATTAAGTTGTTCACTTTAAAACGAGGAACCATGGATGTCCTGTGTAAATCACATATACAATAGTAATTGTGAGATCAATTACTATCATAGGTTGATTTATACAGCGGAACTATTATAACTTTACGGCTTCAAGTCATAACATGTTGTACATACAAAGGCTAATAACTTATATAATTACAAACAAAACACATACTAAGATCTTCAGGTATTTTTAAACAATACTCAAAGTACAGTGAAATACTGATCTCACTTTCTTGTACCTACTGTTAACTTACTCTTGACCGTTGCCTCCTTGCTCTTTAATTGTCCCCAAAAATATACAATAGATTAATTTCCAAACCTTAATTCATTAGTTGTTAGTTTATTTTATATGTTTTTAGTTGTTTAGTCATAAATTCAATAACTTAATTTTACTTAAAAATCATGATTTCTTGACCTTTAATTGATTTTCAAAAGTTACCCTAATTGGCCAACTCCTTTAAGTTATGATTTAAGTGATTTATAGTGGTTTTCTTTTGTAAAAAATTCTCTAAATTAAGTAGTAGTTTACTTTAGTCCACAAATCCTTTAAGATAGCCTCTAAACTTCTCCAAGTTAAACTTTATGTTATGTTATCTTCTAAACTTCCTTTTGACTATATTATTTATAGGATTTTTGTTACAATCATCCTTTGATAAATCCTTTACTTTTCCTGTTTTTACATTTACTTCATACTTTTTGCTTCTAACCTACTCTTTAATTATAGTATAAAATTCATCTTTAAAATCCTCTTAGTTATCATCTACTCTCAACCAAAATCCTAAATTTAGCTAATTTACCAACTTCTTTCCTAATTACAACTGTGGAATCAAATTTAAACATCAACTAACACTCCATACCAACCTTCGTCATCTTTATTACTTCCAAATTCCATATATATAACATCACAATTTATCAATTGTTTCAAGTTCACTAAATTGGTCAAATACCAACTTCGTTATTTAAAGCTAACTTCTAACTTCCAATCACTTCTCATTTTACTAATCAATCCAACCATTGTACAGAAATTATACATACTCCAAGTATGATTCAAACTCAATGTTTAAGTAAGGTTATGCAAAGAATTACATTAATTTTTGCTAAATATACCATTTTAAGCATCATTTAAGGTAAAAAAATCAAATGAAAATATGAAAAATAGTATCACAAAAAAATTTGACATAACAATTTAGTATTAACTTAGGATGGTTTAGAGAAAAAAATTTGAAATGGAAACTGAATCATTTACCCAATTTATTTCAACTTAAAAAATCATCCAATTTCTTTGATTTTTTAAGGATGTATATATTAGTTACTAAATTTATATAAAATAATATTTTTCCTATATTCTCTACATGAAATATGTTAGAATGTTTTTTTTTTTAATTTTCTAAGTATTTTTTTATATTTTTAATAAATTAAGTAAAATCATGTCAAAGTTGGGTCTTATCGAAAAATTAACCCTAGCCACCAGCGGCTTCTCCCCCCTTATCAATAGCACTAGGCAATAGGTATGGCCTCTAGTGGTAGTAGTGGTTGAGTTATAGGTCCAACTTAAAAGTGCATAAGTAAGTTAAATGGATCAACCCAACCCGATCTGACCCAGCTCAACCCACTTTAACCCATAAGGTTAAACCAACTAGACTTATTTGGCCCATTTTTAAATAGGTTAAAAAATCTTAGCCCTTTTTAAACGAGGTAACAAGTTAACCCATATAAAAAAGTGAGTTAACAGGTTAACCCATATAAAAAGTGAGTTAACAGGTTAACCTGTAGGCCAAAAGCGTAAATGTACTAAACGAGCCAATTTAAACTAGCTTATTTTAACTTACGGGCTAAATAAGCTAGGCTCTTTTAGCCTGCTTTTAAATAGGTAAAAAAACCTTAACTTAAACCCGTTTAAAAAATAGGTTAAATGGGTCGACCCGTAAGTCAAAACCCACTTACCAATAAATCGCTGAACTCCCTAATCCTCCCATAGATTTTCTAATTTTTTTTTATTTTATTCTTTGATTAACTTAACTCGCTATGATTTTTCTTAACTCCTCACTTGACTATTGTATTCAATATAGAGGGTTTTCTAAATTTTTGAAGCTATTTTTGTATTGAAATGGATTTCCTCTCTCTCTCTTCATTGCTATTTCCCTTAAATACTTAATCTTATTTCATGCTTCTTATTTCACCATGGTGCTACATCTATCCTAGTGATTATACGTGCCTACAAAAACTTGATCCCAACTGTCCATGAATTTTTAATAATATTTAGCGATTCTTTATTAATTTTCTTAGGTTATTTTAGCTTAAAATACATATATTATAGTATTTTAACTAATCACAGGTATATGTACATACTTAAAAAGTATACATGATACATACATATATATTCCATATATTATTTTATGTCTCATATCAATTTTAATACATATATAATTTATTTATAAACATTCATTAGTTGCCAAAGCCTATTATACGAAATTCCGATAAATAATATATAATATAATTAAATTTCACTAATTTAGCCATATTGTTATTATTTTATTATATTTTCAGTATTTGAGTTCACGAGGTGTCTTCAACTATTATTTTGAGTCTACTTGTAAATTTTTAAGTTATTCGGATTAGTTTTACTAATGCCCTAAATTTCCTATTTGAACAATTACATAAAATTATAGGATTCACATTTCCACTCTCCTTCGAAAAAGTTTTATCCTCAAAACTTTCGATAAGCAAACACCTTTATTACCAATTTGTGATGTTCCCAATATCATTAACTATTTTTCATCATAATAAAAGTACTAACTAACCTAATTGCTCAGATATTAATGGGTACCATTTCTCTTTGATTACCTTAGGTTTGTCAATCAATTCTACTTGTAATGATCTCTTTAGGGTATTTTCCCCATACTTCATGTTTCAACTCCTTAACCCTGTAAATACATTCATTCTGCTTCCATATAAGTTACTTGTCTTTTGTATAATCCTATTAAGGATTCATTAATTTAATCTTCAATACTTCTTATTGACTCCTCATGAATTTATTTAGTATTGCTATATAAAATATTTCATGGTTCCTTACCAACTTAAGATAAAAAAAAGTAAACATGTTACATTTAACTTTCCATCTCTTGGTAAAATGAGTTAATATCCTCTCTAAGCAAAATTTCTACAATGCTCCTTCTAGAACATCTTTTGATACTAACTTTATATTATTGATGGTTACTATATACTTCATGTCTTCCCTCAATCATATATGTTACTTATGTATAATAGATTTATCATGCTACCTAATTTATCCTCATATTGATAAATCCATTGAGTCCTACTTGATTCTCTAGTAAATTCTTAATTGTTCATATCTTCTAAATTAATCTCTTATGTAATGTATTTTCTTAACTTTTATTTAAATGGAAACTTAAGTTCTAAATCTTACAAGTTTGTAATATTCAAGTATGATGATTATGATTCATCTTCTAATCTTTAACACATTTTGAACTTTACTTTTAACATTCTCTAGCTTATTTTCAAATACTAATGTATATCTTAACTCCTGTCTCTACTCCTTATCGTGCTTTATTAACTTCTAAACCCGATTATGCAATATGTTGAGGGATTACTTTCTTAACGTTATCACTTTAAATAGATTCTCCCCTTGAGTTCATACTGTTTTCACAGTTAGGAGCTTGATATTTCATACATTAGCGCATACAATTACAAAGTTGAGGTTGGAAAATCTCAATCCTTTTATAAGATTGTACTCGAATGAGGTAAAGATCGACTTAATAAACAAATACAATTTAATTGGAAAAATTGACACCATTTTCGGAGTGATAAGGACAAAGGCTAGTTTTCAACTTTTAATTGATGCAACATGTGCAAATTTGCCTTAAGGACAATGGATTCCTAAAAATGACACAATACTTATGGTAGACAAAGGATTTAATAAGAGAGAGATAAGAATCACAAATTTGACATTCTCTTCTTACTTATTCATATGTACCTAATTTATAACCATCATCTTCTAACCTAGTACATTTTCTTATCTCCTATTAACTTTCATGACAAATATGTAGTGTGCAATTTTAATGATTATTCCACAATTCACCCATATTGCACCAAAAATATCATTCTTTTATCTTTGTGTGTGGCATCATTTTACTTTAAACATTCTTACTCATGTATTCACTATAACATTCTTTTACTATTTTCCTACTTCCACATCCATAAACCTAATTCCATTTATCTTTTTGCTTTATTCTAATTCTTTATGTTCATCAAAATCCTCTTTGTATTACTTCTAAATAATAGCTCTCACAATTTTCTCTTCTTATTATTTACTTGATTTATTAAGTTTCTGATTATTTTTTCAATATATCTCCTTATTAAAGTTTACTTTTATCTAAATTGTTCTTTGTAATAACTTATCTCTTCTTATGAGCAGATTGATCCAAGTCCTTAATCATAACTTAACTTTATCCTTTATTCTTTTACTTCCAAGTTTGTTAACTTCCACAAATATCTCATATATTTGCAACACATACCTTACTGCTCTTATCTGCTTACAAGGTGTGATAAATGTAAGTTATATGATAAGGCGTCTTTTTCTTTCCTAATTTAAAGCACATATCTCTTACTTTCCCTAAATAAGTTCACATCTTAACCTTAAATAAGAGAGAGTTTATCTTCGATATTTGTTTTGGTCTTTCTTTATTCACTTCTATTGCTTCATATGTGATTCATTATGCTACCCTAATAATACCTTCCTCAAGTTTATCTCATAAGTTTGTAAAACTATTGATCTTTCAAAACTCTTTTGTCTTATCATGATCTACCTTATATCTTTTAGTTAAAGTTAAGCGTGTTTCCTTCCATTACTCACAAATCCTAAATGTTTTCATTTTAGCTTGATTAAGCTATTCAATCTTTATTTTAAATTGACTTGTCCTGAAGTATCAAGTCATCTTGACGAATTCAAGAGGGTTAGCAATCTCTTAAAATCAAAGTTGCTTGTGTTACTCTTTATTATATTTTTCTTAAGGCATTCTCTTCGATCATTAAAAGTTATAGTAATGTTTCTATTGTTTAGGCATATATTTTGATTTTCTACTATTCAACTTATGGTATATCTATCATTTTTGAGGTAATGGGGTTAATGCTTAGCCATTTCTTAAGTACAAAAATACTTAGAAATGAATTTATATTTTCCAATCATTTTCTTAGTTTTTTTAAGTATTTCATCAATTCAATATCACATTTTCGTATATGTTAGTTTATTTTACACTTTATCGTATATGATTAGGAAGTGGTACATAATGTATTCTCAATTAATTCCATTGTGTGAAAATTTTTCCTACTCTCTAATATTATAATAGTTCCACAATAAATATTTTAATTAACTTTTCAACACCCACATAATACCTATAATAAATATATTTCTTTAAGTAAAAAAAAAAATACTGACAAGATGTCTCCTTTGCATAACCCATTCTTGTAACAATACTATACCTTGGTATAGGATTTAAGTCTTTGAACTATTCTTTAAGTGATTACTCCTTATTGAATCAATGTCACGAAATCTCTAATAACATATCCTCTATTAATGCTTCGACATTCACCATTTATTTATACTAATCACATCCTCTATATTCATAATAACAAAGGTAGATCTCCAATGCCATCCTGGTCTTTAGTTATAATAAATAATAATAGATCAATATTTGCATATATATCATGTTACTTATATTTATCCTTGTAGTATAGCATTATTTTTAATCTTGCAGTTTCATAACATTTTTCGACTAAAAGATATGAGTAAAAAGGTCATATCATGTTTATATACTTGTTTTGGTAGTTGACAAACTTAAGTTGATCTCCATATACATTTTAAACTCAAAGTTCATTCGATGTCATTCAAGATCATACATTTTCTATCGCCTTAGCTTTCAAATTTCAATTTTACAACTTAAGAGTATACATCAGAATTTTATCTTTATATCAAGAACAGCTTTACATCAAAGAAAATCACATTTGGAATGAATTTTAAACCATAAAGAACTATACATAATCTTCCATACGTATTAAATCACATGTTCTTTTCTCCAAATATATTGCTTACAAATGCTATTTTGGTCAACAATTTATAAGATAATGCTAAGAGAACTGAAGCACAGCAAAGAATACCAACTACATCAAACAGTAGAAATTCTTTTCATAAGTCACAATTTAAGTAAGTTAGGAGTGTTTGAATTTTTGTCCATTCCTTAAAATTATTTTATCCCATTAATTCTTTACTTACAAACTACCAAGCTCTTTACAAACCGTTATAACTTATCATAAAAATCACTTTAATTCTCTTTCTCCTTAATATTTTAATTCATAATCTATACTTGTTCACCATATATTTTAGAGTCTTAGAATATTTGCAACTACAAAATCCATTATTATTACAATAATTTTCTACACTAAGTCCTTTCCCTCCATTTACTTTGTTGACTCCTTTATGACTTTCCAGTTTAAGCTTTAATGAAAATCTCATCCTAAAGTTTGGTATGAATTTATGTTTCCTTTCATATATTCTTCATACTTCTCCATTAGATCATACATTTAATAACCTTTGTTTTATCTTTAGCTGTTAGGACATTTACATTATGATTAGGGTTTTTCTCAAGTTCTCATATAGGTTCTTATTATATATCTTCTAAAGTTCCTTCAATCAAAAAATAAATTCCTCTTAAAACTCAGTTGGGGTTGGTTATTAAATTAAAGAAAACTTTTATATCTACTTTCTTTTTATAAGTGAACATCTAAGAAACCAACCAATGATACTGTAAAGTAATCCCTAGGAATATAGAGTATTTTATAAAAACTTAAATATAATCATGGAGATAGTTCCTTCCCTAATTTAAACTTGCTTGGAATGTAACATTGAGGTTATTATGAACATAGTTTTCTTAATTTACAAATATCTTTTCTTAAAAATTTTATTTGTAATGTGATCTTTAGCTTCCATTTCTAATATCTTTCATTCATTTATCAACTATAGGATAAGCTTTGCAGTATATGTCTATGACCTCATCAAGAATATGAAACATCCCCTAATTAACCTCATTTTTCCACAAGTTAGTCTTTAAGTTTACTCTAATCCTTTGCTAAATTCTTTGAATTTGATTTTTCCGTATCCTCTGAGTTAAGTCATGCTCTACTTATTATTATCATAAGCTTAACCAATCCATACTTTACAATTCAACTATGACCACATTCCAAGATTTAGTTACACCCTAACTCGCATTCTAATCCCTCTCAACATACTTCTCATCGGTTACTGCCAATCTGCTTCGAAAGCCATTCAATCCAACAAGTGATACATTAGCACAATAAATAATAATTTAGTATCATTTGACTTAATGTTTCTTAAACACTCATCAATCTTTATATTCTTTGTAACTAGAGCATGATAATCAATTGTTTAAACTTAATGATTACTACCTAAATATGTGACATAATCATGAGAACTAAACAGACCTTTATCAACTAAAATTCACCAAGCACTTTTATATCATCCAAAGAACTACTATCTCAACCAATTCTAACAATAACGTTAGAACTTATATTATTGAAATTATTATAGGCCTTTTATCATTTATTATCATCACCAAACATAAATAAGTTGATGGTTTAAAATCCAAAGGTACACTTGACACAAGTTAGATTAGCATTTAACTATTACTCGTTATGGCTTTAAATTATATACGATCTCAATATATATATATATATATATATCTTACTAATCTAAGTCTTTTATGTCTTGCTTATTTTCCTTACTCTCAACGTCCTTAAAGTATTCTATTCATTTTAACTATAATGTCTTAAGGTCAGCTTAGATGAGTCTCACATTAAGTAGATTGTTGAGGACCATGGTCTGATACCACTTTAAAACTATCACGCCCCAAACTAAAGAACTATAACAACGTCGCCATGTAAACTAACCTAAACTAAAAGCTAGCCACTTTGCTGTTAACATAAGTATAGCTTACATAAGGCATTTACTACTTCCCTGCCTCGAGCTATCCAATTCTGAGTTTAATAGATATTAACCTATGATGTAATTTTTCCAAATAGCTTCAAAAAATAAAATTATGGCTCAACTAATCGAGAAAATTAAGCTTTACAAATCATTTAGAGTATAAAATCCTAATTCAATAAAAAGTTTTAAAAGCAAATTGATTTGAGAAAATAGAGTAATTAATAAAAGGTTTCTAAAGGATTACAGGTTAATAGAACATAGTAACAGTATCCATAATTGAAAACTAGAGGGTTATTATTAGAGACCTTATTAATTTCCATACAAGTTAATAAATCCAACAAATAATTAAGAACATAGTCCATTAGTCTTGAATCTCACTTCCCGACCTTCTTCTTTAGCATTTTAGAGCTTGGTATTATATTGGTGATTCTACTAGAAACCTATAAAACAGCTATAAGGAAGTAAGCGATAATTTACTCAATAAGTAGGATGGAGACAATACCATATATTCATGATCAAGCAATTAGGGTTTTCAAGAAAGGTTAATTAGATGTAATACATGTTCAAACAAATGCCATTGCACAACATTAACCAATCATCATGAGATCAAAGAAATTACACCTGCTCTAATTTGGGTTTTGAGGAGTTTTACGCTGTGCACTTCACAGATTGCTCACTAAATTAGGGATTGTGCAATGGGGAAAGACGCTTCATCTGAGACTACCTTCGAACTATGGTCCTTAATCTTGTCGTAACATCTTCTCTTGTTACTTAGTTCAATTAAGGGCAATGAATGAACCATTTTTCCTATCCTCATCAAAGGGTCCATGTTTGGCTTGAGAATCCTAGTCTTTTCCTCTAATGGGTTGTGATGAAGGTTCGATTAAAAGTTAGGTCGAGTTTGAATTAAGTTTGCTTCTTAAGTTGATCAAGGAATTTTCAAATAATTAAATCAACACAATACTGTAAGGCAGCTAATACGTAAAGTCCAGCACTCCTTAACAACAATACAATATCTAAGCACGTGCACTGCACATACAAAGGCTAATAACTTACAATCACAAACAAGACATATACTAAGGTCTACAAGTATTTTTAAACAATACTCCAAAGTACGGTGAAGTATTGATCCTTACAGGTAACTTACTTTTACCTACCGGTAACTTAATCTGACGGTTGCCTCCTTACTTTTCAATTGTCCCTAAAAATATAGAATAGATTTTCAAATCTTAATTCATTAGTCATTAGTTTGTTTTATATGTTTTTAATTGTTTAGTAATAAATTTCATAAGTTAATTTTACTTAAAAATCATGAGTTCTTTACCTTTCATTAATTTTCATAAGTTACCTTAATTGGACAAATCTTCTAAGTTATGATCTAAGTAATTTATAATGGTTTTCCTTTGTCAAAAATCCTTCAAATTAAGTTCTGAGTAGTTTCATAGTAGTTTGCTTTAGTCCATAGATCCTTTGAGACAGCCTTTAAACTTCTCCAAGGTAAACCCCATATTACTCTATCTTTTGAGCTACCATCTAACTCTATTATTAATAGGATTTTTATTACAATCATCCTCCAACTAATCCTCTGCTTCCCTTGTTTTCACATTTACTTCATACTTTTTGCTTTTGACTTACTTTCTAAGTATGGTGTAAAATTCATCTTCATAATTCTTAAAGTTATCATCTGCTCTCAACGAAAGTCCTAAATTTAGCTAATTTACCAACTTCTTTCCTAATTACAATTGTGGAATCAAATTTAAACATCAAATAACACTCCATACCAACCTTCCTCAATTTTATTACCTCCAAATTCCTTTTATATTATATAACAATTCATCAATTGTTTCAAGTTCACTAAATTAGTCAAATACTAACCTCACTATTTAAAGCTAACTTCCAACTTCTCATCACTTCTTACTTTACCAATCAACCCAATCACTCTAGAATAATTATACATACTCCAGATATGATTCAAACTCAATATCTAAGTAAGGTTATGCAAAGAATTACATTAATTTTTGCTAAATACACCATTTTAAGCATCATTTTAGGTTAAAAAATCAAATAAAAATATGAAATATAGTATCACGAAAAACTTTGACATAGCAATTTAGTATTAACTTAGGCTAGTTTGTAGAAAAAAATTGAAGTGGAAACTACATTATTTATCCAATTTATTTTAACTTTGAAAATCGTTCAATTTCTTCAATTTATTAATGACATATATATTAGCTACTAAATTTATACAAAATGATATTTTTCTTGGATTTATACACAAAAATATGTAAGAATAATTTTTTTTCAAAATTTTCTAAGTATTTTTTATATTTTTAATAGATTACATAAAATTAAGTTGAAGTTAGGCCTCATTGGAAAATTAGCCTTTAGCCACCAGCGGCTACTCCCCCTTATTAGAAGCACTAGGCAGTAGGTGTGGCCTCCGATAGTAATGGTGGTTGAGTTCCAGGTCCGACTTACACCAGTAAATCGCCGAACTCTCTAGTCCTATCATAGATTTTCCATTTTTTTTTATTTTGTTCTTTGATTAACTTAACTCATTGTGATTTTTCCTAGCTCGTCACTTGAGTGGGTTTTCTAAATTTTTGAAGCTGTTTTTGCATTGAAATTGATTTCTTTTCTCTTCTCATTGCAATTTCCCTTAAATACTTAATCTTATTGCATGCTTGTTGTTTCACCATGGTGCAATGATAACTCTTATTTTAAATACATTTTACATGGTGATTTTATAGTATTTTCCTTACATTTTTTGTTTTCTTTAAAGAAATTGATACTTAATTGAGTAAAATTTTGATTTCAAGGTTTGAACACGTTCTTGGATCGAAAACGAAGAAAAGGAATCAAGTTTCACTCAATTCAGAGTTCAAATGAAGGAATTATGAAGTTTTGAAGTTACACAGTCGGGGACGATACAGCTGTGTCCCCAGGCTGTGTCCATCCAGGAAAATAGGCTGAGGTCAGAAAGTTATACGCCTGGGGATACGATTGTGTCCCAGGCCGTGTCTGGTGACGAAAACGGAAACCTTTCAATACATTATAAAAGGACATATTAGGGTTTCGCGTAGAAGATTAGACATTAAGAAGGGAAGAGACTTGAGGAGAAAGAGAGAAAAAAGGCGAAAGCAACATCTAACTTCAAAATTGAAGAGATTCATCATCAACAAAAGGGGTTTTTCATGTTTGATTTATTAATTTTGTTGGAACTCGTTTTTAGTTTCATTATGATAGCTTAGAATTCGTGTATTTAGGATTATGGAACCTAAGGTTTCATGTAAATCTTGGGTGGATTTATAATTTTTAATAAAGTTTCTATCTTTTCTTGATTCAATTATGTTATTTAATCGTTAATTGATATTTCTAGAGTATCAACACATGATATTATGCATGATGATTGAGAAATCACTTGTATAATAAGATCTTGACATAATTGGAGAGAATTACATATATACTTAGAGATAAGATATATGTTTCTTCCGGAAAGTCATTCTTTTGTGTGGGAATTCATTATACATTAATGCGATTCTAAATTATATTACTAAGTGAAGAGATTCCGGTAAATAATTTAGGATTAGGGTCAATAGGCTTGAGAAAGATATTAACTTTAATTGTGAATCCCTCCGGTCAAGAATAATAAAAATTGAATTAAATATATTTTAAGCGGTCACATGTTAAATACTAGGGGAAATAATTCCTAAATACGTTATTACCTTCTTGAAGTCGTTCTTAGTTTTATCGCTTTCTAAATTGCTTAAGCAAGTCTCATAATTAAGTTAGTTTGTTAATTTTAGTATTTTTAATTAATTCAACCCTTCATAATTTTTCGGTTAGATAATAAAGCTAAGGTTAATATTAGTACTCGAAATCTCTAAGGGATCGACTTGAACTCACATTCACTATATTAAAACTGATAGTTGCACTTGCCTGATATCATGCCACACCCATCTTAGTGATTACACATGCCTACAAAAACTTGATCCCAGCTACCTATCAATTTATAATAATTTTAGTGATTCTTTATTAATTTTCTTAGATTATTTTAGCATAAAATGTATATATTATGGTATTTTAACTAACTACAGGTATACGTACATACTTAAAAATTACACACGACATGAACGTATAGATTCCATATATTATTTTATATTTCATATCAATTTTATTACATATATAATTTATCTCTAAATATTCATTAGCTATCGAAGCCTATTATACACGATTTCAATAAATAATATATAATATCGTTAAGTTTCACTAATCTAGCCATATTATTATTATTATTTTATTATATTTTTAGTAGTCAAGACCACAGGGTGTCTTCAACTAATGTTTCAACTTTACTTATAAATTTTTAGGTCATTCGGGTTAGTTTTATTAATGCCCTAAATTTCCTACTCAAGCAACTACATAAAATTACAGGGCCCACATTAGGTTGGGAAAACTTTGAGTTTCAGTTCTCCATCATCTAATGCCAATACAATCTAATGATATGAGCATTGGTCCCCTAAAAAAATATACTAAGTATGAAACCCCTTTCTTGAAGTTGTAATATGTTGTTGGGGAAAAAAATCTTGACTAAAATATTTACGTTCCTTTTTAAGCATTAGCAAACCTAATAAAAAACTTACAAATTTTTCTTAAAATTTTGTGATTTCAAGACCACATTAAGTAACATGTTCAAATTTATGGAGATAACATTTGAAACGGATTTGATACAATAAATCAATATATTATCTTAGGAAAAATGATGCTAATCTACTTGATGAGAAAGCAAATTAGTTGTTTAAAATTTTTAGATATACTATATTTTTTGTGTAAATATAAATTTTAAATCCATTGTAATCTATTGCTCGTTCTTTTCCACTCTCTTCTCTCTTCTTTCTCTTCCTTTTGTATTTCTCTCTCTCTCTCTCTCTCTCTCTCTCTCTTTCTCTCTCTCTCTTTCTCTCTCTTTCTTTCTCTTGTGGCACATGCTAGGTTCTTAATGGGAGAAAAGCTCCCTAATTCTTACAATTACAAAATTTTATGGTTACTCATAGAACAAAGCTAAGCCAAGAGCTAAACCAAATTAAATTAAACTGTAAGATATGGCTCTTTTATGTTTTAGTTGATTTATGATCCAGTTCAAAGAGGTTTCAAAATGGTTCATAATTAGGTTTAAGGGATCAAACTAAATCAGACCATTGTAACCATAGTAGCTTCTTACTTAAAGGATAAAGAAGTGGTATGTTTTTATTTTCAAATGCCAATTAAGAAAAAACAAAAAAAGCTCTATGGTGGAAAGAAAAAAGAAACCTAAACCTAACTTGAACATATTGACTATTAGCCTCCTAGTCTTCAATGCCTCCATTATTCCTTTATTTTTATAGAGCGTTAAATTTGTTATATTAAGATATTAAGCTAAGTTCATTATTAATTTAGGATTGATTACTTAGCTAAGTGATAGATCTAAGGATTTTAGTTTATGGTTAGAATTGATTTAAAAACATTAAACTTAATAAGCTTACAATAGGGATTATTGAATCAATCCATCCTTCTTAACCTCTTTTAAGTAGGCTTATGCACTCAATAACGATGGTTGTTGGCCATGCTCATAGCAAGCTCATCGGAGTTATCCTTCATCCATTGATCATTGAAGCGTTTTGATGAATGTCATCAAATCCAAGAGTCTCTAAATGCTTTGGTATGCGAGGGGCTAAGTAAATTACTAGGGCTTACTAAGTGTACAATGGGCCTTTCCCATAAAGAAGAAGATGAAGGTGAAAACTATCTAACTAAAGGCCAATCACGGAGAGGACTCACCATGACTTGCAATCGAACCCACTTCGGTCACTTAATGTTACTTACACGATTAAAGATGGGATCACTCACCATTAATTCTTAGCTAAAAGGAATTAAAAAGTGGAAAAGAATCTCAAAATACAAGCTTGCGAGGAAAACAATACATTTAATATGTTAAGAGGATGAAGATTACTTCAATCCATATTAAGGCCCCATGTATTCTTGCCAATTAGGTTAGCATGCTTAAGTAGAAAAGACTAAAATGCTACAACCAAAAAGAGAAAAATGTATACGTACAATATGAGCACAAAAGGACGAAAAAAAGAAGAATCATTTTGTTAGAACACATAGCTCTTTCTGTCGGCAAGGATAATTAGTAGAAGTAAACAAAGAAGTATGACTTTCACATTTCTAGCTGGCTAAGGACAAATCCTCAATTAGGTTGGCAATGATACTAGGTAGCTTAGATATAGGATGGGTAAGAGAAGGGTAGGAGGACTTAAGCTGTTATGGAATCCAAGTAAGTCAGGAAAAATTCCTGGCATGGGTTCGATCGCTCATATGATGGTGAGACAACTCAGTAAGTGATGTTAAAGGAAGCCTCGAGTATAAGCCAGCTTGTCTTCAACCATCTACTTACTGAATACTTACGTAACTAAGCTCTAGGACCCCTCTAGTCACACTTAGGTGATTGGTTAGGAGCTCACAATGTTGGATCAAAGGCTGGTTAAGATGGTGAAGAGGTCAATAAGTCAAGTTGGTAGTAGCATAGATCATATCCCCATCAAGTTTCCGAGTTGTTGAAGATTGGGCTTCAAATCGCTAAGCTCAACTTCATTTGGGATGTAGGGGGTTAGGTCGGACACATTGAATGTAAGAGATACACCATAAGCTTTCAACATGTATAGCTTGTAGGCATTACTACTGATCCTTCATCCTAAAGGGTCCATCAGCTTAGGATGATAACTTACTATTCCTATAACTTGGGAATTGATCCTTCTTAAGGTATATTTACACTTGGTCTCCTAGTTGGATGCTCATAACCTTCCTTTCTTTATTTCCAATTTCCTTCTATTTGGCTACTGTTTAAGCAAGTTGCTTGACTAACTTTTCTTGAAGCCTCTTAAACTCCTCAATTTTGCCTTATTACCTTAAGGCTCTCCTCTCTAGCTGTTGGGTTAACTATCATACCTATGGTTAAGATCGGGTTGATGCTATATATAACCTCAAATATTGATTGTGCGGTAAAACTATAAGTAAATCTATTGTTGTAAAATTTTACAATTGGCTCAAGTCCTAGTCTTGCAAGTTTATCCCTATAATAGCTTGCAATAGAGTCCTAAGAGTTTTTTTACCACTTCAGTCTGTCCATTGATTTGGGGGCAACACGGGGTACTAAATATCAGTTTATCTTAAGTCTCCACCATAGTATCCTTCAAAAGAAGCTAAAGAATTTTGGGTCTTGATTTAAGATAATATTATAGGGAACTTCATGAAGTCGCATGATTACTTGTACAAAAAAGAAAAATGGAAATATTTAAATCATCATGGGCTTTTTTGTAGGGAATAAAGTAGGACATCTTGCTAAACATATCTACTACTACTATGATGAAATCATGTTGTCGGGTTGTTCATGGTAGTTTAAGTATACAGTCTAAGGTTGTTCTAACGTTATTGGGTATAGGTAGAGGTATATACTCCCATAAGGCTCTTTCTTCCCTTAACCTTATTGTATGACAAATGCCTTTTAGGTACTTGATGGACATTCTTCATTATCTCTAGCCAAAAGAAATGCTCTTTCAACAGTTTGTAAGTTCTTTTTTCCCTAAAATAGTCAGCTAAGCTCCTAGCATGGGCTTCTCAAACTAATAGTTTGTATATTAAGTTGCAGAGAATGATATGAATTAGACCTTAACCTCTTCCAAGCCTCAATTGACCTACTTTAGGATTAGGACAATCTGTTCCCCGCCTACCCAAATTAACAAAAGAAGGCTAAGATTAGGAGAGAAACCAAGTTGACAAGATCAAAGGGACAAGTCCTATTGTCCTTTTGGGAACCTTAACTTTGTCTACCCAAGGATAAAGGAAAAAAAGGCTATCTCGGAACTATATAGCAAATTAAAGCCTAAGATACCCATATCTACTATCTAGCTCAAACCCCTAGCAAACATCCCTCCTTATAGCTTAAGCAACCATCCCATCTTGTTCCTTAGCTAAACAACTATGGGTTTACCTAATAGACAGCTTCGCCAAGCATCTACAACCTCTTAGCATTCACTTTAAACTAACCTGACCAACCTATGACCTATCTCATGGCTAACACAACCTGCCTTTGGCCAAATCAATTTGACTTTAAATCCAACCTCATGCTAGAATGCCTAATCCTATGTACAATTTATTATTTTATTGTTTTTAGCTTTATAGGCCTACTTTAGGGTTTAAAGGCCTTATAGAAATTTACATGTTTGCCATTAGGTTTTATTTTATTGTAAATGACATTATTTGTGTAAATAGTAGTAACTTTTAGCTTAAACATTCTTAAATATATTATCTTGTAAAAGCTCTTAAGCTTACTTAATGAAAACTTAGTGTTTTCTTTAGATTATTGAATGTCTCTAATTGGAAGCAAGTGTACCTATCAAATTATAATATAGTGAAGAAATTAAGCCTAAGTGTTAATCCCTTGAGGAACCTTATATGATTAAGATGAAATACCTAAATTACTAGTAATTTTGCTTATTTTCCAATTATTCAACTCAATAATTAAATTCAAATCAATTAAAGCCCTAACTAAATAAATAAACCTTAATAAACATAAACTTACAAAATATAATAAAATAAAATAAAAGATTATAAATTAAATTACTAAGAGAACAAAATCCTTAGTAAATTTATTATTTATTACCTAGCTTTATACAACTTTTCAATCTTAATTACTCATTGGAGCATGTAACTTCCTTATATAAGTTAATCGGAATCACTTCAACAAATCAACTCCTAATCTTAAGTATTATCTATCCAAATTTCTTCTATAATAGAATATTTTAAGATCGCATTAAGTTCTTGAATTCCACTATTAGGTTACCATAATCTAGATAAATCAAATCGCTAATCGCTCAGTCTATTTCGGTTCCTTCTAATTACACCATTCTATTCATTATAAGATCTTGCAAACTTTGTAACGATCTCAAATATTGCATTAATAACTCGAACTTATTAATTCAAAACATCAAAGGATAATGTAATTAGATTACAATAGTAAATATCAATGATTGAATAAATAAAGAACAATGTTACATAAAGGAATTGGGATTTAGTAACAATTTTGTGAGAGGATTCGAATTAAAATATAAAATAAAACTAAAAAGATTAAGGAAAAAAAATAATCCCAACCTCTAACTTTACCCTACTTTCTCTTCCCAAAAGTGTTCTTTCCATAACTTAAACCTAGATTCCTATTTATAAGACATAAAACCTAGGGTTACAAGGAAGTTTCAAAAAATAACGAATTCTTTTTATAATATGTTCATGCCTTAAGAAGCATAGTCGAGAACCCAAGCGTGATTCTCATTTACACTTAAAACTCTTGAAACTCTCTAAAATTCTTGGATGAAAGGATCATAGGTAGGAAGCACAGGTGCAATCTAGACCGTGACCTTCTCTAGCCTTCAATCTTCAACAAAATCTTGGTCCTTACTACTATCTCAAAATGTATTGTTCACCAATGATTTAAAACTTCATCAAACTCTTTCTGAAAATCATCAAAACTTCATTAATTTTTCAATAAAAGCCTATAAATCAAGTAATTCTCAAATAAGCCTTAAATACTTAGAAATCAAAACAAATAAACACTAAAATCTTAACAAAAGTACCCTAAAATATATATATATATATATATAATAAGTGCTATTAGTTTCTTTACTCTTTAATAGTCTTGCTCTTATCATTCTAATCATTAGAGTGCGATAAGCTTCCTCATTTGCAAATTTTTTAGTCACATCCAACCTTCATTTGAACCATGATATTGATTTGTAGCTTGTAAGTGATATCAAACTCCATTTCCATCGAAAACCCAGTTTATGTTTGTAGTTGGTGTGTAATATCTTACTACATTCTCATGCATATCCTTTATTGTATGATTTTCTTCATTAAAACCTAAAATTACCTACTTCACTTATTGGTTACTGCTCATTGTGAGTTGCAAGTAGAGCTAACCCTTATGGCATACCATCATAGACATCTACTATTCATCTTAGACCCTTGACCGACATCCCTCCCCATAGTTTAAGTGACCATTCCTGAGCTAAACAACTATGGGCCAACCTAATAGGTAGCTTAGCTAAGTATTTAGGACCTTGAAGCATTCATTCCTAATTAATCTAGCCAACCTCCAACTTATCTCTTGCCTAACCCTACTTACCCGTGGCTAGATTGGTTCAACTCTATGTCCAACCTCATGCTAGGATGCCCATTTTAGTGTACAATTTATTATTTTATTATTTTTAGCTTTATGGGATTACTTTAGGCTTTAAGGGCCTTTTACAAATTTACTTGTTTGCCATTAAGGTTTTAACTTGCTATAAATAGCATTATTTGTGTAATTAGCAACAACTTTTAGCATGAGCAATCTTGAATATTTCTCTTGTAAAAGCTTTTGCTTAATAAATGAAAACTTAAGGTTTTCTTGAGATTATCGAGTGTTTCTTTACTCTTTAATCCTCTAGCTTTTATCATTCTGATCATTAAAGTGTGGTGAGCTTCCTAATTTATGGATTGGTGAGTCACATCCAACCTTCATTTGAACCATGCTATTGATTTGTAGCTTATGAGTGATATCAAGCTCCATTTTTATCGAAGACACAATTCCTATTTGTCGTCAGTGTATAATATCCTACCATATTCTCATCTATATCCTTTATGTTATGGTTGTCTTCTTTAAAAACCAAAACCTAAAACACCCTAGTTGATATGCTACGAGGTACTGGCTTAACCAAATGCCAAGTTTTGGCTATATTGGAGACTTGCTCGTTGGTTCTCCTAAATCAGCTCTCTTAGGTCAACTTGACTAGGTCGATTCAGATGAGGTTAAGTCAGTAGGTCTTTAGGTCTATAGAATTTCAGGTTAACCTAAGATAGGGTCTTGAAGGCCCTAACAGTACATCAACCTAACTCATCAACTTATTACCTGAATAGCTCATTTGACTACTTACTTTTAGTTACCAAATTGAAATTAGTGGAAGTAACCATGATGAATGAAATTGCTATCCTATTTGAGTGTGCATGTGCGGATAGATTGACAAATTGGTATATGTCTTTTGTAGAAGCTAAACAAGTGGCAATGTTATGTCATTGAACTACCTCTAAATGAAAACTAAGCTAACTGTATCAAAGTTGCCTGTTAGCATACGCTGTGCTAATGTGCCATTGTGTATGTCGAACCAAAACTATGTGAAGACTTACCTAGCTATTGCCTTATTTTGAACCAATGTTGAAGTGTATGTGTCTAGTGTGTGAGCGCTGAGGAAGTGTTTACTTATGGGACTTATACAGTATGTGAAAAGCAAGTATGCAATGCATATGCGTGCTGTTGTATTGTGACGTACCTCTTACAAGTGAGAGCTACCAAGATGTTCTCACACCTATATGATAAGCAACGAGCTATTGTATTTCTTACCCAATTGCTTTGAATTCAAGTGTCGATAGTTGCTATCCTTATGAGAAATTAAATACTAAACTTCAAAGTGCTAAGTTGTTGAATTGAAACCTAAATTCAACATGGCTTATGATGATCGACGAGAAAATGGTTATGACTACAACTTTGAAGATATAAGGTGAAGAATACCTATACTAGATGGATTTGGAAACCCGAACAAGTACTTAGATTGGAAATTCCAAGCTAACAGGGTTTTTGAAGATTATCCATGTCTTGAGAGTGAGAAGGAAGATATCATTGAAGAGCTACTCCGAGGATTTGCTAGAACTTGATGGAAAAGCTTGAAGAGACAAAGGATCTTAAGTAAAGGAAGTACTTTATGGAGCTTAATGAGGCCTTCAATGAGAAGAAAGTTTATACCCCTACAATGTCAAGATGAGTTGTATGAGGAATTATGCACCTTGAGGCAAGAACATATGGATGTTAAAGAACATGCTAGGAAATGCAAGATACTTTTAACGCGATGTGAATTATATGAGTATCATTTAACTTCAATATCTTGGTTTCTAAGAGGTTTGAGTCTTGAGATTACTAGAGGAATTGATCTATATAGAGTTGAAACTTTCAATGTGGCTATCCAGCTAGCCTTAAGGATCAAATCCTCCCTTCAATTGAAGAATTCAATTCTTTTTGGTGTGCTAAATCAATTGAAGACTATAGGACCTAAACTCTAAATGTTAAGGGATGAAATGAGGCAACAAGAGAATATCAAGTTAGAGGATAATGAAGAGGGAATTGAGGAGATGTGACTAGCAAAGAAGAAGAGAGCCAAGAAATTGTCCTATCCTCTATGATTCTTGAAGGAGACCAAGTTGAAATTGCAGCTAGACATCCACATTTCAAATGTGATTCCATTACCTACCATATGTGTTACAGATTATGACCACATATACTACTATATTTGCCTTCCACATATCAGGCTCATTTATCTTAATCCTCTGATGTGCTTACACAATCTTGATATGAGTTGCAACAATATCGTGCTTATGAGTTATTAGAGATTGTTGGTTGGTGTTTACTAAGGTCATGGTGATATATATATATATATATATATATATATATTGGGGATGTGTTATGCTTACTCTTGGTACTCTTGAGTTGGAGGAGTTTGAAATGTATTGATGGAAGGAGGAGGTATTAATCTATGAGGATGTAGAGGGGATGCTAATTACGGCAAATGAGGAGGTCATCAAATTAGCATGAAGAGTTAGAAGCAATTTGTGGTCTTACTTGTACAGGATCTATGAGCTCATGATCTTTTGTATGACCTCGAGATCACATTACTTCCTTTAATTGATAGTTTCTAGAACTACTAATGTGTAGTTGATCAGATCCATGAAAAATGGAAAGAAGGATCCATGATGAAAAATTTGATTGATCAATCTTACGATGAGTGGAAAGAGCATTGGCTGATGATCACATTGGTGATGGAGCTTGATTATTTTTACATGCTTATGTTTTATCTTTGCAGGATAGTTTTTGATCCAAGTGGAGCTAGGAGTAACCCACTGCCAAGTCTCGGGTTGAAACTTCTCCAAGGGGGAGGGAATGGTATGTTATAACGTATCGACTTGACTAAAAGCCAAGTTTTAAGCTACATTAGAGACTTGTTAGTTAGCTCTCGCAAGTTGACTCAACTAAGTTAGCTCTCCTAAGTTAGCTTGACCAGGCTGGCTCTCCTAAGTTGGCTCGAATGAGGTTAGGTCGGTAGAATTTTAGGTCATCCCAGAATAGGGTCTTTAGGGTCTCAACAGCTCATCAATCCAACTCATTAGCTCATTACTCGAATAGCTCATCTAACTACCTATCTTTAGTTACATTATTTAGACTTCCTATTTCTTCTATTATTCATAAATTACCCTCATGTTTTGTTTTGTATTTATAGGAATGCCACTAACACATCTTTTTAATCATTTTATTTACAAATTTGCCACTATGTATAAATAGAGCACTTATGTAAGGTTTCAAATAAATTTTGCATATTAATGAAAAACCTTTTGAGTCTTTCTATTAGAAATCTCTCTCTTACTAGCTCTAATCATTTTCTTTAACAAGGATTGTGGTGAGTAACCATAGTTATCTCTTTGTGTGTCATATCAAGGCAATAATTAGGTCACGTAGGATTTAGTTGGTGCATCATATCCGGCTAGGTAGCTCGTAGATTTACTAAAATCGTCACAAAACTTATTCTATTTTCATTTCTTCAATAAGAACAGACACATTTCATTATTGCTATCCTTATCTCTCCTTTGTGAGACGTATCATCACTTCACTTATTGGTTGCTATGCATTGTAAGCTATAAGTGGAGCGAACCCTTATAGCATACCATCATGGAATCAAAGCTTTGGAGAGACATGCAGCGTTGATTTCTCACATACCCTTTTATGTTTTTCGAAATTTTATTAGTGGGTTTGTGTTTTTATTATTGTTCGAGTTAGTGTTTTAGGTTAGTAGTGGTGTTGCTATTGAAGTTACATGGTGCTTTTTTTTTTCCAGCTTTATTAGGTTGTTCTCGATTGTTTTCTTACTATTAGTGGTGGTAGCATGACTGTGAAATGGTGGTAATTAAAGTTTGTAAGTGGTTGTGCATAGTGTAGTATTTGAGTGTATTATGAGTTTAAGGAAATTCCCTTGAGAAAGTCTAAGATGTTACTAAGCAAGTATGTTCAAGGACAACGTAAACAACTATGGTAAGTACTTTTAAGGAAGTTTTTGGCAACATGTTGACAACTTGGAATACCATATCAAAATCTCATGGATTTGATCTAGGATCTAATTAGAACAGTTTAAGGCCATAGGTGTATTGTCGAGATGAAAGGAGATAACAAGTTGAACATATTGATAGTAGCTCCAATGAACTTAGAAGAGACCCTAGTGAACCAAACTAAAATGGGAATAATGATTCTAAATCATTAAGAACGAAGAAGAGCTCGAGCTACTAATCGAGGACTTGAAAACATCAACTTAAAACTTCCAACCTACAATGGTAGCAGCTGACCAAAGGAGTACTTAGACTAGGTCCATTATGTTGAGAAAGTTTTTGAATGCTAGAAGTATAATGACTACATTAAGATCAAGTTAGCCCCATTGTCGCTTGTTGAATATGCTAACCTATGGTGGGAGAAATTAGTTGCTAAAAGAGAAGATGAAGGAGAAGAGTCAATCAAGACATAGAGTGATGCATCTCTAGGGTTAGACACACAAAGAAACATCACAACGAAGTGAACCAAGAAGAACAAAAAGAAAAGCTAGCAAAGTCCGGGCAACTACTAACTGGATATGATATAGTAATTGATCCTACTCAACCTACAATCTACTAGATATGATATACCAGTCTGAATGGAAGGGGTACTTGCTACTATTTCTTACTAAAGGGAATATATAAGAGTTAAAGAATAATGAGAATGCTAAGATTGCTCAAGGGATACTTGAATAATATTTTAATATTGATGAGTGATGTCTACGTACGAATAAGTAGGGGTTTATATACTTGTCTACTAGGATTACTTTACATGTATGAAAAGACAAAAAGGAGTATCCTTACAATTAGGTTACATAATACATACTAAAAAGGATAAAAGAAATAAAGAATATTTAATACGGAAAAGTAAAGAATCCTTTTAGGTAGTCGTACCAGAAGATAAGTGTCATACAATAGCTGGACGTCAGAAATATGGTACAAGTAAGTGAAAGGGAGAGAAGAATTTGCGATTAAGAGTCGACCTGATCTAAATCGGGTCGGGGACCAATCAGTCCTTCTACAGGGAAGTCAGCTAGAGTTGGGGTTGGATGACTGTGGTCGATTTAAGAGGTCAACTCGACTAATCTTGGGCTGTCTTTTGGGATAAAGTATAGCTATTAGGTAAGAGCAGATCTGATACACATGAGGGTCTAGAAGTTAGATTAACAGAAAATCAAGTTTAGGTAAGAATCTCCGCCTTGGATAAAGCCTTGAGTTAGTACTCTCCTTGTGAGTCCTTGGAGTCCTCGGGATTTACTATGTGCGACCGGTTTAGGGGGTTTATTCCTATCATCTATCTGGGGGTCAGAAAGATTTTCCCTCAAATCTAAAGTGGCTTCTGGCTCTTCTTCTAGGATGCTTGTAAGGTCTTATACCAATTGGTAAGGAATCAAGTCGGACACATTGAAGGTAAGGAATTAGGTTGGACACATTGAAAATAGGGGAGACACTATAGCCATTAAGTAACTCAATCTAGTAGGCATTGCGGTTGAACTTCTTTAAAACTTTGAACATACTATAAGCTTAAGGAGATAGCTTACTTTTTCTCAAGAGTGGAAATCATTCTTAGCTAAGGTCAATCCATACAAAGTCTCTTGGTTAGAAAAAAAAAAATAGTTTGGCAGCTTCAGTTACTAATCTCTTGTTGTCTCTAATTGAACTTAACTATCTTCCTAGTTAAAGATTGGTGTAGCTCTTGCAATTTTTGAGCTCGAACAACTTTAGATTGACTATCTTCAATAGCTGCAAGGGTGTCGATCATATCCAAGGAAATAGTAGGATTGAGGCCATAAACGATCTCGAATAGAGCCTTCCTCGTGGTGCTGTGGACAATTCAGTTGTATGTGAATTTCATAAATGGTAGACACAAATCCCAATCCCTTAGGTTCTTTCCTACAATAACTTTGAGTAAGTTTTCTATTGTCCTGTTCACCACTTCAATTTGGCCATCAATCTGAGGGTGACTACTGGAGCTAAACACAAGTTTGGTTCTAAGTCTTTTAGAAATAGCTCAAGAATTTAGTGTCTCGATTTAAAACAATGGTCTTGGCACTTCATGTAGTCATTCAAGGAAGAAGAGGTCATATTCATCGAGGAAGGAAATTTCATGCCAACAACTATGGTCTTACGAAGAGTAATGAGTGTCAATCTGACTCCTAAGGACGAGCAACATAAGAACTTGTTTCACATAAGGTGCAAGGTCTAAGTTTTTTGTGTGCACTTACAGTTGATAGTGGTAATTTCACTAATGCTTCCTCTACATTTATGGTCCAACAACTGAAGTTGCCATCCACCCTTACCCCAAATTGTACAAATTGTATTGGTTAAGTGATAAAAGAGCCTTGTAGGTTGCCAAGCAAGTCTTAATGTCGATCTTTGTTGGAAAATTCTAGGACGAGGTAATATGTAATGTCTTACTAATGAGTGCTTCCCATATTTTACTAAAAAGACTATGGTTATTTGATTGATGAGTGGTCCATGACGTCGTAAAGCCTAAGTTTTTGTTTGTTATTTTCCTTATCCTGATTAATATTAAATCCTAACCTATTTAATGCTAACCCTTTATTAAGGATTAAAGAAAAACTAGTTTTTCTAAAAGATTTGAAAACTTCTTAAAGCCACCACCCAACTTGTAAACCCTACAAATTTCCTAGATTAGACGTTGGAAGTTAATAAGATTTCTCGAAAGATACTCTTAGTGTTGAAAAGATAAATAACCATAAACTTGAGAGATTACTTTCAAAAACCTAAATGCAAACTTCTAAAACCTTAAATGGCGGTTTCAACACTAGTTGGACCCCTATACTCAATGCCATAAAATCCTGTAAACAAATGATAATAATTAATGTTAACTTTTAAGGTCAACCTAATCTAATGAAGCCAATCCAAAACCTTAATGAGAAAGAGACTAATAGTCAAAGCCCATGAGAGCTCCTTAAAACCAATAAAGGGTAAACTAAGCCAAAAATAAATATTAATATAGGTAATTCTAACAATGAATTCGAAACCCTAAAATGAATACTAAAACCCTTAAATGAACCTTCGAACCTTAAAAACCTAATCTAGTGTTAAAAGCCCTAATCTAACTATCGAACTCTAATTAACTAGTAAAAACATTCGCCAATCATATACTAATCACATAATTGCCCTAAAATCCTAATCTACCCTCTAAACACACTCGAGCAATAATAATTGGTCCTAATTCCTTAAACTCATTAGATAAGATGATCCAATGGGCTTAACTAACTTAATTTGACACATAAATCCCTAAAATGTACATAATTTGTGTTAAGTGTATGAGCAACTAAGATTAAGAAACTTAATTACAACTTAATCTGTTAATTAGGTTTTACATCATGATTAACTATAAGTCAAGTGTGATTAGTCATATAAAACAAAAGTAGTTAGATGAAAATATGTCCTTAATAATGTTAACATTATACTTAGGGAGATAATATGAACCTCGTAAACTTTTGATTCTAAATTAAGAGTCAGATATAGAATTCAATAGGTAATCCCTAGAAAAGCTTAAGATATAGTAATGAAACATATAGTAATAAAACCCCTATATAAAACAATTGAACTCTAAAAAATAAGTTACAAACCCTAAGTAATAAGTCAAAAAACCTTAAAGAGAGTAAAACCTTAAAACTCTAATCATATGCGTAAAACCTTTAAAATCCTAATATATGGGAAACTGTAAAATGATTGAAAAATATCAATAGACTGACTAAAATCGTAATTGGAAGTTTAAACTCTAACAGAACTAATAAACCCTAAGTATATCCTTAAACAATTCTCTAATCACTCAGAATCCCTAAATCATAAATCTCATACTCGGTCTGAATACCCTAATTGGTCCTGAATACAAAAAGACTTTAACAAACAAAGTAATATAAGTCAATGAACTTAAGTAAAGTGATAAAATATGGCAAGATCTTAATTACACTCTAATTAGGCTTAAATTGCTTAATTAAGTATAACTGCAATTAGTTAGCTTAATTATCCTTTAATCCATCTGCCAACCCTATTCTTCTTAATTAAGAAAAGGATAAGATCAATTAGGGAAACAAGAAAAAAAGATCATTTGGCAACTAGGCTTAAGGCCATTAGATGAAATTAGCTAAACTTAAAGCTTTAAGTAAGCTTAAGCCAAAAATAATAAGTGCTCTTGGGCTTAAGGCCCTAAGATGCAAGATAAGCCCAAAAGCCCTTTAAAGGACTAAGAATAAAACCCAATAATTTAGTGACTTGATATGATCCATAAATTAAAAGGCTCATAAAATTAAATATAAAAGGCTCATTAAGTCTAAAAGCCCATTGGGACCATCCACTATAGGCTCCTTAATGAGTTAAGGCCTTAAACTAGCAAAAAGCGTCCATTTAGGCCCACAAGAATAATAATAATGCCCAAATTAAAAGCAATGGAATTTGGATAGAAACTTAAACTTAAAATACTTAAATAAAAGCCTAAAAGGTCAAGTGTAAGGCTCAACACTTAAAATTAAGCTTAAACCCCAAAACAAGGCTTAAACTCTAAAGCAGTCAAACTAACACGATTGATTAATGAATTTACATAACCCAAACCGAGTTCCTACAAGTCCAAACACCCTATTATGACTTCACCAAATAAAAGAACACTCGAAAAAGATGGAAAATGAATATAAGATCATTAAAAAGAGGACTTAAAATGAATAAGTTGTGGCTAAAATACGAAAACAGTGAAAACGGGAAATTTAAGACGAAAAGGAGCAACTAGGTAATTTAGGATATAATACTTATGTACCTTAATTATAATATTCAAGTGACATGGACCTAGGATTGACTTGATTGAGATTATTGGAATCGTTAGATGCTATGGCTAAGTGAGTATACTAACTCCTGTCTTATCTTATATTTGCTTGTAGTATAGTGCACTAATTAATTATATTTATGAACACTGTTATGCTTGGGGAATTGGAGTATTTTCATGTGATTGTATTAGTTGTACTTGAGTGCCAAAATACCATACTATATCAAACTGATGAATTGGTTGCTACATTAGTTGATATGACTTTAAAGTGCTTGTTATATATATATATTGATTAGTCACTTGTGAATCGGATTAATAATTATCCAACCTATAGATAAACTGGTCGTGCATTGCATGCTTTTGTATTATTATCAGCATTACACAGTGGAGCGGGATATCATATATGTTAGGTCCATTATTATGATATGTTATTGTTGTATCGTATGATGTACTCATATGGCGTATTCGTATGACATGTTCTTGCCTTAACCTTTGGGATTTACTTGGCTTAGGGGAGTGCGGCCCTTTGCTTGAGGCTGAGCTATGTTCGTTCCTTTAGGTCTACCAAGATAAGATGATGATATTTGTTTGGTCAAACAATAGATGTAGAGACCTGAGACCAGAAGTACCTAAATACTTCCTAACCTAGGCAACAGTAGGTATAAAACTATACTATATGCAATTACTAGTTAACGATGTATACTATTTACATTGCATATGCTTGTACATGCATTCATATGTTTGATAAATAACTTGCTCGTTATTGTTTAATGGTAAAGTAGGAAAGTTACTCACTAAGTTAGATGTAGCCTACCTTCCAATAGTTTCTTTTGGAAGTCTTACAATGTTGGGGCTTAGCTAGGGATCAAATGTAGATTTCTCCATTGGGCGAAGAAAGTAGAATAATAAGTTTAGAAAAGTAAATAGGGTAGTTGATTTAAACTTTTAAAGTATTTAGCAACTATATGAATGTCGGAATTTGGATACCCTTTTTTATTGTTTGGTAGATGGTTCCGACTCTGCGGTTTTGGTAATTGTGGATTACTGGATTCCTTATAGCTATATATATATATATATATATATATATAGTTAAGTAGTTATGTGTAAAAAGAATAAATATGATGAGAAACTTGATAGCTAGAGTCTTGCAATCTCTTACTAGTAAGGTAATCTTTATATCATGGGTGCACATATATATGGATATTTTAGATAAAACTACTAGCCTTACTTTTAAGGTGTTATAGGAATGGTATTAGAGCTCTAGGTTATCATAGACAGGATTGGCCTATCAAATGGTAAGATAAGGTAAAACCAAGCTAGAAGGAATAGAATAATAAGTATAAATCTTAGACTCTAAGGTTATATATATCTATCTGCTTCTGTTTATCACCTTAGTTACTTTCATAATCTCGTTGAGACAATGTAAAATGCTAGAAGTAACATTAATAATAATGTCAAAGATGGTAATAAGATAACTCGTATTAGTAAAACAAGCTAAGGAAATTGTAATAAAGACCAAAACCCGTAGTAATCACAACTGAGTCTTAGAGATGAACTTGCTTAAGAGAGAGATGGAATTGAAACACTAAAAGGGACATAAACACTAAAAGCAAATCTTAACCATGTGTGTTATGATAAAAGAGTATAGTTAATTGTTATATCACCTTCATAAGGGCCATTAAGTACCCAAGCCTTCTACCTAACACTACGAGCCTTACATCTAATAATAGAAAGGATAATAGTAAAGCTATGGAGAATTAACAAGCAATGGCATGAAATCTTAAGATGGATCGAGTAAAGTTACCTAGCTATAAGTTGAAATGTGTGCAATTCCTAGTGAAAAAGTAGGCATAACATGTAAAAATGAATGGAATTAGATTTAATTGAAGGATGACAACACTTAGTAAAGCAGGTATAACTAAAGTGATATTGGGCGATTTGGATAAATGAATTGTAGGATGATATTAGCATGAAGCACAATTGTCTTATCAAGATCATGGATAGTAAAGATGAACAGGGTCACCACATGAAACCAGGAGACCAAGGTGGCTCAGACTATATGAAGGATATCATAAAGGAACGAAAACCATCAAGGAAGAAGTTTCCAGACTTTATCTAGGCAAATAGTTTCTTTATTGGAAAGAGAAACGACCCCTATGAGGCAGAACATTGGCTAATCCAAGTTGAGTTATCATTTGAGGCTTATGAGATATATGAAGACTTGAAGTTGACTGATGGCACCTTCATATTGTAGCATGGTGCCAGAGTGTGGTGGAATTCTAAGGAAAGAGCCTTAACTTAACCCATCACTTGGAGTGTGTTTAGAAGAGAATTTCAAAAGGAATACAACCTCAACCACAAAGGAAAAAGATTGATTAAGGAATTAGGGCCATCAGTAAGTGAGTAAACGATAAAGAAACCCTCTTAGAAAAGTTGCTAAAAATGTAGCTAAGAACATCGCTCAGAAGATTGCCCTCATTAAAGGGTAAGCGTTCTTACTACAGAAGGGTGAGGCACAAAAAGAAAATGAGTTTTAAAAGGAGGAATGCAGTAGTGTGTCACAATTGTAGAAAGAGTAGTTACAACATCTCTAAGTGCTATCATAAGTGAGAAACTTAAGAGAAACTGAATGACTCCATAAGGAACTTAAAGGATAAGTATAATTATTATGGGAAGGCTATATGTTTCCTAAAAAATTATATGAACTTATCATGATGGTTGGAAATAGTGATAGTAATTAAGATTATGCATTTTACATGGTTAAAGTTTGATGCTAGTATAAATGAATGCTTATTTTAAACTAAGAATATGGTCTCATGTGTGCAAGTAAAGGGTACCACACGAGTATTAGGATGATAGAATGTTATCATCAAGTTTCGAGGATGAAATTTATTATAAGGGAGGTAGGATATAAACTCTGCACATTTCTTAGATCGAAGGCTGGAAGTTAATAAGACTTCATGAAAGATACCCTTAGTATTGGCAAGATAACTAACCTTAAACCTAAGAGACTACTCTCAAAGAACTAAACTTAAACTCCTAAAACCCTAAATGGCAATCTTAGCCCTAGTTTGATCCTTCCACTTAAGACCCTAAAATCCTGTAAACAAATGCTAATAATTAATATTAATTCTTAAGGTTAACTTAATCTAACGAAACTAACCCCAAACCTTAATGGGAAAGAGATTGATAGTCAAAGCCTATGAGAGCTCCTTAAAACCAATAAAGGGGAAACTAAACCAAAAATGAATATTACTATAGGTAACTCTAATAATAAATTTGAAACCCTAAAACAAATACCAAAACCCCTAAATGAACCCTTCAACCCTAAAAACCTAATCTAGTGTCAAAAACCCTAATCTAACTATCGAACTCTAATTAAATAGTAAAAACATTCGCCAATTGTATACTAATCACTTAATTGCCCTAAAATTCTAATCTACCCTTTAAATACACTCGAGTAACAATAATTGGTCCTAGTTCCTTAAATCCATTAGACAAGATAATCTAATGAGCTTAACTAACTTAATTTGACACATTAATCCCTAAAATGCACCTAATTTTTGTTAAGTGTACAAGCAATTAAGATTAAGAAACTTAATTACAACTTAATCTGCTAATAAGGTTTTACATCATGATTAGCTATAAGTCAAGAGTGATTAATCGTATAAAAAAATAATTATATGAAAATATCTCCTTAATAATGTCAACATTATACTTAGGGAGATAATATGAACCTTGCAAACTTTCGATTCCGAATTAGGAATCGAATATAGGAGTCAATAGGTAATCCCTAGAACAGCTCAAGATATAGTCATGGAAGCTATAGTAATAAAACCCCTAAATAAAACAATTGAACTCTAAATAATAAGTTACAAAGCGTAAATAATAAGTTAAAAAACCTTAAAGAGAGTAAAACCCTAATTGTACACATAAAGCCCTAGAAGTTTTAATATGCGAGAAACCTTCACATGATTAGAAAATATCAATAAACTAACTAAAACCTTAAGTCTAAAACTCTAATTGAACTAATAAGCCCTAAGTATATCCTTAAACTATTTTCCAATCGCAAATAGTTTAAATAATCACTCATCATCAATCTCATAAGTGATTTGAAAACCCTAATCAATCTCGAATACTAAAAGACTCTAATAAACAATGTAATATATGTCAATAAACTCAATTAAAGTGGTAAAATATGGCAAGACCCAAATTATACCCAAATTAGGCTTAAATTGCTTAATTAAGTATAATCATGATTGATTAACTTAATTATCCTTTAATCCATCTACTAACCTTAGTCTTCTTAATTAAGAAGTGGAAGAGATCAATTAGGGAGGCAAGACAAAAAGATCAATTGGTAACTGGGATATTTTAGAGACAATTTCTTGCTACATTTTGCAAAAATCATAAAAGCAAGTGGTCCCAACTTAAAGTTAATACTTAGTATACAAAAGAGAAGAGTGTTTGTCCCCCATATCCCACCTTCTTGATCTATAATTTCATTCCTTCAAAACCCTCATTTTTCTCCATTTCTCACTCTTGAAAACTCTAGGAAACCCTCTCTACAAACCCAAATAAAAATCAAAGGAAAAAGGAAAGAAAACCAAGAAGCACTCTTGGACCCCCTTACATACATCGGTACCTATTACAATTGCCACCACCATAAGCTACCACTGCCAAATGATCACATACACACCTTAGTCATTTGTAGACAAGTATTTGTTATCAAAGAAGTACGTTTTGACTTCATTTTTAGTGGAAACGTTGGAACTTGTGTAGGTGAGTCTAAGGTAAAGCTCACTCAACTTAAGTTTTCTATTTACAATTGTTATACATAAGATATCTTAAGAGTTTAAGATTATAAATACAAGATAAACATGTTATAATCATGAAGATATCATTTTAGAGCCATATAATAACACCTTCATTTATCTACTTAATTAGTTTGTTACTTGCATTCTAGAAGTATAAAAAATAGTTTTATGTAGATAACTTAAAAAGAAGATGATCAAACTCCATGAAACCCTAAGTACCATGCATGCCGCCCCTTTCTTAGTGAATATTTATCTTGCTTTCACCATATCATGTAATGTTATTAACTTAAAATGAGTAGGAATGTGATTAAAATAAGGAAACATACTAGAATAAGTATTAGATGAAAGAAGTTGAAGGAAAGTCTTGAAGAACCCTATTTGGCTGCCACTATTAATGGAGTTAATAATTTGTAAATTTTGATTAATTGGAGTAATGACATGATTATTTAGTGTTAAGCATGACCTAGGATGTAATTAACCAAGTTAAGCAAGGTAATGATGAGTTAGTAGTATAAACTGGCTAAGTTGATGATTAAGGCATTTAGAATAATATTAGAAGCCCCATTAAAGAAAACAACCAGATTTGAAACTTAGATGAAATTGGACCAAACTCAAGGCTTTTAGTGGGCTTAGGCCTAAAATAATAAGTGCAATTGGGTTTAAGGCTCTAAGATGCAAGATAAGTCCAAAAACTCTTAAAAGGATAAAGAATAGAGCCCAATAACTTAGTGACCAAATCATGCCTAAATTAAAAGGCTTATAAAATAAAATATAAATGACTCATTAAGTCTAAAAGCCCATTAAGACCATCCCCTATAGGCCCCTTAGTGAGTTAAGGTCTTAAACTAGCAAAAAGAGCTTAGTTAGCCCCATAAGAGTAACATTAAGGACCAAATTAAAAGCAATGGAATTTGGATAGACACTTAAACTTAAAATAACTAAGTAAAGGCTTAAAAGGTCAAGTGTTTAACATAAAAAATTAACCTCAAAGCCTAAAATTATGACCAAACCTTAAAGTAGTCAAACCAATACTTTTAATTAATGAATTTACATGACATAAACTGAGTTCCTATAAGTCCAAACACCCAAGAAGGACTTCACTAAGTGAAAAAGCACTCGAAGAAGATGGAACATGGCTATAACATCGTTAAAAATGAGCTTAAAATGAAGAAGTTGTGGCCAAAATACGAAAACAGTAAAAACAGGAAGTTTAGGATGAAAAGGAGCAACTAAGTAATTTAGGATATAATACTTATGTACCTTAATTATAATATTTAGGTGACGTGGACCCATGATTGACTCGATTGAGATTATTGGAACAGCTAGACGCTATGGCTAAGTGAGTATACTAACTCTTGTCTTATCTTGTATTTGCTTGTAGTATAGTGCACTAATTAATTATATTTATGAAAAATGTTCTGCTTGGAGAATTAGGGTATTTTCATGTGCTTGTATTGGTTGTACTTACACGCCAAAATACCATACTATATCAAACTGATGAATTGGTTGTTGCATTAGCTTATAGGACTTTGAAGTGTTTGTTATATATATTGATTGGTCACTTATAAATCGGATTAATAATTATCTGACCTTTAAATATACCCATCATGCATTGCATGCTTTTGAATTCTTACCAAAAGGCGTTAACATTGTGCAATGGAGTAAGAAATCATGCATATTGGATCCATTATTGTGATATGTTATTGTTGTATTGTACGATGTACTAGCATGACTTGTTCGTACTTAAAACTTTGGGATCTACTCAGCTTTTGGAAGTGCTACCTTCTACTTAAGGTTAAGCCATGTCTACTACTTTAGGTCTATGAAGAGAAGATGGTATTTGTTTGGACGATAGATGTAGAGACCTAGGTCTTAATGTGCCTAAATACTTCCCAACCCAGGTAATGATGGGTGTAAAACTATACTAAATGAAGTTACCAGTCGATTGTGTACACTGTTTGCATTGCATGTGCTTGTATATGCATTCATATATGTGATTGGATTAAGTATAAAGTGCTCCAATATGTTTAGTTTCCTAAACCCACTTGCTCGTTATTGTGGTAAGGTAAGAAGGTTATTCGTTAAGCTAGATGTAGCTTACTTTCCAATAGTTTCTTTTGTAATTTATATAAAGTTGAGGTTGATATAAGGATTAAGTATAAAGTGCTCCAATGAGCTGAAAAAGTAGAATGATAAGTTTAGAAAAGCTAATAGTATAGTTGAATTAAACTTTTAACATGTTTAGCGATTATATGATTGCCAAAATTTAGATCCTCTTTCTTGTTGTTTGGTAGATGATTTCAATTCTCTATGGTTCTAGTGATTATGGATTATTGGATTACTTATAGCTATATGTATATAGTTAAGTAGACGTATGTAAAAAGAATAAGTATGATGAGAAACTTGCTAGCTAGAGTCTTCCATTTTCTGACTTGAAAGGTGGTTTTTATATCATGGGTATATACATTATATGAAAATTTTAGATAAAATCATCGACCCCCCTTTTAGGGTGTTACACAACTAAGGTCAAGAAAATGTGGAGGTTAGGATTAATTGGATAGATTGATTCCAATCTAACCATTAGCCTACGAGAAAATTAATCTTAGAAAATGATTTGAAAAACCAAAGGTTTTTGGATTTGAGACTAATCTATTAAACTTTTTATAGGACCACTTTATTCTTCCAAATTTAAATTTATTTTTCAAAATACTGTTCTAAAAATAATTTCTACTTGCAAGTAAATAAATAAAATTGTATCTACTTATAAAAAGAAGAAATTGAAAAATTATTTGCAATAGGGGAAAAATAAATTTTTTCATAATTTAAGCTACCTTATAGTTGTCTACAGGTACCTATGTGCCTACTATTCAGGATTATAATTCCGTAATTTATTCATAAAACTATAGTTTTTTTTATTGGTTTTAACTTAGGAAAATAAATAGGTTTAAGTTTTCAACCATTTTATTTTTCTTATAAAAAATTATAGAAAAAGAGTCCTAAATTTTAGTGGTTTCATTTTTGAAAATTCTAAAAATGGCTAGACTTTGTAAAGGGTTTGTTAAATTTTTATTAATTTTTAAAGATATCGATTTTTCTACGTAGAATAAGAAAATATTTATCATATATTTTTTAAAGAGAATTTTATTTTATTTTTTCATAAAAGAATAAAATAAAAGAAACTTTTTTTTAAATAGTAATATATTGGCATAACTTACAAAAAAGGATTTTTTTTTCTTAGTAAATCGAAGATAAGAAATCAAAATAAAATAAATAAAAGAAAAATAGATGTGAACTTAGGTTGAAGGCTAGACATGCGGGTCAAGAGTGAAGTTTAGGCTAGGTTACAGGTTAAAGAGGTGAGTAGTGGTTGGGGTCGTTCTTCTAGGCCCATCTGATTACTTTTTCAAGCAGGAAAGTTGATTTCATGATCATATTGGTGGACATTGGATTGCTATCGGTGCTTTGGCTTTAAATGGTGGTATGAGCAGTTTTGAAACTTTGCAACCGGGGTACTTGTTGATAGGTGGTGGCTGTATTGTTTTAAAATGAAGCAAAGTGGATTTTACAAGTTTGGGAGTATGTTTAGCACCATCATGATGGTGGTTTTGCATAAGGAGAAACGTAGTGGTGTTTGGAAGTGGTAGCTGCAAATACAACCCTTAGTTAGCTAGTGGTGGCTACTAAAGGAGATTTGAGGAGCGGCAATGGTGGCTTTCAAAAGCTAATGGATTAGGGAAGTTGTTGGGAGCATAAAATCAGCTTGAAAATAGCCAATGAGAGAACATATTTAAAGAGAGAATGAAAGCTAGATGCTTAAGGTTTTTAGAGAGAGAAAACTCAAAAAGGACCTTAGAGAAGGAGGATTGCGTTTGGCTTAATGCTAAAACAAAGTGTGTTAGGTCCTATTTATACTTGTTAAGCTCGAATTGAGCTTGACAAGTGCTTTAGTAGCAAGATCAGCCATGGCCATAGAGGATCAAGTCAATCAATATTTAATGAGAAAGAAGCTTGATCCAAATGATTTTGAACGCAAAGGAGGTTATGTTCTTCCCCCCCCCCCCCAAAAAAAAAAAAAAACGAATTCAATCTTCAAGTTTACCATCTAATGTTTGGATTTGCTAGATTGAAAGAGTAAATCTTGAATTTCATATTTTTCTTAATCTTTGATGGCCAATTTAATCCCTTGATTGCTTGAATCTAGATGAGTTTTTGGTGTTAATGTAAAGTATCCCAAGTGTTCTTTACGATTTCACAATTAGTTTGGTTAAATCATGACGAAAACGGGACAAAAAATGAAGACGAAGTGAGCTATACAAGTAAGGAACTTACCAAAAAAAGGGGGAGAAATGCTGAGAAAACGAAAGAAAGTCCTAAGTTAGCCAATCACAATGCTTTTTGTAGTGCTTTATTTAGAAGCAAAAGGAAAAAGGCACTTAATGCCTTGAAGTAAGCTCAAACTCAAATGATGTGCTTTGTACAAACATGCACTTTCTATATAGGTTGTTGGCTTATACCCGGATACTTGTTGCACATAAAATACTATTAAGCAATCAAATGACTTGAACTAGCCTTAAGTAAAAATGGTTGGTTCAAGTCTAATCAAATCAATTTTCAAATATTTCAAAATCTAAGGCCTTCCCCAAGTGAGCCTAGTACACATATGCTAAAATTAATTTTTAAATTTAACGTAATTTAATGGTTTTATGAGCTCTGATTTGTTGACTATGTGATTTAAAATTGATTTTTTTTAAATAACCAAATCTAGAAATTGATTTTTTTTAATCAACCAAATCTAGTCTAATAGAAGCGCTGTTTGAAACCATGATTAATGTAAATTAATCTCATTTTTACAAACCAAAAATAATCAACATCAACCAATGTTCAAGTATTAAATTTTTAGAAATTTTAATATTTTCAAATATAGCTCAAAGCTGTTAAGTCCCATATGTGCACTTTGACTTTCTTTGACCTTATGAATAAAAATGACCCTCTCCAACTGACTCAAGGACTCTAAAATTGTCTTAGGACTCCTATTTTCCTAAAAATTTTATTTTACATTATTTTTTGTAATTTTTCAATCTTTTAATTTTTTGTACTTTTTGAATTTTCTATTTTTTTTCCATATTTTTCTTAAAATTTTCTATTTTTTAATTTTTTTTAATTATGATCATTTCCTTTATTCTTAAAAATTACTAAAAATATAGAGGGTAAAAATGTTTTATCTATAACTGCATCATTTGTAGTGAAGTTTGAGAAAACTTTACCATAAAAACAAAGGAGGTACCATTTTTACTTAGGGATATACAGTACCATGAGTTAGCTATCCCAAACTTAATCCATTAGTGATTTGTAAAGATTGGGAAAAGAGATAGCACTCTTTGAGTAGGCTATTTCCTCTTTATAGGAGAAATCGTTATGTTTCTAAAAGCGAGCTTATACCCTAAAGCTCAAAGGGTAATTAATATAAGAAAACCTAATGTACTCTAAGAGTAGGTTTATACTAAGTGAACATGCATTAAGTGCAACTAAAATTTAAAGCGAGGAAAAGAATTAGGATAGCACTATGAAGAGCAAATGATCTAAACACTTTAAAAATCAAGACAATGCTTTGAGAGCAAGTGATATGAACACATTAAAACAGGATAGTGCTTCGAGAGTATGCTATCTAAGGGTTTTAAATCAAGATAGCACTTTAAGAGCATGCAATATGAAGGTTTCAAGTCAGGATAGTACTCTAAGAGCATGCGATTCGAAGGTTTCAAATCAGGATAGTGCTCTACAAGTAAGCTATTAAAAGGATTTAAATCAGGATAGTGCTCTAAGAGCAATTGATTTGAAAGTTTAAAATTAAAATAGTACTGTAAGAGCATATGATTCGAAGGTTTTATATCAAGAGAGTGCTCCAAAGAACAAAAGATCCAGAATAGGACAACACTCCAACGAGCAAGCTATTTAGAGATAGGATAGTGCTCTAACAAATAAGCAATCTAAAGATAAGACAGCACTCCAATGAGCAAGTAATCTAGACATAAGACAAGGCTTCAACAAGTAAGCAATTCGGAGGTAGGACATCGATCCAACAAGCAAGTAATCTAAGGATAAGACTATACTCCAACAAGCAAGCAGTGCAAGGATAGGATAGCGCTCTAATGAGCAAGTAATCCTAAAATAGGTTAGTGCTTCAACAAGCAAGCGATCCATGGGGGGGCATAGTAAAGAGGCAATGTAAACATTTTTAAAGACTCTTGTCACTTGTAGACTTTAGGTGAAAAGCCATCTAGGATGGAACGAATATTAAGGACCAAGCCCTTAAATTGGAAGGAGTTGGATGACATCAACTATGAAGTCAATTATGTTTAGAGGGATGACTCTGTTATAAAAACCAATTTAGCAAGAAAAACTAACTATTGGATAAACATATTAGAATTAAAGAAACTAACTACTAGACTTAGGAGAAGATGATTTTTTAAATAAAAAAATGGTTCTTGACACTTGACCATTTAAGGTTGTCATGAATTTTTAAAAGATAAGATGGAAAACTTATGAAAAATCATTTTTAAAATTCTTTTTTTTTCCCTTTCCACTCTACTCTTCTTCTGCTCTCTCTTCCCCACCCACCTCTCCTTTTTACAAAGTTGCTAACAAGCTCGGATTCCTTACAGGTTCAAAAAGTCGCATGCAAATGATAAGCTCTTCCAACAGCATGATAGCCTGATTTTGTGAGAGAGATCTTTCTATCTTGATAGTCTTTGCATTTCTTCATGGGGCATTTGACTTTAGACTAGGAGTACATGATATTTGGGGATAAGTTCTTCATATATCTTCTTATATGGGAATAGATATCTCATTAAAGATATGTATAGTTTATGAGGATTTCCTTACACTCTCAACTTAAATTTCGCTCTTTACAATTCCATAAATTATGGCTCACATTGCAAGTGATACGCATCAATAAATTTGTTAGGTCTTTTTTGAACTATATTACAATAAAGACTTTTTGTCATTGGTTCAAACAAATGGAAAATAGTGTATAGGCCTTTTCAAAAGATTTCATGTATTTAACCTAAGTATACAACAACCCTTAGAAAAAAATATTGTGCTGGCCTTAGTTTTCAAATTAATTTTTATTAAGGAGTTGAGCAACGGCGATGGTGGCTTTCAAAAGCTAATAGAGTAGGGAAGCTGTTGGAGCATAAATTCAACTCAAAAATTACTAATGAGGGGGGTTTTTAGAGTGAGAATGAAACTAGAGGCTTAAGGTTTCTAAAGGAAGAAAACTCAAAATGGAGCATAGAGAAAGAGGATTGCCTGTTGCTTGATTTTGGAACAAAGTCTATATGGTCCTCTTCATACATGCCAAGCTTGAATTAAGTTTAGTAAATGCTTTCATGGCAAGACTAGCTACAGCTATAGAGGGTCAAGTCAATCAACATTCAATGAGAAAGAAGATTGATCCAATTGATTTTGAATGCAAAGGAGGTGATATTCTTGCCTAAAAAAAGAAAAACAAAAAAACAAATAGAATCTTCAATTGCTTCCTCTATTGTTTAAATTTGCCAATTGAAAAATCAGTAAATCTCAAATTTCATATTCTTCTTGATCTTTGATGGCCGATTTAATTCCTTAATTGCTTAAATCTGGATGAGTTTTTTCTATTAATTCAAAGGATCCCAAGCGTTCTCTACGATTTCATCATTAGTTCAATGAAATTATGAAGAAAATGGGATAAACAATTATCACTAAGTGAGCTATCCAAGAAAGGAACTATTGGGAAAAGGGGGAGAAATGCCAGGAAAATGAAAGATAATTCCAAATGTGGTGCTTTGTTTGGAACAAAAGGAAAAAGGTACCTAGCACCTTGAAGCAAGCTCAAACCCAAGAGATGTGCTTTGCATATACGTGTGCTTTCCATACAGGCTATTGGCTTCGTACCCTAACATTATTGCATACAAAATACTCATAAGCAATAAAATGACCTAAACTAGCCGTAAGTGAAAAGTTGGCTTAAGCCCAATTGAACCAATTTTCAAATATTTGAAAATGCAATGCCTTTCTTAAGCAATCCTAGTATACATATAATAAAATGAATTTTCAAATTGAATGCAATTTAATGGTTTTACGAGTTCTAATTCGTTGATCGTGTAGTTAAATCAAAAATTGATTTTTCAGTAAATAAAAAAAATATATGTCCAATAAAAGCACCTTTTGAATTCACGATTAACTTAAATTAATCTCATTTTTATGAATAAAAAATAATTAACATCAACTAAGGTTCAAATATTAAATTTTCAAAAAAATTAATATTATCAAATATAGCTTGGAACTGTTAAGTCACATATATGCACTTTCACTTTATTTAACCCTAAGAATAAAAATGAACCTATTTAACTAACCCAAAAGCCGTAACAATTATATTTTTTGATTTTATTTTTCAATTTTTCAAAAAATTTTATTTTATTTTTATTTTTTATTTTTAATTTTTTTTTTAATTAGAACCCTTTTCCTTATTCTTAAAAATTACTAAAAGTATAGGGGGCAAAGGATGTCTATAGATGTGTTGAAGAACATATGCTCTTTTGAGCATGAAGTAAGGACGGTAAAATTAAGCCTAATGACCCTCTACCAAGTGAAGAGCATGTAAGTTTAACTTAACCAAACTTTGAAGAAGGAAACCTTGGTAATGACTAAAGCCAAATTAACAAGAGAGATGACGTTAGAGATGCTAACCTTTCTATTGATTGTTAGGTTGCTAGAAATGAAGGGATAGGGTATCGAATGAATTACCTATTCCTAGACAAGCTACATATAAGATTACAACCGATTCAAGGAATTGAGCATGTAACTAACTTGTAGCCAGGTGTTGCCGAACAAGCCCACTTATTGAATGAATATAAAGTAAGCTGTCGGACTTCAGAGGAAAATTAATGAGCTAATTGAGAAGGCTTATGTTTGCGAGTCCCTTAGTCCATATGTAGTACTAGCCTTACTTATGCTTAAGAAGGATGGATTTTGGAGAATGTGCATTAATAGTTGAGCCATCAACCAGATCACCATTAAGTATAAGTATCTAATTTCGAGGCTAGACAACATGTTAGATTAATTGCATGGGGCTCAAATCTTTTCAAAGATTGACTTGAAGTTTGGATACCATCATATTAGCATGCGAACAAGAGATTAGTAGAAGATAAACTTCAAGACAAGGCATAGGTTGTATGAATCACTTGTGATCCAATTTGTTCTATCCAATGCTCTAAATACATTTATGCGGCTAATGAACCATGTGTTGCGCAATCTAATTATTAAATTTGTTGTGATCTATTTTGATGATATATTTGTTTATAGCTCTGACATCGAGAAGTGTTGTAAGCATTTTTAAGTTATGTTGTCTGCCCTCTAAGTTGAAAAACTCTATGACAACTTGAAGAAGTGTGACTTTTACCAAACTTAAGTGGTGTTCTTGGGTCTTGTAGTAAGTGAATGGGGAATTCGAGTTGATGAACAGAAGGAGTGAGCTATAATTGAATGGTTACTGTTGACTTGTTTAGTTGATGTCTAAAGCTTTCATAAATTCACTTCATTCTACTGATGCTCTATTAAGAACTTGAGTTGCACAATGGCTCCTTTGATCGAGCTGCGAAAGAACAACATAGAGTTTAAGTGGAGATTAAAAGACCATGAGAGCTTTGACAAAGTGAAAGAAAAGTTGAATACTGCTCCTGACCTTCCTCTCCCTAACTCTAATAAGGTATTTGAATTAAAGTGTGTAGATACCTTATTTTTTCCATTTTTCATTATTATTTTAATTTAGCCAGGTTAATAAAAAATAATAATATTAAAAAAATTATTAACAAAAAATAATTAAAAATTAAAATTAAAAAAAAAAAGAAATAAAAAAGAGAGAGTCGTGTCATATTGAGTTAACTTGAATCAAGTTGAGTCGAATCAAGTTGAGTCGAGTTGTATCGTATTGAGTTAAGCCGAGTCGCATTGAATCATTTAGTATCAAATTGGATAACGGTATGTAATTAATTTAATAAATCATTAAATCATTTGAGAGACGAACTTTATTAAAATAATTTTAGCCTAGTCCGATTTAAAGTAGATTTTTATCTAATTTATATTGAGCTATATCTAATTAGATTGGATTAGACCTTCAAAAATAGAAAGCTCACAACGAAGAAGGGTTTTTAGAAGCTCAGTCGAATCTCAAAAAAATCATTATCGTATCTTTTTAATTCTTTTGATTAAATTTATAATTAAAACGATATCATAGATTAAATATTGGGTTTATAAATAGCTAGAGTGACATTAGGGACGTTTTTTAGTTACAAATTCACTCACACATCAAATTCCCAAACAAAACCGAACTCCAATTTCCACGAGTCAATTCCTAATCCATCAAAACCAACGAAATTCAATTCCCAATCCACCAAAACCAACGAAGCTGAAATCTAATTGCGAAGTTCGAATTTTCGATTCCAAATTTTCCAATTTCAAATTCAACAGCATGACAATTCAATTCCCTCACAATTCTTAACTCCACAACAACGCAACTCCATCTGACAAAGCCGAAAGTGAACAGTCCTAATGCCATCCCATAAATCCAATCCATGCAATATAATTCCACAATTCGAATCCCAATCCTAGAATTCCAAAGATAAGTCCAGACCAAAGCTCAATCCGAAGCCTGACGCTGTAATCCAAAGTCGAGCCCATCATCTAACTAACGTCCAATTCCACGCCAAAGCTCCACGACTCCTCACGACACCAACAATTTGTAAATCACCTGACAACAATCTTTGACCGACTTCAACAAATCTAAGTCACACTTGCCACCGAGCTCTTGGATGTCCATTAACAAACACGCTAGCAATTGTCACATGAGTGTCCACTACAGCTGACACGCCATCCCCATTTGAGATCCAAACAGATGTCAAGCAATAACCTTCAATCCGCGACAAGCCGAAGACTACGCAATCTGAAGGTAGCAGATCCACACAAGCAACACGAAGTCTTCAATCCCTTCAATGCCACAAATCTGACCAATGAACAACATGAGCACAAGAACGTGCACAACACACCGATGGACATAATGTAATGATCGTATGCGACTCAAACAATTTCGGTAATTTTTTTTATTTGTTAGTTAGTTTTATTGTTTATTTTGCTAATTAATTTTTATTTTAAGTGCAGGTTTATTATTTTTATCATTATATCGTTAGTTTTTTTTAGATAATTTGAGTTTCCAGGTGAATTTAATTAATTGAAAATTTTTCATTTTTTAATAAAATCTTTTTTTTTTAAATATAGTATCATGTGATTGAGATATGTATCTTGCAACTAAAGTTTAAAAAAGATGTGTATCAAGATATGTATTTTACAATTAAGATTTAGAAAAGATACATATCGAGATACATATCTAACGGTTAAGATTTGGAAAAGATACATATGATGTTGACTTCATAAATTTAACCTTCTAAACATGGTATCGGACTCGAGTATCGTAGATATTTTCCTAAGTCGAGAAGACCACATAAAATGAAAACCAACTAAAATTTTAAACTCGAAACTTAAAACGAACTTGAAAGGCCTTATTATATAATTTGGAAACCCTAATCATGCAAGAAAACCCAATCCTACGTACGCATACTTTTAAAAATGTAAACCTAAACTTAATAAAAACCGTAAATATCAAATCATAGAAATTTTTTAAACTCCATAAATTATCTTAATGCTTGAAAAGCCATAAATCAATAAAATTATCAATGATTTTGTGAAATCATATAAAACTGATAACGAATGAATTAAAGACTATTTCAAGTAATAATAAACAACAACACTAAGCTAGTTAAAGGAATAAATTAATAAATTTACAAAAATTACTTTACTTATGTACATAAGTAGCCCCACAATATGTATATATATATATATATATTTTTAAGCAATTACCTTCTCTTTTCTTAATCTATCATATGATATATATATATATATATATATATGTTGCATAATAAAGCAGTATTCCTAAATAATTAAGCCAATTGAACTTTAAGCTCCTAAGTGTAAGTCAATTATTCCCGAGTCAGTGAAAAACTCTAAAACATACATAAACTCACTTGAACCCTAAAACCTAGGATGACCAAGGACTTATGATCCTAAATAAATAATTAAAAATATTATTTGAATAAATTCTATTCAACTCTATAAAATTCTAAAATTTCTTAAAAAGCAAATCATAACCTACAAATTAATTTGAGAATTAAGCCATAAAAGAATTTCATATAAGACAATTCCCTTATTTTCACTTATAAGCCATGTTACTTATGGATAAATTGTAAACCCTACTTTTAGCGGACTTGTAATTCAATTAAGAACACTTCCCAAATGTTCCCAAGGATAAACTAAGCTAAGAATTCAAGTTTACATTTAAAAACGAATTTAATTTTCCAATTCGAAACCCTATTATCGATAAAACTCAAATACAAGAATCATAGATTCTAAACCTAAATTCCTAAAACAATTAAGGACTTGTAACCCTAAGCGGCTAATTAAGAATTTAATTTGAATAACTTTATTCAACTCTAAAAATTTTCATAATTTTATAAGAATTAAATTATAACTTACAAATCATTTTAAGAAATAAACTCCAAAAGAATTTCATATAAGACAATCTCCTTATCTTTATGCATAAGACTTGTACACATGAATAAGTAAACTAACTAATCATCCTAAATAACTTATCAATTGATAAATATAAACCCTACTTTTAGTGGGCCCATGATTCAATAAAAGTACTGTCCGAATGTTCCTAAGGATCAATGAAACTGAGAACTTAAGTTTACATTTAAAAACAAATTAAATTTTTCCAATTCAAAAACCAATTATCGAGAAAACCTAAGCTCGAAAAACTATGAGCTCTAAGCTCACCTAAAACCCTAAACCCTAAAACAATTAGGGAATTTTGACCCTAAGTGACTAATCGATAATTTAATTTAAATAATTTCATTCAACTTTAGAAAATTTCACAATTTTATAGGAATCAAATTATAAAGTACAAAACATGCAAGATGAAAATTCTAAAACAATTTCTATAAGACCATGCCCTTATCTTTATGTCTAAGCCTTACATATAAATAAGTAGACCAACCAATCACCTTAGATGACTTATCAATTAAAAGTTTGAATCATTTATTAATTGATAACTTATCAAAATCAAGTGATAAGACACTTTCCTTATCACCTCTTTACTTATACTACATATGGACAATTTTTTACAAGATTTCACATGCTTAACTTTATTAAATGAGATAAGACAATTCCATGACCCCAAAGGACACTAAATGGTAGATTTGAACAAGGAGAAGAGGGGGGGGGGTGCATGCTCTTATCTTTCAACCATCAATCACTTTCTCTGACACACCACTATTCACTCCTTAATGCTTACATCATCAATAGTTGCAATTGTTGACTTTTGTGTAAGCTACAAGACAACGCTTTCAAGACATCTTAAATACTCATTTTCTCTCATTCCCAACTGGCCACTCTTTCCCTTATTCCTCTCACTTTCAATTTTATTTTCACTTCTTCTTTCTCTCATTTGAAACAAACATAAAAGGAGAAACAACCTTACCCCACAAAATCAACTTTGCCACCATTTTCCAAACTTCACTCACGGCATTTCCCTTTTCCTTTTCTTGTATCATTTTCTTCCAATATTTAAGCTCTTTTAGAACCATTAAAACCTTCCACAAACCTTACTCTAAAGGATCAAATAACTCGGGCTTCCAAAATGTTGCAAAAGGAGGAAACAAAGTTAAGAGCTTAAGTGGAACTTTTGTGCATAACCATCATATTTTACTTTAAGGATGAGTAAGTGTTTCGTGTGATTAGTGGATTAGTGTTTATATTAGGAGACTTTGATTTATTGAAGATATAAGTATGATTTAAGTTGTTATAATACCAAAGACCATCCTAAGAAACAAACTCATGAAACCCTTACATGAAGTTGAAACATCTCAATATACTTATTAGTTTACACACTTACGTCTTCAGTGAGTTAATAAGACATGGGATGTGCACATGGGCAATATATCACACAAAACCTCATCCATATACCTATGCCTAATAGACATTGGTACCTTAGCTTACCAAGTCATGTGTAAGGCTCCCTTTCATTTGGCTAATGAAGTTTGTAAGGTCGAAGATGGGAAATGGTTGATAACTTCAACTGAGTAACTAAGCCAGATGTGATTATGTTAGTGCAACTTCCATCAATACATGTAAGGTTCCTTTCACTTAGCTCTCAATGTGAAATGTTCTCTCTCTATGCCTCTTCCTTAGTTGAAGCCAAAATAAGTGCTTGATGCACCACCATGCTCATGACTTTCCCTCTTTCAGTACTCATGATGGCCCTTTCATCTTCATAAAATTCCTTAAGGATCCCTCCAATATCTTCTTCCTTCTCTTTAACTTTTCTTTTCCACCAACTCTTCTTTGTTGACACTCTCCAATTCATATCCCTTCATTACCTTTACCCTATTGTTTAGACATTAAGACGCTATTAGCATCCTTTTTGAGTTTAGGTTCAATGGCAATAGCCTTCCCCCCTTGAATCAACTTGAGGCTTATCTCAGTTTTAGATCGGAGCTCATGAACCATCTTGGCGTAAAAACTCATGCCTCTTCAAAACAAGTTAGCTAAGAAAGGAAGCAGGTCATAATAAAGTAACCTAGCTCAGGTTTTGCCTCTTACGCCACTTTACCCTTTGTAAAATTTTTATAGCATAATCTAATAAGCAAATCCATTGTTCCTCCACTACATCTCTAATGTTATACTTCAATCCATCTACAAACCGAGATACAATTTCAGCTTCTAGCTCCTTTGCTTTGCATCACATCATCAACATCTAAAATTCATTAGCATATTCATTAATGCTCATTCCACCTTGCCTCAATGTTTGCAAACTCTTGAAGGCATTATGCATGTAGTAGTCTCGAATGAAGTGCCTCCTTAGCATTTTCTTCATGTTTGGTTAAGCTTATATCTCTTACTCTCCATATTTACGCCTCTATGTTTGAACATTCTTCCACTACAAGGCAACAAATTTAGTGAACTCTAATGCAAGAAGTCAAACCTTTGCATCCTTATCATACTCTTGACATTCATATAATATTTGCACCTTGTCTTCCTAATCTAGATACTTGTCAACATTACCATTACCAAAGAAGCTAAACGTTTACATCTCTACATTCTCAATGCCCCTAGGAGCTTAGGGATAGGGCTCTTTAAACTAATAGAAATTATTGTCTTTCTCTTCCTCTACATCATCCAGCTCAATATGTCTCCTTGCACAATGATTATTTCCTCTAACTCCTTCAATTCGATTCTAAGCTAGGTATAATTGCCCATCGACTACTTCTTATTTGTGGTATTCTTTATCTAATCTATCAAGAATAGTTCGGCCATTTGTAGCAATAGTTTAGAGGATAGCTTAGCTAGCTCCATAAGTTGAACATTATCCTAAACCACCTCGGTAGGTAAGATATTGGCTATTTGTTGCATGAAAGTGGTCATCTCCACCATCATAGTAACCAAGTTATTGATTTTTCATTGGTAGTCTTAGAGGTTTGATTCCCTTACATTATATAGCTATGGGCATCACTCTTTGCATCTATAATACCAATGAGAAACTTTGGATTTGACATTCCCAACTATTCAACCAACTTAGCATGGCTACTTCAGATTAGAAATTACAACTTCTTGACATAAATAACACTAAGACAACTCAACTTCTAGTAGCTATTACATATAACTTAGAAACTTGCACAACCCAAAAACTTGAATAACATGTTTACCTCCAACACAACGCTACTACTGTCTGCTACTTCCATTAACCTATAAATGCCTACTTTGATACTTGCAACAAATAATAGTGCTACACCCACAGTCGATACCACAAGCTCTAATAGTGAATCACTAGGACTTACTAAGTGTATAATGAGTCCTTCTTGTACAAAAAAGATGAAAGTGAAAACTAGCTAACCAAAGGTTAAGCTAAGGATATGACCCACCAAGGCTTACAATTAGAACTAGCTTGGCTATTTGATGTTGCTTATGAGGTTGGAGATGAGGTTACTTGCCACTAATTTCTAGTTAAAGGGCAATAGATAAGAGTAGAAAGGAATCTTGAAGCATCAGCTTACGAGGAAGACAGTATATTCAATATGTTAAAAGGACGAAGATGATTGCAATACATATTAAGGAACCTTATATACTTGCTAATTAGGGCAACATGCCTTAAGTGGAAAAGACTAAAAGGGTACAACTAAAAAGAGAAAAATGTACATCTATAATTTTTGAATAAAGGGAATAACAAGAGAAGAATCTTCATTAGAACATATCTATGATCATTTTGCTAAAACACATGGCTCTTTGATGTTGGTAAGGCACTTGGCAAAAGCAAACAAAGAAGTATGGCTTTCACATTCTAAGCTAGCTAAGGATGGATCTTTAATTAGGTTAGCAAAAGCATTGGATACCTCGGATGTAGGATGAACAAGAGAGGGGCAGAAGGGCTCAAGCTGTTTTGGAATTCCAAATAGGTAGGGGAAGAATCCTTAGCATGGGCATGATGGTATGTATGATAGTGAGACACTTGGGGAATGATTTAAGAGGAAGCCTTAAGCATAAACTAGCCCATCTTCGGCCATCAACTTACTGAGCACTCGAGTAGCTAGGCCTTGAAGTCCCTATAATTGCCTCCAAATGATTAGCCCAAAGGTTGACAATGTCAAAATAGTGGTCAATTGAGCCGATGATAAGGTTGGTGGTGACGAAGACTAGGTTAGGTTGGCAATAGCATAGGTCAGATTCCCATCATACCAATCAATGTACCCTTACAGTTTCCTCCGAATGATTAGCCTAAAGCTCGACAATGTCAAACTAGTGGTCAGCTAAGCTGGTAATAAGGTTGGTAGTGACGAGGACTAGGTTAGGTTGGTAGTAGCATAGGTCAAATTCCCATCATATTAGTCCATGTCACCACATATGACATAATTTAAAGATAGAAAAAAAAGAAAGAAAAGAAAACAACATTCCATAGCAAAAGCTCTATCCTTAAAGATCAAGTAAACAAGGCAATTATCTATCTCAATTATTCAAGAATTGCAAGGTCAACATTGTACGCTTCCTTACTTATCACTCATATATTTAAGACTTCAAGATTACTTATTACTCCTCCCTATTATTCTCTCTAAGTCATTTCTACACATGTTATCTCTACATCTCTTTTATAAAGCCACATGTGACACAATATTCACACATCTAGCCACTTCAATCAAACCCTACATTTACAATTGTAATCAATACATACTAGCCTTCATGTTAGATAAGACTCTTAGTCTCAATTCACTCATTTACTGAGTCTACAATCTTCATTTATCTGTCTCAATTCCTTACTTATCATAGTCTCACACTCATCTCTCAATCTCTCCTTAATCTCTAGACCAATAAACCCTATAGTTCTTAAGCATATAAAGTTTCACTAGTTGACTTGTTATATAATAAAGATGATCTAATAAAGAATTTACAAGATACATACAAATAGCAAGTTGTACGTAATTGATGGAAATTACTAGACGTAATTCTTTTTTCATAGACCACTTATTAAACATTTTGAACTTGAAATCTTACATCAAATTTATATGTAAAAAGATATGGTGATAGATATGTGCTGTGAACAAAAAGAATGATAAAAACAACTAAAAATTTTCAAAGGTGATTTAAATTGAATCGACCTGAGTTAAACTGCATTTGAAGTGGTTCACTTGATTAGGGGTTAACTGAATACAATTCTCTTCATTGGAATCATTTATTCAACGAGGAAATGTAGGTCAATGCTGTCCCTGGATCAATAATAATGTTTCGCTGACCCAGGATAAAAAGGGGTCTATCTCCTACACTAATGCATAGTCAAGTCGCATTGGGAAATGTGGGGTTGGATGTTGGTATTTGATGCTAGGGGAATCGAAACCTTTCCAGAACGAGAGTACTGTCCTGGCCACCGGATTTTAGTATTTTCCTATAACATCTCAGTCACACCATGGTCCGAAACACTAGAAACATTCCTCCTGATATTAGGAATCCAACCGAGAGATCAGAAAAATTGGACCACCTCCTAGGCCGAAAGCAACGGCCCCCATTAGATCCAAGAATTGCTTGATTGTTGTGTCCTATCCAATAGCCGATTCGGGGAAACTTAATTGAACATTCCCTCCAATTAGATATACTAATAAGTTTCTAAAAATTAGAAGACAACCCCTCTTATGCTCAAACCTTATTCCCTCCGATGAGGTCGGTGAATACAAATTATACAAAATCCCTCCGGACGCAATAAATTAAAATTTATCTTGAAAACAACGTTATCATCCATGCTCTGTTGTTTGTGTTTCGGGATTCAATCTGCTAGACCAAAGGAATGACCTAAACAGAAAGAAGATGGAGAGCAAAATCATGTCTGAACGTAATCGCAAGCCTATGAACTCACACATGCATCATATGCAGTTGACACACCATAAACTACCTTCTGCCCTGCTGGCTGGATTAAATAGTCACGAAAATGACAGTTCACATAATCTATACAAGTAGAGATGTCATTATTTTGACAGTACAAATGGATCTACAAGACAAACCTCATCAATTACATGACAAAAAGGTAACAATTCCAAAATGGTGGTAAAATAAAAACAGGACGAATTTTACAACCCCACATTACTATAATTAACAAAACAGACCAATTTAATCGAGTGATTCGTTCACTATATGCAGGAATATGACAGAATACTTTACCCTCCTGCTACCACCTATCTCTGCACAATTTTGATATCATACTGTAGAAACAGATTGTGTTATCCTCTTTGCAGGTGCTGTTGCCTGGCGCTGTACATAGGCCGAAGGAAACCATCCTGCTTTTCCATTGCATTCTCCTTCAGACCATCCATTTTGAGCAACCTTGCATTTCAGATTATAAGAAACAGGAACTTTTAAGTATTTAGGGAGAAAAAATGGAACTTCTGTTTGAGGGATACCAAAAGAGTGACCAATGTGAACAGAACAGCTAATATCATAAAGAACAAACCTGATGAACAACAACATAATCATCAACAATGAGACTTAATTCTCCCTCTGCTTGAGCATCAAAAGGGTGTATGACCTGCAATGTAAATGTTCAGTCAGAAAAGAGTGGAGGAAACAGCATATTCTCACGTAAGCAAAAGCAAAATACAAGAACAACAACAATATGCAAGCATTAATCCAACAAGTTGGAATCAGCTGTATAGATCCTGCTTTACCATTACACTCTATTCTAAAAGCAAAATAACTCAGTATCTTCTTTTTTATACAGAAAAAAAAGAAAGAAAGAATTGAGAAAAAAAAAAAGGCAGCAGTTGATGTAACAAGCTAATTCAGATAGAAAAATTGATAAAAGAAAGCCATAGGAAAAATGGGGACTTATGTGAATACACACTCTCCAAATTAGAAAACTCTAGAAAATGCTGGCAATTGACATTTAATGTGAAAATACTATATCACAAGTGCAGTACAATCTTTTTCTCAAAGGACAAGAAGCGAAAAAATCAAAATCAGTGGAAACTTCAAAATAAAGATGGAAATCAAGGTTTATTAACTCAATGGATGCAAATGGCAGTGATTCCTCACAGTAACTCAGTTTATACAAGAAAGATGCTTGCAAAGTGAGAAACAATTTATTTCCTCAGACAAATAGGGGGCAAGAAGAGCAGGAGGGAAGGGGGGCATGCGATGGAAGATAGATATTAACACATCACCCAGCCAACTCCAATCTTTGCTCTTAAACTGTACCATTTAATTTCTTAACTTAATGCTTCCACTACAATCTTAACAGCGCTTGTGGCCTTACTTTTGCAAGGAAGTATATGTCCTGATCGATCTGTTCATGATCATGCGATAGACTTGATTCAGCATCCTCAGGAGAAGAGATGCTCCTATCTTCAGGTATTGTGACTGATGCTGAGGTAGACTCAGGTAGCTGCTCCTCTAGAATCATCTACCTCAATAAGGAGAAAATGGGAAGATATAGCCACTTAACAGGGATACAATGAAGCTATAAGGAAACCGGAAAATTTAGAATGATTCTCTTTCAGCTAGAGGATGTAGAAAATACGAACCTTGGCATGAAGTGTTTCCAAAGTAGCAAGAACTCTGTGATGATAACTTTTTTCGGCATCCACCTGACATAAATTATAGTTCTAGATTTATACAGATTATTAATAATTAATAGCACCAAATTCCATCCTAGGTTCTTATTTCCAGATCAACTGAGAGCTCCATTAAGCATAATACTGTGTACTGCAATGCTTTAGTTTATTAAGACAAAAAGCCCACCACCATGCAATAATAGGTAATGAAAGCAGTTAAACTGGCCTGAGATTTGAAAATTTGATGATATTGTCTCCACAGTGCCACTATATATCAATAGGCTTTCATGATTGACTATTCAACATTTATAGATAATCATATTTTCCAAGAAGGATGACAACAAAATGTAGTTCATCACACTACATGAAGCAATAGATTCAATAAACCTGAAGGAAACATGTTCCCCTTAATCTGAATTCTTCCCTTCTTAGCTCATTTATCCTTTACTAGCATGTTTCCTTTCTATCAAGACTAGACTCTGGCTATTTTAACATTATTTTGAGTGGTAATTAAAGAGAAGAGAATAAATATCAGAGATCAGAATGACTAGATCAGATAAGAGAAGAGACCAGATTTAACAACTATCCCTTTTGGACAGCATAACTTACAGCTATATAAAGAATGAATTGATTACTTATGCGTAAAGGGAATATAAAGTAATATTTTAAGGATAAAAAAGATTTGCTAATAAGGCTTAAGGAAAATTACCGTAACATCTCTTCAAAATCTACCAAAATTATGGTGACATCTTGAATTTATAAAATAATAGACTTACACCTTTTATAACACATTGTCACTGCAAACTTTGTCCTCCAATACACTACCAAATCGGTATTTTGTATAAATATACACTGACAATTATTTTTTTTTTTTTACTAATTTATCACACAGTTTAGGATTTCTCCTAATGAAATGATGAACAGACCTCAAAAAATAATTATAATTGTATATAATATAAAAGGTTGAGGAAAAAGTTTCTGCAACATTTTTGAAGGATGTAACTGCTATTTTTAAAATTTGGGGTGTTTCTGTAACTTTTATAATTTCCAGGGGTATCCATGTTAAAGTTTGAATAATTTTCTGACATCTTGTTTCCTTGAGTAAAAGAGATGAATTATCAGGAGATAGATTAAGTTGTTAAAGGAGATAAAGATCATTGCCCATGAATCCTACCTAAAGTACAATCAAAATATATGGGTGGGGGGAATACATATACTCTCGCTTATCTAGGATAACTAATAAATCTAAATAACAAAAATAATATCTACAAGGACATTCCAACAGTCCTACTCAAGCTAGCCCATGGATGTCTTTCATGGTGCTTGCTCACTAAATGTTTGAATCGAGTCTTGTGAAGATATATCATCACAAGTACAGTACTATCGTATATTTAGTCAACTTCATATAATGTTGGCCATCCTTGCTCACCTTCCCTTCATATCATAATCATTGAAGAGATTTAGGTCTTGCTGCATTCTCTCTAGTGTGTTGAAATATTTACTAGCACTATCATCCCCTTGCCGAGGCACTTCTAGTTTTAGTGTCAACTTGTAGATTTAGGATTGGTTCCCTAGGTTGGAATACATCCGTGTTACATTGTCCTATAGCTCACTTCCTCATCCATTGAATAGATAATTGGAGAAAGTTTCTTCTTCCATAGAGTTCACCAACCACATCATCACTACAGATATTTTGGCATCCCTTATGCAAAAAGAGGGATCCATTTCATCTGGAGTTTTATCTCCAATAAGATAGTCTATGTTTCCTGTAATGTGTATATACATTCAACCAACTGTAACAATTAAAAACAAATTTTTGTCATTTAGTTTGATACTTGTGATCTAATTTGAATGAGAGTCATTACTAGGAGTATGCTTTTCCAAGGTAGCTTGGCTTGAATTGGTAATGGAAATTTGGGACATTTTTGGGAGAGGGATGGGATCTAGCCCTCCAGCTCTGATACCATAAAACTTTGCACAATTTCCTGATATTCTATTCATTCGAGAACAAGAGATAATATATACAGGAGATAGACTGAGTTGTTAAAGAAGATGAAGTTCAATCCCTAGCAATCCAACCTGGAGCACAACTGAAATATATATATATATATATATATATATATATATATATATGCACATCAGAAAAAAAATAAACTAGATGACACTAGCTAATCTAGATTAACAACTAAATCTAAATGAAAAAAACAATATCTAGAAACAATTCAAGGATTCCAACACTAAGGAAAAATTAGTGCTCTCTGAATAATAAGTTGAAGTACAATTCTGGACATTGACTAGTTATGAAAGCATTCAAGATCCAAATTTTGCCTACCATAATGAGAAGACGCTGGAATGTCATATGCTGCTGCTGCTGCTCAACTGACAACATGGCATCAGTTGCTTCCTTTCCAAGTGCCATCATAGCTTTTTTAAGCTCATTCAGTCTTGCCTGAGCACTTTTAAGCCTCATGGCACTATCTGCAGAGAGAGCAGAATCCTTGGATTTCGATTGCCGCCTCAAAACTTCAGTTGCCTGAAATGATAGTTCATACCCTAAGGCATCTATGGTCATTCATATGATAGAAGACCTGAATCATACCAGGGCTTCAACATCTTGCCGGAGTTTATCATAACGGTGAGTCAAGTGTCGAGCATCCTCCAAGGGAGCCCCATTTATAAATGATCGAAGGGGCTCCGAGACCTACAGATTAAAATGTAGACATGATTAATTGAGGTGAAGGGGGTTGCTAATATTTCGCTCAATGATTGTAACACAGCTTCACCTCCTAGCAATAGTCAATGTCATTGTTGTATACATAGTAGGAAAGTAGTCATGCCTGCTTCCCTATGCAGCAAGATCCCATTAATTGACACAATGTTGTACTGGTACCAAATGTTGTTCATATCCATACATAAGATATTATACAGACCATTGACAAGCCATGAAAGTTACCTGGTCATTCAATGTTTCAAGTAATGTTATCCTCTCATTTTCCATTGAATTGTGGGAAGTGCCAAAGTGAAAGGCAGCTCTAGCAAGAGCAGATCCACTGCACTGATTCTCATCTCCATATTTGCAGCAGTCATCAGCCAACTTCCTTACTGGTGATATAAAGCAGAATAGAAGTTACCATGACTATAAAGCTGAAACAAATAGAGAATAAAGTCATTATTTACCTGTATCCATTTGTTTTGTACTTACAGCCACAAAACTTTCAACACCACGAACAATGTTCCTTTGCAGATGCTGTGCAAGATATTGCAAGCATAAACTTTCATAAATGGGTTTATGTTTAGATTATGCAGTATTTTGAAACAGGAAGCACATTGTCGGAGAAACTTGTAAGTGATGGCAAAACAAGATAAGTTAACCTTTGCTGCTTTTGTAGAATTATATAGATTTTGAAGTTGTTGGTGACATTGAAACTCTTCTTCATCTACCATAAAAGCTTCCCCACCAAAATGTCCCAGTTGCTTTAATATTGCCTGCCAAAAAATGATACGAACTCCATCTTTTTAACTTGCAATAAAAATTTATTTAGAACTTTACCTACTTAAGTATTTGTTTTGAAATGCTTTTCTGAAAATCTTATAGTCCAAAACAATTTCAAGCACATAACAAGAGCAATCCAGCTCAAAGGAACAGGGATGAAAGATATCAAACCTTTTTCTAGTTAAGTTCCTACGCTAGTTCTTCAAAAATGGAAAAAGCCCAGAGAAGGCAACTGGAAATGGTGATTTTCACATTACTCAAATAGGTGTGCCAACCTAGCCTTCTAAAAACATATTGATAAACAGATGCTAACTAGGAGAAAGTGATCTAGATCATTCCTAACATGCCAATATGTCCCATAGAGGAGCAAATACACAGGCAATATTCTTTTTTTTTTGGGTAATGTTAGAAATTAAACTAATAATCAAAAGAGCTAGGATGTTTAAGTAAGAGCTGAGTTCGTTCACCACATATAATAAACAAAAAAATGTGGGTGACAAACTTGACGACACTATAAACTCATGAGGCTATACATCAATAAGCTCACAAATTATAAATCTAAATATGATAAAATTATCTTAACTAAGCTAACCGGCAACTGTAGGTATTCCTTTCACACGTTTGTGATTCCTTTCCTTTCAGATAAAATAGACTATGACTGATAGTATTCTTTTCAAACTACCTGACCCCAACCTCATGAACTTTCCAAGAAGTGATGACATGGACATCATTGTAAAAAAGGTTGGTAACAAAGCGTAGCAGATGATATTGGATCTCTGACCAAATGCTTCTGATATAAGCACAATTTAAAAAGATATGTCTATGGTCTTCTTCTTCTACTAAACAGAGTAGGCAACAGTATTGGTTGATAATCCCTTATTAAAACAGTTTGTCTTGGGTTAGAAGTTTTTCTTTCACCGCTAACCAAAGGATGAATGAATATCTAGGGGTATTCCCTTTATTCCATAATATGCTATACTATGGCGTCTTTTGTTTCTTTCTTCTTAAGAGGTTATATGCTGATTTGATGGTGAATCCTCTATTAGGATTTGCTACCCATAGAAAGATATCTTTTGTTGCCAACAACGGTGAGAAGATAGGTGGTAGATCTAATCTTATGATATCCCAAACTTCCCTCGTTGGCCATCGTTATTCATTATCATTGATGATACTGCTCAGTATTGTCTTTTTGGGTCAATTCATCGCATAAATAGATCTCTTGCTTACCCAATTTGCAATCGGTCTACATAGGTGCCATAAGTCATACCAAAGAGATATTTTGTTATCATCCTCAATCTTCCACTCAAATAAAGATCTTACCTATTCCCTAGCTTACATAATCTTACACTACGACCAAGAGCATTGAGTAGGGTTTGGTGTTGCCTAAAAGTTCCTACCCCTTAGCATCTCTCTTCTAGTCTAACTTGGCTAAAGCCCGTTGGGATTAACCATTAGTTGCCATATATGCTTCAATTGTGCTATCTTGTTCCAAAGAGTGATGTTTATGACTGCCAACCCTCCTTTATTTTTAGGGAAGCATATATCATACCATGACACCTTCGCTTTAGATCTTCTCTCGTCCAATCCATTCCAAAGAAAACACATCATCTTTACTTGAAGTTCCTTGAGGATTCTCTTTAAAAGCATAAAAATAGATGCCCAACAGACTTGGGGGAGAAGAAATGCTCCTTATTAGCTGGGTCCGACCTGCATAGGATATGTATTTAGTCGTCCAACTGCTAATCCTTAAGGCAATCCTCTCTACTATAATTCTAAATAGGCAGTATTCTTAGTATTACAGTATTTGTATCTTTTGCAATTATAAGGGTAGAATACACATTTCCCTTACATTAGAATTACACACCTTAACACTCGCACATACAATCTTTAAAATTAATTACAATCTGGCAAACATTTACCATATAATATGATATCAGAGTTGGAAAAATTAATGAAATTAAAACAAACAAAGAATTACTAATGGAAACTACATTGGCTACGACCTTACTAGCAAAGCAACTATTACTTAGATCACCATCATACTCAACATCATCACCGCTAGATACAAACCTAACTGAACCCACTATTAGCAATCTAACCCAAACCTAATAGTCACCACCTCCCCACTCAATGCCACCCCCCACCACTAAACAATCACGACCATTGACCTTCTGCCCCACCATAAATACACCATACCACCGCTATCATCAACCTTAACCACTCACCACATTAGCACCCACATGACTAAAGCACCACCATCTACTTGCCTCCCTTGACCCCTAACCTCCTACCAAATACTTATACAAGTGCCATCACCACCTTTGCCAATTTTTGCAAGCATTGGCTACCAACAAACTACTTGACCTTAAATCTAGTTACCACTTTCCACTTGACTCTCCACCACCTTCCACACGAGCGTAATAATACCAACCTTTTCCCAAATAATATCTCGAATATTTCAAAATGTAGCTACAATTATCGATTGTAGTTGCCACTAATTACTTCCTTCCTTACATTGATAGATGTATATCGATATATTCAAAGCAGGACGTATGCATCACTCCTAATGGACTCTCTATCCCAAACTTAGGTTACATAAACTAGCTTTGTATTAATCACATGGTTTGTGCTTGCATTCTTGCTACAATTTCCAATAAAATCCTAGAGGTTCATGACATGCTGCCTCTACATCTCTAAAAATATGCTTCGTTGAAAATTTACTGGATCGAGAAATGGAACTCAATGAGCTTCCACTTGCCATTGGAGTTGAAAAACAACTCCATGACCAAATACCTTTATGAGCTTAAATCCATAACCAATGAATTGTCTCAATTGGTTAATCATATAGCACATCTAACATCATCACTCATGCATTTCATTATCTTTATCATGCCTATGATATTATTCTCACCTACTCAACTGTTACTCTCATGTTATAGTAAGTTTGCAACAAACTTATCAATTATAATGGTAAGTCAAATGCCATGATGCAAATGGTGCGCTTGCCTCCACTCTTATTGCACTCTATACCTATACCATCCTCAACATCTCATATTGGAGTTGGGGTAAAGGTTGCTCATAAGGTAAGGGCATATCGTTCCTTTAATCAACACTCATCTTTAATCCATTACCTCAAGTCACAACTCCTCCCATCGAGCCTCTAATTAGCATTGAACCGCTCAACATACTCACTCTTCTAGCAACTACACCACCCTATGACTTGCATGTCAAATAAGCAAAATAACTTGGCTACTCAACCTTAAATTATCATAAGTCCAATGAATCCTATATGAATGTGCCCAAATTTGTGTTTCCCTTTCCCTTGAAGAATTCCATGCAAGTATGCTCATTAATTTGATCCCACATGTTGGTTTCAATTATGTGACTATAGGTAATAGTGCACCAATATCTTAATCTAACGCCGATGACTTCACCGTTCGTACCAATGGTCATCTCTTGTACTTATAGCACATCTTGCATGTTCCCTCATTTACTCACAACTTCTTGGTTGTATTGTATCATTATAGTATTTGCAATGTTAACTTTGGCAATACCTTTTTTTCCCCCCTATTGAGGACATGATAGCAAGTGAGATCCTCCCCCAACAACAAACAAAGCATCTTTATAGACATGGTGTGCCTTTATATGCATTATTTAATACTCCTCACTTGTAGGCTAACACTTGATTGAAGCCATCGAGTGGATGATTTGATTAAATGGACTGAAATGACAACGGAGAGATTGGAATTCAAGAAATCTCCTGTTCTGATATCATATTGAATTTAACAACATAACTGTTTGATATCAATTTTTGAGCTAATATATAATGTGATATCATATTTATTACTTAACAATTAAATAAGAGTTCATGATTCAGCAAGGGCAAGCAAATCCAAGTCCCATATCTTCAACTTCAAACCTAAGCAAAGAAGCTGATTCTTATCCTTTCGAAATATTCAGAACGTAAAAACTCTTTGACCTTAAAATAACATATTTCCCAATGCCCCTAAGTATATCCATATCCTGTAGATACAAAGCATACTACCCACATACATTTAAGAAAAAAGAAAAGGAAACAGAAGAAACAATAGAAATTTTCACCATAACATCACAATCTCTATTTCATCATCAAAACATTGAACTACATGCACACTTCTCTGTCACACTGCATCATAAATAAACCTATAGTTACTTGCACACCATGTCTTGGCCAACAGTATCCACATGGCTTACAAGGCCATACTAAGGGTGAGATTGGGATGGTTTTGTAAAATGGTAACTATGTGTTTTGGTTTTATATTTCCATATTTATCCTTTCCAAAGAAAAAAGAAAAATATTTATACCAAGGTAGAACAGGATCTTCAACTTAATTTCAAAATTGTGTTTTTTCCCTATTGCACATCATACAACTACACCATTACTTGCTAAGAGATCTTTTAGACAAGTACTAACAATACACAGGCCCCTTACGAGAAAATGCAAAGAAATAAAAAAGGGAAGCCACACTAGAAGTTATGTTTGTGCCAAAAGTCCATAAATTGCTCCATGATTCAATAAAGTCATTTATGTGTAGATTTACATCAAAATTCAATCAAATCTTTTATATTTTAAGTCGGTTATTTGAGTTATTTATGATGATAGCTTTGCACAAAATAAGTCCCTCTTTTAGTATTTTATGATGTATGTATCATGTGATAATATCAGCATAATGAATTTAAGTGAATCACTTATAATATAAAAGACTTATTAAATTTTCACTAAACATAAAGAATTTAATAAATCATCTAGAATATAGAGGATTTAACTGAATTTTGGCACAAACATAAATAATTTAGAATAATCTTGCCATAAAATTTTATGGAGTATTGCAAAAAATACAAGCCATTCTTTCCAAATTTGACATCCTGACCCCTAATTTTGCTTGTCTAGGTAAAAAACTAATTCATAATGGGAAAGGTAGACACTTTCGAAAAGCTTTCTGGATTTCTTTCTTTCTTTTTTCCTTTTGTGGCAAATTGAACTACCTTAAGGTGTTAAATTGTACTTTGTAATTTCCTAATTTTTAGGTCCTTGCACTGATTTACCAGGATACAAAGTTATAAGATACATCCATTACCCATCTAAGTCTCTATAATTTCTGACAGCCATTCCCTGAGAACATTACATTGCAAATGTTTGAACTCTCACCTTCTTACAGCTTCATGTCTCATCTACCTGAGTCTTTGTATTATACCACCACTTAGAAAAAGCTTTCGTGTACCTGAAGTGGACCTTTGTATATGGATTTCCTTCAGCAGTGTTATAATGGAGACATTTTGACATATAAATTTCAGGTTGAGACACAATTCCTAAACTCAAACATAAGATATCACCTCAATGAGAATTATTTGGAATGATCATTAAATTGTCTTCTGAACTGAACCTACAACTCATCACAGTTGTTCTTAATGGAACTAATCACAGAAGTTATTTCAAATGTTGATAAACTCCCACAATTTTCTCAAAAAATTTAGTCTTTTCACTAAAAACTACCATCGCATTCTACAATCAAGCAAGATTCCTTTGCTCGACTAAAATCTCAATACAGGTCTGACAAAATACTCTTGATAGAAAAAAGGTAAAGCGGAAAATGGAGGACCTTTTGCTTATTCCTTCACGAAATAGATGGAAAAGTGGCAAAAATTTACAGGCACAATTACAGAAAACAGTTATGTGAAAAATAACAATAGAAGTTAAAATTATTAGTTCAAGACCAGTCGGCACAAATAGAAAGAGACAAATCCCTCACTCTGGCAGGCCTCTTCCCAAAGAGGACAGAGGGAGTGAACGAAGATAAATCAATCCTAGCGTGTTCCATTATTAAAACCATATGCCTCGCGTGCTGAGTTTCCTGGCAGCAAGTTGTCCCGGACGTCTCGAGGAATTGGAATCAATCTCTTACCGGTTGGGCCAACGAGGTGCGGAAGATGCTAAGAGAATAAACTAAAAAAAAAAAAAAAAATTGCTTTTCCGTGAAATTATTCTTATAACAAGGATAGACAAAGTGAATAACACTGATTATGTTACTTCTTTCCTTTTCCTCCTCATGCACACCAAAAGTTTGAGTCTTAACATTACAATAGCTTAAGTGATCAGCCATACATCCAAACAAGCACGTCGAAAGGAAGCTACACAACTACCGCAAGAATTTCATTAATTCATCAATTTTGAACACACTATTATACTCCATACCATACCAGTCACCACAGCTTCATCCTAACACTGAACATGAAAAGTTGAAGCAAAAACAGAGAAGAATACGAATCTTAATTCCAATCAATCTAATAGAGTAACAAATAAGTTACTATTACCTGTTGTTGCTTTGCAACTTGCTCCCTGAGCTTGCTGGCTTGCTTTCGAATAGCTTCCATTTAAAGAAGAGAGGATGATTTGGCTTGTTCTTTTGTTCGTTTGTTTGACTCTGCGGTTTTTTGTTTTCCCTTCTAAAGGAAACAGTTACGCAAATTCCGAGGGAGAAAATGGGTTTTGCTTTTTCTGAGACCTGTACTGACTTTATAGGTAACCGGAAGAAAGAAGAAAAGAGAAGGAGGGAGCGAATCAATTTATACAGTTGCGTACATTATTTTGATGACCAGTCCAATTTAGACGTAAAATAGATTTAATATGTATTAGATTTAAATATATTTATTATTTATTAAATTTAAATAATTAAAAATATAATTAATTTAATGTTTTAAATTTAAGGATATCAAATTAAAAATTGAATAAATATATTGGACCACAGAAAAATCCGAGAGAATAATAGACAAAGGTGAAACCCGACAGCGAAGTGAAAGTGAGAGACACAGGAGAAAGCGCCTTGATATGTTTTCAACGCTAATGGTGATTCCCCATGTGGATTGAGTCGGGGTAGATGCAATTCGATGCCCGATAAGATCTTCAATCCAAAATTGAGTTGAAAACCAAACCTAAAATACCTGTTTACTTGGTTTGAATATCTTGTGCAGGATTGGTATCGGAAGCACAAACCAAATCAACCACCGAACTTCCACATCCGACCGACCACCAGTGGTAGATGGGATTCACTGCATCCACACTCCAGTACCATAGTGATAAGAACGATAGTATTATAAATATATTTTTTAGAAATTAATAGCGAAATTAAAAAAAGAAGAAGAAGTTATTTTATGATATAAAGATAAGTAGTAGTCTAACTAAAATCTATTTCCCATTTTATCCTACTTGGTCAGTAGGTTCTAACTAGATATTTATTATAAGAAAAATATTATTTATTGTCTAGAACTTTTGCTAAAACTATTAAATTTCCTATCCCTTAAGTTATGATATAGTTTAAAAGAAAAAATGTATAAAATTGACCTTTCATAATTAGCTTATGTTCAAAATTTAAAAATATTATTAGAATATATATATATATGTAAAATGGAAAACTAAAACAAGAAAAAGATGTGCTAGCATATGGTAGATTGATCTAGAATTCTTTAGTGTGTGTATATATATATATATGTTGGATAAAGAAGACAAAGATATTATAGCCTAATTGTATTTTAAAATTTTCTATATTCTTAGAACCCTAGCTCATGTTAGGTATTAAAGTTATAAATGAGCCTCATTACTTTCAAACTAGTTAAACTTATCTTATTTTAAACTCAACTTAATCAAATTTGACTCATAAATGGGTAAAATTTGAAGTTAAAATGAAACCTGTTTATTTAAATAAGCAAAATTTAAATAGCTATCCAAGTTAACAATCAGGGTCATGAGTATTCTCGTAAGTTTACTTCATCCATAATTCTTCGTATTATTTCTCTAATTCATAACATTATTTAATTTCTTGGTAAATCTACTTTTTCCTCCTAATTCCACTTGAAACCATATTTAGCCTTCATATTTTTTATGTTGTATTCTTTTGTAAACTCCATGAATTTAGTTATTTAAGAGTAAAATTAAACTTTAGTACAATGGGTAGCTTTATGAGTCAATAAGGTTGAGCAAAATAAAAATTTTATTAAATCATAAAATTGAATATATTATATATAATAAAAACTCTAAAAATTCAATTGAAACTTAAATTATGTATAAAAACCCTAAACTCTTTGTATGTGTAAGTATCTGAGATTGAACCCGAACTTAACTAAAATCTTAAAACTATAATTTTAAACTTATAAAATGAATAATTATACCCTAAAATAATGAACCTGAATTTGACTAAAATTCTAAAACTATAATTTTAAGTTTATAAAATGAATAATTATATCCTAAAAATAATAAAACCCTAGACGAATACAATTATCAACTAACACGTATAATCACGTAAAATTATTAATGAACACATTGAAAAAACTTTTAAATATTATAAACATAACGGGTAATAATTTAATTAATAAGTTTTATAAAACTTCAAATATTATTTCATAATTATTATTAAATATATAATTTTGTAATTTTACATTTGAAATTTTGATTTTTAATTTCTTCCTTTTCCCTTATTTCCTCTTTCTTTTTCTTCTTCAAAATTTTTTTTCTTTGCCACATAAACTTCCAGAATTGTGTTTTGGTGGACTTTTGTGTGTGTTTTAATTTACCATGTGTTATTTGAGAGCAGAATTTAACTTTAGTACAATAGATAACTTCATAAGTTAATAAGATTAGGCAAAATAAAAATTTTATTAAATCATAAAATTGAATATATTATAAGTAATAAAAATTATAAAAATTCGATCAAAATCTAATTTGTGTATGAAAATCTTAAACTCTTTGTATGCATAAGTATTCGAGATTGTGCCCAAAGTTAACTAAAATTCTAAAATTATAATTTTAAGCTTATTAAATGAATAATTATACCCTAACAATAATAAAACCCTAAACTAATACAATTATCAACTAATATGCATAATGACGTAAAATTATTAACTAACGTATTGAGATAACTTTTAAATATTAGAAACATAACAGGTAATATTTTAATTAATAAATTTTATAAAACTTCAAATATTATCTCATAATTATTATTCAATATATAATTTCGTAATTTTACATTTGGAATTTTGATGTTTAATTTCTTCCTTTCCCTTTATTTCCTTTTTCTTTTTCCTTTTCTTTTTCTTCTTCAATTTTTTTTTTCCTTTGCCACATGAACTTCCAAAATAGTGTTTCGATGGACTTTTGTGTGTGTTTAATTCACTATGTGCTAATTATTTATATCAAACAAAGTTAATAAGATAAGCCTCTTGTCAAATCAATTTATCACAAGCTTACTTTTTTCTTTTTCTTTTCTTTATTTATTGAATTTCTCTCTCTTTTCTCCTGCCAAGCTCATGATCAACTAGAAATAAAGCACTGTTTATTTTGTTTTCATACTTCAAAACACAAATACAAGACCATACACATATTTCTATTTCAAACTGCAAAGATCCTTGCCTTTTTCTTTCTTCTTAGATTTATTTTTCATCTATATATTTCAATAATCAAGAAAAGGAGGAAGCTTTGCCATCAAATATTTATTGAATTAATAAGTGGAGTAAGTAGGTAGTATGTACATCATGTTATTTTGTAAAAACTAAGTAGTATGTATCCTATGTTATGTTGTAAGACCCAATTATATGTACTTTTTCATATATGTAATTTTGTAGAATTTTAGGTATTATAAAATTATGTTTTGAAAGTTATATGTATTTTATTGTTTATGAAAGAAAGTTTATATACGTGTCTTAGAATTTATGAAAAGTTAGTATTATATTATGTACATATGTATAAATATTTAAGTATAATTGTGTACATATATTTGTATATGATAGTATATATATAGTATATATTTTCATTACATATGTATATATATAACTATGTGGCCGAAAATATATATACGTATGTATAAAGTACAAAAATACAAGTGTAGTATATATATAGATATCGTATATGTATGTATGTATGTATAGCACTTGTCTTATATCTAGGTTTATATTATTTATTTACCTAAGTATATATGTATAAATAAGTTGAGGAAAATTAATTATATAAGTATATGTATATGTATATTAATAATATATGATATATAAGTATACAAGTGTACTCAAATAGTATATGTGTAAAATACTATAACATTAAATTAATAGATAAAGTAAGATAATATATATATAGTTATGTATGCTGTGAGTTGAAGAAAAAAGAAAATAATAATAAAATAATTAATTTACAATATTTGATAAGATATAATAATAAATATAATTATATAAGTATTAAGTAAAATACAAAATAAGAAAAATTGAGAAATATGGAAAATTCATAAATTAACACATGAAACACCCCTATGCTGCCACATTAGCATCTTATAATTATAAATAATTTCGTAATTATTATTAATAATAAAATAGTTAATTTTTAAGAAATTACTGAAGTAACAAAAAGTTATTAAATGAGTATTTAATGTTAAAAATAGAAAAATAATTAAATTGTTATAAAATAGACTTAAAAATAAGAAAATTATAAAAATATAAAATTTGGATATTTATCAAATCATAAATATGAAAAGAAAAGCTTAAAATAATAATTTATAATTATTTAAGTCAAAATAATAAAATTTGTAATATTTTTAAATCATTATAAAAAAATAATCATAAAAAATACAAGTTACAACATCTAAAACAAACCTTACTACGAGAAAGTATATCTAAAAATGATAAAAATTAACTATAAGTTCATAAAAAATTGAAATTAGAATGAAAAAGTTATATATGACTAAAAGTTTAAGATAAATCGAGAAAAATAGGTAAAAGATTGAAGTTAAACTATGTTTATACTATACTTGAGTCATAGTAGGAAACTAGACAAATAATAATAGATATTTAATTAATTAAGGAACCTAGTTTTTAAAATACTTATAAGTTTTCTTATTTTTTATGTATTCAATTATCAAGAACTAGAAATCTCAAAAGTTAGGAGAGTGAGCATTAACCTAGGTGAGGGAGTTCTGATGATTTACTATTTGCTTGCTGCTTGATGCTATATGCTTGGGTGATACTGATTGTTTGTTGAATGACTGATTATTTTGTGTACTATCATCTGTATAATTACTTTTTTAAATTAGTAAATATAACTATTCAATTAAAATAACTGGTTATATTTATCGCATGTCTATGATCCAATTGGTATATTGATGAAAGTGCTGGCTTTATAGATTTATGAGAAAAGTATTTTTGGAAAACGTTTTTTCAATTTTAAATATATTTTGTATGATTTCTAGAGGGCTTGTAGTACCCGTGAATGATATTTTTATCGCTAAGACAAAACTAGTATAGTATCTCTAATTAATTGTAAGAGGACATACATATTTATGCCTATAGAGCTATGGATATATTTTGATAGCGAGAAGAATCACTTTATGTGCCTAAAGGGTCTTGGTTATGTTTGGTAGATGGTCCTAGTTGGGATCCACTTATCTTGAATTGTTGTTTTTCAACTAGAGTAATAGTCAAGTATCATTTGGAAAAGTAGCACTCCTAGGTAACCTCATGTAGTTAATATGAGGTACTTCATGCATGTAAGTATAAAGGATAATCAACATATAGAAGATGTAAATCTACACCTTTCATTGTTTACATTCAGTACATATGCATTCGTTGTTTGCATTCAGTACATATGCATTCATTTCGCGTATAGATAGATTGCATATGTCTTAATAATGTTTAATAACCTGATTAAATGGTAGTGGTGAAGAATGAACTTATTAAGTCGTTGTTTGCTTATTTTCCTATAGTTTCTTTTACAGGTTCCTTTAAGTAAGGATAGGGGGAAATCTTAAGAACAGAGTATAAACTGGAAATAGATTTGATAATGTAGAGTTAATGGAAATATATATAGTTAGTATAGAAACAATTAATGTATAAAATATTTATATGATAAGATTATGTATAATGTAGAATTTCCTGTAAATTATTAAGTTGTTTTATTTTATTTTAGCATTTAATAGGGAATACCGATTCTCTGTGGTTTTAGTGGACTATAAAATATTGGATATCTATAGTCATTTATATTTTATAATAAGTTAATTAAATTAAACATCGAAAACTTTAGTAACTAATCATTTAAAATTTTGTAATGTTTAACTTGTAAGGTGGTTTTCATGTAATAAGTACATATATGATATGAAAATTTTAAGCAATCTTATTAGGCCTTTCCCTTAGATGGTGTTTGCTTATAAAGATTAAACTAGATAAGATAAGTATCAGGAAAATTGGATAGTATAAGCTTATTGTATTATGTTTGGTTTGTATAGTACTTGACATAAAATTTATATTAAAAAATTAATTATTTATATTATAAAATAAATATTTTTTTTGTAATATTTAATAAAAATAATATTCATTAACTTAATATTATAACGTAAAGTGGTATTTTTGAAAATATAAAATATTTTTTGTTTTTATCTAGTGAATTTTATTCTTATAATGTAGTTCAGATATGACAAAATTTAGATATTTTATCTAGTCCATTAACTTAGTTTTTATTCAATCATTAAGTAATTTTACAAACTAAACATAGGATAAAATTTTTTATTCATAAAAATTGCATAATCCAACGCTATCTTAGGGTTATGACATCTTTTGTGATTTCAAAAGATCTTTTACATAAATACTAATTAAAGTTAGGAATAACCCATAATTTGTAACTCTTCCTCAAAATTACATAACTTCCTGTGAAATTGATATAAATCCCATTTTCATCAAATCTCTTTATTTCTTAATTTTGCTTTGCTTTTGTGATTTACCTTGAAAACTTAATGAATTTGCTAAAATTCGTAATTTTATTGAAAAATCGTAAATTTTCTCAATTAAATGGTTTATGTTTTGAAATTCGTAGTACACATGGATATTATGACCTTTGACAAAAGTTACAAGTGTAAACTTCACTTATTTAGATATTTTAAAAATTAACTTCGTGAAAATATAAAGAGTAAAGACAACCCACCGTAAATCCTATATTTCTAAATTAGTAGATCAGTATCACCTACTTGTTATCTGTTTGATATGACAATAAGAGCATAACCGTAGGTACACTAACTATGGAGAAGCAGTGTCAGCATCTTGATGTCCCCAATTTTATGAAATTCTTGAAATATATTTTTCCAAAACAATATCATTCATTTTATGTCCTTTGATTCCTCTCATCTACTAACCATAAGATAAATATATAAAATGTTGAAATTTTCATATATTGTTCTAATTCAGAAGCAACAGCTTATTTTTCATTTTACCAACTTATGATTTACTAGGTAGCCTCATGTAAAATTACAAAAATAAAAAATAAGTATATATTAAACTCTAAAGTAGAATAAAGAACAAAAACTAGACTGAGTAGAACATCTTGTCTCTTAAGTGTTTGCTTAATTTATTTATCATAGATGGATCCAAACCACCCCACCAGATTTGGAAAAAATCAGTTAGTAGAATTCTATAAAGTAGTCATATAATATCAATCTTTATGTTATTGTAATTTAGTCTTTTTATCCTACTTATAAGTTTTTTAAATGTATCCTTATGTGATATATTTCTTATGTATGATAAAATTTACATAAGTTTATATATTATTTCCATATTTCAATTGATTGATAATTAAACTTCTACCAATATACATAGCCCCATGAAATGTTAAAAAATTTATCCATTGGATCTTTCAAAGTATATCGAGCATCTGAAATTATTTCATAAAAAAGTTTAATGTTCCCTCCTATCTATTGTTATAGTATGTCATGGGCACACTTTTTAATGAAATCATTGCATATGCATTGTAATTACAAAGAATAATTCTAATATTGTTTGAAATAAAATTGATTCAGCTCCTCCAATGATATGGTTCTATATTCGTTCCTAATATTTATATATTAGTATTTTTTCCAATAGGATATCTGAAAGTAGAACCGTTATGCAATTTTCTAAATAGTGATAAAACTTAATAAAATTTTAACCTTAATATGCTTTTCACAGCCAATATATCTCATATCAATAGGAATTACCCATAATAAACATGTAAAAGCTGCTTATTGAGCACTTAACTTGCAATATAAATTCATTGCCACTTGCTTTCTATGCAAATCATCACCTATCTTTCATATACATATACAAACACTAGGGTTATTAGGTCCAAATTCGGCTTACATGCTTTTATTACTTTGTACAATGGGATTATAAACAAAATTGACACATAACATGTAAATATACATATAACTACATAGTGACACAGAGAACTAACTATATAGGCTTCAAACTAAACTAAAACTTCAAAAAGCTAGGTATCACTCTCGAACATTCTCAAATTTAGGAATAAGACTTTAGTCGATCTCACCTACACCTAGGGCTAGCACATACTAAACCTTTAGCACCTTATAGAGTAAATTGAGTACAAAAATGCAAACTAATAAGTAAAATTGACAAACATATCTTATTTACGAAGACTTTATCCAAACAATAAGTTATGTGATGCAAGCAAAGTTGATGCATTGATATTTCTTACTTAGCCACTTAGGTTGATGAATTCTTATCATACATTGACATAGCTAGGAATTCCTTAGTGTTATACCTATCTGACCTTGACTTAATCCCTTCCCTTAACTCTTTAGCCTTAATATTTTCTTTCTCAATCTAAACATTTAAGTTTTTTACAAATCAACAAGCTAATGCTTGTTTTCTATGCTTTTCAACTATTGCAGATAAAACTTAGGGGACCAATCGTAGTAGGTTATCATCACTGAGCCGGTTGAAGAATTGTGCCACAAATTTATTAGGTTAATTCAAGATCGTATCATGAACTTGCCAAGGGACGAATAAAACTTAATTCACTTAAATAACTTTAGAATAACTTACACATATCATATTTTCTTTGATCATATATTCTCAGGTATGATTATACGCTCATTCCTGCTTTGATTTTATCTATCTCCAAGTTATGTAGGTAGATTTCCCCAAGAAATTCCCACCGTCACTTTCACTCATGCTTATATACATACATATGAGTAAAACATCAATTCTATCAAATCACTAGGTGTACCGTATTTGAGTCATACAACTGGGTGCTTTATTCTCCTTTTGGTCCCATAGAGTTTGTGCCTACTAATTTGCTAAACGTCTCCTTCAAATGAGTCCATCAAATGACGAAGCTACTTAAGTGTTGCCTTATAATTTTGCCACCATGTGTGCTTGATGGATTGTTAAGTTGTAAAGCTAGCTAGCCTTCCTACAGCCTTAGCTTTCTTGAGTCGTACAGCTTGATTTTGGTCCCATATTTTGTAGAAGACTCCACACACAAGAATTTGGATCCAAACAATATTCCTTGACATAGTTTGCATTAGCTTTGACCAATTGTCCTACTGGTGTTTCAACTAAGTTCATTCCTAATTTGAATAGCCCGTTCCAGTTGCGACGTGATTCACTTTGATGTTGTTTTAAGGAATTCCAACGTTATATTTCCCCCAAGTCCAAGTCTAAGTACCATTTTATAACTCACTTTCCTTAATTAATTAATTATTATTATATCTTTTCAGTCGTTCTCTTTTCCCAAATCATCGTGTTTCCCATATATCCTTTTATCATCTAGGTGTCAACGCACTATCCCATGCGACGATCTCACCGGCCAGCCACGTGTAGATAGATAATTAACCCATGCAAATTTTACTTTGATTCGTTTAATTAAAATGGTTATAATATAAGGTACATTTTAACTCATAGTAGATCGCTACGCAAAGACACGTATACTCATACTCATATCAGGTACGAGCATTAATTTATCATTTTAGATGCAGTCATCCATATTAATTATTAATAAGTCATACAGTCTATCTTTAACATTTTAAAGGTCAAATTTCGAACTTTCAACAATTAACGATTTCGTATCGGATTACTTATATTCATATCGAATCGAAATGGAGCTTTTATGACTTTTATTTTGAGAGACAGAACTCAAGGGGTTTACTTCATCTTGATTTTTGCGGTCTCTCCGTACAGATTGAAATAAAATGAAAAAGTTAAAAAAGTGGGTTAGAGCCCTGATCAATAAATCTCAGAAACTTGGAGGTCGAGTATCCCTCTGAAAGCATAGATGCGTATTATTATTATTGTCATAATCGATAAGAGAGATAGGCAAGATGTATATCATAAAATCATAAAAATGTTAATTATCCAAGGCATTACATCCCATCGACAAGAGATTATATTCTGGAATTATCGGTTTTCGATCACTACCTGCCGCAACTGGTTGGCATAAAGGACACCGTTCTCTGTTTGAGATCGTATCCTACCATCATATTCATCTGTAAAATGCTACCAAAGATGCCCGAATCATGTTCGACTGATGGACTTGGGCTAATGGTGAGACAAAAAATCCTACCTTCGATCGACATGTAGCTATTTTCCGGATTGACCCTCAAATTACCACAAGCAAAATGAAACGTTATGATCGGAGGGCTAAAAGGATGACGATGATCCATTTCGAAACAAAGATCTGCTTGATTTGTCGGGTCACGGACACGCTTAGCGTTAACGACGGATCGAATGAATCTCCTCTTGAACCTACGATATATGTCCTGGGGAAGGATTGTAAATGGCGTCCCAGAATCAACAACAAAGTTTCCCTGCTTAATGTGAGTGCCATAATTATTGGTCGAGAAAGGACGTTTTCGGGGCGTTACTCCGTCTCCTCTTTCAACACTAACGTCTAAGAGGGTCACGTGGTAGAGGTATGAGTCTGGTTTGTTCACTAAAGGAATCGTAATCTTGCGAGGACCAGAAAAGTGAGCGTCTTGGCCAAAATAGATCTTACTATTAGCTCTGGGACTGTTGGCTGGCACCAGGCAATGGGAAAATTTGCCTTGGAATGACTTCACTTGAGAGACCAGGGACATCGGACTGCTCGACAGGCCAACCATACCGCTCCCCTCTTTGAAAATTCCCCTGATGCGATGTGCACATCCAAAAGCATAATTTGGGAAAGACACCCGATTGCGCGGACCAGATCCGAAGGTGATCGTATCGGATCCAACCGAACCCCAACTGGCCGCTGCGTCTAGATATTGATACCGATAATGGCAGGTTTTGTTTTGACACAATCCATTTCCAATTGCTTCCAATGATAGGCACAATCCGTTGTTGCACGGCAGATACCGATAAGTCGATGACCGGCTAGGATCGAATGGTCCGTGCTTTCCGTGGGAACGTGTCGTACAGGGCTTGCATTGAATCCAAGTAACATCACTTCCGGTATCAATATCTAAGAGCACTTCCTTAGGAGGATTTCCAAATGATGCCTTCACGTAATAATGTGTATCCTCAGCTATCAAGTAGGTCCCGTTTTTACATCGAGACACGATCTTGTTATAGCGCGCCAACGAGTGGTTGTACGCCTTATGCCAGTTCCATGCCATATCGGAAGGATTGTTAGTTGGGGAATTCCGATGTATCATCTCCGTAGTAAGACCGTTATTATTATTATTATTATTATCATTATTATCATCATCATTGATGTTGGTCGCATCCGTCAGATCGGAGTAAACAAGCAAATATGCGAAACATGCAATTGCTAAATTGCATGTGGAGAAGGCCATCTTATTGGTGGCCAACGTATTTTGAAGCATTGGCAGTACAATGCCACAATGTTTGGATAGGGAAAGAAGGCCAACTTATAGGGGGAGATTTTCACTCGGGAAGGTTAGATGTTTAGTAAGTGACAAATGGATATTTGCTGTCCTCAATCCCCTCGTTCATGCATGTCCACTCAATCACATGCACGTCATATAGATGGAACAAACTTTTATAATGGATACTGACTCTTTGACCAAATACTTAATGGCATTGGTCCGGACATACTTGAGAATCCAACGACAGCAAATTTTTACTTTGCAAGATACTTATGGCGAAAGTTAGGGGTAAAAAAAAAAAAAAAAAAAAAATTATAAAAAAATTTAGAGGGTCGTATTTCATAAGTCAGTATTTACCATTGAGCCTAATATATGTTGAAGCACAAGGACTTCTTCTAAAATACCCCAAAATGAGCCTCTAAATAAAGAATATACTTAATATAAAAAGTAAATAAATAACTTTAACGAATGAATTACAAGAGCTAATTGTGTAAACACAAGAAATTATAATAACCTTTTATTATTACTACTAATTATTTTTTTTTTTATCAAAATAATACATAGAAATCTCAAACATGTAAGAGATACTAAATAAGTCTTTTAAGCTTCAATAAAAACCAATAAAATATACCAACAAATCGTACTTTTGTATTTTATAATTATGTATGAAATTTAAATAAAATAGTATGCATGAAATAAATATAACATTTAAATATAAAGTAAATATGTATCATGGACCATATAGTTCAGACTAATATGTAATTCATGATATTATGTAGGTAATATACAAAACATTAAATATGTAACACAATATATATACATGCACACCAATAAGTAAAAGAAGCTATGAAATATATAATTACATATTTACAAATTTTGAATGAGGAGATAAAAAAATTAAGAAAATAATTTTAGTCAAGAAAATAAGAATTTAATAACAATGATTAATGAAAGAACTAGCAATTCATCAGATAATTAATAATAATATTTATATGACATGTAAAAGCTGCCATGAGATGGGGCAAAATTTAATCCAATTATAAACTCTATAAATAAAGCCACACCTTTGTCTTTACAATTTTCACAATTTATTCGAGAAAGAAACTAGTAGCTACTATAGAAAATGAAGGGAAACTCCAATAGTATGCATTATGAGTAAGCATGTAAAATTTTAACTCTTTTTATTCATAATACTAACATAAATATGATGTATAATAGTAAAATTTTAACTATGTATAATGTTAAGAATCATAGGAAAAAGAAACTATAATCTAGAATAATTAATCTCTAAAACTCTCAGATTTTAAGAAAAAGAAACATGAAGTTATTTGATTGAATTCTATTTGATCAAGGATTAGGTAGGTTAATAGAATTCTATGTGAAGCTTCTATGGGGATGACATCACACATTACTTCGTTCCTATACACATTTCCAATACTGAATGGCATGGTCACTTGTTCATCATGTGTAAAGCACTCTTATTGTGAAGCCAGTGTAGTTTGTAAGGTCGGAGATACTTTGAGGTCAGCATCCCCAACCTTTACCCAATAGACTGTGCAACGACATTAATACAACTTCCTCTATCTACTATAATGGTGCACAATTGTCCATTGATAGTATATTTAGTGTGGAATAAATTCTCCCTTTGGTCTTCCTTAGAGTTTGATAAGGAACTCAAGACTCGTCTCAAGACTAGGGTCATCATTTCTCTTTGTTCAACATAAACAAAGGTCTCCGCTTCCTCTTTAGCTTTGGGTTTTCCAATATCCTCTTCTTTCTTGGGCTCGCTCTCGTTGATACTATCTACTACATCTTCTTGGAGCACCATGATGCATCGGTTCGGACACTAAGCAACCATATGTCTAAAACCTAAGCATTTAAAGCATTTCATCTCATTGGTCTTCCATTTGGAGATCTGCCCTTTCTCATATATCTTAAGGGTCAGCCTAACCTCAATCTAGCTTGAACAGGTTGGCGTAGTACTAGAGGTTTGGATGATTTTGGCCTAGGTTGGCTCCAAACACTTCTCTTTTGCCTTTTGACCTTCTACGTTATCTTAATTGTCTCTTTTAAGGTATAAAACCTCTATACTTTCACAATGTTGTGAATCTCACACTTAAGCCTATAAATGAACCTTGATACTGTATGGGCCTTTGGTTTTTCCACGTTAGTTTAGATCATTAGTATCTAGAATTCTTTGACATAGTCATCAACAGATCGGCTTCGTTAATGAAGCTCCCGCATCTTTGCAAATGTATATTGTAGGTCAGTCTCAGGTATAAATCTACCTCTCAATAATCTTTTCATCTCATCCTAAGTTCTAACATCTCATCTTCCATCTCTTCTTTTAGTTACATTCAGATTTTTTTCATTACATTATGGTATACCTAGTAAACTCTAATGTAGTAAGTCAGACTTTAACAACATTCATATGCCCATAACATTCAAACACTTTCTCAATCTTCTCTTCCTACTCCAAGTCTTCATCTATATCTCTACTTCTATTGAAGGGAAGGGTTTGAACCTTGATATTATTTAGCCCTTGAAGAGCTTAGTATTCTCATCCCTATGGTTGGTAATAGTCAGCATTCCTTTCTTCCTCCCTAAACTCCTCAACTTCTAGCTTTTCATTATCTTCCCCAGTCTCCTCCAACTCCAGTCTTCGTCTAGTAGGTCCTCCAGCTTGAGAGGGTCGAGCTAGGTGATGGGCTTAACCAGATTGGCTATAACCCCTTTCTTAAATATTTTTAGGTAGATTTTGCGGTAGCTAACCTTGGGGTTGTTTCCTATTAACTTGCATCGCTCTGACTAGACTCTTAATAAGGTTCGTAAGTCTGTTAAGTTTATCGTCTATGGAACCCGGAGTGTTATTACCATTATGACTAAAATTGGGTTGAGCACCACTACTCTGGTCACCAATAACACCTTAAACACTCGAATTTGACATAGTACAATACTTTCTGAATAGATTAATAATTCACTAACAACTTTAGTACCTAATATTCACTCAAACAGAATAGAAATAAACTTGTTTTGTTTTCGCAATAAGAAACAGAGTAATAATAAAACCACACTTGCTATCATACAAACACATTGCAGTAGCTATGGAAGGAACATAGCAACTACTAATAGTAAAGCGAACTAAAACTTCATTGCAACTTCACATACTCCTTTTTGGAATCATGCTTTGATATTAGCAAAGATAATATGTTTTTAAGGTCAGATACATGGAGAAGCATCACAACGAAGAAAAAAAAAATAGAGAAAAAGTTAGCAAAGTTTGGGCAGCTACTGAATGGATATGACACACTATTCGATCTTACTTGACCTACAATCTACCGAATATGATACACTGGTTCGAACTTAAGGGTCACTTGCCACTACTCCTTACTAAAAGGAATAAATAAGAGTTGAATGATAATGAGAACACTAAGGTTGCTCAACATATGTAATTCTGTATTGATTAGTTGATTGTCTATGTACAAGAAAGTGGGGGTTTATATACTCATCTACTAGGGTTACTTTATATGTATGAAAAGATAAAGGGGTATTCTATAATTAGGTTACATGAAAAATATTAAAAAGGGTAAAAAAGACAAAAAAATATTTAGTGTGAAAAAGTGAAGAATCCTTCTAGAAAGATTGTACCAAAAAATATATGTCACGTAATGGATGCGAGTCAGGACTATGATACAAAGTAGGTAAAACAGAAAGTGCTAGCAGTTAGAGGCTAACCTGATTTGGACTAAGTTAGGGACCAATTAGTTCTATTAAAGAGAAGTCAACTGGATTCGGGGTCGAATGCTTATAGTCGGATCAGGAGCTTGCCTCGGCTATTCTTGGGCTATCTTCTAAGATAAAGCATCACTATTGAATAGGGGCAGGTCTGACATAAGTAAGGTTATGATAGTCAGGTCGGTAGGAGACCAGCTTGGATAGGAATCCTCGCCTCAGTTATGGCCTAAGGCTACTACCCTTCGAGTGAGTCCTTGGAGTCTTCTATCTCGGTTACGTATTATCGGTCTAGGGGATTAATTCCTATTAAGAGAGTATTTATAGGAAATGGTAGCTGATTTGATCCGTTAGATTATAATATTGATCAATGGCTAGAATTAAAGTCTTTTTTAAATGGATCTTAAGTGAATTCTTTTCATAGGTTAAGCCTAAATAAAGAGCTTTATTATCTTTTAACGTAAGCTAAATCAAGAAAGGTTAGATTGAGCGGACCAATCTAACGAGTTTTACTACAAGCCTACCATGTGAAATCTTTCTTGATTATTCCGTATTTTATGGACTTAACTCTTTAGGCCTTATTACCCTAACCCAAAGAGTTAATTCCATTTCAATTATTAGGCTTGAAACCCATGGGTCAAACTTAGGTCTCTACATTTAGCTCCATAACCAAAGTCTTTTGGATGGAGTCGAAGGAGTTTAGGCATCAAATAAACTTTTTTAGAAAGCTAAGTTGTTGCCTAGCACATGCAATATGGAACAACTTCACTATTGCCGACACATCTACATGTATCTAAGAGTTGATGTTTTCTTGACAATTTGTAATGTAGATGCTTGAGCACTAGAACTACAATTATTATCCTTTCTATCTCGTATGCGATTTCGCAACACCATTCAATTGCGTGCATGACTTTGGCCAATTGAAAAGATATATTGCCCTCAAGGAAATATTCATTGAGGGTGAAACTTTGAACCATCAATAGTCAATGGCTCGACTAGAGTTGGTTCCCTCATAGTAGATTTCTAAGCAAAGCACCACATCAACTTATAGTTACATTATCTCTAAATCCTGATACTTACTTGATAGTCTTGAACTTTTAACAAGAATGATGAATCCAAACCATAATAATTTTTTTTTCCACCCAGCCGCAAATTTAGTCTTAATTGCATAGTTTCTCTATTTGGCCTTATATAAATTTTTCCTTTCAAGTCGACGTCCACATACTAATTTCGTCTCTCCGATCCATTCGTCATATAAATTTGCTTTTAACTCCAACTCTCCAATTCTTTGCCATGAGCCCTTTGCTTGATTTATGAATGAAATGGGAGTTTATGTCAAGGCTTAAAAGGAATGGGGCCAAAATATGGGTCAAATATTCATCTAATTTGGTTTCTCTTAATTTTTCTTAAGCTTCCAGTACCCTTTATCACTACTCGAACAAACCCATATACGTGGCATCGATGAGAAAATCGTTGTGCCCTCGTTTACAACCGAAAGCTATGTAAAGTCACAACATGAATGAAATCCATTTAGCCTTATAATGTTGTTTTTCACATATGAAACCCACTGTCCATGACATAAAGGCCCTTTCATGAGATGATAAAAGAAGAATAATACAACACTTGGAAGAGAGCTACATTCAATTACCCCTCGTTCTGCATTCAAAGCATAAGACAAGGATAATTGCTTAATAGCAAGCTCATTTCATCAATCCACAAATGTTCACCATAGGACTTAAGATGGAGTGCCACAATAATCCATTGACAGGATGAAACGGAGGTCCTTCGTTGAAGCACGAGTGCCCAACCACGCCATAATGAAATCCACGCAAACAGCCTATATTCAGTGTTCAAGGAATCAACAAAACAATTAGATACGGATCATTCTTTTCTTTTCCTAACAAGTTTGCTTATTTGACCAATATAGCTCATGAAATTGGAAATTCCATGCAGAGTCAACCAAAATAAATGTTTAAGGAACACATATATATATATTTGCAATAAAATAGGGAGCAATTTAATATGCACTTTTATTTTTCTATTGGAGATAGTCAAATTCAGTTATATTGCAATAGGATCCATACATTGCAACTCCCGCTGATGAAACAAGTCCAATTGGCGGATAGCCGTTTGCATGGTAAAAGACTAGATTTGATTTCAATTAACAATCTTGAATGATGATAAACCTTCGATATACTCTGAGGTCTTCGAACTCGCCTCAAGCATGTTTCCATAGCTACTCCATATTCAATAGTAATTCTCCATCTCACTAATGGGAATCAGCTTATCTTTAAAAAAAATACCCATTGAAGTAAATACTTGGACAGTAGCTTCCTATGCTCGAACCAATTATTCAAGATAATTTCCCCCCTTTTTTCTTGTGCACAATTGCATGCCGAGCTATGTGAGGGATACTGTACAGTCCTTCACCTACTTGGTTTCATCTCTTTTCTTGAATGATCCTTTACCGACAGCAAACCGTTTCAAACGGAAAGTTATGGAGGCATCGACAAACAAACGAAGACTTGCCTCACCCACCCTCTCTTTGATGCTACTAGAAGGTTACACATATAAGCCATTTTTGTGAAACCTATTTCATTGAAATAGACACATATAGGCCAATCCCTCTTGCCTACGCAGCAATTATCACCAGAACTTTTTTTCTTTCTTTCTTTTTATTTAGCTTTTGAAACTCATACACAAAAAGAACAATTAAACATGACCAGGGACATGTATCACAACTGTATAATGAGCAATTGTTGCGATTTTACAGTGGGAATACTCAATTGTACAAACATATGGGACATGGGACATGTGTCACCCTCATATAGGTGCACAAATTACCAAAGACTATTTTGGTAGTTGTGTACCGGTAAAAAAAGATGTACAACAATCAGACCCTCCATTACAAATTACAAAACTTTTTTGTCACATATAATTTCTTCTTTCTTTCCTCCCCGCACCTTCAACATTGAAAACTAAAAGCTTGAAAAACCCTAAGAAATGATGGACTACCAAACATTGGTCCTCTCACCCATACGTGCCTCCAAGGCCTTCAGTCACTCACTTGAAGAATTCTATTTGATTAGGTTGCCGAGGATGAGGTGCAGTTTATAGGAGAATGGTAGAAGAACTCTTTGAGGGCTCATCTTGACCATACGCTACTTTGTCAAACTAAAAGTGTCGAACATTACCCACCGAATGCCAAGGCTAAGGACCTTATTCATACAGTTTGCACCTGTGAGTCTGACCCCTTTTATGCCGAGGCTGAGGTGTCGAGTGCTAAGGCCCACTTGTCAAGTGATGAGATCCCTTTTATGTTGGCTCTTACTCTTTAGCCTACTATCTTTGTTACTTTTACATGGAGATGCTTACATTTGCTATCAGTATGGAACCAATATCTTACTGCCACCTATCCTTTTCATCTAATACTGTACTATTTTTCCCTATTTGTCATTTGTCTTATTTATCCCTTTAGGTATGTACTAGGAATCTCTTTTCATGAATACCTTTTTTGTGATTTTCTTTATTTATAATGTTACTCTAGGAATTTACTATAAATAGTCTCTTCTCTTTGTAGCTAGATCATCTTACATTCCTTACAAACATTTTGAATATACTTAGCCCTTGTGAGACATTCCTCTCCAAGTCCATTTCTACACTCTTATCTAGTCTTATTGAGTAGCTCAAGATTAGTAGTAAGTGGAACTTGGCATTAACTTGTGTGTTATATCAAGTGAAGTGCTAAGTCGTGTTGTGTTCGTAGGTGAGTTATGTAAGCCCTAAAACCAAGCCAAGTAACTGTATGATTGAACTTAGAACCCAAGGTTTAAAGCAATCGGTTATTAGTAAACTTGACCCCGTAAACTTGAATTTAAGAAAATAAGTAATAAAATAGGAGACTATAAAATTTTCAAATTTTAAGCATAATAAGTACTAATTACCGAAAATGCGAAAAGTGTAATCAAATAACTAATAAATTACTAAAGATAGATTATATATATACTAAAAATTTTAGAATGACCAAATAATAATTAGGAATGTTCACATGTATTTACGTGTAGATAAAAATAAGCGAAATTACCTAAATTGGCCAAAAACTAAGTAAATAATTAAGGAAAATTATAAATTAATTATAAAAAAATCAGAGGAACCTAGATAAGTCAAGATCAGGTCGTAGCAGGTCCAAATCTGCAAAAGAAAAATCAGCTAATAAAAATTAGACAACCTAAAAGCCAAAAATCAAGAAAAATGGGCAAAGTCTTATCAAATTAATGCATATTAATTTCAAAAAATGTCTATAAATAGGGAAAAAAATTTCTAGAAGTCATTTAATCAGTTTAGCATTTGGGAAAAATAGGAACATTGAAAAAATCGAGAGAAAATCTAGAAAATAAAAAAAGGGAAAACTGTGCAGATTGAGTAAGTGAGTTAAACCCACCACTCACCACCACCTGGGACCGAGCTGCCACCACTAAGCCACTCTAGCCCCAACACCTAGGCCGACCGACAGCCTTGGACCGAGTTTGGACGGTCAGAAAGCTTTGGACCGGTTAGTCTCTTAAATGTCCCGATTTTGAATAATTTTGTAAAATTAGTTATTTTACCCAGAAAATTATGAAACTTGTTATTTTGACGTTTTATTGTATGTAGATTTAGGGAAAAATATTTATTTAGTTTAATTACATCTGTAATTATAGGGTTCTTAACAAATTGCTCAAAACCGAGTATGATTAGAACCGAAAATAAATAGGCTTAGGAGTGTAGTTTGGAGCTCAAATTTTTTCTGTAGGATACTCATATGATGTAGAACAGTGCTATGAAGCCATTTTTTTTAAATTAATTTTCAAAAATTTTAAGTTAATTTTTAGCCCTAAAATGATGGAAAAATTGGGTAATTTGGGATTAATTAGGTGATTAAGATGTTAATTACTGATTTAGATTTTAATTAGATGTTTAGGGATGTTAATCTCTAAAGTGAAACCCTAATCCTAGCCTTTGGAGTATTAAGTATGGTTAATTTAGGAAATTAGGTAATTAATATAAGAATTTAGTAATATATGAAATTGTAAATTAACAAATCTAAAAAAATAGAGTTATTTAGATAATATTATAATAGAAATCAGAAAAATAATAAATCTGAAAATAACATTAATTTTAAGCAAAAGTCTCAAAATGTAAGATTTTTACACATCGGGAATAAATCCGATACCGCAATTAGGGTTAGCGTGTACCGAATAGTTTAGAATACCAAATTACGACCCAATAGGATATTTGGACACTCGAGCTTAATATGATTAATTTCACATTAGGATTCGAGCATATTTAAGGTTTAGAAATCAAAGTTTAAAATCTCATTTAAGATTTGAACACGAGTACAACGAATCATTAGGATGTAATGGGCATACATGGAAAAAAATGAATTAAAATATAACTTAGAATATGAAACCGTAAATTTTAAGTACTAAAAAGACCTATTTGTATTATAGGACACCCCGAGACAAAATCAGCTTGCGATTAAAGGATCGAGCGATTGAGCAAATCCAAGTAAGTTGAGTTATTGCTTATTGCAATAGAGTACTAGTTTTGTAGTACTCGGAGACTTAGGCTTGTATACGATTGTGATTGTAAGTAATTTATGCATGTGTTTGATGTATCTGAATTCGTGCTGAATTTGTATTGTGAGTGATTTTGTGGCTCATTGAATTGGTATGAAATTGTTTGAACACCCTAAACGGAATTTAATCTTAGTCGACCCAAATAATTAATAATGTCATGCATTGTAACCCGTTAGGGGATCATAGGATTCTCCAACCAAATACCGACCCCTTCGAAAGAGATAGCGCAGGATTGCAAAATGGTCCCTTCTTCATCCTTAGTCGAACTAAGTGACAGGATAGGAGGTCGCGGCGAGGTTGAAGTCAATGGTTCGAAGGTAGTCACGGGAGGAGTGAGGTCTCTATTACATAAGCCTGGGTTTGGTTGTGAGCTGCTGCATAACATGGAAACTCCTCAACCTGGATTGGAGCGGATGAAATTTCTCTGATTTCACAACGGACCGGACTATGTTGTGCGATGACACTTGATTGTTGCATTGCATGAAAATAATTGTTTGATAACCCTGTTTGTGCTTGTATGCATTCATGAGTCTCCAATTCAACTTACTGAGTTGTAGTTGCTCATACCCTTATAGATCCTTTTGCAGGTTCTAATTTCTGAACACTCAAAGTACTATGTCGCCCTATAATTACCCAGAGGTTAGTTTGTTGGAAGCCAGAGGTGTAAGGATCAAGTTACTTAGTATAATGTGTAACTAGAGTGACCATGTAATTAGGAATGAAAGACTGGTAGTTATTCTGTAATCTAGTGAACTGTTATGTTATGTAAAACTTTCTGGGAAGCTCTATGGACTTATATATATAATATTGTACATGTTACTAGAAATTTGCACAATTTATCATAATTGTAGTTTAATTGTTAATCGAACTGTTTACTTCAAAGCGAGGAGTCGTCGATGCCTTGTGTAGGTCATCTCTATGGTAGGCACTGTGAGGCCAGTTATTATCATAGAATGATTTACACGGCGGGACTGTTGCGACTCTGCGACTTCCGGACGTAACAAGTTATATCTTTTGAGCAGCTTTATGTTAGCTACTACATTCAGTTTACTGACCTTACCATTTTATTTTCTTCGATACTTCGAAGGACCCATTTGGTTCTCATCTCTTATGATAAGTCTTAATGATAACTAAACTCTTAAGTACATCATATAATTCCTTGTATAAGAGCTTAAGGTCAGGATTAAGAGCTGTGTTGCTATGGTTCCTATTAGTTTATTGCTTGTTATACTTTATTTTCATTTAGAAGAATAGAGCAAATTGCAGTTCACTGTTTGATTGGCATTTTTTGTGAGTATGGGCATTCTTGTGTGAAGAGTGTCTTTTGAAGATTTGTATAGAGAATGTTGAATCCTAGTATGTAAGGAGAGATCAATAATGTTGAGAGTGATGCTCATGGTCGTGGTTGTATTACCCAACAAACATCACATACTATTGATGAGCAGATACAAGACCTTAATTCCCTTATACCCCTTAAAGCAAGAGTTGAGTACTGTTTTGTTGTGCATCGATCTCTTAGCACTTTTGTGGCTAACGAGAATGCACAAAGGAAGAATCTCTTCCATACAAATTGCCAAGTGAATGGCAAGCTATGCGCCTTGATCATTGATGATGCAAGTTGTACTAATATTATATCATGAGGAGTAGTGAAGGCTATGAAGTTTTCGACCCTTCCATACCTTAAGCCAAATAAGATTCATTAGCTAAACGAGAAGGGAGGTTTACTTGTGGCCGAACAGGTTAGAGTATCGATTACCATTGGCAATAGGTACAAGGATGAGGTGTTGTGTGACGTCCTTCCTATGTGTGCTTCGTACATCTTACTTAGCCGACCTTAGCTGTTTAACTTGAGGGTATTACATGATGGTTATAGAAACACCTACATGTTCCAAAAGGATGGAAAGAAGGTTATACTGACCCCTATGAGTCTTAAGGAAGTATAGGAGATACAAGATAAGGTTGTTAGATCACTACAACGGAAGTCCTTAGTGATTTCCTAAGGTCAATTTGCCGGTGAAGTTAAGATTGAGGAATGTGTGCTCCTTTTAATCAAGGAAACTTTTAGAGTTCAGAGAAGCCAAGAGCTTACTTATCAAAGTGTAAATAATATTACTAGAGTATACTAACCTATTTCTTGCCGAGATGCTGAAAGGCTTACCACCTTTAAGAGGCATTGAACATGGCATTAACCTTTAGCCAAGAGCTGTGTTGCTGAATTGACTTACCTATAGGCTCAATCTTGAGTAAGCGACAGAGCTGAAGAAATAAGTGGATGAGTTGATGGATCATAGATATGTTCATGAGAGTATGAGCTCTTGTACCATACCAGCTATACTAGTGCCAAAGAAGGATAGGTTGTGGAGACTGTGCATTGACAGTCAAGCCATCAATAAGATTACTATTAAATACTAATAGCCGATCCTACAACTTGATAAGTTATATGGTGCTCGCATCTTTTCAAAGATTGACTTGAAAAGTGACTATCATTAGATGTGAATGAGGCTTAGAGATGAATGGAAAACTACTTTCAAAACAAAGGATGGTTTGTTCAAATGGTTGGTAATGCCGTTTGGCCTAACGAATGTACTGAGTACTTTTATGAAGCTCATGAATCATGTACTAAGGTCACTAATTGTCAAATGTGTTGTGATCTATTTCAATGACATTCTAGTCTATAGTGTCGACCTCATCCTCATATTGAGCATTTAAGATTAGTCTTCGACATTCTTCATACTGAGAGCTTATTCAACAACTTGAAGAAATGTGTGTTCTTGCAAAGAGAAGTCGTATTCTTTGGATATGTTGTTTCAGAGGGATGAGTTCAAGTTGATGACAAGAAAGACCAAGCTATTCTTAAATGGCTTGCATCGACTAATGTTGCCGAAGTTAGGAACTTACATGGTCTAGCTTCGTTTTGCTGGAGATTCATTTGGAATTTTAGTTCCATAACAACACAATTAATCGAGTTGACCAGGAAGAACTTTGAATTTAAGTGGTCGGAGAAAGCTTAGAAAAGTCTTGAAGAGATAAAGTCTAAATTGACATCAACCCTAGTACTTACCTTACGTAATTTCGAGAAGGTTTTTGAGATAGAATGTGACGCATCTAAAGTCGGCATTGGTGCTATCCTTATGTAGGAACACCGACCCATTGCCTATTTTAGTAAGAAACTTAGAGGAGCTTCCTTGAATTACTTGGCATATGACACGGAGTTCTATGCCCTTATCTGAATACTATAGAATTGGCAGTATTACCTGTTGTTGAGAGAATTCATTATTTACTTAAATCATGGATCTCTCATGTCATGCCAAATGGGTTGAGTTCTTGGAGTCTTTCTACTACGTCATCTGATATAAGAAGGGAAGCACAAACACTATAGTTGACACTCTTTCTTGTTTTGTCATATCCTCATTACTACAATGTAAGCAAAGGTACTTAGAGTTGGCACCTTGCCTGATTAGTATGAGCATGATTCGTATTTTAGGTTGTTAGTGGCAAAGTGAAATGTTGGAGGAGTTGTAGATGGGGGTTCTACAGAAGCTACGAATTCCTGATGAAGGGTAAGCAAGTTTGTGTGTTGAGTGGTTTAGCTAGAGAGTTACTCGTTTGAGAAGCTCATGTTGAAGGCTTAGCCAATCATTTTGAAGAAAAGAGGACGGCTGAAATATTGAAAAAACATTTATATTGGCCTGAGATAATGAAGGATATACGTTGAATTCTTAAGAGGTACGAGTTGTGTAAACATGCAAAAGGACATATCCCTGCCTATACCTAAGTGGCTATAGACCGACCTAAGTATGGATTTTATGCTTGGCATTCCTCGAATGCTAAGAAGACATGACTCTATTATGGTGGTGGTTGATCGATTCAGTAAGATGAGCCACTTCATTCCTTACCACAGAACTAATGATGCTTTATTTATCACTAACCTCTTTTTGTAGGAAATTGTGCAATTGCATGGAGTGCTAAGAAGTATTATGTCTGACTATGACTTAAAGTTCATAAGTTTCTTTTAGAAAACCCTATGGGAGAAACTCGGCATTAAGCTTATGTACAATACTTTTTGCTACCCTCAGACAAATGGCCAAATCGAAGTAGTAAATAGGACAGTCGGTAACATCTTGCGAGTAGTTGTTGGGAAGAACTCACATGATTGGGATTTATGCCTACCTGTCACTAAGTTCACTTACAATCGATCAATTTACAGCTTAAGAAGAAGGTCACCTTTTGAGGTTATTTATGGATTTGACCCCAACTTACCGTTGGATATGGCTATTAGCTCGGCTGTTTAATAGGAAAGTCAATCTAGCCTACAGCGTGCTGAGGAATTCTAGAACTTGTATCTAAAGGTTGTTTAACAATTGGCATAAACTATAGCCTGGTAAAATGAGTAAGGAATTTGAGGAAGGAGATGAGTAGTTTACAGCCTTGGAGACCTTATCTGGGTCTACCTCAATAAGGAGCATTTCCTTGGAAAGAAAACGAACAGGCTTTCCCTCTCGATTAGATGGACTTTTTAAGATCCTTAAGTGCATCAATGACATTGCATATGAGCTTGAGCTACTTGATGGATACGGTATATCTGCTACTTTTAATATAGCTGACCTAACGCCCTATGTACTTAATGAAGAAGAGAGCCAAGATTTGAGGGCAAATCTTCAATAATCCTAGGGAATTGATGAATTACCGGCCACTTGTCCTCTTACCTATATGTACCTCCGAGGCCTTTAGTTACTTGCCCGAAGAATTTTCTTTCATCAGGTTGCTAAGGACAAGGCATAGTTTACAAGAGAATGGTGGAAGAACACCTTAAGGGCTCATCTCAACCATAAATTGCTTTATTAAGCTAAAAGTGCTGAACATTACTTGCCAAATGCCGAGACTAAGAAGCCAAGTGTCAAGGACTACTAACCTAGCGTTAAAGTCAAAGACCTTATTCATACAACATTACACCTATCACCTGAACCCCTTTTATGTTGAGTCCGAGGTGCCGAGTGTCGAGGCCCACTTACCAAGTGATGAGATCCCCTTCACATCGGCATCTACTCTTCAACCTACTATCATTGTTACTTATACATGGCAACGCTTACATTTGCTGTCAGTACAGAACCAATATCTCACTACCACTTGTCCTTTTCGTCTGATATTGTATTATTTTTCCCAATTTGTCATTTTTCTTATTTACCCCTTTTCATATGTAATAGGAATCTCCTTTCATGAATACTTTTTTGTAATTTTCTTTATTTGTAACGTTGCCCTAGGGACACACTATAAATAGTCCCTTCTTTTTGTAACCGAATCATCTTACATTCCTTACAGACATTTCGAATATACTTGGTCCTTACGAGGCATTCCTCTCTAAGTCCATTTCTATGCTTATATCTAGTCTTGCCAAGTAGCTTAAGATTAGTGGTGGGTAAACCTTGATATTAGCTTGTATGTTACATCAAGCAAAGTACCAAGTCGTGTTATGTTCGTAGGTGAGTCATATCCTCTAAGCAGCTTCACATCAGCTACTGCATTTAGTTCGTCGACCTTATGATTCTATTTTCTTAGATACTTCAAACGACTCATTTGGTCCCCATCTCTTACAGTAAGTCATTGTGACAATTAGGTTCTTAGGCACATCAAGAAAGGCTAAAGAGAGATACTAATAGCAGTTAAGCCATTAAAGGAAAATAAAGATTGAGTGCTATTCAATTGAAAGATAATGCAACTTAGTTACTTGCTCTATTCTTTACTCTTTTCATTTTCTTTTCATTTCACACCAGATAGGAAACCTATAAAAGCTAATCCATCATTCATCATTCTTTGTTCTTCATTTCCTTTTCTTCTTTTTCTTTTTACTTATTATTTCTTTGTTCCAGTCTTGATATATTGGAGTTTTGTACCTCTACAGGGTACATTTAGAAAAAGTATCATGAAAATGGGGTATTCGGAGTAAATTTTATGAGAAGTGAAGGTACGTGCATTGTGTAGATACTTTTTATACTAAAGGTGCAATCCTTAGGCACGCCTTCTATGTTCGCATGATTTTTGTATTGAAGGTGCAATCCTTAGGTGCGCCTTTAGTGTAAGCTTTTTTTCAAACTTTAGGCTCTTGTCCTTACCCATGCTATGACTCCCACTAGCTAAGTCCTTTAAATCTAGTAGGCTAACTGCCTATTCCGCCCCTAAGTTTTGGACATTTTCCTTTGGCGTACCTTTAATGTAACTAACAAGGTTTGATTTAAGCATGCGCCTTCTTAGTTTCCATCTAACATTTTGCTTATTTTTGGCAATTAATCAAATGCTATTCGGCCTGTCTTGTATTCCTTATTCTTGAAATGGTATAATATCATATCAAATTAATCGTATGAGTTGGGAATGCTGATACTTCTTTTTTTTTTTTCATTTAGTATGTTACTTACAAAGAGTATTACTGTAGTAGGTCGGCTAAAATGATTCACTAGACTACTAATTAAATCTGTGAAAAGTAGGTATAGTATATAGAAAGTATATATACCGTAAACTATCAATAGTAAGTGAATAGTGATTTAATATGAAACATCATTTACAAAAACCATATACAGAGTGAATAATAGATATGGAGAGTACATAATAATCATACTAGGTAATAGAAAGGTGGTTATTTACAACTAATTCTTCCTATATCTAGTTAATTGTTTTCTAAAGTGAGCTAGTAATGATAGCTGAGTAATACCCTCCCTTATGTTTGATGTCTGTTGGTACGACATTTACAAGGAGCTAGCAGTGTTTTTTTTTTTTTGTAGATAGATCCATCCATGAGCATTTGGAGTATTGAACGAGGTGTAGCAGGAATTGGAGGCATTGACGGGTGGTGTACGGTTACCAATCTCGCTCAAGTCAATAAAATGGTGAAATCCCGATGACATAGCATTATCTCCTTGTCCCTAACCATTTGCTTGTCTTGGTCGACGTTTTCTTATGCGAACTTTAGTACCTACACGTGGTTGAGCGTTAGGTATAGGGGTTAGATCAACTAGCTGGTCAGGAAAAAAATATCAACCCATGTGTTCCTCAAGATGGTGAAGGCCATTGTTGATGATATGATGAGTAATGTCGAAATCCTCTACTAGCCTCACCCGACAAAAAGTATCCTCTTATATTTAATCAAATAGTTAATGTTATGTTCATGCACTTTGCTTTGCAAAAAACCATAAGATAAGTGGAAGGAAGGCTTACTAAGCATCCTACATCACCCCATAATGGGTGATGTACTAGCATTTGTGTTCCTTATACCAGTCTTAGTAAGCCAAATCAACATCTTTTAGTCCCTAAGGATTAACAACCCACATATGACGGTCTACCCAAGTTGATATATAACCCTGATGTGCAATAGACTAATCTATGTTCGTCTTACCCCTAAGGTTGATATAGTGTAACAGCTTAATCAACATCTTTTAGTCCCTAAGGATTAACAACTTACATATGGCAGTTTACCCAAGTCGATATATAACCCTGATGTGCAACCGACTAATTTATGTTTGTCTTACCCCTAAGGTCAATGTAGTGTAACAACTTACTTATATTAACATCTACTAGTATCGTTTGGAAGCCTCCAAATTGTCATATGACACAGTTACGGAAGTAAAACTTAATAATTTGGAAGTAGATTAGTAGCACCCTAGTCGTCTAGATAGCTCGATCGACATTACGGAACAAGGGTAAGAGATCAATAAGGTCATCCAAGTATGGTTCTTATACGACTTACAATGCATTTGCAAGGAAAATGCATTAATAATCCATATATTTTTAATCTAAATCAACTACATAATTAAAATTGAAGAGCTACATACCTGTTAACTCATCTACAATTCAAATGTAGTCTAGTATGCATCGATAATGTACATAACATAGTGTATAGTGTCTCATGATATAGCACACCTAACAATTAGTGGTAGCCCCTTCTAGATGGCAAACCTGAACCTAATTTATGGTGTAATGTAGGGGGAATCTATCCCATGCCTATATCTATAGTAGTATGGCGGTGCCTCCAATCTTTTGCGTTCTTGATCGTATAGCTCCACATAGTTGATGATACAACCATGCCAAGCAAATTGAACCCCAACAAAACGTCTTAACATATGGAAAATACTCTAGCAATGGTAAGAACATCATGTAGACAAGAGACTAAACAATACCTAGTTCTATCAGTGGGGTAGTCCCTTAGCAAAACCCTGCCTACCTAGGGCTAGACTAATTGTGTTGGCCCAGTCATTACAGCCCCATCTACATTGGGACCAAACAATACCTAGTACTGTTAGTGGGGTAGTCCTTTAGCAAACACTTAGCTACTTGGGGTTAAACTAACTATGCAGGTTCAATAATTGTAGCCTCATCCACATAGAGATCAACTAGTACTTCTATGTCCTAAAGTGTAATCATCATCTCCCTATAAGTCATATAGAAAGTGTGGGTCTTAAGTCTCCATCTCTCAACTGACGTTATAATGAGGTGATGGTCGAATTGGATAAATGGCAATTATGCTACTGCAAGGAAACTTGCATCCTTAAGGTGAATGATCATGCGATCATCTAGTAGTATTTGTGCCATGTCCTTCTGTATGCTCAATTCAACTCGATGCACTATAATGTGCTCGTATCCCTAAAATATTATATTCCTTTTCATCATAATCATAGAAAATTATTGAGCCTTACAATTTCACAAATCAATTAACGTTAAGCCATACCTAGAACTCTTATGCGTCCTGTAATTGATGTCTAACCTATCCATGCAGTACCAAAAGGTCACTTCATCCTGGATCCATCTAACTTGCAAAACAGAACAAATATGTCATGTAATTGATGTATGAAAGCATAACATGATATGATACATAATATAATGTAAGAAAACAATGCAAATGGTCATCTATTTATACCGTTCCTACTAAGTTGAGGATACCTCCTCCTATTGTGTCCTTCCATTTTACACACGCTAAACCTACTCTTATCAGCAGGTTCTCTCAATTCCATCTCCATATGGTATCTCTTCTTCCTTGGTTTATATAAACCACGTTTTAGATGCTTGTTAGGTATCGAAAATGGGTAATTGAGATAGAGCCAATTCAACTCATCACCTATTGGTAGGAAGTGTTTGCTGTAGACATCTAACTAATGGGACCACTTATACCATCCCCTAATGTATAGATTGGTAGCAACTCGAATAGAATTAAGTGCCTTGATTACATGTGAGCACGAGATTTTGTAGATTTACCATTTCCTACATGGAAATACTCCTGCTTAGTTGATTGGAACCCCTAACATATATCTCTTGTATCAGGTTTTCTCTAAACAGGTCAAGCATTTCTATCAAGTTTTCCACATTGTGATCGTCCATAATAGCCATCAAAGTGTACAAAACACCTCCCTTATAATAAGAAGGGTGTTGGTGAACAAGTTTAACCCCATTAGGATCAACTCTAATACTCACATAGATTTGTTAGAGGAAATGACTAAAGATGGAATCCTTCTTCATCTTTAACTTTTTCACCGGATCCTTATCATATTATGGAATGTTTTTTCCATTGACAATGTTCCCTCCTACTTACACAATTATCTTCACATAATCAACTATTGACAACCTATTGATCCATCAATTACAAAATCAGTAAAGCCTATATAATTTTAGACAATTCGTAACACCTATACAATTTTACTTCTCGATAGGGCGTATTATCTCATAGTGTAAATGTAAGCACCTACATAATTTCACATTCTTAGTGGAGCATCTCATTGTACTAACATGATTTCACTTCTCGGTAGAGTGTCTCATTGCACCTATACAATTTTACTTTTCAATGAGGCATCTCATCATGTACCATAAATGTAAGCACCTATACGGTTTTACTTCTTGATGGGATGTCTCATCACATACTATAAATTTAAACACCCATACAACTTTACTTCTTAGTAGGGCATCTTATCGTACCCACAAAATTTCACTTCTCGGTAGGGCATCTCATCGCACTTGCATAATATTAATTTTTAATGGGGTGTCTCATTAATAAGCACCCACGTGATTTTACTTCCTAATGGGACGTCTCATCACATACTATAAATTTAAGTACCCATACGACTTCACTTCTTAGTAGGACGTCTCATTGCACTCACACAATTTCACTTTACAATAAGGAGTCTCATCACATACTGCAAATGCAAGCGTACCCACATAATTTGAATTCTCTATGGGGCGTCTTATCACATATTATAAATATAAGTGCACCTACACAATTTCACTTCTTGATGAGACGTCTCATCATATACTATAGTTGTAAGTGCAAACATGCTTCACTAATACACACGTAACATAACCTATAATTTCCAAATTGCATCCCTATTTTTTTACGTAATCACTATAACTTATATAACTATATACGACCATATGAATAATGTGCAAAACACAACATGCATATTAAGAAATTATAAACACTAAAAAAATTATCATCTAACTACAATTTATATTGACGATACAGATATTACTATATTAACAACGTAATTTGTATATTTAAAAATAATTGCGGAATAAAGGATGGTCGAGTGTTACTTATAGATCAGTAGAGAAAAATAGGGTCACATTGCCGCTCAGAGAGAGGAAATAAAAGGGTTTGAGAGTTTTTGGAAACAAGAAGAAGTAAGAAATCAGGGGGAATGCAGAAATCAGGGTTTATAAAGGAAAACTGAAGGCATATGGTTTGGGTACACCTTCAATGTAAATAAGGAAGACGTAAGTCAGCCATGCACCTTCCATATTAAGGAAGGCACATGCCTAAATTATGCCTTCCTTGTAAAAATATTTTTGTCTTGAAAGCGCGTACTTTTAGTACAAAAAAAAAAAATCGCACAGTTATGCATAACTTTACTACACCATTCAAAACACCCCATTTTCGTAATATTTTTCGAAATTGATCTTATAGATGTACAAAACTAGATATATTATTTCTTCTTCACTCTCTCATTTCTCTGTCAATATCTCAATATCTCACTCTCTTCTTCCTTACCCTTTTCTTGCACATTGTAGTATTGAACACCATCTCCTTCATCCATTATTTATTTCATTCACCCATACATATACATTCTTCAATCCTTTATTTTCTTCCATCTTTTTCATCCTCACTATTTTCTTTTAAGCATTCAAAAACACATCTTTGCTTAAAACATTATAGACCCTCTCGTCATTTTTATTCATTTCCTTTTTCTTTCTACTATACAACCAATTTCATATTCATTCACAGCCTCGTTTTTTTTCTCAAATATAATTATCTCTCCTCTTCATTTCTTTTGTTCACTCATTTTATACACATACTATTTGTCTCCACTTCTCCTTCTTCTTCCTAGCTTATTTATTCTTGTTTTCCTTTGATTTTTATTACATTCATAATTTTTTATTCACCATTTTTTTTTTCAAAATTTCCACTCCATTCAATAAACATGAGGTTCTACTATTGAAGAAGACTTATGTCAAAGACTAAGTTATGGCAACAAATAAGCCCTTCAAATTGTTGAAGTTGTTAGGAAAATTGAAGACTGAAGTTTCTTAGAGAAGGGTAGAACGTGAAAAAGAAGAACTAGTACCTATTGAGAAGCCAAAGCTTAAAAAGTCAAGAAGAATAATTTAATAACAACTATGTGAGGCAACACCCATTATTGAAGACCTTTCGAACACTGTCAGAGAAGAACTTAAGAGAATGCCACAAAAATTGAAGCTTAAAGATTAAGGCTGTAAGGAAGAAGATAAAAAAGAAGTCTAGTGAGAACTACTAATAAAGTTGCTCCTTCTCTTTAGGTCATACATGCTTAAATTTGGGTCGTAAACTTCATGAATTTTTTTTATTGCTATTGAGCTTAGTTTTTTCCTCCTCGTTTTTAAATTAGTCTTCTTTATACCCATCAGTATTAAACCCTACTTGTTTAATACGGATTAATATGAACCCTCGACTAGGTGTTAAAGAAAATCGATTTTTTTTTTTTATATTTTGAAAACGCTTTGGAGCCACCACCCGATCGAAGTTGGGAAAAAGAGTTAAGTCATTACTAATTGGGTGGATTGGTTATAACTTAGTTATTGGTCTAACGAGAAAACTAATTTTACAAAATAGTTTTCTAAAATGGGAGATTTAGATCTGAAGGCTATTTTATTAAATCTTAAACGAGTACCACTTTTTTAACTTTCTAAATTTAATTTTGGTTTTTAATAATACCCTTTCTCAATTTCTAAATGATTAATCATATCACATGTAACTAATTTAATTAATTTACATAATATTTACAAATATGGAAAAAATAAAACTTTCCATATTTTAAGTCACTATGTACTTACGTACGAGTGCCTGTGTACCCGGAATTCAAAATCAGACTTTCGTAGTTCGTTCTCCAAAAACATTAATTGGTTGAGTTGATTTTAATTTTTTGAAAAAAGGTCGAGTTTACATTTTTACTCAGTTCAATTTATTTAAGGAAATTCTCTTAAAGGGTCCTAATCGGTGTTTTATTTTTGAAAATTCTAAAATAGTCCTAATTTGGAAAAGGGCCCATTTATTTTTATTTATTTTTTGAAAACCTAATTTTCTAATTGATAAAGTAACATTATTATTTTTTTTATTATTTTATTTTTCTTATTTATTTATTTACTTTTTATTTTTATTTTTGGTTCTTTATTTAAAACATGAAAATAAATAAAACTAAACTAAATAATTCTTCCCCCTTTCCTTTTTTAATACTTTTTTTTCCGTTTTTTCAGTTTTTTAATTAAATTTACAAAACATTACATAATAATGATAAATAAATAAATAAAAATAAAAAAAAGAAAAAAATGGCCGAACTTGAATAAGCTAGCTGGTTGGTCAATTAAGGCATGCGTCGGGATCAAGTATTTGGAGTGGTTCGGGTCAGAGCTCTAGCAGGTCGGTTCGTAGGTTAGTGATGTACAGTAGTCAAACCAACTTGCTATAGGGTGATCCGATGAGGATTTCAAATGGGGAAGGCTAGTTTCATGTGGTTTTGATTGCCGAAAGCTCCATTGGTGATAATACCATGGTCTATAATGATTGTTAAGTGGTAGTTACAAAACCTATATGGTGGTGGTGATGGTTGGGTGTTTAAATGAGGGGGGTATTGTAAGTGCTTTGGTAAGAGAGAGAGAGGTTAGGGATGGGTCTGTTTTAGTGGTATGTTTGTGTGCAGTTCCTATAATTGAGAGGGTGAGGGTCAAGTGTCATGCGCACTGGGGTCGTTAGATTGGGTTTTAGTGTTGGTCAGTAGATATAGTGCATAAGAGAGAGAGTATCCGAGAGTAGCGTAGTAGGCAAATGGAGCGATAGATCTGTTTGTGTAGATTTGTGGTTTGGCGAATGAGTGGTTGAAGGGGAGAGGTTAGAGAGAGAGTGTGGTATGCATCATATAGTGTATAGGGGGCTCGGTGTATGGGTTTAGAGAAGACAGTGGGTCGGTAGCTGAAGGATGGGGATAGTCGAGAGAGAGAGAGAGAGAGAGAGAAGGGGGGGGGGAGGGCTGGTGTGTTCAGTAGTTTGTTTGTAGATGATTGTGAATGTATTGTAAGAGATGTTGGTCTTAGCCGAATTAGCATGTCGTTGGGTGTTGATGGTGTTGGGTTGTTGCAGTAGACAATTGATGTTTGTTGTAGCTGAGAAGGGCCTCGAGTTAGAGATCGGGGAATGAGGGTAGAGTTGATTGGATCCAATGTAGTGGTCAGTGTTGTGGCTATGAGTTGGTTTGGTTGTGGTGAAGATGGGGTAGAGAGGGAGATGGCAATAATGTATCGGATGGTAGATGGCTTACATGAATAAGTGTTAGTAGGGGTTTGAAAAATGGAGGAGGATGGAGCTTAGTTAGATGAGAGAAAGAGATGGGTCTAGAAAGAGAGAGGATCAAGGTCCTCCTTTTTTTAGTGCATGTTGTGTCTTCAATTTGGTAAAAAAGAATCGGATTCATTGCACTTGTTTTTTTTTTTTCTTTTTTTCATCGCTAATTCAATGCCCTTAAATGATTGTATTTAAATGTGTTTTGACCCCAAATCTAAAGTAAACTATGTCTAGTTTGCTAATCTATCATCAATTTAGTGAAATTATAAAAAAAATGGCTTGAAATTGGTGTTGAAATAGATTGACCTAAGATGGAATGTATGGCATTTTTGGAGAAAATCAAGAAAGAAGAAAGAAAGAAAAAAAGAAAGATTGCTAATGTGGCGCTAATGTGGTCCCACATTAGCTATGTCGACCTATAAGTGGTTGCTACATAGCAACTGACGTGGCATAGGGATATGTATACGCTACGTATCGTGCCATGTAGCGTCGTCTAATTTGAGGATACTATGTGTTAGGATGCAGTGGACCCTTAATACGTAGCAATACCTTATGTGGCAAAGTATCTCTTGAGAAAAAAAAAAAAACAAAAGGTTTTCCATGCCTTTACTAAGATTAGAACCCTTGACCTCCAAGCCAAGCCCAATTCAAGTCCAAGTGTTTATCTGTTAGGCTATTGACCTATGCCTTATTTATATGAACAATTAAATTTATATATGGATTAGATAAGCTTGGATTTTATCCAAATATAAGCCCAAGCCTAACGATCATCTCCTTATTTAAATTAAAAATTCTATTCTATTTAAATTATCTAGAAATTATTATTTTCTAAATTCCTTAAATCTTCTATTTTTTAAAATTTTTTCTATTTTTTGCGACTTTTTAATTTTCCATGTATTTTTCTAAATTTTTCCATTTTTTATATTTTTTCTAAATTTCTTATTTTTCTTATTTTTTTCTATTATTTTGTATTTTTCCTAAATTTCTTAGTTTTGGGGTTTTCTTTAATTTTATATTTTTTTTTTGTATTTTTTCCAATTTGAGGCTGTTTAACTTATTTTAAAAATTTTGAAAAAAGGGAGGCAAAAATAGGATGTTTACAATTGCATTCTACTATAATAAGTCCATTTATATATAGATGAATATCTATGTTCCTTATGCTTGGCTTTCCCTACCATCTTCATTTTGTCATGCTTGTCACAAGGATTTGCTTGGAGCTTCTTCACCAACTGTTTTAGAGTTATGAGTAATATAGGTAGGTGTCAAGAGTTTCGTTGATGCTATTTTTGGAGCTACTAACCATAATGAAAACTGAGATGGGCTCTTAGAGCATAGGGGTGAGCTAAACTATCTTCACTTTCAACCTTGTTAATTAGTAGAAAACCCAATATAGACAGGTTATATTATGTTATTTCACCAACAAGTTGTCACTATTGCTTTGCATCATTTGGTGACCAAAGCATACATCTTACTGTTCATGTTTTTCTACTTGATACTTGTGCTTTCATGCTTTAAACCCTATTGGAATTATAAGTTATAGTGTCTATATTGTTGTTGTTAATTTGATCTCTTTTCTTCATTTTTGTGCTTCAAACCATTAGAACAACTCATATTGCAGCTATCTTTTCTCTCGGACATTTTATCAATATTGTACGAGTTAGCAAAGCAAGCATGAAGACATCATTGCCTAAGTGCAAACCTAAAACCAAACTATGAATGTAATTCCATAAGACTAAATTGGCAACCCTAAGAAGAGCTTTAATCAGGTTTTCCATAGTGATCTAACTAAGCAAAACCTCAAATCACCTTAATGTAACTAGCTTTTTATTTCTCTAAATTTCAAATTAAACACTTTTATAACATATACAACATCAAAACATTATATAAACACTACCCATAATTCACATCAAAACTGAATTCATTTATGACATCATACTGGACACTTTTTGTGCATTTTCAAAACAACCCCTCTTTAGGAAGATGTCATCAAATATTCCCTATGAAATCACCCTTTCCCTAATATTTACATTCCTTCTGTAGTGTTACTCGCGCATATATGTCAATGATGAACCTCAAACAAACTATTTTGTAATAACACCCTAAATTAGCCAATGTCATTTGACTTTGTACTCCAACTTTCCATCGAACGCCCTTCATTCATATCTAATTCACATAGCTTTACACAAATAACAAATCCTTCTAGATTTCTAAGCTTATACATGTGATCTCTCGACATCACTCTTTATACAATCTTAACAATTTCACAAATATTTCAGACACAAGCATACCTACATTACTTCCACTCTTTAAGATCTCTGTAACTATCATTGGATTGAGTGGGATTGAGACTTCACTTAGTGTAATATCAAATTGGGATTGGTAAGGGAAAAAAACTAAAATAGTCCCATCATGAACTCCTGATCGAGTTGATAAGATTGATGGAGTGAATTGGTTTTCACCTCCTATTAATTTAAAAGAGTTATATCTTTGGTGTTACTGTAGAGAGTTTATATCGAAATGGATTTATCCCACTAAGATCCCTAAGCTGTAATATCTTCTTATTAAAGAAGGTAGGGCTATATGATGATAAATGAAGGAGTAAAGGGGATAGGGGCTTTAGATTTTTGAGGTGAGGTTGTGCTTATGTAGGACAGATTAATTGAAGTTCAAAAGAGGAAGAGAGAAAGGGAGTGATTGTATAAGGGCGAAAGAGAGATCTAGTAGAGCTAAGAGGGTATAGTTGTGTGTATTGGTTTTGATTTCTTTTCACTATTCAAGTAGGGAGAAAGATGTCGAATGAGAGAGAGTCTTCGTATAAGGGTAAAAAGAGACAGAGAGTGTAGGGAAGGGCGACGTACAAGAGGGTAGAGGGTTTGTGTGAGCTATAGTGAGTGTATGTTTTGCTGCCTCTTCTTACATATATATTTTGGAAGATAAATTGCATCGAAAAATGGGTGCTTTGAATTGACAAGGGTATGTCACTTTACACGAATTCTAATGGGCTTGAAAATTTTTCTAGAAAATATGAGAAATGGTTTCATAATATTAAGCCAATACTATGCCTCCTCTTTTTTTTTTTCTAAGAAATTCTAAAGCTAATGTAAAGATGGCCACTTCTTTTAGCATTAATTGGTATTATTGCTTTAAAGCCCTTTTAAATTAGGAGTTAACATAAGAAATTAGGCTATTTAATATATTGAATTGCTTCCACTTTAATTATTGTACCATTCTCAACATCCTTATTTTGAGTAGTCCTATCTATTGAAAAAGTCCAAAACCGTTACCATTCAAATTTTAAAAGAGAACATCACATATAAGTGTATCATATTAGACATCATGGTTACCAATGCATCGAGCCTTCCAAATGTACGTGCACGTATTTAACACCATAGGTATGCATGCATCAAACATAGCAAGTATGTGTATGTCAAGTTTCATGCACATGCATGCATCAAATGTTACTCACAAAGAGAACATTGTAAGCATGTGCTAATTAAGTGTTATACACAAGGAGTGTGATATGAAGCAAATAGCATAAGAGACAATAATCACACATGGATAGCCTTTTCAAATATCATATCCATCAACAACTTTCCTTCTCCAATTATTAACATGGAAAAATGGGGTAGATCCATAAGTTTTAGCGTTCCTCATTCCTTTATGATATCATTTTACCATATCATATTAAGGTGGTAAATTTAATATCGCCCCATGCAAGGAGGTGCTATGGTCTTTGTAAAGGAGTCGTCTTACAGCTCCAATAATGATGTCCTTTATATCACATAAGAGAGTATCACAAACAAGTTTAGTGCATCGAGCAATGCCAACTCGCGTACATTGAGACTTGTACATATGCATACATTAAGCATTGTAAGTATATGCATATCAAGTCTTGCGCATCATACACATTAAGCATCGTGTGTGCGCCAATAAAGCATTGAGCATAATGAATGTTATAGCACGTGGCATGAGTAGCAACAATCATGCAAGGATAGCCTCCTTAAATATCATGTCCATCTATAAATTTCCTTCCTTAATTATTAACACATAGTAATGGGGAAGTTAAATAAGTGTTCGTGCTTTTCATTCCTTCATGCTATCACTAGAAATCCAATGCCATACTGTAGTCCCTTAATCTTTATGAGTGTCAATGCTTCAAAGGGGTACATTAATCTAACTTTGTGGTAACATGCTGATTGCATATGAGTAATTATGTATACTTATAGTTAATCGCTTATGATAGTGGATGTTACCTTAAGCTTTCTTTGTGTTCTTTTGTTTTCTTGGCACTCCTGTTTATTTTTATGTAGATGTGTTGACATGTACGCTTATGAGTGATGGCTCTTTACTATATAACAACAAGCTAAAAGATAGCATAGTGGGATTGCTTTGATCCCCTTAGCAACTTTTGTAGAGTCTTAACAAATTGAGTTGAGCGTACTTTGTGCTTAAATACTTCATGCGCTTATGAGCAATGCATCAACTAAGTGGCGATGTTGTTTAGTGAGAAGTAGTAAAATTACCTTGTTATCTTTTTCCTTTTTAAAGTGCGGTAAGGAGCAGAGGCTCAACCTAGTCACATTAGAATTAAATAGCATGAACTTAAAATTTATGAATTAGCATAACTTTGAGATTGTTTGGAATCTTTGATCTAAGGGATCTTTTATACAATGGGGATAATTGCAAGATTTCTTAGACTTAATGATCTAAGAGGTCTCTTGTAGAATACATATAATTGTAAGACTACTTAGACTCAATGATCTAAATGGGTCCCTCATGCCATCTCATGTATTGAGGCAAGCCTTTTGCTTGCTAACAATAATAACTAAAGGATCCCCTTTGAGAAGGATTCAATCATGCATATGCAATGATAGTAATATTAATTGCTTAAGATCAATAATTCTTTTCTCATTGGTTAAGGGGGTATTTGCTTATACTTGACTATGCAATATAGCTTACCAGGGTATTACTTAGATTGAAGTGTCAATATGTTAATGTACTCATAAATGAGATTGTATCAACTACTTGATGGTAAGAAAAATTCGAATAAACTAGGTAGCATAATAATTATGTGAGATTATCCTAACTTGTTTGTGCCCGGGAGACAATGCTCTTACCAAGCCGCACCTACAAGCTATGTTCATTATTGTGCACTTAGGAGTGAAGTTCTTACCAACTAGCAATGCATATTTGTAATTTCTTTTCTTTTCAATCAATCAAAGGGTCTAGTTACCTTAAGTGGTCATCAATTATATCATAGAACTATAGTGCTAAAGAAACTAATCCCTTTGTTGTAAGAATCGTATTCCATTCTAATGACTCTTTATGTACAAATGCCATGTCAAGGGCATGGGATTTTGGTAATGTAATTGTTTTCTTCAAATGAGTAAATGATTTGATATCGATAAGTTGATCACATAAAATTGAGTGTAGTTGTAAATGGAACTAGTCTTGAGGCTAGCATTCATATATGCCTTTATTCCTATGAATGAATTAGCATAACCATGCACCACAATGGGTAGAACAATGAACACGCATTGCCTTGGGATTCTTGTTAGTGAACATCCTTTTATTCAAGTAATCATCAAACTTGCTTTCCACTTTGTGTGGAAATAGCTTTGCATTCTCATGCAACCAAACCATTCTCTGCATAAAGATGCAGTACCGTGTGAGGTCATATGTAGTTAGAAGCATAACATCCTTATTGAAATTGAGGAGATCATAAAATCTTATATAATGGAGTTCTTCAAGAAAGATACAATGATGTTGGTGGTTTTAATGTCCTCATTCTTCATAGATTTGACCTTAATTAGTCATTTTAGTGTGTATAGTATCTTGGCTCAAGATCTATGTAATCTCTTATACTTATAGTATCAATATAGCATAAAGAAGCATTCCTACATTACACTAAAGTTGTAGTACTGTGTGATATGGTAGTTTAGCTAATAGGTTCTTTCCTTGGAGGTACTATTGCACAAGTATTAAGTCTTCCCTCCTTAGTAGAGTCACTAGAAAAATGTATGGGTTCAAATCATGAGGGTTATGTGCATGCTACATATTGGATTGCATTACATGTGACTAAGGAAATGACTTGACTTACACATGCGGGAAGATTAAGTAAGATAGGATAGATAGGAGAAGTAGGCAATTTTGGTAGGCTTTAATACGTAAAGTGACAGGGGGAGGAGCGCAATGGCATCCTACTTTACAATGAATAGAGAATGATGAAATGTTCTTAGGATATTTACTTGTTTAATCTTTGAGATAGGATTCTAATAGAATAATGGCATTAGTTGGAATCTATCTCTTATCCAAATGAGGAAATTAAAGGGGTATTTATGGGAAATGGTAGCTGATATGATCCGTTGGATTATGATGTTGATCAATAGCTAGCATTGAATTCTTTTATAAATGGATCTCAAGTGGAGTCTTTTCATAGGTTTAGGCCCAAATAAAGGGCTTTATTATCTTTTAGTACAAGCTAAATCAAGAAAAGTTGGATTGAGCAAATTGATCCAACGAGATCTACTCTAAGCCCACCATACCAAATCTCCATTGATCATCTCGAATTTCATGGGCTTGACTCTTTAGGCCTTATTACCCTAACCCAAAGAGTCAATTTCATTTCAATTATTAGGCTTGAAGCCTATGAGTTAGATTTAGCCCTATATAGCATGCAAAGTAGGTAAGTAATTATACAGTTGTGTAAGGTATATATGTGTTAACTAGATGAAAACGAAATACTAATTATTTAATCTTAAATAAATGTATGTAATAAGTTTGGTTAGCCTTGTCTAAAATCTGCAGATGGTCAGTCTTGGACTAGGTTTTCATGGCTTTAGAGGCGATGACTTCTTCGGAACACATGGCCTTAATTAAGTGCTTAGACTATGATTGAAGGCTCATCATGTTGTTAGTAAGAGGTAATAGTGGTTCATATAGGTCAATTGAGTAAGGGTGAAGTCATGACAAGAGAAATTAATATAATGGGACAGTGAATGGAATGTTGCATATGGAAGGCATGATATGAGTAGTGAACTTGCATGGGATGATTGTAAAGGACTATTTTAATTGTGTAATATCCTATGATTAAGTGCTCCACATAAATTATAGAAAGTTATGGTACTAATTTATAAAACCATGGTAATAAATACCTTCTCAACATAAGGTTATGACTTTTAGGCTAAGTGGTTAATGGACTCATTTGTATTTGTTTGCTTTATTTATTCATTACTTTTGGCCAAAGGTATTACAAATAGTATTAGAGTCAATCCCCTACTAGTAGGTAGACAATTTAGGTTAGGATCTAATTTAGAGAAAAGGTTTGATGAAGGTGTAGACAATAGTTATAAAAATTAGGAATTAATTATATGATTTTATGAGTTTATGATTTTAAAGTACTTTTCTTAGTTAAGACAAATATAAAATCATATAGATATAGAATTTTAGGAGTATTATGAATTTTGATATACAATTTTACAAGTTTATGATATTGTTAGTTTTGTATGATTCTATATGTTTTAAGGAACAATAGAATCGCAATTTTAACAACTATGGCGAAGAGTGTCATCAGGATATAACTCCTTGCATGTTTCTAGGATGATATATAAGTAGAGGGTAACTCAAATTGTAAACCTAAAAGAGGGAAGATTTGAGTCTAATTGTAAGGTCTCATAATGAGAACATCGTATGTTTAGAAGGAAGGGAGAAGGAGGGGAGGGGTAGTGGAGATTGGAAATCCAATGGTTAAGTATCTCATATAGATTATGAGAGATTTTGATACTAGTATATAAGGTCATGGTAATGACAAGCGATTACCTTATCATCACAAGATTGCAACTTTTGGGTTAAGTGATTAATGGGCTCATTTATGTTTATTGGCTTGGTTTATTTATTACTTTTAACTTGAGGCATTACAAATAGTAACAATGCTAGTCCATCTAAAGTCACACAACTTTAGAAGTATGTACGTATCTTCTAATGTTAGGATTCTCTCCCCCAATGAATAACCAACATGTAGGCTAGAGAACTCCATCAAGAAATGATTATCTACTATGCTTCCTTCTTGCTTACATTCATGAGCCACTGTCAAGTGAAAGTAGTGATAACATAAAGAATCTTAAGCCCATTATGCTTTCATCTCACTCACATGTAGGAGCTATAGTCAAGCAAAAGTAGTGGTAGCACAAAAGATCTTAACTTTTTTCATAGTGATCATGTTGATATGCCTATGAGTTTAGTTAGTTACTAGACCTTATTGAAGGGGTGAAGGTAGATCCTCCTCATAGATAAGCAAGTGAGATAGAAAGCCAACAACAATTCTGAAAGCTGAGTTGAGGATACAATCCACCAAGACTCACTTATGAACTTACTACAATATCGATATGACTCATGGACACCTAGCTCAGGACATTCACCACTAGTTCGTGGCTAGGGAACTAGATAAGAGTGAAAGGAAACTTGAAGCCTATTTGACTACAAGAACTTATTAAGAAGAAACTCTAGGATGAGCTTAGTAACTTGAATGAGGGACGGGCAGCTTAGTAACTGATGAAGGAGAAAGCTTCGGACATACGTTTGTTAGTCCTTAATTGTCTAGCCATGTAGATTACTTGTGGCTAATCATTAAAGCCTTAGAGATAACCTCAAGTGAATAGTTCAGAGCTCAATATATGTTGTGTAGAAGTCAGTAAAGATAGAGAAGAGTTGGATTCCCATAAGTTCCCCAAGGTTGTCGAACATTTGGCTTGAAATCATTAGGCGTCTCTTCATTTAGAACATATGGAGTCACATCGACTACATTGAAGGTTCAGAATATACCATATCCTTCGAGTAATTCAAACTTAAAGGCATTACCGTTGTTTTTCTTTAGAATTATGAATAGACCAGCAGCTTAAGGTAACAACTGTTGCTCCTGTGGCATAGAAACTTGTTTTTGCCAAGGTCTATCTATACCCGATCATTGGGCTGAAAGCATACTGCCTTTCTTCCTTTATTTTTGATCTCCTTGTTCTTAACAATTGTTTGAGAGAGCTACTTAGTAGAATATGTGAAGTGTTCCCCTTTTTTTAGTAGTGAAAATAAAGTATCTAAGTCATGTTTAGCTACTACAATGAGAAGTATAGTGTCATGTGTGGTTATCTCAAAGTTCGAAGTGGGAGTAGTTGTTTAGAGTCGTGATTTAGTGTTGTGCTGTGTTTAGTATTAAATTATGAAGAAAAATGATGGATTCCATCAATGTTGTCATTATCTAAACTTGGGTTAGTGTTTGAGATATACAAAAAGAACAAAAGTTAGGCTTTGGGGGTAGCAGGGTTAGTTTAGCATAGCTACTTTGATACTTGTTAGGTTTATTTTTAAGTATAAAGGAAGGAAGTAAGTAATTGAGTAAGCAAAGTGCATAGAGAGTTCTTATAGAGGTTGTTCTCCTGTAATTATAGACTTCTATCTAATAACTATATTACAATGTAGTTAAACTACTAATGATAAGTGACATCTCCTAGATTTAGCCATACAACTTGTGGGGAAAAGTGAGCTGTTGAGCAGTTATTGTTTGGATAACTGTTGAACTATTCATGCCCTTATTTTCATATTCAAATATTTCAACTTGATGGATTAGGGCTTGGTGATTTAGCCTTAGAAAGTGTTGGTTGGAAGAATTACGTGAGTTATTGAAGCTTTAACAAAAGGTCAATAGTAAAAGTGCCAATCATGTAGTGTTAATCAAGTGGGAGCCACAACAAGGCTTAGTCAGGAGTATAATCATTGCGTTTGATGTGACTCTAATTTAGGATAGGTTGGTATCATATCGAATACCTAGTTGTAGGGATGAAAATCCATTATCAACATCTTCTCATAAATTTTAACTTCATATGTCTTTCTATACAAATTCTAGTTATTCTTTTTCTTTTCATGCTAAAATATTATTTTTCAAACATTACATGTATGTTGAATGTTAAACGGTACACTTTATTAGTTAAATAGTAAATGAATGAGGTTACATATATACAAAAAAGAAGAAGAAGAGTGTACAAGTTCTTTAGAACTCACAATAAATATTGCCTCTTGAAGTTCAAGGTATTATTTTAGATTTTGATTATTAGCTTAAGGTTTAGAGTTTGTATTGAGTTTGAACCTTTCCTTTTAACATTAGTATAATATTATTTTCATTCTTTTAGTTTTCTTGATTAAAAAAATATAATGTTCTTTTTTATTCAGTAATATATATTATATCACCTAATATATTTTAAATATTGGGCATAGAATACCATAGAACATGTATTTTATATGTTAAAACATAAGTTTCAAGGGAGCAAGTTTAGGAAGATTAATACTCGAAATTACCATATGATTTTGATACCTATCTGAAACCTATCTAATTGAGTAGGGTATGGATGGATGCTCTATATATGAGGGTTAATTGCTTGCCCCTATAAGCTGGTAACTAATAATGATTAATAAATATGTAACAACTTGTGAATTCCATAGCATCTTCTCTCAATGATAAAAAATTTCAAAACATTTTCCAAAGGTCTGACGTTTGATCAAGTATGATATTTATGTAACACTTTTCTTCTTTTAGTAGAAATACTGGTTTTCACTATTTACATTTGAGTTTTTAATATTCTATTTTTCCATTTGAGACAACAATGTTCAAGAACCTTTTCTTTTAGTTAAGTTATTCCACTAACTTTGTTAAATATTCTCTCATGAGTCACCAGCTTCTAATAAGCAAAGAAAAATCAATTTCATAAAATAGCATTGTTAAAACTATAGTGGTTGGGCCTCCATCAAATAGGCAATGGGTCGTTGTTCACCACCTTAAGAAAGAGAAAAAGGAAAAACAAAAAAAATCTCTACTAGGTTTTAGTCGGGTCATATGTCTCGGCCATGCAACATAAGAAATTTGAGATTTCGTTGTTGTTGGGTAGTAGCTCATAGCACATTCCATGGTGATCAGCCATGGATTTGGAAGCCACCATGTTTACACTTAACAATTTTGATTTATTTATACTTTTTTAATTTCTTTTAAATTTCAATATATTTACTATATTAATGTATTTTATATTTAGTAATATTATTTCACTAAATTAATTATTGTCGGGACATGTTAGCTCTTAAGAAAATTTTAATAGAGGTAACCAACAATCCCAAATAAGAATTTATAACGGTCACGATTAAACTTGTATTTTTCATTATTGTATTTGTATGGTATTCTCCTCTGATTAATTGTAAATTATATTGAAAAAGAAATCATTCTTCTTAAATTTCTTAAATTTGTGATTTTTCTTGCACATTATCGAGAAATTCTCGTGCCAAGATAGTTTTTAAAATCTGAAGTTTGTCATGATTCTATGATTTTTTTTTTTTTTTTTTTTTGCTTTATTCAATTTAACAGCTTCAAAAAGAAAATTGTAAGCTACATTTTTCCATACATTTGGTTCTAGAAAAATAATTCATAATTCTTTTATGGAATTCATCATTTCACTATAAATTTGCGGTTTTGCTTTGAAACTCGTAGCTTTGTTTAAAATTAATAATTCTGCTTTATATTTAATGATTTTCGCTACCGTTTCAAACTCTCCTTTTAGAAAAGAAAATTATAAGTATTCAGGCCTCAATCTTATTTTTGCTAACATCCCTTCTTGAATTATGATTTTAGTTAAATATCCTCATAAATATGCTTTTCCTCCACAATTCTGCTTGAAATCCGTAACTGTCTTCAAATTTTGAGAACTTCCTCTCACTTTTGTGAAAATCTTTTACTGCCTTAATTGTCGCGTAATTTTTAGCTCTGCTCATGGTATTTTATAAATTTCTTTAAATTATGTAAACCTTTTCTTAATTTGCCTCATAAAATGTTATGTTGCTTAATCAATCCTTTTCTCCTTATTCTTTCGATAACATCGGTATCCTTCGTATTTTTCCGAGTATAACTTCTTTTAAATCTCGTAATTCGGTTAAATAATTGGAATTTTTCTCCAAAAAAAGGGGTCGAAATTGTTAAAATCGAGTCCCTATGTTACCCTATATTAAATAGCTTTATTTAAAAATACTTGCAAAATATCTAATAACAATCCAAGGTAAATTCTGTATTTTATTTTTTTCTTCACTGGAATACACACCCTACCTTTGATTTGTCTGATATAAAGAAATGAGAGCACAAGCATAGGCACACGATGGAGGTGCGGCCGGTGACAAAACCCTAATGTCCCCTAACGCTGTGTAATTCTTATACATATCTAAAATAATATCATTTATTAAATGTTCTCTTCATTATGTACTGTTCTGAGAAATATCCAACATTTCGTATATTATTCTCATTTGATATACCGAGTAGCCATATGCAAAATTATCAAAATCGTACACAAATATATATATATATATATATTAAATCCTGGGCAGGATGAATAACAGAAACTATTAAATATCATCATCATCATATTATTACTGGATAGGCGGTTACAACATATAAAACATAACATGATAAATATTTATCGCCAGGCCAGAAAATTTTATTCTGGGATTATCATGCACTCAATCAGTGCTTGGTGCAATCGGTTGGCATGAAGGACACCGTCTTCTCCTTAAGATCATACCCTACCTTGAAATCCATCTGTGCGATGTTACCAAGGATGCCTAGATCATCGCTGGTTGAAACAATGGTCAGGCATGCGACATCTTTCTTAACCAATGCAAAGCTATTCATTGGTTTCAATTTCAATTCAGCATCAGTAAAATGAAACGTTATGATCGGAGCATCGACTAGATCGCCATAATTATAACAAACTTGAGTAAAATCTTCCGAGTTCGGGACACGCTCAGCTTGTATGGATCGAACCAAGCTCGTCTCGAACTTATCATATAAATCTTTAGGGACGAAGGTAAATGTCGTCCCGGAATCGACAACCATGTTTCCCTGCCCAAAGAGGGGGTCGTATTCTGTAGCAAAATGGCGATTTAAGGGCAGTTTTTCGTCTCCGACGCTAATGCCTAGCAGGCTCACGTAGTAGAATGTGGTGGGTGACTTTGGTACTAGAGGAATCGAAACCTTACCAGGACCAGAAAAGTTGGCTTGTTGGCCGAAATAGATTTTACTGGTAACATTTCTGTCATTTGGTGGCACTAAGCAATAGGAAAATTTCCCTTGGAAATTAGAGTCCAATTGAGAGATCAAAGAGAGTGGACCACCTCCTAGGCCAACGATACCAGCTCCTATTGGATCAAAGTTTCCTTCATTGTCATGCCCACATCCAATAGCAAATCTTGGGAAAGAAATCTGACTGCCAGAATCAGATCCTATAGCGATTGTTTCAGACGCAATTTCACCCTTAGTGACCGATCCATCTCCGTATAAATATTCATATTGGCATGTTTTATTTTTACACGATGCAGATGCTTCCAATTCCAAGCAAAATTTAGCTTTGCAGGGTAATTTAGTATAAGTTGATGACTTGGTTGGATCAAATGGTGTAAGCTTTTGCTTGTAACATGAAATGCAAGGCTCGCATTGAATCCAAGTGAGATCGCTTCCGGTATCAGCTAGTGCAAGGGTTTCAACAGGAGGACTTCCAAACGATATTTTCATGTAGTATTCTCCTCCTCCAGGTGTGATATCAGAATATAAATTTTGTGGAGATGTGGAATTCTTTGTAAAGCGTTGAGATCGTGCTACTGAGCGGCGGTATGCAGCATGGAAGTCCCATGAGAACTCCATATTAGTGATATCAGTAGGAGGCATTAGTGAACTCCAATGTATTATGTCGATAGTAAGACCATGAATGGTAGTTGCATTTGTTGCAAAATAAAGAAGTAGATGAGTAAGGCATGCAATTACTAAATTGCAAGTGCAAAAGGGCATTTTAAGGGAAGTTAGCATATTTTAAAGCACCGATTGGCATGCAAAAATTTCAATAAAAAAAGGAGGCAGCTTGTTACAGTATTTATAGGAATTTGAGTTTACTACTCTAAAGGTTATACATTTAGCAATAGAGGCAAGTCAAAAGTTAAAAAGATATTCGAAGGGACTTATGGAATACAAGCTACTTAACTATTATTTATTAGTAGTTAATAAATCATTTTATACCTTTTTTTTTTAATGACATGACCTTTCAAATGTTCTATGTTAATAAAAGTGAAACTCTTTTCAAGTCCAGTTTATTAATAGATAATTTGAAAAGTTTGACAATTAAGACATGTTATAAACTTTTAGTATGTCTTGGCTTCAATTATTTTACCAAAATATATCCTAGCTATTATGAAATGAGATATGCATATAATTAGCTAATTTTACTAATTATCATAGCATTTTTTATCACAACATACAAGTATTTTATTGTCTAATTATCAATGGTGATATAAGTATAAATTTATAATTAGTGATTAACGAACCTTGTAAGAGATGATGTATTGTCAATAAATGGAAACTAACCTCTTCTAATACTCTCAAACTTGCTTGGTTTATTCAATAAAGATATTTTATAGAATTAAATCTAGCATTAATTGAATCAGCATTTGATTATAACACATGAGTAACTATAACAATAACAATAACACACGAATCCTTTAGATTCCCTTGAAATTCTAGTAAGAAATAAGAAATTTTTTTGTGATAATCAATACGACTTAATTAAGCTCGGATTTAAGGCATAATAAAATAAATTCCATATAATCCTATAAATGAAAAAAAAAACCTATGGATTTTGCTTTGACTTAAACTAAGGGAAGTAGAACATGCATTTTAAGGCAATTCCTAAAATCTATATCACTAATGATTTGTATCTTAATGGAACTATTTTTAGTGTGAAATAGAATTTACATACCTGTACTTTTGCCGGTTTTCACTTTGTATATTTAACTTGTTCTTTAGGCTTGACATACTTAGGTTTTTATCATAGCTTGTCAACATTAGTGAGAAGACACATATAAGGTTTTTACTAAACCATAATAACTAACTCATAGATATTTTTATAAAACAAGAGCCAAATAAAAACATGTCTAATCAGCTTTTTAAATTGCTCTTATCATAGATATTAATTTTTTTCCATGTAAATATTTTATGGGGGATGAAAGGTAGAAGGATAAATGTTCTATCTTAATGGAAGAATATCATTTAATAGCTTTTAGCTTACTTAATTTTAAGGAACTAAAGGAAAAAACACATCTAATACCATATTTTGTTTGCATAGTAGGTTTTGGAAAAAAAATCACTCGAAGTATAATAATAACCTCAAAGTTCTTACCTCATTTATCACATGGTACGAAAATTCTTTTTGTTGGATCAAATAAGGTTTTTACTCAAACCCCCCAAATAAAACTTATCACTTCATTACCATAATAACTACCACAATGTTACTAGCACTACCATATCAGAAAGACCTCAATCTTACCATCTTAAAAAAACCATATATAGCACCACATAACACCCTAAGTAGAGCACCAGATTTCTATCGACATCACCAATAACTCATTATTACTATAATGGAATTACCACTATCTTAAAATGAAACATCCTAAATCAAGAAATACAAATAAATTAATAAAAAGAATTTAAGTACTTAAGTGATGAAGGTCATTATTGAAATTTTATAAATTAAGTAACTTAATCTACGTCATGAGGAGAGGTAATTATCAACTACTAATTTGATCCAAAGTTTGATTTATATTATTAAGGGTAAATTGGTCAATTAATAATGTTAAAATATTTTTAAGTCGATTGATTTGATTAATTACTTAATAAAGTACATTTATAAAAGAAAAAGAACTCTCTAGAAATTCAGGAAGATTTTCGAATGACTTAGAAACTAAACTCTCTATCTCTCTCTTACCCCCTCCTTTTGCTTATGAGTTATAAAACGCTTTAGAGATCCAAATTTAACTTCTTTTAATCAATGAAATACGTTTAAGGAATTTAGAGATTAAATAAATGATCTCAATTCAAGAATTTCAATTAATTCTTAAATTGGAGAATTAAGAGTAGAATCTAGCAATAGAATTCAAGATTCACATATGAAAGCTTAGATGGGAATCTCTGGAGATTGTCAATATATAAATTCTGGTAGTGATTTAAGTTTACGTGGATTTTCAAACTTAAATTGGAAGTAGGATCTTTGATTTATATTTTAGCTAGCTAAATTTACAACTTAATTGTGTTTTAAAATAGAGATTTTAGCGAAGATTAGATTGTAGTTGGAATTGAATTGAAGTTAATGATGATGTGATGATGGTACCATTGTTGCATCTTTATGAGAAAGTAATTTTGATTTTAAGTGTGATAGTTTAATAGATTTAGAGTGATAAATATAATAGAATTTGAATTAAAGTGGAAATTGATCATTCATGGATGATGTAAGTAAGATCATGGTGATACCATGGTATTCTCATGAATTTAAGAGTTGGATTTTAATTTAAGTGTTAATTGTAATCCTTGATTCATAAAATATGTTAAATGTTTGATGTTATAGAAGTGAAATTGAATTAAGATTATTTAGATTTAGATATTAAACCTATAGTATTTGGTGATATATTATAGTAATTTGATATATTATGAAGTTAGATGGACAAGTTGTTGCATTATGTAATTAAGATGCTAGATGAAGTAACTATAGATGTAATGCATGTTATGATGATGGAATGTTCAATTAAAGAATCAAAAGATTCAAGTATATTTAACTTATAAATTTTGCATAATTTGATGAATTACAATTAGAATGATGATTTTGGATAATTTGATAATTTTTAAATTGGTTTTAAAGTTGGATATCTATTTATAATAATATTGTTGAGTTTACAGAGTTATAGAAATTTTATGTAAAAGTTTGAATTTGGTTAAGAATAGATTGAACATAATGAATACTTTGAAGGTATCGGCTAGTGCAAAGGTTTCAAGAGGAGGACTTCCAAATGATATTTTCATGTAGTATTCTCCTCCTCTAAGTATGACATGACCTTCATGGAAGTCCTGTGAGAACTCTATATTAGGGAGGAATTAGTAAACTCCAGTGTATTATGTCAACATTAAGACTATTGATGGAGGTTGCACTTATTGCAGAATAGAGAAGCAGATTAGTGAGGCATGTAATCACTAAATTGCAAGTGCAAAAGGGCATTTTAAGGGAAGCTGGAATTTTAAGGGAAGCTAGCATGTTTTAAAGCACCAATTGGTATGCAAAAATTTCAATAGGAAAGAAGGCATCTTGTTGCATATTTACAAGAATTTGAGTTAACTATTCAAAAGGTTATAAGTTTAGCAATAAAGGAAAGTCAAAGGTTAATAGGGTATTCAAAGGGGCTCATGGAATATAAGTTACATAACTATTATTTATTACTAGTTTATAAGTCATTTTATGATTTTTTTTTAATGACATGACCTTTCAAATGTTCTATGCTAATAAAAGTGAAACTTTTTTCAAGTCTAGTTTATTAATAGATATTTTAAGAAGTAAAACAATTAAGACATGTTATAAATTTTTAGTATGTTTCAGCTTTAATTATCTTACCCAAATATATCCTGACTATTATGAAATGAGATATGCGTATAATTAGCTAAATTTACTAGTTATCATATTATATTTTATCGCAATATAAGAGCATATGCATATAATTAGCTAATTTTACTAGTTATCATATTCTATTTTATTGCAATATACAAGCATTTTATTGCCTAATTATCAATGGTGATAAAAGTATAAATTCATAATTAGTGATTAACGAACCTGATGAGAGATGATCTATTGTCTATAAATGGAATTTAACCTCTTCCACCGCTCTCGAACTTGCTTAGTTTATTCAGTAAAGATATTTTATGGAATTAAATCTAGCATTGATTAAATGAATCATTTGATTCCCTTGAAATTCTAGTAACAAATAGGATGGATGAATTGCAAGCAATAAGAAATAAGAATGTTTTTTATGATAATAAATACGGCTTAATTAAGCTCGAATTTAAGGCATAGTAAACTAAATTCCATATAATCCTGTAAATGAAAAAAAAAAACCTATGCATTTTGCTTTGACTTGAACTAAGGGAAGTAGAATATGCATGTTAAGGCAATTACTAAAATCCATATCACTAATAATTTGTATCTTGATGGAAATAACTATTTTTAGTGTGAAATAGAATTTACATATCTGTACTTTTGCCGGTTTTCACTTTGTATATTTAACTTCTTGTTCTTTAGACTTTACATACTTAGGTTTTTATCATAGCTTGTCAACATTAGTGAGAAGACACATATAAGTTTTTTACTAAACCATAATAACTAACTCATAGATATTTTTATAAAACAAAAGCCAAATAAAAACATGTCTAATCAGCATTTTAAATTGCTCTTATCATAGATATTAATTTTTTTCTATGTAAATATTTTATGGGGGATGAAAGGTAGAAGGATAAATGTTCTATCTTAATGGGAGAATAGCATTTAGTAGCTTTTAACTAACTTAATTTTAAGGAACTAAAGGAAAAAACACATCTAATACCATATTTTGTTTGCATAGGAGGTTTTGGAAAAAAATCACTCGAGGTATAATAATAACCTCAAAGTTCTTACCTCATTTATCACATGGTACGAAAATTCTTCTTATTAGAACAAACAAGGTTTCTACTCAAAACTCCTAAACAAAACTTATCACCACAAGAGCTATTATCATTACCATAATAACGACCGCAATGATACTAACACCACCATATCAAAAAGACCTTAATCTTACTATCTTAAAAAAACCATATATAGTACCTTCAATAACCATATATAACTCCACCTCACAACCATTATATAGCACTATACAACACTTTAAGTAAAATACCAGATTTATAAACCCTTCATTGGCACCACCAACAACTCACTATTACAACAATTGCATTACCAGTATCTTAAAATGAAATATCCTAACTCAAGATATACAAATAAATTAATAAAAGGAATTTAAGTACTTAAGTGATGAAGAGCATTTTTTAAATTTTATAAATTAAGTAACTTAAGCTATATCATAAGGAGAGGTAATTATCAATTACTATTTTGATCCTAGGTTTAATTTATATTATTAAGGGTAAATTGGTCAATTGATAATGTTAAAGTCTTTTTAAGTTGATCGATTTGATTAATTACTTAATAAATACATTTATATATATAAAAAGAACTTTTTAGAAATTCAAGAAGATTTTAAAATGACTTACAACCTAAACTCTCTATCTCTCTCATCCCAACCACTCTGCGGCCCCGCGACGGAAGAATTTCAATTAATTTTGAAATTAGAGAATTAAGAACAAAATCTAGCACTAGAATTCCAAATTCACACATACAAGCTTATATAGGAATTTCATTTGAGATTATCAATATATAAATTATGGTAGTGATTTAAGCTTAAGTGGATTTTCAAACTTAAATTGGAAGTAGGATCGTTGATTTATATTTTAACTAGCTAAATTTATGACTTAATTGCATTTTAAAATAGAGATTGTAATGAAGATTAGATTGCAGTTGAAATTGAATTGAAGTCAATGATACCATTGTTGCATCTTTGTGAAAATGTAATTTTGATTTTAAGTGTGATAGTTTAATAGATTTAGAGTGATAAATATAATAGAATTTGAATCAAAGTAAAATTGATGATTCATTGATTATGCAAGTAAGATCATGGTGATATCATGGTGTTCCCATGAGTTTAGGAGTTAGATTGTGATTTATGTGTTAATTGTAATCCTTGATTCATAAAATATGTTAAATGTTTAATGTTATAGAAGTGAAATTGAATTAAGATTATTTTAATTTAGATATTGAACCTATAGTATTTGATGATATGTTACAATAATTTGATATATCATAAAGTTAGAAAGACAAGTTGTTGTATTATGTAATTAAAATGCTAAATGAAATAACTTTAGATGTGATGCATGTTATGACGGTAGAATGTTCAATTAAAGAATCAAAAGATTCAAGTATGTTTAATTTATGAATTTTGCGTAATTTGATGAATCATGATTAGAGTGATGATTTTGGATAATTTGATAATTTTTAAATTGATTTTAATGTTGGATATCTATTTATGATAATATTGTTGAGTTTATGGAGTTTTAGAAATTTTACTTTAAAGTTTGAATTTGGTTAAAAATAGGTTGAATATGATGGAGACTTTAAAGGTATGAGCAAGTGTGAGGGTTTCAACAAGAGGACTTCCAAACAATATTTCCATCTAGTGCTTTTTCCTCCAAGTGTCATCTCAAAATATAAATTTTGTTTAGATGTGGAATTCTTTGTATAGCATTGAGACCGTGCGACTAAGTGGCAGTATGTAGCATAGAAGTCCCATGGAAACTCCATATCAAGATTATTAGTAAGAGGCATTAGTGAACTCCAGTGTATTATGTTGGTAAAACCATTAATAGTGGTTGCATTTGTTGCAGAATAGAGGAATAGATGAGTGAGGCATGAAATCACTAAATTGTAAGTGCAAAAGGGCATTCTAAGAGAAGCTAGCATGTTTTGAAGCACCAATTAGTATGCCAAAATTTCAATAGGAAAGAAGGCAGCTTATTGCGGTATTTATAGGAATTTGAGTTAACTACTCAAAAGATTATATGTTTAGCAAAAGAGAGAAGTTAAAAGTTAAAAGGATATTTGAAGAAGCTAATGGAATATAAGCTACTTAACTATTATTCATTACTAGTTAATAAGTTATTTTATGCTTTTTTTTTCTTATGACATGACCTTTCAATTGTTCTATGTTAATAAAAGTGAAACTCTTTTCAAGTCTAGTTTATCAACAGATAGTTTGAGAAGTAAAACAATTAAGACATGTTATAAACTTTTAGTATGTCTTGACTTTAACTATTTTCCGAAAATATATCCTAGTTATTATGAAATGAGATATGCATATAATTCGCTATTTTTACAAGTTATTATATTATGTTTTATCGCAATATACAGGCATTTTATTGGTTGATTATTAATGGAAATATAAGAAAGAATTTATAATTAGTGATTAATGAACCTTGTGAGAGATTATCTATTATCGATAGATAGAAACTAACCTCTTCCACTGCTCTCAAACTTGCTTGGTTTATTTAATAAAGATATTTTATGGAATTAAATCTAGCATTGATTGAATCAACATTTGATTGAGTAACTATAACAACAGCAATAATACATGAATCCTTTGATTCCCTTAAAATTCTAGTAACTAATATGATGAATGAATTGCAAGGAATAGGAAATAAGAACGATTTTTTATGATAATTAATACAACTCAATTAAGCTTTGATTAAAGGCATAATAAACTAGATTCCATATAATCCTATAAATGAAAAAAAAAAAAACTTATGGATTTTGCTTTGACTCGAACTAAGAGAAGTATAACATGCATATTAAAGCAATTACTAAAATCCATATCACTAATAATTTGTATCTTAATAGAAATAACTATTTTTAGTGTAAAATAAAATTTACATACCTATACTTTTGCCCCTTTTCACTTTGTATATTTAAATTTTTGTTTTTTAGACTTGACATACTTAGGTTTTATCATAGCTTGTCAACATTAGTGAGAAGACACATATTGGCTTTTCACTAAACCATAATAATTAATGAACACCCTAAAACCTGAAATGATGTAACCCTTAGTTTCTACTGATACGTTAAGTGTCTAGGAGCTTGTAACCTATCTAAGATTTACAAAATAATTACATAAAATCTACCCATTCACAATTTAATAACTTTAAATTTGAATAAGAGTGAAATGTCAACCACTTAATTCCTACTACCACAATAGTAAATAAACTCATCTATCACGAGTAAATGAACCTAAATATGATATAACTCTATGATAAATAACCTAGAGTCTCATAGCTCTAACAAGTGATAGCCCAATAACATTAACTATAGGAGTCATAAGCGACTTAAATAAGCAATAGTCTCCAAATATGTGTAACATGAAATAGTAACATGTGGTCCTCAACGGCTCACTCCTAAAAGCTAAACAATGTTGTCCTTACTCTTCGCTACAATAACAGAAATCATCCTCCTTATCATAGTATAGATAATTGTAACTTGTATCATCTACAGAATAACCACCATAAACTTCATATCTTATATTTGTAGTTGAAACAACAACAATTCCTTACAGGATACTAAACACATGTGCATGAATATAAATGTAACAAGTCAAATACATAAACGAATATTATCATAAATGCAATAGACAACTGGTTTTAAATCTTGTCATTTAAATCTACAAATAGCATAGTCTCAGTATCATAAGATTTAGGGTTACTCATGACCCCTATATACATAATATATAAATATTACATAAGTATTGGTGTTGGGCCTTCTCTAATTACCCGAGTGTCAAAAACCTTTTTAGATCTACCTAGGTCCTTTCAGTGTGGAACACTAAAGGAGATAGCGTTGCGCAAAGATCGCTAGGTGCCTCACCAATACCACTAGACCTGACCAGTTGGTGTTCGAAGTCAAGCATAAGCAGCAAATAGTTAAGTTCAAGTTTCATTTAAGTTCAATTAATGTACACTAATCTAGCAGCAAATAGTTGAGTTTAAGTTTTATTTAAGTTCGATTAATGTACACTAATTTAATATATACAATCATCAAACATATATCTCTTACTTAATACTCTTATCTCAATGAGGTTTGATACCACGCGAATTTTAGCACTTGGTCACAAATACAAATACAATATTTAAAATTCAACTCATTAATTCTTAACTTAATTTTATACTCTTCCCCTTTGACTTAATCCTCTACCTCAACTTCTGGGCTTACGAATCCTACTCTACATATCTTTTCATATCCTTCCATATCCTTCTTAATATCCCATAATATATATACACCAATCCTTATGCGCATATATGGACATCACATATTATATATGTTATTTTATATTATATATTTAATATATACATACACATAACATTCGTAATATATATATATATATACATATTATATATAATTATATAATATTATTTTCTCTCTCACTCTTTCTTTCCCCCTCTTCTCTTGCTCTTGTCCCTTACTCTCTCTTGCATCATATAACATGCACACACATACACACACACCATATTGCATTTGACTCATATGCCTATGCTAAAAACATACATACTAAATACACATACATTGACACACACTTGCATACACAGCATGTATACACACATAATTCGCGTATGCTTCACCGTGCATACGTACATATCCAACACTACACATACTAATACCATTCTACGGTATTACCAATACACAATCTATGTGCAATCGTATCACCATTGTTCTCATCCACTTTGTTAACCGCTATCGCTAAGCCCATACTAAAACAACAAAACTAGGAATTATTTAAATAAATAAGGGTAAGAACAATACTTATACATAATCTTTGGTATGAAACACCTAAAACTAGAACTATAATCACATTAAAGCTACAAAACAAAAACTTTTATGGTTTTTATGATATCTCCTTAAAGAAAGATGAATTTCTATGTTAGATAGGTGAATGGCTTACTCAATATTATTGTATCCTTACATTTTCTTGAAGATTTGTTAGTTTTCTTATGCCCTATCCCTTAAATATGAATTTTAGCTTTCAGTTTGAGAGGGGTTTTGTATAGTTTCTGTTTCAGGAATGTACTGTTTTATTGTGAGATGGAAATATGGGAGGAATGGGAATATATTATGGGTAATGGGGAAATTTAATTTTTCCTGGGCCATATTGCTCATGGCACTTAATGTCTAATTACATTATCTGAATCTTTTCCTTAAAGATATTGCCCTTGTTATCCCTAGTCAATTATAAGTTGTTTACAACTTTATTATATTATTATATTCCTTCCTTTATTTTATATTGCTATCATTATTTATTATCATCATCATCATTATCATCATCATTATTACTACTACTGCTACTATTATATAACCCTTTTTTAAATTTATTTCTAAGTTTGGGCTTTACAACTTTTCCTCTCTCAACAAAACTTTCGTACTCAAATGTTTACAACCTTGAATCATGAAACAACTCTTCCTCCTGATTTCTTCCTCAAACGCCCATTTAATTTCCATTCCCTTATACTCTAAGAATGCCTAGTTCACTTTACTTTATTTCTTTCATCAAGTTTAGCTCTCTAATCATTAACTACCCTTTCTATTATCAGTAAAACATTCGTCATCATGTCATGTTACCTATTTGTTCATAACAATTCTTTGTCCAACTCTATGATTCTAAGGTAAGATTGCTTACTTGTCAAACTTACTTTACTCCCAACAATTCTAGAGTTGCCCTCATTTACTACTACCGCACCTCACTCAATGACAACTCATCTCCTCACTTATCCCTAGCTCATTATTAGATCATAAGAGAAAGTCTTATTACTACCATTACTATTATTATTGTTCTTACTTATATACCTTTTTGATTGGTCAAGTCATATTAATTAGTTATTCCTTTATAGATTTTAGTGTAGTAGGTTCATTTGATATTAATGCTTTTTATGTCCCTTAAGATTAATCTCACTTTTTAATTTATTCTTTTAAGCTTTAATGGGTTTGTTGAATTGTTATGTATTTTGTTATCCTTAGTTACTAATCTAAGTTATAGGTATTTATAAGTTACTCTTCTCGAGGCTTGCTATATACTATTAATTTGTTTATTATTTATTATTTGGATACTTTATAACCTATGTTTCAATCTTTAGTTTTTTAAATTATCACTCTACCTATTTTCTCACTTTAATCCTTTAATATTGAGGAAATTTCCATATTATACATTTTGGTACAGATATGCATAATATGGGGTTAACAAGTAACACAAACGACTAACTTGAAGAAACAATGCCAACAACTCGACTTGACTCACATGACATGACTCAACACAACTGACACATCGACATACCAGACATGACTTTGACCTACCATGAAAGATGGACTCGATAACCCCATTTCACATGTACACATGCTAGTATATATAAGAATGCCAATTCATGCTTTTAATCTTTTACTCGATTTATCACTGTTATTAATTATTAGTCATTGAATTGGTAACTTTTATTGATTGTTGCGTTCATACCCATCATAGGTAATTTAGTAATGTAAGTTCCTATTTTGCTTTGGTGTTGACATTAGTATTTATAGTTCTCTAGTTTCTATTATATCATACATTTTCCTAAAGGTGTCTTATTTGTACTAAGATGCATCATCATCTATTACTTGAGTTTACTGAATCTTTTGAATTCATTAGTTGGTTATTTCTTTTTTTCTAATGTTAAGTTTTTTTTTTTAATTCTCTCTTTAAGTATTTGGGTTTTATGTTATCTTCCTATTATTTATAGAATTATACTATTGCATATAGTGTTTTTGGGTCTTGATTATGAATATACATATAGGTACATACAGATACCTTATTTATAAATTGTTTCTGTATCCTTAGTATAAATTAAGTAACTTATATTCTGTTCCTTACTCAGTATTTTACTTATTTGACATTACTAAGCATATCATAGGAATTAGCTCTATCATTTTTAACTCTAGTGCCACCTCCACTACACTAATTTAACTTTTCCTCCACTACAACTAGGCAAATTATAGAAGGATAAGGAAGCTTTGAAAGGGAGTAGAAAGAGAGACTAGTACTGAAAATATATATGTATGAAGAAGATACCGAATATATGCGTAAGATGTGAATGAAATCAATTTGAAAACAATGTAAAGGCAATAAAGAAAAGATGGCAACTAAAATATGAAAATACATAGTAGCAAATGGAAATATAATAGGTAAGAAAAAGATATTTATGCAAGATCACAGCAACTTATCCCAAACCCTCAACAAGAACCACTATCCTCGATTTAAGCTTAGCTTGTTAACTTCCTAAGCTCCTCATATATCACTGTCCTAAAAATTCAATACCTATTAACCTAAGCTCTAATATTACTAAAACTGTAATACCCCATAACCTAAAAGGCTATAACCCGCCAAATGTCCTTAGTTTCTACTAACACATCAGGCATTTAGAAATTTGCAACCTGTTTAAGATCTATAAAATAATTACATGAAATTTGCCAACTCACAATTTGATAACCTCAAATTTAAATAAGAAAGAAATGTCATCCACTCAATTTTCATAAATTGCAATAGTAAATGAACCCAACTATCATGAGTGAATGAACCTGAATACAATATAACTCTAAGATAAACAACTTAAAACCTTATAGCTCCAATGATTGACAGCTTAGTAACATCAACTATAGGAGTTACAGGCAACTCAGATAATCAATAGTCTCCAAATATGTATAACATGAAACAATAACATATGGTCCTCAACAATTCACTCCTAAAGGATAAACTATACTATTCTTACTCTGTCACCATAATAATAGAGATCATCCTCCTCATCATAGTATAGATAATCATAACTTGCATCCTCTATAGAATAACTGTCATAAAATTCATACCTTAAACTTGCATTTGAAAAATAACAATTCCCCATAGGATGAGTTAATGCCCAGTACAAGATACCAAACACATGTGCCTAAACATATATGCAACAAGTTAAGCACACATACGAGTATCAACATAAATGCAACAAACAATTGGTTTTAAATTTTATCATTTAAGTCCACAAACAGCACAACCCCAATGTCATAAGATTTAGGATTACTCATAACCCTTACACATACAACATATAGATACTACATAAGTATTGGTATTAGACTACCCCAATCACCTGAGCACCAAAAACCATCTTAGATCTATATAAGTCCTTTCAATGTGAGACTCCAACAAGGACAGCATCACATAAAGATCGCTAGGTGCCTCACCAACACCATTGGACCCAACTAGTGAGTGGTCGAAGCTAAGCATAAGTAGTAAACAATTAAGTCTGGTTCATGTACACTAATCTAGCACATATAATTATCAAACATGTATCCCGTACCTAGTACTCTTATCTCAACAAGATTTGACACCACACAACTCCTAACCCTTGGTCACAAATACAAATACTAGATTTAAAATTCAACTCATTAATTCTTAACTTAACTCAATACTTTTCCCCTTTAACTTAACTCTCTATGTTAACCTCTAGGCTTGTGAATCATACTCTACATATCTTTTCATTTCTTTCCATATACTTTTCAGCATCCCATAATATGTACACACCAACCTTTATGAGCATACACAAACATCACTTATTATATACATTATTTTATATTATATATTTAATATATATATACACATAAAATTCATAATATATATACATATTATATATATAATTATATAATATTATTTTCTCTCTCCCTATTTCTTTCCCCTTTTTCTCTCGTTCTCATCCCCTATTCTCTCTAGCGTTACATAAAATGCATACATACGTATACCATACGTCACACATTAACTTGAATTACACGCCCAAGCTAAAAACATACATACTGAATATACACACACCAACGTACACCCACGCATATTGCATATACATATACATAGTCAATGTGCACATAATTTACATATGCTTCATTGTACATACACATATGTCTGACATTACACACACCAACACCATTTCACGGTACTACCAACACATAATCTACATCACAACCATATCATCATTGTTCCCATTAACTTCGTCAACTATCATTGCTAAGCCCACGCTATTGTTATGCCAAAACAACAAAACTATGAATTCTTTAAATAAATAAGGGCAAGAATAATACTTACACGTAATCCTTAGTAAGAAATACATAAAACATGAATTATAATCACATTAAAGCTACTAATTGAAATCTTTTATGGTTTTCATGATATCTCCTTAAAGAAAAACAAATTTCTATATCAGATAAGCAAAGGATTTACTCAATATCATCGTATCCTTGCATTTTCTTGAAGATTCACTAGTTTTCTTGTACCTTAGCTCTTAAATCCGAATTTTGGCTTTGAGTTTGACAGGAGTTTTGTATAGTTTTTGTTCTAGGAAGGTATTGTTTTGTTGTGAGATAGAAAAATGGGAGGAGTGGGAATATATTATGGATAATGGAGAAATTAAAATTTTACTAGACTATATTGCCCATGGCACTTGATTATACCATATAGATATTTGAATATTTTCCTTGACAATATTGTCCTTATTATCCCTGGTCAATTTAAGCCGTACCTTATCTTTAAGCCTTTATTATATTAGTATATTCCTTCTCTTATTTTATATTTCTTACATTATTACTACTACTATTATACAAACTTTTTTTAAAAAAATTTTGAGCTTAGGTTTTACAACTAACTTGCGGATATTTTTATAAAATAAAAGCCAAATAAAAACACATCTAATTAGTTTCTTAAATTGTCATTAATTTTTTTCTACGTAAATATTATATGGGGAATAAAAGGTGGAAGGATAAATGTTTAATCTTAGTAGGAGAATAGTATTTGATAGCTTTTAGCTTATATAATTTTAAGGAACTAAAGCAAAAAGCACATTTGATACCATGCTTTGTTTGCATTGTAGGTGTTGGAAAAAAAATCACTCAAAGTATAATAATAACCTTAAAGTTCTTACCTCATCTATAACATGGTACGAAAATTTTTCTTGCTAAATCAAACAAGGTTTTTACTCAAAACCCCCAAACAAAACTTATCACTACAATAGCTATCATCATTACCATAATGACTATCACAATGATACTAGCACCACCATATTAAAATGACTTTAATCTACCATCTCAAAGAACCATATATAGTACCTTAAATAACTATATACAGCATTACCTCACAACCATTATATAGCACCACACAACACCCTAAGTAGAATACAAATTTCTAAACCCTCCATTGGCACCACCACTAACTTAGTATTACTACAATTGCATTATCGCTATCTTAACATGAAATATCCCAACTCTAGAAATATAAATAAATTAATAAAAGGAATTTAAGAAATCAAGTGATGAAGGGCATTATTAAAATTTTATAAATTAAGTGACTTAAGCTATGTCATGAGGAGAGGTAATTATCAATTACTAATTTGATCCTAACTTTTATTTATATTATTAAGGGTAAATTGGTCAATTAAGTTTGATCAATTTGATTAACTACATAATAAACTACATTTATCAAACAAAAAAAAAACTCTTTAGAAATTTAGGAAAATTTTAGAATAACTTAGAAACTAAACTCTCTCTCTCTCTCTCTCCCTCACACAATCCCCTACCCCCCCTAACTCATGAGCCATAAAAGGCTTTAGAGATCTAAATTTCACTTCACTTAATCAATGAAGTACATTTAAGGAAGTTAAAGATTAAGTAGATGATCTCAATTCAAGATTTTCAATTAATTATAAAATTGGAAAATTAAGAACAAATTCTAGCACTAGAATTTAAGATTCATACATGGAAGCTTAGATGGGAATTCCATTGGAGATTATCAATATATAAATTATAGTATTGAATTAAGCATAAGTGGATTTTCAAACTTAAATTAGAAGTAGGATCTTTGATTTATATTTTAGATATCCAAATTTATGACTTAATTGTGTTTTAAAATAGAGATTGTAGTGATTATTATATTGTAATTGGAATTGAATTGAAGTTAATGGTTATGTGATGATGGTACCATTGTTGTACCTTTGTGATAAAATAATTTTGATTTTAAGTGTGATAGTTTAATAGATTTAGAGTGATAAATATAATAGAATTTGAATTAAAGTGAAAATTGATGATGTAAGAAAGATTATGGTGATACCATGGAGTTCCCATAAGTTTAGAAGTTTGATTTTGATTTAAGTGTTAATTGTAATCCTTGATTCATAAAATATGTTAATTGTATAATGTTATAGAAGTGAAATTGAATTAAGATTATTTAGATTTAAATATTGAACTTATAGTTTTTGATGATATATTATAGTAATTTGATATATCAGGAAGTTTGATAGACAAGTTATTACATTATGTAATTAAAATGCTAGATGAAGTAACTATAGATGCAATATATGTTATAATGATGGAATATTCATTTAAAGAATCAAAAGATTAAGTATATTTAATTTATGAATTTTTTGTAATTTGATGAATCATTATTAGAGTGATGATTTTAGATAATTTGATAATTTTAAATTGATTTTAAAATTAGATATTGATTTATGATAATTTTGTTGAGTTTATGGAGTTAGAAATTTTACGTAAAAGTTTGAATTTGTTTAAAAATAGATTGAATATGATGAATTCTTTGAAGGGGTTCTTCAGGTTCACATTGATGCTTATTTGAATATTCATATTGTTTATGTGTTTGACTTAGTAAAATGAGAAAAGTGGATGGAGTTTGTGTTATAGTTTTAACTTTAATAGAAAAAGTTTCATTATCTATTAAATAAGTTAAACATACTCTTGGTGTTCATATAAATTTTATGTGACATCAACTTTTTTCATAATATAAATCTTGTATAAATGTAAAATCCTTTATAAGACATTGAGATTGAGCTACTAAATGAAATGCACCATGTAAGTATCATGAAGATTCTACACTAGAAGGATTAAAAGCAGGTAACATTGGAAAATTCTTGTTTATCATGCCAATAATAAGACTATTAATAGTGGTTGCATTTGTTGGAGAAAAGCAAATGACTGAATATGCAATTGCTAGGTTTCAAGTGAAAAAGGATATTTCAAGGGAACTTAACATGTTTCAAAGTAATGATTGATATGTAGAATAATTTTATTATAGTATTTACAGAAATTGGAATTAATGACTGTAATGGCCATACATTTAACAAAAAAAGCAACTTAAAAGCTTTTAGAAAAATTATCTAGAGAAACTTCCAAAATATAGGCCACTCAATTATTATTTATTCTTAGTTAATAAGTTGTTTTATGCTTTTGTTTTTTTAAACATGACTTATCAAATGTGCAATACTAATAAAAGTAAAAATTACTTTAATTTCAACTTATTAACAAATAGTCCAAGATGCTACTAATTAATATATGTTATAAAATTTTTGTATGACTAGGCCTTTTTATGTTTTACCAATATATGTTAAGCTATGTTAAAAGAGAAATGTGTATTATAAAAATTATCATATTATGTCATATTGGGATATATAGCATTTTATTACCTAATTATCGATTGTGATGCTAAGGATAGATTTATTATTAGTGATACAAAAAGCCTGTGCTAAGACGTTCTATGATCAATAAGTTGGGAACTAAATCTCCTTTCCCCCACTTGGTCTTACTTAGTTTATTTAAGTGGTAATGAGGTTTAAAAAAAATAAAAGCAAAAATTATAAGGAATTAAATCTAGCACTAATTTGACTATAGATGTGATTATTACTTGAATAACTACAATAAATATATTAATATATGAATTCTCTCTATTTCCCTTGAAACTATAGAAACTAATAAGATTAAGAATTTAAAGGACTAGGATGTAATCAAGTTTAGATTGAAAACATTATAAACTAGATTCCATATAATCTTATGGAAGAAAACCTTTTTAACTTGCATTAAGTTGAAGTAAGAGAAGAAGAAAAAAGTAATTGATTGGTTTATAACATAGATAACATGTATGTTAAGGCAATTGCCGAAATCCATATCACTAATAATTTGTACATTGAAATAAACAATTGTTTTTAGGGTAAAATAGTATGTTTTTACCTCCTTTCACTTTGTATATATATGTTTTTGGATTTTCATACTTGATATGCCTATATATTATCATAGTTTGTTAATGTTAGTAAGGAAGGATGTGCTAATATTTGACTGATCCATAATAATTTATTAATCCATCTTTTATGTGAAACAAAAAAGATAAATAAACATGTCTAGTCAACTTCTCAAATTCCTTTTATCATACATATTAATTTTCCTTTTTTTTTTCGGTCTAAGTAAATATACTATAAGGAATACAGGGTAGAGAGAGTTCAAAATATTGCATCTTAATGGAAGAACAATATTTTATAATTTTACTTCACATATTTTTGAGGAATTAAAGTGGAGAAAACATATAATACCATGTTCCATTAGCATAATAGATATCGTTAACTATCTCAACCTTATCATGTTGAAGAACCATATAAAACACTACTCAATGACTACTATATAGTAGCATGCAACACCTCAAGGACTCTAACCCCTCCATCGACACCACCATTACCTCATTAGTACTGTCATTGCATCACCACTACCTTAAAATGAAATATCATATCTCATTAAATAAGAATAAATCAAGAAAAAGAATTTAAGCACTTAAATGATGAAAGGTAATTTTGAAATTTCATTGTTATGTAACTTAAGTGTAACAACTTGAGCAAAACTCTTTCCATTGAGGTATTGTTCATTTTAATGTGAAACACCATACAGTTTTATGCCTTGGTACAATAACTTCCTAGGAAGTCCCCCATCCTAGGATTGACTTAGTTCGACCATGTTTAACTTTGAAGTTTTGATATGTTAAAAACCATTACACCAAAAGGCACTTTCATGCTTAGATTTCTATCACCTAACATTTAAATGGTATTACAAGAGGAGTTTCACTCGGATTGTTACAAGTGGTATCAAATTATGGTTTAGAACCTAATGTATTGTAAAATTTTGAGAAAAGTATTAGTATGTTGTTTTGTGGAATGGGTTTCAAGGTATTACATATTGTTTAAGGATAAGGACCAAAATTGTGATAGATCAAAGGACTAAGGAATTTATAGATTTAATGGATTAGATTATGAATGAAGATGATCATTAACAAATTTCTAAAATTATGAGAATTAGAAGCATATGTGAAGGATGATGATCAAATCATGTCTTGATAGGAATCAACCCCTTAGACCCATCACAAGAAGCTAAGCTAGAAGACTTCAAGGGCTTGCATGGCAAATACTAGCTCTAAGCTATAGCTGAGATATGGACTCCTATGCTGATCCGACCTTCTGCCGACTTGTCTCTCATATCCTTACGTGTATCCAACATGCTCTTACCTAAAAGTGAAGTCTTAATCTAGAAGACCACTTCAAACTAGCTGAGCCGAGCTATTGACTTGACCCACTGGCATCTGACTTCAAGAAACTTGACCTTTTTGCTAGGTTAATTGACTCTTAACCTAATCCAGATTAGGTTGGCCCTTGACTCCCAACACTTCTTGCTTTACCTGTGTATCATACTCCTGACGTATAGCCATTAAGTGACACATACCTTCTAACACAACATTCCAGAATAATTCTTTCTTTTCTGTACTAGATATTCTTTGTTCTTTTTACCCCTTTTTAGTATGATTAATGTAATATAACTGTAAAATACCCTTTTGTATTTTCAAACTTATAAAATAACCCTAGTAGGTATGCATATAAACCTCCACTTTCCTTATACGCAAAGAATCATCCAACTTTCAATATAGAATTATTCTCTTTGAGCAACCTTATTGTTCTCATTATTATTTAACTCTTATCTATTCCCTTTAACAAGGAGTAGTGGTGAGTGACCCTTCAATTTAGACAAGTGTGTCACATCTAGTAGATTATTGGTTGAGTGGGATTAAGTGGTGGTCATATCCATTCGGTAGCTACTCAGACTTTACCAACCTTTTTCCTGTTTGTTTTGGTTCATTTATTATAGTACTCCTCTATGTGTTCAACTCCAGAGACGCATCAGCTTTGCTAGTATAAGAGCATAACTCTACGAGGAAGTGTATGAAGTTGCAATGGAGTTTTTGTTTACCTTACTATTTACGACTGCTATGTTCCTTCCGTAGCTACTATAATGTGTTGTGTGTGTTCATAAGTGTAGTTTCATTGATACACTATTTTACTTTGTTTTCCATTGCGATAACAGTGTAAGTATGTTAATCTGTTTGAAAAGGTATTACGTTATGTCAGATTCAAGTATTTAGGGAGTTATTAGTAACTAAGATAGTGGTGCTCAACCTAGTCATGGTTATAATGGTAGTAACATCCTAGGATCTATTGATGACATGTTTGACAGACTTACAAACCTTGTTGAGAGTTTAGTCCCCGTAATGTAAATTAATCGGCGACAACCCGAAGGTGTACAGCAACAAAACCTATAGGATGGCACCCTTAAGAGACTTTATGGCGAAGTTAATTGAACCAATCACCCAGTTTAACCTCCTTGAGTTAGAGAAGCTACTAAACGAAGACTGCAGTTAGAGGAGATTGCGGAGGATGATGAGGAGCTGGATGTCGAAGAGTTTTGTGAAGAACAAGTTGATTATTACCAAACATAGAGATAAGGATGTCGAGTTCCTCGAGGGCTAAATAATGTTAAGGTGCAAATCCTGCCCTTCGATGGAGGTGGAGATGTAAATGAATACTTAGAGTGGGAAGAGAAGGTTGAGAAAGTATTTGAGTGTTATCTATATGAGGATACGGTCAAGGTCCAATTTGCTGCATTAGAATTTACTGGATACGCTACCATGTGGTAAAAGAATCTAAATACCGCCAGAGCTAGGGATGGGGGACGAGGTGTTAGGACTTGGGACGAGATGAAAAGGTTGTTAAGGGGTAGATTTATTCCTGGAACGTACCTATAAGATATGTTCACCAAGTTATAGGAGCTTCACCAAGGAAGCTAACGTGTTAATGACTATATCAAAGAATTCTAAATACTTATGATTAAAGCCGACGTGGAAGAATTAGGGGCCCGCAAAATATTAAGGTTTATTTCTGGGCTCAAGTATAAGATTCACAATATCGTGGAAGTATAGAGATTTTATACCTTAGAGGAAGCCATCAAAATCACGTAGAGGGTTGAAAGCCAGAGGAAGAATGTTCTGAGTCGACTTAGGCAAACATCCTCTTGAGCTCTTGTATTACGCTAACCTATTCAAGCCTAGCCGATGAGGCCATACGAGCTAAGAAAAGGAATGATTGACCTAATGAACACCGAGCAAACCGGTCTGGTTGAGCAGGACAGTTGAGTTAATTGAGGATAGGCTAACCCTGAGAACCTATGAGAAAGGCTAGCCATTCGGACGAAAGACCAACAAGGTAAAGTTCTTAGGCTTCAGACATATGGCTACTAAGTGTTTGAACTAGTGCATCATGGCGCTCCGAGGAGATGTAGCAGACAGCACCGATGAGATGTAGTAGATAGCATCGATGAGAGTGAACCTGAGGAAGAAAAGGAGGTTCGAGAGACTGAAGCCGAGGAGGAAGAGGAGACCTGTGTCTATGCTGACCAAGGAGAAGTAATGGCCTTGCTCTTGAGGCAAGTATTGAGTTTCCTACCAAACTCTGAAGAGGACTAAAGAGAGAACTTATTCCATACCAAGTGCAGAGTCAAACGATAATTATGCATGATCATTATGGATGGAGGGAGCTGTACTAATGTGGTTGCTCAATCCTTTGTGTAGAGATTAGGTCTATTGACCTCAAAGCATTAGTGACCTTATAAGTTGCATTGGCTTCACGATAAGGGTGCTTTACACGTAATTGAACAAGTGACCGTGCCATTCAGTATTGGGAATGTATACAAGGATGGAGTAGTTTGTGATGTCATTCCCATGGAAGCTTCACACTTACTACTTAGGCGACTTTAGTTGTTTAATTGATGTATCACTCACGATGGGAATAAGAATATCTATGCTTTTGTTAAGGATGAAAGGAAGATTGTGTTGCAACCCCTAACCCCGTCCCAAGTGAATGAGATTCATAACCAACTCACTTGAGCTAATAAGAAGAAAGCTTTGGTGATAAGTCAAAGGGAGCTCCAATCTACTGAGAAGGCTGATGATCCCATGTTCCTATTGGTTAGAAGATTGTTGGAGATGAGGGAATTAAAGAACATTCTAAGAGAGATCCAAAGCTTGCTAAATGAATTTTCTTACCTATTTCTGAAAGAGCTACCTAGAGGACTACCACTAGTTTGAGGTATGGAGCATTGCATCTATTTGTAACCAAATGTTGTCCTATTGAATCGACCTGCATACAGGATGAACCCTAAGCAAGCTATCGAGCGGAAAAGATAAGTAAATGAACTCATTGAGCGAAGATATTTGAGGGAAAGCTTGAGCCTTTGTACTATACTAGCTTTACTCATCTTGAAGAAGGATGGATCATGGCGCATGTGCATCGACAACCGGGCAATCAATAGAATTATTGTTAAGTATAGATACCTAATACCGAGGCTTCATGACATGTTAGATGAGCTTCATGGTGAAAAGATATTTTCAAAGATTGATCTACGAAGTGGCTACCATCAAATTCTTATAAGACCGAAGGATGAGTGGAAGACTACCTTTAAGACTAGGTACAGACTCTACGAATAGTTGGTTATGTCTTTTGGACTTATTAATACATCGAGCACATTCATGAGGTTAATGAACCATATGATGCACCCTCTGATCGGAAGATGTGTGGTCATATATTTTGATGACATAATGTTATATAGTACCAACCTGAACGACTATGTTCAACATCTTCGTGAAGTATTTGACATTTTGCGAGCTAAGAAGTTGTATGGGAATGCAAGGAAATGCATGTTCTACCAGAGAGAAGTGATATTCCTAGGGTTTGTAGTGTTAGGGGAAGGAATTAGAGCAGATCAGGAAAAGATCCAAGTTGTTCTAGAATGGCCAATACCGAAGAATATCATTGAGGCCCAAAGTTTCTATAACCTAGCTTCTTTCTATAGGTGATTTATCAAAGACTTTAATATAATAGCCGCCCCATTGACCGAGTTGACAAAGAAGAATGAAGGGTTTAGGTGGAATGACCGAGCTAAACAGAGCTTTAGAGAGATTACGGAGAAGCTCATTGTAGCACCTGTTTTTTCTCTACTAGATTTTGACAAGCCCTTTAATCTAGAGTGTGATGCATTGGAGTTGGAATTAGCACTATCTTGATGCAGGAGCAGTGACTTATCGCCTTCTACACTGAGAAACTTAGTGGTCCTACCCTGAACTATTCCATAATACTGTTTGGAAACTTTACTTATTGCTGCAGGAGTTTGTTATTTATACAGGCTATAAGTCTTTAAAGCATTTGCGGAGTTAGAACATGCTTTTAAGGAGGTAAGCCAAGTAGTTGGAGTTCATGGAAAGTTTCTCGTACGTCATCTAGCATAAGAAGGGAAGTGCAAATGTGGTCGTTGGTACTCTACCACGACGGCAAATGTTGCTAATCATTTTAAAGATAAAATTATTGGGATTCTCACTGATTACCGAGCATTATGCTCATGATTCTCATTTCAGCCTCATCAAAGAACAATGTAAGGTTAGGGTTGTTGTCAAGGGATATTATCTCAAGGATGGCTACTTATTTAAGGATCAATGGCTGTGTATACCAAACCGTTCCACTCGTGAGTTGTTGATTAATGAAGCTCATAGTGGAGGATTGTTTAGTCATTTCAGGGAAACAAAGATAGCCGGTTTGTTGAAGGAGAACTTTTACTGGCCTGGTTTGGTTAAGGATGTCCATAAAGTGGTTAGTATTTGTGAAGTATGTAAGTGTGCTAAGGGGAATAGAGAACCCCACAGAGAGTATATGCTATTGCCAACACCAACTTTAACTTGGGCTGACCTCAAGTTGGACTTTATTCTAGGGTTACCATAGACATCAAAAGGGAAAGATTCCATCTTTGTTGTAGTAGACCGCTTCAATAAGATGATACACTTCATTCCATTCCATCGGACTAATGATGCGTTATCTATTGCCAATCTGATTTTACAGGAGATTGTCTGACTACATGGAGTACCAAAGACTATTGTCTCAAATTGGGACATAAAATTTTTTGGCTATTTTTAGAGAAGTCTTTAGAGAAGACTAGGGACTAAACTCATATTCAACTCCAGTAGCTACTTGGAGACTGATGGCTAAACTGAAGTGGTGAATAGGACACTAGGCAATCTACTTAGAGTTGTTGTGGGAAAGAACTTAAGGGATTAGGATTTATGCTTACCAGTTGTGGAGTTTTCTTATAACCAAACTGTTCATAGCACTATTGGGAAGACCCCATTTGAGGTCATCTATGGCCTTAACCCTACCATTCCCCTAGATATGATTGGTACCCCAGCAGCTATTGAAGAAAGTCAATCCGGAGTGGACTAAGTCCAAAAATTACACGAACTACACCGGTTTGCTATGAAGAAGATCGCTAAGTTCAATCAGAGATAACAAGAGATTGGCAACCAAGATCGCTAAATTATTTCTTTCCAGCCAGGGGACACAGTATGGATTCACCTCAGCCTAGAGCGATTTCCGTACTTAAGACAAAGCAAACTATCTCTTCGAGATGACTGCCCATTCAAGGTCTTGAAGAAGATCAACTATAACGCCTACTAGAACGAGTTACTCGATGACTATGGTGTCTGCTCTACATTTAATGTGTCCGATTTGATTCCCCATCAACCAATAAAAGACCTTATGAGCACCTTAAAAGTATGAACAGAAACCACTTTAGATTTGAGGATAAAACTCTTCGACCCCCAAGCAGATTGTCATGACCTGAGGGGGCTAGTCGTAGCAGTCGTTGTATACCGTACAAAGGATTACAGATTGAATTCTCTTGCAATCGACGACTCTTTTATACGATACACAAGGCTACAGCTACAATTAGCTATCAAGAGTGCACAAGTATAAGCAATATCATTTCATGATAAATAATAAATTATAAAAACATAACACATGGTCTATTTATATAAGAATTTACAAATAAGAAGTCTGAAACATGTCTTAAGTTAAACCAGTATATTGATTATATATCTAGCTTTATAAACCATCAGAAATACTCTTTAATCACATCCAGCTCCCACATTGACCCCATGTAGAACACTAATCTCGAGCATGCAATGGCCCGAGTCTACAAATAGAACGGCCTGCGAAAAAAGACTACAAGGGTATAAGCTAACTAGCTTAATAAGATAATTTCCCTCAACCATACAGCAATCAAGTTATACAATAATTAAGTTCAATCAAATGAATGCATATCAATCAGTATTCCAAACAAATACATGTAGGTGACCAAGTACTGCATGCAACTCAAATTTAACGCCCTCCGAATTTAGGGTTGAAGATACATCGGCACAGTCAGATCCAGGTATCATATTAGAACTTATCTCATAACGAAACTTCGCATTTCGTATTTAAATGTAATAGTATATCCATTATTAGTTTTATCAAAACGAGTTCTACATATGATTGTAAGTAGGTTCACGCAGCCCTTACTCACCCTTAAACGAAGGCCTTTAGACTTAACCCTTAGCTAGGTGATTGGCGTCTCCAACGCTTAGTCATCTCGCGGGCTAGGGTAAGGTCATATCGCATGTATGCATTGTATGAAATTTATAACAATCAATAATTAACCGACGTATGGTTTCTCGCTACCTCCGTGTAATGTGACTATCGAAATTAGTTATACGGTACATGATTATGCGTGATCTAAGTTAACTTTTCTGGTTGAATAAAATTAGGTCTTATTTATTCAGTGATCATTCCAAGTTACAAACAATCAATTCTTAGTGAATCTACTATATAATAATCATTACATTATTGTAATTTAAAGTAAATTCACCATTAACAACAATTATCATACATAAGCATAACTTAACCCCACACACATTCATTTATTGATCATAACTTATATCCGCTAACTACAAACACAAAAAAGTATGGAATTATCAGGAAAAACTCACACAGTCATAGTTGACTTAGGGTTGTAGTAATCTGGTGGCAGTTTAGGATCTATATCAAAATCACTTGAGAATAATAAAAATTTATAAATTGGGGAATTTAAAGCTAAACTAATATCGTAATTTGTAAGGTTTACTTGACCTAGTTATGTGAAATTATCAATTCGAGCTTTTTATTGAATCGCATGTAACTTTTTCGTTTTAGCTTTTATTATTATGAACTTATAGTCCATTTGATCCTTTTTGAGCGTATTTTCTCGTATCGAGGTCCGTTTTGGACGCTGTAACTCACAGTTTGAATTGTGATATAAAAATATTACAAAATTTATTGTTTTAGTTTAAAATTTATAAAATATTAATTTTATCTTTTTCTTAATATATTTATGATTTAATAATTATTTAAATCATATAATTAATATTTTTATTATTTTAAGTATACTTTTCCTTTTTTTGAAATTTTAGTCTTATAATAATAATAATAATAATAATAATAATAATAATAATAATAATAATAATAATAATAATAATAATTATTATTATTATTATTATTATTATTATTATTATTATTATTATTATTATTATTATTATTATTATTGCTATTATTATTATTTTTATTATTATTTATTTTCTTATTACTCATTTATATTTCACGATTTACATATACATATATATATAAGTTTATATTATATTTGATAAATTTTATAATTTTAATTTAATGAGTAATTCCTAATTTACGGTATTATATATATACATATACCTACTCCTCACATAATTATGAATTTATTTTATTTAGTAAATATTATTATATTATATATATACTTACTTAATATTCGATATATAATATGTATACTATATGTTATACTCAATATACCACATATATACACTATATGTTATACATATACTCTACGTTATATATATATATATATATATGTAAATTATTTATATATGAATATACAACTACATATATACTATACGATTACATATTTATATATATATATATATATGAAAATAAATTTGTATACATATATACATCCAAAGTGTTTCACGTGTACATATATATATATATATATCTAACTTATTTTGTAAAAATACTTAATACATATTATATGTAATCTTATAAATACATACCACATACACCTACCATATATTATACCACATACATATACATCTCAATTTAATTACTTATACATACATACATGTAATGGTAATGTTATATTTACTATAATACAATACAAATACTACATATATACATGTACATACTATATAATATACGTCTATACTACAAAAATAATTTTACTTACGTATCATTTTTTATTTTTTTCTTCTTCTTTTCTTCCTTCTTCTTTATGTTTTTTATAGTTTGATTTCCAGAAATTTTTCTTTCCTTCTTCTTTTTAGTTTTTTTTTTTATTTTGTACTATTTTGTTTACAGATTTTTTTCTTCTTCTTTTATTTGTGTCCAGCCATTTAGGAAGAATAAAATAAAATAAAAATCCTATTTTAATCTTTTCATTTATGAGGATGGGATAAAGTAATCATATCTATTTTTTTTTTCTCTTTTATAACTCAACACTTGGCATGGCAATTGTGTATGTAGGTTGCTAGGTTTCTGATTTTTTTTTTCTTGTTTTCAAAACATGATTAAGGAGAAAAAGAAGAAAAAGAGAAAAAGAAAAAAAAAGAAAAAGGAAGAAAATAAAAATTAAAAATAAATCAGTTTTAAGGTTTTAGTATGTACTTTAGGGTTTCAACCAATTTCTAAGGTTTGGTTATCGGTGTTATATTTGATTTATTAAATTTCATAATCTTTTATTGTTACTAGCCTTATCGACTTATTACACAGTTTAGGATACTCAGACTTGAATTAAGGTTCAAACTATCGACTTTCTAAGGTTTACACAAATGATAGGAATCAACCCCTTAGACAGTTCACAAGAAGCCAAGCTAAAGGATTTCAAGGGCTTGCATGGAAAATAGTAACTCTAAGCCACAGCTGAGATGGGGACTCATATTTCGATCCAACCTCTTGTTGACTTGTCTCTCATATCCTCACATGTGTCCAACATACTCTTGCCCAACAACAAAGTCCTAATCCAGAAGACAACCCCAAATTAGTTAAGCTAAGCTACCGACCTGACCCACTAGCATCTGACATCAAGACAGCTAACCTTTTTGCTAGGCTGATTGACTCTTAACCTAATCTAAATCAGGTTGGCCCCTAACTCCCAACACTTCCTGCTTTGCCTGTGTATCATATTCTTGATGTATAGCCATCAAATGATGCGTACCTTCTAACACAACATTTTAGAATAATTCTTTCTTTTCCGTACGGGATATTCTTTATCCTTTTTACCCATTTTTAGTATATTTAATGTAATGTAATTGTAAAATACCCTTTTGTCATTTCATATGTGTAAAATAACCATAATGGGTAAGTATATAAACCCTCATTTTCCTTGTACGCAGACAATCATCTAACTTTCAGTACATAATTATTCACTTTGAGCAACCTTAGTGTTCTCGTGACTATTCAACTCTTATCTGTTTTCTATAGCAAAAAGTAGTGGCGAGTGACTCTTCAATTTGGACCAGTGAATCACATTGGCGGATTATTGGTCGACTAGGTGATATCAGGCAAGTGCACCTATCAGTTTTAATATAGCGGATGTAAGTCCAAGTCAATCCCTCAGAGACTTCGAGTACTAATATTAACCTTAGCTTTATTATCTAATCGAAAAATTATGAAAGTTTGAATTAATTAAAAATACTAAAATTAACAAACTAACTTATTTATAAGACATGATTAAGCAATTGAAAAAGCGATAAAATTAAGAACGACTTCAAGAAAGTAATAACGTATTTAGGAATTATTTCCCCTAGAGTTAATCATGTGATTGCTTAAAATATATTTAATTCGGTTTCTATTATTCTTAACTGGAGGGATTCACAATTAAAGTTAATACCTTTCTCAAGCATATTAACCCTAACCCTAAATTATTTACCGGAATCTCTTCACTTAGTAATATAATTTAGAATTGCATTAATGTATAATGAATTCCTACACAATTAATTAACTTTCCGGAAGAATCATGTATCTTATCTCTAAGTATACATGTAATTCTCTCCAATTATGTAAAGATCTAATTACACATGTAATTTCTCAATCAACATGCATAATATCATATATTGATATTCTAGAAATATCATATATTGATATTCTAGAAATATCAATCAACAATTAAACGACATAATTGGATCAAGCAAAGATAGAAACTTTATTGAAAATTCTAAATCAATCCAAGAATCACATGAAACCCTAGGTTCCATAATCCTAAATACATGAATTCTAAGCTATCATAATGAATCTAAAAACGAGTTCCATAAAAAACATAAAATAAAACATGAAAAACCCCTTTAATTGATGAAAAATCTCTTCGATCTTGAAGTCGGTGTTGTTCTCGCCTTTTTCTTCTCCCTTTCTTCAAGTCTCTTGTCTTCTCTAATGTCTCATATTTCTTGTGAAACCTTAATATGTCCTTTTATAGTATATCAAAAGTTTTTCGTTTTTTTTACCAGACACGACCGGGGACATAACTGTGTCCCCAGGTCTTGTAACTTTCTGCCCCTAGCCAATTTTTTCTGCATGGACTGTATAACTTCAAAACTTCTTCGTTTAAACTCCGAATTGAGTGAAATTTGATTCCTTTTCTTTGTTTTCAATCCTAGAATACGTTCAAACCTAGAAATAAAAAAAATTACTCAATTAAGTATCAATTTCTTTAAAGAAAACCAAAAAATGTGAGGAAAATACTATAAAATCACCATATGAAATATGTTTAAAATTAGAGTTATCAAATTTCCCCACACTTGAGCATTTTCTTGTCCTCAAGCAAATAAATCAAAACAAAATTTTCAGGACAAGAAACGCTAAACAAAATTTATCACTATTTAAGAAACCAGTGAACGAATACACTTGACCCGTAGAAAAGTAAGAAAATCATTCTCAACTAATTTGCAATAATAAAGTCAACCAATTTCATCTGACCATATTTGAATGTTCCAAAAATACTTAATACTAGAGTTCATTAGTTAATTTATGAAAATCAAAGTTTACTCGAGACATTTAACCAAGGATTCTTAAACAAAAAATTGGATTTAACATCTCGCCAACTGAGAAAGAGTCATAAAAATTTTGTCCATTTGACTAAAGTGTATACAATTATCTTTTCCATCTCACTAAGCGCTATAATCTAAAACAAACACATTTTACATCCACTCATCCTCTGATCATCCCTCTAGTTCATGCTTTTGTTGAGAGGTCTTTTAACTTTATCTTATTTAAGCACAATTGTATTGGTAGCGGGAAATAATCTCACTCTTTTGACGGACCAAGACCGATTCATACTAACTTATTCCTTATATTAATAGTGGAAAAGAACCTTACTCTTCTGATGGACCAAGGCTGATCCATATCAATTTTTTTTTTCATTAGAATTGGCATTGGGACTCAATCTTGCTCTTCTGACGGACCAAGACGAATCCTTACAAAATTTTTTTCTATTCATACACTTGTTATTACTTTTAACCTCCAATCATTGTGATTTTTTAGGGGTTTCTCAAAAGAAGAGTTTCATTTGTTTGTTTGCTAAAAATTATAGGACTCTTAAAAATTTCTAAGAGAAAGGTATACATAAAAGTAAATTTTAAAAATAATCATGATTAACTCTCAACTAGTGATGTTGCTCCAATCTCAAGTCCTAAAGTCTGAAGCTAAATAACTCGTAACTGTGCCCTCCACAAATTTGACTAATCAATTCTAGTAAAGTATAATAAGATCAATAATAATCAAGATGACACAATTAATTTGGCTCAACACTTGTTAATTACCTATTGCAAGTTAACTTAAAAATTAATTGGGTCAAATGTGAATAATTGCTATCCTAAACAGTAATAAATTCATATATATCCCTTCCCCACACATAAAAACGTACATTGTCCTCAATGTACGACTAAGAAAGCACAATAGCAAGATATCAAACAAGAAAAAACATCATAGGGAAAAAGGAAAATATGTATTGAAAAAGAAACTAATAATTCCCTGCCTTGAAGTATAAGATACTCTAGTAGACAAAGAGTGGCTAGTAGCTCGACAATAGTGCCCTCATGATTAGAACATGATGTAACAGATGTGGACCTCCTTCAAACGATCTACTTTTCACGATTTTCCATTAACGACCTGAGAAGAAACATTAAATCGGGTTGGATTTGATGAAGAAATGTGTTGATGAAAAGTAAATCGTGAGGAGAAGAAGAAGAGAAGAGAAGAGAAAAGAAATATGTGTTGATGTATGGAAGAGTGTGAGAGAGTATGTGTGTTGAAATAAATAGGGTGTGTGCAAAATCGTGTGGGTTTTGGGCAGACATGGGCTGGGACACGACCGTGTCCCTTACCCGTGTAACATTCTGTGTGTGTCATGTGGAGTCTAGACAGACACGAGCTGGGACACGATAGTGTCCCATGCCCATGTAGCTTTCTATTCCCGTGTATGAAAACTGGAAGGACACGGGCTGGGATACGACCGTGTCCCATGCCTGTGTAACTCTTTGAGGTCTACCGTAAAATCTAGCTGTATACAGGCTGGGATACGATTGTGTCCCACACCCTGTAACTCTCTGTTTGTGGGTAAGATTTCTGGGAGCACATGGGCTGGGACACGACCGTATCCCACACCCGTATAACTTGCTGTGTGTGAGTGGGAATGTGCACACCGGCTGGAATACAACCGTGTCCCTCGCCCGTGTAACTTCCTGTGGGTGGGCAGTTTTGAAGGTCTGGATGGACACGGGCTGGGACACGACCGTGTCCCTTACCCATGTAACCTTTTTTTTTATAATTTAAAGAGATAGGAAACTTAAAGAAATGAAAGTAATTAAATTAGAAAAATAAGAAAAAGAAAAATAAAGAGAAGAATAAAAATGAAATTAAAAGGGAAAAGCCTATGACTAAAATTGAAACAAATAAAAGAAGTAAGGCAAAGCTAGATAAAAGGAAAATAAAATGAAATAAACTTAAAGAACTAAAGTATAAGGAAAGTTAGACGTGGGTTGCCTCCTAAGAAGTGCTATAGTTAACGTCGACAGCTTGACGGGATACGTCTTGTAATTCATGATTCTTCATCCAGGTGGAGATAGGACTCCTCCTGTATCTCGCTTCCGAACCTTCCATACAAGTGTAAATTTACCCTTCGACCATCAACCTTGCCAGTTCCATTTCATTGGTGAATAACTTCCATAGTTTCTCTTGTTATCATGCCACTTATCAAATTAATGTAGCCTAAACTTCTTCATTTTGTCTGCTTTTAGCTTAGATTCGGTTGTCATTAGGAGTTTTGAACTTTTCACCACAAAGACATGTTCTAAATGATTTCTTGACAGTTTTGGTTCCAAAATTGGTGGCTTCTCTTTGAAAGATTTTAACCTAAGATCCTTTGGCTTGTGGAGTGGATCAATCCCCTTCTCGTCTACAATGGATTCATGAACTTCTATTTGAGTTGCCACTTTTGCACAATTAGGCTTAATCACCAAATTTTCATCTCCCTTTACAAGCAATAGCTTGAGGAATCTTTGGCAAGCGTTTCCTGTACACATGTAGATGTAATGACATTAGTGGCATTAACATTGTGACTTATGTCCTTTGGGTCAAGAAATTTATTCATTGCCTCTGGAGTTTTAAAAACAATTTCATCATCCCCAACCCATAATATTAACTTATGCTCACTAACATCAAAAACAGCCTTAGCAGTAGCTAGGCAGGGTCGACCTAAAATGATTGGCACCTTAATATCTTCATCTATATCAAGTATAACAAAATCTACGGGAAAGGTGAATTTGTCTACTTGCACTAAAATATCCTCTATGATGCCTCTAGGGTATGTGATAGATCTATCGGCTAATTGAAGGCTCATGCGCGTTAATTTAGGTTCTCCTAACCCTAGCTTTTTGAACAATTTATACGACATCAAATTTATACTAGCTCCTAAGTCTGCCAAAGCATTATCTACTAATAAATTGCCAAGCATACAAGGAATAGTGAAACTCCCTGGATCTTTTAATTTTTGTGGCAGCTTTTTCTGGAGAAGTACCGAACATTCCTCGCTCAATGTGACGGTTGTAAGCTCCTCCAACTTCCTCTTGTTCAATAGAAGATCTTTTAAAAATTTCGCATACTTTGGCATCTGCAAGATGATATCAACAAGAGGTAAGTTAATGTGTAATTGTTTGAAAACATCAAGCAATTTACCGAATTCCTTATTCTGATCAGTGTAACTTTGCTTAAGGCGCTGCGGGTAAGGGATGGGAGGCTTGTACTCCTTCACTTTTAGTGATTCCATACTTTCTTTTGATTTTAGTGGCTTTGCATCTTCCTTACGGTTGACTTCCACTTCTTTCTCAACGACTTCCCTACCATCCTTCTTCTCTACCTACAGTTTTCTACCACTTCTCAAGGTCACAGCATTAACATGTTCCTTAGGATTGACCTCGGTATTCCCTGAGAGTGTCCTTTGTTGCCTCTCAGAGATCATTTTTGCAAGTTGACCAATTTGATTCTCAAGATTGCGATTGGAAGCCTCTTGATTTCTCAATGATGATTCAATGTTGGATAGCCGAGCCTCATTGCCTTGAATATATTTGGTGAGAAGTTCTTCCATACTGGATTTCTTGAGGAAGAGGAGGTGGGAATGGTCTTTGAAATCCAGGTGGGCCAAAGTTAGTCTTTTGCTGGCCTTGGTTTTGATTTCCCCATGAGAAATTGGGGTGATTCCTCCATCCGGGATTATAAGTGTTGCTATAGGGGTTATTTTGTTGCATGGGTGGATTTCCTAGATAATCTACCTGTTCCAGTTGTTCTTGTGCTCCATACCCCTGCATACCAAAGTCACTTACATCCAGTTGTACTTGTTGAGGGCCCATAGAGAGTGCATCAATCTTCTTACTCAATAGGTTTACCTTGGCTGTCAGAGCAGTGGTGGATTCCACATCATAAATTCCCATAGCCTTTTGCTTGGCTCTAGTGCTTTCCCACTAATAATTGTTCATCGCTATTCCTTCAATCAGGTTTTGTACTTGCTCGGTGTCTTTGTGTTCAAAGTACCTCCTGTAGATGCATCAATCATTTGTTTAGTAGATAAATTGAGACCATTGTAGAAGGTCTGAATCTGCATCCATAGTGGGAGGCCATGATGTGGGCACCTCCTGAGCAAGTCCTTAAACCGCTCCCAAGTATCATATAGCGTCTCCGCTTCCAATTGAGCAAAATAAGAAATATCATTCCGAAGTTTAGCAGTCTTTGTAGGTGGGAAATACTTCTCCAAAAATTTCTCTACCAATTCATTCCAAGTTGTGATTGAATTTCTTGGTAGGGAGTTCAACCACTGTTTTGCTTTACCCTTCAAGGAGAAAGGGACTAACCGTAGTCGGATGGCATCATCTGTGGCTTCGTTGATTTTAAATGTATCACAAATCTCTAGAAAGCTAGAGATGTGGGCATTAGGATCTTCATCTTGGAGACCATCAAACTGAACATATTGTTACACCATTTGTATGATGTTAGGTGCAATTTGGAAGTTATTAGCCGTGACGGTTGGCCTTGCAATACTAGAGTCAGCTCCAATAAGTGTAGGCTTCGAATAATCGGACATGGTCTGATTTGCTTCAATCCCGTTGTTAGCCATATGTGTGGATCTTCTTGCTCGATGAATTGAGTGTTGGGCTTTTCACCTTCTTCCTTGATTTCAACGATTAATTCGTTGTCAATGGTTGCCACAATTTGTTTAGGTCGCGATCTCAAATTTTGAAGGGCAGTTCTCTCAATTTCAGGATCAAGTTTTACTAAATCTTCCGGGTTACTTCAAGTCATGCACTACAAGGGTAAGAAATATAGAATCAATTGCAGCTTTAGCTAATGAAAATAAACAATGAAAACAAAAGAAAATAAAATGGTTAAAGTAATAAAGCAACTAGTGTTCTTAACATCAAAAATCCCCGGCAACGGCACCAAAAACTTGATATCAAGCAAGTGCACCTATCAGTTTTAATATAGCGGATGTGAGTCCGAATCGATCCCTCAGAGACTTCGAGTATTAATATTAACCTTAGTTTTATTATCTAACCGGAAAATTATGAAAGTTTGAATTAATTAAAAATACTATAATTAACAAACTAACTTATTTATAAAACTTAATTAAGCAATTGAAAAAGAGATAAAATTAAGAACGACTTCAAGAAAATAATAATGTATTTAGGAATTATTTTCCCTCGAGTTAATCATGTGATCGCTTAAAATATATTCAATTCGGTTTCTATTATTCTTGACCAGAGGAATTCACAATTAAAGTTAATACCTTTCTCAAGCATATTAACCCTAACCCTAAATTATTTACCGAAATCTCTTCTCATAGTAATATAATTTAGAATTGCATTAATGTATAATGAATCCCTACACAATTAATTAACTTTCCGGAAGAAACATGTATCTTATCTCTAAGTATACATGTAATTCTCTCCAATTATATAAAGATCTAATTACACATGTAATTTCTCAATCAACATGCATAATATCATATATTGATATTCTAGAAATATCAATCAACAATTAAACGATATAATTGAATCAAGCAAAGATAGAAACTTTATTGAAAATTCTAAATCAATCCAAGAATCACATGAAACCCTAGGTTCCATAATCCTAAATACACGAATTCTAAGCTATCATAATGAATCTAAAAACGAGTTCCATAAAAAACATAAAATAAAACATGGAAAACCCCTTTAATTGATGAAAAATCTCTCCGATCTTGAAGTCGATGTTATTCTCGCCTTCTTCTTCTCCCTTTCTTCAAGTCTCTTGTCTTCTCTAATGTCTCATATTTCTTGTGAAACCCTAATATGTCCTTTTATAGTATATCAAAAGGTTTTCGTTTTCTTTACTAGACACGACCAGGGACATGACCGTGTCCTCAGGTCGTGTAACTTTCTGCCCCTGGCTAATTTTTTCTGAATAGACTGTGTAACTTCAAAACTTTAAAACTTCATAACTTCTTTGTTTGAACTCCGAATTGAGTGAAATTTGATTCCTTTTCTTCATTTTCAATCCTATAATGCGTTCAAACCTAGAAATAAAAAATTTACTCAATTAAGCATCAATTTATTTAAGGAAAACCAAAAAATGTGAGGAAAATACTATAAAATCACCATTTGAAATATGTTTAAAATCAGAGTTATCAGTAGGATCGAGTGGTATGTCATATCCATTCAGTAGCTGCTCGAACTTTGTTAACCTTTTTCCTGTTTATTTTAGTCCATTGGTTGTGGTGCTCCTTCGTATGTCTAATCTCGGAGACACATCATGTCTAGATGAAGAGGTTGTATATACTTAAGAGTTGTGATTGAAGCACGGTTGAAGGACACTATGAATTCAAGTTTAAGGAGAAGTATTTTGGAATTCAATGATTTAAGGTCATTTTGAGAAGAATATTGAAGTAAGTTTAAGAAATATGTAGATTAAAGGATGGTTAGAAGGATGATTGAAGTGGCATTTACAGATAAGTGTCTAAGAAAAAAAATAAGTACTGAAGAATGTTGTGGGGCATAGAAATGTTGCCTCAAATCAAGGGAAAAGGATTTAATACGTTCTAAGTCAAGGAAGTATTGTCCAAGTTTAGGGTTTTAGTCTAAAAATGTGTGTAAGGCTATATGGGGTAATAGGTTAGAGTAAGTAAGATGAAAGGCTAGTGTTTAAGGTATAATATGACAATGGAAAGGAAGCGATATTATAAAATAAACTATCTATATGTAGGGAAAAATGGAATCCATATAAAGAAGAAAAGGATTTCGTGTTGATCATGGTGATGGCAGTAATTGAAGAAGATAATTATGGATCCAACAAAGCATGTTACTTAGAAAGTTAAAAATAAAAATAAAAATGATAATGACATCCCTATAAGTTTAGTTTGAGTAGTTGGAGACTACAATGTGAACAATAGCAGTAGTGATAGTTATGGATAACAGTGGTGATAAGTTAACATGTACGCTTAACTTGATTGGAGAAACAAATTATAGAAAAAGGAACTTATAAAAAAGAATGAAAATAAGCAGCTTTGCATGGATTAGTGATCAGAGAATGATTTAGAAGATCAAAAGCTATCAATGTAGAAAAAAAAAAGTAAAAGATGGGAGTATTCAAATATGAACTTTAAGAGCATAGTGATTAAGATAAGGAATAAGACAATTTGAAAGCAATTTATGATGAATGAGAAAGATAAGAGATGTAAAAGGTAAACTAAAAGATGTTATAAATCATTTATGTTTAGAAGGTAAAAACTAAAGTAGAAGGTAAAATTGGCTTAAAGAATGCAAACATGAAGACATAGTGGGAAGTATAAATTCTTTGAATTAACAATTTTTAAGCTTAGGACATATAAGCTATTATAGAAGTTTCTTTGGTGTACTTGCTTTGAATAAAATGTGATACGAAAAAATGGAATTGAACCCAATTAAAAGTAGCAATGCCCATTTGAGGAGAAACTAAAGGATATAATGATAAGAATACGATGAAGTTGTAGCAAAAGAGTAAAGCATGATAATGAACCAAAAAGTTGTTAAAATCCCTTATGCCTATACTATAAGAAGTAGGATATGGTAAGAGATAACAAATATAGCCTTATATGTCTATTGGAGATGAATAGTGATACATCATAAAGGCATGAGTTTTGAAAATAAAATTTTTTGTAAGCCTATTGGAATTTATGACCCTAGTGAAGGGTAATGATTGCAATGTAACGTGTTGATTGGAGTTGCATAGTAGAAGTAGTGATAGGAAAGTTGTCACAACCCATAAGATAGTCTACCCATTAATTATTTCTAAAGAGTACATGAAGTGTCATTCATAGATCAGTCCATAGAGTATCATAGATTTAATGGTATAAAGTAAAATTTCACTTCACATTATAAATAGATGGTACAAAACTTATGGAGTTACGGAGTCATGAAGTCTTTATAATAGTTAATATTACCATCCATTTACAAATAAAGTACTTAAAACATATTAACATCCCTTCATACTCCCCCTCAAAGCTTGCTTTCATCTTTTTAAAGATCACCCAAGACTTAGACTAGCCTAAATACAACCAATAAGGTTCCTGTAAAAAGTTAGAACTATAGGAGTATAAGCTACAACTAGCTTAGCAAGAAATCTACTTGTACAATAGTTTAGGAATAACAAGAAAGTTTTTAATCATATGATATGCAGTCAATCAATCAAGCATATGAAGTAATACAAGCGGCCAACTGGTATCTAGTGTGTAGTCTAAGGTTTATTCTCCCCCTTAACCTTGAGTTAAGGATTAGATTTAGCACATAAAGTCTCCCAATGTAAAATTCTTGGCCACCACAACAAAATAGCCACATAATCTTGATTCTTGGCTAAACCAATACCTATGTCAACATAATGATCAAGAGACGATGCTCCTTGATTAGTCTTGAGAGAACCAAATGTGTAACCTTCTCCTTAACCTCACAAGAGAACAAATCTCTCAATTATGTAGGAGAATTAAAGGAATGTTAAACTAGAAACTACCATAATCCTTAGTATAAGCCTCGTAATCAATTACTCGATGTTCATTTCATAGAATTTGGGGCAATCGAGTGAATTGCTCGATTTAGCATAAATTTTACAATAAAGTTAGGATTATTAGTAAAACTGATTTTATAAGTTTGAATTTAGAAAAATAAGTAATAAAATAATAGAATATTATAAATGCGTAAATTGAATTCCGATAACTAATGAGTCATTAGAGATAAATCATATACACACTTAAAATCATAGAATAACATAAATAATATTTAATAGTATTTACTTGTACCCAATATATATTTATGTGTAGATAAAAATATATGAAATTACTTAAAATGCTAGAAAAATACTAAATAATTAAAGAAAATTATATATAAAAAAAGAAAAATTAGAAAAAGTTAGGGAAGTGGGGAACAATCTAGATCAAGGTTATGGCAGTTAAAGGAAGGAAGAAAAAATTAGACCAATTAAATTAACACAACAAAAAAGGCAATTTTAGAAGAGGATAAAGCCCTTATCAAGTTTAATTAATGCAAAAAAAATTCCCAAGAGCCCGATAAATAGCCAAATTTTTACAAAAACTCATTTGAGTTGTTTAGAGTTGTAGAAAATTGGAAAGAACCGAAAATTAGAGAAAACTAGGGTCTTACAAAAATTTACAAAAAAATTGTATAGTAAAGAAATTGAATCGACCCCACAAACCACCATCACCTAGAATCAAACTACTGCCACCACCACACTCCAAACCCAATGCATGGATTGTTCGGCACACGACGATGGTTGAAAATCTAAAAGTCCAGTGAGTCCCAAATTTATTCGATTTTTTGAAATTTATTAAAATTATTAATTATATCTAAAAAATTATGAAATTTATTATTCTGATGTTTTATTTTATGTCGATTTAGAGAAAAATATTTATTAGAGTAAATTACATCTATAAATATAGGGTGCTGAAGAAATTATGCAAAATCAAACATATTTTAAATTAGAAATAAATAAGCATAAGAGTATAGTTTTGAACTCAAAATTTTTGTATAGACTACTTAGGTGATATAAAACAATGCCATGAAGCTCTCTTTTAGAAATTAATTTTAAAAAATTTTAAGTAATTTTTAGGCCCTAAAATAATGAATAAAAACCAGTAGTTTTGGACTAATTAGGTAATTAAGTGACTAATTACTAATTTAATGTGTAATTAGATGTTTAGAGATGTTAATCTCTAATGTGGTAACACAATCATAGCACTTGGAGTATTAAATTTAATTATTATGGGAATTATTTAGTAAATATGTGTAATTATAAGAATATGTGAAGTTAGGATTGTAGTAAATATAAGATAATAGGTTAAAAAGGACAATATAATACGTATTAAATGTGGTAAAAATAACTTAAATTTAGGTGTTTATAAGAAAAATGTAAAATTTTAGTACATTAGGAGTAAATTTAGTATATTAATAAAGATTTGAATGTATTGTATTACCTAGAATATTGATTTAAGACCAACTATGATATTTAGGATACTCGAGCTTAATGTGATTAATATCACATTAGGATTTGGACCACATTTTTTTTAAGCTTTACGTATAATACCCATAATTAGAACTACTTTAAAACCTAAATCGAAACCGGATATGGAAACTGAACCCTAAACTAACTTAAGATAAATTAATAACAGCTAATATGTATATGGGAAGAATTGAATCAAATCATAACCTAGAGTATATATATGTGTGTGTGTATATATATATATATATATATATATATATATATATCATTAAGATATGAATACTAAATAGCATATTTATGTTATAGGAGATACGAAGACGAGTCGACCTACGAGTTGTTGACCGAGCAAGTGAAGAGTTTAAGTGAGTTGGGATTAATACATTGCTATATTTCGAAGTACTAATTCGTAGAACCTAGAAACTTGAAACCGTACTTGATTATGCTTATTAAATAGTCGATTGTGCGCATGTGTTTATTTTGAGTTGATAGTGTGATTTGGTTTATTGCTTTGGCTTCTATTTTGTGATTTATATGAAATGATTGATCACCATAAACTGGACCTAACCAATTTATGACTTGTAACCATAAATGGGAATTTCATAGCAACCCATTAGGGAAAACCTCGGGTTCTTCAGCTAAATACTAACCCCTTTAAAAGAGATAGCGCTAGATAGCTTTAGATAGCTTAATTGGTTTCTTCTTTATTTTTAGTCGAACTAAGTGAGATGGAAGGGGGTCACGATAAGGGTGAAGTCAATGGTTCGAAGGTAATCGCGAAAGGAGTGTTGTCTCTATTGTACAAGCTTAGGTTTAGTCGTAAGCTATTGCATTAATGGAAACTCCTCAACCCGGATTAGAGCGGGTGTAATTTATCTAATCTTACAATAGGCCAGACAATATCATGTGATGGCATTTACTTGAACATGCATTGCACCTAATAATGTGGTTGATAATTCCATTTGTATTTGCTACATAGTTTTAAATCACCAACCTAACTTATTAAGCTGTAGTTGCTCATATTCCTATAAATGTTATTGCAGATGCTAACGAGGAAGCAGCTAATATTCTCAGATTATTTTAATGTAAGTACGTATTTTTCTTAAGGTTATAAGTAAATAATATATTTAACGAATGAATTGTTTAATTCAAAGTAGGTTAGTCATGGACGCCTTATGTGAATCAGGTCTAAGATGGCGGCTGTATGGTTAGCTTTTATCTTAGAATGGTTTATACGGCAAAATTATTATGACTCTAGCGCTTCAGGGCGTAACACCTAGGAAGAAAGATCTTCTAATTAGCCAAAGGAATGAAAAAGAAATGTTTACAAAGGCTATCTAAACAAGTCACAAGAAAAGGATCTCTTGATTAGTCTCAAGAAGGCCCAAATGAAGTGTTAAGAAGTGAATGCCTTCCCTAACCACCAAATGACTAGGAACTAATTAGATTCTTGATTGACCTTTAGATGTATGTGACCAAAATAAAAGAATAGACATGGCTCCATCTAATATACGACCATCGTCAAAGTCACTTAGTTTGAAACTTATATGAAGTAGAAAAGTAAGCAAAAAGCTTTTGGTTGGCTTGAAAAGGATTTTTAGAGGAAAGTTGTAAAAATGAAATTATTATTGGAAAAACTTAAAAGTTTAATAAAATAGCTTTACTAAAAGTGCTTTTTGATTCATTTAGGATTCTTGAAAATTTTTTCGGTAATAAGAGTTTAGAAGAGTCTTTTGACTTGAAAAAAAAAAAAAAAACTTCATAGAATTAAAGGTGGGTTGCTGGTAAGTGTTGCTACTTTTTAAGTTGAGAGTTGCTTTTGAAATAAAAAAAAAAACCTATTAGGCTTTGTTGTTGGCATTGGAAGTTAGGTAGGAGAAGTGGAATGTTAGTTGGTTTGTGGAATAAAGACAAGAGTGAAGAACACTAACCTAAACTGAAGAGAGGGGGTGGGTAAATTGAATTTAAGGGCAAATTACAATTCTTTTCCAATATAAACAGCTAAATGTAGTAGTAAGAGTAATCAAAGCAACAATAGAATAATAATAAGTACGAAAATTAAAAGAGATAGGGATAAAGAAGATCAAGCCCGGATATAACATGGAGTTCGGACTGCCTCCTAGTCTCCACGGACACATAATGCCTTCAACTGAGGACTTTACACCACTTTATTGATTTCTCAATCCAAGATCCAAGACCTATATAAACATAAACTTGATTACACAAGTTTCATACTCACAACTCTCAACACAAATCACAATCTCAACTCTCAAAACGAATCACAATCTCAACTCTCAACGCAAAACTTAATCTTAACTCACGATACAAAAACTCAATCTCAAGAATTATTAGTGCAGTGCTTTTAACTCTCAATACTTGCAACTAATAGCTCATAAGCACTACGCTTTAAATCTCTCTAAATGTTAGTAATTTATGGTATAAGAGATAATGAGAATTACAGACAACAAAAATACAAGAGAATGTTGAAATATTGTAGCACAAGATTAATCTTCTATTGTCCTTGGTCGGGTTGTTGAGCATTTATATCATCCCATTCAATTCTTCTTATTGCAATGCATTAAATACTCTAACAGCTAGTTGTATCAGACTTACCAGCATACCGGTACCTTGAATTATTGGCGAGCTAGTAAAAATTACTCTACTGGTGAGCCAGTTCTTCCAGGTCAGTAAGCTTTTCTTTGTATTTTCCAAGGCTTTATACTGTCAGCCTAGTTATTCCTTGAGCCATTAACCCGGTAAGCTAAATATCACTTGAAAATCCTTTTAACATACAATAAACGAATACTCTTTGCAATATAACTTCAAGATCATTTGATCACTACTTCAAAAGATTAAATTTCTTGTAGAGATAATTGATATATTTAACCATCCAACAAGCTCATTGAACTTATTCAATTATCTCAAAATAATCAAATAATACTTAGTTTAATCATCCACTTGTTTTTATTCTCTTGAAAAATAATATGTTTAGATATACACTTTTTGTTTTATTCTCATCAAAATCAAATAATGAACCCTAGGTTCAACAATCTCTCCCTTTTTGATGAAGACAAAACTCTTATACTTTAAATGCTCTACTTCAATCTAATATTCCCCCTTAATCTAATGCTACCCCTCAATTTAGCATTCGATTTCAAGATATTTGACAATTGAATAAGATCAAGTGAGTGCTTGCAAAATGAGAGTATATTGATGTGCTAAGGAACTAAGTCTTACTTCTTAATGACTTCACATAAAGAACATATCAAACTTTCAAAGAATTATGATATGCTAAAGTTATAAGATCAATATCATCTTTTGAGTAACTATTATCAATTCAATGTAATACATGTTTTGACATTCTAACAACTTGAATATTTCTCCCCTTTTGGCCTCATAAAAAAGAGGAGGATCCAAGTAGTGAAGAGGGAAGAGGATTCAAGTTGAAATTTTGGCATAATCCCAGCTTAAGCCTTACGATATGTTCCTTACAAAAGTGAAATCAAAGAAGCTAAAAACCATGTCAAATAAAATCTCCAAAATGAATTCATCAAGATCAGCCCATACTAAATCAAATGTTATAAAATGTGAGCTAACTATGTGGAGTCTAAAAACTCCATGAGATACATGAACTATAAGTGGTAAACAATATAGATAACCAACATAAGCAATAAAAGTGAAGATAAGGGCTAAGGCAAGATAATAGAAAATAACAATAGTAGTGACTAATGGCTAAATTCATACCATGAGAAAAACATAGTGAAGAGTATATATAAAATAGATTGGAAGTTTACAATTCATGCAACTTGTAGATCATCATCTTTAAGCTAAAGGAGGAATGAGGCAAGATGGGTAGTGATAGTTCATCTAGAAGTTGCTATAGTTCATCAAGGTGGCATCTTAATGGTGGATGGGGGGGTTAGTAGAGTGACAAAGCCATGTGAAGGAGAAGAGGAGAGTGTGATTTAAATAAGTGAAGGGATCAATGAGAGATTATGTGGATTTGGAGATGATTGATGAAGAAAAATTATGATTTTGAGAGTTTGGAGATGGAAGATTGAAGAGAGAGAAGGATTCTAGAGTTTGGGGGAAGAGAAAGAAGGCTTTTAGGAAGATGATGGAAAGAAAGAGAAAGGAACGGAATTATTTGTGGCTAGAAATAAAGGTACCAGTAAGCCGGTAGATTTAGGAGCCGAACTATTGTAGATTTATTATAGAAAATAATATACCGACTTGCTGGTGGTTAGGGGTACCATATTGCCAGTTCTTAGAACAGAACCAAAATAATTTGCTTATATAGAGGAGTGAATTAGCTTGCCGATACATAAGTGAACCGACTTCCGGTTACAAGAACAGAACCGAATATAAATGAAAAATTAGAGTAATATACCTGCTTACTGGTACTTAGGTGAACCAGCTTGCCGATTGTTTGCAGAATTGTAGAAAAATAGTAGGATCTTTTGATTAAGTAAATTTGCTAATCCAAATTGATTTCTAGAGATTCAAGCAACATCCTAACACTTTAAACAAGTTTATTTAAGTTCGTTAAGGCTTGGAAAACTCAATTTTTAATGAGAGAGCGAAGATTCATCTGAATCAAGTCCATAGAGCCAAGTAATTTATGATAAAGTGAAAGTGTGCATGCATGAGCAAAATAGGTACATAAACATTGAGTTTTTACACACCAACAAGTCAAGAAAATTTCAAATGCATGTTTGAGCATGGTAGGCACAAAATATAGCTTTAAGGCTCTACAATTGAAAAATCACTACTCGAGTTCCTTAAAATCAAATGTTAAGGATAAATGTAGCTATTGAGTAAGTATGGATTCTTTCTCAAATTTAAGATAAGTTTATAGTTTAAGCATATTTGAAAGATATTAAGAAGCATAAAAAATGTATGATCAAGCCAAGCAACATTCATATTGACATAAATAGTCATGAAATGCTCCATAATGCACTTAGAACCCAAAAAGGGTTTAAAGAGCTCAAATATGTATGAAATTCAATCAAGCTAGTTTGACCACTTGAACATCATTTAGGGATGAAAATAATCATGTGAGACCCGGTTTTGGGTTCGAAAACCAATGCATAATTCATTTATGCATATATTAACTTAGTTGCTTATGAATGACTTCAAGCGTACCCAAATCAGGCTAAATGCTATGTTTTATGTATGAAATCTATATAAGCATGTTTCTTAGGTTCACTTGAGTGTGAAAAGCTGATATTTAGCAACATTAGTAAGATTTAACAAGAATTAAGTCATTAGTTGCTAGAAAGTTCACTATTAAGCCATGCAAATGTATAAATGACTAATTTTGAGCAATAAGGATTAGTTATCACAAACCAATACTTCAAGTAAGTTTCATCATCATGTTCAAGCATGTTGGAAGGAAAATATCACAACAAGGATTTGGAAGTCCTAAAATCACCACTTGAAATCATCAAAATCAATCATTAAATACAAATTGAGCTCAATGTCATACATACATACTAAATCAAGTTCATGATAATTTGACATTCTAAACAAGTTTCAATGGTGTCTATAGATACAAGGGTAGCATGATTAAGACATATGGCATACAAATAGACAACATGATCACATGACTTCCTAAACAATAATAAGAGCCTAATTTGAGTCTAAAAGAGTCAAATTTGCACAAAAAACAAAAGCAAGCCAACTTAATCATTCAACCACAATCTATGGACAAAATTAAACATGTGAGGATTGGATTTGAACATGGAAATCGAAACATGGAAAAATTATGCGCACATGATTCTAAGTTTTCATGAGAAACTTTAAATGTGCACAAAAAGTATGACATTTGCGATTATCCATTTTAAGCAAGATTTATATGTGCATTATGACATGATGAGACTTTAAGCATAGCTTGTAAAGCTAATAATTGTAAAAACACTAGTTAAATCCCTAAATACTTATTTGAGCTCAAATATGGTTGAGAATATATCAATTATGCATAGCTTCATAATCAAATCAAGCCAATCGTTCAACCATAAAATATTAGCGTATTTAACTATGTAGGAGCTAACATTTGACATTAAAATCAAGAGATGGTAGATATGTGCACAAGGAAGCCTTAAGCAAATGTAGAGAACTTTAAGTGTACAAAAAATATGTTAATTATTGTATGGAGATTACTTGAATGAAGTTCTTGAATCAAATACCATTTTGGAGGCACTTTGAATTTTCTTTGAGCATTCTCCATTTGAGTTTCTTAAGTTTCTCCCACTTGAAGTTCCTACAAAAACATATGATTGCTTCTTTGGTACCCATGTGAGTTTGGGTCCTTTGTGATTAGTTGCAATAATATATCCTTATCCTTTTGGAACCCAAGCCATTTTACCTTTATGATTCAAATCGGTATTGTGAAGTATTGCATATGTATGTGCAATATGGCTATATCTACCACAATAGTTACAAGTCTTAGTTGTTGCTTTTACAAATTGACTTTTGTAAGACTTGTAAATATATTCCCTACTATAGCTAATTCCAGTTTTGTTCAATCCTTGCCTTTGAGAGTCAAGGAGCTTATCTAAATTCTTTTCTCCATTCACAAACTTAGCTATAGTTTGTTTTGAATCATTTAGGCTAGACTTTAAGATAGTATTTTCAATTTGAAGCTCTCCTAGCCTATCAACCATATTATCTTCATTTTTCATACTATCAACTTTTGTTTCAAGAGAGTTGCACTTTTCTTTTAATTGATCATTTTCCTTAGCCAACTCCTCATTCCTAAGATTTAAGGCTTCATTATTTCTATTTAATTTATCAACCTCTAATCTTAAGTGCTTATTATCCTCCTCTAAACTTTCTTTAACATCATTCACTTTATTGTATTCATTTCTAAATAAATCAAATTCACTTCCTATTTTAATCATCATTTGTTTCATTATCTTGTTCTTCTTTTGAGCCCTAATAAATTCCTTAAGTAACTCATCATACATATTTTTGAGCTCATCAAATAAAGAATCACTAGAAGTAGAACATACCTCATTGTCCATTGCCATAAAGCACATTTCTCCTTTTGAGTCACTTGAATCACTCCAAATTGCCATCATAGCCTTTTTCCTTGCTCCTTTCTTGACTTTCTTAAGACCCAGGCAATATTGTTGAATGTGACCTAGTTTTTGGTAATTATAGCACTTGATTACTTTCTTCTTCTCCTTCCTTGACTGAGATATGTTTTCATCCTTATCTCTTGCCAATTTCCTCTTGAACTTCATGAATTTCTTAAAATTTCTCGTAATTATTGCCACATCATCATCATCATCATCCTCACTTTCATCACTACTAAAGCTCTCTTTGGTTGTTTTTAAAGAAATTGTTTTCTTCTTGGATTCCTCTCCTTGCTTTTTAATCATCTCGTAAGTTTTAAGAGTTTCAAGAAGTTGCTCTTTTGGCATTGTGTTTAGATCATGAATTTCCTCAATTGTGGTTCTCTTGGCTTCCCAATCTTTTGGCAAAGACCTACGAATTTTGGAATTTATTTCAAAGTTAGTAAATGTCTTTCCAAGAACACTTAAAGGATTGATGATATTGATGAATCTATTATGTATCTTATCAATAGTTTCATTTGGATCCATTCTAAAGTTTTCAAATTGTCCACATAATAAGCTTATCTTTGTATCCCTTACTCGGCTAGTTCCTTCATATGTACCTTTTAATTCTTCCCAAATTTCCTTAGTACTCTTACATGTATAAACTCTATTAAAGTCATTTTCATTAATGGCACAATGCAAGATGTTCATAGCTATTTCATTTAATTCTAACAACTTCTAATCATTATCAGCATCATTATCTTTTTCATTGCCTTCTATCTTGAATGTTCTTTTATCTACTACTTGCCATAATAGTCTATTTTGTGCTTTTAAGAATATACTCATTCTACATTTCCAATAAGGATAATCATTCCCGGTTGAGAGTGGTGATCTATTTATAGCTTACCCTTTTGTAAAGCCTAGTGTATTAAATGCCATGACCTTTACTCTAATATGCAGTTAAGCAAGTGATTAGAGATTAGCTCTGATATCAATTGAAGAACACTAAGCTAAACTTAAGAGGGAGGTGAATTGAGTTTAAGGACAAATTGCAATTCATTTCCAATATAAACAACTAAATGAAGTAGTAAGAGTAATCAAAGCAGCAATAGAACAATAATAGGTGCGAAAATTAAAAGAGATAGGGATAAAGAAGATCAAGCCCGAATATAACATGGAGTTCGGACTGCCCCCTAGTCTCCACAGACACATAATGCCTTCAACTGAGGACTTTACACCACTTTATCGATTTCTTAATCAAAGATCCAAGAGCTACATAAACACAAACTTGATTACACAAATTTCACACTCATAACTCTCAACACAAATCACAATCTCAACTCTCAACACAAAACTTAATCTCATCTCACAATACAAAAACTCAATTTTAAGAATTATTGGTGTAGTGCTTTTAACTCTCAATACTTGTAACTAATAGCTGATAAGCATTACACTTTAAATCTTTCTAAATATTAGCAATTTATGATATATGAGACAATGAGAATTATTGACAACAAGAATACAAGAGAATGTGAAATATTGCAGCAAAAGATCAGTTTTCTACTATCCTTAGTTGGGTTGTTGAGCATTTATATCATCCGATTCAATTCTTCCAGTTACAATGCATTAAATACTCTAACGGCTAGTTGTATCAGACTTACTGGAATGCCAATACCTTGAACTACTAGCAAGTCGGTAAAAATTACTCTATCGGCAAGCCTGTTCTTCCAAGTCAGTAAGCTTTTCTTTGTATTTTCTAGGGCTTTATATTGTTAGGCTGATTCTTCTTTAAGCCGTCAACCCAGTAGACCAAATATCACCTAAACTTTCTTTTAACACACAACAAACGAATACTCTTTGCAATATAGCTTCATGATCATTTGATCATTACTTCAAAAGATTAAATTTCTTGTAGAGATAATTGATATATTTAATCATCAAGCAAGATAATTGAACTTATTCAATTATCTCAAAATAATCAAATAATATTTAGTTTAATCATCCACTTATTTTTGTTCTCTTAAAAAGCGATATGTTTAGATATACACTTTTTATTTTGTTCTCAACAAAATCAAATAATGAACCTTAAGTTCAACAAAGAGGAAAGATGTGGATGTAGTGAATTATGTAGTCCCAAAAGTGGTAAAGCATCCCTATTTATTGAAGTTAGGTTATTAGTTGAATATTAGTTAGTAGTTGCTTAAAAGAATTGGACTCTTAAAGATGTGGACACATGTCTTGCTTATGTCCTTTTCATGCTTAGTCATATGGATGATTTTGCAAGACATTAATGGAAGTAGATGAGTTAGATGAAAATGACATGAGGAAATTAATTTGGAATACCCTTCCTCTATGCTACACGCCACTTGTAGTAATTAGGGTTCTTCCACTTGTTTTGAAAGTTGTTCATTACATGTTGAAAAAATTGTTGAGATATGATTTTAGGGTACTTAACTCTTTGGAATTTATATATGATATTAACTTAAATTCTTCGTTGTAAGTTAATTAGTTTAGTTAATCTAAGATTAAAGTAGTCATACGATGAGTCTTTGGTCATTAAAATGTCATTTTCCACAAGTCCTAATCTTAGCCATCATTTTTTACTAAGGTTAATTAACTTTGACTCTTGATTATTTATCTAATCAGGAGATTCTAAAATAAATCTAAGTGGTACTCTAGTAAGATCTTGTCTTATCTTTAGATGACTATAAGACAATAAAAAGATGATAGGTTACTTAAGGAAATAAAACTCTTCTTTGACTAGGTTTCTCTTTAGGTCATTTTCATGCTTACATGTATAGATAAGTTGGTAAATAGATGATGAAAGTAACATTTACATTACATATGGATATCCCTTTCTTGGTCTTAACTCCCACCACTTTGCTCCATTCATCCATCCATTTCATTTCCAATTACTTGATAAGTTTTAGTCCTTATTTTAGATGAATTAGCATGATTATGTTTGGTTTAAGTTAAATTTAGAATAATTATGATAAGCTTTTAACTCTAAATTTTCAATAAAATCTTTAATTTTTAGAAGTCATATTTTAAGTCTACAAGAGTCAGTATTGAATAGTACTTATGACGTTTATAGGTGATCTAGACTATATCTCTCAAATCTCTTTTAGCGATTTTAGCCTATCTTGAATATATATCTAAATTATATCTTAGCGATAATGAACTTATATCAAAATTTTTAAGAGTTTACACCCTTCCCTCCTTTTAAAAAGTTTTGTTCTCAAAACTTGAAGTTGTACTTGATATATCAAATAAATGTGGGTATCTTCGTCTAATTTCATCACTGGCCTCTTAGTTAATTTCTTCTTTTCCATGATTATTGAATCTCTTTGTTCCGCAACTTTTGAGTTTTTTTATCTAAGATCTTTGTTGGATGCTCCTTACAAGTCAAATTTTCTTTCAGCTTAATAGGCTCTAATTTTGTAGTTCGATTGGGATTGAGTACATGTTTTCATAAAATAGAAACGTGAAGCACATTGTGGATGTTAGGCAAGTTCGAGAGTAATGCTAAGCAATATGCTAGGTTTCTAACTCTTTTTAAGATGTTAAATGGTCCAACATATCAGGGACTTAACTTCTGTTAAAATCTCTTTCCTAAATTCATCCTTTTCTGGTACACATAATCTTTGGTTCTTCCAAAGCGATCCATCTTCCTTGATATTAAAATCAGGATACTTACCTTGCTCCTTTCCTTATTGAATTAGCTACATGATTGAATCCTCATTCTAAGCTCCTTTGATTCAACTTATCAACGTAGGTTCAATCATTAAGTTTGCTAACTTCACATTTTATTCATGCTAACTAAATTCTAAAGTTAATTTTTCAAATTTTCGAATAAGCTCATGTTGGCTTGTAAGCAAGGAAGCTACCTTTTCATTATCCTTTCTACTTAGGGCATCTACTACAATATTTACCTTCCTCGAACAATAATTAATGTTCAAATCATAATCCTTTATCAATTCTAGTCATCGTCTCTACCTTATATTCAATTCCTTTTGTGTGAATAAGTACTTGAGACTTTTATGATCTGTATATATTTCACATCTTTGGTCATATAAGTAATGTCTCCAAAGTTTCAACGCAAACACTACTACGGCTAATTACAAATCATGAGTTAAGTAATTTTGCTCATAGGTTCTCAATTGACACAGTACATGAGCTATCACTTCCCTGTTCTGCATTAGCACACATCCTAATATGCTTCTCAAGGCATCCCTATAAATTGTAAAGGGTTCATTGTTGTTTGGTAACACTAGTATTGTCATGGAAACTAATCATCTCTTTAACTCCTGGAAACTCTAATCTCTCTTCTCATTCCAAACGAATTTTTCATTCTTTTGGGTTAATTGAGTGAGTGGTTTAGCAATCTTTGAAAATCCTTGACAAATTTTCTATAATACCTTGCTAAACTAAGAAAATTCCTTACTTTAGTAACTTTTTTTTACCTTTTCCACTCAATAATAGCTTTGATTTTCTTAAGAGTCTACTGATATTCCTTTGCCATATCTTATTTCCAAAAAAAGAAACTTTCTTTAACCAAAAGTCACACTTAGACAATTTAGCATGCAACTTATGATCTCTTAAAGTCCACAACACTATTCTCAAATGTTTTTCATGTTGTTTCGAAGTAACACAATACACTAGGATATCATCAATGAAAACGATTATGCACTTGTCCAATAGTGATCGGAACACTCGATTCATCAAATCTATGAAAGTTGCAAGAGCATTTGTTAATCCAAATAGCATCATAAAAAATCCATAATGACCATATCGAGTACAACAAGCAATTTTGGATACATCTTCTAGCTTAATCTGTAACTAATGGTATCTTGATCTAAGTTTAAATGAGAAAATACACTTGCTTCTTGTAATTGATCGAATAAATCATCTATCCTTGGTAAAAGGTGCCTATTCTTGATGGTTACCTTGTTCAATTCTCTATAATCAATATAAAGTCGTAAGGAATCATCTTTCTCTTAGATAAAAAATACAAGAGCTCCCTAAGGAGATATATGTGGTCATATAAATTCTTGATCCAATAATTCTTGTAATTGTTTCTTAAGCTCTTTAAGTTCAATAGGAGCCATCCTATATGGTGCTTTTGAAATTGGTTATGTGCCAAGCTTCAAATCTATTTCTCGCTTAGGTGGTAATCTAAGTAATTCTTCTAGAAATATATCTGCAAATTCCTTTACTACTTTGATTTCATTACTTGTTTATCCTTTTCTCCCTCCATAGCATAAACCAAACACTAGTTCTAAGCTAAGTGCTCACTACTTGCAATCACTTCAACCAAACTTAACTCTTTTTCTTTGAAGCATACAACTTCTCTAAGAAATATAACTCTATTTCAATCTAAAGAGTTTAACATTACTTGTTTTCTTTGACAATCAACAGTTGCTTGTAGTGATGACATCCAATTCATACCTAGTACAGCTTCATACTTTCTCATTGGAAGTATTATCATACTTGCTTTAGTCTCAAGCTCAAATACCTTAGTAGGACAAGACTTTACCATCTCACTTGTAACTATTGTACTTCTAGTTAGTGATTTAACCCTGAAACTAGTGCCTAATGTAGTTTTTGGCAAATCAACTCGTTCAACTACTTCATTTGAAATAAAGAAGTACGTAACTTCAGTATCGAATAGGGTATATATAGCGGTATCGCATATTATAATATTTCTTGAAAATATTTTTAAATATCATATTAGAATAATTACTTTAATTGTTATTGATGTGTTATGTTATGGTTTTTGTGAGAAAATCATAAGTTACTAACTTGCAACCAATTCAACATCTTTAGTGTCATAAGCATTTAAAGTAGTAAGCTCTATTTCCAGTTCTTTTGCTTCTTCTCATGATCCATCCACTCCACGCTGAAAACTTATGTAGTTGCTTTCAAATTGGTAGATTGAGTTCCTCCTTGATTTGTCTTTGTAAAAGTTTGTCTTATGGCAAGTATAGTTATTTTCTAGTGCTCTAGGCAATTATTTGAGAACTATCCCACCTTCTTACAAATAAAGCGTGGGTTATTGACTTTCTTAGAGCAAACCATTATTCTATGATCTCCAGCCCCATAAAAACAACACTTGTTTCTTAATTGCTCACAGTCTTTAGGATAATGATTCCCTTTGCATTTATAACATTGTTCAACTCCTTTTTCAACTGCTTTTCTAATATTTGCCAATAGGGTAGGCAGCACCGACTGCCTCTTTGCTTTATTTTTAGGTTGCACATCTTCCAATTTTCTTTTGCCAAAAATTATTCCTCTCCTTCTAAGTCTTTCTAGTTCTCTTTTCTAAGCACCTTCAAGCACTCAAGCTTTTTCCATTGACTCGTTAAAGGTAATAGCTTCAAATTCTTCTAATCTCTTCTACATTTTTGGTTCCATCCATCCATAAATACTTACATCTTCAACTCATCACTATTTTGATAGGACTTAAGTACAAATTGTAGTAGCCAACTAAAATCACTTTCATATCGATCTATATTTTGACCACCTTACATAATGTAAAGGAAGTTAGCATGGTATTTTGCTCTAAGCTTATTTGGAAAATAATTTTTCAAGAATTCTCACTTAAAAATTGGCTCTATTATAAGTTGAGGTAAAGATCTCCTTTTGGTCCCCCACTATGTGCGAGCCCTTAATTTGAGAAGATAAGTGACATAACTCACTTGCAAGTGAGGAGGTCCTTTAAATGCCTTGAAAGACCTTTCAATTTGCTTCATCCAATTGCAAATGTTCCATCAAAATACTTATTGCATTTAATAAATTTATGCAATATGCTCCTATTTTGACTTAGTAGCGGTGCAGCTTCTAAGTGTGGAGGTAGTATCTCTTTAAATGCCATAGGTGGCTATTCAGGTGGCAATGCCGGTTGCTATTATCTTATCTCAACAAGGTTCCTTAGGATTTTAGTTTGTTGACGTATTGCTTTTAATATGTCCTTAAATCAATCTTGTTGAGGTTAAGTAGTATTATTATTTTCTAGAATCTCAGGGGGTATGTCGTGAAGTCTTCAGCTTTATCATCTACTACATAAAGTATATGTATAACTTAATTAAACATTTCCGAATACTATCATATAACACATAGAAAAATCTTTAGACTTTTATACATAGAAATATCACTACAAGCCCTTTTTACATAGTCAGATTCTTCAATATATAGTCAGACATAACATAACAGTAACATAATAGTCATTTATTAACTACTCTTTATTCAAAAGTATTCTTCTAATTACTCACAGAGCCATCTACCACACTTTTTCCTCTTTATGGTACAGCTACAGCTACAGCTACAACTTGCCTCATTACCTATCTTTAGTTTGTCACTATATTCTAGCTCAGTTAGAGAATTAGGTTAGGTTTGTTCACTTGAGCTATTATCTTGACCTTTATAGGTTAACTAAGTTTTAACCTGCACATTTTCAAGTTCGCTCCTTATGATTTATTAAGACCCATTTCACTCTTTAAGATTTGTTAGATTGAAATAATATTTAGAGAGAAGTTAAGATAGGTCGTGGGTATGCTTAGAGAAAAAAACTTACCTTATGCTAGCAACTAAGAGGAGATATGTCTCAACTAAGCTTAAGTTTTTTTATTGACCATTGAGAGGAAAGAAAGATTTTGCTTGCTAGAAGTAAGATAGCAATTAATGGAGATGGGGGAGAATTACAAAGCAGAGGGGCAAAGAACAAAATTTGATTTTATTGAATAATAATTAAATTATTTTTTTAATTTTATTTTATTTAAATTAGAAAATTATATAGTAACAATCAATTAATTTTATAAAGGATTATATATATATATATATATGGATATATATCATATATTTATTGGTCTATGTTGCCAACTTATTAATGGAGTTAACTTGAACATGGGACCTGGATCAGGAAAAAAAGGCAAAGAGGTTTTTTAATTTCTCTCACCAATCCATTCACTTTTTGTTTAATTAAACAATATAATGGCTATCTCCCCTTATTTTATTTATTAGTAATAGTAATTTTATTTTCCCTTATTTTATTCAATGAAATGAACGGATTTGGAAGGTAAAATTATGATTATTTTGATTCTAAGAATTTCTTTTTAAGAAGGATTTGATTCTTCTTTTGAGATGTTGTACCTAATATGCTTTGCCGTTATTAATTATCATAAATTGAGAATTACTTAGTTGTCCCTTCATCCGTTAAAATTTTTTGTACTGAAAACTACTATAATATTTGAATAGAGTGAAGGACTCTGTAGATGCTTCAATTACAGGAACGTGTTTATTATTTCCAGTTCTTATCCCACTCAACACCAACGTCCCCGGAAACATGAGTTGCTCGGACCAAGGTAGCACCATTGGACTTAGGGTCGTAATGTTAAGTCTTCAAGGCTTGGCCAGCGACCGCCATCAGCGACTACCAAGGCAGCAACATTGGACCAAAGTACCAATTGAGTGTTATGGTTTTGGTGCTGACCACTAGCGAGTAGGTGTCAGGATTGGCTCGGAGCATATTCTTGGCAAATTCAATGAGATGAGACCGGCGCTGCGCCCCATGCCTCCACGATTGTAGCTCTTGATCTCGGGCCTCATCTTGTGACGGTTCACGATCATGGATGAGAGAGAAGGGTTTTGGTTGGCAAGCTGCATAGTTTACAACGTGTATGCCGGCGTCCCTGGGCCCTACCCCTGTTGAGCCAAACAGAGCATCCAAAGCACCAAACGTCACTGTCTCTGCCCCCGATCGACCCTCTTCCATGCGCAGATTGGGAGGTCTAGATGCGATCCCTTTTGGTAAATAAGTCTTATCCCCTAAACCCGAGCGGTCTGATTTCGGCGTCTGGAAACGCAGAGTTTCCTCTTCTAAGGCACCGCTCTCTTCACTCGTCTACAGGAATGATTTCACCGACATTTTTCAATCCTCTTCCGGTCGGTAGCACGCGAAGTCCACCAGAGAAACCGGTGGTGTCGACCGCCTAGTCCAATAGATGCCTATAAGGGAAATGATCAGCAGTACACAAGGAAACACTAGTACCCTTGACTCGACAATCATGATCACCGTACCTAAGCTGGCAAAGAACAATGGACTGACAACGAGAGAAGCAAGGACGGTGACGACATTGTCCAGCTATGGAGGGAGTAGCCATAACCGAGTTTTACGTATGGATCGTAGAAAGTGGGGTAAACCCTGACGGACGTTTATGACTGCAGAAGATGAATCCTTCAACTCCATCTCGGCGGTCAATCTCTCCTTATTATCCAACTCTATATATTTCATGTCTCTTTCTCTCGTTGCCTGTCCTGTTTTATATTTGCATTTGGTGTGCTTCATCCACAAGCACATTGGCGCACATTATATAAGGTAAGTCCTCGTGGAAGATTAACTACACTATACTAATTACACTACCAAGAGTCAAGAAAATTGGGTAGGCAGAAAAAGCAAACCCGACACGTCCTGCGTTACTTGTTAGACAGGGAGAGAGGCAGAAAGAGAGAGGGAGAAAGATCCATCAGACAGAGATAGAGACTGAATACATGACAAAAACGAGGGAGCTGGCAGGTTATGTATAGCATAATAAAACTGAAACGTTGACTACTTTAGCTAAAGTGCGTGAATTGGGATAGCGTAGTTCCAAAAACAGTACAAGGCCCAACCACCCATGAAATAGTGTTGAATAATTCCAGCAAGAAAAGAAAATGAAAAAAAAAAGAAAAAGAAAAAAAAAAGAATCTAACATAAATGTCCAAGTCAGATTGGCTCCGGAATCATGATCAACGTTGATATTTTTTGTGGGAAATATGACGGGTATATAAAAGCTTAACCCTATCCACTCACGCACCATAAATAGCCTATCCAACAGCCATGTGTTATCTCAATATCTCTACTTTCTAGATCTAAAAACGAGTGGCCATCAGCTCTATACATGGACGAATAGGGATATCCCCTCTTCAAGCAGATAAATAAAAGGATACAACGGCCTCTAACCATATAAAACAAAACAAAGGATTTGCACTGCACTTGTTGGAGGGGGGTGTGTATAGTTTCTTGTTTCTAGGAAAACATGGCCTCAACATCAACCTCTGCACTATCTCTTTCCCCCTCATCCGCCCTCGTCGATGGCAAAGCTCCTGCTCCTCGTCAATCCACCGTGCCGACCACCCCAGGCGTTGGTATTCCTGCTCTAACTCCACCCTCAGTTCATTCTCAAAATGGCTCCTGGAAGTCTGCAGCTTATTGTGTGTCTCCCTCTCCTCTCTCTCTTTTTGTATATTGGTTGCTGATTGCGTTGTTTGTCATCAGCCCGCTTATACCTTTGTCCTCTTCTTCAGGTCGTAAGGTTGCACGCAACGTCATGGCCATGGCCACTGGAGAGGCTTCCGCTTCCGCAGAACTCGCCGCAGTTGAGCTTCCAGAGATTTTCAAAACGGCCAAAGATGCTGTAAGTTAGTTCTTCTTTCCTCGTAATTGACATTCTTGTGCTAAGGTTACATTAGCCTTGACCTGCATTGATGGGACAGTGGAGTAAAGTGGAAGACAAGTACGCCGTGGTATCTCTTGCTGCGTTTGGTGGAGTTGCCATTTGCAGCTTTGCTGGAATGTTATCGGTCAGTGAATTTTCCCTTTTTCTCTGTTTGCATTTTCACGATTACAGGAATTATAGCAAGTAATTTTCTTTATATATATATATAAAATCAGGCGGTCGACAGGATCCCCCTAGTCCCTGGCATTCTCGAACTCGTGGGCATTGGATATACAGGGGTGAGTCAGGTTCTTTACCGTGAGTCAAATAATGAAAAAAAGTTTAATCACTATTATTGCACCATTTTTTATACTTACGGCAATTTTTGTAAAACATTAATGCCTGTATCTCAAAAACTATTACTATATCGGGATATTATTAACATTTAACTGCTGCTTATTTAATTATCTGGCTTATTAGTATCGATAATTTTTTTTAATGATTATTAAGGTTTTTCATATGAAAATTAAAAATATTAATAGATATCAGAATTCTTGTGGAGAAACTAAGAAAAGAAATATTTCCCCATTTCATTCCCTTTCTCAAAGTACAATAATATTGAAAAAAAAAATTCAAATTTTAACACGTGTCATAGTACACAATTAAACGAGCTCATTAAATTTTGCACAATTGTACTTGAACTTCCGAAATTGTGATTTTCTTTCTCCATTCTTTTGCAGTGGTTTGCGTACAAGAAACTTTTCTTTAAGCCGGACAGGTAATGGTTTAACTTGATTTGATTGAATGTACGGAGCAAGGGTTTTGTGTTGTGTGCGTAAAGCAGAGTACTTGAATATGAAACTATTTTGAAATTTCAGAGAAGCACTAATAAGGAAAATTAAAGAAACCTACAATGATATTATTTGAAGCTGCTGAAACAAAAGGAAGACATCCGCAGTTGCCAGCATCATCAACATCAACTAGTTCCTCCAAGTTAAAGCTGTTTCTGGGGCATCACATACGTGCCTCTTTTCAATATAAATAACAATAAACCTTCTAACCATATTAGTATACCTTGTTATGATATCGATTAGTGATTTCTTCTTACCTTATATTGTGGCTCATTGACTAGTTGCTCTTGATTTCATGCAGTTTTTTTCATTATTAATATTATAATTTTTAAAAGTATTGATGAGGCGATGCTCAAAGCTACGAAATGGGCGGATTTGCTATATGATGATAACGTAAAATGTAGATTCGTGGAGGTGATTAGCCATTGCTCATTTCTTTGACTAATCAGTGCTACATTACAAATGCACCCCCAAGTAATCTTTGGGAACTTTCAAACCTTCGATGTTTGATTTTACCTCCTCCTTTGACTTTGATATTTGAGGAGTTATTTATATATTTCCAAGAATTGTGGGGAGGTAAAACTATATTGTAAAAGCATAGAGATCTATCCGTATGTGATGTATAGTTTAGACAATGTTATCCCCTATAATTAGGAGACTTTTGTTTGAGTGCAGCCTTACTTACAAATGCCAACATTAATCCCAGATCCTCATGTATACGTACATTCAACATAGATCTCCAAGGTCATATATACTATTGGAAATATATTGGCCTCAAGGAAACTTAAGGTTGAATATCTTGAGCCATTTAAACCCTCAATGAGGCATTTTTTCCAAATCTACTTAGATTCATGTGTCTTGAGGATATAATTATGAGTCTCCTATTTCAAAATTTATATTTGAAATTACAATACAATGTACATAAGAAAAAGGAAATGTGCAACTAGTCCTGACCCTCCCAAAGAACTTACATCCAATTGTCACACATTGTGTTTATAACATTAAAGACACATTTGCTAGCATTTAACAATACATCTTGTATCACATATTCATGACCTTTTCAAAGCTAAATTTACTTAATCAAACAATTAAGAGCTCCTTAGTTCAATTAAAAAAAAAACTGATAGATCATAATGAAGTTTTGAATGAAGAGCCCTTTTTCATAAATTAAAAATTTTTCGCCTTAGAAAACGACTCTCGAACTACTATGCTCTTTTGCTTAAGACTCATCCCAAATAAGTCTTTTACATTTCGGCTGATGTGCTTTTTCCACAAAGATAGTAATGCTACCAAATAAGAAGTGCCTGATCAAAGAGAATAACTCTTGTTTATACCAAATAGTTTAGGTGACTCTATTGAGTTTTTTACTATAGTATGCACTAGGTCTCTTCTTTTGCATCAACACTACACTTATCCCTATCAAAACGGGATAGAATTAGTACTAGGGTTAGCTTCTCCTTAATTGCATCAGAACTCTTTTGAGATCATTCTCCTTATTTAAGCTCAATATTCTTTTAGGTTAGTTTGGTTAGAGGGGTTGTGAGGATGCCAAAGTTATGAATGAACCTCTTATAGAAAGATGTTGGACCATGAAATCTTTTAACATCAACTGTGCTTTGTAAGGTTGGCTAATCAAGCATAGCCCTTACCTTCTCCTTATCACCCTTCATACTATCTCTAGAAACCGCAAACTTTAAGAAAATTCCTACATTTTAATGTATTGTACACTTCTTGAGGTTACCATATAACTACTCAACTTGAAGTGTATCAAACACCAACAACAAGCATTTGTCAAGGCTATGAAGATCAAGGCTATATAAAGTATATTATTAAAATAAATAATAACAAAATTACCAAACAATTCTCGTAAAACATGATTCATAAGATGCATGACGGTGCTTGATGCATTGATTAACCTTAAATACATGACTAACTACTCATAGAGATCATACTGCATTTTAAATGCGGTCTTTCACTTATCACTTGGTCTCATCTTAATTTAATGGTGGCTACTCTTCAGGTTTATCTTAAAGAAAACTCATGCAGTATAGAGCTTGTCCAATATGCCATTAAGCCTCAATATTGGTACCTATACTTTATGGTGATGTTATTAATAGCTTGTCAATTTATACGGATACACTAAGTCTAATTTTTCTTATAGATAAGCAAAGCTAGCACTACACATGAGCTGAAGGCTCTCTCTTACGTATACCTTCCCTATCAACTCATCCATTATCCTCTTCAACTCATTTGCCTGCTTAAGATTTATCCTGTAGGCCTGTTTATTCAATAAAGAAGAACCTAGTTGCAAATAGATGTAGCGTTCTATTATTTAGAGTAAGGGTAATCCCTTTAGCAATTCATTAGGGGAAAGGTCCTTAAACTCATCTATCAACTTTTGTATCTCCTTAAGTAGTGAGATTTAGTTCCCTACTTCTAACATAATTTTATTGGTAGGAACATTGGTGCATCTAACCTCAACTTCTAAGCCAGTTTACTTATTAGGATCAAAGACTTCTTTTATGCTCCTTTGACCTATGATTAGGCTTCCATTGTCACATCCCGGTATAGCACGACACGGGATGCACCATCATATATGAATATCTATTGAAAACTTAACTTAACCGACTCATTCATCAAAAGACAATGTTGTTTACATAATAAAGAGGTTGCTACATCAAAGTTCAGCTAGATATTCTGTTATAACTTATGTGAACAATATAATATTTACATCAAAATATAAACAAACTTTTTCCTTTATCATCTTCATAATAATAGGTTTTTTGGCTTAGTACAAGCTCTATACAAAAGTCGCTGACTCCGATTCACGCTTTCAGTATATATTTATCCCCCCTTAGTATTGGCTCCCTCACAATGCAATTAACCTGAGGATAAAACATTTTATCCTCTTAGTTACTGAAACTGAGTTAGAGTGGATAACAAACAACATAACATAGGCAATATGATAGATAATACTGCATATCACAATTGAAACATTTCAATTATAACCCGCAGGTTCAACTTCACATATGCATCCGCCCAACTGAGTATTTACTGCTAGCAATACAGCATACTATGTTTATGCACATGAATATGGCATGTATCAGTACCGATATCTTATGCCCTCTAAACTTCTTTCAGTTAGTCAACATAGTCGGGCTTTTAGATTAACATCCAGGAACTTAGGTTAACAAGGAGCTACCTAGGATTAGGATCCCTACCAAATTGAACTATACATTGTAGTCTACCATTTTCAGAAAAGGCAACAAGGAGTTACTTGGGAATAGAACCCTTAACTTTACAAAATTAGACTACATATTGTAGTTTATTAAATCAAAGTAGCAACATTGCCAATTTAGACCACACACTGTAGTCTACCAAATCAAAGTGGTAATACTGCTAAATTAGACCACACACTATAGTCTATTAAATTTGACTATCAAAATAATCACAATATTCGAGCAATGTAATCTATGTTCTTTCAAAAACTAAGTTCATAAAACCATACTTTTTGTATGATCACTTGGAAGCTTCATTCTGAAATTTCTAACCTATAGGTCACTTTTTGTACTGTATTGTATTGTACCTTACGATGATATGCAATAGTAATTTAAGAATATCAATCAATCTTTATGTTTTATTCAACTTAGTGGTTTGATTATGGTTTTTGAACCCTTCCTAGCGGAATTCTAGTAACTTACTTAAGGTTCACTTAGGTGAACACTTAGAAGATTAAGTTATCAATCACTCAACTTCCTTAGTTAGCACAATTAATCGTAATCATCCCTCGATATAGCCACATAATAGTTTAACTAAGATATAATTATTTTCATTTAAAATCACTATATCAGCACCCACTATAATAGCATATCAATTCACCCAAAATATACTTATATTCAATCAACATAGCATCAAACAACATGCAGTGTTATGAGTAGCATTATATTTATTCTAAGCATTGGTTAGATCCACTTACTTAAGCTTAGCAATAGTGCAATATCCTATACTTGTCTTTTTGTCATGGATTCAAAGTGACCTTCTTGCTATCCTTCTAAAAGGCACAAGTAATTTGATATCTATCATAGAGAACTTAGTAATCAAATAGCCAAGGTTATCTAAGTTGTATGTGCAACATGTGCATGGGTAAGACCCCATAAAAGACCTTATCTTGATACTAATGTTCAATGCCTCTAGGTACTTAAACTTGCTAGGTAACATTCAAAGCACCACTTTCATTTTAACCAACGTAGTTTATTAGCCTTAGGATGCTTAATGGTAAGGAGCTTTAACTATTGCATCAAAGATAAGGTAATAACGTCGATATAGCTCCCTTTATCAATAATTAGCACACATAGTTGCCCCTTCACTTTACAAGTAGTATGATAGATTGTTCTCTCATTCTCTTCCTTGGATGAAGGTATTGTACTCAATGCTCTTCTTAGCACCAAACTAAGGAGCTACCCATGTACAACATATACCATGTTTGCTTCATCTTCACGTGATTCTTCTAGTCTCTTTTCCTTATTATCTAAATTTTCATTCACCTAGCACTATCTACTTCTACAATAGGCATATCTCCCTTTAATACCATAAACTCTCCTATTTGGCCACTATGTAGTAATATGTTCAAACCCTAAACATTTAATCTAACTAGTCTTTTGGCCTAAACGTATCCTTGAACCCCCATTTGGAGACCTTCACTTCATATAATCTTAATTCTTAGGTTTCCCCTTTGATTATCATGTTTGACTCCTTGATAATTTCCCTTACTTGGTTTAGTTTAGTTCTACGTTGCCTCTTGGTCTTGGTTTGCAAATGCTCAATTAGTGGTATAGCATGGTTGTATTGAGGTTGGTATAGGTTGTTACGTCTCTACCTCCTTACCTTTTGTGTAACATGGATGGTTGCACCTAAAGCATTGATTTATTAGAGCATGACTACCTAGGTGATCTCATACTTCAATTTGGATACCATAGTTGTCAAAATCGTAATTTTACTGTTCTTTTGAACATATAGAATCGTTAGATTCATATGAAATGAATAAGGAAAAGATTACAAAATCATAAACTCATAAAATCTTATAATTGACTCTCGATTTTGACAAATATGTTGGAAACAAATTATGAAATGGTTTACTCTATTGCTTCTTCTACTTAGCATAGAATCATAAGCATTTGGAACCTTTTTACCTAATTATCTACACATATTCCATTTTGTCTCAACTTTTGCAACTTAAATGTATCAAGTGTATGGTATTCTAGTATTCTAGAATGAACCTCTTCGATATGATGCATTTCATCTTAATCTGTGATCGGATCTCATGTTCTCTATGTTGTTATTAATGAACAATCAAGAAGGTGGGAATGAATTAATTATTACTCTCAAATTTTAACTCTTAATTATTATTCCTACTTCTTAATGTTCAAGATTAACCATGTAACACTAAACATGTACTTTCTTCCTAACGTATTAGAAATCCAACAAAATTAGATTAAAGATCTATGTGGGAAAGCTTAACTTTAATTTCAATCAAATCTATCTTTTAAATCTTGATCTTATGCCTTTGTCCCTTATATACTTTATATGCTTTTGGTTCATTATGTTTGTTTCAATGCAATCAAACAATCAATGCTTAAAGAAAAATACTAAAAAATAAAATGATATGGGCTAAGAAAATCGAGCAATTGATATTTAATGGATCCTCATGGTAAGTCTACCTTTCTATCACCTAGTGTTAGGAAATCAATTCTTCTCACCTGCTTATCTACTATTTGAAAGAAATTAGAAGTACATAGACAATTCCTACAACTTTATCTTACCTTTCCAATTCATATAATAGGATTACACAAGTCTACATAGTTTAGATCACTATTCTCTTAAGTAGCTCTTAATTGAGTTTAAAAAGTTTAGTTGCTCTCTTAAGGTTTATGATACGATTCCTCATACTTTAACTTGAATTCTCATTGTAAACAATAGAAATGACCCTTTAGATCATATAACTTTCATAGAAAACCTTGTTAGCTCACTTTTCACATAATATGAAAATTACTCATTTTTCTTATTTGTTGACATGTCTTTAGTTCTTAAGTTTTCAATCCCTTAAATATACTTGATTCTAACATTAAAATGTTGCATTTTTTGTGATAGTCATTGTTTAGTTGTTATCTTCAAAATATCTTAATACTTCAATTTGTTTTGTCGAGTTTACTTGACTGTAGATGATATGTGCTATCTATTCTTTTCTCTTTTATTTCTTCTAGAAAATGTTCTTCCTTTCCTTCTAATAATCCTTCTATTTGATTCATACTTTTGTCAATTCCTTATTTTTGCTACCTTTTATTTTAATTTTAATCTCTTTTTACTTTTGAGCCACGTTGACAAAAAAAAAAAAGAGTTAAAAAAATGAAAAAAAAAATAGAAGTGTTGAGTCGAGTCAATCATTTATAGTTGGACCAGACAATAGTTGAAGATGTAGATTCAATTTAATAAATTCCAAGTCTTTAAATAATTGGGTTTCATTAAAATATATATATATTTTTTAGTCTAGTGAAATATATATTAGATTTTTATCTAATTTATAATGGGATAAATAGACTTGGGATTTATTAAATAGGTGAATGTATGTATTTTAGGCTATATTAAAAAGTCATGGCCAATTTAAAATAAGTTAGCTTGAGCTAGACCTAAGATAAAAAGCCTAAATAAAATACGGGTTTTTAGGAACTTAATTTTGAAAATAGATTGAATTAAATCTTAAATGAATTTAACGAATCTAAATTAGGTATCATCATATTTTATGAATATTGAATTTGTTAAGATTGAATCTTTACAACAAAAAGATCTAAAGGGTTTAAGTTTATAGTCTATAAATAGTAAACATTGGGTTATGAAAAAAACACGCATTTCATAAATTACATTCGATCTCTTGCTTACACCACTCCTCACATACATCTCCTATACATCTATGTCTCTACATACACTCAAACATAACACATACACAAAGACTTACGTGTCACTTACATTCATAACCTCTTGCATGCATACAATCTCCTATATATACGTACATCATTGTTCAACATATGGTCATACACACACAACCCTCACATCCCTTACACAAAACCTTCATGTCACTCACATCCTCACACACATCTCCTACTCACGTCACCCGTAATAGCATACATACATACAGCTTACCGCACTATTTAGGTGTCTAGTATACACACGTACACCTCACTGTACATCCAGTCTACATCCTCTAACAAACTATAGTCCATACACACGTACGATTCCATTTGCAATTTCACTCAAGTGTACAGTCCAATTGAAGATTCAAGTCATACACACATGACTCGATTGTGGTGATCTGACTCATTTAGATAATTAGATAAATTGTTTCAGTCATTTATTTATTTTATTTTTAATAACTTTATTTTATTAAATTATTTTTGTAGTATAGGTTATTTAATAATTTTAACATATGTCATGCATTTTAATTAGATAAATCTGCAAATTTTTAGATAAATTGTTTTTTTAAAGATAAATTTCATATTTTTTTAATTAAATTACATTTTTTAGAAAAAAAGTCACATATCTTCTCCAATATTCATATTTTTAGAAAAAATATGTATCTAGATTGTATATCTTAGTAAATCGTACATTTAGGATTTAGAAAAATTAATTTTTGACATGTACTAGTTTTTTCAAAATAAAAAATCTTAACTAGAGTTTTTTCATTAAAAGATTTAGTTAATTTTTTTTTAAAATAGATTTGTGAAGTTAGGTTTCTTGTACATGTTTTCTTTTAAAAAAATAATAAATCGATAACTAACATAAATTTGACTTGATTTCTTTTAAAAAGAACTAACCCACTAAATTTTTTCTAAAAAACAGAAGTACGTTAGTTTAATCAGACTAGTGGACACCTAGATACTTTTGGGGTAATCATAAAAAGTAAAAAATTTTTCTTCTTTTTTAAAATTCGTAATAAAAAATTATTAAAAATTCATTTTCATTACATTTTTATATATATCCATAAATATTTTGGAATTTTTAGAAAAATTATAAAAGAAAGGCCCATTATGTTTTTTTTTTTTTTATACATAGTAACTTAGTCTCAATAGATTAGCCTTCGAAGTTAGATTTTCTAGTTTAATTTTCTAAAAAATTATTTTTTTGAAAAATCCTTAGGCTAGTAGCTAAATTAGGGTTTTTCCTCCCGAAATCCCCAATTTTATTTTTTTTACAAGTTTAATTGGTTGACGACTCCAATTTTTCTTAATGTTGTTTTAAGAAAAATATTTTTCCATAATTTAATGTTGATTAATATGTATTAAGCAAACTAGGCTTAATATATGTTGAATTAAGGAAAATCAAAATAGGGCTCAATAACTTTGATTATTTGAATTTCATTTTGGTATCCTTGACAAATCATATATTTTATTCAAATATATCTTCTCCTTAACATTGGGTCTTGAGCTGTAATCCCATAATAAGTTGTCTTTTTTCGTTCTTATAGTTTCTGATTCATTTTGGTTATAAACAAATATTACTTCTTAGCTTCTATTTATCTTATGAAACTATTAAGCTCCTTATTTATCTCCTAAAACTATCCGGCTTCAAATGTTTTCTTACTTCTTACCTTACTTCTAAGTTTCCTTTCTACTTGTTACATACTTGAAGCTTCTTGTTCAAACTTATTGTTACTTTGTTTTTAAATTTTCTATAACTTCAAAAATATTTATCTTCATTTTTGTTCAAAGTTCACTTTTATTCCTTCATCTTTTAATTTTGCTTATATTTCTATATTGTGTATCTTTGTTTTTTATATATATTATCCTTTCAGTTTCTAAATGATACACGTTTTAAACTTTCTTTTTTAGTTGAAATTAGAATTTGAGTTTCATGAAATTTCTCTTTTCTAACACTTAACAACTAGATCGTAACATTAAGCCATATATTTTGTTATCATCAAATATGGAGGTTCTAACAATCTCCCCCTATTGATAATGAGAAAACACTTATTCGAAAATAATTTGAATCCAATTGCAATACAGTTTGAGACCATGATTACCTCAAAGTATGTATTTTCAAAATATTTTAGAATGAGTTGGCCTACTATAGGCTAAAATATTTGATTTTTAATAAATACCCATTTTTGTCCAAAATTCCTAATTTGATCAATGCACATATGCCTATTTCACTCTAAAATCCGATTTTGATCTTTGAAAATTACTTTCATCTGAAACTACCCCAAAAGGGCCGCCATGCAACCTTTTATATGAAGTTTCTCACTTTTTCATTTTTTATAACTTTTTTACTTTTTCTTCTTTCACAAAAACAAATTAAAAATTCTATTTTATTAGAACTATTATTATTAATATACCATTATTTGGTTTTATTTATTATGAACTGTCAATGTGCTATAGTGAGTTAGCTTCTTCTTTTGATTAGATTACTTAAGTATATATTATATTCAATAAATTCAATGTATGCATATAATATATACAAGATACAATTAAAATATAGACTACATGTATAACTTAAAACTTCTAGCATCTACAAGTTAAAATAAGCGAAACATCATACATTCATATCCTATCTGTTGAAATTTGTGCACAATATGCTAACACATTTTTAATATATTTATAAATATTATTAATAAAACATAAGTATTTATTATGTTTATATACTTTTTTGCTTATATATATTTTATAATAAAGTTTCATAGATAATTAATGGATATATGGAATTATAATGAATGTATATTTTTAGTAAGATTTCATGACATCATATTATCATAAATCATCCTTGGTTGGATAAATATTTAGAGGGGACATAAATATTTAAACTAACATGTTGTATAACTAAAGTTATTTCATTGGACCAAGGGAAAGATATTGAAGTTATATAAGTGGCTGCTTAAAATTAAATAAGTACACTAGATATGACTCATTAATACTATGTGTTTAATGTCATTGGTGCCTACTCTATGTGAATGAGCATAAATAATCTCTAAACTTGAGATCTTTATATATCTTATATGGAAGTTGCACTTTGATGTCATTAAATGTAATCTTAATTTAGATTGTAAATAATATGGTTATTGGGCACAACATGAAATGTAGAGAGGATAATAATGAGTCAAGATAGAATTTATTACTTTCTTGGATTAAGGAGTCAATATCTAAGGCCCCTTAGTTAACATAATAGTTATTTATAAGTTAGTGACCACGACAAGTTTTATTGAGTCTAAGATAATAGTGGTTTCTAGTTTACAATTTTTCTATTACATTGGATGATCAGTAATTATTACTAGATAGTTACCTTAGTTTGTGTTTAAATAGATACTACCTTTATGTATAAAAACCTAGAGAGTCGTACATAATAGCACCATTTATGGAAACAAGTTTAATTGACTACAATTTTAGTGAATACTAAAATTATGTCATTAGCTACTTTAAAATTAGAATTAATGATGTAATTAATTTATTTTGCAATCGGGGGATATTTTAAGAAAGATTTAATTGTCAAGTGAATATTTATGTAATCTAAACCTTCATAAGATATGATTACTAGTTTAAGAAGATTTAATTATCAAATATTATTATTTATTCTTATAAGAAAGATTTAATATTACAAGAAAAGATTCTCTCCCTACCTTATATATATATATATATATATATATATATATATAAAGATAACAACAACCCAGGAGGATTTATCTTAAATGATAGAAAGAAAGACAAATGAAAAATGAGAAAAGGAAGATTAAAAACATTCAATTAATATGAACATTAAATTAAAAGACTTTATCTTCTAAAATAAATATCATATAAATAAAAACTTCCTCCTAATAAATTATATGCCTAATTTATATAATATAAAAATTCTATAGTATCTTCTAAATAACATAAAAATTCTATCAAATCATTTTCATCATTATCTTTAACTATTTGAGACATTAATATCAAATATTAATAAATAAACATTTGACAAAGGTACATGGTATTGTATTGTTAAGCACACAAGGGATTGGTTACCCTTCTTTGGACCAATAGCCCGTAATACCTAATATTCCAGCCAATATATCTTTAAATCCTTAAACCTCTACAGGGGTAGAGCTAAGGCTAGTGGGGTTTATGCATACATAAATATAAAGAATTAAAGAACATAAACATTAAAAGAAAACCATCATAGGCAGTATAACTAGTTAATTATGGGGTTTATGGATTAAACAAATAAACATAAATCTTATGGAGATACACCCATCTAAAAATGGAGACTCCCACCATAAGATATGAGAAGAAGAAAATAGAAGAACATAAATTTTATTTCATTAATATGTACAAAATATACAAAACAAGAGCATTACATTCGAATCATTGGATCATAAAAGCATAAACATTAAAGTTATGTTTTATACCTTAAGATAGAAGCATATGAACGCTTCTCAATTATAAATTGGATATTGTGATTGGTTTAGAAGAAGTAGAAGAAAGGAAGCATTAAGTAATTAGAAGAAAAGAAAGAAGAGAAGGAGAAAGAAAGATGGAAGAAGAAGAGAAGAGGTGAAAGGAAGAGAAGAGAAGAGAATAGAAGAGGTTAAAAAATAAAGAGATAAACTAATCGTCTGAAATTCAAATGATTTAAATAAGGGAAGAAGCCCTTATTTATAACAAAAGAGGCCGACATTTCACTTAGTGAATAGTGAAAAGTTAAACATTATGATAAACAATTCACTATAGCAAATAGTGAAAAGCCATGAAATGGCATCATTATCTTAAAAATGTGATCTGACATCATTGTAATGTTATTGTGTATTGTGATGCATGTGGAAAACATATTTTCAGTAGTATTTTACAATACAGAATACAAAATACATTAAAATTGCGTACATTCAAAATACATTTAAGGATCTCCTAGATCTATCTCGTAGCAATCATTTTCATTTATATCACCATTGTGATGGGATTTAGATTCGGTAGTTGATCCTTTTGTAGATTCTTTTAGACATGTCAATGCTTTCTCCAGTAATTCTCTCATTTGTTCTGGAGAACTAACATTAGCCATTGAAGCCATTAGGAATCCCTTATCATGGAAAAAGGGAGTTAGAACAATTGTTTGAATTATTGAAGACTTGTCATTTTTGATCCAGTTAAGGACAACATTTTCTTCAACTTTGTTTCACATTTTAAATCCATCTTTCCATTTAACTTTATATCTTCTAATTAAAATGGTAGTTTTGGATTCATTATTGGTCTTATAATCATAAAACCAAATCATTACCCATGATATGTTAATGTGCATGAAGTAAAGAATATCTTTTCTAAAACATTGTTCATGGGTGGTTAGGACATAATGTTTCATAAAAATATTATATCCATTATGGGCTTTGTCATGAATAATTTCATTGGTGGCTCCAAATTCATCCCACTAATGTGTAAATCAATAGGAAAGATTTTTAGAAGAACATTTTTCAAAGAAAATCAGCCATGTGTGCAATTTCTTTGGATTCATTAGAAAAAAAAAAAAACATTTCACCATACTTGCTTGTAATCATAATAATTATAAGTAGCTCAATAATTTTGTTGGGGTTCCATTGGTGACATTTGAAATTTGATTGGCATTGTTGAATGATTGGACCATTTAGTAAGGTTGATGACCTTACGAATCTTAGTGGTTGAACAACTTATTATCCCATTTGATTCAAAATGTTTAAATTAAACCGAATTATTCTCACTTAAAATTCTTTCATAAAAATCAATTGTCTTATAATAATTATATGGGATAAAAGTAAAATTTTTGGTAAAAATCTTTTTTACATAATGAAAAGGATATTTTTCAAAAATACCTTTTTCGATTGAAAAGATATAATTGAAAATTCTTTTATTGAAAAATTTCGATTTTTGAGGGACTATAAGTTTTCCGAAGGAAGATGCTATCTTAGTAATTTGGACATTTGGTCCTGACATTTTTTCTTATGGAATTGTTTCCACTTGTTGTTTGTTGGGTATCATTGAAGTCATTAGTTAGCTTAGAGTAGTTGTAAGTGCTTTGAGAAATTCAGGAGTGATTTGAATTTTGAACATTTGAGATGTTTCTTCATTAGGTTTATTTTGAGGAGTCATCGGGATTGGTTCATTTCTGGAAGTCATTAAGGACTATGACTCATCCTTGATCATTAATGGGGCATTTTACTATTATAGTATCAGAGCCAAGGAGAGAGTATATAGTCTTATGAGTATATTTTTAGTTTTCATTTGTGTTGATTTCCTTTATAGATATCTATATCTTATATTTACCATTTACTTGGGAAATAGATTTATAAGATTAGAAAAATTAGTCTCCTATGAAAACCATGAATCTACTCAGAAGAACTATGTCCTCTTTTAGCTTTGCTTCTATGGAGCAAACAGAAGAATCTATATTAAATAATAGAGATGAAATATATATGAAAGATTTTGATAAAGTAATTGATGATTGGAAGATTCCAAAAAATTCCTATGATCAAATTTACCAAATGATAAAATGGAAAATTTTTGGAAAAAATGATTATATGATAGCCACAAAAGAAAAAGACATCCCAATTTTTGATGGCGTAACAACAATAAAACCTTTAAATAAAGAATCAATTAAAAATACGCCAAAGAATGGAATTATATGCATATAGGTCTAATCCAAGTAGGAGCTAAACCTCTTATTGAGTTAGGAATATATACCTCTGTCCTAATAGTCCTTAAAGACGCTAGGGAATTGGTGTCTGAACAATCTATTCATGCTACCATTGAGATTAGTCTTAGTACTAGTTTAATACAATTCGAATGTGATTCAAATGTTACTCTTATTCTTAGGGATAAGACTATAATGAATTCTTTAATTCTTTAAATTAAAACCCATAATTATAAAATGTTATAAGGAGCTTCACTAATGGCTATAATATATAGAATGTATTTTAATTAATGAAGATTACTTTTGGATCTAAAGCATTTAAAATTGAAAAAAAAAAGGTAAGACGCTTTTAATCTAAACAAACTTAACCAAAACCAATGTTTCTGTACCTAGAATGATACAGTGGGATCAAGTTAATTTACCTGAACAATGGGAACTAGATAATCTTCTTCTAAAACATCCAATTTGCAATATCTAATCTTCCAATATAATCTAATATCCCGAGGATAAGGTAACAATTGAATTTGCTAGGAGATCTTTAGATTATCTTAGAAGACCCTTAGAAATAAAGTCAATGTCATCCTCATCTAGAAGATCGGTAGATTTACCTCCTCTTATGATTAAAGTTCAACCTAATATCCAAGATAACCCTTCACTTTCTAGAATAATCAATAATATGTCAGGTATAACTAGATTAATTTACTAACCTAACAATGAACGAGAATATGAATAACTGTCTACCTCTATTCTAAGAGACCTAGACCATAATGTCTTAGAAAAACCTTTCAAACTAGATAATGTTTTTCTAAATAAAGAATTCAATTCACCATAAAATGAAAAGATTAGAAAATGGTTTTTTAATACTTTCAACAGTATTACTAAACAAATAAAAGATGAATATCATGATTTTATGTACAAAAATAGTTTTCAAATATACTTCTTCAAATGGTTTGAAGAATATTATTTATAGCTTAAAGAAATTAATGTTATAAATTAATGTTTCAAATGGTAATTAAGTGATGGACAGATCATAGAATCTAATCATCTACCACTTTAATAATATAAAATCTGTTTACAAAAATACTGAGATAAAACTTGCGCCTTTTAAAAATGCAACAGAGAATGAAGGGATAGGAATTAAAAAAAAATAATTGATCAAAATAATTATACAAACCAACATCTCCATACAATAGGAAAACAATTAGATAGAATAGAAAATAATGAATGACAAGACAAATAAAACTTATGAAAAAATTTCAACTCATAAAAATGTACCTTTATTCAAACCTTTCGAAATGCTTAAAAATCCAAGTAATGAATTTTTAAAAGCCTTGAAAGATAGAAAAAGAATGTTAAAAAACAAAATGATTAAGTAAGAAACCTCATTAAAACCAATTGATATTCTAAAAGTGGAAATACCAATTAACACTTCAAAATTAAGGAGTATTGTCATAAATGATACTCCTTTTGAAAAAATTAATGCCCTTAATGAAACCGATAGTGACTTAAAAAATGATTCAATGACAAATGTTTCTTTAAAAGATTTAAGGAAAAATGGGTATGATGGTGAAATTAATAAGATTAACTAGAAAGAATCTCAAAAATTATATTATCAAAGAAATCTACCTCCAGATATAATTTTTGAAGAAAAGAATGATAATTTTTAAAATAAATATTTCTACAAGATCTACCTATGAAGGGAATATAGATGGAACCTCAGAACAAAATTTTTTTAATGTTCTTAACCAAATGATAATATTTTCAAGTACTAATAAAACTGTTTTAAGTACTACTGATTATCAGGTAGCACTCTTTTTAATCTCTGATTTTACTGAACAATTAAAAGGTTAGTGAGATAATTATCTCATTGAGGAATAACGAATTAATATTTAACTTCATATAAAAATGATGAAAATGGAATTAAAATCCTTGATGGTAATGATGAACCAATTCAAGATATGATTAATACTTTAATTTTTTCAATAATTCAACATTTTATATGAGATTCTTCTTACATTAGGGACAAAATCCTAAATCTTCTATCTAATACGAAATGCAAATCTCTAAAAGAATTTCATCAATACAAGGACATATTCTTCCAAAGAGTCTTTCGTAGAAATGACTGCAACTAACCTTTCTAAAAAGAAAAGTTTTTAGCTGGTTAACCTAAACTAATAAGAGAACAAGTTAAGGATAAAATCATAAAGGAAAACAATGGAGAAATTCCTTATGATAATTTATAATATGAGGAATTACCATCTTATGTCTACAAAATAGGAACTAATCATGTACCATAATAAGATTGCAAAAACAATTAAAAAATGAATAACGCATGAAATGCTAAAGTCTTGGTGATTTCTATGCACAATATGACCCATCCTTTGTTGATAAAAAGACAAAGTAGAATGTTAAATGTTCATAATGTTTAGATAAAAAACCAAGAAGGAATTTTAAGAAAAAATCTCTTAAAATGCTAGAAAATAAACCAATTGATAAAAAACATAAGAAAAAATCTTATAAACAATTAAGATGTTACAAATGCAAAAAAATTGGCCATATAAAAAAATACTATAGGATCAGTAACAAAATTAATGAATTAGACTTTAATGATGAAACAATGGAAAGTATTTTGCAAATTTCTATAGAAAATAAATGTTCAACATTTGAAGAAGAAAATGATGATGGAATTCAAGTAAATGAAATTGAATCAACATCAACATTTTCTAAAGATGAAAATGAATTAAATATTTTAACAAATGAAGAAGAAGAAATTCTTCAAAAAATTGATCTATTAACCAACGATAATGAAAATTTTGAATGTTTAAAAAATGTTAATAAAAATACTCTTTTACTTACATGTAATTTACTTTATAATATTAAGGAAATTCTTGAAAGAGGTAATAAACCATAGAGAAAATCTATCTTTGTAAATGATCTTCATAATGAAATCAATCTTTGAAAGAATTAAAATTATAAAAGGCTTTTCTTGAATTAAAACAAAAAATCATTAATAATGAAAGTTCTGATGTTGAAGGACAAACTTCAAATGATAATATCCAAAATGTTTTTAAAAATGATTATCTTCTACAACTTATAGATATAACAATAAGAAAATGGATAATCAATGTTACAGTAAGAATTAATAATGAATTTGTTTAGAAACAATTACATTATTTGATACTAGTGCTAATCTAAGTTGCATTAGAGAAGAGTTGATACTTATAAAATATTTTGGAAAAACAACCTACTCTTTACGTTCTGCATTTGGTAACAAATTGCAGATTAATTTTAAATTATCTAATGTTGAAATTATAATAGGAAATGCTTCCTATAAAACTGTTTTTATTTTTGTTAAGAATTTAAAGCAAAATGTTATTTTAGGAACACCTTTTATCAATTTAGTCCAACCATTTTCTATAAATGATAAAGGTATTTTGACAAGGTATTTCAAAAAGAAAATTATTTTCAATCTTGTCTCAAAACCACAAACTAAATATTTAAATGAATTAAAATAGAATTCAATTTCAAAATTGAACTATTTAATTGAATGTAAAGAAAAATATTTAATGTTTTTAAAAAATGATCTTGAGTTCAAGAAAATTGAAACTCAACTTTCAAATAAAAATTTGAGGAAAAGAATTTATAATTTGAAATTAGAAATAAAAAATTTAATATGTTCCACTTTACCAAATGCTTTTTGGGAACGTAAATCACATATTGTTGATTTACCACATGAAAATAATTTCAATAAGAAAAATATTCCAACTAAGATCAGACCTTCTCAAATGAATAATGAAATCATAAATTATAATAAAAATGAAATTAATGATTTACTTAATAAAAAATTAATTCGCAAGAGCAAGTCTCCCTAATGTTATTCTTCTTTTTATGTTAATAAAAATGTTGAAATTAAAAGAGGAGTGCCAAGATTGATAATAAATTATAAACCTCTTAACAATAGTTTAAAATGGATTAGGTATCCAATACCTAATAAAAAAGGATTTACTTAATAAACTTTATAATGTTAAAATATTTTCAAAAGTTAACATGAAATATGGATTTTGGCAAATTTAGATTAAAGAATTTAATTGGTATAAAATTGCCTTATTGTTTTTTTTTTTTTGGATAGCATGAATGGAATGTAATGCCTTTTGGATTAAAAAATGTTCTCTCTAAATTTCAGAGAATAGTGAATGAAATTTTTTAATGATTATTCAAATTTCATAATCGTTTACATCGTTAATGTCTTAATATTCTCATCTATTGTAGACAAACATTTCAAACATGTTAAAATTTTTATCAATGTTGTTAGAAAGATTGGTTTAGTTGTCTCACCTTCTAAGATTTTTCTTTTCCAAACTAGGATTAGATTCTAAGGGTTTCATATACATAATGGAATAATAATCCCAATTCAAAGATCAATTGATTTTGCATCCAAATTTTCCAATGAGATTAAGGATAAAATTTAACTTTAGAGATTTTTAGGAAGTTTGAATTATGTTGCATATTTCTTTCCAAATCTTAATGTTTTACGTAAACCACTTTATCAAATATTAAAAAAGAATCCCCTATAATGGTCAGAAGTTCATACCAATGTTATAATGCAAATCAAAGAAAAAATTATGGAAATTCCATGTGTCTACGTTGTAGATCCATCTCTATTTAAAATAGTAAAGATAGATGCATCTAATATTAGATTCGGTGGAATACTTAAACAAAAACAAAATGATAATGAATATGTTATCCAATTTATTTCTAAACAATGGAATGAATGTCAAAAGAATTACTCTACAATTAAGAAAGAAATTTTAGCAATTATTTTAGCAATTTCCAAATTTCAAGGAGATTTGTTAATTCAAAAATTTCTTTTACGAATTGATTGTAAAGCTGCTAAAATTGTTTTATTAAAAGATGTTCAAAATATTGCTTCAAAACAGATTTTTGTTAGATGGCAAGCAATTTTATGTATTTTTGATTTTAAAATTGAGTATATCAATGGATAATCCAATTCCCTATTTGGCTTTCTTACTTATGAATTTTTATATGGAGATGTCTCTAAAAAAGGATAAGGGAAAAAATCCCCTGACCTAGAAATAAGGTCTAACCAATATCTAATTATAGCTCATTGCTACAAAACCACGAAATGCCCTATTAATGATCAAGGATGAGTGATTGTCTTTAATGAATTTCAAAATGAACCAACCCTAATGACTCCTCAAAATAAACCTAATGAACAAACGTCTCAAATGTTTGAACTTCAAATGACTCCTAAATTTCTCAGAGCACTTACAATTGCTCTAAGCTAAGTAATGACTTGAATGATACCCAATGACAACAAGTGGAAACAGTTCTACAAGAAAAAATGTTAGGACCAAATGTCTAAATTATTGAGGTGGCATTTTCCTTCAAGAAGCTTACAACCCCTTAAAAATAAAAATTTTTTAATAAAGGAATTTTTAAATATATCTTTTCAGTTGAAAAAGGTATTTTTGAAAAAGATCCTTATGAATATGCAAAAAAGATTTTTATTGAAAATTTTACTTTTATACCAAATGATTATTATAAGACAATTGATTTTTATGAAAGAATTTTAAGTGAGATCGATTCGGTTTCATTTAAACATTTTGAATCAAATGGGATAATGTGTTATTCAACGGCTAGGATTCGTAAGGTCATTAACCTTACTGAGTGGTCCAATTATCCAACAATGCTAATCAAATTTCAAATGTCACCAATGGAACCCTAACCTAATTATTGAGTTACTTATAATTATTATGATTATAAATAAGCTTGATGAAATGTTTTTTTTTTTTTCGAATGAACCCAAACAAATCACACACATGGCTAATTTTCTTTGAAAAATGTTTTTCCAAAAATCTTCCCAATTGGTTTACACATTGATGGGATGAACTTAAAGCCACCAATGAAATCGTTCATGACAAAGCCCGTAACGGATATAATATTTTTTTGAAACATTATGTCCTGACAACCCTTGAACAATGTTTTAGAAAAGATATGCTTTACTTCATGCATATTTGCATATCATAGGTAATGACTTGGTTTTTTTATTATAAGATTAATAATGAATCCAAAACTATCATTTTAATTAGAAGATACAAAGTCAAATGGTAGGATGGATTTAAAATTTGGAACAAAGTTGTGAAAATGCTATCCTTAACTAGATAAAAAATGACAAGCCTTTAATAATTCCAAAAATTGTTCCAACTCCTCCAACTCCTTTTTTCCATGACAAGGGATTCCTAATGGCTTCAATGGCTCATGTTAGTTCTCCATAACAAATGAGAGAATTACTAGAGAAAGCATTGACATGTCTAAAAGAATCTACAAAAGGATCAACTACCAAATTTGAATCCCATTACAGTGGTGATACAAATGAAGATAATTGCTATGAGATAGATCTAAGAGATCCTTGAATATATTTTGAATGTATGTAATTTTAATGTATTTTGTATTTTTCACTGTAAAACACTAGTAGAAATACGTTTCTTACATATATCACAGTGTACAATAACATCACAATGATGTTATAATGACATCAGATCCCATTTCTAACATAATGATGTCCTTTCATGGCTTTTCACTATTTTCTACAATAAATTGTCTACTATAATGTTTAACTTTTCACTATTCACTATAGTGAAATGTCAGCATCTTTTGTTATGAATAAGGGCCTCTTCCTTCGTTTGAATTATCCGAATTTCTTCAAACGATTGGTTTATCTCTCTATCTTCTAACCTCCTCTACTCTTCTGTTCTCTTCCTTTCACCTCTTCTCTTCTTCTTCCAACTTTCTTTTGATCAGTTAATGCTTCCTTTCTTCTACTTCTTTTAAACCAATCACAATATCCAATTTTCCATAATTAAGAATCGTTCATACGCTTCTGTCTTAAGGTATAAAACATACATTAAATGTTTATACTTTTATGTTCTTTCTTTTATGATCCATTAATCCGAATGTAATACTCTTGTTTTGTATATTTTGTACATATTAATGAAATAAAATTTATGTTCTTCTATTTTCTTCTTATCATATCTTATGGTAGGAGTCTCCATCTTTAGATGCATATATCTCCATAAGATTTTTGTTTATTTGTTTAATCCATAAACCCCATAATTGTTTAGTTATACCACTCTGGTAGTTTTCTTTTAATGTTCATGTTTTTTGGTGCTTTATATTTATGTATGCATAAACCCCATTAGCTTTGGCTCTGCCGCTTATAGAGGTTTAAGGATTTAAAGGTATTTAGGTTGGAATATTAGGTGCTGCGAGCTACTAGTCTAAAAGAGGGTAACTAATCCCTTGTACGCTTAACAATACAACATTACGTATCTTTATCAAATGTTTATTTATTAATGTTTGATATTAATGTCTCAAACAGTCAAAGATACTGATGAAAATGATTTTATAGAATTTTTATGTTATTTAGAAGATACTATAGAATTTTTATATAATATAAATTGGGCATATAATTTATTAAGAGAAAGTTTCTATTTCTATGATATTTATTTTAGAAGATAATGTCTTTTAATTTAATGTTCATAGTATTTGAATGTTTTTAATCTTCCTTTTATCATTTTTCATCTAATTTTCATATGTCTTTCTTTCTATCATTTAAGATAAATCTCCTGCGTTGTTGTTATATATATATATATATATATATATATGTATATGAAGAGGATAGAGAAGAAGAAGTTTCATCCATTAACAAGGTTCTTCTAAAAATTCTAATCTAAGTTATCAAGTAGTATAAAGGATTAGAATTGTTTCTTTGACCGTGTGTATGGATATCGCTAGAGGGACAACACCTGGTGTCCTAGTAGTGAACGAGGTATATTATTTCACAAAAGGTGCTATGAGAATTAAATCTCTCTTAAACACCATCCCCTGAAGAAGAAGTTTTTTACATTATTAGAAAAGTTAATTTTCTTATAACTTGATTTCTTATAATATTATGCATGTATACATAGATCCTATGGTTGATTTTGTAAAGAAAATTTTAATATTCTACTGCATTTTCATACTACAAAATCTAATAGTAGTATTAGAGCCTCTTGTGCACATGTAAAATGAGATGAATATTAGCTTAGAATTCATTCATGGAATGTTTGCTTATAATCTTCATAAAGTGGATTATTTTATCATGCTACCAATTTGTTTTAAACATAGGTCGATAAGTTTTTAGAATTAGAAATACTATATTTCCCATCGTCCTTATGTTGGTTTTATTCTATTGCTCAAAGTTTTGAACATGGTCCAAGGTTTTGGAATTGGATTGCCATCGTCCAAGGTTTATTTAATGTTTGTTTATAGTATTTATTTGACAAACCGTAGTGGATAAAAGCACCAATATGACCATTATTTTGCCTCAGTTTTCAACCTTTTCATCTAGAGAATTATTTATTCATGTATATATAAATATATATGGGGCAATTTTAAAGGATAGTGCTTTGATTGTATTATGTATATGTAAGGGAAATATAATATTTTGGATTCCAAATTTTAGTTTGGACCATAAATTTTCACAAATTGAAAGATACAGTATAGTCATTTTGAATGAATTGGCTAATATTGGTTTATGTGTTTTATGAAATTATTTACTTGTGCATGATCATGGGCTTAGGATTTATAATGGACTTTATGTGAATATTTACGATTTTATGAAATAAGGCCTATATGACCTTCAAGTGAGTTGAGTTTAATATTATATTTTATTTGGGTTTGCGTATAGATAAAATATAATTTTAGTATAATTGGGTTTGGGAACCCAATTAAAAAAATTCCATTCGTATTTCATTTTCTTTATTTTCTAAATAGGTATTTTAGAAATTTAGAAAATTTTAGTATTACATGGAAGACTGGAGGTTCATATTTATTCAAGAAGAAGCATAGAAAACTAAAAGAAGTTACAATTCAAGTTGATAGATCTTTTGGATCCTGACCCTTAGGTTGTAGGCCTAGTATTGTCCCATGATTTGTTAGTTGGCCCATGATTATTGCATATTTATTATCTTTATTGTTTTATTTATCTACCATATACAAGTATTGTTGATGAATGTTAGTGATAGTATACACGTTAGGTGAGACGTTGCAACTAAAGGAAATTCGCTAAATATATTAAGTCAAGATAAATTATTAGCCTTCTAGTTATGAATTATAAAATAGTCAAGATTTCAAGTGAATCTCTATAGCTTAATTATGCGCTCATATTAAATTACTATAATTTTTATAATTTACTACTAAGTTGACTTAAATTAAATTATTGATTTGTTAGCTTAACTAAAGTTGATAATTTAACGGGCGAGTATTGGATTTCAAGGAGTTATTAGTCTAACAAGAAATTTGAAATTCGTATAGATTTATGATTGGCAAGTTGATGTAACACCCTAGGATTTCAAGCTCATACGATTACCTTAGGATCTGAGTCTTTCAATTTAGGGTGCCTAGCTATGATATCCGTTTAATTTCAAACTTCATAATAAGGTTACAAAAATTAGATGAAATAATTCAAGTAGAATTAATTTCTCAAAATAGGCTATATAAAAATATTGATTTAAAAAAAGTCAATTTATTACTAAATTTAATAAATATAAAAATCATGAAATTTAAGCATTTAAATATAATAAATGAAGTTGAATTATACATGTATTAATACAGAACATGCATTATTTGTATTAAATACACATATATAATAACAAATTATTATTTAAATAAGGTAAATTAATATAAAAAAGGAAAGTTAATAAAAAAATGAAAGGTTGTGTTATCTTATGATGTGGCAGCTAAGGATTAAATTGGATTGATGAGTTAAAAGGCAAATAATAAGAAAATGACATGTCATGCTTTGAAAAAATAAGAAAATGACATGTGTACCGATTCAACCTACGGGTCGAGTTTTTGAAAGCTTGAAAATTACTATGTTAGCTTTTAAGCATATAGACTGCATTGCTCAACATATTTTGGCTACATTATGTGACCAACTATGTATTGGATATTCAAACTATAGTGGATGGTTTTTCTCGGGAGTCCTATTCCCAAGTAGCTCCTTGTTGCTCTAAGTTCCTAGATGTTGTATCCAGATGCCTGGCTATGTCGAACAACCAAATGAGGAATTGGAAAAGTATAAGATATCGATACCGATGCATGTCACATGCATGAGCATAGCATATATTTTCTACATAAACCATTTTTATTGATAACTTAGGTTGTGAGATTAAATGTCTTATAGTACTGATCTGTATGGATGTATGTATGTATATTCTATGTTTTGTTTTATCTATTGTCACTTAGCTTATAGAGAGCTGAGGGATACTTGTGTATCTTCAAGTTATGAAGAGAATTGACCAGGCAGCATTAGCTGGGGGAAAATGTCTTTTGAGAGTGCGTAAGATGGAGTTAGCCGCTTTTAAAGTAGTTTGGTTATATTTTGATCTTATTCTTATAAAGGATCTGTACATATGAAATAAAAAAAAGTATTGTATTTTAGGTTTGGTTATGTTAATAGATGTACCTTTTGTATAAACAGGTATAAAGTTGAACTTTATTATAATACTCCTTTGTTATAAATAGAACTTTTGTTAAGTATAAATATGTATTCTTGTGTGATAGTACATCATGTGCTATGCCGAGATGTAATAGTTAATCAAGCCTACTTAAAATAATATAACATGTAGGAATAGCTCAGCTGCATATATATTAATTTATTTGGGATTTTGGATCCACTAAAGAACCTTCTAACGAGGTTCTCCGAATTTAATGGAGGGGGTTATTGGATTTGAATAAAATAGTGGCAGCTAATTCTAAAAGACCTTTATGAAATTAATTTGTAAATACTAAACTCTACATTTATTTTGTGTAGATATGAAATGGCAAATAATAACCTTTCTCTGTAATCTATTCTTAATAAAGATAATATCCTTGTTGGACCAAATTTTCTTGATTGGCTAATGGAATTGAAAATTGTCCTTAGGCATGAAAAGAAATTATATGTCATAGAAGATGAAGAAATTAAAGAATTAAGCCCATAGCATAATATGAATAATATTAGAAGTACCTAAAGAACTTTATTGATGTCTAATGTCTCATGTTATTTGAAATATCATTGGAATTGTAGAAGTAGCATGAGAATATGTATGGAAAAGAGATATATGCTCACTTGCAGTAGCTATTCCGGGAAAGCACTAGACTCGAGTAGTATAATACCTTTCATGCCTTATTTAACTATAAGATGGTTGAAGGGAGCTAAGTATGATAGGGTACATAGAGAGGCTTGAGAGCTTAGGCTCCAATCTAAAAGACAACTTACCCATTGATTCGATATTGTCTTCTCTGTTAGATTCCTTCTCCCAGTTTGTCATGAATTTCAACATGAACATTATGGAAAGGTCTCAAACAGACTTGCTTACTGTGTTGAAGATAGCAAAAAAGGACATGAAGTCCAAGACATTAGTTCCTTAATAAGCTCTCTTGATTGGTAAGCTCAATAAGAGAAAGGCTAGTGGGACTAGTAATTCCAAGGCCAAGAAAGCAAAGAAGGGTGAGCAGGTTAAGCTCAAGAAAGGATAACAAAAGCCCAAATCTGATAAGAAGGAAGCAATTTGTTTCCATTATGGCAAGAACGCTACTGGAAGAGAAATTGTATTAAGTTCAAGAAGAAGATGTCAAGTAATAGTAATACCTCAAGTATCTTTATGAGTGTATACAATCTTTTTATTTCTTTTGCATGGGTCATAGATACAAGAAGTGGTTGTCATATTTGTCTTGACTTGCAAGGTTTAAATAAAGCAGGAAATTGTCTAAAGGAGAAGTGAATCTACGAGTAGCTAATGGAGTAAGAGTTGTTACTTCAGCTGTAAGAACTTACAACATTTCTTTACCTAGTGGACTTCTATTAGAATTAGAGAATTGTTATTATGTTCCTAGTTTTACCAAAAACATAATTTCTATATCATGTTTAGATGCTAAGGGATTTGTTTTTGAGTTTAAAAACAAGAGTTGTTCATTTTATTTAAATAATATGTTTTATGGTGATGGAACATTAATTAATGTTCTTTATATCCTTAATACTAGCAAACTTGCTCATTGCATTAAGACTAAGAAACAGAAATCATATGATTCGAATTTAACTTACCTATGGCATTGTAGACTTGGCCATGTAAACAAGAAACTCTTAACTAAACTTCATTCCAAAGGGTATTTGGATTTATTTGATTTTGAGTCCACAGATACATATGAAGCATGTTCATAAAGTAAAATGGCTAAGAAACCTTTTACCAAGAAAGGTGAAAGTCCAATAGAACTATTAGAACTCATACACAATTATGTGTGTGTGCCATTATCAACTCAGGCCAAAGGTAGATTTTCTTACTTTGTGACTTTTACTGATGATTTGAGTAGGTATGGATATATCTACTTGATGAGGCATAAGTTAGGAACTTTTGAGAATTCAAAGAATTTAAAAATGAAGTAGAAATTTAACTTGGTAAGAAGATAAAAGCACTTCGAAGTGATAGAGGTAGAGAATATCTTCGCCAATAGTTCATTGAATACCTAAAGGAGTGTGGAATAATTTCACAATTCACACCTCCTAGAGCACTAAAGTGGAATGGTGTTCAGAAAGGAAGAACCATACCTTAATAGATATGGTTAAGTCAATGATAAGTCATGTGAATCTTCCTTTAACCTTTTAGGGTTATGCTTTGGAAACAACAACATATATACTTAACCATGTTCTAACTCAAGTAGTACATAAGACACCATATGAATTATGGTTTCGGAAGAAATCTAATTTGTCTTATCTTAAAGTTTAAAGCTATGATGCTTATGTGAAGAGTGGATTCTTTGATAAGCTTACAATAAAATCTATTAAATGTACATTTGTTGGATATCTTAAAGAGGCTAAAGGGTATTATTTTTATCTTTCGAGTGAGGAAAAAGTTTTTATTGCTTGATATGCTACATTCTTAGAAAGAGAGTTTATCTTTAAAGAAAGAAGTAAGAGTAAAATAGGTCTCGAAGAAATTCAAGATTCCACAAATGAGTTGGGATATAAGTAATTAGAAGTGGAACAAACATCACAAGAACATATGGTGCTATAGCTAGAGATTACTCTTGAAATGTAAGAACCATATAGGTAAATAAGAGTTCGTTAAGAACCTGAGAGATTAAATCTTCTCATGATAAATCAAGAAGATGTAATACTCATTAAGAGTGATGAGTTGTTGACATAAGAAGAAGAAATTACTTCACTAGACTCTAAGAAATGGCCAGAAGCCATGAGGTTTGAGATGGACTCCATGTACACCAACTAAGTATGGGGTTTGGTAGATGTACCAATTAGGGTAAAACCTATAGGGTGTTAATGGGTCTTTAAAAGGAAAACTGGCATAGATGGGATTGTAAGTACCTATAAAGGTAGACTAGTAGTGAAGGGTTTCACTAAGCATCATGGAATTGACTACGATGAAACTTTTTTGTCATTAGCAATGCTTAAGTCCATTCAGATCTTGCTTACAATAGTAACTTACAAGGATTACGAGATTTGGAAAATGGTTGTCAATACAGGTTTCCTAAATGGAAAGTTAAAGGAGGAAGTGTACATGATAAAACCTCCTGGTTTTGTAGTACTTGAGAATGTCAATAAAATATGTAAGTTGAAGAGGTCTATTTATGGATTAAAGTGAGCTTCTCAAAGTTGGAATTTGAGATTCAATAAGGTAGTTAAGGAATTTGGCTATATTAAGAATCTAGAAGATCCTTGTGTTTAAAAGAAGGTGGGTAGGAGCATTATTGTATTCCAGTTTTATATGTTGATGATATCCTTCTAATTGGAAATGATATACCTACTTAGAGTCTACTAAGACTTGGTTAAGTAAGTGCTTATTCATGAAAGACTTAGTAAAAGCGGCCTATATCTTAAGAATTAAGATATTCTGAGATAAGTTTAAAAGGCTGCTTAGACTAAGTTAAAGCGTATATATTGATAAAGTATTGAATAGATTCACTATGCAAAATTCCAAGAGATGTTTTTTTCCTATGTCACATGGTATATATCTCTCTAAGGCAATGTGTCATAAAACATAAGTAAAGAAGGATAAAATGGGCAAAGTAGCATATGCTTCGGCAATTGGGTCTATAATATATGCCACAATATGTATGTAACTGGATATTGCTTATGCTGTAAGCATGACAAGTGGATGTCAAGCCAACCTAAGTGAGGGTTATTAGGCTGTTATTAAGACTATTCTCAAGTATTTGAGAAGAACAAAAGATTTGTTCTCAATCTATGGAGGAGATGAGGAACTAATTGTTAGAGGATATATTAATGCTAGTTTAAAAAAAAAATCAAGATGATATGAATTCATAGCAAGGTTATGTATTTTTCCTAAACAACGGAGCTATTTGTTAGAGAAATTCTTGACAAGAGATAGTAGTAGATTCTACAGTAGAGTTAAAGTACATTGTAGCTTCTAAAGTAGCTAAGAAAGTTGTTTCAATTAGAAATTTCGTCTCTGAGTGTAGAGTAGTTTTGAGCATTGTTGATTCAGTTACACTATATTGTGACAATGCAACTATAGCTCAAGCTAAGGAACTAAGGTCTCTCCAGAGGTTCAAACATGTGCTTAGGAAATTTCAAATTCTAAAAGAGATAGTCTAGAGAGGTGATGCATTGGTTTATAGAGTAGTAATGGAAGAAAATATTGTAGATCTACTCATAAAGGCCTTACCTCAGTAGAAACATAAGACCTATGTAAGGAGCTTAGGACTTAGAATCTGTAGTGCTTGGCAAAAGTGGAAGTGGAAGTGGAAGTGTCGAAATTTATGCACAATGTGCCAAAACATTTTTAATATATTTATGAATATTACTAATAAAAGACAAGTATTTATTGTGTTTATATACTTTTCTACTCATATATTTAACAATAAAGTTTCATAGATAATTAATAGATAAATGGAATTATAACAAAGGTATATTATCAGTGAGATTTTATGACATCATGTTATAATAAATTGTCCTAGGTAAGATAAATATTTATAAAGAATATAGATATTTAGACCAATACGTTGTATAGTTAAGGTCATCTCATTAAACTAAGGAAAAGATATCCAAGTTATATAAGTGGGTGCCTAAAGTTAAAAGGGTATATTAGACATGACTCGCTAATAGAGAATACTATATATTTAATGTCATTGATCCTACTCTACATGAATGAGTGTAAATGATCCCTAAACTTGAAACCTTTACATATGCTATATATGGAATGTCATGCATTGATGTCATTAAATGCAATCTTAATGTAGATTGTAAATAATATGATTATTGGGCATGATATGAAATATATAAAAGATAATAATGAGTTAAGATAGAATTCATCACTCTCTTGGATTAGAAAGTCAATATCTAAGGTCACTTGGTTAAGATAGTAGTGACTTATAAGCCTATAGTCACAATAAGCTTCACTGAGTTTATTTTATCTTAGAAACCAAGTCAATAATTAAACACTGATGACATTACATACAATTGTTTAATCAGAATATCATTTAATGAAGAGATTTAATTATGTAGTAATCACTTCATAGTGATTTCTGATTCACAATTTTTCCGTGTTGGATGACCAATAGCTGTTGCTAAATAGTTACTTTGGTCTATGTTTAAATAGATACTACCGTTGTATACAGAAACTTAGAGAGTCACATACAATAGCATGACTTATAGGAATAAGTTTAATTGGTTGTAATTGTGGTAGATACTAAAATTATGTCATTAGCTATTTTAGAATTAGAATTAATGAGATAATTAATTTATTTTGAAATAGTAGAATAGTTTAAGAAATATTTAATTGTCAAATGGATATTTACGTAATCTAAACCCTAATAAGATATGATTACTAGTTTAAGAAGATTTAATTATCAAATCTTATTTATTCTTATAAGAAAGATGTAATCTTATAAGAAAAGATTCTTTCCTTACTTTCTCTCTCTCTATATATATATATGTGAGAGAAGAGGAAAGAGAGAGAGAAAAAAAAGGTTCCATCCATTAACAAAAGTAAGGTTCTTATAACAATTTTAATCTAAATTATCTAATAGTATAAAGGATTAGAATTGTTTCTTTTGCCATGTGTGTACATACTGCTAAAGGGATAACACTTAGTGTCCTAATAGTAATGATATATATTATTTTGCAAAAGGTGTTGTGAGAATTAAATCTCAATTGAACTCTATCCCCAGAAGGATAAGGTTTTTACATTATTGAAAAAGGTGATTTTCTTATAACTTGATTTTTGATAATATTATGATGTATATGTGCATTCTATGATAGATTTTGTAATTTTTTTTAATATTTTGCTATTTTTTTATATTGCAAAATCTAACACTATCATATAGCAATACCTATAAAAAATTTGGAAACCCAACCTACCTATGAGATTCAATATACACATATATCTTCGGGTGTTTCTAATCGTGACATCTTTTAATGTTAAGTTTGATATTGCATTTGCATTGGAATTATGATTCATATTTCTGTTCCTAATTTCATGTTTATAAGTGTTATTAAAAGATGGAATTATGATTGCTTGGAATTAGTGATTTTTTTTCTAAGGGAAATTCGGTTATTTGTTTGAAGAGTATCGATTCCATTCCGCTCTCATCAATTACTTAGTTATTCTTTAGCTCAATTATAACATCTAATAGTTAAAGAATTTCTTACCAAATACAACTATAATACTATATAATGAAGGACTCCATTGATATTTTCAAATATAAGAATGTATTTATTACTCCAATTTTTATTCTATTTCAAATTATTTTTGCATGCGAAAAATAATATAAAAGTTTAAAACTCCCACAAACTTCATTTTAACACCTTTAGATAAGAAAGTAAAGTTAAAACTATCGAAATGCAACCGTGATTTTCACTACTGAAAAGGGCTAAGCGAAACCAAGCAGCTCTAGGAATGAAATCGAATGTACAGATAAGTAAAGAAAATCAGGGTGGGTCAACATGGGCTTTGTTCTTGCTTTAGGCAGTTAGTCACGGCCTTGATGGGATAGTTGTGAATGGACTGGCGCCAGGGATTGCAACTACTACCACCGGCACCGGCCTCTCGATGAATCGTCCTGATAGCCCTCCAAACGGCGCTGTTACATTTGAAGCCAGAACCGAAAGCAATCTGCCAAATCCTGTCGCCCCGAGAAACACGGCCTTTTGCCTCGGTGTAAGCCAACTCGTACCAGAGGGAGCTGCTGGAGGTGTTGCCAAAGCGGTGCAGCGTCATTCTGGAGGGCTCCATGTGCCAGTCGCTCAGCTCCAAGTTGTGCTGCAGCTCGTCCAACACCGCCCTGCCTCCTGCATGTATGCAGAAGTGTTCGAATGCGAGCTTGAAGTTAGGAATGTAAGGTTTCACCGCACTTCCTCTTATCCGCCTCAATACCAACGTCCACAAAAACATGAGTTGCTCGGACCAAGGTAGCACCATTGGACCTAGGGTCGTAATGTTAGTCTTCAAGGCTTGGCCAGCGACTGCCATCAGTTCTCTTGCGAGGGACACCCCAACCATCCCTCTTTCATCTTCTCTCTGGAGCACGCAATTGTAGTTTCGGTTGTCAGCACCCTTGTGTGTGCGAACTGTGTGGACCAGCTCATATTTGGACCGCCCTCGATCGCCCGCTTTGTTGCTTAAAAGCACGGCCGCTCCTCCCATGCGGAAGATACAGTTACAGAGGAGCATGGAACGGTCATTACCAAAGTACCAATTGAGGGTTATGTTTTCGGTGCTGACCACTAGCGCATAGTTGTCGGGATTGGCTCGGAGCATATTCTTGGCCAATTCAATGGAGATGAGACCAGCGCTGCACCCCATGCCTCCAAGATTGTAGCTCTTGATCTCGGGCCTCATCTTGAAACGGTTCACGATCATGGATGAGAGAGAAGGGGTTGGGTTAAACAAGCTGCAGTTTACGATGAGTATGCCCACGTCCCGGGGCTGTACCCCTGTTGAACCAAACAAAGCATCCACCGCACCAAACATCACCGTCTCTGCCTCCAATCGAGCCTCTTCCATGCACAGGTTGGGCGGTCTAGATGTGATCCCCTTTGGTAAATAAGTCTCATCCCCTAAACCCGAGCGGTCTGATATCCGCGTCTGGAAACGCAGAGTTTCCTCTTCAAAGGTACCGCTCTCTTCACTCATCCTCAGGAATGATTTCACCGACATTTTTCGATCCTCTTCCGGTCGGTAACAGGCGAAGTCCACCAGATAAACCGGTGGTGTCGACCGCTTTGTCCAGTACATGTACATGCCTATAAGGAACACGATCAGCAGAACGCAGTGGAACAGTACCCTGGCGTGCACACTTATAATCATTGGACCTAAGCTGGCAACGAGAGAAATAAGGATGATGACGACCGTGGTCCAGCTATGGAGGGAGTATCCATAACCGAGTTTCACGTATTTTAGTTTTACGGATCGTAGAAAATCTGGTAAACCATGACGGACTTTTATGACTGCAGAAGATGAATCTTTCAGCTTCATCTCGGCGGTCAATCTCTCCTTACTATCCACCTCTATATATTTCATATCTCTTTCTCTCATCGCCTGTTCCTGTTCCATACTTGGATTTGCAGTGCTTGATCCACATGCATCTTGAGGCATATTATATAGGGTAAGTCCCCGTAGAAGATGAACTATGCTAAACTAATCACATGACCAAGAGTCAAGAAAATTGGGTAGGCGAACCCGACACGTCTTATGATACATGTAAGACTCGGAGATAGAGAGAGAGACGGAGAGAGATCGATCAGACAGAGACAGAGACAGAGCGCTTTGAATACATGACAGAAACGAGGAAGCTGGCAGGTTTTAGATAGCCTAATAAAACTGAAATGTTGACTTCTATGAAATATGTCTAAGCCAAGGTGCGTGAGTTTATTGCGGAAAGGATAGTTCCTGAAACAGCATATGGCTCAACTACCCATGACAACTATAGGATTTTTGCTTTTTATTTTTATTTTTCAAGCAGATGTCATTGTTTGAGGCCATTTTTAATTCTAAAAAAATTATTTTGGATCTCTAATATCAAGTTAATGTATTAAGAAACTTTCTTTTTCAAGAACATTTTTACTATATCCTAAAGTTTTTTAAATAAGGTTTTAAGATTTATTTATATTATTTATATGGTCCACAATAAATATATATATATATATATATATATATTTAAACTAAAACAACACTACAAAGGTATCCATGGAGACAAACTTATTGGAAACCATGTCAGGAAAAAATGGTAATGTGCAATCCTTCATAGGGGATTGCAACTACAGGAAGCAACTCACCCGAACGCTAAAGTGAGCTTTTTGGTTCTAAAAAGTTGCACCAAGGTCTTCCGTTGGAGATGACCTGAGAGACAACCATGTCCCTTGGAGACTATAACCGATAAAAAAGATATTTAAAAAAGTAAAAAATGAACCTTATTTCACTTTCAACACGCACACACATATATTATATTAAAGAGAATATTTAATATTTAATTCTCCCACTTGAAGTAAGGGTGAGCGTGGATCGATTCGATATAGTTTATCTTTTTTTTAGTTGAAACCAACCTAAAATTAATGATTCAATTTTCTTTTTAAAATGAATCTAATTGTACGGTTCGGTTTATAATTTTTTTGAATTTAAAAGTAAATAGTTTGGCACAATTCGGTTTGTGGTTCGAATTTTTTTAAAATAAAATATTACAAATTTTTAGACTTTGGAAGAGTCCAAACTTTACAAATTTCTTATTGCTCCTTTATACTTAAGCTAAAAATTTCATGAGTTTATAAAATGTGGAAGAGAATCTAATTGTTTTGAAATTTTCCATACAAATCTTTCTTGGTTTTGTGCATTTGATTTTACAAAGATGCTTACTTGGAAAATAACGATATCTACGTGAAATGTAGCTACTCTTAAATTAGGAAATAGCGAACCAGCTTTAGACAATATAAAAATGATATAAATTTTTCTTTATAAGGACATAATCTTCTTTTGAAATTGCTTGTATATTAACATGTGATATTTTACTTTTCGAGATTTCATTAAACTACACTTTGAAAAATTCAAGTTTAAGTTATTTAGGAATGCAGCTATGCAATCATAATGATGAACACAGATTGAAGTCATAACTCACAAGTCAAGTTTTTTTTTTTTTTTTTTTCTTGTGAAATTGGTTAGGTTTGGTTCACTGTTTCGAATCAAACCATCTACATCGAATTGAACCAAGAACCGTACCATGTCAAAAAAAAAAAAACCTAATTTTTGGTTCAATTTGGTTCGGATCTCAATCTTGTTAACTATTCTCGATTTTTTTGTCCAACCTTATCATGAAGTTTCCAAGGTAGCATTTGTTTATTAAAATTGAATACGATAAAAAGAATTAGATAGTACTATATACGATACTTAGTACAACACTTCTATATCAAGTGCAATGCTAGACATACACCTTTATGATTGAAAAATTAAGAAAATTAAGAAATTTAATTATTCATAATAAAAACTATAATAAAGTTCAATAGTAAGATTTAGGAATAAGATATGGGGTTGTTTTCTAAATTTCAAAAATATATTTATTTTGTACTATTATGTTGAAACACTTTAGTGAAAGTAAAAATAATAATTAAGTAATAAAATTTATCTAGGTAATGTTATTATAAAATGCATCACTAGCAAGGAAAAATTTTTAACTTATATATTTTAGCATAATTATAGACTTATTTGAATCTTTATCTTATAAATATTTAAATCAAGAATCATAGTAACATTTTTAGATAACTCTCATTGTATATAATCATGAAATAGGATAATTTCATTTTACAAATAAAGGGTATATATTTTATTTCATATTCACATTACCTCTTCTTATATTTTCTTATATTTTTAACCTTTTTCTATTTTCATATTATCCTTTATTTTTTTTATTTCCATTTTATTTTTCCTCAATTTTCTTGGAATCCCTACCCTAAATTCTAAGATAATCTATTTACCTTAAACCTTACCCTATTTATTCCTTCTCTCTCTTGCCGTTGTTGTTGAGTGATTTTAGGATAAGATCTGGTTCCTACAAAGACACAAACAACTAAGTTGTATCGAGTTAGTCTAGTGTAACTATTTCGATGCCTAAGTTAGTAAATGTTTTTTGAGAGGGGTAATATAAGTATAAAGTTTAGTATCGTAAAAGTGTTCTTACAATGCCTCATTTTTATATTTATAGGTGAAAATTAGGTATCTTAAATGATAGTCAATCATCAATAGTATGATACATAGAGATCTTATAATCAAACACATGTTGAAGATATAAGAATAGTCGGCAGTTATGTAATGAGATTGTATTAGATCATAACTATTCGTACCAATTTTCTAAGTTTAAACTAGATGTATTAATATGCTAGGCTTCAAGGCCCACTGAATGGGTCAAGCTTCATTCGACACTAGTTGAAAACAAAGTAACTTAGCCTTATGTCAGTTAAGTAGATGAATAATGTTATAAGGTGAAAACCGATTGTCAATAGCCATCACTGTAAATTCCCGTACACTACCATCACTCTCTCGTCATCTTTTCTCTCTTTAACCCTCCTTACTTTGTCTCGCTGTCTTTTGCTTTGTTTGAACCTACCCCCAATTTCATTTCTTAATCTATCTCTTCTCCTCTCTCGTCATCATTTCTTATTGGCCAGACCTTACTTTCCCTCACCAATTCTCTCTTACCATTATCTCTTTTACACCCCCTCATCCTCTTTTTTCCTCTCGCAAACCCTATACTCCCTTCATTCTCTTCTCTCATTCGAATTGCACACCTTCCATCTCAATTGTATTACAAATTATTATATTGTTTCCCAATCTTACCTTGACTAGTGAATCGGTTTGATTAATTTTATTCAAAACATTTGAAGTGATAAGTAAATGTAATAACAAGTAATGGGAAATAAAAGGTTCATGAGTAACATTTAGGTAGAACTTAGTTATTGATCATGTGAAGGTTAATGTATATACTTCTTCCTAATTTCAAATAGATTTGAGTTGGATATCTAGTTCCTTCCTTGTTGAGTGGTTTGAGCTTTTTCGTGTATGATTTATAGTTTTAGCGTTTCAATTGACTGTCGAGAAGCTATCCTACGTACGTAGTGCTTCTTTGCATGGTTGTGCTTGCTAGGTTAGAAATGAGCTAATCATACTAATCGATATTTGATCTAAATGAATGGTTTGCTAATTGTGCTTGACCCGCTTGTTCTAAGCACTTACGGTAGTAGATCCCTAGAGGAGTAACTATTAATCATACGTGAGGATTCTCTAATGAACTCGTATATGGGACAATGCAGGTAGAATACTAGGTTTCTAGACTTTGAACTTTAAGTGTAAAGAACTTAAAGGAAAATGTATATTTATATCCATCTATATATGTAGACAAAGATCATGGTATGGTAGGGTTATGAGAACACCTGTGTTGTTTGCTCGCCTAAATTAAAGATAATTAAATTGTTGTTGTTTATATTTTGTTATAATTGCATTAAATGCATGTATATGTTTTGGACTTGGCATCCATGTTTGTTTATGTGCTCATACCAGGCTTCGGATCATTCCTTTATTTTTATAGCTATAGGTTGATTCAATAATTTTGCAACAAGTATGGAAATTGCTATTATTGGCTTGGGAAAGAAAGGTGGTTAGTTTCATATGTTGTAAAAGATTAGGATCTGATTATTGAGCATATTTGTAGTCAAAGTGACTCACCTGTAAGTCACTTGAATTGATGTACTTAGACAATTGTAGTTTTATATTTGATAAGAAATTATAAAGATTGTAGTCTATTTTAGAGCCTCAACGTATTCCTGAATAGTAGGGACATATGGTGAGCTGTATTGCTTGTAAGTTCCAAGGCCTTACAACTTATGTAGTATTGGAGCTATGGTTAGAGAATCATAGAGAATTTAGGATGATAAATCAAGAGTAGCCAAAGGTGTTAGTCATAAGGAGCTTAGGTGATTGATTCGTAGAGAGCTTAAGTTAATTGATCTCTTAGGAGCTTAAGTTGTTTGATCCTTAAGGAACTTAGTTTTATGGACCATAGATGAATTTTAGGTTGATGGATTATAGAGGAGCTATGATTTGATGATTACTAAGGAGATTAACTCAATGGATGCTTAATGGGCTAAGTTGGTGAAACTTAGAAGCACTTATGCTTAAAAATCATTAAATGACCTAGGAGGCAAATCATGGGATAACTTCGATGGATGATCGCTAACAACTTAGGATGACTGATTATAGATACACTTAGGTTAGTTGATCCTAGAAAACTTAGGAAATTTATCAGAGTGGTGTAACAAAAGCGTGGTGAGTGATTGAGAGAACTGGCTAGAATATGGGTTTGCTCTGAGAGTTAGTGAAAAGCTACCATACTTCCTATCTTCTTAGATTTGATTTTCATCTGGTATCCTTAAAATGTTTAAAATAAGATTAATATGAATAAGAATGGATGTAAAAATATTTAGAGAGAAACTTGATAAAAATCAACCCTAAAGGATGTATCTTTATGTTTACATAACTTATATAAATAGATACAGTTACTAGAATAACATAAGCAATATCTATGCACGATCTATCTAAACTCAAGACTACTTACGAAACCTTGTACGGTAAATAGTAACACATAAGAAATGGAATGAGGAAAAAAAAGGTTAAATTAGGAAATGAAATTTAGAAGATTTAAGGAAGTTTAACATATGGATACCTATAATGGGATTGATGAATGAGTCCTTTTTATGCCATGGCATGGCATGTTGGTTTCGTATGAGTCAGTAAAGGTTACGTCATGTTTGTTAGTTTGAGTCAAGTTAAGTGTTAGTATTTGCATAGCTCAAAATTTCTAAACAAGTCATGGGTGTTGGAGATGATAGTGGTAATTAGAGTCTCATGCTTATCTCATGTTGGCTTTGTATGGCATGGTACACACCGACCACTACATTAGTTATTGATACCACGACAATAGCTCAAAAATGCAAATGTACTTGCTACTACACTTTCACCAATCGCATAAGCTGGGCCTTTTGCTTATTCACAAGTTGCACAACTCTTGATTTGTTGTTGCCACTCTAAATAACAATTTGTACATGACTTACCCTTCTCAAATGAGTACCTTCACCAGCTACGACCACAACTTTTAACCACTTGTTCACTACTGTCATGCTATAACATGACCACTTTAATCTTCAATTCTCACTAATAGTCTCAATAGTACTCATAGTATGGATCACTATCTCTCTCTCTCTTACTATACATCAAGACATACCGGCTATGCAAGCACCTCTAATCACTATACTTTCTTTTTCGTATGATCACTATGTACAATAGCATATGACATAACTCCTATAATTCATAGCTCTCGTTGCACATACACTTTCAATGACACAACTACACTTTTGAAATTTGAATAGCAACTTTGATAAGACAACATTAATGGAACCCAGCTATGATTCTCACATAACAATGAAAACTTCACCAAACACTCTATCACTTTCTTCTCGAATCGATGACATTGACAACTTACACCTTTGTAGCTACCATGACCATGTGTTCCTCTTGCCACACCTTAAAGATAATGCATACAATGGTTATAGCACCTACATAACATAGCCCAATATACTCATAAGCCATAAACATTCACATGACCTCTAACACCAACCAATGCTACAAGTGAACCACTACTATCATTTCTAACACCCACTATTTCCAATTACTTTCATAATACTGAGAGTCGTATTACCAACACAAATTCTGGTGATCGATACTAGCAATCATAAGAGACCTACTTATGTATACCCACCAATAATTGCACCAGTGCTCTACCGTATACACTAAGCAACTACCACCTACAATTAAGCACCTAGTATGATACCTTGTTTGCTTCTTCCTTTCAATTCTAGAGGAAACCCCCAATTTCTTTATCAATCAAATAAGTAAAACTGATATCCCATAGGAAGAACCAATAAGGTAGTTTGAAAGGTGAACTTGAGTTTAATGTTGGGTTATATATATGAGGCACCACAAACCATATACGAACTAAGTAGGCGAACTTGATGTGATGTATAAGCTTTCGACAAGGGTTGCTCACTATTGTCTTTATGAAAGGTGCTAATAAGAGTAGTTATTGAACTTAGAAGCTCCTAGAGTACATAAGAATAACAAAAAGAAGTAGATAGAAGTTATATATTCAATTTTTTTTATGAAAGAAAGAAAAAAAAAACTATTTAGTTACTTGATAAGATGGGTATTTATACCCTGGCCCCTTAAGGCAACTTATGCAAGAAACAATTTACTAAAATGAGTAATTTTCCTTAAGAGGAAAACCTTAAGTTTAACGTACAAAGGAAAATGGTAAAGAAGAGAGAAGACAAAAAGGAATATTCTGCAAATAGTAAAGTACAAAAAAAGGTTATGAACACCTATCACTGATGATAGGAATCAACTCTTTAAGCCGATCATAAGAAGCTGAGCTCGAGGACTTCAAGGGCTTATATAGAAAATACTAACTCTAAGCTATGGCCGAGACAAGGACTCCTATCCTAATCTGACCCTTAGCAGACCTGTCTGCCAGATTTTCACGTATGTCTAACATGCTCCTATCTAACGATTAAGTCCTAATCTAGAAGACAACCTAGAACCAACCAAGCCGAGCTCTTGACCTAATCCACTAGCGTGTAACTTCAAGACAATTGACCTTTTTGCTAAGCTAAATGTCTCTTAACGTGATCTAAATTAGGTTGGCCCCTAATTATAACACATTCCTATTTCTACCTATGTCGTATCATATTTCTAATGACCAGCCACCAAGCAATATGTGTTTTCTGACACAATATTCTAGAATGATTCTTTCTTTTTCATCTTGAATGTTCTTTATCTCTTTTATCCTTTTTAGTATGTCTTATGTAACCTAGTATAGAATACTCTTTTATCTTTTCATACATGTAAATAACCTTAGTGGACGGGTATATAAACCTACACTTTCTTGTATAGGGGAATCATCTAACTTTCAATACAGAATTATTCACTTGAGTAATCTTAGTGTTCTCCTTATCAATCAACTTTTATTTATTCTCTTTAGCAATAAGTAGTGGCGAGTGATCATTCAATTTGGACTGGTGTGTTATATCCGGCGAATTGTTGGCTAAGTAGGATGGAATAGTGTGTCGTATCCATTCGATAGCTACTTAGACTTTGCTAGATTTTTCTTTGTTTCTTTCTAGTTTGCTTTGTTGTGGTGCCTCTCCATGTGTCTGACCCCGGAGACTCATCAGCTTCTTTGGTATTAGAATACGGTTTCACGAAAGAGTGTGTAAACTTGCAATGAAGTTTTTATTCACTTTATTATTAGTAGCTGCTATGTTCCTTCTGTAGCTACTGCAGTGTGTTAGTATGATAGCAAGAGTGGTTTTATTGTTACTCAGTTTTACTCTGTTTTTCATTACAAAAACAAAGCAAGTTTGTTTCTATATTAATTGAGTGACTATCTGGTGTTGAAGTTGTTAGCCAGTTGTTAATCTATTTGAGAAGTACCGTACTATGTCAGATTCAAGTATTTAGGGAGTTATTGGTGACCAAGGTAGTAATACTCAACCTGGTCGTGGTTTTAATGGTGGTAACACCTTAGGGTTGGTTGACGATGAGCTTGACAAACTCATAAACCTTGTTAAGAGTCTAGTAACTGCAATGTAAGTTAATAGACAATAACCCCAAGGTGTATAATAGCAAAACCTATAGGAAAATGCCCTTGAGAGATACTATGGCCAAGGCAATCCAACCAATCACCTAATTCAATTGCCACAAGCTAGAGGAGGAGCAGATTGAGTTGCTAGACAAAAATTGGAGTTGAAGGAGATTGGGGAAGACGATGAGGAGCTAGGTATTGAAGGATTTGGTGAAGAAGAAGAAGTTGATTGTTATCGAGCACAGGGACAGAGACGTAAAGTCCTTCGAGGGTTAAACAATGTTAAGGTGCAAATCCTGCCTTATGGTAGAAGCGGAGATGCAGATGAATACTTGGACTTGGAAGAGAAGGTCAAGAAAGTATTTGAATGTTATGGATATGAGGATGCGGTCAAGGTCCAGCTTGTTGTATTAGAGTTTACTAAGTATGCTATCATATGGTAGTAGAATCAAAATGTAGCCAGGGCAAGAGATGGAAGACGAGGTGTTAAAACTTGGGATAAGATGAAAAAGTTGTTAAGAGGTAGATTTGTGCCTGAGACTTATTTACAAGATACATTTGCAAACTTATAGGAGCTTCGTTAAGGAAGCTAAACTGTTGATGACTATGTAAGAGAGTTTCAGATGTTAATGATCTGAGCAAACATGGAAGAGCTGGAGGCCCATATAGTATCAACGTTCATTTTTAGGCTTAAGTATGAGATTTGTAATATCGTAGAAGTACAGAGGTTTTATAATTTAGAGGAGGCCATCAAGATAGCACCGACGAGAGTGAGCTTAAGGAAGAGAAGGATGTTTGAAAGGTAGAAGCCAAGAAGGAAGAGGAGACCTATGTTTATGATGGCTAGGGGGAAGTGATGACCTTAGTTTTAAGATGAGTCTTGAGTTTCTTACTAAACTCTAAGGAAGACTGGGAGAATTTGTTTCATACCAAGTGGACTGTCAAATGCCAATTATGTACGATCATAGTAGATAGAGGAAGTTGCACTAATGTGGTTGTATAATCCTTTATATAGAGGTTGGGTCTGCCGACCTCTAGCATCCCTGACCTTATAAGCTGCATTGGCTTCATGATAAGGGTGCTTTACACGTGACTGAATAAGTGACCATATCATTCAGTATTGGAAATGTATACAGGGATGAAGTCATATACAATGTCGTCCCTATGGGAGCTTTACATCTGCTACTTGGATGACCTTGGTTGTTCGACTGACGTGTTACGCATGATGGGTACAAGAACACCTATGCCTTTATTAAGGATGGAAGGAGGATAGTGTTGTAACCCTTAATCTTGTCCCAATTAAATAACACCTATAGTCAACTCACTTGGGATAGTAAGAAGAAAGCCTTAGTGATGAGCTATAGAGAGCTTCGATTTGCTATGAAAGCTACTGAACTAATGTTCTTGTTGATTAGGAGACTGATGGAGATGAAGGAGTTATAGAATGATCTAAAAGAAATCCAAAACTAACTAAATGAGTTTTTTGACTTGTTTTCGAAAGAACTACATAAAGGGTTGCCATCGGTTCGAGGCAAAGAGCATTGTGTTTATTTGTAGTTAGGTATCGCCCTATTGAGCCAACTTACATACAAGATGAACCCTGAGTAGGCTGCTGAGTTGAAAAGATAGGTAGACGAATAGGATGAACCTTGAGCAGGTTACCGAGCTGAAAAAACAAGTGGATAAACTCATTGAGTGAGGATATGTGAAGGAGAAAATGAGCCCTTACATTGTACTAGCCTTGCTTGTTCTGAAGAAGGATGGTTCATGGCGCATGTGCATCAACAGCTGAACAATAAACCAAATTACTGTCAAGTATAGATGCTTGATACCGAGGCTCGATGACATGCTGGATGAACTTCATGGTGCAAAGATATTTTCAAAGATAGATTTGTAGAGTGGCTATCACCAAATTCGTATGAGGTCGAGAGATGAATGGAAGATTGCCTTCAAGACTAGGCATGGATTTTACGAATGGTTGGTTATGCCATTTGGGTTTACTAATGCGTCGAGCACATTAATGAGGTTAATGAACCATGTGATGTGCTCTCTTCTTGGGAGATGTGTGGTTGTATACTTTGATGACATATTAGTGTATAGTGCCGACCTAAATGACCATGTTCAACATCTTTGCGAAGTATTTGGCATTCTGTGAGTTGAGAAGTTATATGGGAATGTAAAGAAATGCATGTTTTTCCAAAAAGAGGTGATGTTCCTAGGGTTTATAGTATCAAGAGAAGGAATCCGAGCATATGAGGAGAAGATCTGAGCTATTCTAGATTGGCCGACGTCGAAAAATGTCATTGAAGTCCAAAGTTTCCATAGCCTAGCTTCTTTCTATAGGTAATTTATTAAGGACTTTAGCACAATAGCCACCTCATTGATCGAGTTGACAAAGAAGAATGAAAGGTTCAGGTGGAATGATTGAGCTGAGTGAAGTTTTAAGGAGATTAAGGAGAAGCTTACCTCGGCACCTATCCATTCACTACCAAATTTCGACAAGCCCTTTGAACTAGAGTGCGACACATCAAGAGTTGGAATTGGTGCTGTCTTGATGCAAGAATGGTGACCCGTCACTTATCACGGTGAGGAATTGAGTAGCTTAGCCTTAAACTATTTTGTGTACTAGAAGGAGCTGTATGCCCTTTTTCGAGCCCTTACTGCTTAGCAACATTATTTGCTGCCATGAGAGTTTGTTATTTACACTGACTATGAATCATTGAAGCATCTTCAGAGTTAGAACAAACTTCGAAGAGACAAGATAAATGGTTAGAGTTTATGGAAGGTTTCTCATACATCATCCAATACAAAAAAGGAAGTACAAATGTGGTCACCGACGCTTTGTCACAACGACAAACCTTATTGACCACTTTGTAGACAAAACTATTAGGATTCTCACTCATTACTGAGTAGCATGCTAATGACCCTCATTTCGGTTTTGTTGTTGAAGAGTGTTACGGAGGACTAGTTGTAGGAGGATATTATCTAAAGGATGGCTATCTGTTCAAGGAACATAAGTTATGTATTTCAAACTGCTTCGCACGTAAACTATTAGTCCTGGAAGCTCACAACGGTAGATTTTCAGGCCACTTAGGGAGGTCAAAATAGCCAATATGTTGAAATAGAATTTTTATAGGTCAGGTTTGGCCAAGAATGTCCATAAGGTAGTCGGTTGTTGTAAAGAGTGTAAGCGTATTAAGGGGTAGAGAGAACTCCATAGAGAGTACATACCTCTCCTAATGCCTACTTTACCATGGGCCGACCTCAACATAGACTTGGTCCTACGGTTGCCTCGGACATCCATAAGGAAAGATTATATTTTTGTTGTAGTGGACCGTTTCAGCAAGATGGCGCACTTCATTCCATGCTATCAAACTAATGATGCTTTATATATTACTGATTTGTTTTTATAGGAGGCTGTCCGACTACATGGAGTATTGAAGACTATTGTCTCGGATTGAGATACAAAAATTTTGAGCTATTTCTAAAAGACTCTTTGAAGGAGACTTGGGACTAAACTAGTGTTCAACTCCAGTAACCACCTTCAAACTGATGGCCAGACTGAAGTTGTAAATTACTGATTTGTTTTTGCAGGAGGTTGTCCGACAACATGGAGTACTGAAGACTATTGTCTCGGATCGAGATACAAAATTTTTGAGCTATTTTTAAAAGACTCTTTAAAGGAGACTTGGGACTAAACTAGTGTTCAACTCTAGTAACCATCTTCAAACTGATGGCTAGACTAAAGTTGTGAACAAGATGTTGGGCAATCTATTCAGAGTTGTTGTAGGGAAGAACTTAAGGGATTGGGATCTATGCTTACCAATTGTGGAGTTTACATACAACTGAGCTACCTACAGCACTATAGGGAAGAGCCTATTCGAGGTCGTTTATGGCCTTAACCTAACCATTTCCTTAGACATGATTAGCATCTAAGCAACTACTAAAGAGAGTCAATCCAGAGTTGATTGAGCTTGAGAATTACATGAACTGCACCAATCCATAACAAAGAAGATTGCTAAATTCAACTAGAGGTAGTAAGAGATTGGTAACCGAGGCTGTTTCTTTCTAGCCAGGAGACTTAGTATGGAGTCACCTTAGCTGAAAGCGATTCCCACACTTAAGATAAAGTACACTATCTCCTCGAGCTAATGACCCATTCAAAGTCCTAAAAAAGATCAATAGCAATACCTACCAGATCGAGTTGCCTGATGACTATGGTGTCTCCTTTACCTTCAATGTGTTCGATCTTATTCCCTATTAACCAATAGAAGAAGACCTTGTGAGCACCCCAAAAGAACAAATAGAAACCATTTTAGATTTGGGGAAAAATCTTTCTGACCCCCAAGCAGATGATGAGAATGAACCCCCTAGGTTGATCACAAGAAGCTGAGCTCGAAGACTTCGAGGGCTCGCATGGAAAATACTAACTTTAAGCCATGGCTTAAATAAGGACTTCTATTCTGATCTAACCCCTAGCAAACTTATTTCCTAGATCCTCATATATGTCCAACATGCTTCTACCTAACGACAAAGTCCTAATCTAGAAGATAATCTACAACCAACCGAGCTAAGCTCCCGACTTGATCTACTGGTGTGTTACTTCAAGACAGCTAACCTTTTTGCTAGGCTAGATGGCTCCTAACCTGGTCCAAATTAGGTAGACCCAGATTGCAACGCATTCCTGTTTCCACCTACGTTGTATCATATTCCTAATGACCAACCACCAAGCAATATGTGTCTTCTAACACAATATTTCATAATGAATATTTTTTGTCTCTTTTATTCCTTTTAGTATGTCTTATGTAACCTAGTATAGAATATCCTTTTATCTTTTCATACATGTAAAGTAACCTTAATGGACGATTATATAAACCCTCACTTTCTTGTATAAGGAAATAATCTAATTTTCAATACAAAATTATTCACCTGAGTAATCTTAGTGTTCTTGTTATCATTCAACTTTTATTTATTCCTTTTAGCAATAAGTAGTGGCGAGTGATCTTTCAATTTAGATCGGGGTGTTATATTCGACTAATTATTGGCCGAGTAGGATGGAGTGGTATATCATATCCATTCAGTAGTTGCTCGGACTTTGCTAGCTTTTTCTTTGTTTCTTTCTAGTTAGCTTCGTTATAGTGCCTCTCCATATGTCTGATCTCGGAGATGCATCAATTGGTTGCTCTAATTGAATTTGAATGAAGTGAAATGGCTTCTAAGTGATTTGGAGGCAAGTTGGTAACTATTTAAAAAAAGTTAGCTTATAGTATGGGTGGCTATGAAACTTGACAATCGATATATTGGTTAAGTTGGTTGAATTCTCCCTCGGTTAAGGCCAAAATGTTCCCCAATTGGAATCAATTAAGATCTTTAAGCTATAGTTGGAGAAAAGTGTATGGGAACATAAGAAGAAGAACAAATCGGGTTAGTTCAATAAGGACAGCTCTTCTAGACTTGGATGAAGGGAAATGTTTTGCCTAGGAGTTGAGTTATCACTAAGGCTTAGTATAGTAGGAATGGATACCTCAAGTTATCGAAGAAATGAGGGATGAAGTTGAAATAAATAATAGCTTTTTGAAGTAGCTCCTCGGGTGTAACTTATTGATAAACTCAACACAACTTGGTTCTCGCTTGATATGACTCATAAGGTAAGAATTTAAGGTCCACTTACCACTAATTCCCAACTACCAATGGAACTAAATAAGCTTGTAAAAGACAACTTAAAGAAAATGTCTCATAAGGTGCTGTTGGCACCATACTTTAGTAAGGAAAATCCCTGAGGTTGAATTGCTCCGAAGTGGGATTCAGTCAGGAAGCTTGGACAGGTGAATTAGATGACTTGGTTAACACATGGGAACCTTAAGTTGAGATCTCAACATTAAAAAGGTTGGCCAAAGAGAATGAAGCTTGGAGCTCAACAACAAGTTCCACATCAACTTGAATCAGAGTGGGGACGAATTTACTTCGTAGTGAATTGAGCCATAGGTTTTCCTGATATTAAGACTTATCCTCGTCCAACAAAAAAGTTATCATGCACCTAGTTAAGCCCTAGAGGCCTTAAAGACGAGCTTGAGTAAGGGGTTTAAAGGTTGGTAATTCATCAGAAATGATTCTATGTACCATGCTCTCAAGTCCCCTAATTCATGCATGAGTAATGGGACCTTAGGTCTGATTTATATCTTCCTTTTTGGGTTGTTTAGGATTTAGGATCAAATCTTAAAGTTTCCTTACCGACCTCCTTCATCCTTAGGTACATAGGAGCTCAAGTTGGCAATATTAAATGTGTCAAAGACCCCATATTCCTTAAGCAACTTCAGTTGATAAGCAATATCATTAATCTTATGGGGTATCTTGAATGGTCCTTTAACTTAGGTGGATAACTTGCTCTTCCTATTACTTAGAAATCTATCCTTGCTAAAATGTAAACATATGAGGTTGTTGAGTTGGAATCACCTTTCCTTCCTCCTTTGACTTGTCTTTCTAGTTTTTCAGTAACTCAAGTGAGTTGGTCGGTTACCTTCCAATAGATTTGCTGTAGTGCTTGGGCTTAGTCTTTGACATTAAGGCCTCCCTTATCATGCTTAAGTAGGGATGCTTGATTAAGAGGCGACTAAAAGTTGAAACCATAAAGGATATCAAAGGGTATCTTGCTCATGGTACTATTAATTACTCGATTATAGGTGAATTCCATGTTTGGCAAGCGCTCATCCTAATTAGATAGGTTTCTTCCTATTGTAGCTCAAAGTAGAGAGCCTAAAGTTCTATTAATGACTTCTATTTGTCCATCCGTCTTTGGATGGCAAGATATGTTAAACAATAGCTTGGGCTCTAGTTAATGGGAATTTGGGATTTTTATTTGAGACAATGCTCTTTGGTAGTCCATTATAAGAAAAGGAAAGAGATTATCGAAGCATCATTAATTTCATGGCAAGATACAAAGTGTAACTTTTCCTGAATTTTTGCCTTAGGTAGTTCTTATAGGCTAAAGAAAAAATCCATGCTCAGTTACATATAAGGTTGGGACGGGATAAGCAATGGTACACTCTTTCCTTGCTTTGAGCTTTCTAACATTCAATAACTCAAGGTTAAAAGAACCTATCCTCCAATAATTCATACATCTTTTCTTACTAAAGTAATCTGATTATTTCACTTCATGAACTTCATTCACTAGCAATCTTCTCATTGAATAGGGAGGTATACATAATTTGCCTCCTTTGAATAGAAACTCATACTCAGCAAAGTTTTCATACATAGCTCTACCTTTGACATCAAGCATAAATTAGGCTAAAGTGACAATCCTAAGCATATTGCTCCTTTATGCTTGCAATCCCAATAGCCTGGTTTGAGGTCGAAAAGTAGTATATGTCTTCAAGATAAGGCATCTGTGACTACATTAGCCTTGCCACATTTGTACTTTATAACGAATGATAATCCTTCTAAGAAATCAACCCATTTGACCAACCACTTAGATAACTTAGGTTAGCTTCTTAAGTACCATAGAGATTCACGGTTGCTATATATGATAAACTCCATAGGCAAGGGATAGTGCTACCATACATTGAGGGCTTATATGAGGGCATATAGTTACTCGTCATACCTCGAAAAGTTTAGAGAAGCTCCCTTTACTTTATCACTATAGTATGCTACAGGATGGCCTTTTGCATAAGGACGGCTCCTTTACTAACACCTACAGCCTCATAATCCAACTTGAAGATCTTATTAAAGTCTAGTAAAGCTATAATAAGGTAGAAGCTATTCTCTTATTAATCTCAGTAAAACTACTCTCTTCTTTTTTTCCCCATCTAAACTTCATATTCTTCTTTATCAATTCAAAATGGTATTGAAATTTTGAATGAACCTCCTATAAAATGATGCCAAGCCATTGGAACTTCTTAAGTCATTACAATAGGTCGGGGTTGGCCATTCAACTATAACTTGGTATCTTTATCTACTCTAAAGCCTCCTTTACTTACTATATAACTAAGGAAGAGTACTTCTTCTTAGTAAAAACAACACTTTTTCTTATCCTCGAATAGCTTCTCAGCTAAGAGAACCTTTAAGATAGCTTAGAGATGGTCTACATGGCTAGATAGGTTAGGACTGTATACTAGAGTGTTGTCAAAATATATAACAACAAATTTCTTGATCAAATTTCTCAACACGTGATCAATCAACCTCATGAACGTTCTTAGGGTTTTAGATAGACTAAAGGGTATGATTAGCCACTTATATAGGCCATGCTTTGTCTTGAAGGTGGTTTTCCACTCATCGCATGGCATCATCTTGATCTGATGATGACTAGACTTGAGCTCAATTTTAGAAACTGCCAAAGCTCCATGTTACTCAATTAACACATCATCAGCTTTAGGACGGGATACCTATACTTAATGGTGATTTTATTGATAGCTCATCTATTAACATACATCTTCCAACTACAATATTTCTTCAATACCAATAGTACAAGCATAACAAATAGACTTAGATTCTCTCTTACATATCCTCCCTCAACAAGCTCGTTCACTTATCTCTAGAGCTTCATGGCTTACTCATGGTTCATTCGGTAAGCTGACTTATTAAGTAAGGCAGCCTTATATTCCAAGTTGATATGGAGATCATTTCCTCTAAAAGGAGGCAAGCCTTTGGGCAACTCTCTAAGGCAAAGATTCTTGAATTCATCAATCAACTTATAAGCTTTCTCAAGAAGTTCAATTTCCCCCTTCATTTCCAATAATCTTTGAATTAGTAAGTAGGTTGGTGCATTCGACCTTAACTATTCTTCCAACTTAGTTCGATTCATAACTAGTGCCTTCTTAGATGTTTGGCTTAACTTCATTTGCATGTTGCTGACTTGACTAAGAATTATGGGGTTTAATAGAATAGTCCTTCCTTCCTTCTCAAACACATAAGTGTTTTGGAACTCATCATTCATGACCTTCTTATCATACAACCAAGGTTAATCTAATAAAATGTACAATGTGCACATAGGCAACACCTTATAAAGCATTTTGTCATGGTAGTTGCCAATGGAGTTTAGTAACAACACTTGTCAAGACATCTGAAGTGCACCCTTCCCATCTAGTTAGTGTAGTTTGTATGCCATAGGGTATTTGATGGTTGGAAACTTCAAATATGCACTAAACTAGTCAATGCAATACTAATACGACTCCTATTGTTTGTTATAAAGGTGTACATTGTTCCTTAACCTTTACGGAACAAGTTCTCTTTTTATTCATTCTCTATGGAAGGCTTAATACTCATGGCTCAATAGATGACAAAGCTCAAAAGTTCTCCATCTTCAACATAAATATTCTCCATAACTCCTTTTATAGTCCCTTCAATACACTTTACTACTTCCTCTACCTTGTCCTCGAAACTATCTACCTTAAAGGTCAGCATTTCCCCTTTAATAATTATAGATCGATGGTTTGGACATTAAGTAGTCATGTGTCATAAACCCTAACACTTACTTGATTTCACTTGTCTCCCATCTTAACATCTGACCCTTCCCAAATCACCTTGGCATGTCCTTTTCAATAGCTCAAGAATTTTTGTCAAGCTGACCTCTTCTCCTTGCTTGGTTCTAAACTACTTAGTCCTATATGTTAGTACTACAACCTAACTAAATTTTTTTTTTTTATGATAAACTCTTAGTTAAATGTATTTTGATGATACTAAAATAAATGTCAAAATATATGAAAGGTGTTTTGTTATTAGTAATCAACTCACTTATTATACATAACATAGGATTATACTCTTAAAGGTATAGGTTAAATGATAAGAAGAATGAAAAGTTAGAAGCTACATAAAGAATCAGAAACTAGCACATAAGTATTGGTAGTGAATGTTGACTTAGAACCTATAGTAGAAGTTAATTGACCTATTGAAGACCTGGCTACAATATTTTCAAACGATGGAAGAAAAGAACATAACTAATTGGAAGACAAGATTTATTAGGAGCATAGGTCTTAAATATTTCAAAAAAAACAAATCGATCAAAAGTATATAAGATGTTTCAAAAGCAAAGAAGTGATTGGAGACACATACAATTACAACTATAGGATAAGACCTAGTATCATATAGATGCATTTGTGTAATATATTTAGATAAGCCAAGGGATATGTATGTAATACTCTTAAAGCTTTCAAAAATGTATGATTGATATGCTTAACCTAACTCTACTTTTTATAACAAATACAGAAGCATATTTTTACTAGCAAATGCACTATGTCTTGTATATAGTAATAACACTAATGAGAATTAAGTCAAACCTATAGAGAATTATGTCTAATTATTAATAGTATTAGTTCCATCTAAAGCTATCAAAATCAAAGATTTATTGAATGATTAAATTTTAAAGAAAAATAATTTAACAAAATAAATAAATCGAAATATTCAACATCTGCAAATGATTATATTGCAAACTAGATAACTAGAAAATCAGCTAATGTCAATACATATATCTTTAACAGGATTAGTTTTAAAGTAATTAAGTATTAGAAATTCCTTTTTGCAAAGCAAATACTTAAGATTAACCAATTTATCCTTTCTATCATTAGAAAATAGATAAACTAAATTAATCATCTCTAATTCCTAAACCTTAATTGAATTAAAGGGCATGCATTATGTCTTCTTTAATTAACATGTATTCTAATAGAGTTAAACATATGTTGTCGTGATTAGGGAATCAAAGACTTTAGACACTAACTGATAATCGCAATATCCAATAAATAATATTAATAAAGCATACAAGAAATAATAGTTACATAATGTCCAATCAAGAATATGTAGAAGGGAATGAATATAACCTTTGGAGGAGTTCCAAACCCTAATTCAAGATCAAATATTGCTCTTACCACTTCTAACGTTGAATTCCAAAGAGAAAATAAAACTACTCTAAAGGATGTTCTTAAGCCCTACTATTGAATTAGAGGAATAAGAATGAGCTACAATGACAAAAGCCATTTCAAATTGTGTTTACAAGGCCTTTTTATAGAAGTATGTCTGTAGGGTAACTTTTGGGCTTCAAATCTATCCAAAAATAAAATATTTGCAAGGCATTACATCACCACATCCTAGGATCATGGCTGTGATCCTTACTTGTAGTCTTTTCATGCTTCAAAAATTGCAAAATAATTGAAGTAGGAGAATCATGCCTAAGGCCCTATGTAGACACCAATTTCTCCTTTGTTTCTTGCTCATTTGCTCACAATTTTAGTGCATGGTCATTATTTATGGGTGTAGTCCTTTCTAAGGCTTCAAAACTTATATAAAATGTCTTCAAATCTTCCAAAACTTGGTCTAAAATCATTAATCTTTTCAAATAAATCAAATGAAGCCTAAAATCAAAATATAAACAAATTAAGCATCGAATTCAATATAAACGCCTAGAAAATCTTATAAAAGGATTGTAAAATCAACTATAAAATATGTATATTTATTCACTCATCAAATTCCCTCCCACCTAAGCTTTTTCTTATCCTCAAGCAAAATAAATAAAATCGTGAAAACCTCCTAAACACAAAAATCATTTAAGTCTCTCAATTATAGAATCAAAAGTAAATACCGCACATAATATATTCAGGACTAAGACTATTACTCTTTCATCAAAATTCAAGGTTCTAGCAACTTTTTGTTCTATAGAATTTCACTCAACCATATTTTCATGCCCTTAAAACATAATTACACAATACATAAATTGGTTATAGAAACCATACTAGAATTCAATGATTAATCCATATGAATTAGACTTAAACTACATTATTTAAACAAAGATTAAATTAAAAATCAAAATAAATATAAACTTAATTAAGAAAGAGTTATTCACATTTTAAAACTAAAAGATATACACTCCCGTTCTTCTCCTCCATAAGCATAATATTTAAAAATAGATGCATGTTACATCAGCCTATCCTCTAATTGTCGCCTTACTTCTTCCAATTTTTCTTTTGCTAGAGGATTTTTCAATTCAATTCCTTTATTTAAGCACAATTATTTTAGCATTGGGAAAGAACCTCGCTCATTTGACGAACTAAGGTCGAACCATATACCTTTTAATTCTCATATTAGTAGTGAGAACATACCTTATGCTTCTAAGGGACCAATGTCGATCCTTACTAATTTTAATCGATCACTTCCCTTAGGTTGGTAACGGAAAAGAAACTTATTCTTTTGAGGGATCAAGATTGATCCTTACCAACTTATATTATTATTATTATTATTATTATTATTATTATTATTATTATTATTATTATTATTATATATTCTTCTTTCAATTGCCTATAGTTATTTTGATCTTTTAGGAAAATTTCAGGAGATAGGCATATTTTGTTTACCTTAATTGGTTGTGTTCACTCTAATTCTAATTCTAAATCTAAATTTAAATAATAGGAAACTCTACACTTCATACAAATTTCATTATTCAATTCTAACATTGTCATAATGATCGAGCAAAATTCATGCAAAAATTTAAAAAAATTATCCCAAAAAATTGCTTCTTCAATTAGATGAAAAATAGTAGTGAATAGATATGCAGTACAAATAAACTGATTTTATATTTCTTAGAAAATCTATTTGTGAGAATCTAATGTATGGGAATATAATCCATTTAACTTACATGCTTTTGTAGATTTTTTCTATCAATTCATTATTACTCTATTCCTCCCCCTACACTTAAATTATATATTATCCCCTAATGTACACATAATCAATAGTAAGCACAAAAATCAATAAGGGAAATTAATAGAAAAAGGGAAAGGGAATTGAGAGATCCCCAATTTTAGCTCTAACACTAAATCTGAAACTTATCGTGTTGCGAGATTCCTTATAACATTTGAAGTTCATATAGGCCTTGCAAAAGAAAAAAAAGGAAAACAAAACAAGGAAAGAAAAAGAAAACATCTAAAAAGAAAAAAAAATAAAGGTAAGAAAAAAATACATCCTACTATTACTCCTCCTATACGTTATCCGTTGCTAACTACAAACAATATAAAATAAAATACATAAGTTAGCAATTATCATAAACATACATCCTATTAGTCCACGAATTGGCATATTGAATGTGGTGGTATGGATTTTTTTTTTTTCCCTTAGAATTCGAGAGGATCATGCCTAGTACCATGGGTGCAGTTCTTACCTATAGTCCTCTCATATTTTTAATTACTCACAAATCCTTACTTGTGATTTGAGAGGATCATGCCTTAGATCACATATATGTTCTTCACTCATGATCCTCTCGAATCTTTAATTCATCTTTCACTGTCCTAATCCTTCCTTAACTAAATTTTTTTCTTACTTTGTCTTGCAATGTCAATTGTACACAAATTTTGAATAGATAAAATAGTTAAAAGCTCTAAAATATTTAGTGTAAGTTGTTAGATAAAAATAATTTCAATTAAAGTAACTAGATAAAATGAAACAAAATAACATAAAGTAAAATAAAGGATACAAAAAGAAAAATTGGGTTACCTCTCAATAAGTGCTTTTTTTTAACACAATTAACTTAACAGTTTCTACTCCTTTGTTAAGGTGGTTCAAATTCTTGAGGTACTTTTTTAAGGATTTCACTTAGAGTATCCCATTTACCATCAGAGTCAGATATTACCCCGAATTTAGTGTCATGTGTTTTAATTGATTTAGTAGCTTAAGGGTATTTCTTTTTCCATTGCTTTGTAATATTTATATGAAGCTCACTATTTCTAACCCTTAATACCATATTACTATTTTTCACATTGATTGCAACTCTTTTTGTGGGTAAGAATGGATGCCTTAGGATGATAAGAATTTCTAGATTTTTTTTATACCTAAGACTATAAAGTCTATTGGAAATATAAATTTATCCACTTTTAAAAGTATATTTTCAATCATCCCTTTTGGACTTCTAAAGGACCCATCAGCAAATTGAATTAACATTTCAATTCTTTTAATTGCATCCCCTAATCTTAGTTTCTTTACTATAGAGAAAGGTATCACATTAATACTTGCACCTATATCACAAAATGCATTCTTAAGATTTTCATTTCCTATGGTGTAATCTAAAGTGAACTTCCTTGGATCATTTAATTGAAGGGGAAAGGTGTCTTTCTATGCTTCAACGTATGCTTGAGTTAACACAACTGTCTCTCACACATTTATTTATTTTTTTCTTAGCCATTATTACTTTCAAATAGTAGCTATAGCAAGGTGTTTGATCTAATAAATCTACCAAGAGAATATTAATTTCTAGCTTCTTAAACATTTCCAAAAATGATTGATAATCCTCATAATTTTTTTTTTATTTATGTAAGTGTTTCAAAAAGGGTATAGACGGCGTACCTTTTTCGGCAGTAAGCTCATGCACTTGAGGAGTACGCTGTTGTTATACTACTTCTTCCCTTGAATTTGATGTAGAAGTTAGTGATTTATTAGTTTCAATTTTCTTACCTGACCTTAGATAAATGGCATTGACATGCTTTGTTTGGGTAAAAGTTTTCATAGCATTTTAAAATTGTTTTTGCAACCTTTCAAATCCCTCTATGGTCATCTAAGCAAGTTTCTCAACTGTTACTTCCTAAGGTACTTTCTCTTTTGTTTTGACCACCTCTCTTGCTACTTAAATGTTGTAATCAATCTGTGATTCATTAGATATCGTTGCTAGTAATTCTAGTTTTCCCTCATGCTTAGTAGACTCATAAGTATTTACCTTTACATTTACTAGTGTAGTGGTTAAAAGCTCTACTATGTGCACTTGTTGAGTCTCTAACCTTTGGATGATTGAACTCTGCCTTTCAAATCTTTCTTCCCATTTCTATTCTAGATTCCTCAATAATTTTTTAGTACTCTTTTATTTCCTGGAGTTAGGATTATAGGATTAGTAAAGTAAGGTCATTCATCATAATCACAACATGCTACTTCGTCAATTATTTTAACTGCTTACATCGTTAGCATGTTTGTTAATGGTCCTCTAATTGTAGCATTGATTTTGAATTTATCCTGATATTGGATCCCATCATAAAATATCATCAATTAGTTCAAAGTGCGAGTATCATGATATGGGTACCTAGTCATCAAATCACAAAATCATAACCATGCCTCAAATAGTGATTCACTCTCACATTGCTTAAAAGAAAGAATGTACACTTGAAGCTTTGGATTACAACATAGTAGAGAGGATCTTATGTATTGATCCTTCATAAGAAGTGCCTACAAAATAAAATAAAAAGAGAAAAAAATATTAAACTAAAAAGAAACTTAATGAAAATAAATGAAGAAAGAAAAAAAGAAAAGAAAATAAAGAACCTAAATCTAGATTGTCTTAAATACTGAAATTAGCTCAAAACATTCCTCAACAATTGCACCAAAAACTTGACATTATTAACCTAACTCTACTTTTTATAACAAATGCAAAAGTGTATTTTTACTAGCAAGTGTACTAAGTAGCATATGCAGTAATAAAGCACACAAGAAATAATAGGTATACAATACCTAGATCAAGAATATATAGAAGGGAATGAATACAACCTTTGAAGGAGTTCTAAACCCTTACTCGAGATCAAATATTGCTCTTACCACTTCCGATGTTGAAAATAGAACTACTTTAAAAGAAGTTCCTAAATCTTAATTCTAATTGAATTAAAGCAATAAGAATGAGCTACATTGACAAAAGTTGTTTCAAATTGTGTTTACAAGCCTTTTTAAAGTACATATGTAGGCTAACTTTTTAGCTTCAAATCTATCTAAAAATAGATGATTCGTAAGGCACTACATCACTATACCCTAAGATCACAACGTGATCCTTGCTCGTAGTCTTTCTATACTTTAAAAATCACAAAATAATTGAAGAGAATCATGCCCAAGACCATGGCTATGGTTCTCTTTGGACACCAGTTTCTCCATTACTTCTTATCATTTGCTCACAATTTTAGTGCACCATCATTATTCGAAGGTGTGGTCCTTTTCAAGACTTCAAAACTCATGTAAAATATCTTTAAATCTTCCAAAACTTGGTCTAAAATCATTAATCTCTTATAATAAATCAAATGAAGCCTAAATCAAAATATAAACAAATTTAGCATCAAATTCGATATGACATCCTAAAAATCTTATAAAAGCATCATAAAACCAACCATAAAATATGTACATATATTCACTCATTAGTGATACAATAGACTTATTTAAGTTTTTAAGTATGTGAAGAAGCCACATGGAAAGCATCACATGACAAATAGGCGTATCTCGGAGATTACAAATTAGCAAAATCACAAAGATTTGATGATGCAACGGCTATACAATGACTATTGTTGTTTTAAGAACAATTCAGTGTTGGAAGCCACATGTATTAAAAGAAGATGTGATCAATGCAGAAAGAGAGAGAAGATTTAAGGTAAAAAAATAAAAAGAAAGATTGGAACGAAAGAGAAGAAAAAGAGCTACAAAAGATTTCGTATTATATCAATTTAGTTGAGCTCAAAAAGTGTGATTTGAGAGTAGCTCAAAAGCTTGAGAAATTTCATATTGTTGAGCATTGTACAAAAGTGTAAGGAAATCTATCATAATCCTTAAAGGAGTCTATTAATCTCTTTAAAAATTAGTGATATGTTATTTGAGATCACTTATGAGGGTGTTTCTGTAGAATTGTAAATTAGAGGTAAGATAGAATCGTGAGAACTGTTAAACTCTATGTAAAACTTTTCTTCAAATACTATAACTATGATGTGAAGAACTATATCCTTGGTTAGAAGGGAAGACTAACGTGTAAGGTGGAACCACTATACATGATTGCTTGATTTTTAGTTCCCTACATTTTTGTTTATTCTCAGTTTGCTTTTGTTTCCTATGATATATTGATTGCTTAATTATGCATTATACGATTTATTAGAACCATCCACATATAATTAAGCCTAGGATCAGAAGCATTAATTATTAATCTACTTAAGAGTTGAAATTGCAAAGTGGTGAATTGGTTTTTATTTGCTTATCTCTTATCTAAATTTGATAATATTTTTTATACATTAGGAATTAAGAATAAGTGTAGCATAGGTATCAATATTTGAACATCAAGAAGTAAAAATTGGTTTAGTATAGATATTCTATAGCTATTGATTCAACTTCCCCTTCTTAATTGTTTACTGGAACCAACAATTGGTATTAGAGTAGGTTGATTGAAAATGAATATACAGATCTTATTGATACCTGGAATTATAAAAATTGGCTAGATATTAAGTAATGCTTCTATATTTGATAGTACTAACTTTTCTTTGTGGAAGTGCAAAATTGAAAGCTACTTGCAGATAACTGATTATCAAGCATGGACAATAATTCAATAAGGGAATCAAGCAATCTCAAATATGATCACAACAAAAGAGGAAATAAAAAGAACATCTCCTAATGTAAGAGCAGAATATATTCTTCTATGTATCATATCTCCCTTTGCTTTTAATTCGATCTGTACTTACAAAATAGTTAAAGATATGTAGGAAAAGCTCTTAATAGAATTTGTAGAAAAAGTCATGGATGAAGATGTATTAGAACTTAAGTTTGAAAATTAAGAAGAAATGGAAACAATAAATTTATGTCTGATGGCAAGTGATGAAGAATCCTTAATGAAGAGTTGAATGACTTAAATAAATTAGAAGATTCAAGATTAAATGATGATTAAGATATTGAAGATGAGCTAGTTCAAATATATATGTATATGGAAATGCAAAAACTAATGTCGGCTTTATCTAAATATAAAAAGAAAAATCTAAAATTGCAAAAAGAAATAACAAAAATAAAAGAAGACGAGAAATTTTATCAAGAGAGATAAGAATTAACAACAATTAACATGGTTTTGATAGAAGAAAGAGATTAATTGAAAAATGAAAATGAGATTTTGAAGATGAAGGAATAAAAAACTCTGGAAGAGTTCAACAAAGTCAAAACAAAACTAAGTAGAATACTTGAAGAGCTAGAAGAGAACACTCTTAAAGATATGACAACGTGACATATTATTAAAGAGGTATTGGAAAGAATAGAAAAGATGAAGCAAATGTTAGGACATAAAGGTAGGAGAAACAAAATCTACATGGAGCAACACAACACCAATAAACCATACTATGGAAGGTAGAGAACTTATTCCAAAAGTAAACAACTATTAGAAGTATGGAAATAGAAACAAGTACATGGAAAATATAATATAACTTGCTTTATATGTCTTAAGGCAGGATGCAATGCATGAAATTGCTATTATAGAAGGAAAAGATCAAGATAAGAAGAAAGATTTAATTCGATAGTGAAAGATTGCCAACCTTTGAGCCCATCACTCACATTCACCTCCTTGGCCTCTGATCTCTTACTAGAAGGATTCTCTCTTGTCAGCCTACCGATGACGAGCTCTTGTACATAAAAGAGTTATGGGAGAACTCTCTAAGGGCCCTATTTAGACACACTCTAATCTACTTAAACTCTCATTTGGTTGTCATCCAACTGAGTGTCGAGGTTGACTTACCAAATGCGGAGTCTACTGGGTACCGAGTCTGAGATTACTGAACATCGAGCCCTACTCTTCCAGCCTATAGAATTGTAGTATCATTTAGTCACCTTGGCAACTCCAAGCACAGTTCCTCAATAATAGCCCCTACATCATTTCAACTTAGCCATAACGTCCTAAGACTATAAAGGATGAACCTACTGATTGGTCGCCACCTATCCCCTACTTTTCTAATACTTATACTATATTCCTTTTTGTTCTTTATCATATTTACCCTTTTTGGAACATACTAGGAATCTCTTTCTTACATTGTCTTTTATGTAATTTTCCATTATTATATTGTTATCTTGAAAGACTTACTATAAATAGTCCTTTCTACTATTGCCGTCATCATCTTACACCTTTACAAATATTGAATATGCTTGTTCTTGCAAGATACCTTTGTCCAAGTAACAGTTTCCCTACTCTTATGTAGTCTTATCGAGTAGCTCGAGATTAGAGATGAGTAGACCATAGTGTTAGCTTATAAGTCATATCAAGCAAAATAATAAGTCGTGTTGTGTTCATTGATGTGTCATATCCTCCAAATAGCTTCGTGGAAGCTACTGTGTTGTTGTCTTTTCTTCCATTACTTCATTCTTTGATACTTTGAAGGACCTGCTGTTGCTACTTCCTATGGTAAGCCCTAATGATCAACTCAACTCCTAAGCACATTATATAATTCTAGTATTAGAGCTTAAGGTTGTGATCAAAAGCTTAGTATTGAGGTATTTCTTGTTAGAGTGTGTTTGTTCTATTATACTTTGTTTCTCTAGTGGAAAACAAAGCAAGTTCTTAAGCCACTATATGAAATTATATTATCGAAGTTGTGTGTAAACTTCTATTAAATAGAGAATTCCTGCAGTTTTGTATTGAGGATATTAAATCCTAATGTTCGAGGGGAGATTAATGATCTTGAGAGTAATGCTCATGGTTATGGTTATGTTACCTAACAGACTTCATGAGCTATTAACGAATAGTTATAAGACTTTGTTGCTATTGTAGCCAACCTGGCTATTTCTATATAAAGGCTAGTAGAGACAAAGCAATAAGAGAGAGTTATTGAATGAGGTCGATATGTAAGAGATAGGTCGAAAAGATAAGTAATTTAACCTAGAGGACCAAAAGCTGTTAATGTGAACCTAACTCCACCTCAACTTGCTGAGAGGTTTGCAAGGAGGAGACTTAAGTTAGATGAAGTTGAAAAATATGGTGAGGAGGAAGAATAGTATGAAGGATTCAAAGAGCATGAGCTTCGTTCCCCTAGAGGAGCCAAGCATCTCTAGTAGTGCCAATGATTTTCTGGACTAGGAGGAGAAGATTGAAAAGATATTTAACTTCTATGATTACAAGGATGTAGTATGTATTCAAGTAGGTATTTTAGAATTTCCTAGGTATGTAGCAATGTGGTGGAAGAAATTGTAGAATGTGAGCTAGTGAACCTGACTTGAAATCCAAACTTGGAATGAGATTAAGAGAGTTTTGAGTAGATTTGTTCCAAAACACTATGAGTAAGACACTTTTCGACGTTTCTAAGAAATCATATAAGGTAACTAATCAGTGGACAAGTATGACTGAGAGTTCCAATTGTTAATGATTCGATATGATGTTAAGGAACTCGAGGCATGGACAATAACACAATTCATTTCTAGACTAAGATCAGAAATTGGTAATATAATAGAAGTACGGAGGCTTGGAAATTTGGATGAGACCATCCAAGTAACGTAAAGGGTCAAAAGGTAGAGGCAAAATTAGATCAACCGAGTATCGAGTAGCTGGCCTAGCTTGCAAAACAAAACTGGTATGCCAATTTGATCTAAATATGAACGAGCTCACTATTGTTCTAAGGTGGACCACTAAGGTCAGATGCTAAGTAGACCTAATGATGATTGAAGAAAGAATAAGGCTGAGGAGCCTAAGGCTAAGATGGACTAAGTTCAAAGCTTAGGACGGAAGACCCAAGAAATCAAGTGCTTTAAGTTCCTTAGTTTTAGACACGTAGTTAGTCGGTGCCCAAACCAATGAGTCATGACCATTAAGGGAGACAAGCTCCAATTTGAAGTAAAGAGTGCTAATGAAGGGGAGGAAGAAGAAGTAGGAGTTGATCAACTACTAGAAGAGTTTTAAGAAGATTTAGATGCTATAACTCGACTTGAAATGGAAGACTACTGTATGGTTGTATGACAATCTCTCAATACCTTTACCTCTAATAAAAATGAATAGAGAGAGACCTCTTCTACATAAACTACTGAGTGAATAAAAAACTATGTACTTTGATCATCGACGGAGGAAGTTGTAACAATACCATAGTACAAAGAGTAGTGAAAGCTTTGAAGTTGCTAACCTACCCTTACCTTAAGCCCTACAAGATTCATTGGCTTGATGAGAAGGGGGGTTTACCTATTGCTGAGTAAGTCTAAGTGCTTTCCTGACCCCAATTTTCTAAAGATGTTAAGATGGAAATGTGTATACTTTTATTGGTCAAAAGAATACTAGAGTTGAAGGAAGTCAAAGCCTTACCTACTGAGGTGTAGGCATTACTTCAAGAGTATATCGACTCATTTCCTACTGAGTTGCTGAGAGGTTTACTCCTATCAAAGGGATAGAGCATTGCTTCGATCTCTAGCTTGTAGCTACTTTACCTAACTTACTTGCTTATAGACTTAATCTCAAGCAAGTAGTCAATCTAAAGAAGTAAATTGATGAGTTGATTAAGTGTGGATATATCCAAGAGAGCATGAACCCCTATGTTGTACCAGCTGTCTTAGTGCTAAAGAAGGATGGCTCATGGAGAATGTGTATTAATAGCCAAGTAGTTAATAAGATCACTATCAAGTATCAATATCCTCTTACGATTTGATGATATGCTCAATGAGTTGCATGGTGCGTCAATATTTTTTAAGGTTGACCTAAAGAGTGGCTACCACCAAATCTGAACGAGACTTAGAGTAGAGTGGAAAACTACTTTCAAAACAAAAGATGGTTTCTTTGAGCGGATGGTGATGTTATTTAGTCTTATAAATGTGCTAAGCACCTTTATGCGGCTATGAGTCATATTTTGAGTTCATTGATTGATAAATGTGTTGTTGTTTACTTTGATGATATTCCAGTATATAGTATTGACCTCATTTCTCATGTCTTGCACTTGAGGTCTATGTTTGATATCCTCCATATTGAGCAATTATTCAGCAATTTAAAGAAGTATGCATTTTGTTAGAGTAAGGTAGTATTCCTTGGTTATGATGTTTTTAAGGGATCTATTAGAGTTGATGACAAGAAAGTTTGAGCTATTCTTGAATGGCTGACGCTAACTAGTGTTGTTGAAGCAAGGAGTTTTCATGGTCTAGCTTCATTTTATAGAAGATTCATTCCGAACTTTAGTTCCATAGTTACACCGCTTATCGAGTTGACTAAGAAGAACATTGAATTCAAATGGTTCAAGAAAGCTTAAAATAGTTTTGATGAGATTAAGTCTAAGTTTACTTCTACCCCAATATTTGTCCTACCTGACTTTGAGAAAGTTTTAAACTAGAATGTGATACATCTAAAGTCGACATTGGTGTTATTCTCATGCAAGAGTGTTGACTAATTGTATATTTTAGTGAGAAGCTTAGAGGTGCTACACTGAATTACTTGGCATACGACAAGGAGTTCTATACCCTCATGTAGGCACTTCAGGACTTGCAACATTATTTGCTGCTAAGAGACTTTATCATCTATATAGACCATGAATCCTTCAAACACCTCTAAGGCTAACAAAAACTCTCTTAACGTTATGCTAAATGGGTTGAGTTATTGGAAACCTTGTGTTATGTCATCAAGTACAAGAAGAGAAGTTCTAACATTGTAGTTGACGCCCTTTCTTATCGGCTTGTCCTTGTCACAACATTGCAAGCTAAGATACTTAGGTTTGGTACACTACAAAATCAATATGAGCATGATCTGTACTTTGGATCCCTAGTGGCTAAATGCAACTGTGGAGGAGTAGTAGAAGGGTTCTATCTGAACTAAGGATTTCTGATGAAGGGAAGGCAAGTTTATGTACGAAGTGGTTCTACTAGGGACTTACTTACTCGAGAAACCCATGTTGGAGGCTTAGCTAACCATTTTAACGAGAAGAGAATAGCTGACTAGCTAAACGAGTACTTCTATTGGCCTAGGATGATGAAGGATGTGCTTAAAATTCTTTAGTGGTGTGAGATATGTAGACGAGCCAAGGGAGGAAAGGAGCCATATGGAGAATATACACTTCTGCTCATACTTGAGTGGTTATAGACCGATCTAAGTATGGATTTCATTCTTGACCTACCTAGAATACTACAAAAACATGATTCGATTATGGTGGTAGTTGATCGATTCAGCAAAATAAGCCACTTCATCCCTTGCCACAAAACCAATGATGCTTTATTTGTTACTAACCTCTTTTTGTAAGAGATTGTGCAGTTGCATAGAGTTTTAAGAAGTCTTGTATCTTATTATGATTTAAAGTTCATGAGCTTCTTCTAGCGAACATTATGGAAGAAGCTCAGCAATAAGCTTATGTTTAGTACTTCTTGTCATCTATAGACCTATCGCTAAACAAAGGTTGTGAAAAAAACAGTTGGCAACCTCCTTTGAGTAATTGTTGGAAAGAATCTACATTATTGGGATCTATGCTTATCGATCATCAAATTTGCTTACAACTACTCAATTCATAGCTTGACAGGAAGGTCACCTTTTTAGGTCATCTGTGGACTTAACCTAAGTTTAACCTTAGACATGATTATCAACCTGACCTCTTAAGGAGAAAGTCCATCAGGCCTGCAGCATGTTGAGGAATTTTAGAAACTGCATTAGAAGGCTGTTGAGCAATTAGCTAAGGCTGTGGCCTGATAGAGAGAATAGGGAAGTCGAGGAAGAAAGTGAGTCATTTATAACTTAGGAGACCTTATCTAGATCTACCTTAGTAAGGAACGATTCCTAAGGAAGAGGACAAACAAGTTATCTCCCAAGTTAGATGGCCCTTTCAAGGTCCTTCGATGCATCAATGACAATGCTTATGAGCTAGACCTACTTGTAGGATATAGAGTGTCTCCCACTTTCAATGTCATCGACCTGATGCCCTATGTGTTGAAAGAAGAAGAAGAGAACCAAGATTTAAGGGTGAATCTTCAATAACCTTAGGGAACTGCTAGACTGCCAACCTTTGAACCCATCATTCGTACATGCTTCTAAGGCCTACAATCTCTCACCAAAAGGATTCCCCCTTGTTAGCCTACTAAGGATAAGATCTTGTACATGTAATAGCTATGGGCAAACTCTTTGAGGGCCTCACTCGGATATACCCTACTCTGCTCGAACTCTTACCTAGTCATCGACTAGTTGAGTGCCAAGACTAACTTGAAAAATGATGGGGTTAACCTGCTGAGTATCGAGTCCAAGGTCACTATACACCAAGCCTTACTCTTCTAACTTACAAAATTGTAGCATCATTCAATCGCCTCGGTAACTCCAAGCACAGTTCCTCAATAATAGCCCCTATGTCATTTCAAATTAGCCACAGTATACCAAGACCCTAAAGTATAAACCTACTGATAAGCCACCATCTATCCCTTACTTTTCCAACACTTATACTATATTCCTTTTTATTCTTTGTCATATTTATCCTTTTTCAATCATATTAAGAATCTCTTTCTTACATTATCTTTTATGTAATTTTCCATTATTGTATTTTCCTTAAAGGACTTACTATAAATAGTCCTTTTTAGTATAGTTGTAATCATCTTATACCTTTATAGATATTGAATATCCTTTTTCTTATGAGATACCCTTGTTCGAGTAGCATTTTCTCTACACTCTTATGTAGTATTGCCGAGTAGCTTAAGATTAGTGGTAAGTAGACCTTAGTATTAGCTTATGAGTCATAGCAATCAAAATACTAAGTCGTGTTGTGTTCATTAGTGTGTTAGACCTTCTGAGTAGCTTCATAGAAGCTATTGTGTTGTTGTCTATTCTTCCATTACTTCATCCTTCGTTACTTCGAACAACCTACTATTGTTACTTCCTATGGTAAGCCTTAGTGATCAATTCAGCTCCTAAGTACATCAAATAGGAAAGAAATCTAAGATCATATGGGTATGAAAGCTAAGGTAAGTATATAACTTCCTAAATTTTGACTTTTAAAATGTGTATGTTAAAGATTTAGTTACTTAATATATTGTAAATAAAGGGTATGAAATGACAAAAGGGCTTGCAAACCATCATTCTCCTTCTTGCTCCTTCAAAAGGGAATCAAGTCTTAAAAACAATATTAAAAATTAACTCACTTTAAATTAGGCAAATTAAGATTCAACACTCTTAAGAAGTTCCCTTTGAAAATCGTCTTTATAAACTTAAAACTCAATCCCCAAATAATGCAATGAAAATCCTTGACAATCTTAAATTAGAGAAAAATTGACATTTTTGTGAAGGCTCTTCTCAATTCGATCTAATAGACATGGAGTCTACTCCTAATAACCTTATGACGAAGATCAAAGAGAAAAAAAAAAAAAGCATTAAGAAAGAGAAAGGAACAAAAGGAAAGAAGATTGATGGAAAAGATCATCCTAAAGAAATCATTGAGGTAAGTTACATGGACTTTGAATCTTTCTCTAGAGCAAGAATTGACCTTAGGATACTATTTTGTATGCATTGTTAAACTAGAATGTTTGAGGTTAAAGAACCTTACCTTAAACCAGAAACTTTACCTATTGAGCTTAATTTTTTCTCGATTTATTATTTTCCTTAACTTTGTTAGTATTAAACTCTAACCCATTTAATATTAACCCTTAACAAAGAGTTAAAAAAAAAAAACTTAGTTTTTTGTCTTTTAAAACTTGGAGTCACTACCCAATCGAGGTTTGGAAAAAGAATGGGTTAAGTTAAATCGATTGGGTGGATTGATTTAACCTAACCAATGGTCTATTGGAAAACAAATTTTAAGAAAAAGATTTTGAAAACCACAGATTGAGTCCAAGGGCTAATCTTTTAAACTCTCATGGGTACCATTACTAACTTTTTGAAAGTAGATTTAATTTTCAAAATCAGCCTTTTTAAAACAAAATTTAGTTACAAGTATATAAATTGAATTGAATTTATTCAAAAAATGAGAACTAAAGTTTTTCTAATTTTTACATTGTCCCAAAGATGCCTATGTACTCATTAATTAGGATCAAACATTCGTAGTTTATTAATAAAACTTTAGGTGTGTTGATTAATTTTAATTTTAAAAAGTGGCTAAGTTTTCGTTTTAATTCAATTAATTTTTTAGGAAAAATTATAAAGGGTCCTAATTTTAGTGGTTTATTCTTTTTTTGTTTTTGAAAAATTCTAAAAGAAGCCTTAATTTCGAAAATGGTTGATTAAATTTTAACTTTTGAAAAATAATTTAATTGAGTAAATAAACTCTTTTTGTTATTTCTTTTTTATTATCTTTATTATTATATTTTTTTTGTATTTTCCTAAATAAAATAAAGCTTTCCTTTCTCCTTTTTTTTTTCCTTTTTCTTTTTCCCTCTTTTTTTCCATTCTTTTTTCTTTTTCTTTTTTATTTTTTTATACAATTACAAAGTATTATTACAATAAATAAATAAATAAACTATTACAATATGTATGAAAAAGGAAATGGTGTAGGACCATAATCAAGTAGGGTATGTAGGTTGATAAGGCTTAGAACCGAATGGATCTATGGATTTGGGTCAGATCTCGAACCCCCCAACCTAAGGCACATACACCGTATGTGGGAAGTTGGAAGAGAGAGAAGGTGGTTGGCAAGGGTCTCTTAGGGCTACTTTAAGCCAATTTTTTTTTTTTTTTTGGCTAGATTCATGTGTTTTTTATTAGATATAAGGGCTTTGGTGAAGTACCACCATATTTAGTAGCCTCTTCGATAGTTGTCAGAGTTGGGAGGGTAGCGATGGTCTTGGTGGTTGCTAGACATGAAGGGAGTGTATAGCTAAGGGCTTTCAACCACCATAAGTACAACCTTAGTGTTGGTTTGGTTTGAAATGGTGAGCTAGGGTAGTGGTTCAAGGATGGGGTCGTAGTGGTTAGGGTTTAGTGGTAGTAGCTCTTTAGGCTATGGCAAGGGATAGGAATGGTGGATATTAAGAGCTTCAAGCTTAGGGAGGCTTATGGTAGGATTAGTTTAGCTTAAATCACCAGGATTTGAGTGATTCCTAAAGAGAGAAGCAAGACTTAGTTAAATAGAGAAACCTTAGAGGAACTCAAATGCGAAGAAGTCCATCCTTATTCCTTGCTAGACTATTTGTTTGAGCTCCAATTTATTATGTTGGAGCTCGATCCAAAGATGGAAGGTAAAAAATGGTCATGAATCTGACCTTGATTGCACATGATTTTGACTCAATTCAATGCGCAATCCAAATGGAAAATCTATGTAATCAGCAGTCAAAGGTTATTCATTAGAGCTTAATCTTGCCATTCGTGATACATAAAAGCTTCAAATATCAATCCTAAGCTTTCGACTATGTTCGATCAAGAAGGAACTTGAGATGTAGAGTTGATTTTTTTCCATTTTGAAGGTCGATTTAATCTTCTAGATGGATGAATTGAATCAAGTTCTTAGTGTTTCTTCATAATATCATATACAATCTTCGTGATTCACCTTTAAATCGGTAAAATTACGAAGGAAATTGGATCAAAAGTAGCCATAAAAAGAGCACCTTAGACTTGATTTGTAGAAAATGGGGGAAAGAAAAGGGAAGGGAAGAGTGGGAGGAGGGCACTGATGTAGTGCTACATCTACTACACATCCTTGCAACTGCTTGCCATGTGTTGTAGTGGTCTTGTGCTCAAATCAGATTAGGATACATAGCAAATGAGGGGAGTAAAAAATAAAAGGTTTGTTATGCCCTTTAAGAGAATCGAACCTAAAACCTTCATGTTAATCATAATGCAAATCCAAGTGTGTTACCATTAGGCCATTAACCTATATCTTATCCATATATGTAACCAAATTGAATATATAGATTAGATGGCCTAGGCTAAATTGATTCAAGCCTAAGCCCAGCACCCTTTATGCAAAATATTTTATTTAAGACTTAGCCTAAATGATATTTAAAATACTAAAGCTATTTAAATTTCTTATTCTTATTTTAAATTATCTTTTTTTTTTTGCTAATTTTTAAAATTTTCCATTTTTGGTATATGTTATATATTTTGTATTTTTCCATATTTTCCATTTCTTTATTTTTTTTCTTTATTTTCTTTATTTTTTTTTGTATTTTTTATGTCTTCTTTTTTGTTCTTTCTCTAATTTTTTTTTTTTTTTTACTTTTCTAAATTTTGTATCTTTTCTTGTATTTTCCTAAATTAGGACCATTTTCCCTATTCTAAAGAAATTCCTAAAATTACAAGGAGGTAAAAATTGGGTATTTATAGTTGCTTCTTTTTGTGGTAAAATTTGAGTAAAACTTTACCACAAAGATAAAAAGAGACACCATTTTTATCCTAAGGAGGTACCTACCCTAAGAAGTGCTACAAATAGCTAACTATTGTAGGCTTAATCCTCTAAGGATTTAGGTAAATAGTGAAAGATAAGTTGAAAGAGAAAGAGAACACTCTAGAGATTGGTTGAGAAATAAGAGTGGGTTTAAAAATGGTATAGTGCTCTACGAGTTGACTATAACCCTTAAAGGAAACGTAAGATGGGGAAGTAGTTTGTGAGTTGGCTAGAACCCTAAAGATGTCATATTGGATGGATGGTAAAACAAAGTAAACGTTAGATGGCTATTTTGGATGGATGGTTTTTTGCTTTATTAAATCTAAAACTAAATGTAGTCATCATCTTGGATTGATGAATAAAGCAAGTATCTAAACATCATCTTGGATTGATAGGCTTAAGAAAAAACTTGAACACCATCTTGGATTGATGGCTATTGAAAAATTGATTCCATCTTAGATTGATGAATCTAAAAATTTGAATCACCATCTTAGATTGATGGCTACTGAAAAATTGATTCCATCTTGGATTAATGATCTAAAAATATGAATCACCATCTTGGATTGATGACTAATGAAAAATTGATTCCATCTTAGATTAATGGATCTAAAAATCCATCGCCAACTTAGATTAATGGACTTATAAGCTTATCATAGTCTTAGATTGATGGCTATTGAAAAATTTAATTAGGTTACTTAAAAAACTTTCTTAACTGTGCATTTTTCTTGGAATTGAAAAAAACTAACCTCAAAGGTCAACTTAAAAGAGAGATTGAGCCATCATGGTTATCTAAACTAGCTATTAGGAGCTAGCCTACACCATCTACCTCCCCCTCCTGAAAAAAAAAAAAGGAAAAAAGAAATCTTAGATTAGACACTAGGGACTGGGTCCCTTTACTTGAATTTAGGTAAAACTCCTAAAATTGAAGATAATGGTCATGAAGACCGAGTTAAGATAGGATTCATGCTTACAAAACTAGGCACTAAGGCCAAGAAGTTGATATAAAGACCAATCTGGAAATGACTTAAAGAAAACTTGTCCTTTTCACTCCTCTCTCTCTCTTTCTCTTTTTGAGAATTGCTAATAGGTTTAGGATCTTCATATATGTGGGTCATTGACAATTTACTTTTTTCCTGACTTTGCTCAAATCACCTGACAATCTTGTCTCTAGGGGATCCTCCTTTCTTAGGTTATTTAAGGCATTAGCTTTCAATCTTGAGACAAGTGATCATTTGATGTCACCTGGTATGATCACAAGGACAATGACATCTCATAATCAATTAGTTTAGTCTAAGAAGTCTTTCTTACCTTCTCTCAATTCAAATTTCTACTCTTCACTTCAATGACAAAAATTATGGTTTATCTTATAAGTGATACAGTTTAATCAATCTGTTAGGTCTTTTTTGAACTGCAATGTAATAAAGACTTTTGGTCCTTAGTTTCAAAAATGGATATTAATGAAGTGGCATTTTGAAAGAATTACTTTTTAACCTAAATTTATAAGTTAAGAACCTTATAAGTGAAACAAAAATTGTGCTTACCTCAGTTTTAAAAAGTAACTGTTATCAAGGATAGGTTATTTTCTCTAATCAAAAGGGCTTTTAAGAAGGGGTAGATTTGTGGGTAGGCTTTAGTTTGCAAGAGGAGTGGATTTTGAGAGTCTTGGTTTCCACCCTTGCTCTTTTAGATTTAAGGATTTTTATCTCGAAGCATAGACCTTACTTTGGAACGAGCCTTTTGAGGTACATGACCTTAATCAATTCTAAGTTTTAGGGCTTTAGATTTAATCACCTTGTTTTCATAGATTTCTTTCATGGGTATGTCCCCCTTTTCTTTCTTTCTTCTCTCTCTCTCTCTCTCTTTAAATTTGATCCAAGAAAAAGGTGATCATCCCCTTTTTTTTTGGTATATGACTTATAGTATATGCAATTTGTGTCTAGTGTTCAGATGGAAAGCCCTTCTTCATCTTAAAAGAAATAAGTATCTAGAAGTAAAAATTATAATTAAATTGAGGCAACTAGAGCAAGCATAAATTAGTTTTTACCTTTCTTTTTTTTAATGACCTAACCCTCTAAATTACCCCATTGTGGGGTAGTTCTTGATAGGGTTTAAATTTTGAAATAATTCATTAAGAAGGGTTAAAGGGTTTGATAAGGGATATTTTGTGTTTTAGGATAGATAGATAAATGCCTAACATCATTTTGATTAGCATATCAATTTCAAAATAGACTTCCTTTAAGGAACGAGTCCAAATCCTTACTTTGATGACACTAGACCCTTAAGTGTTTGTAGGTTGGTGTTTAAGATTTGGCTCACCTCTTTTCATTTCAAACTTTTAAAATAAGATATCAAAACTGTATGTTTATTCAAGAGACAGAGAACTTTTATTTAGGAAATCTCTGACATTACAAATCACAAAGTACTTAAACTTAATAATTGCCCCTCATTCTCTGGTTTCTGTTGAAGTACTCTGGTTTCCCTTGGCTTAAACTCTTGCCGTTCCTCCATTTAGATGTTCTTATCATGTTGATGCATGACCAAGCATATTATAACCTCTAGTCTATTTGGATCGGTAAAGTCTATTTGAATGAATCCAATATCATCTAGGTCTCAAATCTTATGCTTCAATTTCTAATGGTCTTTTCTAGAATGACCCATTGGGTACATGTGGTATTTACATGGTGGGATAAGATTTGGCCTTTGGAGCTTATGCTTGGGTAGAAGAGGTGCACAACTTAGCATTCTTACCTCTCTCAATTGATGAAGGAGTTGAGTTATTGGGATTGGAATCAAAGTAAGATATCTTCTAAGCATCCTTATTTCAAGGTCTACTAAATTTATAGCCATTTCAGGAACTATTAAGATAACTGGGTTTTTAGCTAACTTTCCTATCCTTATTGCCTCCTTAATGCAATTGCCTACTAAAACTACATTTGTAAAGCAATAGGTTGATTGCGTTAAGAGACAATTAAAGCATGGCTCATTCAGTGTTTGGATAAATGCTTTAGCTAGTTCCTTCTTTGATAAAGGGGAGGTGATTTTAGCTACTATGCCCCCCTATCTTTGGGCTTATTCCTTAAAGGACTCGTTCTTGTCTTTCCTTATGTTACTCAAGTCCTAAATAAATGGTACTATCTCCACATTGAATTTGTAATGTTCAAAGAACGCTTTCGCTAACTTATCTCATGTATCAACTCGTTTCAAGTTTAATTAGGTGTACTAAGATAAAGCTGGCCCAGTGAAGCTACCCTGAAATGTTTGAACGAATAGTTGCTCATTTTTTATGTAATATGCCATCTTGCATAAATACAGCTTGATGTGGAACTTAGGGCATCCAATCTTGTGATATTTCTTAAATTCTAATACTTTGAATTTCTTAAGATAAGCATCAATAGCATATGCATAAAAGTCAATGATGCCAACCTGTTCAAATCTATCATCACTCCTAAATGCCTTCATCTTCTCATCAACTTGTAAGTCAACTTCTGTTCTTACTCTTTAAGACTGTCTTGACTGGGCTTTAAGTTGATTGTTCTTGAATTGACTAACCTTGTATCATCCTCAAAAGGATTGAGATGCAACACTAGATACTCTTCATTTGTTGTCTCTATTGCTCTAAGCAAGGCTATGCTATCAACTGTGAAGTTCATCTATCTGGTCATTTTTGCCACAATTTACTCTAATGAACAAAACCTTACTTCTACAGGGTTTATGCCATCATTGTTGTTATTTCCATTGTTGGTCCTTGCTCCTGATAAGAATTCTCACCTATTAGCAACTTCCTAATGTTTTAATTATTTATTTACTTATTTTTGAAAAACCACTTTTCTTTTGAGATAAAAAAGGACTAATTTAAAGGATAAGGCTTATCTACATGGTTTACAAGGAGTAGAAAAACATTTCTAGGGGAATAGGAGCCTAAATATTTACAATCAATCATTGATAACAAGAGATATAATCCTAAGGATGTATAAGTGAGAATAAGAATGGAAAGAGTTGGAAAGGAGGTACTGAGAAAAGGACTTGTAAAAAAAATTGAATATTTACAATTAGAAGCCTAAGGATGTGAGCCTAGTTAGAAAAATTTTTCCTTTTTTTTTTCTTTATACATATATTTTGTATTTTTACTTCACAAAGTTATATAAGCTAATAAAACCAAAAATGAATATTTATAGGTAAAGAGAAATTAGAAATGCAATATGAGGGCATATAAATGGAGAGAGGGGAGTTGGCAAACTAACTATGATGTGGTGAGAAAATGATTTTTATTGCATCTTTAAAGTTTCTAAAAATTTTATTACAAATAATCCCTAAAGTCTAGATTTTCTTTTTCTTATGGTATCTTGGCTTCTCTTCAATCTTCTTACTCTTCTTCAGCTTAATTGCCTTGATCCATCAGGTAACTCAAGAGATATCTTCAGTATGGAACTTCTGGAAAGCTCTGACCTCGTAATATGTAGCAACATCTTTAGGGAGTTCAATAACAGTAGCAAACGCATCAATAGGATTCATCTTCTAAGTGACTTCCATATGAAGGAAGTTAAGTTTATGGCTTCGAGAATGGTTGATAAACCAAACCATGAGTAAGGCTATATTAGTCTTTAGCTCTCCATTCTTCTCTTATTGAAGACAACTGAGCGATCTGGCTTATGCTGCTAACAGCGTTGGGATGTAAGACTTCCCTTCTAAAAATTAGATCACCAGTTCTATAATCTTGTAATGTCTATGAAATACTTTTTTAGGAAATAAAACAGTCCCAAATGTTGCCAAGATATAAGCATTGATTCTATGTTGCTACAAAAATCTTTAAAGCTACTACAAAAGAGTTTTTTATTGTAGTTAGATGAGGTCACGAACTAAGTGAAGAGATCATCTACCCTAATGATTCTTCTGGAGGGATTTACCTATATTTTACACATTTCAAATTCATGAAGGCCTATAAGTCTATTGAAAATCTTTGGAAGGCTAGCTGTGATATGTAGAGCAAACCCTTTGCCTCTAACAAAGGAGACTCCTAACAGATAAGAGTATTTCTCAATAGTTGGAATTAGATTACATGGACTAAAATAAAAAGATTGACTCTAAGGGTCTTAGAAGTAGACCAAAGCCCATACTATGGTGATATTAGTTTAAACTTTGATTAATGAGAAGATAGGCTTAATCTTGTCTTTAATGACTTTTTGTTGGTCTAGATTGAAAAATTGAAACCATCTTTTGAGTATTCCCTTAGGCTCTAAGGGCTTATAGATGTGGATTTCCTTAAAGAAGGATAGTGTGAGAGAGGACAAAACCATTTTCTACAAAAAATAAAATAAAATAAAAATTACATTAGAACTATTCTATTTATACGGGAATTACATCAATATTCTAAAGAAAAGAAAACATTTACAGGGAAAAGATTAGGAAACTTGTTAATCTTTTTTATTCTTTCCACATCGTGTTAATTTGGCAATTTTGGGAAAAGGGTTCGTGAATAAAATTAAGGTAGGTTCTAAAAGTCTTTAAGCTCTATGATGTCACATGGTTTTTAGGGAAGTAGTTCATTGATCACATCGAAGCTTTGGTGGAGTAATCTAATCAACCTCAAGTAGTGGTTACCTCATAACACTTGGAACCTACATAATTGCCCCCTTCCTGAAGTCTTAAGATGGCTTGGGTTCAATCGTATCTACCCTATATCTTTGATGCAATCATTCCTCCTAATGAACCGAGTATGTTGCCTACAAAAATAAATATAGCAATTTAAAACAAGGTACATACATGAAATGAATTCTAACAATATATAAACAAATAAAATAAATAACATGGGTATTTTGAAAGGTAAGTTTAGTTTCGAAGAGTTTTTAAGTGGTTAATCCTCTTGACGTCTCCAATGGAGTAGCTAAGCTACCAAGCTTGAATTTTTTTGGGTTTATTATTTTCCTTAACCCGATTGATATTAAACTCTACTCATTTAATATTAACCATCAATTAAGAGTTAAGAAAAACTTGGTACTTGAACTTTGGTTTTCAAAACCTTTTTCTTAAATTAGTTTTCCAGTAGAATAGTGATTAGGTTAAGTCGATCTACCTAATCCATTTAACCTAACTCACTATTCTACTGGAAAACTAATTTAAGAAAAAGATTTTGAATACCAAAGTTCAAGTCCAAAGGCTAATCTTTTAAACCCTAACGAGTGCCACTATTAACTTTCCGCAATTAGATTTAATTTTCAAAATCACCTTTTTAAAAAAATAGTCAATGGTAAATAATTTAAATTGGATTTATTAAAAAAAATGGAAAACTAAAGTTTTTATAATTTTTACGTTGCCTTAGAGTTGCTTACATACCCATTAGTTAAAATCAAACATTCACAGTTCATTCATAAAACTTTAGGTGCGTTGGTTGATTTTAATTTTAAAAGGTGGTTGAGTTTACGTTTTAATTTGGTTAATTTTATTTTGGAAAAATTCTAAAGGGTTCTAATTTTGGTCGTTTATTCTTTTTAAAAAAAATATTCTAAAAGAAGCCCTCAGTCCAAAAATGGTTGATTAAATTTTTACTTTTGAAAAATAATTTGCCTAAATGAATAAACTCTTTTTATTATTTCTTTTTTATTATCTTTATTTTTTTCCCCAAATAAAATAAAACTTTCCTTTCATCTTTTTTTCTTCTCTTTTTTTTTCTTTTATTCTTTTTTTTTTCCTTTTTTTAGATATTTTTGATACAATTACAAAGTATTATTACAATAAATAAATAAAAACAATTACAATACAAAAGAAAAAGGAAACAGTATAGGACTGAAATCAACTAAGGTGTATGGGTCGACAAGGTCTAGAGCCGGGGGGATCTTTAGATTCAAGTCAAATATCCTTAACTTAAGGCACATGCATCGCACATAGGAAGCTAGGAGAAGAAGAAAGCAGTGGGCAAGGGTGTTCTAGGGCTACTTTAAGCTTATTTCTTTTGTGGGAAAAGCCAGATTCATGTGTTTTTTATTAGATATCACCACCATGTTTGGTGGCCTCTTAGGTGGTCATTGAAGTTAAGAGGGTACAGGTGGTCATTGAAGTTAAGAGGGTACAAGTGGTCATAGTGATTACGTGGCGTGGTTGTTGTGCATGAAGGGAGTCTGTAGCTAAGGGCTTTTGACCACTACAAGCATAACTATGGTGTTGATTTGGTTCGAAATGTGGTTAGGGCAGTGGTTCAAGGAGTGGGTCACAGTGGTTAAGGATTAGTAGTGGTAGCTCTCTAAGCTACAACAAGGGATGAGAGTGGTAGATATTAAGAGCTTCAGGCTTAAGGAAGCTTGTGGTGGGATTAGTTTAGCTCAAATCACCAAGGATTCAAGTGATTCCTAGAGAGAGAGACGATACTTAGTTAAATAGAGAAAGCTTAAAGGAACTTGAATGTGAAGAAGTCTATCCCTATTCCTTGCTAGACTGCTTGTTCGAGCTCTAATTTATAATGTTGGTACTCAATCCAAAGATGGAAGGTAAAAAACGGCCATGAATTTGACTTTCATTGCACATGGTTTTGACTTGATTCAATGTGCAATGTAAATGGCAAATATATGCCACCAGTCAAAGGTTATTCATTGGAGCTTAATCTTGCCATTAATGATACGTAGAAGCTTTGAAAATCAGTCCTAAGCTTCCAACTATGTTCAATCAAGAAGGAGTTTGAGTTACGGAGCTGAATTTTTTCCACTTTGAAGGTTGATTTGTTCCATTAGATGGATGAATCGAGTTAGGTTCTTAGTGTTTCTTCAAAACATCCTATGCAATCTTTGTGATTTCACCTTTATGTTAGTGAAATTACAAAGAAAATTTGATCAAAAGTAGCCATAAAAAGAGCACCTTCGACTTGATTTTTGGGAAAATGGGAGAAAGAAAAGTAAACGGAAGGAAAGAGGGGAAGAGGGCACTAACGTAATGTCATGTTAGCCACATGGCCTTGTAATTACTTGCCATGTGTTGTAGTGGTCATGTGCTTGAGTCAAATTACGATACATAGCAGATGAAAAGAGTAAAAAAAATAAAAGGCTTGTTGTACCCTTTAAGAGAATCAAACCCAAGAACTTCGTGTTAATCACAATGCAAGTTCAAGTGTGTTACCATCAAGCCATTGGTTTGTGCCTTATTCATGTATGTAATTAAATTGCATATATGGATAAGGTAGCTTAGGCTAGATTGATTTCTAGCCTAAGTCTAGCACTCTTTATGCAAAATCTTTTATTTAAGACCTAGCCTAAATGATTTTCAAAATTCTAAAGCTATTTAAATTTCCTATTCTTATTTTAAATTATCTTTTTTGTTTTTACTTTTCTAAATTTTCTGTATTTTGTATTTTTCTAAATTAAAACCCTTTTTTTTTCCTATTCTAAACAAAATTCCTAAAATTACAAAGGGGGAAAGGGTTATGGTGGAGAGTGGGAAGTGTCTACATTAACCTAACAACAAAATTCTAAACAACCTCAAGCACAAAGTAGCCCTAAAAAACTTCTTGAAGAAGTTAAAGAACAAAGAAAGTTTGTCATGGAACAAATCAATGACATGGTACTTGATTCAAATGCTAGGGTTAATTTGAATTTCAAATATGTGAAGGACTTAGTGAGATCTAGAGGGATCTGAAGGAAATATCTCTTAAGACTATTTTTGATTAATTATCTTAAGACTTTTATTAGTTCATTTTTGTGATGAATCTTAAGTATTCTTGAATAACATGAAATTTCCTGATTTTGATACATGATGGTTAATGAAAAGCTCTCACAATTTAGCAAGACAAGGAATATCTATATTAAAACTAAATTTATATGCAGTAATCAAGTCTCTAGAATCTATGATTCTAAAATAAGAGAATTACAATAGAGGGGACAAACATTTGGAGGTGGTTTCAAAAGGGAAATTAATGTTTCAAAAATTTTGAACAAGGAATTTGTTATTATAGGACTATAATTTAATTACCATTCCATAAAATTGTTTGAAGCACTTTATGAAATGTTGACTTTTTATTTAAATTTTTCAAAATGTTAATCTTGTTCTTGAACTACTTTCAAAATGTTAATTCTTTATTTAAATATTTCAAAACATCGATTCCCTATTTGAATTTATCCCTAAACATTGATGCCCTCCCTTCTAATTTTCCCATTCTAAATTATTATGAAATGATGGAAAAGCATAAGAAATGATTCTATCTAAGTCATTTATGAAAATTATTTTCTAAAAATTTGATTCATGTTGCATGAAGCATTTTTCACAAAGAGACTGAATAATTGATTTGTACAAAATGATGAATGTTTAATCTCTTAATGAGAATAACAATTCTAATGAATAATTTCATTACAAATTGACCAACTTATGTATGATTTTGAACATATGAGCTTATTAGAAATTATGATTTTGATAAATAGAACTTGAAATGTTTATGCTCTCTTGAGAATATATCTAATGAATTAAAACCCATTATGAAAAGTTCTTGATTGCATGATTATTGATTTTTAAATGATATATCTTGTGATGATTTGAGAAATCTAATGAGTTTGAAAAAAAAAATTGAATGACATGAACACATCAATATGTCTATATATGAGTAAATGGATGAAGTTTTGAAGATCTTTTATTGTGTTCTGATTGATATGATGAGAAACCTTGATGATTATTTGATGAACATAGCAATATACAAAAGTAAGAATATGAAGATTTGAAAATGAATGATAGTAGAACCCTCGTGAATTTAGGGGGACCATTCATAGTTTCAGAATACAAAAGAGGAGAAATATGAGAGAAAGATAGATAGGCGAATGATATATATTCTTCACCCTAAGAACCCTCGTGTAGAACTTGATAGTTTTTCTGATAACAAAAAGAGGGAGAGTAATAAGACATAAAGGAATATAACAAAAAGGGAGAAAAAAATATAACAAACAAAAGAAGAATAATGGAAATGAAATATAAAGGCAGTGAAATAAGAGATTTTTCAATTTTAAGAAAAGAACTATCAAATCAAAAGCTAGTCCTTATATAGGTTGAGATAACATTGAACAATGCGTAGAACATTTTTTAACAATATAAAAGATAAATTGTCAAAATTGAATATTAGCTATATTAGAATATTCATTTTTTGATAAAAGGTGCGAATATTTTGTTATCATAAAAAAGAGAGAGATTATTAGTGTAAGAACTTAAATGAAAGCACCTCTTATGATAAACCCCAAGTTAAATATATTTTATTAATGACAAAATATATGTGAAAATATATGAAAATAATTTTTTTATTACTAATCAAGTCACCTAGTATGCAAAATAAAGAGTTGTATTCTTAAAGGTACTTGAGTTGAAGGATGAAAAGAATAAAAAGTTCAAAAACTACATAAAGAATGAAAACCTAAAAGATAAGAATTAGTAGTAAATGCTGACTCAGAACCAACATCCATTAGAATCAATCAAACATGTAAAGACTTGGCTATAATATTTTCAGATTAAGGAAGAAAGAAAAGAACTTATTAGAAGACAAGATTTATTAGAAGTGCAAGGCTTAACAGCTTCATCAAAAATGGATCTATCAAAAGTACACAAGATGTTTTAGAAGCAAAAAAGTAATTAGAGACTTATTATTACAAGTACATGTCAAGACTTAGCACCATAGAGATATATTTGGATAATATATCTAAACAAGCTAAGGAATACATTTGCAATGCTATTAAAATTTTCAGAAGCGTATGATATAATAGACTGATACAATTTTCTAAGTATATGAAGAAGCTATATGGAAAATATCACATGACATATGAGCGTATCTTAAAGATAGCATATTAAAAAGATTAGAAAGATTTGAAGATGCAACAACTATACAATGACTATTGCCATATCGAGAACAATTGAATGTTAGAAGCCACAAATATTTAAAAAAGAAGTGATCAATGCAGGAAGAGAGAGAAGACATAAGAAAAGGATAGGAATGAAAGAAAAGATAAAGAGTTATAAAATTTTTTTTATTTTATTAGTTTAATTGAGCTTAATGAGTTTACTTTATCTAAAAAATATAGCTTGAAAGTTTGTAAAGAGTTTAATAATAGATAATCTAGGTAAAGAGTTTAAAAATATATCTAAAAAAAGGAGTGCTAAACAAAAGGCTAAAATAAATAATCTAAGTAAAGAGTTTAATAATAGATATGGAAATGGAGAAAATGGGAATGGAATTAGTATTGTTCATAACAAGGAATGATAGGAATACTTGCTACCAAATATGAATGGGGTTACACTACCTATAACCTAGCTTACAATACAAGCAAATAATTTAAATTAATACCAGTATTAATACAAATGTTATACTTAATTAGTTTGGTGGATCACCATTAGAAGACCTATAGACAAACATTCAAATTTTTGGTAGCTTTGTTGAAATTTAAGGACAAATAAGGTCATTAAGATTACAATGTTTTGACAAACTAATGGGAAGTTGTTATATAAAGCTTAGGAATAATTTAATGAATTATTGACAAAATGCCCCCATCATAGTCTACCAATTTAGAGTGAAGTGAGTACTTTCTATAGTAGATTAGGACATCAATTAAGGATAATATTGGATATAGCTACTAGTTGAATATTGATGAAAAAAAAAAACATAGAAGTGGCATATGGTTGTTTGAGGAAATGTTTATGCATGCCCATGATCAACAAAACGAAAGGGCTTGCCCTAAACTCTTAGCTAACGTATAGAGTACAAATGAAGTTAAGCAATTGAGGGATTTAGTAGATGTACTTAGCACTCAGCTATCTTAAATGAGGAGACTTATCTAAGCTAGTGGACCATCTAAAGTACATCAACTAAGGAAAAGTTGCAACCTTTTGTGAGGAAGTAGGTCATAAGAGCATAAACTACCAAAAGGGGAATCTTTTCACTCCTTTAAGATTAGAATAGAATGAAAATGTGAATGCAATAGGAGACCATAGACATAGAGCTAAGAACTATAACCCTTATGCAAAACAGCCTTAGTTGGAGAGATCGTCCTAACTTATCTTAGGAGGAAACAATGGTAAAGGATTTAATAGAGGTTTTATTACTTTGACCCCAACCTAATCTTTGGTAGTTGATAGGAATCAAGGACCTCTTACTCATTGTTGAGCATAAGGGCTACCTACTTTGGTCCACTAAGCTCTATCACAACTGCATATGGATAAGGGAGCTAAGCTCCACCACCAAAGTACCTGAGCTCTCACCAGTACTTTGCCATTTCTCGAGTGGAGAAAGAATACCTGCATCCTGACTTTTTCAAGGTCAGCTTAGTAGTATGCTAACTTATTTAAGATTAGCTTAGTTGATTACACTATTAACTTGACAATTGTGTTTCCAAGCTCCCCATCTAAAATGCTAACCTATATTGACGAGCCGAACTGTAACCAACATTGACTAGTAACCAATTCATCCTGCTAACATTTGCCAACCATGGTGTAACACGTGTGTTTCACTTTCTGTAACATTCTATAGAGTATGAGACACACATTCTTTCTACAAAATGTCTAATTTGTGCTTGTTACAACATTTATATTATATTCTTAGTGTAGTACCTTTTTTATATTTATACAAAGCCTAAGAGTTGCTCTAAATAATATATATAAATATCCATTTATGTACATAGCTGAAAATCATCTAATGAATATTCCATTTTATAGATATCTTATTCTTCTTGCTTGTTCTTGAGTGTTAGCTTAAATCTAGCAACCTTAAGTTTGAGTGCGCTCTTATCCAGCCCTTGAGTAAAGTCACCGGTGAATGACCCTCGGAAGCTAGTTATGCATTTATCAATTAGTAACTTAGGTGTAAGGTAGTTGGTGAGTCATATCTAGTCATATGCACACGGGTTTGCTTCAAACTTGGACTCTAGTTTACTTACTTTTTATCCATCTTAAGGTCGAAGCTTACCTTTATGTTGGCATGGGTGTTGACTAGCCATATTCACTTGAGCCTAGCTTTTACATCATCTTGGTATTAGATTATTAGTAATGACAATCATTAGAGTTGCTGCCATTTGTGTGTTCATACTATTGGGTAAAGAGCTATAGTGTGAAATGTGGTTTTAGCATTATGTAAGGTTAATTTCAAAGCTTTTGTGATGAAAATGACTAATTCCAACATCAACACTATAGTTGGCAATAATGAAAGAGGTATTCCATGCCATGGATAGCAGAGCATCGCTATCCCTCGGTTTACATATGAGAAAATCGATTAACTTACTACCATAATGGCTAAGTTAACTTGAGCTATTAATTGGTTTGCTGTTGTTTGAGCTATTAAAGAAGTGGATGTTTGAGCTGCTCTTTAGCAGAGAGGATAAGGAGCTAGATACTGAGTTGGTCATGTTGCTAGAGATGATTATGTATATCCAAGATGGAATGCTTAAGGTGTAAGAATAAACAGAAGAGCACATAAGAGAATTGATATGAATCAACCTTTAAGACTGATTACGTACTCTTGAGCTAAAGACCTAGCTACCATGACTCAATAGATCCTCAAGTGTTGCCTAACTCTAGATGAAGTTGACCTCCTTCACCGAGTTGATCTTATGCTGCTATCGCAGTATCAATCATTTTGTCTTCTTGTCAAGTAATGGCCAGATGATGTCAAGCTACTCAAAGCCTATAGATCTCACTCTTTGACCTACTCTAAGGATCTCTCTCTTTCACAAATGCACGTTTCTGGAACGGATATTCTTAAGCTATACTCTCCAAGCTAAACAAGACATCAAAGACTGTTGATCTTATCCTTGTGCATCTAAATTAGTTTTGTAGCAAAGCTGCCTATACATGTGTCCATCCGTACCACTTGAAAAAGAATCTTCTCTTTCTAAAAGGATTATCGAATTATCCATTTCTCATTTTGTACATACATGTATATTCTATTTACCCTTTTAAGTACATGTACTTTGTAAGCCCAAGCAATTAGGTATCAATACCCCATTATAATTGTATTCAGATTATTTTCTTTTGAGTACATGAAATATCTTCCTTTTGTGTATTTCATTCTCCTTCATTGAGAAACCCTAACCCAATTGACATCAACCCTTAAGTAAGATTATGAGGCGAGCAACCCTCTATCATGGATTGGTGAATTACATATAATAAGGTAGCAATCATAAGTGTCTAAGTGGAGCTTCACATTTACTGGGTAACTTACATTAGCTTAAACCTGCTACCCTCAATTTTACCTTAACCTCTTTCACAATTCTTGAATAGTTCTAGAAAGACCCATTCCCAGTTATGGTAAGACCTTATCAAGGGTTCCATTTGTATGTATGTATATGTGTATTCATGTTAGTATGTAATTAGTATTGTCTTGGTATATTGGTAAAGATTTGGTAATGGTATAGCTTAGTTTGTGTTGGTTAAGTTGAAGTTAGGTATACATGTGTGAGTCTAGTGAGCTTCGCTTTTTTTATCTATAAAGTAGAGTCATCGATTAGAGTTAAAGTTTACGCAGCAGGACAATAGGTTATGTAAGTTATTAAGTAGTAGTTGTTGTTATTGTTGTATGGTGGTTGTTGTTTGGCTGCAAGGTAGTACGGTGAGTATTAAGGAATTAGTCAAGAAGTTGTTATGTTGTAGTGAAAATGACAAAACCTATTGTAAATGTTGTGATTGGAGACATTAAGAGTGATGCTCTAGGATTACGCTGTGAAGCAAACTCCCAAATATACTAATGAATGGATAGATCGCCTTACAAAGATGATGGAAAATATGATGACAATGATGCAAGGAGCAATGGCTATTTGTATAGACAAAACTTGTTGAGTTGATAACTAAATCGTTGGTTAAGTTGAAGAGAATACCCAAGATGAAAACTAAGCTAACCATAAGGTTAACTGAGCTTATTATGCTTTGCACGAGAGAGAGGTCTACCCAGCTTGTTATGCATGAGTTAGAAGGGTTGAGCATAGTATCAATCATAGGTTAGAATCGGTAGGAAAAGACAAAAGTGATGGAGAAGAGCCCTATGAAGTCGAGGAAAGAATGCAACGTGCACCCAGATGTGAATGATGTAAGAGCTAACCTTGTTGAGTACATTTCCTATTCGACACCTTCAAAGAAGAGTTGAACGATAAGCTTGTCAAAGGATGGACCTTGACAAAATAGATGAGGTAGAGGGCTTGGTGAGGAATATTATGAAGAAGAATGTGTTGTTCGAGCTCTTATGGATATAGAAAATGTGAGGGTTCAAATCCCAAGCTTCTCTGGATGTGGGAATGTTTATAAGTACTAGTATTGGGAAGAGCAAGTTGAGAAGTTATTTGAATGTTATCCTTATGTTAAGGGAGATAAAGTACGAATTGTCACCCTTGAATTCATTGGTTAGGCTCACATGTGGTGGAAGAAATTACAAATGATGGAGCAAAGAAAAGGTTAATGTAGTGTTTGTACTTAGGATGAAATGAAGACAGTCATGCATAACCGATTCATTCTTGCACCATACTATCAAGATACCTTTGCTAAGTTACAAGAGTAGAAACAGGTTAACCAATCTGTTGATGAATACATCTAAGAGTATCAAATGTTGATAATATGGTGTGAAGTGGAAGAATTAAATGGCTGATCTATCTTTAGATTTGTCATTGGTCTAAAGTATGACATGGGGGATGTTATTGAAGCATAACCCTTTCATACCCTCAAGGAAGCCATTAAGGTCAACCAGCATGTTGAGAGATAGAGAAACCGAACTTAATGAGCTCCTAATCTTTAACTAATTCAAGTAGTCCGACCTGTCTAAGGAAAGTAGCAACAAGCCTATTAGCTTAGTACCGATCAAAAGAGAAGGACTGTTGTTACATGTAGAGGAAGTAAGGAAGGAGCAAGGAATAAGAGAGAAGGAATTTGAAAAGAGGTAGACTTTTGGAGGAAAAACTAGTGAGATAAAATGTTTTAAGTGTAAAAGGTTTAGACATATGGCTACCTAGTATCTAAATAGACAAAACTATGGTTATTAAGGGTGATGTCCTAGCTTTTAAATTATATAGCATTGATGAAGAACTTAGAGAAGTTGTGGAAGGAGTGAAGGTAGAAGTTGTAGGAGATAACATCTATCTAATGGAAGGGAACATGTTAACGTTGGTTATCCGCTAAGCTCTTATTATAGAACATGATTAACAAGAAGAACAATGAGAAAACTTGTTTCATACCACCAAGGTAAAGGACCAACTTTATATGAATGTTGCATCTATGCGAATGGTTGAGCAATTAAACTTGTTGACCTCTAAACATCCTAAACCATATAAATTACATTGGTTGAACAAGAAGGGACCATTACATGTTACAAAGAAAGTGTTGTTACCAATCACCATTAGGAGTTATAAGCATGAAATATTGTGCAAGGCATTGCCAATGTATGCTTTGCAAGTTTTACTTAGTCAAACTTGGTTATTTGGCAAGAGAGTCACATACGACAAGTATAGAAATACTTGTACATCTAAGAAAGATGGATGACTTGTTACATTCTTCCTAATGACACTAAGCTAAGTTAGTGGTATGCAATCCAAACTAAGTAAAAAAAACTAAGAAAACTCTAATAATGAGTCGATCTAAGCTTATAGAAGTTATTAAGAATAATGAACCAACCTTTTTGCTAATATAAAGATTACTAGAAGTTCAAGTGCATACCGACCTACTTAAAGGGTTTAAGAAATTGCTAAATGAGTTTGTCGATCTATTTTAAGTAGACTTACCAAAAGGATTACCCCCAAAACAAAGAGTAGAGCATCGTAGTGACCTGAAACTAAGAGTTGCATTACCAAACTAACTAGCCTATCTAATGAATCCTGAGCATGCCATCAAATTATAGAGAAAAGTAAATAAACTCATTATATGTCCAGGAAAGCATGAGTCCATGCGCTATACCTATATTGTTATTTCCTAAGAAGGGCAAAAGTTAGAGGGTATATGTAGGCAGCCGAGCTATTAATAAGATCACAATCAACTATAGATACCTAATCCCCAGATTCGATGATTTGTCAGATGAATAACATGGTGCAAGTATATTTTCCAAGAGTGATTTGAAGTCAAGATATCATCAAATCTGAATACAGGATGGTGATGAATGGAAGACAACCTTCAAAATAAGACATAGATTGAATGAATAACTATCATGCCATTTAGGTTATCCAACACCTTAAGTACATTTATGGTTTGAGGAACCAAATATGAAAGTTTTTTGTGATTTATTTTGATGACATTCTAGTATATAGTCCCAACTTAGCTATGTAAAACACCTTTAAGTTTTCTTTAAGGTTCTCCAAGTAAGTAATTGTTTGGCAATTTGAAGAAATGCTATTTTTGCCATGATGAAGTTACCTTTTTGGGATATATAGTTAGTGGTGGAGGCTTAAGAGTAGATGAGGAGAAAGTCTGAGCTATTGTAGAATGGCCTACACCAACCTCATGTATGGACATCAAAACTTTTCATGGCTTAGTTTCTTTTAATCAAAGATTCATTTAAAATTTTAGTTCTGTAACCGCATCCTTTACTAGTTCACAAAGAAGAATGTTGAATTTCAGTGGGTAGAAAAAAGAAGAAAAAAGTTTCATTCTAGCTAAAGAAGAGGTTAAATTCAACCATAGTTATCTTTACCTGATTTTAGTAAGGTCTTCAAGCTAGAGTATAATGCTCTAAGCATATGAATTAGAGCACTACTCATGTAAGACTATTGACTTATTGCTTACTTTATTAAAAAGCTCAAAGGATCACCTCTAAATTATTTTGTTTATGAGGAGGAACCGTATGCACTTGTTTAAGCATTACATATCTTATAACATTATTTGTTGCCAAAGGAATTTGTTGTTTATTCCAACCATCAAACCTTGAGGTACTTAAAGAGCTAACATAAACTATCAAAGCGATAGATAAAGTGGGTAAAATTCTTGGAAGGGTTTTTGTTTATGATCAAGATGAACATAGCTGCAAATGCCCTATCTAGACGTCATGCATTACTTTTCAACTTATAAACAAGGTTAATGCGATTCTTCAATGTTAAGGAACAATATCCCTAAGATAAGTTCTTTCAACCAATCTATACCTAATGCAAGGAGAGCATTAGATAATTATTTTTGCTAAGGATAATTATCCTTTATGAGATGGCAAGCTATGCCTACTGAGTTGTTCAATATACAAGTTGCTCATCAAAGAGGCCTATAGTGGAGGGTTAGATGATCACTTTAGAGAAAGAAGAACTTATGAGATACCAAAATCAAGATCTATTGGTCGAGGATGATGAGAGATCTAGATTGGGTCGTTGAGAGATGTTCGACTTGTGAAGAGGCCAAAAGCTGAGCTAAGCAAGGAAAAACTATGTCCTTACCAGTTTTAACGAAACCATGGGTCGACTTGAGTATAGATTTCATTCTTAGTTTGACTCAAATAGCCCGTAGGAAGGATGCCACCATGGTTGTGGTCAAAAGATTGAACAACATGGCACACTTTGTGCATTGTCATAAAACTAACAATGCATTAGCTATTTTTGTTTTGCTTTTATAGCAAATCATAAAGTTGCATAGAGTTTTAAGAAGTATATTGCTTGATAAAGGCCTAAAGCTCTTGAGGCATTTTTTAAAGACCTTATAGCACCAACTAAGAACTAAGCTACTATTTAGCACTTCATGTCATCCATAGATAGATGAATGGACAAAGGTCATCAGCTCTACATTAGGTTCTATTCTCTAAGCTATTTGAGGGAGAAACCAAGCCAACTAGGATAATTGTTTACCTATTGTTAAGTTCACCAATAATAGATTCATCCACAATACGACTGGCAAAACTCCATTTAAATTTTTTTATTGCTTCAATGTCGAGCTACCTCTTGACTAGACACTAAGAAGCCGAGGTGAATACGGTGATCTAGGTGTAGAAGACTGAGATGAAACCTTATAATAGATCTATCAAAGAGTTGCTAAGCAATTGATCTGCACTGCTAAGAACCTTGCATAAGGAAGCTAAAGACATTGTGAGAAGCCCTTCCAACTAGGAGACTTAATATGGCTACATTTGAGTAAGGAGAGGTTTTTAAACAAAAGAAAGAGCAAACTATCACCTTGAGTTGAGGGGCCTTTTTGAGTGTCGCAAAAAAATAATGGTAATGCCTATAGGCTTAAACTTCTTAAGGGGTAAGGGATTTTCAAAACTTCAACATTGTCGACATAAGTCCCTATATTGTAGAAGAAGAAACCCTAATGGAGAACTTTGAGGATTTAATCCTAAATCCCAAACAACCTAGAAGGAATGATAGGAATCAACTTTAAGGACTAATCATGTGCTCACAAGCTAAAGGTCTGGTTAACATGCTCAACCATTCCTCAAGTGCTATCTAACTCCAAATGAAGCCAACCTCCTTTGCCGAGCTAATCTTAAACCACTATCGAGATATCAAATGTTCAATCTTCTTATTAAGCAATGCTTAGATGATGCCAAGCTACTTGAAGCCTATCAACCTTACTCTTTAACCTATTTTGAGGATCTCTCTCTTTCCCAAATGCATGTCTATGGAAAGGACATTCTTAAGCTATTACTAGAGTCTCTCTAAGCTAAACAAAACATAAAAGAATACTAATCTTATCCTTGCATATCCAAGTTAGTTATATAGCATGCTTACCAGCCTCTACTATGTCCAATCGTATTACTTGACAATGAATCTTCTCTTTCTAAAAGGAATACTAAAATGTCCTTCTTTCATTTTGTACATACACATATATTCTATTTATCTTTTTAAGTAAATTTTATGTACTTTCTAACCCTAGGAATTTAAGTATAAATGCCCCATTATAATTGTTTCATTCAAATTATTCTCTTTTAGTTAATTAAAATATCTTCATTTTATGGTTTCCTTTCTTCTTCATTGAGAAAACCTAACCTAGCTCATATCAACTTTAAGCAAGGTTGTGCAACGAGCAACTCTCTATCTTTCTATCTTAGATTAGTAAGTCACATCCAGCAAGGTAGAGATCATGAGTGTTTGAGTGGTACATCACATCCACTAGGCAACTTATGTTAGCTTAAACTTACTACCTTCAATTCCACCTTAACCCATTTCCTAATTCTTCGATAGTTTTTGAAGGACCCATTGCCTACTATGGTAAGACCTGATCAAGGGGCTCTATTTATGTATGTATGCGTTCGTGTTTGTGTGTGATTCATATCAAGAATGGACTTAGATGATATTGAGGAGGGTGATGAAGAGGAGTACTATAAAGCTGAGTAAAGAGTAGTCAAACCTATTCGTGGTTTTGAGAATTGAAGGTTGCAAATGCCAACCTACTCTAAGTCTAATAATGCCAATGACTATCAAAATTTGGAGGACAAGGTTAAGAAAATCATTAAGTGCCATAAGGTTGATGAATGAGCTAAAGTAAGATAGGTTGCACTTAAGTTCACAAGCTATGCCACCCTTTGGTGGAAAAATCTACAAGCAAGCCAATGTAGAGAAGGAGAGCCTGAGATTAAGTAATGGCAAGAGATGCGATAGCTATGAGGAGAAGATTTGTGCTTAACCACTACATACTGGACACTCTTAAAAAGTTACAAGAATTAAGGAAAGGAGGACTTAGTGTGGACAACTGATGGAGCTTAATTTTACATATTTAATAGGTAGATTTCATATTGCTTTTATAGGCTTTTTAGTGTAATTTAGTACATTATTTATTAAAATTTATTTTAGCACTTTATTATACTAATTTGCATATTTTTATATTTTTGACAGGAAAAATGTGCGAAGTTGGAAGATATACATGTAAAATTGCATCCATAGAAAATGGAACATGAGAGCTTTGTAAGCACATACTAGTGCTATGGTCTAACCAATGTTGATCATATACTTGCACTAATCTTACATATCACTTATTGATATATCAAGTGGTTAAAGTGAGATTTGAAGCATAGAAAGACCTTATGTTAAGCCTATGGCCATGGTTCTAGGATGTAGTCATTCAAGAACATTATCAGAAAGAATTCAAACCATTTAAGAGAAGATATGTAATCGCATCTTGCATGCCTACTCCTTATGAGGATCCTTTATAATATAAATAGTAAGCATTGTAATAATGTAGACAAGTAGAAAACAAGAATAATAGAATAGATTTTTCTATCATTCATTAGTCTAGGTTGTTAGAAGAGTAGTTTTATTTTATTTTCCTTTCGAGGAATAATGGGAGTGATATTTGATCTTGAATCAAAATTAGAAATTCTAAAAAGGTTGTTTCATTCTTTTTAATGAATTTTTTATTTGGATATTTTCTTATCTATTATTTCTCCATTTTTCTTTAATTAATATTGTTTAATGGATTTTTGGATTATCAGTTGATGAATTGTACTTATTGTTTAAGCCTTTGATTCCCTAGTCACAATAATATGTATTTTGGCTCTGTTAGAATGCGTATTAATTACGATAAAGTTGTGAGACCTTTTCTAATTATTTATTGTCAATCAGATTATCTGGATTAAAGGGACATAATGTATGTCTTTAATTTAATTAAGGTTTAGAAATAAGAAAGATTTGATTTAATTTATCCCTTGTTTAGCAATGTAAAGGATAAATCAATTAATCCTAGGTATTTGTTTCATGAGAACAAATACCTAGTGCTTAATTGCCTTCAAAATAAACCTATTAAGGATTCCTTTGTTACCATAACTAGTAGATATATGATCTAGTTTGCAACTAAATTTTTAAAGATGTTCAATATCCTAGTTTATTTGTTTTATTAATTTAGTTTTTCATAATTTAATAATTTCCATAAACCCTTTATTTTAATTTCTTAGATTTAGACAGGACTAATACTATTAAAAATAAGACACCATTCCCAATAAATTTGACCTTGTTCTCACCAGTTTTATTACTGCATACATGACCTAGTGCATTTACTAGTAAAAAAAAAAACACTTTTGTATTTGCTATAAAATGTAAGATTAGGTTAAGCATATTAAGCTTTTGGCACCATTGCTGAGGAATGAGTTGCTCTAATTTCAGTATTTAGGTGGTTTATTTTCTTTACTTGTTTTCCTTCTTTACTTTTGTTTTCTTTATTTATTTTCTTTCATTTTGTTTTTAGTGATAGATTTCTACTTCTTTTTATTTTATTTTGCTAGCACTTCTTATGGATGATCAATGTGTACAATCTTTTCCTTTAAGTTGTATAATAGAGCTTCGAGTATAAATCCTTTCTTTCCAATGGCATGAGAAGAATCACTATAGTAAGAGTAGTTAAGGTTCAGCAATTTGATAAATAAATGTCCATATCATGACATGCTTACCTAAATTTAATTGTTAGTATTTTATGATGGGATCTAATGTCATGACAAATCCAGAATTGAAGCTATTGTTGAAGGGTCATTACTAGCAATGCTAGTGATGTAAGCAATTACAATAATTGACAATGTAGCATATTATCAACATGATAAATAGCCTTCCTCTATAAATTTTATGATTCCAACTTTAGAAAAAAGAGATTTAAAAATTATTGAGGGATTTGGAGCAATTATGGGAAGAAAGATTTGAAAAGCAAAGTTCAATCTTTTGAAGGTTGGAGACTCAGTTAGTGTAGGCCCTAGAACTTTTTGCCACCATACAGATGGCTATAAAAGAAAGCCATAAAGATCCCTATGAAAAGGAGAAGGAATTAAATTCTTTTGAGTCTACTATGGATGAGGAAAAATGAAAATTGCCACTGACTGTATCTAAAAATTCATAAGCTGAATGTAGCTTTTAAGTAGCAAGAGAATTGAAGCAAAGAGAAGAAAAACTACCTTAGGAAGTTGTAGTTAAGAAGCTTGCCAATGTGATTGTAGAGGAATTTGCGAGACTTAAGAGGCAATTTCAAAATATTGTGAAGATTTTCACCCCAACTGATAGTTAATGCAATAAATCTGAGGTTAGGCAAAAAAAGTTGAGCTCCAAAAATTACTAGCTTCTACAGTGATTTCAAAGGAAGGAGAGGTACAACAAGGGCACACTCTTGAAGAATGTGAGCCTAATGTTAAACTAGGTACACATTGTAAGCCTACTACTAAACAAGGTACACACTCTATACCTATTCCAGAACAGTTATTTAAACAAAAAACTAATGAGGATTATGAGTCATTTCTAGAGATGTTTAAGAAGTTAGACATTAATATTTCCATAGTGGATATATTAGAGTGAACACCTCACTATAGATGCTATTTGAAAGAAATAATGGCTATGAAAAGAAAAATTAAAATGCAGGAAAAAGTTATGTTGACTCAAGCTTGCACTAAATCACTAAAGGATACCCTTCCCCCATAAATTAAATGATCCAAGAAAATTCAGTTTAAATTGCACCATAGGAGATAAAAATCTTTAAAAAAGCATTTTGGTGCAAGTATTAATATGATGCCTTTCTCTATTGTAAAGAAATTAGGTTTTAGGGATATGATTAAAAGAACTAAAATACCAATCCAATTAGTTGAATGGGTCCTTTAAGAGACTTAAAAGGATGATTGAAAGTATCTTCTAAAAATGGATAAATTTATATTCCCTATAGACTTTATAGTTTTGGATATAAAAGAAAATTCAAAAATTCCTATCATCCTAATGCATCCATTCTTAGCTATTGTAAGAGCAGTAATTGATGTAAAAAATAGTAAAATGGTATTAAGGGTTTGAAATAATGAGCTTCATATAAATGTTACAAAAAGATTGAAAAAGAAAGACCCTTAAATCACCAAATCAATTAGATACAAAATGCTCCATTCGAGGTAACGATTAACTCTCATGATGAATGGGAAACTTTAAGAGAGATTTTTAATAAGGTGTCTTATGGATTTGAACCACCTTAGGGAAAGGAGTAAAAAGCATAATGACGTTAAGCAAAAGCACTCATAGGAAGGCAACCCAATTTTTTATTTCCTATATCCTTTTGTTTTATTTTGTTTCTTTTCATTTTATCTAATTACTCCACTTGCAATTATTTTTTATTTAGCAACTTGTAGAAGAATTTTAAGAGCTTTTAATCATTTTATCCCTTCAAAGTTTATGTGGTGTTTTGTTAGTTGCATTATAGGAATAATGTGGAAAATTTTGGCTAAGGAAGAATCAAGAAAGTGGAAGATGAACTAAAAAACTAAGAGGATTACAGGTGAAGAACACATTCGTGATCTAGGGTGTGATCTTGTCAAATCATAGGTAAGAAATGTACAAGAAATTAAAAATACGAGAGGACCACCTGCAAGAACCATGCCTATGGTGCTAGGCATATTCCTCTCATTAGGTATGTGCAATTTCTTAGGTTAAAAGAAAAATAAAAAATTTGCTAAGAAAATCATGGGTAAGGACTATACTGTGGTTCTCAATTGTGGTCCTCCTTATATGAGTAAATTTTTTGAGTTTTCAATTGTTTTATTTTTCATTAAAAAACACACTAAACTTAATATGTCAATTCAGAGATTAATATAATATACATTTATGATAATTGCTAACTGGTGTATTTTATTTTATATATTTTATAGTTAATAAGGGATTATCCTTACTAATTCAAATACTACTCTTTAAACTTTCATCTATGTGGGATGAGTAACGATTGGAAGAATTTTTAATTTTTTAGATATTTTTCTTTTTCTTTTGCAAGGCCTGTACGAACTTTCAATGGCATAAGAAATCCTATGGCATAATAGGCTCAGATTCAGTATTAGAGCAAATCTTGTGGAAGTTTCAGTTCTAGTTCTCTTTTCTATTATTTTTCCTTATTGATTTGTGTGCTTTTTATTAATTATGTGTTCTTTAGGTACAATGTACAAGTTAAGTATGGGTCAGGAGGAAGGGAAAAAATAGTGTAATAAGGCATTGATAGAAAAATCTATAAAAGCATGTAAGTTGAATGGATTATATTTTCATACTTAATATTTTTATAAAATAATATTTTTGTGAAATATAGAATCAATTTATTTGACACAACACATCTATTCACCATTAATTTTTCATTTAAGTAAAGAACTAGCTTTTTCGGATAAATTTTTTTTTTAGTTTTTGTATTGAATTTGCTTGATCATTATGACTTTTTTACACGATATTAGAATTAGATAATGAAATCCACATAAAGTGTAGAGTTTTTTGTTATTTAAGCTTAAATTTAGACTTAGTATTGGGATGAACATTGCTTATTAGGAACTAATTGTCTATATCTTACTATAGTGTATACTCACTTCTTAGAAACCTTGAGAGCCCTCTAATTTCTAACAAATGAACAAATGATACTTATTTTCTTCAAAGTTTCTTAAAAAATCAAAATGGTGGAGGGGATTGAAAAAATATCTAATAATTATAATATAAGTTGGTAAGGATCAACCTTTGTCTCTCAAAAGGGTAAAGTTCTTTCCTACTACTAACTTAAGAAAATTGGTAAAAAAAACTGGTGTGAATCGGCCTTGGTTCCTTAAAAGAGCAAGGTACCTTCCCTCTACCAATGTGTGAATTAAAATGGCACAGATCAGCCTTAGTCTATTAAAAGAGCAAGTTTCTTCCCCAATGTCAAAGTAACTGTGCTTAATTAAAAAAAAAATTGAATTGAATTGAAAAAACCCTCTAGTGAAAAATTAAAAGAAGTAAGAAGACAATCAAGAGACTAGCTAATGTAATATGCATTTGTTTTTAATTATACTACTTAGAAAGGTAAAAAAGGGGAGTGTATGCCCTTTAATTTTTAAAATGTTGATAACTTTTTCTTAGTTAAGTTAATGTATATTCTAATTTCTAGTTTAATCTTTATCTTAATGATGTGGTTTAACTCCAATTTACATAAATTAACTATTGGACTCTAGTTGGTTTTAATGGCCAGGTGTTATGTAATTGTGCTTCAAGATCATGTAAATATGGTTGAGTGAAAGTCTATGGAATAAAAAGTTGCTAGAGGTCTGAACGTTGATATTTATAAGGATGAATTCTAATGGAAGAGTATGCGCTCTTTTTCATGAATAGACTATGTACGGTATTCATTTTGATTCAATAATTTGAGCTTTCACTGAACTTTGTCCTTAAGAGTGTTTCATTGTTTTATTTATTTTATTTGAGGGTAAGCAAAAGTTAAAGTATAAGGGAATTTGATGGAGTAGACCTATTTTATATGTAAATTTTATGTTCCTTTTATAGGCTTTTTAGTGTAATTCAGTACATTATTTGTTAAAATTTTATTTTAGCACTTTATTAAACTAATTTGTATATTTTTTTATTGGAAAAATGTGTGAAGTTGGAAAATATATATGTGAAATTGCAAGGATGAAAAATGAAACCCGAGAGCTCTATAAGCACTTACCATTACCATGGTCCAACCAATGTTGGTCGTCTACTTGCAATAATCTTACATGTCGTGTTCTTCATTAATCAAAGTCATTTATCACTTATTGATAGATTAAGCTTTTGAAGTGAGAATCCATGCATAAAAAGACCATATGTAAAGACCATACCCATGGTTTGAGGGTATAGTCATTCTAAAGTATTATTGGAAAGAATTGAAACCATTCAAGAGAAATATATATTTGTATCCTATAGGCCCACTATTTATGGGATCCATTGTGATATAAATAGTAGGCCATGTAATAAAATAGATAAGTAGAAAACTAGAAAAATAAAATAGAATATGGAATAGATTTTTCTGTCATTCATTAGTCTAGGCTTTAAAAGAGTAGTTTTTTATTCTTTTCTTTTCAAATTTCAACATCAAGGAATAATAGTAGTTGTATTTTCTTTTTCTTTCTTTTTTTTATGGATTTCAACATCAGGGAATAATAGGAGCAATATTTGGTCTCAAATCAGAGATTGGAACTCTTAAACAGGTTGTTTCATTCTTTTTAATAAATTATTGGTTTAGATATTAACTTATCTATTATTTCTCCAATGTGCTTTAATCAATATTCTTTATTGGATTCTTAAATTATTAGTTTATGAATTATACTTATTATTCAAGTTTTTAATTCTCTAATCAGGACATGTATTTTAACCCTGTTGGCATACGTGTTAATTAAGATTAAGTTATGAGACCTTTTCAAAGTGTTTACTACAAACTAGATGATTTGAATTATAGAGACATAATGTATACCTTTAATTTAATTAAGATTTAGGAACAAGAAAGAGTTAATTTAATATATCTCTTATCTAGTGATAGAAAGGATAAATTGGTTAATCTTGGTCATTTGGTTCTCGAGAAGGAATACCTCATGCTTAATTGCCTTAAAACTAAAACTGTTAAGACACTTTTGTCATCATAACTAGTATTCTAATTATCTTATTTACAATTAAATTTTAGAGATGTTGAATATCCTAATTTATTTGTTTTGTTAATTTAGTTTTTTATAATTTAATTATTTCCACAAACCATTTGTTTTAATTACCTAGATTTAGATGGGATTGATGCTATTGAAAATTAGACATTATTCTCTTTCGACTCGACTTGATTCTCACCAATTTTATCATTGTATATCTGACCCAGTACACTTACTAGTAAAAATACACTTTTACATTTATATAGTAACTAAAGTTAGGTTAATTGTACTAACGACTATGTCAAGCAATTTCAAGTTCCCATATTGCAATGTGAGGTTAAGGAGCCAGAAGCTAATATAGTGTCTAAATTCATTGGAGGTTTGAAGGATTAGATCAGCAATGTGTTGCATTTACAAAGGATTGAAATTCTTGAAGATGCCATTTAAGCTACTCAAAGGAAAAAGCACTAGAGATGCTAAGGATATTCCTTAGCTCCTCAAAGCAGAACATAATAATTCAGACCCATTCTAAGTAAGGCAACTAGATCAAAACCAAGTACGATAGAAGAGGTTAGATCTAACCTGATTTCCCAACCTAAAAAGGAGATGCCGAGAAAGTTTGAATGGGAACAATCTTCAATAACAAAGACCAATAAGATCAGGTATTTTAAGTACTAAGGGTTTGGTTATATGGCTACCTAATCCCCTTATAGAAGGACCTTGGTTATCAAGGGAGAAGTGCCACTATCAAAGTAAAGAGTACTCAGAGGCGATTGAAGAGTTGAAACAAAGAAGTTGTGCTAAGCAGGAAGAGTTCTCGAAGAGGATGAGGTTGTAGTCAGCACTAAGCAAGGAGAGTTTATGAACATGTTTATTCGATGAACTATGAGTGTAACTCCTTCAAATGAGGATGAACTAAGGGAGAACTTGTTTTATATGAGTCACTGAGTGAAGGGACAGTTGTGTGCTGTGATTGTGGATAGTTGAAATTGTAATAACTTAGCTTCAATAAGCATGGTGCAGGAACTAAAGCAATTGACATTCCTCACCTTAAGCCCTACAAATTGCATTAATTAATGAGAAGAATACCTTACATATTACATAGAAAGTCATTGTTCCTATTTTTGTTGGAATCTACCATGACAAGGTGCTTACAATGTTTAACCCATGTCTACAACACATATTTAGTTGGGAAGACCTTAGTTGTTTGATTGAAGAGTCATCTATGACGAATTCAAAAAACTTACCCTTTTGAGTATGAAGGGATGGGAATTGAATTGAATCTCATAACTTTAAACCAAGTCAAGAGATGTAAGCATAATTGACCAAGCTTCGATAAAGAGCCTAGTTTTGTCCCAAGTTGAGTTATCTAAAGAATTGGGGTCAAATACCCCAACCTTCTTGTTAGTCCAGATACTATTGAAGATGAGGGGATAAGGAATAAAGCTTCCTATTGAGATGTAGAGGATAACTAATGAGTTTGTGGATTTATTCCTTGCTAACTCCCATTTAAGCCATTGAACATGCCATCGATTTGCAACCACGAGCTACCTTACAAAGAAAGTTGCTAAGCTCTAGAGACAAGTTGATGAGTTGATTGAAAGTGGCTAAGTTCGAAAGAGCTTAAGTCCCTATGTTATACTTGCTCTACTAATGCCAACCAAGGATAGGTCTTTGGACACCTTTTACTATTTTAGGGTTTGCATGTTGAAATGGCTCATATCTTCTCTATGTTACACAAAGTGACAATGTAACCTGAAAACATTCCTGATGAAGTGCCAAAGGGACACTTCTAGGGGTTAAGCTGCATGTTGCATTTTCACAATGTGTCAAAGGTGTCCTAGAGGTCCTTGAAGTCGTCATTAGGTTGCTTACTCTTAACCATGATGTCGCTAACATAGATCTTAATGTCATGACCATTTATCATAAGCTGTTGTAGGTTTCCCTAGCAGTCTTAAATTAGAAGGGCATAGCCTTATATCAATATGTTCCAAAATCAATAATGAAGGATGTGTGGACTTTGTCTGGCTCATACATTTGCTAGTTGTAATTGGAAAATGTATCCATAAAGCTTATGAATTCATGGCTCGAGATTAAATCAATGAGGTAGTCAATCTTAAGGAGATGAAAGCTTTCCTTTGGCCTAGCTTTGTTAAGATTGGTGAAGTCAATACACATTGACTACTTTCTTTTAAACTTCTTGACTTGCACGTAGTTGTCTACCTAGGTTGGATATGGCTCCTTCTTGATGAAGCTAGCTTTGAGTAGCTTGTAGACTACCTCTTGTTGCTACTTATCTCTCAAGGAAGAAATATCTTTTCTTTTGTTTTATGACTTCGACATTCTCATGAATGTTAAGATGGTGTAAAATAACATGTGTGAGGATGCAAGGCATGTCGGATAGTGACAAAGCAAAGAGCTCCTTATTGGATTGGAGGAAATCAGCAAGTTGTTGCTTAAGTATAGCAAATAGTAATGTACTTACCTATATGGTCTACACAAGGTAATCACCGAATTGAGTTGCTTTTGTCTCCTCTACTGGTTCTCCTTAGATACTTAATTTCTCTTCTAGCTCCGACTCCATGGTGAGGATTCCTCCCTTTGAGAAGGCCTTAACTTATAAGGTCCGAGCTAATTGTTGATCCCCTTTACATATCAACCTCCTGTGGTATTAGACACGTGGCTTTGAGGTAAGTCACTAAAGGGGTTGTCCTAAAGGCATTTTGGCTAAGCTGGTCAAAGATGAAATTATACTATAACCAATAATTAGCTACAAAGAACTTCATGAGCTATTCGGCTATGTCGTCGTCATCACTAAGCCTTATGTGGAGGGTGATAGTTCCCTTAGCTCGGACAAGCTAGTTATTGAATTTGTAGAGGTCATAATTGTAGGGCTTCAATTTCTTCGTTATCTTGTCTCTCGTCTATCCAGAGCTTAGTTAAATATGACGTCCACTGAGCAATTAGTCTTGACTAGGACATTACGAACCTAAAATCTTGTGATCTCGATGTTGTTCATTAGGTTGTCGTTGTGTAGAGTTTGTAAACCTAACAAGTCTTGATCAAGAAAATTGATGGAAGTATCAATCCCCAGCTTCTTAGCAGCGAGGTTTGTGTCTTATTACTTATCATAAGCTTTTGAGTTTGAACATTCATTTGAAGTTTGGCCTCTTATGATGGTATTCACCTTGCTAAGGAAACCCTATAAGCAATTAAGGTTTTATTAAGTTACTTCATTGCTAAAACTCTTTCTTACAAATAATAGTTTATAACAATAAGGCTACAATTGTAAGATTATTAAGCCATTATAGTTGTGGAACTCGCAAAAAGACAGCATTAAAATGTTGATGCTTGATTTTGGGGGGGTAGGGGTAGGTTAGGGGTAATCAAGGTTGGAGGCAACCTACATAGAAGAAGAAAGGAATGATATTAAAGGGGTACTAGAGGTGGCTCCAATATGATCATTCTGATACTTAAATCAACAAGGGGTGTATATATAAGGAGATATAAGGACCCCAGTATTAAACATGACAACTCACGCTATTTCTATGTTAAAAATACCTTGTATTTTTACTTCAATTCATGTTTATGTACTTTTTAGGAAACTCTTTTCCAAGTTTAATTGTTTCATTTACATGTTGTACTATAAGGGAGATTATTAGATTACATGGTGTGTTGATAAGTATTATGTCAAATAGAAAGAATCCGTTTATAGTTAAGTTCTAGGAAAGCTTACACCGATCTTTAGGTACTAAGTTACAATTCAGTACAACTTATCATCTTTAGATGGATGGACAGTTGGAAAGAATTATACAAATACTTGAAGATATGTTGAGAGGCTGTATTTTAGATTTCGATGGTGATTGAGATCGCTATTTACCATTAGTGGAGTTTGCTTATAATAATAGTTGTCAAGCAACTATATAAATGGCATCATATGAAGCTTTGTTTGGAAGAAAATTTTGATCAACACTATATTGGGAAAATGATGAATGTACGATGATAGGACCTGAGATGATCCAACAAATGAATGATAAAGTAAGGATAATAGGTTGATATAAGAGTTGGGAAGATTTGAAGAAAAAACCTGTAGAGTTTGCTATAAGGGATTACGTATTTTTTAAGGTAAGTCGATTTAGGGGATTTAAATGCTTCGATACTATAGAAAAACTAAGTCCTAGATGCATCAAACCTTTTGAAATCTTGGAGAGAGTAAGAAATGTAGCATACTGAATTGCTTTACCACTAAGTCTACCTAGGTATCATGATGTGTTCCATGTATCGATGTTGTAAATATTTGTGAAGAATCTAGATGCAATTGTGAAGTTGAAACCAGTAGATCTACAAGAAGACTATACAGTTGAAGAGAAACCGATTAAAATCATAGAGAATTAGATCTAGAAATTATGGAATCAAGAAGTTGAATATTTCAAAGTTCAATGGGGTAGCGGCCTAAGAGCAGAAGTGACATGGGAATCGAAGGCCGTTATGGAAAAGCATTACCTTGACCTTTTCTAAATACCAGGTTAGTACTATTATATTAAAAAGATATAGTAGTTTAAGTTATGATATGGTGATTAAACAAAAGTTTTGAAGACAAAACTTTTCTAAAGGAGAGTAGAAATGTAAGCCTTATATTTTTTGAATAGGAATGGAGTAGGTAAATTTAGAACATCGGTGAAACTAGCTAGATTGACTTAAAAATTTGAGTAGGTTCGAGACATTTGGTCAAGGAGACCCCATAGACTCGGATTTTAAAAATATGATAAAATAATAGTAATATAGCTTAAATAATGAAATTTAACTATATTACATATTATTTATCATAATCGCGTAAAATAGGCTACGTTAGTTCATAAATTTTTAGAGGTAAATTATATAAGTAATAAAATTATTATGTAGCGTAAAATAACTTGTAGAGTATATATGTATACATAGAAGGTAATTTGTATGTATTAATATATACCCATATACTAGAGTACTCAAATAATTACATTTTGAGCTAAATCAAGTTAAAGAAATTCTTAAAAATTAATAAAAAATTACTAAATAACATGGGAATAGTTGGGACTTCTTTATTTAGGTGCAACTTCATTCTAAATAGGTGTAAGGGAATTAAAATGAGATTAGCATGCAAATTAAGCAAGTATAAAAGGGAAAAATCTAAGAAGAGAGAGAACAAAAATCAAATTATGCTCTCCAAGTTTAGAAAATCCTGAAACCTCTTTAAAAGTTTCGTGCATGCAATTTTGGATTAAGGAAAAATAGAGTTAGGAGTAGAAGACTAAAAAAGGAAATATAGGAAAATATACAAAATCCGTGTACGGTTTGAGCATTTGGGAGTTTGTGAGCATAGGAAGCAATTGACAACCAACCGCCACCACCATGTGATAAAGCAACCAATGCATAACTCTACTGGTAAGGTGGTGGGCAATGACTATGGCTAAAGCGGCTAGTTCCATTGAAGATTCAAAATCCATCCAATTTTTCATTTATAAAAATATTAAAATGCCTAGAAAATTATGAAGAAAATATTCCTACATATTTCCATCTTTAGAATATAGAAAAAATGTTATTTTGTATAAATTTAATAGTTACAATATACATTTTTAAGAAATTGACGAAACCAAGCAATTTTTGATATTGAAATAAATGAGTCAAATGATCTAGTTTTAACCTCAAAATTTTTATATAAACTTTCCTATACCTATATTGAATTGTTACAAAAATATTTTTGATGAAACTATATTCTATACTTTTACATAATCTTTTAGCATAAAATTGTGTTTAAAATGGTGATTTTTAGCCAAAATTACAATACTTTCATAAAAGGCCTTACTTAAATTCTGTACTTAATCATTTGGAGGAGTATTTATGACATATTAAATCCATTAACTGAGGTTATACAATAAGGAGTTAGGGAAAACATGACTTTGTAGTTATATGTGGAGTATAGTAACTTGTTTACTTGATGGATTTGGTAAAATAATGAGCTGGGATATTTTATAAGTAATTGGAAAGTAGGTGCAGACATCCCATTTTTGCCCTCTATAGTTTTAGATTTTTTTTGTCTTTTTTTTTTAGAATAAGGAAAAAAGGATCCTAATTTAGAAATTTAGAAAAATGCAAAAAATAGAAATTTAGGAAATGCACAAAAAAATAGAAAATTTGAAAAAAGAAAAAAAAAAGAAATAGAAATACAAAGATAATTCTTTTAAGAATATAGAATTCTTATGACAATGGAATCTCTTATCATTTTTAGAGTCATTGAAACGAGTCATCTCATTTTTAGCATTACACTAAACTTTAAATTAGGCACAATTTTAGAATTATTTTATTTATTTATTTAGTCATTATTATTTAGCACATGTGTGTTGGAGTAAACTTTTGCATCTATCATTTAGAGTCTAATTTTAAGTAGTTTGGTTTAGTGTAGCATCTTTTTAATGGTTTTTTAATGAAAATAAAAAAGAGGAATTTAAAAAAAAAAGGATAATGTTAGACTAAGCTTGTATCCAGTCCATTTTAAAAGGACTATGCAAGGCTAAAAAGCCCTCAAGCACAGCCTACATTCTAAGCAAGCGCTCAATGCCTGCTATTTCTTTTTGGTAAGGCACATGTTTTTCACGTGCGATAAGGGCTGTGTCTAAACATGCTATACATACAAGCCCACTAAGTCCCCTTCATTCTCTCTTGATGCCTAATGGTCTTTCCCATATTTCTTCTCACAAAAATGGTTCCATGGCATGCGTTTGGGGGCCATTTTCATGTGGCTTCCACACGATTCCACATGATTATTTAGTAGAATCATATACTAGGCATGGCTTAGTTTTGATTTCATCCAAAATCAAGTCTAAATTCAGAGGATTACGAGTTTAAAATCAAGGTCTAAAGTGGAAAAAAAATTCATTTTTCGAGTCAAAACTCATTAATATGAATCATTAATTTAATTCGATTCCCCAACCTTCCAAGCTTAATCCTTGTGCCTACAATATTAATAGGATGCTATAGGATTAGTTTAGCTAAAGGAAAAAAAAAACTCTCATCCATGAACTCTCGAGAACCTTTTCAAACTCTCTCTCTATACCCGCGCCCCTATTGTCTCTCTAAAAATTCCATTACTACATTCACTTTCAAGCTAAGCCACTACCCTCATCATAATCTCTAATTAATAGGCTCTCAATCCCCATTGCTTCCACACTCTACTGCAGCCTCCCAATTGTCAAACAAAAAAACCCAACCACTACCTTTAACACCATTGGCCTTAGCACAAACGACCATTGACAGCTATACTTGACTCCAATCCAACACCACTTCAATACTCAGAACACCCAATAATGCCAAGTTAACATGTCTATAAGCTTCAATGACCACCAAATTAGTTTGTGCATCCCTCTCTCTCCACTAACCTAAACAAGCTCCAAATAGTATGATGCCACGCCTGGACCCACTAAGCCCAATAAAAAAAAAACATATAAAATTGTCCTTCCCCGCTTGAAAATCACCCGAAACGGCCTCTAACACTCCACTCCAACTGCTGCAACTCTTCACTCTTGTTGAACCTGGATCTACGCCTTACTCAACCAACTTGATTCGTACCCCTTTCGATCTAACCCGCATACTACTTCTTAGTCCAATTGCCCGCTTATGTTTTTGCTTTCGGTTCTTTGTGTATTATTTATTTACTTATTTATTTATTCTATAATCTATTCTAATTGTAACTAAGGAATAAAAATCCGAAAAAAGAAGGAAAAAAATGAAAGAAAAGAAAAAAGAAAAAGAAAAACTTAGTTTATTTTTATTTTTATTTTTTCTCAGTTATACATAAATAAAGATAAATAAGATAAAATAAAATAATAAATATATAAAAATAACATGACCAAAAATAAAAAAAAATGAATGAATAATGTTTTACCGCTTAAGAAAATTCATTTTTTCAAAAATAAAATAAAATAAACTTTTCTTCAAAATTAGGGGGTTTTAGAGTTTTCAAAAAATTATAAAAAAAAATTAGGACCCTTTAAAATTTTCATAAATAAACTTGAATCGAATTAAAAAGTAAATCTAACTAGTTTTCAGAAGTTAAAGGAAATCCAAAAATTAAAGTTTTCGCCAAATAAATTATGGAAGTGCAATCCCAAATAGTAGATGCATAGCAACTCATAGAAATTATGAGACATCTTAGAATACAAAATAATTTTTTTCCACTTTTTTTTTTAAATTATCCTTTTTGTATATTTAATTGAATGGACTTAGTCGCATGTGAATAGATTTTATTCTTAAGGATATTATTGAAAGATAAATTTAATTTCGAAAAATTAAGTTAGCCCTTAGATTCAAAAATCTAGTTTTCAAAACCGTTTTAAAAAATTAGCTTTATCGAAAAACTGGTAGCTAAGTTATAACCAATATATAACTTAACTTTTTTTCTCAATTCCGATCAAGTGGTAACTTCGATGAATTAAAAAAAAAAAGAAATAAAAAATCAAGTTTTTTCTTAACTCTTAGTCAAAGGTTACTATGAAACAAGTTAAAGTTTAATCCTAACCAAGTTAAGAAAAATAATAAAAATCGGGAAAAAAAATAGGCTCGACAGTAAGGACATTGTATATTGATGAGTAGAATGCTACTTGATACTGGTCTTAATCGGTGTTATAGGAAAAATGAGCAAATCACGTAGTTAATGCAAATTAGGTATAAACAAAGGCAAATTTAGAGAATAGCTAAGTCAATACTATACTAAAGACCCTACTTAGAGGTAGAATCAAAGGTAGCTTTAAATGTGAATACAAGGGATTCCAGAACCTAATTTAGAGAATAATTTTTGAAGACTTTTTAGGGTAATCATAAAGGAAAAATCAAAGGATGATGTGACTTAGAATAGCTTATAAAAATTAAGGAACCACCTAAAAAATCTTAACACATAAGTATGTATAACTTATAGAACTTATGTCTAACCAACTAAAAACATGTAAATGAATTAATTACTATTAATTTAAGGATCAAATATGGATAAAATCTAACCTATTGTATATGTATAGAGATAATTGAGGACCATCAAGGTGATTGTCAAGTTTAACAATCTAGTGAAGTGCAAGTAAGTTGGGACCCATGTGTCACAACTTATTAAGTTACTATGTTAGAGTACTTAGAGACCTCAGAGTGCATGTGGTTGTGTTTGTAACTTAGTTGTTTGTATGCATGCTTCATGTGCAATTCTTTACTTAAATTATGGACTTGGAATGTTGTTTTGATTAAATTAGCATGAACTAGCTTTATCTTATGAAATTGTTGCTAACCCTCAATTAAACATAACTTATAGTTGACTTCTAACTTAATTGAACATGCATAACAACCCACTGGGGGAACGATTGGGTGTGTCAAACCAAATACTAACATCTTCGATGGGGATAGTTAATGGTCCTTTCCCTATCCTTAGCCGAATAAAGTAATAGGAGAGGAGGTCATGGCAAAGTTAGGGGTCACAGTTTGAAAGAAGTCTCATGAGGAAGTTGTTCTCCATTACACAAGCCTAGGTTTGGTCTTATTTGAATCACATTAAAACTCCTCAATCTAGGTTAAAGCAGATGTAATTTCTTTAACTTCATAATGAGGCAGTTAACATTGTGTGATATTGCATTTGCTTGTTATATTGCATTTGCTTGTTACATTGCATTTAACTTAATTAAAATGTTTGAAAACCATGTTTATGTTTGGTGTACTCTTTTGTCTCCATCTCATCTACCGAGCTACTTGTACTCACACCATTATAGACTCTTTTGTAGGTACCACGGGTTAAAGATGTTGAGATATAATTACCCTTAGGTTTTTGTATGTCGGGCTAGATGAGTGAGGAACTAGAAGACTTATTGGATCTAGACTTTTGGTTTTGAAGAAACTAATTGAGAATCCTTAGGATGCTCATTAGTTTTTTATCTTATAGTAAATAAACTCCAAAACCTATGGCTTTGTATACATTTAATGTAAATTGGAACTCTCAATATGCAAATACTTATGTAAATACTATTATATTATTGAAAATCATTCTACATGTTATCTTAAGCATATACTTTGCAAAGTCATACTACAGGTTTTATTAATAATAAATGCCAGACTAGATGCTTTAAGCTAGTTGAGTCTTATATGCCTTATATATATTATATTTGTAATAGCAGGTAGAAGGTCAGCTTCTAACTTAGGTTAGCTCACATGATGGGACTGTAATGACTTCTCTTATTCAAAGCGTAACAGTAGCTAAAGATTTCTTTATTCTAGCTTTTTAGTTCATTTATAAACTTTTTGATATCATCTAGATAATTAAAGTTATATCCACACCATTTCAAGTTCACCTACTTCCTAAAGTCCAAGTGATCCAACCACATTGCTTAAAAACAAAAGGGTCTGAGCATCTTTCTTCCCCCCTTCACCCTTGGATAGGTATTAGCAAAATAAGAAAGTGGTCAAAATGATTGGATGCTAAGTAGAAAACTTCCCTTTCCTGGAAAATCCATCTCCATTCATTGTTATCCTATGCCCCTATCCAGTCTAGTTTATATGAGGTCATCTAGCCGTTTAGATCTTTTTAACCAAGTAAATTGTAGCTGATAGAAGCCTAAGTCAACCATATTACAATTATTCATACACTTCTAGTATCTAGATACTTTATTATGGTTTATGTCACAATCACCCCATTTCTCTTTCTTGTAAAGAACTTGTTTAATTCTCTTACCATTAACCAAGGCCCATGTATTCTGTTAGCCCAATTTTTTAACTCTTCTCATAACACAACTCTAGATTTTAGATGTAGACTAGCATAAAAAGGCATAAATAAACCAAGAGTTAGATTATTTCTGTCCTAAAACCTTAAGAAGAGTTTGTTGACAAGTTACATAATGCTCTTTTAACATGACATCCTATTCTTTCTACATGATAGTGATATCACCACTAAAAACCTCTAATCCTAATAGACCAATCTGTTAAACTGCAAGAAACCTAGAAGGGCTTTCACTAAAGTCTGATTCATTCATGCCCTAAATAAGATCAAGATTTAAGGGTTGTATTGATGCACAAGGTCTTTGATAGCTCTTCTCCAATGCTTTGAATTTTCTCCTCTTGCATTTCATGTAAGAACCTTAAAGGGTTTCAATTCCATTTTAGAAGAAAGAGTGTCCATAAGCTCTGGATTCATCATCCTAAAAGTCATTTTGTACCATCGATCAGGTGAAAATGCTTGTTAGTAGTGCTTAAGTTCCAACCTCCATTAATAGTGTTTGCATGATGTCCTGCCAATGCAAATTGTTCCTTCCATGTAACAATCAGTACTCTCTTCCATTGGTCCTACATTAAAGATATGGTGAAGGTAATCTACTACGCTTCTATTGGGATCTCCTTGATCAAGAGCAATGTCCCGAATAAGACCTCACATGTCCATTCTAATATCTCGAGGATGTTCCCCTCCTTTGCCACCCCTCACCCCCTTTCTTCCTAGTAACTTGTGCCTTATCGTTGGCTTTTTCATTATCAACTTCCCTCTATCATGGTAGTTATGATCTTTTGCCCCTACTGATAAGTTCTCCCTTCTTAGGCTATCGGTTGACATGATTTTTCCAGAACTCTATCCCCTTTCCATTGTATTGGGGACATGATAATTCCCTCTACCTATCTCTTGCAATCAAAATAAACCCTTCCTTACTTCCTACATTTGCTTGTCCATATGACAACTTGGAAGACGGGAGTTGGCATAAATCACTTTAACCAAGATTTCTACTTCTAACATGTGCACCATGTAGTTGTGTATGCTTTTTGAGAGAGATAATTTTTCTTAAATCCACTATCTATACTATTTTACTAGGAGGTTGTCTTAACTTTCTCTTAAACCTTCAACAAACAACCCTTTTGGGATACAAAGGGTCCTATCCATTACTTGAACCGATGTAACTTCCTCTATTGTCTTTTCATTTACTCCCAATGGCACCCCCTTTCCACTCACAAATCTTTTTTTTAAGACTCAAGAAATCCTCTCATTCTTTTTTAGGATATTAAAGTCCTTACTTTGCAAGGGTCTTTTCCCCCTCTTTTTGAAAATTTTGAATATTCTTCTTTCTCCATACTTTAATTTACTCTAAATACTTCATGTCCTTTGTTGAATAGTCTTACTTTTCCCATCTTGCACTATATTAGATGTCTCCCCTTTTGAATTTGTAATCTCTTCTAAGACTCCATATGTTACGTCAACTACCTGCCTTGTACATCTACTCTCATTTGTATCCTTCCCCATTTTATCCTTCTTTCCTCTATCTTCACAATAGAAGCATGTATACTTTTTAGTAGGCATCCCTTCTTTAAGAGACTAATTCTTCCACATATTTCACATAGTTTTGGTAAACCTTCATATTGCAACCGATAAGATATTTTATTTGTAATCAAAGTGTGCTTTAAGGGGAAATTTGTGTTAATTTTCACATGAATTCTCACAAATTTGCCTCTTTTTAGATCCATTTTATAAGACTCATATCTTAACACCAGTCCAATATTTTCTCCAATTTTAGGAATAGCCAGGGGGGGATAATACTCTATTGGTAACCCACTAATTCACACCACACCATAATGGAATTAAAATCTATCTGGTGTAGCCAAAAATTCGACTCTCATTTCCTAATAATATCTGTTTATGAGCCATTGACCATTTTTTGTAATCTGTTGAAAAGTCCATACTATTGTCTAACATAATAAGATACACACCAGATCATACATGAATCAATTTGAAATTATTTAATTTATGCTATATATGTTCCTACTTTTCCATCATGATTTTATATCTAAGATTTGGCCCCCATAACTTTTGCAATAAAAGTACTTATCTACAGGACATAAAATAATCTCCTTCTTAGTTTTAGAAAAATCGACAAAGCAAACCCCTAGATCTGAATTACCATTCAATTATGTATCATCATCCAATTTGTTATCATAATCACGATCCATAATTCCATCTCCATTAGATTCTTTAAAATAGAACTTCTCATACGTTACAAGTATATTTAACAAAATGATATCTGTAAAGGATAACTTCTTTACCTTATCTCCATTTACATCAAATTTTCTATAGAATTATTTCCAATAGGTTGATCAAACCCCTCCACCACTAACCATTTCCTACTTCAATGAATTTTATCACCAACTTTGTCCTTTAAGGAAGGTTGCATCATGCTGCTAAGGTTTCCTTAACTCATGTTAACTTTGAATACAATTTGGCCATTAGCTTTAATATTATAGATGTAGATACAAAATAGATAGAAGTAAATATAAAATAAATAAGTGGTTGCAAGAGTTCTTTACAATGGTAACCCTTATTTTAATTATACTTAGCCTTTAAAGGGTGGCATAAAATTCAATTTCATAAATTCAACATGGAAAATTACTAAAAACATACATTAGAAAAACTTTGAATTTACTTAAAACACTTATACTAACGATGGATTCTCTAACAAAATTATGTTACTGAAGAGATGGTTAAAAGGTAAATAAATTAATAAAAGTACTAAATTGTATTCATTCTGACATTATATACTTTTTTAAGAGGCATGCCACTAAGAAGGTCCTCTTATACTACTAATCTAGAAAAGATAGACGATGATAATGATGATGATTATTATTGTTGTTGTTGTTACTATTATTCAAATAATATAATTTTAAAATTTCATGTGAATTTGAGTGCTTACATCCTGAAATTTTAATGCAATTTTCATTTAGCCATCATATGTTACAACTCTATTAGCCTTGAAAAGTCTACATATCCATGCTACTTGCATGATTGAGAGAGACAAAAAAAATATGATTTCATTATGGTTATTGATAAAGTAAATATAGTTTAGCAAATGTTTTATTTTATATAGAAACACAATTAGAATGGATAAAAGAAATTACATTGAGTATATATACTATATTTAGTTTGTTGATACTTACTTTTGATAAAAAAAAATGATCGATACTAAAGGACATTAAAAAAAAACTATATTCAATCAATTAGAAGCAACCAATATGACTTTATGCAAACATTTCAATTAATGTATATGATAATCAGATTTGTTTGCAATGCTTAATATGAAAAATACTTTTCCTCTCCACAAAATTGTTAATAATCCCATTGACCTTAAGACTAAAAATAATACCTTATTACTCTTTGAAAGTCCAAATATCCTATATTATTTATACAATAAATAAAAGTAAGAGAGATGTGATTTATGGCTTAAATCCATGCTCATTTTACATAAAATATATCACATAAAATAAATTTGACCGCATTCAATAGATTCCCATTAAAGCTAACCAAAGTAATCATAATACCTAATAAAAATTCGAAGAAAAAATGACTAAAAAACAGTAGCATTTTAGTAAATATTGGTAATGGGCATAAACACTCCCTAACCTAAGCTGTTGTTAGCCTTAAACCATACCCATTTTATGTTAAACCACATGAAAACCCTCATTCTTCTATAACTCTTTCCCTTGACAGTAGCCTCTACTCTAGCCATTTAAGCTCTCACTAAATAACCCCTTAAGAAGAGGATCAAAAGTAAGAATAGAAGGTAAACTCCATTTCCTAGCTTTTCTTTGTTAAAGACCTTCTTTCCAAAGAATTTATTGAGTTAAGGCATAAAGTTGTGCAAGTAGATTTTATCCCACAAGCCAATCCATTTAAGTTGCTTTCTAAACAGGTTTGGATCAAGATTTTTTTATCCCCTTTAAAATGCGAGCTAAATGAATCCAACCCATTTAACTAGTGGGCTAATTTAGATTGGCTTGTTTAACATATTTATGCCTTTAATCTACAAGTCAGCTCAATTAACTCGCTTTTTAAATAGGTTAAGGCTGAAGGTTTTTAGCCCATTTAAAAAATGAGTTAAATGAATCTAGCTTGTTTAATTCATGGGCCAAAGTAGGTCGAACCAAGTTGGCTCGCTTAACCCACTTGCATACCTCTACTAAGGCATTGAAATCTAAACTTCATTATGGTTATACAGTTACAGCTTTTGGCTTTTCATTTGCTTTTAAAGGTTTTAAGCTCTCATTTAATCATAACAAGTTTGCCAATCTTTTTTCCTATGTAGTTAATGGGTGATGTAGAAAGTTAAAGTTTAGTAATGGTTTATGAAGGTAAAAGTTTGTGTTTTGGTTAAGGGATAGTGTTGGGAATGGTAATTGGATTTACACTAGTGTTTTGACGTGTCTTAAAGTTGGGTAGAAGTTTGGAGAAACTTTAGGCATTGTTTAATCCAAATTATGTTGCAAAATTTGTAGAATATTAAATAACATCCCATTGCCATTAGCTCTAGCATCTAGACATTAAGCCTCTATGCCATCCTGATGCCTTCTTTGACATGGCATCTAGAAGCTAACAAGTAGCATCCAGATGCCCTATCCTATTCAACATCAAATCTTGTTTTCCTATGAGTTTCAAATCTAAAACCTTTCCTAAGTGTTTTATACCTGTAATCTCACTCAAAAGATCCCATCTTTGTAGTTAGTTCAACCCTTAAGAGTTTAGTGAGAATTGAACCCATGGGGGCTTAGCAAATGTAATCTAAAAGGTAAGTAAGGAAGACTTTAACTCAAAATTTTATTAGTTAGCTAGATTGATGGATTAAGAAAGGTTGATATTCTTTTGCTAAGTTCTCAATTTGGATTATTACTAGATTTGATATAGGTCTTATAGTTGTTAACCAGCTATTTAGGTATATAGTGCATGTTTGTTGGTTATGCCTAAAGACGGATTAACTCATATCAACTTAAAAACTATGTTTTGTTGCTTGTCCTTTCTTGACCCATCCTTAAGTAAGGGGGCCAATACCAATCTTCATTTGAAAATCCCAAGTAGACTCGTACGTTGAGATGATATAGCTAAATCTAGGTATCTCATGGTTTCCAACACATGGGTGTTGTGGTCACAATCAACCAACACCACACAATGTATGTAGTAATTTAAAAGACTTATATTGTATTCTATTTACAAATAAGTGATCATGGTTTGGTGGGGTCTTGAGTGCCCTTTTGTTGTTTGATTAGCTAAATAACAAGATAATAACCTATTGATTACTTATTTTGCATTACATTATCGTATTATGTATGGTTTGGCATCCATGTTCCTATATGCTATGTACTAGGATTTGTCTTATTCTTTCTTTTCTAGGTATAGGTAGTTAGGATTATGTCATTCTAAGCACGGGCATGGAAGATTATCCATCCTTTGAAGTAATTGATTGAGATCTCTTCACAGCAATCCCAACTCAACATGGCAAATTATCGCAAGCAATACCTTAATCTACTACAATATCTTCATTCACTCCCTCAATCGTGTATTCTTTGCCATAAATAGCACTAGTAGCCTCAAGAAACCTATCTTATCATCATGAAATATTGGAGCCCTATAGTAATATTTACTTATGATGTCTCTAGCATCCCATAGAAAATAATCAAAGCTATAGCTTTCAATAATCTTGTTAAAAGTGGCTTTATCATTAGTTAGTAGTTCTTTGATGCAACCTTAACGAATAGGTTAGCTCCAAAAAGAAGGAAATTCTAAATCCTTTTCTGACCTAATGACTACCCATGTTTTCTTCTAATTGTGAATAAAAGACTCTAACCTAATCAAAATCTTTATCCTAGGTCGAGTACAAATGTAGAACCATCCCTCACCCCATTTGATTGTAAGGAAATACTTATATAAGGTTGAGATTGCCCTAAACTCTAACACCTCACATATACACCCAAAGGATATCATAAGTTTATAAGAATTGGGGGTTAACATATTTGGACATAACTGATGCTGAGTAAGAAAATTCATTTCAAATGTAGAAAAGGGAAAGCATAAACCAATCTTGAAGCACTTTTCAAAAAGAGAAACTCTCGATCGCCTATGGACGTTATCCATCCATGGATTTATGGCCTTTCAACCATCTATTATCAAGGGAGAAACAAATGTAAAAGCTCATGTCTTTAAACTCTTGTTCTAATAGAGTACTTACCATGCCATTTGGGTTGAGGTCTTATGCAATCCCGTAATAAAAGGGCTCCTAGGCATTCTTATCTTCTCCATCATCAAGGTAATGATCAAAGGGAATTCTTCAAATCCTTTAAGCTTTTAAGTGCACAAATCTTCCTAAGTTGGTCTAGCAGGAGAGATCTTACGGACAGTCATCTACTGCATTCATCACACCTTGTGCTTACTTTGAAGGAACTTCAATCACTCCAAAGTGCATAGGAGAGGTCTAAACCAAATCTTAGTCGCTTATTGTGTTATCGAAGTTTGACCTGGTTAGTGCTATGTGAGACATAATTACCTTAAATAGATGAGCTTCCACAAGGGAAAAGTAATGAAGAGGTTTTTGAAAGATAGAGATAATAGTGTATGAGAAGAAGAGTTAGTTGATACATAAATGAGAGCAAATGTTAAAAAAAATGAGAGAAAAAAATAAGAAGTTTAAATAGCCATACACATTGAGATTCATTGTTTAGATGTTATGATTGTAGCCATATAATTAATTGTCATTAAAAGACGAACGGCTAAGATTGAATCCCCTCTATGCACACTATACGCCATGACTATCATGTCAATGCAAATATCTATAGATAGAATATAAATAGTTGATGAGTGAATGTGATGCTTCCATTATGCACGAACTAGGGCTAAATTAGATGCAAATATTAGTAAGCAAGTCAAAATAGCAAAGTAGAAAAGCTTGATATTGAGTGAAGCTCGAAGCATGACTAACATTACACAAGTTGGAAACCCTGTTGCCTCGTAATGAAAACACAACAAAGTACTCCCCTTGGCGAAGAGAGCTAAGTGACAAATGTTGATAAGGATTTTCGCCCGAAAGCCTAGAAGACCTCATAATGACTTAAGAGGGTTATTACTTGACATCATTGATTGGAGATCTTACCTTTATTGAACAACTTGGAACAACATTAGAAATTCCACAATCTAGATAGCTAGGAAGCTTGATCTAGGGTAGTAATTAAGAAGGAGCTCATGACGATTGTAGGTAGGTCAAGAAAGTGGTTGGGAGCTTAGTACAGTTGTTAAGAGCTCAAATTCAAATGTAGGTACGAACAGTTGAGGATCATTACGCGATTAACTACCCACTCCTCATCTAGAACTAGCCCATGTTCTTAGAAATCAAGAAGTGGTCTAAAGGATGAAGGGTCTCACCACATGAAAAACATGTAGATAATAGTTCCTAAGAGTGATTACCATTTGACACTTATAAATACAACTTAGCGGCCAATAGGGAGTATTCTTCAAAACCCTCACTTTGTCAGTATCTCCCCCTACCCCAACCCACCACCACCAACCCCATAACCCCCCCTTACTCTCATAACTTAATATCTTACTTAAGCATTAGAGCAACAACAGCAGAATTGCCCCGACACCTCATAGTCAAATTAGTTTTCTTTTGCGAGCCTTTTATTAGTTTGGCAAGTAATTCACCATTAAACAATTAGCAATTATTTATTTTTATTTTTTTGAATATATTATTGTTGATTATTATCTTATAGATTTTTCAATAATATTTTTACATAGTTATTACGAAAAATTTATCTATTTCTTTTATTTTAAAAAATTGAAATGCCAAAATGGAAAAAAAATAAAAGTTTAAACACTAAAATAGAAGGAAAATGAAAATTGATGTAATTATACTATTATCCTACCATATTATAATAATGGTTGTTATAATAGAGATATTAATTTATCTCATTTAAAAAGTTGAATACTAAAATAAACTACTTCAAACTTTATACATTAAAATGAAAAAAATATGAAAGTTTGGATATTTCTATGGGTTTTATCCTATTATGTTAAATAATAAAAGTTAATTTTCTTTTTTATTATATTGAAAAATGACCAAACAAGAGCATAATGTTATTTTTAGTGATATTCACAACTTAATATTGTAATTAATTATGTGAAGTAAATATTTAATAATAGTTGTTGGGGAAATTTCACAAGAGGGAATCAACATTTTGATGAATGTTTAAATAAGAAATTAACGTTTTAAAAAATTCAAATAAAAAATCTACATTTTAGCATGTAGTTAAAATAAAGAATCATTGTTATAACATTATTAACTCTAGTTAACGTGACAGTTATCTGCCACGTGGCATTAGCATAGTAAGCACGTAGCTCTTATATGTATAATTAAACAATAAAAGATTGAAAAAAATAAAAACATAAACAATTAACAAAAATAAAGAAAAATTGCCAAAAAGAAAAAAAAAGAAAAATCAAAAGAATTAAATAAAAGTAAATAGTATAATTAAATATAAGAAGTAGGTAATATAATATATGTTATATGTATGTGATACAATATGTCTATTATATATACAATATATATGTATATAATATAATATGTATGTATGTAATGTAATATACATATATATACATATAAAAGGGTTGCTCCGACCACCTTAAAGCCAAAGGTGGTTCAATATTTGCGGATGGTTAGATCAACTGCCAAATAGTTAGGTGGATCACAACTCACTTAGAGAAGTGAATCATTCAACCCACTAAGTGGCCAAAGGTAGCCATCCATTGCTAAGGGGTGACTCCAATTTAATGGATAAGCACACATGGCCTTTTTAAAAAGAAAAAGAAATAATAAGGAAAGTTTGATTGGGTTATAATCACGTCGTGCGATTCGATTAGATTTCAAATGTTTTTATTTTCTTTTTTTTTTAAAATAACAACCATAGCTAGCTACCTACAACTAGAGAAGGTCGCTCAATTACCCCTTAGACATAACGGCCACCTATAACTATTTAATAGGTTGAATGACTTATTTTTCTAAATGAGTCATAACCTGCTTAGTTATTCAGTGGTTGATTCGGCAACCCAATACCAAGGGGTAACCAATAAGGGTTGTGAAACTCCTCTAAAGTAGCTGCCAAGCATTACCTCGTCTTAGAGTGCTTAAAGTGGCCTCCTTTTTTTTTAATCATTTTTTTCTTTTTGTTAGTTTTTTATTTTATGTTTCTAATTTCTCTAACCTTTTCTTATTTCATATTTTAATATATATATATATATATATTATATTACATACATATTATATACATATAACTTACATATTATATTTTATATAAAATATATTTTAATGGCCAAAAAATACATATTATATATATATATATATTACCTACATATTCTATTTAATTATACTATTTATACTTATTTAATTCTTTTATATATTTTTTTTTGCAATTTTTATTTATTTTTTATATTTCTATTTTTTTTTCTTTTATTATTTAATTATACATGTAAGCACTAAATATCTACAACATTAGTGATATGTTCGTGCTAAGTGGTAGATAATTATCACATTAGTTAGAATTAATAATGTTATAATGGTGATCCCTATTTTAATTATTTAATAAAATATTAATTTCTTATTTGAATATTTTGAAACAATAATCCTAATGTAATTTTCTCAATATTTCTTGCAACACAAATTTACATGAGATAAATATTAGAACGGAAATTTCTAATTGATACCTCGTCATTTTCAGTTTAAGGGATTAGCTTTTTCTTTATGTTTTTCTCTATACCATTTTGGCTTCTATCTTCTTACAGCCACAAATTGGCCTGCTGCACGTCACTCGCCTTCCTCTTAGAGGTTGAAAACAAGAGGGACATCAGCTGCAAGAAGATAAAATCTACTCAATGTTGAATGAAAAAAAAAAAATTGTGTTATTTGATTAAAAATAAAAGTACAGATGTACTCTTGTTAAAATTGCACTACAGTTCACAATCTTTATAGCCTAATTACACCCTTGTATTTTAGCTTTTACAAACTATATATATATATGTATATATATATATATATATATATATACACGTGTGTGTGTGGAGTGTAATTACATGTTTCATTTAATAATGTAAACATTCAAATTTTATGAAAAAATGAATCGAATTGGACCACAAATGATAAGGTGGGACAGGTTTGAGGGTATGAATTCCGTGTGAATGGATGATTTGGAAGATGGGCAGACAGAACAGAAGGGACGCACATGGAGTATATACGTTTACTATGTCTGGTAAGAGTGGCTGAGAGGGTGCATATTGTGGATAAAAAAAATCAATGCTGAATTGTTAAAGGAAATTTGGACATACGTAAATCCTCATCCCAATAGGCAAGAGTCTTTCCATTCCAGGCCACGAGAGAGAGAGAGAGAGAGAGAGAGATTAAACATCTAAAACGTGCTCTATAATCCTTGAATTTGATCAAGGAAAATTCAAACAGATAATAGATAAATAAAAAGAAAAATATCTGATCTGGTGGTGGTGGAGGAGCGAGAATGAGTAGGGTTCCGAGTGCAAGAACTCGTGTGGGGAATTACGAATTGGGGAAGACGTTGGGCGAGGGAAGCTTTGCCAAGGTCAAGTTCGCCAAGAACGTCGTCAATGGTGACTCCGTTGCCATCAAAATTCTCAACCGCGATCACGTCCTCCGCCACAGGATAGTCAACCAGGTTGTTTCTTTTCTCTTCTATATCCCTTTATCTCTATCTCTGCATGTGCATGCGCCTGGCCAGGATTCTCTTGCATGTTGGGAAAACCCAAAGTGCATCTCTCTGTCCTTCTCTTCGGATATTTCTGATTCGTCTAGAAAAACATAGATTTTCAAATGATGCACATCTCCCATCTCATGGAACGTCATGTTTAGTTTTTCATTGGCAGATAAAAAGAGAGGTATCAACAATGAAGCTGATCAAACATCCAAATGTCGTTAGACTTTACGAGGTATGATGGGTGCTCCTTCCTTTGTTTAGATCTTGGATATACCGACACTTAAACAGCATGATCATAAAGCCCTAATAAGCAGTTACAGGCTTTTAATTTTCTTGTACTGCGACTCTCACTGTGAGCATGTCTCTATGCTGGAGTCATGGAAGGCATATATGCAGAGATGTTCGTGATCCCACTTCCTCTTATTCTTTGTCACATATTTGATACACGGAACTACTGGTTTTGTTATTTTAGGATGTGTTTGCTTCTGGAAAAACATTTTTGGGATTTTTTTGGGTATATATCTTAATTTATTGATCAATTATTACTTTACTAATTAATTTTTTGTAGCAATTATTAGAATTTAGTAATGTTTATGTGGTTGGAAGTGTTGTTTTGATGGCTGGTGGTGGTAGTTATCTAGAGTGGACAATATCAACAGGAGATAAGGAGCCTATTTTTTAATTATTATTTTCCATTGTACTATACGATCCCTGTCATCCTCCAGCTACCACCGTCCCCTTTCACTACTAACTCCTAATAAATGCAACTAATCACAAAGATTACTACCAGAGGAGCTTTTCGGAAATTTTTTCAGCTACAATGTATCCTTTGTGATAGTGTTCTAGAGCAATCTCTTGTTTTCTTTTGTTTTTTTTTTTTCCCCTTTTTTCCTGTGTCACAAAGAAAACATCCGTTTGTTAGATGAGAAGAACAGATTTGATGGCATCTTGTCTTTATTTAGGGAGGGCTTTGTGTAAAAGAAACCCATTATCTTGTCAAATTGTTTTTCCCTCTGGCATAGGTATATTATACAAACCTTGCAAACTTGTCCTTTTCAGCTTCTTTCCACTGTTATATATCCTCCGTGGTTGTACAAATTTCAAGCAAAAGGAAGTTGGATGGTGCTTTGAGAAAGAGTAGGCTCATTCTGCTGCAATTCATCAAATATATATCTATGTTATAAATTTGGAATTTGTAATATTAGATGCATGTTCCTTTTTTTTTTTTTTTTTGTGTAACTTCACCATATGTACTGACGTACATCATGTAGATTATGGCCAGCAAAACAAAAATCTACATGGTCATGGAGTTTGTGGATGGGGGCGAGCTCTTTGACAAAATAGTAAGCCATTCCCACATTAGCTTAATTACCAAATAACAACTGCTTCTTCCACATGCATATTTCTAAGTTTTTTGGTATCAATAGATCTTCACCCGAATCATATGTGAAAGTTGAGACTTAGAAGTTTCTTTTAATCATAGCAAACTTCATTAGTTCTCTAACTCCAGGCCACTAATGGAAGATTGATGGAAGATGAAGCTAGAGGATATTTTCAGCAACTAATCAATGCTGTGGACTACTGCCACAGTCGAGGTGTTTACCATAGAGATTTGAAGGTCATAACTTGATCTTTTTCTAAGCTTGGTAGTTATGGATATGGGATTAAAAAATGTACCTTAAACATTCAATTGCCTTGGCTTTCATTTTACACTCCGCTGAATTTGTGCAGCCAGAGAATCTCCTTCTAGACTCCTTTGGAGTTCTAAAGGTTTCAGATTTTGGGCTAAGTACGTTTTCACAGCAAGTACGGGTAAGTATTCTTATTGGCCAAATGCAATGGGCTTTGACATGTTAGTTGTCCGTTGTTAGCTATTTGGTTTCGTGTATGTTTAGTGTCTTACCACATAGAGGAATCTACCTTGTAGTATTAAAACTTGAGTGCGGTTGAAATTGTTGCTGCTGCTGCCGCTGCAATGTTCTACCACAGAAAGTATAATGTAGGATGGTTATGCTTCCATGAACTATGGGCTAAGATATGGGAATATGTTGTCAGCTCTACTGGTCTCCTAATTGCTTGCACTTGTGCAAAAACCACCTCCCTTTTTCCTGCAAGAGAATTTTACAACCACAAGAAAGTTCATAAGCCTTTGCGCTTTTCTTTTTTTTTTTTCTTCCCTGGGAACTTGTAAGTTTTAGTCCCCCTTTTTATCATCCATACAACAAATATGTCTCATTCAAACATTGATCTTTCATATAATTTTACTTTCTCTCAGTTTTATGCCCTCTTGAGCGCTAAGTCATACAAAATTTTTCAGATGGGGTGTGAATTTCTAAAATGTGGTCCAATGAAGAAACTTGATGCTATAGTGATTGTATTATAAATTTTGGCACCCAATCACAAGGGTACCGAGAAATTATTTCTATGTACATGTCTCATTGAACTTAATTCATTAAATTCCATTATATTGTGTAATACCATATTGCAATGGAATGTTCTGCCAAAACGAGCATGGCTGATCAGCAAGTTTCCATAGAGCCATCTATCAGCAAGGGATTTCAAGAAGGGAATCAAGACCTTTTGCCTTTATAAGCTCTACTTGGCCTCTTTGCCTCAAACTAAATATGATCTAAATTATTGGATCAGTTTTAACTGAAGAACAATATTTGTAGCGACTGCAGGTCACTCCATTTCTTGTAGTAATGACAGTGCGGTCAATTTCTTAAGTAAACTGAAATATGGAAAATTTTCTTGTAATTTTCCATTAGAACTCAAAAAATAAAGTGACACACCTATCTTGTGACAGGGGGATGGGCTGCTTCACACAACCTGTGGTACGCCAAATTATGTTGCACCTGAGGTACACATTGAACTATAACGTCTGCATAAGCTTTTCATATAGATTTCTAATATCTCCTTTCAGGTTTTAAATGATAAAGGTTATGATGGGGCATCAGCGGATGTATGGTCTTGTGGGGTGATTCTTTTTGTACTCATGGCAGGCTACTTGCCTTTTGATGAATCAAACCTCATTAGTTTATTTAGAAAAGTGAGTGAATATGAATAAGGGAAAAAATTTTGCAACTACCGGAGCTTCATCTCATGTATAAATGTATCTTTCAGGTTTGCAAAGCAGATTATTCCATCCCTTCATGGTTTTCATCGGATGCAAAGAACCTTATAAAGCGTATTATTGATCCAAATCCCGTTACGGTGAGATGAGATTATTTTTTCTCATCTATTTTCTGTTTATTAATATCTTATTGTTGTTTACTTGAATTTTTGTGTTTGGTAAGAATAAAATATAAAAAAGATGGAAATATATTTTTTTAAAAATATCAATTAAAATAATTATTTTCAACGTATAAAATATATTTTTTCAAAATTTTTCTTCTAATGACACTCTAATAACTATTTTTATCATAATTATGAAATAAAAATAATTACAATACAGATAGGACTATTTTTTAACTATCAAATTTTAAATATATATAAATTAGATATAAATAAAATACAGATTAAAAAAGAAAAATCCAAATATGCCCATAATCTTCAAATTGAACTTTGTGACTGGAATTAATCAAAGAGCATCTTTATCATAATCTGCTTTTTGGATACCTTTCAGCGCATGACAATTCCTGAAATCTTGCAAGATGAGTGGTTTAAGAAACGCTACAAGCCACCACATTTTCGGGAGGAGGATGATATAAATCTTGATGATGTTGATGCTGTTTTCAGTGAAGCACAGGTCAGAAGGTGCTTTTGTTTCTCTCCAATTTGCTTGTTTGATTTGTTACAAAAGCATGCAATGCCCAACATCTTTTGTTCAGATATTTTCTAATGTTTAATGAACTATACCTGACAACCAAATGGCATCTAAAAGGAAAATTCTTTTCTTCACAGGAATTTTTTGTGACAGTAAAGAAAGGGAAACCAGTATCAATGAATGCTTTTGAGCTGATTTCTCGATCTAAAAGTTTCAACCTAGAAAGTTTATTTGAGAAGCAAACGGTATGGAATCATCCTTTCCATTTCATTTTTCTCTACACGGCCATGCATTTCATCAACTCTGTTACTCTATTAAACAGATGACTTTTCTTTAATTGGCCTAACCATTTTAAGTTCCGTGAATCACTTTGACATTCTCGAAAGAGGATAGTGATGGTCCAACTTGGCTGTTTTTCAGTGGAGTCCTGCAAATCAATTCTCAAGATAGTGAACTTTAATCTTTTTTGCTTTTTACTTCTGATTTGGACTAGTGAAAGTTGACGAATAACTCAAATGTAAAATCTGGATACGTTTTTCTGTGAAACTTAAAAATCTTCAGCTTTTAGCGGCTTCTATTTTTGCTTTTATCAACAGAAAAAATATATCTTAGATGATGAATGATTCACCCTAATCTGTAAACGCACTCTTAGTGCAGATAGATGTTTCCTCACTTAGTGTTTTCTATGTAGAAAATTTACAAGACGCAATTGTGAAAAGATTAGTATTTTTCTGTCTTGGTTAAGCACTTTAGCACACTCCTATTTAAGTGCAAATAAGCTCCTTAAAACCTGTGTTGGAGGTCTTTTTTCGTCTCTTCTGAAGGTTAAGGAGCTGACTAACTGCAACTGCTCCTTGTGTCCATACTTCTTTCCATTATTTCAGGGTCTTGTGAAGCAAGAAACCTCTTTTACTTCACAATGCCCTGCAAATGAGATTGTTTCTAGGATTGAGGAAGCAGCAAAGCCTTTGGGTTTCAATGTCCATAAAAGTAACTACAAGGTATCTAATTGACATAGGTTATCCTCTTATGGACTAGATCCATCATATCAATCTCTTAGAATGACTCATGAAAGTTACTTAAAAATTGCAGATGAAGCTGCGTGGTGATAAAACTGGAAGGAAAGGCCGCCTCTCTGTAGCTACTGAGGTATCTCTATCCATTGGAATGAATTGAATTATTGCCCCTTACAATGATTCTAAGTAATACATAATCAAGGAGCATTCTGTCTATCAGCAATTTAGCCATTCTTAATGTATTTGTTTTCTCTTTCCTTTTGGATGTACTTCATCCTCATCTTTGAGGAAACTGTCGTTTCAGATGGACAGTAAAATAATATAACTGGTGGTTATGCCATAATATCCAGGTTTTTGAAGTGGCTCCCTCTCTTCATATGGTGGAGCTTCGTAAAACTGGTGGGGACACACTGGAATTTCACAAGGTATTTTTTAGATTTCCATTTCAATTTTCATTGTTTTGGCTATCAAAATATATGATAAGGATTCTACTGTTGGTTCTTCTACTTTTCCTACTCCTTCCCATCTACTTGAAATTAGATTAATATTCTGATAATGATCCACGAATCGAGGCTGAATAAAACATACACCTACTCCTGCCTTAAGTTCTGTTCTGGTTTCACGTGGGTTTGAGGACAAAGATTTGTAATTCCTTTTCCTCTCACATACTGATTTCAGTTCTACAAAAGTTTCTCAACCGGATTAAAAGATATTGTCTGGAAATCTGAGGAAATTGCAGAAGAATTAAGGTGATCTTTCTCCCCTTTTTACCATACATACATGTATATAATTACACATAAATACACAAGGCTACAAGCAGCCTGTTTTGGATATCCATTTTTTGCTTCATGTTAATTGGTTTGAATCTGATGATATCTTGTACAGATCAGAGGAAGCTCCACAAGTTGGTCCTAATGTTGGTTGATGATTTTGTATACCCATCTCAACAATTTTGAAGATGCAAATTCGTGGAGAGAGCTCTTTCTTGTATTGCCCAACTGGAGGCATGAACCTACTGGGAAGCAATTTGCCCTTACTGAGATGTAAATAAAAGAACTCAATTCTTGAAGCCTTACATAATCCTTTGCCACCTTTAAATTTTTTCTCATATCTTGTAATTACTCCACAATGAATCTTTCATTTAAGCATGTAAAAATTTGCTAGGGTATCTCATTCAAAGTGCAATTTTCTTTAGAGGACACTTAAATATAACCAGATTAGTATAGTGAGGAATTTGAACTGGAGACCATATAGTCCAAGCAATTACAAAGCTTACCGCTGAAAATTATATGATCTGCCAGATTACTGGCTATTGTCATTACACTTCACGGTACTCCTTCCCATCCATTTTTCACTTTTTAGATACATTCGAAAACTATACCTCACAAACACTAACAAAGAGAAACTAAGGTAGTCACCACCTCTTTTATCACACACATCCACTCTTCAAGTAATGGAATACTAAAAACATGGACCAATCAAGTTCTAACTAGTCCTGTTCTTGTTTAAAATCGATCCATCAAAAAGTTATACATAGGTGGTTGCTGAATAATAATCTAAGTAAGCTTAAGTTTCATCCGAGAATAAATACTCATAGAGCCTTTCTTCAACCGGTCTCCTCAATGTCTTCACTAACAGGGAATGGGCACCAAGTGTCCTAAACAAATTTGACAAAAGAATCATTCATGTGCCAAAATTTTTTCCTTTTACTTTTATTTATCATTGTTTACAAGAGAAGATATGTAAAGACCATGATAAGATCCTGTTTTCAAATATTGAAAGTACTTTTTGCAAAGCAACGGAGGTAGCTGAGCTAAGCAGATTGGACATTATGCAGTGAGGAGGCAAATCATAAAACCGTGTAATCTCTGGCACTTCCATAGCAAGAACCACATAAACATCCTCAAGCACACTAAACAGTAGTCTCTATGCTATGATGCAAAAGCTGTTGAAGAATCAACAAATTCATACCTTTGCTGATTCAACTCTGTGCGTCTGAGAGCATTTGGAATTCTACGCCCCGCAGCGCTGGAATGTTTTCAATATCCTCCACAGAGTACAATGGGAAAAACCAAATTCCCTTTTTTGTGCCAAAGACCTTATAAAAAAGCAAGAAGACGTATATGAGACCATTTTAAGATCTAAATCTTCCAAATCACTAATACCTAATATCCTTAACTATATTACAGGAAAAAAGAGTATGACCACATGAATCTTTCTCTCAACAAAAGGTCAGTTTCTCTATAAAAACTTTGATTTATTAAATGGGTTAAGAATATAAAAAACTTATAACTACAGCTTGTGACCAATGAAGCTATATGCTACCTCATTCAACTCTTAGCCTGTGAGTTCACAAATAAACTAATATGAAAGACAGGATGCAAATACAAGCTGACAAAAAAAATGCAGTTAACTTGATAAACAACTGGCTTGCATTGTTGGAATGACTTATTAACAACTATTAAATGACCAAAAGGAATGTCTTCCTCAATCTAGCTAATGCGATTTAATGCTCAACAACAACTAACTATTACAACCACCAATCATGTTGCCCTTACAAGCATCACATTACAGAAGTGCATATGTTTCAAGGATATATATGTGGTTAGTTTATTTCTAAAGCTTATGAGAAATACTTAGTCCCTCCATTTTATAACTGCCAGAGGGTATTGCTAGATCTTGCTAGCAAGGTACACTAGTTTATTTTTCCAGATAGCGTTGTTTCAAAACCTGCATTTTTTTTTACATACTTAGTCCCTCCATTAATAACACTCCATCTTCTATTCACAAAGCATTTTATCTCTCAGTATTCTGTGCAAAGTTAACCTTGTGTCTAGGAAATTGTTGAGACTACATAAGCCTCTGTATGCATCCCACCATTTTATTCACCATGCTTGAACACATTAACAACTTTAATTTTAAATTTCCAGTAGAAGTACACGAAAAGTTCACTTGTGGGTATTATATAACACCCTTGATAATCCCTTCATTAACATCATTTCCTCTACTAAACCTGCACTCTGTCTAATCTCTTTTTGTCTTATTTAAGGCAAAATCATTTACTGCTACAGCTTTTTTCCCCACTGATCCAGTTTCTCATTCATTTCTTTTGTCTCAATTTTAGTAGCCAGAACTATATCATCAGCAAAAAGCATACCATATCATCAGAAAAAAGCATATATAGAAAGATTACATTTTCATTATGTTTAATAACTTCTTGCATTATCAAAGGAGAGAGACAAATAGCACAGATATAATCTTCATATAACCCTATCACTAAAATGAACCCATTCTCGTCTCTCCAAATGTCCTAAACTAGTCATGTCCCATCATGCTCATCTTCAATAGCATAAGCACATGCCACATAACCTTTCATTTAAAATATTCTTGGAAATGTATCTGGAAAACTGATTCATAACAATGTCCAAGTTTCTTAAGAATAAACATGTAGACCCTTTGTCTGGCAATGAAAAACTTCAATTCTTTCAATTGGAATGTAATGTGTATTAGACATATGATCTCTACAACTATAATCATCCTGGAATATGGTACTGTCATATTGTAGCTTTATCTCCATTTCTTCTCCAGTGTATGAGTGGAATTCTGCAATTACTAATCGATATATTAGTCTTATGGTAATTTACATGAAACTACCTATAAAGAGCAAAGAAACGGTATTTCAACATGAAGGATTTTTTTCAAATTAAAAAAAAAAAAAGCATTAGGTCATAGTTTGAAAGATTCAATCAAGATTTGACTAAATGTTACTTTTACTGGCACCATTTAATCAACTGGGATAAATTTGGAACTCCGATCCTTCAGTTACCCAGTTGACCTAGGAATTAGAATTGTAGAATGACAATACCAGGAGCCAACTCAAGAACAAGAGTTGAGATTCCCAGTATGTGATTAGTATGAACAATCTGTTTAAGAATTATAAAGAGGAACCTGCTCAAAATTTTTCTTTCTACCCAAGTCATATTTCCATTGGACCCTCTTCTTCTGCTCATAAACCTGTTCAACAAGTAGAATGTTTTAAAATGCAACCCCACCAAAAGAATGATTTAGATTAATCTTCTGCATAGAGAGCACAAGATATCACTAGAAAGGAATGCATATATAAAAAAGCTAACAATAGTATACCTCTATTGATGTGATGTTTCTGAACAAAAGAGAAGCATGCATAATTAAGAAGCAAAGAAGACTTAGTGAAAAAGCTAAGTTAAGAACTGCATCAATGGGAAAAAAAGATGTAAGAGAAATAGGAGCTTAGGAATTACAAAGTGCAAAAGAGATGGACCAAAGACTAATTACCAGATGCTAAAAATATGATAGCCAATCTGCCAGCAGAAGCATGATGACTCTTAGCTTGAGAAAAGAATAGAATGAAACTTGGCAAGAGTAGGAAAGTGACCAATGTTGTCTCAAGGAAGGTGTAGAGCTTGAAAGGTCAACCAATACAAGAGCAGAAAACGGTTATTTGAATGGGATGGAGATTATGAATCAAATCGAAGCAGAAAAAGAATGAGCTTTTAACCAAGAAGAGAAGAAAGAACTTGTAGTTGCAAGCTCCAATGCAGTTGACAACCCAAACGCAATGGTGATCCATCTTTAGGACACATCTTTGGCCTGCAGGACATCGAGAAGCATGCACTCACACAAAATGTCAAATGAAGCTCGTACTTTCAGGAGAGATAAATATATACACACAATCAAAACCCAGGCCTTGTCTGGTAATAAAGTGAAGCCATAAATCAGGAATCCTGTTTCCAAAGAATCAGTAATATGGTTAAGCCATGAATCTCATTCCTCACCCTATTATTAGGATTCTAATTCTTTACTTTTTCTATTTGGAAAATTAAAAAAAAAGGATTCACCCGCACTCTTTCAACACTAATCTATTTTCTCTTCCTCTATCTCTCTCTTCTCTTCCCCATCTTCTCCTTAAAGATGCATGCTTCTTTCTCTCTACTCGCTAACAAGTTATAATTCAAAAGTGCACATGGAGTCCAACGAACAAAAAGATAGCAATTTATCTCCAATTTTTAGGAACCATCAAGATCCACAGAAATTAGATTATAGGAGTCGGATTTTAGAAACTGCATTCCAGAGATAGAAACCCAACAAAGCCCTTATTCCATCCTGTTTCATCAGAATAAAGGGGTAGACACAGACGTACAAATAGAGCAATGATGAGATCGGGGCGGCTTTCCATTTTGGCAGCGAGTACAGTAAGCAGTGGCAGCCAAAGAAGGATCCTCGATACCAATCCCATAATCCCGAGGGACTCCACCAGGATCCGTGAAAGCTACCATGAAATAGCTCCATACTAATAGAATGAGCTGCAATTAACGGGAGGCATGGACACATCAAAAGCGGCAGGTTCATCCAACGTAACACTAATGCTAACAAGAATTAGACGACTTACGAGGAGGTGGAAGAGAAGCAGAAGGGCGAGGGCGAGGAAGAAATGAAGTGAAAGAGTGGCATGGAGCAAACGAGGGCCCCAGGTTAGTACAACCACCGCGTAATAGGACACTCCGACGATAGTCGCCACCAGGAGGATCATCGAATTGCCCAGGACTTTGAGTCCCGCACACAACCGAAATACATTAATCCTCATGTTTTCTAATCCTTTATCCATCGAAATCGCATCCATACTTACAACCCTTTGAGTCCTCCTCCATCTTCTCTATCTTCTTTCTTTTTCACTACTCTCTCTGCATAAAAAAGTCCAACCCAACCTCCACGATTCTCTTGGCTTTGGCCTGGACTGGACAGCAAGAGGTGGTGTTTGCGTTAAAAGTTAAGTAAAATTAAATTAAAAAAAATAAATAATTTATTTGCAATATAATTATATCATTTGTGTCATGTAACTTTGTTTTTTAAAAAAATTAATATTATATTAAAAAAAATCTCTAAAATATGGATTTTTAAAAATAATTCTAAAAATAGCGTATTTAAAATATTTTTTTAAAATATGAATTTAAAATAAATTAAAAACACATTTAATAAAAAAGAAATGCAATTTTAACTTAAAATGTTTTTATGTCTAACTTTAATATAATAATATAAATTTAAATAATAAAAGTAAGGGTATTTGGAGTTTTTCCAAGTCAAAATGCTTGGTTCGAATCCCATGAGTGGCTTTTTTATTTTGCTAAAAGCAAAACATTAAAAAATAAAAATAAAAAATAAAAACAGTACGAAGGGATGGAATGTACTGCTTTACTGGATTAAAACCGAGACGGCTTGGATTAAAGATGCATGTGCCAGCCACTACACCACAGAATAAGATTAGGCAAATATAAAGTGCCTTTTAAAAATTATTTCTCTGCAAATAATAAAATCAATTTTTCAAAAGTTAATTTCAATACATTTTAAAAAACTGATTTTAAGTGGAGTATTTTTTAGATTCTTTTTAAAAATTTTCTATTTTAGGAATTCCTTTTTCAAAAAGTACAATATTGATTTTCTCGGAGTTTTTAATAGAATTATATGATATCATCCTCTCATTTTCAAAAATTTCCTAGTTAGAGAGTGGGATGGGATAAAGGAGATTACTTGCAATTTTAAAAGGAATATTTAAATAAATAAATCATCTTATTTTACCGTTAAATAAATTATTTCTTATGATAGACTTGTGTATTATAATTTGAAAAGACGTAAGCACTTGTGTTTTCCCTGCAGCATACAAATATTTAAAAAAAAATATATGTATATATTTGTCTCCACAGTTAATTTGTCAAAAGATTAATGAAATGATTGTACAATTAATTTTTACTTGGATGAATGCATATACATTAGGGTAAACATAAGATCTACAAGAAAGCTATTAATTTAAATATGCTAGTAGTAGAAATTAAAAGAGTGAAATACGTAATGGTGTTAGTTTGATATAATTTATTATTATTATCCAATTAGAAGTTGTAAAATTAAACAATAATGTTAGACCTATGTAGAAATATTGTACATGTCATCATCATTATTTATTCCATTTTTCACACATGTAAATTATTCTTTGTATATAAGTCACTTTTTCGTACAATTAGTTATTAATCGAATCATTATACATCAACAGTAGACTTTTCATTGGTTTCTTCTTCACATTTTTTTCTCTCGAAGCTATTATAAGTTCTTTAACTTCTATTTTTGGTTTTCATTGAGATCTGAAATTGTTCTCATGGTCAGAGCTCATTTGATCCTTTTTCTATTGGCTTTAATGCTATTAATTTTGTGTTTGTTTATTTACTCTGAATTATAAGATTATCGGACTCTTCATATTCTATTGTTCAAGTTACAAATTTTAATTTAGTGCATAGATATCCATTACAATTGTTTGAATCTAATAATTCAGGCACCATTGTTCTTAGTTTGAATTTTATAGCTTGAAGTAGATTAATAAAATTAGCTTTAGGTGCTAAAGAAAAATTAGGATTATTGATGGATCTTGCCTTAAGTTTGTCAATAATCAACAAGATTAAGTTGTTGAATTTATTGTGAATATACGATACATTGCTGACTATTAAATTTTATGAAAAAAAAAAGATCTTTTGGAGGTTTTTATATGTGCAAAATCTTCAAAGGAGCTATGGGATGATATTTGTCAAAGGTTTAGTTTGACGAATAGTTTACTAATCTATCAATTACAATATGAAATTGCAAATTCTAAACAAGGAACTTTGATTGTTAGCATGTATTACAATAGACTAAAAAGATTATAGGATGAGTTAAGTGTATTGTGTGCTTTTCTTAAATCTAGTTGTGGCACTCTAAAGCATTATGTTTGTGAATTGGTTGATAAAATTCTTGAAATTCAAAATGATTATCAATTGGTACAGTTTTTTATGGACTTAGAGTAATTTGTTAGCATATAAGAAATTGAATTTGAGTAACAAAACCCCTTCCAACAATTAGCAAAAGCTTATTATCTTGTATATTAGAGAGAAATCAAAAAGAAATGAGTGGTTAGATAAATAATAGTGAAGATACTGTTGCTTACTTGGTGGCTAGAAATGCACGAAGAAAATATTAGTTATAAGAAGGATATGAGTATTCAAAACTCAACTAAACTGGTGTGTTCTCATTATAAAAATTCTGGATGTACAATTGATAAGTGTTTTAAGATAATTGGTTATTTGAAGTGGTATACAAATTAAAAGAAGAAAGGAAATGCAAAGTTCATAGGCCAAGCACATGCTAGTAGAAATGTTGCAATTGTTGATACCCCATTGGATATGAATGAATTATGTTCTTAAGGACATAATGTAGATTTAAACTTAATTTTAAGAGATTGTGTTGAAGTATGTTTCAATGGCTAACTTTACTAGCACATCTTTACTTCATCTTTTTTTAGCTTCCATTAATAAAGATGATAGTGTTTTATGATTGTAGACACAAGAGCATATGATCACATGACTTATTTTATTCAACTTTTATCTGAAACTTAAGCACTTCATGTATCAATAAAGGTTATATTTCCTAATGATTCTATCAAAACAATTGTCACCATATGAAAAGTTTACTTGAATAACTAAATAATCCTCAAGAAAGTACTTCAATTTAACCCCTTGTCTTTTTAGTAAAGTTCTTATTGATAATAGCTTAATTGTTACCTTTACTATAACATCTTGTTATATTTAGGATTTGAAATCTGGTTACATCAAACAACAATAGATGGTTATGCTAACATATATGTGATAAAGTAGTAGCTAAGTAGAAGTTCTATTTTGTTATCTTGTACTTCTTCTATAAATAATGAATTTGTTGAACCTTTACATAGTCATTTAGGTCGTGTTTCTTTCTCAAAACTTAGACACATTCTTGGTTGTAAACATTTGGATGTATCTAGTCTCATTTGCAATACTTGTCATGTCACCAAATTTCATAATTGCCTTTCAACACATGTTCTTTTTCTTCTTCAAATTCATTTTACTTGTTGTACATCAATGTTTGGAGACCTTATGTTATGTCTTCTACTTAGGAGAAAGATAATTTCTCACTATAGTAGATGACAAAATTAAATGTACTTGTACACATTTAATTTTATACAAATCAGACACTGCTTACATTTTATGAAAATTCTTTGCTTATATTCAAAATCACTTCCACACTACATCAAAGCATGTGCCAACTAATAATTGAACAAAATTTGTTTCTAGAGAATGCAAAAGTTTATTTGTTAAACATTGAATGATCCATCAATGGAGTGTCATTTATACTCCACAACAAAATAGTGTCATAGAATGCAAGTATAAACACCTTTTAGACATTGCTAAAGGCTAAAGTAATCCATTTTCATGCTAATTCACCAAAAAAGTTTTAGGATGATTACATTCTTGTAGCTACTTCCATTGTTGACCAAATTCCAACAAAAAGCCTTGCTTGGTCATTACCATTTGAGCTTCTCTTTGGTAAACAACCACTTTGTTCCAATCTTCATGTTATTGGGTGTTTATGTATTGCCTCTACTATAACACATTTGAGAGACAAGTTTGATCCTTAGGGTGGAAGGTGCACATTCTTAAGGTATCTGTATGCTTAAAAGGGATATAAGCTTTATGATTTAGACACACACTTAACTTTTGTTAGTTGAGATATTCTCTTTCATAAGAATATCTTTCCTTTCCATCGACCATCACATTCGTTTATAAGACCTTTGTTGCCAAACACACAAATAGCTAATCCTACTAATTTTAATATTGTTCAATCATTTCCCATCCTACATTTCTCTAATTCTTCTACTCCTTATTCAACAAATAGTGGTGTTTCATCCTCCATACATCTTAATTGTTCTAACTCTTCTCATATTCGTCATTCTATGAGGATAAAACAAATTCCTATATGGTTGCAAGAATCTATTCATAATGTCTAGCATAATTCACCTCCTACAGTAACATTACATTCTTCTTCTATTTTTGGCTATCATACACCTTATCCCTTTTTCATGATGACACTTTTTCACACTTCTCTAAGGATCATGTTGTTTCACTTATAGATGTGCTCACAATTCATGAACCTAAAACTTATCAAGAAGCTAAAATAGATCTTAGGTGGGTTGATGCAATGTAAAGGGAGCTTTTTGCTCTTGATGCAAATCATGCATGGGAATTGACCACTTTACCTTTGATGAAGAAACCTATTAGTAGTAAATGGGTTTTTAAAGAAAAATTTAAAGCTGATGGAATAGTGGAGAGATATAAGGTGATAGGAATCAAGAAACGATTACTCACTCTCGAACCTAAGGACTTGCCAACCTAGTCTGCCGAGCTATCCAAGGGGAGTTGACTCTTGAGGAGCAGCACCTCATCCAACCTAATCTACTAAGCTCATCTACTCCATTCTTACTTTCTCTCATCTTAAATTCAAGTTTCTCGAATATAGCCAAGCAGCCATTGAGCCAGCCTACCAAGCCCAAGTTACCGGACTCTTATTTCCCATATACGCACTAACTAAGCTTCTAAGTAGCTAAGTTACCAAGCCAACACCGAGTGAATTAGCCTTACTCGGTACCCTCTTATACATTTGGGACTACAAATTGAGCACTTAACATGCGTCCATTTTCTAACATCCATACCGTCCTTTTCTTTAACTGAATATTCTTTGCCATTTTACAACATTACCCTTATGTAACATTTGTTTACTACTTATAGTAAGAATCATATTTTATAGTTTCTAGCAATCTAAGACTTACCCTAAATGGAATGTACAAATACTCATCAATTGTATTAGCTGCAACAGTTGAAATTAGAATTTCAGTAACAGTGATTTTCCTTTTCCTTCTTGAGCTTATGTTTTCCTTGTTGAGAACTGAGATCTTGAAGAGCTCCTATCTTGACTATTGAGCAAGAACTAGTAGTGAACAATCCTGCATTATACTTATGCATCATATCAAGTATAGTTTGAGCTTATAAAAGGTGTTAGTGCATCATATTCATCGTCAGTATACAAGAAACCTACAACTCAACCTTCAATTTCATTTATCCTTTAGACCATCTGCAATTCAAATCCACCCTTGGTCCGTATGATAACAATAGCCGTATGTCGCCCTTCCTAACAATCCGTATCATCTTGATATTAAAGCCTAGCTATGTTTAAGTAAGTTTTGTGTCATTGTCAACCTAATGTAAGTGTCTGTGCTATAGTGAGACTGTGTGAAGTAAGCTATATTGAAATTTGAGTTGTTATGTAAGCTGCAAGTAACTATGATAAAGTTAGATTGTTGTTTTAGAAAGTAGAAGTTAGTGCTCTATTCTCCCTTGTCTTGTGTCTGTATAACAAAGTGTGTGTGGGTTCTTGTTGGTTTATAGTAGTATTAAGCATTACCACTAATTGTCTTAGCTGAATTAGTAAGTGTCATCTAGCAAAGAGGTCTAATGAAGATTTTTAGTGAAAAAACAAATATTTTGATTAATGTCATAGTCTAATATTCAAGGAACCCTTGGAACCTACGAAAGTGATACCAGAAATGGTTAAGGCCAACAAGAGAGTTATACACCCCAATCTACGAGTCACAAACTGTATAAGCTAACTGACTTGGTGGCTAACCTAAAACCTTAATTGATGAAGATAGGCAACAACGAACCAAAGAGGACCTGGCTAGAGGCTGAGCAATGAATTGCTTAAGAGAGGCAATGTCCGACTTGGCTAAATTGATGACCCATTTCAACCACCCTAAGCTAGAGGAGTGGGAAGAGCTTCTCAATAAAGACTTTCCTTAGAAGAAATCAAAGAAGAAGGAGATGAGTTAAGCGATGAGGCATAGGAATACTATGTACCCGATGATAGGAATGCTCAAGCTCTTAAGTCAAAGGGCTAAGACTACAGATTATAAGCTTCTTATGGAGTAGTGATGCCAAGGACTACCTAGATTGAGTAGATAAGATTGAGATACAGTTTGAGTTTCCTAAAGTTCTTGAGAATGCTAAAGTTAGATTTCCCATGTTGGAGTTTACTAGCTATGCTAACCTATGGTAGAAGAATTTATAAGAAGAGAAGGAGAGCGCAAAGTAAAGGCTTAGGGCGAAATGAAGAAGGTGATGAGGAGAAGACTAGTTTCGAACTATTTTCTACAAGACAACTTCAAAAGATTATAAGAGTTAAGGCAAGGAGGATCCAATATTGATGCGTACGTAAAAGAGTTTCAAATGCTAATGATTCATTGCAAAGTTGTTGAGACTGAAGATTAAATTTTTTCTTGATTCACTAATGGGTTGAAGTATGAGATTAGAGATATTTTGGAGACTATAGATATTCGTTCACTTAATGAGGTAATTCGAGCTACTCAAAGGATTAAGCGGCATTAGATGAATCGATTCCGAGCTCTTATGAGTTAAGCTCCCTGAAGAAACTTATTCTGAGTGAACCTATGCCAAAAAAACCAGGCAGAGTAAGTGATGTTCAACCTACTTTAGTTGCTTTAGTAAAGAAGAGGAAAGTAGTGAGAAAAGGCATAGTTCTAGTCAAAAGACAAGTGAAATCAAGTGCTTCAAATATCAAGAATTTGGACATATGGTATCTCAATGTTCAAATAGAAGAACTATGGTAATCAGAGGAGAAATGTCGACCATAGAAGTTGATAGTATTGGTGAGGAAGTAGAAGAGCTAAAAGAATCCAAACAAACCAAACCTATCTGATGAGGAGGAAATCATCTATAGTGAGGAGTGAAACTTCATACATGCAACCATGATACTGAAGCAAGTGATGAGTGTAAGCTAAGCACCCGAAGATGAGCAATAAGAGAATCTGTTTTCATATTGGTTGTAAGGTCAATGGATCATTATTCATGCTTATTGTTGATAGTGGTAGTTGTACTAATGTACTCACCCTACCCCAAGCTATATAAACTGCATTAGCTTAGTAATAAAGGATCCCTACAAGTAACTAAGCAAGTAGTTGTATTGATTTATATTAGAAATTACCAAGATGAGGTGCTTTTAATGTGTTACCTATGAGTGAGCCTCATATTCTACTTGGAAGACCATGGGTGTTTGATAAGAAAGTGATTTATGACGGTACGAAGAACGCGTATTTACTAAAGCATGAGGGTAGAAAGGTAAAATTGAGCCCTATGACTGTAGAGCAAGTTAAGACCATACAGGCTTAACTAAGCCGAGTTCTAAAGAAAGAGGCTTTGGTAACAACCCGAACTAAGTTGAAGAGGGAGATAAAGCTTGAGGAGCTAACCTATCTACTTATCAGAAGGTTGCTTAAAATAAAGAAGCTAAGTGTTGAACTACTTGCTAAGGTAAAAGCCTTACTGGATGAGTTCGTCGACCTGTTCCTAGGTAAGCTATTAGAAGGTTTACTACTAATCAGAGGGATTAATCATGCAATAAATCTGCAACCGAGAGCTGCATCATTGAACAAGCTTGCTTATAGGCTAAATCTTGAACAAGTTGTCGAACTATAGAGGTAGGTTGATGAATTGGTGAAAAGAGGATATGTTCGAGAATCCTTAAGCCCGTGTTTCATACTAACTCTTTTGGTGTCGAAGAAGGATTCTCGAACATATCCTCTTTTCACCATGATGCCATTGAAAACTCGTATAGATTATATAAATGGCTCATGATGCCATTTGGATTGTGAAACATACCGAGCACATTCACGCAATTAATGAACCATATGCTTCAAGAACTTATTAGTAAATTTCTTGTTGTATACTTTGATGACATCTTAGTCTACTGCCTTGACTTAAAGACTCATTGTGAGCATCTCCAAGTTGTTTTCTCAAAAATTCATGCTTAAAGGCTTTATGCTAACTTAAAGTAATCTTCTTAGGATTTGTTCTAAGTGGAGGAAGAATACAAGTAGATGAGGAAAAGGTGAAGGCAATTACTTAGTAGCCTATGCCGACCTGTTCTACGCATATGCGAAGCTTTCACGACCTAGTATCATTCTATTGCCGCTTTATAAGGAACCTCGGTACTATTGTGACCCTACTCATCGAACTATCAAAGAAAAACATTGAATTTAGGTGGTGATAGGAATTAGGCCATTGTACCTCTAACTTAAGCCTAAGCTTGAGGGCTTAAGAGTTTAGCCAGGTGAATTCTCTTATACCAATGTATGCTTGATGAGTCTAAGCTTCTTCAATCTACTAACTTACTGCCTTATTTGAGTTAAACCCTCTTATGCCTATCAATTCTTTGCAACTATCGACTTGAGGAGTACCTAAGCAACAACTTTGCTTAACTAGTTACCAGCTTAACTAACTTGAACCTAAGCTGTTTAGAGCATATCCAAGTTAAATTCATCTTGGGAAAGTCTTCAACTTAGTTCAACACCTCTACTCAACAATAACCCAACTAGCCGTATAGTTTTGTTTGCTATGTTAGAAGCGCTACCTATGACCACCAGCCACGTATCCAACTACCATATGATGGAATCTACTGTACAAACTATACATTTTCTTGAATTTTCATTTATACCCTTTTACATTCCTTATACCTTACTTTTTTAGGACTTATCCATTTTATTCTTTTCCACTTTAGGTGAGTTGCACTAGAATATCGAGTATAAATACCCTTTTTATACATTGTAACTGCAACATATCTTAAATATTATTACAAAATATTCTAAGTCTTTCTTGCTTGCCTATAAACATCCTTTTTGTTTATTTACTTGCTTTTATTACTTTTATCCCTATCCTTAAGTAAGGTTAGGTGGCAAGTACCTTCATTAGACTAACTTGTGCATCATCTTAAGTTGATTTGTAAGTCCTCAATAGTTTCTTGGTACATGATATCCAAGAGCTAATTTTGGGTTTTGCTTATTTACTCCTCTTTTCATGTATTCCCATCAACATTTTAGGCTTTCAGTAAGCTTGGACCCATCTTTAATACAATTGATCTCGTCCATCCTTAGTGCAACCCTATCATCTTAGTATCAAAGCGAAGGTTCATTTGAGCTTGCTATTGTTGTGCTATGAGTTGTATTGATTATTGTAGCATATAATGTTTGTGTAAGAGTTAGCTATGGGTGCTTAAGTAAGTAGGAAACGTATTATTTATTATTGTGTGTGTATCCTATTGTACTCTATTTTAGGCTATGAAAACACAGCAAGTAGTAGTAGCAAGTTCTCTATAAAGTAGTGAGTTAAGTGTTTAGAAACCATAAGTGCATTGTTCCATGAAAAGCATTAGTGTTAAGTAAAGGATAATTGATTCAAGTGTAAATACTAGTATTGGAGATGATAATAGAGATGTTGTCTACAACGGCCAACAACCCCGAAATAATCCTAGAAGCATTGATGAGCAATTTGATAAATGGCTAACTTGATAACCAGCTCAACATAAATTGTTTATGCATTATCCTTTTAGCTTGTTGACGCGGTTCATAATACTCCCCAAGTTGCTTAACTCGCAAGAGGAGAAATCTTAGCTCGATAAGATTGAGGTGGAGGAGTAAGAAGATATGTGTAAAGAAGAATTGACTTGGATGAAATAAATAAAAAGGATGAAGAGGAAGGGTATGTTGAGGTAGAAGAACGAACTCATACACCCCAAGTTGCTGACCATTTAAAGCTTCAGATGCTGAGCTTTAATGGTTCGGGAAATGCAAATGATTATCTCAACTAGAAAGAGAAAGTAGAGAGGGTCTTTGATTATTGTCAGTATAAAGATTGTAAAAAAGTAGGGACTGCTTCTACAGAGTTCTCAAGCTATGCTACATTATGGTAGAAGAACTTCTAGACCATGAGGAGACGAAAAGGATATAGGGAAGTCAACACTTGACCAAAGATGAAGAGGATCCTTAGAAACAGATTTGTGCTAGATACTTATCTGCAGGATATCTTTGCTCGACTTAAAGAGCTAAGATAGGGAAGTCAAACTGTTGATGAGTATGTTTAAGAATTGTAAATACTCATGATTTGTTGTGAAGTTAATAAGCCATCAGCCCAAATAGTATCTAGGTTTCTTACTAGGTTAAGGAATGATATTCGAGATGTAGCAGACCTTCAATAGTTTACTATATTAGATGAGGCTATAAGAATAACCTAATGTGTGGAAAGATAAAAGAAGAATAGGATGAACCAACCACCAATGAGCCGACTTATCTAATCCAGCCAACTTATTCAAAGTAATCACTAAGCTCAATATAGTACTAAGCCTAATAGGAAGACAAACATCAGAGTTAAATAGAGGAGCTGACCAAGTGATGGTAAAATGCCACTAAGGACATTTGAGAAAGGATAATGATCTAGACAAAAGACAAGTCAAGTGCTTTAAATGTCAAGGGTTTGGGTACATGGTTGCCTAATGTCTAAACAAAAGAGCTATGATCATTAAGGGAGATGCCTTAAAGATTGAAGTAGACAACATAGATGAGGAAATTGAGGAGAAAGGACAGTTGAAGGAAGAATTTAAGGTTAATGACGAGCTAGTTGAGGAAGATGTGTTTGTTGAGGATTTAGACAAGTTAACCTTAGCTGTCCACTATACGATGAGTATTGAACCCTTTACCGAGGAAGAGTAGAGAGAGAACTTGTTCTACATCATGTATAAAGTGAATGAGCAAGTATATGCACTCATAGTAGACAATGGAAGTTACATTAATATAGCATTTGCGAACTTAGTCCAAAAGCTCAATTTGCTAACCTTATCACATCCCAAACCATATAACTTGCATTGGTTAAATGAGAAAAGAGCATTACATGTTACTTAGCAAGCACTACTATCAATCTTAATTGGGAAGTTTTGTTTTCATCTGAGTTGTTTTCGATATCCATTGAGCAAAGAAATTGTTTAGAAATTTGAAGAAGTGTTTTTTTCACTAGAAAGAGTTAATCTTCTTAGGGTATGTAGTTAGTGAAGGAGGATTGAAGGTTGATGAAAAGAAAATTCGAGCTATTATTGAGTGGCCAACCCTATCTTCTTATACCAAGGTGAGGCATTTCCATAGATTGGCTTCCTTCTATAACCATTTTATTCAAGGCCATAGTTCAATAGTAGCACCCTTCACCGAGTTGACAAAGAAGAATATAGAGTTCAAGTGGGGGAGAAAGAAGAGAGGAGTTTTGCCAAGGTGAAAGAAACATTGACCTTCTCCCCAGTCTTGTCTCTACCTAACTTTGAGAAGGTCTTTAAGCTAGAAAATGATGCATCAGGTGTTGACATTGGAGTTGATAGGGATCATGGACCAATTACTCACTCTCAAGCTCGAGGACTTGCGCATATGGTTCATTGAGCTGTCCAAGGGGAGTTCAACTGTAAAAAATATTACCAAACTGACCCTTTTACAATACATCAATCCAACGTCAAGCATTGAACCCGCCTGTTGCATACTTGATACACTACCAAGGCCAAGCTTCCCTCCATCTTGAGCTGATTAGACATTAAGCTACCTCTTGAACCAATCCTTCTTCATTCTAGAACATCCGAGCTACTAAGCACCTGACCTCGACTTGATCTACCCAAAACTTGTTTTGCTCAGTAAACAACATCATTAAAACCACAACATGGATAATTGTCATGCACCTCACTTTCCAACATCCGTACTGCCTTACTTGTACCTAAATATCCCCTTTTGTTTGATTATAACTTTAACCTCATAATTTATTCCTTTTTCCCCCCCTTTTTTTAGTAAGAATCCTTTTGTAATTTGCATATACTTAAGACTTGCTTTAATTAGGCCATATAAATACTTGTAAAAGATAATAGCTGTAATAGTTAATAACAATTGAATTTCAAACATTTCTTTCTTTCATAAGCTAAGCATCCTTTACTTACTCTTGTTTACTCTTATCTAGTTTATTGTGAGCATATATTAGTGGCAAGTACCCTTTAGTTACACTTGTACATAATATCAAGTGTGACTTAAGCTCATGTAAAGCGTTGATGCATCATATCTGTCATTGGTGTATGAGAACCCCTACTTAACCTTTGACTACAATTTATTCTTCAAACCATCTCATGGTTCAAACCTATCCGTAGTTACATAATATCAGTAGCCTTGTGTTAATCCACAAATCCATATCATCTTGATATCAAAGCTTAGCTACATTTGAGTAAGTTTCTGTTTCTTGGTGCTTTGAGTAGCTTACTATTGCTATAAGTGTGTTTTAGAAATTTTTTACAGTTGTTGTAAGTATTTGAAGAGTGTTCAATACTAAAGAAATTTTGTACTCTGTTTTCTCCTGTTTTTGGTTTGCGAAATAAAGTGTGTGTTTGATTTGTTTATTGTATGTGGTAGTAATAGCTATAGGAGTGTTAAGTGTTGTTTTGTCATTGTAATTTGTGGGAAGAACTTTGAATTGTGTTTCAACTATTAATCTCTTATAAATAGACAACAATGACTGATTCTAGTGTTCAAAGAACTCTAAGTAACTAAGAGAGTAGCGCTCAAAATGGCTAAGGTCAACAAGGAAGTTCTATACCCCAGTCCGCAAATGACTGACTAGATTGATTTACTAACCTAGTGACTAGTTTAGTGACAGTCATAAATGAAGATAAGCAATAAGCCAGAAATGATTCTTATAGAGGATGAGCGAATGAATAGCTTGAGAGAAGCAATGATCGCTACATCTAACCTAATACCTCGATTCGACTAAATTAAGCTAGAGGAGTAAGTAGAGTTGCTAGACTTAGACTAGTGTTAGAAGAGATTGAAGAAAAGGATAAGAAAGTAGGTGATGAAGCAAAGGAGTATTATGAATTAGACAAGAGGAATTTCTAAACTCCTAGAGAAAAAGGGTTAAGAATGCATGTCCCTAGTTATTCTGAAAGTGGTCATATTGAGGACTACCTAAATTGGATAGATAAGATTAAGAATCAGATTAAATGTCATGAGGTACTTAATAACACTAAGGTCAGACTTGTCGTGTTAGAGTTTACTAGTTATATCGACTTATGGTAGAAGAATCTATAAGCCACCTGCAGAAGAGAAGGAGAATGATATGCTCTAAATTAGTTATATTTTACAAGATGATTTTTCATAATTTTCCCTTAAATTTTGAGTTTATTTTCAAATAATGATACTTAATCGAGTAAAATTTTGTTTTCTAGGTTTTGAAATAATTTACGTGAGAAAACAAGAAGATAAAAACAAGTTTTACTTAAATCAGAGCTAAAATGAGCAAATTATGAATATTTGAAGATCGACACAACCAAACAACATGATTGTGCTATTTCCAAGCGAATTTAGAGCCAACTTTCAAGTATTGCAACTAGTGACATAACCAAATGGCACAACTATGTGCTTAGTCGTGTCTTTCCCAGTTTTGAAAAGAAAAAAAAAAAAAAAGAGAGAAAATGCAAATGGTAGTATGTTAGATCGTATCCCTGATCATGTCATTTGTATAAACTTTATTTTTCCATTTCCTATATAAAGCCTCTTTAAATTTTTTTAGAGAGGACTATTAGACACAACTTTTTAACAATTTTTCAAACTAAGAACATTCAAGAAAGTAAGGAAAAGAGAAGACTTCAAGATTCAATTTTTAGTAAATTTCATGATTTCTACTTCTAATTTATTCTATACTTTGATTTTAGATTCTTATTTTATAATATATAGATCTTGGTATCTAGGTCTTATGAAGCCTAGATATATTCATGTAATATGATTATTATTTAATTAATTTAATTCTATAGTCTTTTCTTGGTTTAACTATGTATGTTTCTTAATTTAGGTTATTATTTTCGTGAGTAGTAATATAGAATTCGATATCTTTAAAGGGAATTAGGAGATTTCTTATAAGACTAGACTTAGGCATAGTTGATGAGAGACGTTGCAAGATTAGAGATAATTTGCAAGATCCTTCCAAAATTTTGAATTAAAGCATAGATAATTTACTATACAATAATGTAATCTTAGGTCATGCTATTAAGAAGAGATTCTAATAGATGATTTTAAGGTTAGAGGGTTAATTGGCATGAGAAAATGATTAACTTTGGTAAAGAATTTTCTTGGTCAAGAAAGATTAAAGAATGAATTAAATTATCTTTAAGGGAAATCACATGTTAGATCTAGGGAAAGCAAAGATCTAGCTATGGTTTGTGAATCTTGAAATAGTTTATAGTTTTATTACTTTCTTGCCAAGTTCTTAAATGATTCTTGACTAGTTGTTAATTTTGTAATTGTTTCATTAATTTAGATATTTTAAATTCTCAAACTCAAATTTGTAGGTTAGAAAATAAAGATCTAGTGACTATTAGTAGTTAAGGTCCTTGAAGGATCGATACTTAAACTTAAACCGCTTACTACAAATTTGTTCGGTATGCTTTCCTAACATCAAGTTTTTGGTGCTATTACCAAAGTCCGTTGATATTAAGAAACCTAGTAGATTTATTAATCTAACCATTTTTTTATCTTGTCTTGATTTCTTTTCTTTTTCTTGAATTCTTATATTTTCTTGGTGTGATATTGACTAAATTTTTTATTCTCTTTTGTAAACCCTTAAAATTTTCGATCTAGTTTTTGAAATAGACTCGATTATATCGGACAATTTAAGAGTCAACAAGGCTAATGAAAGAAAAAACCCTAAAAGAATTCATTAATCGCGTAAGAATCTTTACTACCCTAAATGCATCTAAATGCTAAAAATTCCATCTAAAAGTGATAGAAACCCTAAAATGATCACTTTAAAGATATATGTGCACTAATTCAACATAATAAACCCTAAAACTCTAATTGAAAATATAACCCTTACATTTTGTCAAATCATTAGTAAAAGGTTAGAGATGACTTTCAATCATGCATATATGTGTTGAATCCTCAAGTAGTCCTTTAAAAACTAAGATAATGAATCATAGCTTACATTTATTTCTTAAGTATATGATTAAGATAGTCTTACATAGAATTAGGGGTATAGTTGAAGATTAGGTTACATGTAATGAACTTTACTATTCTAATTAGTACTTTTTGCACTCGTCATCCAAAGTAGTTTATCAAATGATGTATATAGGCTGTAAAGACCTAAAGTAAGACCTCATCAACTATGTTTACTAATCAATTCACCAAATATCTTATTTCCTCTCATTTCCTTAATTTCCCTTAATTACTACATTATGTGCACAAAATTACATATGCTTAAGGAAAGTTGACCAAATCAACACATATTGACTAAGGTCAAAGGGTTGACTAAGTCAACATATGTTGACCAAAGTCAACAATTTGAAAAGTCAACAAAAGACACTAAGAGATAAAGAAAATATCTAACACTTAATGATGGCTTTTCTTTTCTTTCCTTTTGATTTTTCTCTTCTCCTTTTTCTCCTCAATTGCTGTCTACATCTCCCTCTTCTAGACCCCACCATTTTCTTCCTTCCATTATGAAAACAAAACAAAAGAAACAAACCAAAAATCTCCCCTCTTTGCCGTGAGCTTCTTCTTCTTATTTCACTTTCACAACTTCTCTTTTTGTCTCCATAATTCCAACACAACTAAAGGTATGAACTTAAGTTACTTTATGTTGCTTTATATTATTCATTAGTGAGTTAATTAGGTAGATTAGACAATTAGGTATGTGAAAAGTATGATCTTGAAAAAGAGGGTACAAAGTTCCCATCTTTAACTGTAGAAATTTAGGAATCATGAAGAAGAAGAAGAAAGGAAAACATAAGTATGTGCTCATAAGAAAATGTACATAAGGTAAACCGAACAGAAGGGAAGCATGAGAAGCTTTGTACATGGGTATTTACCATGTACATAACCTAAATTAAAACAAAATCTAACCATATATACTTATACTACACTAATTATACACTTAAAAACACAAAAGAATGGAATTAGGAAGCTTTTCTTAAGGAAAAGATTAGGCATACGAATTTTTATAAAAATACGCATCTAACCGTATAGGTATATGAGTATGTATATACGTATAAATATGATATAAGTCTAAATAGATGTATAAGTATATATATGTATAAGGTATATGTACATAAGTATAAAGGAAGAAGTAAAATGTACATAAGACATGTACATATGACATAAGCATGAGAAGAGGCTTATGTAATCACATAATAAAGTAAGTAATGAGATAAGCATATGATGACATAAGCAAGTGATAACATAAGCAATGACCTAAGCAAATGATGATGTAAGTGATAACATAAGCATAGATTATAAACTAAGAAAAGAAGAAGAATGGATTATACTTAATTAAGTATACCCTAATACACTTTCTAAATTGGATTACACTTAATTAAATACATGAGTTAGTAATAGCAAAGTAAAATCCTCTAATTATAAGGATTTAAAGGTTAACTAACTCATTCAGTATAAACAAAAGATACAAATATAAGTAATAAGAGCAATTAAGTTTTCATAGTTAAAATTTCTCTAAATTTAGTTCATATTGTAAAATACGGGTCATAACGTCTAAAACGAACATTACCATGTGAATGTACGTCCGAAAATGATGAAAAACGACTATAAATTCACAAATATTAGAAATAAAACGAAAAAGATATAAATGTTTAAGAATAAGGTCTAACCGGATAAAAGTTAAGGTAATTTAAGTAGAAGTAGGGAACTAGAATTATTAGTTAATTTAGTTACTTACTAGCGTTATTATAACATAATGATCAGGTGATCTCGAAGTGAGCGAAGACTTCCTGATCGATTACTACGATTAGGACAAGTCGCTAAAGCTAAGTAAGTATTTACCCTATGATTGCATGCTTGTTTATGATTGTAGATAATGGACTTAAATATTATTGTTAATTGACTATTATGTGGGGTTTGGGACATGCTTGTGTATGATATTATGTGTTGACATGTGAAATTATCTTAAGTAAAGAAAATGCTTTGTTTGTTGTGTGGTAATATAGCAAATGATTGTATATACTATTGGATGGTTACAGTATAATTTGAACTTAAGTATACTCGGCTTATAAAAAGAAACTAAAACATGCATTAACATGCATCGCATAGATACAATTCTGGCTATCACATCTCACGGAGGAAAAGAGATGCCATTCGGGGGTTGTTCTTATTCATTTATTGGTTCTATACGGTACACTTGTACAAAATGACCTTACCCTGGCCCGTAAGAACACTAGGCATTGGAGGTGCCAACTGCCTGACTAAGAGTCGAGTTTAGAGGCCTCCATTTAGGGGTGAGTGTGGACTGCGGGGGCCCACTCACAATTATACTAGAACTTGGTTTTTCATGAAAATAAAAGAATTATTTGATTTAAGTACGGAACATGGAGTTCTGTAGTAAATAAAGTTCTAGTATAATACCCGGATCTGATTGGTGTCGTGTATACTCCAACCTTGACTTCGGAGGGCGTTAAATCTGAGTTACATATTTAAACTAGTTAAGTATACTTATTGTTTGGCATTCTGTTTGATCATTCATTCATATGCGTGAATATAATATACTTATAACTTACTTGTGGTGTGGCTAAGGTTTTGCTCACTAAGCTTAGGCTTACAACCCTTTAGACTTTTGCTATAGGATAGCCTGTTCGTAGAGGTTGGCCGAGGGATGCCAAGGTTAGCTTGAGGACTTAGGCAAAAGCGAACTATCTTGTGTATTGAGAGAACAGTTAATGTAGATCTTTACTCATGTACTTTTGTTTTACTAGTATTGTAGACTTAGATATACTCACTTATTGTATCATGTAAGCTTTATAGTTCAAATTTTATATAAATATGTTAATGTAATGATATCGTGTGAATCTGTGTGTTCTTGGGAAACTAGTGGTTGTAGAGCCTTATATATTATGTGAGCAGTTCTTGATTGGAAGAGTAACCAATCAAGGGTTTTTTGTACAATATACGGCGTTTGCCACGATTAGGCCGTCCTCAATTCATGACATCTTTTGTATAGTACATGACAAGAAGCTTGTCAAAGGATTTGATTAAAATCGATCTTGAGATTGAGAGGATGACTTTACACAATTTGAGGCAATTATCTATCAAAGAAACAATGGAAGCATTAAATCAAGGATCTCCTATTAGGTTGAAAGAAGAAGTGGAGTTGTTAGAGGGTAAGTGAAGGATCAAGTGGTAAGATAGGAATCTAATCATAAGAGCTTACCTGACAACATTATGGCCAATAACGGGGAATAGAATCGGACCATGTTAGAGTACTCCCAACCATCATTAACTAGTATCCAATCTTGTATCAACCAACTAACTATTGTAGCCAAGAACTTCAAGATCAATCTTAATATTATTTAGATGGTAGTAGTTTATACAATTTGATGACTTCTAAGATGAAGATCCCAATGCACATATTTCCAGCTTTTTAGAAATATGTGATACTTTCAAAATTAATAGGGCAACTAATGATGCTATCTAGTTGCACCTCTTTCCTTTTTCTTTACACAACCGAGTTAAGTAGTAGTTGAATTCCTTGGCAAGAAATTCAATCATGACATGAAACAAACTGGTGAAAGAAGTATTTTCTACCTACTAAAACTGCTAAGCTTAGAGATGACATCTCTTCTTTTGCCTAAATAGAGGGTAAGACCCTATAAGATATATGGTAGCACTGTAAGGACTTGCTAAGGTGGTGTCTACACTACGGTCTCCCCTTTTGGATGGAAATGCATACCTGTTACAATAGTTTCAACCCTTTTTACAAGGTAAATGATAGATGCAACAGCCAAATGTACACTAAATACTAAGATACTCAAGGAAGTCTAGGCTTTGATAGAAGGTATAGCCATGAACAATTACTAGTAGGAGAACCCAAGGGGAAGCAAAAAGTCTTAGGAGTATTTAAGCTTAAAGCTATACAGTCTCTAGCCACTTAGGTAGAAATTTTGAGCAAGAAAATTGAATCCCTCTCAGTTGTTCTCAATAACCATAATTTAGCCCTAACAACTTTAGCCAAGAGGGGTTTATATGTAATGAGTAAACAGAATAAGTTGATTTTCTAGGGAAACCTACAAGACCCCAATATAATCCTTACAGCAATACCTATAACCTAAGGTAAAGAGATAATCGACTCTAATTAAAACTTATGAGTTATACAAATTACAAACCTATATTTTATCCTTAACTCGATTTAATAGGCAAGTGTACTTATCATTTTATAGCATGAATGAGTATAGGGTCGTCTCCACTAGGAAAATGACTCAAACACTAGTACTTAATAATCTTCCTATTATATAATAGTCAAATTTACCAACTGATCGATTATTAAGGCTCTAATTTGTAAACTAAACTAAACTAATCCACAAACTAATGTAATTAATATAATGATTACAAGAAAAATTACAAACAACACACTTAACATGTAAACTTACTTCACCACTTAGCATAATCTTACGGAAATACTTTTTATCCTAATACTTATTATTGATTGGTAATTACAATATGTAAGCATTTTTCTTAGAACTACTTACTTTTAATCTTAATTGTGTCTAATGAAATCTCTTCCTAATTAATAGCCAACTAAGATTGCATTAATGTCGTGTTAATGTATCAATTCCTCTAAGGATGTGGCAACTTTTCTAATAATATCTCTATTATCAGGAGTAAATTATTCCAATGAACTAGATATATGTAATAGAATTATCTCTTGACATATTCTATTGAAATCCATCCTAAGTTAATGTTGTGTACTATACCTTACTTAGATTCATCAAGTTCCATTCATTGGAATTAGTAAATATTAGGAAATTACTTTTTCATGCACTTGATCACACTAAATGATGTAGTAAGCCTTAACAGATTACTCATACATGATAAGAGAACAAAATGTATAAACATAATGTAAGTGTAACAATGAAATTAACATGAGATAGTAAGAAATACAACCCCAGTTTAAATTCATTATAGAAATCTTTACAACGTACAACAATGAAATCCCATCATCCCTCTTAAGTCTTTCCGGCGAAATGTATGATACAATATCTAGACAATTATATGGTAAGTGAAAAAACATATGGTTATAGATACGGATGATTAAGTGTTTGTTGTCAATTGATGTTCTAAAAATATGTATGAAAAAAAATGGTGTATCAAAAATTGATTTTTTCTCTTGATAAGTTGTGGTATTTTTATTTTCTCCCAATCAGAGGACTCGAATCTACCCCTTTACGACACCACTTGATAGTTTTTTCACGTATTGGTTCGTATGAAAAAGTTGAAAAGAATATTTGTATCCCTTCTATCATGCTCATGACTCGGGGAGTGATAGTCTCGGAAATAAATAATTTTAACCAGTTACAACCATGACTAATGCCGTAAAATCCTCATTGCTTAATTACTCATCATCATACCTATGATTGGGAATGTGATCAACCTCCTATTATTCAATCATAACTGTGATTAACAGAAGGATCATCAATACTTCCTTAATCATGGTTGTGATTGCGGATGTGATTAAGGCTGGATTCTTCATTACTTCATTATTACACCCATGATTAATACTATTTCACTTATTTCTTCCCTCCACGGCCGTGACTAATTAGAAAGTTGTTTTTCTTGTGTATAATTCATCCCCTTACTCGTGATTTACTTGAAATCAATATTTTATACAATTAAATTTAAGAATTATTTCATGTTTGTTATCAATTCTATGCCTTAAAGGTGTAAAGTAATTTACACTTATAAAGAGACTACCCTAACTTTTCTTGAAAAGGTCAAAATCAAGGTCAAGGCCAATAATGATAGGTAAGGAACTAGCCTCAACAAAGATCAAACTTGCTTCCATCTAGATTTAAATAATCTATAGCACTACACCTACTTTAGAGAAGAAGTTAGAAAGCCTCTTAGAAAAATACATTCAATCTAACAAGGCCCAATGCAACAAACAAAGGCCTCTTTAAGGAACCAAGAAGCCTACATCCGTAACCTTGAGAATTAGATTGGTCAACTTGTTAGAATGTTAAACAAAAGGCAACAGGGATCACTGCTTGAGAATACAGAAACAAGACTTAAGGAAAATGTCAATTCAATGACCTTAGGAAGTGGTAGAGAACTACAAGTTGCAAAGAAGGATGGTAGAGAAGTAGTTAAGAAAGAAGTAAAGGTTAAGGATAAGAAAAGTATAGACCACCTAAGATATAAAGAGAGTGTAGACCACTAAAAGTGAAGGAACACAAGCCACCTGATAAAGGCAAATTTTTCATGTTTTAAAGTGCAAATTAAGATAAAATTATTATAGATTTTATAGAAATCATTAAGAATTGGTACTTAATTATGTTCATTTGGGCATTTTAGGAATTAAAGAATTTAAGAGTAGAATTACGAACGATTTATAGGAATTTTATGCAATTTGGAATTAAAGGCCGCCAACCTAATAACTAGCTTACAAGTTACAACTTGCACCGATAGCCTTGGATGACTACATTGCCGGCCTTACACTTACAACATTGGCCTTCATAGTTGGCCTTCATGAAAAAAGAAACTTTACGCGAGCCAACTCTAATTTTTCATATAAATAGCTTATGTTTCATAGTTGGAGGGGATTGGTAGACACTTTTCCTTAGACATTGAGAGTCGTAAAATAGTTTTAGATAGTTTCTGAAGAATTATTCGGGAGAAGCACTTTGATCATTGAGAAGATTTTTCTTTTGCTATAGAGACCAAGATTTAAGTTGCAATTGAAGATTATTTCTTTCTAATGTAGAATTGGTGACATCTATTTCAATTATTCTTATGCCATTCTATGAATTACTTATGCTTTCAATTATGAATTTCCTTACAATTTCAATCAATATTTGTGTTTTTGTTTTCAAATCCATGGCTAGCTAAAATTATTTGTGAGAATTGATGAAACCCTAGATAGTAAAGATGTTGATTATGTTCATGTTATAGGATTAAGAGATATATGGATGATTCATGATTGCAATTTCTATGATTTCAATTATAATTATTCAATTGATTATAATTGTTAGAAACCCAAATGATATGGGGGTTGATTAGGGTTCGTTAGAAATTCTTAGTTGATTTGATTAATCAATGTGGAAGCAGAGTTAATTGAATTAATTAGAAATTATTTAGAGATTAATGCGATGTTCGGTGATTGATTATTCATTAAAACATTAGGGATAATTGATTTAGGACATTAGATAATTATAATATCGGGAGATATATGATCATATTTAGAGTCCATTATTAATTGAAAGATGTGGAAGCTAACTAATTAATTAGGGGTTTAAATCCTTAAATTTTAAGGTATAATAATTTTACTTAAATGACCATATAGCTATTAATCTATATAATATGATAAATAATTTGATTTGTGTAATCTAGGATGGATTCTCAATTGATTGCTTAATTTTAGATTTTTTATAGTTATTTCCTTTTCAATAGTTTTAGAGTAATTATTAGATTAATAAATTTAATTTTAATTGCCTGAATATTGATAAGAACTAGCATAAGATTAGTAATTTTTTAGTCCTCGAGGAATCGACTACCTTACTTTCTCTATATTACTTGATTCCGACCCAGTATATTTGCTAGAGTATTCATGATTTATTTTTCTATATATAGTTCAAGCAAATCAAGTTTTTGGTGTTGTTGATAGGGACTAAAAATATTAAACCTTTTAGTTCTGTTGGTAATTTAGGCGCACTTAAATGACGTGTGTTATTTTTGCTCTTCTTTGCAGGTGTTTTATGTATAGGAGTAGAAGTGTTGAAATTTTATCACTAGATTAAGAAATAGAGCACACTTTGCATCAGTTAAGCTGAGAGAATAGAAGAAGAATAGACGAGATGGCAGGTAATGAGGGGAATAATCAGATAGAAGAAGTTTTACAAGCACTACGAGATTATACAATACCTATGATGATAGGATCGGCTATAAGGAGGCCCACTATTCAAGCTAACAACTTTGAGTTGAAGCTATCCCTTATTCAGATGGTTCAGATGAATCAACTTAGAGGATATCACAATGAAAGTCCTGACGAGCATATTACAGGATTCCTTTAATACTACAATACAGTAAAGATGAACAATGTGATAGACAAGGTTATCAGATTACAGCTCTATCACTTTTCACTGAGGGATAAAGCTAGAGCTTGGCTTCATTCACTGCCAAAAGAGTCTATCACCACTTAGGCTAATCTTTCATTGAAGTTCTTAAGGAGATTTTTCCCACCAACTAAGACCGCAAAATTAAGGAACGATATCACCAACTTTACCGAGTTTAGTGGTAAGTTACTTTATGAAGCATGGGAAAGAATCAAGGAGGTGATTACAAAATGCCCACATTATGGCTTGCTAGACTATCTCTTAATTGAGATCTTTTATCTCAATCTAAACAAGATATTGAGGTCCCTAGTTGATGCTGTAGCTGGAGGTACTCTGATGGGAAAGATATATAATGAAGCAAGTGCACTAATAGAAGAAATGACCTCTAATCACATAACTGGCAAAACAAGATAAGCAAGTTAGGAGTGGTAATAGCCAGTGACAATAGCACTATATCTCAATTAATGGCTTAAATTGCAGCTCTCACTACTCAAGTAAGTAAACTCACTATAGCACAATCTTTTAATACCAATCCTATTATTTTTTATTAGTCATGTTTAGGACCACATTTGACTCTTGAGTACTTAATTGGGAACCACTTAGCTCCAACCAGTAGAAAAAAGGTGAATTTTGTCAAGAATTTTCAACACGGCAATCAATGACCATATTCAAATACATATAATCCTAGGTGGCGCAATCATCCAAATTTCTCATGGAGAAACTATAACAATGCATTCTAACCACTACCTAGTTCCAGAAGTAAGGTCTTGCTTAGAATGCTCCACCTCAGCAAAATCAATCTAGAATGGAAGAGCTCATGTTGAGTTATATGCAAAAAAATGACACCTTGCTATAAAATCAACAGGTGACTATTCGAAACCTTGAAAATCAAATTAGTCAAATTTCTCAACAATTGAGTAACAGATCATCAAGGTCTTTACCTAGTTATACTGAAGAGAATCCTAGAGGCGTCAATGCTATTATGCTGAGGAGTGGAAAAGCATTGGAAGCAGTTAATAGACGTATTGAAGAAAAGGTGGAGATTCTAATGGTAGAAAAAGGGAAGGAGGTGTAAGAGGAACCAACATAGAAGTCACCAAAAGTGAAACTATATGTCCTTTTAGTCTCCTTTCTAGGAAGATTGAAGCAACAGCAACTAAACACTCAATTTGCCAAATTCCTAGATGTCTTCAAAAAGCTGCAAATCAACATCCCTTTTGTAGAAGGACTGAAACAAATGCCTTCCTATGCTAAATTCATGAAGGATTTGCTCACCAAGAAGAGAAAGATTGATGGGAACGAACCGGTAATGCTTATAGGGGAGTGCTCTATGATCCTTCAAAAAAATTTATCCACCCTGCCTATAAAACAAAGAGATCAAGGAAGTTTTACTATTCCTTGCACTATAGGAAATTTTTATTTTGATAAGGTTCTTATTGATTCAGGTGCCAGTATAAATTTAATGCCCTTGTCTATTTTTAAGAAGCAGGGACTTAGAGATTACAAGTCGACTAATGTCACCCTGCAACTTGTTAATAAGAGTATCAAATACCTAAAGGATATTGTTGAGAATGTCTTAATGAAGGTAGACAAATTTATCTTCCCAGTTGACTTTATAGTCTTAGAGATGAAAGAAGATAGAGAGCTACCCATGATCCTAAGCAAACCGTTTCTTGCAATAGTTAAGGGGTTGATAGACGTAGAATAGGGTAAGCTGACTTTAAGAGTTATGGACGACTAGGTAATGTTTAATTTTTATAAAGCCATAAAGCATTTTGATGATTGCAAATCTTGTTACACTATTAACATCTTTGATGAGATTACCTGTGCGTCTATAGAAGAGAAAGTAGGATTGAATGCCCTTGTCTATTGGATACCATGGAGTCAGTTCTTAGGAATCTGGTTGATTGGAGTGATGACAACGAGCTTAAAGAAGAAGGTAGGGAACTAGTGTAAGAAATTAAAGCTCGATACTATGAAGAACTAGGCACCAGTAAGTAGAAGCCAGTTCCATCATTGACACTACCCCCAGTACTTGAACTTAAACCTTTACTTAGTCATTTAAAATATATTTATCTTAGAACAAATGATACTTTGCCAATAATTATCTCCTCCTCTTTGACAGGTGACCAAGAGAAATAACTTCTAAGAGTTCTAAGAGAGCATTAAAAAGCCATCAAGTGGACCATTACCGATATAAAGGGGATCAACTCCTTAATTTGTACTCACAAGATATTGTTTGAGGTTAAGTGTCAACCTACAATATAGCCATAGAGATGACTCAACCCAACTCTTAAGGTAGTAGTGAAGAAAGAAGTACTCACATTGCTGGATATAAATATTATCTACCCTATCTCAAATAATAAGTGGGTTAGTCCCGTTCAGGTAGCGCCAAAAAAAGGTGATATGACTATGGTTAAAAATGAGATAAATGAGTTAATCCTTACTTCCACTATCACCAGGTGGTGAGTTTGCATAGATTATAAAAAACTGAATGACGTTACTTGTAAAGACTACTTCACTCCCCTTTTCATAGATCAGATGCTAGAAAAACTTTCAGGGTGTGATTATTACTATTTTTTAGATGGATATTCTGGTTACAATCAAATTCATATCGTACCCGAAGATCGAAAGAAAACCACTTTTACAAGTCCTTATGGCACTTTTACCTTTAGGAGAATGCCCTTTAGTCTTTGTAATGAACCCACGATGTTTTAAAGATACATGATGTCTATATTTTCTAACATGTTAGAAAATTTTATTGAAATATTTATGGATAACTTCTTTGTCTTTGGGAAGTCATTTGATTCATGTCTGACTAATTTAGGATGTGTACTTAAAAGGTGCAAAGAGACTAATCTACTTTTGAACTGGCAAAAATGCCATTTTATGGTAAGAGAGAGAATAGTCTTAGGTCACAAGATGTCCACAAAGGAGATTGAAGTTGATAGAGCCAAAGTAGAGATAATAGAGAAGTTACCAGCACCTACTTCAATCGAAGGAGTTAGGAGCTTCTTAGGGCTTGCTGGCTTCTATAGGAGATTTATCAGGGACTTCTCTAAAATCTCTAGACCTCTTTGTAATTTACTTAAAAAAGATTCTACCTTTGTTTTTTATGACAGTTGTTTGCAAGCATTCAATCTATTAAAGGAGAAGCTTATTTCGACACTAATGATCGTTGCAACAGACTGGGAGCTTCCTTTCGAGATGATGTGTGATGCTAGCGACTATGCTGTAAGAGCAGTACTTATGTAGAGGAGAGCTAAGTTATTTCATCTTATATATTATGCGAAGAGAACTTTGAATGAGGCACAAAGAAACTATGCCACGACAGAGAAAGAACTTTTAGTTGTTATATTCGCTTATGATAAGTTTAGGCCTTATCTCATAAGTTCTAAGATTATAGTATACACAAACCATGCTAATCTAAAATATTTGTTTACTAAAGCTAACGCTAAACTTAGGTTAATTCGATGGATTTTATTACTGCAAGAATTTGACCTTGAAATTAGAGATAAAAAGGGAATTGAAAATGTAATTGCTGATCATTTATCTCGATTACAATTGAAGTGTTTGGAGGCACTCATTAATGAAGAGTTCCTTGATGAACAATTATATGTAGTAGAGATCTAAAAATTACCTTAGTATGCTAATATAGTTAATTACCTAGTTAGTAAAATCATACCATACCGTTTCTCATTTCAAAAGAAAAAGAAATTTTTACATGATGTGAAATTTTATTTCTAGGATGAACTGTATCTTTTTAAAAGCTATGCTGACCAAGTAATTAACATTATGTGCTTGAAACAGAACAATTTAGCATAATTCAGCACTATCATTCTAAAGAAGTAAGAGGCCACTTTGGTGTAGAAAGAACTGTAGCTAAAATTTTGTCTTATGGATTTTATTGGCTTAGTTTGTTTAGTGATTGCAGGACTTATGTTATGTCTTGTGTTTAATGGCAAAGGATCGGGAATATTTCTAGGAGACATGAATTACCATAAAAGAGTATTCTGGTAATTGAGCTTTTTAATGAATGGGGAATAGACTTTATGGGCCCTTTCCCTTTATCTTTTTCAAATAAATATATACTTTAAGCAGTAGATTATGTTTCAAAATGGGTAGAAGTAGTAACTCTACAAACTAACAATGCTAGAGTAGTAATAAGATTTTTGAAGAAAAAAGCATTTTCTCTAAGTTTGGGGTACCTAGGGCTATTTTAAGTGATGGAGGGTTGCATTTTTATAATAGGAAATTTCAAAAACTATTAACAAAATATGGAGTCACTCATAAACTTGCCACCTCGTATCATCCACAAACTTGTAGACAAGTTGAGGTATCCAATAGAGAGATAAAGTGTATCCTAGAAAAGACTATCAATGCATCCAAGAAAGACCGGTCTCTAAAACTTGACGATGCATTGTAGGCTTATACAACAGCTTTTAAAACACCTTTAAGAATGTCCCCATACAAAATTGTTTATGGTAAATCATATCACCCACCTATAGAGCTCGAGCACAAGGCTTATTGGGCCATAAAATACCTTAATTTTGATTTAGAAGCTACAGGTGAAAACCAATTGCTCCAATTGAAACAGTTCGATGAGATTAGAGAAGAAGCTTATGAAAACGCTAGGATCTACAAAAGGAGAGCCAAGCGATGGCATGACAGGAATATTCAACAGAGGGAGTTCGTGCTTAGTCAGAAAGTGTTATTATACAACTCTCAACTGAAATTGTTTCTAGGTAAGTTAAAATCTAGATGGTCTGGACCATTTGAAATAGCTAATGTTTTTCCTTTTAGTACAGTTGAGTTGAAGGCAGGAGACAATTATACTTTCAAGGTAAATGGTCATCTCCTCTAACATTATTTTTGAAGGAGAAAGCATAGATAGTGACACCACTATGGTTGTGAGTGAGGACGCACAGTAAGATCGGAAAAGTTGAGCTAGTAACTATAAACTAAGCACTTCATAAGAGGCAACTCATGTCTAACCAAACTAATTTTTATTATTCTTTTTATTCATTATTAGTTAATTTTATTTTTATTTTTTTTAATTTTAGGCTGGCCATTGGCATGAAGGCTGCCAACTTAAAGAAAAAAAAAATTAAAGAAAAGAGAAAAGCGTGAAATTTGAATTCAAGGCCGATACTCAAGGCCACTGGCCTATTTGTCGGCCTAGGGATATACATCAGCAATGTATACTGCCAGTATACAGAGATAAGTATCGGCATACAGTGCTTTTAAAAGTACAACTGTTAGTTTTCTCTCTCTCCTCACTCATTTTTTTCTCCAGAATTCTCTCTCTAGATTTCTCTTAAACTCTCCCTCTCTTGCACATCCATAACCTCATATACTCGCTCCCTTGACTTATTCTATACACATTTACATTTTTTCTTACAGATCTGTGCTTTCTACATTCACCATGCCACCCAAGAAGATGTAACTAAGAAAGAAACAAAAGACGATAGTCGCTTCGTCTTCTAGAAGTTTGGGCAATGATCTACTCTCACATTAGGATTATGCTAAGGAGTGAAGGAGGAAGCTATAACGGATGACATTCATAAATCAGCAATATTTGGATTTGACAATTTTGCAAGAATATGGAATAGATAAGAGAATCCAGCAGATGGTACCTGATAAAACATAGTTTCAGTTATTTGAGGTAAATGAACCCACTTATAGAAATTTATCCATTGATTTTTTGTCCACTTTGCAGCTAGAGAAAAGTGGCTGTATGTCCTCTTTTACATTTCAGGTTTATGGAGAAATTCATGTCATTGAATTGAGTTTAATTGGCTATTTTCTGGGGTTATATGAGGAGGAGGAAGTTAATTTACCTAATTCTTTGCCTAGTGATATATCTATTGACAGATTTTGGTTCTAGTTGATTCATTCCAAGTAGGACGATTTTATACCTTCAAAGTCACTCGCCACGACTTTCTCAATAGTAGAGCATAGGCTACTCTACCATATCCTTGCTCATGCTCTCAACTATAAAAAGACCAACCGTAGTAAGGTAACTAATTTCAATATGTTTTATCTATACAACATGATTTCTAGATATCGGATAGATCTAGAAGTAGAGATAGAAAATTTTATCTATAGGTAGATTGATGATACTAGGACATAAGTTATCTTTTGTGGTGGGTATGTTACTGCATTATTGAAGGGTATGGGGTTTTTTAATGAGCTAGAGGGAGATGATGGTATCCCTTGTAAACCTATTTCTATTGCACCATTTAGAGGTTGGGGATTGGTTAAGATAGATAATAGGCCCCATCTTGTTGATGAGGAGGATATTCTTGAAAATCCTCCTGCTGTTGCTAAAGCATCTACTTCATCTCATCTTACTGCTGCTAGAGTATCTACTTCATCTCATCCTCCAGATAGCAGTTATGAACAATTGAGTGCTAAAATTAGAGAAGTTCGGAATGATATCAAGAAAGAAAGGAAGAAGAATAAAAAGTTTCGAACTACTATGTTCAATATGTTAAAGTCTACTATCTCATGTTTTTAGCCAGCAGCTATAGAGCAGTTCCATTATTAGACTTCTAGTGTAAAGAGTAGCAGTACCTACAGAGACAGTTAGATATTTGCATGCTTTTCTTATGTTTTTTTATTTTATTTTATTTTTGTTTTTTTTCTTTTCTTTTCTTTTTCTTTTATTCAGCTACATAGTTATTTTTGTTTAGTACTCATTTGTTTGGATAACTCTGGATCATTAGCTCTACTATAAACTTTTCAATACACTTTTATGCTTTCTTTGCTATTTCATGTTTCTTTATGTTTGATGAGGCAAGTTAGATCTAAATTCTATAATGGCAATAATCTTACGCTTGGAATTTTCATAGTTGTTGAAAGTTGAATCCAGGGGAGTACAAGTTTTTCATTTTTTTTTTGTTGTGAATTTTTATTTCCTCTTACATATTGAATATAAGATGGTGTGGATACTGTCTATTCTAAAGTTGGGGGAAGGAATTATAGGAAATGAAAATATCAATTTTGATACTAGTTTTCGTTTATAAATAGTTATACTTTCCTATCAACTTGAACTTTACTTATTCTTAAATTGGTTGTTTTGAATCTAGAGACTATACAAAGAAATTATTAATAGCATCTGATTGTGATTTGAATAATTGACTAGTGCCCTACTCACTAATGTTGAGATTTTTTACTTAGTTAAAATTAATTAGACAATTCTTTAGGAACCTAGGTTACTTATTTTTAAGCCTTAGAATTTAAAATTTAAAAGTCAGTTGAGTCCTTAAGTGAAAAGTAAATGGGTTTACTTCTATGTAAGGTCAATTAGTATATCTTTTTTTTAGTTGTTCTAACTACACTTTAACACTTAGTGAAAGAGGTAAGTGAAGATTTGAACTTAGTAATTTCTATAAAAGAAGTCTGAAAAATTATAGTGAGCATTCAAAAAAAAAAAAGAAAAAAAAAGGAAATGAGAGCCTTTACTCCAATAACTCAAGAAATTGAGTTAAGAGTATCCTAACTTGAATGTTAAAGTAAGGAAAAGTTCATAGGGGTCCCTTTAAAACCTGGTCACTTGGGTGATGAGCTTAAGATGTGCCGACTCAATGCACTCATTATAACGAGAAGGGTGAAAAGGTAAAAGTTCAGTATCTAAACTAAAAAAGAAAAAGAGAGAGAGAGAGAGAGAGAGAGAAGAAAGGGAATGGAAAATGGAAATTTGAATGCAATGAATTAAGGCTTGTAATAAAAAGAAAGGAAATCTAGGGATAGAGCAAATACCATATGTTTTCACTACTTTGTTAATTTGTTTGTCGGAATAATTAGATGGATAATATGCTTGTTAACAACAGTGAAGTTTGAATAGGTATTTTTCCTTTTAAAACTGAGTATCTACTTTTAAAATAGAAATCTTAGGTTAAACACTTAGATTAAAACTTGTTTTCTTTGTAATAGCTGATTAATTTTAATTGTAGTACTTTAATCACATATTTCGAATTGGTTAGAGTAGTGGGCATTATAAATTAGTAAGTTTGAAAATGTAAAATATCTGATGTCTTGGATTAACAATTTGGAACTTTGTATTTTCAACGATAGATTTATTTAATTCTATTTATTTTGCTTGAGAACAAGCAATAGTTCAAGTATGGGAGAGTTGATAAAGGCATATTTTTCATGTTTTAAAGTGCAAATTAAGGTAGAATTATTATAGATTTTATAGAAATCATTAAGAATTAGTACTTAATTATGTTCATTTGGACATTTTAGGAATTAGAGAATTCAAGAGTGGAATTACAGATCATTTAGAAGAATTTTATGCAATTTGGAATTAAAGGCCGTCGGCCTAACAACTAGCTTACAACTTACTACTTGCACCAGCAACCCTGCATGACTATGCTGGTAGCCTTGGATGACTATGTCGCCAGCCTTACACTTACATCATTAGCCTTTATAGCTAGCCTTCATGAAAAAAGAAACTTTACACTAGCCAATCCTATTTTTTCATATAACTAGCTTATGTTTCATGGTTAGAGGGGATTGGTAGACACTTTTCCTTAGACATTGAGAGTCGTAAAATAGTTTTAGATAGTTTCTAAAGAATTATTCGGGAGAAGCACTTTGATCATTGAGAGGATTTTCCTTTTTCTATAGAGACCAAGATTGAAGTTGCGATTGAAGATTATTTCTTTCCAATGTAGAATTGGTGACATCTATTTCAATTATTCTTATGCCATTCTATGAATTACTTATGCTTTCAATTATGAATTTCCTTGCAATTTCAATCAATATTTGTGTTTCTGTTTTCAAATCCATGGCTAACTAAAATTATTTATGAGAATTGATGAAACCCTAGATAGTAAGGATGATAATCGTGTTCATGTTATAGGATTAAGAGATATATGGATTATTCATGATTGCAATTTCTATGATTTCAATTATAATTATTCAATTGATTATAATTGTTAGAAACCCCAATGATATGGTGGTTGATTAGGGTTCGTTAGAAATTCTTAGTTGATTTGATTAATCAATGTGGAAGTAGAGTTAATTGAATTAATTAGAAATTATTTAGAGATTAATGCGATGTTCGACGATTGATTATTCATTAAAACATTAGGGATAATTGATTTAGGACATTAGACAATTATAATATCGAGAGATATATGATCATATTTGAGAGTCCACTGTTAATTGAAAAATGCGGAAGCTAACTAATTAATTAGGGGTTTAAATCCTTAAATTTCAAGGTATAGTAATTTTACTTAAATGACCATATAGCTATTAATCTATATAATATGATAAATAATTTGATTTGTGTAATCTAGGATGGATTCTCAATTGATTGCTTAATTTTAGATTTTTTATAGTTATTTTCTTTTCAATAGTTTTAGAGTAATTATTAAATTTATTAATTTAATTTTGATTACTTAAATAGTGATAAGAACTAGCATAGGATTAGTAATTTCTTACTCCTCAAGAGATCGACCACCTTATTTTCTTTATATTACTTGATTACAACTTAGTATATTTGCTGGAGTATTCGCAATTTATTTTTCTATATATAGTTCTAACAAGTCACCACCCATCTTTTATCCACAGTGACTTAGACAAGATTACCTTGATCCAACTATGCAATTCAAAAAATTCCTCAATCCTTTCAAGCAACTACGAGTGAACTTACCTCTTGTTAAAGTTTCTCAAGGATCTTTTCTTGAACAAGAGGAGGCTTGAGGATCTTTCAACCACGACACTTAACAAATAATGTTCCGCACTACTTTTAAGCTACTAAAGAAATTAACAAATCCAGGGAGTTTTACTCTTCCTTGTGTGCTTAGAAACTAGTTTGTAGAAAATGCTTTGGTAAATCTAAGAGCTAGTATTAATTTGATGTTGTACAAATGATTCAAAAAGCTAGGATTAAGAGAACCTAAACCAATATGCATGTGCATTCAATTAGCTAATAGGTCTATTACATACCCTAAAGGCATCATAGACGATATTTAGTGCGAGTTGATAGGTCTATTTTTCCTACAAACTTTGTTACTCTTGACATAGATAAGGATCTTGAGGTTCCATTAATTTTAAGTAGACCCTTACTAACTACTACTAAGGCTGTAATTGATGTTAGTGAATGGAAGCTCATCTTAAGGATCGGAGATGAAAAAATTGTTTTTCACAATTAAAATTCAATGCATAAGTCCCTTGACTCAAAGGGAACAGGCTATGATGTTGATTCTACTAATATTACTGAATGTTTGCAGGAAAGACTTATCAAAGAACTGATGAATCATTGCTTAGAAAAGGGAGATAGAGATATGACAAAAACCCTTAATCAACCTAAGGTTGTAGCTTAGTTAGGAGCTAATAAGTCTAATGTAGTGAAGAAGGGGTTTGAACCATTTTGCAAACCAAGGGATAGCAAGTTAGAGCATTCCAAAATAAAACCACCGATAGTAGAGTGGAAACACTCAAAAGATCATTTTGAATACGCCTTTGTAGTAGGGAGCTCAAAGCCACTGATGACTACTTTATCCAATCAAAAAGTAGACCAAAAGAAGAAACTCGAGCAATACGAGTTTGATAAGTAGTGTGATAAGAAGAAACTTAGTGTAACTTATGCAACTAGACAAGAGAATTTGCTAGACCAATGAAAATAGAGTAAGTCTATCCTTATTTGGAGAGTTTAAAAACAAGGTAAGGGAGGAGATCCATCTTCACTAAGATGAAGGTAAGTAAGTCATGTATTTTGATGAGTTATTGATATGAAAAATTGTTACTTTTAGGAAGCAACCCAAGCCACTTATTTATTTCCATTATTTTAGTACTTGACTTATGCATTTAGATAATTTTAGTTATTGTTTACATTAACATTTCCATATTTTAATTTAATTTTCATTTTGCTTTTATATTTAATTTATTGTACTTAGGATTAAGCATAATTTAAAAAAAAAATTCTAGATGAGTGATATACGACCAGGAGAAACGACCATATCTCTAATTGTATCGTTCCCACGGGAGTCAACTTTTAATTCTTGACAAGAGTTACACTATCAAGAGATACAATTGTGTCTCTCGATCGTATCATTCCCAAGCGCCTTTATGTTGAAATTTTCAATGCAACCATAATAGGTTACACGACCACAAGACATGGTCGTGTCTTAGGTCATGTTACCCATACTATTTAAGGTTGTGCCTAAACTTACTTTCCCACTTCCACACATGCACTCATACGATATAACACATGGCCTCCTCTCTTCCTTAAACTCTCTCATGTACACATACTTGAAAATAAAAACACACATACACACTTCACTTTCTTCTATATTTACATACTAATGAGGATTATCACTACTCCACTTCACTTCAAGAGTAAGGTAAGCAGCCCAATCTCTACTCTTTTCATGCTTATTCCAATATTGTGTTGAATGTGTAAATTTGAAAATCTCGTTTAGCTTCCAAGCCACTACCCTTGAAACCCTGCAAGGGACGCTATCCCCTTGACCTGTACATGCTAACTAGCTAGCGGGACTATTGTACTTATCAATAGTAGCACAACAAGCACTTGCTTTGACTTTCATCCGAATTAATGACAAAGAAATTGTTTCTTGAGGATGATTATTACTTGTGATTTAGAGCTTTCACTTTATTTTCACTTCTTAGTAATAGTATATACATACATGATCTTATGGGTTTAAGTAGTTGATCATCATTGACATGATCATGTCATTTCAAATTGGCACTAATCTTTAGGTTTGAAAGACATGGGTTGTGACACAATTGTATCACGTACAATACATTACTATAAGTGTGTGATTCTTGCATGTTTGAGTTGAAGTATTAAATTTCATTCCTTTATATGTCTTGTTCTTCATTCTAGCACTTAGGACTTTAGTATTTAATCAACATACAAGTGCTATTAATTCATGTCATTGAGGAATTAGGAGTTTAAGCATGCTTAGAATCTTTTTTGTAATGATAGTTGTGAGGATTGCATGAATGATTTCTCAAGAACATAATTACATTTTACATGCATACTAAGTGTTTAATAGAAGTCCTAATGAGTTATAGTATCATTTCTTCCATACTTAATTATGGTTTTGGTATAGTTCTTTATTCTAAGCATAGGGAAACTTTTGGTCAACAAAGTAGTTACTTGAATTTTCTTTTCTTTTGAAAAAGACTATAGCATTACGAAATAAGCTTCAAGTTTAGAAGAAGAAGTAGATGAGGAAGAAGAAAAAGATAAAGAAAGGAAGGATGATGAGGATTTTGAAGGGAATGAGGAGGACTTTATGGATGATAATTAGAACGATGGCGTTATTTCTCTATTGTTTTCATTTGCTTAGGCTGTACTTAATTTCAAAAGACTTGGTTTCCTTTCCAAACTTCCTTATTGATTTTTCTTTAGGATTTTCTTTTGTTTTTATTTTATTTTCTTTTCTGTTTTACTAGATGGACAGTGATGGTTTTCTTAAAAGTTCAAGAATTGAAAATGGAAGCTATGATCTGTAGGTGCTATTTTCTGATATTATAAAGTTTGGAATTTGCTGCTTCATAACTTATGGCTTTTATGCATTTGACGATCTTAATTTTTCAGGGGAATATTAGTTCTTTTCCCTACATTTCTATCCCCTTACATAATATGCTTGCCTTAATACATATTTCATGTGTAACTTAACTCATACATTGGGGACAATGTACAGTTTTAAGTGTGGGAAAGGAGATATAGAAATTTTTGCTACTTAAGTGATGTGCCTAGGAACTCAGTTATCACCAAGACTTACCATAGCAAATTCAAATCAATGGTTCCTTCAAAATATCGAAGAAAGTAAATTGAGTAAGTCTACGAACTAATTACAGTAACTGACATGAACACCAATTAACATAATACGACTTGGCACTTCAATTAATATGACGTACAAGTAAATGTCAAGATCTACCTACTACTAATCCTAAGCTACTCGATAAGATTAGATAAAAGTGTATGAAAATGGACTTGGAGAGAGTTGTCTTACAAGAATAGTATATTCAATGTCTATCCATAAAGTAAGATGATTTCAACTTATAAGGAGAATGAACTTTTTATAGTAAGTCCTTAGGGAAACATTACAAATAAAAAAAAAATTATAAGAAGATATATACAAAAAGGGGATTCCTTATACATATGAAAAAGGGGTAAAAAGGATAAAAGAAAAAAAGGGAAAAAAAAAAGTACAATGTCAAATGAAGAGGACAGGTGGTAGTGTGACACTAGATCTATACAAGGGTTCTCTAAGCATAGCAAGCAAGAAGAATCAAGGTGTTGTAGTGATAAAGAAGCCAAGACGTGAAAGGATGCCATGAAAGTTGGAAGGAGGCCAAAAGAGAAGTCCCTAACTAGGAGTTAGTTGCATTTACTTAGTAGGAGACTCTCGGTAGTTAAAAGTTTGATTACTTGGCATAGAGCTCTTAGCCAAAGGACAATTAGCATTGGCACCTGATATCAAACAAAGCATAGTAAAATCACTCGGAGCTCTTAGGGACTTCAGCCATCTTCCTTTAGCATACTGTTTCTCGTCATTAATGGGTTAACGAGAAAAAATCCTTTAGGTGAGGGACTGGAGGCCTCTTAGGCATACGCGAGTGATTGGGCCTATCGTCAATAACCCATTACCTCCCGAGGTTATTAGAGATTTGCCCTCAAATCACAATCTTCATCAGCGTCTGGCACATCAGGAGTTAGATAGGCCATGTTGAATGTGGTAACATGTCAAAACCCTTAGGTAGATTAACCTCATAGGCATTATCATTAATGCGTCTAAGGATCTTATAAGGTCTATTTGTTCTGAGAGATAGTTTGCTCATCTTCTTGCTAGGGAAGCATTCTTTGGTAAGATAGATCCAGAGAAGGTCTCCAAGGGTATAAATGACTCCACTCCTCCCTTAACTTCCTGCTTTCTTCTGTTAGGCTACAGTTTTGGCCAACTGTTTTACAATCTTCTAATGTAACCTTTGGAATTCCTTGGCATACTGTAGGCTGGATTGACTCTCCCTTTATTTAGTCAGACTGTTAATTAAAACCAAGGGTAAGTTTGGGTTAAGCCCATAGATGGCCTCAAATGGTAATGTTCTAGTCAAGTTGTGAGTCAAGCGGTTGTAAGAAAATTCAATGATAGGTAAGCATAAATCCCAGTCATGTGAATTCTTTCCAATAGCTGCATGCAGGAAGTTACTGACTGTTTTCTTCATAACATTAATTTAGCTGTCTATTTGGGGGTGATAAGAAGTACTGAATAGAAACTTAGTTCCGTGCTTTCTCCACAGGGCCTTCCAAAAGAAGCTCGTGAACTTTGAGTTACAGTAAGATACAATACTCCTTAATACTCCATGCAATTGCACAATTTCTTGCAAAAAAACATTAATGACGAATAAAGCATCATTAGTTATGTGGCAAGGAATGAAGTGGCCCATCTTACTAAACTAATCGACCACCACTATGATTGAGTCATGTCTTCTCAATATTTAGGGAAGGTCGAGCATGAAATCCATGCTTAGATCGGTTTACGACCGCTTTAGGATAGGTAAGCGTATTTATTCTCTATAGGGTTCTTTTCTTCCTTCTGCATATTTATACACCTTGCACCTCTTAAGTGATCAAGACACATCCTTCATCATTTCAGGCTAGTAAAAATACTCCTTCAATATCTCAATCATCCTCTTTTCCCTGAAATAACAAGCCAAGCCCTTGGCATGAGCTTCTCGAAAGAGCGGCTCCCTTGTCGAACCACTCAGCACACAAACCTACTTACCCTTCATCAAGAACCCCTGACACAAGTAGAACCCTTCTGCAACTCTTCTAACACTACACTTAGCCACCAAGGGTCTAAAATGTGGATCATGCTCATATTGATTAAGTAAAGTGCCAAATCCAAATACCTTAACTTACGTCATTGTGATGAGGGCATGACAGTGACAAAGAACATCAGCTACTTTGTTGGTACTCCCTTTCTTATATCTGATGATATAGCAAAAGGTCTCTAAGAACTCAATCCATTTGGTGCGACACCAAGAAAGCTTCTATTACCAATGAAGATACTTAAGAGACTCATGATTTGAGTAGATGATGAACTCTCTTGACAACAGATAATGCTGCCAGTTCAGGAGTGTTTTGATAAGGGTGTTGAACTCCTTGTCATAGGCTGAGTAAATTAAGACAACACCTTGGAGTTTTTCATTGAAATAGGCAATGGGGTTGCGCTCCTGGATAAGGACAGCACCAATGACGACATCCAACTCATCATATTTAACCTCAAAAACATTCTCAAAATTCGGTAGGGGGAGTACAGGAGCAAACTTCAACTTAGACTTTACATCTTCAAAACTCTTTTAAGCTTTCTTTGACCACCTAAACTTAGTGTTCTTCCTAGTCAATTCAGTTAATGGTACAGTTATGGAACTGAAGTTCCAAATGAATCTCTAATAAAATGAAGCGAGACCATGGAAGCTCCTGACTTCAGCAACATTAGTTAGTGTAAGCCACTTAAGAATAGCTCTCACTTTCTCATCATCAACTCTAACTCTTTTCCTTGAAACAACATTTTTGAGGAATATAACCTCACTTTGATAAAACATATAGTTCTTCAGGTTGCCGAATAATCTCTCAGTACAGAGGATGTTGAACATTGTTTTCAATTGTTTGGCATAGATGATGAGGTCGACACTAGAGACCAAAATGTCATTGAAATAGACCACAATACATTTGCCGATCAATATTCTAAGCACATGATTCATTAGTCGCATGAATGTACTATTTGTCAAACCAAACAATATCACCATACATTCGAATAGACTATCTCGTCTCTTAAAGGCTATCTTCTATTCATCTCCTAGTTTCATTCGTATTTGGTGGTAGCTACTCTTTAGATCTATCTTCGAAAAGATGCATGCACTGTGCAACTCATCAAGCATATTATCTAACTGTAGGATTGAATATTGGTACTTGATAGTAATTTTGTTGATGGTACAGTTGTCAATGCACATGCTCCATGACCCATCTTTCTTTGGTACTAATACAGCAAGGACAACAAATGGGCTCATGCTCTCTTAGGCATAACTGCGATCTACCAATTCATCGATTTGCTTCTTTAACTCACTTGCTTGCTCAGGGTTAAGCCTATAAGCGGGTCGGCTCGATAGGGCTACTCCAAGCTAAAGATTAATGTAATGCTTAATGCCTCTTAAAGGTGGTAAACCTTTCGGCATCTTAATAAGAAATAGATTAGCATACTCTTCTACAAGAGCTTTCACTTCCATTGGGCAGTTCTTAGCATTTCTTACTTCCAAAAGTCTCTTAAATAAAAGAAGCAGATAGTCCTCAACCTTGACTTCTTGTGCAAATTAAAGGACTTTTGCTGTAGAGACCTAGCAACCTTTTCTTAGGCTTCTTAGGCTTCTTGGGCTTCTTTAGGACTCATGGGTATCAATATAATTTTCTTCCCATCCTTTTAGAACGTGTAGGTGTTCCTATACCCATTATGTAATTCTCTCAAGTCTAACAACCATGGTCAGCCAAGTAATATGTGAGAAGCGCATATGGGAAGGACATCATACAACACCTCATCTCTATACCTATCACCAATGGTATTCGGTACCCTAACTTGTTTAGCAACGCATAACCCTCCTTTCCCATTCAACCAATGAATCTTATACGACTTAGGGTATGGAAGGGTTGGCAAATTCATAACCTTGACAACCCATTAAGCTATGACATTGGTATAGCTCCCTCCATCAATGATCAAGGAGCATCACTTACCATTCACTTGGCAATTCGTATGGAGCAGGTTCTCCCTGTTCATTCTTGTTAGCTACAAAAGCACTAAGAGACCATCGAATGATAAAGCAATACTCAGCATTGCCCTCAAGTAGTGTCTCAGCATTGGGGTCTTCCTAAAATTCTTCTAGCATCTAGTCAACTCCCATTTCTTCCTCTCCTTTGCTCGTACTCTCTACTTCAAACTAGGGCTTGTCTCCCTTTATAGTCATGACTTGGTGGTTGGGATACTGACTAGCTATGTATCCATAACCAAGGCATTTAAAACATTTGATTTCTTAGGTCTCTCTTCCAAATCTTTGACCTTGGTTTCCTCAGACCTCAAGTTCCTTAGCCTTATTCTTACTTTGGCCTTCTTCTAGTCAGCTCGGCATCTACCTTCAACGTTCCACCTCGGAACTGTTTGATGTTCGGTCATTCCTTGGTTGGCTTAGCATGCTACTCCTATTCGGCAGCATTGATTGGCCACTTGGCATCCGCCTAACCTGGTTCCGCCTTTGCCTTTCAACTCCTTATGCCTTTCGGATGGTTTCATCCAAAGTTGTGAAGCGCTATAGCTCCATAATGTTACCAATCTCAAACCGTAGTCCAGAGATGAACCATGCTATAGTTCACATCTAAAGTTCATTGACATCACATTGAATCATAAGTAATTGAAACTCTTAGACATAGTCGTTTATTGATCTGCTACCTTGCCTCAAGCCCTGGGGATGTCGGAAAGTGTCTTGTTTATAATGTTCAGGAATGAACCTACTTCTTAAAACTATCTTCTTCTCATTCTATGTTCAAATTTCTCGTCAGGCCCTCGAGCGAACATTTTGTAGCTTTTTCTACCTCATTGCTACATATCTATAAAATTCCAACATGGCCACTCAGATACGGATAGTATCTTCATAATTGTAAAAGTTGAATATCATTTTGATCTTCTCTTCCAAATCTAGGTAGTCATCAGCACTACCAGACTCATTGAAGCTCAAAATCTATACCTTAAGGTGTTCGATACCTTTCAGCATTCTAATCTCATGCTCATCAATCCTAGCATATTGTTCCTCTTCTTCTTCATACTCTTCCACTTCATCCATGTCCAACCTTCTTCTTGCCATTCTATCAGTACGACATGGTGGTGCTTAGTTCATAGTAAAGGTTTCTAGTGTTCATTCATTCATTTGCCTTATAAGCCTCTCTCTCATTTCTTGACCCTATTCAAATACTCTCTCTTTCGGCTCAATCTCTAAGACTTTCTTTATAGAAATAACTAAATTAGCCACAATAACAGTAAGGTCTTATATCTATTCATCAATAGTACATAGTGTTTGTTGGGTAACTCGACCATATCCATGAGCATCACTCTCAGCATCGTTAATTTCTCCTTAAACACTAGGATTCAACATTATCTTGATATTTTAGAAAAGTACTCTCCACACAATAAATCCTTACATACACATAAATAATACACAACTCTTGGTCTTAACCGAAAGCGCTTTTATACTAAGATTATATGATGTGCTTAGGAGCTCAATTATCACTAGGACTTACCGTAGCAAATTCAAACCAATAAGTCTTTTGAAATATCAAAGAAAGTAGAGTGAGTAGGTCTACGAACTAATTAGAGTAATTGATGTGAAGCTGCTCGGAGGCTATAATACACCAATGAATACAACATAACTTGATACTTCACTTAATATCACGCATAAGTAAATGTCAAGGTCCACCTACTACTAATCTTAACTTACTCGGTAAGATTAGATAAAAGTCTATGAAAATGGACTTGGAGATGGTTGTCTCACAAGAACAGTACATTCAATGTCTTTTTGTAAAGTAAGATGATTTCAGCTTACAAGAAGAAGGGATTATTTGTAGTTTGTCCCTAGAGTAACATTACAAATAAAAAAATTATAAGGAGGTACATATATATATATATATATATATATATATATATAAAAGAGGATTCCTTATTCATATGAAAAGGGTTAAAAAGGACAAAAGATAAAAAGGAAAAAAAAAATACAATGTCAAATGAAGGGGACAGGTAACAGTGTAACACTGGATCCGTATAAAGGTTCTCTAAGCACAATAGGTGAGAGGAATCAAGGTGTTACGGTGACAAAGAAACTGAGACGTGAAAGGATGTCATGAGAGTTGGAAGGAGGTCAGAAGAGAAGTGCCTAACTTGTAGCTAGCTACATTTACTCAGTAGGAGACTTTCAAGAGTTGAAAGTCCAATCACTCGACATAGAGCTCTCAGCCAGAGGACTATCAATATTGGTACCCGATATCGAATAAAGCATAATGTAACCACTCGGAGCCCTCAAGGAATTTAGCCATCTTCCTTCAACATGCTGTTTCTCATCATTAGTAGGTTGACGAGAAAGAATCCTTCAAGTGAAGGACTGGAGGCCTCTTAGGCATGCATAAGTGATTGGGCCAGTAGTTACTAACCTATCATTAAGAGACCAATTTTTTGCATTTGACCTAATTTTATTATTTTCTTGACCTACAATTATTTGAAAATTGATAGCTTCCACTAAATTGAATGTAATTTGAATACTTGATATATGATGGATGAGTTACACGATACCATAGTTAATAGGTGAAATCTATGTGAAGTAAAGTTACAGATTATTTAGCCTAGGATTTTAAAAACTTATTTTCAAAGCTTGCTTTGATGTATACATTCTTCTTAGATGACTTTAGAGTCTTATGATCCTTAGTAAACAAATGGATGGAATTTTTCTTTTGAGAAACCCCTAAACTTAAGATAGTTGGAGGTGGAAAGTAATATTAATTGCATCAATAATCAATAACAAAAAGGCAAAATTAATAAAAATTCACCTTGGTCCTTCAGAAGAGTAAGGTTAAATTATACTGTCAATGCTAAAGTAAACTTAAAGAATAAATTAGTATGGATTGGCCTTAGTCCATCAAAATAGCAAGGTTCTTTCCCACTACTAATATGAGGGTTAAATTGGTATGAATCAGTCTTAGTCTGTTAGAAGAGAGAGATCCATTCCCTCTACTAATACAATTGTCCTTAAATAATGTGATTAATTCAGTAAATGTGATACCTTCCTAACGAAAGCCAGATCTAAGGTAATGATCAAAAGATGAGTGGATGTAGTATGTGTTTACTCTAAATTATGGTACTTAGCAAGATTGAAGAGGATTTAGTTAAGTAGGTTAACAATTTTTATGACTTTATCTTGGTGTTTCCTATATAAAGCCATCAAGCCTCTTTAGGATTTTTTAGAGATGAATTTTTGAGAATTTTTCAAGCTAAGAACATTCAAGAGAGTGAGGAAAAGAGAAGACTTCAAGATTCAATTTTTTGTAGATTTCATGATTTTTACTTCTAATTCCTTTTATACTTTGATTTTATATTCTTATTTTATGATGTATAGAGAGTAAATCTTTAGTATCTAGGTTTTATAGAACTTATATTTACTCATATGATATGATTATTATTTGATTAATTTAATTTTTTAGTCTTTTCTTAGTTCAACTATGTATGCTTCATGATTTAAGTTATTATTTCCACAAGTAGTAATCTAAAATTTGATATTATATAAGAGAATTAAGAGATTTTTCATAAGATTAGATTTAGGCATAGTTGATGGGAATTGTTGCAAGATTAGAGATAATTTGCAAGATCCTTCCAGAATTTTAAATTGAAGCAGAGAGAATTTGTTGTATAATAATACAATCTTTAGTCATGCTATTGAAAAAAAGATTCCAATAAGTGATTTTAGGGTTAAGGTTAATTGGCTTGAGAAAGTGATTAACTTTAGTATAGAATTATACTAATTAAGAAAGATTAAAGAATGAATTAGATTGTCTTTAAGGGAAATCACATGTTAGATTTAGAAGAAGTAAAGATCTAGATATGGTTTGTGAATCTTGAAATAGTTTATACTTTTATTGCTTTCTTATTAAGTTCTTGGATGATTCTTGACTAATTATTAATTTAGTAACTGTTGCAACTAATTTAGATATTTTAAATTCTCAAACTTGAATTTGTAGGTTAAATAATAAAGATCTAATAAGTATTAGTAGTTAAGGTCCTTGAGGGATCGATACTTGGACTTAATTCACCTATTACAAATTTGATATGTGCATGCTTAACATTAGAGAATGTGAAGTTACACATTGGGATGAAATGAAAAGAGTCATGAGAAAAAGATTTGTTCCAATCTATTATTTGTAGGATACATTCAAAAGGTTATAGGAGTTGAAGAAAGAAGGATCAAATGTTGACGCCTATGTAAAGGAGTTCTAGATGTTATGATACATTGCAAAGTTGTTGAGCTTGAAAACTAAACTATGCCTCCAATTCATTACTAGGTTAAAGTACGAGATTGGAGATATTCTGGAGACTATGGATATTGGTCACTTAATGAAGTTATTTGAGCTACCCAAAGAATCAAATGGCACTAAGTAGGAAGATTACAAGCTCCTATCAGCTAACCTACTATTAGTTGACTTGTTCTAAGCAGACCTAAGCGTTCAGAACCTAGCAAAGTTGTTGAAGTCTAACCTACTCAAACTACCTAAGAAGAGGAAAAAGAGATCCTGAGGAAGTTTAAGAAAAGGCAAAGCTCAAGAAGAATGACAAGTGATATTAAGTGTTTCAAGTGTTAAGGGTTTAGACACATGGTTGCTTAGTATCCAAACAGAAGAATCATGATGATCTAAAGAGAAGCACCAACCAAAGCAATTTGTTTGATGAGAAAGAGATTATCTATGGTGAGAAGGGTAATTTTATGCCTATAACCATGATACTGAAGTGAGTAGTGAGTGTAAGCCTAGTACTAAAAGATGAATAGTGAGAGAATTTGTTCTACATTGGTTGTAAGGTGAATAAGTCATTGTGTACATTGATTATTGATAGTAGCAGCTGCACCAATGCAACATTAGCTTTCATGGTCTAGTAATTAAAGTTGCTGACTAAGCCTCACCCTAAGCCTTAGCAATTATACTGACTTAGTGACAAAGGAGCCTTACAAGTAAATAAACAAGTGCCTATGTTGATCAATATTGGAAACTAATAAGATAAAGTGCTCTATGATATCTTTACCTATGAATGTCTCCTATGTTCTTCTTAGATGACCATGGATGTTTGATCGAAAATATATGATGGAAGGAAGAATATATGTTCCCTAAAGTACGAAGGCAAGAAGGTAAAGCTAAGTCCGATGACTAGTAAACAAGTTAAAAACATACAAACTCAACTAAGTTGAATTCTTAAGAAAGAGACTTTGTTGATGACCCAATCTAACCTAAAGAAGGAAAGGAAGCTATAAGAGCCAACCTATCTACTAATCAACAGATTGCTTGAGATGAGAGAATTAGATGAACTGCTACCTATTAAGGTGAAGTCCCTACTAGATGAGTTTGTTGACTTGTTCCCAAGTGAATGCTAGAAGGTTTGCCTCCCATCTAAGGCATTGAACATGCGATAGACTTGCAGCTAGGATTCGCTTTACTAAATAAGCCTGCATATAGGTGAAATCCTAAACAAGTTGCTGAGCTATAGAGGTAGGTAGATGAGACAATTAAGAGAGGGTATGTACAAAAGTCCCTTAACCTATGTGCCATATTAGCTTTGTTGGTGCTACAGAAGGACGAGATATGGAGGATGTATGTGGATAGCTGAGCAATCAACCACATTAACATTAAGTATAGGTACCCTATACCAAGGCTTGATGACATGCTTGATGAGTTGAATGGAGAAAGAATATTCTCCAAGATTGGCCTCAAATCTAGATACGATCAAATTCGAATGTGGGAGGGAGATGAAAGGAAAATCGCACTTAAGGCTTGCCATAGATTGTATGAATGGCTTGTGATGCCATTCAAATTTTCAAATTCCCTAAGCATGTTCATGTGACTAATGGACCATGTACTCCAAGAACTCATTAGAAAGTTTATCATCATGTATTTTAATGATATTCTTATCTATAATCCTGACTTAGAGACTCACCAAGAGCATCTTTCAGATATTTTCTTAAAACTTTGAGTTGAGAAGCTTTATGCTACTTTAAAGACATGTGACTTCTACCAACCTAAGGTAATCTTTCTTGGATTTTTTGTGAGTGATGGTGGCATATGAGTTAATGATAAGAAGATATGAGTGATTACCAAATGGCTTGTGCCAACTTATTCAACTAACATGCAGAGCTTCCACAACCTAGCATCATTTTATCGCTAGTACATAAGAAACTTCAGTACTATTATAGCCTTATTCACTAAGTTGACAAAGAAAAACATAAAGTTTAGATAAGGGGAGAACGAGTAAAGGAGTTTTGAAGAGGCTAAGAAGAAGATGACTACTACTTCTATCTTAACTCTACCGAGCTTCAACAAAGTGTTTGAAGTGGAGTGTAATACATCCAAACTAAGCGTAGGTATTGTGATAATGCAAGAGGGCCGACTTACTGCCTACTTTAGTGAAAAGTTTAGAGAAGCTACATTCAACTATTCTGTTTATATTAAGGAGTTTTACTCTCTAATCCGAGCCTTAACTGTGTGGTAACACTATTTGCTTCCTAAAGAGTTTGTGATCTATATTGATCATGAATCTTTGAGATATCTGAAGAGTCAGCCTAAGTTATCTTGAAGACAAGCCAAGTGGGTTAAGTTCATGGAGGGATTTTCTTATGTCGTCAAGTATAAGAATGGTAAGAACAATGTAGTGGCTGATGCCCTATCAAGATGACATGCCTTCTTAATTGAACTATAAACCCAATTACTGCAGTTTTCTATGATTAAGGGTTTATATGTTGAGGATCTACACTTTAGACCCATTCATGCACGATGTGAAGATGGTTGAATGCTTAATGATTATATTAGGGAGGATAGATACTTATTCAGGAAGAGGAGATTGTATATCATGATCTATTCTATGTGAGAGCAACTAATGCGCAAGGCGCATGGTGGAGGATTGTCAGGACATTTTGGCCAAAACTAAACTTATGAGATACTAGCCTTATTCTGTTGGCTAAGGATGATGAGAGATATCCAAGCCATACTATAAAGGTAAGCTACCTACTAAAGGGTAAAGAGTCGAGCAAAGTAAGGCTAATATTTACCTTTATCAATCTTGACCAAACCATGGTTCGAGTTACGTATGTAATTTATGTAAAGATTGTCCTAAAGGAAGGACTCCATCATGGTGGTCATAGACCAATTTAGCAAGATGACATACTTCGTGCCCTATTCTAAAACTAACGACGTTTTGACTATATCTTCTCTTTTCTTTCATGAGGTCTTTAACCTCATGAAGTGCCTCGAACCATTATTTCAAACTTAGACCTGAAATTTATGAGCCACTTCTAGAGGACATTATGGAAGCGAATTGGAACTAAACTATTATTTAGCACATCTTGCCATCTACAAACAAATGAACAAACCAATGTTATCAATAAAATTATGGGAACTTTACTTCGAGTTACTGTTGGTCAAAACATGGTCAACTGGGATCTATGCTTGCCTATAATTGAGTTCACCTACAACAGGATCGCCCACGGTGTCACAAGTGTATCACCATTTGAGATCACCTATGGATTCATCCTTGAGCTTCTATTGGACCAGGTACCCTTTCTAAGCCAGAATGTGATCAATCAACTATAGAAAGATTCAAGGCCACTAAGGCAATGCATGAGAAGGTTATAGAACATTTAAGCCGAACTGCTACCAAGCTTGAAAGACAAGGCCAAAGATAAAAGGACAAAAAATTTCAACCACATGATTTGGTCTAGATCCACCTTAATAAGGACTGATTTCCAAATTAGAGGAACAATAAGTTATCTCTTAGAGTTGATGGATAGTTTAAAGTGCAAGAAAGGATAAATCCTAATGCCTACAAGATTGAATTACCCGAAGACTATGGGCTCTCAAACTCCTTCAATGTTGCCGACCTCTATCCATATGTTCCCAAAGAAGAGAGATAAGTAGCCGAGCTAGATTTGATCCCAAATCTCAAATAACCTTAAGGGGATGATAGGGATCAAGAACCAATCTCTCACTCCTAAGCTCGAGGACTTGCCCATATGGTTTTCTAAGATATCTAAGGGGAGTTGAACTCTGAAAAGCGATCCTTTCTCCAGTTTAACCTATCACGTTACTCTACTCTCCATCTCATCCAAGAGACTCCAGAGGTAACTAACCTATTGGAGCCAACCCCTTCATATTACATTAATCTAAGGTCAAGAAACAAATCTACCTAATTGCCAACATAATATATTGTAGAGGCTGAGCTTCCTCCGATCCTAAGCCAATCAACTGAAGTTGACTAGACATTAGGCTTCCTCTTGAACCAATCTTTCTTCAGTTCAAAACATTCAAGCTATTGAGCACTTGACCTCAACTTAATCTACCCAAAACCTATTTTGCTTGGTAAACAGCATCATTGGGAACATATCATGGACAGTTGACACATACCCCATTTTTTGACATCCATACTATCCTACTTATACTCGAATATTCCCTTTTGTCTGATTACAACTATACCCTTTTAATTTATTCCTTTATTTCCTTTTCTAGTAAGAATCATTTTGTAATTTGTATGTACCTAAGACTCACCCTAATTGGGCCATATAAATACTTGTAATAGATAATAGCTATAATAGTTAGTGAAAATTGAATTTCAAACACTTTTTTCTTTTGTAAGCTAAGTATCCTTTGCTTACTCTCATTTACTCTTATCTAGTCCATTATGAGCGTAGATTAGTAGTAAGTAACCTCCGGTCACACTAGTGCGTAATATCAAGTGCAACCTAAGCTCATATGAGGCATTAGAACATCATATCCACCATCAGTGTATGAGAACCCTTACTCAACCTTTGACTATCATTAATTCTTCAAACCATCTCATGGTTTGGACCCACCCTTGGTTACATGATATCAGTAGCCGTGTATTCATCCATTGATCTGTATCAGGAGTTATATTGACGTAAGAAGGCTGACTTATTGCCTATCACAGTGAAAAGCTCAAGGGAATAAAATTAAACTACTCTGTATATGATAAATAACTCTTGGTATTGATCCTGGCACTTAATATATGGAAGCATTATCTTTTGCCAAAAGAATTTATCATATACACTAATCATAAGTCCTTAAGATATTTGTAGATTCAATTAAAGTTATTGAAGAGATAGGCTTGATGGATTCAATTCTTGGAAGGATTCAACTTTGTGATCTAGTACAAACAAGGCAAGGCCAATGTAGTTGCCAACACCTTATCTAGAAGACATGTTCTACTCACTAAACTACAAGCCAGACTCCTAGGTTTTGCAAGCATGAAGGAATAGAATCCACATGACCTTCATTTTGGTCATATATACAATCATTGTGGTGAGGGAAGAACAATTGATGAATATTATATGAAGGACAATTACTTATTCCGAGGTGGTAAGTTATGTGTGTTGAATTGTTCCTTGAAGGAATTGCTGGTGAAAGAAGCTCATTCTGGTGGACTTTCTAGACATTTTAGAGAAAAGAGAACGTATTAGCTATTGAATGCAAGGTTCCTCTAGCCTAAAATGAAACGAAATATTCATCATGTGATTAAAGGTTACTCTATTTGCAAGAAGGCCAATAGTCGAGTTGAATAAGGGAAAGTGATGCCTCTACCCATCCTGACCAAACCATACATTGACTTGAGCATGGACTCCTTGGATTACCCCAAATTGCCTAAGGTAAAAACTCTATTATGGTCATCATGGAAAGATTTAGTAAGATGGCACATTTTTGTATCTTACACCAAAACTAATGATGCTTCAACTATAACTTCTTTGTTTATAAAGGAGATTGTTTGTTTGCATGGCATGCTACTAAGTGTAGTGTCAAATTAGGACCCATAGTCCTGGAGCCATTTTTGGTGAACTCCTTATTGTCAGATGGGAACCAAATTACTATTCTATACTTTTTTCCATTCCCAAACTAATGGCCAAACAAAGGTTATCAATCGTACCTTAAGGTCACTGCTTCGAGCTATAGTAGGAAAAAACTTAGCCGACTGGGATGTCTACTTGCTTGTAATGGAATTTACTTATAATATAACCATATACGCCACCACTAGACATACCCCATTTGAGGTCATCTATGGTTTCAATCTCCAACTACCTCTTGATCATACCCTAATGCCTTCAATTGACTAAGAAGACCCAGACGTAAGAACCAAAACTCAATCCCTCTAACAAGTCTACTAATGAGTTGCTCAATACATCAACCGAGCTACTAAGAAGTTAGGAGGGAAAGGCAAAGGTAGGAAGACTAGGAAGTTTTGGCCTAATGACCAAGTAAGGCTACATTTGAGTAAAGAGCGATTTCCTAACAAGCGGAAGAATAAGTTGTCTACCCAAGTTAAAGGACCATTTAGGATACTCTAAAAGATAAACGATAATGCATATGGTTGGAGCTACTAGAAGATTTCAAGGTGTTCGATGTTCTTAACATTGCCGACCTCAGCCTTGATCGACCTGAAGAAGAACTGAATGAGGATTAACCGAATTTGATCCTAAATCTTAATAAGCTCCGATAAGGATGATAAGAATTATACTACTAGACATCTAACTCAAGCCCAAGCTTAAAAGCTTGAGAGTTTGGCCAAGCGAATTCTCTTATATCAACTTATGCCTAATGAGTCCAAATTGCTTCAATCTGCCAACTTGGTGCCTTATACAAGCCAAACCCTCCTGTACCTAATGATTGTCTCCAACTATCGACCTAAAGAGCACCTAAGCAATAGCTTTGCTCAACCAATCACCTACTTAACTAACTTAAACTTGAGCTATCAAGAGTATGCTCAAGATGAATTAACCTCGAAAGAGTCTTCAGCCCAACTTAATACCTCTACTTAGTAATAAACTAACTACCCATATAGTTTTGTTTGCTATGGCAAAAGAACTGCTAATGACCACCAGCCACTACGTGATGGAATCTACCATACAGACTAGATGCTTTCCTAAATTTTCATTTATACTCTTTTACATCCTCGTACCTTACTTATTTGGGACATTACCCCTTTTAGTATTTTCCATTATGGGCAAGTTGCCCTAGAATATCAAGTATAAGTACCCTTTTTGTATATTGTAGCCACAACATATCATCAGCATTATTACATCATATTTTAAGTCTTTCTTGCTGCCTATAACATCCTTTTGTTTGTTTACTTGCTTTTATCACTCTTATCCTTACCTTTAATCAAAGTTAGGTGATGAGTATCCTCACCGGACCAACTCATGCATCATATCAAGTTAATTTGTAAGTCCTTGATAGTTTCTTAGTATTTCATATCCAAGAGCTGATCATGAGTTTTGCTTATTTACTCCTCTTTTCGCACATTCCCATCTACATTTTAGGCTTTCAACAAGCTTGGACTCATCTTCAATATGGTCGACCTCATCTGTCTTTAGGGTAACCCTATGAGGTGTGGAGAGAATAGTAAAGGAGTTTTGAGGAGATAAAGATGAAGTTAACTATTACTGTTGTCTTAACTCTTCGAGCTTTGACAAAGTGTTCAAAGTAGAATACGATACATCCAAACTAGGCATAGGCACCGTACTGATGTAAGAGGGCCTACCTATTGCCTACTTTAATGAAAAGCCCCAAAGAGCTATACTTAACTACTTTGTATATGATAAGGAGTTCTATTCCTCGATTCGAGCTCTCATCGTCTGGCAACATTACCTATTGCCTAGGGAATTTGTAATTTACATAAACCATGAGTCATTCAGGTACTTAAAGAGCTAACCCAAGTTATCTATGAGGGAAGTTAAGTGGGTCCTATGTTGTTAAGTATAAGAATGGCAAGAACAATATAGTAGTTGAAGCCCTATATAGACGACATACCTTCTTGATTGAGCTTTAAACCAAATTCCTTGGATTTTCTGTAATTAAGGGACTGTATGCTTAGGATCCTCACTTCAGTCTATCTGTTAAGTATGAAGATGGTTGAACTATTGATGATTATCATAGGGAAGATAGATACTTGTTTAGGAAGAGGAAGTTGCGTATCTTAACCTATTTGATGTGAGAATTACTTGTGTATGAAACATATAAAGGTGGATTATTTGGACACTTCAGTAAGCATCGCACTCATGAGGTATTAGCCACTAGATTCTTTTACCCAAGGATGATGAAGGATGTTAATGCTATACTGGAGAGGAGCACTACCTATAAAATGGCTAAGAACCAAGCCGAGCAAAGACAATATTTACCCTCGCAAATCTTAACTAAGCCATAGACTAAGCTAAGTATGGATTTTGTGTTGGGATTATTGAGGACATCCCATGGGAAGGACACCATCATGATAGTCGTAGATCACTTTAGTAAGATGGCACACTTCATGCCATGCTCTCAAACTAATGATGGTTCAATTTTTTTTTTCTTTTCTTTTCTTGTAAGGAATCGTCAAGCTACATGAAGTACCATGGACTATTGTATCTGATTGAGACCCTAAGTTCTTAAGCAATTTTTGGAAGACCCTTTGAAAGCAACTAGGAACCAAGCTATTGTTTAACACATCCTACCACCTACAAATGGAGAAATAGACTAAAGTTGTCAATAGGACCTTGGGAACCCTGTTGCGAGTGACCATTGGAAGAAATCCAGCTGATTGGGACATATACCTACCAATCATTAAAGTCGCTTACAATAGGACCACCCATAGCGTTACGTAGAAGCCACACTTTGAGGCCACCTATAGATATAATCTCAAGCTACCACTTAAGATGATCGCCCTATCCAGTTAACCTAAAGACCCTTAAGCTATTGAAAGATCTAAAGCCATCTAAGCTATGCACCAGAAGGTTATAGACCACTTGACCTAAGCTGCTTCCATGCGACAAAGAAATGGCTAAGGATGGAAGATTAGAGAGTTCTAGCTTAGTAATTTAGTATGGATCTACCTCAGCAAAGACCGATTTCCAAATTTAAGGAAAAGTAAGTTATCTCCCAAGATTGATAAACCTTTGAAAGTACTCGAATAGATCAATCTTAATGCTTAAAGAGTTGAATTACTTGAAGGATATGGAGTCGTAGACTCCTTCAACATTGCTGACCTCCATTCGTTTGTCCCTAATGATGAGCCATCAGAAGCTGAGCAAGATTCGATCCCAAATCTCAAACATCCTAAGAGTGATGATAAAAATAAAGCATCAATTACTCGCTCTTGAGCTCGAGGACTTACCAACTTAGCTAGCTGAGCTATCTAAGGGGAGTTGAGCCTTAAGGAGTAGTACGTCATTCAACTTGATTTGCTAAGCTCATTCACTCCACTTTCGCTTTCCCTCATCTCAAATTCAAATTTCTCTAATATAACTAAGCAATCACCAAGCTAACTCATTGAGACTAACCTATTGAGCCAGAGTTGCTAGATTCCTATTTTCCACATACGTGCTAACTAAGCTTTTATGCTGCTATGCCGAAACTGAGTGAGTTAGCCCTACTTGACATCTTATCCATTTAGGACCATAGATTAAGTGGTCGGCACGCATCCATTTTCTGACATCTATACCATCCTTTTTTGTACTTGAATATTCTTTGTCTTTTTTACACATTACCTTTATGCAGCATTTATTTACTACTTGTAGTAAGAATCCTCTTTTGTAATTTTTAGCAAGCAAGGACTTATCTTAAATGAGATGCACAAATACTCATCAATTGTATTAGCCACAACAATTGGAATTTTAGTAATAGTCATTTTCCTTTTTATTTTTGAGCTTATGTTTTCCTTGTTGAGAACTAAGACCTTAAAGAGCTCTTATTTAGGCCATTAAGTGTAGATTAATGGCAAGTAATCTTACATTATACTTATGCATCATATCAAATATAGTTTGAGCTCATGTGAAATGTTAGTAGGTCATATCCACCATTGGTGCACAAGAAACCCCCAACTTAACCTTTGACCTTCATTTATCTTTCAGACCATCTCGTGGTCCATCCTTGGTTCATGTGATAATGGTAGCCCTGACCATAATGCAAGTTATTCTTGTTATTATACTTATTAAAGGTTGGTTTGTACACCAATTAAATGCCAATAACGCCTTCTTATATGAATATCTCGATGAGGAAATATATATGTTGCCTCCAGAAGGTTATGAGACTACTAAACAAGGCTAGGTTTATAAGTTGGTTAAATCTCTTATGGCCTCAAGCAAAATTTGAGGCAATGGAATAAAGAGTTTTCACATAATTTATTGTTTCACTTGGTTTCCAATAGTCTAAAAGTGATTATTCATTGTTCATTCATTACTCTTCTAGTTATTTCTTAGCTATGCTTGTTTATGTGGATGATGTTTTGGTTACTAGTGATGACTTACCTTAAATTTTTGCTATTAAACATTCCATTGATTGTGCATTCATGATTAAGGACCTTGGTGAAGTTCACTATTTTTAAGGAATTGAAATTTGCAAATTAACTAATGGGTTCATGCTCAATAAATGAAATTTTCTTCATGAAATTTTGGTTAATGTTAAATTGTCTTGAGGCATGTTAGTTAAGATGCCTTTCGTACTAAATCTATGCCTTGATATGCATACAAGGGACTTATAGATAGATCTATCTCTCTATAGACAACTAGTGGGTCGTTTGACCAAATCTTTCTTTCATTGTCTAATAGCTAAGTTAGTTTATAGCTCAACTAGACACTCCTCACCTTTGTACTAGTTTATATGTTTTGAAATAACTTAAAGAAACTATTCATCATGACTTATTTCTATCATCTTTTAGTTCACTATCCTTATTAAGGTAGTTTGACACTGATTAAGGTAGTTGTTGTGTTGATAAGAAGTCGCTATCAAGATATTGTATATTTCTAAGAGCTTCATTAATCTCTTAGTAAACTAAAAAGCAAGCAATGATTTCCACTTCCTCAGCTGAAGTGGAGTATAGAAGTTTAGTAGTAGAAAATAAAGAGTTTTTATAGGCATCTTTTATCTTACAAGATCTTAGAATCTAAGTTCCCTTGCCTATTAATCTTTAAACTAACAGTAGATCAGCTAAATTAATTGTAGATAATCCTTGTCTTCGTAATTGTACAAAACATATTGAAGTGGACATATATTTTACTCGTGATCACATTGTATCTGTGTCTCTTAATGTTATATATATTCCATCTTCATTGCAAATTGCAGATATGATGAAAAAGAGCATAAGTGATTCACAATTAACATCCTTTTGTTCCTTCTTGAAAATAAAAGGAGAATGTAGTTTTGCCCTTGTATAGTTAACCTTTGGCATTTGCTTTTATCCCTTTTTACTAGAATTTCAAAATGTCTAGTTTGCCAATACAAGGCATTAGTCTTAGACTCAATGGACCTAATTCAACCTATCAGTCCTATCTTATGATAACTTTTTTGGATAGTATAGAATACCTAAACTTGAGAGATAGCTATTCGTACACTAAAGAAGGGGTGTATAGATTCTTGAGAAGAGAGGAGCTAAAGTGGTTTCCCTGACCATGAGTGAATAGACCGTTTGATCTATATTAAATCTCACCCAAATTACTCCATCTATCTTCTTTGGTTTCAAACCTATGTCGGGACTTTGGTGAAGTCTCACTTGGGTCAAAATATTGTACATGTCATCATCATTATTTATTTCGTTTTTGACACATGTAAATATTTTTTTTTGTATATAAACCATTTCTCTATAGAGTTAGTTATTAACTGAATTCATTTTACATCAATAGACAGACTTGTCGTTGGTTTTTTCTTCGCTCTGTTTCTCTTGGAGCTACTGTAAGTTCCTCGACTTTCATTTTTGTTTTGTTTTGAAATCTGAAATCGTTAACAACCTATGAGATTATGGTCAGATGAAATTGAGCCCAACTTCTAACTACTCCAGTAGCTTTTCTAGACGAGCTTAATTTTTCTTACTATTCATCTTAATAAGCCTCCAAACTTAATCAAACTAGGATCGGGCTTGAGTAAGCATCGAGTGTAAAAGAACCCTATGGAATCTAAGTTCAAACTTGAAGAAGACTAGAAGCCATTGAAGGAGCGATCGATCATACAAATTAAACGGAAAAGAAAGAGGTGCACTTGTTATCACGCATTATCGATCCAAACAAATTACTTACATCTCATGAATATAGTTATACATGAACATGCATGGCTATGGAAGCAGGAAATCACACACGATATGTGACCCGCAATCCTTCCTTCCTATCGTCAGTCTTTTTAGCTATAAATTCTAATTTCTTCCCCGACAGAGGAGAGAATCAAAAGGGGAAGATAAAAATTAAAAATCACAATTACGATACAAACTTGTACATTCTATTTATCGATCGGTGAATTCACACACGAAAATGCCTAATTTTCTATGAATTATGCCCAAGCTTCTCCTCCATCCCCGCCTCCTCTGGTATGTACAATCCCGAAACTTTGCGTCTTCTTTGTGGATTTACTGAACTGAAACACTGGGTGCCTGCACAATCTCCTCACTCCTTTCGTCAAGCTCAGCCAGTCCCCATTCCCATTTTCAACTCCATTCCTTGATTCCATAACTCGATGAGACCCTGATGCTATGCTGCTGCCATCCCAAGACTCAACGCCTTTCTTCTCCTCTTCATGGTACCTCTCTTCCACCTCCGTTTCAAGTTGCCTCGTATTCAGACTAACTGTCCATGGGTAATTTGCTGCGGCCATCCCTTCTTCACTGGAACTGGAATATACCATGTTTGGTTTTGTCACCTGAGCATTGGATTCAGGAAAGTCATCTGCAGATGATGGTGAAGATTTTCTAGCTGATTCCTCTCTTTCTCGCACTGTCCTCAAGATCAATGATTTCAGGAAGTTCATCACTTGTACAGCGTGAATCAATGCAGTCAATGGATCAGCCATCTGTAAATGACGATATACCGTTAAAATACAGGCAGCCAAGGGAAGAAAGTCTTTCTTCTGGCCATCACAACGTCGCAGATAAAGCGAAAGTTTTGACAATATGCCCTAATATGCAAAAGAAAACAGAATTTTCATTTTTCGATGCAGAATGGTCTTCGGAATAAGCCGATTGAAGGATTCTCAGCGCCAAAGCCAGGCCAAGGATTTATGTAGAAACATCTTTTCAGTGCTCCAATTAATACTGACCTTGCAATCTAATTCGTTCCAAAGAGAAAGGTGAGTGTTACCAAGTAAAGTGACAAACCTTAGTCATGTTGGGGGCGAAAACCATGGCGATGTTGCGCGCATTCATTTTGTTATATGTCTCATGTTGCACCACATCTGCCATCAAATTGATGGCCCAATCAAGTAATGCAGCTTCTGTTGGAGCAAGCAACTTCACCAGTTGGATGCACTCCTCTTCTGTGTTGCAGTGCAAGACCTGCTCTGGAGTGAGAGAATCCAGGATCCCTGTTGGAAGCTCCCTAAACCAAGCCTGTATTGAACCATACGAGAAACATTTCCTATCAGAATCCAAATATTGCAACTCAAGCAGCTGGACAGACTTCTCTAGAATTTCATGTCACTATTTATCGTCTCTTCTCTTCTATTCAGCTATACGGTTTGCGTTTAAAATCAAATACTAAAGAATGAAAATTCATGGCATTAATATTCAAAGCAACAGTTAGGTACACCCTTTTTAAGAGAAGAATACATACCTTAATTAAACCTGCTAAACAGTGAAAATCAATTCCACGAGGCACAATCCCTTTGTTTAGCTGTTCCCTAACATACTCCTCTTGGCTGTTTTCCGCGTTGATTCTGAAAATTCCTTCTGCCTTCATCAAATTAAAGGAGATTTAAAACCAAAGTGAGAAGAAAATGTCGTATTGGAGTGACAATTTGATTAAGAATATATGTTGTGTTGTTGTGTTACCTTGAGTCCTCCATCTGAATATAGTTGTTTTTGGAGCATGAGGAGAATCGTGGGGACGCTGTTACCTCTGTTGTCGTAAGAGCACTGCATTGATTTTGCGGAAACCCCGAATACGCTGGCACTGGATGTAAGAAATAGAAAGATATCAAATCATAGCTATCTCTAACCATCTGTCTAAGTAAAAAACACAGAGAGAGAGAGAGGTACCTGGCGCTGGGGACCTTGTGGGGAAGGTGGAGCTGAAGGTCAGATGGCAAGCCTAGGAAGCCATTGAAGCGATCAAAGGTGACGTGTGAGACATGTCTCACCTCAGACGGCCAGCTGATATGCTGTATGCAAGTGGAAGTGGATGTTGATGTTGATGTTGTGGTTGAAACAATGTCATCCTCTTCTCCTCTTTCGATAGCAACGCTGGTACATGTGACCAGTGACTTCCTCAAAGCCCCTACCAGGATGTCCAGTATGGGCAGAATCACGGGGCTGCTACTGCTGCTGCTATTGTTCTTATTAGCTTTAGATCCTGGGCGATCTAGGTTGGAACTCGAACATTCTTCCTCTTCTTCCTCCTCTTCTTCTTCTTCCAGGTCACAATCCAGAAATGTAGTAGGAGGAGCCGACCGGAAGTCACTTGTTACTACATGTCCGCAAGATTTGGATCGAAACAGCCTTGTCATTCTTCTTCTCGTTTCTTCTTTCGGATTTGCGATCTTAGTCAGAGGCAGAGGCAGAGGTGATCAGATAAGGAGGAGGATGATGGATGGGGAAGAAGAAGGATTGATCTAATATTGCCACTCTAATATTTAACCTGTTTACCATTAATATTTTGGAGCAAGGAAACAGAGAAAAAAGAGGATTAGTGGCGGAATGAAGTACAGGTACAGACCTTAATTTATTCGCATTTAAACCTCATCTCCAGTGTTCCAGAGTTATGGACCTTTTCCTACCAATTTTTTTTCCCCCCAGAAATCCACGTCTCCATTTTCGTTTTCTCAATTTTCGTCGAATTTTCTATTTCTAAATTATAAAATCTAGAAAAAAATAAGCTAACGCTATAATGATACCATATTACAAGGTAATTCAAGAACTTATAAAATTTCAACCTTTTATTATAAAATTAATGGAAACTAAATAAAAAGAGAGAGAGAGTCCGGGTCCTCTTTCGCTAATCACTCGATTGAAGTATAAAATTTTATCTTACTTTTCAAGATTGGTAATAAATTTTAAAAGATCAAGTGGGTAACGAAAGAATACATTTATATTATATTAGGAGGGGAAGAATATTTTGATGGTATTAATGTTAATTAGATCAACTGTAAGCACGCATCAATAGCTTCTGTGGCCTAGTTACATTTCACTGTTAATTTGGTTGTATTGATGCGGAAAATGGATGATACATGGATACAGATGACGGGTATGTAGTGAGGGGTCGTCTCGTGAATTCAAAGGCTAAATGACAATGACAAGGACTGGTACACACATGAGAACGGAAGTTACCCCAAAACATGTACCAACATTTTTCTGTTTCCCATTCCGTTAATCTAAGCATTCATCACTATTTTCTAAGCATTTTTCACGATTTTCCTTTTTTTTATATTAAAAAGCAAGAGAGAATTCAAATCCATGTTTTTCGACAATCAATTTGGCTTTAACATTTAATTTTTATAGGAAAATTATATGAATATCGATAAATTACCTTCTATTTATAATAAAATAATACTTATTAATAGTAAAAGAAGCTATTGAGAGTTATGTAGAAGTTGTTGATATTTTTCATAAAAAATTATTCACAACTTTATTTTTGCATATTTACAATTAATAAGCATAATTTATTGTAAATTGAAATAATTTACTGAATTTAATGATAATTATATTATAAGTGACGGTATCATAAAAAGACTCTTTTTATAACTATCACATAAGGGAAAAAAAAAAAAAAAAAGAAGAAGTAGATTTTCTTTATTTTCATTTTTATCAATTTTCTTGATTTTCCTCTTTTAAATGACATTACAAATAATTAACGATTCAGATTATGTTATTCGGTGATGAAAAGTGGTCAATTCATTTATATCTTACCAGAAGATTTTAAAGGCAATATATTACCGAGCACGGGGACCAGGCTTTGGAAAGAAGCTATGTACGTGTACTTAATTTAAAAGCTCAATTGTTGTTTTGTATGAACTGCTTGTATTGTTAACCACCAAACAGAGCCCAGTGGCGTCACATGGTCACATGCAATGTTCTTTCCTCTATTTCTTCGATGCCACTTGTCAACCATCTTGCTTCCTCCTTCCCGCAATTGATATTACATACATGTATACATACATCCATATATATATATATATATATATCCTTCATTCCGACGTATCGATTTCTCCTTTCATCACTTCACTTATTTTTAATTTTTTAAAATTTAAACTATTAAATTCAAAATTTATTCAATTACTCAAATTTAAAAAAATATAAAAAAATGAGATATATATAAAAAAAACCTTATAAAAATCCATACGTACATATATATATATATATATAAACCAACTAGTCTAGCAATCACCGATCCACGTTTTCATTATCGATTTATTTTAACTAACTTAAAGTAGAATATACCGTCTCCAAGTCACATCCATGTCCATGCAATATCAATGATATAACAGTCTGGCATCATACCAAATAAAGCACATCCTTTACTAAATGTTGAAGAATCGAAATTTCCTAGCTCTGGCTATAATAATACGACATATCATGGTCATCTCATTGGAATTACAGTCCCAGTGAACCTCCCCCGACCCTAAACGTAGCAAATCAATACATGATTGAGTTTTAAATTCCATTTTGTAAATTGAAAATGCATCTTTGCATGTTTAATATTTATATATGTTCTGTTCCTTTTTTTTCAAAACTGCACATTTAAACTCCTAAATCTTCTTAAAATGTTCATTTAGATTCTCTCACAACCAATATGCCCTTGATTGTATGCAATTTCTTCATTTTTCGTCTTTTTTTTTTTCTTTTAGTTGTTACATTAAGGGAAAAATAGTAAGATAAAGGACACTATAGTTATATACAAACATATTAATTTATTTTTCCTTGCAAAGTTGTCATGTCTAGAGTAATAATGAAGTCACAACATGAACTTTACTTGCTCAATCCAATTGAACGATTTCAAAAAGATGTCATTACTTAGATTAACATTATTATAAATCTTCTTATTCTCATCTATTAAATAATATATAATTATCTGAAAGTTTGTTTTAAATTTTTAATCTATAAAAATTTAGCTATCAACATTAAATTACGAGTTACTAATTGAAACTTTAGTTACTAGTATTGTTCCCATCAACTTCATGGAAGTCTTATCTAATAGCCATTCAACATGTCATTACTTAAGTTAGAAAAATCAAATGGAAATTAACACCTACACCCAGGTACGAGTCACATTGGACTTATGTCTTGATACCGACTTAGTTGTTTAAATCTAGACTAGATAAGACCTATTAGGTCTACGGGTCTTAATGGATCAAGCATCTAAACATGAAGACCTAGTGAGTCTTACCTAGGTTTTCTAAGACCAATATCATGTGTATGCACATGCACATGTGTATACATGCATATATGTGTACAAGCGTGCATATGTGTGAGTGTTCAAAACAAAACAAGTCATGCCTTATTACACTGCATTCATAATATTCCCATTCAATTACCACCACACACATACATGTAAAGTTAATATCTTATACAAATATTCACCTATAATATGTAACAAGAATTGTGAATATCCCAATTCTCCTTAAAAATCTCATCTTTTAATATTTTTTATACATTTTACAACTTCTCTATGACATTAATATTATAATATGCATTAAGGTCACTTCAAGTAATGTTTCTCATATTGTCCTTCTAAAAATTCTAAGCTATCAAAACAAGTGATTGGGGTGAAACCAATTGTAGAAGGAATCAAGGGGAAACGTAGAAGTGACTACTTTGATGAACATGGATTTCCCGTGTAGACATTGTACATATAAGCTTGTGATCAAATGCATATAAATTTTCATAGTTAAATATATGTAGTAAATGATGTCACCATCTCTCTCTCTCTCTCTCTCTCTCTCTCTCTCTCTCTCTCTCTCTCTCTCTCTCTCTCTCTCTCTCTCTCTGGTGTTCTATTATATTAGTTGCATGTAAGCCCTATTTGTAAGGGGTGAGTAAAAAATCCAATTAAACCAAACTAATTTGTAAACTGAACCAAACTAAATATAAAATATGGTGTTTTTAGTCTTTTTTTTTTTTTTACAATTTGGTTTAGAAATTTTTTCATTCCAACTAAACCAAAAATTTATGATTGGTTTAAAAGGATAAATTAAACCAATCTGTAAAACCGAACCAAACCATTTTATAAAAAATACAATGATATTTTACTTCAATTAAATATTTTTTTTTGTTATAATATAACAATTAAAAGAATTATTTATTTATATTTTTTTTAAATGTATATGTATTAAAATTTTAATTACCATAATATATAAATTATATATGTACTTTAACTTTCGTAAATGACATTAAGTATTAATAAATATTTGAAAATTTTTAATCACGTGAATATTAATTTTATCGACCTTTATTATAATAATACTCATTATTTTTAAATCAGTTCAATAGTTTTTACAAGAAATTACATGTTTTGTAAATATACTTTTCTAAGGTAGAAGATATAGTTCAATTCGACAACTAAATTGAGATTTAATGGTTTAAAAAAATTCTCAATCCAAACCGTATGGTTTGGTTCAAAATTATAAAAAAATCAAACCAAACTAATCCATACCTACTTTTATTATCTGCTGTATATTTTTCTTTAACTCCCTTATCCATTATATTCTTTACAAGAAGATATTGACTACCCCTTAGTCTTAAGGTAGTTAGAACAACCACCATTAATAGGTGGGTCATTGATAACTTAAATTTTAAACATATTTTATAGGATGATTTTATAGTATTTTCCTCACATTTTTTTGTTTTCTTTAAAGAAATTGATACTTAATTGAGTAAAATTTTGATTTCTAGGTTTGAACACGTTCTAGGATCGAAAACGAAAAAAATGAATCAAATTTCACTCAAATCGGAGTTCAAATGAAGAAGTTATGAAGTTTTGAAGCTGTGTAGAAAATTTTGCCTTAGTGCACATAGTTATACGACCTGGGGACATGGCCCTGTCTGGTGACGAAAATAAAATCTTTGTAATACACATATAAAATGATATCTTAGGGTTTCAAAAGAGATGAGAGACATTATAGAAACGGAGAGACACAAGAGAAGAGAAAGAGACTTGCGGAACAACATCAAGAAAGAAGCGGAACAACATCAAGAAAGAAGCGGAACAACATCAAGAAAGAAGCGGAACAACATCAAGAAAGAGGTGGAACAACATCAAGAAATAGGCAGAACAATATCAACTTCAAGATTAGAGAGATTGTTCATCAATCAAAAGGGGTTTCCATGTTTTATTTTATATTATTGATGAAACTCGTTTTTAGATTCATTATGATAGCTTAGAATTTGAGTATTTAGGATTATGGAACCTAAGGTTTCATGTGATTCTTGGATTGATTTAGAAATTTCAATAAAGTTTCTATTTTTACTTGATTCGATTATGTTATTTAATTATTGATTGATATTTCTAGAATATCAATATATGATATTATGCATGTTGATTGAGAAATTGCATGTGTAATTAGATCTTTACATAATTGAAAAGGATTACATGTATACTTAGAGATAAGATACATGTTTCTTCCGGAAAGTTAATTAATTGTATAGGAATTCATTATACATTAATGCAATTCTAAATTATATTACTAAGTGAAGAGATTCCGGTAAATAATTTAGGATTAGGGTTAATTTGCTTGAGAAAGGTATTAACTTTAGTTGTGAATCCCTCCGGTAAAAAAAATATGGAAACCGAATTGAATATATTTTAAGTGATCACATGTTAAACTCTAGGGGAAATAATTCCTAAATACGTTATTATTTTCTTGAAGTCGTTTTTAATTTTATCGTTTTTTCAATTACTTAATTAAGTCTTATATTTAAGTTAGTTTGTTAATTTTAGTATTTTTAATTACTTCAAACTTTCATAATTTTCCGGTTAGATAATAAAGCTAAGGTTAATATTAATACTCGAAGTCTCTGAGGGATTGACTTGGACTCACATCCGCTATATTAAAACTGATAGGTGCACTTGCTTCATATTAAGTTTTTGGCGCCGTTGCTAGGGATTTTTGATATTAAGAACACTAGTTGCTTTATTACTTTAACCATTTTTTTCTTTTGTTTTCATTATTTATTTTCATTAGCTAGAGCTGCAATTGATTCTATATTTCTTACCGTTGCAGTGTATGACTCGAAGTAACCCAGAAGATTTAGTAGAACTTGATCCTGAAATTGAGAGAACTGCTCTTCAAAATTTGAAATCACGACCTAGACAAAGTGTGGCAACCATTGACGATGAGTCAATCATTGAAATCAAGGAAGAAGGTGAAGAGACTAACACTCAATTTATCGAGTAGGAAGATCCAACACACATGGCTAACAACGGGAATGAAGCAAATCGGACCATGTCCGATTATTCAAGGCCTACACTTATTGGAGCTGACTCTAGCATCGCAAGGCCAATCGTCGCAGCTAACAACTTCCAAATTTCACCTAACATTATACAGATGGTGCAACAATATGTTCAATTTGACGGCCTCCAAGATGAAGATCCCAATGCCCACATCTCTAGCTTTCTAGAGATTTGTGATACTTTTAAAATCAACGGAGCCACGGATGATGCCATTCAACTGCGGCTATTCTCTTTCTCCTTGAGGGGTAGAGCAAAACAATGGTTGAACTCTCTACCACGAAATTCAATCACAACTTAGAATGAATTGATAAAGAAATTTTTAGAGAAGTATTTCCTACCTGCAAAGACCGCTAAACTTCGGAATGATATTTCTTGTTTTGCTCAATTGGAAGCGGAAACTCTATATGATACTTGGGAGCGATTCAAGGACTTGCTCAAGAGGTGCCTACATCATGGCCTTCCATTATGGATGCAGATTTAGACCTTCTATAATGGTCTCAATTTATCTACGAGACAGATGATTGATGCATCCGCAGGAGGTACTTTGAACACAAAAACACCTGAGCAAGCATAAAACCTGATTGAAGGAATAGTGATGAACAATTATCAGTGGGAAAGCACTAGAGCCAAACAAAAGGCTATGGGAATTTATGATGTGGACTTGACCACTGCTTTGGCAGCCAAGGTAGACTTATTAAGTAAAAAGATTTATGCACTTTCAGTTGGCCCTCAACAAGTGCAATCGGATGTAAGTGATTTTAGTATGCAAGGGTATGCTACACAAGAACAATTGGAACAGGTGGATTATCTAGGAAATCCACCTAAGCAACAAAATAACCCTTACAGCAACACTTATAATCCAGGATGGAGGAATCACCCCAATTTCTCATGGGGAAATCAAAACCAAGGCCAGCCGAAGACCAGCTTTGGCCCACCTGGATTTCAAAGACCATTCCCACCTCCTCTTCCTCAAGAAAAGAAGCCCAGTATAGAAGAACTTCTCACAAAGTATATTCAAGGCAATGAAGTTCGCTTATCCAACATTGAATCATCACTGAGGAATCAAGAGGCTTCAAATCACAACCTTGATAATCAAATTGGTCAACTTGCAAAAATGATCTTTGAGAGGTAACAAGGGACACTGCCAGGGAATACCGAGGTCAATCCTAGGGAACATGTTAATGCAGTGACCTTGAAAAGTGGTAGAAAACTGCAGGTAGAAAAGAAGGATGGTGAGAAAGTAGTTAAGAAAGAAGTGGAAGTCAACCATAAGGAAGATGCAAAGCCACTAAAATCAAAAGAAAGTATGGAATCACCAAAAGTGAAGGAGTACAAGCCTCCCATCCCTTACCCACAGCACCTTAAGCAAAGTTACACTGATTAAAATAAGGAATTCGGTAAATTGCTTGATGTTTTCAAACAATTACACATTAACTTACCTCATGTTGATGTCATCTTGCAGATGCCAAAGTATACGAAATTTTTAAAAGATCTTCTATTGAACAAGAGGAAGTTGGATGAGCTTACATTAAACGAGGAATGTTCGGCACTTCTCCAGAAAAAGCTGCAACAAAAATTAAAAGATCCAGGGAGTTTCACTATTCCTTGTATGCTTGGCAATTTGTTAATAGATAATACTTTAGCAGACTTAGGAGCCAGTATAAATTTGATGCCGTATAAATTGTTCAAAAAGCTAGGTTTAGGAGAACCTAAATTAACATGCATGAGCCTTCAATTAGCCGATAGGTCCATCACATACCCTAGAGGCATCATAAAGGATGTTTTAGTGCAAGTAGACAAATTCATCTTTCCAATGGATTTTGTTATACTTGATATAGATGAAGATATTGAGGTGCCAATCATTTTAGGTCGACCCTTCCTAGTCACTGCTAAGGCTGTTTTTGATGTTAGTGAGCATAAGTTGATATTACGGGTCGGGGATGATGAAATAGTTTTTAAAACTCTAGAGGCAACAAACAAATTTCTTGACTCAGAGGACATAAGTCACAATGTTAATGCCACTAATGTCATTACATCTACATGTATGCAGGAAACGCTTGCCAAAGATTTTTCAAGTTATTGCTTGCAAAAGGGAGTTGAAAATTTAGTGATTAAGCCCAATTATGCAGAATTGGCAGCTCAAACAGAAGTTCATGAATCCAGTATGGACAAGAAAGGGATTGATCTACTACACAAGCCAAAGGATCTTAGGTTAAAATCTTTCAAAGAGAAGCCACCAATTTTGGAACCAAAATTGTCAAGAAATCATTTAGAATATGTCTTTGCGGTGAAAAGTTCAAAACCCCCAATGACAACCGCATCTAAGTTAAAAGCAAACAAAACGAAGAAGTTTAGGTTACATGAATTTGATAAGTGGCATGATAAGGAGAGAACCTATGGGAGTTATGCATCAATGAAATGGAATTGGCAAGGTCGATGGCCAAAGGGTAAATCTACACTTGTATGGAGAGTTCGAAAGCGAGATACAGGAGGAGTTCTATTTCCACCTGGATGAAGAATCATGAATTACAAGACGTATCCCGTTGAGCTATTGACGTTAACTATAGCGCTTCTTGGGAGGCAACCCATGTCTAACTTTGCTTACACTTTAGTTCTTTAAGTTTATTTCATTTTATTTTTCTTTTATCTAACTTTGCTTTGCTTCTTTTATTTGTTTTAATTTTAGTCATAGGCTTTTCCCTTTTAATTTCATTTTTTTATTCTTCTCTTTAGTTTTCTTTTTCTTATTTTTCTAGTTTACTTACTTTTATTTCTTTAAGTTTCTTTTATTTTTAAATTAAATTCATGATTAAAAAAAAAGGAGGGGAAAAGTTATACGGGCAAGGGACACGGTCGTGTCCCAGCCCGTGTCCATCCAGACCTTCACAACTGCCTACCCATAGAAAGTTACACGGGAGTGGGACACGGTCGTGTCTCAGCCCGTGTCTACCCAGATTTCGGATTCACTACATGGGCACAGAAAATTACACGGGTGAGGGAAACGGTCGTGTCCCCACCTGTATGCGCCTAGAATTTCCCACCTGCGAACAGAATGTTACACGGGTGTGGGACATGGTCGTATCCCAGGCCGTGTCCATCCAGTTTATGTACACGGGAACAGAAAGTTATATAGGCAAGGGATACGATTGTGTCCTAGCCCGTGTCCAACCAGACTCCACATGACTCATACAGATTGTTACATGGGCAAGGGATACGGTCATGTCCGAGCTCGTGTCGACCCAAACTTACACAATTTTTGCACACGCCCGCTTTATTTAAATTAAACACACACTCTCTCACACACCTCCACACATCAACATATTTCTTCATCAAATCCAACCCAATTCAATGTTTCTTCTCAGGTTGTCAATGGAAAATCGTGAAAAATAGATCGTTTGAAGGAGGTCAACATCTATTACATCATGTTCTAATCATGAGGGCACTATTATCGAGCTACTAGCTACTCTTTCTCCACTAGAATATCTTGTGCTTCAAGGTAGGGAAGTATTACTTTTTTTTTCAATACATGTATTTCCTTTTTTCCTATGATGTTTTTTCTTGTTTGATATCTTGCTATTGTGCTTTCTTAATCGTACATTGGGGACAATGTACATTATTAAGTGTAGGGAAGGGATATATATGAATTTATTACTGTTTAGGAGATCAATTATTCACATTTGACCCAATTAATTTTTAAATTAACTTGCAATAGGTGATTAACTGGTATTAAGCCAAATTAACTATTTCATCTTGATTATTATTGATCTTATGATACTTTACTAGAATTGATTAGTCAAATTTGTGGAAGGCAAAGTTACTTGTTATTTAGCTTCAGACTTTAGGATTTGAGATTGGAGCAACATCACTAGTTGAGAGTTAGTTTTGGTTATTTTTAAAATTTACTTTTATGTATACTTTTCTTTTAGAAATTTTAAAGAGTCCTATAATTTTTAGCAAACAAACAAATGAAATTCTTCTTTTGAGAACCCGCTGAAAAATCACAATGAGTGGAGGTCAAAAGTAATAACAAGTGTAAGAATAGAAAAAATTGGTAAGGATTTGTCTTGGTCCGTCAGAAGAGCGAGATTGAGTGCCAATGCCAATTCAAATGAAAAAAAAAAATTGTTATGGATCAGCCTTGGTTCGTCAGAAGAGCAAGGCTATTTCCCGCTATCAATATAAGGAATAAGTTGGTATGGATCAGTCTTGGTCCGTCAGAAGAGCGAGATTCTTTCTTGCTACCAACGCAATTGTACTTAAATAAGGTAAATTTAAAAGACCTCTCAACAAAAGCATGAACTAAGGGGATGATCAGAGGAAGAGTGGATGTAAAATGTGTTTATTTTAGATTATGGTGCTTGGTGAGATGGAAGAGAGAATTGTATACACTTTAGTCAAATGGACAAAATTTTTATGACTCTTTCTCGGTTGACGAGATGTTAAATCCAATTTTTAGTTTAAGAATCCTTGGTTAAATGACTTGGGTAAACTTTGATTTTCATAAATTAACTAGTGAACTCTAGTATTAAGTATTGTTGGAGTATTCAAATATGGTCAGATGAAATTGGTTGACTTTATTATTGCAAGTTAGTTGAGAATGATTTTCTTACTTTTCTTCGGGTCAAGTGTATTTGTTCACCGGTTTCTTAACTAGTGATAAATTTTGTTTAGCGTTTCTTGTCCTGAAAGTTATGTTTTGATTTATTTGCTTGAAGACAAGCAAATGCTCAAGTGTGGGGAAATTTGATAACTCGAATTTTAAACATATTTCATAGGATGATTTTATAGTATTTTTCTCACATTTTTTGGTTTTCTTTAAAGAAATTGATACTTAATTGAGTAAAATTTTGATTTATAGGTTTAAACGCGTTCTAGGATCGAAAACGAAGAAAAGGAATCAAATTTCACTCAAATCGGAGTTCAAATGAAGAAGTTTTGAAGTTTTGAAGTTGTGTAGAAAATTTTGCCTTAGTGCAGATAGTTACACGACCTGAGGACACGGTCGTGTCCTAGACCGTGTCTGGTGACGAAAATAGAATCTTTGTAATACACATATAAAAGGATATCTTAGGGTTTCAAAAGAGATGAGAGACATTACAGAAATGGAGAGACACAAGAGAAGAGAAAGAGACTTAAGGAACAACATCAACAAATAGGCGGAACAACATCAAGAAATAGGCGGAACAACATCAAGAAATAGGCGGAACAACATCAAGAAATAGGCGGAACAACATCAACTTCAAGATTAGAGAGATTGTTCATCAATCAAAAGGGGTTTCCATGTTTTATTTTATATTATTGATGAAACTCGTTTTTAGATTCATTATGATAGCTTAGAATTTGAGTATTTAGGATTATGGAACCTAAGGTTTCATGTGATTCTTGGATTGATTTAGAAATTTCAATAAAGTTTTTATTTTTACTTTATTCGATTATGTCGTTTAATTATTGATTGATATTTCTAGAATATCAATATATGATATTATGCATGTTGATTGAGAAATTGCATGTGTAATTAGATCTTTACATAATTGAAAAGGATTACATGTATACTTAGAGATAAAATACATATTTCTTCCGGAAAGTTAATTAATTAATTGTGTGGGAATTCATTATACATTAATGCAATTCTAAATTATATTACTAAGTGAAAAGATTCCGGTAAATAATTTAGAATTAGGGTTAATATGTTTAAGAAATGTATTAACTTTAGTTGTGAATCCTTCCAGTAAAAAAATATAGAAACCGAATTGAATATATTTTAAGTGATCACATTTTAAACTATAGGGGAAATAATTCCTAAATACGTTATTACTTTCTTAAAGTTGTTCTTGATTTTATTTTTTTTTCAATTGCTTAATTAAGTCTTATAATTAAGTTAGTTTGTTAATTTTAGTATTTTTAATTACTTCAAACTTTCATAATTTTCCGGTTAGATAATAAAGCTAAGGTTAATATTAATACTCGAAGTCTCTGAGGGATCGACTTGGACTCATATCCGCTATATTAAAACTGATAGGTGCACTTGCCTCATATTAGTCATGATCCACTTTTGAAAGAAGGTCACACAAAGATAGTAGAACAACTACATAACATCATGAAAATGAAAAGAAAAAGTTAGTAAAACTCAATCGAGTCTCAATTAGGTTGCTCAATTGGATGGAAAATAAGATTAGGTTTTGCTACTTTCTTTTTCAAATTATGCTATCGTAAGTAGCTACCCAGCAATCTAAAGAGGTCACTTAACTACTAATTTTGGGTTAAACTACTTACTTTTTACAAATAAGTCATAACTGGCTTATATTATTATGACCATTTTGATCATCCTAAGACATGGGATGGCAGGATGGCTTTTCCTTTTATAAATATTAGTAGTTTTTTTTTTTCTTTTTTTCTTTTGTTTTTTTTTTATTATTTTACTTAATTAATATATATATACTAATATTATTTAATCAAATTAATTGTTTTGGCCTATTAGAGGTGGCCATGTATCATATACTAATGGCAAAAATGACAATGCTAAAGAAATAATTCATTACGTTTTTGCAAATAATGAGAATTCAAATGTATAAAAGAATAAAAAAAAAAAAAAGAAAAGGCTTTCGATCCAAATAGAAAATCAACACAACATGTAAGACCAAAAATGTCCCTTTTTTTTTTTTTTCCTTTGTCTTTTGATAGATGCAAAAACCAACGAACTTAAATTTATCATATACATCGCGTTCCATTAGCTTAAAGGTGTTATAATGTATGTAATGGCCACTAATAAATACGAGCGAGAGAATGATACCAACAATTAAATTGTCAGTTACTTAACATGTTATTCATATGTCATTTTAGAAAACATGTGAAAATTAATATGAGATTTTTTGAAAAATAAATTGAAATTAGCTATGAAAAATTACCAAAGCATCTTACTTGCATTAAAAAAAAAAAAAAAAAGCCTCATAGCCACATACAAAGCCGAATGAACATACTCGTGACCAAAGACTTGCAACATATAACATGATCATTTTTCACTCACCGAAAACATTTACCCTCACTCCCCCTTCCACTCTAAAATATAGTTGAAAAAAAAAAAAAAAACTCATGAGTTGCCATTGGACAAAAGATATTCATTATAAGTGATGTGTTATAAGTAAAACTTAGTAATAGACAAAATAAATAAGAATTCAATATATACATAACACCATGTAAAAGAATAAAAAGAATACGATTGTTAGAAAAAATTATTATATGTTGAAATTTTATTCTTCCTTACCTACTAATAGGGGTAGCTCATGCAGTGTATTACTAAATCAAATTCTATGATGCATGAGCTAGTTGTCATGTGGGCTCTCTCCGGTGCCCCCTCCATAAAAATTAACGATTAAATAAGGAAAATGTCTTCCACATATGAGATGAGAGTGTATGCAATTTGGTTTTCCTTGAAACAAAATAATAATCAAATGAAATTCAATTTGTTTGTTTTTTTTTTTTCATTTTAAACCAAGCATAGTCTAATTTAAGAAACTTTCAAATCATTAAACTTTCATTTGATTTGATTTGATTCGCAAATTGAGCTATATATAATTAAGTATTTGAGAAAATTTATAAACACGGCATGTAATTTTTTATGATATATAATAATTTTGTTTAATAGCAATATGCATTGGTACCATATAAGAAGTTAAAAATGCAAATATTCATTAACATATCTAGCATATGATATAAACTTTGAATTTACTTATATAAATAATCTAAATTGATTGTCATAGTGTTAAATATACATGCATCTTAATAAGAATAAAGAATATTATTTTAAAGTATCATATTACATCAAAATAACTTTTTACAATACAAAACATAATATTTTTTTTCTTTTATAAATAATATGGCATGAATTTTTTTATTTAGTTTAATTTGATTTAACCCAGCGTCCCAATCTAAACTTTTGGTTTGGCGACTTTTTCAGACCAAATAAAAAGAAAAAGGAAATTCATATTTTTAGTCGGACTTTGATTTGGCTTTTAAGTCAAATCATCATCATCCAACCTTCTCAGCACAAGACCCAAGGCTAAAAACCTCTTGATGGCTATTAGGGCGCTTGCAATTTATGGTTTCTTTCACAAAACGATATGTTATGATGTAAAAAAGCAAAACACTTCCCTAGCAATGTATTCATACCTCTAACGTTCACCTAGCAATTTTCTTTCTACGCAGAACGTTCACTAGACCTCCAACGTTACAACTTAAATGTTAATTGTTTATGTTATTTTATTATTATCATATATATATATATATATATTTCAGGCTATGTATTTCAAATTCTGTCGGTATGGTTTATTGGTAATATTCTTGGATCAATGAATATCATTAAATTTTATCAATTATATATTTCAATGATAATAAGATAAATCTTAATATATATGTATGTTATTATTGTTTTACATTTTAAATTCTTGATAATAAATTTATTAATTAATTACAACTAATTTAGGTTGAGAAAATATCATGTGTTGGTTAAAAATAAATAGCATGGAACCCACTGAAAAATAAAAAATAAAAATACTAAAAAATAAGAATCTCTTCTCAATAATCTCCTTCTCCAAAAGGTCACGGAGTAAAATGGAGAGGTTATTAAGAAATAGAAGTTCTTAAGGTATTAATATAACATTTTAAGAAACTTGTAAAGATGGTTTAAAAGTGATTTTAGGTTTAACTTGATTTTTTTTAAATTTATTTATCTCAGGAAAGGAGAATTCATCCTGTTTGACTTGGCAAAATCAGATTAATCAAAACTATGACGGTTTGCTATCCTGTCATCGCTTTACGTCCTCTCTAACCATTCCAAAGCTTCCAAATGGACATACAGTGACGTAATAAGGAGTCTAATATTCTGTTCTCTTGGGTCATGAAGCTTCACTTTTTCCTCCGGCTACACTTCGCTTTTCGCCGGCACGTACATTTGTCCTCTCAATGAAGTCCATATGGGAATATAGTATGATATTAAGCCATACATTCATGGCGCTAGAAACATTGGTGACAAATAGATAGGTTATTTTTATAAGCACCTTCCCTTCATTTTATATACGGTATATAGGATTTTTCTTAGGAATTTATCTGTGTTTTCGATATTATATTTATAACATACGTCGAAACAAATGCAATTTTCTGTTTAAATAAAAAAATCCACATTATATATGGAGTAAGTCACCTAAAAGTAACTTAATATTAAGTCTTAAAAAATACATTGATTTTCTAGTAAAAAAAAAAAAAAAAGAAAAATCAATAAGAATAAATATTAAGTTGTTGGTACGCGAGTTATCCTAGGAAAAAGTGGTCATATATGAATAGAAAGTATATTTAAATTAGATACGCCAATACCGACTTATCAATCTTTTTCTCAATAGCAGCACCTTGTTGTAACTCACCATTATTTGTTCGGTCAATGCATGGTGAAGTGAAGTGATGGCAACAGACATTCCAAATATTGGATTTCCTGACCAGGTAACCGATCCTCTTCCTCTCCAATCAAGTGTTTTTTGTTTCATCACGAAACCTTCCTTTAAGCTTCGCTTTGAAGCATAATTGCAGGTCGTCATGCAAAATCATTCGACGATATTGATTACAACCGTAACAGGCCCATTCGAAATATATATCGTAGCTTATAAGCCACTCTTTATATCTAGGTTATCACTATAGAAAACTTTCACTGACAGAATATTGCTTATTAAGGTGTGATTAAGCGAAACACCATCCACCTAATAGATCAATTTATTTTAAAAGTAGCAGCTACTAAGTCGTTTTATGCTATTATATAATAAGGACATGGAAAGATTTGTTTCATAGTATTAAATAAGGTATTTAAAATAATAAAGAAGAATTGCCATTTTGGTGGTTGATTAAAGGAAACAACGATACAACAATTCCTCAATGTGGTTACCGGAATTATTAATGTCGCACTCCAAATCGAGAGGACACGGCAACTCGTCAGATCTTTTGGCCCATGAACATGAACATGAACATGCAAGACATATGTAACATCCTTATATTAGGTTTATACACTTAGCCGTTTATTGTATAGCAGGTAACCAATCCAATCGCCAACAGACAGAAAAAACCATATCACGATCATAATCACAGTAGAACAAGTGCAGAAGCACAACTTGTCCCATAAGGATAACTTTATATAAAGTTGCGGCGCAAAATTATAGTTTGATACATATATATTTTTATTACCAAAATATACACAAACATAAAAAATCTGGTACAACATGCAAATTCTGTTATACGTTTTCGTTATTAAAATTTGCATATTTATATCAAAATTTGTGTACATCTATTAGGAACTTCATATAATATAGTCGTACACTACTTAATATAAGAAAAAAGCCCAATTAAACACGATAAAAAAAAAAGTTAAAAACAATTATTTACAAGCTCAAACTAGAATATATAATAATGAAACGTTGAACTAGAAACAAAAAAGATTAAAAAAATGTACTGCAAGAGACCAAAACTAAAAGGGGTTGGCCGACCTTTAGGAAATATTCAAAACACTCTCGAATCATAAACAAACTATCTTAGCCACAATCAAAAGTTAAATATGAAATACGTTTAATATAAATGGTTAGTTATTGTATATATCTTGGAATAAATACCATTTCATTGAATCACTTATTCTAAAATGTTACATGATATTAATTTGATTATAATTAGGGGTAAGCATAAGAAATTGTGGGATCCGGGAAGTAATGGAACTCTACGTGCTCGTATAGGTTCTAGAGTGGAATTCTACGTGCTTGTATAAGTTCTAGAGTAAGTATTAGACATCAAGAGTTAGGCTTGATTTCAAACTTGCAAACAACGCAGTATAAGACATGGGGTTTAATCTCATGCTCGCTTTAGAAACTACACAGAATTTGTACTCTTTATACTATGGGGGTCTAAGTTTCCGTAGCTAAGTACCGTATACCCGACTTGTACAATACCATTAATATATATAATTTAACTTGACGAGTATAATAGAAAGTAAATTATGATGGCCTAACTTAAAATCTATTGTTTTAATCCAACACTTCGTCAGATAACTAACCATATATTAAATCTTTAACTTATATGTTGTTAGCATTTGATTAATGTTTCGTGCTTTTATCAAATCCATTGCTCCTTTGCTTGCATCTTAAAATGACATAAACTTACACTTTAAATATCATAATTTTAAACATCACTAACTATTAATATTTATTTGAAAATTAAGAAAAGAGTTATCAAAATTCATCATGCATACTTTTGATCTAAAAGTGATAGAAACTTATACTTTTAATATCATAATTTTAGACATGATTGGCAAATAGTATTTATCTTAAAAAGAAAAAAAAAAAAAAAGCTCAACATAGTGCAATCAAACTTGTAGATTTTTTAAGGTATAAATTTTGATGATGGTTCTAAGGTGTCATAAGGTTGCTATTATGTAACACCTAAAAAGTGCATAAAATTATAAAAATGCAACATTAATTTCTTGATGAGAGGGAAATCCACCATGGTATTCAAAATCCCATCAACTATACATGAAGCATTTACAAGAGCACTAGCAAAAAGAATATTTAGACCTAAAAACATTCTATCAAATCATATTTCCTTTAAGTAGATACTGAGTCTTCCATAAGAATTACAAAATTAACATTTTTAATTAATTATTGTCATTTGAGGTCTTAATACAAAAATAAATTTAAAATATTTATAGTAATATAACAAAAATAGAGCCATCGAACCTAAAATTTAAATCCATCCTTTAATTTCAATCCATATTAAACCTTCCCTATTTAATATGGAACATGATACACCAAGACAAAAGCTAGCAAGCGTGGCTATTTGAGTAGTGGGTCGAACCAGGATTGTGGTTTGAATGAATGGGGAATAAGTTGGAGGATAAGTTATACCATGAGCTACTTCGTTGATATGATTCACTAGGGAACACCTATGAACCTAAGCATTAGCTTGATATAATGCATAAGTCTATTACAAAGTGTTACACCACTAGTCCATACTTAAGGGAATGTATAAGTGTTTAACTAAATGGAAGCAAAAATACTTGCAAGAAATAAAGTATATTCAATATTGAAAATTCACCACTTTCAGCTAAATACAATGGAGTACTTATACCCAACTATTTAAGGCATTTTACATATAGGATAAATTACTAGAATAGGTAATTGATATGAAATGTTAAGTACTATGTTACAATGATGTGAGGGAAATGGTAAAATTATATAAAGATAAAAAGAATATCTTTTGACAATATTACAATATAAAAAAAGCTATAGGTACATGTCACTACTTACTTGGAATGGAATCGAGTAGAGTGAGGTAACATTGGTATGGTTTAGCAGTAGGTTAGTCAATCTGAAGGTAGGTTGGTAGCTGTTTAGATAAGTTTGTTGTTGGCTTAGGTAGTTCAAAAACTCGATGGTCAATCTAGTGGTTAAGTTTACTAAGTTATACCTAGGTCGAATCAAGTTACTTAGGATGAGAGTAGTTAGGGGCCTCAAACTATGACAAGGAAATGGGTACAAAGGAGCTTGAGAAGTAGAGTAAGTTAGGTCAATCGAGTAAGGAAGACTCTTTGGTACTTAAGTGGAGGGAAATGATCTGGTGTGCCATTCTCTCAAGTCCCTTAGCTTGGCATGGATGATGGAACATTGGGTCTAATTCTTATTATCTCTTTTGAGTTATTTTGGATTTGGGATCAAATTTGAAGAGTCTCCAAATTGACCTTCTTCCTCCTTGAGACATAGGTGCTTAGGTTAGCAATATTGAACATCTTAAAGGCTCTATACTCCTTAGGTAGCTTAAGTTGGTAAGCATTATCATTAATCTTTTAAAGTATCTTGAACAGTCCTTCAACTGGGGTGGACAACTTACTCTTCCTCTTGCTCGAAACTAATCCTTACTCAATTGTAACCATATAAGATCACTAAGCTAAAAGTGATTTTCTTTCCTCGCTTAACTCCTCTTTTCTAGCCTCTCAATAGCTTTGATGAGTTGGCCAGTCACCTTCTGATAAATCTATTGAAGAGCTTTAGCTTGATCTTTAGCATAAGAGCCTCCTTCATCGAGCTTAGGGTATAAGCAAATGGTTAAGAAGCAGCTTAAGATTAAAACCATAGATAACTTCAAAGGGTGTCTTACCTGTAGTACTATGAAAACGTTCATTATAGGTGAACTCCATTACCGTTATACACATATCTTAATCTACTAAGTTTCTTCCTACAATAACTTAGAGTAGAGAACCTATATAACTTCTAACTATCTATTTATCTATGGATGGCATGACGTGCTGAACAATAGCTTGGTCCCTAGTCAGTACCTTAGCATCTTTTAAAAATAGCTAAAGAATTTAGGATCTCCTTTTAAGAAAATGCTCCTTGGCTCTCCATGTAGTTTGATGAACTCCCACAAGAAATGAAAAGAGATAGTTGAAGCATCATTAGTTTTGTTGTAGAGCATAAAGTGTGTCATTTTACTAATTCTATCTACAAAGATGACCATTGAATCTTTGTCTCAAGTAGTTCTTACCAGGTCGATGACAAAGTCTATGCTTAACTCCATCTAAGGTCAGGTCAAGACAAGCTAGGGTATGCCATGTTTATCAACATTAACCTTCTCGCGTTGGATGAAAGAGAAACTTTTTAAGAATTCCATCCCCTAGGCTTGTTACTTGGACAACTTGCACTAGCTTCATAAGTATCATAGAATTTCGTGGTTAGTGTAGATGACAAACTCCCTATGTAATAAGTAGTGTTATTATACATCATGTACTCGAATCAAGGCATACAATTGCTTATTATCAAATAGTTTAGTGTAGCTTCCTTTAACTTTTTACTTTAATATGCTATAGGTTAGCCTTCTTGCATAAGGATAACTCCTACTCTAACACTTAAAGATCTTGTGAATTTCCAGTAAAGCCAGAATAGGGGCAAAAGTCAATCTCTTCTTCACCTAAGTAAAACTGTTCTTTTTCAATTCTTCTCATCTGAACTCCATATTCTTTTTTGTCGACTCAATAAGTGTGGCCATAATAATACTTAAATTCAAAATGAATCTCCTATAAAAAGATGCTAAACCATGAAAGCTTCTCACATTGGCATAATAATTCAAGGTAAACCATTTAACTATAGCCGAATTTTCTCTTCATCTATACTTAGGCCTTTGATACTCATTATATAGCTAAGGAAGATGACTTCTTCCTAGAAGAGAAAACACTTCCTCAAATTGCCGAATAACCTCTCAGCATGAAGGACCGTAAAGATAATTCGAAGGTAGTCTACATAGATAGGTAGGTCAGTACATATACTAGAATGTCATTAAAGTATACCGCAACAAATTTCTTGATCAGGTTTCTCAACATGTAGTTCATTGACCTCATGAACATGCTCAGGGCATTAGATAAGCCAAAGGGCATGACCAATCACTCATATAAGCCATGCCTCGTCTTGAAAACAATCTTCCAATCATTACCTGTCCTTATCTAACCTAGTAATACCCAGACTTGAGGTTGATTTTAGAAAATATCTAAGCTTTGTATAGCTCATCTAACGTATCATCTATACTTGCAATAAGGTACATGTACTTGGTGGTGATTTTGTTGATAGCTCAACTGTTAACACATATCCTCCATCTACCATTCTTTTCTTGGTACTAATATTGCAAGCATAGCACATATACATACTTTCTCTCACATATTTCCTTTTTATGAGCACATTTACTTGCCTCTAGAGCTCAACGACTTACTCGAGGTTCATTCAATAAGTCGATTTATTTAGTAAGGTCACCTAGGTTTATAAGTCGATGCAATTTTCAATCCCTTTAAAAGGAGATAGGCCCTTAGGCAATTCTACAAAGAAAAGGTCCATAACCTCAGTAATAAGTTTTTGGACATTCTCAGGTAGCTCAACTTGCTCCCATAGTTACAATAACCATTGAATCAAAAGGTAGGTTGGTGCATTCAACTTCAACACCTCTTCAAGCTATGTTTAACTCATCACTAAAGTCTTCTTGAACTCATGGCTCAACTTTGTCTACATGTTGCTAACTTACATGGGGGTCATGGGATTCAATAAAACAATCCTCTCATCCTGCTTAAATACATAAGTATTTTAGATCCCATCATGCATGACCTTTTTATCAAATGACCATGGTGGGCTTAAAAGTATATGCAAAACACTCATTGGCAACACATTACATAGTATCTCATCATGCTAACTCTCGATTGAGGTCAATATTAACACTTAATGAGAAATGTAAAGTAATCCCTTCTCATTCAACTAATGTAGTTTATATGACCTGAGATGTGGCAAGGTTAGCAATTCCAATTGCTGCACTAGACTAGTAGATGTTACATTAGTGTAACTCCCACAATCTACTATCAAGGCATACATTTGTTCTTTAACCTAGCAAGTGACGTAGAACAAGTTCTCCCTCAATTTATTCTCCTTAGAGGGCTCCATGCTCATAGCTAAGTAAACAACCAAGCTCAAAAGTTCTCTGTCCTTGGTATAAATATTTTGTACAACTCCCTCAAGAGTCTATTTAGCACACTTGACTACTTCCTCTACCTTCCCCTCAACTTCTTCATTAGTGTTATCCATCTTGGAGGCTAGCACTTCTCTATTAATGACCATAGTATGATAGTTCAGACACTAAGCAGCTATGTGTCTAAAACCATGACACTTAAAACACATGATTCCACTTGTTTTCTATCTTATTGACTAACCCTCTCAAATCTTCAAGATATTTCCTTTTTAATGGCTCAAGACTTCACATTGGACCTGTTCTCTTCTCTTTTTCTTAATTTCAATCTAGTTAGTCATTTAGAACCACTATGAACAAGTAGGGAAGATAGAATAAGTTAGCTATATTGAGCTTGGTATAGTTTACTCCCCTTCTACCTTTCTACACATTAGGCAATCTTAACGGCTTCTCCAATGGTAGTAAATTATTGAACTTCAACAAGGAATCTTACAACAATCTAGGCTTTTAGCTTATTTACTTTACACCTAATCATTAACATTCGAAATTCTCGAACATATTCGTTAATAATTCGATTCCCTTGCTTTAATACTTGCAACTTCTCAAAGGTATCTTGCAAGTACGAGCTACAATGAACTTAACTTGTATGATCCTTCTCATTTCAACCCATGTATAAACACTTTAATATCCACCTCATTATAGCATAACTTGAAAATTCCTGCACCACATTATAGCTTATCTAAAAAACTCTAATGCAGTTAAGCACACCTTATCATAATCCTTATACTAATAGTTATAAAAAATCCCCCCCAACTCTCTTTTCCTAGTTAAGGTACTCATCTGCATCATTTTTGCTATTAAAGGTCAAAATCTGCAGCTTATGACTATCGGTAGGTCATGGCTATTGAACTCCTCTCTTATTTGCTTCGCAAAATTCTTCATCTTTATCTTCCTTCTCAACATCCTCTAAATCAATTTTCTTGTAGGCTATTTTTTCAATTCCTCTACCTTAGGCATGCCTAACTTGGTAGTTCCTCCTTTCAAGCTAAGCTTCATATACTCTATCCTTAACACCATTATAAAGTTAAGAAACTTCAAGGGAAATCTCAATAGGTCCATTAATGATCTATTAACAGACTATACATATCAACTTAATGATCATGTGATGGGTTGCCTATCTTTGGTCCAATTACTCAAGTATGCCTCAAAGGCCTTCAATCCCTCACTTGAAGAATTCTCTCTCATCAACCTATCGATGACGAGAAACCTTACACAAAAGACAAATTGCTGAATAACTTAAGAGTTCTAGATTGTTATACTATGCTTTGTTCTCTTTCTATTGTCGATGTTGACTATTCTCTAGCCGAGGGCTATGTACTAAGTGATCAGACCTTTGGTTGTCAAGAGGTTTCTACTGAGTAATGAGAGATAGCCTCTTACTGGTTAAGTACTTCCCTCCCAGCCTCCTACTAATTCTCACAGCATCTCTTTCTCGTCTCGACCTCCTTGTCACCATAACATCTTAATTCTACCATGCTATTGTAACCTAAGAATGTTTTATACGGAACCAATCTTGTGCTATCGCCTATTCAACTCATTTGACACTATACTATTTTTCCTTTTTTGTTATTTGTCCTATTTACCCATTTTTTTTATGTATTAGGAACCCTTTTTATGTATGCCTTTTTGTAATTTTCCATAATGATAATGTTGCTCTAAGGACTTACTATAAATCATCCCTTCTCTTTATAGTTAGAATTATTACATTTTTGGATTCTTGACATTGAATATATTGGTTCTTGTGAGATAACTCTCTTCAAGTCCTTTTTCTTATATTCCTATCTAATCCTGCCAAATAGTTCAAGATTAGTGGTAAGTAGACATTGACATCAACTTTTGCATTATATCAAGTGAAGTGTCAAGTCATATTGTGTTTGTTGGTAGGTTACATCTTCCAAGTAACTTTACATTAGCTACTATATTTCATTTAAGGACCTACTCACTCTATTTTCTTTAATATTTCAAAGGTCCCATTGGTTTCTCACTGCCTACAGTAAACCCTAGTAATAACTGAGCTCCTAGGCACATCATCATAGTAGTCATCTCATCAATTTTCTCATTTGTAGATCTTAAGATGGCAAGAAGTGATCTTCCATAGTCGAGAACACCACTTTCGTTATCTTCGACTATAGCATTGATACTTATAGCAGTCATTTTGATAGCAAATTTCACAGCTCGAAAATAGATTTTAGTAACTTAGACAACTCGCTCAAATATAGAATACTTAGTTGGTTAAGACACTCAAACCACTTAAACCTAATTCTGCACTACTTGAATACCCATAGAAAAATAAAATATCGGTCATAGCAACCTAGAAACTTCAATGAATGAAGAACAACTTAACATAAGGACTTCATTGGCAGCATCTACTTCCATTCTGCTACATAATACCTTAAGACCAACACTTGAATACCAAAACACATACATGACACAACAATTTAAGTACAACTCCTCCTCCTCCAATTATAACCTATAAGCTTTAGTACCAAGATGATACATGATAGCGAGAGTTGATAAACATGGCAATATCGAGTTATGGCTCGAATTAGGACTATAGTTTAAATAAATGGGAAATAACCTAAATAATAAGCTATACCATGAGGTGCTATATAAATATGATGCACTAAGGAACACCTACGAACCTAACCATTAGCTTGATATGATGTACGAGCTTAGCACCAATGTTCACTTGGCACCAATCCTTACTCAAGGGAATATATAGGAGTTTAGGAAAGCAAGAATACTTGTAAGATATAGAACATATTCAATATTATAAATTAACAACTTTCTTCTAAATGAGATGGAAATATTTATACGTAGTTGCCTAAGGCATCTCACATTTAGGATAAACTACTAAATTGGGTAAATAACTTAAAAGGGTAAGTACTATGTTACAATGATGTAGGGGAAAGGGAAAATTGTATAAAGAAAAAAAGAATATCTTTTAACAACAGTACAGTAAGGAAAAAGAGGGGAAAGGGCAAAATTGTATAAAGAAAACTTTTAACAATAGTACAGTAAGGAAAAAATTATGGGCATGTGTTACTAGTTACTTGGATTAAAATCAGGTAGAATGGAGTGGCTCCTAGATGGTTTGGTGGTAGGTCGATTAGTCTAAAGATAGGTTGATATTTGTCTGTACAGGTCAACTTCTAGCTTAGGTAACTCAAAAACTTGACTATCGATCTAGTGGTTTAGTTAGCTAAGTTGTACCCAAGTCAAACTAAGTTGTCCCTATGTTGGTACTGGTTGAGGGCCTTAAACTATGATAAGGAGAAAGGCATACAAAAGCCAAAGAAGTAGAGTAGGTCAAGTCAACTGAGGAAGGACAACTCTTTTGGAATTAGGCAAAGGGAAATTATCCTACTTGCCAAGCTCTCAAGTCCCTTATCTAGGGTACAGGTGATGGGATCTTAGATTTGAATCTAATTAAGCACTTAACTAGAAATGAAAATGGCTTTCTAGAAAAATTACTTTTTAGGAGTATTTAACCTACTAGAATTAGTAAAGAGGCTAATTTAAGAATCAAGCAAGCAAACCAATTTCTAACTAGGTCGCTAGTTTAATCGAGAAGCCAAAAAATTTGGGTTTGTGGACTTGCATTTAAACCTAAAGAGTGACTAACAAAATAATCTTTATAAAAACATAAGGGTATTATTTATAAAAAAATAAACATATATTTTTTTTTCTTAAAAAAAAGTACCAAAAGAAATATAATAAGAGTTCTACAAAAAAGAATTTTTTTATTGAAAAAGAAAAAAAATTATGAAAAAAGCAACTTTCATGGAAAGAACTTTTTTTAGGGAAAGAAAGCAATATTTAATTTTTATGCAAAAAGGATATTTTTAGGTTTTTAGAAAAACAATTTGTTACTTTTGCTATGGTCCTCTTACATGTGCCTACATATTTGCTATAAGGAATCATGCCTCCATACATTTGATTTTTGTAAAACTTAAGGTGATTTGGTTAATTTTATTTGAAAATAAAGCCATCTGTAAGCATTTGTCTTTTTGTTTTTTTGCTAGGTTAAGAGGTAGGGGGGTGTTAGGCGTTTTGTATAGAGAACTATATCAAAAGTTTATATTTAAATCTAAATTGTGTGTTCCCATTTAATGTCTAATTATTCGTATTTTTAATTTGACTCTAAAAGAATTAAGCTTCTAAAATTGTTGTCTTGACCTTCCATTAGCTTAAAAGTAACAAGAAATAGGGAAAAGTGCACAAAATTAAGCTTTGGTAGCACATTTGCGGCAACATCAACTATATGTGCAAAAGGTAGGAGATGATAGGTCTTGTGGCATGTTGTCACTCATGTCCTAATCACTCGGCTTGATCTTACGTTCTTTTCAAATTTATTTAGTATTTTTTATATAATTAAAAAAAATGAAATTAAAATAAAAAACTATCTTGCTTAAAGCGAAATTTAAGCCCTTGACACTTTACATGTAATATTAACCCACTAACTACTAAACCAGTAAGTCTATCCCATTAATTTAATAAATTCAAAATTTATTTGAACCTAACTAAAACCTAATTGACCAAATTAACTAAAAATAAAATTTAGGCTATGGATTGATTAGCCAAAGCCTATTACTTTCCAAAATTGATTATAACACATATTTTATGAATTATTAAATTTTAAAACAACTTAATTTGGTAACCTAAGTTTTGCTCCATTGATGGTATGATCTATCTAAAATTTCAAACTTGCATATTTTCGTCAATTTAAGGCTAAATGAGGCCCACTTAAATTGGCATTTCACTTCAATTGCCCCTTTTGTGCTTTTGAAATCGATTGGAATAAGCTTCAATGAAAATTTTAATATTTTTTAAAATAGAGTCCTTTTTAACTAAAACTCAATTTTTATCAAATCGATATACATATATTAGGCACGAAGTAATCATTTTAGCCCAATAAAACTAAAACTCTTATTTTATTTTCAAATTTCATAGTTCTTTTAATATTAAAGATTTTTGCATTTTAGGGGTTTCTTAATTATTATTATTATTTTTTTAAAGATGGGTCAAAATAGGGCATCAATAAGAGGTTTTCTATTTTTCTTACTCCCACAATCTATACTTAACTCCTAAAAGATGGGAAAAAGAAATCTCATATGGGTTAATCTTCTCACAATGCTATAATATTGAGAAACAAAAAACAGATGATAAGATGCAAGAAAACCACAACTCAATAAAATGGTACATGTTCTCAAACATTAAACACATAGATAAATTCAAACAAGTCTTTGAGCATATGTTATGTCTGAGCAACTATATGGATGCAAACATCACATAGAGTTTTTTGGTAACTAAAATGAAGTATAGGATGAACTCCCTCTTGACCTTATTCTTAAGCCACTTGCACCAAACAAATGATAAATCATCCTTAAGAATATCTAAGTCCTTATCGAGGCTATAAATGAGTTGAGCTGCTTATTAGCTACTTGAGCTCAACTCGCAACTCAACTCAATTTAAGCTTGATTAGTAAATAAGCCGAGCTTGAACTCCAAATAAAGCTTATTTACCTAAATGAACTAAGCTTAAACTCCTATTTAAGCTTATAAGCTAATTTATTTAGGCTTTAGAGTAAGCTTGCGAGCTTTATATATATCGAAGGTATTATATAAGTATATAATTAAATTCAAAAATTAATATCTATATACAAATGATATAAGATAATACATAATATATATATATATAGTCTAATATTTAATCACAGTTCATTAATATATTTATTCATATATTATTTAAGTATTTAAGCTTGTGAGTAGACTTAAGTTTAGCTCACTTTGAGTTCAGCTTGCTTGCTTCAAGCTCGACTTAACTCGAGTTCAACTTAATTTCTAAATAAGTTGAGCTTGAATTAAAGAAAAATCTCATTTATCTAAACAAGTCAAACTTAAGCCTATAATTTTTAAACTTGGCAAAAACTTGCTAAGCTTATGCTTGATAATTTTTAAACCAGCTTAAGCTTGAGCCTTTAAAGTTCAAACGATTTGACTCATTTATAGCTGTACTCCTTATAGAGCTAAATAAGCTAGCCCAAAATAGTTACATAATCTATAGCTCCATCACGCATGAGATTACCCTCGAGCTACTTAGTTTGTATATGGTGGAGTTAGCTCTTAAACCCCTGCTTGCCAACATGTGAAAAAGATAGCTTTCAACAAAGTAAGATGCCATACAACATAAGTTGGGTTTTGTAAAACTTAATGATTTAATTATTTAGGTTTAGGAGTAATCAACCAATTTTTCATAAATGTACTAAACATATTATGTTTAAGGAATAATAACACTTGGATTAAGTATTATTAACATGCATGCTTTGCATTTGAACAACCACAAATTATTATGGTTGTAGCAAAACGAAAGTAACAGAATCATGAAAGTTTTTATGTTCAATTAATTTTGTCAAGATCATTATTGTGATAACCCATATTAAGTTAAGTCTCACATGGATTGTGAGATAGAATTAGTATTAGTTTATAAAGCCATGTTAATAAATACTTTGTCAATACTAACTAAAAACTTTTAAGGTAGTTGAAAATGACCCATTAATATTTGTTGACTTGGTTGTTCACTAATTTTAGATTGGAGGTATTCTAAACAGTATTAGAGTTGATTGCTTATCAATAAGTGAAAGATTCAAGGATTGTTTTGACCTAGTTTAGAGATGAGTTCTAAAGAAGGCGAAGAGTCACTAGGGTTTGGTATGCCTTGTAGATGAACATACAAGACAATATCATGTGAGAACCAATAAGTAGTGAGTCCAGACTAAGCTAAAGTGAAAATGGAGAAGGTTTAGCGAGGCTTTAAGTAAACTTTTGCATAACCAAGTGGATATGACACAACAGCTAACTCACATGAACCTAAATCTCTACTCGATATTATGAACAAATGAAGGACCGAAGGTTACTTACTACAAACCTTACTTAAGGATTTGATAAGAATAAAGAAATACACTTAGAAAATAGGTTTCACAAGATACAAATGACATAAAAGTATATTCACTATACTGATTTCGGCAATGTACAAAAGAAGGTATTTACAAAAGGAAAGTCTACATATTCTAAAAGGTATAATTACTAAAAGCAAGGAAATTACATGTCATCGGAAGCTTCTAAGGTCATAATGGACAAGAGATAAAAAGAATATGCACCTATAAGAAAGTAAAATATTAATAGTGTCGTGGACATGTGTCGAGTGGTAGTTAGGCATTATACTCATAAAGGATGATAGCATCATTACGAAATTAGCTCCGAGTCATGGTCTTCAAATAGGTTGAAATTTATTATGGAATGCTCAAATTTAACTTCTTCAAGCTAACGATAGATATTTGTTTAGGTTAGCGAGTAAGTCCTCTATCTAAGAGAGGGTAAATAATTTGTAGAGCTTGATGCATGGTATAGCTTATGGCTTCTTCTTCAACAATGGGTCAAATGGTGAGGATTTGGTGTGCTAGATTCTCCATGCCTCAAGCTTAAGAGCATGTGAGTAGACTCGATAAGTGATTTTTATCGGGATGTGACTTCTAGCATACTTCTATGATAACCTATAATTTAAAGTTAGTAGTAATGAACCAAATTGTATACTAAAAGGAGAGGAAAAACCAAACCCAATTGTAAGGTTTTGTAATGTAATCATTGTATATTTATAGGGGAAGGAGACTTTAATACCCCATATTGAATGAAGTCCTATATAGATTGTGGGGGAGAATTGGTATTATTTTATAAAACTATGGTGGTAAATACTTTGTTAATACTAATTAGAAACTGTTGGTCTAAGTGGTTGAAAAAGGTATATTAATGTTTATTGGCTTAGTTATTAATTGGTTTTATCCTAAGACATTACAATTACAATAAGGATGTAGGCTTAAGAATTATAATTTTTTAGTACAATAGGCGCTTCACTTGAATGGCATAATAAGCCAAATGGTAGCTAGAAATCATCTTTAGATACCTCAAGCATTTGGACAACTACTTTGAAGTAGCAATGAAAAAGAAAGTAAACCCTACTATTCATATGCCTCTTTTATGGCATTTGGATGCTGCCTTGAAACAACATTGAATATAAAGGCTATTGTTTGCATATGCCTTTGATATGGAATTTAGACAACAATTTGAAGAATCGTAGTAATGACTGCAAATTTTGAACATAAAAGGACATCATTTCATTTTTCTTCCATCAAATTCTTCACATGTTATCCTAACATACTTCCACCTCATTTTCTCAATTAAGCTAATATTTAGAACCAAGCATTTCATCTTAGTATACATCAAGTTACATTATGACTTATCACTAATACATCTAATACTTCAAATGTAAATAGCATTAAAGAGACTTTCCTACTCTCCTTGGTTCCATCACTAATTATTATAATAGTTTAAAGGTAACTCTAAGTTGTTAGAAACTTTTAGAAATCAATAACATAAGATATAATGACCATCTACTTAAAAAAAAAGGCCAAACTCTGAAAATAACTAACTAAAAAAAGTCTAAGCCAAAATCCATAACCAATCCTCCTTCCATTCTTTTCCCTGTGTGAAAGGCTATTCCAATGATATAGATATTGACAAATCTCTTCATATCATAGCTAAAGTCTAAGAACTCCCAAAATCTAGCTAGAAGGACTAAATAATCTAAGCAAGATTTGGATTAAATCTTACCATATGATCATCTAAGTACAAACTTAATCTAAGATCAAATATTCCCTTCCTAATTATCTTTAGGTACTTTAAGGACCACATTACACTTTTACGATTTTTTAAGAGCATTAAGAGAAAGAAATCATTTATAGATCTTATCTAAACACTTAATGTCATCTTAAATCTTGTCCTTGTTATTATCATTATATCTAGGTTACAGTACTTAATTGTACGCTAATGCTAAAAATCCTTCATTTTCCTAGGCTATTTCTTTTTTGTCTCACTAAGTCAGTACAAAGTTTGTTCTAACTTAGCAAGATGATCATCATTCACTTGATGTTGTTAATCATCTCTTTAGGGTATTTGGGAAGCAACGGTCTTATTATCACCCTTTGTGATTCGATTTTTTGCCACCATAGTGAAGATTCGAACAAAGATGACACTAAAATGTTGGTGGAATTTGGATAAGTGTTTAGACCTATAAATTAAAGCACATTAGGTTTTAGGGGTATTGGGGTTGTCTAACGTAGCTACTCTAATGCCTAAATCAATAAAGTATTTAATGATAAAGAAGATAAGTAACTTATAAACAATTAGAATTTTAAAGAGAATATAAAGAGCTTAGGGTGAAGGGTAGCGGCAGTTGGAGGTATCTTAATTGCCTTGGATACATGGTACTTTATCAATTAGAGCATGTGATAAATGTAAAGACAAGATGCAATTAAACGGTTACTTCATTTGGCTACCATCAAACTATTCATGTTTCTATCTTCTAATTTAAATGTTCAAACTTGTGCACTAGGCTTAAGGACTTAAGCCTAAGAATTTAGATTGTAGAGGAGAATGTTAAGCTATCTCAAGCACTTTCAACAGGTTATATGTCTAGATGTTGACTTGTTATTACTAAGTCACAAGCTATAAAAGTAGGTATATTTGACTATAGTTGGTCACTTTGAGGTAAATGAGCTTGGCTATAGCTCGAAGTAAGTCACATCTTTATGAACAATACCTTATTGAAAATCTACTATTAAATTTGCCTCCTGACTTACATTATTGATAAGTTGGGATTAGGAGTAACTATTGATATATGGAAATTGTTAGTTGAGTAAGCAAGTTACTTAAATTGGGTCACTTGTGCTATATGTATGAGAGCATCTACCAAGATGTTACGAGTCACTTCTTAAGAAATTCAACTTAGTGCCCTATTTATCTTAATCAACCTATCAAGTCAAGTACGAGGAGTTTATGTCTTACATGAGAAGCCTTTGTTTTTAGAGGGCATATCTTTTTTCTTATCATTTCTTAAAACATGTGAGGTAGGTATCGACGTATGATTTAACATGCTTATATCAAGTGTAACTATCCAATAGATCCCAACCTTCTCATTCTCTTCTATAAAAATTGGAATTGTGATTTTTATTTCTCTTGCTTCTTCTTGGCCTTTTCTTTTTATCACTGCTTAGGGTTCTTTTTTTGCAAAAAATTCTTTCACTCAAAGTTTCCCTTCTAATTTTCATAACATCAATATAGGTATGGCTTATGCAAGGATTATAATCGCCCCTTGTCCTTAATGGCGGCATTAGCCTCTTCTAAGCACTTTAAAGGCATGATGTCATCAAGTTACAACATGTAGATAGTAGGAGATGATAAAAACTCAACTCTTGAAAAGAAGTCTCACATTGCTCAATCTCTGTAATTCCATAAGGTTCTTTAATACTTTAATAAATTTAGTGCATCTATCTATGCTTTTGGAAACAAATCTATTGAAAGGCATGACCCAACCTATAAGCTTTTGTACTTCTTTGACTATATTGGGGGACTACATATACCTGATAACCTTTATCTTCTCGAGGTTTTAGACTTAACTCTTCACCATATATCTAAAAACTTCGCAGAAGTAGCTCCAAAAATACATTTATAAGGGTTCATATTGATACTATACTTTCTCAGGGCGTTAAGGGTCTCTTTAAGTTCGAAAAGATGATAATTTTTCTTTACACTCTTCACTATCTTTGCATCTACATAAACTTCAATATTGTGATGGATTTGAGGTCTAAACATTTCAATCACTAGCCTTTGATAGGTCACTGTAGCATTTTTTGGGTGTTAATCAGTATTATAACCTTGATCATGGTGGAAGTTACAACACATGTTAGAATTTCTTCAAGATAGATCACTCCTTATCCTTTTTAGCCATTATAAGAACCTCTAAGTTTAAACTTCCATTAAAATGTCTAAAATAGGTCGGTTTGGGGGGTATATGTGGAATAGTTAGGGATCCCTTTCTTTCAATCGCTATTACTCCAAGCCAACCTTCGGCAATTGCTTTCCCTTTATTATGCCTCCTATCTAACCTGTTTAGGTCAACTTCATGTCAAGGTTTGACCTTATCCTCTTGCCTTGTATAGGACATAGCTTTTGCTTTATATTCAGTAAATATCTTCAACTTATTCTTTGTTAATGATTTGAAGAAGTTAGCATAAGGCTCAATGCCAAAAGCCACACTGATGCTTAGTTTGGGGATTTGCACATCTTTAGCATGAATTGAGCTAGATACTCATGAATGGTCTCATGGGGCATCTACTTAGTGTTAAGTGTAGAAGAATCCTTAATTGGAAGCTTGTTGGCTAAGAAATGTCGCAAGAACACATAAGCTAATTTGTTAAAATAGTTTATGGAATTAGGCTTCAAGTGTTTGAACTAGGCACTTGTTGCATTCTTAAAGGTAGATAGGAATGCTTAACATGCAGCATCACTTAAGTTGTGGAGTTTAGCTAAAGTACAATAATACTCTAAATGATATTTTGGGTCTCTTATTATGTCATACATTTCAAATTATGGTAATTTGATGTGCTACGATAAATAACTTCCTCCAATGTTTCCTATATGAACAAACTTTTCTTTAGATAATCTTTTGTCCAATATGAGTAGGAGCACAAACATAGGAAGGACCTACATTATGTGCTTACTGAGGTACTTTTCCCTTATTATTTCTCATCTTTTGATTAGGAGCATAAGCATCCAACGTTACTTATGCTTACTGATTATTAATATTCCCTTTTTTCGAGCAATGAATAGAATTACCTAAGTCTTCAATGTCCTCATTGTTATCATTACCTCTGGGCCATAATACATGATTGTATACTGGCGCAAACAACTATTCGTTTTCCTAGGCTATTTCTTCATTTTATCTCACTAAGTCAGCATAAAGTTGTTCTAACTTAGAAGATGATCATCATTCACTTTATGTTTCTAACCATCCCTTTGGGTGTTTCGTAAGTAACGACTCCACCGATACTCTTTGTCATTTGAGTTTTGGATGCTATAGTAGGGATTCAAATAAAAACAATGCCAAAATATTGTTGGTAGAATTTAGGTAAGTGTTTAGGCTTGTATATTAGAATATGTTAGGTTTTAGAGTATCAAGGCTGTCCAGCATAGCTATTTCACTGCTTAAGTCAATAAAGTGAGCAAGGATAAAGAAGATGAGCATCGTATAAGTAGTAAGTGTGCTAAAAAGGATGTAGAGAGTTTTACCATATGCATCCCTTAGTTATTTATAGTATAGGAAAACACCTATTGTAGGAAGCTAGTTGGAGGTAGTTTAATTGCATTAGATGTATAGTGCTCCATCAATTAGAGCATGTGATAAATGTGAGGATAGGAGATAGTTAAGTGGTTACTTCATTTGGCAACCGTCAAACTATTCATGTTTCTATCTTTTAGTTTAATTTTTCGAACTTGAGTGTTAAGCTTAAGGACTTAAGCCTAAGAATTTAGACTATAGAGTAAAATGTCGAGTTGTCTCAAGTACTTTTAATGGTTTGCACATCTAGATGCTAACCTTTTACTATTACTAAGTCGTAAGCTCTAAAAGTAGCTAAATTTGACCATAGTTGGTTATTGTAAGGTAAAATAACTTAGTTGTAGCTCGAAGTAGGTGGTATCCTTATTGGTAATGGCTTAGTGAAAATCTAGTATAAACAATTTCCACTTCATTTTCTTATATAAGCTATTGCATGTATGTAAGTAATTGTTTTAAAGTTAGATTTTTAAAAGCTATGAGCTAGGTGTCTATTTTAATTATTTTGCTAGAACTACCACATTTTACAAATTAACAAAAAAAAAAAAAAATAGTGCTTGGTATAATGAAATGATGAAAATCAAATATATGTTGTCTGTAGGATCCAAATATGATGAAAATAATTTTTGTGCATAATTTTCCATGCAAATTCAATCATTTACACGAGTAAAATTAGGTGATGAAAGAATTAGACCACAAAAATTTCTGGTATTAAGGTATTTATATTTATAGACTTATAAAAATTTTCGTGGAATTATTTGATTGTATACACTATTTATTCTATAATTAACCTATATTTGGACATATTTTATGATAACTAAATTAATGACTTTACTATTATTTGCATGATGTAGATGTAACATTTGGTATTTTGTGTCTTCAGGTCGATCTTGAAAATAATTGGAAATGTGAAGATTTATTGGCTATTTAGTGTAATTTAGCATGAATAGGGAATTTACAATAGTATGAGATCAAATATTTGAATATTTCATTAGTTCTTGAAATATAAATCACAATGATATAAAGAACATAAAATTCTAAAAGAAACAAGAAATTTACACTTACTAGAAGTTAACATATGTGATTATAGAGTTTATATTCATTTTATAAGACATAGAGTAACTTTACAATTTATTTGTGAATTGTAGGTGAACATAAGAACAAGAACTAGGATAGCTGCTAATGTTAGGTAACCACCCCTTATTTTTATATACCTGCAAAGTAGTCATAAGTCATATGACCGCTTGCTTATTGAAGGGAGCCATTATGATTCCACCTACGTGTATTACATAACGTGTTGCTTGATATGTTGATTTGTAATATAATGATGATATTGTATATTATGGCATACCTTTAATTGTAAACATGACTTGTTCATAGTAGTTACCGTATATGTACATGCTCGATATGAATGATTGACTAGCTTAATTGCTATATTATGGTCCGTACTTAATGATTATGTGCTAGATTTTAAGGAACCTTTCAATGATTGCATTATTGTATTATGGCATTGCATGAAAAGAGGGCTTAGGCCATATTTTTTATAAGCTCAATTTTAGTCAATGGACCTAGGGTTGTCATTTTGATAAGCTCAGTTTTAAGGCATATAGGTATCATTTGACTATACTTTAGTCTCTTGGTTTTAAGTTGCCAAAGAGATGTTCTTCCCGATTATGAATTTTTAGGTTTTTCTCTAATTTAGATCTCTTTAGATGATCTTTTTATTTTTTATCTTTTATTTCAAATCCCTTTAAGTGATCTCGGTTTTGCGCCATTAAAAGCCGCTCTTCTCAATTGAGCCACCAAATACTGCTCATGAGCTATCTAGAGCTGCTTTTTAGTAGAATATAAGTTTAGGTATAGAATTTTATAAACTAAATATTCTAGTGATTTTATATAGTTTTATACTATTTTACTTATTTTATACATCTTACCTATATTTTTAAAATATTTTATGAAAGATTTGGTCGTACTTTGTTTTATATTTTCAAGCATTAGACTTAATTATGTTTGGACTTAAACAGTATGATGCTTTGAATGTTATCTATTTTGAAAAATGTTTTTGCATTTTTTCCTTTAAATATATGTATAAATTAGTAAATTTTAATTTACTATTTAGTTTTAGCTAGTTTTATCCTTAACTTGAGGATATCATACTTGCACTGTCTCTTAAATATTAGTAGTAAGTGAGTTTCAGATCTTTATGGATTATTTATGATAATCTATCTAAATGACTTACAAGTATCACATTTGCGTTAGCTCATACCAAATTTTCATCAATTATTGTATACCACATTCCATGAATCTTTTTGCAATTCCCTACCTTTCTTTAGGTTTTTGTCGTTTCCTAGATTTTCTATATGCTCCACATTTCCTTGTAGTGAGAGGTAACATGAATGGTCAGCACTAAGGGAAATTCTAAGGCATAGCAGGTATCTGACTAGCAATAATGAATCTTTTGCCGAAGCGTGTCCATTTTGCTCATTGCAGTTCATTGAATGATTGGTCCGGGTGGCGTGTTAAATAATAAAATAAATCCTCACGTTTTTAACATGAAACCCAAGCTTGTTGGGTTGGGCTACTACCGCCTACTTGCCATGCTTCAATTAATGGACCCTCTACATCTACCCCTTTTTTTTCTTTTCTTTTTTTATTTTTTGTTAATATGACTTCTTTTTTCTACTTGGGATAAAAAGAAAAATGGATCAACTTCTAGAATATGGTGATGGTCACAACAATCATTCGAGCTTTCAAAAAAAATAAAATAAAATAAATACACAATCACGACATGGTTTTTAGGATAGTTTCGTCGTGAAAAGAGAGTCCTACACATGCAAACGCCATCAACACGTTGTTCACAGCAACTTACATTTAATTTGGTACAGAAAACTTATATAAATCTAATAAAAGAGAGTCACTAGAAACGGGCACAAGGCCTACTTAACTCACATGATTGGATCTGCACGAAGAGAAAAAAATGAAATTGAGTTAGGGACCTTGCGTTTGGTTCGTGAAACTATAATAAATTGGAAGTATACTATTATAAACAGACATCTATAAAGGCGACATTATTTAGATGATTGGCGATTCAAGACATTCATGTAATGCAATATCAAAATCCTCACACTGCCTCGGCCCGTCAGGTTTTTTCTTTCTAGGGAAGCATGTATATGTATAAAAATAACCGAAGTGAATAAAGATAATGTTGGAATATGGCAAAGTAGAAGATTGCACCCCAACCCAACACACACACACAGTATTAAAACTACTATCCAAAATTTACATAACATTTTAATTAATTTAAAACCTCAAATTCAGAATTGATAAATGTCTTATCTAATTGAAATTTTACTTGTCATATTTTTATACCCAAATTTTGTGATAGTTAAATGCCATGTTCAATCGAATTTTTTCTAGTCAAATTTATTATCTTCATCGTTTTTTTCTTTTAAAAAAGGACATAACAAATGATAAAAAATATACTTGTAAACAATTAGAGATGACATAATAATTTTGACAGTAAAAGTCCAATAACTTTAACATTGTGTATATAGTTCATTCAAATGATACAATGCTGAAACGCAATTCTTCTAATGTTATATTCTTTTATAAGATACTTTTGGGGTAAAAAGCTTCATTACATGAGGAATATTAATTTATCTGGTGGAGGGAAGGATTGTAAATTACTTATCTATTCCTTGTTATAAATATTAGGTATTACTTAATGATATAGCTTCTTATGAACTAAATAATAAAATGACTATTCCACAAGTAATAGAACAGAATGACCATTCAATTAGGATAAACTAAACATAATGTGGACTCAATACGTATAATACAAAAATTAAAATAAAAAACCTCAAAATTTAGATAGTAATTTTGACGTTATAGGTTTTCATATTATAGACTCAGCACAGTCCTTATGCAATCAAAACGTATCCAACTTTTTAACCCAGATCGCTCCGAACCAAAAGTGGGAAATAAAAGTACTAGATTGGGGGAAGAGTTCAGCTGGTACGATTAAACCTGATTAATATTCAAAAATATAACAAAGATCTCAGCAGCATTATATCAACCACCTTATTAGAGTTAAAAATAAAAGGGAAGATATTATTAATCCTTATTTTAATCGTGTTTAAATATAACCGTCACAAGAAGTGTGGCCAAGAAGCTAACATTGTACTCTCAAACGAAAAATTAATGAAAATTACGAATACATAATAACATTAATGTTACATTTAATATACTGACACAAAGCGGAAGAGCAACTTCCAAGTTCCATTCCTTTCATCATGTCTAAAAATACTTTCCAGAGGAATTGGATTCCGCTTTTAAAGAAGCAGAATTACTGATTTAATTTTGTCCTTATTAATTATTATTAACTTAACTAACTATTTCACTTTCAACCTAGTTGTTACATCTAATAATTAGGAGTATTTTACCAAATAACTTTCAACTATTCCATTCCATTTTGTGTATATTTTCAAACAAGAGGCCGAATTCACCATTTCATCTTGATTCCATCATAATCTATTCCATTTTATAATATTCTTATACATCAACCTTGACGTAACAATTATAAAAAAATAAAACCAGGATCTTTGTAGACTTGGGTATGTTTAGTATTTACATGGATGAATACATTGAGGACTCGAATCGTAATAATTTGTAAGTTCTGAATAAATCTTGGTCGTCGATACCATAGTCAAAGCATTTTTTTTTTTTTTTTTTTTTGAAGATGGAAAGGCAATCAATAATGATGGCAACATCTTTTAATTTAACATAAAATTGATGTTGGACTGTGGTGGGCATTCTTATCCCGTCTTGTCCCCCTGCTAAACCAATCAATGCCGATATATACTGCTTGGCTTTAGGCTTTTAGGTGTTTCTGTGCCAGGGACCCTTCACCCAAATGGACGAAATGTTTCGTGTCATAAGCAAAACGACAATCATAATCTACTAATCTTCCTTGCACTAAAACCCTTCCCCACCTTACTTAAATTGCTCAAATTATCCTACCATTGCACCCCAAACCAGCTGCACGCTGTTACTTCCTGCCACTGATGTCTCGAAACCAAATGCAAGTAAAAGTCTCAAATGGATCGTAAAAGGATAGTAGTACTGGCGGTTAAAATGGACTGTCAATTACTTTAGTTATTTATAATTTGGGCAAGGGATAAGAAAAACATCATCTAATTTTTGAACTCCGGACAGAATTGCTTTTATTTCTTTAAATATAATGGTTCCCTAATATTATAATAGAAGAGCTTCTCTGGGATTTTGGATATGTGATAGTGTTTCCAATTAATTAACTAATGTTGCATGATGTCTGCTTTAAGAATATTAAAGGACAGTTTTGTCAAGCAGTCCTACCAGCCGGGTATCACAGTGATAATATTTGAAAGCATGTCTGAGTACGCGGGCTCTCTTTCTGCTCATCACAAACAAACTGGATAACCTGACACTTTAGACCCAGATTAACGGTCGACTAGCACTATTCATACATTGAATACCATCGAAATCCAATTCGATGGTCGACTTATACGTGTCCATGTTGGTAAAAAAAATAGTGTTGGAAACTATTCTGCACTTTTTATTTTTTATGACAAGAACTGAAATGAAATATAATATTATTCAAACAGAAAAGAAGAACTTGCCTGAACAAGTTGGGAGCAAAGAGAGAGACTCATCTCCACCTTCTTCAATGTGCTTCTTCTTGCTGCTAAGAAAATCGCTCCCATTCGTGAGCTGATGACTGGTGATTTTATTTTCCAGTTCTGGATGGATTTTCCTCTTCAACATCTTCTTCATCAACTGCAAAAGGCAATCCGTTTCCATCATTCAGTGATTCAATGAAATCATAGGTGTAAGATCAAATTTCTGTATATATATGTATATCTATATATAAAGAGGAGAATGAAAATATAGCTTACCCCACGTATCTTCTGAATAGGGCGGGAGTTCTCTCCTACAGGCTGAATGAGCTTCTTGGCAAAGGTCATACTTTTGGTTTTGGCAGATGCTTGCTTTTTAATCGAGTTCGATTTCCGTAGAGCTTGACCATCATCTTTGTGCTTCAAGTCCATGGAGCGAGATGTCCAATAATCCGAATCAGCAGAGAACAAGTCAGCCAGGGTAGTTCTCTTCTTACTAATCTTCTCCATCATCATTTCATCATCCTCTGCAGCTGGATGATTAGTGGCATTCCATTCCAAGTAATCGTCCTGTTCCAATGTAGTTGGAATAAGGGGGTTGACTTCTTCATCTTCTTCTTCAGACTCATTTTCAGTATCACCATCACCACCACCACCACCACCATCATCATCATAGTTAATATTGGTGACACGAAGATAACGACATGGAACTTGTTTGGCTTCTCCACCGCAGTTGTGGTGGTGTTGGTGTTTGTCCTCGTATTCTTCTTCTTCTTCTTCTTCTTCTTCTTTGAGGATGTTTTGATTTTGAAGATGGATGAAGGGAGTCAAAGGATCACAGCCCAAACCCAAAGTGCCGATGGTGAGGATGCGATCTTTCCAGCCATTGTTACTATTAATAAACACTGGGGATTGTGTCTCCTCACACTTCTTCATAATGCTTCTCCCCTGCTCATCTGCCACCACAAACACGTATATGTAATGACAAGTGAAAAAAAAAAAAAATGAAGTTAGGAGATGCAAATTTGCTTTTGTATAAAAACACAACCTTTGGAGAGGACTATGCTAGGATTCAACCTCCTTTGCACCCAGTTAAAGATCTGCAAAAATCCGCAAAAGCAGGGAATCAATATTTTCAGTAGTAGCAGCAGCAGAAGCAGTAAATCAAAATCGAAATATAGAATGCAGAGTAACGAGGATATATATAAAGAGAAAAAGCAATGTGGAAATGTAGGATGGATGTATATAATGTAATCAACCTTCATTTTTTTTTTTTTTTCCTTTCTCTTCTGCTAGTTGCGGAGTGATTTGAAACAAAGTGTCAAAGAGTGGAGTTGGGAGTGGATGAGGAGAATGCAAAATGACCGGCAATGAAGATTGATGGTATCAAAAGGGAGAACACAGGGCAAAGGTTTTTTTTAGAGGAGCAGGGCCACCCCCCATGACCATGAGAGCTCGAGTTGATGGATCTAAGATTAGGACACGTTGCAAAAGAACAGTGGGGCCTCTAGTGTAAAATTTGCATTTGCATGGCATGTTTACATTTTTTGAGTGTAGGCTCTGTTGGGTCTGGCTGGCGTGTTCGATGTGTCGATATTCTCCAAACCCTAACCCTAACCTCATCTCTAATTTTACTGCAAACTAATTCACCTAAATTCTTGGCTCGGTGCATTCCTTTGTGCCCCGCAGCCCGTACGACACCAATTTAAGGATAGTAAATCAACAGCCCATGTACTTCGCGTGCCTATCGTGTTTGTGTTTTTTACGTGCCGAGCTTAGTGTGCTCTCCTGCCTGTGGTCTATTTATTTATTATGCATGTTTATTCACGTGCCGCCTATTTATTCGCCGACTGTTTATATGCTTATAAATGGTTTAATAGTTTTTGACATATACATAATTTTGAGTTATAAACTTTTTCTCAATTAGTTACCTATTTGTATTACACTATTATTATATATTAATACATTAATTTAGAAAATTATTACCTTTTTGAAAATTTTAATTAAGAAAAAAAATATTATTGCTATTATTATGCATTAGCACATTAAATTTAGTTATGCATTTTTTCACAGGTATTAACATTTACAATACTGATGATAGTGGTGGCGATAGTTGTGGCGATAGTTAGCTAAAGCAACGATGATGTTGGTGGTGGTGGAGGTCATAGTGATGGCGGTGGTAATAGAAGTGGTTGGCAATGGTCAACGGTCAGTGGTGGGGACCGTAGTTGTTAGTAGTGGCAATGGTAGGTAGTGATGGATGATGACAGGATAATGTTTGGTGGTGGTGGTGGTAGTTAGTGGTGGTGGTGGTAGTTAGTGGTGGTGGTGGCAATGGTAATTAGTGGTTTTCCGTGATGATGGTAGTGATCTATAGTAACGATCTATAGTAGCGATGGTTAGTAGTTTGTGGCTGAGGTAGTAGTAGCTAATGGCGGTAGTAGTGTTGTGGATGGTGGCAACGGTGGTGTTGATTGGTTGATTGGTGGCAATGACGGTAGTATTGGTGGTTCGTAGTTGTTTGTAATGGTGGTGGTGGTTGGTAGCAAAGGTAGTGGCCAATGGTAGTGATTGTAGTTGGTGGTAGTAGTGATGATGGTTAATGGTGAAGTTCCTAGTCCTTGGTGTTGGTAGTAGTGGTCGGCGACGATGTTCCATGGCTAGTGGTAGTATTAACTGTGGTGGTGGTGGTTGTGTATAGTGGCAGCGGTGCTTGATAGTGGTGTTGATTGTCCATAGTGGCAATAGGGTTGGTAGTAGAGGTAGTGGTGATAGTGGTCATAGTCAACGGTGGAGGTAGTGGTCCTTTGTGTTGGTGGTGGTAGTCGTAGGGTGTTAGTGTACTACGACTGGTGGCAGTGTTGATAATAGTGGTAGTGGTTATGCATGGTAGCAGTAGTGATCAGTGGTGGTGTTGGTGGTCCATGGTTATCCGTAGTGGTAGTGGTGGCAATGTTTAGTAGTAGAGGTAGTGGTCGGTAGTAGTAGCTATAGTATGTGGAAGTAGTGATGATGGTCAGTGGTGAAGGTGGTGGTCCATGGTGCCGATGGTAGATTGGTGGTGGTCGACAGCAATGTCAGTGTTCCTTAGTAATGTTGGCAATCAATGGTAATGGAAGGGTGGTTATGTACAGTGGTGGCAATGGTCAATGGGTATCAGGCTCATTGCAGCCAGAATATAAGCATGTAAGGTAGTAAACTCTGCAAAATGAAATGATCGAATTGTTCCTACATAAATACAAACAATTAAAGACATAGTTATATAGTCTTGAATCTAGATAACATAAATCTGAATATTTCCCTCAAAATTCTTTGGATTACTATTGTTACAAAATTCTTATTATTCTTAATACCATTCTTATTATCATTGAGTGTTTCTTTCACATCGCACATATGGAAGTCATCACTCATTGACATTTATGACAATTTCATGTGTGTCATGGCATATTAGATTGATAAAAATATGGTGTATAAGAGGATCATCGCATTTATGTTGCTCTTGGAAGCTCACACGAGTTCAGTAATCGCATCTAATATCTTGGACACCATTCGGACCTACAAAATTCATAGGCTATTTAGTATTGCATTTGATAATGCATCTACAAACACAATAGTGATACGACAGTTGAAACAGCAACTAAACCTAATTTATGAAGGGAAGCTTTTTCATATTCATTGTATGTGCCACATTCTAAATCTTGTAGTGCAAGATGGCATGAGTGCTTGTGGGATAGCAGATCACCTTATTAAGATCCATTTTGTAATTAATTGTATCAGTTACAGCAAATACAAACACTGATACCTCGTTCACTTAAGGAGAATTGGAATTCAGTTCCACCTTTATTTTTTATTATAGTGTTCACTTGGTTTTTTATATCCAAATTGCAATTATTTAGGAATCCCTATTATGTCAAATTAAGTAATAAGGATTCTTTAATTTAACCAAATAATCATGATCTCTTACAAAATTTCACATTTTTTTCCAAAAATAACCTCATATCAATTTAACAATAATTATCACCACTACTACTGCCACTACTAACCACTACTACTGCCACTATCACCATTAACTACCATTACCATTGCCGTTGCTGTTGTAATCGCAATTGTAATTGCAACCGCAACCACAACCGCTACCGCTACCGCTACCGCTACCGCTACCGCTACCGCCACTGCCACCGCCACCGCCACCGCCACCGCCACCCCTACCATCGCCACTACTACTAAATGCTGACCACTACCACCTACCATTACTACCATTATCACTACCAACCATCACCACTATCATCGCCATTAACATCATTACCATCACCTTGATATCACTACTATCACTAATACCATCGCTGCCGTCACTACCGCCACCATTGTCATCACCATCACCACTACCATTACTACCTTTGACCACTACTATCATCATTACCATTGTTGTTGTCACCACCGCTGCAACTACCCCTACCTCACCTCTAAGCTACTGCCTCGGCCATTGACACCACCATCAACCGCTATTATCACCACCATCACTATTGCTTGTAACCATCATTGAACATTACCATCGCCTCCGCCCTCGCAATTGATTTCCACTACCACCATCTATTATTTTAGAATTACTTGAGAAAGAAAATGGATTAAGAGTAATTTAGTCATTAAAGTTCTATTACGTATCTATTCTTAAGTTGTTTATTAATCTAACTAAACAAAATAATAAATATTACACCCTTATTATATTCCTTAAGAATTTCAATTACATTCCTCCTTCATTCCATTTAGTGAAGTGACCAAGTTGTTAGAGCATATTGATTGCTACTGGAATGAAAACCATGAGTTTTTCATCCCACCGCGCAACTTCATCGCACAATGTAATTCTACACATGAGATGTTAGACAAATCGTTGAAGGTTAGCAATTTGTATTGCATAAAATTATTATTACATTCATTGGGTCTAATTTTTTATTTAAAGGCATAATTTATTCTTACCTTAAGGTAATATTTTATACAGAACACTATCAATTAGTGATGTAGGTTTGGAAGGCCTTGACTACTTTTTATAACTCCTACATCCATTGGAAAGTAAGCCAAGAGCTTAAGCTTGGTCGAATTCGCATGGTGGATTAGAAGAAAACAAGCAGCTTGTATAAGTTGCTAAGTGTCTTCATATAATTGTTGATGATTTTATCTAGTTGCTATTATCTTACTAGTAATGTCATACTCTCAAATCTCATCGATATTGTTCATACATTGCTAAACTTTATAGATGAATTGTTAATTTTCCTTACCATTGTAGCGATGAAGGTTAAATTGCTTGAGTACTTTTGCCCCTTTCCTCTCTTGTTTTATATTGCTACAATACTAGATCTACATTATAAGTTTCACGATACTTATAATTTGCTAGAGGAATTTCAGCAAAACGTTGGTGTAGAAGATGCTACGATTGAAGATGCTAGGCTCAATACGGAAGCTAAGAGTGGGCTAAAATCCCTATTCCTCTATCATAGGGGTAGAATTTAGTCTTTGTCTCAATCATCTCGATCTAGCATTCATACTAGTAGTTCTATTGCTATGGCTACAAAGAGGAGTAGGTATATTGCTTAAATTAGCCAGAGTTTAGGGACTACTAGCAACACTACTAGTGAAACTTTTAGTGAATTACTAGTATACTAGGTCCAACACCTGTTAGAAGATGAGGCTAATATGGATATTCTTGAATGGTGGGTAGCAAAATCCTACATGATGCCTATCTTATCAATTGTTGTAAGGGATGTTTAGAGGGCTCTAGCTTTGATGGTGTCATTTAAATTGGCTTTTAGCTAGGGTGGGCGAGTCCTTAACCCCTATCGCCTTTAGCTCAAGGTTAAAACCATCAAAGCCATTGTATGTCTTAAGGACTGGAGGGATGCTTTGAAGAGGAGACAATAGAGTGTGGAATCAAATTTTGGTTGTAAGAAAGATGAAGAAGCCATGATGGATTGATGACGATGACAATAATGACAATGAGTAATGATTGAAATATATTTTGCTTTATTCCATTGTAAATATTAGTTTTAAGTAATTGGCTCATTTGTACTTCTTTAAATTTGATATATATATTCTAATAATTAAGTTTGTATTTATGCCCATCTATTTATCATATTAAGTCTTTGTGTCCCTATGTTGAGGATGTGTTTTAACTTTAAGTCCATGACTCGTCTAATAAACTTGTCTAAGTCTTAGTATACTCGCTTTAAGTCATGTTTATACAATTTATATTGTTTTGATCTAACAATTCAATTTCATATAATATTTACCTACCTTGATTTAGGAATGTAGTGTCACTTAAATTAAATTAAAATAGATTTGCTTAATTAAATTAGGTTTATTAATTTAGTAAACCATTCATTTATATGTTACTTAAACTCAACTTATTTATTCAAATTAAAACAAGTAGATTGGTTAAATGAAATTGTATGAAGAAATTACAATAATTATTATGTTTTTTTGTTTATTTAATATAATATTTAAAATTAAAAAATAAGTATATGTTATACTTACTAGTATAATATAATTCTAGCAAAAAAAATAAAATAAAATAATTGATTAAACAAATAAATTATTACATCAAATAACCTTTTTGTCAATTTAATAATATTTAAAATAAAAAATTACATACAAGATACATTAACTGTTATAATTGCAACAAGAAAAATCAATCGATTAACGTATTAAACAAATAAATTAATACATCAAATACACTACTAAATTAAAAAAACATAAAATACCATTTTTATTTACATTTTCAAAAAAAAAAAGAAAAAAAAAAAGAAAAAAAGAGGCTCAACGTGCTATTTATGTACTTTCATGCTTGTGCCTAGGTAGCTTACCAACCTTATCGTGCTTGGCGTACTCATGATCCCGTGCCCAAACTTAGGCCTACTTGTACTTATGCCTTCTACTATTCTCATGTGCTTATGCCTAAGCTGTCACGCAATAGGCCCAATCATGCTCATGCTAGCGTGCTTAGCCCATTTACCATCCTTAGATACCATGCTTTCGACTCGTTTAAGCATGATACACTAAACCAACTACAACAAGATTAATAAGTAAAACATAAATACATGTCTAATTCGTTTTGTTTTTCTACTTTATGAAGATAGGATTTTCTCCAATTCGTCAAATTTTGCATCCATAGTGACTTAAAGTGGTCATCCATAGTAAAAACATCTTATCAAACCAGGATTTTCATTGTTCACTTTTCCGTCCATTTTGAATATGTGTTGGCTTTTGATTAGCCTTAGTATAGTTTGCTAAGGTCGCTAAAGTTTTGACAGCTTTTTTATACCCCTTTTTCTTACTTTGAATTATTTTTATTATATCATACAATCATATATATTTAATGTTGTTTTTTTTTATTATTATATCATATAATAAAATATATTTAATATTACCATTTCGCTAAATCAATTATTGTAAACCAATTTAACGCTAATAGATGATATAGATGAAGGGAGAGTAAATTTGATGGAAATTCCATTTTTTTAAGAATTAAAAAAAAAATATTTCAATAGAATGTTAAAAAAGTTGAGTGCTCAAATAGAAAAACAAGTAAACTTTGAAATGCAAGCCTTACTATTAGCTACTTAAGGTTAGATTAGTAGAATTTAGGGCAATCAAACAAATTATCCAATTTAGCCCAAATTTTATTATGGAGTTAGGATTATTAGTAAAAGTAATCTCGTAACTTTGAATTTAAGAAAATAAGTAATAAATAATAAAATATAAAATTTTCAAATTTTAAGTATATTATCTATTATTTATTAAAAATACGGAAAATATATTCCAATAACTAACGAATCGCTAGAGATAAATTATACGCACTAAAAATCACAGAATGGCATAAATAATATTTAAGAGTATTTACTTATACTTCATATATATTTACGCATAAGTAAAAATACGCGAAATTACCTAAAATGTTTGAAAATTACTATAAAATAGCCAAATAATTAAAGAAAATTCTAAAAAAATTCAAGGAAAAATAAGAAAAAAAAATCAGAGAAGTAGGGAACAATCTAGATTTGGGTCATGGTAGTTGGGGGATGAAGAAAAAAAATTTGCACCAATTAACTTCATACACTTAAAAGGTAAAATGGAAGTAGATAAAGTAATTGTCTTGTCTATTTAATGCAGCAAATTCCTTTATAGCTCTATAAATACCTAAATTTTTACAAAGGCTCATTTGGTCAGTTTGTAACCTTAAAAAATTAGAGAGCACCAAAATTGAGAGAGAATTAAGGTTTTTACAAAAAATTGCAAAAATCTATGTAATAGGAGTAATTAGGCTGAACCCACACACCACCACTACCTAGAATTGAATTGCCATGACCACTCCACTCTAAATCGACCTTTTGGATTGGCCAACCAACCCTAGACTGGTGATGGTGGCTGGAAGCCTAGGAAATAGGTGAGTCCAATTTTCCAATCGATTATGTAAAAATTATTAAAATTAGTACTTACATCTAAAAAATTATGATGTTTTATTATACAGAGATTTGGGAAAAAATAATGATTATGATTAATTACATCTGTAGATATAGGGTATTTAAAAAACATGTTTTGATTTAGTAATAAATAGGCTTAGAAGTATAGTTTTAAACTCAGAATTTTTGTGTAAACTACTTAGGTAATATAGAACATTGCCACAATGTCCTTTTTCAATAATTAATTTTCAAAATTTTTAGATAATTTGTAGGCCTTAAAATGATACATAAAATGAGTAATTTAGGGTTAATTGAGTAATTAAATAGTTAATTGTTGATTTAGAACATAATTATATGTTTTAGGGTATTGAAATCTAATGAAGTATGATATTTGTAGTATTTAGGGTGCTAGATGTAATTATTATGGTATTATGTAGTATATATGTACTAGGTAAAAATAGTATATTTTAAGTTAATTTTGTAAATTAGGGTAATTAGAAGTAAAACCTAATTTGGGATAAATTTATATATTTTGAGATGTTAATTGGTGTTAAGAGACGATATTTGAAGTGATAGGACTATTAGATATGTATATTATATACATATTAGGTGATGATGTATAATATATAAATATAAGAAATAAATGAGTAGGAAAATATTAGATTAAAATTGATATTCTAATAACAATAAAAATATGTAATAAATTTGGTAGGTAAATTAAATTTAGGTGTTTAAATGAAAAATATAAAATTTTCTCATATTGGGAACAAATTTGGTAGTTAAATTAGGATATGAGGGTATATCGTACAAATTAAAATACTGGTTAGGGGTTACGTATAATATTTAGGATATTCGAGGATAATGTAATTAATTTCACATTATGGGTCAGAATGATTTTCTAGGGAGTATGTATAAAATCTCTAATCGAAAACTGAGTTAAAAACCTAATTTAGAAATCGATGCAAAAACTGAATTAGAACTTAACTTAAATAAAAAATAATTGTAAAAGACTTAAAAACTTGAATAATTAGGTATATTAAACCTTAAACCAAAGATAACAATAGGTGTTATAGGATCAAACTAATCTATAGTAGTTATATGGAAAACTGAAATAATATTCGTATTATAGAGATTTTTAGTGATGGGCAATAGGAGTTATACCTCGAATAAGCAAGCGAAAAGTTCAAGTAAGTTGGGATTAATATACTGTTGTATTTCAGAGTATTAATTTATAGTATTTAAAGGCTTGAATGTGCTCGTTAAATAATCGACTGTGCTCATGTGTTTATTTCTACGTTGATGATGTCATTTAGTTTACTACTTTGGTTGGTAGTGTGTGATTTGTATGAAATGATTGATCATCCTAAACTAGATCTAATTAAATATATGATTTGTAAACATAAATCGAATCTACATAGCAACCTATTAGGGGGAAATTAGGATTCTTTGGCTAATACTGACCCATTTGAAAAGGGTAGCACTAGATAGTATAATTGGTCCCTTCTTCATTCTTAGTCGAACCAAGTGTTAAGGTAGTTACGAGAGGAATGGTGTCTCCATTGCACAAACTTGGGTTTGATCTTGAGTTATTGTATTAACGGAAACTCTTCAACCCGAATTAGAGCGGATACAATTTTTCTAATCTCACGACAGGCTAAACAATATCATGCGATAGTATTTGCTTGAATATGCATTGTATCGAATAATTTAGTTGATAACCTTATTTATATTTGCTATATAGTTTTGAGTCTCCGTCCCAACTTACTAAGCAGTTGATTGCTCACATTGTTATAGATATTATTGTGTAAGAGCTAACTATGAAGCAACTTATAATTACCTTAAAGCTACCAACTACTGGATCATAGGAGAGTGAGGATAATACCCTAATGAGTAATTACACTTTCAAGTTTAGATTCTATCTTGAAAATTTTTAGTATTAATTTATGTATTACTCAAGTAGATTATGATTAAGCTACTAAATCTTCTAAATATACTCAGATTATTTAGTGTAAATATGTATTTTTCATAATTATATTATTAAATAACATGTTTAATTTATGAGTTGTTTACCTTAAAGTAGGTTAGTCATGGACGTCTTATGTAAATCAGGTCTAAGATAATGGTTATAAGTCAGCTTCTATCTTAGAATAGTTTACATAGTATGACTGTTATGACTCTATCGCTTTGAAGCATGACATGAAATTTAAAAATGGATATTTTTTTTTTGACATACTTCCACCAACATATCTCAAAGTGAGATATATTAACAAAGAAGAAAGATAAAGTAATGTTTCTCTACATCCCAATGACACAATATTTCATATATATATATATATATATTGGTAATAAGTAAACTTTCATAAATCATAGAGCAACACTACAATAATACAACGTTATACATCACCCTTTATCCATCAAGAAAGTACTAACTCGAGGAGGCAATATTTTGCACACCCTTAAAACTACTATTATTTTGACTACAAACATAGTCATATAAAACATATCTAAAAATTGAAGGACGACATTACATTCTAAATACAAGGTCAACCTTCTCCTTTAAGCTTTCCTTGGTCAAAGTATCAGCTGCTATATTTTCATCAGGGACCTAACAAAAGTAAATATTATTAAAGCTTTTTACTAGTTCCTTGCTCTATGTACTGTATAAGAAAAAGCATATTACAATAAGTTTCCTTTTAGGATCTAGTCAATTGTTACGCTAGAGTCCAATCCGATAATTAATTTATTCCATTTCCTTTCATTAGCCATTTTCATTACATTTATAATAGTCTAAAGTTTAGCTTTAACGAATGAAGTCCTTACTATCATCTTCTTAAAACCCCCTAAAACACTCTGCACACTATCTTTACATATGCTAACAATGCTTGCCCTCTTGCTACTTTCTTCCACCACTGCATTGAAATTAAATTTAACCCATCCCTCCTTAGCTCTTTCCCAGATTGAAGAAAATGCCAATCCATAAGTATTCAGCTTCCTCATCTAGCAACAAGCCCACCATTCTTCAGCTTTAACCAATTACAAGACCCAACCAATCTTGTTGTGCCTATATTGCTCGAAAAATTCTTCTATTCGTTTCTCTCCATATCCCTCTCAATACAAATAAAAATTTCACTTCCCTAGGTGTTTGTTTAACTCTCCAATTGAATTTTTTGACAAAAAAAAAAAATTTCTCTAATCCACTTCTTCAACTCTTGTTCTTAGGTTTTCATTAAAAACCTTATCCAACTCAATTTCCTCTATATCCTTCTTACTTCTTCACAACTCAAAAATAGATGTTCTACAGGTTTTTCTTCACAATTATAGAATACACAATTTATTTTCAATTCCATACCCCTTCTTTTTAGATTATTCCTTTTAGGGGGACCATTGTGTAATAGTCTCTACACCATGAATTTTATTCTTGAAATAATAGGCATCTTCTAAACCCACATTGATTTATCTCTCTTACCATGTCTTATTTCTTCTTCATGCTTCATCTTATACATTGTTTTGGTCTTCACTTCATCATCAGCACCATGCATCCAAAGCTTATTCAAATAATTTCCTTCTATCTTCACAACATCTAAACTTAAATCCAAGTTCTCTAATTGTGTTGCAATCTCTTCACCAATTAGGTAGCCAATACTTTCTTCCTACCTTGTCTATAACCTCTCTAGACCTCAGCCATAGTTAAACATTCTCCTTCTCATGTCAAAGGTCGCTCTAACTAGCTTTGCACTTTACCACTTCTTAACCAAATTTCCATCCAATACTTTGCTGCTCCACTTCCCTTCAGGTTGATATCAATTTACCACCTAACCAACCTATTTACTTCATTAGCTTCTTAACAAAAGGGGACCCAGTTTTCCTTACAAATTCTAAATTCCTCTACTAATATTTTCCCTTAATTACTCTAGCCCATAGCATCTTGTTTGTTTTAACATGCTAAGTAAGCTTCACTAGATTTGCTTCATTTCTCCTCTTTAAATCTAAAAGGCTTAGTTCTTTATCCTCTTTTAACCTCTTTATTTTCTCTTAAGATACCTAGTGAATTTTCTCTTTATTTTTCGAATCTCCTTAAAGAGAGTCTATAAATCTTTTCCAACTACTTTATTATCTTAGCTAGCAATGGAACCATTTGCAAGTAATTATTGTAGGTGTTCTCTATTGTAGAAGAAACCAACACATTTTTGTTTGGTGCATCGAGTAATTTTAGCTTTCATCCAACAAGTTTTTGTCTAGTTTTTTCTAGGATAAAGCTTAGATCATTTGCATCTAAGTTCTTGCCTTCTTTAATTGGCACCACTAAATATTTTCCCATATCTGCACTTGGATTACTTCCAAAAATAGCACATATATTATTTTTCATGTCTCTATGTGTATTTCTAGAAAATATGACACATGATTTGTTGTAGTTAACTTTTTGTCTTGACATATCTCAAAACACTTTAGTAGCCTTTTGCATAATATTTACATTCTTTATTGTTGCTTTTCCCATCAAAATAATATCATCCGCAAAGCACATATGCAACAATTATAATTTTGATCCTCTCGACACTATCGGTTTCCATAGACATTCCCTGATTAGTTCTTAAATACCCCAATTGAGCATTTCCATGGCAAGTATAAATAAATATGGAGATATGGGATCCTCTTGCCTTAACCCTCTACCTGAGCTAAAAGGCTCTATCATTTAACCATTTAAAAGCACTCTAAACATGGATAACATTAGGCATGAGCCAATTAACTTAATCCATTGCTCTAGAAATTTGAAGCTTATAATAGTATGTTTAATAAAATCACATTCCATTCTATCATAAGCCTTTTCCAAATCTAAGTTCAGATTCCTCCATAGTTCATTCCCTCTCCCCCACCCCTCCGTTTTCTTTCTTTTCTTTATTTTCTTTTTGTTGAGACAGTAAAGTAATTCTTAGAGGACAATCATATTGTCCTTTGTTGTCCATCCTAGAAAAAAGCTTGATTGTTTAGGCCTAATGATATAATTAAGGAAAGGTTGAAGCTTATTAATAATAAGTTTGCTAATCATCTTATGTAAAGTAGTATACAAACTTATAGGCTTGAAATGTTTTGATATTTTTGCTCCCCCCATACTTAGTTATTAAGATAATGACAGTCCAATTCATATTTTTAGGTACTTGCCCCTTTTCCACAACTTCTCTTACTACTTTATACATAGATTTCCCCACCATACTCTAACACTCTTTAAAAAACAAAGCATGATGACCATCAACACCAATAGACTTATGATTGGGCATAGACAATAATGCTTGCTTCACTCCTACTTAGATATTTCTTTATTAAGAACCTATATTGCTTCATCATTTAATCTAGGTAATACCCTTAGCCAAGCTAATGGGCACACTTTATAGAAACTTCTCTCAAAGTAATTGTTAAAATGTGTAATTGAAGTCTTTCACTATGCGTTCCCTACAAAAATGATTCTTAGTGCTAACTTACCATGTGTTTTAATGAGTAGTGAGTAAGTATCAATAATATTTAAATACATATCAATGATAGCGCATCCATATATTTACGTGCTAGAATTTTATTGAGAATTACTAACTACTCTTAGTACCATTGGAGTGATATAACTAGGTTAAAAGTTTAATAGACCATTAAATCTATTAGAATTACTAGAATAATGGTGTCTCAACATGGAAAATATCTCATTACCTTTCAAATATACATATATTTTAATTTAAACTTTTACTATCTATTCACCTTAAGGGAATGTGAATTCAAAATTCCATCCTTCCCTTATGTTTTAGAGGAGTCTTATTACTTTGTTTCCTTTACTGAATTATAATTCTATGGAATTAGGATTCATTAAAGATTAGGAACGACTGTTCCTTAACTAAACTAAAGAATTACAATTTAGTGGCATAATGTTAATAACTCTACCTGAAGCACTCCTTGAACCATTAGTGACTGCAACTAAGACCCAGATGCACTACCACCACTCAAACCATTTTTTAGACCACCATCAAACCGACCGGTATTGAGACTTAGATCCACTACCACCCGAAGCCTTTTTTCTTATGTTTGGCTCAAAAACTTTTATCTCCATAACTTGCACCACCATGCCCATCTCTAAATTCATCATATTGTTTCCCAGTCAAGAGGGGAAGATTGAACTCAAGCCGTGTCTTATCACATGAACTAAATCAATATTTGATTGAGAATCTTAAATGGGTTTTTCAAGTGTAGGTTTTTGACTACTCCAATGAATTTGCTCACATCTTAAATTGCCTTCTAGGTTTTTGATTACTCTAAGCATGGAAGATCGAAGTCTAACTCGTACCCTAAAATAATTTATTTGGACTTGTTGTTTCATTTGGAAAATTCCTTGTTATCTTATTTCATCTTAAATGGGTTTGTTTAGATTTTAACTACTCCAAGCATTATTTATACCTTAAATCTTATAAATAAATATTTTTTAAAGGAAAAACATCATAAGGTTACATTTGGGGTAAATTCAAATAGGGAATTAACGGGATTCTTTTTTTCTTTTGTTCAATTTTCAAAGTTTTTATTTTTTCTTTTTTTTTTTATATTTACATTTTTATATTTTATTTAATATATTCAATATTATATTATTTTTAATTTTTATATATGTTACCTTTTTATTTTTTTAATTTTATTTACTATTTTTATAATTTATTTATAGTAATGTTGTCTCATCAGCACTTTGTCAAGGCTAAAAGGTTATGTCAACACCACATGTTGGATAACACGACACATCACCAATTAAATCCCCTATTTGAATCACTTAATTAAATATCAACCATTTATTTGCACTTTTTTAAATCTTGATCTACTGTTTCAACTTATCTCAAACCATTACACTTTGTAATATATTTTTTCCCATTTCTTCAATAACCGACATATCAAAACCAAACACTAACCATTTCCAAGTAAGAAATTCTTAAATACAAATTATCATGCTTCTTTGGCTAGTACTTTCCCTAGATAACTCTTGACTTAAGATAGATATTTATACAACAATTAATTCAATGTTGTAATTTTAGTCCAGCGTTTTATACGATTTACAAGGGTCAAATTTCAGGGATATCCTATATTCTCAACCTAAAGAAGTCTAAGCTAAACCAAGTTTCCTAAATTCGAAACCTAGGTTTGACTGAAAAACGACAATAATAACAAAGAGTAGAACTTTAAAAACAATGAACTCTTGTTAGTTAGTGTGCTTAAATGACCTATTATCTTAACATCGAATTTTGTCATAATTTAACTTCATTACATATTATTTTTGGATAATTTTGGATATATTAGAGGTGAGTAAATACATAGTGGGTAGAGTATGATGCTTCATTCGTATCCTACCCTATAAATACAGATTCGGAATTTTTATACTCAGAGCATATTCTATGGCATCTTAAAACCGCCATGTATTTTGTATTTGTTAACATATTATGAGATTTATTCATTACTTAGCGTTATTGTTGTATTATTTAACACGTGTTTAGCAAATAAGTTAGAGTAAGTTAAGGCTAAGCAAGTTAGTTAGAGTTAGTTAAGATGGTTGTATACATATAAATACCTTCAGTTGCTAAGATTAGATAATAGAAAAAGCCATTTTCATCTTTTTCCTTCTCTCGATTCATTTACTTTTTGCAATCCATGGATGAGATTACTAATAGAGTGTTAATGGAAGCTCCACATTAACATAAGTGAAGCCTTCTTACAATATCTTATAAATCCTATGAGGTATAGGGTATCCTATAGAAACATATATATATATATATATATATATATTTTTACTTTATCTTCTTTTGAAATATTGTGTAGACACATAATCAATACCAACCTATAATGATACTAATGGACTAGATAGTAATTATTTGAAAGACTCTTATATTTAATATATTTTTAATTGTAACAATATGAAACGTTAGTGGGTAGAATAGAGAATATTCTTATAATTTAGGCGTTCCACCCTCAATTAGGTCATGCAAAATTATTCTGTTTATTTTTTCTTTTCAAATCATTAAAATAAAACTTTTATTGAATAATAAGATTGTTATACAATGAATACAAAAATCATGTGTTAAGTGACTCTAATAAAATATATTAAATGATAAATTAAGAATTGAGATATTTTAATAACTTACTTGATTAGGGTTAGTAAAAGAGGAATAAAGTAATATAAAAATAAGATAGTAAAAAAAAAAAAAAAGAGAGAAGGTTTTACCAAGAAAAAAAGAAGAAAAGAGAAGGATAAGTCAACAAACACAAGAGTGTATAGTTTTGGAGTTTTATTATAAGCTGGACTTTTATTATTATTTTCTTTGAAGTTAAAAAATTAACAATAATATTAATATTTTATTTATTAATATTATTCAATCATCATTAAAAGATGGGTATAGGATATCTTGAAATTTGTACCATATTATTGTTATGAATAATTTTTTAACAGATTCATTTAACGTGGATCAGCTTCTGGACCTACTTGATCTTAGTCTTATCTGAGTCAAAATCTTTTCCCCTTCATACTATCTAACATTACCATCTCCCATTGAAAAAAATACCCAAATATGTTTTGTTTTGTTTATGTGGTGAAAGACACGCTTATATTTCTAACAAACATGACATATAATTTTACATAATATATCAATCCAAAACATCTTTTTTAGTACAACACTAAAATTTTCATAATATAATCATCCAATTTATTATATATGCATTTATGTACATTATTTTTAGTCATCCCCCACTAGGGATTCCATTCTCATCTTAAATTAGCTCACCATATCATCGTCTATGCCACTTTACTAGCCATTACAATTGCTATTCTATTTAAATTCATTCACATATTAAAATTGTGAGAGGGCAGTTTTAGAACTAAGAATCGAATTATGTGGAGGGCGGCTAGTCCAATTTACATCCAAAAAGCTTAAAGAAAAGGTGAGAAAGAATTGCTTAGGCTATGCATATAAATGCCTCCAACGGTATTTTAAACGAAAAACTTAATGGGTCTATTCTAATTCAAAAGAAAGGTGTGAATAAGATAAAAAATAAATGCGTCCGATTTTAACTTATTAAGCCCTAAGGATCAAATCTTAAAGCACTAACAAAATTTTTTTATAATTTCTCTCAATTTTGCGTAACCGCTAGCCCATAAGTCTTCCGTTCACAGAAGAATATGGGTTTCCCAATCAAATGGATGATTTATGTTAATTTATCCAACAAAGTATAAGCCGATACATGGAGAAGAAGATACTTTCCAACAAAATAGTGGCCTCAAACAACCCCCAAAATTTCAGATTTCGTCACTAGAATTTCCATTTGTTTCCACGAATTTAAAGTCGTCATTGACAACTTCCAAATAATTGCCTTTTTCTGGTCCATTTTTCTGGAGAGAGGAATTCTTGAATGTTCTATTTATGACTACGCGACAAACAGCTCAACAAAAGATAACGTAACAATTGAAAATCGGTATTACTCAGCTTCATCTGATGGAAGGTTATCATTGTGATAAGACTTCAATTGCATCGTGCTATAGACGATGGAAATTAAGGTTTCTCGTATTATATTATTCTGTAAAATCTTTTAAAGTGTAATTATGGCCAGCTTCAAATTATTAGTGCAAAAAGTTGTAAACAACTTGGCGATTTTGGGCTATCTTAGGAATTAATGGGAGGAATATCTATAGAATGGACACACCCTGTGGTAGGCCTAATAAACCATCATAGCAAGCTCTGCATGAAAGTTCAGAAAATCTGGTAGAAATAACAATGACTCTATGACCTGCCGCTTTTTTTTTTTTTTTTTTTCCTGGTACTTTGACGAGCATTTTTAAGATACTGGTTAATCAATCTAAAAGAATTTCATTTTTTAAAGCTAATTATATATTTTCATGAAAAATTAATATATAAAAATATATCAAGGCTTATTGTTAAGCAATGAATAAGTGTACATGCACAATCATTTAAACTTTTCAATCGAACTTTTCAGGGGACATTCACATGCAAATGTGCGTTTATGATACGTTCGTCACTAATGCATATGCGGCATATAAAATTAGCCAGACCAGCGCCTTTCCCTGACTGGGTAAAGTACTATTGACTCGGTCAGCAAAAGGATGTTAATCACTTTAATTGCCAGTCATTTGGTAGGAATGTCCATATCCGTGGCCCTTACATAAAATAGTGGCTGAAAATGCCTCATGCATAAATGCCATGGACCAGCCTGGTGCAAACCAGCTACTTGTAGGCCTGAAGACATCCCTCTCCATCCTTTAATTCATTCTTTTCCTCTTAGCCAGATCAATGCATGAACTGATTTTGAATTTTAAACCAATTTGAAAGCCATAAGTCGAGCCCATTGAATCAATCAATGAATTTTCGAATTTTAGAGACCTAAGTAATTTAAATTTATCGAATTGGTGAGTTGGCTGGTTATCGAACCATCTAACCGAACCCTTAGTTGAACCGTTGGTTTGGCTCGACAATTCAAGTTCAAACCAATTCCAAAAATTATATATATATATATTAAAATATAATATTATATATATATTGTATATATATATATATAACGCAAACATATTATGTATATACTATATATAATATAATGTACTATATATATACACTACATAATATATATACTATATGTTATACTATATATGTTATATAACATATTTACTACATATAATGTATAATATACTATAATGTATATATACACTATATAATATACTATAACACATCATGTGGTCTAAATGAATTATTTTGAAATAAAAAAATTGAATTAAAAATAAAAATTTTGATTTACAAGTAACAATATAAAGTTTTACATTTAATTAAAAAAAAACACACAAAAATTCCATTAAAATAATTAACAAAAATTCAGACAAAAAAACTAAACCAACAGTTCAAGAGCTACTAAATCATTGGTTCAGATGAACAAGCTTAAGCCTATCCTGTTAAGGGCATGGCCTTATTCACTCTCTTTTCCGTTAGTGAACTGGCGGTTTAAAGCCGATTCCTAATCTAATTGAACTGCTGCCTAGGTTTACTCTTAGGTGTAAGGAACTAAGAATAGTAATTTTGTACCCAATCAATCAATCAGGCTGCGATACAATATGACTATAAATGAATTTTGCTTGACATGATCAATAAATAAATCTACCCAGATTAGCTCATTTATAAATGTATCTAGGTATAGATCCAACTCCTTAACTAGTTTACTAATTAATTTAATAGACAAGGTAAATAGATATATTCTATATAAACCCGTAAACAGAACCCGTTTATGATTCATATTTCTAATATTAAGGGGTTATTTAGTTAGGTAGGATGGCTATTTCGTTCCCCCTTTATTCCTTACAAATACCCTATTACATTATTTACATAGAAATTAAGAATTGCAATTTATATCCATAACCCAAGAAACACCATTCCTTATAAGAAAAGACCCTTAATACCCTTGTCTTCTTCTTCTTCTCCAACACAGTAAATCCTCTTTTTGAAGACCATTGTAGTTTGATGACTCCATAACCATAATAAGCTATAAACATACCATCGGCACCATCAAACAACACCACTAAACCACCTTCGACACAACCTATTGATGGTCGATTCCTATTAAAGAGGCTCACACGGCTTAAGCCTATTGAGACACTACGCTTAGGTCTCACAGATTACTATCCCAACCCACCCTAAGCCATATAGGTCCATCAAGCACCTTGAGCACATTCAATATGTACTCTCCACTCTTAAGATCCTCGAGTACCCCAATAACACCCAACCATTGTCCATAATGTTTTCATCAAGTTAGCTCTCATCCTTTGACATATTATGACCAGAGGAGCATTTGGCATAAGCTAAGCTGACCTTCCTTCTAGTAGCCGCTTTCTCTCTCTTCATTTGATACTAATTGAACCCCTATCATATGGCCTATTTACTAGTTGCTGAACTGGGGTAGCTACCTCTTACTAAAGGGATAGACCTATCCCCTTAATGATAGGAACCAAGCCACTAAACACCTAACTTGAGCCCAAGCTCGAAGACTAAAAAGCATGGCACATCGAGTTGTCTCTTTACACTTAATATCTAAAGAGTCTAAGCTACAATAGTTTGTCGACCTGTTGATCTACTCGAGTCAAACTCTCCTATGCTTGTCAATAGTTTCCAACTACTGACTGGAGTTTCACTCGAACAACATCTCGACCTATTCGACCATTTGCTTAGCTGACCTGAATCTAAGCTGCTTCGAGTACGTCGAAGCTGATTCCACCTTAGAAGAACTATTAGCTCAACTCTTCATTGCCAAGTTAACCATATAGATTACCTATTTGCTAAGAGCATGACCATTGGCTATCCGCTACATGTCCAAGCACTCTGTATGATAAAATCTTCCATATAGAATGCCTGTTTTTGCTTTTTTTTTTCTTTATATCCTTCAAACATTCTTTATACAATAATTATTTTAGACATTACCCTTTTTGTCTTTTCCATTTATAGTAGTTGCCCTAATATTTTGGGTATAAATACCCATTGTAAATGTAGTTGCAACCATCGTAAATGTAGTTGCAACCATCGTCTATCATTATTATAGAATATACTTCACATTTTGCTAGCATTCTCTTTGTTTGCTTGCTTTTTACTCTTATCTAATCTCTTAAGTAAGGTTAGGTAGTAAGCATGCATCATATCGGGTTTGCTTCATGAGTCCTTGATAGTTTCTTGGTGTACCACATTCATACAACTGATTGTAGTTTGCTTGCTTGTTTGTTTGCTTTTGCTACCCTCGTTTTTGAGCTTTCTATAAACTTGGACTTACCCTAATACAGTTGCCTTTGTTTACCCTTAGCACGAGTTATATTATCTTGGTATTAGAGATGAGGTTAGTTTAGGTAAGTTATAAGTTACTATTCAATTGTAATTGTTACTGTGTAGTTTGTATTACTGCTACTAAGTATTCTATGCATAGAAGAGGAATTAGTTTAAGATTTGCAAATCTGTTGTTGCTGTAAGACCTTTTGTGTTGTGAGGTACTCTATTTTACCTTATTTTGAGTATAAAAAAACAGAGTAAGTTTCAACTAGGTCAACTATCATTTGGGTAGTTGTTATATTTGTAGTTAGTTTGTACATTTGTGTGAAGAAGTATATGCGTGCAAGTTGTTTGGCTTAAAAAGGTAGTGTCTATTGTTTCTAGAATTCTGAATTTGTCACTATGATTTGCCGAGAGAATGATGAATTCAAGTATCAATACTGGTATTGGAGATGATAATAGCAGTGTTATCTACAATAAACAACAACCCCAAAATACCCCTAGAAGCATAATTGAACAGATTGATGAGATGACCAAATTAATAGCCAATTTGACCAAGGTTGTTCATGTACTAGCTATTCAACTTATTGAAGCTATACAGAATACTCCCTAAGCTACCCAACTTATAAGAGGTCAGAACTTAGCTCAATAAGATTAAGGTAGAGGATTCGGAGGATGCACACAAAGAAGAGTTAACTTAAGTGACATGGATGAAGAAGGAGGACAATAGTACATTGAGGAAAAGGAGAAAGTTCGAGCAACTTGAGTTACAAACCATGTAGAGCTACAAATTCTAAGCTTTAATGGCTTTGGAAATGTCGATAACTATCTAGATTAGGAGGAGAAGATAGAATGTGTTTTTTTTTTTTTTGTTATTATTATCAATATGAAGACCATAAGAAAGTGAGGACTACTTATCACGACCCAATAATATCGTTGTTGTGGTAGATCACCGTGTATCGCATAAAGATCTATAATCAATCCATTATTGATTGTAGGCTTTTTATATGATACACAACGCTCCTTCCACTATATGTTATCGCTAGACCCATAGATATGTAATATTGAGTAAGTGAACTTTACTTCTTTGATATAGAATAATAAAGTAAATGCGTGGATTTGTTGAATTCTACACCAAAAGAATATTACATAACAAATGTAGTTTTTATAAGAATCTACATTAGGAAAAATTCTATCTAGAATATGAACTAAAAAAGATAAATATCTACAAAATGCTATTACAAAAATTCCCTCTTCACTCCTTAAACGTACCGTCTCATCTCCACATAAGACTCACTTCGAGCATTCCTTGGCCTAAATGTATGAAGAGATGGTTCTACATCAACAAAAATCTATTGGGTTGTAAGCTTACACTTAGTGAGATAAATCCCTCATCAATACCGCATGACAAAAATTTATTTAATGCATAAACATATAAATGCATTATCAATCAATATGCTAAACAATACATACGATAGCCTAAGAATTGCATGCAACTCAGAATTTTACCCCCTATAATTAGGGTTAGAGATAATTAACCGACACAAATCATAACTAGGTCTTAGCTCTTGGGTTCTGTACCAATCACACTAATGTGCTTAAGTTAAAATAAAACCATATATATATATATATAACATATACCGCTTTAATATGAAAGTACTCTTTCTTTGCATATTTTGTAGTTTAAAACCAAAATAACTAGTCCAGTGGTATAGTAGCCTCCACAATCTACAATCTACAATCTACAATCATATGCTCGAAGTAGAAGCCACAAGACATGGCTCTTCGCGAATGGTTGGTGTCCTCTGGCGCCTAGTAAGCCTGTTGGCTTAGGATAGAGACTTAAATAAAATGATAGTATAGTTAGTGCCTAATCCTGTAGGAGGCCTTTCTCCTGTGAGTCTCTTCCCATCTTCTATGTGAGGTAGCAATTAGTATAGTATGATGCAATTATGAAAAATGCATGATTCATTGAATTTCTTAATCATATAAGTGCTTAATTTGGTTTTCATGGTAATAAGACAATTTCATTCCATACAACTGCATATATATGTCATTCCTTATATGAATTTAAGTGTATCTACTTTACAAGAAAAATCAAGTAAAGAGTTATCAGGAATTCACTCACTTAACCATACGGATCAATCAAAATAATTTGAGGGCAAGTCGTTTCTAAATGCCGAGTCCCCTAAACATCATAAATATTATACTATAAGGATTTGAAATAGAATTTGGAAAACTAAGCTAAAACCCTTTTAGTTATACTTTTAACTTGGTTTCGTATTTTTTCTTATTTTTATTTAAAGTTCAATCGCGTATAACTTTCTCGTTTTAAATCCGATTTTTATGAGCTTATAGTCATTATTCTTCGTTTTTGAGTGTACTTTAACATGGTAAGGTTATATTTTTGAGATAAGGCACGAAAATATACCTATAGGTCAGATCAATATTGATCCTCATGATTTAGAATGCTTTTGAGCTTTATTTGGTTATTAGGTTTTTTGATATCTTGGAAAATATTTTGGGCTTAGGCTTAGGATGTCATTCTAGACATAAAATACTCCTTAAGGTTAGATTTTCAACTTTGATTTACACTCCTAAGGCTAACAACAACTTCTTGGGCTTTTATGTGGTTTAAGTTATCAAAAGGGCTTTTTTTTTTCTTTTATCTAAATCAAGGATAGTCACTTTGTTCGGCTTAAGGAGTGTTTTGTGGGATTCTTAAGAGTCTTAAAACAACTTCCATTGTTGGGGTAAGTTGCTTGTCAGAAAATTGGTGGGGGTCCAACTTGGAGTTTAAGGCCCGTTTTGAAAGTTTTGGGCTCAGTTTTGAGTTTTAGGCTTTATACATTAATTGTACTTGCCTTGGTTGGTCTTTTCATTTTGTTTTCTTACTTTTTTCATATTTTGAAGTGTCTTCCAACATGGTTCCAGATTTGGACGTGTTGAATCCAAGGGGTTCTCACTTGGTTTTCCAACTTGTTTCCTCATTTCGTTAAGTTTAGGGGTTATATCATGAACCCATGTTACTTATATTTAAATCTTGACTTAACTTCTCTTTCATGAGATGATTACTTAGCTCATACTTTAAATGAAAATAGTAGATCTCATATTTATCATAACTTCCATATCATAGTTTATGTCTTACAAAGTTGATTTCCTCATAAAAACTTTATGTAATGGATTTTTCCTTATCTAAGTTTAGATTTGAGCACGTTTAACTTAATAGAAGTGAAAATAACATCCAAAGGACCTTCAAACACTTCATGTGAAGCATGATATCCTCCCATTCAAGTGCTCATTTCATGATTTTTTTTTACTTAAAATATTCCATTCTAAGGGTTAAACAAGTATCTCTATATAGCATCAACTTTACATGCTCATATTTCAACTTTCATGTAAGGGTTTCACGAGTTTGCTTCTTAAGGTCATCTCAGATATTTCATCAACTTATGATCATACTAATATCCTCAAGAAAAAATGGTCTCTAAATACGGAATACTAAGCTACTAGCACAAAGAAACATTTAGTCATCTATAAAGCAAAAGTATGGTGGTTGTGCACTAAGTTTCCACTTAATCTCCTTGTTTTACTTTCTCCTTCTTGCAACCTTTTTGGAATCTTGAGTTTTGATCCTTTGAAGTGGGGTTTAGAGAATGTTATAAGGATCTTAAAAGTGGCTTTGGAAGTGGACAAATGAAAGACACAAAGTGGAGTTTTGTGCCATGAGAATTGAAGCTTGAAAGTGGTAGCAATGTTGGTTTTGTGGGGTTTTGTGTTTCATCTTTTGTGTTGATTTTAAAGTGAGAAAAATAGAAGTAAAAATGAAAGTGAAAGTGGGGGATATGAGAGAGAGAGTGGTTGGATGTATAGGGTTAGAGAAGTGTGTTAAAAAATCTTGATTTGTTGTCTTGTAGCTTACACAAATGCCAACATTTGACAAGACTAGATAATGTAAGTATTAAGGGGTGAATAGTGGAGTGTAAGACGAGTTGATTGATTAGTGAAAGACAAGGCATGACCTCCCTTTTTAGCCTTATAAGAATCGGCCATTTAGGCTTCCTTTTGGTCATGGAGTTGTCTTGTTTTCTTTATTAAAGTGAACACATGAAATCTTGTGATGTTTTGTCCATATGTAATATAAGCTGTGGTGTAATAAGGAAATTATCTTATCACTAGTTTTTGATAGGTTATTAATTGATGAATGATTCCTATTCTCAATTGATAAGTTATTTAAGATGATTGGTTGGTTTACTTATTCATGTGTACAAGTCTTATAAATGAAGATAAGGAGATTATCTTCTAGGAAATTCTTTTAGAGTTTGTTTCTTAATTTTTTTTTTTTTTAAGTTATGATTTAATTCTTATAAAGTTATGATATTTTCTAGAGTTGAATAAAATTATTCAAATTAAATTATCAATTAATTGCTTAGGGCTACAAGTCCTTAATTGTTTTAAAGTTTTGGGTGACTTTAGAGTCCACAGTTTTCATACTCGGGTTTTATCGATAACAAACTTTCAAATTGGAAAATTAAATTTGTTTTTAATTATAAACTTGAATTCTTAGTTTAATTGATCCTTGGAAACGTTCGAGAAGTACTCTTAGTTGATTCACCAACTTACTAAAATGTACAGCTTACACTACTGCTGTAGAGTTCTTGGGATATGCTGTGATGTGGTGGAGAAACTTTTAGGCCATAAGAAGGAGAGAAGGATAAAGATAGGTTAGTACCTAGCTTGAGATGAAAAGAGTCCTCAAGAATAGATTTGTGTCAAACACTTACTTGCATGATACTTTTGCTTGACTTTAAGAGCTAAGATAAGGAAGCTAAACTATTGATGATTATGTTTAAGAATTCCAAATGCCTATAATATAATGTGAAGTGGATGAGCCTTCGACCAGAACAATTTCCAGATTCCTTATTGTAATGAGGTATGATATTTTAGACATGATGGAATTACAACATTTTACTATATTGGATGAAGCCATCAAGATTACCCAACAAGTAGAGAGATAGAGGAAGAATAGGTCAAGTCAACCTTTAGTAGGCTGACCTGGACAATCTCACCGACTTGTTTAGAGTGGTAGCCAAGTTCCCTAAACCTTTAACCCTAATAAAAGAGCTAGTGATTGAGTTAAATGAACACCCTATTGACCAAGAGTTGTCAATGAGAACTTGTGAGAAGGGAAAAGGATCTAAAAGGAAGACGAGCTAAACTAAGTACTTTAAGTGCCAAGGATTTGAGCACATGGTTGCCCAATGCCTGAATAGATAGATTATGACCATCAAGGGAGATGCCCTGAAGGTTAAAGTAGATATTATGGATGAGGAACTCAAGGAGAAAGAGAGTTGGAAGAAGAAGCTAAGGTTAATGGTGAGTTAGTCAAGGAGGACGTATTTGCCAAAGACTTGGATAAGCTGACCTTAGTCATCAAAAGAACAATGAGTACCAAGCCATCTATTGAAGAAGAGCAATGTGAGAACTTGTTTCACATCACTTATAAGGTGAATGAACAAGGATGTACACTCATAGTAGATAGTAGAAGTTGCATTAGTATAGTATCTACTGACCTAATTCGGAAGCTCAATTTACCAACCATTTCACATTCAAGGCATTACAAACTACATTGGCTAAACAAGAAGGGAGCACGATACGTCACTCAGCAAGTATTACTTTTAATCTCTAGTGGAAATTATGTTGATGAAATCTTATATGATGTGCTGCCCATGTGCACATCCCATATGCTATTAAGCTTACCTTAGTTATTTAATCATAGAGTCATACATGAAGGGTTTCAAAATACATATACCTTTGAGAAGAATGGGAGGAAGATTACTTTGAACCCTATGACCTAGAGTCAGGTGAGCGAACTACAAGCTAAGCTAGCTCAAGGTTGAATAAAGCTTGGGTTCTAATTCGAGCCAAACTCCGAGAAGCCATTAAGTTTAAATTACCAACCTACTTGTTAATAAGGAAACTACTGGAGTTGAAAGAGTAAGCCAAACTACCAAAAGAAGTCAAGGAGTTGCTTGATGTGTATGCCAGCCTAATTCCAAAATAGCTACTAGAAGGGTTACCCCATTTCTAGGGCATTGGACATTGCATCGACTTGATACTTGGTACTACTTTACCAAATAAGCCAACTTATTGGATTAACCTTGAATAAGCTGCTGAGCTCCAAGGACAAGTCAATGAATTGTTGAAAAAAGGGATATGAAAGAAAGAGCCTTAGCCCCTATGTTGTACCTGCATTGCTTATGCTGAAGAAGGATAACGCTTGGCAAATGTGTATGATAGTAGAGCTAAGAATAAAATCACAACCAAATACATGATAAGAATTATCCCCCTGGAATGATCACATATAGCTAAGTTAGAGGACTAGGACTTGTCAATCCTGGCATTTCACCTCCTAGTTCTTTTAAAATCAAGTCTTCTTTAAACCAACCAATATTAAATCTTTACTTGTTTAATACTGACTCTCAACTAAGGTTTAAACAAAACTAGTTCTTTTATATCTTGAAATCATTTTAGAGTCGTTACCCGATCGGAGTTAGAAAAAAGAGTTAAGTTATAATCAATCGGGTAGATTGGTTATAACTTAACTATTAGTTTTTCGATAAAAATAGATTTTTAAAAAAATGGTCTTAAAATAAGAGATATAGATTTGAGGGTTAAGAATTTTAAACTCTTATGGGTACCATTAACTTTTCAAATTTAATACTAACCTTAAAAATCACCTTTTAATTTTAAAAAACAGAACTTAATTATTTACCAAAATGGGATAATTCAAACAATCAAAACTAAAACGGGAAAATCAGGTTTTTCTTATTTTATCATCACCTTTCAAGTGCTTACATACCTATTACTCGAGATCAAACGTACATAATTATTTTTGTAAAACTTTAGTGAGTTGGTTTTATTTTAATTTGAAAACGATCGAGTTTACGTTTTGCTCAATTCGATTTATTTAAGAAAATTCCTAAAAAAAGAAGGTCCTAAATTGGATTTTTTTTTTTTGGAAAACTCTAAAATGACCTAACTTTAAAGAGTTCAATTATTTTTTTTTTATTTTGGAAAACTTGATTTCCAAGTGTTAAAAAGAAAAACTTTTATTCTTTAACTATTAACTTATTTATCTTTACTTTTACTTTTCTTTTTTTACTTTATTAATTTATTTTATCAATTAGACTAAATAAATAAACTACTTTTTCTTTTTTTTTTCACTTTCTCTTTCTTTTTATTTTTCTTTTTTCTATTTTATTATTATTATTATTACATTTACATTTACGATAAATAAAAATACAAAAAAAAAATAACGAAACAATGACAACAACTAAATGATAAAATAAAAAGAAATTAAAAGACAAAGCTTCAAATGTAATGGACGTGCGCAGGTTGGAACTGGAGTGGGTTCGAGTTGGACTTGGGTCATGAATCGAATCCAGTCAACTAGGAGAGAAGATGGCAGTTGCCTGGAGGGGGTCACAACCGTGATTAAGGGGTAGACGGTTGCTTCAATTGATCACAGGCATGATAAGGGGGTAGATGGCTGTTGTCTTTAACCGTTCATAGCCATGATTAGGGTGTATAGTGGTTAGGGTTCCATTGAAGTGGTTTAATAGGAGGACTTAGGGGTCATAGCATTTTATGGAAGTTGTCACATTGAAAAGCTTAGAGCTTTGCAATGTTAATTATATAGTTAGCTTTGCTCAATTTCTTTTAAGTGTAGCTACAAGTTATAGAGAGAGAGTATGGCTTTAGGTAAAGAGAGAAAGAGTGGTGAGGGAGTGATTTTAAGTGGATTTACTATTTACAAGTGATTGTGTCCTTTTCAAATGTCCCCTAACACCCCTTTTTATGCATGAATTTAACCTAGAAATCAAGGAAAGTAAAAAATCGAAGTAAATGAAAATGTCCAAAAATTAAGTTTTTATTTCAATTTTTAAAGCTTGATTTGAATGTGCTCTTAACTGAATTTGGACTTATTCTTGACACCAATTCGATGTAGGCCATGCGGTAAATAAGATTATTGCAAGAAATCATGTATTTGTGTGTGTGTAGAATTTGTGCAAATTTTGGAGCTAAAGTGAAGGGAGTGGATTGTTTCGGCTGGGGAAAGTAAAGGAAAATCAGGGAAAGTGAAAGAAAAAGGAAGGAAAAGGGGAGGAAAGAGAGGCTGACGTAGTGCTACGTTAGCTGTGCTGACCAACCATAATGTGCTATGTGTCATTACGTAATACGCGGCAGTTAGCATAGTATGCCACGTAGTTACTACTTCAGCATTAACTAATCGATGCTGCCATATGTCAAGACACGTGGTACAATGAGATCTAAATTTCCTAATTTCTTATTCTTCTTCCTTTCTTTCCTAATTTCATTCTGGACTTTTCTAACTTCAACACTAAATTACTTAAAACTACCAACTAGTGGATGATATGAAGTAAACGATTTAGCAATAGGAGGATTTTCAAGAATATCCCCTTCATCAATAGGATGGGGCCTATTATTTATCTTAGCCAGTCCTCAACCCTTAAAGGGTGCAGCAAAAATAGGCTTACATGGACTACTATCGTCCCCCTCCAATTCTGAAAAAAGCTACATACCCTTCAATAATGTTGTAATATAACCACCACAAAAGATAACCTGTATCCTGGTGTCATCTATTTGTCTATAGATAAAATTTTCTATTTCTATTCTTAGACATATTTGATACCCATAAATCATATTGTATAGATAAAATATGTCAAAACTGGTTACCTTACTATGGTTAGTCTTCTTACAACTGAAAGTATGAGCAAGAATATGGTGGAGTAACCTGTTCTTCACTACTAAGAAAGTCGTGGTGAGCAACTTTGAAGGTACAAAATTGTCCCACTTGGGATGAATCAACTGAAACCAAAATCTCTTAGTAATCATATCGCTAGGCCAGGAGTTTGGCAAATTAAATTCCTCCTCATCATATAAACTTAGAAAATAACCAATTTGACTAATTCAATTACATGAATTTCTCTATAAACCTAAAATGTGAAAGTGGACATTTGCCTAATTCTCTCCACCTGTAAAGTGGACAAAAAATAAATGGCTATATTTCTAAAAGTGGGTTCTTTTACCTTAAATAACCGAAACCATGTTTTATTAGAAACAATCTACTAGATTTTATCATCCATTCCATACTCTTGCAAAAGAGTCCAATCTAGCTATCGTTGATTCATGAATGTAATCCGTTGTAACTTCCTCCTTCTTTCCCTAACATACTCCTGATGTGACAGTAAATTACTACTTGAACTTATGGAAGAAGAATCAACTACCATCTTCTATTTCTTTCACTGAGGTTGCATCTTCTTGGGTGGCATGATGAATGTAGAAAGTACAGATCTGCAAAGAAGAATGGAAATGTGTATAGAAAAGGTAAAGAGAGTGAGTATATGTGGGTGTACGGGAGAGGGAGAAGGTAAAGAGAGAAATCGGGAGGAAAAATGAGTGAGGAGAGAGAGAAACCAATAGTCGTGCTTTAAGAAGCACTTTATACTAGCTCTTTCCTCTGTATGCCGGCATATATAAGTAAGTTGGTTGATAGGCCGATGCCTTTGAGTACCGACCTTGAGTTCAAATTTTCACACTATTTTTTATATGTAATAATAATAAATAAGATAAAAAAAATTAGTTTGGTTAGACATGAGTTACCTCCCATGAAGCACTTAGTTTATAGTCGCTAGCCCGACTTTTTCGATCTTACTGTGAATTCCCGCTCACTACCATAGTACAATCACTATCCATGTTTTCTCCTTCAAAATAATGCTTAAGGAGATGACCATTTATCTTGAAAGTATGATGTCTCCTACTTTTAACTCAACTGTATCATAAGGAAAAACATTACCTATTTCAAATGGCTTAGACCATCGAGATTTTAACTTACCTAAGAACAGCTTCAGTAGAGAGTTGTACAATAATACTTTCTAACCAAGCATGAACTCCCACTGTTGAATGTTCTTATCATGCCGTCGCTTGGCTCTCTCTTTGTAGATCCTAGCGTTTTCATAAGCTTCCTCTCTAATCTCATCTAGCTGGTTCAACTAGAGCAATCTCTTTTCACTTGTAGCTTATAAATCAAAGTTAAGATATTTTATGGCCCAATAAGCCTTGTGCTTAAGCTCTATAGGTAGGTGACATGACTTACCATAAAGGATTTTGTATGGAGACAATTCTATAGGGGTTTTAAAAGTCGTCCTATAAGCTCACAATGCATCATCAAGTTTTAAAAACTAATCTTTCCTATTGATAGTCTTCTCTAGGAAACACTTTATTTCTCTATTGGACACTTCAACTTGTCCACAAGTTTGTGGATGATATGGGGTGGCAATTTCATGAGTGACTCCATATTTTGTTAACAATATTTGGAACTACCAATTGTAAAAATACGACCCCCCATCACTTATAATAGCCCTGGGTTCCCTAAACTTGGAAAAAATGTTCTTTTTCAAAAATTTAATTACTATTCTAGCATCATTAGTTTGTAGAGCAACTCCTTCTACCCATTTCGACACATAATCTATTACTAGAAGTATATATTTGTTTGAAAAAGATAAAGGGAAAGGACCTATGAAGTCTATTCCCCACACATCAAAAAGCTTAATTACTAGAATACTATTTTGTGGTAATTCATGTCTACTAGAAATATTCCCGGTCCCTTAGCATTGAGAACAAGATATAACATAAGTCCTACAATCAATAAACAAACTAGGCTAGTAAAATTCACAAGATAAAATTTTAGTTGCAGTTCTTTCCACACTAAAGTGGCCTCCTGCTTCTTTAGAATGATAGTGCTAAATTATGTTAAGTTGTTATGTTTTAGGAACATAACGTCTAATTACTTGGTCAACACAACTTTTAAACAGATATGGTTCATCTTAGAAATAAAATTTCACATCATCTAAAAGCTTCTTTTTCTTTTAAAATGAGAAACCTTATAGTATGATCTTACTAACTAGGTAATTGACTATATCAGCATACTAAGGTAACCCTTGGATCTCTACTGCATATAATTGTTCATCAAGAAACTTTTCATTATTGGGTGCCTCTAAATACTTATGTTGTAAACGAGATAAATGATTAAAAATTACGTTTTCTACAAATTGAGGGACTAATCTCCTTAATATCGGCAATGGTCTACCTGATGGCTTCTTAATGCTCTCTCAGAACTCCTAGAAGTTGTTTCTCCTGGTCACTTGTCAAGGAAGAGGGGATAATTATGGGCGAAGTATCATTTGTTTTAAGATAAGCATATTTTAAATGACTAGGTAAAGGTTTAAGTTCAACTATTAGGGGTTGTATCAATGATGGGCCTAGCTTCTTCTCACTATTGCCTAGCTCTTCATAGTATCGAGCTTTAATTTTTGACACCTATTCCCTACCTTCTTTAATTTTTTCGTCATCGCTCCAATAATCCAGATCCTTAAGAACTGATTCCATGGTATCCATTCCTGGTTTCTCTTCTATAAACTCACAGATAATCTCATAAAAAATATCAATAGTGTAACAGGATTTGCAATTATCAAAATGCTTTATGGCTTCATAAATATTAAACGTTACTTTATCGTCTATAACTCTTAGAGTAAGCTTACCCTATTCTACATCTATCAATGCCTTAACTATTGCAAGAAATGGTCTGCCTAGGATCATGGGTACCTTTTTGTCCTCTTCCATCTCTAGGACTATAAAATTGATTGGGAAGATAAATTTGTTTAACTTCACCAAGAATACCCCTTGGGTATTTGATACTTCTATCAGCAAGTTACAAGGTGACATGAGTCTCCTTGCAATCTTTAAGTCCCAGCTTTATGAAAATGGATAAGGGCATTAAATTTATATTTGTACCTAAATCAATACGAACCTTATCAAAAAGAAAATTTCCTATAATGCAAGGAACAATAAAACTCCCCTAATCTCTTTGTTTTTTAAGTAAGGTAGATAAATTTTTTTGTAAGATCTTAAAGTACTCCCTATAAGCATTACTAGTTTATTCCCATTAATCTTTCTTTTCTTGGTGAGCAAATCCTTCATGAATCTAACATACGAAGGCATCTGCTGAAGTGCCTCTATAAAAGGAATGTTGATTTGCAACTTCTTGAAGACATCTAGAAATTTGGCAAATTGAGCATCTAGCTACTATTGCTTCGGTCTTCCTAGAAAAGGGATAGGAAGAACATACATTTTCACTTCTCATGACTTCTACTTCGGTTCCTCTTCCACCCATTTCCATTTTTCTTCCTTTGGAATCTTTACCTTTTCTTCAACTCGTTTGTTAACTATTTCCATTGCTTTTCCATTCCTCAGCATTATAGCTTTGACACCTTTAGGATTTTCTTCAGTATTGTTGGGTAAACACCCTAATGGTTTGTTACTCAACTATTGAGAGATCTAACCAATTTGGTTCTCTAAATTCCGAATAGTTACCTATTGATTCTATAACATGTTGTCAATCTTTTGCATATAGTTTAGCATGAGCTCTTCCATTCTAGACTAATTTTGCTAAGGTAGAGTGTTTTGAGTAGGACCTTGCTTTTGGAATCCAGGTGATGTTTGAAATGCATTATTCTTGTTTTTCTATGAAAAATTTGGATGAATATGCCACCCAGGATTGTATGTATTTGAATATGGTTCTTGATTGCTATGTTAAAAATTGTTAACAAAATTCACCTGTTCTCCACTGGTTTGAGCTAAGTGATTCCCAGTTAGGCACTCAAGAGTTGAATGTAGTCCTGAACATAACTCACAAAAAAAATAGGATTAGCATTAAAAGACTATGTTGAGGTGAGTTTACTTACCTGAATAGTAAGAGTTGTAATCTGAGTTGTTAATTGAGATATAGTGTTATTGTCACTAGCTGTTGTGACTCCTAAATTGCTTCTCTTGTTTTGCTAGTTATGTACACTGGAGGCCATCTCTTCTATCAGTACACTTGGTTCCTTATAGGTCTTACCCATCAGAGCACCTCTAGTTACGGCATCAACTAAGGACCTCAGTGTCTCATTCAAACTGAGATAAAAGATCTCAATCAGGAGATTATCTAGTAAGTCATCATGTAGGCATTTTCTAATTGCCTCCTTGAATCTCTCCTATGCTTCATAAAGTGACTCAGCACTAAACTTGGTGAAATTGGTGATGTCGTTTCTTAGTTTTGCTGTCCTAGCTGGTGAGAAAAATCTCCTTGAGAACTTTGATGAAAGATCAGCCTAGGTGGTAATAGACTCTTATGGTAGTGAATGAAACCAAGCTTTGCCTTTATCCCTTAGCGAAAAGGGAAAGAAATGTAATTTGATAACCTCTTCGGTCACGTTGTTCATCTTAATTGTATTGTAGTATTGGACGAATCCTACAATATGCTCGTTAGGACTTTCATTAGGGTATCCTCCAAATTGATTCGTTTGAATCATTTGAATGAGGGATGGCTTCAACTAAAAGTTGTTAGCCTGAATGGTGGGCTTCCTTATAGTCGAACGCATCACCGCAGGTATTGTATAGTCTTATAGTGCTCGTGAAACTCCTTATAATTGATTATTACCTTCATTACCTACCATCTCTTCTATCCTTCTTCTGTTCTCTCACCTCAATTGATACAAAGTATGCTCTATTTTAGAATCTAGTGGTAAAATTTCAGAACTTTTACTCCTGTGCGTAAAACACCTATGAAGAGAACAAATATAACGTACATCGTCAATTGAGTCTAAATTACTAACAGAACTAAAAGGTTTAATATTTTCAATTCTAAGCAATGGTGCCAAAAACTTGATTCGCTTAAACTATATATATAAAAATTAAATTGTGAATACTCCAGTAAGTATACTAGGTTGGAATCAAGTAATACAGAGCAAGTAAGGTTGTCGATCTCTCGAGGACTATAATAGTACTAAACTTATGATAGTTCTTATCAATATTTAAGCAATCAAAAATAGATTAACTAATCAAATAACTATACTAAAACTATTAAAAAGAAAAAAACTATAAAATTTCTAAAACTAAGCAATCAATTGAGAATTGTGGGAAAAACATAATCCACCCTAAATTATGCAAATCAAATTGTTATCATGTTATATAAATTATTAACTATATAGTCATTCAAGTGAAATTATTATATCTTAAAACTTAAGGATTTAAACCCCTAATTAATTAGTCAGGTCCCACATCTCCAATTGATGGTGGACTTAAAATTACAATCAAATATCTTTCGATATTGTGATTGTCTAATGTCCTAAATCAATTATTCCTAATATCTTAGTGAATAATCAATCGTCAAACATTGCATTAATCCCTAGATAATTTCTAATTAATTCAATTAATGTTGCTTCCACATTAATCAATCAAATTAACCAAGAATTTCTAACAAACCCCATATCAACTCTCTTATCACCAGGGTTTCTAATAATTATAATCAATTAAACAACTATAATTGAAATCATATAAATTGCAATCATAAATCATTCCTATATCTATTAATCCTATAACAGGAACACAATTATCATCTTAGCTATCTAGAGTTTCATCAATTCCTGCAAATAAATTTAGCTAACCAGGGAATTTAAAACAAAAGCACAACTACTAATTAAAATAAGAAGGAAATTCATAATTGATGGCATGTATAATTAACAAAATTGCATAAAGATAATTAAAATTGATGTCACCAATTCTATAATTGGAAAAGATAAACTTCAATTGCAACTCCAAAACTTGATCTCCACAGCAAAAGCAAAATCTTTTCAATGATCTAAGCGATTCAATAGAAGAATTCTTTAAGAACTTTCTAATGACTATTCTACGACTCTCTAAGTCTTAGGAAATTGAGTGTCTCTAAAAAAAAAAAGTCTTCTAAAAAGTTAAACGTGAGGCTATTTATAAGAAAAACTAACGTTTGCTTGTGTAAAGCTTCTTTTTAATGAAGGCCGATTGATAGGTCAACGTATAAACTTCAAGGTCGACGACATGGACTCTAAAGCTAGTGATGTAAGTGTAGGCCGCTTGAAAGGCCGGTTGTGTTGAATACCAAATTGCAACTTGTTGATTCAAACTTTGTTCATTTACATAAGACTCCTCTAAATCGTCCGTATTTGCACTTTGAATCCTCCAATTCCTAAAATGTCCAAATGAAAATAATTAAGTATCATTTTCTTAATAATTTCTATAAAATTAATAATAATTTTATCTAATTTTCACATTTAAAGCATAAAAAATATACCTTTATCAGTGGGTTAGGATTAAACTTGCCCAAAACACTATTTGAGGAAAATATTTATAAATGAACCTTATAGTGAAAACCATTTAAATTGGGAATGATTTACTTGGGAAGAACGGGAATGACCCTAACTATCGTAGTTGAATTTTTGAAATGGATTGAAAACTTAGCCACATCTGTTGACAAGGACTTGAAATAATGATACTTTCTCTCTCTTTTTCTTTTTTCCTCTTCTTTTTTTTTTATTACACCCTTTTTTTCTTTTTTTCTTTTTTTTTTTTTAGTTTGCTAACAGGTAAAGAACCTTTCCTTAATAATCACATGGTGCCTCTTTTGTTCCCCTTAACCTGGATGACCAGTCGTTTGGTGGAGCTTTGTGATTTCAAACATCCTTAGTAAGGTAACTTATGACTAGTTTAGTAGAAGAGGATTTCTTTGTAAACTCTTGGTCTAGATTACACTCTTGATTACAATCCCAAAATTATAGTTCATTTTGCATATGATATGCCTTGATCAATCCATTAGGTCTTTTTTTGGTTTAACATTATGAATTTTGGCTTTTGGTCTAAGGGTTTCAAAAGGAACTAATGGAGAAGCCTATTTTGAAATAAATATTGAACCTAGGTGTACAAGTTGAGAACCTTAAGAACAATTAGAAATATACTTGCCCCAATTTCAAAAACAACTTTTATTAAGGATAGATTACCTTTCAAGATTGAAAAAGCTTTTGTTGTATAAGAGTGGTATTGTAGGTGGGTAGGCTTAGTGTAAGAGAGGCTTTAGAGTGGATATAGAGATTTTGGGTTTGTGATTTATGGCTTTGCATCTTTGGGGCTATTTAGGTTTTAACTTTTGATATGACTGCCCCTATTAGGATATTATGTGTCTTTTACTTGGCTCTTGACTTACACTTGAGGCCCCTTTTCCTTATCTTTTTCTTTTCTATTTTGTTATTACTTTGCCCTACTGTTCTTTTGTTGTTCTTTCTTTTTCTTTTGGCCCCAAGTTTCCATTTCCAAGCTTTTACCTCTTAAGCAATTCAGGGTCCTAAATCCATGGATTTCTATTGTATTGGCTTGGGTAAGGTAAGTAAAAGCTCGAGGTGTTTAAAAAGGATGTAGCTCTTCCTTATTTCAAAAAACATAACTTATCAGAAATAAAATTTATTTTTGAATTTAACATTACTGAAGTAAGTATAAACCAATTTTAATCTCTCTCTCCTAACCATTGAATTGCGCCATTGTGGGGTAGTTCTTAATAAGGTTTAAATTTGAAAAATTCTTCAAATAGGTCTAATGGGATAAACAAGAGATGATTATGTTTAGGATTCAAAAATGAATGCCTAATGTTATTTTAATCTGCATATTACATTCAAAGTGGACTTCCTTTAAGGAATGAGTCCAAAGTATCCTCACCATTATATCACTCATCTCTCAAAGTGTTTCAAGTTAGTATATGGAAAATATTTTACTTCTTTTCATTCTAAACCTTTTAAAAGTGAGCTATTAATTCCTTAAGGAGGAATTTATTTGCTTCCAATAACATTGCTATCATTCAATTGAAAATGCAATTGTATTATTCCAGTTATTACAAACTTTATTGAAAACAACTTTCTTTGCCCCTATCTTAACAAGTGTCCAATTACTTAAAACAACCCATGAGTTCATTAAAAGGCATTGGTAAGCTTAAAAGAAATGGAGCTCTAGGCAACTCAATTGGACTACCTTCATGACTTGAAGAAGAATCGACTTGTTATAGCTTTGGCTTACTGACTTTTGCATCAATCAGGTCTTGAATCTTATTCTTCAATCTCTAGCATTTTTTAGTAGAGTACCCCTTTTGACCCATAGAAAGTCACATTGTGCTTCTAGGTCAAAGTTACATGGTTTGTAATTCAGATTAGGGGCTTCATAAGCTATAATCCTTATTATTTTCAAATGATGAAAGATTTGGGTAAATGAGATCTCCAATTGGGTGAATTGTCTTCTCTAAGTCCCTTAGGCTTTCTCATTCCTCATTGGGTTTTTTTTTTCTTGTTTGGCCTCCTTCATCACTTGGGCGTACTGATATTTGATCAGTACTGAACATCGGGTGTTGAAAACTTTTGAGTATAGGGTCCATTGCCATTTCTAGATTTGTAATGCTCTTTTGTAGCGTAGCTACCCTTTCTTCCAGAGTCTAGAGTCTCCTTTCTAAGGTCAAATCTTGGGATATTTGGAGAGTGGTGATAATTAAGAACAAGACTTACCATTGTTGGGTTATCTAACGCATCATCCTTTCTAAAGAAGCGAAGCTATCATCAGCAATATAAACCTGATTAGAAGAATTTCTTTACTAGTTGACAACTTTTCTTTTATTATTATTATTTTTCCTCTTTTTTTAAGAGAAAGAGATAGATAAAGCTTTATTTTTATAGAAACCAAATAAAAATGGTGGATTTTTTTTTGTTTTTTCACTTTTTAATTACATTTCCTTGAGTGAGAGAGTGAATGGTTAGATAAACTTTATTGAAGGATTGTCTACAAAGAAGGAAATAATGAAGAATAATAGAATAAAGAGAAAAGTTTTATTTTGGAAAAACTACAGTAGAAAGAACAAAACAAAAGGGAGTGAAACTTAAAATTTATTCAAAGCCTTTTAACTCTATTTAGTCTAACTCTTGTAGTTGGGCTTTAATCTTGTCCAACATTTCTAAAGCCCAATTCATAGTCCTCTAACTTTTTTCAACTTAAGCTAATAAGGTCTTGTTGGAGGCCTCAGCACGCCTTAGGTAGCTTCAACTTGTAGCAGCTGCTCCTAGATTCTTAAGGCATCTAGCAGTCTTTGATTATTCTTTCGTTGGTTACTCGCCATTCTTAGGTCTACATATTTCATGGATAACAATCAATCATCAATGCAAAAAAAAGAAAGCACATGGAAATATGCAGGTGTTGGGATTGTTTGGGTTAATACATTGCTCCCTTTAGTTGCAACCCTACTATTATTTTCAAAAACTTGATTGCATTAAAACTCTTAAATGATTAGTAGCATTGCAATTTCTTAAAGGTATTATATTAACTTAAGCGTGGAGGGGAGTATATGCAATTAGGGTAGGTTTTGAAAAGGTCCTTAAGTTTTATGATCTTACTTATTAAAGAATACTTTCATTGGTTACATGAAACTTAAGTGAGGTAGCCTAATCAATCCCAAGTGGTAGTTACACCACAACACCTAAAGCTTACACAATGGCCCCTCTCCTAGGGTCTTAAGACGGCTTAGGTCTGACCGCATCTACTTTGCATCTCTAATGCAACAAATGACCCCCCATATCCCGATGCACATGATATGCAAGCTAATAGTACAGAAACTAAGAGTGAATTTTAGGAAAATACAAGGAAAGAAGATTCAAGTTTATATTTTCTTTTTCTCTTTTATAACAATGTTGCTTTATTAGTTATTCACCAAACCTTAAAGAATGTATACAAGAAGAGTAGGTTTTAGAGGTTCTTAAACTCTATGACCTCACGCGTTTCTAAAAAATGGTTCCTTGGTCACATTAACGTTTAAGTGGGGTAGCCTAATCGGCCCCAAACGGTGGTTACCCCACTACGTCTGGGACTTATATAATGGCTCCCCATCCTAAGGTCCTAAGATGGTCCAGGTTCGACCGTATTTATTATGCATCTATGGTACAAAAATAAAACCTGTAAAAACATTAGCACAATTATGATACAAATAACAAAGAATGAAAAGTAAATAACTTACACTAAGGTGATTTCTAGAGGTTAATTTTAATTTTGGAAAGTTGAATGGTTAACCCTCTTAACTTCCCTAGTAGAGTCACCAAGCTATCGAGCCTAGTTTTTCACCTCTTGGTTCTTTTAAAATCAAGTCTTCTTTAAACCGACCAATATTAAACCCCTATCTATTTAATACTAACTTTCGACTAAAGTTTAAAAAAACCAGTTTTTTTATATCTTAAAATCATTTTGGAGTCACTACCCAATTAGAGTCTGAAAAAAGAGTCAAGTTATTATCAATTGGTTACTGGTCTTTCGATAATAACTAATTTTGAGAAAAACAGTCTTAAAATAGGAGATCTAGATTCGAGGGTTAGGAATTTAAACCCTTATGAGTACTATTAAGTTTCCAAATTTAATATTAACCTTAGAAATCACCCTTTTAATTTTAAAAAACAGAACTTAATTATTTACCTAAATGTGATAATTCAAATAGTTTAAACTAAAACAAGAAAATCAGGTTTTTCTTATTTTTATAATTGCCCCATACGTGCCTCCATACCCATTATTCAGAATCAAACGTACGTAGTTTTTTTTTATAAAACTTTAGTAGGTTGGTTTTGTTTTAATTTGAAAATGATCGAGTTTACATTTTACTTAATTTAATTTATTTAAGAAAATTCCTAAGAAAGAAGGTCCTAAATTGGATTTTTTTTTTTGGAAAATTCTAAAAGGTCTTAACTTTAAAAAGAATCTAATTATTTTTTTTATTTTAGAAAAATTGATTTCTAAGTGTTAAAAAAAATCTTTATTCTTTAACTATTTACTTATTTATCTTTACTTTTACTTTATTTTCTTTTGTTTTTATTTTATCTATTAGACTAAATAAATAAACTACTTTTTCTTTTTTCTTTCTTTCTCTTTCTTTTTCCTTTTTCTCTTTTTTTTTTATTATTACATTTACATTCACGATAAATAAAAATACAATAAAATAAATAAATTAAAAAAATAATGAAACAACAACAACAACAACAACTAAATGATAAAATAAAAAGAAATTAAAAAAAAAAGCTTTGGATACAATGGACTTGTGCGAGTTAGACCTAGAGTGGGTTTGGGATGAACTTGGGTCACGAATTTAATTGGGTCAGCTGGGAGAGAAGATGGTAGTCACCTGGATGGGGTTACGAGTGTGATAAATGGGTAGATGGCTGCTTCAATCGATTACGGGCATGACAAGGGGATAGATGGCTACTATCTTTAACCACTTATGGTTGTAATCAGGGAGTATAGTGGTTAAGGTTCTATAGAGGTGGTTCGATAAGAGGACTTAGAGGTCACAGCGTTGCACGGGGGTTATTACGTTGAAAAGTTTAGAGCTTTATGACGTTAGCTGCGTGGTTGGTTTTGCTCGATTTCCTTTAAGCATGTCTTCAAGTTAAAGAAAGAGAGTATGCCTCAGGTAGAGAGAGAAAGAGTAGTGAAGGAGTGATTGTAAGTGGATTCACTACTCATGAGTGATTGTGTCCTTTTCAAATGTCGCTAAACACTTGTTTTTATACATGAATTTAACTTAGAAATCAAGGAAAGTAAAAAATCGAAGTAAATGAAAATGTTTGAAAATTATTTTTTTTTTTCAATTTTTAGAGCCCGATTTGAATGTGCTCTTGACTGAATTAGGACTTGTTCTTGACACCAATATGATGTAGGCTATGCGGTAAACAAGATTATTGTAAGAAATCATGTGTGTGTGTGTATGGAATTTGTTCAAAAATTAGAGCTAAAGTGAATGGAATGGATTGTTTTGTTTAGGGAAAGTAGAGGAAAATCAGGGAAAGTGAGGGCATGAGGGGCTGACGTAGCGCTAACGTGGCGCTACGTTAGCATACCTACCAACTAGAGTGTTCTATGCGTCATTACGTAACACGTGGCAGCTAGCGTAGCGTACCGTGTAGTCACTACGTTAGCATCAACCAATTCGATGCTGCTATGTGTCAAGACATGTGATACAATGAGATTCGGATATGTAGCAGTGCAATGTAGTGTATTATCTGAAAAAATAAAATAAAAGGCTTTTTATGCATTCACAGAGCTTCAAACCCCTGACCTTATGCTTAAACCTAATGCCAAGTTTATATATTTATTCGTTAGGTCGTAGGTCTGTACCTTATTCATATTTACAATTAAATTGCACATATCGACCAGGTCAACTTAGGCCAGATTCAAATCTAAGCCTAGGCCAAACAGTCCTACTTCTAAGCTTATTTGAAAAAAAAAAATCTATCTTATTAAATTGTTATTTTCTAAATTCCCCTAAAATCTTATATTTTTTCCATTTTCTATTTTTTTGTGACTTTTTCAATTTTCTAAATTTTTCAATTTTTTCTAAATTTCTTATTTTTGTATTTCTTTCTAGATTCCCTATTTTTTGATATTTTTTTCTAAATTTCTTATTTTTTGTGCTTTTTCATTTTTTTTTATTTTTCTAAAATTCTTATTTCTTTATTTTTTAGGGTTTTCTTTAATTTCCTATTTTTTTGGTGTTTTTCCTAATTTAAGACCTATTGAGGAAAAATAAAATTTAAATAAAATAAATAGGGCAACAATTGGGTGTTTAAAAGACTCATTTCGAGAATATTAGTTTGAAGCCTTATCCAAGACAAGAATTCCTATCCTAACTTTTATGTTTCCTTCCTCTGCTAACCTAACAAGTGAGCTACCACCTGCATCAACCTTGCCCAATAGTTGTACCATAACAGAATATCTAAACAAATAGCCCCAAGACTGTCTGAGTAGAACTCCTAAGATGACCACTGATGTCCGACCCCAGTTTAAGTTGATTCCTCTACACGAATTGCTGACCAAGCTATAACCTGATATAGATCAAGTCAACTCTAAATTGTAAACTCTTCTTTCTTCCTTTTGTCCACTTTGTACCATAGTCTTAACGTCTAGCCACCGAATGACACGTGTCTTCTAACATGACATTCTAGAAGGATTCTTTACTTTCAAGATATGGATTTTGTAGATGAACACACAGGCCCAATATCACTTGTACTAAAAAAGGGTAGGTTTGGGCCATAAGATGGCTTGAAAGTAAATGGTAATCAAGGATAAGTATGGTTTCCCATGCATCGATGATGGCTATGATGCATCAACACCACGCATAAACTTAACTCATACATGATAAGATGTACAAGTATGGCTAGAGGTCGCTCGCCACTAGTCCACACTCAATAGGCTAGATAAGAATAGCTCAAGAATAAGTAAAAAGACACTTAGCTCAAGAAGGAGTCAAAAGAAATTCAATGTATTCTCTAGATTGATTCTCTCTTGTTATTACATTATATGAGTATTTATAGTACCCAATTAAGGTAAGTCCTAAATTACATAAAATTACAGAAATAGATCCTGACTTTCTAAACAAAAGAAGAATAATTTATAGGAGAAGCATGAAATAGTGTAAAAGGAATATCCTCTATCAAAAAAGGATAATACGGATGTTAGAAAGGACAGTATGTGCATATTTTACTCAGTCTATGGTCTTAATAACACTACAAAATGAGCAGGGATGGGCCTTTGATTAGGTTTGGTCAGCATTAGTAGTTCGATACTCTGATTGTTGAGGCTAAACAAGGGTTGGCTCAGGGATGACTCATATTTGAGTCGACCTCGAATGATTGGCTCCTAACAATTATTAGCTTAGCTTCGACACTGTGGAGATAACTATTTTCCCGATTTAGTGCTTAGACTGGGGTGTTGTGGAAAGGTCAGCTCCATACGTGATTGATCACCTCAGTAGATTCTTAGATGGTGGGAGAGCATAGTAGCTTGGCAGATCGAATCGGGGCAAACACTGCTCCTCAGCAACTAACTCACCTCGGATAGCTTAACAAACCATCTAAGAAAGCCCTTGGGCTCTTGAGTGAGTGATCGATCCTTGATCCCTATCATTTCCGTACTAAATATACTTTTTCTCTTTTACTCTTTTTAGTATGTGTTATATAACCTAGTTATAAGAATGCCCTTTTTGTCTTTTTATACACGTAAAATAACCTTAATAGATGGGTATATAAACCCTCACTTAATAGTACATAGACATCAACTTCATTAATAGAATTTATACAAGTTCCCCTTTAAGTAACCCTAGTGTTCTCATTACCCTTTCAACTCTTATATATTCCCTTTAATAAGGAGTAGTGGCGAGAGACCCTTCAATTCGGACTAGTGAGTCATATCCAGTAGATTATAGGTTGAATAGGATCAATTAGTGTGTCATATTCAGTTGGTAGTTATTCGAAATTTGCTAAATTTTCTTTATTTCCTTTTATTTAGCTTCATTGCTATGTCTCTCCATGTATCTAACCCCAAAGACGCATCAGCTTTACTAGTATTAGAGTACAGTTCCAAGAGGGAATGTGTGAAGTTGTAGTGAAGTTTTGGTTTGTGATTGCTGTTTGTAGCTACTATGTTCCTTCTGTAGCTGTTTCAAAGTGTTCATATGAAGTAAGTTTGTTGTTATGAGCTACTCGGTGAAGATTTGTACGTTAGTAAGTATGGCTTCACTATTACTCTGTTCTTACTTTGTTTTTCATTATGAAAACAAAGCAAATTCATTTATATCCTGTTCGAGTGATTATTGGGTGTTGAAGTTGTTAAAGTGTGTTAACTGAAGTTTTGGGTAATATGGCAGTAGTATTTTCCGTGCATTGTGTTGTTGGAGACCAATGTAATAGTGCTTAACTTGGTCGTGATCATAATGGTAGTAGTTATCTAAGATTAGTTGATGACAAACTCGATATACTCACTAATTTTGTTGAGAGTCTAGTCACCATGATGTAAGTTAATAGGCAATAACCTTAGGGTATATCGTAGCGCAACCTATTCAAAAATGTCTTAGAGAGAGGCTATGTCCTAAGTAGCTGAGTTAATCGCCTAATTCAACCTCAGGGAACTAAGGAGAATGGACTGAGCTACTAAATGAAGGCTAGAGTTAGAAGAGATAGAAGAGGGTGATGAGGAAGTAGGTGTAGAGACTGATGAAGGGTAAGAAGCAAAGGCTAAGTAATATTAAGCATGAGAGCTATGACGCCAAGCTCCACGAGAACTTGATAATGTTAAGGTCGAAATTCTGCTATTTAGTAGAAGTGGAGATACCAATGAATACTTGGAGTGGGAAGAGATGGTTGAGAAGGTATTTGATTGTTATGGATATACAGATGCTATCAAGGTCCAACTTGTTGCACTAGAGTTCTTTGGGTATGCCATTATGTAGTGAAAAAATTTGAATGTAACTAGAGCAAGGAATAAAAGATAAGACGTGAGAACTTAGGATAAGATGAAAAGGTTGTTGAAGGGTAAATTTATGCTCAAGACCTACTTAAAGGATATACTTGCAAAGTTGTAGGAACTTTACCAAGGAGGCCAAATAGTTGATGATTATGTGAGAGAGTTCCAGATGCTTATTATTTAAGCCGACATGGAATAACCAAAGACTTGTATAGTATCAAGGTTTATTTTTGGACTCAAATATGAGATTCATAATATTGTGGAAGTGCAAAGGTTTTATATCTTGGAGGTGGCAATTAAGATAGCGTAGAGGGTCGAAAAATAGAGAAGAAGTGCTTCAAGTTGACCTAGACTAACATTCTCAAGAGCCCTTGTTCCACACTAACTTGATGAAGCTGACCCTGAGAAGGCTATGTCGAGTTGAGGAGAGGAATGACTGACCTGACGATAGTTAAGTAGGCTAGCCGAGCTAAATTAAGACCAGACCAACCTCGAGGACTTATAAAAGAGGGCAGACCTTTGGATGGAAGACCAATGAGGTGAAGTGCTTTAAATGCTTAGGCTTCAAACATATGGCTACCGAATGTCCAGACTAACATGTCATGGTGCTCTGAAGAAATGTAGTGGATAGCACCAACGAGAGTGAGCCTGAAGAGGAGAAGGATGTTAGACAAATCGAAGTCAAGGAGGAAGAGGAAACCTATTTCTATGTTGACTAGAGAGAAGTGATGACCTTAATATTAAGACAGGGTATTGAGTTCCCCACTGAACTTCGAGGAAGACTAGAGGGAACATTTGTTCCATACTAAATGTACCATCAAAGGATAGTTGTGCACTATTATTGTAGATGGAGAAAGTTGTACTAACATAGTTGCATAATCCTTTGTGCAGAGGTTAGGTCTACCAGCCTTCAAGCATCTTCGACCTTACAAGTTACATTAGCTTTATGATAAAGGTGCTTTGCATGTAATTGAATAGGTAACTGTACCATTTAGTGTTGGGAGTATGTATAGGGACAAAGTAGTATGTGATGTCATCCCTATAGGAGCTTCACATTTGTTGCTTGGATGATCTTAGTTTTTCAATTGATGTATTACTCACGATAAATACAAGAACACATATGCCTTTGCTAAGGATGGAAAGAAGACTGTACTGCAACCCATGACATTGACCTAAGTAAATGAAACCTATAATCAGCTCAGGCAAGCTAGTAAGAAGAAGGCTCTAGCGATGAGCCAAAGAGAGCTCCAAACTATTGAGAAGGCTGATGAGCATATGTTTCTGTTGATTAGGAGATTGCTAGAAATAAGAGATTTGAAAGATGTCCTGAATGAAATTCGAAGACTAATTGATGAGTTTTTCAACTTGTTTCTTGAATAACTGCCTAAAGGACTACCTCCAGTCCGAAGCATAGAGCATTATATTGATCTGCAACTAGGCATTGCCTTTTTAAACCAACTTACATACTGAACAAATCCTGAGTAAGCTACAAAGCTAAAAAGATAGGTAGATGAGCTTATAGAGCGATGATATGTAAAGGAGAGCATAAGATCTTGTGCTGTACCCGCTCTGCTAGGCTCAAAGAAAGATGGTTCATGGAGTATGTGTACTGATAATTGAGTAATCAATTGTATTACTTTCAATTACAAATAGCCAATATTGAGGCTCGATGACAAGTTAGATGAGCTTCATGGCACCAAAATATTTTCAAAGATTGATCTACATAGTAGCTACCACCAAATTGGCATGAGATCGGGTGATGAGTGGAAGATTGCCTTCAAGACTAGGCGTGGTGTCTACGAATTGTTGGTTATGCCATTCGGACTTACCAATGCACTAAGCACATTCATGAGACTAATAAACCATGTGATGCACCCTTTGATTGAAAGATATGTGGTCATGTACTTTAATGATATATCGGTATATAGTACTGACCTCAACAACTATGTTCAACATCTTTGAACTATTTTTTATATTCTATGAGCTGAGAAGTTATATGAGAATTTGAAGAAATATACATTCTACTAAAATGAAGTGATTTTTCTTGGGTTTGTAGTATCACAGAAAGGAATCCAAATTGATGAGGGAAAAAATCTGAGCAATTCTAAAGTGGCCAACGCCAAAAAATTTCATTGAAATTTAAAGTTTTCATAACCTAACCCCTTTTTATAGGCGATTCATTAAAAACTTCAGTAGCATAGCTACCCTCTTAACCGAATTGACAAGGAAGAGTGATAGGTTCAAATGGAACAACCGAGTTGAACAAAGCTTGGGAAATTAAGGAAAAGTTCACGTCCCTTCCTATCATATCACTTCTAGATTTTAACAAGCCTTTTGAATTGGAGTATGATGAGTCAGGCATTAGAATTGGTGTCATCATGATGCAGGAACAATGACTTGTCATCTACCATAATGAGAAGTTTAGTAGTGTTTCCCTAAACTATTTTGTGTACAAGAAAAAGTTGTACTCTTTTTTTCGAACCCTTACTATTTGGCAACACTATTTGTTGTCACAAGATTTTGTTATTTACATAGACCATAAGTTTCTAAAGCATCTTGGGAGTCAAAACAAACTATCGAAAAAACAAGCCAAGTGATTGGAGTTTATGGAAGCATTTTCTTATGTGATCTAATATAAGAAAGGAAGTGTAAATGTGGTTACTGATACTCTGTTGCGACAATAAACCTTGTTGACCACTTTGTAGACAAAATTATTGGGATTTTATCTTATCATCAAGCAGTATGCTCATAACCATTGTTTTAGTCCTATTATAGAGCAGTACAAAGATGGAGTTGCTGTTGGAGGCTATTATGTCCGAGATGGCTATCTCTTCAAGGAAAGAAGGCTATGCATACCAAACTATTCTACGCATGAGCTGTTGGTTAGAGAAGCTCATAGTAGTAGATTATCTAGTCACTTTAGAGAGACCAAGATGGCCAATCTACTGAAGAAAAATTTTTACTAGCTTGGTTTAGCCAAGGATGTCCATAAGGTAATTAGTAGTTGTGAAGTATACAAGCAAGCTAAGGGGAAAAGGGAGCCCCATGGAGAATTTATGCTCCTACCAAAACCAACCATTCCTTAGGCCGACCTCAATATAGACTTTGTCTTAAGGTTGCACTGAACAACCAGGGGAAAAGATTCTATATTTGTTGTAATGGACCACTTCAGCAAAATGGGAAACTTCAATCTATGCCATCAAACTAATGATGCATTATATATTACTAATTTGTTTTTGCAGGAAGTTATCTGCCTACATGTAGTGCTAAAGACTATTATTTTAGATCAAGGCACAAAATTCATGAGCTATTTTTCAAAAACTCTATAAAGAAGACTTAAAACCAAACTTGTGTTTAGCTCTAGTAGTTGCCCTCAAACTGATAGCTAGATTGAAGTGATGAATAAGATGCTAGGAAATTTACTTAGAGCTATTGTAGGAAAGAACTTGATGGAGTAGGATTTGCGCCTATCAATTGTGGAATTCGCGTACAACCGAACTATTCATAACACCATTGGAAAGACACCATTTAAGGTCATTTATGGCCTCAATCCTACTATCTCCTAGATATGATCGGTACCCTTGTAGTTGTTAAAGAGAGTTAATCTGAAGTTGTCTAGGCCCAAGAATTGCAAGAGCTATACAAGTTTGTAACTAAGAGGATTGCCAAGTTCAATTAGAGACAATAGGAGATTAGTAGCTAAGGTTGCCAAGTTGTTTCTTTTTATCCAAGAGACTTAGTATGGATACACCTTAGTTGAGAACGACTCCTACACTTAAGACAAAGTAAGCTATCTTCTCAAGCTAATGGTCCATTTAAGGCCTAAAGAAAGTCAACCGCAATGCTCGCCAGATTGAACTACTTGATGACTATGGTGTTTCCTCCACTTTCAATGTATCCGACTTGATTCCCTACCAACCAATAGAAGAAGACCCCACAAGTGACATAGAAGAGCAAGAGCCAAAGTCCAATTCAAATTTGAGTACAAATCTTTTGGATCCTCAGGCAAATGATAAGAATCAGTCCCTTAAATTGATCATACGTAGCTGGGCTAATGGACTCGAGGGACTCACTTAGAGAATATTAGTTTGAAGACCTATCCAAGATGAAAATTTCTATCCTGACCTTTTATATTTCCTTCCTCTACCAACCTAACTATTGAGTCATCACCTACTCTAGGCTTGCCAAACAATTGTACCATAAAAAAAAATCTGAATAGATAACCCTAAGACTATCTAAGCTAAACTCTCGAGCTAACCACACCGACCACTGACGTTCGACTCCAGTTCAAGTCGACTAGTCTACAACAAATGGCTGATTAAGCTCTAACCTGATCTAAATAAAGTCAGCCCCAAATTGCAAACTCTCCTTTCTTCTTTTTGTCCACTTTATACCATATTCTTGACGTCCAGCCACCAAACGATATGTATCTTCTTGTACAACATTCCAGAAGGATTCTTTACTTTCTATATTAAATATTAGTTGTCTCTTTTACCCTTTTTAGTATGTATTATATAACCTAATTGTAAGAATACCCTTTTTGTTTTTTCATACATATAAAATAACCTTAGTGGATGGATATATAAACCTCCACTTAATTGTATGCAAACATTAACTTCATTATCATAATTTCTACAAGTTCTCCTTTGAGTAACCTTAGTTTTCTCATTACCCTTTCAACTCTTATCTATTCCATTTAGCAAAGAGTAGTAGTGAGCAACCCTTTACTAGCTTTTTGGAGTATGATCAATTGGTGTGTCATATCTAATTTGGAGTTGCTCGGACTTTACTAGCTTTTCTTTGTTTCCTTTTGTTTCACTTTGTTGTAGTGTCTCTTCTTGTGTCCGACCCTAGAGACGCATCAGTATAGGTACCCCATTCTGAGGCTAGACAATATGTTAGACAAACTAAGTTGTACTAGAGTGTTTAGTAAGACTGAGTTGAAGTCAAGGTGCCATCAGATTTAAATGAGACAAGGGGATGAATGGAAAACTACTTGTAAGACCCAACATAGCTTTTATGAGTAAATGGTCATGCCTTTTGGGCTATCAAACGCCCTTAGCATTTTTCTGCAATTAATGAACCATGTTCTGATAGACCTGATAAGAATATGTGTCATGGTCTACTTCGATAGCATTCTTGTCTATAGTATCAACTTGGCAAGTCATATTGACCATCTCCAAGCTGTTTTCGATATCTTCAAAGTAGAGAAGTTGTTCAGAAACATGAAGAAGTGTTGTTTCCATTAGGAAGAGGTGATCTTCTTAGGCTATATGGTTAGTAGAGGAGGATTAAGGGTTGATGAAGAGAAAGTTCAAGCCATTGTTGAGGTATGAAGTTTCCATGGATTGGCTTCCTTCTATTAACACTTTATCTAAGGATTCAGTGTTATAGTTGCACCTTTAACTAAGCTTAAAAAGAAGAATGTAAAGTTTAAGTGAGAAGATAAAGAAGAGAGAAGCATTACTAAAGTGAAGGAAAGATTGACCTCTATCCTAGTCTTAGCTCTACTAGATTTTGAGAAAGCGTTTGAACTTAAATGTGACACACTAGGTATCGGCATCGATGTAAGAAGATCGACTTATTACTTGTTACAATGAGAAGCTAAGAGGAACACAACTAAATTATTCTATATATGACAAGGAACTCTTGGCATTAATTTGAGCTCTTCAAGTGTGGCAAAATTTCCTTATGCCAAAGGAATTTGTCATATACATAAATCATGAATCCCTGAGGTACTTACGGAGCCAATCAAAGCTTTCTAAGTGCCAAGCTCGATGGATTGAATTTTTAGAAGGCTTTAGTTTCTTCATCAAATATAAGTGAGGAAAAAGAAATCTAATTGTTGATGCCTTATTGAGGAGATATGTTCTTCTCACTAAACTGTAGATTCGACCATTAGGTTTTGCAAGCATTAAGATCAGTATCAACATGATCCTCGTTTTGCCTCCATTAAACGATGTGAAGAGGGAGTAACAGTTGATGAGTATCATGTAGAGGATGGTTATTTATTCTGTAGTGGGAAATTATGTATGCTGGCATGTTCATTAAGAGAACTGCTAGTAAGAGAAGCTCATAATGAAGGGTTCTCCAAGCACTTTAGAGGGAGAAGGACATATGAGCTACTAAGTGCCAAGTTCTTCTGGCCTAGAATGAAGAAAAATGTGCATTGTTTGATTAAAGGGTGCATTTCCTACAAGAAGGCCAAGAGCTGAGTTGACCAAGGGAGAACATTGCCTCTGCCAAACAAACCAAACCATGGGATGACCTACGAATGGATTTTGTCATCAACTTAACCTAAACTACTCGAGCAAAAGGCTCTATTATGGTTATCGCAGATAGGTTCAGTAAAATGGCATACTTTGTGCACTATACCAAAACAAATGAAACTTCGGCTATTGTTTCTTTGTTTTTTTAGGAGATTGTTTGTTTGCATGGAGTGTTGAGGAGTATGGTGTTAGATCGTAATCCAAAATTTTTATGCCATTTTTGGCAAACCCTATGGCGTTGAATGAGAACCAAGCTACTATTCAATACTTCTTACCATCTTCAAACCAACGGCTAAATGGAGGTTTTCAACTACATTTTAGGATCATTACTTTGAATTGTAGTGGGAAAGAACTTAGCTACTGGGATGTCTGCTTGCCTATGGTAGAGTACACTTACAATAGAGCAGTATATGCCACCATTAGGCATGCGTCACTTGAAGTTGTCTATGGTTTCAACCCTAAGCTACCCATTGATCACATACTGATGCCCTCAATTGACTAAGAAGATCTAAGAGCAAGAACCTAAGCTTACTCCCTTCAACATATCTACTAGCGAGTCACTTAGCACATTAGCTAAGCTGCTAGGAAATTAAAGAAAAACGGAAAGGAAGGAACACCGAATAGTTTCAGCCTAATGACCAAGAATGGTTGAACTTGAGCAAGAAGAGGCTCCTTAACTAGAGAAAGAGCAAGCTATTTGCCAAATCTAATAGACCATTTAAGATCCTCCAAGAAGATTAATGACAATGCTTATTAATTAAAGCTATTAGAGGACTTCAGATATTTGATGTGTTCAATGTTTCTTACCTTAGTCCCTACCAACTTAAGGAAGATTTGGATGAGGACTAGCTGGATTTAATCTTAAATCCTAATCAACTAGGCAGGGATGATAGGATTCAAACCACCAAACCCTTAACCCAAGCCCATGCTCGAAGACTAGAGAGCATGGTAGGGCAAGTTCTCTCTCTATGCCTAACATCTAAAGTGTCTATGCTATAATTGTTTACTGACTTGCTAATTTGACCAAGTCAAACTCTTCTATGCTTGTTAGTAGACTTTAACTTTTGATCGAAGATTCACTCTAAGAATAACTCAGCCCACCTAACCATCTACCTAGCCAACCTGAATCTAAGCTACTCCAAGTATGTCCGAGCTGAATCCACATTGAAAGAACTATCTGCTCAACTCGGCATTACTACTCAGCAACAACCAAGCTAACCAGACAAATTTCCTATTTGCCAAGAGCATGACCATTGGCTAATCACCACATGTCCAAGCACGCTATGTGATAGAATCTTCAGTACAAAACACCTGCTTTTATCAATTTTTCCTTTATACCCTTCAAACATTCCTTATACAATTCTTACTTTAGACATTATCCTTTCTGTCTTTTCCATTTATAACAATTGCCCTAATATTTTGAGTATAAATACCTATTATAAATGTAGCTACAATCATTATCTATCATTATTATAGAATATACTTCACTTTCGTAAGTATTCACTCTATCATATCATTTAAGTAAGGCTAGGTAGTAAGTACCCTCACTAAGTTAGCTCGTGCATCATCTCAAGTTTTCTTCGTAGGTCCTCGGTAGTTCCTTGGTGCATCATATCCTTAGAGCCAATCCTAGTTTGCTTACTTATTTGTTTGCTTTTCCCACTCATATTTTTTAGCTTTCTATAAACTTAGACCTATCTCGATATGGCTGCCCTTGTTTGCCCTTGGCGTAGGTCATATCATCTAGTCTCTACCAACTGACGCAAGGAAGGATGTCCCATTTAACATAGGAAGCGCCGTCTCATTGGATTATGTGTTGACCAATCGGAACCTTCCATGTGCCCATTACAACAAGCATCTCAAACCTATAAATAAGAGTAAGTTCTTTAGGTAAAAGGATCGGTACTTATTAACATCTTATACTCCCTTGGGAACTCATTTGTTTTGCCTACATTATTTCTCTCTCTCTCTCCTTACTAACTTGAGTGTTGGAGGACTTTCATTAGCTTAATTACAGGGGGCTTTTGTAAGATTTTCATTGTCTAGGTTAGAAGATAACTCAAAGTTGACTTAGGGGACCATACTATGATAATCAACCATCACCATAACCTATGACAACAACCAAGCTACCACTAGTCTTAGATCAACACTATACGACCACCTTTGATGCACCACGTACCCTGTTGACCTCCATTTCCATTAGAAATAGCTACCACTTGGTCGCCAAAAATAATCTCCACCAAACCTATTGCTAAATCTAAAATCACTTCCGTCACTACTTATATTTGAATAATGGTGACTAAATCTCAAGTGCAATAACTTAAGCCTCTCCCATCTACTTACCTTGAACAAAGCCTGACTTGGTTTGATGCAAACTCAAACTCACCCAATTATGAATTGACGGTTTATATTCTAAAATCCACTATTTTTTTCATATCTCTTTTACAAAGTCCACCTTCACACATATCTCTCTCTCTCTCTCTTTCCCTCGCTCTATTAACTACTACCACTTTACCATCAATCTCACAAGTTATTATTCTTCTCCATATAATAATTATTATCTTTGTCAAATTTGATTCAATTCTAGTTAGAGTAATACTCTTAACTTTTGAATTTTTCCTATAAATAATTCCTAAATGTTCTAAAATAAAAGGCGGCAAAGTAATATGGGAAAAAAAAAAATACACATAAATGACTTGAGTTTCTTTTTCATTTTTTTTTCTAGACCTATGTTATTTTTAAAAAATTTAGTAGTAGCATAAATTGCTAATTATTGCAGTTATGTTTTGTATGACTTATTTTAAGGGCTAACACTTATCCCTAAGCACTATATTACCATTAAATTTCATGTTTTAACTCTAATTGTTTGCTTTAATATTACTTAATGTGATCTCTTAGTGAAAGTTGAGATTGTGTTGATGCCTTATGTAGTACGATGAAGATTCCTAACCAATAATGATATTAGTTGCAAATCTTCCTATAGTATACAATGGTATTGCTATAACTTAGCTACCCCTCGAGCTGTGATGGCATTAAGGTGGTATCAGAGCTTATGTTAAAAAGAATAAAAGCTAACCTTAGGCATACGTAGGAAACCAACCCAATAAGCTTGAGAGGGTACAACTAGGTTAGGAGCTATATAAGAAAACTCGTCACTTAAGAAACTAATGAAACCTTAACTTCAAGGAAATTTCTACATCTTAGGGAAACTTTGCGACTCTCATGGAGCAGTAGCTAAAGTTCCATATGGAGAATGGAGAGACCCTTCCAAGCTACTATTACTACCTTCGATTGCTTTGTAAGGAGTTCACCTACATTAGTGAGCCTCATAGCTCAAATACAATACTAACTCAATGGATTGGTAGGCTTACAAACCACTAGAGATTTAAACACGAGGAGCTACTTATGAATCTCCATCACCTAGTCTACTCAAATACTGAGATCATTCATGATGACAAGATGAGTCTTAAATGGGGGAAGGGGGGGAGCCCTTAAAGGTAACCTTCTTGGTTAACGATGCCTTCTGCCTACTAACACTAACTTTTAGTTAATGGAAAAGTCGAACATGGGGTTGTTTTTACCAGGGATCATAGAGGCAACAACCTGGACCTACTAGAGGTTAATATTAATTAGGTTGTAGATACACTTTAAGAGGAGATGGAGCTAGAGTATGGACTACAAGCTTCATTAGATGACAAGGATGACTAGTTAGAGGAGTAAATTCTACAGGCTTCTATCCCAACCCTAATGGAGATAGACAAAGTTGGCCAAGATTTGTCGACTAGTGAGAGGAGCAAATTCTAGAGGCTTCTACCCCAACCCTAATGGAGATAGACAAAGTTGGCTAAGATTTGCCTCTGGAGGATGACCCTCTTGAGCCCATGCCTCATGTCATATAGGATAATGCCTCGGATTACTTAGTAGAGCCAGATGATGGTGAGGTTGAGATGTAGGTCAATGGACCGATACTTGATCTTCAACCACTTGCTATTACGGATGCAAAGGTAGAGGACTGGTTAGAGCTTAATGACTACCACGAGCCTTCGTCCTATTCTAATGGGGATGATTCCAATTATTCTAATTTTCCAAGATCCGATGCTTTCAAGGACAATGAGAATATTAGGGTTTGTTCAACGACTAGCCTGCTGATGTACTAGTCAACTTGAATTGTTGTTACTTGAGGTCACCATATTTTGGCGTACTCATCTTGACTTATGCTTTGAGTTATAGCATCGTACTTTTGAAATATTATGATGAAACTCTTGATTGTATCTAGACATAGCTCTAATGGGGGGGGGGGGGGGGATTTACCCTATCAAAGTGACCTCCTCTTGGTGTAACCTCATGTTATTGAAATTAATGGAAAGGAAGACTTTTATCTTACTTAGTTTGTGATTTACTCTGTTATGTTTTGTTGCCAACTTGGAAATTGAAAGTTTTCTTTGCTTAAGACTTACCTAAGTTGTTTTTGGCATTAGGAATAAGCAAGATAGGGGAGGAGACCCCTAATGAGACATGATCCCCCAGTAGATCCACTAGTGTGAGTTCCATAAAGGAACTACATAGAGGTGGTGCTACTTGCAATACAAGAGATATTGAGAGCCTTTCGTAAGAGGGACAGGATACCCGTAGCTCCTGTTTTGCTTGCTATACCAATTATGATGCGTCTTTAGAATCATACATATGGAAGAGCACCAAAATGGATAAAAGTGAAAGAAAGAACAAAGGGTTTAGCAAAAACTCGAGCAACTACTAGCTAGTTGTGATGCACCAACTGATCTTACTAAGCCTAACCTTCACTTAATATAATGAATAAGTAAGGATTAGGGTCACTTGCCACTACTCTTTACTAAAAGAAATAGATAAGAGTTAGGGAAGAGAAGACACAGAGAGTGCTCTTAAAGGGAATTTCTATGTTAGTGACATAAGAAATCATGTTTGCACTACAAGTAAGTGAGGCTTATATATGCCCTCCTTGGGGTTATATTTTAAAGAAAAGAGAAAAGTGGGCAAATTACATATTAGATATTAAGATTCCTTAAGACAAATGCTAAAAAAGGGTAAAAATGTCACTATATGGTACAATGTATATAATATGGAATCATTCTAGGATGTTATGCTAGAAGATACGTATCAAATTATGGTTGAACAAGCTTAATATTGTATGTATTTAGTTATCACTGCGAGCGTTAGATCTTTAGCAGCTCGGCAATTAATGGTGTCAGCTGTGGAGATAAAAAAAAAGGAATGGATGAATTAGCCAACTAAATCTGGGTTAGATAAGAGCTCGAACACAGGGCGCTATTTTGAGGTCTCGATAGGTCAAATGGCCGTCTGATTGGCTCTAGAAGAATTATGGTGTTTACATGCTCGAAAGTTATTATTATCATGACCACAACTCAATACTTAGGGTAGATGAAGTACAACATATCCCAGTTGTTGTCAGAATCATTACCCTTAAAGAGTCCTCGAGTTAGTACTCATCGTGCAAGTCCTTCTAATCCCCTAGCTTGGCTTCTAGTAATGGGTCCATGGAGTTGATTCCTATCATCTTCATAGATGTTGGAGAGATTTAGCCTCAAATCTATGGGGTCTTCTCTAATTAACTCTTCCTCTATTTGTGCTTTGGCTTCAATTGGATGGTGAGGGATTAGGTTGGATATGTTGAAGGTTGAAGAAGCACCATAGTCTTTGGGTAACTCGATCATGTAGGTGTTGCCATTGATTTTCTTTAGTACCTTGAAGGGATCATTAACTCTAGGTGATTGTTTGCTCTTCCTCAAGTGTAGGGACTTTTCTCTACTAAGCTAGATCTATACCAGGTCACCTAAACTAAATGACATAGTTCTGAAGCCATGACTACCTATCTCTTGCTATCATTTGTTGAAATTAATGATTTTCTTGGCCACATGATACTGTAGTTCTTATAGTCCTTAGACTTGGTCAACTTTGGTCTAGCTCTCTTCATAGGCTATAGGGGTAATGATCATGTCAAGTAGGATAGTAGGGCTGAGGCCATAGACAACCTCAAAGGGAGTCTTGCCAGTAGTGCTATAGATAGTCTAGTTGTAGGCAAACTCCACTATAGGTAAACATAAGTCCAAATCTTTCAAGTTCTTCCCTACAATAGCTCGAAGTAAGGTACCCATCATCCTATTCACTATTTTAGTCTAGCCATCTATCTAGGGGTGACTACTTGAACTAAATACAAGTTTATTACTAAGTCTTCTCCATAAAGTATTCCAAAAGTAGCTCAATAACTTAGCATCTCAATCTGAAACAATGGACTTTGAGACTCCAAGTAGGCAGATGATTTCCTGCAAAAATAAATTAGTAATATGTAAAGCATCGTTAGTTCGTTGGCATAGAATGAAGTATGCCATTTTATTGAATCAACCTACAACTACGATGATTAAGTCTATTCCTCGAGATGTTCAGGGCAATCTTAGGATAAAGTCCATGCTGAAGTCAACCTAAGGTGAGGTCGATGTGGGTAAGGGCATGTAATCTCCATGTAATTCTTCCCTTCCCTTAACCCTCTTGCATACGTCACAACTTCTAATGACCTTGTGCGCATCCTTAGCTAAATTAGGCCAGTAGAAGTTCTTCGTTAACAATTTCACAGTTTTGGTCTCTCCAAAATGCCTAAATAAGCTACCACTATGAGCTTTCCTAACTAGTAGCTCGCATATGGAATAGTTTAGTATGCACAACCTCCTTTCTTTTAATAGGTACCCTGCTTTTAAGTAATATCCTCACTACCAATTCCATCTTAACACTTTTCAATGATAGGACTAAAATTAGAATCATGTGCATATTGTTTGGCAATAAGAGAAAATCCTAACAATTTAGTCGACATGATGGTTAGTAAGACATGCCAACGTAAAAGAGTATCAGCAACTACATTAGTGCTACCATTCTTGTACCTAATCACATATGGAAAACCTTCTATGAACTCTAACCACTTAACTTATCTCTTTGAAAGTTTGTTTTGGCTTCAAGGACTCATGGTCCATATAGATCATAAACTCTTGAGATAATAAATAATGTTGCCACATAGTAAGATCTTGGAAAAGACAGTATAGCTTCTTTTCATGCATAGAGTAATTCATGGTGGCACCACTAAGCTTCTCATTGTGGTAAGCAATAGGGCAGCTATGCTAATGCCAATACCAAAATCATCACACTCCAACTCGAACGGTTATTAAAATGTGGGAAAGCTAAGATTGATGTTGTGGTAAGCCTCTCTTTGATTTCCCTAAAGCTTATCTCAGTACAGTCGATCCAATGGGATCCTTTACTCTTCTTTGTTAATTTAATCAAGGGGACTACAATAATATTGAAGTTCTTGATAAATCTTCTATAGAAAGAAGTAAGACCATGAAAATTGTGTACTTTAATGATATTCTTCAATATAGGCCACTCCAAGACAACTCGACCTTTTCCTCTTCAACTCATATTCTTTCTCAAAAACTACATACCCAGGAAAGACTACTTGCTAGCAAAATGTACACTTCTTTAGATTTTCAACTAGTCTTTCAATACTAAGTATGTAAAAAATAGCTCGAAGATGCTCTAGGTGATTAGTCATGCTAGCACTGTATACTAGTATGTCATCAAAGTACACAACTACAAATCTCTCAATCAGGGGGCATATTATATGGTTCATAAGCCTCATGAAATTACTTGATGCATTGGTAAGACCAAATGCCATAACCAACCATTTAAAGGGACCATGTCAAGTCTTAAATGCAATCTTTCACTCATCTCTTGGTCTAACGCAAATCTAATAATAGTTATGTCACAAATCAATCTTTGAAGAAGCTCATCCAACATGTCATTGAGCTACAGTATAAGATATTTGTACTTAACAGTAATTCGATTAATAGCTCATTTATTGATGAACATGCACTAAGAACCATCTTTCTTTGAGACAAGCATAGTTGGCACAACAAATGGGCTCATGCTCTCTCTCACATATCCTCGCTCTACGAGCTTGTCCCATTATCTCTTCAACTCAATAGCTTGCTTAAGACTCATTCTATAAGCAGGTCTATTCGATGGAGCTACACTTGGTTGTAAATCAATACAGAGTTCAATACCTCTTATTGGAGGTAGTTCTTTAGGTAACTCATCTGGAAATAGGTAAAAAAACTCATCTATCAACTTTTGAATCTCTTTAGGAACATCATCCAAATCTCTTAAGTCCAATAATCATCTAATGAACAAGAACATACAATCATTAGCCTCTTCAATAGCATGAAGTTTGTATCGGTAACACTAAAGCCTTCTTCTTACCAGTTTGGGTGAGTTGGTTATGAGTTTCATTCACTTGGCTCAAGGTCATGAGTTGCAGTACTATCTTCTTACTATCGTTAGTGAAAGTATAGGTGTTCCTATACCTATCATGCATGATATGTCAATCAAATAACCAAGGTCTTCCCAATAGTAAATGTAAAGCTCCTAAAGGGGTAACATTAAAAACCACCTCATGTCTATAGACATTCCCAATACAAAATCACACAACTACTTGTTCAATCATATGCATTGTATCCTTATCATGTAACCAATGTAACATATAAGGTTAAGGGTGCTTAAAGGTCAGTAAGCCTAATTTCTTCATAAGGGTTTAAGCAACATTAGTAAATCTCCCTTTATCTACTATAATCATGCATAGTTGACCCTTGATGGCATACTTTGTATGGAATTGATTTTCTCTTTGTGTTCCTCTACAAAGCTCAGCATTGAACTTAGTATTCCCCTCAACACCAACGTCATTACTTCACCTTGGTCAACATAGACACAGGTCTCTTCTTCTTCTACTTCAATTCATCAAACATCTTTCTCTTCCTTTTCAGGTTACCATAACACATCTGTTAAGACACTCATCAGCTATGTGCCTATAACCCAAGCACTTAAAGAATTTTATCTCACCTGTCTTGCGACCTAGGGATTGTCCTTTTTTAAATGTCTTTGGGTACCTCTATCATCAACTTGACTCTTTAGGCTAACTTAAGTGTCATCAGAACGGTCACTTTTTTCTTCTACTCAATTTGGCCTTATGGTTTAATGTAGCTAGTTCAACAGAAAAATAGCAGTCAGCAAAGAACTTAGATTAGGGCATTCCTCTTCTTTCGACCCTTTGTGCTATCTTGATAGCTTCTTCTAAAGTGCAAAACTTTTGTACCTCCATAATGTTACAAATGTAATACCTGAGTCCAGAGATGAACCTTGAAACAGTTCGAGCTTTAGGCTCATCCATGTCAGCTCAAATCATCAACGTATGAAATTTCCTAACATAATCATCTACAGTTCGATTTCCTTGGCAAAGGTATCTTGCAAGTATGTCTAAGTTACAAATCTTCCTCTTAACAACCTTTTCATTTCTTCCTAAGTATATACACCTCTTCATCTATCTCTTTCTCTAGTTGTATTCAAGTTCTTCAACTACTTGGCAGCATATCTAGAGAACTCAAGAGCTATAAGTTGAACTTTCACACCCTTAACATATTCATAACAATCAAACACTTTCTTGACCTTCTCCTCCTACTCTAGGTACTCATCAACATTTCCATTGCTTGTAAAGGTTGAAATTTAGACTTTAACATTGTCAAGTCCTTGTGAAGCTCTATGCCTTTGTTCTTCTATTTCGTAGTACTCTTTTACATCTCCAACAAGCTCTTCTTATACTTCCTTGATTTCTTCCATTTATAACCTCCTTTAAGCAAGGAGGCCTACTAATACTCTAGCTTTATGAGGTCGTAGTTAGCAATTAGCTCAACTTATGTTGCCATATCTTAACTCATGTTTACCTTCTACATAGCCACAATTAAGTGCACCCTACGGCTGTTGTCTCACACCTTGCATAACTGTGACTAGACCCTTAACGAGGACAATGGGTCTTTCAAGCTTATCTTTAACTAACCCTAACGTGTAGTTTCCTTGCTGGTTACAACCAACTTGAGCGCTATTATCTTAGTTACCAATAACTCCATGAACATCATAATCTAACTTTATGCAACACTTTTTGCCTCTATTTCCATCATAAGAACAACTTCGAGTAATACGTACCCAACAAAACCTTACTATTCAATAATACTTTAGAACCACCACTCACACTTAATCAATTACTACTCATTACCCAGAATCTCAATTAATACACTCCAACACTTCAACACTCAATATAACTCGGCATGGCATAGAAATTAAACTTGCGCTGTTTTCACAATCGGAAAAAAGGTAAACCAGAAAAATATAAGTCACTATACCTTCCTTTTACAACTCAATGCTACTTAGTGTCTCAACCTTTAAACCCACTTCAAACATTTTACCATGACTATATAGATCACACACAAACCACTACAACAACTATAAGAGAACATAGCAACCATTAATAGCAATTGAAACCGTGCTTTAATACTAACAAAGCTAATGCATCTCTAGAGTCACACAAAGGGTTTAGTAAAAACTTGAGTAGTCATCAACAAAATATGATACACCAACTAATCCTACTCAACCTACCTTCCACTTGATATGATGCATAAGTGAGGATTAAGATCACTTGCCACTACTTCTCACTAAAAGAAATAGATAAGAGTTAGCAAAGAGAAGATATAGTGAGTGCTCTTAAAGGGAATGTCTATATTAGTAATGTAAGAAGTGTTGTATATGCTATAAGTAAGTGAGGATTATATATGGCCTCCTTTAGGTTACATTTCAAAGAAAAGACAAAACTAGGAAAATTACATATTAGATATAAAGATTCCTAAAACAAATGCTAAAGAAAGGGTAAAAAAATCACTATATGGTACAATGTACAAAAAGGGGAACCATTCTAAGACATTATGCTAGAAGGTACTCTAGGCACCCCATTTTTATTTTTTATTTTTTTTTAAAATAGGATAAAGGATCCTAATTTAGGATAAAAAAAATAGAAAATTAAGAAAACCTGAAAACATGAAATTTAGAAAGATACAAAAATAAGAAAAAGCACAAAAAATAAGAAATCTAGAAAAAAATACAAAATATGGAAAAAATTACAAGAATACATAGAAAATTGAAAAGTCCCAAAAAAATAAAGGATTTAAGGAATTTACAAAATAATAATTTTTTTTATAGTTTAATAGAAAATATTTTTTTATTATAATAAAAATGAGGAGAAAACCATTAAGCTTAAGTTTTGATTTGCATCTAGCTTAAGCTGATTTTGTCTATACATGTAATTTGAACTAGGCATAAGCCAACAACCTAACGGATAGGCACTTGAGCATTACATTTGGGTTTGATTTGGGATCAAAGGTTCAAATCTCAATTGCAGGTATATAAGCACTCATATGTACAATGCGACTTAAAATATGGAAGGTTTTATTTTTCTTTCCTCTTTGCAAATATTTGTTCAAATTAATTAATTTAGTCGCATGTGATAGGATTAGTTGTTTAGAAATTGAAAAAAAGGGTATTATTGAAAAAAAAAGTAAATTCAGAAGATTAAAAATGGTACTCATTTAGCGTTTAAAAAAATTAACCCCCGAATCTAGATCTTTGGTTTTCAAAAACTGTTTTATAAAATTGGTCTTTTCATTAGACTAGTAGCTAAGATAAACTAATCCACTCAATTGGTTATAACTTAACTCTTTTTCCTAGCTTTGATTAGGTGGTTACTCTAAAGTGTTTTCAAGATATAAAAAACCAATTTAGTTAAGAGTCAGGATTAAATGGGTAAGGTTTAATATTGATCGGTTTAAAGAAGACTATTTATTTGTTTAACCACTAAAAATACTGGCCAAAATTAAATTTGCCTTTCAAAATACCCGTGTTATTTATTTGTTTGTTTGTTTATTTATTTATTTAAATGTTTATTGATTTGTTTATTTGCTTCATGTGTATACTTTATTTATTTTGCATACCACATACATTATGACATAAGGGGGATCGTTTGTTATATTAAATATGTAAAGTAGATGTAGTCAAACCCAAGCCATCTTAGGACCTTAGGAGGAGAGCCATTGTATAGTCTCCGAGTGCTATGCTATGACCACTAGTCGAGGTTGATTAGGCCACCCAACTTAAGCTATAATGTGACCAATGAAGGTATTTTCTAAAAACAAGTGAGGTCAGAAAGCTTAAGGACTTTTTAGAATCTACTCTAATGGTATATATTCCCCCTCCAAACTTGAGTTAATACACTATCCTTAAGAATTGTAACCCTACTAATTTTTTAAGAGTTTTGAATGCAATCAAGTTTTTGAAAATAATAGTAGGGTTGCAATTTAAGAAGTAATTTATTAACTCAAACGATCCTAACATCTGCATATTTCCACGTAAATTCTTTTGGTACATCAATTACTAATTTTTGTTTATAAAATGTATAGAACTAGATTGACAAATAACCAAGTAAACAATTTAGGGACTGATAGGCCATAGGACATATCTAGGATTACCGAGTAGCTGCTAAAAGATGAGATTGCTAATCTAAAGGAAAAGTTAAAATGATTTGAAGCTCACAACCAGGCCTTAAGGTCCCTTTTAGCACAGGTCATTAGGGAAACCTATGAAATGATAAAGGACCTTAAGGCTCATCTATGAGACTTAATGTAGGATTTTTTCCAATTCACATTTAAAGAGCCTAGAATAAATATCAAATTTCAGAATAAATGTTAGGTTTTCTACCTTTGTTTTCTATACTTTGATCTTTCATAATAATAAAAGTTCTCTTTAGTTCTCCATTCATCATTCTTCATTCTTTAGCATTCCCTTCTTTATAAATAGTCTTTCAGTAGGCATCTAATTAACCGCTATTCCTTCCCATTCCAGGAAAGGTAAAATCTCATAAACTTGTAAATAGAACCTTAAAAATTACCATCCTTATTTACAAATAATTTTATTGTTTTCTATAAAATAAACTTTATCTTTCTCTCTAAAAAAAATAAAAAAAAATTGAAAAAATAAAAACGAAAAGAACAATTGCCGATGATTATAAGTTCTTACGAGCTCAGGGACCTAACCCAAGCTCAGGCCTTTAGCCCACTTAAGTAACCAACCTAAACACTTGGCTTTCAACCCATATAAGGCCTTTTGATCTGTTAAGGGAGCCAATACAAGCTCCTTGGCCCATTTAAACTAAACATCAGCCCTTTTGCCCATTCAATCTAAACAACCTTAGGTATATTCAAGCAACCTACCTAAACAAAAGCTACTTAGCCAAGTAGTCAATTTGATCACAAACTATGGCCCATTAAGGCAGCTAACCCAAATAATCCTCAACCCATAAAGGTAGCCTAGCAAAAACCCTTAGTCTATTTAAAAAGCCAATCCCAATCATAAACCAAGCCAAAACACAAAGTTAAATACTAGGGCATGATTTGAGAAACTTGGGGGGTGGGGGGGTAGTAGGGGCGTAAAGCCAATCTTTACCATGAGCAAATAAAAATAGACTCCTCCTTAAGAAATCAATAGCTTACTATTAAAAAGTTTAGGATGAGAAGAGGAAAAACTATATCCTATAAACTAACCCATAAAACACTTTGAGAACTGAGCAGCATAAGGGTAAGTGTACTTTGGACTCATTCTTTAAAGGAGGTCTACTTTAAATGTAATATACAAATTAAAATGAATTTAGGCATTCACTTTCAAATCCTAAACACAATTATCTCTTGCTCACCTTGTTAGACCAGTTTAGAGTATCTTCAAATTTAAACCCTGTCAAGGACCACCCTATAATGGGACAATTCAGAGGTTAAGGTCATTAATTAGGAGATAGGGGTAAAACTGGTGTATGCTTGCTTAAGTAAATTCAAATTTTTATTTCTAATAAATTATTCTTCGTTGAAATGAAGAAGAACCAATTCCTTTTTAAACACCTCAAGCTTATACATACCTCACCCAAGCTCATACACTAGAAGCTTGAATCAACTAAAGGGAAAAAACCTGATAAATGGAGACAATCATTCTTAAGGCCAAAAGAAAAGAAAGAACAACAAGAGATAGTAGGGTAAATTAATAATAATAATAAAGGAAAAGAGAAAATGAAGAAAAGAGGTTGAAGAATTAGGCTTCAGTGTAAAGCCCTAAGAGATATGTCATATCCTAGTAAAGGCAATAAAATTGAATCAAAAAGCATGAAATCCAAGCCCGAAAAGCCTTAAGAAACACAAAGCCCTTAATCACATTTTAAAGCTTAGAAACCCAAGTCTCTCCTACTCATACTAAGCCTTCTTACCTACAATACCACCTTTGCACAATAAAAATTCTTCCGATCTTAAAAGATAAGTTTATCTTTAATAAAAATTATTTTTTTGGGGCAAGCATACTTGTAATTTTTCCTTAAGGCTCTTGACTTACACACCTAGGATAAATAAAAATATTTCTTTCAAAACAGGCCTCCTCATTAGTCCTTTTTGAAACCGTTGGACCAAAAGCCTAAATTCATAATGTTAAATCAAAAAAGACTTAATGGATTGATCAAAGTGTGTCACTTACAAAATGGACTATAATTTCTAAAACTATAGTCAAGAGCGAAATCCAAATCGAGAGCTGGTAAGAAAGTCCTCTTTGAATGAACTAATCATGGGTTACCTTTTCCTTAAGAAAGGAACGTTTTAAATCACAAAACCCCATGAGGGAGCCCAACATCAAGGTCAGGAGCATTGAGAAACCCCACCTGATTACCAAAGAAAGAGGTAGTTATAAAATTGTTCCTTAAGCAAGAATTTATTCCCGTTGGCAAACTTTCAAAGAAAAAAGGGGGAGAAAAAAGAAGAAAGGAAAAAGAAGAGAGAGAAAGTAAAGGCTTGTCATAAGTTTGTTAGTCCATTTGTCCAATCCATATCAACTCGAGTAGCTAAGTTTTCAATTCACATCATCTATTTTCTTTTCAAGGTGATCACATTTTTTTTTTAAATTAACCCTAGTAGTCTAGATCATTATTCCCTAATTGTTATTTTTGATATCCTTTGACTTTTGTTCAAATCAAGGAGCCCATCCCTAATGCATTTTTTTTCATAAATGGTTTTTCAATAATTTTCTTGTAAATACTTTTCCAAGTCAAGAAGTTTTTTTAAAAACTGGTTGCGTTCCTTACCTTACTTCTTCGATCCTTCATCAAAATTCCCTTAAGATTCGAGCTAGCTCTTAGAGTGTTGTCTCCTTTTCCATTATTTTTAAGGATTTAGCTAGCCTTTAATATGCTATCCCATCTTTCATTTTTAGGGATCCCATTAACCTTTAAGGCATCATCTCGTCTTTCTCAGGTGTTAGCCAACTCTTGGAGCACTGACCCCCCTTTTATTCTTTTAAGGTTCCAACCAACCTTTAGGGTGCTGTCCCATCTTTCTAGGCTGTTAGCTAGCTCTTAGAGCATTGTCCACTCTTCAATTCATTTTAGGGTTCTAGCCAACCTTTAAGGTAGTGCCCCGTCTTTCATTTTTTATATTCCAGATAGCTCTTCTAGCTCTTAGAGCACTGTCCTATCTTCTATTCTTTTTAGCATTCTAGCTAGCCTTTAAGGTGCTACCCCATCTTTCATTTTTTAGATTCCAACCAACTCTTAGAGCACTATCCCCTCTTCTATTCCTCTTAGAGTTTTAGCTAACCTTTAAGGCACTACCCCAACTTTCATTTTTGAGACTCCAACTAGCTCTTAGAGTGTTGTCCCCTCCATCCATTCTTTTTAGAATTCTAGCTAGCCTTTAAGGCGTTATCCTATCTTTCATTTTTGAGATTCTAACCAACTTTCAAAGCACTACCAACTCTTTTGTTGATTTCCTTTAGGGTTTGTAACTAGTCCATAGGGCACTTTTCTTCATCCGTTTCTTTTTAGCAAGCCTATAGAGTGCTTTCCTTTACGAATTTCTCCTAAGAGAGCTCATAGGGTACTTTCTTTTATCATTGATTTCTCTTAACGAACCCATAGGACGCTTCTCTTTACTCAATTCTTAGCAAGCCCAATTTTTGTTAAGATCTTAGCAAGCCATAAGGCGCTTCTATCTCTAACTTTTCTTTAGGGCCTAAGTTAGTCAACTTGGCAAAGGATAACCAGGTTTCATTTAAGGTTTTATTTAGCTCAAGGAACGCTTTACCTATTTACCTAAGACAGTCAACTCAGAGGAGCACTTCCAAATTTATCTCGAATCAATTCCAAGTAAAGCTTGCTAGTCCCTTAATAACACTCCCGCCTAGGTTAGTTAGCTTAATAAGGCAGTACCGGGTTTCAATTTAGGGTCTTAGCTAGCTTAATGAATGCCTTGCCTGCCCAGGTTAGTGAACCTAGAAGGGTACGACCAAGTTTTCCAAATCGATTCCAACTTAAGGTTATTAGTCCTCAAAAGACGCTCCCGCTTAGGTTAGTTATCTCAAAGTAGCACAACTAGGTTTTTTAAATCGATTCCAGCTTAAGGTTGCTAATTCCTGAGAGGTGACCCCTGCTTAAGTTAGTTAGGTTAAAGTAGCATAACCAGGTTTTTCAGATCAATTCTAACTTAGAGTTACTAGTCCCCGAGAGATGCCCTTACCTAAGCTAGTAAGCTTAAAAGAGCACAACAAGGTTTCCAAAATCGATTCCAAATTTAGGGTTTCTAATCTACTGAGAAGACATTCTTATTGAGGTTAATCAGCTCAAAAGAGTACTACGAGGTTTATCTTAAATCGATTCCAAAATTTAGGGTTGCTAGTCTCCAAGAGACAATCCCCCCAAGGTTATTCAACTCAAAGGAGCACTACTAGATTTCAATTTGAGGTATTAGCTAGGTCTAGAAGCACTTAAACCATTTTACCTAAAATAGTTAGCTCAAAGGAGTACTACCAGGTTTATCTTGAATCAATTCCAAAAGTTGGGTTGCTAGTCCTCAAGAGACGCTCGCATCTAGGTTAGTCATCTCAAATGAGCACTACCAAGTTTATCTTGAATTGATTCCAAAAGTTAGGGTTGCTAGTCCCTAAGAGATGCTCCCGCCTAAGTTAGCCAGCTTGAAAGAGCACTATCAGGTTTTAATTTAGGGTCTTAACCAGCTTTAAGAGCACTTCACCTATGTTACCTTGGTTAGTTAGCTCATAGGAGCACGACTAAGTTTTCAACATATCTTAGCCAACTTAAGGAGCGCTTCGCTCGCTTTGGTCAATCAGCTCCTTGGGGCATGACCAAGTTTTCTCATTCTCTTTAGAGTCTTAGCCATCTTAAGGATTGTTTTACCCATTCACCTTGGTTCGTTAGCTCATAGGGACATGATCAAGCTTTAATTCCTCTTCTAATCTCTCGGCCAACTCTTACAGTACCACCTCTCTCTTTTCACTATTCACCAAAATCTTTAGTAGACCAGCCCTAGGATAGCTAACTAGTTATAATGCTTATTAAGACAAAATCTACTCTTAGGGTAAAGATAGCCTCTCTTTTTGTCTTTGTGATAAATTTTTATTTAAACTTCACCACAAAAAAAAGATAATTATAGACATCCCATTTTTACTCTCTTTTTTATTTTTCAAATTTTTTGAAAAAAAAATAGGATGAAGGGTCTTAATTTAAGAAAAATGAAAAAAAAATAGAAAATTAAGTAAACCCAAATATATAAAATTTAGAAAAATAAAAAAATAGGAAAAAGCGCAAAAAAAATAAAAAAATTAGAAAAAATACAAAAAAACGGAAAAATTTAGAAAAATACATAGAAAATTGAAAAGTTACAAAAAATAAAAGATTTAAGAAATTTAGAGAATAACAATTTTTTTAGATAATTTAATAGAATAGATTATTTTTTTTGTTATAATAAAAATGACGAGAAGACCATTGGGCCTAGGCTTAGATTTGAATCTAGCCTAAACTGACCTTATGTACATGTGTAATTTAATTGCATATATAAACAAAGCATATATCAATGGCCTAACGAATAAGCACTTGAGTATTGCATTTAGGATCAGGAGTTCAAACTCACTAGAGGCATAAAAATGCCTTTTATCTTTTTCATTTTCCATACTCTACATGCTGCTACATGTCAAGGTATCACTAGGCCACTTGTTTGATTATGACACGTAGCACTTTATGATTGGCCTTGACAACACATTTTTTTCTCCCTTTTTCTTCTCCCCATTCCTTTCTTTCCCTCTATTTCTCATTTTTTAAAAAAAGCACATAAATAGTAGAGAAGAAGGGGTCCACTTTTAAACATTCACATACACATAACAAGGGGAGGGGTAGGGGTAGGTGGTGAACATACATGGACAAATGACATACACAGCCACACCATCATCTCTCTCTCTCAACTATTACCCATACACACAACAGCTGCCCCTTATACAGCTTTCACAACCAAGCTAAGCCATAGCCACACTCTGACCAACTTCACCTTTAACCCTTATCCTCTCTCTCACACATCTACGTTCGAACCATACTCCCTCTCTGTCTCTCTCATTAAGTTCTTAACTACTACACCCCTATGTACGACGAGAACCACTGTCTTCCTCCAACTCGAATAACTAAGCCAACACCATCAAGATCTCAACTCTCACTACCTAACTAACTCTACCCTCAATTGACCCTCTCTCTCTCTCACTTCAATAGAATACACACATACGATAAGGGGGTTACTCTCTCTTTCACTTCAATTGAATACATATACACGGCAGAGGATCTATCTCTCTTAACCTATCTCTTTTTCTCCCATATTACATAGAACACACACACGACACATAGACATATGTACAAACCATATACGTACCACTATCTATCTATCTCTCACTCGTACAGTATATAATCACGGTAAACAACCACTAATGCATACACACCAACGTCCCTACATCGACGACTAATATACATGCACCATCAAACCCACGAATCTCTTTCTCCCTAACATTCTCACTCTCTACCATTGAACACACAACTCACTCCCTCTTCAAAACTCACACACGAGCACGCATGATCCACATTCAACTCTCTCTTTCTCTTAATCACAAACTCTCTCTCACGTGACCCACCACTACAACAAACACCACTAACGCCTAAATTAAGCCATGGCATAACTCCTACCCCCACTAACCTAAACAAGAAATCCACAAAACTACCCTCATCCGCTCGAAATGCACTTCAAAATAGTTGACTGGTCCAAATTAACCCAACTTGTCCAATTCGAACCATGTGCTTGCAACCTTCTAGTCTAACCTTGTTTGTTTTGTCCCATATTTTTTTTATATTATCTTATTTAATTTCTTGTTGTTTATTATTATAATTTGTAATTGTAGAAATAAAAAAAAAAGAAGAAAAAAGGAAAAGTATTTAGTTTTATTTTTATTTCCTTTCATGTTTTAATCGAAACAATAAAAAATATAAAAAGAAGTAAATAATAATAATAATAATAAAGTTGTTTTATCACTTAGAAAATCAACTTTTCAAAAAATAAATAAAAACTTTAGAGTTTCCAAATTAAGGTTACTTTAGATTTTTCAAAAATAAAACCCTAATTATGACTCTTAGAAAATTTCTTTAAGTAAATCAAAATGGGTAAAGAATGTAAACCCAGCCTTTTTTCAAAACTAAAATCAATTCGACTTACTAATGTTTTTTGGTGAACGAACTACGGAGGTTTGATCCCCAATAATAAGTACATAGGTACCTGTACCTACGAGGCAATTGAAAATATAGAAAGTTTTATATTTTTCATCTTTACAAATATTTGTTCAAATTAATTAATTTAGTCGCATGTGATATGACTAGTTGTTTAGAAATTGAAAAAAGGGTATTATTGAAAAGCAAAATTAAATTTGAAAGATTAAAAGTGGTATCTATTTAGGATTTAAAAAAATTAGCCTCCAGATCTAAATCTTTGGTTTTCAAAAACTATTTTATACAATTGGTTTTCTTATTAAACTAGTAGCCAAGTCATAACCAATCTACCTAATTGATTATAACTTAACTCTTTTTCCCTACTCTAATAAAGGTAAAAAAAGGAATGGATGAATTGGCTGACTTTATTTAGGTCAAATCGAAGCTTGGACACTAGGCACTATTATAAGGTCTTGGCTAGTCAAATGGCTATTTACTTGGCTCTAGAAGACCTGTGATGTTTGCCTGCTCAAAAACTGTTCTTATCATAACCATAAATTAGTACTTAAGGTGGATGAAGAGTAATATATCCTGGCTGATGTCGAAATCCTTATCCTTAAAGAATCCCTGAATTAGTAATCATCAGGTAAGTCCTTATAATCCTCTAGCTCAACTTCTAGTAATGGGTCCATGAAGTTTATTCATATCAAGTTGAGGAGGTGCTACCATCACCACCACTTCCTATTGAGCAATTGTACTTAGCTCCTACAACATCCCTAGATCTAATGCCTCAAAGATCCATGATGCTAAAGTTTTTCAAATGGATTAAGTATTTTGATAAAGTTGCAGGTTTCCCTGAGGAGGCAAAGGATTGGCTCATGTAAATTGAGTGGACATTTAAGGCATTTGTGATTCTACCCCAGCTACAGATCACCTATCATAACTATATATTAAGGCTCCATGCCGAGACTTGGTAGGATTCCAAGAGAAGGATGATAAGAGGACCAATTACTTAAGTGGTGTTTAGGAGGGAGTTCATAGCGAATTATTTTCTCAAGACATTGAGAATGCAGTATAGTGATGCTTTTCTTTCCATCTAGAAGGGAAATTGTACGTTAATCAGTATGAAATAGAGTTTAACAAGCAACTATAACTTGCTAATGAGGAGTTCCAAGCTAATGATAAGTTGAAGACTTAAGTTTTTATCAAAGAGTTAGATTCTAAGACCAAGCACCAAGTGCGCAAGTTCTACCCTAGGGATTTCAAGGAGGCCATTAAGATGGCTCAAATTGTTGAGAGTGCCAAAGATTTTGAGGATATGAGTGAGAGGTCTAGAGTGAGTATCTTTAGGGAAAGGCCTTATAAGGGACCTAGTTTCACTAAGAAGGGAAAAAAAGATCATACGGATTCATAATCGCTAATTGAGGCTAGCTGTTTTTGGTTCCAATGCAGTAAGGTGTTGGAAAGATAAGGGAGGACACAATCCAAGAAAATGCTTGTAGCTTCAACACAAATGTTTCTTGTTTAGTTAGGCTAGTCATTGCATAGCTGAGTGTCCTAAGAGAGCCAGCATGACTTGTTTTGTGTGTAAATAGATGGGATACATTGTTCTTAATTGTTTATAAAGGAGGACTGCTCCGACCACCCAAGCCAACTCATCCCATGGCTCTTCTTAGTTACCCAAAGACTAAGAGACAAATAAGAAGACTAGGACATTTGCACATGCTAGGATATATAATTTAGGGGGCAAGTAAGATTATATAAATGATGGAGTTAACGAAGATGCAACTAATTTCAAGGAAGGAGAAACTATTGATACTGGACTTGTTGAAAATATGTAACTTAACTCATTCTTCTCTTTAAAGATATGTAGTAATTTGTAAAATATAAGGGATTATGAAAAGTAACAAAGGAAATTAAAGAGCTAAAAGATGTCTTGTAATTAACAAGTTAAAATAATGAAACTGTAATTGATTCAAGGAGTATCCATGTCTCCAGCTTACCCACATACGTCCTATTTGATACAAGAACAATCCACTCCTTTATCACGCCTAAGATTGCTGAGCAAGTAAGGTTATAGGTAGCAACTACAAAGTCCACTTTTGGAAAAGATACTTATTGGAAGTGTAGTAGTAACCAAGAAGTGGTAAAGAATTACCTTTGAAGATTCAAGATGGTGAGTCCCATATTAACATGATACTGATCAAAATGAATAAGTATGAAATTATCCTAGGTATGAAATAAATGATAGTCGTGAAAGCCAAGATAGATTGTTGGAGTAAGGAAGTGGAATTTGGAACCATAAACGATACAAAAGCCATTTTTAAGGGAAAATTGACCATCGTCAAGCTAGGAGAGATGTATTCACTCAAGTTAGTTTTAGATAAGGGTTTCCGTACATAGGTGGAAGCAAGACTAAGTATGACTGTAGTAAAAAAGGAAAAGCCACAAATTGAGGAAATCCAAGTCGTTAATGAATTTCTAGATTTTTTTTATATAAGCTTCCAGGTTTACTACCCAAAAGGGAGATTGATTTTTTCATCAACTTGCTACTAAGCACAAAACTCATTTCAAAAGCATCATATCTATTAGAGCTCAAGGAGTTGAAGAAGCAACTACAGGAATTACTTGATTAAGGATTTATTTGATCTAGTGTATCCTAGTAAGGAGCGGTAATGTTATTTATGAAGAAGAAAGACGGGTCTATGAAACTGTACATAGATTACTAAGACTTGAATAAAGTAACTTTTAAGAACAAGTACCCTTTACCCCAAATAGATGACATTATTTGATCAATTAAGAGATGCCAAAGTCTTTTCCATAATTGATATGAGATTTGGATACCATCAACTCGGAATTAAGCTTGAAGATGTTCCTAAGATGGCCTTTAGAACACAATATGGTCAATATGACTTCCTCATGAAGCCTTTTGGGTTAACAAATGCATTGATTGCATTCATAGATTTGATGAACCATGTGTTTTGAACACTATTAGATAAGTATGTGATTGTATTCATCAATGATATCCTTGTATACTTAGCTTCATTTGAGTAGTAAAAGGAAAATCTAAGAATAGCGTTTTAGATTTTGGGAGAACATAAGCTCTAGGTTAAGTTATCCAAGCACTACTTTTGGCTGAATGAAATTTTCTTTCCTTATACCATAATATTGATGGATGGAATAACCATGGACCTGAAGGAAATTAAAGCCATAGTTGAATGGAAAAAGTTAGAGACAATCACTAAAGTACATAGTTTCTTAGGTCTTGTAGGGTTTTACAAAATATTTGTCAAAGATTTCTTTTCTATAGCTAAACCACTCACTCAACTAACCCAAAAGCATGCAAAGTATGAATGTACCAATAAAAGGAGTAGAGTTTTCAAGAGTTAGAGCACATATTAGTGTCTACACTGATTTTAGTCTTGCCAAACATCGAAGAGCCCTTTACTGTATATAGTGATGCCTCAAGAAATTAACTTCATTTTTGTGCTAATGCAAGGTAAGAAGTTTATAGCATATGTATCTCAACAATTGAGACCTCACGAATAGAATTATCCTACACATGACTTAGACCTAGCATCTATAGTCGTCACTTTGAAGATTTGGAGGCATTATTTATATGGTCAAAGATGTGAAATCTACATAGACTACAAAAGTCTCAAGTATCTTTTCATGCAAAAAGAATTGAATATGAGGCAAAAGAGGTAACTTAAGTTGATCAAGAATTACGACCTTAGGATCAATTATTGCTTAAGATGGGTAAGCACTATTGTAAGTGCCCTGAGATGTTAGAATCATGCCAAAGTTACCTTTCTCCTCACCGAATAGCATCAATTGATTAAAAAGTCTAAGAGGCTTAATATAGAGTTTGCTTAGGTCGAAGGAAATGTTGAATTGTTGAATTTGGTCATTGAACCCACAATAATGGAAAGGATTTGAAAAGCCCAATAAGTTGATTCTACTTTAATGAACATAAAGGAAGAAATGGTAAGTGGAAATTACTCGGACTTTGACATTGATGAAAAATGGACAATTCACATGAAAAACAAATTATGTGTACTAGAAGATGTAACCTTCAAGAAAGAAATCATGGGTGAAAGAGACCATTTAGGTTATTCCATGTACCCTAGAAGGATAAAAATGTACCAAGATCTCAGAAAGAACTTTTGGTAAAATGTATGAAGTAGGATATAGCAAAACATGAGCAAAAGTGAGACGTACCAAAGAGTCAAGGCCAAGCATAAAAAAACTAGGAGGATTATTACAACCTTTACCAATTCCAAGTGGAAATGGGAACAAATTATAATAGATATTGTGAGCAAATTGCCATGGACTCAAGTTGGGTTTGATGCTGTTTAAGTGATTATTGATAGACTTACTAAGTTCATGCAGTTCCTCCCTACCAATATGACGTACTCCTTATAAAAGTTGGCATAGATTTATGTAAAAGAAATAGTAAGGCTTCATGGCATCCTAATGAGCATAGCTTTAAACAAAGATCTACGGTTTGTATCTAAGTTTTAGGTGAGCTTATAGAAACACTTAGGTACATAATTGAACTTTAGCATCACCTATCACCCTTAATTAAGTGAATAGTTAGAAAGGGCCATATAAACCTTAGAGGACAGGCTAAGGGCTTATGTGGTAGAATTTAAGTGAAGTTGGGATATACATTTGCCTCTCGCTAATTTTACATACAAAAGTAGCATCCATTCAAGCATTCAGACACCACCATATGAGGCCTTATATGGGAGAAAGTGCAAATCTCCCCTATTTTAGGATGAAGTTGAGAAATTTGCTTTAAGACCTAACTTGGAATTGGAAGCAACTGAAAGGTAGTCATTATCAAGCATAAAATGAAGGAAGCCTAGGACTGTTAGAAGAATTGGGTAGATTTGAAGAGACAAGAGGATTTGAAGAGATAGTAGGTAAAGTTTCAAGTAGGATGCACTCAATAATAATGCTACCCCTTAAGGTAATAAATGCACCCCAATTGTGAAAAAAGAATCAACATCGAATAATACCCTAGCTAATAAGAAAGACTACATCATGATAACTAACACCTATCATAACAGCGGCTTACTTTCAATGGGACAAGACTTAAGTTAAAATCACATACAGTAAATATCATGTATACCTTAAGCTGAAATTGATAAAGAGCATATATTGAGCAAGAGCACAAGGGAAGTTAAGTCCATGATACATTGGACCACTTGACGTACCAGATAGAGTTAGGAACCTTACTTATTGGCTAGCATTTCCCCCAAATCTGTTTAGGATACAAAATGTGTTTCATGTGTCAATCCTTCATAAGCATATACCAAATCTAGATAGAGTAGTGGAGTTAAAGCTGATACAAGGGAGAATCTCACTTATGAGGAGCACTTGATCCAGATATTAGATTGAAAGACTCAAAAGTTGAGAAGCAAGGAGATCAAATATCTCAAGGTGCTATGGAGGAACCATGAAAGGAAGAAGAAACTACTTGGGAAGACATAGAGGAAATAAAGTGCAAGTACCTAAAGATGGTTGAAGCACCAAGTACGCATTTCAAGTTTTGACGATAGAACTTATTTTAAGGGGGGAAGATGTAAACCCTACAGGTTTTTAAACTCAAATACATATCAATCAAGAGAGTCAATGTATAATCCCTTAAACCATACAAAATATGATGATAAAACCCTAAATAAAATTATCAAACCCTAACTAACAAGTCAAAAACCTAAATAAAAAGATTGAAAACCGTAATGGAAGCATAATCGTATTGCCCTAATTGTATAAGTAAAACCCTAATACATTGGAAATCCTAAAACGACTATAAAACCCCAATGAATTACTTAAAGGCTTAATTGTATGATAAAGAACTGTAAAGTAATAAGGAACCTTAATTGCGTAGCAAAAACCATTCACTAAGTATAATCAAGTTTACTAATAATCTAAAGACCTTAAGTTCCAAATGTGTATGTGATGTAATAACTATAAAAAAAAAATCCAAAATCCTAAGAAACCCTAAGCAAATGACAAGATAAGTAAAATCAACTAAATCAAAGTAATAAAGTATGATCAAATCTTAAATCAACCTTAATTATGCTTAATTTGCTTAGTTATACTTAATTATAATTACTTATCGTAATTACACCTTAATCCTATGACTAACTCTCACTACATCTTAATTAACAAAAAAATAAGGATGATTTAGGACAAAAGATAAGGTAATTACTTAGTGAATCAAAGGACATTTGTCCTTTAGGAGACAAGATCAAGTCATACCTGGTTAAAAGCAATTAAGGTACAATAACACCAAATGAGGACCATGTACTCACACCCCAAATTACCCACATTTTGTCCTTCTCTCTCCCTCACTCTTACGCCAACTAAGCCCCCAATCTACTCCCATTTCCTTTTCATTTTAACCCCATTTCATTCATCACAAGATACCCTCTAAAAACTCTTAAAAATCACTCTCAAATAGCAACCCAAAAACCTCCTTTCAGCTACACTTGCACCACCATCACTGACCACCCCACCACCACTACTAATGCACCAAACTGCTAGCCACCAAGCACCACACCACCCTTACTCATTCCCCCACATTATCAACATACACACATATCCTCACCCACTCCTAATCTCACGGTACATAAAAGAAAACAAGGGCCTCCATACTTTAGCTTTAGTAAGTGATTATACTTAGATCTTTCTTGTTTTTCCTTAAAGTTTATAAATATTTTCTGCATTTTAGATTTGAAAACTCACATGTACAAGTGTATTCTAGGATTATAGTGTATGATAATTCAAGATGAGTTGAAATAATGCGTACACTTAGCTCATTAATTATAGTAACAACACTAACATATAGGGAAATGAGGTAACAGGTAGGTTTTAGCATGAAACAACCAAGAAAAGCTCTAGACCTTTTCTTTTCCATGCAAGCTGCTGCCTTCTTAATATGTATATGTCTTGTTTTTTATCATAATAAATAATATTATTAACTTAAAACAAGTAGAAATGCAATTACCAATAAGGAAACACACTAAAATAAGTGTAGATGAAAGAATTTGAAGAAACCCTAGAAATCCCCTACTTAGCCACTACTATTAATGGACTTAACAAGATGTAAATTCTTATTAATTAGTGTAAGGCATGATTTAGGATATAATTGATCAAATTAAGTTAGGTAATGTTAAACTAATGGTATAAATTAGCTTAGTTAGTGATTGAGGCCATAGAAATAAGATTAGAAACCCAATAAGTGAAAAGAACTAAATTTGAATCCAAATAAAAAATACACTTATCTTAAGGTTTTTAGTGGTTTTAGGCCTAAAATAACAAATAGGATTAGGTTTAAGACCTTAAAGAGTAAGTTGGCCTCAAAACCCTCTTAAAGGACTAAAAATAAAGCTCAATAACTATTGGACCAAATTTGATCCCTAAGTTGATGGACCAAATAAGACTTCACTCAAATTTATCAAATTAGTTAAAATTGAAAGCTAAAGCTGGGTAAAATTGAAACTTAACGCTGGGTTTCTCAACCCCCATGTGACTGAATCCCTATTTCCAATTGTTGTTTTGTAACGATTTCACTAACAAATTTAACTTGTGAATTCGGGTTTATGTTATTATTTTGTTGGAATTCGGAGATCCAATTCGACATGCTTGTTGGACGCAATCAATACAGGGTTTTTGTAGAGCATCTCGGTACGCGTGAATTCGACCTAACCTCCACAATTGACGACAACTAGAGCACCACCAATTACACTTCCAGGTTTTTATATGTTTTGATCATATCTTTTTTGGACTAATCTGCATCTTCTTATTTTAGGTTCTTTTGATTCATATGATATCATGCTGTTCCTCACTAATGTGTTTTTTATCGACGTTCATTTTAAGGCTCCATCCGGATTCCTATTGTTTCCATCCAATTGCGTGACAAGATTATAATATACCTTGTTTTTATTCCATTTCATTTATTTAAACATAGTTAAATTAGATCAACCTTCTTTGGAAACTTCAAATATTACATGCATCTTCTTTTTCTTTTTCTTTTTCTTTTTTTTTAAAAAAAGGCAATTAGACTCCTGAAAAGTTGACATGGTCGTTAACATTTAAATTTCGTTGATTTCACACTAACGTGACAGTTAGTTCAATCTGTTTAATTAATTAATGTTTGAAAAATATTTCAAAATTCAAAAAATGAAAAAGAAAAATCGTTGAAAATTAAAAAAAAAAAAAGAAGAGGAAAAATCAATTGAAAAATAAAGAGATATGCATAATAAACTTTGCTTCGTGGCGTTCTCTTTTTATAGAAACCTTTTCTTTTTTTGCTGGTATTTGGAGAATTTAAGTCTAGGATAATGGATATTTCATCCCTATTTTTCACCCATGACACAGCAATTTTATAATGATAATTTATAACTTTTTATTTTTACTTTTATTTTTTAAACTGTACACGTGAGAGTTATAGGAAGCTAAAAAGTTTTAGGGGTAATTGTACTAAACCTCTATTTGTATTTCTTCTAGTTGAGTTTCCAAACTTTTAAAAATTAAATATTCAACTACTTTGTCCAAACAAGGTATGCCATATGTAATAATTATAAGAATTGGTATCCAGCAGAAAGGAATAATCTGTTGGCAAAATTAAAATATTTACAATTTAATTGAAATATTACATAATGGTTTAAGACTTCTCACACGATTATTTTAACAAAATGCAAGCTTGCACAGCTTATTTCTTCTTACAAGAGATTTCGTATAAAGAAAATTTTTCAACTGTAACGGAATATTCGTCAAGCAAATAATTAAAAAGATGTATTTTTTTTAATTAATAAATTAAATATATTAATTCAGTTGCCACATTTGCACAAAAGTCAGTGAAATTTACATATAAGTCACCATATCGTTTTTTTAAATATAAGTGTCAATTTTAAAAAAAAAATTAAGGATTTATATAATTTTTTAAGTTTTAAAGGAGGTTGACTTTATCTTTATATACAGCTTTACCCCTGACATGCTCTTTTGCTTATTTAGGGTTTATTTTGCTATCATTTGGACATTATAACTGTAATGTCTCATCTTCTAAGTGTCCAAATAACTTGTACTTTTCAAAATTTTTGGGGCGAAAATCTGTTATCCCCATTAGGCTAATCTGATCATGTCTCGCCTACTGGTGCTTTGTCACGTCACATTACATTTATTATCCCATTTTTACCCTTTCGATAAAAGATGCCACACCGTTAATAGCCTTGTGACAGCACTTCCAGTTACCTTTTTCCAAGCGGGATTAAAAGACGAGTTCTTGTATGTTATGCGAAGTTGTGAAAGTTGGGATGACGACAGTTGAATAGTTAATTAAAAAAAAAAAACACAACAATAACAAAAATAAATCATATAATTCCACCTTTTTTTTTCAATTTACAACTCATGTATTATGGGGAAAATAAAAAATCTCACATATTGCATTCTATAACAAATTAATCTTGATTTAATTTTTTAAGTAAAATAGCAATCATTAATAAACCGATAAGCCCAGAATTCTCTTAATCAAAATATTTACACTAATAAGTACTTTTAAAAATTCATATTTAATAATTAAAATTATTATAATCTTGTAATAACTAAGGAAGGGCTAAAGCAAATTGCTATTATCTCTTAATGTCTCAACTACCCACACGGCTTCATAGCACCAATATGTAATATTATGCCATTGAGAATAAATAGTTTCATTCTAATTCTCAAAAAATAGCAAATAACAATAATAGTTAAGTCTTTGAATAATATATTTATCTTGATGAGAAATGCCATAGTGTATTAAAAAAAGAACAAAATGTAAAATTTCAATCTAGCTTACAAGTTGATTTCTAGACATCATCTCATTATCTTAGAGTCCCATATCTTGGTTGCTATATTGAACTTGTATGTACAAATAATTTTTTATACTAAGTTAAAGATCGATAGATAATTCATTTATTTGCAAAGGAAAAAAATATATTATATTACCTACATTATGTTTTACATGTATTATTTATGGTATTTTCTGCTCGTTCTTATCATGTAAGAGCTAAAATTTGAATTGTCCTAACATTTAGAAAATGAAGTCATTAGTAATTTTTTCTCATTCTAAGAAAAAAAGAAGAAATTTTTTATTATTATTGTAGTGACAAGAACTTGTAACCAATGAATGTCAAAGGTAATTGACTAAGATCAACTATATCTATGGAGGAGTTATATAGGGAAGCAACTATCTCCTATAATGTCATAATTTTGAAAGGGAGAACACAAAAGAAATAAAATATATGAATGAATATTAATATATGTAAATATTGAGAATAGTCTGGTTATAGAAAAATAACTTATTGAAATATGATGAGATGACCTCTTAATTTCATTTGTCAAAGGAAGCTAAAATTAAAAACATTAATATTTTTTTTTTAAGATAAACGTAAGAAATTTACCATGGACCTAATAAAATATAAAGATGAGAATATTAAATTACTACATGCATTTATGTTTGATCTTAGTGCAATTTCATCCTAAGTATCCATAATTGACTCAAGAGTAGTAGTAGATTTTTGCAATTAGGATAAATTAATGTTATAAAAACACTAGAAAGATATGCAATTACATGATATGGTATAAGAAAAAATAACAAGAAATGTTTAATTTTCATACCAATATACAAGTCAATCTCTTCCATTCAGTCGTGTTTTGTAAGGCACTTTTTTTTTCTTGTGGATGTGCTACTTTTAGCTCTTAGTTTCATTTTTATTCCTTTTACTTTACTTCTTAAATTGATTTCTCTATGGCATTCTCCTCTTTTAAGGTTTTCTTCATGGGATAAGCTTTTCATACTTGCCTTAATTTTTCTCATGGATCACTATATTAAAATATTCACCTGTCAAGGGAGCTTTAATTGCTAAATGAGCAAATAATCTACTTAATATCTTATAACATTTTCCAATGTTTGGCTTTGAATCATGCAATTCACATAAATGATATGCAAGCATAGACTTAGCCTTTGCATATTTTGTCCATCTCTTTCAAATGTACCTTTTAGGCACTTGCCTGATATTGTAAAATCATAAAATTTTTTAAGGCATACATGTATAGAATTCCCAAAAACTCATATTTGTTATAACTGCAATTAACTTTAACGTTATATAAGTCAAAATAAATAATATGGTGATGGGATCTTCTTGGAAGAGTAATTTTATATTTAATTACTAATACAATCTCCTCAATGAAACATACCTTACTATCCCATGTCTACCATAACTCATCATGAAATATCTTAAATATTGTTGTAGCGTAAACTTCAGTAGCGTACTTCAACATTTCTACTTTATTTGTCAATTGTCATGAAAGGGTTACCTTGACTATCTTTGAAGTCAACTTTCAACTTTTCATAACATCAATCATCCAATAATCTTTCAAAATGTTGAAAGAATCATTGAAAATTGAAATCGTAGCCGATATACTTATTAATTTGATAATTTATGCTTTCACTTCAAGCAGTACTCATGTAAACACAAAATGTCAATCGTGCTCATTTATCTTATGTCTCAAACTATTTCTACAATCATGTATTTTCACAAAGATCATATTTCTAAAGCATCTCATGTCATGCTTTAATGAAATCCCTTCAATATTGTACTCATATATACATGTGCTAAAGTCTCTAACAAATGTACTAGATTTTTCAAGAACATGACTTAAATGCTTTGTTGCATTTTAGTACATATGTCACATATATAAACAATGTTTAGCTTCTAACTAAACTTCTTTTAATACTTTTGCCATTATAAGGGCTTCATCACTGATGACTGTTTTTGGTTTTTTGCTAGACATTACTTTAGCAAAAGATTCAAATAGCCACTTAAATGTATCAATACTATCATTATATAATAAGGCTACACAAAAAATAATGCTTCGTTTATGGTGGTTTATACCAATAAATAATGCAAGTGGTTTACCATCTTTACATTTTTTATATGTTGTGTTAAAACAAACGACATCACCAAAACAATTAAAGTCTGTTTTCATTCAACCATCAACCCAAAAAATATTTGTAATAAGATCATCAACATCAACTTTTATGGCATAAGAAAAGTTCAAATCTTTAGATTGCTTACTTTGCATACATTCCAACACTCCACCTATGTCACCAATTCTCATATTTTGAGTCCTTTTAGCCCATAAATAATTGTCATAATCTTCAATAATGAATCTAAGATTCTCACACCCTCCTACCCTTCTTAGCATTATTTCGATGTTTGCTTTTAAGGCAATTCCAAAACTTTTGGCTAAGTCAGCTTTATCTTGTTGTAAGGAATTCTAACTCCTATGTGATCTTAGAAATATTCATTTTCGAAAAGAAGTTAAAACATGTATGTGAATAGAGACAAATTTTCTCAGTTAGAACTTGCCATCATTTTTCTTTTGTATTTTTATTTGTGCTAAGCAATTGAATCTTGTCACTGGTCGATGATGTTTGACATTAGTCTTTCTTTTATCATTTTCTCTCGTTCCTTAGCATAACCAACAAAAAATATGATCTAACCATTTACCTTTGGAATCTTTATGTTCCTTATATCTTTGAATACTAACCCAACCTCTTTGGTATATTGATTGTAAAAATCATATGCATCTTCCTCAATCTTAAATACTTTCCTTAATCTTAGTATATCCTTTTTTGGGATGTTAGTATGAAAATCTAATTCTCCATCACCATTATTAGTTGTGATACCCTAGAAAATCAATTTAATGAAAAGATTAAAGAAAAGAAAATAATAAAATATAGGATGGGGTAAGAAAGTCATATTATATTTTTAAGAGGAGCAAGGTGGTCTTTTCTACCCTTAGATATAAAAGCTTTTGCAAAAAACCCTAGGGCTTGTTTTCTCATCTTGTTGTTTTGTAGAGCCCTCTTTAAGAAAATTACAAGAACAAGGCTAAGGTAAGTTGTTGTGAAGCGATTTCTCTTTCTTTGGTTTAAGTTTTTGCAATTTATGAATGTTAGGAGTTGTTTTAGAATTGTAGAAGTGTATAGTTTAAGAGATCACAAAGCAAAAAGTTAGGGTAAGGTTTAAACCCTAACCTAATGAGTGTTATCCTATTCCTTGTTAGTGTAATGATTATCATTGATATTGTTGTCTTGATTGGATTCATTGTTGGCATATATGCATCTAATCTAGGAGTTGAATCAAGTTTTGTGCAATGCAAGTTGTGTTTGCTTCTAGCATTTTTTATCAAGGTATGTACCTTGTTGTTTATTCTAATTCATTTGTTGATTAGAAGATTGGAACACATTTGAGTGTTCCTTATTGTTAGTTGATAGAGAAAATCAAACCCTAGGAAGAAATTGGATTGTTGGAATTGTTGTTGAATGATTTGGAGAAGGTTAGAGTCAAAAAGGAGATGAGAATTGTTGAACAATAAGAGCACAAGAAGGGACCATAGCCATAGTCTTACTTGTGGATCACTCATCAAGAATTTTAGTCAAAGAGAAAAAAGAAAATTTTATGCCAAGAATATCACAACCTAAGAATATAGTGACGGACTTAGGCCATAGACTTGCAGTAGTGGTGGAAAGCATAATCAGGATCTAAAGAACTTGGTTAAGGACCATAGTGCAAGAGTACGGTTGTGAACCTTCAGCATGTTCTTATAATCCTTTTTTTCTTATTATTTTTCATTTCTATCTTTCATCCAATCTTATCCTAACTTTTTCTAAATATCTATAGAAGCCTAAATAGATCCATAAACCACAAGTTAAGATAAAATCTAAGCTAATTAATTTAGGAAGATAAGTAAGAACACTTAGGTAGGAATATATAGCTTAAGGATATAACCTAAAGGAGTTATTTTTGTTTTATTAATCAAGTGTTCATCTTGAAACATTAATTGACGTAGACTCTATGAGTTGTATTTGAGACCCAAGTACGTAGAACCATCATTTATGGCTTATGCTTGTCTAGGATAGTTAAGTATCCAGACTAATAAAAAAATTGGAATAAAAATGATGTTGCTACATGTATTTGACTGGGCTTAGGGGGTCGTATTACCAATATCCTAGAGGTGGTACCTTATTGACCATTGTGCAACATTCATCCCTAGTGGAGTCCCCCTTAAATATGATATGCAGTAAATTAGGTTAGTATTTAGAGGTCATAGTACTAGTGTCCTGAAACTAAGTAGGTTAGGTGGTGTCTAAGGGCCGCAATGCCAGTGTCGTAGTACCTGTTTAAACGAGGGCCGCAATGCTAGTGTCTTGAGTAAGAACAATGTGTAGAGTTTGAAATACTCTAGGTTTGGGGTTAATCATGAATGATCCTAAGTTATGTTGACTGTTGACTTAATTATATATATATATACATACATACACACATATATATAACTTGTTGTTTGAATATTCTTATTGTATTATTGCAGAAGGTATTTAATCGTTGCATGACATGTGGTTATGTTTGTACGTTTCCATACTAGGTGTTAGCTCGTTCCTCTTTCTTTTTTTGTTGCAAGATCTTTAAATGAATAAGTAGATTATGATAAGAATAGGGAAGTATATTATTATTACCAAGACAAAGATATTGGAAAGTATTATTATTATTATTATGAGAAGATGTGATCCACTAATAAGAGATAATAAGTAGATTTGTTATTTAAGAATTTTGTTATTTTACTTGAAAACATGAGAGTTTAGTTTATTTATGTTTATTTCACTTACAGCACTTTGAAGAGATTTAATTCTGGCTTTTATTTACTTTGAGGTAAGGCTCATTTGGCAACCTTATGCATTCAACCTACCTTAACTGACAAATTGAAAGTAACTCAGATAAAAGATGAAAAGATACATGAGATCAAGAGTAAGGTAGTGCAAATTAAAGTAGCCAAGTTTACTATAAATCCAAATGAGTGCTCATATTTAGGAATGGACTTTGTGTGCCAGCAATTATAGAGCTAAAGAAGGAGTTGCTTAAAGAAGCTCATTATTCAAGTTATACTCTATAACCGAGCATTATGAAGATGTATAGGGACTTAAAGGAGTATTATTGGTAGAACAACATGAAGAGAGAGATTGTAGAATAAGTTCCAAGTGTCCCACCTGCCAGTTAATCAAAGTTGAGCACTAGAGGCTGAGTAAGGAACTTAGACCATTACCAATTCTAGAATGGAAGTGGGAACATGTAATTGTGGACTTTGTTAAACACCTCCTAAAGACTAAAGAGAAGCACAATGTGGTATGGATAGTGGTGGATGGATTGACAAAGATGGCTCACTTCATAGTGATTGATGTAAACTACAAGTTGAAACTGTTAGCAAAGTTATACATTAAAAAACATAATAAGATTGCATGGAATTCCAATGACAATCTCCTCTTATAGAGATACTAGGTTTGCAAGTAGGTTTTGGAAGATCTCACAAAACGCCCTAAGAACAAAAGTCTAATTTGGCACACATTCCACTTGCATATGATGGGTAGTCTAAAAGGACAATTTAGATTTTGGAAGAAATGTTGAGAGCCTATGCCTTAGACTTTGGAAGCAATTGGGATGGGTTCCTACACCTAGTAGAACTTTCCTATAATAATAGTTATTAGGAAATAATCAAGATGACAACTTATGAAGCCCTATATGGAAGGAAGTGTAAGTCACTATTGCATTGGAATGAAGTAGGTAAAAGGTAAGTGTTAAGACTAGAACTTTTACAAGTGGCAGAGAATAAAGTGAGAATTATCAGGCATAGGATGTTAGCAGCTCAAAGTCGCCAAAAGAGTTATGTAGATAAAAGGTGAAAACCTTTGAAAATTTAGGTTAGTGATCAAGTGTTATCTAAAATCTCTCCTATGAAGGGAGTGGTTCAGTTTGACCTAAGGGGGAAACTATGTCCCAAGTATACTGGTCCTTATGAGGTTCAAGAATAAATTGGTAACGTTGCTTATAGGCTAGCGTTACTACATCAACTGGCAAGAGTACATAATGTATTCCATGTATCTATGTTAAAGAAGTTCAAACTAGATGAAGAATAAGAAGCGAAGCTAAGGAAACCTGAAGTATAGCTTGACATGATGGTGACAAAAAGGCTAACTAAGATAGTAGATAAGAAGGTGTAAAAAACTAAGGAAAAGGAAGATAAAATATGTCAAAAGTACAATAGAATAACCACCCTAAACGAGAAGCTACTTAGGAGTTGGAGGAAGCCATAAGAAACAAGTACACAAAGCTTTTCAATTAGTCAAGTAAACTTTCAAGGATGAAAGTTCTTTAAAGTAAGGGAATATGCGACACCTTAGAAAATCAATTTAATGAAAGGACTAAAGAAAAGAACATAATAAAATAAAAGATAGGGTAAGAAAGAAATATTATATTTTTTAGGGTGCAAGGTGGTCTTTTCAACCCTTATGTATAAAAGCTATTCCAAAAAAACCTAGGGCTCATTTTCTCACCCTATTATCTTACAGAACCCTCTCTAAGAGAATTATAGGAGCAAGGCTAAGGTAAGCAATTGTGAAGCGATTCCTCTTATTTTGATTTAACTTTTTGCAATTTCTTAACATTAGTAGTTATTTTAGAATTGTAAAAGCATGCAGTTTAAGACATCGCAAAGAAAAAAGTTAAAGCAAGATCTAAACCCTAACCTAATGAGTGTTATCCCAATCCTTGGTAGTATAACAATTATCTTTGATATTCTTGTCTTGATCAGATTTGTTTTGAATATATGCATTTAATCTAGGAGTTGTAATCAAGTTTTGTACGGTACGGGTTGTGTTTGCTTCCAGTGTTTTTTATCAAGGAACCTTGTTTTTTATTTTGATTCGTTTGTTGATTTAGGTATTAGAATATACTAGAGCATTCCTTGTTTTTAGTTAATGGACAAAATCAAACCCTTGGAAGGAAATTGCAGCATTAGATGTGTTAAAATTGTTGTTGGATGATTTTGAGAAGTTTAGAGTGGAAAAGGAGATGGGAATTGTTGAACGAAAGGAGGATGAGCATGGACTATGGTCATGTTCTTACCCATGAACCCCTTATTGAGAATTTTATTCAAAACATGAAAAGAAAATTTTATGCAAAGAAGGACCACGGCCTACACTTGCAGTAGTAGTGGAGAGTATGGGGGTAATTTGAAGAATTTGGCTAGGGAAGGACCACGATCTAAGAACATGGCCATGAACCTTGGGCATGTTCTTATAGTCCTCTTTTTCAAATTATTTCTCATTTCTTTCTTTCGTCCAATCTTATCCTAACCTCATCTAAATATCTCTAAAAGCCTAAATAGATCCTTAAACCATAAGCTGAGCTAAAATCTAGACTAATGAATCTAGGAAGATAAGTAAGAATACTTAGGTAGAAATATGTAACTTAAGGATAGAACCTAAAAGAGTTATTTTTGTTTATTAATCAGGTGTTAATCTTGAAAAGTTAATTAATGTAGACTTTACGAGTTATATTTAAGACTCAGCTATGTGGAACCATTGTTTGTAGCTTTTGCTTATCTAGGATAGTTAAGTAACCAAACAAATGAACAATTGAAATAAAAATGATGTTGTTGCTTATGTTTAGCTAAGCTCAGGGGATCATAGTACCAGTGTCCCTAGGGTAGTACCTTGTTAATTTTTAGGCAACATTATCCTTAGTGGAGTCCCCCCCCCCCCCCCCCCTCGGATATGATATAAGCTAAATTAGGTTGGTGTTTACGGATTGTAGTACCAATTTCTTGGAATTAAGTAGGTTAGATGGCATCTAAGAGCCGTATTACCAATTTCCTTACTAAGAGCCATGTGTAGAGTCTAAGATACTCAAGGTTTAGGGTTAATCACAAATGATCCTAAGCTATATTGACTGTTGATTTAATTAAATATATATATATATAACTTCTTGTTTGATATATTCTTGTTGTATTATTGCATGTACGATATTGTTTACTACATGACTAGTGCTTATTACATGACTAGTGCTTGTGTTTGTGGGTTTCCGTACTAGGCGTTAAGGATCTTCAGAAGCTTATGATGAAAATGGAAAGGCATACTATTATTACTAGGATGGAGATACTAAAGGGTATTATTATTATTACGATGATGAGATGTAATCAACTAGTGAGAAAGAATAAATAGACTATTATTTGGGGGGGTATGTTATTTTATTTGGAAACTTAAGAGTTTAGTTTATTAATGTTTATTTCAGTTACAGCATTTTGAAGAGATTTAATCTTGACCTTTATTTACTTTAAGACTTAATGGTATGAGAGTTATGGAGTTAATATGTTATTACGGAGAATTACAGTTACTCATCTGGCTTGACATGTCAATAGATATTAGGGACACATAGCAATTTATAGCACCTTGAGCCTAGGGTGTTACATTAGTGATCGGCACTCAAATAATCAATGTTCTCTTCAAATTCTTCAATAAAGTTAACTTTTCTATATGTATTTCCATGTAGAGAAATATTATTTTCGACTTTCATAGACCTAAAAATTACACACATAAACATTAATAAATTAAAAAGAAAAAATTTAATAACTTAACTCAATTCTTAATCTTTCATATAGCACATAACAAATAAATCTTGTTTCAAACTAAAACATATTGCTTAAAATTTGGAATAGTTAATGAAATATTCAAAAGACAATGGCAATGGAAAGAGATAAAGATAAAGGAATGAATTTTAAATATCTAAATTAAAAATGCTATTTAATCTAGTTTTTTCCTTTTCTTTTCTTATCACAATTCTGTATTCGTTCACCTTACAATTTTTATTCATTGAAAATATCCATTTTACCATCATTCAACATTTAAAATTCATCATGTGATTTTTATTTTTTTTTTCATTGTCACAATTCCTTGCCATAATTGTTATTGTTGATATGAAAAAAGCAAAAAGCAAACTTCTTTAATCTTTTGTTTAGAACTAAAACATATACTTTAATGTATAAAAACATCTACTTGCAAGAATTAATGTAGCTTCATAATTGAATCCAAGTTTATTAAACAAGTATACAAAATATTATCATTTATTATATAATTAAAACAAATAGTAACGCAAAAAGAATGGAAGAAAATAGATTCATGGTAAATAGCTAACAAATCATTCATTCTTTATAATATAATTATATCAAGAAAAAGTATTATCAAAGAATTAAAATATTAAATAAAAATATAATTTACTAATATAATATATCACTAAACTTTTATGGTGTATGAATTGTAGTTAATGAAAACTTAAAATTTATGAGTCAATAGAAATTCTTTAGACTTTGCAAATTCTGTAACAAAAAAGTAGATGAAAGTGTTAGGAAAAAGTGAAAAGCAAAAACTCTTATGTGAGATGCTTAGGTCAAAGTTGCGGGTTTTATTGCTACTATAGGCAACTAAAGAAAAATATATATTAATAAAGATAAGATGTTATAGGGCTTAACAACACCGACTCAATATATTTAACAATGTGACATGTTTTAACAGAAGGACAACAAGGGGGACAATAAATGCAATGTAACATGGTACAAAACTAGTGGTAAGGATAGCTTTATGGGGACAATAGATTTTCATCCAAAATTTTGGTACTTGAAAAAACATCATTATACCATTCCTAAAGTAAGGATAAAGCTATTAGTAAACTTATATGTATCATTCAAACATTAAGTTAAAGTATTTTCAAGACATTTCATATTTAGCACCATAAATAAAATCCTTTTACCTTAAATTTCAACTCTCTACACATAAAATTTTACCTTCTAAGTTCATCTTCCAACCTTCTAAGTTCTACTTTTACCTTTCTACCCTTGTAAACTAACCTTTTAAGTTCATAGTATGAGCTTCTAACTTACTTGGATTAAGTATGTCAACATTCTATCCTCTTATCATGATCTTCTAACTTCATTGGCTTTCCTTTTAAGTTTCCTAACTAGTAAGCTTAATTTTCTAGCTTTCATTTGTAACCTTCTGAGTTTCCTATCTAACCTTGTAAGTCACTAGAAATAATGAATTGAACTTTTTGCCCTTATTACCAAACCTTTAACTTCATGTTAGAGTTATATCCACAACAATTTCACTTCATATACTTTAGCGTCATCATGCTAAACTTGTTCAAAAGAGTTTAAGGACCTTGATACCTATCTTAAAGGACTATAAATACTTCTTTACATATATTTTTGTAGGAATACGTAACCAATGCGCAATATTGCACTAAACAATCTATTACAACTTTTCTCCATTTAGTCTAACACCTCTATTCCAAACCTATTCAACCAACTTTAAGGCTTTTTTGCACTTATTTAAAGGATTTACTTCATACATGATTGCCCTTCTAAGCCACAAAATGGTAGAAAAATAAATTACATGACAAAATAAAAAAAAAAACATTAAACTTCATCATATGAATCTAGCACTCCAGGAGTTCTTCCCTAAAATCCCAAGCTAGCACTTCAAGGGTCTATACATGCAATTAGTTAGATTATGCAAGCTTACAACCATACCAAGAGACCTACAAGATAGTTTATATCCTCTAAATCTCTATATCCATCGTGACCTTAAGGGGAATTTCGTAAGATTATCTAAATTTTTATATCATATGTATACCCATGATATGAAAATCACCGTACAAGTCAAAAATTATAAGACTCTAATTAATTGATCACTAAGGTTTCCAATTTTTAATTTATTAACCTATTGTAAAATATAAATAATTGTCGATATTCCATATTCCATAGCCCCTTAAAACTGTAAAGAATTGATATCCTCTACCAAATAATAAGACAGGATAAGACAACCTTACAGATTACAAGAAATACTAAATTATATAGAACCTTAATATATAAATACTTCTACTAAGAATGTTTCTATACTAGCTATACAGTTCTCAACTAACTCTAGTATCATCATATATATCTTCAGTTTATACTTTGCACTCAAGATTTATCCCAATCCTAACTTAAATGAACCTGCAAAATAAACTATAGGAAAATGAGTAAACTACAGTTTAGTGAGTTTATTTCTCACTATTATTGTTCAAGTAAGTTATCAAATATTATTAGCACATATGTAATGTATCTACATGCGACATGAATGCATGCATGATGAATGTAAGTAACATATCTATAAGAGTTTGAAACTATGAAACATATAAATAGACGTTGTCTACACCTCGATTATCCCCCGTACTTATTGGCATGAAGTACCTTACTTTAACTGTATGAGGCTGCTTAGGGGCACCATCTCTCCATATGACATTCAACTATTATCTTAGTCAAAAAAGAAATATCAATCCAAATAGGTGGACCCCAACTAAGGTCATTCACCATTAACAAATCATATCCAAGGCCTATTAGGTATAATTAAGCGAGTCTGCTCACTATCAAAATATATCTAAGGTACTACGGGCACAAATATGCGAGTTCTCTCACTATTAATTAGAGATATCATGCTAGCCTTGCGTCAACAATAAAAAAATCATCACGGGTACTACAAGCCCTTATAGAAATTATCAAAGAATCTATTTAAGATTGAGAAAATGTTTTCTAAAAATTACTTTTCTTATAAATTTTTAAAGCTAATGCTCTCTATTAGTATACCTGTTAAGTCATAAACTTATGACAAATATAACTAGTTATTTTGGTCAAATATTTATATTTTTCGGTTTAAAAAGGTGATCATACGAATAATAGCACACAAGCAAAATAGTCATTTAAACATACAAGCAACAACAACCAGTAAAACGTTAAGTAAGTATCACGCATAAGCAAATAACAAGTCGTTAGAACTCCTTCACTTGGATTAATGTTCATAATTTAAGCCTTTAGAGTTTCTAAAACTTAACAATTGAGTACCTAAAAGATAATAAGATTTATAAGTATTATGAAAAGTTAGGCTCTTTTATTAACTAAATGTCTACTGTAGTTTACTATATTTCTCATTATAACCTAAATATAGTATGAACATGGATTAACTTATTTATTAGAGTGAATAGGAAATATAATTGTATATTTGTAATTAATTATATCTTATGTATTTATTTATTTACTTTAAGAATTTATTCTCATTATCAGTTCATAAGGTCAATTACCTTAGTTATCTTATCTATACTTCTCGATTTATTTTAAATTTTTAATCATGTATAACTTTTTCATTCTGGTTTCGCTTTTTATGATCTTATAGTCGTTTTTTATCATTTTTAAATATGTTTTCACGTAGCGAGGTCCCTTTTGGACGTTAAAACCCGCATTTTCCATTATGGGCCCAAAAGGTTATGAATTTTTTTATTTTGGCCCAAATAATTTTATTTACCAATTTTGAGCTTTTCTTTATTATTTTATTATTTGATTAATTTTTTAAATTTATATTTTTTAAATAATTATTTTTGTGTCCATTTTACTTTAATTTCTTTATTTCTCCATTCTAAGCTTAATTTACCAATTATGCTAATTTTGTTATCATTGAATTTTCATAATTAATTAATTATTATTATTTTCTAATTATTTTTATATTTTACAATTTTAAGTGAAACTTTTGGAAGGTGCTAAGTGGCATGTCCTCATTGGTCCATGTGACACATTTATTTATTTTTTCTAATTTTTACATTTCTCTAATTTTGTGATATTAATATATATACATATTATAATTATAATTCATTAAAAATTGTAATTGACTCCTAATTTCCTTTTATAAGTCATGGTTTACATATATATGTATATATATATATATTTACTTTTTAACTTAGTAAAGAATCTAACATATTAGTATGTACACTTGTATCTTTTAGGTATAGATATAGATGTACATATACACATATTTATACTTGCACTATACTAATACTGTATGTATAGTTATATATGTACATATATGTATGTATACATATTTATACTTTTACTATACTACTATTATACATATTTTTATACAAGTATCTATACGTACATATATTTTATGTTTTCTTAATCTATTTTTAAGGAAATTTGATATCATTTATAAGTACATCCTTATATAATTTTTCAGTCTACATATATATATATATATATATATATATACTTAAATTACCTTATGTATATGTTTGTTTACATATTATATGCATGTACTATGTATGTATATATATATATATATATATAATAACTATATATGTGTATACATATATGTACACATACATAACTAACTTATATCTAGATGTATTTAAGTATATATTTATACATGTAAATATACTTCTAAAGAAAACAAAGTTGTATACATCAAAATCACACACACACATACACAACATATATATATATAAGATTTCTACTACAAACTACTAGAGTACATGTATTTGTTTTACTACACATTCATAATACATAGAGCATGGTGATACATATAAATATAAAATAAAACATATAAAACCTAAGTTACATAAGAAAATAACACTAATATAATACAAAGGTAATATAGTTACTTGGTCTTGAGAAAATTTGATGAAGAAACCCCTTTTTTATCCCTCTCTTAATGTTGATAATTTTTGGAATAGATGGTGCGTAGTATAGTGGAATGGTAGATAGGAAAAGTTGAAGAAAAACAAAACAAAGAAGATGGAAAAGAGGGGAATGATTGTCAGCCCAAAAATGGAGATATGGACTTTAATTGTGTTAATTTGTGATGGGATTTAGAAGAAAAATATGGAGACATCTAGAAGGACATGTGGCAAAGAGGAGAAAAGAAAAGGAAAAGAAAAAGGAAAGAAAATAAAAAGTTGAAAAAGATATTTTAACTGGAGTCAAAATTTTTAATAATAATATTATATACATGTAACAATTATAAATTGGAAAGGAAAAAAGAAGATAAAGAGGAAAGATAAGAAAAAAGGAAAGCTAAGGAAATAAGTAAATAAATTATTAAATTTTCTTTAAATATTTTTAACCATATAAATAATATATAATATAATTATGAAGAAAATTATAAAATATATAATTAATGTTCACTATATAACACATAAATATATATAGTATCTAATAAAAATTAGATTCAAATAATTAAATTTATATAACACTAACATACATATATATAATGTCACAAATAATTATAAAATGATAATTTTAATCTTATTAATTTTGTAAATTAATTTATTACTCTTTACATTTATTACTATTTAGAAATTATCTATATTCATTTGGTAGCAATTTTCTGGATTACACATGTAGGTCGATAATTGTACCAAATTAAGGTTCTATCATCGTAAGAGTAAGTTTATATATTTATAAACTTAAAGTTTTAGTTTTAGGGTTTTTATTAGGTTTGAGTACAATATCTAATATTACATACATATAAGGTTTAGGGTTTTTATATGTAATTATGGTTTCAATCAACATATTTGGGTTTTTATCATTCATTTTTAGTTTCGAAATTAAAATCTTAATCATTTTTAAATTTATCGATTATATTAACTTAAGGAAATTATTTATTGTACTCAAGTTTGACTCTATACTTAGAAAGCTGAATTTATAGAGTTTACAATATCGCACTTTATGAAATTAGTATAAGTGCAATGTCTACATACAACTTCATATGATTAACTTTTTAACTTTTTTGCATTAGATTCTAACTATCTTTAACTTATATATTTTTCATTTAAATCTTACTTATTATATAACAATACAATTTTCATTGATTGTATCATCAAAATAGATTACAAACTTGAGATTGACTAGTAAGGAAGTTACAAAATTACTCCTAAAATTACTTTGAAATAACACTAGGTGATCATCTACTCAAAATTACCATTATAAGCATGCAACCAATTTCTAAACATTATAATAACTCTCATATTTCTTTTCTTGCAATCAAGTTACTCTATCATGAGTTGTTGAGTTATCCTTCTTTAATCCATAGGTTCTCATCAATCCATTTCAATTGGGGTCAACCCATGACCGGTTTTTATTTGTCATAGTCAAATAATCTATTTTAGTGTTAGTGAGTTTATTAAACACCTATGTAGATTGAAACCTAACTTTTATTTGATTTACTATGTATCTTTAGCATAGTTTACATCCACATCCTCTTTATCTTTTCCTAAACACATAAAACTATAGATATTTACAATTTATTTCCATTTTATGTACGCCATGGCTTATGAATGGCACTTGAGCGTCTTAGTTTGTTTATATCAATGTGGTCTTCAAATCTATCTCTAAAAATCTAAGTATTCTTGTAGAGATTTCTTCATGAAACCTAAATAGATTCTCTGAAAATCTTCTTGCTACTTGCCTAACATGTTTAGAAATAAATGAAGATATTGATCATGCTATTAAAAATATCCCCACTTGTGACAACTATTTTGCATTCCTTGTAGATACTAGAAAAAGAGATTTGTCATCAACAAGACCACTATGGGCTATCATTTTTAGGTTTTTTCCATAGTCCTTGAAGTTAGATCATGATATATTTGAAGAAAATCAATAGCTTTCTTCTAACCTTAGCCTAGTGCTCATGTTTTATTAATTCAATCTATTTGATGGCAAGCACATGAGTATTAAGCAATCATCAAAAGAAGCAAAATAATGGAGTCAATCCGTAAACAATTCATCTCCTTTCCTCCAATAAAAGGATTAGTGAAATTAAACACCAATGCTTCCGTTAGATATTCTTCTAACTAAACAACTCTTGGTCGCATTTCAAGAGATAATTGATGGTAATAAATAATGGGATTTGCAAGAAAAGTAAGGAGACTTAGATATCCATAGTGCCATTGTTTTAGGGATTACAATATTGTCAACTAATGGCGATAAAAAATACTTAAATTAACATTGATCCTTAAGTTGGTTAGAGTATAAATGTAATAATAAATTCTCTAATGTTATTATTTCTTTTAAGAAAAAATTGCAAAAGTGTGATTCAAGTTTGTCTTCTATTCTAAGGTAAGCCAACTATATAGCAAATTACTTAGCTAGAAGAATTAAGGAAGAAGATGCTGTAAGATTAATCTTAGAGAAGGGGCAAGAAAAGACTATTGTTAGTCTAAAAATGATAAGGACTGTAGAATCCCCGTAGGTACTATTTTAGATTAAGTGCTTAATTTTTTTAATAGCAACATTGCCATTTCTATTTTTAAGATCATTTGATCATTCTAAAAATTAATAACGCATAAAGTCAAGGTCACTAGTAGCATGATTGCTATTCTCCTAACATGATGGACTAGATTTAAATACTCCTCCTTAAGTTGTGATATGTAATATTGTTAAATAACAATAATAATAATAATAATAATAATAATAAATCTATGCTTTTAGAGTTCCTTCTAACAATTAAGGTAGTTCTTATTCTTTTTTTTTTGATATAATTCTAAACTATTGGAATCAACATATTCAACCCTTTCTATTTTTTATTTTGTGTAATTTTAATTTTATTATCTAATTAAATATATTTAATAATTATTATTGATCAATGAGAACCTAAAACATGTTTCTTAAATATCCATGACAAATAGTGATATAATATAGGCTATAAGTCTATAAAACGCTAAAACATAGATAATAATTTTGTAAGTTTTTTCTATTTTTCTTTTCTTTTTCAAACATTAAATGATAATTTTCCCTTTTAAATAGAATGTGAAGGTTAGATTAGGCAAAATATTTCTTCTTCAAGCAACTAGGTCCATTTAAGGCATGTAGGTTGTTCATTTATGATGCATAGGTTCACTAGCACAAAGCATACTAAACTGATACATGCAACTATTTAGACATGTCAAAGTATGAATATAATCCATTTAATACCTCAATTTAATGGCCTAGCCCTTGTTAACTATGATTAAGGCATCAAGTTTATATAAACTTTTCATTTCTCACAATTTCGACCAACTAGACCGATACAAAATTATTTACAACAATGTCCCTAAGCCACTCTTTTTTATTCGCTATTTTATAGGAACATCCTCTTTTTAGACATTATTGAAATTCTAATTAGGTTATTAAAAATTAAAAATATAGATCGATTTAATATGTACATCCCTCAAATCCATTATAACGGGAATAACTTTTAGCTCTATGTTTGTTTTTTCGAATTAATTGATTCCTTCACTATAAGTGATCTGCATTGATGAGAAAAATATAAAAAATTTTAGTGATCCATTTGAAAGATAAATAATTTTATTATATATAGATGTAAACAAAGAGAATATGATTGATTTACTCAAAATATAGAGAATTTAATTTAATTTTGACATAAATATAAAGGAATCTACTAAATTTATTTTGATAAATTATAAAAGATGAAAATAGAAATACATCGGAGAAAATATTAAAAGATTTTAATATTTTGGTGCTTCCATGTATCATTTGAACCTATGTGAAACTATTAAGAACTAGGAATTGGTATTTATAGTTAACCATAAGACTTTGCCCAAGGGAGTGATATTATTGTCACTTCATGGGAAAGTGATAATAGGAGTAGTAGTATCATAATGAATAATGTGGATACCAGGGTCACGGTGGAGGATTGAACTATTAATGAGGAGGGAGTTATTAATGCCCTCCACATTGCTATTGGCAAAGGTGTCTATAGCCCTAGGACTAGTAGGATGCTCATTCTTGTTGCTACTATATTTGAATGATTTATGCTTGCTTGGGGAAGCAGCTGTGTCTATGAAAACTGCACCCTTGTTGTCACCGGTAAATGATATGAACTTGGTCTCCTCTTCATCAACTAAAACACTTGTAGTAGCAACACCACTAGTAGTAATGTATTTATGATTAGTATGGAATGTATCGACAGACTGCTGCATCAATGAAGTCGCTGGTGATGAGAGGGTCTTTTTCTTCATTGGAAGAACCACCTTCGAGGGAGATAAATTCTTAGGCTGAGGTTCATTATTGCTTTTATATGGATTTGGAGATGGTAGCGGTAGGTTAACTCTAGATTCAAAAGTTGGCTTTGGAATTAAGGTTAAAGATGGTGAGCTTAAAGGTGCTATATTTGCCTTGACCTCCTTAATAGTAGTAGCAAGGCTAAGGGAAGGTGATGGACGTGAAGAAGAGGGTGATGAAAATGGGGAAGAATTGGTGGTGGCAAGAGGAGGGCTAAGAGTAACTAGTGATATTTTGGGCTTTGATACTTTAAGAGATGTTACAGGTGGTGTTGATCTTCCAAATTCAGTAGCTAAGCCTTGAGGCATAACATTATCACTGGGCTTTGATACTTTGGGAGAGGTTAAGGGTGGCGTTGATCTTCCAAATTCAGTAGCTAAGACTTGGGGTGTAACATTACTAAGGAGTTTCTGGTCTTGAAGGTTTGGTGGTTGTGACGAGGTACTAACATTGGTAATGGTGGTGGAGGAGTTATCAAGAGATAAGTTAGCAAGGCGAAACCATTGTCTAGAAGGCGGGGGTGGTTACTGTTGGGTAGTCCTTGTTCTAAAGCTAGCAATTGCCATCAAATTAGCCAATATAGGGATGTGTCTTTGGAAAGGATCCTTTACATGAAATAACATAAGAGGTGCATCTTATTTATAACTGTTGAGACAAAAGGTTCTAGTTTTATTAGTGGTCCTAATTGAGAATCTAATGCTATACTTATGTCACATCAAATTATGGAATATATTTCTTCACTCAAATGTTCTCTTTTGTAGATGCAACAATACAAATTATGTCCCAGTATTTTGAGATTGGCATAGTGGGACATGTTTTTTATATAAAAAAGAAAGTATTATACTTGAAATTTGAACTTATTAAATATCACTTTTTCTTATCAAATTTTACACAAGAAGTTTTAGGTCATTAAATTTCATACCTAAATGAGTTTTTGTTTATCAAATTTACTATTTTCATCACCTTTAAAAAATAAAGTTGTAAACACTAGTTTATCATAAATACATGCAATGAATAGTAAGGTAATAAATTTAATAACTGAAATTTTAAATTATGTGCGATATTGAATAACTTCATAATTCATGTCTAAAAATGAGAAAACACCAAAGTCAAAATTTGAAGAGAATAAAAACGCAAAGGAATGCACATGTCAACTAGCGATTAAGCATTACAGCAGGCTTATTACAACTGTATAAGCTGGAGTCAACTATCTCTAGACAACTAAAAAAGTCTCGAATCCGAGGATTATATCTCTTTACTTCTTTAGACAATAACATTAATTCAATGTTTTGATGGAGAGTGGTACATGGTAAAGGTAAATATTCTCATGCGGATGATTTGAGCACAGTTGCTCTCCATGTATTCCGAGAATCTCCACTGCCCTTTTCCAGCTAATTTAACAATAAGCATCGCTATCACACTTAACAAATAATAAGTAAGAAAAGCTGGACAAAAGTAATATAAGGAAGAGCCAAAATAAAGGCATTCCTGCTTTGATTCACATCACCTATTGAATTTATTCGTGTGGCTGCCTTCATCACTTGTTCTTAAAGTAGCCCATCGAAAAAATTAGAAAAGGAATTTTCCTAACTCAAAATTTCCTTATCATAGATATCTATTGATCTATTAATCACACGATCTCTATTTTTTTTTTATATATATATACATTTCTATTTATCTTAGTACGTCAAGCTTGAGCAAGAAAATTAAGTTTTTATGAGGTATTGTGGTTATGGTGTGATAAGATATGTGATGACTACAATATTTGGCAAATATGTATATATTTTAAGCCAATAATTTTGAGTTTCTAAATTTTGTAAAAATAAATTCTAAATTTTTAAGATTGAATGTTCTATATTTATAAAGACTGATGGGCATACTACAAATGGATAATAAAGTAAAAGCTTAATATTGTAATGATTCAAATCGACTCCATTACATCCTTAGTTAAAAATCGTCTACATGACGACAACTGTCGACTTAGGAAGATCCATTTCATGCATATATTAGATTAGGGGTAAATGCTACTTCAACAAGCCTAGAGTGTTGCATGCAATCAGGTAGTGCCACAAGCTCCTGCGTTGAAGCATACACTAACAAGGGGATTTACGGTACTAGCGCTAGATACGTGTAATATGTTCTACTTATAATTATATATATAATCCCAAGATATATGAGCACACTTGGCAATAGTGTTGTTGTCACACAACGTGCAACAGCCCAGTACCGACCTAGCTTCTCATAGCCAGCAATTGATTCCTAAATCCCATCAATTCTGTCCCAAAAAAAAAACTTTGGTTGGAGAGTAAAACGTAGAAGATTAAAATTATGCAAGCAATAGCTATTAAGCAAGTCTCAAGCTCCTGGATTATCAATGTGGTCTTCAAATCTCCCTCTAAAATTTTAAGTATTCTTGTCGAGAATTTGTGGCCTGCCAACTTTTATAAAAAGATTCTCTAAAATCTTCTTGTTACTTCTCCAATATGTTAGAAAATAAATGAAGATATGGACATGTTGTTAAAAAAAGCCCAATTGTGGCAACTGCTTGGCATTCCCTATTGGTACTAGAACTGTCTCAAACTAACATTACAAGTAATTTATTGACCGGATATGTTATAACTGCAAGATGCGAAGAAGAGGCTTGTCATCAACAAAAACCTCTATGGGCTATTATTTTTCGGTTTACTTCGTGATCCTAGTGGTTAGATCTCAATTAAAAAAGGAAAAAAGGAAATCGATAGCCTTCTCCTTACCTTAGCTAATTCATGTTTCATTGGTTCAGTCTATTTGCTGGTGAGCGCAGGAGCGTCGAGCAATCATCAAATGAAGGAAAATAACGTACGGTATCTAGAAACAACTCATCTCTTGGCTTCCTCCATCATAAGAATTGGTGAATTAAACACCGATGCTTTTATTAGTTACTCTTTCCAACTAGGCAACTCGTGGTGGTGCTTTAAGCAATGTTCTTAGGATTGAGTTAATTCATCCGGTCCAACTCGATTCGAGTTAATTTGTCCATAAAACTAGTTCATATTATTCCTTTGACCCTTTTCAATCCAATTAAGCCCATTAGTCCGGCTAGTTTGGCTCAATTTCCATGGGACTTAGTTAAATATACTATTTTCATTTTTTTTTTAAAAGAATGTACCAATTTACTTAAAAATATATAGATCTAAGAAAAATAAAAATTAAATTGTAAAAAGTTCTAAACTTTCAAAATCTTAACAATATGTACAATTATAATACTTTATTAATGAAAATGGATTGCATTCTAATACTTTTGTTGATCTTAGTTCAATTTTGTTTGACTGAGTTTAACCCTTATCAACAATTGAGGTGGTTTTTCCTTTTCCTTTTTGGATGTACAATTCAAAAACTATCGGTATCAAAGGACCATAGTACTAGAAGAATGGCTATCAAGCTTGTTGGAAAAACATGTTGGTAGAGCATTCAAATTTAGCCCTATCTTTTTTTGTTTTTTTTTTTATAGTTTTTATTGTATTATGGAATTAAATATATTTGAAAATATTATTTTATTAATTTAATTATTGTTGATCAATGAGAACCTGAGACATGTTTCATAACTATCCATGATAGATAGTAATGAAATACATGCCATCAATCTGTAAAACACTAAACCCATATCATGTTTTAGTGATTTTTTCTACTCTTTTTCTCAACTTTAAAATGGTAATTCTTCCTTTCAAAAAAATTTTTTCGTGCGTAACAATTTAATAAATACATCCAAAAAAGCATCACATAAACTTCCGAAATAGTAACTTAGTGGCGATTGGATCCATTTTATGGCACATAGGTCATCCATTTACGATACTTAGGTTCACATTTACGAAGCACGCTACACTCAGAAATGAAAAAAACATTATACAAAACATGCTGCCGTTTAGACACATCAAGGTACGAATACCATCCATTTATCACCTCAATTTACTTGCCCAACCCTATTGGCCACTAATATTAGGGCATTATAAGTTTATGTAACCTTTTCATTTCTCGTAATTCCAGCAATCTTGACGGGGAACTTATTTACAACATCATCCACAAGCCACCAAAAAAGTTTTGTTAGATGGATGAGTATTAGTTAAATACCAATCATATTTAGACACATATTAATGAAAGAGGGTTTAGATTTTTTCGTGTTAGGATGGTATTGGTATTTTGCTCATTACTTATCAAAACATAGAGAGTAAACCCATTCATAGAGCAGTTTTGAACCGTGAATCAGCCCAAAGGGCTGTTGAATCGACTTGACCTAGTTTAAAGCAAGCTTGAGCTAACCTTTGAATCATCGAGTCTCAAGAGCCTAAGCGGTTCAGCCATCTAGGCCCGCTAAACCGGTGAGCTATGTAACTAGTAAGTTGGCCCACCTTTAAACTAGCGGTTTAGCCTCCTTTTCTTTCTTTTTTTACCAAATATGAAAATTTTTCATCTCCCTTTAAAAGAAATTAAAGGAAAAAAAGATGAAGAATTTTATTTCCCTACAATAATTTATAATTAATAGTGGCATTATATTTTATTGCTCTACTGTAATTCGTAATTCCACTATCAAAGAAAATTATTTATCCGTTATAGCTTCTTTCACTTTACTTGACACTACTCACTATTTCAATATGATATTGATACGACTTTCATGTAAAACAAACTTATTATTTCAAAATGGAATAAAATTTTAATTGGGAATATTGGTTAATTGTATATACGACATTAAAACTAATTATTTTGAAGAAAACCGACTTGGAAATAAAAATTTGAAAATTATTAAAATTAATAAAAATTAGAAATTATTAATATAAAGAATAAAATTAAAAAGAAAAAGAAAAAAATAAGCCGATTCAAGGGTTAAGAACCAACTCGAAATTGCCACCACATAGGCCTATCACGATTCATCCATGAACTGACGATTCAAGGCTAGTCCAACTTGTTGAATGGGTCTAATAGGGGGTATTTGTACCACTAAAGCCCTTTTAGCCATACTTTATTATTCACTATGTTATATGAACATCTTTTTTTTTCTATATCATTAAAATTATATTTAGGTTATCTAAAATAAAAAAACAAAGATCTACTTAATATGTGTATATCTCAAATCGATTAGAAAAAAAAATAGCTTTTAGAACTATGTTTGTTTCTTCAAATTAAGTGATTCCTCCGCTACAAATTATCTACTTTGACAAGAAAATATAAGGAATTTGAGTAATCCATTTGGAAGAGAAATAATTTATTATATTTACATATAAATATATAGAGTCGAATTAATTGACCTAAAATAGAGAGAGTTCAATTGAATTTCAATGTAAATAGAAGGAATCTAACATATTTATCCCAATAAATTGTAACCGATTGAAACCAAAATGTATTAGAGAAAATATGAAAATATTTTAATATTTCAATGCTTCTATATATCACTTTGAGCATATGAGAAACGATTGGTGGAATTGGCATTTGTAGTTGAACATATGACTTTGCTTATGGGAGTGACATTATGTCACTTCATGGGCAAGTGATAGTGGAAGCAATAAAGTCATAATGAATAATGTGGACACTGAGGTTGTGGTAAAGGAATGAACTCTTAAAGATGAGGGAGTTTTTAATTCTATACACGTTAATGTTGACAAAGGCACCTTTAGCACTAGGACTAGTAGGACATTCATTCTTTATACTGCTATTTTTGAATTATTTATGCTTGTTTAGGGATACAACTACATCCAAGAAAACTGCACCACTGTTTTCATCTACAAATGATATGAACTTAGTCTTGTCTTCATCAACTAAAAACTAGTAGTAACAACAGCAACAATAGTATTAATGTGTTTATGATTAGTATGGAATTTGTTAAAGGTAGATGGATTGCTACATAGGTGGAGTAATTGCTGATGAGAGGAAGAATAACCTTCAAGGGAGATGAACTTAGAGCCTAAGGATCATTGTTGCTTTTATTCAGTTTTGGAGACACTAGAGGTGGTGTGACTTTAGATTCAAAAGTTAGTTTTGGAGCTAGGGTCAAGGGTAGTAAGCCTGAAGGAGTTGTATTTGTCTTAACCTCCTTGAAAGTAGTAAAAAGGCTAAGGGATGGCGATGGTAGTGAAGTTGAGGGTAATGATAATGTAGAAGAATTGGTGGCAATAGGAGGAGGATGGCTAAGAGTAACTAGAGATATTTATGGCTTGGATACTTTGGCAGATGTTACAAGTTGTGTTGATCTTCTAGATTTAGTAGCTAAGCCTTAGGGCATAACATTACCAGAGGGCTTTTGGACCTAAGAGTTTGGTCGTTGTGACGAGGTATTGGGAGTGATAGTAGTAGTAGAGGAGTTATTGAGAGACAAAGCAGCAAAGCGGAACCACTATCTTGAAGGTGGCGGTAGGTGTTTCTAAGTAGTCCTGGTGTTATAGCTAGTGGTTGCCATTAAGTTAGCCAATATAGAGATGTATCTCTAGAAAGGATCCTTTACATGAGTAACATAAGAGTTGCTTCTTATTTATAATTTTTGAGACAAAGGGCTCTAGTTTTATTTATGGTCTTAATTAGGAACCTAATGCTATACTTAGGTCGAATGTCGTTAGATTAGGTTTGCTTTCAAATGTATCTTTTCTTATATTTTGTAGGAATCTTTCATTATTTATTTAGTTTTATATTTTTTATATTTTGATACATGTAACAATACATATGTAGCACCTATATATAACGACCTTTCTTATTCTATTAGTTAGTTACATTCATACTTCACAAAATCGGTTTTCTTCATTCATTCCCAAATTCTCTCTTTTGCTTGGGTTTATTCATGCCTTTATTTCACCGTGGAATAGGAACACATGCTTCAATATGGTATCAGAGTCACGGATAGATTTTTTTTTTTCTCTACAATCTTCTTCCCGTAAGTAATTCTAACAAATTGCTCGCATTCTTGCTTTGTTTTTGATAATTCTCAATCAATTGTAGTGATTGATTGATGATATATGCAATTCATTTAAAATGAGTGGAAATCAAGAAGTTTCCTATAATGATCCTCTTTTCTTATCCGAATCCAATAATCCTAGAACAATTATCTCAAATGTTGTGTTTAATGGATTGAACTTTAATAGTTGAAGTCGATCAGTCAAGTTAGCCCTAGGCACTAAGGTGAAAATAAGATTTATCAATGGTATTATTCCTAAGCCAGAAGTGAATACTGTAGATGTACATTGATGGATACAATGCAACTTTATGGTTAAGTGTTGGATTGTTAATTTAATGTATAAGGATTTGTCAGAAATTTTCACATATGCGGCTTCGACTAAAGATCTATGGGATGAAATCTGTGAAAGATTTGGATTATTGAATGGGCTACTACTTTATCAACTCCAATATGAAATAGTAAATTCTAAATAAGGTAATTCTAGTGTTACTATATATTATATCAATCTAAAGAAGATATGGGATGAAATTAGTAGTGTAACTTTTTTACTGAATTGCAATTATGGAGCTATGTCAACTTGCACGTACATGTGATTTGGTAACAAGATTAACGAAGTTAGACAATAGAACAAAATTGATACAATTCTTGATGGGGGTTGCTAATGTGTTTGATAATATTAGAAGCCAGATTCTCTCAATGGATCTGTTACCAACAATGAATAAAGCATATTATCTAGTATATCAAGTTGAAAATAAAAAACAAGTTACTAGCAGTAGAGTTTTTTTATTGAAGATTCTACAACTTTTGTCATAAAAACTTAGAGGAAAACAGTTAATGAGGATAGAAAGGGAAAAGGGAACAATAGAGTGAATTTTGTTCGTTATAATAGAGCTAGTCATACTATAGAAAATTACTTTGAGATTATTAGGTATCTAGATTGGTTTAAGGGGCTAAAGGAGAAAAGAAGAACTCGAGTATCTACTCATGTGTTCTAAGGTAATTGATCTATTGCTGACACACCTTTGGAAATGTCATGGAATAATTACAAGGGTTTAGTGCAACACAGCAACAATGTAGTTATGAATGAATCACAACTTGTCCCTAAGGTTTGTTAAGAAGTGCTTCAAGCCTCAAAATATTAGAATTTGGGTAAGACATCATAGAATCATGCTACTATGATGACTGTTGTAGGTAGTAGCTTTTCTTTTGCTTCTTTTAATTCTAGTAATAATAGAATTTTTTTTTTTTTTATTGTAGATTCGGGAGCTTTGGATCACATGACGCCTTACTCTTGTCTTTTGACATAAAAATAGATACTATCTATACCCATTTCCATCAAGTTACCAAATGGAAAAACCTTTTTAGTTCAAACCATTGGAAATATTCTACTTACAAACCAAATTACTCTTACCAATGTTCTCCTTGTTCCATCCTTCTGTTACAATTTGATTTCAGTTCACAAGCTTCTTACTCAAACTAATCTTGTTGCTGCGTTTAATTCACATCATTGTAAGTTTTAAGACCCCAAGACTAAAGACATTGTAGCTTTAGCAATTAGCTACTATGGACTGCATATTTTAACCTTGAAACTATTTTAGTGGATTCTTTTTCACATTCTACTCTTGATGTAACCAGTTGTTCTTGTGTAAAGGATACAGATACTAATGTTTCAATTGACTTGTTTTATCAAAGGCTAAGTCATTTATCTACCTCAAAGCTTCAACATTTACCAACTTTCAAACACATTACACTTCTAAAACTTTTGTGTGATGCTTATTTGCAAGCGAAATTTCACTGTTTTCCTTTTCCTTCTAGTAAGAGTAATGTTTCACATGCTTTTGATTTGCTTCATGTAGATGAATGGGGACTTGCAATACTTTTCTATTTCTAGTGCCAATTTTTTCCTTACTATAGTTGATGATAAGACTAAAGCCACCTAAACTTTCTTGATGATACATAAATCCTAAGTAGCTTCTTTACTGTCATCCTTCATAGCTTATGTTCAAGCTTAATTTCATATTACTCCTAAAGCTATTCAATCTAACAATGGAGAAAGGTTTTAGCTCAAGTGACTAAGAGGTTGTTAGCTAAACATGGAATCATACACCAATGGAGTGTAATTTATACGCCTTAGCCAAATGGTATAGTTGAAAGAAAACACCGACACCTATTGGATACAGTAAGATCCTTGCGTATTCATGTAAGTCTTCCAAAAAATTTCTAAGGAGAACCTTTGCTCACTACCAAGTACCTCATTAACCCTATGCCCACATACTCTCTTAATTGGAAAACACCCTTTGAATTGCTCTTTGGCAAACCACCATCTTATGCACATCTTAGAATGTTTAGCTATTTGTGTTATGCAGCCATTTTGCCTAACCCAAAAGATAAATTTAACACTAGAAGTAACCTTGTGTTTTTGTAGGGTATCCTTCGAGACAAAAGGTTATAAACTATTTGATCTACATACACAAAAATTACTCGTGAGTCGTGATGTTTTCTTCCTTGAAGATCACTTTCCTTTCAAACAAATTGATGAATCAAGCTTCTATTTTGATTATGTTCCTTCTGTTGCTACTAAAAAAATGTTTCCCATGCCAATAATTGCTAATGAATCTACAAATCTTAATCTACAAATGCACCAACTCAATGTTCCAAATGCTAACTTCAACTTTCCTCGAATAGTAGTTCAAATACACCTTCAAACACAAATTCTACTCCTCTTCTACGTTAGTCTACATATGAAAAACATCGACCATCTTATCTCTAAGATTTTGTATATATCATTCATAATAGTTCAACACCAACTACTGCAGCACAAATACCTTCTTCTTCTTATCCCTTATTTGGTCCTCAAACCTTTTCCCATCTACCTTAAGATTATGTAAATTCGTTAGCTCATGTTTTTACAATTCAAGAAACTAGGAATTATCATGAAGCAAGAGTAGACCCTAAGTGGGTTGAAGCAATGAATCAAGAACTTCTAACACTAGAATCAAACAATACGTAAGAGCTTACTTCTTTACCTCCTAATAGACAAAAAATTGGTTCGAAATGGGTATGCAAAATTAAGTATAAGCCTAATGGGACAGTGGAAAGATACAAAGTGAGACTAATAGCTAAAGGTTATACACAAGTGGAAGGAATTGACTACACATATACCTTTTCTCCAGTTGCTAAGTTGACATCAATTCGTATTTTACTTGCCATTTCATCTATGAAGAATTGGCATGTTCATCATATTGGACGTTAATAATGCATTTCTTCATGGATTTATACATGAAGAAATCTATATAGAACCACCTAATGATTATTCAATTGCATCTAAAGGCCAAGTATGTAAACTTGTTAAGTCCCTTTACGGACTAAAACAAGTATCAAGACAGTAGAACAAAGTCTTTTTTAAATTCATTGTTTCCCTTATTTTGTTCAATCAAAATCCAATTACTCTTTGTTTACTAAGCAAAATACTACTAGCTTTGTTGCACTGCTTTTGTATGTTGATGATGTATTGATTATAGGAGACTGTTTAAGCGAAATTACGGATGTTAAGGCTACTATACATGTCGCTTTCACTATTAAAGATCTAGGGGAAGTCAGATTTTTTCTTGGCATAGAGATTTATAGATTGGCCTCTAGTTTTCTACTCAATCAGAGGAAGTTTGCTTTAGTCATGTTATTTGATATTGGCCTATCTAGTGCTAAGCCAACGTCTAGCCCATTTCCTTCTGGCTTACGGTTAGACAATCACAGTAAGCAATTACTTCAAGATGCAAGTTTGTTTTGAAGGATTGTGGCTAGATTGTTGTATATGACTTTAACTTGACCTGATCTTTTTTTTTTTTTAGTATAGTAACTAAGTCAATTTGTCTCGACTTTAAGAACAACTCATTTGAAAGTGGTCATCTATGTTCTTAAATACCTTAAAAGCTCCTTTGACAAGGGTTTATTTTACTCTTCTTGAAGTTCAATGACTTTGTTAAGATATAGTGATGTAGATTAGGGATCGAGTTTCTTAGATCACAAATCTCTTTTGGGGTTTAGTATCTTTCTTGGCACATCTTTGATCTTATGGAAGACAAAGAAGCAAGTTACTATGTCTACATCATCGCTAGAGGCTGAATATCAAAGTCTTGCAACTACAATGAAAATTACTGTTGTGGCTTTTATTTTTGTTATGAGACTTGAGCATCTCTTTTTCCTTACCTGTTAGTCTTTTCACTAACATCAGGTTAGCACAAAAAATAGTAGAGAACCCCTGTTTTCATGCTCCGACAAAGCACATTGAAATCGATGTCAACTTCATTCAAGATCATATCAGTTCTGGGTTTCTTTATATTGAATTTGTTTGTTCAATTCTTTAGATAGCTAATCCCATAACCAAATCAATTCGTGTGTAACAATATACTTATAGCACTTGTATATAATGACCTTTCTTATTCTGTTAGTTAGTTACATTCGTATTTCACAAAACCAGTTTTCTTCATTCATTCTTAATTTTTTTTTTTTTCTTGGTTATATTCGTGTCTTCTTTTCACCATGGAATAGGAACACAGGCTTCAATATATGCAACAATAGAAATCATGTCCTAGAACTATGAACAAGAATTGGGATTGCTGTGAAAACCGCTATTCTAAACTTTTTTGTTTTTATAAAACTGTACAAGTTAAGTTTGATGTTGTTATGACAAATCCAATGAAGAATAACAGCAGGATTGTGATGTATGGATAAGCTGGAGTCAACTATCTCTAGACAACTGAAAAAGTCTCAAACCCGAGGTTCTTTAGACAATAACGTTAAAATCAATATATTTGTGGAGAGAGGTATGTGGTAAAGGCAAATATTCTTCGGCAGATGATTTTAGCACCGTTGCTGTCCATGTATTCTGAGAATCTTCCATACCTCTTTCCAGATAATTTAACATTAAGCATCCGCAATCCCACTAAAGAAATAATAAGTAATGACGATGGACTTATATATTATAAGGCAAAGCCAAAATAAAGGCATTTCTGCTTTGATTCCCATCACCTATTAAATTATTCCCATTCGTGAGGCCTAATTTCTCCACCACTTGTTGTTAAAAGTAGCCAACTGAAATTTTCAGTTTTTTCCCTTTTCGATAAATTAGAAACAAATTCCTCAGCATACTTGAAAAGATAAGAAACGTCAAACAAAATCAAATTTTCCATATTAATAATCGCGCGATCTCATTCTTTTTCCATACATTTCTCTTGATCTTAGTACGTCTAAGTTTGAACTAGAAAATTAAGTGTGATGAAGAACTATGGTCACTGTTTGAAAATGTTGTGTGATTTTCACGTTGAAAGAAGAATTCATTATATTGGTACTGGTAGGGATGTATATACTCTATGCCAGTACACTTAGGTTATTAAACCTTGCAAAAAAGAAATAGCAAGTGAACTATAAATGTTTAATAAAAATCGATTATTCTTTACGCTTAGCACAAATGGCCAATCAAATAAAAGCTTAGCATCATTGAGGAATGAAAAGTAAATAGATAAATAATATATATATATATATATACATCCGTATATATGACGTATGAGAAAAATATAGAAGAGAGGACATATTAATATGTGCTGCCTTAATGCAAGACACTCCTGTATATATATGGAAGAAGGTTTATAGGTAGAGATAGCATTTTTTGTTATATGTTCTCTTCTAGAATTTACTTTTCGAACAAAGTCCATTAATTCCATTAAGATGTTGCGAGGTGGAATGAGAATTGTGCCCGTGTGAGATTCTTATGACATTTTGTCATATTATTAAACTAGATTTTACTCCCGCACGCTGTCCGGCAAGATATGGGACATGAAATCAATGCTAGATTATTTTATGATGTCCATTACCATTAATCAATTATTTAAAATATATTCATTTGAATTATTAATAAATCAATTATGAAATTTTTATTCAATTACAACACTTCACTAATATAGATATTGTAATTGGACTTTTAACGTGAATAGCGCACAATATGTAAGATTATTCATTTTGTTGTCTAACGAGAAATCCCTACTCTCATTTGACAAAAGATATAAAAATTAGTCTCCCATTAAACAGTTAAAACCTAAGTTAATTTCCTATAAAAAACAGATTATTCCAATTTTATACAGAAAAATACTACTATAAGGAAGATCTCTCTCTAATTCCAGGTACATAAATCCTACTTTGACTTTATGAATATATCATGATTTACATTCTATAAATTTTGTATCCACATGTAATTTGTTCTTGATTTATCTATACATACTTAAAGATTTTCCTATAATTGTTATTAGAGCTATGGTAGATACAAATTATAGCTATTACTCTTATTTTTATCAAAATTGAATTAGAATCTATAAAATCTAATTTTGTTGGGTTTTTTTTTTTACCAAATTAATTATTTCTAGTTAAATAAGGGATTTCATCCCATACATATTTGATGATAAATTTATTCATATTTGTGTTTATGAGGAACATGTAAATTGGTCCTTTTCAAAACTATTGTTAGTTGGATTTATATATTGATATTTTGTGAATGGAGGAAAAAGGATAACGTATATCCATATTCTTAGTTAAGTTCATAAGAATGAAAACCCTTTGACAAGATATATAAATTATATTGTATGTTTCAAGAATAGATGAAATTCCTAAAATTTGAAAATCATAAATTTTGACAATTATTCAAAATCATGAATTTTGGCAATTTTTACGAATCACAAATCTATGTATCACAAAATTCCTCAAATCTACTTTAAGATGTGTAAATATGCTGATTTGTAATGTACATCATCCATATAATTATTTCATCTTGTGGATATATGGATTAAGTCTGGTATTTGCGATGAATTCATGATTTATAAACTTTCTTTTGATCTCACTAATGATGTTATTGGTATTTGAGGTGAAGTCATGTCAATTCGTAAATGGTACAATTTCATATTTTATCATAAGAGATGAAATTCTTTTTTTTTTTTTCCTTTGCAAGTATCTTGCACTCCATCAATTTTTTAGAATGTTTAAATGATTAAAATGATGGATTTAAATGATTAAAATGATGGATTCTTATCTATGATTTATTAATCTTGATGGTTGTGTTATAAAATTCTAAACTTTTTTATAAAAAATCAAGCTTTGCTTTGTTTATGTCTTACATAGTCAAGTTTAATGGGACTGACGATTGAGTTGTCTCAAGGTATTTTTATGAATATGAAATTGAGTTGAATGTGACCAAAAAATTAAAATAATATCTTCAATTACTTCTATTTAACTAAGCCTTTTTCTTGTAACTCTTGGTTTATAGCAACCTTGATGGAAAGGGACAAATTAAAATAATATCATTCAATATTTTTCCAATTGATAATTTAATATATTTATATTATTAAAAACTTTGTACTATAAAATTGTGACTTCTTAGTCACAATTTGAAGTTACTGTAAGAAAAAAAAAAAAGAAAAAAGGTCTATATTTTATTTGTAAATTCAATTAGTAGTTTTTCAAATGATGAAAGCAAATAGAAGAGAATAAAATATGGCAATATAAATTGATATTGGCAATAAGGTAATTTATGCAATATCTAAAGAATTTATATGGCAATATAAATCAATATTGGCAGTAATATGGCATGTATGAATAAAAGCACTATAGGTGATTATATTTTAAGTCCATATATGTGACTTAATGCACCATACTTATTTGGGTAAAATTTATTTAGGTAGTTGCTAGAAAAGTGATTTGTTAATTTAAACTTATATAATTGTTATGTAATTTATATCATGGCTTTTATCTTAAATATATATATATATATATTACTTGCCTGAAGGGGGTATTTATATATTTTAATTTTTTTTTTTTTGGAATAAAGTGAAGCATTATGTACATATAGATGACTCTAAAGAATTTATCTCTCAAAGGAGAAAATTTTCAAAAGCTTGTGCATGTTGTTTCTTTACTTTACACGATAAAATCCTAATATTTGTTCTCTTGTCTAAAGAGATTTGTATGTGATGTATTGGATCCTTAAAATAATTAAAGCCATTAGTTTTCCATAAAGGGAAATCGATTATTTACCCATTTTATTAAATCTTACGCATTCTTATTATAGTTCAAATTAATTTTGGTATAAACAATAAATATTACTACCACAAAATTTTGAAAGGTGCTAACAATGAGAAATTGAGTTTGTTTTGGTGTATTAGGTCTTGTATGAAATCATTTGTTTTAAGGATAGATAAATCTTAATAGATTGTATTCATGTACTTTACTCAATTCACTATATGTTTTAGTATCAAAACAAGAAAAGTCCCCATTGTTTTCTTTTACTTTCTATAAAGATTTTACAAGACTACAGTGCAATGTAATCTACTAAATAAATGTCTTATTTGATACTACAAGCCATCTAATAGTGTTAACTAGGCCAACATACATTATAAGCTATGAATTGGCAAGATCATATTTTACCATATCATTATTTTTATTATTCTTGCTATCATTATGGGCTTAATTTTTTATGTCCTTATATGAATTAAATATTATATTCTATGTTAATTGAATGCCTTATTATGCATGATATAAATTATCATATTTTGTTAGGCCTAATTGTTAGCATTTTGTATAATTATAGAGGCTTACCTATTGTAAGTACAATTGTACAAAATTTTGTGCAAATCAAATAATTCAATTTCTTTTAATTGTAATATATATTACATTAATAACAATGATACCCCATTGGTGTGTTATTATTAATGTGATTTGTTGTTGATGTAAAGTATCATCAGTTTCATTCTTGTGTCAATTTTGTTTCAAGTACCTATTGGTATTGGAAATTTAGTGGCATGAGATTTGTGCATTGCAACATTATATTTCTTATTTATTGTGATTCGACACCCTTAAGCGGGATCACAATAAGTAAGAAATTTATATTAAGAGCATGTTTGGTTATGTATATGGATCAATTCTCTAATTGCATAATAATAATGTGCATATTAAATATTTCTTCTGTCGACTTGATGCCAACCTCTCTACCAATACAATTAACTTTGGTCGAAATGGGACAAAATTTGAGGACTAAAACATAGTGGTAGCAATATTTTAGAATTTTTTTTTTTTATATGTCAATGGCATATTTCTTGCTAGTAGCTATGTTAAACTTTTGGTAAAGACAAAAGAGATTTTGAATAGCCACTTTGACATGAACCTTAGTGATGCTTTAGTTGTTCTATGCATCCAAATTTACCATGATAGGTTACATGGCATTCTTACCTTATCTTAGAGAGGATATATTGAAAAATCCTTAATAGTTTAACATACATTCTTGCTCCCATGTGCTGCAACAGTTCAAAAGGGTAATAAGCTCTTTAAATTTCAATGTACTCAAAATAATAATAATAATAATAATAATAAAAGAAATAAAGAAGGTCCCATATGCTTCCATTGTTGGTAGTTTGATTACTTAGGTTTATAGTCATCCCTATATTGTTTTTGTAATTAATACTTTAGGGATATACTTGAGCAACCTAAGTATGGCTCATTGGAAAGCTATAAAAAGGTTATGAGATATTTGTAGGGCATTGAGAATTATATATTAACCTATAAGAAATTTGATCAACTTTAAGTCATTAGCTATTTTTATTCTAATTTTTTATGCAGCCCTAATAGCTGAAAATCTGCTCCTGGCTTTATATTTATAATGATAAGAGGAGCTATTTCATAGAAAAGTATTGAATAGATATTTATAACTACTTCTACCATGAAAGGAGAGTATGTTGCTTACTATGAGGCTACTAGTCAAGCTATGTGAGTATATTTAGGTCACTTATGGTATATTGCAACAATACTACCACCGTACATTTCTCTCAAAATAGCAAAAGATTTTTCGCTCAAAGAATTTTGATATAAGATATTTATTTGTTAGAGAAAATTTTCTAGAGATTTGGATTCAAACTAAGCATATTGCTATAAAAAACATATTAGCATATCCACTAACTAAAGGCTTAACTATTGGAGTTTTTTTTTTTTAACTCATATGAACTTAGTTAAGTCTTTTGATATTTTAGGTTAATGGAAGTCTAAAATTGTATAGTTGTTGATTATTATGAAATATGTATGAGATAACATGACTTTTATAAACATATCTCTTATAGCATTATTGAAATGCTAAGACCATTCTATCATATGGTACATTTGTCTTATTTAACTGTGCTGTTCTTACCTATTATTCTTTTGTGTTAAATATAAACATATTAACATGTATAATATATATATATATATATCCCTATCGGATACTATATCTACAACATTAAGCTTGATATTTCCTAAATTGTTAGTTGATATATGCTTTGACCATAATTAATATTCTCATCCTAATAATTTATATATTTCTAATAATTGACTAATGTTATCCAAGCGAGAGAATGTTAGATTATTTTATTATATGGATTAACATTAATCAATTATTTAGAATATATCCTTTTGAATTATTAATAAATCAAATAATTATTACTTAATTATAGCACTTGACCAATATTAATAATGCTTTTAATGTGAATAGCCCACAATGGATAATGCTATACACTTTATTATTTAAAAAGAGGCCCCTACTCTCATCTGATAAGAATATAAAAACTGCTCTCTCATTAAACAATTAAAACCTAACTTAAGTATATTATAGGGATTGACGAAGCAAAGAGTACATCAGAGGCTACTTCTAAAGATAACTTCACTTAGAGGCTAAGCTTATAGGATAGCTTAGAGAATATCCTATTAAGAGATTTAAAAATGAAGTAACTCAAAAGATGCCTCAAAGGGTAATCTCTAAGAAATCTTGAGTAATCATTAGATTCATAAGTTGGTTTTGTTATGAGCTTTAACTCCAAAGGGCTTAAATAATGACTTAGTGGCTTTCTAACCTAAAAGCTTCAAGGGTGACTTCACTTAAAACTTAGCTCAAAAGGTATCAAAGGTAAAATTTACTTATGAAATTACTCTAACTTCATACACCTACGTATATATAACTTGTAAATTAAATTTGAAATCAACCTAATTCTTACAAAGATGAATAAATTAACCATATTTCATGGCTTATATAGTAACTAAATAATTAATTGGATAAAAATATAGGGGTTCTCGAAGCAAGGTAAGTTCAATAGCTAAGTGTATCAAGCAATTGAGTTCTAGATAATTGGAATCAATGCTTCATAGAATTTTAAGATATTATTTCAAAATATCTAGAGACTTTAGTATATACTTGCATGTGATTGTAGTTAGTTGTTTATATATGTGCAATGCATATACTTGAGATTCAATTTGTTATGGTAGGAGATAACTCCATGTTATGTTTGTTCTATGAATATTGTTCTACTTGAATTTTTTGAGCTTGATTGATGACTCTAAAAAATGAACTAACATAAACTTAAGCTAACATCTAACCCGACATATGATATGCTCTCAATTGACTATATTTTATATAGCGATTTTACCTTGAAATTTGAGTTTTTTTTTTAAATGATACTTAATTAATTAAAATCATGATTTTTAGGTTTTATAACATTTTTTGGAAGAAAACAAGAAAATAGAAATAAGTTTCACCCAAATCGAAGTTAAAATGAAGAAAGTTGAAATTTTGAAGTAACATAAGCAAACAACATGATTGTGTCAATTTAAGTGAATAATTTAAATAGAAAAATGGAATGGATGGTGAGTTACATGACTTAAAGGACATGACCATGTCCTAAGTCATATCAATTTTTAAGAAGATTTAGCATATCTTAAGGGACATGACTAGTGACACAACCATATTACCAGGTCATGTCGTTTCCAGCGACATGCAAAATTTTACATCTCGTATATAAAGGCTCCTTAGGGATTTTTGTCACATTTTTTTAAACAACTTTTTAAGAGACTCAAAAGGGTCAAACGCTCAAAAGAGCAACACATGTCAAGATTCAAAACTTGAGACTTTTTATTGATTTCATGGCTTATTTTTCTATTTATTCTTTAGATTTTATTCAAGATTATTGCTTTACCATCACTAACACCTAGATTTATTGTATCTAGGTTTTGTAGAGCCTAGAATTATTATGTGAAGTTGGTTTTTCTTAAATCTAATAAATATCTTTAATTTTTTCGGTTCAACTATATGTACTTGATTGCTTAGATTGATATTTCCTAATGTGTTAGTCTAAAATCTAATATTGTGTAAGAGAATTAAGAGATTTCATGTATGATTAGATTTAGGCATAGTTGATAGAGATTCTTGCAAGTTTAGAGATAAATTACAAGTTCTTTTGAGATCTTGATTAACTTAGTTAGAGAATTTGTTGTTCTTTAATAGGATCTTTGATTATGCTATTGAGAAGAGGTTTTAATAGGTAATATCAAGATTAGGGTTATTAGACTTAAGAAAGTTATTAACTTAAATAAAGCATTCTCTCAGTCTAGAAAATTAAAAATTGAATTAGATAATCCTTAGTGAGGTCGTACGTGTAACTCTAAGGGAAACAAGAACTAGGTACCCAATTGAATCTTGATTTAATTTTAAGTTGAATTGCCATCTTGTTAATTTCTTAAATTGAGTCTTAGTTAATCTTTAAACTAGTTTTAGTAGTAACTTAGATTTACTTCTTTAAGTTCTTGAATTAAAGTTTATCAATTAGATAATAAGGAGATAGTCAGTATTAGTAATCTTAGTCCTTATAGGAATGACATTTGTTCTTTAAGCTATACTATTATACGATAGGTATGCTTACCTCATACAACATGGATTGCAACCCACTAAGGAAAATGGTTAGGATTCATAGTCCAAACACGAACTTTTTGATGACGATAACTGAAATAGTCGTTTTCCTACCCTTACTCAAATTAAGTGACAAAAAAGAAAGTAGCTGCGAATTTGGTGATAATAATTCGAAGGTAATCTCAAGAGTAAAGTGTTCTCCATTGTACAAGCTCTAGTAAGGTTCCAATTCATGCTTGAAATGTTAAACTCCTCAACTAACATTAGAGTAGGTGTAATTTTTCTAATCTTACAACAAACTAGCTAATGTTATGCGATGGCACTTGATTGATCAAATATTGCTTCTAACTAAACTTGCTTGAAAACCCTAGTTGCTTTATATTAAGATATACTTCTATATTTATCCTACTTACAGAGCAAGTTATCGCTCATCTCCCTATAGCCTACTTTGTAGGTTTAAAATGGAATCACAAGTACTACACTAAAAACCAAAATTGTAACAAAACTCTTCAACCCATATTAGAGCAAACATAATTTCTCTAATCTTACAATAGACTAGGCAACGTTGTACAAAGGAACTTGATTGAACATGCATTACATCTAACTAAACTTGTTTGAAAACCCTAATTGCTCCATGTTAAGATATACTTCTATCTCTATCCCACTTATTGAGTAAATTATTACTCATTTTCCTATAGTTTGTGTTGTAAGTTCAAAATGGAATTATAAGTACCACACCCAAAACCAAAATTGTAGCAAACGAGGTCAAGGAGTAAGGATCAAGAAGAATAAGCTGAATTTTCATTCTTATCATTGACTTTTTCTAATTGTTAAGAAAACTGCTCGAGTCTTCTCAAGGAAGTTGGAGGGGGTAGGGTTGCTAGTTTTCAATCTTTTGGTCTTTATACTAACATATACTTATAGGTTTTACAACTACTCTTCTATAGAATCAAACTACAGGTTTGTTTTAATAGTTATTTCAAAAGATTATTTCATAGGATTATATTAAATAAGTGTCAAATTGGATACTTCACAAGGATTTAGTCAAGTACGCCTATGTAGACTACGTCTAAGGTTGTAGTTGTAACTCTAACTTCTACCTTAGAATAGTAAATACGATGGAACTATTACAACTCCACTTCTTTAGAGTGTGACACTTAATTTATTCATTTATCATTCTTTGTAGTTTTGTTCAAACCACATCATATGCATACACTTACTCTCTTTGTTACATTTTGCAGTCTAGATGGATTTAAAACCTATTAATAGATTAATCCTCACCTCATAGGAGACACATCACTTTCAGGTCATTTAGGATAGATAAGCATTTAATATGACATTTCTATATTCATTCTATTATATAACTAAGTATTACTTATCCTTCTAGTAGCTATGTTTTCAAGAGGCAACTTGTAATGTAGTATTGCAAGTTAAAATTATGATGTAATGAGGATGCCATTCTACTTTATCCATGCATGCTACCTTACCTCAAGCAGCCTTTTTCTTATATTAAACCATGCATCCATTTGATTTTATTAACAATTGACCAGTACCTTAGTGGAAAAGTAAGGCTTTAGATACATACATGCCATATGGCCCTTGTGAATGCCACCATCACCCTCTAATACAGAAGGATACAGACAAGAAAAACTTAGGTAAATTAGCAAAACGATGATGAAATAAGCAAAACTACAATGAAAGTGATTTATCTAATGAAGTCTTGATTCTATGAAAAGAGCTTGCTACGAGGAAGTGAACTTTGATATAATGAAGTATTGAAAACTCTTCTCATGAAAACAATCCTAGTACAATGAAATGAGCTTTACTATGAGGACTTGAATCTTAACATCATGAAAGTGTGTTCATTCAATTAATTTATTTTTCTACATTTCTTAGAAGCTACAAATCCTGGTGAAAATTGTCTTAATTCTTTGATTAAATCTTACTTTAAGGAAATAAGCCTTATAATGGTGTAATATTGAAAACTTTTCTTTATGAACACAATCCTTTTTTGATGAAATGAGCCTTGTTATGAGAGTTGAACCTTGACATCATGAATGTGTGTTTAATAAATTAATTTATTTTTCTACGTATCTTAAAGACTATAAGTCATTAAAAACATCTTAATCCAATACAAACTTGTACACCTTAGAGTTTGTTATTATTTTTTCACAACTCTTCTTCTTCGTCTTCTTCTTCTTCTTCTTGTTATTATTATTATTATTGTTATATAACTCTTATTATCTTATTGTTTTTCTACGATTCTTTTTTTTTTTCTACACCCTAGATTTTATTATTAATTTTCTACAAGCCTTACAGAATTACATAATCAGAAAAAAAATTAGTACACCTTAAAGTTTATTATTACTTCTCAATAAGTTTTACAAAATTACATAATTTAATACAAAATTATACATCTCGCCTTAGAAACTATAAGTCTTAGAATTGTGTATACATCGAAGTTTATTATTATTTTTTATAATTCTCACAAAATTACATAATCTATTAAAAAAAATTGAACACTTTAATAATATGTGTCAATTTATTTATTTTCCTAAGTATCTAGAGATGAGTAGGATAACCCACTTATGTAAAGTACCTATTCGAACACTACCCTACCATGTAGGCTTAAAGTAATAATATCTCAAAACCTATACCCATAAGATAAGATATGGGTATAAAGTCAGAATACCTTGTCTTACCCTAAAACCTATACATTCTAAAGTATATAAGATATAAGTTATATGGTACTATATACTCAATTTATAATAATAATTAAATAATATTAATAAATAGAAAAAATAATATATTTTTTTCAATATCAAAGAAAATAATAACAAAAACAACCTAATTCATAATAAAACTCTAAAATTATGCACTATTTGTGTCTACTATCTAGTTCCTCTTCTTCTTTTTCTACTTTTTTTTTTTTAAATTGTACTAAAAAACTCTCTCTCGTTTTACCATATTTCTTCTTTTTCTTTTTCTTTTTCTTTTTTTGCCTCCCCATTCCTCTTTTATTAACTCTAGTTTAGTAAGGTTATAAAAATATCTTAATTCTCAACTTACTTATTATCTCATATATATATATATATATATATGTGTATGTGTTGGGATTACTCACACATGTTTTTCGTGCTCTAGATATAACAATGTTATGGTTTAAAAAAAAAATTATTTTGATTATTTGAAAAAAGAAGACAAAGGACATTTAAGCATGAACAAACTAAGGATTGTGGTGGAATAATCCATAGTGCGGTGAAAAATCCTTGCTACGGGGAATGATGAATTGCCTTCCTCACAGTCAAAATAATCAGTGTGATGAAAAAAGCCTTATTACGAGGAAGTAAGTCTCAATACAGTGAAAAACATTCTTTACTATAAGAAAATGACCAAACGAGCGTTAACACTACGAATTGGTGAACAATCAATTTACAAACCTTTTTAAGGATGAAACTGTAGATGTTTATTATGGTTGTTTCATTCTTTAGGTACATGGTTAAGGAAATGCTACTTCATTGGTTAATTGACATCCAATAAACGGAACCTCACCACAATCTTATTTCTTAAACATAACACAAAGCATTAAATAAGAAATTTTTTGCGATGAAATTCAACTGATCAATTTTTTAATATATTAGTGAGTAAGAATATTACTAGTGTTTAAAGTTACTTCCGGTCAGCACATTATCTTATTCACGCTTACGATGTCTACAAGCAATTGAAGTGACCACTGCGGGTTGGAAAAGGATGCAACCGATCCCATCAAACTTGCATGCGGGACGGCGGAAGAAAAAGACCCTTCTGGACCATGGGGCTAGTTCCTTCAGTGGCGGACTTGTTCCGCAAAAATAGCTATCTGCTTCTTAGTCAACTTCATACCGAAAGTGGGCCATCAACAAGTCTAATTATAAGTAGCATTTGCTAAATAAATGATCCATTTTTATGGCATATTCCCCGAAGTCTGTGACAATGTTCCCATTCTATAGCAACCTTAGTATTAGTTATACGAGATATTTCGACGATCAATTCCATTCATTCTCGATTTTGTAAGAAAATTCTGTCGCCAACTATTTCCTTATTAACTTCTTATGTTTAAACATGATAATAATAATAATAATAATAATTCTGCTTAGCTAACATACTTATGTGGATTAGGTGTTCTTTTCTAGTGTGTACTACTTTAAACTATTCCATCTTGGTTGCCACAATTACGGCCTAGGTTACTTTCTTTGTTCTCTACCAGCTTTGTTCATCATGTAGCCCGTTGGCAATGGTCTGTTGGAGTTGCCTTTCGGTCTAGACCTAGGTTGATGCACATGTTCGGTCCACTTATGAGTTTGTGTTGTTCGATTTTGTCTTGGAAATTTATCGAGGTGGTCATCGAAATATTTGGCAGTTCACGACACGTTCAACTCGTGTTATATAATTACTTATAGAAACACCATATTAAAAGGTATATCATTCCTATCAAATCGTATTTTTCATAACATTAAGTGTATTAACAAGTGTTTTCAAAACCATGCCCCGTATCACAAATCCATCGATAGTTGTTCGCAGTGCATGAGCCCTGGGGCAGCGATCTATGGATACCTAGCAGAACAGGAAAACAAGGAAGACACCAACCATCCGCACGTGAATTGCTGAACTCTTGAATTTTTTATGTACTACTACAATAATTCAAAAAATTATTTAAAGAAAAGGACAAAAGGACAGAATACCCATTAGTTCCTTTGTAACTTTTAATTGTAATTGCACCAAAATGGATTTAAAATTCAATGAAGAAGAAAGTTTTTGTAATGAAAATTACCTCTTGATACACAATATTTTTTCTATTCTTTTATAAAAATTTTCCAAATTCATTTTATTTTATTTCTTATTATTTAACTTAATATATATTTTTATAATATTTAAATATAATTTATTAATAATGTTAATGTGGTCATGACGAGGCGATGACATATTAGTCTTTTCTCTACATCAGCGTCTAGGTAGGCAAAAACGGGACTCTAAATATAAGGTTTTGAAAAAAGGGGATGTGAATATAGTTTTGAAAGTTCAAAAGAGTGGTGATCGTAACTTACGTTTATTTATTTTTAACATTCATATTTAGTAGGTAGACATAATATTTATTTTGATGGAAAAGAAAAGAGAAGGAAAAAAAAAAAAAAAAAAACAATTTGCTATAGAGAATTAACTGAATAGTTGGAAAACCTGGTTTTATTGGGTGGAAGAGGAGGGTTTGATTCATTAATGACAACTGTAGGATATGTTATGGAATGCAGCGGCTTCGTGGAGGTAAGGAATATGCTTTAATGAATCTTCTGCTGATCGTTTCCATTTTTCAGCACTATAAAGTTATTTTTATACAGTCAATCACACCTTTCTATCAATGTTACGCTATGCTTCAAAAAAATCATAGCTTTCGATCATTTTCTTATTTATTATATTTTACTATAAAGTTAATGGAGTTAGATGAGTGGATTTCGCTGATAATATATTTTATAATATTTTTTCTTTTTATATATTTTTTATTTTAATTTTAACTTTTTATATTAATTAACATATATTTACAATATATAAATATAACTTATTAATAATGTTGATATGTGATGGCACATTTGCCCTCTCACCACATTAGCAACTAAGTAGACTAAGTAGACGAAAATAAGGGTGTAATAGTAGAGTTTTGAAGAGGGGGGGGGGGGTTAGGTTGGGGAGGGAGGGTATTTTCATAGTATGTTCTAATTACTCTAAAACCTTTAAAATTATGGAAATGCTTTTCTTTTCCATCTATTTTATTTCTAAAGAAGAAAATTACTAAGTATATTATCATCAATAGGATTCCATCAATAAAGTATATTGAGGTTTACTATAGCTTAGTCATGGGCCTGTGAAATTGAACACAACAAGAGGCGCTGGAGTGTTGTTCAACATGGCTACTCTAATGTTTAAGTTAATTAATGTTTTAAAGAAGGATGCAAGAGAGCTAGAGAGCTTAGGATTTGCTATACTAGTGAAGGTAACATATTATTAGTGGCATCCTATTATTTATAAAAGGGAACCAAAGAAGATCTAGGAGCATGTCTATGCATCAAGGTATCCATTAAGCTTAGAGAGTGGGAGTCATGCCAATAGTCGTGTCCATATGTGTAAGGATTTGGTTGTTGATTGAGTCAATCCTTATCTATAATGTCTTCTTATGACATTCGACCTGAAGCCAAGTCAAGAATAGTATAGTACCTATCCTAAAGCCTGCTATGCCTTCATACTGGTCAAATATGGGGCTGGACAAATCAGCCGTAGAGTTAGTTTGGTCAATTAAGGAGAGATCACTTCATCTAAGCCTAGGTAAGTCGGCCTAAGGGAACATGAGTTGGAGGTGTCCCGTCCCTATCACAAAAAACTCTCAATATCTCCTGTATTGTAACTTTGTAGAACCTACACTGGTGGATCATCTAGATGATCCTCTAGGAAATCACACCTCAATGGTGGTTAGGCTTTAAACTTCTTCATTGAGTGAGGTCGATGCAAGAAGATCAAAGGTTCAGATTAGTAAAGTAGCCAGGAGTTCATGGTGCTTCATTTGAGCTCATTAAGTCTTACTCAAGAATCGAGCTAACATAAGAAAAGTAACCAATATAAATTGGACAGGTGTTACCCTAGTACGAGTGGCTAAGGAACTACCATATTAAGTTTGTTATCTATCATGAATGGGTCGTATGCTCATACCATCCTATTTGAGCATTACTTGCCCTTAGTTGACTGTGTTATAGGGCCATCGAGATCATGGATTGGGCTATTCGATCAAAGTAAGGGATCCACCATAATAAGGCTTAAGCTCATGGGGAACTGAGCATTCGAGGTGATGTGCCCTCAAGTCTTAAGCTGAGCAAAGTTTTTCCCCTCTCAAGCTATCGAGCATATCAGTAGGCCCATTACTATGGAAGGTAAGAAGTTACACCCAAAGCTTGTTGAGGAAGCCAGATTTTTCAAATTTGAGGTTTTAGTGTGCAATTTAAGATGCAATTAATGTGACTCAATAGCTATCGAGTCACTGTAGTTGGATCTGCAGTTAACACTATTTTGTCGAGAAGATCCTGGCCATTCAATCCAATCAAAAGCTATGTGGCGAGATCGGGACAATGGGATGTCCTGTCTATTTGGTTCCTAATAACCGCTTAAAGTTTTACTTCTATGCGAAGCCTATAAATATCCTTCAAGGCAGCTAATTTACCATTTTTGCATTCATGTGAACTCAAAAGCACTTTGTGCTCTTTCTTTTCTAATTTTCTTCAAAGCTCAACACTTTTCAACTTCTCTCAGCCTCTAGAAAATGTCTTCATCAACTAACACTTATTATGAGCTCACCTCGTTTAATTCTAAGGTATAGAGAGACCCTACTCCCTCATTTAAGTCTAGGATTGGTAGAAGATCCGTCCTTAAGGGACTAAGACATGAAGATTAATAAGGTGACGTTAATCACAAGCTTGCCCAGAGACGTATGCCCCAATGATGGGGAAGATGAGAAGGAGGTCCATAACCTCTTCACTAGACCCACTACTGATACCCCTCCTAACGGGTACTACAATGCTCTTATTAAAAGTCATCATGAGAAAAATTATAATACAAGGTGCCTAGTTGGCTTAAAACTACAACTACCTACTACAATCGAACAAGTTACGCTAATCTCTAAGCAATGCTTCTATGTATACTAAAGGTGTTTTGAATTTGAGATACATCTTCCATTTATCTAGTTTCAAAAAGAATTTTTCAATTATCATCATGTCTATCCCTCCCAAATTACTCCTAATAAGTGGAGGATCATCAAGGCATTTGAAGCCTTGTGCTAGTATCTAATAATACAAGCGATGCCATTGCTATTCAGATACTTTCTTATGGAAGGCCGATGACGAGTAGATGGACTTGTAGAACCATACTAATAAAAAGTTATTTATTAGCCTAGACTTATTTGTGCAACACTAGAAAGAGAAGTTCGTGGTTGTAGAGTTGGTATCCAAAGTCAACTTGTAAACTCAATGGACTCCTTTGATCCACGCCAATGTGATCAAGGATTGAGGTCCAAATGACAAGAAGGTCTCCTCAGAGATCAAAGCCTTCATGGAGTTAAGGTCTAACTAACCAATAAACTCTAAGGATATTGTTCGGAAGTATTTTTTTAGGTCTGTTAGCAAATTGTTCCCCAAAAATGGAGAAGGTCATGATAAGGTAGATGGGACGTGATACTTCCTATACTCCATAGTGTCTAGGTCCTTAGTAATGCAAAATGCATGCTTACTAAAGTATACCACCTGACCATCATTGCTGAGTAATAAGGATTCCTCCTTGCTCGTACTCAGTACAATCGAACTGGTATGTAATTAGCCTTAATGTTTTGCACTAACACTTAGTTGTCTTTCTTCTTATAGGTGAGAAGTTATACCACAAGAGTAAGACCGACCTCTTGAGTCAAAGGGAGGTAAGGTGGAAGATTGAAAGAGACAAAGCCTTGGAAAAGGTTCGACTTATCGGGTAAAAGAAGGCCATTAAGGGGGGTAACGAGAAGCAACTAGTGGTGATTTTAGACACCATTCCATTGGCTCCCACTAATGCCTAATTGGTACCTACAGTCCTTACTCCTTCCTCATCCCAACAACTGTTGTCATCTATCGTCTCAAACAAGTTAAGGTCTTTCCCTTCTACTGATACCAAGGCCTAAACCAATGCAGCTAAAACCTAAGTGAGGCATAAGCAAAAAGCTATTGTAGAAGCGGAATCATTTGGTCAACTGTCAAAGAAGGTCCAAGAGTTTCACACCTTAGTAGAGGTTAATAAGGACTTTGGTGAGATCCATCAGCTAGAGAGGCCCAATGAGATAAAAGATCTCTACATAGGATACCCATTCCAAGTTGTTAAGTAAATGAGGGAAGGCCCCAAAGCCAAAATGGAGGAATGTACCTGAGTAAGGGTAGTACCCGAAGTTTAAGGTTATGTACACTTCCCGGAACATTGTGCTTCTAGAAGAAGACAACGCAAAGTAAGAACGTGGAAAACTCCTATGGCCATTGTAGACCATGTAAGTTAGTAATGTGACCACCAACAATCAGGACCTCAGTTTCGACACCATGCTAGGATCCTACACCGTAGTAGATTAGGCGACCTTAGAAAAGCATTTTGAGGAATTCTTGGGTATTAAAGACACCCAAGATCATCTCTATGCACTGGTCTATGTAGTAAGCATCATACCTTTACCTTGGTTCATTCCTTATTTTTTGGGTATCCGTCTAACATTGGTATTGTGCTTGTTTTGTGCAATACAATGGCCTGATATTGAAATGTTTTGAAAATTTCTAGGAAAGTTGCAAAAAGGTAAAAGTGGTTGAAGGGATAACTAAGGCAAAGAGAAAATGTTGCCACCACGCCGAGACATTGCTCGATTGTAAGTCTAACAAATATGATTCTCATTTGCAATAAGCCTAAGTAATCGAGATTGAGCTAGAGAAACTTTAATGGGAGACTGGGGATGCTCAACAGAAGGCTACCGCTAAGACTGCGAAGTTAAGGTGAGAGCTTGAAGCTAAGTGCAAGGCAAAGGCCAAGCTGAAGCAGATAGCAAATAACCTTGACCCTTGCAATTAGGAGCGTATTGCAAAGGTGGCCAAGTTAAAGACCAACCTTGCCCTGAAAGAAGAAGAACATGCATTCGCCAAGGATTTGTCCCAAAGCTTAGCTAAGCAAAAGGGGGGGCTAAAGAAAAAGGTAAAGGATATGGTGGGCATCAGTGATATGAAAGAATATATCACTAATATAGAGACTAGGATGATTGTCTACTCAATTGCTAATAACAAGGTGCTCAATGAGTTCTTCGAGTCCAAGAAATGGGATGACATTTATGTGGGGGTCGCTGCTAAGGTTAGTCAGGGCATGAGGGATAGAGCCCGAGAGCAATACCATAAGCTGGACTTAGAACTCTTAAATTTTTTAGATGAAGAGGAAACGTCGGCTCCTATAGTTGAAGACATATCTGCAAACTCGCTTGCTAGTCTAATTCCAAGCGAAGATGTTCCTTCTCCTCCTCCAACTAAAGAAGCCCCATCTATTCCTAATCCTACAAAGGGTTAAGTTGAAGACTAAGTTATCCTCCTAACACCCAAAGGTGAGAAGGATCCAAGTGGAAAACCTCCTAGCCTTCTCAAAGCTCCTTTGACTTCGGTCTCTTCAAATCTACCCTCCAAGCAAATTGAAACTCTGGACTTCATGGATCTAACTAAATGGGTAGATCCAAAGTAAAGGGGACTACCTTAACTTGTTCTTCCACTTCATCTTCTTTGTTTTTCTTTTGCATTTTCTACAAAATTTCAGAAGCTTGTATGTTGACTTGTTGATTATAGATTTGCTTTATAATGAATGAAAAGGAACTTCTTCTTTTTCTATTGTCCTATTGATAGGAATTCAACTACTAGGCCTTTAACCCCCAACTGAGCCTGAGGACTAAAGGGACTGGTAAGGCGAATCCTCTTGCTCTAGCCGACTCCTACCAAAGTTGAATATCTCTTCACTAATCTACTTTGCATGCTAAGCTGTATGACTGCCCACTTCTCGAAAGTTATATGTCGAATAGCAGAATGTCGATAAAACAGCCAAACCTTGCGCGCTTACTCATGTTTGAGTTGACCACTTGCTCAAGATCATTTGCCGAGAAGCCAAAAGAGCGACCCCGAACTAATGCCCAATCACCCCTACTCAAACATGCAATCAGCTCATATTCTTTTGTCTGCATCCTCTAATGGCATCGCCAATGTATCTTTGTTACGTATACAGAACCACATGTAGAATTTGATACACTAATCATTAATTTTCTTAAATATTCATTCTTACCCTTTTATTTTCTTGTACATTACTTTTTTAAGACAATACCCTTTTTAGTATTTTCCCTTTTAGGCAAGTTACCCTAACTTGTTAGGTATAAATACCCCTTATACTTATAACAAGAGAGAATTAACATTAATATATTGAATATTCTTCCTTTCGTAAACACTGCTTATTTACTCTCATCTTACTTTTATCCTAATCCTTAAGCAAGGCTAGGTGATAAGTAACCTCACCGAATCATCTCATACACCATATCGAGTTGTGCCATGAATCCTCAAAAGTTCTACTGATACGTCATATCCTTTAGAGCTATTCATAAGTTTTGCTTACTCTTTCACTCACCTATCGGCCCCTTTTGCACACTTCCCTATCTCCCTTTTTAAGCTTTCAACAAGCTTAGGTCTATCTATGTGACCAACCTTATCTGTTTTTAGTCACGGAATGCATCACTTATAATGTCGTTTTTGCTTTTGTTGTTTGCTTTTCATTATACTTGCCATTCTTTGGGGAGTTTAGGGAGAGTTGGGGATACTTCTACCATGACGAGCATTTAGCTATTAATAGCTAAGGTTACTTAGGGGGGTAAGCTAGTGGGATTCCAATTGGCACAAGTGGGAGTTCTTCGATTGCAAAGGGGATTGCTCCCTACTATCAAGGTTATGCAAGGGTTGTCAGGCTGGTGGCGTTCAAGCCTAAATAGGTGCAGCAATCAGGAATTCTTTGTAAACATTTGATCAATTTTTCATCCATTCGCCCGTCATAGGTTAGGATTAATAAATAAAATAGCGATGCTTAAATCTAAATGGAGACGAAATTCATAAAACAATTTTATTTTCATTAACCTTCTAATAGGTAAAAGGAGTGGGTATATTGATCAAAATATGGTCTAAGGTTATCTACATCCCATGTCCATAGTATAAGCTCGTCGTTAAGCCTCTTTAGTTTCCTAAGTTTTCTCTAACCCTAACCAAGTATTGTCAATTAGGAGCTAACTTACCTTATCCTTCTCGAAAGCCCATAACCTATAACCTTTTGCAAACCAAATCCCTAACCTTAAACTCCTTATGCTTAACCTTGTTATCGTAGTATTGAGATGCCCTGTGCTAGTAAGTGGCTACACAAGTAGCTACCAAGCCCCATACTTCTTCAATGGTATCCATACTAGCTTACAGAATGGATTTGTAATGCGAACTGTAACCAAAGAGAAATAAGGCCAATTATAAGGATGGGTTCAAACTTATCGAAAGCTTGAAGAAGGTGATGGGGAAACGTGCAAAAAGGATAAAAGATGAATAAAAAAGGTAAGCAAAACCTATGAACAACTTCAAAGGATATAACACACCAATTAAACTTCTGAAGACTCATGGCACAGCTCGATATAATGCACAAGATGGTCCAGTGAGGTCACTTACCACCTAGTCTTGCTTAAGGGTTAGGATAAGAATGTAACAAGAGTAAACAATCAGTGTTTACGCAAGGGAAATATTCAATGTATTAATGGTGATCTAATTCCTATGGCTGCAAGTACAAGGTATATTTATACCCAAAAAGTTAGGGCAACTTACTTAAAAGGGAAAAGACAAAAATGGTATTATCCCAAAGAAGTAATATATAAGAATACAAAAGGGTAAAAATGAATACTCAAGGAAAACAATGACTACGGTAGCAAATTCTACACATAGTAGAGATACATTGGAAATGTCGTTAGAGGATGCAGACAAAAGAGTACAAGCATATTAGTTGTCCAAGTAAAGGTGACTGAGGATTAATCTATGGTAGATCTCTCAAACTATTGGCAAGAGTGATGCCAAGCAATTGGTCGACTCAGACATGGCTGAGCAAGCACGCAAGATTTTGCTGTTGTCTCAGCATTCTTCAAGTCGGCATACAACTTCTAAGAGGTAGGTAGTCATATGGCTCATCATATAAAGTTGATAAATAGTAAGGAGGAACTCAGCCTCAATATGAGATGGCTAGAGTAGAAGGATTCGCCTTACCAGTCCCTCTAGCCTTCAGGCTCGGCTACTGGTTAAAGGTCTAATAGTTAGATTCCTATCAAATTTGTTTGCTAGTTCATTAAAGGAGTAGGTTTAGATGTTAGCAACTCTATTGGTAACATAACCTTTAACACAAAAGTTAGGCAGAAGGGAGTTTCACCAATCAACATCCGCTGTATAGTTGGTACCCCGTAGAATGTTTAAGAGTTCATTTGCCCATTTACCCTATGTTAGATCCACCTTCTTCTTGATGCTATTGAGGATGGTTTGTTGGCTACCTTGACTTAAGCAATGGATTATAGGTACACTACTAAAGTGTAATGGGGGTTAATATGATGGCGACCATAAAGCTCCTTAAATTTAAGGTTGTCAAATTGTCATACGAAACCCCAAATATAGAAGGGATGTTGTTTCAAAAAAAGGACTCCATACTTTATTTTGTCATCTTAGTGATGGCTTCAACTTTAACCTACTTAGTAAAGTAGTTGACATCTATAATTATAAACTTTCATTCTCCTAAAGCTTTGGAGAAAGCACCAAGAATATATAAACTCCACTAGGTAATACCTATGAGTTAGTTAGTGGTTAGATGTTGGTAAAGGGAGTATATGTGACTAGGGCATGCTTCTTGCATTACACGCACTTCTGCTCCATTGTCTTCACATCCTGCCTCATGGTCAACTGGTAATATTCAAGCCGAAGAGCTAGAATGCAGAGTGCTTAAGATTGGATTTGGTTACCACATATGCTGGCATGTAGCTCCTCCATCGAGTAGAGGCCTTCTTCGGCTCAAAGGCATCTCAGGAGTAGGCAAGTTATTCCTTGTTGATATAGGATGTCGTCCTTTAAGGTATAGTTGGCAACATGGTACCTTAGCTTCCTAGCCTCCTTTTTGTCCACTAATACAATTCAATGCTCCAGTATTCCTTTAGAATCCATCTAACTCGGCTCGGCCAAGGCCATGTTAATCTCTAAGACTTCTAAGTTGCAAGGACTAATACTCTTATCTAGTAAGTACTTATTGAAAATTTTTCCAACTTTCACCTTGGTCTGGGTATTTTGTCAAGGCAAACCGAGATAGTATGTCAACTATCGAGATCTCTATTCGATGAATCTTAGTGATGTTCTAAGGAGAGAACTTAGCCAAGAGAGCCTTAACCTTCTTCAGATTTTTAACCATGGAATCCCTATTGGTTTCATATTCACCCTGGACTTATTGGATGACAAGTATGGAATCTAAGAAGATCTCTAGTTGTTGGACACCAATTTCTTTGGCTAAGTTAAGGCTAGCAATAAGGGCATTATATTCGAGTTCCTTATTACTTGTATTAAATCTGAACTTCAAAGCATAAGAAACAATTGTCTTATATGATCTTGTGATTACTAGCCTTACTCCTCCTTCGCTCAAGGTAGATGATCCACCAACACAAAGAGTACACACTGGTTTGTCATCTCCTAACGATACTTCCTTTTCTCCTATAAATTCAACAATGAATTCAATGAGGACTTGAGCCTTATATGCTTCACATGGACTAACTAAATCCTATAAGTTATAAGTTCCAATGCATACTTTACTATCCATCCAAACACATCGGGCTTTTGAAGGATGACACGTAATGTCTGATCTATGAGGGCAAGTATCTTATGCACCTAGAAATATGGGCATAATCACTTAGCAAAGATCACCACAACTAAGGAGAACTTCTTAATCTTGAGATACCTAACCTTAGGACCTTGGAGAATGTGGCCAACGTAGTAAATAGGCTAGTGCTATCACCATTCAACCCTACTAGGATCAGGGAAAGTGCCCTGCTACTGATGACAAGGTAAAGGAACAAGTTTTCTCTTGGGACTAGCTTTAATAGAACTAATGGGTGCTCCAGGTTTGCCTGCAGCTCCTCGAAGGCAACTTGGCATTATGGAGTCCATTCAAACCCTTCAAGGTTCTTCAAATTTTTGAAAAAATTCATGCATCTATCTATGTTGTAAGAGACAAATCTACTTATCGTAGCTACCATAACAGTAAGCTTCTACATTCCCTTCATGGTGGTAGGGGGCTTCATGCTTTGAATGGTACCAACCTTCCTAAGGTTAGCTTCAATACTACACTGGGTGATCATAAAACCTAGAAACTTGTACTAGGCCACTTCAAAAACACATTTATGGAGGTTAATGATAGGAATCAATCTATGGGACCTCTTACCCGCAATCAAGCCTGAAAACTAAAGGAGCTGACACGATGAATCCTTATATTCTAACCAACCCTTGTCGAAGCTAAGTACTTCCTTACCAAGTCACCTTTAATGTCGTGCTATATGACCGCCCATTATTCTATGTTATGCCAAGTTGATGATTACTCTAATTCCAAGCCGACTGATCACTCAGTATCATCTTTGTTGAGAAGCTGAAAGATAGAGAATCCGAGCTAATTAGGCCATCCTTACTCGAATAAGCCCACATGTCCGTACTTTTTGTCCACATCCTCTTACAACCTCACCTACGTAACATCACTATGTGTACAGTATCATATAGAGAATCTATAGCACCAATGATTGTATTCCTTGTATATTCATTTTTATCCCTTTATATCATGTACACTGTTTCTTTAGGAAATGTCCTTACTATCTTTTCCCTTTTGAGCAAGTTGCCCTAACTTATAGGTATAAATACTCTTGTACTTGTAGCTATAACTCATCAGATTACCTTGAATACACTTGAGTACTTTCATCCTTGTGTAAATACTGCTTATTTACTCTCGGTATCACTCTAATCCTTTTCCTTCAGCAAGGTTAGGTGGTGAGTAACCTCACTGGACTAATCAGTACATCATATCAAATTATGCTATGAGTTTTTGGAAGTTTCATTGGTATCTCATATCTTCTAGAACTGTTCATGGGTTTTTCTTTTCATTTCATTCGTCTTTGTCACTTTTTTGTACCTTTCCCCATTAACCCTTTTTTCGAGCTTTCTACAAACTTAGGCCCATCCAGCGATCGGCCTTGTATGTTCTTGGTCAAAGTTTACAACATCTTAGTATCAGAGCAGAAGTTTTATGTGAGTTATAGCTAGTTCTTCTTAAGTTCTGTTATACTTTGTTTTACGTGTGAGAAATGGAGTCAGTTAATGTGTTCATTTGACTATTGTGTTATTAGCTATTCACTTTCTGAATTGTTTGTTTGAATTTTGATTTTGTGAGGAAAAATGACATATCTAAGTATGAATATTAGCATTGGTGATGACAATGGAGTAATCTACCATGGATGATAATTTCAAGGAACTCTTAGAAGTACAAATGAGAGATTTAATGAGATAGCTAATCTCTTGGTAAATCTGACTCAAGCTATTCATGTACTATCTTGTCGACTCATTGAAGCTATGCAAAACACTTCACAAGCTACTCAACCAGTTGGAGGTAAAGGAGTTGACGGACGAGTAAGGTGAAAGATAGACCTGAGAGAGCTTGATTAGGAAGAAGAAGAATATTTTGAAGAGGAACGTATATGAGTCCCTAAAGCATCCAACCATGTGAAGCTTCGGATTTTGAGTTTCAATGGATCTGGGAATGCTGATAAGTATCTGGATTGGGAAGAGAAGGTAGAGCGTGTATTTGATTACTATCAATATGATGATTATGAGAAAGTGAGGATTGCTACTATTGAATTCTCCAGATATACTGCCATGTGGTAGAAGAACTTTCAGGCTATGGGAAGAAGAAAAGGGTACCGAAAGACTAACACTTGACTCGAGAAGAAGAGAGTGCTCAAAAACATATTCATGCCGGAAACGTATCTCTAAGATACTTTCACTTGATTTCAGGAGCTGAGACAAGGAGGTCGAATTGTTGATGAATATGTTCAAGAATTCCAAATGCTTAAGATAAGATACGAAGTAGAGAAACCACCAGCCCGAACAGTCTTGAGGTTTATTATTAGATTGAAAGAAGACATCCGAGACATTGTGGAGCTCCAACGATTTGACATAATGGATGAAGCTATTAGGACTGCCCAGCGAGTGGAAAGGCAAAAAAGGAGCCAAGCAACGACTAAAATGCCAACCAGCCGACCAAGATAGGCAAGTCACCAAGCTCGGTCTAGTATCAACCCAAGTAGAAGAGTTAATGTCTGAGTCGAGCAAAAAGGCTATCCTGAAGATGTAGTGTTGACCCGAACGTATGAGAAAGGGAAAGAGTTTGGCAAGAAGATCAGCTAGATCAAGTGCTTCAAGTATCAAGGATTCGGACATATGGCTGCTTAGTGCCCGAACCAAAGGACAATGGTTATTAAAGGAAACATCTCGAAGTTAGAAGTAGAGAGTACAAATGAGGAACCCAAGGAGGAGGAAGCTCCTGTCAAGAAAGAAAATACAAAGAAAAAACTGATTGATTCAAATGTGTTTTCCGAGGACTTAGACTAGTTACTCATAGTTGTCTGGCACACTATGAGCATAGAACCCTTACGAGAGGAAGAGTAAAGAGAGAATTTGTTTTATACCACCTACAAGGTGAATGATTGGATGTATGTTCTCATTATAGATAGTGGAAGGTACACCAATATAGCATCAACAGATCTTGTTTCAAAACTGAAGTTGCTGACTGTTGCACATGTTAGGCCATACAAGTTGCACTGGATGAATGAGAAAGGAACATTACATGTCACTCAGCAGATATTGTTGCTAATCACTATAGGGAATTACTTTGAGCAGATCTTCTGCGACGTGCTGCCTATGTACGCTTCCCATATGTTGCTGAATAGGCCATGGTTGTTTAACAAGAGAGTTATACATGACAACTACAGGATTACGTATATATTAGAAAAGGATGATAGGAAGATCACACTGAATCCGATGCCGCCGAGAGAAGTTCACAAGCTATAGATGAAACTCGCTTATGTATAAAAAAAAGCTGTAGTGATGAGTAGAGCCGAGCTACAAGAAGCCATCAATGCTAACAAGTTGACCCTATTATTGGTTAGGCGAATATTGGAAATGAAGGAGCAAGGTAAGCTACCCTAGGAAATCAACGAGTTGCTAGATAACTATGCCGACCTGTTCCCAGAATAGTTACCTAAGAGGTTACCCCCAACTCGAGGCATAGAGCACTGCATTGACTTAGTACCCGGAGCTACACTGTTGAATAAGCCAGTTTTTCGGATGAATCTTGAGTAGGCTTCTGAACTCCAACGTCAAGTCAATGAGTTATTAGAGAGAGGTTATGTGAGAGAAAGTCTTAGCCCTTGTGTTGTACCTACACTTCTAGTGTCGAAGAAGGATGGAACCTGGTGGATGTATATTGACAGTCGAGCTATGAACAAAATCATGATCAAATACAGATATCCGATCCCAAAGCTAGAAGACATGTTAGATGAACTAAGTGGAGCCAAAATATTCAACAAGATTGATCTTAAGTCTGGCTACCATTAAATCCGCATGAGATCAGGAGACGAGTGGAAAACTACGTTTAAGACTCAACATGGACTTTACAAGTGGATAGCCATGCCCTTCGGCTTGTCAAATGCCCTAAGCACTTTCATGAAACTTATGAACCATGTGCTAAGACATCTTATCGGGAAGTATGTCGTGGTGTACTTTAAAAAACATCCTAGTTTACAATACTGACATATCGAATCATTATGAAAATCTCATAACAGCCTCGGATATCCTTCGTATCCAAAGACTATTTAGCAACTTGAAGAAATGTTGCTTTTGTCAGAAGGATGTGGTATTCATGGGGTATGTAGTCAGTGGAGGAGGCTTATGAGTCGATGATGAGAAGATCAAAGCAATTGTCGAGTGGCCGACTCCTACTATTTATACCAACGTAAGAAGCTTCCACAATCTAGCTTCGTTTTATAGAAGGTTTATTAGAAACTTTAGCACCATCATCGCGCCACTTACCGAGCTAACAAAGAAAAACACCAACTTCCAATGGCGAGAAAGGGAGGAGAAGAGCTTTGCCGACATAAAAGAAAGATTGACCTCCTCCTCGGTATTAGTATTACCTGACTTCAACAAAAAATTTTAGCTGGAATGTGACGCATTGGGTATTAGAATAGGCGCTATCCTGATGCAGGAAGGCTAACCAATTGCCTTCTACGATGAGAAACTCCGAGGACTACAGCTGAACTACTCCGTATATGATAAGATACTTTTGGCACTAATCCGAGCAATGCAAGTGTGGCAACATTATTTATTGTCGAGAGAATTTATTAGATATACTGACCATGAATCACTAAGGTGCCTCTAAAGTCGGACCAAGTTGTCGAAAGAATAGGCGGGGTGGGTTGAATTCCTTGAAAGGTTCAATTTTGTGATAAAGTACAAGCAAGGAAAGAGTAACTTAGTTGCAGACGCTCTTTCAAGGAGGCATGCACTCTTATCAGACTTCAGACCAGGCGATTTAGTTTTATAAGTATCAAAAAATAGTACTCTAAGGATCCATACTTTTGATCAATAATTTTGAGATGTTTCGATGGGAGGATGGTAGATGAATATCATGTAGAAGATAGCTATCTGTTCTAAGGGGGAAGACTGTGTGTGCCAACTTGTTCCCTATAGGAATTATTGATTAAGGAAGCCCACAATAGAGAGCTCTCTAGACACTTTGGAGAGAAGAGGACCTATGAACTATTAAATGGCCGATTCTTTTGGCCAAGAATGTGAAGAAATGTGCACCAAATTGTGAAAAGCTGTATAGTATGCAAAAAGGCCAAGTGTCGAGTCAAACAAGGGAAAGCAATGCCCTTATCTGTTCCGACGAGGCTATAGGCTAAACTAAGTATGGACTTTGTTTTCGGATTGCTGTGAACTGCCCAAGGCAAAGATTCTGTAATGGTCGTCGTGGATTGGTTCAATAAAATGGCACACTTCGTACCCTACACCAAAACTAACGAGGCTTCAACCATTACTTCTCTTTTCTTATAGGAGATTGTGCGGATACACGGGGTACCGAGGAGTGTAGTCTCTAATAGAAACCCAATGTTCTTGAACCATTTTTAGAGAACCATATGGCATCAGCTAAGAACTAAATTACTCTTTAATATATCATGTCACCCCCAAACTGACAGCCAAACAAAGGTAGTTAATTGTACTTTGCGGTTACTGCTCCAAGCTGTAGTAGGTAAGCACTTGGCTGATTGAGAAATCTGCCTACTAGTGGTTGAATTCACCTATAACTAAACTGTACATGATATCACTAAGCATACTCCCTTCAAGGTAGTCTATGGATTCAATCTCGAAATTACCCCTTGACCACGCCCCTGTACTAGTACCCGCGCAAGAGGACCCTAACACCTTAGCTAGAGTACAATCTCTTCAGCACATCTATAACAAGATCACTCGGCTTATCGACTAAGTTGCTAAAAGAATGCCAAAAAGGACTAAGGGTAGGTCGGCCAAACAATTTCAACCGAGAGACGATATGGCTATACCTCAACAAGGAACAGTTCCCGGACAAAAGGAAAAATAAATTATCTGCAAGAGTGAAAGGGCCTTTCAGAATCCTCTAGAAAATCAGTGACAATACCTACAGGTTGTAACTGCTTGAGGACTATAGGGTTTTTGACGCGTTCAACATTACCGACCTCAATCCATATCACCATGACGAAGAATTAAGCGAACACCACTCGAATTTGATCCTAAATTCAAAACAACTCAAAGGGAGTGATAGGAATCAAGCTACGGGACCTCCGACTTATAGCCGAACCCAAAGACTAGAGGAGCAGACATGATGAATCCTTATGTTCCAACCAACCCCCACCAAGACCAAGTACTTCCTTATCGAGTCACCTTTAATGTCATATCATATGATCGCCTATTATTCTGTATTATGCTAAGTTGATGATTACTCTAATACTGAGCCGACTAATCACTCGACATCATCCTTGCCAAGAAGTTGAGGATTGAGAATCCAGGCTGACTAGGCCATCCTTGCTCAAACAAGCCTACCTATCTATACTTTTTTTCCGCATCCCCCGGCAACTTCACCAATGCAACATCACCACGTATATAGTATCATATGGAGAGTCTATAGCACCAATGATTATTTTCCTTGTATATTTATTTTTATCCCTTTGTATCATATACATATACATTGTTTCTGTAGGAAATATCCTTACTGTCTTTTCCCTTTTAAGTAAGTTACCCAAACTTACAGGTATAAATACACTCGTACTTATAGTTGTAACTCATCAAATTACCTTCAATACACTTGAGTACTTTTTTCCTTGCGTAAACATTGCTTGTTTACTCTCGGTATCACTCTTATCCTTTCCCTTAAGCAATGTTAGGTGGTGAGTAACCTCACTAAACCAATTTATGTGTCATATCGAATTGTACCGTGAGTCCTTGGAAGTTCCATTGGTGTGTTATATCCTCTGAAGTTGTTCATAAGTTTTGCTTACCATTTCATTCGTCTCTGTCACTCTTTCATGCATTTTCCCATCAAACCCTTTTTCGAGCTTTCTATAAGCTTGAACCCATCCAGCGACCAGCCTTGTCTATTCTTAGTCACAGTTTGCAACAATTGTGCTTTATCTCATATTGTCTTATCTAATCGAAGGCCTCTTGCAAATATTGGGTGTTGTTGTTAAGCTACTTTCTTTTTATGATCATGTCATCAACATACACCTATATATTACGATCGAGTTGAGGTTTGAATAAGTCTGCAACCATCCTTTGGTAGGTTACCCCGGTATTCATGAGACTGAAGGACATCACCGTGTAACAATGGGTGCTAAAATCAATGAAGAATGAGGTGTAGACTTCATCCTTCAAGTCCATTTTGATCTCATTGTAACTCAAGAAGGTGTTCATTAAGCTCAGTAGTACATGGCTCGACTTGGAATCCACCAATTGTTCAATTCTTAGAAGGGGAAACAGTCCTTTTGATAAGCTTTGTTAAGGTTCATATAATGGATGCACATTTGTCACTTCCCTTTCATCTTCTTGACCAACACTATGTTCACTAGCTAAGTTAGGTACTTTTCCTTCTTTATGAAGCTAACCTTTAGCAGCTTCTACACTTCTTCCTCTGTTATAGCCTATTGTTTAGGGAGAAAATGCCTCTTCTTCTACTTAACAAAAACAATACCATCATCAATATTGAGGTTATACATTGCCAAGTTGGGAGATATGACCAATATGTTGGGTAGAGACCAAGCAAATCAGTCTTCAATAGTACAGAGAATGTAGCAATCACCTCTCCGAGTTTGATGCATGTTAAGGTCCCCACCTATGTCATTTGGTCCAGACTGGTGCCAATCTATACTTCCTCTATCTATTCACTTAGCTTGCATAGGTTAGTCGATTTCTCTTGTAACCTTGTTTCCAACATAAAGGCACCATCTCCTCAAACTGCCTTTAAGCATAGCTCTGTAGAGAGCTTTTGGTCATACTTACAAATTCTCATGTTGGTTGCATTGGGAATTTAGCCTTGAGGTGGAGGGATGACATGATAACCCTAAAACTAGAAAAATTCAACCGCCTTAATATTTCATTGTACAAAGATGGGCAATCCACCACAACAAATTCGACTAGCTACTTGGTGCCATTATTGTCATTACCAAGTTACATATCGAGCGTAATTATGCCCTTTGGTCGAATAGTCCCCCCCCATTGAAGTCAATAAGGTTTTAGTGGTATGGCTCCATTTAGCAAGGAAACTTATTCCACATTTTGTCGTAGGTGTGCTTAAAGAGGTTGTTAGTGAAGCTACTCATATTCACCATGATCTTCCGGACCTCAAAACCTAAGATTGAAGCACCTATCACCTAAGCATCTTGGTAAGGGGTCTTAACCCCCTCCAACTCTTCATTAAAGAATAGATAGAGGTATCTCTCCTCAACCTCCTCTCCTTTATTGTCATCACCTAGGTCAGAGCATTAGCTGAGGTATTAGAGCTTGGTCAACTCCCAGGATATGGTCTCCCAACTGTGATATTAATTACATGGATAAGGCTTGGTTATTACATCGATTGTCATCTTCTCCTCAAACCTCCTCAATCAGCCATCTCTAAGGATGTCCTCAACGTAGTCATTTATATCAGCTATGTATTTTCTAAAGAAGCCTCTCTAGATGGCATTCTTTAGCTAGAAGCACCCATCCATGAAACGATTGTACTCTTCATGTAATTGACAATATTTGTCAAAATTCTTATGACTAGGATTAACCCTCATTTTTGCAAGTCAGAGGTGCAATCCTCTTCCACAAATCTCCATGTATACTTGCCCAAAGGTTAGTTCAAAGGTGTATGTTCTATGTACATCGAGATAGGCGATATCACTTCTATCCTTGAAGCTACTATCATCATTGCGAATAGGAGCTTTACTGCCTACGCAGTCCTTAATGAACCACTTGTCCTTGTCCTTATCCTTCTTGCCAGCTAACCTCTTTTGGTCAACCTCATGCTCACTTGGATATTATCCTCGTAATCCATGTAATTCTAGTCCTTTTGTTAGAACTCCATTAGGTTCTTTGGCTTGCTCTTGGAGAGAGAATAGAAAAAGTCGCCTGAAGAGTGGATGCCAAGCTATACAATAAGGACTGCCACTCCCTTATCTAACAAAGGGATTCTAACCACAATATTGTTGAACCATGTAACAAATTCCCACAGGGTCTCACTTTTCTTTTGGCGGATCAAGTACAAGGATAACGTATCCTTAAATGAAGGCTTACTAACTGGGAAATGAAAGCTAAAGCATCAAGTGAGCTTATCAAGGCTACTAATTAAGGCTTGGTTGACATTACCTACATCAGGATTCTAGTTCATATTTCCAACTCCTAACATATTGAATTGAACAAAGTGTTTTCAAAAGGATTAAAGTGAAGTTTGTAGACAATGTGAGGTTAGTTTCCCATAAACGGCGCTAAATGTCATTAGTAAGATTCCATCGACAAAATGGAGTATATTAAGCCTTATAATAGCTTAATTTTACATAACACAATGAATAGCGCCAAGGTGTTATTCGACATAGTCTCCCCAATACTTTAGTTAGTGTTTGACAAAAGGATGCAAGAAAGCTAAAAAGCTTAGGAGTTGCCATATGAGTAAACGTAATTTGTCATTGGTAGCATCCTACCATTTATAGAAGGGAGTTGAAGATGATCCAGAAGCACATCTGCATGTCCAAAAATTTGAAGAGTGAGTCGTGCTCCAGAAGTTTAAGGATCTAGTTGTTGATCAAATCAATACTTATCCAATAATATCAGCTCAAAGTAAATTAGAAACAATACAATACCTATCCTGAAGATCGCTACGTCCTCATATTAGTCAAATATGGAGTTGGACAACCCCAACCATAAAGCCAATCTAGGCAATCAAGAAGAAATCACTTCGATTTTAAGGCTAGATAGATTGGCCCAAAGGCCAAATTGAATTAATGTAAAGCTAAATGACTTACATCTAAAATCTTCTATCAACATATCTTAATATTAGTTAGCCCTTTCTACCCAAAAGTCATCGTTTTCGCATTACAAGACTGGTAGCTTCCTAAAGAAAATTTCATCTCTAATAATAAAAAATAAAATATAACAAAAATTCTATGAGAAGTAATCACAGATGTAAGATTAAATCTTTGACAATCCTGGCTGCATATGGAATTAAAAGAAAAAAAAAATGCTAAAGGCGCACTTTATAGGTTAGCCAACATTGTTAATTCCTTTATTTTTAAATTATTTGCCAATGACGACCAACCTATCATGAACTTTTATATATAGATATAATATTCTTCAATACGGAAGTTAAAAAATATAAGACACCATAGTACACAAAACCTACATTACACAAGATACCAAGAAGAGGTCAAACTTTATCCTCTCCTCTATGGGAGGCTTCGAGTAGATTTGAAAATCTTAGACCGAAACCTACTCGGTTACCTCTAAAAGCTCACTCTAAAATATATCCAACCATGTAAGAGCTCTCTAAAAAATTCCAGATTTAACAAGTCTGATGCTCGAAAACAAAATACACAAGTTTCCAGTTGATTTATATATTTAAAAATAAAAAATAAAAAACATAAAAAATAAATTTATATAATAAAAATAAAAATTAAAAAAAAAAACCGAAAAAAAAATAAAAATAAAAATAAAAAAGAAAGAAAGAAAAACAACAACAACAACAAAAGAATGGATCTTTCATCTGTTTCCGTCAATCGCAGTAGTTTCCTATTGTCTAGATGCATTTGAGAAGACATAAAGATCCGACGCACATCCTCTACTTTTATGAAGTTCGGAACACATTATCACCATGCCCACAGATCAATCACACCGGAACCAGCACACATGATCTGGAATTGCCAGTCTCAAAGTTTCTACCTTGTGGGAGCTTCATTTGCTCACCTGATGCTTGTCTTGGACCAAGCGAAATCGAAAGCCCTTGAATGCATCATACTTCCCAAGAAATTATTGTGTTTATCCAACACTACTCAAACGAGCGCAAGACACGAGGGAGTGAACTGAGATTTCACACTAATACTCGTTTGTTATATTTTCGCAACCCCAATCTCAATCTTTATGCTTACCAAATATACATATACATATACATAATGTATATATAAAAATATATACTTTAAATATACTACAGCAAATCTAAAAAGAAGTTGAGAATGAAAAAAGGGCACTGAACACTTGGACCAAGAAACCATATGGTAACGGAAAGAACAAGTTAATAATTACCAATTTACAGTCCTCATGTTCCTTACAATATCCAGAAAACTGTCATCTCAGCTTTCACATGCTTTCCTTCGGCTGGATCTCAGCTTTCATCTATTTATGTACAAAGACTGATGCCTATGCAATTAAAAAAAGCAAGGGAACTAACTTAAATGCTTGAACCGACGGAAAATCCAGGTGATAAGAAGTTACCGGGGTATAGACTCCGGGTTCCCAATGGTGAGTACAAAAATCCCATTTTTTTGGCTCAGAGATGGGACATTAATCTGCCATGTCGGACTTTTTTTCAATAATATACATAGCATGACACTCAGCAAGGGTCATTTTTTCAGAAGGCTTCTGAAAAGGAGAACAGAAGCATTTGCATGGTTTTCTTGCAAAGGCTGCTCCGCATCAGAAAAAGGTTTGACACTCTGTTCATTTTTCGGAAAAGGAAATGAGAGGGAAAGGGAAAGAGAACCTGAAGCATCATCTTCGTCTCCCTTGACCATCCCCTTACCTGAAGGCTCAATTTGGCCATCATTTTTGTCCAACATGCCAACTAGAACAGGGAGGATTCCTTTATCCATCGTCCTTTTTTCAGCTCCCAATGCCAGCTCAAGATTGGGAACCCCATCATGTGACCTCAACGAGACCTTAGAAGAGCGCTGCTTCCAAGGTATGGAGCTGTCACTACACTTCAAATCCTCTACACTATTTGAAACAACAGGAAAAAAGTATCTTTCAGCAGTTTCAGCATTCTCTAGAACCCACTTATCAGAGTCTTTCTCAGAAACCTTTACAGTTGCTGATTTGGGACCCTGCTGATGGGTTGTTGATGCAAAGTCCCCAAGTGCAATTGGATTTTTACAATTACTTCTTTCAGACACTCCACTATTACCTGTCTTTTTCTTCTTATTTGACTCCATGTCAACAGATGCATTATTCGCATTATTCCACAGCACCGTTTGATTAGTTCCAGCAGAAGTCTCCAAGCCCACTTTTGAAAGCTCAGAATGATGCCGTTTTCTCTTACAATTTGGAGAGTCCACCTCTTTCACAGAGGAATGATCTTTTCTAAAGGGTGCTTCACCATCCACCTTTCTGTCTCTCTCATCAAAGACTATATCATCTCTGCCTCCATGCATTTTATCCTTGTCATCTGTTTCCATGTCTTTCAAGGGAGAACGATAATCTCGTTTGTCAATGGAAATATTGCCATGATTTGCCATCCTCGCTTCACCACTGGTACTGCAATTTGGAACCACTAAAACTGCATCAGGCTTCAAATTCCTCCCAATTTTGGAGTCTGAGCTCTGCAAGTTGTATGGAGAGAAATCACCATTTATCAATGTTTTGTAAGTAATCAAAATCACAACACATAATGGGGCATTCAAATGACATAAAAAGCATCTGCTTAAAACCTTGAAAAAGCAAAGATATGGCATAACAGTGTCGATTCAAAAATAGCAAAACATCACGTCAACCATATTCCATTAGATAATATAAGCTACATGACTTATTCTACACATTTCACTTTGTGAAGTACCGTTAATAGCCATAAAATGCATTGTCCCTGAAATAACCACAGAGCAAAATAAGAACTCTATACCTCAAACATGGGCAAAAAACAGCTGTATAAAGTTCTAGAGACATTCCTAACACCTTAGAGAAGCAGCACATGACAACACCATAAGACCTTAATCTTTAAAAGAATTCAAAACTCTTGAGGACACATCAACGCAAAACCTAGCAGCATCATGATTACTGCTGAGAAATATAATTTACCTAATTAAATCCAAACATCAATCATTAATGGAAAAATTCAAATTGGATCAATGCTTTGTACAAACTTAAAACTGTCTGAGCATTGACTTTGGCACATCTTGCGCACACAATAAAATTATCCACTGTTCAAATCCGAAAAAAATAGCAGGAAAGGAGCTACATACTTCCTGCACTGTCGCCACCTGAAAAGCTGATTGCATCTTATTGGTAGTAGAGACATTGGAGTGAGAATTCCTGTTCATGCCTTCATATGGAAGTGTAATTTGTGAATCTCCCAAGGCTTCTGCTACAGAATCTTTGGATGGAAGACTCAGGTTGCAAGATCTTACATATGAAGATGAATTCTGCCCATTGTACTTGGGCAAAGCTGGTTCGTTCACTGATGAGACAGTCGCTGCAGGTATACCTGTGTGTGGTAGAACCTCTTTCAAGTTTGAAATATTCACCTTGTGTAGAGATCCAGGTTCGGAATTGGAATCGATAGCTTTTCTTCCCCTAAAGACACCCCAGAGGTAATAAAACATGTTCCACCCTGCAAGAATAATACAAACCCTCAGGAAATTTCCAAAACACTAAATACTGTATGATTCTATCCAATTCATACAGCTGCCCCAGTGATTCGACCCTTGCAAATGTTTAAAAAAAAAATCAGAGAGAAAAGAGAAAGAAATATATATAGATACATATACACACACACACACACACACACACATATATATATGCATCATGGCCAAAGGTCTTGCAGTGGGAAGAACTCGAAAGTTTTCACTGGTATTCAGTTTCTAAAGAATCTTTCCATCAACACATCGAACGAAAATCGAGTTCCATGAGGGTCCTTGTATTTTGATGGAAAGATTCTTTAGAAACTGAATACCAGTGAAAACTTCCGAGTTCTTCCCACTGCAAGACCTTTGGCCATGATGTGAGTGTATGAACTTTGAAGGAAGATAGCCCTTGGAGAGCCCCGTGGGACTTCGCACACACAGCCTCATCCCCCTAAAGGGATAGTTAACACAGTGAGTTCGAAAAACTCTTTAGACAAAAAGATTGTTGAGGTGTCTCCTTCTCTAAACCCAGGAGAAGCAACAGCCAAAGCCAATGACTCTGGCGAGTGAGTGTGTCCAGATTGAAGGTGAGCTCTGAGTTCCAACTAATTTCTAGCGCCAGACTCCTCCCTCAACAAGACATTAGCTAACTTCCTTGATGATACCATTGTCTCTCCATCCTCTGGTCAAGCCTCTCAAAAATCTTGAGTTGCTTGTGCTGAGAAGAAGAAGAGCAGACAGCAGTTTAAGACCTATGCTGTCAGCTTGTAGTGTTCTCTAGTTCCTTCTTCTCTTTTCCTTTTCTTTTTTTTTTTTCGGTTGTGGGTTTGCTGCAGTGTTTTGTTGCAATGTTTTTTGCATCACCTACAAGGTGTCTTGACTGTTTTCTCGAGGCTCTCCCCTTGCATTACTTCTATTATTAATAAATAAAAAAATAAAAAAATCTGAATGCATCCCCAAGAATGAATACGTTAGTAGATGAGAATAACATGAACATGCATGCATTCATATGATGAAAATCTGAATGTATCCCCAAGATAACATTAGTGCATCTCTTGATTGTTTTCTCATCTATATAGGATTGTTATAATATGATCTTCAGTTTAGGTACCAATCAGAGAATAGAAAAATGAATACAAGTTATGTGTGGTTCCTTGGGACTGACAGATTAGCAAACTCATCACTAGGTTCAATTTTTGAGACATGCAAGTGCAGCTTGCTGCACATGACTTGGTGGTGCTTGTGTTAGATATGTATAAAAGAAATATTGTTAAGAGTCACTTCTTAGGAAATAACCAGCTAGATAGATTTTTACTTTTTCTAGTGCCAGTTTCAATTCAATGAACAACCATCCATCGAGGAGACATCTCATGTGGACTTCCAAGCAGGACATGTTTTCAACAGAAGAAAAAAAAGGGTAAAATTTTGATTGGCTACAATATTTAGACATCAACAAACTGACAATCATGCAATTGAAGAAAATATACATTCATTTTATATTTAAGAAAAATGGATGGGGCAAGGGGGCATAGCTATCCCATGTGAGCAAGACATGATTGAACATGACACAAAGGATACTTACTCTGTGATTTTTCAGGAAGCTGGTTGGATGGGAAAATTAGAAGCTCAACAACATCCCAACTTGCTTTTAGGGCTAAATCACATTTGATCATATTATCCACTAGGCCTTTGTAACTCTTCTCGTAACTGTAGCAAAGGGCATAACACATAAGAAATTATGATGCTCAACTAAAAGCAGTCATATTATTTATATATATAATTTAAAAGATAAAAAAACGAAAAGGAAGATCGTCAGATATTGCTTTTCATAAAAAGCAGGCAAATGAGTATTGATGTATACCTCTCAATATCCTGAGCAAAAAAGAAGATAGCAATATTCTCATCATGAACACCACAATCAAACTGGGTGGGCCACGTGCAAAGTCGGGGTACTTCAATCAAGCTAATTCCACCAGGAAACTTCTTCACTGCTTCAAGAACTTTTGGTGAAGCAGAAGTAGATAGATGTGCTTGGAATCCACGAAAAATTTCTAGTTGTTTGGTCCCCTTAGATACCTTAAAATCTCCTCTGCCAATAGAGAGAAAATTGATTCAGAAGAAACTTCCAGCAACATATGTTACATTGAAAAAGAGAAAATCATAAAAGCAATTCTCAATCAAAAACAAAAATACGAAAAGGAAAAATCTTGGACACAAAACATAAACAATATGCAAGTCTAGGATCAGGATCATACTGCCAAACATAATCATGCTCTGGAATAATTGATGTTCTGCAAACAGCAGACATCAGCACTGATGTCATTTGAGGCAAGTCTATTGGATAAGGTATTCCATCAGACTGACTATCTGGGTTCCTTTTTCTGAAGGGATGCATGACTTCAGCTTGTAAACCAGCTAGCTGCATTTTCTCATTAACAACAATCTGTTTGCAGGAATCAGAACTACAGCCTTGGCCTGCTTCTTTTTCAGGTGCACCATTAGCAGATGTTACTTTCCTTGAAGTATCTGAAAGTACTGAAGGATCTTGAGCAGTTGAAGGGGCTGGATCATGGTTGGACAATGAAGAATCATCCGACTTATCTGGTGCTTTACTCTTGCGATATATACTGGGCTTTTTTAGCATAGCCGATGTTATCGGTGTTTTCAACTTACTGATCCCAAGGCCATCCTCTCTTAAGCTTCTTGCTGTAGATGCATTAGAAGCACCAACCTGAGAGCTACTCGCCGGACAAGATTCACTGTCATGACCAAAATCTTTACAAATTGAACAGACAACACTTCTCAAACCACTCGTGCCAATCTGCCGTGAGCTAGCACCAGAGGTTTCTCTCATTTTCTCAGAGAGACTTGTCAATCCCCTAGAGCGAAATAATCCATCATGTCGAGTTCCATTGCCACTATTATTTAGTCTATCCACAGTTCGAGAGGAACTGGATAGAGATTCATCCTTAGGGCCATAATTGTTTGACTTATGCTCTGCAGAAAATTATTTTTGGGTAATGTTAGATTCTTTAATATCCATTAAAAAAGTGAAAAGAAAGGGTAAGGACCCACTGTACAAATTGCGCACCAATAAGTCAAAAGTATCATCCTTTTTTTCCCCCTTTGTTAGGGGCTATATCACAGTGCCCTCTATGCCAGAACAAGGCAGTAAGCTGGAAGGACGATAGTTTTGCTTAATCCAAAGCAGGCAAAGATATCAAGCAATGGTGTAGCAAAGAAAATCGATGAGATAAAAGCTAATGAGACAATATAAAATATCAAAAGGAAATTCCCCACTCTATACCTGAAGAGACAGGTAAGTCTGGATTTTTGTAGAGAGCAGTTTTGGAGAAAGATGGTTTACCATCAGATTGCCCGACCTTCAAATCTCGGCTGTTATTGCCAGATGTTAATGGAGAAATTTCACAACCAGATGATGGCTTTTGATCCCCCTTAGGCGTCAAGATGCTAGAACTGTTTCTTGCCAAACTTGTATGAGATCTTTCAAGCTTACGTAAATTTACACTGCCAGATGTGCTCCCATCTTTTACATGTCTGATACCTTTTATTTCTTGAGCATGAGAAGACTTGGTTGAAAGCATCTTAACTTTGGAATCAACAACTGAACGCCCTGGATTTGCGGATTTGAATGACACTGATTTGCTTAGGGTTCTAAGAGACCCATCCTTTGCATTAGTAAGAGAATTCAACCTGGCCTTTTGCTTCTGAGAAGCAACTTCATCAATAAGTTTCACTTTGGGCTTGGAATTCAAGCCACTAAAAGAATTAGACTTCAATAAAGCACCTGCAAAGAGGTACAGACATAATAAATAGACAGCAGCATTGAGTGCATGAAATTTCTGTTAATTAAAAATACCTTTTAAAGTATGAAGTTGTGAAGTAGTAGTAGCACGAACATTCTCTAATGAATCATGGATAGAATGACTAGCATTTGATGATTGATGCAAAAGCTTTCCTCTTCCCCTATTGGTGTCCTTAAATGAAGAATCCCGTGATAATATAGCTACTGCACCTGGTTTGCCAGACTTGGATGATATTGTCTCAGGTACTTGAGCTTTTGGAATTGAAGAGACTTCTACTTTTTCTGAAATACCTTTGCAATAGACTTGAGAAGATATGGGGACTTTGCTTGACTTTTTGCCACCAATTTCTGGACCTGCATTGTCTAACTTCAGAAATAGAAACATACAAGATATTGGTTTGCTCTTTTTGTAACACTCATTAGAAGTTGCATCCTATTTTACCTTCATCAAGCTTCCCAGTTTCATCAGCCAATTTGCATTCTTCGCACAGCCAATCACCTTCTGGAAGTTTTTGAAGCATTTCTCTCATGCAGTAACTGAGATGTGATTGGAACAGTATTACTCACCCCATGGACATATATGATCACACAGTGTACCAGAAGCATTAGCAGACAACAGACAATAGACTTACGTGTGTTCTGCACCATCGCTGCACATACTACATATTGCAAGTGAATCCTCCCGTCCTGCATCACCGCAGATATCGCAGACCTTGACCTGTTCCATCAATAAGAGAAGAATATAATACTGGTAAACAAAGTTCTTAGAACACCAAAAGGCCTATAGATGATTATTTGCAACATCCTATGAATTCTATAAAAGTTTGCATATCTAAAGAAACAAAAGCTTCTCTATTAATGGAAAATCCCATATGCGTTGGGTAGAATAAAAGAAAACAGGACCTCAGCTGTTGAAGCAATACTCATCAAGGAAAAACTAAGAAAGAAGCTGACCTAGTCATTCGAGCTAGAAGTTCGTATATATACAAATATAGAAAATAAAAATCAATGCTATTACTCACATCATCTTCAATAATATCTGCTTCCTCACTTTCGTCCCCATGTGGAGTTTCTGAAGGAGACTCAGGTGATCCAACTGATTTATTTAACTTCTCAACTGACTCTTCATCAAAAGACAGCATAGCTCTACCAGGAATGTCATCGATGATATCGTTGCCTTCTGCCTGTCGAAGAGGCATGCCGAGACTTTTCTTGTCTATGTTGTCACAGTTATTTGTTGCACTATCAACAGCACTACTTAGGCAAGAAATATTGTCATCTTCACCTTCTACCCTTTCTAAATGCTCATTTACAGAGCTCATCTGATCGGATTTCCAATGTGACTTTCGAGAAACACAAGTTCCATCAAACCTAACTTCATTGCCTTTTACATCAGCAACAAGATGCTGATTCTCACTAGTCCTGCTACTAAAAGGAGATGAAACATCACCATCATTGACAGAAAATTGGCTCCCTACATCTCTGGAACAGGTTTCATCAGAATATTCCTTCCTTTTTGAGCCCATGGAAGCCTTATTAAGATGCATACACGATGAGCAAGGAGCAGAACATACATTACAGGTACCGGACTCTACTTTTGTACAAACTCTCTGACTCATAGAAGGCCCACCAGACTCTTGAGCAGCTTGATACAGTTCCTTCATTATCAAACCCAATGAAAAAATAAGAGAGAGAGAGAGAGAGAGAGAGAAAGCTGCCAACAGATGCACAACAATTAAATCTCAATCACACGCATAAAGCACACAGCTGCTTTTCAATTGCAGAAATGTTATTCTGTTGTACTAATATGGAAAGAGCAATGATATACGAGCTGGATTAAGATCTTAAAACAACAGCCTGAATTACATGGCTTTCTTTTTTCAGCCTTTGTTTTATGACACATGCTTTTATTGATCTCAAGCAGCTCCACATCAGTCAGCACTTAGCATACAGCACATGAACTTGACACGTTAATCATTTTCATAAAGAAAAATTTTGGAGAAGAATCATAAACATAATGGGGTTAAAATTAAATTGTGGTTTATGGAGTTGAAAATGTATCTTAGGATTAGGCAGTTGGAATCCAATATATGGTGGATACAAAAGCTTAAGCTTATAGATAGGGTAGGGAATTCCATATTTATTCCTCAACATCCCACCTCAATTACGGATTACAGCCTTGTTTCAATCCCATAAAGTGAACCGTTTCATTAATTAAGGGTAGAATGAGGTTTAAGGATTTGAACTCTTAATCTTCCACTTCAATAACATTTTATATATTAGATCTACAACCAACTTATTTAAAAGCTTAAACTTATAAATATAGTGCATGCCTTCATATTTATTAATTAAAAACTTAATTAGCTTTTTTCTTTAATAAGTTTCACAAGTTATGTAACCTTAGAAATTCAACCTACAATGACGAGCATCATCATTCTACCATTAAACCACATAGCCAGTGGCAATTCATTCTTACCTAGAACATAGAAAGATTTATGCCACAATACTCTACATTCAAACTAAGAAAGAAACTAGTGATGATGTGTAATTCTTCAAAATCCTACCAAGCAAACATTTAGAAGGGTTATATTATGGTCAATAATCAGTGATAACATAATAGAGTTTGAGAACATGAAAAATCAGGCCATACCAATGAAATGTTTAGCAAAGCCAAAGAAAGCTCAAGTAACAAAACAGGAGACACTTATAAACAAAATACAACATGAGCAGAGAGCTGGTGAGATATGTACTTTCGGTCATTGCACCTTTTGTTCTTAGTACAATTACCAATACTTGGTATTCTAAACCTATTAGTCTACTCCTTTGATATTGTACTCTATTAATGAACATTTCTGAACTTGTCAACAAAATAATCAATAATAATAATAACAATAAAATATGAATGTTTATGTATATTCAACTTAAAACCTCAATTTGTATTTGTGACCAGAGATAATTGAGTTTTGGCCTTAGAAAATGTCCATTGATCAAAACAAGGGCTTACAAGACAAGAAATTTGTGTTTGAAATAGAACATCATCCTATGCACGTAAGAGTGTTAAACAATCAAAGAAGTGTATCAATTTGACTTCTTTGAATTGTCATTCATTACTCAAATCGATGAACAACTATTCAATGCAGAAACTAAATTTTCTCTCTCAAAATACCCTCACTAAATCAATAATTGATAGATATGACAAATGCTCATAGATGTGATCTTCTGATGGAGTCCCACCTTGATTAGCAGTTCAACTTTCATTTCTACTGTTCTCTCATAGTTCTTTTACCTTCCTTAGTTTAAGTTGACATGCTGTTTACAATCTTGAAATGGAGTACATCACTACTTTTGCCAAGAAAATAAATAATTTAATAAATCAAGATCCACTGACATTGAAACACTGTGCAGATACACTCGAGTCTCAAGACTCAATTTGTATCTCAAGTTCTTAGAAAATATAGCTTTATAACTCCACAAAAGGACTAAACACTAGACAACTAAAACCTAAATTTTTTACCCATTAAGTTTGTGAATCAAATAGAAGAAGAATTGTCTAAAACAGTATAGATAACTAAAATTTCTGTTTTAACCCCTTTAATTTTCTAAAAGCAAATTTCCCCTTGCAGGCCCTTTATTTTTCTAAAAGCAAAATTTCCTCTTTTAACCCCTTAATTTTTCTAGAAACAAAATTTCCTCTTTTAACCCCTTTATTTTTCTAATAACCAGGAAAGGTGTAATGACACTTATGATTCTTGAAATTAGATGGTCTTTTTTTACATTGGGAAAAGTTTACCTGATTTTATCTAAAAGAGTGCTACAAGAATAGGTCTAATAAGAAGAAACTAAGTCAAAATACTTCATTGGATCTACCATTAACTTAAAAACAACTAAATCAAGAGACTCCCCACAGATGGGTTCACTACATGTTGATCCAGATTAAAGATGCATTGGATGGCTTCTAATTTCATCAATTTCTGTCTAGAAAGTTCTCCAACTAGGAAACTGTGATATGCTCCACCAATGAATAAGAGATACTCCTTTTTTCCTTCTTTGATAATGCGGGTGAACAGTTATAAGAGCCTCCTATTGTATGTTGGTTCAGCTTAAAGCTATATTGGCTGGTTTCAAATTCCAAACGATTTTGGTTGGGAATGTTCTTTGTCTAGTAATCTATTATATGCTCTTCTGATGAATAAGACCTCATCTTTTTTCCTTCTTTGATAATGCATATGGACACACATAGGAGCCTACTAGACAATTAACCATGTTTGAAGACACTAAGAGCATCTTTAATGCCACATAATTCTCTCATTTGGAAGATCAAATTTTTAATCGCAAATTTATGTGCTCAGAAGTTATTTCAGAGAATTTCAGGTTATTTAGGATCTATTCTTGAAAATCTCAATTTTTTTTGTCCATCACAAGACTAGCTGACTGACATGAAATTCCACAAAAGCTGGGGATCTGCAGAACCCTTTTCATTTTTAATTGCCAGCCCTTCAAATGCAGATGGACACACATAGGAGCCTACTATAAAATTAACCATGTTTGAAGACACTAAGAGCATCATTAATACCACGTAATTCTCTCCTTTGGAAGCTCAAATTTTCAATTGCAAATTTATGTGCTCAGAAGTCATTTCAGAGAATTGCAGGTTATTTAGGAACTATTCTTGAAAATCTCAATTTTTTTTCCTTCACAAGACTAGCTGACTGAAATGAAATTCCACAAAAGCTGGGAATCCACAGAATCCTTTTCTTTTTTGATTTCCAACCTCTCACACCCACCAAATGCTCAAAAAAAAAAAAAAAAGAAGTAGCTTTCTAATAACTTTGCATAGATGTCCTCAAATATTTTGACAAATAATGTCCTAAAAACTTTAAAATGCATTTTCCTGTCCTACTTCATTAAGATGGTACCTAGACACAAGAGTAAATGATAATTCCACCATCTCTCCAAATAGAAAAAATTAAACTTGCATCTTCCCATTAATCCCTAAGCAAAAGAAGTAGGGTTTGGCATCATAAGTCTTATCAGTTTCTTCCTGAAACTGAATACTAAACTTAACCAAGATTCAGCTAAAAAGAATTACAAAATAATCAAGATTGAGGATACACTAAGAGCTGGTTTGATTCAATGGAATACCATTACTTGGAATCACATTCTTTCTTCCATCCCTGCACCACTCCCCAAGTACCCAGTTAATATAGAGCAATCTGATCAAGTAATATCCACTTAACATGGCCAATCGGAAGTATTTAATTTCCCTAAAGATTGATTGACCACTAAATGAGATTGGATTAAGTCCCTTAAGGCAGCTGTGGCAACAGTTTGACAGAAGAAGACCAGGACATAGGTTGGCAATAAACGGCTATCTACAAGGCATAGTTACCAACAATTTGCATTTTTAGTGCCTGAATGCTGATTAAACAGACCCTAACTCCATGTCAAAAATAGACCAAAATATATAATGCTAGGATATGGGAAACAAAAAGAAAAGAAAATCAGAAAGAACGAACTTCAAAATGTACTGGGCTTACAGAGGACTAGTAGTTAAGATTAAAATGAAATAGATGAAATGCTGAATTAGGGCAATGAGGACAAGGCAAGTGATTGAGGTAGTAAGTTAGAGTATTCATGACAATTGACAGGGAGCAATCAGAGGGTGGATTCCGATGAGCGAAATCATGAAATATTTAAAAAGAAAAAGATCAATTCCATCCGAATATTGTATAGGAATTAGCACAATCCACAAAGGGCACCGCAAAGAAATAACATTGGAAGAAGATAGATGTTTACAAGGGAATGATTTGAGCTTGAACAAAATAGAAGCTGTACCAGGAATGAATCGAGCAAATAGAAGGAGCATAAGCCCTAACTGAGCAGAGCGAGTGAATAATCAATCGCCAATTACCTTAACAAAAACCCTAACTGTCAGTTATCAGAACAACATCGTTATTAAGCAGACAGATGATGGACAATGGAAGTCGAGAGATGGATGATATTACCGTGGGCAGGAGGAGAAAGAAGAAGAAGCCAACCCGATCGGATAGTACTAAGAAAGAGAGAGCGTAGCGTTTGGGGTTGGGGTTGTGGTGTCTCGTCCGATTCTGATCACGGCCGAACCAGAAAAATGAAAATGCAGAGGCGGATATCTGCTGAAACTCAACGCACCGTAGGGAGAAAAAGAGAGAGAGACAGAGAGAGAGACAGCGAGGAGAGAGACCATTTCCATTTTCTTCGCCCAGCCTTGGGCTTTCACCCTTTTTTGGGCCTCTTCTATTTCCTCATTTTTCCTTGGCCAAGTATTTTGAAATGGTAATGTATATAATAATACTAACAATGACGATGAAATGGTAATGTATATAATAATACTAATAGAAAATGGATCATTTATCATTAGACTGTTTCAATTATAAAGTTTAGTAAATTATTGAATCATTAGTAACTCATTATTTTAGTCCTACATACATTAACATAAATGTAGCCATATTCTACTTATATAGAACTTGATCATTGAAGTTTTTAAATTGCAAATGATCTAATTAAACCTTTCATGGGGAACAAAAATAGATTTATAAGATTTAGGCAATCTAGCAATAACTAAGACTTTGCTTCTTGAGGTAGTGAAGGATCTAGTGAGTCAGCTTCATGACAAACTAAAAAAGATTCGACATATTAGGCTTGTTGTTGGAATCGTAAGTCTGTCTGTCTTTTCTTAAGCTTTCAAAGGCAAGCTTACACTCAAAGAAACTCCCCATTGTTTTAGATTCAAGAGCAACCCATAAAGGAATCCATTAACAAGAGAGTTTATCTATGTTGTTAACTCAATAGATTTCAATGAACATCTTCACACACCAAAACTTTATAGATACTCAAAACTACTTCTTCATTTGCAAAAAAATTTAGATATATACATAAATAAAAATGTATTGTGTTGTCAAGTTACTGCTTTCGAGGATGATATGAGGCTTAGAATAAAGGCGAATCAACTCTACTTAAGATTTATGAAGCTAATGCTCTAAGATCCTTTAATTGTCACTTTGCTGATAGAGATGCAATAATGTAGGTTCATATCATTTTTATAAGATATAATTTAAAACTTCATAAGGTTTAGTTTTGGGTTTCAAACTTATAAAAAAACCTTATATAAGCCTTAGAAGAAAGATAAATCACCTTTGCTCAAGAATAGCAAAGTTCATGCTATAAGCTCCTTCAATTATCAGTTATGCGTAAAGATGTGATAGAGTGGTAATTATAAAATACCAACCCACTAACTTAATAAAAATCCTATAGGGAAGTGTCATATAAGGTTTTTATCATTTTTATAAGACATGATTCAAAATCCTATAAAGTTTAGTATTAGGTTTCAAGACTATAAGAAACCCAACTCAGTGAAAAATAAGAAATTATTTTATTGACTTCTATAACATTTGGTTAGCAAATTTAGATAATATGACAATAACTAGAAAATAATAGTACAAGATAAATAAAAATAATATAACTCTCTTTTACCATGTTCAGTGTATTTAATATTGAACAAGAATTTTTGTAATTAAAAAATTTTTAAATTAATAAAAAATAATTATGCATATTACAAATTACTGAGTAGAAAAAATCAAGGATTATTAAAGATGAACAGCTAAGGAAGCACCCTTGTAAGAACGCTTCCCAAAAGGTAATGATACCCCTCAAGAGGATCCTTCTCTAACTCGAGGAAAGGACATTATAGATTTGACAAAGGCAGGGAGGTCGAATGGTACGAACCTAATCATACATGATATCAAGCTAAGGCCATCTAATCCTTCTAACATAATTTAATCTAAACCCATTCGCCCTATTATTAATGTCCTAGCTCTAAATGAGAAAGTCTTAGAATTCTTCCCTATTACTATTCGTTCACTTTATTTCTTCCTTATTTATCACATTTCCTATTATGGTGTTTACTTTATTTTTAAACTCGTAATAAGAGGAATTCCTATTCCCATTTTACTGAATTGGAATTATTAAGTCGAACCTAAGAATCCCAATTCAACAAAAAAAAAAAAAAGAAAAAACAAAGAATATTTTATGTCTTTGTCTTATTCACCTCTTCCTTAACTTATGAACTTGACCACAAGCACTACTATTACCAGAGGACCACCATCACTATAGACATCACTACCACCACCTTTACAATGCCATCACTAACCACCATCTCACCACTACCATCACCTAGCATCACCACTACATACCCATCGTAATATACTATCCAACATACTATCATCACTATCATAGCTTCATTTCACCACCACCACCACCAAACTCTTTAAGTCAACTACAACTCCATTGAACTAAAAATAATATATTTGGGTTGAGTCTAAAAGTTCAACCTATGGATCCAGGGTCAAGTCTTTAATAGCAAAGGATAAAACAACTCCAACAACATTGCATTACTAACACCCTTGGTAAGCAACATCCCAATCTCCACAACCTTTGATCTTACAAGTGGCCCTGACTTCCTAGTCGAGTGCCCAATGCTCTAAATTTGGCTACCCTTGGTTAATTTGCTAAAGACCCTAGAAACCCCTTTTGTTTCTTGATTTGATAATTATGTACTAACAGAAGGTGTTCATTTGATAATTGTGTATTGTGGGTTCGATGTTTCCGAAATTTGTAGAAGGTACATATGTTGGTTATGTGGCCAGAGTATTGATAACTACAACATAGTATGTAGTCAGCAGTAGTTAGTCATGACATTGTTGCCAAGTATGTGTTGTTAAGTTATGGTGTCCAAGAAGAAAGTACTTATGTCTGGTCAACATGGTTAGATTAGAGTATTGGTGGTATGGTCAAAGCGTTGGTGGTTGGTTGTGTCCAAGAAGAAATAATCCAATAATACAGTATTATGATCTCAAAGAGGATAATATGTCAATTATCCTTTATTACATATTAATTCTTAGATGCATTTTTTATTTAACTAAATAGCGTAATAAGCTATTGCAGGTCTATTCGATTCCTCATGAATAAGAACGTCATTACAGATCTATTTATTCGGTAATGTCAATGGGCCATTAATGTCTTGAAGATATTTTTATAATAACAAAACACTATATTAAGTGTGCTAACAAATTAAAGTAGTTAAACATACTTAGAGTTAAGTTGAAGAAAGAAGTTGTAAATATTAAAAGAAGTTCAGAAGCTATTTAGGAAAGATGATAAGAAGTTAGTTTGGAATCAATGTTTAAAATCAAAAGCGTGTTCACAATAAGGATCAACCTAGTATGATCAGCCTAGCAAAGCCAAACCACATAATTAAAGTACAAAACTAGACTAACAGAACCAAATTGCAACATCAACGTTAGAATTAGAAGTAAACATCAAAACCAAAAGTAAGACATTAAAATTAGAATGCTATTTCTGATTCATAACATAGTATTACAATTATAATGCACTATTAGACTTCAATTTCAAACTATAAAGTCAAAACTTAGTTTTAAAATCAATCAGGCAAAATAAACATGGAAGAAATATATTGAGAGCCTAACATCAAGTGGTAAATGTATTTAGGTAATACAACTAACTAAACATTTAATGATTATTTTATGAGTGTCCCATAAGAAATTCAAGGAATTAGGTAGTAATGAATAGATGAGATATTCATAGAAGGAAGCAATATGGAGATATGTTATGAATAAAAATTATAACGGCTAATTCCTTATGAAGATTTAGAAGAAATGTCAATAAGATTATGGAGATTATCAATCACAACAATTACTTCAATTTCAAGCTATAGAGAGTGTCTATATAAAGGAGCTATACAAATAGACAAAATACATCTATTGATATTAGGAAAAAGAAATTGTACTAAAATATTTGTGAATATTTTTGTTGAGTGTATTATGCTAAAGTGAGAGGAATCATATTTAATCTTTAAGAAAGTTACTAATCTCTGTAAAAATTAAGGGTAATTATTTGAAAGAAGTTTGAGAGACACTCTTTAGACTTATAAAATCTTATGGTATGAATGGGAATTGCAGGTAGAATCATAGGAATTACTAACCTTATTGTAACATTCCTTTAAATAGTGCAACAAGCTAGTATAGAGGACTAGTATCCTTAGCTGTGGGCCAGAAGAGTGGATTGATACATAAGGTGGAAACACTATAAATGGCTACTTAATCTTCTTTTCCCTTGCTATATTTAGTTTCTGTAATTTATTTATTTGCTTATTGCTTTGATGTGTTAATTTTTTATAACATTTATACAAGCTTCATTATGAGATGTTATCATTAGATAATTAAGAAAGGTCAAGATTATAGATTTGCAAAAAATACATAAGTTTGGAAACAATCAATTTAACCCTCCTTTTTAATTATTCACCATGACCAATATCAATAAATCCATGTTTAGAAATGGAAGAGTCACTTTACAATTATTGGATAGCATTATCTTCTAAAACATACTCAAATCTTCAACTTATGTTGATAACTAAAGGTTATTTTCTAACATAATCCTTTCCTAGGTGATCAAAGGAGCTAAGGATGAAATTGTGAAAATAACTTGTACATTCAGTGAGGTGATTACTACTTAGGAAGAGGCTAACAAGAAAGTTGTAAAAGAGGTCTAAGCATTAAAGGAGCGTATTACCCGTAAGGTCAAAACTTGTAAGGAGGAGGAAGTTGAGCTTCTAGATTCTATAAAGCACAATGACAACCTCAAGGCTAAGATCAAGCAACTCTAGACCTAATTCAAGAGATTAAGGAGAAAACACAAATGTTGGAGCTGAGCTATGCTTCTTTGATAAAAAAAAAAAGAAAAGAAAAGAAAAGAAGAGAAGGAACATTTAGAGGAAATCCATCAGTTAAAAGAAATACCCAATCAGTAAGAGCTCGTATTTTCCAGCTAGAGAGTTCACTCGGTTACTATTCGAGCTATAATTATGTCTTCAACACTATTATGAAAAGTAAAGACTACGAAGACCAACTTGAAGCAAAGTTGATTGATGGCATCAAAGAGGCTAAGGAGGAGATATTAAAGTACCACTTGAAGTATGACTTAAGCTATCTTAATTTTACTAGCCAACTAGAGGATGATAATAGTGGAGAAAATCCTAAACAACATATAGAGAACGAAGAACTAGTAGCTAATCAGGGTAAAGAACAAGAAGTTGTTACACCCCCTTTGCTTTCATGCTACCTTCAATTCCAAATCCTCCTATTAGACCTACTCTAGTGTATCTACTTTTACTACTAAAATTGCCTACAACATTGACTCTACTAAATATCTTTAAAAACTTTCTAATCTAAGCTCTTATCGCACGTATGTATTCCTTTCAAAGAGTTTATTTAAGTTGGAATGTCGAATTTATTATTTATTAAAACTTGATATTTTTGTAGTTGCTTATTGTTATGGTTTTTCCATTGTGTTGATTACAATATTATACGCTTGCTTGTTAGAATTAGAAACTTGTTAGCTAGTATCAAAGTCTAGTTGGTTTTCCCTTTAGCTAAGTGAAGGAACTCACTCTAGGAGATCCTTAGGCATTAAGACTTAAGTTTAGTCATTGAGGTATCCATTAACCATCAAGGTTTGGATCTATCAAAGTTAGAGTATGTTAACTTAAAGGAGGTAGAAACTTTGTTCCATTCACCTTACAGAAGTTAAGACTTATGCATTAATGATCCATTAACCTAAGAGAAGGTCGGGATTATGTATTTGAACTTGAATTATAAAAGGAGATGAGAAAAGGAAACAAAAGAATAAGTTTCATTGATTCAAAGAGCGATTGCATAGATTAGTTCATATAAGAATTGCTAGAATAACTTCATCACAAGATCGTAACATCATTTAAAATAACATAAGATTATCTGCATTCTAGACCTAAGGGATAAGCTCTCCATCATGTCCTTCTAGTTAGAAAGCACCATGTCTTGCCTCCTTATAGACTCTAATTGGATCTTCCCAATCTAGAGTAAGCTTTCCTTGACTTTGTCTAGGGCTTAATGCCTTTAACTTCCAACTCACTAAATCATTAGGTTAGAAGACTTTATGCTTAAATTTCTTATCATAATATCGTATTGCCTTGTGTTTATAAGTAATCATATGTACCTTTGCCAACTCCCTCATCTCATTAATCGTCTTTAGATTAGCTCTATGGATAATTTGATTGGCCATAAAATCAAATGATTAGGTCCTTGCATTTAGAAGCTCGAGCTCTATGGAAAGAATAGCTTATTAAATATTAAATGGAATGATGTATCACCAATTGAGGTCTTATGAGTAGTTTTGTACCCTACAAGATGGTTAGCAATTCATTGCCCATTTGCCTTCAACTCAATCTTCCCACTTCTTCAAGCTATAGATTATAAGTTAGTTTAATACCCCAACTTGCCCATTAGATTGTGGATGGGCAACAGACGTATAGTTCATCTTGATACTATACTTCTCATAAAATTTCTTAAATTTCTATTTGTTAAATTAAGTTATGTTATTAGTAATAAGAACATATGGAACTCTAAACCTCATTAATATGGAGTTTACCATGAATGTCTCCACATTCTTCTTCATTATCTTAGACATTGTATCAATCTTTACCCACTTCATGAAATAATAAACTCCTATAATGATGTATTGCCATTGCTTTGCAACCTTTGGGTATTACAACAATTCAAGCCTTTCATGGGGGCTCAAAACTGCTCTAAAAAAGAAACTAATGGAACAATCATGGAATTATCTAGCCTAAGAAGGTGCTATTTAGAGGGTTTTTTCTCTCTTTTTTTAAATAAAATATCCAGTATATGAAAATTTAATTTAAAACCTATATGAAATATTAAATTATTGCACTATATATAATTGAACCCTATTATAATATAGAGCAACTATCAAATGGCAGATTATTTCACAATAATGAAACAAAATTAAGCCATCTTCCATTTTTATCATCAAAATTACATTGTCCTATAATTTAAGAAATCTAACACATGTCAATTTTTTTCATCATAAAGATAACAACGAAATAACACTAGCTCTAAAATCATTAGTCATCTATCATTCTTAACATTTTTTAAACTTCATCATCTTCTTCAACCTACAAATGAAAAACAAATACATATATTATTAAAATAATGTTATATTGTCAATTTTACATTTGAAAAAAACATGAAATTACTTGCAAAAAGTAATAGCCAAACAATTGATATGCTAACAGAATATCCAATTATATAATCTAAGAAGATGTTCATCAGTTTTTTTATTGAAATATGAATAAAAACTTCATATTAGCTATGACCTAATGGTTCTCCTCATACATGCCATGATTGGATCAAAATTTTTAACTACCTCATTTGCAATTTTTTCTCCATTAAAAATGCTTTTCAAAACAATAAAATTATTTTCCTATCACAAAAAATAAATAAACAAATAAACAAGCATGAGTACAATACAATCATGATTCCTATTGTCAAAGGAGAATAAAAGCAACAAGTTAAAATATATATATATATATATATATATATACACACACACACAATCATACATAGAAGATCTAACTTTAAAACCAAAGCCCTTAGGTAACATGTATATATAAAATATACAAAAGCACATTTGTACTTTGTATGTGTATAATTGCTCATAAATATCATGAAAATGTTTCCAAGTACCAAATTTCTATTTTATTAGGTAATTGAACATAAGGAATACTATCATTAGTTAAAGTAATGGATGTGCAAAGCTGGGAATCAAAATTGTCAACATTGACATGATTAAGATGACAATTCATGTTTAATTTTGAATTAAAGAATCTAAGAAGAATGCATCCATAGAGAGAAGGTCAGAACAACTATATCCATACAAACGCAATAGTAGCCCCATATATGCATAATACTTAATGCATAAAAAGAAAGGTAGTTCCATATTTCACTAATATAGTAATATAAGAAAATAGTTTAGAAGAAAAATTGGTTTCATAGCTTATTTAGCTAAAGTACCTATTTACTAAGTAGATGGTCTTTAGTTTAATTATTTGTCATTTTGGATACTTTACAATTATAATCACTAAGATAGAAAATAACTAGAAAACACTAGTATTGAAAAGCTAGATATAATTTAATTATATGGAAAAAAAATTACATACTCACATCGGTTGAGGTTTGAAATTTGGTGTTAAGGGTGTATGCTTGACATTTTGTATTGATGGCTATACTCAAAGCCTAAGTTGAGGGGTTATGATGAGAACTTGCATAAATAGTTAGTCATCTAAACTTGGTGCTAATAAGGGAACCAACGGACTTTCTGAAGGTTGAGGTGAATTACTATCTTAGTTTAGAAGTTGCCTTAAAAGCGATTTCATCTCATGCATTTTTTATCGGATTTTAACAACTTCTAATTTATGTCCCATTGCCATCTTATAGAAAGAAACTCGGCTAGATATTACACCATAGAGATTAATAGTAGAAACACTTAAACCATATGTACGAACATGCCTAGATTTTTCTTTTTCCATCACTTAAAAGAAAATATCATCTTTAATAGTCTCTTTACTATTTTCCAAATCATTGGACATTAATTCCTTCATATAACTCCATAAGTAGATATAGTTGAATTAGTAATAAAGAAATGTTAATTAGATATTAAGTATCACAACATATTGAACAATTGATGCCTCACAATGACCTTGGTTATTGCTACATTTTTTGGAGTTCTATTTGCCTTTTTATAGCATGTAATGAACATGCACCGACGAGATGGTGGATGAAATAATTTTTCTTCCTTTAAATTATATTAAAATAGTTATATGAAAAAAAATCTAATATAAATAATGACAAATAATTGCAATCTACAATGCACTAATACTTACCTCTTTTTCCTTGATCATTGCAAAACTTTTTTCTCCCTTTACAATGAATCATATTTTGTTGTGCTCTATTCTTCTTGTTTTGATTACTTACTTCCTACGATTGAAAGAAAGGAAAAGTTTAGTTAATTAACTCATATGGGAAACAATAGTTAGGTAATTGAAGTCATGATATTTTGTACCATGTTTTCTTTTTTCAACCAATAATTAATAAGATGTTTCCATTGTCCTTCAGTCACTCAATCATCATTATACAATTTCAACTACTCATCAAGTGGTATGTTTGGATCAAAATTATTAGCCTTCAAAGAATACTTCCAAGCCTTCCACTTTTTTACTAATAGAATCTAAAATATATTTATCTCCTTTGCCTAAGATGTCAAACTTTAACTAAAAGAAAACAATAAAAGTAAACCATTACCAATATTTATCATAAAATAATAGTATTTCGAAAACTTTAATGTGAACATTGGATGAATTGCCTTCACTATCTATAGCATTATTCTTTTATAATCTTGAGTAATATGTCTCCCTACCTAGCATTCCCAAAAAATAAATAAATAATCAGAGCTAAACCGTTTGCACTTTCATAGATGTTAGGTTGCCTATAATCATTGAATGGTACAATAATCTATTTGCCTCCCAAATTTTTGCAATATAAGTAGGACCATACATCCCTTCATTTTGTATCTTTCTACTATAGGGGGATAAAATGATTTATGGGCTTTAAGTCCATTAACGATATGGGCTTAATTCTTTTGGTTAAGATGATAAGGCCCAAAAAGTCGAGTTCGTGAATTTGGAATGACTTAGGAAGATGTGAAATGGTAAGCTTGTAGTAAGGACCGTTAGATTGACTCATTTACTCTCAACCTTTTTTAGAGAAGCTCATGCACATAGAGATGCTTGCCATAAGTTTGGACCCAATAAGAACCCATAGAAGAATCCATTAACAAAAGGACTCATTTTCGTTATCTATTGTCACTATGATTTGACAAACTTCATTAATAGCCTAATTCTATAAATACCTCAAAGCTCCTCTTCATTTAGGGACAATTGAGCTATTCAAAGAAACAATGTCTTACTGTCACACTACTATCACAAAAGATCAACAAAGTCAAAGGGAAGCATACACTACCTCTCACCTTAAATAGTAAGGTTAATGATTTATAGCTCCCCCACCTATCATTAGTGCATTTGAGCTCCTTGAAACTATTTACTCCTCTTCTTTACTTCTTTTTTTTCTAGGTCATCCCTTACATGTCATTCTACATTACAACTTGAAGGCTACATGTAACAAAGACTCAAGCTATACACATGTGATCGGTATAACCAGATCCCCTCCTCTACATTTTGGTGAGTCCACTAAGGATAGAGGATGTTGACAACTTGACAATGGCACCTAGTAGGAAAAAGATACTTGACTTACTGACAGCATTACTCATGATTAGCAAGAGAGTCGTAAAGTTTCAGAGTGAACCATGTTGCTGAAAAACTACAATAGGAACTTAAGAGAGGGGGGGGGGGGGGATGAATTGAGTTCAATGCCCCAATTTTTATTTAATAGCAATTTTTTGATTTAAATAGCTAAGATAATGTAATATGGAGGCAATTAAGCAATAAATAAAGTATAGAAATTTAAAGAGGAAGAGATAAAGAAATTAAGCCTAGAATTTTAACACCATACCCTACTCTCTACTATAACACAATTCCTCAACCGAGGTCTTCTTGTACAATTTTATTAATCTCAATCATAATGGCTTAAAAGCCTATACCCAATCTTTATTACAAATTATTTTACAAATAACTCTCAATCATTAATATAGTGCACTCTCTTAAGTAAATTGCAAATGTATTTAGCTTAGCACTATACTAAGGTTTATAAATGATTGCAAATAAAAAGTATAAGACAATTAGAATGATATACAAGTAAACAAGGGGAATAATTGTAGATTTTTGGCTCTATTAATTATACTTCAACTACCTATCAACTTATATTTATAGCCTGTCAAGAAAATTCAACCATTGGTCTACTTCTCTTTGCATTTAATGCTTTGCAACAACTTTTTTTCGTATATGCTAGTTGGATGGTTAAGGTAGGACCAATGTATGGTCTTTAGGTCACCAATCGCATAATTTAACATAGCTCACTGACCTTAGAAGATTAGGCACAACCAGCTTGATAGTCCTTAGATTACCAACCACATAGTTCAACACATGCTCCTATTCATAGTTTACTTAGTGTTACCAACTGGATCATTCTAGGATTAACAGTTGGCTGGTTTACACCAAAGCAGTTGAACAATGTACAGTGAGACATAGCAAGCAAAAGTGATCCCTTTTTCTTATTTTAAGAATTTCAAATTGAATTCAATCAATTTATATTATTCAAAGCGTAATGTTACTAAGATAATTTAAGTTCCTTAGTAAATTAACTATGTTTTTATAAGATTCGCAAAGAAGTTCATACCAATGATTATTTTAGCATAACTTGCATTGTTTTGTTTTCATTAAAACCACATACAAGAACCTATTGGTTTAACAAACTCTCCTTTTTTTATGAGGACAAAACTTTACTGGACAAACTTCCCCTAAATATGATACTCCCCCCTCGACTTGAAAATCCCCTTTAATGAAGCACTAGGTATATAAAAAAATTCATTTGAAAATGCTTATGAGAGAGTCAATATGAGAGTAAGTTGAATGTGTTTAATCTTCATTTTAGATAGATTTCTAGGATAGCTAATTTCACTTCATGTTTCAATTTCATACTTATTAACCAACCAATCTAATACTTCGTGCTTCAATTTTACACTTATTAACCAAAAATCCTCAACTACTTCATGCTTTAAATTTCATAATCTTAAGCATTCACTATTTTTAAACAAAGACAACAAGGTGACTTGAATTCTTCTCCCCCCTTTGGCCTCATAAAAAAGATGAGATTCTAAGCGATGAAAAAGAAGAGAAAAACAAGTCTAAATTCCAGCATAGCCCTAACTTAAGCCTTAGGGTATGCCACTTACAAAAGAACATAATGCAATAGTCAATATAAGCTAGCAATACAATATACAACCATTTTTAAGATAACAACCAACTTCCCATTGTAACATGATATTTCATGTATCACAATAGCCAAAGTCCGTAAGGAAGAATATAAACACCAATAAGTATACTAACAAAAGTCTAATTGGCAAAATCCAAAGTTAATACATAACTAAAGAGAGATAACTAGAGATGATCCTAAGGGCCAATAGACAACACATATGAGTTATATAACAGAACAAAATATGGCCAAAGGTTAAGTCCATACCAAAAATAGAAAATATGAAGCATTATAGAAGAACTTTATGAGCTAAGCTTTTGATGGTAGAGAAGATCTGCTGAATGGTCCAAAAGGAAGAGGTAAAGGTTAAGTGTATGGGCTAAGAGTAGGTAGAGGAAAAGGATACTACAATTGAAAGTGCTAAAATAAAGGGTAAAAGATATGATCTTGTCGATGAGAGACCCTTTGTTCCATTTAATAGATCCCATCATCAGCATGGTAGCATAGGTGACCCTTCATTTGATTAAGATAAGCATAAATTGATTCTTCATTGCCACCTTAAGATGTGCCAATAGGGGGAATAGGATCTAAAGCGTCTTGAGGAATATCCTCACCTACATTTTCTTCTTCTCCTTAAGGAATATCCTAAGCAAGTAGTTCAGCTTCCTCATCATCAAATGGTTTTCCTAGTTCTTGAAGGCTACTGCCAGTAAGAGGGCAAAAGTGTTCTTTATAGATCCAACTAGCCCTCTTATCAAGTTTTTATCTTCCTTTTCCAATATGCTACATTGTGAAGGGTTCATTGTTGGGATTAATCCTAAGAGCAGGAAAGATGACTCTCTTGGCCAATAGAAGCTGAGCAACCAATTGCCCACATTAAAGGACAGCTTATTTAGACTTATCTGTGACCATTTTAAAACAATGGAAGATTAAATTCACATAATCGATCCTTGCATTGTTATGAATGTGACTTAATATCTAGAGATTGCCTTTGGTCAAATGCTCTTGTTCTCTACTTCTTGGATGATAATTATGATAGATAAATAAGTGAAGGATCTGATAGTGAAGGGGTAGTCTAATTACCCTAAGATTTCTCCTATTGGCCCAATTATGTTCACCAATTTATCTTTCTTAAAAAACATCCTCATAGAATGCAGATCCAACATTATCAATCCCTTCCATATACTGTGCACCACCTTTATCAGCCCTTATAATGTCGTATATGTCATTCCTAGTAATTTCAATTTCCCTTCCATACACATAATTGTACAACCGTAACCTTCGATGTTTGTTTTATTTATACCAACAAGAAGATTTCCATCATAATCATGATCATCTATTAGATTGCAACAGAAATATTTAATTACTTCTTCATTCACTACATTAAGGATGCCCATGGTATCTAGAACTTGATTTGTGATAATCTTGTCTATTACACCCAAATCATTAAGAATAACCTCATTAAAATGTCACCCATAATCTATTTTTAAGAGGTGAAATTTCTCATACCTTTATGCATGGTGAAGTGTAGGAAATAGATGGTCATTGAATTAGGCGTTGGGAGCTTGTCTCCTCTACCTTATCCATGTACACTTTAACCTTTACCTCTTCTACCCGCCATTTAGAGATTGCTAAGAATTAGGGTTTGTGAGAGAGATAAAGGAAGTTGAGAATAGATGAGAAGGGAATGATGATGGAGTAGTGTTGATGGTAAGAGGAAGGAGTTTAGTGAGAGGGAAAGGGAGTGGCTGTATGAATGGTGTGACGGAGGGAAAGTGAAAATGAAAAAGTCGAGCCTCCTTTTATGTAAAATCTATGGCAACTATTCAGATGATATGCATAGAAGCGGTTGGACAGTTGTAAATGGAACTTCTGAATCCTAGAATGTTTGTTGAATTGGCCAGATGGTTAGAGATTGACCATTTGGATGGTTCATGATAACATTATAAGGTCAATGGACTTGAAGCGATTGTATACACAATGAGTTTCTACCATTCAACTTATTGCACATAGTCTACAATAACTTACTAAAGGGATTCCTTAGCTAATGAATTTGTGCAATTATTAGAAGATTAACATTCAAACAGGTTTTATGATCATTAAAAGGCTTATAAAGAACACTTCCAACATATTAGATTTGAGAAATTTAGGTTAGATTAATATTTAGGTTTCTAAGTTTAACTAGACTAATTGTAAAATAGCTAATAGGCTAAAAAATGTATGAATTCACATAGTGATAATTTTTATCAATGAATCATAATTTGTAAACTAAGTCAAGCATGTAAGGACATTCATATAACTTAGAAATCATTAGATGAAAGAGATGCGCTTATGTGAATTTAAGTTTGCACGATACATATCAAATGATGAAGTTCATGTAAGAAGCCTATTTGACTATGTTTTTAAGACCAAAAATGGTATTCTAAATCGATGATATCAAAGAGAACATCATTATCACCAAAAATTACTATCTTGGTTCATTGTGTCTTAGCACTCATCTTGCATGATCATGCTGAACTCTTTTCTGAAAGTACAAAAACGATCCTCGCTCAAGTGTTTTGTATAAATATAAGCAATTGGCTAATCATGTCTACAAATTCTAAGCACACATCATTGTTTCAGATATGAACTCTAATGAAATGATGCTAATCTCATTGTACTTAGTCCTAGAGTGTTAGGTCGGATTTTGGTAAGGTTAATAGCATTTATATTATCATAACGGATTGGGATTTTGAAGTAATTAAGGCCATAGTCATGTAAAGTTTGCTTCATCTAAAGGATTTGAACACAACAACTATCGTCGGCCACATATTTGGCCTTAACGGTTGAAAGTGCTATAGAATTTTATTTCTTAAAGTACAAAGACACTAGAGAATTTCCTAGAAAGTGACATGTACCACTTGTGCTTTTTCGATCAACTTTGCATCTACCAAAGTTGGCATCAGAGTACCCCATAAGATTAAAAGAAATATATTTGGGATATCACAAGCTGATTTCGGTAGTACCTGGAAGATACTTGAAGATGCGTTTTGTTGCACTCAAGTTTAATTCTTTTGAGCAATATTGAAATTGTGCATATAAGCATTCATCAAACATAATATCCAGTCTAGAAGCAGTTAAGTATAATAGGGTCCCTATCATGCCTCCATAAAGCTTTTCATAAATTGATTTACTATTTTTATCATTATAAAGTTTTAGATTTGTGCTCATAGGAGTAGGCCCATCTTTACAATCATCCATTTTAACTCTTTTCAAAAGCTCTCTTATATACTTAGTATGATTTATAGATGTTCTATTTTCGGTTTACTTAAGTTGGAGACCTAAGAAGTAATTAAGTTCTCCCATCATACTCATTTCAAATTCTTTCTTCATACACTATATGAATTCATCTACTAGTTCCATGTTAGTAACTCTAAACACAATATCATCTACATAGATTTAAACGATCAATGTATTTGACTTGTGACTCTTAATAGACAATATTGTATCTAATTTTCCTCTTGCAAAACCATTATCTATCGAGAAACTACTAAGCTTTTCATACCAAGCTCGAAGAGCTTTTTAAGTTTGTAAAATGTTTTGTTAAGCTTAAATATATGATTAGATAACTTAGTATGTTCAAAACTTAGAGGTTGCTCTACATACACTTTGTCACATCCCAAAAAGATGGAGTCATAACAGTCTACTGTGTGAGTCATCTTAAGATAGAAATTTACCTTATAGCTGTTATCTTAAATTTAGTTTACACTAGGTGTACTTGACTTTACCCTTTTGAAACATCCCATTCAATACTTATTTGCTATAAAATTGTGGATTAATCTTTTAAGATAATTTATTAAAAATAAACTTATAATTTAACTTTACAAAAGAATATTAGTAAATCTCACAAGTGTCTAAACTAGAATATTGAAAATTACTAAGTCCTTCGAGGAGTCTTGTATAGTTTTCCTTAAAAATTAGGAAAGTTAGTACTAAGAACAATAGTTAATCATTTCCTGTTAAGCCTCACCCCTTGTTCTAGTTTGTTAGTACTTTAATTTTGGGTAAGTACTAGTAATCCATTCAAAAACTACAAAATAAATTATAAGGGAATGAGCGACAACTTACTTAATAAGTAAGGTGAAAATAGAAATATACATCACAAATAGGGTTTTCAACCAAGTTAGTTAGATGTAGTACGTGTATGAGCAAATGCCATCGTACGATATTATTTAGTTTATTGTGAGATTAAAGAAATTGCACTCGTTCTAATTCGGGTTAAGGAGTTTGACGTTGCATACATGTGAATCAAAACCTAACTGAGACTTGTGCTATGAAAAACATTTTACTCCTATGACTACCTTTAAACTATGACCCCCAACTTTACTATAACTTTCTCTCCTATCACTTATTTTGACTAAGGAGGGAAAAGGATCGTTCCAGCTATCCTTATTAAAGAAAGTCCATATTTGGCTCAAGAATTTTAGTTGTTACCTCTAGTAGGTTGTGATGCATGTCAGGTTAAATATTAAGCCGAGTTTGAATTAGTTCATTTTAAGGTGATAAACCAAGTTCAGACAATTTAAGCATAATAATATTTATAAAACAACCATAACATGGAGTTCAGCTCTCATTATAGCAAATTGAATCTCAAACATAAGTGTTGTAATGACTCAAAATATTCTAACTATAAGCACAAGCGAATACATGCCTAAGTCTTAAGATATTCTAAAATAATACTCCAAAATGTTGTTAAGCATTGATATCACTTACTTATATTGAAGCTCAGTCCAATAGATCTAATGCATCCAAGCTTCACTCACTTTGAAATCCTATATTAACTAAACCTCATATTTAGTTTTCGTAAGATTTATGAAAAACGTCAAGGTTTTATTTAGTACTTGGTTGAGATATTATTTATATAGTTATTTAGTAGAGTTACGTATATATATATTTATATACATACACATTATATATATACAAATATATATTTTAAGTATTTTATTTTATCGTATAGGTTATAGTAATTTACTTAATATTATCTAACATAGTAGTTTTACTACTACTTATATTATATCATTTCAATTGTATTGAGATGTACTTTTTACTAATCAAATTACTTTTTAATTACGGAAAGATCATCATAGGACGATATTTTATAATTTTATAGAAAAAAATTTGTTTTATTAGCTAAAGTGATCCAGTTTTAGTAAGATCAATATCATGGCATTCGTATAAACTTGATGATACGTATGACATGTTTCATTTAAAAGATGATCTCTAAAGGGTATTTTTAATCCTAGTATGTAGATAAAATTGTATAGCAACTAGTATATATTGATATTTTATTATGTAAATGAAAAATATATTTTTACATAATTTTGCAATAAAATATAATAAATCATATATTATTGAATCCTAATATGTATATATATCATAACCTGATGTCTATAATAGCACGAAATATAACGAAAACAATGGATAATCATAACTGGAAAGGGTATATTCAAGCATGATTTAATCAAATAATTAACATATTTTAATATATTATTACTAAATGTGTTATTAAGCTATTTAATAACATATCTTGGTTAATAATTTAAGCTATTTAACTAGGAAAATTCGTAATATTAGCATAGATCACCAAATAATTCTACAAAAATTCCTAGACTCAAAAAATTATATGAAATTCAACTAGTAGCTTATTTCATACATTCAGATTTGTTGCTTATATACGTAAAATTACTATTTAACTCTTAAATTATGATTAATTAGGCAAATAATTTGATTTTTACACTGAACTAATTCCAACCTATCCTAATATCATTACAAACATCCAAAATTAATTAGATTTTAATTTCATTAATTATTTCACCTAAAATCAATTTATTTCACAAATTAACCTATTTTTAACCATTTTTAGGGCCTAAAAATGCAATAAATACTAAATATATATAAAGTCAAAATTGGCTACATAGCAATAAACTACATATAATATGTATCCTATAGAAAAATTTTGAGCTTGAAATAACATCATTTAGTATATTTACTTTAAATTTCGAAATTCAACATAAATAGTGCATTTGTTAAGAATTATATAAATATTCATAATTTTGCAAAAGTAAATTTAAATATGAAAGTACATCTAAAATAACCTAGGAATAAATTTTCTCATAAATTTCTAGAGTCATTTGATATTTTTAGAAAATATGTAATAAACAGGGTAGATTTTCAAACCTAATGTTTGTTGGAGCTTTGGCCACTGGATGATGGTGAGGGTGTATCATTGGAGCTGAGCAGTGGGAGCTCTGGTGGTGGTTCATCGAGTGCAATTGTAGGTCTTGGTTTGGTAGTGGAATCGTCTAGGTTAGTGAATTCCAATTTTTTTTCCTATTTTCTTTTAACTTTATTTAATTTTTCTTTAGGTATCTTAGGTTCCTAAAGTATGTATTTGGAAGTTAAAGGGTCTTATTTATACTAGACTTGGGTGGCATGAATTTCCTTAGTAGTTAATCAATTTAATTTTTATATTTTTCTTTGAAAAAGTGCTAGTAGGAGGTGTCCTTGCTTCATGGAATTAGCTTTTGACACATCTAAACTTTGTTGTTGATGTTGCTAGCTTGAATCTAGGTTGTTCCCTATGTTTTGGATAGGTTTTGATTAGTTTTAGTATAATTTTAGTAAAATTTGGATAATTTAATTATATTTTGTTATTTTGTTAATATATGGGTATATATCTCATATCTATATATATATATTACACATAATGAATAATTACATGTATATAATCATGCTTCTAGCATGTCTTTTATTTTAACGATATATTTCTTATTTAATCTTGCGAATTTATCGCTTGTTATATACAATTATATAATTTCAAATTAATTTACGAGTATATTTATTATATATATATTGAGTATATTCATAAAAATACATATATATTTATATAGTATATTATGCTATATTATTCCTTTTTATAGCTTATATAACTTATCTCTAAGTTCTTGTTGTGTTTTGGGCTCGATTTTAAGGGTTCCGACGAATTTTATGTTATATCGAATAATTGTATTTCTAAGGCTAAAATTGGTTTTTTAGGATATTATTTTGAAAATCTAACTTCACTATGTTACTTTACCTGACTTTTCTAACCTAATCATAAAATTTAGGCTCAATCGAATAAGTTTTCTCGAAGACTTTAAATCCAGGTATGATTACCTTAAGTACGACTTTAGGGGTTTATATAAAGTATATCTTCACTAATTTGATTGTATTCTTAATATTTTATTATAATTTTTACTTTCAAGCCTATTGAAATTCCTCAATTATGTTTACTAAGTTCTTCGTAAATTTTTAGTCTAATCGAGCTATTTTCTCGGATGCTTTAAATCAATTATTAACCCTAGTCGTACAAAAACGAGGTTTTGCTCTAATATTTAGATGTTTGTGTCCTAATTGCTAATTTGGGGATATCATACACTTCTTTTTTAATATAGACATTTAGAAAAGCACTTTTGACATCCATTTGGAATAACTTGAAATCCTCATGAACTACAAATACTAAAAACATCCTAATGGCTCTTAACTTAGCAACCAAGGCAAATGTCTCATCAAATTATATCCCTTCTTGGTTATAACCCTTAGTAACCAATCTAGCCTTATTCATAGTTAACATGCCGATTTCATCAAGTTTGTTTTTATAAACCAATTTTATTTCAATCACCGATCTATCATTAGGTTAAGCTACTAGATCCCATACTTCATTCTTAGTGAATCAATTAAGCTCCTCGTGCATTGCTTGTATTTAACATTCATTTTTTAGAGCTTCATCAATGTTTTTAGACTTAACTTGAGATAAGAATGTTACATTACTTATATTTCTTAAGGATAATCATGTTAGCACCCTATTTGAAAGTTCTCGTACGATTAGCTCATTAGAGTGATCTATGACAAACTACCATTCTTTTGGGAGGTCTAAATGAAATTGATTTATGTTTCCATCTTCCTTAGCAACATTTCTATCAAGAGCTTTATTTTGATCATTACTTAAGTCTAATCGATCCAAATGTGTACTTATATCATTCATTTCATTAAGGAGTCATCATGTAATATGCCAAAGAATCATCAAACATAACATGTATTGACTCTTCAACAACTAAAGTTCTTTTATTAAATACCCTATATGTCTTACTTGTCAAAGAATATTCAAGAAAGATAGCTTCATTCGATTTAAAATCAAAATTGCTTAATTGTTTCCTACCATTGTTAAGCACATAATACTTGGTGCTAAAAGGATAAAAATAAGAGATGTTAGGCCTTTTACCTTTCTAAAGCTTATAGGGGGTTTTCTTTAGAATTGGTTTTATGAAAACATAGTTTGAAATATAACATGTAGTGTTAACGACTTTTGCTTAAAAATATTTTGGTAAATTATTTTCAGAAAGCATTATTCTAGCCATTTTAATTAAGGTCCTATTTTTCCTTTTGGGTGGCTCTATTTTGGTATGGAGTTCTAAGTGTCGAAAACGTATGTTCTATGCCATTTTGATTGCACATTTTCAAGTCTTCCCCTAAGATCACTCATGAGAGAGGTAATTGTAAGGTCTTTATCATTTTTGACCTTCTTACACCATTTAAGAACATATGATTTGTTTCATCTTTATTTGCAAATAAGAAGATCTATGTGTATCCAGAGAAATCATCAACAATGATCAAAGTATATTTTTTCCCACCCAAAATTAGCGTTTGTTTAGGACCAAACAAATCCAAATGTAAGAGTTGTAGCGGCCTATAAAATAAGATAGCATCTTTTGGTTTGCTTTCCTTATTGACATGCTTAGCATATCTAGTCCTTTTGAAAATTGATTTTTTGTAAATCTTTTACAAGATCCTTTTTAATAAACTTAGAAATGAATTCCATGCTAGTGTGTCCTAATTTTCTATGCCACAACTAACTATCATTGTTTTAGATTAATAGATAAGTTTCATTTTGACTTGAAAAATTATAAAAATGGATTTTATAAATGTTTCCTTATCTATATCCTTCAATAGTACCTTAATTATTGCTAATTCTTTCAATGATACACTTATTTGCTAGGAATATAACTTTATATTCACCATTACATAATTGATTAATACTAAGAAAATTATGTTTTAGATTATCAATAGGTAAGACATTCCTAATAATATGAGAATGTTATCTTCATCTAAAATGGTTGATTTCCAATTATCCCCAAAGGAGACATTCCTTTCATCCTTCAAGGTTAATGTAGTAAACTTGGTAGCATCTCTTATTATGTGTTTTTCTCATTCGCTATCTAAGATCCATTTGCTGCTTTTCCTTGATGGTCCCAATAAGAGTGTGAAATTTTAACTTTTGGTACCTACTTAAATTTGAGTTCTTTTGAGTTAATTGTAGCAATATAACCATATCCATTGAGAACCCATACTATCTTTTCTTTATGATTCAAGTTAGTGTTTCTCTTTATTGTACGAGAATGTGCAATATGGCCATATCTTTCATAATAATTATAAGTCTTATTAGTTGCTTTGATGAAGCAACTTTTATAAGATTTGTAAATATTGCTTTTACTATAATCAACTCCGGTTTTCTCAAAGCCAAACCTTTGTTGTCTCAACATCTTTTCTAAATTCTTTTCTCCCTCAATGAACTTTGCTATAGTTTGCCTTAAGGCATCTAAGCTAGATTTCAACACATTGTTTTCAATTTCCAACTTAGATAACTTATCTATACATGCATCTTCATTTTCAATTGCATTGATATTTGATTTTATTTCTTCATTCTCTTTTGTTAGCTTTTTATTCTCATTTATGATTTTCTCATTCTTCTTGCTCAATTATTCATTTTCTCTTTTTAAGCTTTCATGCTCATTTTTCAACTTATTATTTTCAAGTCTCAAGTATTCATTATCCTCTTCTAAGTTCTCTTTTTCCTCAATTACCTTATTATACTCATGTTTGAATATACCAAATTAATTTCTTACATCATTCATTATTTGCTTAAGAATCTTATTCTTTATTTGCATTTTAACAAATTCCTTTTGTATATCATCATACGTGTCTTCCAATTATCGTAAAGAGATTAGGAAGCAGTATATACCTTATCGCCCAAAGCCATGAGGCAAAGATCTTCACCTGAATCACTTCAATTGCTATTGCTCCATGTAGCCACTCTTTTTGTCTTGATGCCTTATCACCTTTTTTGAGAAGTGGACAATAATTTTTAATGTGTCCTGATTGGTGGTAACTATTACACTTTATAACTTCCTTTTTCTCCTTTGTTAGCTTTGATGTATTATTACCACCAACTTTGTCTCTCTTTAACTTGTTGAATTTCATGAACTTTTTAAATCTTCTAACCATCATCACCATCTCATCATCATCTTCATCACTCTCATCACCATCATCACTAGTATTATAATCAGTAGCTTCGAAAGTAATAGCCATATTCGATTCCTCTCTATGTCTCTTAATCATTTACGTGCCTTAATTGTTCTAGAAAGTTTCCTTTTAGATAATGCTTCTAGATTATACACTTCTTTAATGGCAGTCCTGTTGACTTCCCATTCTTTTAAAAGAGACCTAAGAACTGTAGAATTAATCTCAAAGTTAGAGAATTTCTTTCCAAGCACCATCAATGGATTTATAATGTCAATGAATCTCTTGTGCATTTCATCTATTGTCTCATTAAGAAGCATTTTGAAGTTTTCAAATTCTCCACATATCAGACATATTTTGGTATCTTTGACTCTAGATGTTTCTTAAATCATCCAAATTTCTTTAGCATGTAAGTATAAATTCTATTAAAATTATTTTCGCTCATAGGATAATGTAATATATTCATGGTTATTTCATTTAAGTCTATCTTGTTCCAATCTTCTTCGGTATATTCATTCTCTTTCTTTCCTTCTATCTTAATAGGTCCTTTTTCTATTACATTAGAAAGCATTCTATTTTATGCTTTAATGAAGATTTTCATCATATACTTCCAATAGGATAGTTTTCATTAGTTAGAAGTAGTAGCCTATTGATAACCTGACCTTCCATGAATCATAGTGCATTTACCGCTATGATCTTTACTTTATAATGTGATTAAGTAATCAAAATGTAGAGAACCGCTATGATATGAAATGAAAAACTATACTAAGAACTCAAGAGAGGAGGTGAATTGGGTTAAATGCCTTAATTTTTATTTAATAACAATTTCTTAATAATAGCTTGAAGATGCAATATGGAGGCAATTAAGCAAGAAATAAAGTACAAAAATTTAAAGAGGAAGAGAGAGAGAAATCGAGGTTAGAATTTTAAGGTAGAGTTAAGACTGATGCCTACTCTCTATGATCATAAAATTCCTAAACCAAGGTCTTCAGGCATAATTTTATTGATCTCAATCACAATGGCTCAAACGCTTACACCTAATCTTTAATGCAAATGATTTCACAAACAACTCTCAATAATTAGTATAGTGCACTCTCTCATGTCAATTGCAAATGTATTTAGCTTAGCATTATATTAGGATTTACAAAAAATTGCAAATAAAGAGCGCAAGACAATTAAAATGATGTACAAGTAAATAAGAGGAATAATTGTACATTTTTTGCTCTATTAATTGTACTTCAACTTCTTATCAACTTGTATTTATAATCTCTCAAGAAAATTTAATCAGTGGTCCACTTTTCTTTGCATTTAATGCTCTCTAACAACTATTTTCTTTATAGACCAACCGGATGGTTCATTCAAATAAGGTCACCAATCAGACGGTCTTCAGGTTAGCAGCCTAGCTTACTGACCTAAGAAGACTAAGTACAACTAGTTAGATGATCCTTAGATTACCAGCCATACAATTCAACACATGCTCCTATTCATAGTTCACCTAATGCAACCAGCCAGATGGTTCTAGGAATACTAACTGGTTGGTTCACACCAGAGTAGCTAAACAATATACATTGAGACGTAATAAGTAGAACTGATCCCTTTTTCTTCTTTTGAGAAGTTCAAACTTAATTTAATTAAGTTATATTATTCAAAACATAGTGTTACTAGGATAATTTAAGTTCTTTGGCAAATTAACCATGTTTTATAAGATTTGCAAAGAAGTTCATAACAATAATGATTTTAGCATAACTTTTATCGTTTTGTTTTCATCAAAATCACACACAAAAACCTATTGGTTCAACAACTGCCTCCAGAAGATACCAATTAAGGAAACATACGAGAAGATGCATTTAACAACTTTCGGATGATGTGTAAGCTTTGAGAAGTTACTCGAGCATTATTGAATCAATTCATGACAATATTTGTTGATTGTATACCTAGCTTAGTTGCTATAGTTACAATGCAATAAGGTATGATTCCCTCAAATCTTATTAATACTGCATAGCAACCTACTACCCAGGTAATGTAGCCATCTAATACAATTACTGTTATTCAAGATGACACTCATGGAATTGATGGGAAAATCCCTACACCAGATACTATGCCTGTACAAAACCTAATGCCTGAGGTAAGAGATATAGGAGTCTAACCTAGAGGCTCTTCATCCTCATGTACTATTTTGTATATTATGTAAGGTGGATCTGCCAGTCATCCTAATCTCACCCTAGCCATACAAATTGAAGCTACCACATCTACTCTAAGAGGTTCACTTGTAACCAAAGAAGACTTAGATGTATTTATGAAGGAGATATAGATAAAGTTAACAACAGTAATGTTTAATCTCAAACTCCTATGCAATCAATGTATTGCTAACAAAGCATATCCCAAAGACTATGTGAATCCTAAGTTTTCACCATTCAACAATTTGAAAGGAAATGCCAAAAAGTACTTGATGAAGTTTATCAAGACTCTAATTGTTTATAAGTTGGATGATGATTTAAAGCTAAAGGAATTCTTAAAGTCACTCATAAAGAAAGCCTACACATGGTACATTAACTTGGCTTTTAGGTCCATAGGTTCTTATGGGAATATGTGTAAGATGTTTTTGGAGAAATTTTTCTCCACTAAAGATTCACTCTCACCAATATGGGAAGGATTCGACACAAGGAAGACTTAATGGAGTGCATTGAGTACTTTGGAGAATATTTCTTAGATATTAAAGATGTATGTGATGAAAAAAGGTAGTAAAGATTTAAATTTAAGGAATGTTCTTCGCATATGTAGTATACTTGGAGAATCTCTCTCTACATTCTTTAGCTGCACTTGTGGAGAATGTGCAGAGGACTAATAACTCCATAGTTAGGCAGTAAGGAGAATTGGGTAAGCTTAACAAATGAACAATGTTTATCTCCTTAGTTCAAGGTGAAAACTCATAGAGTAACAAAAAGCCTAAGACTAACATACAAAGAAGTTTGATAGGAGTTCCTCCATTCCCATGGTACATGCCATTCTTGACAGTTGGTTGCAAAATGAAGATATAAAGTTACTAGGATTTGAATGCCAACCTATAACGGATGATAAAAGAAACCCTAAGTATTGCAGATATCATGGAATAGTAAACTACCCCACCAAGGATTGTTGAAGTTTATAGTACATATTCTATGTTAGGATTTGAAATGGAGAGCTCATCATTGAAGACAATGATGTTTGAAGCAATCTACTCCTAGCTCATGATGCTGATGTTGGTAAATAAGTCTTTTGATAACGATTAGTAACTTATTAGATCTTTGAGATGAAGGTAGCCCCTATCACTTCTTCTCTAAACAAAAGCGATTTTCTCTATTCAATGATGAAACTTTTATGTTTTGACTAATCTTTGTGTTTATTTTCATTAACCTATACGCTTTTAAGGCTAGGCAATGCCTTAGCATCTTAGCTTTTATACTTTTAAAATTAGATAATGCCTGGCATCTTAGCTTATAGGTAATGGTTTAGTAGCTTAGCTGCTATGCTTTAAGCATAGGCATTGCTATAGTATCATAGCCTTTGCACTTTAATCCTTGTTAATAGTTTAGGAAGTCATACTAAGCTGTCAAGTAGTGGGACATACTCCCTTGACTAATATGAGAGAATTCTAAAGCCCAAACAATGCCTCAGTATCTTAGCCATCATGCCTTAAGGTCAGGCCGTGCCTTAGCATCTCGGTTGTCATGCCTTAAGCTTAGGTCATGCCTTGGCATATCTGTTGTCAAACCTTAAGCTTAGGCTAGACCTTGGCATCCCTATGTCATGCCTTAAGCCCTAGTGATGCCTTGGCATCTTGCTTTTCATGCTTAAGTTTAGGCTATGTTTTTATAACTAACTGTTATGATTGCCTTATAACAAAGCATTCTCCTTAGCAAGTGATGTCTACTCACATCCGTAAAGTTAGGCAGTTCCTTATACCCCAACCATTTGCTTCTTAAGACTAAGGATTCCTCCTTAATGACATTGCTATTTATTTTAAGCCTATAGTGTTCTCAAAATAAGAATAATGCCTACTCCTACCTTAAAGTTGCTATGCTTTCTCATCAAAAGACATTTATAACTAGGGGAGGAGGAGCATCGATTAAGGCGGTACGTGAAAGAATACTAATGGACTAGCAATTTCATCACCATGATTAAGGCAGTATGTTTTATCTACCTATGAAATTTGAATGCAAGTTGCCTACTTTTGGGTTTGAATGCATAATGAAGATTTCATGGCTCATCAAGATGTTGACCTTGTGCGATGACTACTATACATTATGCTTCAATTGATGATGCCTACCCCTAATGTGTAGCATTATAAGCAATTGGCAATTCAAACGACTCCACCTTACATGGGCCATTGTGTTATGTGATTGCACCACTGCATTCATCTCCTTATTACTCTTGTATGCACATCACTTCATAGTGTAAGCCACCTATGTATGAGACATTTGCTACATGAATTAAAGGATACTAGCATAAGAGCCTTTTGCTATATAAGGGTGCACCGACATTGTGGCACATGACATTTGAATCAATCATACTACTCTATCTTCTAACACATTGTTGCTAAGCAGGAACCGTACTCTTAAGCACATGATGACTGGACACAATTGCAAAAGCAAGCAAGTATCAAGAAGTACGTGAATGCGAAGATGATAATAGATTTCATTTTCATTTGATTTCAAATATTTACTTACACCATGTTGCAGTTGTAATATAAGAAAAAGAGTAATGATCGCCTGATTAAAAGATCATAATGAATGGAATAAATTGGTACCTATTACCACCAATTGTCAAGTACAATCTCATAACTACTCCCATGTGTTGCCTTAAAATCAAGACAATGCACTTCTCTAAGACGCTGCAACTATTAAAGACTTAAGGATTTCATTACAACACTTAATTTTCAATAGTAGCCTAAAGGAATGGGGGCAACAAGAGTTGTTGACTCATCCTGTTACTATGCACCATCAAATGAGAGAGAAAGTTCCTTCCTCCTAATTCTATACTTTGAAGGCCTTTGATTCTATGAAGTGCAAAATCCCATTAGTAAGAAGAAGTGTTTAAGATGCCATGCTTCTTTATATGTTTCGAAAATAAATCCATAAAAAAAATTGTGTCAAACAATTCATCATAAGGCAAAGGCACTTACAATATACAATCATCTGAGGATATTATGACATCCTCCAATTTGCTAGCATTTGTGTTATCATGCTTAAGTCACTCTTAAACCTTGAAAGTAGTAATAGTAGAAAACTACCACTACTACTTAGAGGAGGAGAAGGAGATAGATATTAACTAGGCTCCAACTAGTTGATAACTCAAACCTACTTATAAACTGCATAAAAAAATCAATTAATATACATATATTCATACACACACACACGCATACACACATACACACACAAAAGAAGAATGCAACATAGGAACACATGTGCTAAGATTATGTTTAGAGATCAACATGCTTAACTTTGAGAAGGCATGATCAAGAGTTTAAGGAAAGGAATGGCATTTGAACTTAAGTCCATTGTGTAATTATTAGACATAGATTTTATGATATGGCCAGACTTAAGTGAGATACATTAGCCAGACTATGGTGAAGAAAGCAAGTTAGCATGATTACAACTACAAGTCAAAGCAACTTACGAAGTGGTGTAGTCATACAATGAAGACTATAATATACATACATTCATTTATATGTTATTACATGTGTATGTAAGACATTCATACATATGAGATCTAGAGAAACCTACTAACCATGCTCATAAACTTAATCAAATTCTACTTTTATTAGTGAACTTATGGAAAGTAGTGGTTCAATACAGATTATTTAAACCAAATAAACACATCTACTCTTAAGAAAGTACTACATAAGGCATATTTTGTTCAATTCACATTCTCTAATTAGATTCCCAAGTAGAGGGAGACATATATGTGTACATAATTATATTTTTCCAAGATCCTATGCCTTTGATTAATAGTGGATTTGACTAATAAGTCTAAGACCAGAAAAAAAAAGCCGTTGTATTTGATGGGAACAATCGTTATGACCACGTAACATCCTTATTGCAACTCATTAATAAACTAATACAAAGAATTGAGTTCATTTTTTATTTGCTGACATGAAGCATGAGAGTGAAACGTGGCATAATAGATGAGGTATTTGATGGTTTCTATTGGATTAAACATCATGTGGTTATATTTGTGGCCAGTGTAATAGGTTTAGCATATTTGTAGTTCAACTATGAGTCACTTGTGAGGAAGCTATTAATGGAGCCTAGTTACGATGATAGGCTGAAGTGACAATTGATAGGAAACTATTGTTAATACTTGCTATGATAAAGGGTAAAAATCACAATAGCTAGAAAATTATCATTGATACCTATGACATGATAATTTGGAAACTATCATCGATACCTGTCACATAATAGCTAAGAAACTATCATTAATGCCTGCTTACCATTGACCATGATAGTTAGGAAACTATTATAAAAGCTTGTCAAATTTATAGAAGCAATGAGTTTATAGCAAAAGTGACAATCGAATCTCGTAATATTAAGAAAGGACTCATGTTATGTACATAAAAATATACAATTTTTGTTTTTGGTATGAACCATCGTAATTTGGGAAGGAAATGATATTTTATAGAATTCAAGAGAGTGATTTATGAGCTTTATCCAAGAATTTGTGGAGTCAATAAAGGAAAGTAAGAAACATAGAAAGGAAATAGGAGGGAAGAGAGTTGGAATGTTCTTGTTAGAAAAAGAAAGTGAATATTTACTCCTGGTGAAGATAGTTTCAATAATATAAATAGGGTTAAACTTGCGTCACATTTTTTAAAGTTGAATATAAAGAAAAAGAAGGGAGAAAAAGAAATAGCATGGGAAGTGCAAGATACAATCGATAGATGATATTATGATGGTGGTAAAATAGGCGAGTTGTAAGCAAATAAGAACTTAATATGACAATAGATTAAGTGTGACAATAGCTGAATGTAGTTGTGCACATTCACCTAGTCATTAAGTTCCATAATAGCTAAATGCAATTGTATACACTTGTCTAGTCATTAAGCTCCATTATGGCTAAATGCAATTATGGACACTCACTTAGTCTTCCAGTTTCTTATTAAAAATGCACAAAATCAAAGGCAAGTTGAAAAGGCGATAACAGTATAATCCGGCTTTCATAGCTTACTTAACTCTTGATGTGCATTCAAACTATGCTCACAAAGTCCCTAGGTACTAGGAAGCTTGCGGAATTTATAGAAAAAGAGGTAAAGATAAATTAAAAATATATATATTTTCTACTAGTTGCTTCATGAGTTATTGATGGTATTTGATCGAATATATTAGGATTTAAAGAGATATTTTTTTATGATATTTGATATTCAAAAAAGAATTGAGAAAGGTTTGTGAACCAAAAAACAAAAAAGAAGAAGAAGAAGAAGAAGATTTCAAGGCAAAAATAAATCAAATATGATGATATGGGAAGAAAAGAATTTAATGTGGTTTTAAAAAAAGGATTATATATATATATATAGCATTAGATTCAAGGTAAAGAGTTCAAATGATGTTGGCTAAGATTTTTGAAGTTTTTTAAAATAAAGGATCTTAAACATGTGTACTAATGAACATCTTATGGATACAATCTCATTAACATTCACCAAAGCACATCAAACATGAAGGTTTCCATCATATTGATGTGTAAGCTTATTGGCTACTTTGGTTTTTTGCATGAAAAGATTGATGACCATGTACATATATATACATATACATATGCGTTGTTCATTTTGGAAGGTAATTATTGATGGGTTTGTGCAATATGGAAAGGGCTCCAAACCTATGACATTACATGATTTGTGGAATAAAATCTAGTTTGGAAGAAGAATAAAGGAAAAGGAAAAAAAAATGTTCATATGGTTAAAAGGGATATGCATGAAACTTTAAATAGGAAAGAAGAATATTTGAAGATACTAGTGCATATTGTCAAAGATTTGCTTAAGGAAGAATATATGGAAATATGGAGATTTTACATGCAAGCTCAGCTTACATAAAGTAAGCCCATAGAGTATTATATATTTATTTAATATATTACCATGGGGGCAATGTCACCCAATAAACCTAAAGTGACGCACGCAATTAGATGATGCTGCAAATTTGCATATTGAAATATGTAATAAATGAATTTGTAGCATTGGCACTATGCTCATATACTATGATCCATCAATGAAATAAAAATTTCAATCATGTGAGCACGCGTGATTGCAATGTAGCTACTCCATTAGCGCATATGCACTAGGTAACAACCTTAACTATCTTAAAAAAATAATTTTAAATGCCCAAACCCCCTTTAACTTCATCTAAAAAACTTTGGTTAAGGGGAAAAAAAGGGCTAAAATGATTTACGGGCTTTAAGTCCATTAATGACCTGGGCTTAACTTTTTAGGTTAAGATGATAGGGTCTAAAGAGTCAAGTTAATGAATTTGGGATGATTTAAGGAAATGTGGCATAGTAAACTTAGAGTAAGGACCATTGGATGGGCCAATCTACTCTTAACCTTTCTTAAGGAAGCTCATGCACATAAAAAAAGCTTGCCATGGGCTTTGACTCAATAGGATCCCATGGGAGAATTCATTAACAAGAGGACTCATGATGCATCTCTAGAGTCAGATATATGAAGGAGCACCACAACGAACGAACCAAAATAAATAGGAAAAAGGTTAGTAAAGTTCGGACAACTACCGAATGGATATGATATACCACTCGATCCTACTCGGCCAACAATCCGCCGAATATGACATATCTATTAGAACTAAAGGGTCACTTGCCACTACTCCTTGCTAAAGGGAATAAATAAGAGTTTAATAATAACAAGAACACTAAGGTTACTTAAAGAGAATAATTTTGTATTAAAAGTTGGATGATTGTCTGCGTACAAGGAAAGTGGAGGTTTATATACTTGTTCACTAGGGTTATTTTATACGTATGAAAAGATAAAAGGGTATTTTACAATTACGTTACATTAATTATACTAAAAAAGGGTAAAAAGGATAAAGAATATCCAATACGAAAAAGAAAGAATTATTTTAGAACGTTGTATCAGAAGGTACGTGTCACTTGATGGTTGTACATTAGGAGTATGATACATAGGCAAAAGCAGGAAGTGTTGGGAATCAGGGGCCAACCTGATTTGGATCAAGTCGAGAGTTAATTAGCCTGGCAAAAAAGGTTAGTTGTCTTAAAGTTAGGCATCCGTGGATCAGGTGGGTAGCTCGATTTGGTTAGTTAGGGGTTGTCTTCTGAATTAAGACTTTACTATTAGGCAAGAGTATGTTGGACACACATGAGGATCTAAAAGATAAGTCGGTAGGAGGTTGGATCAGGATAGGAGTCTCCGTCTCAGTTATGGCTTAAAGCTAGTATATTCCTTACGGGCCCTAAAAGTCCTCTAGTTTGACTTCTTGTGATCGGTCTAGGGTTTGATTCCTATCATCTGCTTGGGGGTTGAAGAGATTTGTCCTTAAATTTGAAGTGATTGCTGCTCATTCTTCTGAGGCGCTCATAGGGTCTTTTGTTGGTTGATGAGGAATCAAATTGAATACATTGAAGGTAGAGGAGACACCATAGTCATCAAGCAACTTGATCAAGTAGGCGTTGCAGTTGATCTTCTTCAGGACCTTGAATGGGCCGTTAGCTTAAGGCAATAGTTTGCATTGTCTTAAGTGCAAAAATCGTTCTCAGTTGAGGTGAATCCATACTACGTCCCTTGGTTGGAAAGAAATAGTTCAGCGGCCTCAGTTACTAATCTTTTATTGTCTCTAATTGAACTTGGCGATCTTCTCTATGACAGACTGGTGTAGTTCATGCAATTTTTGGGCTTGGTCCACTCCGGATTGACTTTCTTCAATAGTTGTTGGGGTACCTGTCACGCCCCGAAGCGGTAGAGTCGTAACAGCCCCCGCCGTGTAAACCGCCCTAAGATAGAAGTTGGCCTTACAACCGCTATCTTAGACCTGATCTACACAAGGCGTCCACGACTAACCCGCTTTGAAGTAGACAATTTGTAATTTAAACAAATCATTTAAGAAAGTGAGAAAATTTATATATAGTCACTATAATTTAGTTATTACATTAATCAGAAATGAAAAGTAAAACATGTTTTGATTCTTCAATATTTTTCCTCACTCCCCAGGATCCAGCAGTTGCTAGCTTCAGAGTAGTTGTTGCCGCTTCTTAGCCAGCACCTGCACGATGTCTATAGGGATGTGAGCAACCACAGCTCAGTAAGTTAGGACGGAGGACTTAAAACTATACCATACACGCAACAAGGTTTTCAATCACTTATTAGGTGCAATGCATGTGCAAGCAAATGCCATCGCACGACGTTGTTCGGCCCGTCGTGAGATTAGAGAAATTGCGCCCGCTCTAATCCGGGTTGAGGAGTTACCGTTAATGCAACAGCTCACGACCAAACCCAGGCTTGTGTAATAGAGACCTTGCTCCTCCCGCGACTACCTTCGAACCACTGTCTTCACCCCCGCTGCGACCTCCTCTCCTGTCACTTAGTTCGACTAAGGATGAAGAAGGGACCATTTTGCAATCCTGCGCTATCCCTTCCGAAGGGGTCGGTATTTGGCCGGAGAGTCCTAAATCCCCTAACGGGTTGCCATGCATGCTCGATTATGATTACTGGTCGTATATTTGATTAGGTCCAGTTTAGGGTGATCAATCATTACATACAATTCATACAGTATGTACCAGAGCAATAAACAGAATCATGGCATCACCCATAATCAAGCACATGCATACATTCAACTATCTAACAAGCACAACCAAGCATAATCTTAAGCCTCCCAAAATACAGCATCGTATTAATCCTAACTTACCTCGACTCCTTGCTCGTTCACTCGAGGTCCGATTTGCTCAGGCCATCGCCGGTTATCCCTATAACACGAACGTGGTTTCAGCTTTTCATATAATTGTTATAGGTTCGTTTTATCCTATAATGCTTCTTGTTAGGTTTTGTTTAAGGTTTAATATGCTCAATTATCTAGGTATTAAGTCTTTTACAATTATTCTAAGTTTGAGGTTAGGTTCAGGTTTGGTTTTCGCATCGATTTCTAAACCAGGTTTTTAGTTCGATTTTTAAGTAGCGTTTTATATTCTAACCCTAGAAATTAGTTTCAACCAATAATGTGAAATTAATCACATTATTTCCCGATAACCTAAATACCATCATTACCCTTTGTCAGTGTTTATTTTACTCGGTACACTTAAATCCATATCATGTACCGAATTCACTCCTAATGTGACAAATTTTTACATTTTTCATATAATTCCATAAATTCAAGTTTCCTATCAGATTTATTGTGCATTTTTATTATTCTCAAAATATCAATTTTTATTATAATATTTTCTATTTATTATATTTTCAATAATTACACATTATGCATTATTACATATTATGCACATAATGCATTTCTAATATTTCTATTACCCTAATTACCATCTCTAAACACCAATTATTATTTCAAAATGTCTAAATCCATCCTAAATCAGGTTTTACACCTAATTATTCTAATTTACAAAATTAACTCATAATTTACTATGTTTTTCTATTACTAATTTACTACATAATTAACCTAATAATTACATCTAACACCCTAAATGCTATAAGTATCATACTCCATCAGATCTTAACATCCTAAAACATGTAATTATTCACTAAATCAGAAATTAATTATTTAATTACATAATTAACCCTAAATTACCCATTTTATGCCTCTTTTTAGAGCCTAAAAAATTATCTAAAAATTTCAAAAATTAATTTTTGAAAAAGGGCTTTATAGCACTATTCTATATCATCTAAGTAATCTACATAAAAATTTTGGCTTGAAACTACACTCCTAAGGTCATTTATTTCTAAACCGAAACATGCTCGGTTTTGCACAATTTCTTAGGGACCATATATTACGGGACATAATTTCATCAAAATAACATTTTTTCTAAACACTACATACAAAAATATCCCAGAATAAAAAAATTCATAATTTTATAATTATATTTACTATTTTTACAAAATTTCACAAAAATCGGGCTGGAATTTGGACTCACCGGTTCGGGTGGCTCCGGCCACCGCGGGCCGCCGTGGCCTTGTCGTCCGGCCTGGGCGCTGCCACCACCGTGTGGTGGTGGTGGCCGTCCACTTCCAGCTCCTCTTCTGGTGTGGGTTCCTTTTAAAACTCTTAATTGCACAGTTTTTCTTATTTTTTTTATTTTCTGGATTTTATCTTGAATTTTTTACTCTCCCTAATTTTCTCACTTTTCAAACTGTCCAAATGAGCTCTGTAAATTTTTTCCCTATTTATAGACATTTTCTGTAATTAATATGCATTAATTTGACAAGACTTTGTCCAAATTCCTTGATTTTTGGCTTTTAAGTTGTTCAATTTCTATTGGATAATTTTTCTTTTTCTTATCCTGACATGCCACGACCTGATATTGATGCATCTTATCCTCTTCTGATTTTTTTTCTGATTTTTTCATAATTATTTTATAATTTTCTTTAATTATTTGCTTAGTTTTCGGCCAATTTTAGTAATTACGCGTATTTTTATCTACACGTAAATACATGTGGGGTACACGTGAACATTCCTAAATATTATTTTGGTCATTCTAAAATTTTTAGTATACATATAATCTATCTCTAATAATTTATTAGTTATTATATTACACTTTTTGCCTTTTTGGTAATTAGCAGTTATTATGCTTAAAATTTGAAAATTTTATAGTCTCCTATTTTACTACTTATTTTCTTAAATTTAAGTTTATGGGGTCATTTTTTACTAATATTCTTCTCAATAGTTTATAATTTGGGTTTGATCGGATCTTTTAACCGATCGCCCTAAACCTTGGGTTCTAAGTTCAATCCTACGGTTACTTAGCTGAACTTTGGGGCTTACAGTACCAATCATATCCAGGGGAATGGTAAGGTTAAGGCTATAGATGACCTCAAATGGGGTCTTCTTAGTAGTACTATGAACAGTTTGGTTGTAGGCAAACTCTACAATTGGTAGGCACAGATCCCAATCCTTCAAGTTCTTTTCTACAACAGCTCTAAGTAGATTGCCTAGTAACCTATTTACTACTTCAGTCTGGCCATCGGTTTGAGGGTGGTTACTAGAGCTGAACACGAATTTAGTCCCAAGTCTTCTCCAAAGAGTTTTCTAGAAATAACTCAAAAATTTTATGTCCTAATCTAAGGCAATAGCCTTTGGTACTCCATGTGATTGGATAATCTCCTATAAATACAGATCGATAATAGATAAAGCATCATTAGTCTAATGGCATAGAATAAAGTGTGACATCTTATTGAAGCAGTCCACTACAACAAAGATGGAATCTTTCCCTCTAGATGTCCAGGGCAACTCTAGGATAAAGTCCATGTTGAGGTCGACCTAAGGTAAAGTTAGTGTTGGTAATGGCATATAGTCTTCGTAGGGTTCTCTCTTTCCTTTAGTATGCTTGCACACTTCATAACTACTAACCACCTTATGGACATCCTTAGCCAAACTAAGCCAGTAAAAGTTCTCCTTCAATAGACTAGCTATCTTGGTTTCCCTAAAATGACCAAACAATCCTTCGCTATGAGCTTCCCTAATCAACAGCTCACGTATGGAACAGTTTGGTAGCTACCGATCCTTCAACAGGTAGCCATCCTTGAGATAATAACCCCTGATAGTAATCCCGGCCTTGTACAGTTCTTTGATGGGGCTGAAATGAGAATAATGAGCATAATGCTCGATAATCAGTGAGAATCCCAATAATTTTTTCTACAAAGTAGTCAGCAACATTTGCCGTTGTGATAGTTAGTTAATGACCACATTTGTACTTGCCTTCTTATGTCGAATGACGTACGAGAAACTTTCTATGAACTCCAACCACTTGGCTTGCCTCCTCAAAAGCTTGTTCTGACCCCCTAGATGCCTCAAAGACTCATCGTCTGTATAAATAACAAGCTCCCATAGAAGCCAGTAATGTTACCAAATAGTAAGGGCTCGAAAAAGGGAGTATAACTCCTTTTCGTACATGGAATAGTTCAGGGCAGGAACACTAAGTTTCTTACTGTAGAAGGTGATGGGTCACCACTCTTGCATCAGGACAGTGCCAATTCCAACTCTCAATGCATCATACTCTAATTCAAAGGGCTTGTTAAAATTTGGTAGTGAAAGGACGGGTGTTGAGGTAAGCTCGTCCTTATTCTCTTTGAAGCTCTTTGAAGCTCGATCGTTCCACCGAACCCTTCATTCTTCTTTATCAACTTGGTCAATAGGGCGACTATTATATTGAAGTCCCTGATAAATCGCCTATAAAAAGAAGTTAGGCCATGGAAACTTCGGACCTTAGTGACATTCTTCAGCGTCGGCCTATCTAGAATAGCTTGAATCTTTTCCTCATCTGCTCGGATTCCTTCCCTTGACACTACAAACCCTAGGAATATCATTTCTCTTTGGTAGAACATGCATTTATTTACATTCCCATACAACTTGTTAGCTCGCAAAATGTCAAATACTTCGCAAAGATGTTGAACATAGTTGTTTAGGTCAACATTATATACCAGTATGTCATCAAAATATATGACCACACTTCTTTTGATCAAAGGGCACATCACATGGTTCATTAACCTCATAAATGTGCTCGTTGTGTTAGTAAGTCCAAACGGTATAACCAACCATTCGTAGAGTCTGTGCCTAGTCTTAAAGGCACTCTTCCACTCATCCTTCGATTTCACACGAATCTGTGCATCATGAAGCTTATCTAACATGTCATCGAGCCTTGGTATCAGGTATTCGTACTTGATAGTAATTTTATTGATTGTTGGGCTTTTGATGTACATTCGCCATGATCCATCCTTCTTCGGGACGAGTAGAGCTGGTACAACTCAAGGGCTCATACTCTCCTTCACATATCCTTGCTCAATGAGTTTGTCTACCTGTCTTTCCAACTTGGTAGCTTACTCAGGGTTCATCTTGTATGCAGGTTAGTTCGGTAGGGTAATGCTTGGCTATAGATCAATGCAGTGCTCTATGCTTCGGATCGGTAGCAGTCCTCTAGGTAGCTCTTCTGAAAATAAGTCAGAAAACTCATTTAACAAGCTTTAGATCTCTCTTGGAATGTTCTCTAATTCCTTCATCTCCGACATTTAACCAATTGGAACATGGGTTCATTAGCCTTCTCAGTAGATCAGAGCTCCCTTTAGCTCATCACTAAAGCTTTCTTCGTATTAGCTCAAGTGAGTTGGTTATGAACCTCATTCACTTGGGATGAGGTTAGGGATTACAACACAATCTTCCTTTCATCCTTGATAAAGGCATAAGTATTCTTATGCTTATCATGAGTAACACGTCAGTCGAACAATCAAGGTTGCCCAAGCAGTAGATGTGAAGCTCCCATAGAAACGACATCGCAAACTACTTCATCCTTATATACATTCCCAACACTGAACAGTATAGTCACTCATTCAGTCGTGTGCAAAGCTCCCTTATCGTGAAGCCAATGCAGCTTGTAAGGTTGATGATGCTTTGAGGTTGATAGATCTCACCTCTACACAAAGGATTACATAACCACATTAGTACAGCTCCCTCTATCCACAATAATCGTATATAATTAGCCTTTTACTCTGCACTTGGTATGGAACAAGTTCTCACTCTAGTCCTCTTCAGAGTTTAGTACGTGTAGACACCCCATTTTTGCCAATTTTTTTTATTGATTGAGTAAGGTTAATAAATAAACAGAAAAATAAAATAAAAATAAAAATAAAATAATAAAAAGAAGTCAAGTTATATTGAGTCTATTCATATTAAGTCGAGTCATAGCAAGTCGAGTCGAGTCGTAGCAAGTTAACTTGTAGTGAGTCGAGTCGACAAATTAGATAATGGGAAGTGCTCAATTTAGTAAATTCTAAGACATTGAAAAATTGGACTTCATTGAAATATTTTAGTCCGATCCGATATAAAATGGATTTTTATCTAGTTTATATTAGGCTAAAATATACTTAGGATTTATTAAGTGGACTATTGGGCTAAATCAAATTGGATCGGATCGAGCTTGGAAAATAAAAAGCCCAAGAAGGGTTTCTAGAAGCTAAGACAAATCTTTAAAGAATCAAAATTGTATCTTTCGTATCTTGGTTTAATTATAATCAAATCTATATTTAAAACGATATAGAAGATTCAGTTTTGAGGTTTATAAATTAGCAGGTGACATTGATGAGGTTTTGATTACGTATTCCACAATTACACAACCTATATTCATTATTAGCCCTATCTCCACAATTCATGATCACTTCCCCATCGACAACTTGACCAAACTACGCTCCTTGCAATTGGTACACAAAATTGACCTCTCCTGACAAGCGCTATCTATGTCTTTGATGTCTACATACTGACCAAATCCTCGCTGCCACAATTATAAGCCAAACTCACCAACATGTGCCGACAAATCCCTTCAGCTGTATAACTCCACGACAAATCCAATCCACTTCAAATTCCATGCAGAATATAGTAGCTAAAATTCCAATAATCTAAACCCCCTCTTGATTAAATAGCTACAAACCAATTGATTAGAAATCTAACATAGCTTAAAGTAATTGTCTATCCTACATCCCTAGCGAATTCCATGACAACTTACACACCAATGCTCCCTGACTTCACTTACCAAAAACCATTGCACACACGCTGGAAACAACATCACTTTGACTACATACCCCGATTGCATCGGCCTAGCACATTCCCTACATTTAAACACTCTAAATTTATGTCGATAGCCCTGATTGCCATAGTCCCATACACGCACATAGCCAATTTACGATTAGCACACATGTTGTACACAAACGGATGACACATACTGCAACTTACACGCTGTATACAAACATAAACAAATGTCCCTTCACCGATGCACCAACCATCATGCCCGTGATAAGTGCAAACAGAAACCATCATGCTTATGATAAGTAGAAATAGCAGCCAACGCCCTCTATCATACCCGTGGTCAGTGGAAACAGCAGTCAATGTCCTGCATCACGCTCGTGATCAATGGAAACAGAAACCAACACGCTTTCCACTACACTTGTGATAAGTGGAAACAAAAACCAATATGCCCTCAATCACGTTCGCGATAAGTGCCAACAACAACCAACACGCCTTTGATCACACCTGTGACCATCCAAAAACAGTGTTCAACGCACGACTCGACTTGTAGGTAAAATTTCTTATTTTGTTATTTTTATTTTATTAGTTAAATTAATTATTTTTACTAACAAAATAACAACCAACATGCCTTCGATCACACCCGTGACCATCCAAAAACAGTGTTCAATGCACGACTCGACTTGTAGGTAAAATTTCTTATTTTGTTATTTTTATTTTATTAGTTAAATTAATTATTTTTACTAACTTATTTATTTATTTTTAGTACATGTTTTTATTGTTTTCATATTGCCTTTTTTTAGATAATTTTAATTTTTAATACATGTAGCTCAATTACATTTTTAGCAAGATCGTATTTTTTTTTTTGTAAAATAAACGTATCTAAATTATATCTTATCGTTAGGATTTAGAAAAGATACTTTTTGACACATAGAGGTTTTGAAAAATAAAAAAAAGATTTAAATTGAATTTTTTTCAAAAAGATTTAGTTAGTTAGGGTTTTTTTTTTATTTAATTCGAAAAAATTAGATTTCTTAGGTTTTTTTTTCTTAAAATAATAAATTAATTTAAAAAATGTAAATCTAGCTTGATTTTCGAAAAAAAAAATAACCCACTCATTCAAAATTTTATAAAAGTGAACTATGGCTAATTTGATCCTAAATAGCGGGTATGTAGGCACTTTAGGGGCAACCATCTAAAAAATAATAAAAAAAAACTTTTCCCTTTTTCTTAAAAAAAATTCGTAATAAAAGTTAATTAAGAATCATTTTTAGTTGTATTTTGTAAATTTAGGTTATTTTAAATATTTTTTAGAAAAATTACAAAAATAAAGCCCATTTGGTTTTTTCTTTGATTCTCACATGGTGACTTTTTCTTAATAGGTTAGCCCTTGAATCTGGTAAAAAAAAAAATTAATTTTTTTTTAGAATATTTGCGGACCAGTGGTCAAATTTAGGTTTTCCCACCTGAAAACCTTAATTTCATTTTTACTAGTTAGCGACTCTAATTTTTTTTTAAAAATTATTTATAAAATATTTTCTTAATTTAATGTCGAGTATTTTATATTAAGTGGGGTAGGCTTAATATAGGTTAAATTAAGGAAACCAAAATAGAGCTAGACAGAATTGGCGACTCCACAGAGGAAGCTTAGTGGGCTAACCATATGAAAATTAAGAAAAATTATTAATGGGCTTTTTATTATTATTTTCTTTTTGTATTATATTATACTTGTACTCATTGTTTTTTTACTGATGCAGGCCTTAATAGGAAAAAGCATGACCCAATGGGCCTCCTGGGGGAATTAGGGAGGGGAGGTAGGGGTGAGTTTATTAACCATCTATGTGTTTAGATGTGATCGAACTTAGGCTATCTTAGGAACCTAAGATGGGTCATCATTATGTAACTCTTAGGTCACTAGGGTCTTTACTCTTGCATGGTGGTGATAGGCGAGCCTACTTAGGCTTTGATGTAGCCCACTAGGCTTCTCTTCGGAAGGCCTTGAAGCTATAGAGTATGGAACCCATAGACTCTACCCTCTTGCATTATCCTTTTTCAGAAAAGGGGGAGTTATTTTTAAATTATAGGAAAAGCCCAATTAATCTGTTGTCGGTTCGACTTTCTTTTTTAAAAAAGGGAAATTAATTTAAAAAAAAAACAACCAATAACCCTTATATATAAGTATTCATGAGCTTCGTTTTTTTAAAAATCCTATTTCGAACCTATTTATATATAAGGGTGCTCCTTGATCGCAGATTCATCATACTTCCTATAATTTATTAATTATCAATCCTACTGCATTACATCTGTATGTAACATATTGCATTTTTCTATATGTTAAGTTATGCTCGTTTCTCTGTAAATATTTTATTTCCTTCTATTATGTGTGTTTTATTATTTTTTTTTTATTGCTCCTTAGTTAGTGAAAGGCTATGCAATTTATAAGAAAATATTTGAAAAAGCTGTGAAATTATTAATATCATATCCAATTTTATTCTAAGTTTAGTGGCATCATTGTAGATAATCATTGCATTTTATTTTGCTTATATTTTTTGTAATATAGATATAGAGAGCCAGGGTAGTGTCGGTCTAGAGTTCATCCATGAAGTCCAGTTGGGTAAGTACTCTTTCCCTAAGGCCATCTTGAGTGATTAGTTGAACTAGCTTCCACTTGTAAAGTAAGACCACATTCATAAGAAGATTTGTCTAGTCATATCCCTCATGTAGGTCTAGCTTTAGTAGCCTTTAATTCAGGCCCTTATCTATTACTGGGATCCAGAATTTGCAACTTTTAACTTTAGCCCATACATATTGACACCTACCATAGAAGAATACTTGCAGCTACTCAATGCCCTACCCTTTAAAGCAAGTATAGCTATCCTCAATCTCAGAGTCCAGCTCGAGAAAGTTTTCATTACATTGTTGGGAGTCAAGAAGTTAGTCTTAGCATCATTCTTATCTTTAGAGGGCTAGAAATGTCTCAGCATCCTAAAATTAGTGGAGTGGTTTTCAAGCCCAAATGCCTATTAGAGATATCGCTAGATCTTCTGTGGAGGATATGAATCATGTGCTGAAAAGAAGGTCAATGCATTAATTGTAGCAGTGTTTGGGACAATGCTATTTCCCTTCAAATATGGTCAAGTCCATTATAGGGTATACGAGCTCGTGATTCAATTCTTAGCCAGTAAATCCTATAAATTGGCGTTACTAGTAGAATAGTTCTAGATACTTACCCACTTGAAGAAGTAAGGGTATGGTTATTTCATGGCTAACCCTACAATCCTTACCATGTGTTTTCTCAATCACATGCAGGGGTGTAGAGGGAATCTTCTTAGAGAGTCCTTGATTGAAAATATGAATTTGATAGATGACTTTGCTCACCACCTCAAGGTACTAGATGAAGCTCAATTTAATGGATGGGTGTCAATTATTAGCAAAATGCAGCCAATAGACTTTATGTGGATAACTAGATGGAGCTACTACACTCAAGTTGTCTTAGGGTATGCCGACTATGCAGGAGTCCCCCCTTATCGGTATTACTAGCTGTATAGGATACTTCTTAGCTTGTATCACGAGATAGCTGGGTCTACTTCAAGAGATAGCCTACAAAGACTTTTTGGACATTGTCATGATAAATTATCAAGATCCTTGTCTACCCACGGCTACTCTGATTCAACTACTAGCAGAACTTGTAAAGCTGTGGGAATAGAAAAAAAGTAAAAAAGATAGTCAATTGGGAACTTTAAGAGGCAAAGTCACAGAATACTAAGCTACCAAATAGTTCATTTATGATCAGTTGGAGAAAACTGGAAAGATACGGTATTAAGCTTTGGACATATTCAGATATAAGCCAAAACTAGTATGTCTTTTACCCATTGAGCAGGCTTACCGAGAAACCAAACGAGCCAGAGTCGAAGCCTAATTCGAAGAAAGTAGGAGAATTTTTGAAGAGTTAAATCACGAAAATGAGAGATTGTTAGAGAAAAATCAATTCTTGAGGAGCAAGATTTAAGAAAGGGATGTTATAGTACAAAGACTTATGAGGGAAGTTGATGAGCTCGTCCTATCCAAATTTGCTAGCTCTTGTAATTATAAGATTTAAGTTTTTAAGAAGATTAGTTAGGAGTTTTTATTCTCTTAGTCCATTGTATAAGTTGGATCTTATGATTAATAAATTTGCAGCTTTAGTAAATAAAATTTTCCTTAATTACACAGTCTCTTACTCACTATTATTATTGTTTATTTATTTGTTTAGTTGACTTTTTTTTAAAAAAAGATAAAATACGAAAAAAAACAAACACAAAAAGAGGCAAATAATGAATAACAAAAATCATAACCAAAAAGCAAAAAAAAAAAAAAAAGAAGAAGAAGTAAAAAATCTTTAATTCACCAAAAGTCTAAAACTTAAGTTTTCGCATAAGATTTCGAAGATAGCGTCTAAATGAGCAGACTCAACTAAAAGCTTGATATTTACTTGTTCTAAAGCCAAGATGTCAACTCAGGGTACTGGAAATGTCAGTAAGTCGAGCTCGACCCTAGAGTAGCAACTCTGGAAGAAAACATGAACAAGATGGCCGAACAGATTTAGGCTCTTACTTAGGCTATTGGGATTCTTAATGACAAACAAGGATCTTAAGTTAACCCAAATTGGAATGTAGAAACGACCCCTCCCCCTGAATTGGAAGATGAAGACTCAACCCCTAATGTTGAGGTATGGAGGAAGGAGATTGAAGAGAAACACCGGGAGATGGAAAGAAAGTTTTTGCAGAAGTTGATCGAGAAAATGAAAACCTTGGAAATGGTTAATGGGTTTAAACAGATAGGGATGATCAACTTGTCAACATATAAAGACGATGACTTCCCGAAAAGATTTAAAGTGTCAGAATTTGAGAAATATGACGGGACTGGCTGCCTAAAGCTTTACACTAGGTTATACATCAGGAAAATGGGAAAATACACGAAGTATGACAAGGTGATGGTCCAAACTTTTCAAGACAATTTGACTGGGCCCGCCTTAACTTAGTATACCGAACTGGATATGAATGAGATCAATACTTGGTAAAAGTTAGCATTGGCTTTCTATAACTAGTATAAGTTCAACATCGAAGTGGCCCCGTTTATGTGGGATTTGAATAATCTATGAAAGAAGGCCAACGAGAGCTTTAAAGAATATGATCAGAGATGGAGGGGTATGGCAGCTAGGGTGACTTCACCCTTGATAGAAAAGGACTTGACTTTCACTTTCATCCACACTCTTGGAAGCTTATATTACCAACATCTGGTTAGGTACCCCACCTCTAATTTTGCAAAAATTGTGGCCTTAAGGTGCTGAATTGAGGAAACTATTACTACTGAAAGGCTTCCTAATCTTGAAGTAGCTGAGAAAAAGATACCTTCGGTGAGATTTTCCAACAAAGCAAAAGAAGCCACAGTAAGCTTTGTCAATATTAGCAATCTTGTCAGGCCTGCAACCTCGGTTACCATGATGGGAGGATCTAATCTCTTACTGAATTCGAATCAAAACAGTCGCCCACATAGAAGACAATTTACTTATATTCCCATTCCTTTAAGCCAAGTTCTTACTCGACTAATGAAGGAGAATCTTCTAACAATTGAAAAACCAATGGAGGGACAAAAACCAAGAGATTATAACTCAAAGCTTCATTGTGATTATCACTTGGCACAAGTGTGCATTCTACAGACTAATGTTGGAGACTCAGACATAAGATCTAGGATCTTATTAACGCAAAATTTGTTCAATTATATGTCATTCAGACTCTTACTCCTAATGTGGGTAACAACCCTCTGCAGAATCATGAAAATTCAATTAATATGATCATTGCTAAAGTTTTTGAACTAGAGATCGATCTAAAAAATCTCCCCATCACTATTGTGGAGATAGCTTGGAATCTAAGGCAAGCTAAGTATTTGCAAAATATGATTCTTGGAGATAGGACCCAGACTAGACCAGTAATATATCAGCTGCTAAGGCATGGGAAGATAAAGATAGCTGATATCATGATTATGATGATCCCAAAATCGTGAAAGAGAAGTACTTATAAGGAGCTTAGAAAAAGATATAAAGCTGGCAATTTGACGGTTGATGCCCTAGGAGAACCGTCAGGGAAGTTTGAGTATTTGGTGGATTACGTTGGTTCACTTATTGTATATACTAACACACCACCTACTAGATGGGGTCCATAATTTGAGGAAGAAGACAAACTTATTATAGAAGCCAAGAAGATGGTCGAGATGGCAGGAATGATTAGAGACGGGCCCAAGCTAATGGTTTTTGAGTATGATGGGAAGACTAAGAAGATTAAGGAATTGGGAAAGCCCAAGAAGATTGCTTTCAATGTCCTAATAGCCTCAAAGAATTACAAAGCAGCACCTTTGAATTACTAAGCAGTGAATTAAACAGCTAGGGCCTCATTACCTATGGTCGGTGGGCTTACATACTCGGGACGAGTTTATGACCAGAACGAGGAAGCTATAAGGAAGACTACTGTGGAAGAGGCTTCTTGAAAGATCTTTCAAGATATGGATGATAAAGATCATAATGTTGCTAAGAAGATAGTGAAAGCCAATGAGTATAAGATAATGGATCAATTAGCCAAAGTACCAGGCTAAATCTCCTTAATGGGCCTATTGTTGTCGTCAAAGACTCATCAAGAGGTCTTAATCAAAATTTTGAAGGATGTCAAAGTACTTGAAGGGATTTCTATAAAAAAAAAAAAAAAACTGGGATTGGTAGTGAACTTGATATTTGCGATGGATTAGATTTCATTCTCGCCAAATGAGCTAAGTAAAGAAGGAGACTAGCACACAAAGCCCATCTTCATAATGGTTTAGTGTGCAGGGAAAGTGGTTGCTCAAGTTCTAATAGATAATAGGTCTTCATTAAATGCATATTCTTTGGTGACACTAAATTTACTCGGAGTCAATGCAACTGAGATAAAGCCCAGCTTAATTTCAGTAAGAGTTTTTGATGGATCATGAAGAGAGATAATTGGAGAAATTAGGTTACAAGTTAAGATTAGCCCACAGATGTTCAATATTCCATTTCAAGTTTTAGATATATCGTGAACTTTCAACCTTCTGTTAGGAAGACCGTAGATTCATTCAACAAGGGCAATTCCATCTAGTCTACATTAAAAAGTGAAATTATAGCCAATGGGCAGTTGGTTACTATTCTTGGGGAGCAAGACTATGAGATTTACAAAGAGACAACTCTTCCCTATGTCAGGGATGAAGAATTAGAAGAGCCAAGGTTGTAAATTTTTGACAAAGTCAGTATGATCGAAGAAGTAAGACAAAGGGTGTAGGGTCGTTTGAAATAGCCTAAGTAGCAGATTGGAATGTTTAGGCTTGGGTATGAGCCCATTGAGGAGGAGATTCAAGAAATGAAGGCTAAAACTAGAAGCAAGAGAGGAGATCGGCTGTACCATACTCACATGGACTTTCTAAACATCAGCTGGACGTTCCCAATACCAGCTGGTGTTCAAGAACTCAAAGTAGCCAGTTTATCTAAGGCCTTGACTTTGCAATGCAACATCAATTTAGATGAGAAGGAAGATATTGGTGTATCAAATTGCCTGTGCAACTAATTTTCAGTTCTCGTTAATAGGTTTCTTTAGAAACACAAAATTAGATTAATTAGGAACATTCAGTTTTGATAATTAGTCCGATTAGTTAGGCCCTTTTCTTTCAGACAATTTGAATTCATTAATTCAATAAAATTCATTCCTTTCTTTCTATCAATTCTTCTTTATTGTTTATTTGTTGTCCCTTTTCTTTTTTCCTTTATTTTTCAAATATGATAAAAACAATGAACATAATGGATATCTCGCGCATGTAAACGATGAAAGTACCAATATCACCTTTGGCCTTGTTGGGTCAGACGTTGGAGATGATATTGAGACTTCAAACGAAATTTAGGAGAGTTGGCATCAACATAAACAAGGTAGAGTGATTATTAACGAACCAATGGATGAGATTAATCTGGGGATAGAAGAGAATCTACAAAATTTTAAAATTGGCGGTAATCTAACGAATAATTAGAGACAGGAGTTGTCACTATTGTTATCAGAATACTTGGACATATTCGCTTGGTCTTATGAAGATATGCTCGGTTTAGATTTGTCTATTGTTCAAATTGCTAACCAAGGAGGAAATTAAATCAAAAAGACAAAAGCTTAAACGGTTTAGGCCGGACATACTCCTCAAAATAAAAGAAGAAGTGAAGAAGTTGTTAGAAGTTGGGTTCATAGAAGTGTTAGATTACCTCGAATGGGTAGCCAATGTAGTGTTAATATTGAAGAAAAATGGGAAGGTTAGGGTTTGCGCAGATTTCCTTAATTTAAACTAAGCGATACCAAAGGATAACTTTTCTTTATCACATATTGACGTATTAGTGGATAACACAGCCGAGAATCATCTTTTCTCATTTATGGATGGTTTCTTAAGGTCTAATCAAATTAAAATGATAGAAGAAGATAAAATCAAAACAACTTTCATTACTACTTGGGGAACGTTTTGTTATCATGTAATGCTTTTTGGGTTGAAGAATGCTAAGGTAACTTATCAGCATACTATGGTTACTTTGTTTCATGACATGATGCATCGAGGAATTACGGTTTACGTAGATGATACGATCACCAAATCCAAGGAGGATGAAAATCATATGGATATTTTGCGAAAGTAATTTGAGCAATTGAGGAAGTTTCAACTGAAGCTAAATCTAGAGAAGTGCACCTTTGGAGTGACTTCGGGAAAATTGTTAGGTTTTGTAGTTAGTAGAAAAGCAATCGAAGTAGACCCAAATAAAGTTAAGGCAATCATAAACATGCCTGCACCTAAGATTGTAAAAGAAGTTTGGTGACTATTGGGAAGGTTAAATTACATTGCTCGGTTTGTATCGTAGTTAACTAATAGATGCAAGCTATTATCTAAACTTTTGAGGAAGAATGCAGCTATCGATGGGATTAAGAGTATGAGCAAGCGTTTGTGAAATCAAAGAGTATCTCATGAATCCTCTCGTACTGGTTACTCCTACACCAAGATGGCCCTTAATCGTTTACTTCGCAATCCTTCTAGAATTGATGGGAGCATGCTGGGATAGAAAGATGAAACGGGAAGAAAAGAGTATCCTATATATTACTTGAGCAAGAAATTCATAGAAGGCGAGCAAAAATACTCAAAAGTGGAAAGAACGTGTTGTGCCTTAGTATGGGTGATTGATAAAGGCGTATTTTTCAAGTTTTAAAGTGTAAATTAAGATAGAATTATTATAGATTCTATAGAAATCATTAAGAATTGGTATTTAATTATTTTCATTTCGACATTTCAGGAATTAGAGGATTTAAGAGTGGAATTATGGACTATTTAGAGGAATTTTAAGCAAATAAACGAAGTTTGGATTAATACATGTAAATTGGAATTAAAGGCAATTGGCCTATCAATCGGCTTATAACTTACAACTTGCACTGGTAGCTTTTGTTGGCTACACCGCCGGCCTTGCACTTACACCGCTAGCCTTCATGAAAAAAGAAACTTCACGTAAGCCAACCTTAATTTTTCATATAAATAGCTTATGTTTCATTGTTTGAGAGACTTTTAGACACTTTTCGCTTAGACGCCAAGCGTCGTAGAATAGTTTTAGATGGTTTTTGAAGAATTCTTTGGGAGAAGGGCTTTGATCATTTAGAGGATTTTGCTTTTACTGTAGAGACCAAGATTGAAGTTGTAATTGAAGATTATTTCTTTCCAATACAAAATTGGTGACATCTATTTCAATTATTCTTATGCAATTCTATGAATTACTTACGCTTTCAATTATGAATTTCCTTGCAAATCTATGGCTAACTAAATTCATTTATGGGAATTGTTGAAACCCTAGATATTTAAGAAGATGATTGTGTTCATGTTATAGGATTAAGAGATATATGGATGATTCATGATTTCAATTTCTATGATTTCGATTATAATTGTTAGAAACCCTAATGATACGAGAGTTGATTAGGGTTTGTTAGAAATTCTTAGTTGATTTGATTAATCAATGTAGAAGTAGAGTTAATTGAGATCTTGCTAGACAATCTCCTTATTAAGATCTTTATCTCAATCTGGATGAGACATTGAGGTCACTAGTTGATGCTGTAACTAGAGGTGCTATGATGGGAAAGACATATAATGAAGCAAGCCCAATGATAGAAGAAATGGCCTCTAATACACATAACTAGCAAGTTAGGAGTAGCAGCAGCTAGTGACAATAGTATTGTATCTCAATTAACGGCTCAGATAGCAGCTCTCACTACTCAGGTAAGCAAACTCACCTCAACACAGTCTTTTAATGCTAACCCTATTGTTTTTTGTGAGTTATGTTCAGGACTACATTCCACTCTTGAGTGTTTAATTGGGAATCACTCAGCTCCAACCTGTAGAGAACAGGTGAATTTTATCAACATTTTTCAATATGGCAATCAAGGACCATATTCGAATACATATAATCCTAAGTGGCGTAATCATCCAAATTTCTCATGGAGAAACGATAATAACACATTCCAACCACCAACTAGACTCTAGAAGTAAGATCCTGCTCAGAATGCTCTACCTCAGCAAAATCAATCTAGAATGGAAGAGCTTATGTTTAGCTATATGCAAAAAACCAATACCTTGCTACAGAATCAACGGGCAACTATTTGACACCTAGAGAATCAGATTAGTCAGATTTCTTAACAGTTGAGTAACAAACCATCAGGATCTTTACCCAGTAATATTGAAAGAATCCTAGAGGTATCAATGCTATAACGCTGAGGAGTGGAAAAGCATTGGAAACAGTTGACAGACGAGTTAAAGAAAAGGTGGAGATTCTAAAGGTAGAAAAAAGGAAGGACGTGAAAGAGGAAACAATGCAGAAATCACCAAAAAGTGAAACCATATGTCCTTCCAGTCCCCTTTCCAAGAAGATCGAAGCAATAGCAGCTAGATGTTTAATTTGCCAAATTCATGATGTCTTCAAGAAGTTGCAAATCAACATTCCTTTTGCAGATACATTGTAGCAGATGCCTTCCTATGGCAAATTCATGAAGGAGTTGCTCACTAAGAAAAGAAAGATTTATGGGAACGAACCAGTAATGCTTACAGGGGAGTGCTCATGATCCTTCAGAAAAATTTATCCACCCTGCCTAGAAAACAAAGAGATTAGGGGAATTTTACTATTCCTTGCACTATAGGAAATTTTCATTTTGATAAGGTTCTCATGATTCAGGTGTAAGTAAAAATTTAATGCCCTTATCTATTTTCAGGAAGCTGGGACTTCGAGATTGCAAAGAGACTCGTGTTACCTTGCAGCTTATTGATAGGAGTATCAAATACTCAAAGGGAATTGTTAAGAATGTCTTGGTGAAGGTAAACAAATTTATCTTCCTAGTCGACTTTAAAGTCTTCGAGATGGAAGAAGATAGAGAGGTACCTATGATTCTAGGCAGACCATTTCTTGCATTAGGTAAGGCGTTAATAGATGTGGAACAGGGTAAGATAAATTTAAGAGTTATGAATGATAAGGTAACGTTTAATGTTTATGAAGCTATAAAGCATTTTGATGATTGCAAATCCCGACATGTTTTATTAGACTACCTATGAGTCTATAGAAGAAAAAGTAGGATTGGATACTATGGAATCAATTCTTAGGGATCTAGATGATTAGAGTGATGATGACGAGCTTGAAGAAGAAGGTAAGGAACAGGTGTCAGAAATCAAAGCTCGATACTACGAAGAATACGACACCAGCGAGCATAAGCTAATTCCATCATTGACACAACCCTTAGTGCTTGAACTTAAACCTTTACCTATTCATTTAAAATATGCATATCTTGGAACAAATGATACTTTGCCAATAATTATCTCCTCCTCTTTGACATGTAACTAGGAGAAACAACTTCTAGGAGTTTTGAGAGAGCATCAAGAAGCCATCGAGTAGACCATTACTGATATAAAGGGGATTAGTCCCTTAATCTACACTCACAAGATATTGCTTGAGGTTGAGTGCAAACCCATAGTACAGTCATAGAGATGACTCAACCCAACTCTTAAGGAGGTAGTGAAGAAAAAAGTACTTACATTACTGGATGCAGGTATTACCTACCCTATCTCAGATAGTAAGTGGGTTAATCTCGTTCAGGTAGTGCCAAAAAAAGATGGTATGAATATGGTTAAAAATGATATTAATGAGTCAATCCCTACTCGCACTATGACCAAGTGGAAAGTTTGTATAGATTATAGAAAACCGAATGATGCTACCCGTAAAGACCAATATGCCATCCCTTTCATAGATTAGATGCTAGAAAAACTTTTAGGGCATGATTATTATTATTTTTTAGATGGATATTTTGGTTACAATCAAATTCATATTGTACCGAAGACTAGAAGAAAACATCTTTTACATGTCCTCACAACACTTTTGCCTTTAGGAGAATGCCATTTGGTTTCTATAATGCACCCGCGACTTTTCAAAGATGCATGATGTCTATATTTTCTAACATGTTAGAAGATTTTATTGAAATATTTATGGATGACTTCCCTATCATTGGGAAGTCATTTGATTTATGTTTGACTAATTTAGGTTGTGTACTTAAAAGGTACAAAGAGACTAATCTACTTTTGAATTGGCAAAAATGCTATTTTATGGTAAGAAAGGAAATAGTCTTAGGTCACAAGGTGTTGAGAAAGGAGATTGAAGTTGGTAAAGCCAAAGTGGAGATAATAGAGAAGTTGCTAGCACCTACTTCAGTTAAAGGAGTTAGGAGTTTCCTAGGGCATGCTGGCTTCTATAGGGGATTTATTAGGGACTTCTCTAAAATCTCTACACCTCTTTGTAATTTACTTGAAAAAGATTCTACCTTTGTTTTTTTATGACAATTATTTGTAAGCATTTAATCTATTAAAGGAGAAGCTTATTTCGGCACTAGTGATCGTTGCATCAAACTAAGAGCTTCCTTTCGAAATTATGTGTGATGCTAGCGACTATACTATAGGAGCAATTCTTGGGCAGAAGAGAGGTAAGTTATTTCATGTTATAAATTATTCAAGCAAAACTTGGAATGAGGCGCAAAAAAACTATGCCATGGCAAAGAAAGAACTTTTAGTAGTTATATTCGCTTGTGACAAGATTAGGCGTTATCTCATAGGTTCTAAGATCATAGTATATATAGACTATGCTACTCTGAAATATTTGTTTGCTAAAGCTGATGCTAAACCTAGGTTAATTCGATGGATCTTATTACTGCAAAAATTGGACCTTGAAATTAGAGATAAAAAGGGAACTAGAAATGTAATTGCTAATCATTTATCTCGATCACAATTGAAGTGCTTAAAGCTAACCATTAATGAAAAGTTCCTTGATGAACAATTGTATGCGGTAGAGATCCGAGAATTACCTTGGTATGTTGATATAGTTAATTACTTGGTTAGTAAAACCATACCATACGGTTTCTCATTTCAAAAGAAAAAGAAGTTTTTATATGACGTGAAATTTTGGGATAAACCGTATCTTTTTAAAACTATGCTGACCAAGTAATTAGATGTTGTGTGCTTGAAACTGAACAATTTAGCATAATTAAGTATTGTCATTCTAAAGAAGTAGGAGGCCACTTTGGTGTGGAAAGAACTGCAGCTAAAATTTTGTCTTGTGGATTTTATTGACCTAGTTTGTTTAGTGATTGCAGGAATTATGTTATGTCTTATACTCAATGCAAAAGGACTAGGAATATTTTTAGGAGACATGAATTACCACAAAAGAGTATTCTGGTAATTGAGCTTTTTAATGTATAGGGAATAGACTTCATGGGCCCTTTCCCTTTATCTTTTTCAAATAAATATATACTTTTCATAATAGATTATGTTTCAAAATGGGTAGAAGCAGTAGCTCTACAAACTAATGATGCTAGAGTGGTAATTAAATTTTTGAAAAAAAGAACATTTTTTCTAGGTTTGGGGTACCTAGGGCTATTATAAGTGATGGGGGGTCTCATTTTTGTAATAGGTAATTTCAAAAATTATTAACAAAATATGGAGTCACTCATACACTTACCACCCTGTATCATCTACAAACTTGTAAACAAGTTGAGGTATCCAATAGAGAGATAAAGTGTATCCTAGAAAAGACTGTCAATACATCCTGGAAAGACTGGTCTCTAAAACTTGATGATGCATTATGGGCTTATAGGACAACTTTTAAAACCCTTGTAGGAATGTCCCCATACAAAATTGTTTATGGTAAATCATGTCACCTACCTATAGAGCTCAAGCACAAGGCCTATTCGGCCATAAAATACCTCAATTTTGATTTACAAGCTGCAACTGAAAAGTGATTGCTCTAATTGAACCAGCTGGACGAGATCAGAGAAGAAGCATATGAAAACGCTAAGATCTACAAAGAGAGACCCAAGAGATGGCCTGATAGGAATATTCAACAGAGGGAGTTCGTGCCTAGTCAAAAAGTGTTATTATACAACTTTCAACTGAAATTATTTCCAAGTAAGTTAAAATCTCGATAGTTTTGATCATTTGAAATAGCTAATGTTTTTCCTTATAGTATAGTTGAGTTAAAGGTAGGAAACAATCATACCTTCAAGGTAAATGGTCATCTCCTCAAACATTATTTTAAAGGAGAAAGCTTGGACAGTGACACTACTATGGTTGTGAGCGAGGACCTATAGTAAGATTGGAAAAGTCGAGCTAACGACTATAAACTAAGCGCTTTATGGGAGGCAACCCATGTCTAACTAAACTAATTTTTTTTTTATTCATTATTAGTTAATTTTATTTAAAAAAGATTTGAAAAAATTTAGGCTAGCCATTGGCACAAAGGTTGTCGGCCTAAAAAAAAAAAGAGAGACAAGAAGAAAATGAAAAAAAAAGAAGAGAAAAGCACGAAATTTGAATTCAAGGCTAACATTCAAAGCCGCCAACCTAGGCATATACGTCGACAATATATGTCGCCGGTATATAGATGTAAGTGCTAGCCTATAGTGCTTTTAAAAGCACATCCATCGGTTTTCTCTCTCTCCTTACTCATTTTTTTTCTCTCGAATTCTCTCTCTAGTTTTTCTCTCTTTTTCTAGATTTCTCTCAAACTCTCCTCTTTTGCATATACATAACCTAATACTCTCACTCTCTTCACTTATTCTATACACATTTACATTTTTCTTTACAGATCTATACTTTCTACATTCACCATGCTGCCCAAGAAGATGTAACCACGAAAGAAATAGAAGACGGTAGTCGCTTTGTCTTCCAGAAGTTTGAGCAGCAATCCACTCTTACATTAGGAGTATGCTAGGGATCGAAGGAGGAAGCTACAACAAATGACATTCATGAATCAACAATATTTGGATTGACTATTTTGCAAGAGTATGGAATGGACGATAGAATCCGGTAGATGGTTCCTAATGAAAGATTTTGGTTATTTGAGGTAAAAGAACCCACTTATAGAAATGTAGCCAATGATTTTTTATCCACTTTGTAGTTGGAGAGAAGTAGGCATATGTCCACTTTAACATTTTGGGTTTATGGAGAGATTCATGTCATTGAATTAAGTCAAATTGGCTATTTTCTAGGGTTATATGAGGAGGAGGAAGTCAATTTTCCTAACTCCTAGCCTAGTAATATGTTTGTTGAGAGATTTTGGTTTTAATTGATTCATCTTAGGTAGGACAATTTTGTACCTTCAAAGTCGTTCGCCATGACTTTCTTAGCAAGTAGAGCACAAGCTATTCCACCATATCCTTGCTCATACTCTCAGCTATAAGAAGACCAGCCATAGTAAAGTAACCAGTTTCGATATGTTTTATCTATACAGTATGATTTTTAAATATCAAATGGATCTAGGAATAGAGATAGCAAATTTTATTTATAGGCAGATTGATGATATTAGGACACAGGTTATCTTTTGTGGTGGATATATTATTGCATTATTGAAGGGTATGGGGCTTTTTAACAAACCGGAAGGGGACGATGGTATCCTATATTAACCTATTTTTGCTACACCATTTAAAGGTTAGGGGTTAGTTAAGATAAATAATATGCCCTATCTTATTGATGAGGAAGATATTCCTGAAGATCCTCTTGCTGCTAGAGTATCTACTTCATCTCATCCTCCAGATAGCAGTTATAAACAATTGAGTGCTGAAATTAGAAAAGTCCGGAATGAGATCAAGAAAGAAAGGAAGAAGAATAAAAAGTTCTGAACTACTATGTTCAATATGTTGAACTCTGCTATCTCTTGTTTTTAGCCAACACTTGCAGAGTAATTCCATAATGAGACTTCAAATGTAAAGAGTAGCAGCACCGATAGAGACAGTTAGATATTTGTGTGCTTTTCTTATGTTTAATTTATTTTATTATTATTTTATTGTCGTTATTTTCTTTTCTTTTTCTTTTATTTAACTGCTTAGTTATTTTTGTTTAGTACCTATCTATTTCGGTAACTCTAGATCATTAGCTCTACTATGTACTTTTCAGTACACTTTTATGCTATTTTTGCTATTTCATGTTTCTTTGCATTTGATGAGACATGTTAGATTTAAATTCTATGATAGCAATGACCTTATGCTTGGAATTTTCATTATTGCTGAAAGTTTGAATCCAAGGGAGTACCAATTTTTCATTTTTTAGTGCTATGAATTTTTATTTCCTCTTGCATATTGAATAGAAGACAGTGTGGATACCGTCTATTCTAAAGTTGGGGGAAGGAATTATAGGGAAAAAAATATCAATTTTGACGCCGGTTTTTGTTTACAAATAGTTATTCTTTCTTATCATCTTAAACTTTACTTGTTCTTAAATTTTTTGTTTTGAATCTACAGACTATACAAAGAAATTGTTAATAGCATCTTATTGTGATTTGAATAATTGACTCACTAAGGTGCCCCACTCACCATCCTCACCAATGTTGAGATTTTTGTACTCAGTTAAAATTAATTAGTCAATTCTTTAAGAACTTAATTTACCTAGTTTTTAGCCTTAGAATTTGAAATTTAAAAGTCAGTCGAGTCCTTAAGTGAAAAGTAATTAGTTAATTCTTTAGGAACCTTATTTACCTAGTTTTTAGCCTTACAATTTGAAATTTAAAAGTTAGTCGAGTCCTTAAGTGAAAAATAAACAAGTTCACTTCTATGCAAGGTTAATTAGTATATGGTCTTTTTAGTTGTTCTAACGACACTTTGACACTTAGTGAAAGAGGTAAGTGAAGCTTTTAACTTAGTGATTCCTATAAAAGAAGTCTGAAAATTATAGTGAGCATTCAAAAAAAAAATGAGGAAATGAGAGCCTTTACTCTAATAACTCAAGAAATTGAGTTAAGAGTATCCTAACTTGAATGTTAGAGTGAACAAGAGTTCATAGGGATCCCTTTAAAACCTAGTCACTTAGGTGATGAGCCCAAGATGTGCCGACTTAATGCACTAATTATAACGAGAAGGGTGGAAAGGCAAAAGTTTAGTATCTAAACTAGAAAAAAAAAAAGAGAAAAAAAAAAGAGAAGAAGGGGAATGGAAAATGGAAATTTGAATGCAATTCAAGAAATGAATTAAGGCTTGTAATAAAAAGGAAGAAAAGCTAGGGATAGAGCAAATACCATATGCTTTTAATGTTTTGTTAATTTGTTTATTGGAATAATTAGATAGATAATATGCTTGTTAACAGCTGTGAAGTTTAAATGGGTGTTTTTCCCTTTTGAACTGAGTATCTACTTTTGAAATAGAAATCTTAGGTTAAACACTTGGATTAAAATTTGTTTTCTTTGGAATAGTTGATTAATTTCAATTGTAGTACTGTAATCACATATTTCGAATTGATTAAAGTAGTGGGCATTATAAATAGGTGAGTCAGAAAATGTGAAATATCAGATGTCTTGGATTAGGAAAACTTTGTATTTTCAATGATAAATTTCTTTAATTCTATTTATTTCGCTTGAGGACAAGCAGAAGTTCAAGTATGGGGGAGTTGATAAAGGCATATTTTTCATGTTTTAAAGTGCATATTAAGATAGAATTATTATAGATTTTATAGAAATCATTAAGAATTGGCACTTAATTATTTTCATTTGGACATTTTAAGAATTAGAGGATTCAAGATTGGAATTACGGATGATTTAGAGGAATTTTAAGCAAATAAACCAAGTTCGGATCAATATATGCAAATTGGAATTAAAGGCAGCTGGACTATTAGCCGGCTTATAACTTACAACTTGCGCTGGCAGCCTTTGTTAGCTACGCCGCTGGCCCTAGATGACTACGTTGCCAGCCTAAAAGCTGGCCTTACAATTACACTATTGGCCTTCATGAAAAAAGAAACTTCACGTGAGCTAATCCTAATTTTTCATATAAATAGCTTCTGTTTCATTGTTTGAGAGTCTTTTAGACACTTTTTCCTTAGACGTCGAGTGTCATAGAATAGTTTTAAATAGTTCTTGAAGAATTCTTTAAGAGAAGCACTTTGATCATTTAAAGGATTTTGCTTTTTTTGTGGAGACCAAGATTGAAGTTGCAACTGAAGATTATTTCTTTCCAATACATAACTGGTGACATCTATTTCAGTTATTCTTATGCAATTTTGTGAATTACTTATGCTTTCAATTATGAATTTCCTTACAATTTCAATTAATATTTGTGTTTTTGTTTTCAAATCCATGGCTAACTAAATTTATTCGTGGGAATTGTTAAAACCCTAGATAGTTAAGACGATGATTATGTTCATGTTATAGGATTAAGAGATATATGGATGATTCATGATTACAATTTCTATGATTTCGATTATAATTGTTAGAAACCCTAATGATATGAGAGTTTATTAGGGATTGTTAGAAATTCTTAATTGATTTGACTAATAAATGTAGAAGTAGAGTTAATTGAATTAGTTTGAAATTATCTAGAGATTAATGCAATGTTCGGCGATTAATTATTCACTATGACATTAAGGATAATTGATTTAAGACATTAGACAATCATAGTAATGGGAAATATATGATTATAATTTAGAGCCCACTGTTAATTGGAGCATGCAGAAGCTTACTAATTAATTAGGAGTTTAAATCCTTAAGTTTTAAAGTATAATAATTTCACTTGAATGACCATATAGCTATTAATCTATATAATATGATAACAATGTGATTTGCATAATCTAGGGTAGATTTTGTTTTCCAACAATTCTCAATTGATTACTTAATTCTAGATTTCTCATAGCTATTTTCTTTTCAATAATTTTAGAGTAATTATTAGATTAATTAATTTAATTTTGATTACTTGACTATTGATAAAAACTAGCATAGGCTTAGTAATTTCTTAGTTCTTGAGGGATTGACCACCTTACTTTCTCTATATTACTTTATTCCGACACAGTATACTTGCTGGAGTATTCACGATTTATTTTTATATATATAGTTCAAGTGAATCAGTGATGCACAGGCTCAGGCAATACACTCTTTATTATTCAATAAAGTTATTAACAAAACATAACCCTTTAAGGTATTTAGTAGAAACATTGTCGTTGATTGGGAGAATATCGAAGTGGTAAATGTTACTCTCTGAGTTTGATATCAATTACATAAGTCAAAGAGCAGGTAGTGGCTGATCAATTGGCAAAATACTCGTTAGAAGATGAGGATGATAGTTCAAAAGTGTAATTTCCCAATGAAAATGTGATGATTGCAAATGAATTGAATGATGAGAAATTGGGATGGAAAATGTATTTTGATGGGGCAGCGAACGTGTTTAGATGTGAGATAGGAGCAAGATTGGTAGTACTTGAGGATAACCATTTTCTTATAGTAGCAAGATTAACAATTCCATATACCAACAACACAGAAAAATATGAAGCTTGCATTTTTGGGCTAAAAATGGTGTTAGATATGGAAATACAAGAGCTTGAAGTATATAGAGATTCATCCCTTATAATTCTCCAGGTCTTAGGAGAGTATAAGACGAAGGACGAGAAATTGGTACCTTATCATGAACATTTAAGAAAGCTAATTGAAAAATTCCAGAAGAATTCATTCACTTACATTCCAAGAATCCAAAATCAGTTTGTCGATGCATTTGCTACATTAGCGTTAATAGTGAAAGTCATAAATAGGATAGAAATATAGCCCTTGAAGATTGAAGTAGAGGAAAAACTGGCTTTTTGACTTGTAGTTGAAGAGAAGGGAACAAAAGAACTATGGTATCATGATATCAAAAAGTTACTTCAAACGGGGGAGTTTCCTAAAGATGCTGATAGAAAAGATAGAAAACTTTAAAAAGGTTGGCTACTCATTTCCTATTAAGTGGAGCTACACTATACAAGAGGTCGCTAGATGTAATACTATTCAGGTGTGTGGATGAAGAAGAAGTCAAGAAGTTGATGAAAGAAGTATATGAAGGAGTTTGTGGTCCTTACATGAATGAGTATATGTTAGCCAAAAAGATCATGAAAATGGGGTATTTTTGGATGACGATGGAATCAAATTGTATCAGGCACATGAGATACTGTCACCTGTGTTAGGTATACGCTAATAAAATCAACAATCCTCCCCAAGAATTGCATATATTATCAGCTCCTTAGCCTTTCTCAATGTGGAGAATTGACATGATCGGTCCTATCTTGCCAATAGCTTCAAATGGGTACAGATTCATTTTAGTTACGATCGACTATTTTACCAGATGGGTAGAAGCAACGTTGTATACTACAGTAACTAAAGGAGTAGTGGTCAAATTCTTGAAAAGAGATATTATTGCAAGATACAGTGCACTCGAGTTTATTATTACAGATAATGGGATGAATTTGAATAACAAGTTAATGGATGAAGTATGTAACTAATTTAAGATCAATTACAGAAACTCAACTCCATAACGACCTCAGATGAATGGGGTAGTTGAAGCTGCTAATAAGAACATCAAAAGAATCATTAAGAAGATAACGATCACTTACAAGGATTGGCATGAGATGCTTCCCTTTGCTCTCATGGCCTATAGAACCTTAGTTAGAACTTCTACTGGTGCAACTCCGTATTTATTGGTGTACGGAACTGAAGTAATACTACCGATAGAAGCAGAAATACCTTCGTTTCGATTTTTGGCGGAAATTCATCTCGATGAAGCAGAATGGGTGAAGAAGCGAATAGAGCATTTGAATCTCCTGGATGAAAGGAAGCTAGCAGCAATATGTCATGGTTAGTGCTACTTATACTGATGATTTAAGCTTTTAACAAGAAAGTATGCTCAAGATACTTCAAAGAAGGAAACTTGGTGTTGAAGAAAGTCTTACCAAACACAAAAGACCTTAAGGGCAAGTTTGCTCCGAATTATGAAGGCCCTTATGTGGGTATTATCAAGAGGTGCATTAGTGTTGACAAAGTTGGATGGTCCAGAATTAAGGGGATTGATGAATTCAAACGTAATCAAGTTGTATTATCCATGAAAAATGAGCTCAATAAAGATTTCAATTTTTCTTGAATAAATTTGTGGTTAATCTTTCATCGTTTACAAGTAAAGTTGATATCCATGAATGTTTCCGAATTCGGATGGTCATTGACCAACAAATACTTCACCAATAAACCTTTAAGTATTATGCCTCATGCACTTAAACACCAAACCCTTACTGATGAATCTGAATCACCAAATAAATTAAAATCGAATATTCTTAATAATTTAATTTTGTTTCTTTCAAAAAGAGATTTATCGTTCAGAAGTCATGAAGAGTGGAAACTGAAATTTGGTGTCGAATAAAGCAAATTCAAGGCATGGGCATGATCCAGTTACAAGACTCAAAAGTTTAGGAGATTTCAAAGAAAGATAAAAAAAAAAAAGAAGAAGAAGAAGAAGAAAAGAGGAAAAAAGAAAGAAGAACCAATCACAATCCTTTGGTAAAATTCCGCTGATTGAATGAGTGAATAGCAGGATTCGATTTAAGCATGCCAATTAGTTGCTATCTAAGAAATTCTTCAATCCCAGGAAAAATAATCTTAAAAGTCTTTGGAAAGAGATATTTAGAAGAATTAAGTTAGCTTTCAAAACCAACCTCGAAGAGATATATCCTTTTTAGATTAACCAAATCAAATCTCGAAGAGATCTATCTTCTTCGAATTAACTAAATCAAATCTCAGAGCGATCTATCCTCTTTGAATTAACCAAAACAAATCTTCAAGAGATTTATCCTCTCCAGATCAACTAAAACAAGTCTCAAAGAGATCTTTTCTCTTCAAATTAAGTCAAAATGAATCTTGAAGAGATTTACCCTCTTTGGATCACAATTTAAAACAAATCTTAAAGAGATCTATCTTCTTCGGGTTAAACCAAAAGGAATCTTGAGGAGATCTATCTTTTTTAGATTATCCAAGTCGAGTATAGCAAAAATGGGTATGTCTTTTGTATTTGTAGAAAAGTTCTAATTGAACTTTACTATAAAGAGGGACAGTCGTAAACATCTCATTTTTGTCGATTTTTTTTATTGATTGAGCCAGATTAATAAATAAATAGAAAAAATAAAATAATAATAAAAAATGGAAATTAAAAAATAAAAATAAAATAATAAAAAAAGTCGATTCATATCAAGTCTAAGTAGGGTGGATAAATTTTTCTAAAGGATCATAGAGTACTCCCTTATAAGTATTACAAGTTCGTTCCAATCAATCTTTCTCTTCCTAGTAAGCAAATCCTTCACGAATTTAGCATACAAAGGATCTGCTAGAGTGCTTCTGCAAAAGGGATGTTGATTTGTAACTTCTTAAATAATCTAGAAATTTGGTGAATTAAGCATCTAGCTACTGTTACTTTAATATTCCTGGAAAGGGGATTGGACGAACATATGGTTTCACTTTTGGTGACTTCTACATTGGCTCCTCTTACACCTCCTTCCCTTTTTCTACCTTTGGACTCTCCACCTTTTCTTCAACTTATTTGTCAACTGTTTCCAATGCTTTTCTACTCTTCAACATAATAGCATTGATACTTTTAGGATTCTCTTCAGTATTACTGGGTAAAGACATTGATGGTCTGTTACTTAACTGTTAAGAAATCTGACTTATCTTATTCTCTAGGTTTCAAATAGTCGCTTGTTGATTTTGTAACAAGGTGTCGGTCCTTTGCATATAGCTCAACATGAGCTCTTCCATTCTAGACTAATTTTACCGAGGTGGAGCGTTTTGAGTAGGATCTTGCTTCTGGAATCTGGGTAGTGGTTGGAATGCATTGTTTTCATTTCTCCATGAAAATTTTGGTTAATTACACCACCTAGGATTATATGTATTCGAATATGGTCCTTGATTGCCGCATTGAAAATTGTTGACAAAATTCACCTAATCTCCATTAGTTGGAGCTGAGTGATTCCCAGTTAAGCACTCAAGAGTTCAATGTGGTCCTGAACATAACTCACAAAAAACAATAGGGTTAGCATTAAGAGACTGTATTGAGGTGAGTTTACTTACCTAAGTAGTGAGAGCTGCAATCTGAGCTGCTAATTGAGATATAGTGCTATTGTCACTGGCTATTGCTACTCTTAACTTGCTTCTCTCATTTTACCAGTTATGTGCATTGGAGGCCATTTCTTCTGTCAGTGCACTTGCCTCATTTTATGTCTTACCCATTGGAGCACCTCTAATTGTAGCATCAACTAGGGACCTCAATGTCTGATCCATACTGAGATAAAAGATCTCAATTAGGAGATTATCTGGCAATCTATGATGTGAGCATTTTCTTATTACCTCCTTGAATCTCTCCCATACTTTATAAAGTGACTCACCACTAAACTTGGTAAAGTTGGTGATGTCGTTGCTCAGTTTTGTAGCCTTAACTGCTAGGAAAAATCTCCTTAAGAACTTCGATGAAAAATCAGCCTAGGTGGTGATAGACTCTTATGGCAGTAAATGAAACTAAGCTTTAGCTTTATCCCTTAGTGAATAGAGAAAGAGCCGTAATTTGATAACCCCGCCTGTCACATTGTTCATCTTTATTGTATTACAATATTGAAGGAATCCTGTAATATGATTGTTAGGACTTTCATTGGGATATCCTTTAAATTGATTCTTTTGAACAATCTGAATAAGGGATGGCTTCAACTCAAAGTTGTTAGCTTAAATGGTGGCCCTCCTTATAGCCGAACTCATCACCGTAGGTACTATATAATCTCGTAATGCTCGCGAAACTCCTTGTATCTGATTATTACCTTCGTCACATGCCATCTCATCTATTCTTCTTCCACTCTCTGGCTTCAACTGATGCAAAGTGCGTTCTATTTCTGAATCTAGTGGTAGAATTTCAACACTTTTACTCCTGTACATAAAACACCTGCAAAGAGAATGAAAAAATAACACACCTTGTCAAGTGTACTTAAATTACCAATAGAACTAAAAGGTTTAATATTTCCAGTTCTCGACAACGATGCCAAAAAATTGATTCACTTAAACTATATATGTAAAAATAAATCACGAATACTCTAGTAAGTATACTAGGTCAAAGACTAAAAAATTACTAATCCTATACTAGTTCTTATCAATATTCGAGCAATCAAAATTTAATTAATTAATCTAATAATTACTCTAAAATTATTGAAAAGAAAATAACTATGAAAAATCTAAAATTAAGTAATCAATTGAGTTATGGGAAAACAAAATCTACCCTAGATTATGCTAATCAAATTATTATCATGTTGTATAGATTAATAGTTATATGGTCATTCAAGTGAAATTATTATACCTTAAAACTTAAGGATTTAAACCCTTTATTAATTAGTCAACTTCCGTATCTTCCAATTAACATCGGACTCTAAATTACAATCATATATCTCCCAATACTATGATTGTCTAATGTCCTAAATCAATTATCCCTAATGTCTTAATGAATAATCAATCGCTAAACATCGTATTAATCTCTAGATAATTTCTAATTAATTCAATTAACTCTACTTCTACATTGATTAATCAAATCAACTAAGAATTTTTAACAAACCCTAATCAACTTCCGTATCATTAAGGTTTCTAACAATTATAATTAATTGAACAAATATAATTGAAATCATAAAAATTGCAGTCATGAATCATTCGTATATCTCTTAATCCTATAGCATGAACACAATTATCGTCTTAACTATCTAAGGTTTCATCAATTCCCATAAATAAAATTAACCAGCCATAGATTTGGAAACAAAAACACAAATATTAATTGAAATTGCAAAAAAAATTCATAATTGAAAGCATAAATAATTCACAGAATTGCATAAGAATAATTGAATCAGATGTTACCAATTCTGTATTGGAAAAGATATTCTTTAATTGTAACTTCAACTTGGTCTCCATAGCAAAAGCAAAATCCTCTCAATGATCAAAGTGATTCTTCCAAAAAATTCGTCAAGAACTAAATAAAGATTATTTTATGTCTCTCTACGTCTAAGGAAAATGTGTCTAAAAGTCTCCCAAATGATGAAACATAAGCTATTTATATGAAAAATTAGGGTTGGCTCACGTGAAGTTTCTTTTTCATAAAAGTCAACAGTATAAGTGCAAGGCCGGCAATGTAGCCATCAAAAGCTGGCGGCATAGACATCAAAGGCTGCCAGTTCAAGTTGTAAGTTGTAAGCTGGCTGCCTTTAATTCTAAGTTACATGTTGTTAATCCGGACTTCGTTAATTTGTATAAAACTCCTTTAAATTGTCCATAATTCCACTCTTGAATCCTCTAATTATTGCAATGTCCAAATGAAAATAATTAAGTACCATTTCTTAATGATTTCTATAAAATCAATAATAATTTTATCTAAATTAGAACTTTAAAACATGAAAAATATGCCTTTATCATTTACTTGCAAGGCTCCCTTGTCACTGAGCCAATGCAGTTTATAAGGCTTTGGATAGGGTTTGTTCTGTAGTTTTGACTACTGGACCATGAAAGTTGATATTGCATCGGTGCAACTACCACCATCAACAATCAAGACATATAGTGACCTATTTACCTTGCATCCAATCTAGAACATATTCTCTCTTTGTTCATCTTCGAGCATAGAACTTACACTTATTATTCTCCTCGACACTAGGGTCGCGGGCATAAAATTACCCTCTTCATTATAAGTGACTTCCTCCTTCTTAGACAACTCGATCTATCTAGCCTCTTTTGGGTTTTCCTCTTCCTTATTAGTACTGCCTATCTCAAAAGTTGGCACTTTTCTTCGAATCACTATGGTTCTTCTGTTCAGATACTAAGCAGCCATATACACAAATCTTTAACACTCGAAGCATTTTATGTCACTTATCTTTCTTAACCTTTCTCAAAATTCCTCAAGATCTCCTTTTCCTTTGCTCGGGTAGTTTGAACAGGTGAGGTATCAGCAACCTTGCTTGGTTCTGATCGCATAGGTCTTCTATGAATAAGTCAACTAACAAGAGCTTGGAATCTCTCTAATCAACACATTTCAATTCTCCGGGTAGCTCGAATAGCTTCATCAAGTGATCCAATGTCCATGGTCTCCAAAATATCTCCAATCTTATACTTCAACCCACTAATGAATCAAGATACAGTTTAATCTTTAGGCTTAATAACTTCATATTAGATCATCAACATCTAGAATTCCTTCACGTAGGTGCCAACACTTAATCTACCTTGTCTCAACTCCTATAACTTTGTAAATACATCTTGTAAATAGTAGCTTGGAAAAAATCTTCTCCTCATGACTATCTTCATTTCATCCCAACTCATGACTTCACATTCTCCATCTCTTCTACGTCTGGCTTGCATGTTATTCCACCATAGGGTGGCATAGCTAGTAAACTCTAGCACAATAAGTCTAACCTTTGCTTTCTCAAGTACCTTATGGCATTTAAACTATTTCTCAATTTTATCTACCCAATCCAGGTGGTCCTTTGCATCACCACTTCCAAAAAAACTTGGGATACACATCGTTAGCCCTTCTACTTTCGAAGCTTAGACATTCCTCTCTCTTGGCTCATAGTACTCCTCTTCATCTCCTTCTTCCTCATCTGCTTCTTCAATTTCATCCAGTGCTAGCCTACGCCTAGTAACTTTATCGACTCCTCCAGCTTAGGGTGGTTGAACTAGGGCATTAGCTCAACCATACTATCCATTGCCTCTCTCAGGCTACTCATTGTCTCGACCTCTGTATGGGACCTTCTCTGGCTTGTTGCCTATCTTCATTTATGATAGTCATTAGAGTATGCACTTGGTTGATGAGTCTATCCAGTCGATCACCTACTAACTAGGGTATGGAACTTCCCTGTTGACCTTAGCCATTTTAAGGGCCACTCTCTTTATTACTTAGAGTTACTTGAACACTTGAATTGGATATTGTCAACTATCTCACAAGATTAACAGTTAATATTACTACTCAAAGTTCTCTCTACAAATAACAATAGCAAAATAATACCTAATGATCCCATTATTATGTCAACTACACACAATAAACAAGTAGACACTTATAGTCTGTTTCACGTACAAGAAACAGGGGAAAACAAAGCATGAAATTTCTTTAACAATATTCACCTACCAAACTCCTATAACAACAATAGAACTTTTAATACTCACAAAAGAAGTAGCAAATCACTTAGAGAACAAAGTAATAGAAACTAGCTTCAAACATAGCAAGGCTCTAATACCAAGGTGATATGGTTATGACCGTAAATGAATACATAATGTCTAGTATCTCACAAACTAAGGGGATGGGTCTAAACCTCGAGACAGTTTGAAGGATAAAAAATAGTTGAAGGCTAAGCAGGGGTCGTCATGCACTAACTATAGATATGATACACCAACGCCTCACATTAGTTATGGTCATACTTGATATTACGCACAAGTATGACTGGAGGACACTTGTCACTAGTCTATGCTTAATGGGCTAAATAAGAGTAGTCGAAAGCAAGTAGAAAATACTTAACTCATGAGAGTATGTCTGAATGTTACTTGTATTCACTATTCTGGCTATTACTATATATAAGTATTTATATGACCCAATTAGGGTAAGTCTTAAGTTAACGTAAATCATAGAAAAGATTCCTACAAGTAAAAGAAAATGAATAATTTACAAGGGTAATGTTGTAAACAAACATAAGGAATATCTATTAACAAAAAAAGATAGTACGAATTTTAGGAAAATCAAGGCACATGTCAACTATCCAATCTATGATCCTAATGATATTGCTGGCTGAGCATAGTAGGTTTTGAATAGATTAAGTCAAGGTTGGCAGTTTGACAACTTAGATGTTCAAGATTAGGAAAGGGTTAGTTCAGAAGGTTGTTCATTATCGAGTCGGCCTTAAGTATTGGCTCCGGATAGGTGTCAACTCGGCTTCTGTATGTATCAAGTTGATCGTATACTAATTCAATGCTTAGCTTTGGATAGATGTGTTGTGGAGAGGTCAGCTTGTTATATAATTCAGTCACCTCTATAGCTTCTTGGATGAGGTGGAGAGCAAAGTAACATGGCAAGTCGGATTGGGGAATGCACCACTCTTTTGAGTTCAACTCTCCTCAAACAACTAAATGAACTATATGAGTAAGCCTTTGACCTCAGGAGTGCGTGATTGGTCTATAGTCCCTATCGATTAGGTTCTCCTTCTTTAAGGCTCAGCTAAGTTGAGCTTACATAGTCTTGACTTGCTTGAAGGACATGGGACTCAATTTCACCTTTCTCCCCTCGTGCTTAAAAGAATAAGTATTCCTCTTCCCATCATAGATCACATGTTGATCAAACATCCATGGTCTACTAAGAAGAATATGTGAAGCACTCACGGGCAATGAATTATAGAGAACCTCATCCTAATACTTCCCAATGCAAATCAGCACTACTAGTTGCTTAGTCACTTATAAGGCTCCCTTTTTACTAAGGTTTGGGGTAGGGTATTGTCGACAACTTTAGCTACTGAACCATAGATATAGACATTGTGTTAATGTAACTACCATTGTCAACAATAAAGGCACATAATGTCTTATTAAGCTTACAACTAATGTCAAACAAGTTTTCTCATTATTCATCTTCTGGTGCTGAACTTATACTGATTAATCACCTCAATACTATGGTTGCAGGCATAAAATTACCCTCTTCACTGTAGATTACCTCCTTCTCCTTGAATATGTTAGCTTATCTAGATTCCTTCTGTTCGTCATCCTCCTTTTCAGTGCTATCAACCTCAATAGTCGACAGTGCTCCCTTCACTAGCATTGTTCCTCAATTTGGGTATTAAGCTGCCATGTATTAGAATCCTTAGCACTTAAAATAGTCGATCTTGCTTGTATTTCTTCTTAAACTTTTTCCTTACTCAAATTTGCCCAAGACTTCCTTTTCTTCTACTCGATTAATTGAAATAAGTCAGACTTCACTAATTTTGCTTTGTTCCGATCGCATAGGTCTACACAAAATAGTTTGGCTTAGAGGATCTTGACTAATAGGAGCTTAGAAGTTACCCATTCCTCGTCACTCTATCTTTGTCTAATGTACCTATGTCCTTAATCTCCAAGATATCCTTGATCTCATACTTCAATCCACTGATAAATCTAGGGATAATCCAATCTTTGGGGCTCTACAACTTCATAGTGAATCATTAGCATTTGAAATTCCTTCTCATAGGCATCAACACTTAAGCCTCCTTACCTCAACACTTGATCACACTTACTATGATCTACCACATCAATCTAAATCCCAATGAACACTACGTAACACAACACTACTATAACATAGACATACAAGAACACAAAATGCCAAAACTTACACGAACGTAGCCAAGCTCTGATACCAAGATGATATGGACATTATCATAGATGGATACATGAGCAGTGGCATCATACAAACTAAGAGTGGGTTTAAACTGCAAGATTGTCCTAAAACTAAATGATAATTGATGTTTTTGAGTATGGGTTCTTGTGCATTGGTGTGGTGATGGATATGACACACCAATGCCTCATACAAGCTAAAGTCACACTTAATATGATACATAAATTCGATAAGAGGTTACTCGCCATTAGTCTATGCTCATGATAGGCTAGATAAGAGTAAGAAGAGTAAGCAAAACACTTAGCTCAAAGGGGGGGGGGGAATGTATGAAGATTGAAGATACTCATTTGTAGCTATTATAATCGGGGTATAGTTATATGCCCTAATTAGGCTAAGTCATAAGTTCTTACAATTTACTAAAAAGATCATATATTATAATTAGAAAACAAATACATTGCAAGGGTAAAATAGCAACATTCGAAAAGAGAATATTCTATGCAAGGACAATGTGGATGTCCAAGGTTGGACATATGTCCCCCTCTCGATTTAGAGGTCTAAATGAGTATTGGATGCAGGGTAGCATTGACCTGACTAGGTTAGCATCAAATCAATAACTTAGGAACTCGACATGTACTTGTTTATAATGTTGGAATTTGGGAGCTTAGCTATAGTAGGTTGGTTTGGCATTAAGCTAGTATGGGCTTATACGTCTGATAGATTGAGATCATGGGAGCTTGGATCTCGGTATAGATGGGAGTTGTCAATTTCTAAGGGAACATTCTCCTAAGAGATTATGATCAGGTTAGAGGAGCTCAAGACACATATCAAGTCGGCTCGGAGGAACTCCTCTTCTTCTAGGGTTAGGTCCTTTTGGGAAGCTCAGCTTACTAGGGTAGTAAGCCCTTTAGCTTAAGACCGCGTAATTGGCCCTTGATTCTTATCACCTAGGGTACATTTGGTTGAGGTTCACAACTAAACATCTCATAACCAAGAACAAGACGATGGTGTTTTGCAAATAGCAAGTCGAGGAAGTTCAAGCTAATAACATAAAGCTATGTTAGAGACTAAATGAAGGGGATGTCGCCTCTCCTTCTATCCCCTATTTGCCGCATTTTAGGAGGGAAGTTGATCCAATCACATAGGAAGAAGAGGTCTTGTAGCAACTATATAGGAAGGCTCCCATGATGGATGAAGATAACTTAAACCAAAGATAGGAGCCAAAAGTGGAAGAAAATAGTCAGCAGACTCCATTGAGTGCTCTTACCACACCACGTATGGGTGGAGGGATTAAGCACGTAACTTCTTGTCCACTACAAAAAGCTATAGCAAATATGAGCTTATAAGAGTTGGTAGACTACATTAAGAAGTTAGCCATAAAAGGAGCTTCTAAGAAGGAAGCTGATGTAAAAGGCAAGAATGTAAGTCTTTTCATACAAAGTATAGTGGACGAGGTTGTACTACTCAAACATTGAAAGAGCTTTATGGATTATTTGATGCTATTGCTTGTAAGGTCTTCCCTTCCACCTTGAGAAAGTTTACTAGCAATTAGTTTAATTCACTAAAGGCATCCTCCATCTTCTCCTTTGATCAACTAGTTGATAAACTTTTCTAATATTTTTTATCCAGTAAACCTCTAACCAAGGATTCCTTACTTTTGACCTCAATCAGGCAAAAGTAAGGAGAATCGATCATGGATTATGTTTGTAGAGTCAACTAGTTGATGATTGAAATCACTAACTGTAATAAAAGGGTGGCTTTACATGCTAGGAGTCAGAGAAGATTTTGACTTCTTCAAGTCCCTTGCAAAGTACCCTCTAACCTCTTTAGATAACTTTGCTAAGTGGAAGGAAAAGTTTACTCATCAAGAAGACCAAATGCAAGAGAGAAGGGAACTAAAGAAAGATAACCATGAAAGAAGGTCAAAAAAAGACAAGGGAACTATGAAGGTAAGATTGGGAAGGAATTTTGACACTCGCAACAAGCTTAATTGACCTTTAGGAGATTGGAGGAGGCCAACTCCAAAATTTGCTGAGCATATCCCCTCAATTGACCTATGTCGGATATTGTAATGGAAGTGTACAACCAAGGTTTCTTTGCTTGGTTGAAAAGAATCAAGAATAATCCTATAAGGAAGAACTTTAACAAGTACCAATTTTCATGGAGATTGAGGTCATAATATGAACGAGTGTATACATTTGAAAAATGTACTTGAGAAAGTTGTTCAACGGCAATACTTGAAAAAGTTTGTGGCTGATAGAGAAGAATACATTGAGTGATCTACGCAAAGGAGGAGAATTGAACATCAACCCTTAAATGTGCAGGCCAACTTAATAATCGAGAGTTAATGGCATTGGATAATAAAAGAGGAGACAATTGAGCTCCTCAAGGTATTATTAATGTGATCTTTTTTTGTCTAGTAGGGCAAATGTTTTATGCAAACAAGTTCATTGAACTCATAGGGAGATCATGTGTTGTACTAAAGAGGAAAGAGACATAGGATTGATGATATGATAGTGTTCTCGAAAAAGGATATGTAGGGAGTTCAATTCCTACATGATGATGCCTTGGTCATTATGACTTGAGCAGTAGATATTGAAGTTAGGAAGGTAATGGTAGATATGGAGGCTTTAACTAACACCATTTTTAAGCATGCATTTGACCAAATGCAACCTAAGCTTAAGAATGTCAACATGCAGCCATACAAGTATAGCTTATACAGGTTTAATAATTAATCAATCAAGGTGCAAGGAGTAGTCACCATAACCTTATAGATTGGGGATGATGAGAACATGATTGAAAAGGAGGTAGATTTTATGATAGTAGACTGCCCTTCACCTTATAATAGCATAATAAGCTGACCCTCCATCAATATGTTTAGACAACTATCCATCAAAAGGTAAAATTCCCTAACCTTACTGGGATAAGAATGTATCTCAGAGATTAATAGCTCGCTCGAGCTCTATATCTAAAGACCTTGAAAAGGGATCAAGTTTACGCCATAGAAAAAAGTTCAAGCAATCGGCTAAGGGTAAGAAGAGAGGCAACTGAGGAGACCTTGACAGTTCAAGTCAGTGATAATCCCCGGCATGTCACCAAGGTCAAGAGCAACATGTCAATCAACCTAAGGGAAAGCATAATACATTTCCTCTGAGCTAATAAGGACATTTTTGCTTGGTCTCCATTTAACATGCCTAAGATCCCTAAAGAAGTTATCACCTACAAATTGAATACCGACATAAGTGTATAGAGGAGGTGTAGAAGTTGTTGAAGGTGGGCTTTATTAGAGAAGAGCCTTACCTTACGTAGCTTGCAAATTGTTTTTTGATGAAAAAGGAAAACAGAAAATGGAGGATATGCAACAACTTCATCAATCTAAATGAAGCATGTTTGAAGGATTGTTTTCCATTACCTCAAATAGATCAAATGGTCGAATTAACCTCAGGACATGCCCTATTAAGTTTTATGGATGCATTTTCTAAGTAAAATTGATTAAGATGCATCCTTCTGATTATGTATACACCTTTTTTATTACTAACTTTGGAACTTATTATTACAAAGTGATGCTATTTAGGTTAAAGAACATAAGAGCCACATATCAAAGATTAGTTATAAAAATGTTCAAACCTCATATACACAGAAATATTGAGGTTTATGTAGACAACATGGTTGTGAAGAGTAAGACAAACGATGACTACCTAGTGACCTCTAAGAGACCTTTAGTATACTAAGGAGATATAATATGAAGTTAAATCTACAGAAGTGTGTGTTTGGTGCGTCTTCTGAAAATTTCTGAGAATATATGGTGACACAATACGGAATTGAGACTAATCTAAAGAAAATTCAAGCTACACTTGATATGGAGTCACCAAAATCAATCAAGAGGTCTAAAGGTTGACTGGTCATGTAGTGGTATTCAACAGGTTTGTCTCTAAGAGTGTTGAAAAGTGTGTAAAGTTCTTTAAGGCTTTAAGGAATCCTTTTAAATTTCGATGGATTGAGGATTTTGAGAAGGCTTTTAAAGCCTTGAAAAAGTTCATGATGAAACCCCTGATCTTATCAAAGATAATAGAAGGAGAAACTCTTTACATATACTTGTTTATAAGTGATGGAGCTCTCTCTTCCATGCTAGTACATGTAGAAGGACGGGTGCATAGGCATGTCTATTATGTAAGCCATGTTTTACAAGGGCTAGAGTTAAGATACAAAAAGTTGTAGCTGCCAAAAAACTTCAACCTTACATTGAAGCTCAACGAGTCATAATATTGACTAAGTAACTGCTAAAGCAAACCTTACAAAAGCTTGATGCTATAAGATGCATGAAAATGTATGCCATGTAGCTTAGTGCTTTGGAGATACAATATCGACCTAGAAAAGCATATAAGGCTTAGATCTTAATGAATTTTAATGTGGAATTTACAGGTACTAGGAGTTTTGGCCCAAAAATGGATCAATTGACATGGAAATTGCATGTTAATGGTTCATCAATCAGTGAGGGAAGTGGAGTAAGTTTAATGGGAGCTCAGGTCTCGTGTGCTTTAAAATTTGGTTTCCCAACTAGTAACAATGAATTCAAATATGAAGCACTACTAGCTGGGATGAAGTTAGTTAAAGGGGTCGAAGAAAAGCATCTTAATGTGTTTTCTGACTCCTTATCTATAAAGCAGCAAATTTTATAATAATCAACAAGAATCTATAAAAGAGAGGCATGAGTATGCCATACTTAATATGCCTATAACCATTTGAAGCAAAGCAAGTTCTTTCCAATTTATACTTAAGGGTATGCAGCAACCACATTCGAGTTGTAGCTCTGTATGATAAAGCTTTGAAACTAGGGTATTAGTGGCCCATGATGAAAAAATATGTGCTTCTTCTAGCATAAACCTGCTATCAATGTCAAAGGAATGCTCCAGTGGAGCAAGCTCCGAGCTTGTACTTGATGCCTCTCACTAGGCCTTATCCTTTTGCCTAGTGGAGAATGGATATACTTGGTCCATTCCCAAAGATGAACAAATAGAGGTGATATATCATTGTTGTAGTGGACTATTTCACTAAATGGGTTGAGGCCATTGTGAGCCTTTAAATTTTATGAAGTCATTCCAAGTGAGTAATTTAGGGCATAGGCAAAAATAGGCCAATCGAGACCATATTTCACATATGAGTCTTAAGAGTTAGACAAGGACACCCAATGGATCTAAAATATAGAAATATAATAAAGTAATAACATTACAGCTAAAAATAATTAATTTTACTAAACTATATTATATTGTGTTCAAAAAGCTGTAAATGCATGATTTAGACAACAAAAATTTACCAAACTCTATAGATAAATTAATTGCATCATAACATTATAAAAGGACATAAAATAATATATAAAAATGGTATGCATACTTCAGATTTAATTATGATATATAAATATATACCTGAAAAACATTAAAATACCTAAAAATACATGTAATTAGCTAAAAATTCATAAGAAAAATAATAAAAATTTATAAAAAAAATCATCAAACCAACGGAACCTACTAGCTTTAGGGCATGACACATTAATAGGATAGTTGTTAGTTGATTAGGCTAGTTTAAGACACTTATCAAGTGTGAATTAGAGGTTATATAACCCTTGAAGAGGAAAAATTCTAATTTGGGAAGTACCCAACTTGGAAATTATCACCATGTACTCACTAGAGCTTCTTAGATGATTGAGGGATCTAGGAAAAATCAAGAGGAAGGAAGAAAATAGGAAGAAAAATTCTAGGAAAAATAGAAAGAAAAACTGCATAAACCGAGTAAGATCAGGGAGCATAGGTTTAAGGGTAACCTAGGGGTAGACGACCCCTATAGAGTGGTAGTGGTAGTAGCACCTAACTAAGCTGATAAGGAGGTAGTGGAAGATGGTGGCCAAATAGTGAGTTTTTGGTGAGTCCAAAAATTAATCTAATTTTCTCCTATTTTCTAAAAATACCAAATTAACTCCAAAAATTATAAAAAATTTTATTTTAGAATATTTTTGCATGTAGTATTTGAGAGAAATACCATTTTGCAAAATTTTTACGATAAAATTTTTAAGTGGATACATGACCTCCTTAAGAAATTACCCAAAACCAAGTAATTTTTTATGTTGTTTTAAATAACCCTATTAGTGTAGTTTCGAAACCAAACTTTTTCTAAAATATACCTATATTGCATGTAAGAATTAAATGAAAAGTTTTTAGATGAAAATATTTTCTATGACTTTTTCAGAATTTTGAGCCTCTAAATTTGTTTTAAAAAATTCTATTTTTTAGAGATTTTGTATAATTAACCTTAGGGAAAACAACTAGCACCAGTTTTGGAGTTTATTTTTGTTACATGTTGTTGTGAAGCATGATCTGGGGTTAAGTGGATTAAGTTAAGTAGGGACTACTAATGTTAGGCACGTACACCTATTAAATTGTAACAAGCGGATTAAGTCCAAGTATTGATCCCTTAGCAACTTTGACTACTAACATTCACTAAATTTTTATTATCTAATTGGTGAATTTAAGTTTAAGAAACTTAATGAATCTAAATTAAATTACAGCAACTACTAAATTAACAACTAATTAATGAATATTAAAGAACTTAAACAAGAAAGCAATAAAAGTCTAAATTAATTCAAGATTCAAAAATTGTATCTAGATTTTTATTTCCCTTAGATCTAACATGTGATTTTCTTTAAAGATAATCTAATTTCTTCTTTAATCTTCCTTAATAGGAGAATTCTCTACTAAAGTTAATTACTTTCTCAAGCCAATTAACCTTAATCTTAAAATTGCTTATTAGAATCTCTTCTCAATAGTATGACCAAAGATCGCATTATTGTACAACAATTCTCTATACTATAATTCAAAATTCCGGAATGATATTGCAAATTATCTTTAATCTTGCAATAATTTGCAATAATCTCTATCAACTATCACGCCCCAAAATGGCAGAGTCGTAATAGCCCTACCATGTAAATCATTCTAAGATAATAGTTAGCCTTACAACCGCTATCTTAGACATAATCTACATAAGCCATCTACGACTAACCCGCTTTAAAGTAAACAGTTTGTAATTTAAAGAAATCATTTACCTAAGAAAGTGAAAAAATATATATATACACTAAAATTCAGTTATTACAATTAAAATATATTTTTGTTCTTCAAATGTTTTTCCTTACTCCCCAAGATCCAGCAGTTGCTAACTTTAGAGTAGTTGTATGCCGCTTTTTAGCCAACACCTGCACAACGTCTATAGGGATATGAGCAACCACAGCTTAGTAAGTTAGAATGGAGGACTTAAAACTATACCATAAACATAACAAGGTTATCAATCAACTATTAGGTGGAATGCATGTTCAAGCGAATGCAATCGCACGACGTTGTCTGGCCCGTCGTGAAATTAGAGAAATTGCGCCAGCTCTAATCCGGGTTGAGGAGTTGCCATTAATGCAACAGCTCATGACGAAACCCAGGCTTGTGCAATGGAGACACCGCTCCTCCCGCGACTACCATCGAACCATTAACTTTACCCTCGCCTCGACGTCCTCTGTTGTCACTTAGTTCGACTAAGGATGAAAAAGGGACCATTATGCAATCCTGCGTTATCCCTTTCGAAGGGGTCGGCATTTGGCCGAAGAATATTAGGTTTCCCCTAATGGGTTACCATGTAGGTCTAATTATGATTACGGGTTGTATATTTGATTTGGTCTAGTTTAGGATGATCAATCATTTCATACAAATCATACAATACAGGCCAGAACAACAAACAAAATCATAGCATCACTCATAATCAAGCACATATACATAACCAACTCTCTAACAAGCACAACCAAGCATAATCTTCAGCCACCAAAATAGAGCAACGTATTAATCCCAACTTACCTGGACTCCTTGTTCACTCACTCGAGGTCTAACTCACTCAGGCCATTACCAATCATCCCTATAACACAAACGTGGTTTCAGTTTTTTATATAACTATTATAGGTTGGTTTTATCCTATAACGCTTATTGTTATGTTTTGTTTATGGTTTAATATATCCAGTTATCTAGGTTCTCAAATCTTTTACAATTACTCTAAGTTTAGGGTTAGGTTCGGGTTCAATTTTCACATCGATTTCTAAATTAGGTTTTAGTTCGATTTTCTAAGTACTGTTTTATTCCCAAACCCTAGAAATTCGTTTAAACTCATAATGTGAAATTAATCACATTACTTCCAAATATCCTAAATACCATCATTACCCCTAGTCAGTATTTTATTACACCCAGAACACTTAAATCTTTATTAGTGCACCAAATTTACTCCTGATGTGAGAAATTTTTATATTTTTTCATATAATTACATAATTTTAAGTTTTTTACCAGATCTATTATATATCCCTATTATTTATATAATATCAATTTTTATCCTAATATTTTATATTTATTATATTTCTAATAATTACATATTATGTATTATCACCTATTATGTATATAATACACATTTAATATTTCTAACGCTCTAATTATCATCTCCCAACATCAATTATCATTTCAAAATTTCTAAATTCATCCTAAATCATATTTTACACCTAATTACCCTAAGTTACTAAATTAACTTAAAATATACTATTTTTCTCTATTACTTATTTATTACATAATTAGCCTAATAATTATGTCTAACACCTTAAATACTATAAGTATCATACTTCATTAGATTTCAACATCCTAAAACATGTAAATATTCACTAAATCAGTAATAACTATTTAATTACTTAATTAACCCTAAATTACCCATTTATGCCTCATTTTAAGGCTTAAAAATTACCTAAAAATTTAGAAAATTAATTTTTGAAAATAGGGTTCATAGCACTGTTCTATATCATCTAATTAGTCCACACAAAAATTTTAGGCTCAAAACTACACTCCTAAAGTTATTTATTTATAAATCGAAACATGCTTGGTTTTGCATGATTTTTTAAGGACCATATATCACGGGACATATTTTCATCAAAATAATATTTTTCCTAAAAATAAATACAAAAATATTTCAGAATAACAAAATTCATAATTTTCTAAGAATATTTACTATTTTGAAAAAATTACACAAAATCAGGTTGGAAATCGAACTCACCGATTTGGGTAGCTCTGGCCACCTTCGGTGGCCATGGGTATGTCGGCCTACCTGGGTGGTGCCACCACCATGTGGTGGTGGTCATCGTCCACTCCCAGATGCTCGTCGGGTTTAGCTTCTCCTTACAAGCCCCAACTGCACAATTTTTTTTCCTACCCCTAATTTTTCTCTCAATTTCGCCTCTCTCCATTTTTCTTACTCTCCAAACTGACCAAATGAGCTTCTAAAAAATTTGGAGTATTTATAGAGCTTTAGGGAAATTACTGTGCATTAATGAGACAAGATAATTGCCTTATCTCTTCTTTTTTCTATTTTCTATTTGTTGAATTTTAATTGGTTGATTTTTTTTCTTCAATATCAAATTGCCATGCCCTACTTCTGGACTTTTCCTCATTTTTCTATATTTTTCTTGATTTTTCCTTAATTAATTATGAATTTTATTTAACTATTTATTATTATTTTAGCACATTTCGCTTATTTTAAGTAATTACGCATATTTCTACATACATGTAAATTCATATATAGTATAAATAAATATTTCTAAATATTATTTAGGTTATTTTATGATTTTTAGTATACATATAATTTATCTTTAGTAGTTCGTTAATTATCGGAATATATTTTACACATTTTCGATAAATAACGAGTTATATACTTAAGATTTGAAATTTTTATATTCTTTTATTTTATTGCTTATTTTCTTAAATTCAAACTTACGGCATCATTTTACTAATATTTTTAACTTTACTTATAATTTAGGCTCGATCGGATCTTTTAGCTGATCGAAACCCTAAGTGACTAGTTGTGTGGCTTACATCAACTATGCTTAGATTTAATCTTCAAAAAAATCTCTCAATTCTCTTATAAGATATCGAAGTTTAGATTACTACCTGCTAAAATAATAATCTAATTCCTAAAGCATACATAGTTGAATCAAGAAAAGAATAAAGTATAAAGAATTAATTAAATCTAATAAAAAAATCATGTCACATGAGTAGATCTAGGTTCTATAAGACCTAGATACCAAATATCTACTCCCTACACATCATAAGACAATAATCTAGAATCAAATGATGGAGAAAACTAGATGAAAGAATCATAAGATATAAAAAAATTTGAATCTTAAAGTCCTCTTTATATCTTGCTATCTTGAGTGTTCTTGGCTAAAAAAACTCTCTAAAAGTCATTCAAAATCCCCCTTAAAATTAAAAAACTAAAGAGTCCTTATATAGGAAACAAAAAAATAAAGTTTGTACAAGCAACATGATTGGGGACACGACCGTGTCCCTTAGTCGTGTAACTCATTGCCCATGCATCTTCTCTCTTCTCTTTTTTTTTCTTAAAAAAAAATTGTAAACAACATGACTGAGGACATGGTCGTGTCCTTTGATCATGTCATTGGGTATGATACTTGAAAATTGGCTTCACATTTACCTAGAAACGACAGTTATGTCGTTTAGTTGTATTAATCTTCAAACCTTCATAACTTACTCATTTTAGCTCCAAATTGAGTAAAACTTGTTTCTATTTTCTCATGTAGATCATTTCAAAAGCTAGAAATCAAGATTTTACTCAATTAAGTATCATTTTATAAAAATAAAATAAAATTTCAACAGAAAATCATGAAAAATCACCAAATGAAATATGTCCAATTTAGAGCTTCTTAACTTTGCACAAGTTACTAATTAAGGGCTTAAAGCATTAACATGACAATATAAGAAATTAGAAGTTTTAAAAGTATAGTGTCAATTTGTATGATGAACCTATTATATGATTAGGTTTTACCATGCTTGTAAATTGAAATATGATGACTGGAGTAAGTCACTTTAAGTAAACTTGTAAATTGAATCTGTTCAGCGAGTTCTTCAGAAGGTTATTCTGGTAAAAGAATGACTTAGACCCTTGGTTCAAAAGGTTGGCTGTTGAAAGGTTCTTAACTATTACGATGTCGGAATCTTGTTTAGGAAGTTATTTAGTGAAGAAAGTGTAGCTGAAATGGCTTCAAAGACTTGATTAGAGGGTTAGTTAATGAGGAAGACTTAGATGGAATAACTTCAAAAACATATTCAAAAGGTTGGTTAGAGTAAGAAGTTAAATTGGAGTAACATCAGAGGTTTGATCAGAGGGTTATTAGTTTATGGATACTAGTATCAAAGACTTCATTAGAAGTTTCCTAGACCATAACTTAGTGTATGACAACTTTTAGAACTCTGTTGAAAGACTTCAATAGCAAGCTAGAATTCATACTAAGCTTATTCATCTTGCTTATGATAAGCCATAATCACCCCTAAGTTATAAAAATGTGCTCATTTACTTCATATTTAGTAAAACTAAAGTCATTTTATTCAATATTTAGAGGTAAATTGAAGCAGATGGGACTGACATGCAAGATTATTGAGAGTTACATTTCTAAGTAACTGGGATTAATGCTTTACTACAATTTGAAGTGTTATTTAAGAATACTTGGAGGCCTTACTATGAGCCTCTAAAATCACATTTAAGGTAATCACACCTACATTTAGGGCTTTCGAGGAAAATTTTATTCAATTGAGCCCAAATTTTATGACTATTATAAAAAAGTTAATGACCTAAAATCCCAATTTTATGTTTAGAAATGTGATTATAAAATATAGCACAAAACTCATCGAAATTCTTAAAACCAAGCTTAGAATGCAATAAGGACTTAAAGATAAGTTACTTAAACTATAAAAGGAAATAATATACGTAATATACTATATAAATATATGCATATTTTTATAGAAATACCCAATACATAAAAATACCTAACCCAGATCACCCCCTAACAACAAACCCCACTAGCCACCACTAATCCACCTTACGCCTAGTTGCTCGAACAACCCCCCATCTACAACCATCCATTAGAGTGCCGATAAATAGGTTAGTTAATTTTCTACACTGTTTTTCTTGTAATTTCTAAAAATAATAAATTAAGTTAGAAAATTATGAAAAAATATTTGTATCTAGGTTATTTTAGATATATTTTCTTGTTGTAATTTTATTTTTGTAAAATTATGATTATTTTATGTACTTGCTTCATAAGTCACTATTTACCCAAATTTTGACTTTCAAAATGAATACACTAAATGATGTAGATTCTAGCTCAAATTTTTATATAGAATACATATGTATCTAATTTCTATATAGCTAAATTTTTAATTTAAATATGTGTAATATTTATTGTAATTTTTTACCCTAAAAATAGCTAAAAATAAGGTGAAATTACAAAATAAATAGGTTTTTATGAAATTAATTGATGAAATGGATGTTTATTGACTTCCAGTGATTCATAGTGATGTTAGGATATATTAAAAATAATTTTGTATAAAAAGGATAATATTTGTGTAATTAAATGCAATTTAGGGGTAAAAATGTAATTATGGGTATATAGGCGGTAAACTCGATAGCATGGAGCCATATACTAACTAAATTCCCCATATTTTTAAGAGTTTATAGAAATTTTCAAGGGATTATTTAGTGACTCAAGCCATTTATTATAAATTTTAGTAGTAAACTAGCTTAAATTACAAAGCAAGGCAGATTTTTAGTAATAATAGGAAAAAATATGATAAATATTGAAATAAAACCTATACACATACATGTCGGTCAGATTTGATAAAAATGAAGTTTTAGCATATTTAGTGATAATTTTATGACCAGATTATGATATACACATTAAGAATACATATGACATATAATTAAGCAATATTAGTAAAATAATATGAAATATAGTCCATTTACATAAAACGAATATAATACAATAACACTTATTATAGGAACATATAGGTATATTAGAAACTAGAAATACCTTGTAAAAGTCATTTATCAAAATAGAACTTGTAATACGTATTAGTAGGTTTAAACAAACCTAATAACACTACTTTTACTAAATTCAAACAATCCTAAGTAATATAACCTATATCTCTGTAATATTACGAGAAGTTACATACTATGATAACCTTATCGTAACTGAAACATAAATTAATTTATTAAAAGTACGTTTTGATATATCGATACTTAATAACTTAACTTATATAATAAAACTATATTCCATTATATAAGGAAAATAATAATATACTTTAGATATATAAATATATATTTATATATATATAACTGTTTAGCAAAATACAGATGGATAAAACCCTAACATTTTTATAACTCTGATAAAAACTAAATTTGGGTTTTATATATATGTAAGGTCTCCCAGTAAACAAAATGTCAATGATACGAGTCTTCCATAATGAGCGTTAGGACAGGTAAGTTGAGATCGTAACTTTACTATTTGTTGAGATACTGTTTTAAAGTATTTAGAGGTTTAAAAGTACTTTTGATTGTGGTTGTAAATTAGCTATCAATGCGCTTTCCATGTATGTGGTTGGTATTCTGTTTGTGATAGAAGTTAAACTCCTTGATGTGTTGTTCTATATGATTACTTCTTTTATATTGCGTGAATTTGTCTAGCCACCCTTAAATGGAATTAAGAGTGATCTAACCGCTAATTTAATTGGACATGCATGGTAACCGTTAAGGGAATGATTAGGCATATTATACCAAATATCGACTTCCTTTAATAAAGATAGCTATAATGGTCATTTTCCCATCCTTAGTCGAACTAAGTGATAGGTAAGGAGGTTGTAATGAGGGTGGGGGTTATATCTTGAAGGTGGTCACAAAAGGAGGGTGTTCTCTATTACATAAGCCCAAATTTGGTTTGATTTTATGTTGTAAAAAACTTCTCAATCCAGGTTGAAGCGAAAGCAATTTCTTTGACCTTACAATGAACTGGATGACATTGTGCGATGTTTCAAGTGATTAATTACATTACATTTCATTATAAATAATAACCTTTTTTGTGAATTGTATGGTACTCTTCTGACTTTGTCTTACCTACTGAGCTAATTATGCTCACATTCCTATAAACTCTTTTACAGGTAACTAGTGAGAGTTAAGATGTTTAGATATCACTAACCTCAGGTTAGTATACATTGGCTGGGAAAGTGAGGAAAGGAGAATCTATTGAATTTGGGCTTTTGATTTTTGAGGAAACTAACTAAGAATTCCTTGAGATGCCCACTAATTTCCTATGTTATTGTAAATAGATTTTAAGACCTGTGGTTTTTGTAAACTCTAAATGTAAATTATAACTTTACGTATGAAACAGTTATATAAATATTGTTGTGTTATCGAACAATAAGTCATACTAAACAGGTATTTTGAAAAACTATACCATATGTTTGATCATTAATAGGAATTAAACTAGATATTTCAAGCTAGTTGAGTCATATACTCCTTGTGTGGATTATATCTATGATAGCAACTATAAGGTCAACTTTTATCTTAGGTTAGTTTATACGGTAAGACTATTACAACTTCTCCTATTCGAGGCATGACATTTCTAAGTTAGTATCAGAACATGGTTCTAAAATAACCAAGCATTGAAGCATCTAATTAAAATAGGTAAACAATAGGTTTATTGAAAGTGAGGCTGATAATGGATATAAAAGACTTAGATTCATAAGATTATATATATATAGCTTATGTATGTAAAAAGGGTTATAATCTACTTCTAACTTGATTATTTCAGATTTGTAGGAATGGTCTTCTACATGCATGATGGCATTTTGAATGGGAAGGTATATATATATAACTTATGTATGTAAAAAGGGTTATAATCTACTTCTAACTTGATTATTTCAGATTTGTAGGAATGGTCTTCTACATGCATGATGGCATTTTGAATGGGAAGGGGGTTGAAACACTTATTGAGTATAGGATTCGGATGCAGAAGTTATTACTAGATATGGCTTATTGGAGGATGTTTTATACCATCAATGAAATCATTGCAAATTATAAGCATAGAATATCTTTTAGCATGCAAGATGACTAAAGGATAATAAAGGATGAATTAAGACTTGTATATAATGAATATATTGTTATAGTTGCCTATAAAAAGAAGTATTTACAAGAAAATGAGGTTTTATCTGGAATGAATCCTATTCTATATTTTCCTGCTATAGTAGAGGCAAATAAAGATTACCTTCGAGGTTTTGATCAGATACCCTTAAGTGTTTTACATATCCTTAGAAACTATTTTCCTAGTGTAGTTGATTGGTTTCCCATATATCCTATAGATGAGACTATAGGAAAAGAAGTACCATTACAATCTTAGGAACCTGAACTCCCTATAATGCCACTTAAGAATCCACCTCAAGAAGCTTGGCCAAATGTAGGTTTGATGATAATGAAGATCCAGAAGAAGAGTTTGAAGTAGAAGCTGAAACAAAAGTTGTTCCTAAAGATGGAGCACAAGATAGTCAAAGTGATGTGTTGGAAGTGGTTGTTATACTAGATACCCCTCGTTATAGTGAAAATAAGTTTAGATTCTAAAGGGAATGGAGAGGATGGAAAGTTTAAAAAGTTCAAGTAACTGAAAATGTAAGAACACTTGTTAGGGCTTTTAATATCATCTAACCTAAATATTTTGATGTACATAAGTCCCCAAGCAATTTTGGATGTACTTTTGATCTTGTAAGTGTAATTTTTGTACTTTTGATGTTTTAGTTATTAAGCATGTAAATGATGAAAAATAAACTTTTGTATAGGTGAAAGTAATGTAAATAGGTGATTAGATATATAACCTTATATTGTAAATAAAGTGATGTAATCTTTTGAATGTAAAGTTCCAACTATCCAATATATTAATGTTAACATGAAAGAGTGCAGTATATCCTTATTTTCCTGTATTTGTATGAGATATAAATATGAGCAGTGATTATAGGGAATGGAGTAAAATAATAATATGATATCACAAGTGAAGTTTATATAAGCTTTTAGTGTATAGGTGTGTTCGATCACATGATGGAATGTATAACATACGGAGTATGAATGTCCTTGTTTTATAAACATTGATGAAATATTATAGGTTTTGTGTTAATTGAAATCCTTGTTGAGAAATCTATAACTATGTATTACATATACAGGGAATAATTGATTTATATGTGAATATGAGTCGCTTAGATCAAATACTAACTTTCGATACATATATTGTAAGTGCAGAGTTGATAATTAGTGATTGTAAATCTAAACATGGTAGAGAAAGCAAATAGAAATATAAATAGAAATGGCCAACGCGAGAAGTAATACCACCTCCTAATCTTCCTAATCCACTAGAACCACTCAGGAATGATGTACCACCACTTACTCTGAATATGGTGGACTTAGCTCAGTTTAGGCAAATGTTGGCTAATATGAATACCATGACCCAATAGCAAAGAGCTTTAATTTAGCATCTTATCATAGGTAAAAATGTAGTGAACCAAAGGCCACTAGAGGTGAATCTAGAGGAATTCGACCTCAAGATGTAAGTCGACTTCCTCAGTTTATAAAATCGAATTGGTATTTTAAAGAAGAAATGGGTAACCTTGCCTTAGCCAATGATTGGTTAGCATAGATCAAGTGCAATTTTGAGGTGTTTAAGATTTTAGACAATCAAATGGTCTCTTATGGTACTTTCTTACTAAAAATGGGACCACGAGTCTAGTAAGACTCGACAGCACAAACAACTACTGGCCCCATTACGTAGCAAGTATTTTAGGAGGCTTTTAAGAGAGAATATTTCCCTGTAAGTGTGTAAAAGCAGATGACCCAACAATTAATGGAGAAAAGAAAGGCATTATTAGTGTAGCTTAATATGAGAATGAATTTAACAGGTTGTTGCAATATGTGCCTGAATCCTATAGGGATAATCAAGAGTAGAAGAAGGATCTTTTCCTAAACAGATTTAACTCAATAATGCGATGCAAGTTGATGGATTATGGATTTACCAATTATCATCAAATTGTGGATAAGGTACGTTAATTAGAAAATAATCGAATGGCCATGAAAAATGAGTGGTGTAAGAAATTAAGGAGAGTTAATCAATATAGGCCTCTCTTTAAGAGGACTTTCCCAAGTGTAAATAGTAACTCAGACCAAAAAGGGAAAGAAGTCAATAGCTGTAACTAGTGGCCCAGCCTCAAATAAGATAGGATTTAGTTTTTATGATGAGGTAAAAAATGTGAGATGCTGGAAGTGTGGGGCGTAACATTTTCCCCAACAATGTCCTCAGTTAAGAGGCAAATGTTTTCTGTATGGTGATTTGAATCATATGTCAAGAAAGTGTTCAAAGATGAAGGCAGAAAAGTGCTACAGGTGTGGAATGATAAGATACTTCTCAAAATATTGTAGTCAAGTAAGATAAAGGACTAAGAAATCTAGAGGAGTAGAGATACCTATTATACTAGTTAAGGTGTTTATTATCAAAGGTACAAAAGACGATACTGAAGATTTTGACAAATGGATGGAGGAACACTTTCATGATGGTTCAAATAACGAAATGGATATCGATGGAACTAACCAAGGCTTAGTGATAGATACGTAAACTAACTAGTAGCCTTACTTACCCGTATGTTGATTGCAAATACTATGTGCATAGATAATGTAAACCCTAGAAAATCGATAGTTTGAACCCTAATTTAAGTCCGAGTGTCCTAAGCTGTATAATGAGTTGATAAGGCTTGTAACAAGTTGATAAGGCTTGTAACAATAAAACATTATGAAACTTAATAAATCGAATATAACACTGATAATAAAAACCCTAGGAATTGATCAAAACCCTAAATCGCATACTAAAACTCTAAATCTGATTTATGCACAATTAACTAAAATCGAACCCGAACTTAATCAAAACCCTAAAACTATAACTTTAAGCCTCTAAAATAATTAAATATAACTCAATAGTGATATAATTGTAGTCGATTACAATTATCAACTAAATTGCGTAATTGCTTAAAATTTTTAATGAAATTGTTAAAATAACTTTTAAATATTATAATTGTAACGAGTACCAATTAAATTGATAAATTTTCATAAATTTCCAAAATTAATTTATGATGATTATTTTTATGATTTTTAGGTTTAGAAAAGTTACATATATTTATTTTTAATTTCTATTTTTTTCCTTTTTCTTTCTTTCTTTTTCTCTTTTCTTCCTTCTTCTAAATTCTTATGGCTACCATGTCTTGGAAACCAAAAAGAAAATAGAAAATTCAGTTAGAAACAATAGCTTACGTGAGAGAAAAAAAAAATTCCAAGTTTTGCAATAAAATCAAGTGCAATAGATTAGGTTGTCTTATCCTCACTAATAAGTGATTTGCTAAGATTGTTACTTATTTTTTTTTTTTCAATTCATTTGCTTTATAACCCTACTGTTCACGTCTGGAAGAGAGGAGAACTAAATCGAAAGAAGAAAGAAAATCTGGAAGTTAATACGTGAAAAAAAAAAACAAAACAAACACCAAACCGAAAAAAAAAAAAAAAAAACTAAGAAGAAAAAAGAAGAAGAAGAAGAAGAAGAAGAAGAAGAAGAAAATTAAGACTAATACCAACATAATTAGGTAAGTATATTTATTTATACATATGTATATTATATAGTATGTACATGTATATACTAAGTATTTTTGTTGTATTTACCAAATATTTCATTACATATACATGTATGTATGCATAAGTAGATAACCAAAAATATATGTATCTCTTATGTATGTATAAAGATATGTATGTAGACATGTATATATATATATATATATATTATTAGGTAAAATATACGGTATATGACTATATATATGTGTATAAATAAGAATACATGAATATATGTATATACACATAAGAATATGTCTAGTAAGTATTTATTATTTTCACAAATTAAAAATAGATATATATATATATGTATACGTGAAAATTATTATTTATGTATATATGTATACAATCTTTATTCTCATATGTATATATATATAAGTATAAGTATTCGTATATTATATATATATTTATATATATACAGGTATTTTATATTCATATATTCATTTACACATGTAAGCTATATTTTTATATACATATATGTATACATGTATATATCTATGTGGCGTAAATATATGTATGGCATATAGTATATAAACTATACCGTACATTACGTAGTATATACAATACAATAATATTTGTTAAATAAAATAAAATAAATTCATAAATATGTAAGAAGTAGGTATATATATATATTACCATAAATTAGGAATTACTAATTACGTAAATTATAAAAATTAATCAAATATAGTAATAAGTATATATATATATGTGTGTGTATCGTAAAATACAAATAAATAATAAGAAAATAATAAATAATAAGAATAAAAGTAATAACAATAATAATAATTGCAATAAGTCTAAAATCTAAAAAATAGATAAAAATGAGTAATTAAGGTAAAATATGCTTAAAATAATAAAATTATCAATTATATAATTTAAATAATTATTAAATCATAAATATATTAAGAAAAAGATAAAATTTATATTTTATAACTTTTAAAATTAAAATAATAAATTTTGTGATATTTTTATATCATAGTTCAAACTGTAGGTCACAACATCTAAAATAAACCTCGCTATGAGAAAATACACTCAAAAACTATCAAAATGGACTATAAGTTCATAACAATCCGAGCTAAAACGAAAATGTTATACGAGATTCAATAAAAAGCTCAAATCGACAATTTCGCGTAACTAGGTGAAGTAAACCTTACAAATTACGATACTAATTTAGCTTTAAATTCTCAAACTTACAAATTTTTATATTCATTATTCTCAGGTGATCTTGACCTTGACCCTGAGCTGCCACCAGATTATTATGACCCTTGAGTCACCTATGGCTGAGTGAGTTTTCTTAATGATTCCATACTTGCTTATGTTTGTAATTAGTGAATATAAATAACGATTAATAATTGAATGTTGTATGAGGCTGGATTATGCTTGCGTATGATAATTGCTTGTTAATGATGAATTTACTTTAAAGTGCAATAACGTATTGATTGTTGCGTAATAGATTCGTTAGGACTTGATTGTTTACGACCTTATTGATCGTTGAATAATAAGACCAAATTTTACTCAACTTGAAAAAGTTAAACTAAAACACACATAATCATACATTGCATAACTAATTCCGGCTGTCACATTACATAGAGGTAGCGAGAGGCCATATGTGGGTTGATTATTTTATTGTTATAGATTCCATACAGTGTACACGTACAATATGACCTTACCTTAGCCCTCGGGATTAGTAAGCGTTAGAGGTGCTAACCGCCTAGCTAAGGGTCGAGTCCAAAGCCCACCGTTTAGGGGTGAGTGAGGGCTACGTGAACCTACTCACAATCATATGTAGAACTTGTTTTTGATAAAATTAATAATGGATATATTATTACATTTTAAATATGAAACGTAGAGTTTTGTTATGAGATAAGTTCAAGTATAATACCCGGATCTGACTATGCCGATGTATCTCCAATCCTGACTTTGGAGGGCGTTAAATCTGAGTTGTATGCATTACCTAGTCACCTGCATGTATTTGTTTGGCATACTGGTTGACATGCATTTATTTGATTGAATTTAATTGTTGTATAACTTGATTGTTGTATGATTTAAGGGATTATCTCACTAAGCTAGTTAGCTTATATCCTGGTAATCTTCTTTCGCAGGCTGAGTTGTTCATGGAATTGGGTCATTGCATGCCTAAGGTTAGTTGTTCATCAGGGGGTCGATGTAGGAGCAGGTTGTGTTCAAAGTGTTCACAAGATAGTTTATCTAGATTATAGATCTGAATATATGATAAACTGATATTAATTTAAGTTAAAAGTTCTAAAGACCTTATATTTGTGAATTCTTATATAAATAGATTATGTTTTATATTTCTGTATCTTATTATTGTTATCATAAAATGATATTACTTATGCTTACACAACTTTTGGTTGTTAGTTGTAGCTGTAGGCTTGTGTATTGTATAAAGGGTCGTCAATTGTAAGGAAATTCAATTTACAGTCATTTGTACGGTATACGGCAACTCCCACAACTAGCCCTCTCAGGTCGTAATAGATAGTGTTAAAAACTGTGAAAATATGTAACTTAAGTATAGTATACAAATGATAGATAACCATAATAATAGTTATTATTTCAAGAAACACACTAATAAATGATTGAATTGCTTATGCATTCTTTGACACAGAAGCATCACATTCATTTAGTAGTCAAGAGTTTGTCTTAAGAAATGTGATTAAGACGAATGAAGTTAAATCTACTTATAAAATAAAAATACCTATAAGAGAGTAAGTGTTAACATAGGAAGTGGTAGCTGATGCATAATTGCAAATTCAAGGAAAGGAATTCCAAATAAAACTAATAGTTTTACCAATAAAAGGGTATGATGTTATTGTAGGAATAAATTGGTTGTTTAAACAAAGAGCCAAAGTGGATTGTCAAAATAAGAATATAATCTTAGATGAGGGTAAGGTGATAGTTCAAGGAAAGACGAGTAAGTCAAGCTTAAGATTAGCGGTAATCGAAGTAAGTGAAGAAATGAATGAAATTATTGAAGAATGACATATCTATTGGATATTTGCTATAGAAAGGAAGAAGGAAACCCCAAAGGTATCAAAAATACTGGTAGTGAGTGAATTTCCTGATGTCATCCTAAAAGATTTACTTAGGTTAACACCACAATGAGAGCTAGATTATATTATAGAGTTGGTGTTAAGAACTGAACCAATGTCAAAAGCTCTACACTAAGTATCACCAATAAAACTACAAGAATTAAAGAAGCAACTTTAGGAGCTATTGGACAGAGGATTCATATGACCTAGTATGTCTCCTTGGGGAGCACCCGTATTATTTGTGAAAAAAAATGATAGAACCATGAGATTATGCATTGATTATTGGGAGATAAATAAGGTGACTATTAAGAATAAACATCCACTACTCAGGATTGATGATTTGTTTGATCAACTACATGATGCCACTATATTTTCACGGATTAACTTAAGATCTGGATACTATTAGTTACGAATTAAGCCAGAGGATGTATCAAAGACGATTTTTCAAGCCATATATGGGCACTATAAGTTTTTAGTAATGCCTTTTGGTTTGACGAATGCACTAGCTGTGTTTATGGATTTGATAATCGAATCTATTAACCTTACTTAGATAAATATGTTGTGGTATTCATTGATGATATTATAATTTATATTAAGACTAAAAAGGATCATGCTGATCATCTACATTTGGCCTCACAAAAGTTGAGAGACAATCAACTGTATACTAAGTTAAGTAAGTGTAAATTTTGGCTACATAGAAACTCGTTTTTAGGACATATAGTGTCAAGCAAAGGGATTTTAGTAAATCCTGAAAAGGTTAAAGTAGTGGCTGAATGGAAACAACCAACTACAGTTGCAAAAATAAGAAGTTTTCTTGGAATGGCAGGACACTATAGGCAATTTATAAAAAAAAAATTCTTAAATCGAAAAGCCTTTAACTCTATTGATGTAGAAGGATGTTAAATTTGAATGGAGTGATGAATGTGAACAAAGTTTCCACAAATTAAAGGATCATTTGATTTCAGTGCCCAAAGTTTCCACAAATTAAAGGATCATTTGATTTCAGTGCCCATACTTATTTTATTGATCACAATCTCAATGGCACAAGTGCTTATACCCAATTGCCATTACAAGTGATCTCTTAATCACAATAACTCTCAATCACTTAATATAATGCTCTTTCTTAAGTAAAAATTACAAATATGAAGCTTGACGCTATACTAGGGTTTACAAAAGATGGCAAATAATGAGAACAAGACTATTGGAATAAAGTACAAGTAGATAAGAGGAATAACTACAGGAATATAGCTCTATTAATTGTTCTTCTACTGTCTATAAACTTGCATTTATATCCTTCAGCAAATATACAATCGTTGGCCTTGTTCATCTCGAATTAAATGCACTATAACAACTAATTTCTGTGTAAACCAACCGGACTGTTGTGGTTAGACTAGTTAGACAATCCATTCAAATAGGGTCACCATTCGAATGGTCTTTAGGTCACCAGTCGCATGGTTCAACATAGCTCATTGACTTGCATCAACCAGCCAGATAGTCCAAGGACAACCGGCCATACAGTCTAGGAAACCATACTAACTTGCATCAACCGGCCGAACAGTCCAGGGATAACCAGCCATACAGTCCATAACCTGCCACTAATCACAAAACACCTAATGTAACCAACCGGATGGACAGCTAAAAAAAATACTTAGACATAGTAGACAATTCTTGATCACTTGTTCTTCTTTCAACAACATCAAAATCAATTTAATAAGTTGTAAAGTATTTCTAAGTTAATTTTACTTCCTTAAAAGATATAATTGATAAAGTTCTTGTAAGAATTACAAACTAGTTTATAGCAATGATTAATTAGCCATGATTTACATAGATTTGTTCTCATCAAAATCACAAACAAGAACCTCTAGGTTCAACAAAATTATGCTTCAACAAGATGAGGATCATAAATTGAAGGAAATTAAGGAAAAGTTAAGTATACGTGATATGCCTGACTTCAAAATTGATATTGAAAGTATGTTAAGATATAAGAATAGAGTTTGTGTGCCTAGTGACTTAAAGCTAAAGGATGAAATAATAACCAAAGCCTATGATACTGGTTACACATTACACCCTAGTAGAAATAAAATGTACCGTGATTTGAAATCAATGTTTTGGTGGAAAGGCATGAAAATGGACGTAGTACAATATGTTACGGGGTGTAACCCATGCCATCAAGTGAAAGCAGAACATTAGAGACCTAATGGTTTACTACAGCCATTAGAATTACCTTAATAAAAGTAAGATCACATCATAATAGATTTTGTAATAAGATTCCCAAAGACGAGATTAGGTCACAATTCAATTTGGGTTGTGGTAGGTAAGTTGACACAGTGCACTCATTTCTTACCTTATTGAATGGGTAATTCAATAGAAAAACTGGCACAACTATATATAAGAGAAATTGTTAAACTTCATAGTATACTAATAAGTATTTTGTCAAATAGAGATAGTCGATTTGTATTGAAATTCCAAGAGAGCTTACACTGATCCATGGGAACTAAGTTACAATTCAACATTGCTTATTGTTGGTCCCATATAAGATATCAAGAGGAAGGTAAATTGATATTTTTAATTTTTTGAAAACTTTGTTGTTAAAAATGAAGTTACATTTCTTAACAACTTACAATGGTGAACATTGATAATTTAATGACTTAATGCACAATAGATAATAAACAAAATTAAAAGAGTGTAAGGAAGGAGAAAATCGGTAGAGATTTTATAGAACTTCAGCCTTCTACCTGCTACTCTCTTCCAACTCTACTACTGGGGACCCAGTCTACTTCACCGGTGTCGTTTCACTTGATCTACTAAAACAAATCACAAAAGCATTTATCACAATGACTTTACAATACTCTTCTCTGCCTATCTAGCCTCTCAACAATCTAATCTAATACAGATCTACAGAGTACAAACTATCTTTTCTTTAATACAATATTGAGATTACAAATGAGAATAAAAGTACAAGTCTCAAATAATTTTGCACTTGAAAGAAGTAACACTTTGTTATAGAACTTTGATTCAGTGCAGTTCTCTGAAGAAGTATCTAAAGAACTTTCTGAAGCTTTTCAAAAGGTAAAAAATGATCAAAAATTTTTTGTACAACGATATTATTTCTTTAAAGTTGTGTATCTTAACGTTTTGAATCCTTCTTCCTTTTATATTGACTTTTCCAATAGCTAAAAAGTCTGAAGATTTTCTTCACTTTCATAATTATCCAGCTGTTAGTTATTCTAGATAATTCCATGGATATTTTTATGAGAAGATCTCAATTATTTGAATTTTAAAACAACTCTGCTTAATTTGTTTACATAAGATAATCTTCAATCCGTAACCATTAGATAAGCTTTTGTTTTTATTTTCAAAAGATTAGCTTTCGTTAGCTATTTCCAAATAAGCGTTATGTTTAAGATTTAAAATCCCATAAAATCCAAATCAATGTTATCATTATCTATTCTTATGCCTATCTTAATTTATCCAAATATATTTTCTTTTAAAATAAATCCCTAAGGATCATGATTCCATCTTGAGTGAAACAGGATTAAATGTATTTTCCTAATACACTTAATTTAGTGAAACTAGGTCTTGAATAATCCTAATCTGATTAAAATTAATATTCCACATAATTTTCTAAACCTACCTTCTGAATAACCTTTTGAAGAGTATCAACCTTCTTTTCATAAAAGTCTCTAAATAAGCTTCTGAAGAGTTGTATGAATTCCTTTTATAAGAGCTTCTGTAATACTTTCTGAAGACTTTCCAGAATAGTCTATTTTCAAACAGTTTGAAGCTTCTGAATGTGACTTAAATATGTGAAAATATAGTTTCTAAAATGCCTTCTGTAAGCCTACACTCTTAAAGATTCTTTAGCTTTTAACCCTTTTTGTTATTATTAAAATTTATGAGAGATATCTAAAATTCTCCCCCTTTTTGATGATAACGAAAATGTTATTATAAAACCAAATCATAAAAAAAATATCATATTCACAATCACATGTTCATGCATCATGTAGTGTTTATCCAACATAATGTATTATAGGTGCGATTGATTGGTTTTTCTCTCCCCCTTTTTTATTATCATTTTGAATAAACTCCCCCTTAATCTTTATAAAATATGTAAGTTTGAATATGATAAACAAAGTATCAAGTAGAGAAATTGTAATGACATAAGAGATCAAACTGCATTGATTAAGGAAGTAACATAACTAAGTTCAAAAATAGAAATAACAAGTCCATAGATGGACAAAAACAAAACAAACCAGACAAGGTTTTTGCTAATACAAGAGAAAGAAAAACATAAAAGCAATCATTTTTCGGATCTTTTTGTTTTTTTCCTAGCACACAACTTAAATCTACCAGAGTACGAAGGAAGAACATTGTTAGGAGCAGAAGTTGTTTTAAAAGTTGTTACCATAGATGAAGTGGGTTCTTTGTCTTTATCGAATGGTGGTATAGTTTGGATTAGAGCAAATGGAAGAGTGTCTTTGGTTGAGGCCATAAACAAAATTTCAACGTGACCTTCGGGGGGGGTGTCTGTTCTTTAAGGTTAAGAACAAGAGTAGAAGCTTGAGGTATCTTTTCAAGGGATTGTGGTGAAATGACTGGAGTCTTTTCTAAAGTTGGAACAGGACTGAGTACATTTTGATCGATTGGTTGGTGGTGTAACAGGAGTATTTGAAATAGGAACAGATGGTTCTTTAGAGGGAAAAAGAGGTTTAAATGGTTCTTTGGTAGGAAAAAGAGGTTCATAGGTTTAGTATTGTACAAGGGGTTCAAGATCAATAGAATTATATGCTTAGTTAGAAGGATTGGTTTCTAGGATAGACTCCTTAATCCAAGCCTTGAATAAGTCTCTCATGCTAATCATTTGATCTTTGAAAACCTTTTCTACAGCATCTTTGATTCCTTCAGAGAGCTGTTCCACAAAAAATGAGCTCTCTCCTTGTTTATATTAAACTAGGTAGCTCTCGATACTCTTTGAATCGCCTTTTGAAATCGTCCCAAAAGGTTCTCTAAACTCAATGCCACCTGACCTTCTAATTAGTTTTCCTTTCTTCTTTGGTTCCTTCTTAGCTAGCTCCTTTCCTTTCTTCCTTTTCTTTCCAACTCCTTTTTCCTTAATGATAATGACCTTTCTTTTCAGATTTGAAGGATGAACAAATATTCCCCCACTATGTGAATGCTACAGTTTGTCATTCACATAAATTCCCATCACCTTAAAGATTCTCTCACCAAGCCTAATAAGAGAAAAGGGACAATTTGTCTCTCTTAGAAGCTTTAACTTTTTGAAACTAAAAAAGGCCATTAACAAATTTCCATAAGGTCTCACATCTACATGCTGCCACATGTGTCACATCATTAACTTAACAATATCTACTTGTTTCTTGCCTAATATCACCAATGCATCTTCTTTGATCACTAAGGTTGCACTACCTTTCCTTGGTAGTATAAAAGAGATAACAAACTTGTGAAGAATTCTTATCAATAACTCAAACTCTGTACTAAAAAATCTCTTCCTGTCCTTAAATCGATTCCATCATTCAATTCAATAAATATTTGTTCTTTTGTCAACTGTCCTATGCTTTCATCATCATTGAATTCTTTAATGCCAAAGCATTTCAGAATATCCTTCTTGGTAATTTCTATTCTCTGTCATAGTACAGTTCATTTCCACACTTCTTGATGTTTACTATTAAGTTTTCTATAAAACTCATCAATCAAATCTCCATATATTACTCCACGTAAATCAGTTAGACCACTTAAACCCAATCTATCTAAATAATCTTTCCAATAAAAGCCATTCTTCTCAAAGTATTTAGAGTCTAAATAAAACGAGTCTTTGATTGAAAGACTTTTACCTTTAACTATGTACCTTTACATGGGTTTCTCCTTTAAAGGGGTAATTGTGATCTTAGCTTTTATTAACTAGTTCACTTTTTGGGAAGACTTGGATTTCTTCTTGACTAGGGTAGCTTTCTTAGGTTTTTGAACAAATTTTCTTAGTCTCGGAATAGGATTAGGTTCTAAAGGATCTCTTTTAAAGACTTCTTTAGATGGTTTTTCCAAAGGTTCAAATTCTTTTAAATCAACAACTTTTTCGGAGGAGCTAGATTCTTTATCATCCTAAACTACCTTCTAAACTACTTCCTGGATTTGTTCAGAATGTACTTCAGAAGCATTCTTCTAATTCACTTCTCGAATAGCCTCTTCCGAAGGTTTATCTTGGAGTTCAAGGGTTAGGGTTCTTTCAAATGATCATTGGTGTGTTTCGATTGGATTTGTTTTTGGGTTTATAGAGTTTGTGGTTTCTTGTTCATCAAGAACAATAGGATTCTTGGGGTCATTTTGAATTTTCGATTTGACTCCCTTAGCTACGATGCAGTTGGATTTTCTAGGTGCCATTGGAGTTGAGAAAAATACTAGAGAGAGAGAGAGGATAATAAGGAAGGTCTAATGAGAAGGTGGAAAAATAAGAAAAGAAATGAGACTCTTAATGAATTTAAACTGCTAATTTCATTAGCAGTTACCTGAGAATTGTGGACCTACTAATGACATGCTAATTAGTTACTAAGTGGATTTAGTTAATGAACCCACTAAGGAAGATTTTATGGGCCCACTAATGAACATGCTCATACCCACAATGTTTTCATGTCCAACAAATTTTAAGTGAGCTTACTCGGAAAAAAATAAATCAAAACATCCATGTAAAATTAAATGAAAAACAAAATTAATAAAATGGATTACATACACCTAGTTCATTACCAATGAACTCAAATCTCAATTTATCTAGAGGTTTAGTAAAAATATCAGCAAATTGATATTCAATTAAAACAAAATCAATACTCACATAATTATTTACAACATGATCACATACGAAATGATGTCTTATTTCTATGTGTTTTGGATCTTGAATGATGAATAGGATTTTTTGTTAAATTGATAATACTCGTGTTATCACATTTTATGGGAATATTTTTACAACTTATTCCATAGTCATTTAATTGTTGTTTTAACCAAAGAATTTACACACAAGAATTTCCAATAGACACATATTCAGCTTCTACAGTTGAAAGAGCAACTGAATTTTGTTTCTTAAAAGACCAAAAAACTAATTTATCTCCTAAGAATTGACATGTTCTTGAAGTATTCTTCTTATCTATTTTGCAACCTGCATAATCAAATCTGAATATCCTATAAGATCAAAATTTTTTACTTTTAGGGTACCAAATTCCCAATTTTGTAGTGCTTTTTATATATTTAAAAATCTTTTTAACTACAATTAAGTTTATTTCAGTTGGTAAATTTTGAAATCTAGCACACACACAAGTACTAAATAAGATATTAGGTCATGAAACAGTTAAATACAATAAGGATCCAATTAAGCTGTGATAAAGTTTTTCATTTACCTTTTTGCCATTACTTGTGATGTTAAGCTTTGTTAAGGTACTCATAAGTATTAAGGAATCCTTGGTATTCTCAAAACAAAATTTCTTCAATATCCGTCTGGTATATTTCTCTTGGTAAACAAAAATTCTATTCTCTGATTATTTAATTTGTAATCCCAAGAAGAAATTTAATTCACCCATGAGTGACATCTCAAATTCTGCCTACATTATACTCGAAAATTCTTGACAATATATTTCATTAGTTGTACCAAAAATAATATCATCAATATAGATTTGTACAACTAGCATATCTTCACGAAAATGTTTTATAAAAAGTGCGGTATCTACTTTTCCTCTTTGAAAGTCATTTTTAATCAAGAATTGACTTAATCTATCATACCAAGCTCGGGGAGCCTATTTAAGTCCATACAAAGCCTTCTTTAATTTAAACACATCATCCGGTTTAAAGGGATCTTCAAATCTAGGAGGTTGATCAACATACACTTCTTTTTTTATAAAACCATTCAAAAAAGCACTTTTTACATCCATTTGATACAATTTAAATTTTTTCAAACAAGCAAACACAAGTAATAATCTTATAGCTTCCAATCTAGCAACGGGAGCATAGGTTTCATCATAACCTATTCCTTCTTCCTATGAATAACCTTTAGCTACTAAATGTGCTTTATTTCTATCTATTTTTCCATGCTCATCCAATTTGTTCTTAAATACCCATTTAGTTCCAATGATTAACTTGTTTTTAGGTCTTAGAACGAAATTTCAAACCTGATTTCTCTGAAATTAACTTAGTTCATCTTGTATGGCCAAAATCTAGTTATTATCATTCAAGGCTTCTTCTATTGAATGAGGTTCAATTTCAAAAATAAGAGCAAATTGATTTTCAAAATTCTGTAAGCTTGATCTTGTTTTTATTCCTGATTTAACATTACCAATTATAAGATCAAGAGGATGATCAGTTTTAAATTTTAAAGTTGATGGAGGAGTATGAAAAAGTTCAAAACCTTTTGACTTACCTTCTGAAGATTTTTCAATAAATCTGGTATTATCTTCTGAAATACCTTCTGATGTAGATTTTGTTTCGGTTCCATTAAGCATTTTAGAAGCCTATGACGTACCTTCTAAAGGAGGTTCTATTTTTCCTTCTTGTAAATCAGGATGAACTGTCTTCTTTTTGCTTGAAGCAACTGGTAGTTCATCATTCGATTCTTCATGGATTGTTTCCTCAATACATTTAACATTTATTAACTCTTCTATGACCATTGTTTCCTTGTTGTATACTCGGTATGCTTTTGAGTTTAGAGAATAGCTTAGAAATATGGCTTCATTTGCTCTCTCTTCAAATTTTCCCAAGACTTTTCCAATTTTCTTAACAAAACACTTACAACTAAATGTGTGAAAATATAAAACCGTAGGTTTCCTTCCTTTATAAATCTCGTAAGCAGTTTTATTTGTCAAGGGCCTTATATATACACGATTGATAATATAATAAGTTGTTGAAGTTGCTTTAGCCCAAAAGTGATCAGTTATATTACTCTCATTAAGAAGGGTTCTTGTCATTTCTTAGATAGCCCTATTTTTGCATTCAACTATTTCATTTTGTTGTGGAGTATAGGGTATGGAAAAGGTATAGATGATGCTTTTGTCTTCACAAAACGAAATGAATTCAGAATTTTCAAATTCCTTACCATGATCAGTTTGTAATCTAATGATGGAGAGGCCTTTTTCATTTTCAACTCTTTTTGAAAATATTTCAAAACTTTTAAAAGCATCACTTTTATGACGCAAAAATAAGATCCAAGTAAATCTAGAGAAATCATCTACTTTGACAAGACCATATTTATTTCTTCTTAAACTTAACATGTGAGTGGGGCCAAAGAGATCTAAATGTAATAATTCCAAAGGTCTTTGAGTAGAAATAACCTTCTTACTTTTATGAGATGATGAATTCATTTTATTTTTCAAGCAAGCAAAACAACAAATATTTTCATGTGCATGTACTTTAGGTAAACCTAAGACTAAATTCTTTTTAAGTAGGTTCTCCAATTGATGAAAATGCACATATCCTAGTTTTTTATGCTAGAGCATAGCATTATCATTTATAGAAATAAAGTAGTTTTCAGATAATACTTCAGATGGTTTAATTTGGTAAATATTCTTTTTCTTAAAACCTTCAAACAACTTTAAACCGTCTTAATTAAAACCAACACATTTATCTTATTCAAAAACTATTATGTGTCCTTTATCACACAACTGACTTATACTTAATAAGTTATGTTTTAATCCTTTAACTAACAATACATTCTCGATTGAATGAGGTACCAAACCAATTGAGCTTACCACAACAATTTTACCTCTACCATTGTCACTAAGCTTCACATAAGCATCTTCTTTCCATTCTAGATTTGTGAATAACAAAGCATCACCGGTCATGTGTCTTAAACATCTACTATCAAGATACCATGTTCCTTTTATCTTTACTTTAAAGTCCTACACACATTAAAGCATAATCAAATATGTTTACAAACCCAGTGAAGGTTAGGTCCATAGTAATTCAAGCTCGTATTTTCATTTGTACCTTAGTTATTATTGAGCTTATATTTTTTGTAAAAACAATATTTCTCAATATGAACTATTTTTTTACAAAGAAAACAAGCGTAAGATTTCTGTTCAATACACCTGTTATTTACCACTTCTCTTTGGTTTGGATTCTCTCTGAAATACTATTTGTTTAACTTTTTGTTGTACCCTCTGAAAGGACACTTGTTATTGTTTTAAGAAATACTTTTCGTTGTTTTCCTTACTTTTAACCATTTCTTACCTTTCATTTTTTGATTTCATAAAAACTATTTCTTTCTTTTTCTTAGATGTTTCTCCAAATTCAAAACCCAGTTCAGATTTTAAATTATCCATCCTTTGGTTAGAATTCAACATTTGTAGTTTCTTATCACTTTCATCAAACTTGCAAAAGGTATTCTTAATTGATTTAGATAGATCTTCTATATAGTTTTTCAAATTCTTAATTTCTTCTTTAAAATTAGATTTTTGTTAACTAACGCTTCATGAGCAATATGAAAATCTTTAAAGTCATTTTTTAGAAAATCATTTTCATCTACTAGCAACTTATTGGTTTGACTAAGTGTATGCTTTTCGATTTTCAATGTTTTAACCTCATATTCAAGTTTAGATATTTTATTGCTTGACTTAGAAAGGGCTTTGAGGAGTTTGTTAAATTCAGCACATATATCGTCAGGTATATCTAAATCCAAATCATAATCAGTTTTAGAGTCTATCTTAGAAAGTGCCATAAGACATAAATTAGCTTCCTCGTATTCTTCTGAACCTTCTGATTCCTCCAGATCACTCTATGTCGCCATCAGAGATTTACATTTCTTCTTGAATTTCTCCATTTTCTTGATCAACAAAGGACGTTCATATTTGATATTCCCCGGTTTCTTACATTCATAGCAAATAATCTCCGTTTTGACCTTCTTCTCTTCTTTTTCTTTGATTGACTTCCCTGCATTGACAGACCGATTCTTCTTAGTTGGAAACCTTTTAGTAAACCTTCTCTGACCCTTTTTCTTGAGCCATTTATTGAACTTTCTAGTTAGTAGTGTCACGTCCTCATCTTCTTCTCCAGATGAATCTTCTCCTTTTAAATCAGTAGTTGTTTCTTTAGCTTTAAAAGCTACGGTCTTCTTCCTTGTATCTTCTAAAGTACCCTCTGATTTGAGAAAATTAGTTTCATAAGGCATGAGCTTACTACGCAATTGACTCACTGTTAATGTCTTCAAGTCATAAGCTTCTTCTATGACTGTTTTCTTTGCATTCCAAATTTTGGGAAGAATTCTTAGCATTATGAAAACCATATCTGCATTACTGACAATTTTTCCAAGAGAAGACAATTCATTAGTTATCGCAGTAAATCTACTGAAGGAGTCTTTGATTTCTTCATCAAAGAGAATTTGAAATGTTTCATATTATTGAATCAGCAAGTTGATTCTTGTGTCTTTGATGGTTTTCATGCCTTCATGAGTTTGCACCAAGATGTCCCAAATGTCTTTAGTTGTTTCACAAGAAGTAATTAGATAAAATTTAGAACGTGCAATAGTACTCAACAAAAGATTCTTAGCTTTTGAATTTAGTTTGGCTTTGGTGATATCATCTCTTAGAGTGATGATGGTTGGAACTTTGAGATCTCTTATAGAAATGATTTGCCAAACCTGATAATCCAATGCCTTCACATAAGTTTCCATCCTGAATTTCCAATAAGAAAAGTTAGTTTCATCAAAAAATGGTGCCTTACCGGGCTGAACTATTAAACTACCACTTGATTCACCCATGATCTTGAACTCAGGAAGATATTAAAGCGAAACTCTAATACCAACTGTTGGTCCTATATAAGATATTAAGAGGGGGGTAAATTGATATCTTTAAATTTTTGAAAACTTTTTCGTTAAAAATGAAGTTACCCCACTTAACAACTTATAATGGTGAACATTGATAATTTAATGATTTAATTCACAACAAATAATAAACAAAATTAAAAGAGTGTAAGGAAGGAGAAAATCAAGTAGAGATTTTATAGAGCTTCAGCCTTCTGCTTACTACTCTCTTCCAGCTCTATTGCTGGAGACCCGGTCTACTTCATCGATGCCGTTTCACTTGATTCACTAAAACAAATCACAAATAGATTACAAGCATTTGTCACAATGACTTTACAACACTCTGCTCTACCTATCTAGCCTCTCGAACTCAACAATCTAAGCTAATACAGATCTACAGAGTACAAACTATTTTTTCTTTACAATATAATATTGAGATTACAAATGAGAACAAAAGTACAAGTCTCAAATAATTTTTCACTTGAAAGAAGTAACACTTTGTTATAGAACTTTGATTCGGTGTAGCTCTTTAAAGAAGTATCTGAAGAACTTTCTGAAGCTTTTCAAAAGGTAAAAAATGATCAAAATTTTTTTGTACAACAATATTATTTCTTCAAAGTTATGTATCTTAACGTTTTGAATCCTTCTTGCTTTTATATTGATTTTTCCAATAGCTAAAAAGTCTAAAGATTTTCTTCACTTCCATAATTATCCAGCCGTTAGTTATTCTAGATAATTCCATGGATATTTTTATGAGAAGATCTCGATCATTTGAATTTCAAAACAACTCTCCTTAATTTGTTTACATAAGATAAGCTTCAATGCGTAACCATCAGATAAGCTTTTGTTTTTATTTTGAAAAGATTAGCTTTTGTTAGCTATTTCCAGATAAGCGTTATGTTCAAGATTTAAAATCCCACAAAATCCGAATCAACGTTATCCTTATCCATTCTTATACCTATCTTAATTTATCCAAATATATTTTCTCTCAAAATAAATCCCTAAGATCATGATTCCATCTTGAGTGAAACGAGATTAAATGTATTTTCCTAATACACTTAATCTAGTGAAACTAGGTCTTGAATAATCCTAATCTGATTAAAATTAATATTCCACGTAATTTTCTAGACTTACCTTCTGAATAACCTTCTGAAGAGTATCAGTCTTCTTTTCTTAAAAGTCTCTGAACAAGCTTCTGAAGAGCTATACGAATTCTTTTTATAAGAGCTTCTATAATACTTTCTGAAGACTTTCCAAAATAGTCTATTTTCAAACAATTTGAAACTTCGGAATAAGCTTTTGAATGTAACTTAAATATGCAAAAATATAGTTTCTAAAAAACCTTCTATAAGCTTGTACTTTTAAAGATTCAGTAGCTTTTAACCCTTTTTGTTATCATTAAAATGTATGAGAAATATTCTGTTATCATTAAGATGTATAAGAGATATCTAACACTTATCATCCCCAGATAGATAGACTATCAGAGAGAGTTATCTAAGTACTTAAGAACATATTGAGAGGCTGTATTTTGAACTTTTATAGTGATTAGGATCAGTATTTTCCATTGGTAGAATTTGCTATAATAATTATCAAGCAACGATACAAATGAGACCATATGAAGCTTTGTATGGAAAAAAATGTCGATCACCATTGTATTAGGAGATGAATACGTAATGATAGGACCTGATATGATCAAATAGATGAATGATAAAGCAAAGATAATAAGACAAAGGATGAAAGCAGCACATAATCAATACAAAAGTTAGGCAGACTTGAAAAGGAAACCTATAGAGTTTGCGATAAGAGATCATATATATGTAAAGAAAAGTCTATTTAAAGGATTTAACTACTTTGATACTATAGGAAAGCTAAGTCCCCCATATATCGAACCTTTTAAAATCTTAGAAAGAATCAGAAATCTTGTGTATTGAATTACTTTACCACTAAGTTTAACTAGATACCGTGACGTGTTTCATGTGTCCTTGGTACGAAAGTTTGTAAAGAACCTAGATACAATTATAGAGTTGAAACAAGCAAACTTTCAAGAGGATTATATAGTTGAAGAAAAGCCAATTAAGATCTTAGATAATCAGATTCAAAAGTTAAGAAATCGAGAAGTTGAATATGTGAAAGTTCAGTGGGGTAATAGTCTAAAAGCATAATTGACTTGGGAATCGAATATGGCAATGAGGAATTGTTACCCGTGACTCTTTAAAGAAAAAGGTAAATAATAGGTTTTATCAAAAAATTAAGTAGCTATTATGTTTAAAATAAAAGTTTTGAGGACAAAACTTTCTTGGGGGGGGAGGTTTAGAAATGTGAGCACCTAAAATCACATTTAGGGCAATTGTACCTAGATTTAGGGTTTGCAGGGAAAAACTTATTCAATTGAGCTCAAAATTTATGACTATGATAGAAAATTTAGCTAAAGTGACCCAATGAAGTTAGATTTCAAAAGTAATGACCTAAAATCCCAATTTTACCCTTAGAAATATGATTATACAATATAGTGTAAAACTAGTCGAAACCTAGGAAACCCATAAAACCAAGCTTAGAATGCAATAAGAATTTAGAGATAAGTTATTTATACTATAAAAGGAAATAACATAGTATAATATATTATATGAATATATGCTTATTTTTATGAATATACTCAGTATATATGACAATTATACCGATAAATTAACTCAAAATGATATAATTATATATAAGATATAATAAACTCATAAAAATAAATATAAAATAATCTTAAAATTAAATGATATGCTAGAAACATAACTATATGAGTACAATTACATATTACACATGATGCATATATAGGATATATATACATATACTAATAAATATACAAAATAATAGCATAATTTATATAATACTAATAATTAAATCAAAAACTTATATTTAATTGTAGCCAAAAAGTGGCAAAAACACTAGGAAATTTCTACAAACCACCGTAGCATCAGATTAGGAAGGGTTTGATTAGTCAAAAAGTAAACTTTATAAAAAAAGGACACCTCCTACTTAGTAAAAAGTAAGAAAATAAAAAGAAAAAAAAGTTTTGGCCAATAATCTCCTTATAAATCACAAAAAACTTCAAAAACCCTTCATTTTGCAATCTAAAACCTAGGATAGTAGAAGAAAGATTTGGAAAAAATTTAGAAAAATAAAAACAAAACAAGGGAACCCATTGACCTACAACCGTATCCAATCCAGACCACCACTTAACAACAAAACCCACTGGCCACCACTAGTCTACCCCATACCCAGTTGGTCCAACAACCCCCTATCCACAACCAACTACTAGAGCACCAACGAACAGATTAGTCAATTTTTTACACTATTTTTCTTGTAATTTCTAAAAATACTAAATTAAGTTAGAACATTATGAAAAAAAAAATATCTAAGTTATTTTAGATATATTTTCTTGTTGCAATTTTATTTTTGTAAAATTATTATTATTTTATGTACTTAATTAATAAAGTCACCATTCACCCAAATTTTAACTTTCAAAATGAATACACTAAATAATGTAAATTCTAACTCAAAATTTTTTTATAGAATACACATGTATCTAATTTCTATGTAGCTATATTTTTAAGTTAAATATGTATGATTTATTATAATTTTTTACCCTAAAAATAGCTATAAATAGGGTGAAATTACATAATAAATAGGTTTTTATGCAATTAATTAATAAAATAGATATCCATTAACTTTTAGTGATTCATAGTGATGTTAGGACATACTAAATAAAATTTTGTATAAAAGGATAATATTTGTGTAATTAAATGAAATTTAAGGGTAAAAATGTAATTATGAGTATATAGGCGATAAACCTGATAGCATGAAACAATATACTAACTGAATTTCTCATATTTTTAGAAGTCTATAAAAATTGGGGAAGTATTTAATGACTTGAGCCATTTATTATGAATTTTAATAGTAAAATAACTTAAGTTACAAATTAGGGCACATTTTTAATAATAATGGGCTAAAATGTAATAAATATTGAAATAAAACGTATACATATACATGCTGGTTAGATTTGATAAAAATGAAGTTTTAACATATTTAGTGATAGTTTTATGGCTGGGTTGTGATATACATATATTAAGGATAAATATTACATATAATTAAGCTATGTTAATAAAATTATATAAAATATAGTCCATTTACATAAAACAAATATAATATGCTACAACTTATTATACGAACGTATAGGTACATTCAAAACTAAAAATATCCTATAGAAGTCATCTCTCAAAATAAAATCCATAATACGTATTGTTAGGTTTGTACGAACCCAATAACACTACTTTTACTAAATTCGAACAATCCTAGGTAACATAACATATATTTCTATAATCTTTCAAGAATTTACGCACTACAATAACCTTGCTATAATTGAAATGTAAATTAGCTAATTAAAAGTACATTTTGATACGATTGGAATGATATATCATATGTAATAGTATAACTACATATATTATTGATACTTAATAACTTAACTTAACTTACATAATAAAACTATATTCCATTATATAAGGAAAATAACAATATATTTTAGATACATAAATATGTATTTATATATATATAACTTTTTCATGAAATACAAATAAATAAAATCATAACTTTTACGAAAATTAAATCCAGGATATATATATATAGGGCCTCCTACTAAACAAAGCATCAACGATACAATTCTTTTATAGTGAGCATCAAGATAAGTAAGTTAAAATCATCGCTTTACCACTTATTGAAACATTTTGTTAAAGTATCTAGAGGTTTAAGAATACTTCTCATTGTGGTTGTAAATTGCTTGTCTCTACGCATGTCATATGTGTGGTTGGTATTCTATTTGTAATAGGAGTTAAGGTCCTCAGTATGTTGTTCTGTACAATTACTTCCTTTGTATTGTGTGAATTTGTCTTGCTACCCTTAAATGAAATTAAGAACAATCTAACTACTAACTTAACTGGACATACATAACAACCATTAGGGAAACGATTAGGAGTATCAGACCAAATATCAACTCTCTTCGATGAAGATAGCTAAAATGGTATTTTCTCTATCTTTAGTCGAACTAAGTAAAAAGCGATAAGGTCACAGCGAAGGTGGGGACTTTGGTTTGAATGTAGTCATAGGAGGAGATTGTTTCCATTGCATAAACCCAGGTTTAGTTTGATTTTAAGTAGCGAAAAACTCCTCAATCTAAGTCGGAAGGGATGCAATTTCTCTAATCTCACAATAAACTGGATGACATTGTACGATGTTTTAAGTGATTGATTGCATTGCATTTCATTATAAATAATAACCTTGTTTGTGATTGTATGATACTCGTGTGACTTTATCCCACTTACTAAGCTAGTTGTGCTCACATCCCTATAGGCTCTTTTATAGGTGACAAGTGAGAGTCAAGATGTTCAAATATCACCAGCCCCCAAGTTATTGTGTATTGGCTAGGAAAGTGAGGAAAGGAAAATCCATTGAATCAAAGGAAAGAAAAATCCATTGTTTCCTATTTTATTGTAAATAAACTTTAAGACCTATGGCTTTTGTAAACTCTAAATGTAAATTATAACTCTATGTATGAAACAGTTATATAAATACTATTGTGTTATTGAACAATAGGTCATACTGAACAGGTCTTTTGAAAAGTTATACCAAATGTTTGATCATTAATAAGTATCATACTGGATACTTCAACCCGGTTAAGTCATGTATGCCTTGTATGGACCATATTTATAGTAACAACTATGAGGTCAACTTCTATCTTATATTAGTTTACATGGCAGGACTATTACGACTTCTCATATTAGAGCCATGACACCTACTACCATATGTCTTATTTGTGATTGTAAGTTAGTTGCCTATACATATGCAACATGCATGCGTCAATATTGTCTTGCCATAGTAGAGTGCTAAACTTTCTGTATTGATTGGTTTATGTCATTGCTTGATTAGACTATTTGAAATTGCTTGATTGCCCTAAGAGTAAACTAGCTCAAACCTAACCTAACTTCTAATCGAACACGCATCGCAACCAACTAGGAGAACAACTAAGATTCTTGAGCTAAGCACGGATCCTTCGATGAGGATAGTCGAAATGGTCTTTCTCTCCACCTTAAGTTGAACTAAGTGATAAGAGAGGAGGTCGTGACAAGGTTGGGGACCATAGTTCCTAAGTAGTCTCTAGTACAGGGTGTTCCCCCTTACCCAAGCCTTAGTCTAGTTCCAATTCATGAGTGAAAAATAAAAAACCTTAACCCAAATTAAAGCAAGCATAATTTTTCTAATCTCAAGACGGACTAGATAACGTTGGGTGAGAACATTTACTTATATATGTATGGCATTTAACTAAATTTCTTGAAAACCCTAGTTGCTTTATGCCAGATACGTCATACTAACTTTGTCCTACTTACTAAGTAATTTATCACTCATCCCCTATAGTTTTTTTTTCTTTTTTTTTTATGCAGGTTTAAGTAGATTTATAAACAAATCTCTAAATCTAGAAGAGTAAAGAATGGATTGGAGAGCGAGATTCAAGATAATTTTGTTAGACTCTTGTTTTATCTGTCGACTTTACTAACATTTAGGATAAGTAATAGGGCCTCTTTTATAGCCCTTTAGTTTTCATCTATTGGTATATATATTCTTCGCTCTATAAACCTATGGACTTTTATAAATTCATTATTAGTCATATAAACTTTTCCTAATGATATAACTTTTTAACTCTCCTATTAAATTCAAGGTTTTTGTTACTCATATAGTTATAAAACTTGGTTCTTCTTAGTCAATTTAACTACAAATTAGTTTTTACAAATACTTTTAAAAGATTACACTACATATTTACATCAAATAAGCATAGAATTGAATGCCTCAAAGTGATGGAGTTATGACGCCTTGTGTAGACTATACTTATGTTGACAACTAAGGTAACTAGCTTATAACTTAAGTAGATTTACACGATAGGACTGTTACAACTTTTTGGTTTAGGGCATGACATTTCTAGGTGGTATCAGAGCATAGTTCTTAGGAATCCACTTAAAGCATGACTCTTAAGAACCCGTTTTGAGGTGTCATAATTAAAATGAATTAGAACACTTTAAGAACACTGAGAGTTGGGGAAATTTAGTGAGACATAAAAGACTTAGACTTATAGGTTTATATATAAGTTATATGTACATAAGATTATACATAATATAAAGTTATAATGAGTATGGATAAGGTTAGTCTAACTTATAGTGTGCTTATTTTATGATTTAGAAATAAAGACTCATTTATGTTTGGTGATAATAATGGATAGTGAAGAGTTTATAGACTGTGAGGTTTAATTGTAAAAACTGTTTCTAGATAGACTGATTGAGTACTGCTCTATGTTTCTAGTGAAATTATAAGATATGCATATATATATATTGAAAGAATTATCTTATAGATGTTGGGTGATTGAAAGTATTGGAAAATGAGTAGAGACTTACATTACTACTACTACTTTGGAGAAAAGGTATTTGACAATTAGGGAGGCCAAGATTGTAATGGTTTTAATGATACAATTTTTTATGATTAAAAAGTTAAAAAGGAACTATTATAGAAGTTGTAACTAGGTAACAATAAAAGTATTTTATATTTTTCAGAGATTTCCTCCCTATATCATTATTTGGTGTTGTTCATTTGGAGAATGTTGCCATAGAAGTTCTACTTTAATAAACCTGAATCCTTAGTTGAATTATAAGAAACTCCCTATAGTATAATAAAATTTAGAGGCAACTAACTAAAACTTAGATGAAGGTTCTAAAGAAGACTCTAACTATGCTTTAGATGTTACGATGACTTAAGTTAAGAACTAAGGATGGAAATAGATTGATATATAAACTAAGAAGTGTAAAATAGAGGAGAAAGTACAACCTTAGGAAGAAATTGTCTCTAAGACTTAAGTAGTAGGTCGTCTAGGAACTGAACAAGTAAATTATGAAATTAAACTTGATGATGAAAATATTGAGGATGGTAGAAGTGTATGAAGTTATAATGTTTTAGATCCTAGAATAAGTAGTAATGAGTTTTGACTCCTACTCAAAAATGGTGAGGTACATATGAACAAGTATGAAATTGATTTTCATTGGATAATGTAACAATTTTTAAAGAGTTTGGTAGTTTGTAAAGTTAACAGTTAGTAGGATTTTGTAGTAACTTTCAAGATCAAATTCTTTTTAACAAAACCATGGATTGAGAACTTGATCACTCATGACATATATTGGTTATAATTTCCACAATGGACTATAGTTGTTTTGGTGTGCTTAGTATTGATTGAAATGTTTTAACTCTTCTAATAGGATAGATACAATCTTATATATATATATATCAAAAGATCACATGTTCATCTTCTAAATTCTCTATTTCCAGTTATTACAACAATTAGTTATATATATACAAGTTTATATGCAATTCCGAGTAGTGTAAATTACTCTTTAATATAAAGCTAAGTTCTGATGCAAATTTTTAGGGTAAAATTTAGATTCCAATGTATTCCAATTCTCTTGTTGATATAGGCATGATTCTATACATGGAAAAATTAAGGTTGTAGTTAAGAACAATGTATCTAAGAAAAGAATATGTGATCTTTTATATGTATGAGAATTTATGTATAGATTTTGTTAAGCAAAAGTTTAATGTTAATATAATTTTCTCGGAGTGTAAGTTGAGATTTGAAGTATATGATTTTAAATGAAGTTAGATGTACTTTAAGATGAATGTAAGAGAATTTACTTAAGTAGGTTAAGCACTAGAAAGATGAAATTTGAAGGATCAATAAGGTAAGAAGTGTATGACTTTGGATAATGTTAAATGTATTAGCATTTGTATGTATAGAGAATGGCTTAAGCTGATGGATTATAGGAAAGCAAAATTCAAAATCTAATATTTGATAGGGGAACTTTTGCTTCTATCTTTTAATTGGGAGATATTGTGACATCCTTGGGATGCGTATGCTATTATATTATAGGTATGAATACAAGTGATAAGATATTTATAAGTGTTGATTTTTCATTGATTCTTAATGAGAAAAAACTTAGATGTCATAGGAAATGTTTCTTTATCATTATGTGTACATAAGGTACATTTGATATTAACCATTTGTGGATACTAAAATGTTAATGGAAGAGTTATTGTAAGGAATTATGTGGCACTAGATTGATAAGGAAGAATTCTTTCAAGGGGTAGTTCAAAGACTTAAATTCAATACTAAGTTTCAATATCAAGTATAAGCATATGACTTACATAGGTAACATCTCGCTAGTATTATTTGTATAGAGAACATACTTATCACACATGTTATATGAATATCAGAAAAATTGATCAAAATGTATATTATAGAACTTTTATGATATTAGAAAAATAGGACATTCTCACTCAAAGGGGTCCATTGAGACTGAATTGTATACTCACTCGCAAGTCATATATGATCAAGTGTAAAGTAAAAACTGAATTGTAAAAGTGAGATTTTTTGTTAACAAAGTGGTTAGATACTTAGGAAAATGATTAGAGTATGTAAACTCATTGCTAAATACTTTTATACCTTAGAATTTGCTAAGAGTAAACTTCTACTACTTTTGTAAGATGATAAAGCCAACACAAGTTGGATAGATGATAATTAATGTAAATACAAAGTGATAAAGAATGTTATTATTACATTTATGAACTGATGAGAATGTCTTTAATTATAGTATAATGGAAAGTACACTAAGAGCCTTGACTTTAACAAGGACCAAACCTTCTGGATTTGTTAAGATGAATTAATACTTTATGGATAAGATAGGAAAAGCTTACCTTAACTAAGGATTGAACAGCCTAGATAGACTTGAGATAAAAGCATTTAGAATCCTTAAGTACTAAAAAAAATGTATAAAACATTTAAGTCAAAGATAGGAGCCAAATTCTAATAGGACTTAAGGACACCAGGATTTAGATGTGTCAATAATTTAATTAACAGTTAAGAAGAAACTTGAAAAGAGTACTTCTAAGATAATTCGAAGAATGATAATAGGACTAATGAGGGTGAACAAGTATCAATAACAAGATATGAAATATAAAACCCCTCTTACTTATAGTTAAAGGTTGGATATACCTTATAATGTGTATAATTAAGAAGGTTGAAAGTTCCTTATTATATAATGTTGTATATAGTAACAAGTCAAATAGAAAAGGATTGGGAGTGTGATGCACCATAAAGCTAAGGTATTAGTATGATTTTAAGGATTAGAAGTGAGAATAAAATGGAGACTTAAAACATGACTAAGAGATGGATCAAGTTTGTTTACAAGAAATGGATAAGTTATAGCAAAGAGCATCAAAGGGGAAAGTAAATTCCATTAAGGAAAGATAAATTGAAGAAATGCTCAGAAACTTAATAAACTTGAATAAATAGTAAGAAGGAAAATTCTTAGAAGATTGTGAGAGTTATACTTTGAAAGCAACATTGAGAAGATTTTAATAAATATATAGGATTAAGATCAAGAAAAATTTGAATTGAACTATTTTCAGGGATATGGAAACAAAATAATGGTAAAGAATGCTATGGCGAGAAGATGTGTAAAGATGTTTGAAATGAATTGAAGTGATTAATTGAAATAAAAGAGTGATACTTTTGTGTAGCTATGATAGGTTATGAAATAACCAATGAAGGTATACACTTTATGTTGATCACAAAAGCAAGAGAGGAAATAAACAAACATTACTAGATTAAATATGAAGGTTAGACAATAATATTCCTTCAATATATTTTGAGTACATATGAATATGCAAAAAGAGGATGGGAAATCTATGATTACTATATCTCTCCTATCAAATCTGTCAAAAGTCATGTGTCTTTCTTATGAATCATTTGTCTTCGAGTTGATTCCAATATGTCATGTCAATCATTAAAACCAAAAACTAGTCAATGTTTTCGTAATTCCAAAATTGTGCTAGCTTTGCTAACTCAACATCGAATTTATCTATTAAGTTAGTCTTTTTCTCATTTTGAGTATGAACATGTAAAAGGATTGAGATTTTCCAAACTCAACTTTGTGAATATATGTGCTAGTATATGGAAGGTTTAGCTCCTAATTGTGAAGGTAATACAAATTTGAGGAAGAATTGGACTAAAGTGGTAAAGTTGATGGTCAATAGATTTTATTAGGAATAGATGATAAGCAAGAAAACTATCAACATAGTGAATAATCAAGTCCAAAAGTTAATAAAGTAAGGTATGGAGTAAAGATAGAAGATAAGATGTGCATTAGTGATAAGAATTGAGTTGAAGAATTTTTTGTAGTAGAGTTCTAATTAGATTGAGGTTTAGGAGAAAGCTCAAAATTGTCTTACTTAGGAATCTAAGCTTCAAAAATACTTGAGCCTGGAGTCAAGAGCATACATTATATCGGAGCCGAGTTCAAAAGGTACGAAAAGTAAGAATTAAGTAAGAAGTGAAACTCTATTGATTATCAATGTGAAGGTGATCTAAGTAATAACAAAGGGATCATTGTATCTTTATAACTTAAATAATGGCTGAAGGACAATAAATAGACAATGGGGATCGACAATAAAAAGTAAATATCCAAGGCTTTAAAGATAATCTCACTTAAGAGATGTACTAATTTGTCCTGCCAAAAGGTTAAAAAAAGGGGAGGGGTTAAATGTGGCATGTTGACTTACCTTACCCTTGAGTTTAATAGGATACCGTAAAGTGTTCAAAGTATCTATATTGTGTAAATTCAAGAAGGTTCCTAATGTAGCATTAGGATTAAATCGATAGACCTCCAATGGGACTATATCATACGAAAAGAAAAAAAAACAACAATACAAACACTAGGTGAATAAATTTCCTAAGACTTAGAAATTGAAGCATGAAGATAAGGAAGAAAAAACATGGAAATGACTTCAAGCTAAATTGACTTAGAGATTGAAAAATGGCGACAAAGAAATGTTACTCTTAGTTATTCTAACAATTAAATTAGTCAATACCCTATTTCGATTAATAGTGAAATTAGAATATCATAGGTTTCGTATAAGATATAGTTGATCATCAAAGTTTTAAGAACAAAACTTTTTCGAAGGGAGATGGTAGCTAAAACTTGTTAATTTTACTAAACTATATTGTATTGTGTTTAAAATACCATAAATGCGCAGTTGAGGTAATAGAAATTCACCAAACTGTAGGTACCCCATTTTTTCCCTCTTGTAGTTTTAATATTTAGAATAAAAGAAAAAGGACCCTAATTCAAAAAATTAGAAAAATTGAAAAAGAATACAAAAATAGTAGGAAAATTAGAAAATACAAAAAAAAATATTTTGAAAAAAAAATACAAAGTATCAAAAAATGTCCCAATCGAGTTAAGTTGGTTAGTCTTTTAGGGTCGAATAAGCTATGGTTGAAAATATACGTACGATTTAATAAGTTCTGAGTCTTTAGGCTTCATTAGAAAGTATTTTAACAAAGTCCGGTAAAATATTTGAATTCATGAAATAGGCTTCTATTCAATTTGAATTTTGAATTTTAGAATATTTTAACTAGACTAATAAAAATAAATAGACTTAGAATTTATTAAAGTTAAAAATTGGTTTTAAAAAGTCTTTAGAATGTATATAAAAGGCTAGGGTCAATTTGAAATAAATTAGATTAAGTTAGGCTTAGATTTGATAGGTTTTTTAAGATTGGGCCTCGATTTTACAAGTTAAATATAATTCAATTAATCATAGCATTAAGAAACAAGCTTCATTTAACAGCATGGTCCATGGACTTGGATTCAGGTATATAAGGTTGTGGGTTCAATTTTAAGAAGAAGCTTTGCAATTTTTTTAACTTATTCATTTGCCATCCTCTTTTTTAAGCTTCCTAGCTAAAAAACAACAGAAGGAAGAGAAATTGACTAAGTTTTTAGAGTCCAAATTCAATAATGAATCCTATCAAATTTTTGTTGTTTTTTGATGGATTTAGTAAAGTCATCATTAAATCATTAATGAATCTAACAATGATATTATCAAATCTAAGAAGATAAAGATTCAATCTTAGCTAAGCTTTATCTAAATCTAACATAAAGATTTGGTTGATGGTTGTATAAGAAAAGATCCAACTCGACAATAAGGGAACTTTTCTTATGGTGATCCACTACAATTACAATCCCTAATCCGCAATCCATCCTTGATCTTCAACAGCAGACATAACTCACAAACACAAATCACTAACTCTCAACCCTAACCACCATTGCTGTAACTTGCAATAGCAAACTCAGTCTTCATAGCCACCCTTATCATACCAAACACATAGTACACAGTAACACCAATCATACCATCCAATAAACCCAAAACCACACTCTTTGATACCTAACCGAACCGACCCATCGCTCTACTATCTCAACTCCATAGCAAAAGTACTTACCATTACTCCACCACTCTCACCCAAACCTTTCTCCCTCATTAACACACAACAGGACACAAGTCACTCTCTCACTAATCCCAAATACGTGACATAATCCCTACTGCAATAGAGCCCCATCCACGCTTACTATTGTCATCAATCTACACACACATGACATGCCCTTACATAGCATAGATACACTCACGCTCATGATTGATTAACTCCATCCTTGATCCCCCTTCCCCCGCATGAACCATCCTCCATTGCTACACCTGACCCCTTCATCGACAGCCAAAATCCCTAACACCGTTGATCCCCACAATCCCAACCACGTTCAGTGCTTATAAACCAAACTCTCTCATTCCAAAACATCCAACCTCCACCAGGACCCATAGACCACTTAGACAATTACTCACTAGTAGCCATAACCTAATAGCCACAGCCCCATCTATACACGATGCCTATCTTCACCCAATACTACATATAACCCCTTCACCATCACAAGCCACCATTCAAACAACTCCAAACACTACTCTCCATACTAAACCAACTTCAACAATCTATACACACCATAGCTTAAATTGCAAATTTGCCCATCACCATTACAACCAAAAACACTACCACTAACCTCAGTTTTGTTAATATATTTGTCATAAAAATCAAGTTTCCTACTTGATTTGCTAAAGAAATACACCTGTATGGCATTGGATTGCTATTGCTATTGAAGAAAAGGGTATGATCAAACTTGAATAGTGTTTGGAGCCTACAAACTAATCCATCCAAGACTGACCCAATTTAGTCTTCCTTAGGTAAACCCCTAACCCATACATTTTGCTTCTTTTTGCATCTTGGTTTTGACTTCTTTCTTCTTGCTTTCTTATTCATTTACTCATGTATTTATCTATTTAGTTACTTATATATGTAAAAAGAAGAAGAAGTTGTTGCTTTAGAAAGTAGGTGTAGGGGGAAGTAATCATTAGAATAATTAAAAACTAATAATTTTTTTAATCTTTTTATGAAATGCATACTTTGTGACCTAGAAAAAAATATTTTTTTTTTCAAATAAAAATATAACAATTTTTTTTTTAATTTAGGGCCTCCTGCAGGTTTTATTGAAAATAAATATCCATTAGGACCCTTTAGAATTTTCTTATGCAAACAAAATAGGTAAAAACATAAACTTGACCATCTTTAACAAATAAAAGAAATCAAAAAATTAAATTTTTACAAATAATGAACTATAGAAAGTTTGATCTCTACTAAATGGTTTGTAGGCACCTATAGAGGTGACTTAAAATAGAGAATTGTTTTATCTTCCCTTTGTAAATATTTTTTTTTTTTTGTAAATAAATTTAATTTTCTTTATTTATGAATACAAGATTGTTGTTCAAATGGGTATTTTGAAATAGAAAGCTAAATTTACAAGGTTAAAAGTGGTATCAATTAGGGTATAATATGTTAGGCTTTGAATCTAAATCTTTAGTTTTAAAAAGACCATTTTCATAATTGGTTTTCACACGGTCTAGTGGCTAGGTTAAAATCAATCAACCCAACTAGTTTTAATCTAACTATTTTCCTTACCTCGATTGGATGGCAACTTCAATTTCTTTATAAAAGAAAAAAAAAAAAACCTATTTTTCTTAATTCTTAATCAAATGTCCTTCTCAAATGGTTATAGGGTTTAATATAGATCGAGTTAAGGAAAATAAGGAATCAAAAAATCGGACTTGACACAAACTCTAAAGATAAATTAATTGCACTATAACATTATAAAAGGACATAAAATAATATATAAAAATGGTATGCATGCTTCAAATCTAATTATTATACATAAATTTATACCTGAAAATACATGTTGTTAGCTAAAAATTAATAAGAAAAATAATCAAAATTTGTAAAAAATCATCAAACCAGCTAAACTTACTAGCTTTAGGGCATGATACATTCGAGGGACAACTATTAGTTGATTAGGCTAGTTTAGGACACTTATCTAGTATGAATTAAAGAGTATATTACCCTTGAAGAGAGAGAAAAATTCTCATTTAGGCACTACATAACTTGGAAATCATCACCATGTACTCTTTGGAGCTTCTTAAATGAATGAGGGATCTAAGCAAAATCAAGAGGAAGGAAGAAAATGGGAAAAAAATTCTAGGAAAAATAGAAAGAAAAACCATCAAATCAAGAAAGATCATGGAGCGTAGGTTTAAGGGCAACATAGGAGCGAACCACCCCTACAAGGTAGCAATGGTAATAGCGCCCAATTGAGCTGACAAGGGGGTGGCGGAAGATGGTGGCCAAACTGTAAGTTTCTGGTGAGTCCAAAAATTAACCTTATTTTATCCTATTTTTTAAAAGTACTAAATTAACTCCAAAAATTATGAAGACAAATTATTTTAGAATATTTTTCATGTAGTATTTGAGAAAAGTATCACTTTGCAAAATTTTTAAGTAGATACATGACCTCCTTAAGAAATCCTTAAATCCGAGTAATTTTCAATGTTATTTTAAATGACCCAATTAGTATAGTTTGGAAACCAAACTTTTATTGAAATATCCTTATATTAGATGTAAGAATTACATGAAAATTTTTTAGATAAAAACATTTTCTGTGATTTTTTAGGAATTTTGAACCTTTTAAATTGATTAAAAAAAAAGGTCATTTTCTAGAGATTTTGTGTAATTAACCATAGGGAAGACAACTTACACCAATCCTAGAGTTTATTTGTGCTATATGTTGCTATAGAGAATGGTCAAAGGTTAAGTGGATTGAGTTAAGTAGGGACTACACACAAGTTACCAATTAAGGGCTTAAAGCATTAACATGAAAATATGCGAAATTGGATGTTTTAATAATATAGTGTCATTTAGTATGATGAAGCTATTATATGATCATGTTTTAGCATACTTGCAAACTGAAATATGATGACTAGAGCGAATCACTTTAAGTAAACGTGCAAATTGATTATGTCCAAAGAGTTCTTTAGAAGGTTGCTTTAGTAAAAGAATGGCTTAGATCTTTGGTTCAGATATTTGATCAGAGGGTTGGCTAATGAAAGGATCTTAAGTATAACCATGCCAGAGTCTTGTTTAGGAAGTTATTTAGTGAAGGAAATGTAGTTGAAATGGTTTCAGAGACTTGACCAAAGGATTGGTTGCTTTGGAAGACTTAGATGAAATAACTTTAGAAACATGTTCATAAGGTTGGTTAAAGCAAGAAGTTGAATTAGAGTAAGATTAGAGGTTTGGTCAAAGGGTTATTAGTTTAAGGACACTTGTATTAGAGACTTCGTCAAAAGGTTTCTAGACCATAACTTGGTGTATGGCAACCTTCAAAACCTTGTTCAGAAACTTCAATAACAAGCTAAAATTCAACAAAAAGCTCACTTAACTTACTTAAGATAAGTCACAATCACCCTTAAGTTATAAAAATGAACTCATTTACTTCACATTTAGAAAAACTAAATTCATTATATTCAATATTTAAGGGTGAACTGAAGTAAATGAGACAGACATGCAAGTTTATCAAGTGTTGCATGTCTAAGTAAGTGGGATTAATGCTTTATCGCAATTTGAAGTATTATTGAAGAATACTTAGAAGCCTTATTATGTGTCTCGTTTGTGATTGTAAGTTACTTACCTATGTGTATGCAACATATGTGCTTGAATATTGTCTTGTTACTATCAGGACCTTAAAGAAAGCTTAGTAGGGTTGCCTAAAATTTTTATATCATGTGTGCACCCATGAAATGAAAATTACCTTACAAGTCAAAGATTGCAAAACTCTAAATAATTTATCACTAGGGTTCTAAATTATTAATTAATTAACATATTATAAAATATAAGTAACTATGAATATCCAATATTCCATAGTTTCTTAAAACTGCAGAGAATCGATGTCCCCTACTAAATGATAAGATCAAGTAGTATAAACTAAAAAAAATTCAAACTTATTAAAGTTCCAAAATCTAAGTATATAAGTGGTAGTTACATTTAAAGTCTCAAATGAGCAATACAATCTTTCTCTAATTCTAACCTCTACAACATCTCAATACTTGCACTCAATACTCGGCTCTTAGCCCATGCCCAATTATCTAGCACCTACAAGAGAAAAACTGTTGGGGAGTAAGCCACAAGAGCCTAGTGAGTTATCCCTCATATTATACTAGCAAACAAATAATCAAACAAATTATTACAACCATATGAATGCATGTACACGCAATATGCCAAATAATATATGCAATTAACCAGTACTGCATATAACATCGAATTTTAACGCCCTCCGAGGTAAGGGTTGGAGATATATCGACACTAATCACAACTGGGCTCTAGCACCTAGGTTTTCAACCATAAATTTCAATTTTATACTTCCCGAAATACATTTCCATCTCTAAGAAATCTGATAGTACACCAAAATCCCAAGTCTAGCATTGAGGTAACCCTTGTAGTCCACACTCACACCCTATAACGAAGGTCTTTAAACTCAACCTTTAGTCATATGATTGACGTCTCCAGCGCCTAGTAAGCCTTTAGGTTAGGGTAAGGTCATGTTGTATGAGTGCACTATACTGAAAACTTTAATTCAATGTATATAAACAACCCTTACATGGCCTCTCTTTACCTCCGTGTATAGTGATGGCCGTAACAAATAATGTAATACATGGCTGATGCATGATCCTTTTAATTTAAGATAAGCCAAATATAATTAAGTCAAATTATTAGATGATCAATCAATATTAGTAGACCATTCAAATCATGTTATAGTTAATTATACAGCTAAACCTTCAATTTATAACATTTAATAGTATTTTGTACAGTAATCAATCAATGTCAAGCACATGCATAACTCGAACCCCCCATTAAGCTCTGTTCCCTCTCAACATTGGCCATCTTTATCTTTAACTCCTCATAGGAGCCTTGTAAGTGAGTGACCTCCTTACTATGTTTGGTCTTGAAGGATTCAATCTCTTTCTGCATCCCTTAGAGGTTAATCATATGTTAAGAGCTCTTCTTATGCTCTTCTACCAAAGTTACCTCCTTATCTTCCCTAGCTTAAGCTTCTTTCTCAACCCTCTCCTTCTAGGCCTTAAGCTCCTTCTCAACCTTTACCTTCTCCACCTCTAATTTGGCTTTCTTGCTGCTGCACTTTTCCTGAAGATTCTTCTTTTCAACCTCTATACTAGCATCTTGATTTTTAGCTCCTTTAGTAATCTAAAGGGAAAAAAAGAGGGGGAGCTATTAGTTTAAAGGAATTAAGAGAAAACCAAAGGTAGATCGGAATAAGGAACTTATGGCATTTTTCTCCTCAGCAAGAGCCTCCATAGTCATCATCAGTCATTGAGATTTCTCCAAGGTTAAGGAAGAGTTAGAATCCATCAATAAGTTCAATGAGCCCAAATTTACAAGGTTGAAAAAGACTTACATCATAGCAGCTAAAGGCAACTAAGTGTAGTAAGCTGTTAGATCCAGAGTTCTGGCAAAGCTTGACTATGTTGGTCAAAGCTAAACATCAATGGGAAAGCGAATTCCCTAGATCAACTCCAATTCTACCTAATCATTCCTAAGGCATGTTCAGCAGTGCTAATGTTCCAGAATGGGAAAAATTACAACACCTCAATATTTTATCCCTAAGGTGGAGTAATTGAGCTTGGAATTCTGAAAGGGGATTCTCTTCCTTCATTGGGATTCTCAGAGTTACCCCTTGACTTGTCATTTCTAGGGGTTTTTCCTTTCTTTAGATCCCTGTCTAATAGAGGGCATTCATGCATATTAGGTCACTTCTTTGGTTCAGTAACCTCAATGACATTCCTTTTTGTGGTGACCTTACTTTACTATAGGTCCTCAGCTTACTAACTTTCCTTTTCCTTTGAGGCTTAAGAGATGGTAAACTTTGGAACCAGCTTCATCAAGCTTTAGGCGGTGCTTTAGCCTAAGGCTTGGATGGTGGCTTGGCTGGAACTTGATTGATAGAGTTTTTCTTTTAGATCCTATTTCCCTTTTGACCTGCTAGGTTTTAGCTTAGAAAACAAATCTTTTGAGCTATAATCTTTAAGCAACATGTCTACAATAGTACATACAAAGAACTAGATTAGAGGAAAATAAAACTTAAATCAGAAAACTTACAAACATAGTACTGAGCATGGGCAAGGAAGACCACACAGCTTTCGAAGTAGACATAAAGGTCCCTCCTCATATGAGCCCTCTAAACATAGCAAGATCACAAAGCCTATACCTTACTCAATGACGATGCCCTTGCTTGTGCCTTTAACATTTCCATCAAATGTACTGCTAACACCTTCATTAACCTGAGTTATGTCTCTTAAGAAGATTAGAGCGCTACTAAAATATTTGGAAATTATGGCATTCACATCCTAAAGGAAATATCTCTTGTTGTAAGCTTCCATGATAGTGTCATGGGCCTTTTGGTCATTTGGGAGTAATTGCTTAATATTAGGCAATCTAATCGCCTAACTTCAAACAGTAGGAAAATCTAATAAGGTAGCCAACCTAATAACAATTTACTTCTATTTCCAGTCATGATTCGAATATTCTAACCTTACTAAAAACTACCTACGAGGTCGGGTGCATATGTAAAAGTAGCCCTCTTTCTTTTTTATTGTGAAAAAAAAAATCTAAACAAGTTAACTTTAGCCTTAACCTCCAAATCTTCGCAAATACATTCAAAAGCCACTAAAAGCTTATAAGAGTTTGGGGTAAGCATGGAGGGGCATAAATGATGGTATGTAAAAGATTTTAGTAACTTGAAATACTTTTCAAAAGCCACTAAAAGCCTTTGGAATATAGAAAAAGGTAGTCTCAAACCGTCCTTAAAATAATTTTCAAAAAGACCAAATTCTTAGTCTCCAAGCGTAGTAATTCGTTTATACAATTGGGCCTCTCATTCATCTGAGCTCAAGGGGCACCACAAAAACTAAGCCTTAAGGTGTTGAACTCTTGTTCAATCACTATCCTTGCAATCTCGTTTTGGCATTATCTAGTAAGTAATCATTGTATGGAAGTTTCCTAACCTTCCATGACTTGAGAACGTAAATTCTAGCCAATCTAGTCAACCTTGCTAAATCCTAAGGGCAATCAGCAACATTGGGATCCATCATGCTAAGGCAGTTCTTCATAAGGAGGGCAATCACCGACTCGGTGTGCCATAGATAGTTCTTGGTTACGTTGCTAAGCATAAGTAGAGTCATCAGATTCGGTTGTAAACATAGCGTACCTTAGCAAACACAATTGACAAGAACAAAGAACAAAGGGAAAATGTGTGATGTGTAGCCTGAGGAAAAGAGAAAGTTAAAGGAGTTAAGCAGATGATATAAAAGCTTATAAGAGGAAGAAGGAAGAAGGAAAACAAAAAGCATGAAATTTGGAATATAAGAAGTAAATATGGTAGTAGATTTTTAAGGATCCATACATCCTGTGGTTACCATTTAGTGTGGTCCGTTGATTAGCCACACACTATTCAAATTAAACCCAATAGAAGCTATACTTCCTAAAGGGTATGCATGGGTTTTGACATAAGTGCATGGATCCCAATAATGAGACATGAAGCATTACGTCTGACAAATGAAAAACTTCCCCAACAAGCTGAGAAAAAGACAAGTCAATACTCCAAGGATAACACATTACCACCATGGTTAAGGTTGGAATCAAAACCTGCAATTTAGATTTAAATGGCATCATAATAGTCTGAAGCTACCCCTGCTACAGAGAGAATGTAATAAAAATTTTCAATTAATAAGAAACATTACTCCCCTTGATGTATTCATCAAGAGGAGTCAGGGGGCAAATGTCAATAGAGGTTTTTCCTTAAGGACAGCATCTAACCTAATTAGGACTATGTCTGACCTACTCCATGACTACATCCTTTCCCTTCACTATTCCTGAACTCTTAAAATTTCACCAAGTATTTAAGCTAGCTTGGGAAGATCAATCACCTAAATGCCTTTAAGTAGAAAAACTAGACTAGAGTAGATCGAGATGAACTCCCTTAGCTCAGAATAACTATACTTAGATTGAACTTTGAATAAGTTAGCTCCAAAGGGTTCAAATTCTAACACCAGGCACAAACACTTAGCCCCTTTCTCTAAGTAATCACCCCTAGCTGTTATGACATCAACTATGCCCCCAAAATCGGGAAGCGGTCTTATGTTCAAATTAAGTATATGTGCTAAGTTTTGGAGGCAGTAGTTACCAAATTCAAATTGACCAATGGCTATAAAAGGAGATCAAAGCACAAGCAATAGGTTCTTCTAAACACTTGAATGCTTCTTGATCTTTTCCTCCTTCTCTAAATCACTTTAACTTAGGCATCAGAGTAGTTACACTGGAATCGCCATAGTACCCTCCATAGCCTAATTTCTTTTGATTTTACAGTATATCTTCAAGCAAAGTGTTCGAGTTACATCTTACCCCAATTTTTTTATATTAATAGATCATATTTAAGTTGGTCAGTTTATAAGAAAATCGATATTGAATTAACCAAACTAATAAAGAACCAGGAGATCAAAAAATAGTTGAATTGGTTTGAAATCAATATTAGGGAAATTGCAACCCCCCACCAACCCAAAACTTTGATGTAGGTGCAAATTGACCTCCTACACTTTTAAAGTGAGGTTTTTGACTTCTTAAATTTTGATAAATTGGCAAAACAACCCTTATAATACTTAAACATTGATTTTTGTATGTAAACACCCCATAAACATTGATTTTGGTACATAAATAGCCCCTAACCTCACTTTGAAAGTTCAAGGGGTCAATTCACACCTAAATCTAAGTTTAGGGGTTTTTTTTATATTTTCCCCATTAATATTTTTAACGTATGTGTACTAGACTTATTCTTAAATATTATTACACCTTCATGGTTCTCTTAGGACCAATTTAATTGGATCTCAATTGGGTTTATCATTTGAAAAATGGTATAAGTAGTAAGTTATTAGATATATTTTAATTACATTATTTACGAAGAAAAAAGACCAGCTTAGCTAGCTAAGGCATCTTCACATGAGAAATTGGTCATAAGTTAGAATCCTAGGTTAAGAGCTTTATGCCCTTTATTTTCAAAATTGACATGTACAACCTAATGCTCTTAAAGGCGCAAGATCACTTGCAATGCACATAACCTCCTTTGTCTTTAAGCTTTCACTACTTTCCTTTCTCTACCAAACTTTCCTTCCTAAGCTAGCTCATTTTCTACCATTTTTGCCTTAGTCTGTAAGCTCACCAATTTCATAATGAAATGACGAAGAATACATGGAGCACTCCACATTAATCCCCAAAACTTAGCTAAATTCATTCATTTGTGTAGTAAAAAAGAGCTTCAAAAATTAGAAAAAAAAAAACCTTTAAAATACTCATGCTAACCGAGCTTGATTTAAGCTATTCATCAATAAGTGAAGCTTCTAATCATCTCAAATGGCAAGAATGAGCTCCTTTTAACATGTTTTAATTGCCAATTGAACCTAATTTCCATTCGAATCAAACATTCAAGGTAGTCAAATCTACATGCACTTAATCTCGGCTTTGTGGCATTTAACCATCTTCCATCTTCAATTCGAGCTTTTACCTTTTATTTTAACTTCTCTCTATCTTTTTTTTTTTTTTCTCTTTACAATCAGTATCAAAATAAAAGGTTAGTATTTGGGAGTTCATAGTGTTTTTTAATTTCATGAACATCCAATCTTTTAATTTAATCATTTATTGATTAATTAGATCAAGAGATTAAAATTTGGCTTTCATAGGTACATCTTGCAATCATCACCACCGCTGCCACTTTTGGTGGAAACTACCTACACTAGTGTTTTCCCTACCCTTGTAGACCCCTTTCCCGACACCATCTCCCTTAGACAACACTATGCAACTACTTCTTCTCTATACCCTTATTTCTACCCCAATTTAACTCATGCAGCTTCAAGTTTAATCCAAACCCAACTTACTTACACAAGCCTTTAACTTGATTCACTTTTTGTTCCCTTCCTTTCTTATTGTTGTTGTTATTATTATTTTCTTTTCTTCACTTAATTTTTACTTTTTCTATTCAAATGTTTTATATAGAAATAAGTAAACAAATTCTAGAATACTTTCATTTCCTTCTTTTTATTAGGTTTTTAAAAAATATTAATAATGAAAAATAAAAGAATTGCACTTAGATGTTTTTTAAAAAATAAAAATAATAAATGAATCTTTTCAAAATTAGAAAATATTTAGGATTTTTTTTTCAAAATATATACATAAATTTTGAAATTTTTTCCTAGAAATTTTCTAAGATAAAAATAAAAGGCTAATGACTTAAATTTGACCAATTTTAAGAATAAGATCTTCAACCTACTAAAGTTTTTAAAAAGGAACTACTGCATTCTAATTCTACCTAGCAGATATGTAGGCACCTATGGAGCAATCCAAACAAATAAAAAATAATAATTTTCCAAAAAAAAATAGAAAAATATAAAATATAAAATAAAACAAAATAAAAGGGTATTTTTAGTGATAGTTTCTCAATTTGAAAGATTGAGATGGTAATCGTTCAGATTTTAATAGGTTAGCCTCCAAACCCAAAATCTTTAGTTTTTCAAAAAGATTTTCCCATAAACCAACGATAAGGTTGGAATCAATCCACCCAATCAACTCTAATCTAACCCTTTCCTAACTTCAATCTAGTGACGACTCTAAGATTTTCAAATTTAAAACAAAAAGCAGATTTTCATTAATTCTTAGTTGAAAGTTATTATTAAATAGGTTACAATTTTATACTAATCAAATAAAGGAAAGTTAAACTTAAAATTAGGCTCAATACCATACCTTCTAAACTCTCATCCTTTGAGGTTGAAAAAGAGAACATACCTATAAGAAAGGTTGGGTTGATTTCATAGACAATCTCAATGATAATTTATTAGTTAAACTATGTAAAGAACTATTCTCGTCAAAGTCTATAATAGGTAATTCACAAGTCCTAACTGGTAAGATTCTTATAGGTTATAGCTCGGAGGAGTGCCCTAAGTTCTTGTTGACGATCTTAGTATAGTCGTTGATTTAGGGGTGGCTTAGGGTCTTCTCTACAAAGTCTTCCAAAAGAAGCTTATGAACTTCAAATCTCGATTTGAGACAATGTTGTGGAGGACTCTATACAACTGCATGATCTCCTGTAAAAGGAAGTTAGCAATAGAAAAAGCATCCGTGGTCTTTTGGTAAGGAATGAAATTGGCCATTTTGCTTAATTGATCTTCAACTGCCAAGATGAAATTATGCCTTTAAAAACAATCAGAGGATAAAGTCCAAGCTTAGATCAATCCATGGCTAATTAGGAATGGCTAGGGTTGTAAACTCTCCACATGGCTCCTTCCTTCCCTTAGCTATCTTAAAAGAATACATCTTTCTATCACTTCATGATGCTTAACCAAAAGAAATGCTCTTTAAGAGCTCGTAAGCACTCTTTTCCCTAAAATGACCTACTAAGCCTCTAACATGGGCTTATCAAACTAGTAGTTCTCTCACTAAGCTAACTAAGATATAAAGTCTACCCTTCTTAAACATATACCCTTCGCAAAGAAAATAGCCATCTTCAACTATGCCTACTTAGCACTTGGTTTCAATAGACCTAAAGAGAACATCTTGCGTGGTAGCTGTTGGCATTAGAACATGTGTCAATCAAGGCTAATAAAAGAGACAAAAGAAGATGGATGTGCTGCTATATGGGACCAAGCCGGTTATATAGGCAAGATAATGGTATAGGTTAACATCCTTATCGATTGAGTCAATATTTGATTAGGGGTCTGTAATGCCGTAAAACCTGAAATTTTATAGCTTGTCATATGTCCTTATAAACTATTAACACTTTCAGCATCTTAGAATCTAACCTATTTAAAACTCTCCATAAGCTTTCACAACATTTGCTAATAACGTTTACATTCTCCAATTAATAAATTCAAAGGATGTTTCCTAAATAGACTTAATCCTCAAAAATTTGCTTTATTCCAAAGATAAGGAAGTAACAAGTTCTTATTCAGTAATATTACTTTAGTAAGAAAAGAAAACAAATTATCCTAGATATTCTTTCTTAAAATGTGATAACCAATACTACATTCTAGGGACTTAACTAAGAAAAGTCTCAAGTGGCTTCCAAATGACCTAAGAATAACATAAACCAAACACGAAGTCTTATTTTCAAATATTAAAAAAAAAAAAGCACAACTAGGTTAAGTAGATTCACTTCCATCATCATAATAATACTCATAGTATCTCGATGAGTTCCTAACTGGATATATTTTATTTGATGATTTTTCATAATTTTCCCTTGATATTTAAGTTTATTTTTAGATAATGATACTTAGTTAAGTAAAATTTTATTTTCTAGGTTTTGAAATAATTTAGGTGAGAAAATGAGAAAATAGAAATAAGTTTCACTCAATTCGGAGTTAAAATGAGTAAGTTATGAAGGTTTGAAGATTAATACAACGAAACGATATAACTGTGTTGTTTCCAAGCGAATTTGAGCTTCTTATCGACTACTGCAGCCCAATATACGACAAATAACATGACCATATCCTCGATCATGTCATTTTCATTTTTTTTTAAACAAAAGATGTAACTGTGAATCATAACTAAGAATACGACCAAAAGACACAATCATATCCTTAGTCGTATCTTTTATAGCCAATCTATTATTTTTTTATCATTTCCCATATAAAGCCTTATTAGGGTTTCTTTTAAGAGAAAACTCTTTGGGTATGAATTTTTTAAAGTTTCTTAAGTCGAGGAAATTCAAGAGAGTGAAAAGAAGAGAAGACTTCAAGATTCAATTTTTTGTGGATTTCATGATTTCTACTTCTACTTCTTTTTTATACTTTGATTTTAGATTTTTATTTTGTAATGTATAGTGAATAGATCTTTAGCATCTAAGTCTTGTGGAACTTAGATTTACTCACATGATTATTATTTGATTTAATTAAATTTTTAGTTTTTTCTTGATTCAACTACTCGTACTTCATGATATAGGTTACTATTTTTACAAGTAATAATCTAAAATTTGATTTCTTATAAGTGAATTGAGAGATTTCTTGTATAATTAAATCTATGTGTAGATGATTAGAGTTGTTACAAGATTATAGATAATTGACAAGGTCCCTTCCATAATTTTGAATTAAAGCATAGAGAATTTATTGTGCACTAATGCAATCTTAAATCATACTATTAATAAGAGCTTTTAATCAGTAATTCTAATAGGTGATTTTAATATTAAGGTTAACTGGCTAGAGAAAGTGATTAACTTTAGAAGACAATTCCTCCAATCAAGAAAGATTCAAGAATAAATGATCTTTAATGGAATTCACATGTTAGGTCTAAAGAAAGTAAAGATCTATATACGATTTTGAATCATGAAATAGTTTACACCTTTATTGCTTTCTTGCTAATTTCTTAAATAATTCTTGATTAGTTGTTAAATTAGTAATTGCTGTAATTAGATTAGATATTTTAAATTCCTAAACTTGAATTTATAGGTTAGATAATAGAGACCTAATCAATATTAGTAATCAAAGTCCATAAGAGATCAATCTTGGACTTAATCCATTATTACAACTTAACAGAGTGCACTTGCCTTTATTGCATATCCTACTTTCATACAAATTAAGATCACCATAATCATAGCCTTCGTACCCTTCATAACTTGTGCCTGAAACTAAAAGAAAAAAGAATTCCCCGAAAGGTAAGTAAAGCCGAGTACAAGATATACAACCACATGCGCATGATCAAGTGGAGCGCATAGATACATATAAATCAAGTAACTAAATGCAATGCAACATCCATAAGTTATTATCTTTAGTTTAGTCTAGCATACAACATAGTTCCAACGTCCCATAACTTAGAGTAACTCATGACTCCAGCAACCTCTATACACACACACACACACAGATACACACACATACATACACACACACATACACACGCACACACATAGAGCACACACGCACGCGTACACACATACGCGTATATATACGCACGCAAGCAAACACACGCACGCACGCGCACACACACACGCATGCACACGCATACACATAACACATACAGGCGCGCCCGCACACACACACACGCATACACCCACATACACGCACGTACACGCACGCATGTGCACACACACACACCCACACCCACGCACGCACACGCACACACCTGCACACACACACACCCACACCCACGCACGCACACGCACACACACCCATACATACATACGCACGCGCACACACACCACACATACACACGCAAACACACGCACACGCACGCACGCACACACACGCACGCACATGCACGCACGCACACACACGCACGCACATGCACACACCCAACGCACCCACACGCACGCATACACACACACGCACGTACGTACGTGCCCACACACACATACACCCAAGCACACACGCATACACACGCACGCGTACACACACATACAGACACAAAAACGCACACACACACGTACGGACAAATGAGTGCGCACGCACACACACACACACGTACGGACAAATGAGTGCGCACCCACATACACACGCACACACCCGCACACACACGCACACATACACAAACGCACATGTACGCATACACACGCACGTATGCACGTGTACGCACATACACACACATACTCACGCACGCACGCACGCACACACACACGCACACGCTCGAGGACGCATATGCACACATACACGCACATGCACACACACTCGCACGTACGCACACACACATACGTACACGCACACGCACACGCACGCACACGCACACGCACGCACACTCACGTACGTACGTGCATGCACACGCACACGCACATACACACACATGCACATACGCATGCATTCACATGCATACGCACACATACGCAGGCACGCATACGTACACACGCACACACACACGCACATGCACATACACACGCACGCACACACGTACTCACACGCACACGCACACACATACACGTACGCACGTACTCACACGCATACACACATGCACACGCACATGCTTACGGACGTACGTACGCACACGTACGCGCATGCACACGCTTACACACATAAGGCACTCACACGCACGCAAGTGCACGCGCACACACACACAAGGCACTCGCACGCATGCACATGTACGCAGGTACACACAAGCACACACGCACGCACGTACGCATACGCACAAGCATGCATGCGCGCGCGCGCACTCGTACACACACATACTTACACACGTACACACGCACACGTACACGCACACATACATGAGAGCGCACACACATACACACATACACATACGTACGCGCGGAAACACACACACACATACACACACTATGTAAGTATTACTGTTGGGTCCTCCCTAATACTCTAGGAACCAAGGATCACCTAAATTTACCTAGATCATTTCAAATTAAGTCTCCACTCAAGACAATATTGCACTAAAATCATCAAATTGTCACCCTAAGATCAATGGTCCTTAAGGTCTCTTGGACCTAACCATGCATACGCAACTTACATTATATTAGGCCGAATAGTTATTAGGTCAATTTGTTCCATGCTACCCTAACAAGCATAAACAACATACAATATCCCATACCTAACTCAAAAGATTGTTTAGATCCAATATTAATTGCCTCATAACTTGTAACATGATAAGTAACTCAACTCAAACTTAAGCACTCAATCTAACATCATTTTCTACACTTAACAACCTAACTTTCTTCACTTCAACTTAAGTTACTAGAAAAAACTAGGATTAAGAGGATAAAAGATTGTTTTGAAAGTTGTTTGATCGTTGAAACAATTTAATGGAAAAACAGAGCTTGAAAAAAATTGAAAAAATGAGGGGAAAACATTCTATGCTTACCTAGACACTTAGGATCCGGATGCTACATTATGTAGCTTCTAGACACCAATCTTCTAGGAGAATTTCCTCCCTAGTGTCTAGACATTATGAGGGGAGGCGTTTGGACGTCATATAGTAGTCTGTAAATACAAATTGTAATGCACAACTTTTTCCCCTAAACAAACCCCACTCCGAACGTATTTGAAATCTACCACTTTCGATAATTTCCTCAACCCTAAAACTCTTCCCTACATGCTTCAAATCACCCTTCAAAAATCAACATAGTCCATTCTCTAATTCAAACCCACCAAGTTCCAAAACGATAACTTTAACAAAACAAAAGACATAACAGATTTACAATCAAAACTAACCTTTAGGTTTGCAAACACACCCTCCGCTATAACCATTGGATATGTAAATGATAACTAACTATAGTAGTAGTAATTATTTCAGGAACTATAAATATAAATGGACGAATCGTGTATGTATTATTTAACATAGGCGATTCACATTCATTTATTAGCCAAGAGTTTGTTTTGGAAAATGAAATTGAAGCGATTGAAGTTAAATCCACTTATAAAGCAAGAATAACTATTGGAGAGCAACTATCAATACAGAAAATAGAGGATAGTGGACAGTGGACAGTAGATAATGAATAGTATAAATTTAAAGGAAAGAGTTTCCAATAAAACTGATAGTTTTATTACTAAAAGGTTATGATATTATTATGGGAATATACTGGTTGTCCAAACAAAAAGTTAAAGTAAATTCTTGAAATAAGAATATAATCTTGGATAGGGGTAAAGTAGTATTTCAAGGGAAGACTAGAGAGTGTGGATTGAGATTACCAATGATTGAAGTAAGTGAAAAAATGAAAGAGATTATTGAGGAATGGTACCTTTATTGGATATTTGCTATAGAAGGAAAGAAAGAGACCTTGAAATTGTTTGAAATACTTGTAGTAAGCGAACTTCTTGACATATTTCCAAATGATTTACCTAGTTTAGCTCTGCATCTAAAGTTAGAATTTACTATAGAGCTGGTGATAGGGATTGAGCCAATATCGAAAGGCTCGTATTGAATGTCACCGATGGAACTTCAAGAGTTAAAGAATTAACTTCAAAAGTTATTAGATATGAGATTTATTCGACCCCGTGTGTCTCCATAGGGAGCACTAGTGATATTTGTGAAAAAGAAATATGTAACAATGAGATTATTTATTGATTATAGGGAAGTAAATAAAGTGACTATTAATAATAAATATCCACTACCACAAATTGATAGCTTATTTGATTAGTTGCATAGAGCTATCATGTTTTTGTAGATTGACATGAGATTTAGATATCATTAGTTATGAACTAAGCCTGAATATGTACCAAATACTATTTTCGAACAAAAAAATGGGCACTATGAGTTTTTAGTAATGCCTTTTGGATTTACTAATGTACCAACAATGATTCAGGATTTAATGAATTGGATTTATCAACCTTATTTAGATAAACTTGTTGTTGTGTTTATTGATGATATTTTGATTTATTCGAGGACTAAAGAGGAGCATACGAATCATTTACAGTTGCTATTGTAGAAGTTGAGGGATAATAAACTATATGCTAAACTAAGTCAGTGTGATTTCTGGTTAGATAAAATTTGATTCTCAAGACATATAGTATCTAACGAAGGAATTTCGGTAGATCATAAGAAAGTTAAAGATGTAGATGAGTGGAAACAGCTAATTACAGTTTCTGAAGCGAGAAGTTTTCTTGAGATGGCTAGATATTATAAGCAATTTATAAAAGACTTCTTTAAGATAACAAGACCTTTAGCTCAGTTGACACAAACGAATATTAAGTTTAAATAAAGTGATGAGTGTGAGCAAAGTTTTCAGGAGTTAAAAGGACCGTTTGATAGTAGCACCGATACTTATTTTACCAAACCCATGTAAACTATATTGTGTATATAGTGATGCTTCCCAGAATGAACTAGGTTATGTATTGATGTAGGGTGGTAAAGTGGTAGCTTATATATCAAGGTAATTGAGGCCTCACAATTAGAATTATCTAACACATACTCTTAAGTTGGTAACTATGGTGTTTACTTTGAAAATTTAGAGACATTATCTTTGTAGATAACATCGTGACATCTTTACGAATCATAGGAGTCTAAAATATTTTTTTACTCAGAAGGAATTAAATTTATGACAAAGGCTTTGCTAGAAATTGATCAAGGATTATGATTTCACTATAAACTATTATCCTAGTAAAGCTAATGTCATAACAAATGCACTAAGTCACAAGAATTATGAACAAGTGACCTCAGTACTTATTACTTAACATGAGTTGATTTAGGAGTTTAAGAAATTGGAGATTGAATTCAGATGTCATAAGATTGGTGTAGAATTGATGAATTTGATAGTGTAACCAACTTTAATAGAGAGAATTAGGCTTTAACAAGACAAAGATTTAAGTTTGAAGGAAATTAAGGAAAAGTTAAATGTAAGAGATGTTTCTAATTTTCGAATTGATGCATAAGGTGTGTTGAGATACAAGAATAGAGTCTATGTACCTTGTGACTTGAATTTAAAGGATGAAGTCACGGATGAAGGTGCATAATATTGGTTATACATTACACCCTAGTGGAAATAAAATGTTATGTGACTTGAAAATGTTGTTTTGGTGGAAATGCATGAAGAAAGATGTAATAGAATATGTAACAAGATGTACTACATGTCAATAAGTGAAAGTAAAACACTAGAGACCCAATGGTCTGTTGTAACCATTGAAAATTACATCACATTACCATGGATTTTGTAGTGGGATTCCCAAGGATAAGAGCAAGTCACAATTTAATTTGGGTTGTTATAAATAGGTTGATGAAGTACGCTCATGTCTTATAATATCGAACTAATGATTCAATGGATAAGTTGGGAGATTGTTAGATTGCATGGTGTACCAGTAAGTATCATATTAGATAGAGATAATCAATTTGTATCAAAGTTTTAGGAGAGTTTACATCAATCTTTGGGTACTAAGTTGCACTGCCATACAACTTATTATCCCCAAAAAAATGAATAAATAGAAAGAATTGTTTAGATACTACAAGATATTTTAAGGGGTTATATTTTGAATTTTGTTTGTGACTGGGATGAATAATTACTATTGGTGGAATTTGCTTATAACAATGGCACCGTATGAAGCTTTATATGGGAGGAGATGTCGTTCACTAATGTATTGGGAAAATGATGAATACACGATGGTAGGACTTGATATAATCCTACAAATGAATAGTAAAATGAAGGTGATACAACAAAGGATGAAAGCAGCATAAGATTGATATAAGAGTTGAGCAAATTTGAAAGGAAAGCCTATGGAATTCATTAGGGGAGATCACATGCATGTCAAAATAAGTCCATTTAGAGGATTTAAATGATTTGGGACTATAAGAAAACTAAGTCCTTAATACATTAGACCTTTTGAAATCTTGGAAAGAATAGGCAATGTAGCATACCAAATTACTTTACTACCAAGTTTTGTTGCATATCATAATGTGTTCCATGTATCAATGCTGCAAAAATTTGCAAAGAATCCAAATGCAATTATAGAGTTAAAGCTAGTAGATCTATAAAAAGATTGTATAGTTGAAGAAGAACCAATTAAAATCCTAGAGAATCGGATTTAGCAATTTAAAAATCGTGAAGTTGAATATGTAAAAGTCTAATGGAGTAATGGCCCAAGAGTAGAAGTGACATGAAACCGAAGGCCACCATGAAAAACGTTACCTTGACCTTTTCTAAGTAATAGGTTAACATTATTATATTATAAAGATATGATTGTTTAAGCTATGATATGATGGTTAAATGAAAGTTTTAAGGACAAAAATTTTCTAAAGAGAGGTAGAAATGTAAGCCATGTACTTTTATGATTAAGTATTGAGTAGGTAAATTGAGTGATGCGTCTCCGGGGTTGTACATACAAAGCTCATACCACAATGAACTTGAATGAAAAGAAAACAAAGAGGTTTGGCAAAGTCCGAATAGTTACTAGCTAGATATGATACACCAACTAACCCTACCTGGCTTAATCTTTACTTGATATGACACATAAGCAAGGATTAAGGTTGCTTGCCACTAATTCTTACTAAAGGAGCTCAATAAGAGCTAAGGTTAGAGAACACACAAGTTACTCTACCAAGAAAATTGTAATTAAATAGTTGGAAGTATGATGTCTACATACAAAAGATTCCTTATACTAAAAGAATGGCAAATAATGTTCTATGCGGAAAAATAAAGAGTCCTTTTGGAATGTTGTGCCTAAAAACAAGTATTAGGTAATGACTGGTGGTTTGTAATACAGTTGGTCCTGTTGATGTGAGTTCTTGGACAACTCAAAATTATAAGATTCAGCTTGGATGAAGTCAACAAAGATTCTAGAAATTGGGCCAACCTAATCTTGGCCAGGTCAAAGCTCGAATATTTCAAAGCCTCTTGAGGTCCGGCAACTCGACTTAGATAGATGCTTAGTGCTTGACAGCTCAAAAGCTATACTGATCTCAACTACAGTTCGATACTTAGGTCTGTAGAAGTGTAAGAGTCTAAAATCAATGAAGGAATCCTCATCTTATAAGGGTTCTCAAGTTAGTATTTATTGGGTTAATCTTTGCAATCTTCTAGCTCGGCTTTATGTGATAGGTCTAAGGAGTTGATTCCTATCATATGCTTAAAAGATTTATGCTCAAATCTAAAAAGGCTTCTTAGGGTTGCTCTTCTCTAGCATCTTTAGTAACTTCTTCTAGTCGGTGTGGGTTCAGGTAATATACATTGAAGGTAAGGGAGACACCATAATTTTCAAGTAGCTCAACCTGGTAAGCATTACAATTGATCTTCTTTAAGACCTTAAATGGACCATCAGCTCATGGTTATAGTTTACTTTATCTTAGGTATGTAAATATTTCTCAATTGAGGTGGATCCTTACTGGGTCGCTTAGCTTGAAAGAAACAATTTAGCGGCTACGACTACCTATCTCTTGCTATCTTTCATTAAAATTAACAATCTTCCTTACCATGAACTGGTGTAGCTCTTGTAATCCTTAAGCTCAATCAACTTCGAACTGGCTCTCTTCAATAGTTGTGAGAGTGACGATCATATCTAAAGGGATAGTGGGGTTAAGGCCATAGACGACCTCAAAAGGAGTCTTCCTAGAAGTACTATAGATGGTTTAATTGTGAGCAAAATCTACAACAAGTAGGCACAAGTCCCAATCTCTTAAATTCTTCCCCACAACAACTCGAAGTAGGGTGCATAACGTCCTGTTCACTACTGCAATCTAGCCATCAATCTATAGGTGGCTACTACAGCTCAACACGAGTTTAATCCAAAGTCTCCTCTAAAGTGTATTTGTAAACCCCTATATTTTTCAATCTAACTTCTAAAGTAGACTTAAGTATGTTAGATAATCTGAGAGTTGACAAGGCTAATAAAAGTGAAAACCCTAAAATAACTAGCCAATCATGTTTAAAATTTTTTTACTCTAAACATATGTAAACACTAAAGATTTCATTCGAAAGTGATAAAAACCCTAAAACTATAACCTTAAAAATATACGAGCACTAATTCATCATAATATACCTTAAAACCTTAATTGATAATATAATCTTCGTATTTTACCAAATCATTAGTGAAAGATTATAGATAACTTTCAATCATGAATACATATTTAAAATCCTTAAGTAATCCTTAAGTAATCCTTTAGAAACAAAGATATTGCATCTTTGATCACATTTATCTTCTAAGTATATAATTAAGATAGTAATACATAGAGTTAACGGTTTAGTTGATACTTAAGTTACATGTAGTAAACCTTAATACCCTAATTGATACTTTTTATGCTAGTTATACTAAGTAGCCTACCAAATGATGTATATAGGATATAAATACCTAAAGTAAGATCTCATCATCTATTTTTACTAATCAATTCACCAAATGTCTCATTTCCTTAATTTTTCTCTTAATTTTCCTTAATTACTACATTATGTATACTAAATAGCATATGCTTTTGGAAAGTTGACTAAGTCGACACATATTGACCAAGGTCAAAAGGTTAATTAAGTCAACATATAGAAAAGTCAACAAAAAGTCACTTTCACATTAGAAAATATCTATGTCTTCTAATGATTTCTTTTCTTTTAGTTTTTTCTTCCCTTTCTTTTCTATTCTTGCCGTCCACACCTTGTCCCCTTCTAGACCTCACTTTCTTCTTCTTTTCAAATATAAAACAAAACAAAAATCAAGCCCTTACCCTACCTCCATAGCAGTAACCTCCCCTTTACCTTTCACTTTCCAAATTTTTCTAAATTTGCATCCATATTTCATGGACAAATTAAGGTATGTTATTATGTCATTATGTATTGCTTCATATTATTTACTAGTTAGATGAAGAGATAGGTTAGTTTGAATAATCATGTGTTATGTATATCTATGTTGAAGAAAGCTTAAAGTTTCAATCTTTATGTGTAGGAGTAGAAATCATTGTAAAGTGGAAGAAGATGTATGTGTATATGTCTTTAGGTATGTGTACATAAGGGTATACTAGAGAAATACAAGTATAGAGACCTTTGTACATAAGTATTAATTATGTACATAACCTAAACTAAGACATATGCTAACTATATATACCTATACCATGCTAAATACTCCCTTAAAACACAAAAAGAATGAAATTAGAGAAGCTTTCTTAAGAGGAATATTAGGCATACGAAAATACGTATGATAAATACAGTATAAGTATAAATATATGTATGAATATATTAGTATACATAAAAGTAGAGTAATGGTATAAGTATAAACTTAACATATGTATAAGTATACATAATACACTTAGGCATGAGGTAAGGCTTATGTAAACAAAGGATGATGTAAGCAATGATATAATCACATAATGACATAAGCCATGACATAAGCATAAGTTTATAAAATAAGAAATGAGAAGAGTACATAAGGATTAGGTACATGAATTAGTAAACCCTAATACACTTCCTAAATTAGATTAAACTTAATTAAGTACATGAATTAATAATATCAAAGTAAAATTATCTAAGTGTAAGAATCTAAGGGCTAACTAAATTATTAAGTACAAATATAGGATGTAAATATAAGAAACAAGAACAATTAAGCTTCAATAGTTAAAATTTCCATAAATTTAGTCTATATCATAAAACAAAGGTCTTACATAGACATTTCCATGTGAACGTGCGTCCAAAAACGATGAAAAACGACTATAAATTCATAAATACCGGAAATATAACAAAAAGGTTACATATGATTAGTGATAAAGTTTAACCAGATAAAAATTGACAGTAATCTATGTAGAATTAGGTAAATAGACATTTAGAATTACTAGTTAATTCAATTATTTACTAATGTTATTATATCGTAATGATCAAGTAATCCCGAGGTGAGCGAGGATCTCCCAATTGATTACAACAACTAGAGCAAGTCGTCATGACCGAGTGAGTATTTACTATCATGTTCCGAAAAGGTGAAGTCGTAACAGTCCCGCCGTGTGAACTATCTTAAAATAGAAACTTTCCTCGCAGCTACTATCTTAGACCTAATTCACACAAGACGTACTCGACTCTACCCCTTTGAAGCGTCCAATTCGATACCTGTTTGATGTAAACTTATAGAGTAATCCAGTTAATTAATATGTAATAATAAACTTATCATTTAACCTTATAAAAATAATAGTAGTAAATCTCACGGGTACCTGTCATTTCTTATACAGACCAAAATATTGAAAATTACTAAGCCCTTTGAGGAGCTTGTGTAGTTTTCCTTAAAGATAAAAAGTTAATACTAGGGGTAATAACCGTCCATTTCTTGTTATATCTCGCTCCCCGTCCCAATTTGCTAGGATTTTGGTATTAGGTAAGCACTGACAAGCCATTTGAAACCTGTAAAACAAACTATAGGGGAATGAGTGACAACTTGCTCAATAAGTAGCGGTGGAGATAGAAGTATGCATTCAGCACATCATAACCAAGGTTTTCAATCAAGTTAGTCAGATACAATGTATGTACAAGCAAATGCCATTGCACAACATTATCCGGTCCATCGTGAAATTAGAGAAATTTCACCCGCTCTAATCCGGGTTGAGGAGATTGACATCATACATTCACAGAACGAAACCAAACTGGGGCTTGTACAATGGAGAACACCCTCCTCCCATGACCACCTTTGAACCACGGCCCCCAACCTTGCCGCGACCTCCTCTTCTATCACTTAGTTTGGCTGAGGGTAGGGAAAGGACCATTTCAGCTATCCTCATCGAAGGGAATCCGTATTTGGCCCGAGAATCCTAGTCCTTACCCTTAGTGGGTTACGATGCATATCAAATTAGATATTAAGCCAAGTTTGAGTTAGTTCATCTTTTCAGGGTGATCAATCAAACTCAAACAATTCAATAATAATATTCACAGAACAATCATATCGTGGAGCTTAACTCCCATCACAGTAAATCGAAACCTAACCACAGCATTGCATATGCATAAACAACTAACTACATTCACAAGCTAATACATACCAAAGTCTTTAGATATTCTGAAATAATATCCTAAAATGCGGTAAAGCATTGATTCCACTTACTTGTCCTGGCGCTCACTTCGGAAAACTTATGCTGTCAACAATCAAATCATTGGGAGGTCCCATATATATAAAACCTAAATTTAATTTTCGTAATGGTTATGAAATCATTAGAATCTTATCTAAAATAGTTATATATATATATAAAGTATATTATTATTTTTATTATATAATAATATATAGTTTCATTATATTGATCGAGTTAAGTTATTAAGTATTTTATACACGCAATTATACTATTACGTATAATATATCATTCCGATTGTATCAAAACGTACTTTTAATCGTTTAAATCACGTTTCGATTACAATGGAGTTATAATAGTACTTAAATTAGTAATATTGTAGAGATATAGGTTATATTACTTAGGTTTATCCGATTTTAGTAAAAATAGTGTCGTTGAGCTCGTACAAACTTAACGACACATATTATAAGTCTTAATTTCTAGAGATGACTTTTAACGGGTAATTCGAGTTTTTAACACAATTATACGTATCTAATCAAATATCATCATACTATACATAATTTATGTTAGTAAACCATATTTTACCCAATTTGTCAATATAACCTATAATATAGGTATTATCTACCCTAATACCTTTATAATGTATCCCGATTATTAAAATATCATTAAATATATTAAAAATATAATTTTTATCCAATCTGTATAGTACACAAATAGATAGTTTTTATTTACCTATTTATCATATTTTAACCTATTACTACTAGAATTGGGTATTGATTCGTTATTTAAGCTATTTTACTACATAAATTTATAATAAATAGTTCGGGTTGCTAAATAATTCCCCAAAAATTTATATAGACTCCTAAAAATATGTGGAATTCAGCTAGTGCTTGGTTTCAAGTTTTCGATCTATCGCTTATATATTCGTATTTACGATTTTATTCGTAAATTATCCTAAATTACCTAATTAATATCCTTTTTGCACCAAATTGATTTCAACCTATCCCAACATTATTATTATTTACTAGAAATCATTACATGTCCATTTCATCATTTAGTTTAATAATTTCCTATTTATTTCACAATTTCAGCTTATTTTCGAGCTATTTTTAGGTCGAAAAATATAATAAATGTTAAAAATATTCAAAAAAAAATCAAGCTACATAGAAATTATGTATATATCATAAGTGTCTTACACAAAAATTTTGAGCTAAAAACTACATCATTTAGTCTATTTATTTTAAATTTCAAATTTTGGATGAATAGTACATTTGTTAAGGAAGTACATTAAATATTACTAATTTTGTTAGAATAAATTTATGAAATAAAATTACATATAAAATAACATAGAAATTAATTTTTTCATATTTTTCCTAATTAATTTAATAATTTTTTAAAAATAAAGAAAAACAGGGCAAAAGTTCGGAACTTGAGTTCATCGGAGCTTCGGCCACCATTGGCCGAAGAGAGATTGTTGGCCAACCTAGTCAGTGGTGGCTCTGCTAAGTGATGGCAGGGCCCTACGTCAGGTCATCGAAGGGTCGGGGAACTAACTAGGCTCAATCCTTGCTCTGTTTTTTACTATTTTTTGGTCAAATTTTTCTAATTTTTTTTATTTTTCTTAGGTTTTCTTGGTTACCAAAATGTTAAATCTGAATCCTAGGATCCTATTTATAGTACTTTAGGTCGGTTGAATTTTTTCTTAATTATTAAGTAATTTATTTTAATATTTTTCTCGAAAAGCACGTAATACGAAGTGTCAATTTTTTATAAATTTTCTTTTGATGCAACTGCTTATTCTTTTTAAGCTGGTCAACATTTAATCTAATCAGATTTTAGGTCGCTTTTCTTTTTATAATTTGTAGATAATATTTTAGGGTATTTTTGGTATTTTATATTAGTATTTAATGATTTTTGTTAATATACGGATATATATCCTATATATATCATATACGTAATGAGTAATTATATACATGTAATCATGTTTCTAGCATATCTTTTATTTTAAGATACTTTTTCCCTATTTAATTTTTGCGAATTTAACGCTTATTATGTATAATTATATGGTTTTAGGTTAATTTACGAGTATATTTATTATATGTACCGGGTATACTCATAAAAATACGTGTATACTCATATAGTATATTATGCTATATTATTTTCTCATATTACCTAATTAATTTATTTCTAAGTTTTCGTTGCATTCCGAGTTCAGTTTTAGGGGTTTTAATCATTTTTTACACTATATTAAGTAATCATACTTTTAGGAGAAAAATTGGGATTTTCGGTAATTATTTTCAAAATCCAACTTCACCAAATTACTTCAACTAATTTTTCTATTTTAGTCGTAAAGTTTGAGTTTAATCAAATAATTTTTCCCAAAAACCCTAAATTTAGATAACAATACCCTAAATTTGGCTTTAGAGTCTCATATGGAGCAAATTCTCCCTATCTTGATTATATTATTGATATTTTATTATATTTTTTTACTTCAACGGGTACAAGGATTCCTCAATTTAGATACAAATGCCCTAGATCAATTATCGATCCTAATCATACTAGGACAGGGTTTTGTCGTAATACTTAGATGTTCATGTTTGGATTGCTAATTTATGGGTCATTACATTTACCCTATGATTTTATGCTTGTATGTAATTGTAGATAGTGGACCTAAATGTTATTATTAATTAACTATTTTGTGGGGTCGGGAAATACTTGTATATCTTATTACTTGCTGAGTTATGAATTTACCTTAAGTACAAATAATACTTTGTTTAGTGCATGGTAATATAGAAAATGATTATATGTATTATTGAATGATTACATCATAATTAGACTTAATTATACTCGGCTCATAAGAAGAAACTGGTATATGCATCAACATGCATTCCATAGACATAATTCCGACTGTCACATTATACGAAGGTAAAGAGAGGCCATTCAGGAGTTGTTATTATAAATTTATTGGTTCTGTACGGTACACTCGTACAAAATGACCTTACCCTAACCTGTAGGAATACTAGGCGTTGGAGGCGTCAACCACCTAGCTAAGGGTCGAGTCTAGAGGCCTACGTTTAGAGGTGAGTATAGACTGTAAGGGCTTACTCACGATTATACTAAAACTTGATTTTTTATGAAAATAAAAGACTTATTTGATTTAAGTACGGAACATGGAGTTACGTAGTAAAGTAAGTTCTAATATAATACTCGGATCTAATTGGTATAATTGGTACAATGTATACTCTAACCCTCACTTCGAAGGGTGTTAAATATGAGTTACATATATCAATTAGTTAACTACATGTATTGTTTGGCATTCTATTTAACCATTCATTCATTTGTGTGAACATAATGTATTTATAACTTGCTTGTGGTATGGTTGAAGGTTTTGCTCACTAAACTTAGGCTTACACCCCCTTAGACTTTTGCTACAGAATAACTTGTTCGTAAAGACTGGCTAGGGAATACCACAGGTTAACTTGGAGACTTAGGCAAGAGCGAATCATTCAGCGTATTGAGAGAATAGATTATGTAGACTCTTATGTATTTTTGTTTTACCAGTAATATAGACATAGATATACTAAATTACTGTGTATTGTAAACTTTATAGTTTAAATTTTATATAAATATGTTTGTGTGATGATATCATATGGATCTGTATGTTCTTAGGAAACTAGTGATTGTAGTCCTTATATATTGTGTGAAAAGTTCATGATTGGAAGGGTAACCAATCAAGGGTTTTTTATACAATATACGGCGTTTACCACGACTAGGCCATCCTCAGTTCATGATAGTCTTCTAGAAATAGCTCAAAAATTTTATATATTAATTTGATATGATGGTCTTTGAGACTCTATGTAGATGGATGATTTTCTCCAAAAACAAATCAGCAATATATAACGCATTATTAATTCAGTGGTATGGAATGAAGTATGCCATTTTGCTAAATTGATCTACAACTACAAAAATCGACTCCTTTCCTCTAGATGTCTAGGGCAATCTTAGGACATAGTCCATATTGAGGCCAACCCAAGATGAGGTTAATGTAGCTAAGGGCATATATTCTCCATGTGACTTCTTTCTGCCCTTTGCTCTCTTACATACTTCATAGCTACCAATAACCCTATGAACATCTTTAACCATACCGGGCCAATAAAAATTTTACCTCAATAGATCAGTAGTTTTGGTCTCACCAAAATGCCCTTATAATCCTCTACTATGAGCTTTCCTAACCGATAGCTCACATACAAAATGACTTGGTATACACAACCTCTTCTCCTTAGTTAATATCCTCTAATAGCAACTCCTTCTCTACACTTCTTAAGAATAGGACTAAAGTATATGGTTTAGCAATAAGAGAAAAACCCAATAATTTTGTTTACATCAGGGTCAGTAGAACATGCCAATGTGATGGAGCGTTAGTGACCACATTAACACTATCTTTCTTATGCTTGATTAATAAGAAAAGGCTTCCATAAACTCTAACCATTTTGATTGCCTCTTTAAAAGTTTATTCTAACTCCTAAGATGCTTCAAGTACTCATGATCTATAAATGATATGCCATGCCGATATTTAATAAGGGCGATGGTATCGAGATGGGTTTAAGCTTATAGAAAGCTTGAAGAGATGGGTGAAAATGCATGATAACAAGAAGGAAAATAAAACAAGTAAACACTTTAATAGCTCCAAGGATGTGACACATCAGGGAATTTTTTAGGACTTATGGTACAACTCGATATGACATATGGGATGGTCCAATGAAGTTACTTACTACCTAACCTTGCTTAAGAGTTAAGATAAGAGTAAAGTAAGTAACCAAGCTGAGAGCAATGCTCACAAAAGAGTATATTCGATATTTTGAGGAATGATAACGTAACTATATGTATAATAGGTATTTATATATGAAAAACTAGGGCAACATGCCTAAAATGAAAAAAGACTAAAAGGACAATGTCCAAAAGAAGTAATGTATAAGGAATAATAAAGAGTACAAATGAAAAATCAAAAAAATCAATAGATTAGTGTGGTAGAATCCTTCGCGTGGGTCTTGAAGCGGCAACAAATTACTGGAGATGCTTCTAGTAGAATCAAGTAAATGGTACGGTTATGATAGGGGGGTATTGAGGAAAGGTATTGAGCAAACTTAGGTCCATCCTAGAAGAAGTGGTTATGAAATGTGTGCTAGAGCTCTTGGCTTCTTAGCACCAATATTGCTGAGTTATAAGTCAACTTAATCATAGCAAAGCAAGCGTGTAAGGGATCGGGTCATCAGCAGAGTGTAAGTCAAGTTGGCACTTAACTACCAAGAGATGTGTAGTTACTCAACTCAGCATAAGAAATTTGTCAGCAACAAGGATCAACTTGGCCTCAGCAGCAGATGGCTAGAACATGAGAATTCACCTTGTTTGTCCTTCTAGACCTCCAGCTCGACTTCAGGTTAAAGGTTGAGTGGTCTGATTCCTATCAATATAAATTACAAACTCTAGAGGTAAGAGGTAATGTTTCCATATAGTAAAAGTTTAGAAAAGAGAATACAACTCTTTCTCATGCACAAAATAATTCAATGAGGTACCACTAAGCTTCTCATTGCAACAAGTCAACACTCTTATATCAATACGGTGCCAATACCAATACTTAACACATTGTACTCCAGTTCAAAAGGTTTGTCGAAGTTAGGTAAAGCTAAAACGGGCATGATGGTTAGTTTCTCCTTAATCTCCTTAAAACTCTTCTTAGCTTTATCGATCCACTAGAATCCATCACTCCTCTTTGTTAGCTAATCAAAGGGGCCGCAATAGTACTAAAGTTCTTGATGAATCTCCTATAAAAAGAAGTAAAGCCATAAAAACTTCTAACTTCAGTAACATTCTTAGGTGTCAACTATTCTAGGATAGCTCGAACCTTTTCTTCATCTACTCGGATTCTTATACCAAACACTACATAGCTTAGGAAGACAACTTCACTTGGGCAAAATGTAGACTTCTTCAAGTTTCCAAACAGTTTCTTAGCATAAAGTATTTCAAAAATAGCTCGGAGGTATTTCAGGTACTTGGCTAAGTTGGTACTACAGACTAAGATATCATTGAAGTATACGACCATATATCTTCCTATCGAAGGGTACATCATATGATTCATGAGCCCCATGAAAGAGCTAAGCACATTAATGAGTCTAAATGGTATAACTAACCATTCAAAGAAACCATGCCTAGTCTTAAAGGCATTCTTTCACTCATCTTTTAGTCTCATATGAATTTAGTGATAGCTACTTCACAAATCAATCTTTAGGAATACCTCAGCGTCATGAAGCTCATCCAACATATCATCGAGCTTTGCTATAGGATACATATATTTGATAATAATCGATTGATAGCTCGAATATTGATGCACATGCGCCATGATCCATCCTTCTTTGGGACAAACAAAGTTGGCACAATACAATAGTTCATGTTCTCTCTCACATATTGACAGTCTATCAACTCATATACTTATCTTTTGAGCTTGGTAGCCTACTCAGGGTTCATTCTATAAGTATGTCGATTCAATAGAGCTACACTTGGCTATAAATCGATACAACGCTCAATACCTCATACTAGGGGTAGTCCTTTAGGTAGCTCTTTTATGAATAGTCCAAAAACTCATCTATCAAGCCTCGGAACCTCCTAATCAATAATAACATAAGCTCCTCAACTTTCTCAACAGCTTAAAGCTCTCGTTGACTAAGCATTAGGGCCTTTTTCTTACTAACTCAGGTGAGCTAATTCTATATCTCCTTCACCTAGTTTAGTGTCATAAGTTGTAACATAATCTTTTTTCCATCCTTCGTAAAGGCATAAGTGCTCTTGTGTTCATCATGAACAACACGTTAGTTAAACAACGAATGTCTCCCTAACAACAAGTGTAAAGCTCCCATGAGGATGACATCACACACCATTTTGTCCTTATACACGTTTTCAACACAAATCGTTACAACGACTTTCTTTATAACATGTGGAGTACCCTTATCATGTAGCTAGTGTAGCTTGTAAGGTTAGAGGTACTTAGAGGTTGACAAATATAACCTCTGCACAAGGTGACTGTATGAAAACATTGGTACAACTTCCTCTATCCATAATGATGGTGTACAATTGCCCCTTAATAATATACTTGGTGTGAAATAAATTTTCTCTCCAATCCTCCTTGGAGCTCAGCAATGAGCTCAATACACGTCTTAATACTAACATCACTACTTCTCCCTAGTTAACATAAGCATAGGTCTTTTCTTCCTCTTTGGCTTCAACTCTTCCATCACCTCTTCCTTCATTAGGCCCACTCTCATCGGTGTTATCCACTACATCACCTTAAAACACCATAACATGTCGATTAGGACACTTAACAACCATATGTTCATAACCTAAGCATTTAAAGCACTTTACCTCGATCATCTTCCATCATAAGGTCTGTCCTTTCTTGTATGTCCTCAGGGTTGGCTTATCATCAGTTCGGCTCTTCAAACCAGCTCAACTATAATCAAGTCAGTCATTTTTCTCCTCTACTTAGAAGGGTCTCCTCAACTCATTATAAGCCGATCGACATGAGCTTGGCCTGGGTTGAATAAAGGTATTCTTCCTCTACTTTTTGACCCTATGTACTATCTTAATAGCTTCCTCCAATATGTGAAACCTCTACACTTCAATAATATTCTAAATCTCATATCAAAGCCTTGAAAAAAACCTCGATACAGTTTGGGCTTCAAGTTCATCCACATTGGCTTCAATCATAAGCATTTGGAACTCCTTAACATAATCATCAACAAGTCGACTTCATTGGCGAAGTTCTTACAACTTAGCAAACGTATCTTACAAATAATTCTCAAGTATAAAGTTTCCTCTTAATAATCTCTTCATATCATCCCGAATGCACACTCTTCATCGTCTATCTCTAACTTTTAGTGGCATTTAAGTTCTTTCACCATATGGTGGCATATCTAGAGAACTCAAGTGCATCGAGTCAGACTTTATCTACCTTGATATACCCATAGTAATCAAACACCCTTTCAACCTTATCCTCTCACTCTAGGTACTCATCTACATTACCACTACTTATAAAGGTCAAAATCTGGACTTTGACATTGTTAAGTCCTCAAGGAACTTGGTACCCTTTCTCTTCTGCCTTATAATATTATCTTTCCTCTTCTCCCTCTTCATTAGACTTTGCATCTACTTCCTTTGTTTCTTCCAACTCTAGTCTTTATCAAGCAAGTCTATCTTCTACTCTTCTAGCTCGATGAGGTTAAGCTGGGCGATTAACTTGGCCAACATAACCATATCTTTGCTCTTGCACGTTCTCAACTTGGTCACAATTAGGTACACCTTGCAGTTGTTGCTTATTAACTTATATAGCTATAACAAGACTCTCAACAAAATTAGTGACTTTATCAAGTTTACCATTAACTGACCCTAGGGTATTACTATCATGTTGACTACAACCAATACGAATGCCACTATCTTGGTCACTAATAACTCAATGAACACTAAACTCTAACATAATGTGATACTTCTTGACAACTTCAATGGTACAATACTCAGCAAAACCCTTCCACCGACTACCTAAAATCACATTAGCATGCTTGGACCACTCCAATACCCAACACAACACAATGTGGTATTGAAATTAGACCTTGTAGAGAAACAAAGTAGAATAGAGTAACAAGAACCACTATACTTGCCTCGTGTAGATACTACTTGCCTCGTGTAGATACTACTTCTCAGCTTACAACTTTAAAACCCACTTCAAACATACTCAAACACAACTTCAACACACTCCACACAAACACATCGTAGTAGCTATAAAAGAACATAGCAACCATTAACAGTAAACATAAACAAAACTCTATTGCACTTCACACAATCCCTTGTGGAACTGTACTCTGATACTAATGAAAATGATGTGTCTCTAAGTCATATATACAAAGGTCATATCATAATGGACATGAATGAAAAGAAAACAAAGGGTTTTAGCAAAGTTTAAATGGTTACTAACTAAATATGACATAATAACTAACCCTACCCCAAAGTTAATCTTCACTTGATATGACATAGAAGTAAGGATTAAGGTTACTCATAACTAACTCTTGCTAAAGGAGCTAGATAAGAGCTAAGGAAGGTTAGAGAACACACGGGTTACTATACCAAGAAAACTGTAATGCAATAATTAGAAGTATGATGTATATATATAAGGAAACAAGTTTATATACTAACCCCACTAGGGTTACAAATGTACATTGAAAACACTAAAAGGATAAGATGTAAAACATTCCTTAAATATACTAAAAGAAAGATAAATAATGTTTTGTATAGAAAAATAGAGAATCCTTCTAAAATGTTGTACCTGAAGACACACATCAAGTGATGACTGGTGGTTTACAACGTAGCTGATCCTATTGGTGTAAGTTCTTAACCAACTCAACAATTGTAAGATTCAACTCAGATAAAGTCAGGAGAGATTCTAGAAACTAGTCGACCTAATCTTAGTTAAGTTGGAGTTTGGACATTCTAGAGCCTCTTAAGGTTGGGTGGCTTAGCTCAGATAGATGTTTAGTGCTTAATAGCTCCAAAGATGTACTAATCTAAACTACTTTTGGGCACTTAGGTTTGCAAAAGTGTAGGAGTCCAAGATCAATTAAGGATTCCTTACCATATAAGGATTCTTGAGCTAGTATGACAAGTCCAAGGAGTTGCTTCCTATCATTGGAACGTTAGTGAAATCAACTCAATTGACTTGGAAATTTACAAGTGGACTCAAGACTTTAGTCAATGAGACTTCATGGGCTTGGATCTCAAAAATATAATCAATTAACTAAAATATTATAATTCTAATATACTATCTAATAATTCACGTAACCACATAGAATAGGTGTTGATAATTATTGAAATTATAGAGATAAACTATATATGCAATAAAATTATTTTATGACATGAAATAATATATAGCATATATACATATACACTACATGTAATAATATATAGCATATACATATATATATATATATATATATATATACTACGTGTAATTTTTATGTATAAATATGTACCGGTAATTAACTAAAATGCCTGATTAATTATGATTTAAGTTAAACTGAGTTAAGGAAATTAATAATAAATTAATAATAATTATAAAACAACACGGGACAACTAAATTAAGCTTGGAATAGGTGTGTGGAGGATTGGAGGATAGAAGTGAGCAAATTGCACAAGGTTAACATGCTATTAGGTTCAATATATAAGCTAATTTTTGGGAAGAAAGAGAAAACAAAAATCATTCCACACTCTCTAAGCTTTGTAAAACTTGTAAACTTTCTCTAGAAGATCATATATGCAGTCTTGGATTTAGGAAAAATCAATTAGGGTTTAGAGAATTAAAGAAGGAAAATAGAGAAAATATACAAAATTAGTGTGTAATGTAGACTTTAAGGTATTCAAGGACCTAGTGAGTTGCTAGAGACCAACCGCTACCACCAAGAGGAGTAACAACCATTGCCCCACCTGGCCGACAATAGTGGTGGCATTGCTAGTAGCTAGAGTTCAAGTTTCTAATGGGTGACCTTTTTTCAACCAATTTTCCATAAATTATTAAAAATATGAAATTTGCTTAGAAAACTCTCCAAAAATTTATTTTTGTGTATTTTCATGTGTAGAATTCAAGAAAAATATTAATTTGTATAAATCTAGTAGTTGAACTATCTATCCTTAAGAAATCAACAAAACCAAGCTATATTAAATATTGATATAAATTATTTAAACAGTATAATTCTAAACACCAAATTTCTATAAACCTCCCTATACTTATATTAAATTGCTATGAAAAGATTTTTCGAAGAACTATTTTCTATATTTTTGTTGAATTTTTTAGCTTTAAATTATGCTTAAAATAGTGTTTTTAGCTAAAATTAATATATTTTCTTAAAAGATCTCATTTGGATTCTAAGTATAATCATTTAATGGAATATTTGTTGCATGTTGGAGGTGTGGAATTGAGTTTTGAAGTTATGGCAAGTCAAAATCTTACCTTTATGTGAGTAATTCAGTAGCTTATTTACTTAATACATTTGAAGAATTGATTAATTAGGATATGCCATACGAGGAGTTGGAAAGTAAGGAAGTTATACATTGATGAATGAAGTGTTACTTTGTGTTGTTCCTAGCTAAAATTACACGGAAAGTGAATAAATTCTTTAGTTATAGCAAGTTGGTTAAATACAAAGGATACTTTAAAGGATTATTGAATAAATGATATACTAAAGACTTTACTTAGAAGCAAAATTAGAGGGAAATGTCAAAGTGAAATGAGGATATAGGGGAGTTTAGAAGGTAATTTCCTAAGGACCTTAAAGCTAGTAAAAAGAAGAGGGAACTCAGAGGATGTTGTAACATAAAATAACTTATAAAAACTAGTGAACTACTTAAGAAATCGTACCTAGTAAATAGAAATAACTTATAAAACTTATGTCTAAATAACTAAAATTGTATAAAATGATCTAACTACTAACAATTTAATGTTCAAAAGTAGATCAAAACTAATCTATTTTGAATGTATAGGGATAATTCTAGACCAATAAGGCGACAATCAGGAATAATAAAGCTAGTGAAGTTTAGGTAAGTTGAGATCCATGTGTCACAGTATGTTAGAGTACCATTTCAAAGTACTATGTTAAAGTGCTTGGAGACCTGGGAGTACATTTGATTGTGATTGTAATTTAATTGAATGTATACATGCTTCATGTGTGATTGTTTTCTTGAATTGTGGACTTAGAGTGTTACCTTGTATGATTATGCTTGATTTGCTTTGTCTTATGAATTTATTGACCTACCTTTAACTAGAATTAACTAAAGATTAACCTTTAAACTAATTGAACATGCATAACAATCCACTAAAAAAATGATTAGGTGTGTCAAACCAAATACCAACTCTTTTAATAAAGATAGCTGAAATGGTTATTTCTTTATCCTTAGTCAAATTAAGAGACAAAAGAGAAGGTCACCATAAGGTTAGGGGTTCTGGTTCAGAGGTAGTCTTAGGAGGAGGGTATTCTTCATTACATAAGCTTAGGTTTGCTCTAATTTGAGTTACGTTGAAACTCTTCGATCCAAGTTAAAGCAGATGTAATTTCTCTAAGCTCACAATGAACCAGTTAATATTGTGTAATGCCTCATTTGTTCGTTCGCATTGCATTTCATTAAAACAAAAATTCTAAAAACCATGTTTGTGCTTGCTGTACTCTTTTATCTCAATCTCGCTTATTATGCTAGTTATACTCACATCCATATATTAACTTGTATTAAGTTTTTCCTAAGTAATTTAAGACAAGCAATGTGGTGTGTGTTGTTTATTAGTTTATATATATATACAAAAATACACATACACATATATATAAAGTGTTCATGTATATATATATATTGGCTACACAAATCATAGAGTATATAGTAAATATATGTTTGACCATTCATATTAAGAAAATATCTCATTTCATACAACTTTAATAGGATCCTATTATCTACATAAGATAATTGTCGTTTAATGTAATAGTACTTAGTAATATGTTATATGATTGCGAGATTAACAATTACCGATCCGATTACCAGATTAACTACTCTAGAAAAAGGTGAACTAATTAATATGTTAAGTGACTACAATAACGAATCCACTAATTTATCGATTCATTAGAAAACTAATTCATAAATTCATCCTAGAGGATGTAGAGAAGAAATACAAATATTTTTATTAACTGAATATCACCTAACTATACTTAATAATACTCGAACAATTATTAAAGACGATCATTCATTTATTCCATTATAAAATATGATATTCAAGTTAAAATAATGTATATATCAATAAAAGATAAAGGACGTATAGTAAGTTTGAGGTCACTTTTGTATGTATACGGTTCATTGGCAGTTCATGGATAATGAAAATTGAGTCAAGTGGGTGGTTCACAAAATCTCTTATATCAAGGAGGGACTTCTTCTATTCCTGCTTCGAAGAAGTTATGATGGTCAAATTATTAAATTAGTGTTAGAGTCTACTAGGAATTCAAATGCAACAAAAAAAGACGTAATAATTTTCCTTAAAACTGCCTTCTTCCCACAGCAGCTATTAATGCCCACTATCAAGAATGACCACTACAATGTAGATTTAAGATCAGTAATTACAATTAATATCTGCTGCTGATTATACGTCCCATACTAGGAAACGAATAGGTGACATGTACAAGATATTTTGACCAAAGAAAGAAATGTACGTTATAAATAAAACAAGACTTTTTAAGGATTTTTTAGTGCAAGTAATTGCCATTAGGACTACATGATATGCAAAAAAAAAAAAAAAAAAAAAAAGAAGAAGAAGAAGAAGAAGATAACTCACTGGAGAACGAAGAAAATAGTTTATTGCTTCAAAACGGTCGGTGATAATCAAGACCCACGAATTGACCAAAGAAAGGAGCAGTTTAGTTCACATCAACGGAGAAGAGGAGAACCAAAGCGATTAGAACTAAAATATTAGAGAAATTAGGAACAGAGATCTATACCATAGTAAAATGGGATGAAGAAATAGGGTCAACTCAATGACTCATTGAAATCATCGAGGCTTTATTATGCCATAGCATTCACTGCTGCTTCTCTACGGTGAACTCTGTGCAACTCCGTGTTGGTCGTGTTGAGGGGAATGTGATCATACAGTAGCGATTGGCAATGATAGGATGGTTGGTCACTAGTGGTTATACTATTGGTCCGGTACGCGTCAAGGTTCACCGGAGTGTAGTCGTGTTGCAATTTGTGGTTCGTTGGAGATGGGGTTAGAGGTGTACAGGCGTGCTTTGGCTCATGTTAATTTATTTTTTAAACGGATTTGAGTTAAGGTGTTTTAATTTATTTAAAAGCAAGTCAAATAAGCTCTACTCATTTAATTCATAGATTAAAATAAGTTAGTTTAAATTGACCTATTTAATATACTTATACTTATAGTATGTGGGCTGGCTTATTTAACGTGCTTTTTAAATGGATTAGGATCAAATTTTTTTAACCCTTTTAAAAGTAAGTTAAATAAGTCCGACCGGTTTAATCTATAAATTAATTCGGCTCATTTAATCTGTTTGTACACCTCTAATATGGATAATGGATGGAAGGTATCCAGTTCTTGACTGTGTAATAGAAGATTCAAGGAAGGGAAGAAAAAGGAAACAAAGAAGAAAAGGAAGAGGGAAAGTAGTAAAGTGGATTTTCAAAACAAGAAAGTAAGTGAGGAAGTAGTGATGTTCAAGAAGAAGAATAGGCTGAGAGAAAAGTAGAAGAGTAGCTTGAAGAAGAAGAAGGAATCTTCAAACAATGGAGATAAAATAGACTTTCTATACTCAGCTTGGATTTCTTGCTGGATTTAGAGAATTCTTGTTGTAGACTGTAAAGGGATATTACAAGATTCATGGAAAGACAAAAAAAAAAAAAAAAAAAAAGAAGAAGAAGAAGAAGAAGATATTATAAGAAATGTGGCACGTGACTTTAAGTTTGATTAAGGGAGCTTAGTTTAGTTCCTTTTTGGTAGTATGTTTATGAACAGGTAAGGTTGGATGAGAAAAAGAAGTAAAAATAAAAGAATTGGAAGACTGGAAATCAGAAAAGTGTTATAAAACTAGGTAAAGCCTTTTAATTTTTTTTCTAGTAATTCAATAAGTAGTCATAAAAAAGGCAAGTTATTTTATTACTGAAAGGTAAATTTAGTTATCTAGCTTTATTATCTTTATTGGCGATGATTAATTTTAAAGTTTAAATCACAAATTAGATTTTATATTTTTTTTTACATTAGGGCTTCAGTTAGAGTTTTGTTAATTCTCAAGTAAATTTTAGTCCTAGTAAGATTTCTAAAACTTTGTCAGTTCTCGAAAAGGATGTATTTGGCAAATTTTCCATCTAACTACAGTATTCCGTTACGGAAAGATTTAGATATCGCTAACATGTTATATAATACATATTTGTCTCATGAGTTTGCTAAGCTGGAATTGTTCGCTTATTAAATTCCATAGATGACATTTTCAACTTTGTTATGTCCATGTTCTATTAATGAAAATAATGTTAACAATGTTTATTAGAAACTGCTTTGTAAATCTTCATTTATAACTTAGGCACTAATGGCGGGGTTTGAATATTACTTTTTCAATTGATTTCTTTTATAATATTATTTATTACTTAAGCTATGTACGCATACTCACATCTCAAACATATGTAGATACATACATATATATATATATTATGTTATAATTAGATTGGCATTCAATAGGTTGTCATATGGTTACAAAATTCGTATAAACTATCTCTTATAGCGACATATGATTATTCATACATTTCTTATATATGTTTTTCACAACGTATCGTTATTGTTATTATTATTTGAAATTTTATGTATGTATATATAATTATCAAATTAGAAAGTTCCACTTTATAATTTTAGCAACCTGTAAAATCCCGCATTTCGGAATTAGTAATTATATTTTATGAATATAGTATTTTTCTTTTCTGCAAGCACTTTTATTTAAGTCTTTTATTGTGCTTATATAACTCCATCATATATAATAAGTCGCCAAAAACAAACGTGGTGAAATGTCATAATACACCCAGGTACGACCGTACGAGATGGATCAAGCATCGATGGGCTTGGGTGGTGAGGAAATTGTGGGAGTCCGTGGAATGCTAGTGAGCTACTGAAAAGCTGCTTAGATTTATCCCATCGCCCCCTCTGTCACTTCTCTCTCTATAACTTTCTTGTTTAATAACTACTGCCCATTCGATTGATTTATTAACGTCGTCTTCTTTCTTCTTTGAGTCAATTCCATTCCTTTCCTCTCGTTTTCCGCCCAAATAAAATCAAGGAAAGCAAACAAGAAGAAGAAGAAAGGAATGGAAGGTGGAAGAAGAAGAGGGAAAGGGAATAATAACAATAATAAGGCGGATGTGGAGTGGGTGCTTCGTAAATCATGGTACCACTTAAGGCTGTCGGTGAGACACCCGAGTAGGGTCCCCACATGGGATGCAATCGTCCTCACGGCAGCCAGCCCTGAGCAAGCCAAGCTCTACGACTGGCAACTCTCGCGTGCCAAGCGCATGGGCCGCATATCCCCTTCTACCATCACTCTTTCCGTCCCTGATCCGGGCGGCCACCGGATCGGATCTGGAGCTGCTACTCTCAACGCAATCCACGCCCTCCAAGTGCACATGGGGTCGTCCCGTTCCGTGGAGGATTCCCACATTTTGATAGTCCATGCTGGTGGTGATTCCAAAAGAGTGCCTTGGGCTAACCCCATGGGCAAAGTGTTCCTTCCCCTTCCTTATTTAGCTGGTGATGAACCGGATGCACCTGTCCCTCTCCTCTTCGACCACCTCCTCGCCATTGCTTCTACTGCTAGACAAGCCCTTGGAAACGGAGGCGCTATGTTCACTATGACTGGAGATGTCCTCCCTTGCTTCGATGCTTCCCGTTTGGTCCTTCCTGATGACTCTCCTTCCATCCTCACTGTCCCCATCACCCTCGATATTGCTTCCAACCACGGGGTTGTCGTTGCGCCTCATGGTGTTGATGTTAATGTTCCTAGTCCTTGTTTAGTGGACAATCTGCTGCAGAAACCCAGCCTTGAAGAGCTCGTTAATCACAATGCAATTCTAGAGCAAGGAACGACCTTGCTCGATACAGGTTTGATTGCCGTTAAAGGGAAAGCCTGGGTGGATCTCGCTCGCTTTGCATGCTCTTCCCAATCCCTCATTTCGGATCTTCTCAATTCCAAGAAAGAGGCAAGCTTTTCCTCATTAAGCTTTTTCTCATTGGAGAAAGTGGTAGGACGAAAAAGAAAAAAATAACCTGTAAATAGAAAAAAAATATTTGTTAATGAATGTTGTTTGGCAAAGATGATTGAAATGCATGAGGTTATCATGTGAATCTGGTCTATAGTGTTTATACGCTCAGATTTATAGAACAATAACTATAGTATTGACAATAGTAATTGAAATAACTAACACAATACTCTGCAGCACCAATGGCATCATTGACTTGATGTATAACCTTTTGTGCAGATGAGCTTGTATGAAGACTTGGTGGCAGCTTGGGTACCTGCAAAACATGGCTGGCTTCAAAAACGCCCATTGGGTCAACAACTCATGGCTCAACTCGGAAACCACCACATGTTTAGCTACTGTGCTTGTATGTTTTCAACATTCTCCACCCTACTCTACTTTTTTCTTCTATGCTAATGTCTATTTGTCATCAGAATTGCTTAACATTGACATTGTACTTGTTTGATTGCTATGCAGCTGATCTCACATTCTTACATTTTGGAACCTCCGGGGAAGTTCTGGATCACCTTGGTGGTTTTGCTTCAGGGATTGTAGCACGAAGACACTTGTGTGCCATTCCAGCCACTACTTTTTCTGACATTGCAGCATCTGCAGTTGTTCTTTCCAGCAAAATAGCACCTGGTGTTTCAGTTGGGGAGGATTCTCTCATATACGATTCTACAATATCAGGTGGCATACAAATTGGATCGTCGTGCATAGTTGTTGGTATCAATATCCCAGAACCTAGACCTGGTGGGAACGTTGGGAGACCTGAAGCACCTCCTAGATTCACATTGCCTGATCGCCACTGTCTCTGGGAAGTCCCTTTACTAGAATTCAGTGAGAGGATCCTAGTATTCTGTGGACTCCATGATAACCCCAAAAATCTACTATCTCTGGATGGGACATTCTGCGGGAAGCCCTGGAGGAAGGTCCTGCATGATTTAGGCATTGAGGAAAGGGACCTCTGGAGTTTAACAGACAATCAGGAAAAATGCTTGTGGAATGCTAAAATTTTCCCTATTCTTTCTTACAGTGATATGCTTAGTTTGGCAACATGGTTGATGGGCTTGAATGATCATAAAAATGAGAAACTTCTTTTATTATGGAGGTCTTCTCGCCGTGTCAGTTTGGAGGAGTTGCATAGATCAATTGATTTTTCAAAAATGTGTATAGGCTCAAGTACTCATCAGGCTGATCTCGCATCTGGAATTGCTGAAGCTTGCCTTAGTTATGGCTTGCTTGGGCGCAATTTATCTCAACTGTGTGACGAAATCTTGCAAATGGAAGCTCCAGGAATTGAAAAATGTAAAGGTTTCTTAAACCAGTGTTTGCAACTTCAGGATCAGAACTCAAGGATTCTTCCAAAAAGCCGGGCATACCAAGTGCAGGCTGATCTTCTTAGATCATGTGGGGACAAAGAAAATGCAAGGAGAATAGAGGAAAAAGTTTGGGCTGCAGTTGCTGATGAGACAGCTGCTGCTGTGAGATACGGTTTCCGAGGTAGGACTAAATGTCACTCAGATCCACCATTGAGATGTAACAATTATAGGGTCAGCCTCTTCTTGAAGTCTATGAATTTGTTTGAAAGCAAATGATGTCAAAGATCTTGAGATGCCCCAATAGTCTTAATTCCATGCTTATCTAAGTAGCATCAGTAATAGCCATTTTTTCAACCATTTAAAAATGTTTCATGTGTAGTAAAGACAAAGGAGATAGATTAGCTTTTCTTCTGAAAAAGAGGGACAGAAGCTGTTTTCTTAATCGGCTTATGATCATGTGGTATTTTCCATGATTTTGAGTTGCATCGTTACCTCCTCTTTGGTGTCTTCACCATCTTCTCTATCAGCTTCTTGCTTACACTACCAATCAAATAAAAATTTCTTTTTTCCTTAATTGAAATCTTGTTGTTTAAACAATCATAGCTTGTTTTCTCTTCAGAACATCTCTTGGAGTCTCTGAGCAGTTTGGAGCTTGAGAATGGCAATACTAATGGCTCTGTTAATGAGAAGTTGTATCCTCAGACGGTAACAGTTGAGTTACCAGTTCGGGTAGATTTTGTGGGAGGATGGAGTGACACTCCTCCATGGAGTCTAGAGCGGGCTGGTTGTGTTCTCAATATGGCAATTAGCTTAGAACACTCTCTTCCAATTGGAACTGTTGTCGAGACGATTGAAGGAACTGGCCTGTTAATGAGTGATGATGCTGGAAATCATCTGTACACGGAAGATATTTCTTCTATCAAAGCTCCTTTCAGCAGTAGTGATCCTTTTCGATTAGTTAAATCTGCATTGCTTGTAACAGGAATAGTCCATCATAGGGTCTTGCTCCATATGGGCTTGCGGATTAGAACATGGGCCAATCTTCCTCGGGGAAGTGGCCTAGGAACTTCTAGCATCTTGGCAGCTGCCGTTGTAAAAGGACTTCTCAAAATAATTGATGCAGATGAAAGCAATGAAAATGTTGCACGGCTTGTCTTAGTTTTGGAACAACTCATGGGGACAGGAGGTGGCTGGCAGGATCAAATTGGAGGGTTGTATCCCGGGATTAAATCTACAACTAGCTTCCCTGGAGTACCTTTGAGGCTTCAGGTTGTGCCCCTGTTGGCTTCTTCTCAGTTGATCTCAGAGTTGCAGCAACGGTTACTAATTGTGTTTACTGGTCAAGTAAGTATTTTAGCTCCATATTTGATTTATTCCTTTTTAGCATTCTTTCCTTGAGATGACTGGATGAAAAATTTGGTCAAGCTCTAATTGTGGGTCTCGTTTCTTTGATCCTATATGGAAATTTCAGAAAGTTATTTAGTTCATCACTATCTGAGCTGGCTTCTGTTATCATTCAATACTAGCAATGTGAGAATTGTTTTATGTTTAGCTTTGTGTTTATGTAGCACCCTCAATTCGTGCATAGTACGATCTGAAAAAGTGAAAGCAAGGAATATATATGATTTATAGTATACTAGTTTATATATAGCACTGAGCCTGTCCTAATAATTCACTGGTGCTTGAAGTGAAGCATGCATGAAGGAAGCAATTGTGTTAATTCATCTATTGTTAATTTCGTGTTGTATGTGCATAATGTAGAGAAACCTTTTTCTCTTATTCATTTTCTCTGTTTTCTGGATTATTTGGCTGAAAGAATAAGGAGTGCTTTGTGATGGAAACATACCTTTGTAGGTTCCTAGCTCTTCTTCATATATTTCTTACATGGCAGTTTTTCTTTCTTTTATTTTCTTTTCTTATTTATTTATTCTTTCCTTTTTTTTTTTTCTTTTTTTTTTTTTTGGGTTGAACTTTTAGACTATCCTTGACTTTTTGGAAAAGTTGGTAGGTAAGGGTATTTCGTTTCCAGGTTTAACGTTGCCTGGGTACACTGCAATGAAATTTCATCTCTCCACAAAAAAGAAGAAAATAGAATGCTAAATACAAGTTGTAAATTTGACATTTTTTAGGTTCGCCTTGCACATCGAGTGCTGCAAAAGGTGGTGACTCGATACCTTAGACGTGACAACCTGCTTATTTCAAGTATCAAGCGCCTCGTTGAATTGGCAAAGATAGGGAGAGAAGCCTTGATGAATTGCAATGTAGATGAGGTAGGGAATATAATGAAGGAGGCTTGGCAGCTGCATCAGGAGCTAGATCCATATTGCAGCAACGAATTCGTTGATAGTCTTTTCGCGTTTGCTGATCCTTACTGCTGCGGTTACAAGCTCGTTGGGGCGGGTGGTGGGGGCTTTGCAATGCTCCTCGCCAAGAGCAAGGATTGTGCCAGGAAACTAAGAGAACTTCTAGAAGGCAGTTCGGAATTTGATGTGAAAGTATACGATTGGGAAGTTTACGTGGGAAAATAGATCAGGCACTGGAGGTGGTTGTCCATCAGCTTACAGCTTCACGTTAACATGTGTAATTTAGTTATCCGAATGTTATTCATACAGATGTAGATAATATTATTAATTTATGGTAGAAGGAAAGAAAGAAATTATAGTGTAGCATTTCAGTAAAGGAGAAGATGAACAATGTCGATTAGTGTAAATTTTGTATGGTTTTAATTGCTTATTTTAGAGATGGTTTCGATATCAAAGTGTTAGATCGTTCACCTGTTGGGAGAATAACTTTTCCCCGGAAATAAGAAATGCTGCTTTGCTTATAAGAAAGAGAGAAAAACCTCCAATATAGCATCTAATTCTAATCCAGGTGAGTCAATCTTTTTGTTAAACTGTAAGATAAGGGGATCCAATTCCGAAATTCATATCCTTAAAAAATGTGAAGGCTGCATAATATGTTGTTTGATTTAGTAGGAATTATTGATACTTTAAAAAAACATCGTGTCAAGAAATCTTACAACAACAAAACCGGTTAAATTCTGGCGATGTCGCTTAACAGATGAGACTGGGCCATGCCGGCTTGCTTTACTTTATTTATTTCTAATCCACCTACTAGTGAATGAAACCACATGATTCACATGCAAAGAGAAATTTCACGAAGGATGATGTTTTTTCGTTTTGGAGCGAGGAATAAAATAGAATAGAATGGACAAGGGTTTACTGTTCCTTTCCAACCAATGATGGATGGCTGGATGGATGGAAATAAGAGAAGTTGGAAAGAGAAAGGCATTCCGGGGCCCAGTTTAACGTGGTGGGTTTGCTTGTGCATGTAGGTAAGAGTCCAAAGTGCCTTGGATTCCTCCCTATTCCTCTTTTGGTTCCTATGTGTTTCTCCTTCTTCTTCGTCTTCCTTTTATTCTTCCTTTTTCTTTTTCTTTTTCTTTTTTTTTTCTTCCTTTTAAACATATCATCTCTTAATATTTATATAAGTAAAAGAATGAAAGTAAATAAAATAATTTAATACCTAAGAGTAGTTATAAACTCGCAGAACCAATTTTAGCCAATGAAGTAGCAAATACCGTTTAGGACTTGCACTTAAAAAATTGTTGTTCGATCGAGATGTGTGTTAGTGGATTCCTTCAAGGGACATGTTTTTTATAAGCAATTTTTTCTTTTTATTTCTTAAGGATAGTCATTAAAATATGTAAGCACAAATGACCAATCAGTAAATTGAGTTACTTTTAAATAACTAATAGCATTTTACACTATGATACAATATAAAAGGGGGAAGAGAAAATATAATAAAATAATAGATTTTTTTTTCTCATCTTTATTTTTAGTAGGATAATTATCAAAATATTCTATCATTTGTTATGTTATATTTAATTTGTATTTATTTAAATCTTAATTAATAAATGAATTGTAAATTTAATAAATTAAATTTAAAATAATATAAATAAATAGTGGAATGAATGATGTAAAAAATAAATTGGTTAACCAAACCAAATGAAATCCCAACCAAAACCGGGGGAAGGAAAAGGACATTTAATTATATTGTGGACTTTGTGTCGTGTGTTTTCTTCTCTGGACTGACTGGGAGTAAAGGAGGGGGAGTCCAAGACCAGGAAGAAGGAAGTGGAAAGGGAGGAGTCCATCCGACTGGAATTTGTAAGGAGGAAGAGGATGGGTATCCTGACCAACAAAGTGGAGCGAAGTGAAATCAAAGCAGGAGATCACATCTATACCTATAGAGCCGTTTTCACCTACTCTCATCACGGTACCTCCTCATTACTCTCTCTCTCTCTCTCTCTCTCCCCCCATCGACATAGAAACAGAAAGAACCATCCATGGATGAATTGTGAATTACACATTCCATCTGATCATGTTCTTGCATATTCCTCTTTTGATTTGCGATCCTCATTCAATCAGAATTAGGAATGCTGTAATTGTCCAGAAGATGGTGGAAAAAAAAAATTGAAGAGAGAGAGAGAGAAGGAATCAGGAATGCTGCTATGAGAGAAAATAAGAAAGAGTAAACTCCAAGTTACTTATCTTTGAAATTGAGGTTGAAATCTTACTAGAAAAGAAAAAAAAAAAAAAGAAGAGGAAATTTGTGTCTGGGTTGGTTCATTTTAATTTATATTTGATTTTATAGGCCTTTCACTATTTCATCTAGGAAAAAATAGTGAAAATTCATTTAAAAGTAATTTGAGGTCTAATCACTCAATTTGAAATATAGGATTATATTTGCGGCTTACTGGATAAGAAAATAAAGAAAAAGAATCACTTGCCATTGTTGTTTGTTGTCATTTGCTGTTTAGGTGTTGAACATCATAAGAATCACTTAAATTACATGATAAACCAGCTTTATCCATGATTAGTTCGTCAATTACTCTTCCCTAGCATCCACTGAAGGTTGAGGCCTAAGGGAAATTGCCTGTAAAAGCTGTGAATTTTGTGGTGCAATGAAAAGTCCAAACTTTTTCCTTACATTTCATTTGAATTTCATCTTATTAGCAGGGGTGTGTTTCATGTGGGTCTTAAGCAACATATATCTCGATTCTCATCTAAACTGATTTTCCCTGATGATTTCCATCCAGCAATTGACTAGATCTAATCTTTTCTGATACTATCCTGGCAAGACAAAATCTAATCTTTTCCCTATAGTACTACTGTAGATGCCTAACTTGACTTAGGCCATTACATTCAATTATCATCTGGTTATATCAGACCCTGCCAAAGAGCCCCGATGGATCTATATATCGAGATGCCCAAATCTTTACTGATAATTTCGGTGGAGAGGTGACTTGGAAACAGACCTAAACTTTAGTTGATCAGAACAGAAGGAATTATGCTTAAGAGCATTTCAGACTGTTACCTCTTAATGCATTGTATATAAGAGTAATTGCATGGGCTTCACTTGAGCCACTTTAACATGGCATAGTGCTGGACTACATAGATTGGAAGGAATTGCAATAAGTGGGAAGAAGGGGTGAACCAATAACCCCACCTCTCCTATTTCCTGTTGATTTGGTATTTTTGCCTAAAGCCCTTGAGAGTGAAGCATTATCCTTGATATTCTTGGTTGGAACATCCATCTTTTTCTATTGCACTTTGACATAGTGATATATTGCTTTATGATTAGCATGCATTTATAGGCATGGCTTAGTCATTAATAGATCTCTGTCTCAATGAATCTCTCTTATTCGATTATCCTAGAAAGACAGAACTAGAAGGAAGTAATTTTTTGTAGCAAATACTTTAGATGTTATCCTTTGGTGTCCAGAAGCTACCTTGTATTTGACCTAGTTGTAGGACTCATGGCAGGCATGGCAATGGTTCTTGAGATTTCTTGAAAACCTTTAGCTGCACTAACTTTTCAACTTGCAGGTATCTATGTTGGAGGCAGTAAGGTAGTTCATTTTAGGCCTGAGCAAATTGGAAATTCAAGCGTTGAGACTCCTGATTTCTATAATTCAACCTTTCCATCTTGCCCAACCTTTCCTGATTGTGGATTCAGGCAACCTAATAGCGGTGTAACCCTCACATGTCTGGACTGCTTCCTCGGAAATGGATCTTTGTATTGCTTTGAGTATGGAGTTGCCCCCTCAGTCTTCCTAGCTAAAGTCCGTGGAGGTACATGCACCACTGCTGCATCTGATCCACCAGAAGATGTCATTCATCGTGCAATGTACCTTCTTCAAAATGGATTCGGCAATTATGATGTCTTCCAGAACAACTGTGAGGACTTTGCCCTGTATTGCAAAACAGGCCTTCTAATAATGGACAAACTGGGGGTTGGAAGAAGTGGCCAAGCTTCCTCAGTAATTGGTGCTCCATTGGCTGCTGTTTTATCTTCTCCCTTGAAGTTGCTTATGCCCAGTCCGATTGGCGTGGCCACTATGACTGCTGGAATGTACTGCATGAGCAGGTATGCCACTGACATAGGTGTCCGGACCGACGTGATGAAGGTGGCTGTGGAAGATTTAGCTGCGACCCTAGGCTGGGAAGGTGATCAGGAAGATGTGGCTGAAGCAGCTTCTGGAAGAATTATTACAGGCTAAATGTAAAAACTAATTGTGGGAAAAAAGGAAAATAAGTAAAAGAAGACAATAACCCATGTGCATGAGCATTGCCAGACAGTCTAGTTTACATCCTAAGCCATTTAATGACATCCTTCTATTTTCTCCCTTTTCTTTCAACTGTACATGTCTTCATTCTTTGTCTGGCAGAGTTTGTAAGTTGGTCCTTGCCAATTTAAGGCAGACTGTTTGCTTATGGTGCTGTACTGGTTTAGCAAGACTAAGAAGCTTAACATCATTTCCTTTGAGGCGCAACGCCTTTACTCTTTAAATATGAAAATGCTTTGGCCCAAAAAAAAAAGAAGAAAAAAAGAAAAGAAAATGAAAAATGCTTGTGGGATTTTTTTTTTTTTTTTTTTTTGAGGTTTCATTTTTCCTGCGAGATGAATAAACTAATAGCTGTTGTAGCATAGTATTTTGAGAAAATAGTATCTAGGTGAAAGAAATCATTTTTCCTCATTTTAAGATATTTTCATTTCATTCCATGTTAAAATCATGCAACGAAACAACTATTTATACTATTTGTCTATAATCTATTCTAATTACTTATTATTTAGTACTCTAACTAATTCCATTAATGGTTTAACTAATTTCCAAACTTTGTCTACTATGCATAACGTAAACCCTATGCCTTTCTTATGCCTTCCAAATTCTCATACTTTATTTATAGAGTATATGGCGTCCTTTCAATGCCTCATTGGCCCTGAGGAATGAGAAGTGACATCATAACATCAAATCCTATGAAAAGTAAAACTGAGCTCTTTCTTACTGTGTGAAGAAGTTAAAAAGAAAAAACCTAGAAAGTAAATTTCTACGTCTAATTTGCTAAGCAAACTACCAAAGTTGTTCACTTCTATAGAGAGTGAGAAAATCAGATTCCCCTCTTGATACCACGAATAGAAAAATGGAGGTGGTAGTTCTTTTAATCGTTGTTTTAAAAGCTACCCCTGCCACTTGCATATACACAAACGATATCCAATGACTCTTTTTTCTCTAAATGAATGACTTAACCTGTTAAGAAAACGAAAGACATTATGTTATGTTTTAAAATGGCAAATTGTCTAAAGCAATACGAGGCCTCCTCCACATTTTCAATGAGGTATTCATAATTGTTAAAATCGTGATTTTATCCATATAATTTTATAAATTTATAATTTTAAGTAGCTTTTTCAAATTAATTCGAGTATATAATCTTTTTTTTAAAGAAACTTATTTTTTTAATCGAATTTACTGATTCTATATTTTTAAATTGAATGAACTAAAAAAATTAAAGAATAAAATATATAACTAACCTTTTACAAGCTATCAACTTTTAAGGTATTACAATATTCTAATTTTTTTTACTTTTTTCTTTTTCTTTCAATCTCTCATTTTATATCCATGGCTTTTATTTAAGTTTCAGTTTCAATAACAAAATTTATAAAAAGAAAACTATATATTTTATTTTATAACATCAATAACTTAAAATGAATTAAAATATTTGGTTGTTTTTAATTTATGGCATTTTAAAGAAAATAAAGAAAAGGAAAAAAGTTTAGTTTAAGTTCTATTTGTTTTTTTTCTGTAAATGTTAAATTATATATTAAGAATTTTTATAAAAAAAAAATTATTTTCATTATACATTTTAAATTTTCAACAACTACTATAAGTATATTTATGATTTTTTAAAACTATTTTATATAAGTTATGGAAATTTACGTTTCTACGTTTTGATTTTATAAACTCTTTAATTTTAAGTATGTTCACCATTCTTTCCAAACTAAGTTCAGTTTTGCATTGCATAGTACTCATCAATTACACTTACACCTTGATTTTTCACACAGGAATTCATGTTCTAACATGCAATCTGTGAATCGTAAAGCAGCAAATCACTGCTGGAGCTAATCCCAGTTAATTGCATTAGAGGGAATATTGAGAACTGTATTACCGATAGGCGTAATTTACCTTTATAGTCATGCTACCATAAGATCGTTGCATCTGTTCTAAGCTTGTTGAAGGGGATCATTTGCTGTTGATTATTTGATGTCACACCACTAGGTGAGCAGCATACCCTAATCTTAATGATATTCGATTGTGTAGCAGGTTTAGACCTGTTATAAGATTATTTAAGGGATGTAGAATATAAGAAAAAATGACATAACCAACCCCTTTAATTCAACTTCTGCGTATTTCTTATAAAATTGAGGATAAGCTGCTAATTCAATGTTGAAGTGCAGGTGGGTCTGTTTGTGCGCTTTTCTCCGTTTGCCTATTAACGTGAATCTGGGATTTCTGTTGGTAAAGGATTCATCTCCGGACTAATGATTAGGGATTTGAAGTATAATACGATACCATAGCTGTAACATCATCATAAATTTATTGAAGCTACTGAAATGGATTGTTGGCTATGGAAATTTCAGTTCTTGACCATAGGGAAGGGATAGAATTCAGAATGATGAAATTTTATTGTTATCCTCGTATGTATAGTCGAATACAACTGCATTTTTTTTGTATGCTATATATTATATGATATAAACGATATATAAACTTATTTATTGAGAGAATCTTATTAACATACTCTTAATATACTTGTTAAGAAATCAAAAAAGAAATTTCTGTACTTTTCAATATTGTTTGCACACTTCACAAGAAAGTAAATGTACAGAATGGTGAAAAGTTTCATTATTTAAAAGGCAGCAAATAACTAAAAGTACCTCTTGGTATTTTCCTAATTTATAATATCTATTATATTATTTTTGTTCCTTTTTTTTTTTTGGAAGATATAATTCCTTCAGAGTCTAACTAGATCTAACCCCAATCAACAAATTTCACTTTTTTGGTGAATCTCGTAGAAATGTTACTCCCAACCTCCCAAATCCTTTTCATTAATCATTCCTCCCTTTACTGCCATCTTGCACTCTGTTGATCTATAAAGCAGTCAATGAATAGATCCTAATTAGCTTGCTCTAGTAATTTATTTCTTTCTAGGAGATTTTGTATTTTATTAACTTTGTAATTGTATTTTCAATTGAAATCGTCGTAAATTGGTAACCATGTCCTCTTTTTTATAAACATTGATAGATATCCTATTATATCGATGTCACGTGTACGTATATCATAGCCTACGAGATCTAAGAGTGAATATGGTTTTATGATGATGGATGATATGGAGCACATACACTGAAAGAGTCAGATGATAAAAAAGGAGAGGATTCACTCCAGCCAACAAGTAAATTACAGTTCATGAGGAAAGGTATGATCAAAGAGACAAGAACCACTTTACCCACGATTATATGGAGAAGAAAGTTGTTATATTAAAATATGTACCGAAAGGAAAAAGTAAAAATGCCAGTGGTAGTGGCCTCATCAAGTACTTGCGGACACTGTATAGGTAGCATTCAGTATATATATATATATCAATTACAACAGGAGACTTAAATATTATTTTTAACTAATGCATGGCATGTGTACATAGTGGTGTGTTATCACGGGAAAGACTTCACCAGAAGTGATACACCACGTGAATTGGTAAAATGGTGTTAAGAAAAAATAAAAATTTAATATTCAGTACACCCTAGATGGTTATCCTAATATGATTGTGTAAAGCATTTAATTATACCATTAATCATTACGCATGATGGAAGTCCTTGTCAATCTTTTTTTCTTTTTTCCTCCACAATTAACTCAGGCTTTGGTAGAGCCGTCACTGTCAACTGGTTCAGGTGTGTTAGCGGGCTTCTTCGGGTGAGTTGGGTGCTTGAAGTCTGCCAAGTTGGCCAACTCAGCTACTCCCTCGACAATGTTTTCGATTCTTGCTGCAATTTCTACCAGCAAAGACATTAGCGTCACTAGTGGAAGAACCTCCAGGAGTGGTGGTGGTGGTGGTGGCGGCATGGGTAGAGCTGCAGCGGCAGCAGGTAGAGTAGTATTAGGATTAGCGACGATATGGTTGGGAAGATATGTCAAAGAGATTCGAAGTTGCTGCACAGCAAAGCTCGTTTCTCCAACCAACAAGTCTATCTTGGAGGATCTCGTCATCGTTCGCATGGTCAGAGTAACTTCTCTCAGTGTCTCGCAGCATTGGGAGGACGCTCTCAAGCATTCATCTTTCAAGTGTCGTTTAAGATGCTCTGGTGCCTGTGACAGATAGTTTTAAATTTAATTTTAACAAATTAAGCTTATGACACGAGCGATGCTGGAATACATGAAATCAAGTTAGAATCTACGTGTACCTGAATATCAGAGTTGATACAAGCATTGAGGGTCTCAATGCAATAGGCACAGTTGCGCACCAAACCTCCTACCTTGAGATACTCTTTCCATGGATACCGGAAGCTAAAACGACCATGTGCAGGTTCCCATCTCGCAAAATTTGCCTGTTTCATCAAAACATATACATATTATATTAGTTACTCGGATATTTCAATCTCCTCACTATCACATGTGTTATGGGCACGGTCTTTATGGACCGTCCTGGTGCAAGGTTCCCACTTCTCATCTTGCAAAATTTGCCTGATCGCCCTGTTATTATATGCGTGTTGTCTTGTATTTTGGAGAAAAAATTTATTATGGACAGTCTTTATGAACCGTGCTAGTACGAGGTTCCTGTAACAGATATATGATTTGGGTAACCTTGTACTCGGGCATATTTTGGTCCTATATGTGACTGCTGATCATGAGATCCTATTTGATCTACATATGGCTCAAGCAAGTACTCACCATGGATTCTTCAGTAGCCTTGGAATTGAGAACGCCTTTGTAAGCTTGCATCTTTTTGCAAATTTCGTCATCCCTTTGATCCGCTTCCTTGAAGTACGCTTCTGTACATCCTAAATACACAAGACAAAGAAATCAGAAGACGGGGTTTAAATTAAAATTGCTAGTAAAACAGTACGGACAGAGCAAGAGGAAGATGTATTGCTTATCACCCTGCAATGAGGTAGCAAGGCTCTCGAGGTTGCGGAGGAGAAGATCGTGAAGTTCGTTTCCTGCCCAGACGGGAGATACAAGCATGCTGATGAGAATGCATAAGGACGCTCCGATAGCTATTGTGGTGAGTCTTTGTTTGGCTAACTCAAACAACTTCTCCACTCTGTACCCCGAAACTGATACCAGGCTGAAGGTAAGTATGAATATCACCGTTCCGTACTCGAACCGGCGTTTCACTGATGGAATGAAACGTGAGAATGTGGCTGCCGAGGCTGATCAATGTGAATGCAATATGTACTCTCGTCATCAATTGAAATGTTTTCGTACGTATAATATTTCGTATAGGTAGTTGTAGACTCACCAAGAAGAAAGAGTGAGATTCCAAGAATTACGGGCTCGAGTTGGTGTCCGGACTGGCTGGCGACCCAGTGAAAACCAGCACCTAGTGATCCAGCCAGGAAAGTTCCTGTTGCTCTATTTATGCTCTTGGACAACGTTGCACCTGCATCCGAGTAAATTATTATCTATCATGACCATTTTACTAGAATAATCACGATAAGGCAAGATCCTCAGTTATACATTAGCCAGTGTGTGTTAATTTAGTACTACTAACCAACGGTGTATTCAAAGACCACCACGACGGTCATGACAGCCCACATAGCATTCCCACCGACACTTTCGTATAAAGGTCTCGTGTAGTAGAACAGCGAGACCACAGACAGTGCCAGTCCCACTTTGAGGCAGTGAACTGCCTTCCTAGGCTCTGCTGCTCCTAATTCCCATGCATTCTTCACGAATTTCACTGCTTTCATCATTATCCCCACGAGCAAGTTCTTCAAGCTTGTCATCCTTGTTTTCTGGGGAACTACAACATTCGATGTCCCATCTCCGACGTTAATCCTCCATTCCAGCTTCCTCCCCGGAACTTGTTGATTCTCCATATTTTCGTAGTGCCAGGTAACTGCAAGCAGAAGCAGTGTGGTTATACTGGGGTGCAGCTGGGCTGTTTCTTGTGGAGCTTAAATACGCATTTTAATGGAGGAGGAAGCCATGTCGATGCATTTTAGTAAGGAAAATGTTACTTCTTTTGGAAATGGGCTGGATATAATAAGCTAGATTGTAAGATGCATACGTAATGACCAAACTTTTGCTTTTGCATGCACTACCTCCTTTTCAGTTTTCTCCTATTAAATATTAAAAAAAAAAGGAGATAACATGCATGGCTTATCTAAAGAGTGGTTGTTCCAATTCTAATTTTTTTTTTTATTTTTAATCATGGCAATTGACCATAAATAATGGAAAAATTATACAATGTAATCCAACGTCTGAGGTTAAATTTAAATGGATCAAAAACAAATTTATAGTATAAAAAAAGAATAATTTTAAAAAAAAAAAATTGTTTGAAACAAAACATACAAGTAATATACCCCTATTATAACCCTATTGGATTTTATTAATGTGGTATCAACTTTAATACTTTACAAATCCATATATCAGCGATATATAAAATACATCCTCAATAATTTATAAAACTATCCATCTACTATTGGTTTTTCTCCTGTAATTTTCCTTATTTGATGATAAGCGCATGATTCAATCCATCCGTATTGTTGTCAAGCTTTTTGAGAGTGCCCCCTTACATCAGCGACCACTTTGACCTCTAAGTCCTCCATAGTTGGTCTCGGGAGCTTAGAAATGTTGGAAGCACCGCTAGGTCCAAAATAATCAATAGAAAATCCAGAGAGTCCCTCTATATTATATATCTGTGACGTAGTTAACATTTTGAGGAAGGCTGTGTCACAAATTTGCATGCTTCCAGAATATTCGTGTTAGGTCCACGAAGTACCTTCCATTTATTTTGGTTGAAATAATCACTGCTTTAAATAACTAATATTTTTTCGCATATAGATATAAAATTTTAATGTTTGTAAATAAAATTTTCTCAAGTGTCTATTAATTTATATGCTATAATTTATAAAAATTTGGATAATTACAAATACGATTACTTGTTGAGCATGTTTAGTTGGCCCAATGAAATAAAAAAAAAAAAAATTGAATTATGATTACTTGGGAATAGAACGAAAGTATAATGAATGGTAAATAAATAATAAATAATACAAAATATATTTAATTAGATAATATAATAAAATTCAATTTAATAAAAAAAAGTAGCCATAAATCCTAACTGCCCTCAAGAGTTGGATGAAACTTAAGAGTGGATGGTTCGAAAGAATATTTTAATTACGTATCAAGTATCCATAATAATATATGCGATCCAGCTTTCCCATGCCTTTCTTAATGTTGCAAAGATAAAAGGAAAGTAAGATACGGTGATGACCTAATTTTAGGTCCACCATGACATATATATAATTGAGGGATAGGAAGATGTGGCCTAATTTTGCAACAATTTAAACAATCAAGTAGTGCGTCCAGGTAATATGCAGAAAAAAGGCATGACATATAATATACATAATCATCACCTTAGTCACTCACTTATGTAAGAATAGACAGATTTATATCTAATTAGTGCTATTCCTTTTTGCTCTTTTATCGACCGGCTATTGTGTTGATTTACTTTGCTTATCGCTACGTTTCTCTGTCTGCTTGGGAACCATCCATTGGCATCTTTGGGTTTAAAAAAAAAAAAAAAAAAAAAACAAGTGCACTGAATTCCATTAAAAGTAGATGGGTGCAATGAGAAGGGCTGGGTCTAATACTTCTTGTATATTGATAAATGATATATAAGTATGAATAAAACGAGGAAATATAATTGGTACTTTTTAAAAAAACACAATTACTTTATTATTAGGTATTTTAAATATTATTAGTACTTACATGTTACTTATTAATCCATATAACTTATTAGTATAGTTGAATCTTTTTTCAAGATGTAATACAATACATGTTTACTAAATCTAAAAAAATAAATAAATTACATAAAATAAATTATATAAATTTCATTATTATTTATCATCTTAAACATGCTATAATAATAATTACAAAAAAAAAAAACACGTCTAATATGCAATATTAAAAAATTCTCTACTATCAATATATCAAATGTAAAACGTATGATTTTTATTGTCTATATATATATATAGTGCTTTCATTGTTGCATGTTTGAAGTGCAACATACATTCAATATTAGTATTATATTTTGTACATGCAATGTAGGGTTGGTATTTGTATAACTTTTCTTATATAGTTATTAGTTAGTATTTGTATAATATTTATTTATTTTAATGATAAAGATGTAAATTCCTAAAATAGATGGATTTTTATATATCTACGAAAGCAGGATTTATATATGCAGAAATAGTTAGAAATTTTGTATTTATTTAATGGTCGTTGTAAATAACAGAAAAGTGGGCATCTTACACGCGTTTTTACTTTACATTTGTACGTTATACATATATAACTTCTATGACGATAATAGAAATAAAAATAGTTCTGTTCTTATTTCTCTTTCGATATTTGCGTGCCATCATTGCTTTCAATCATTTCATGATTTATCACGGAGATTCAATAACAAATTCATGTTTACTTAGCTCTCACATGTGTTAGAGCTGATTTTCACATAGATTTAGTAATTTCGTTCCTCATTTTTATTGTCTTTCCTTTGGTCAAGAATTGGTATTGTTACATTGAAATGGCTTATATAACCATTAATGTTGACGCCGCCTATATTAATCCTCTTTAATTTTCTAGATGAGATAATCCTAGTTTAATAGTATCAAATTTAGTTTTTGATGGAATGAATTTCATTAATTGGAGTAGATCCATTAAACTTGCTTTAGGTGCTAAGGTAAAATTAGGATTTATAGAAGAGACTTGTAGAAAATCCGAAGGTAATAGTAGTAATGCACAAAGATAGATTAGATGTGATTACATGAAAAATGTTGGATATTAAATTCAATGACAATGGAATTACTTCAAGGTTTTATATGTGCAAAAGCAAAATATGATGTGTTGATGATAGGGAACTCTTTGTGATCCATTAGTGAAATTAAACAAGCGCTTGATGAAGCATCGAAGTTAGTAGAACCAAGGATGGATTCCTTCTTAACTAAAGAAAGCTTTTGTTAGATATTCTTCAAGTTGTGAGATCGATAGGTGTCAGACTATCTCAAGTTCCTTTTCCTCAACATGGTTAGCTTGATTATGTTAGTGGTAAGCTTCTTAATGATTTATAATACTCTAGAACCTAGAACTCCATAACTCACCACGTGTCAGGCTACACCTTAGTATGGTCACCTTAAGGATCAAAACAATTACAAATCCATAATAAAAGTTATAACACCATACTTTAGGCTCTCTAAAGATCAATGTCGTCGCCAATAACTTACAACTTCTTATCGTAGTTGTTAAAATAGGAATCATCTAAAATTATACTAAAGTGTAAATGACCTTCACACAATTACTTTGGATGCACTATCATTGATATTGAACCTAAATCTAAAGTCCAAATTCCATGAACTTTGCTCTTCTTTTTTTTTTTTTTCCACCTAAAAATGGTTTTCTTATAAAGGGTGAACCAAAGTCTAACCACCAATCACCACAAGCACATATCGACACCACATACACAAATACAAATGCATACATAAAATATTAACTTTTGTTTAGATGTCTTATTTATAGCACTTCTTCGCATGTTAAAACTTGGTGTAATTCATAGCCTTAAAATAAACATTTATAGTATTAGGTACTCCCCAATACACTAAAATCTAAGAATCGATTTATATCTAGGTGCACAACTCAAATTAGGACAACGTTTGATGCATCTATAGGGTCATACACACTAAGGCCAGACCATAACGAATGAGAACAGAAAAGGGAAACAAAAGAGTTAGTAAATCCAAATAGCTACTAACTAGATATGACACACTAGTCAATCCTACTCAACTTGATCCTACTCGACGTAATCCTAACACTTAATATAATGTATGAATGTAGTATTAGAGTCGATCGCCACTAACTCTTGCTAGATGAGCTAGAAAAGAGCTAAAAAATAAGAGAGAAGACATGACTAACTACTCTAAAAAAAGTAATATATCTATTCAATAATAACGAGTGATGATTGCTACATAAAGTAAGTACGGGTTTATATATTGACCCCACTAGAGTTATAATATATAAATGAAAAAAAAGGGTAATTTACAAAGAAAATACATAAGATATAATAAAAAGGATAAAGAATATCCTATATGAAAGAGTAAAGAATCTTTATGAAATGTTATGCTAGAAGACACATGTCAAGAGACGATTAGGGGCTTGTGGTGTGACTAACTCTATTGAAATGAATTCTTAGGCATCTCAGCAGTTGCAGGATCCAGCTCAAAAGGAGTTAAAAGAAAGTCAACAATCAAAGAAAACCTAGTCTAGTTCAGGACAAAGCTCAGTCACTTAAAGACACCTAGATTCCCTTAGAGTTGCTCGGCTTGACAGCTTAATAAATTAGAGGGTCAGTAGCTCGGATTAGTTAGATGCTCTATATTAGGTTACCCAATAACTATATTAAACCTTACAAGAGTTTGGTGGTAGCTATGGTTGCTCAATAGGTCAGTAGATTTGCTTAGCTAGCTCAACAATGGAATCTTCTCTTCTTACTAATTCTTAAGTTAAGACACGATGAGTGAGTCCTAATTGTCCTCTTGCCTAACTTCTTCTGATAATTGATTCTCGGAGTTGATTCTTATCATTAGAGCTCCTGATCCCTTAAGGCCAACCATGCATAAATAGCACATCAATTAGAAAGGTGGATAATCTTTAAGTTTATTTAATACTAACCTAATCAAGCACATACAACAAGCAAGGTAATCATGTGCTTAGAACAACTTCTCATAATTGACCAAAGCTCTTTAACTTAAATCCTATTAACAACATATTATAAGCTAATTAGTATTCTATGATAACTTAACATAACCATTTAATCCATCTATAAAGCTAGTCCACTTAGCTCCTAACGTAGACTTGTACTTTATTTACAACGTTTTATACTAATTAAATCGCCATTCTTAATAATAGTTATTCCTTCATTACAGTTAAAGTAAAATGAAAAATTTCGCATCAATACCAAACTTATTCATATTTTATGTAACAAAACAGTTACAAGTTATATTATACTTATATAAATGTATCTCTTTATAATATAATAATTCTACATATACTAATAAGTAATTATTATGTATCATAAAACTAATATATAATATATATGTATGTAACATTACAAATTATAGGAAAATTATTTTATAATATGTAAAAGTTATTAACAAAGCAACCCCATGCTATTGTATATACTACTTAAAATAAGTTCTATACCTTATAGTTTGTACATATAATATAGTAGATAAGTTATTTAGTTTATGACATGGGATGTGTATAACTAAAGTAATATATTTGGTTATATATTTCACACCAAACTACTAATTATATAATAAAACCAATATTCCATAAATTATATATATTAATATTACTTACTTGAGAGTACATACTATACTTGACAAAAAAGATAAATTCCAAAAATAAAACTTATATATACGAACTAGGGTCAATATATAGTAATTTACTAATGTTAGTTTTATCCCTTTTCATTTTCAGATGACCAATTATTAACCAATCGTAGATCGCTTGCAAGACTAGTTGTACATTGGTTGCACTCAAAACTACTTGCTAATGCAACTGGCTCCAAAACGACCCCTTATGGCTTGCTATACTATTCAATGCCGACCTCAAAGGCTGGTTGCTAGATAGCCAAAACCAAGTTTATGAATCCTTTCCAACAACTTTCCATATTGCTTTCAAGATTAAATGTCATAAAAGAAATCAATCTTTGACTCCTACAACAATATACTTTGAATCACTTTATATTAAATCAATACTTCTTCTTTTCAATTAATAGTACCAATGATTCTCTCCTCCTTAAAATATTACTCATTTACTTAAAGTCAAGATTTCCTCAAACTAAAAGTGATATAACATAAAAAAAAAAGAACAACATGCCCTTAATCCATAAGAAAATCAACGCCTTACACATATCTTCGCTTTTATTTAAAGTCCCCATTCGTAAATCCTTCTAATTTAAAAACCTTTTCTTTAAATGTAGTTGAATAGCAAATTCAATACTCACACAAACTAGACTTAACCAACAATTGAATACTTCACCCTCACAAAGAATAAAAATCTCACCCTAAGCATTCTTCAATACCATATGATTGCACTTAAGTATTTGGTTGTCTAGAGAATCTTATAAGTAGAAAGGAGAGAAAGCAGTATACTATTTCTTTTTAAAAGTTACATGAAGAAGGTAGTCATTATGCAGAGAAGGAAGGGATGATAACTTTAATTTAACTATCATTTTCAAGAAAAATCACCAAAATGTCCTCTATAATAGAATTATTTTTTTTGAGGCATTTTATGATCCTTCCTACCTTAGGTGAATTGTTGTACGTCTTATATACTTAACTACTACCAAGCCTGATATCTTTTTTATAGTTCAACAATTAAGTCAATTTGATCCAATCGCAAGAACTCCTCACTTCGTAGTTTCTATGTATATGTTTTCTTACTCAAGTTCTTTTGATAAAGACAAGTTTTTCTCCTCATCTATTGCTTTATCTCTTTATGGTTAGTCTCATATTCATTAAGGCTCAAGTCATTTTGATAGGAAATCCCTTTCTATTTATTATTTTTTTTTTTTGGCTTGTCAATTATCTCTTAGAAGATGAAAAAGCAAAACACTATGTCAAGTCATCGGTAAAGATTGAATATCATAGCTTAGCTTTAATTACCAAATAACCTTTATGGTCTCTTATCTTCTTCAAAATCTACACATTTCTATATCTCTTCCCGTCTCTTTATTTTTAGATAGCAAATTCGCTTAACTCATTGCTCAAAATCCATATCTTCATGGATCATAAAGGTAGACATTTTATTTTACATGGGATCATGTTTCTCATGGTTTTATTTACATATCTTATGCTCTTTCTACTTATCAAATTGCAAAGTTCTTTTCTTTAAGGGTTGGGTGTTATTTGCAATTATTTAATAGACTTTGTAAATAATAAAAAGTTAAACCTCATACACACGTGTTTATACATATACATTTTCTATATGTAAGTGTTATATCAATAATAGAAATAACAATCTATTTACTCTTATTTTTCATTCAACTTTTGAATATTTCTTTTGTTTTCAATTAGCTTGTGATATGTCATGGAGATTCAACAAAAAATTAATTTTTTCTTAGTATTTCAATGATTTATGTATGAAAACCTATATGTAGAAAAATTAATGAATAATATACATGAAATTTTGTGCATCCAAGTATATTTATCTTCTACAACTTGCTCTATGATAATATTCCATAAGGAAATATTTTTGAATTAGAAAGTGTATATATCTATGAACATACACATATTTACAATGAAAAACATTAATAAGTGTCTTAAAACACTTACTAAGGTTAAAAGAAGAAACTTAGACATATTTCTATTATCTCATAAAATGCATAACCAATCTTGAAGAGATTTTTCTTTTTCTTTTTTGGCCAAACAGTCTTAAAGAGATTAAAAATCTTTTTTAAAGCTTATTAATTAATGCTCTTGCTTATTCAATTACATACCTCTTTTGTTATAGTTGTAACTATAACAATATAAACTTATATCTCATATGATGGGATTTTTTTTTAAGGCTAATTTAGATGAATGAATGAATAGATAAAATCACTTACTTCAATTTTTTGAATAGAAGTATATAATTGCACATGCTACTCCTAATCTTAAAGGTTAGAACCCTTAGCATAGTGCAAAACTACTATGCATCTAATATACAAAAGGTATAATACCACCTTTAATGCTCCAAAATTAAGAATGTAACTGTCCACCACATATTCAAATGCAGTATGAGCATATAAAGGTTCAAAAACCTACTATTTTCACAAAAGCATATCAAATCCGTCGATTCTCATAAATGGGGAAACTTTACATAAAGAGGGAAACTTTACATAAAGAAAAGATTCACTCATGGCTCATATAAGCCACTCTCCCATCAACATATTACATTCAAATATGCAACTAAAAACCAAGAAACATAAAACTAACATAAAATCTTTCATCATAAGCTAAAACTTAGTCTATCTAATATGAATGTTGTTGCATGCTAAACTTATGGTAATCATATGTGAGCATTTATATACTAAGTAGAAAATTTCTCATCGATATGAGCATAGTAGCCAAATGGGCTTAGATTTTCTTCTTCTATAACTTATAATAAGTATAATGAATTTCTCGTTTTGAAAATAATGAAAAATATTAGCTCTTGAACTCTAATAGGAAATTAGATCTAAACGAGTTTAAAATTTAACTTTACCTTCAACACCGCTAATTAATATTCTTTTAACCCATTTAGTTACTATTCTGTCCATAATATGACACATCTTTAATCTGTTATCATTACTAGACTGGATATCCTAACGAGATAAATCAAGGAAAGTTTCATTTAACTAAGACTTTCCACTACTCCTCTATTTAGGAGAAATTAAAAAAACAAAAAACAAAAAAAGACCACCACATATTCATTTTCTTCCTATAGCTTTCTATTCCTCCATTCTTAAATCTTAAAGCTTTTGTCTTTTTCATTCCACCACTTCCATATGTGAGCTACATAAAGCTTGGGTTAAAGCTTCTTAGCCTATGAAAAGCTACACATCTCTCTTTCCATATAAACCATGAAATTTTCATTATCTTTGCCTCTACCTTTAGACTGTTGCTTTTGAAAGAAACATTCTTTCCAACTTCCAAGTTTTCGTTCACCATCTGGCTAAAGATTTAAGCTTTCTTTCGTCAATTCTCATCCCTAATGGTTATTTTACCATTGTTATATAGATATTCATAGTGGAATTCAAAGTAATACGTTGTATTCAAGCTTGTAAGACCTAGTCAAGTCAACTGATTCATGGTCAAATCACTCGAGTCAAATGGGTTCATCTAATTCTAATAAAAAATGGATTTTTCCATTAGACCAACCCCTTTTCATGGTCAATCCTAATTGAACTGACCTATTTCATCTAAGTCTAACAATACTACTAAATTCTACACTTCCACTCTCTATAATACTTTCTCTAATACACTTTAACACTGAGTTTAATATATTTTTAAGCAAAAACATTCTACAAAACAAAATGTACAGCCTAACTCTTTCCCAATCCTTCTCACCAAGTCAACAAACACGAATAACTTACTTTAGAGACAAAGATTAGTTCTTAAGGCTGGTCCTTGCTGCATATCACTCCCCAACTTCTTTTGGATGTACCTTCAAATCTAAAGGCTTATTTGATGTTTTACTATTACTCCATTTTCATGCTTAATAAACATTCCTCATCTATTCTTCAATATGACCTAATGTAACAAAAGCTTTCTAGGCTTAAAAAAACGTTAATGGTTTGAAAATGCCATTAGATTCAATACTCTAGCTTAGGCTTGGATCTATACCTACAAAAGAGAATATGTGAACTAAGAGAGTGACGGAGGTAATTCTAACATATATAATTTGATGCTTAAGTTAGTAAAGATAGCCTAAGGGATAAAAATTCTCTAAGATCAATATTCAAAGAATTTAAGGTTTCAAAAAGTACACTAGAATTTATTGATAATCAATTCTCGTTTAGCGTAAACAAACACTTTCAAAATGAAAAAAAAAAAGGCTATAGGAGGCACCAAAGGGTACTTCGACACGGCCACTTCGATGCCTAAATTAACATCTTGTTATAAAATAAACTGTCAAGTTATATGAGGAGGAAGGGAATGAAAAAATGGTCCTTTTACCTAGGGGTCTTATCCCATATTTGTAATGGATGAGTAAGTTATACTTAGACTAGGTTGTTGGAGTCAAGCTTAAGTCTGAATCATATTAATTTAAGCTTTTGGCCTATTTATTAAAAATATCTATCAATAGAATATAATAAAGATTAGGGTTGCATAGGGGCCAATCCCATCAATGGAGGCATCCATTTAACATTGTAAACCATAGGTAACTTCGAAGATCTTACCATATGGATGATCATCCTCCTTTGTTAGTATTATTTCCTTAGGATCGAGACAAATGGATAGAAGATGTCCTTCAACTAGTACTAATCTTTCAAGCAGTACAATAGCAATTTAGATTGGGATAAGCAGAGGGGTGTCCTTGCTTCTACAATTCACCTTTGAACCCTTATAGGGTTAACAAGTTGTCCTAGGTTCAAGCAATGTCTCCTGAGGGTTTTATTCCTTAATGTACAAGCTAAACTAATGCCTTTTAAGCCAAAGAGGAATGCTAGTCCAAGGAGGAAAAATCTACATACAACAACGAGGAAACTTGATCTACAAACAACTTAAACTTTATCTACTTAATAATAAAAGGCACATTTCTTTCAACAAATTTAAAGCATGACCGATATAATTTCTCACCAATCATAGTTAATCCTTCAAGTCATAGTTAACTTAGTAGATTGTAGAATAAATATGCACTCAAGTTCTTCCATAATTAGCTCATTAATTACAAAGAAAAGCTTAAGTATAAAGATATATTATGAGACACAAGAATTGAAAAAAAAAAACACATCATGAATAAAAAGGAGGTAAGTGAGAAGATATTAATTTTTAGCACATGGTAGACATGGCATATCCAAGAATAGATATGACTTAGAAAAAAACTCACTATTGGTTGCCAACTTGTCAAACTCAAAGGCTTATCTCTCTCCCTCATATGTAATAAACTTTTAAGGTTCATTTTCTTCCCAAACCAAGCTTTATCTCTCTTAATCACCTCAACGTACAAAGGACATGAAAGATGTTTTCTACCATCTATGACGAAGGAGTATTTATTAGTATAGAAGGTAACTCTATGATCATACTGCCATAGTCTTCTTTACAATAAATGGTAGCTATTATAGGCATGATATTACACATTACCTAATTCATAGTCTCCAACGGGAAAAGGCACTTTTACTCTTTTATTTGCTTAAACTTCTCACTTATTATTCAACCAAAGATCAATCGTTGTAAAATGAAATTTTTTCATATATGAGGGTATAGGCAACATTGGTATAACTACCTCCTCTATTATCATTCTATAAACTTAATGGTTAACTAAAGCCCAGATATGAAAGAGGTTTTGACATTACTTATCTCCTTCCTTGACATCATTATAATAAGGATTTCTTAACCATTAGCATCCCTCTCTCCTTAGGTAAGTTTTTAACAACATCTTCTATTGGAAACTACTCATAAAATTCTTGGTTAATCTCCTTTCCATTCTAATATCTACTAAACCCTGAAAAAATAGTAACCTTCTTATTGGTATAATCAAAAGCAACACGGTAAATCCCTTAACACTAGAGAAAAACTTATTTCTCATTTTATTCTAAGTGGTACTACCGATTGGGGGGAGGGGGTTAGAGATGTGTCATTAGGCTCATTGTTTTCACCTCTTTCAAATTTAAGGGATTTTTTAACTTTGGCTTAAATGGTTCAAGGGTATTAAGCTCTTAGGACTGTATGACACTAGATCAATTTCTGCCATTCTCATTTGTTAATTTTATCTTAAAGGCCAATTTAATGATATTCTCTAAGGTCGAATAGGGTTATAAGTCAATGGTGTCAGCTATGTCCTTGCATAGGCCTCTTAAGAGTCTTATACTTTATTCCTTGGGTTCCCTAATCTCATATCTAATCATGAAGGTTTCAAATTCAAAGATATAATCAACTACACAAAGTGCGTCTTGTCTAAGAGTTTATAACTTATTAAATAGGTCCTACCTAGAGTGATCTAATACAAATCTCTTAAACATTAGCCATTTCATCAATCTCCATATCCTGACTTCTTCTTCTCCTTCCCTATATCCTTGATGCTTTAAATGTTCCCACCTCAAACTCATGTAGCCATAAATTCCAAGGAAGCAAACATAACTTTGGTGAATTTATGTTTTTGACTCAATTTAAGTACTTTAGGTGAATGAGACTCTTTAAAGGAAAAAATCTCAATCTCAAGTAAGGAAATGGTTTGTCCTTAGTTCCTTTCCAATCTCGATAGTTCTACTAATTCATTTAAACCAAAATGAGGGTTTTCTACAATTTAAGGTGCATGTCTATACTGATGACCATGTCTTGGTTAGAGATCTCAAGGTCTATCCATTGGTAGAATTTGGTTTGGAGGCTAATGTTCACTATAGGAGTTAATCACTACAATGTAAGAGTAAGATAATTAGTATGGCTTAACATAATGGTGTAAATAATATATTGATTTTGAATTTGGTTAACTACGTTTTATTGGACATTACCAACACTTTCACATGACAAAATGACAAATAGAATTCAATAAATGTTAGATGACTAACAAAAAGCAGAAAATTGAAAAAAAAAAAAAAACTTCTGAATTTGGCTCCATAAACTTTCCACAGTTACCATCATATGTCCATTTAACTTTTTTAAAAAAAAAAATTTTAAAAGGCATACGTATGGGGATAATTGATGATAAATTACTATATATTATACAAATTTGATATATATTGTACAAATATAAGATATCAAATGTTTATACAAAGAATATGTTAAAATTATATTGAATATTATATGTCATATACTCATTAATATTATATATTATATATATGTTACTATATGAAATCATATTTCCTAACAAATGATATATTATATATTATATATTTGTTGTATATGTTGCATAAATTATATATTATTCCATCATTTAATCAAATAAAAGTTGTCTTTCATATCTATTTTAATTAATGCATTATATATGATAAAAAAATACCTTAATTATCATGATTAAATTTTCAAAGCATTGATGGATTGGACTAATATAAAAATATTTTGAATCATTAATTATGTTTTTAATCATTGGCATTTCTTAACGTTAGTAATTGTCAAGCAATAAACAAGTACACTTAGTTAAGTCATAATATAATGAAACGAATGTGAGTTCAAGTGTCAATCCTATGAAGAACCATACATGTGAGAACCCTAAATTATTAGCAATTTGCCTTAAATCACCAATTATCTAACTTAACAAGGTAGGATAATTTTGGTTGAAAATAAGGATAAACAAGGAATGATAAATAAAATACAAAGAATAAAATAAACAAGACTAAATAAAATAAATAAGCATGATTCATTTAATTAAAGAGCACACAATCCTTAGTAAACCGTTGTTATTGACTATCTAATTATATGCAACTTTTAATCTCAATTACTCTTTAAACTATCGAGATGTTATTAGTCACGTATAAGATATTAAGAGAGAGGGGGGTTGTTAAATTGATATCTTTAAACTTTTGAAAAGATTTTCAATATAATAAAATTACCCCCCTTAACAACTTATAATGGTAAATAGTGATAATATAATAACTCAACAATAAATAAAGTGAAAGAAAAAGGAAGGAGAATATTAGGCAAAGATTTTATAGAGTTTCGGCCTTTTGCCTACCACTCTCTTTCAGCTCTATTACTAAGGACTCGGTCTACTTTACCGATACCGTTTCACTTGATCCATTAAATCAAATCACAAAAATTATAAGTACTTGTCATACATGAACTTTACAACACTCTACTCTATCTATCTAGCTTATCAAAAATTTAAGCTAATACAGATCTATAGAGTTCAAACTGACTTCAAACAATAAATAAGATTTACAAATTACAAGTAAGAACACAATTATAAAACTCAAACAATTTTGCTCTGAAGAGAAACAACGAATGTTGAATAATTTGCTTAGGTGAAACTTTCTAAAGAAGTATCTGAAGTACTTTCTGTAAATTTTCAAAAGGTATAATCTGATCTCAATATTTTTGTTTTGTGAGAGATTTTCCAAAGTTATACTTAAACATTTTTTAATCCTTTGTCTTTTATGTATAAATTTTCCAACAGCTAATTATAAGAAGATTATGTTCACTTCCATATTTATCCAACCGTTAGTTATTCAAGATAATACCTGGATATTTTGAAAAGATCTCGGTTATTTGAATTTCAAAAAATAACTCTACTTATCTTCGGATAACCTTTAATCAGATAACCAATGGATTCGCTTTTGATTTGAAATTGTCGAGATGATATGCCTTATCAGAAATTTCTGGATAAAACTCATATTCAAGATTTGAATTTCCATAAAATTTGATTTAACCTTATCCTTATCCAAACTTATGCATATCTTGATATTTCAAATATTAATTTGCTCAAAAGATAATCCCCATGGATTTTTATTCTATATTGAGTGAAATGGGATTAAGTGTATTTTTCTAATACACTCAATCTAGTGGAGCTAGGACTTGATTAATTTGAATCTAATCTAAAGCTATTTTCAACATCATATTTCTAGATTTAATTTCTAAACAAGCTTCTGAAGAATATCAACCTTTTGTTTTTGAAGTTTCTAAATAAGCTTTTGAAGTGTTGTACCAGTTCTTCTTACGAAAGCTTCTGAAATATTCTCTGAAAATTTTCAAACTAGTCTATTTTCAATCCATTCAAAGCTTCTAAATACAACTTAGTTTTGCAAAATTAACATTTCTGAAAATCCTTCTATAAGCTAGTATTCTTAATGATTCATTAGTATTTAATCCTTTTTATTATCATTAAAATATATGAGAAATATCTAACATTCTCCTCCTTTTTTATGATAACAAATACACTATTATAAAACAAAAACACACAAAAGATTCATGATGTTATGTAATGTGCGCACAATGTGCAATATGCAGATTGTATACAGTGCATGTAGTGTGCATTCTACAACAGTTTTTGATTTTTTTCTCCCCCTTTTTTGTTATCATTCTTAATAAACTCCCCCTTGATCTTTATAAAATGTGTAAGTTTGAATATAACAAACATACAAGATCAAATTGCATTGATTAAGGAAATTCATAACCAAGTTCAGAAACAAAACAAAAATAACAAAAAACAAGTCCATAGGCAAACAAAAACAAAATATGGTAGAACATATTTTTTGCTGGAATAGGAGAAAGAGAAACAATCATTTTTTGGATCGCTTTGTTTTCTTCCTAGCATACAATTTGAATCTACCAGAATATGATGGAAGAACTTTGCTTGGAGAATGAGTGGCTTTAGAAGATGTCGTGATAGATAAAGTAGGTTCTTTGCTTTTGTTAGATGATGGTGTGGTCTAGATGGGATCAAGTGGAGAAGTTTCTTTAGTAAAAGCCATAGATAAAGTTTTAGTATAGCCTTTAGGAGGTGTTTATTCTTTAGGATTAAGAACAGGAGTAGCAACTTGAGGTGTCTTATTAGGAGATTGTGATGAAATGACAAGGGTCTTATTTAAAGTTAGACCAAAACTGACAATGGTCTGATCCTTTGGTTGAGTAGAAGGATCTGGTTCAGAAAGTGTGAGAAGAGTATCTAAAACAAGAACAGTTGGTTTTTTGGGTGTGAGATGAGGTTCAAATGCAGGTGCAAATGGTTTTGCGAGTGTAAGATGAGGTTTAGATGCAAGTGCAAATGGTTCTAAAGGTTCAATGGTTTGGTTTTGTGTACGAGTTTTAGGATCAACAGTTGGATGTGCTCAGTTAATAGGGTTTGATTTAATAACAGACTCCTTAACCCTAGCTTTGACTAAGTGTTTCATTCTGACAATTTGATCCCTGATAATTTTTTCTACAACTTCTTTTATTCCTTCAGAAAATTGCTCCACAAAGGTTGAGATTTCCCCTTATTTGTAGTGAAGTAGCTGAATCTCTAAACTATTTAAGTCACCTTCTGAAGCTATCCCAATGGGTTCCCTAATTCAATGTCACCTGATCTTCTAATCAATTTCCTTTTCTTCTTTTGTTCCTTCTCAGTTGGCTCCTTTCCTCCTTTCCTTTTCTTTCCATTACCTTTTTCTTTAATAACAATGACCCTTCTTTTTAGATTTGAAGGATGAACAAACATTCCTCCATTATATAAATGACAATTCCCATCATTTTAAAGATTCTTTCACTGAGTCTAATAGGAGAAAAGGGACAATTTGTTTCTCCTAGAAGTTTTAACTTCTTGAAACCAAAAAGAGCCTTCAACATATTTCTATATGGCTTAACATCCACATGCTGCCACATGTGTCTCATCATTAATTTTATAATATCTACCTACCTTTTTCCTAATATTGCCAAAGTCACCAGTGCATCCTCCCTAGTCACAGAGGTTACACTACCCTTCCTAGGTAGCACAAAAGAGTTAACAAATTTATGTAGAATCCTAACTAACAATTCCAACTTTGTACTGAAGATGTCTCTCCCTGTCCCCAAATCGATTCCATCATTCAATTCAATGAATAAATTTTCCTTTGTCAATTGTCCTATGCTTTCATCATCATTCAATTCTTTAATGCCAAGGTATTTCATAATGTCCTTCTTAGTGATTTCTATCTTTTGTCCTAATACAGTTGATTTCCAAACTTCTTGATTTTTACCATCAAGCTTTCTATAAAATTCATCTATTAATTCTCCACATATCACTCCATGCAAATCAACCATACCATTTAAACCCAATTTATTCAAATAATCTTTCTAGTAAAAACCATTCTTCTCAAAGTATTCAAGGTCTAAATAAAATGAATATTTGATGGACAGATTTTTACCTTTTATAGTGTACCACTTCTTAGGTTTATCCTTTGATTTAAAGGAGGGAATTGACGTCTTAACTTTAGATGAATTTTCTACCTTCTGGGGAGATTTCGAAGTTTTCTTAACTAAGGTAGCCAACTTAGATTTTTTAAGAGATTTCCTTGGCTTAGAAACAAGATCAAGTTATTTCTTTCAAAAACTTCTTTAGATGGTTTGCCTAAGGGTTTAGATTCTTCTGATTTAGTAACTTCTTTACATGAACTAAATTCTTTTTCATCCTGAACAACCTTCTAAATAACTTCCTGAACTTGTTCAGAATGTATTTCAGAGGCATTCTTCCGACTCACTTCTTAGGCATTCTCTTTCAATAGCTAATCTCAAAGTTTAACGATTAGGGTTTTTTCAGATGATTTTTGGTATGTTTCAGAGGGTAGATTTGGTTAAGGATTTGCAGGATTGGTAGTTTTTGTTTCCTGTTCATCAAGAACGATGGGATTCTTGGGATCATTTTTTATTTTTGATTTAATCACTTTAGCTGCAATGCGGTTAAATTTTCTAGGTGCCATTAGAGTTGAGATGGAAAAAAATACAAGAGAAGAATAGGAAAGGTTTGATGAAAATGAAGAAAAGAGAGAATAGAAATGAGGCTTTTATTTGATAGAAAACTAATAAATAGTAGCAATTAACTGAAGAAAGTGTAATGACTTAATGGACTTACTAAGGAGGATTTTGTGCACCTACTAAGAACATGCTAAAGCCCTCAAAATTTTGGTGTCTAGTAAAGAACTTACATGTAACAAATAGATAATACAACTAAGAAAAAAATTAAAATTAAAAAAAAAATAAATTAACAAAAAGGATTACAAACACCAAGCTCATTACTAATGAACTCAAATCTCAATTTATCTAAAGGTTTAGTAAAAATATCAGCAAATTGATATTCAATTAAAACAAAATCAATACTCACATCATTATTTGCTACATAATTACGAATGAAATGATGCCTTATTTCTATGTGTTTTGATCTTGAATGATAAACTGGATATTCTGTCAAATTAATAGCACTCATATTATCACATTTTATGGGAATATTTTTACAACTTATTCCATAGTCATTTATCTGTTGTTTTAACCAAAGAATTTAATCACAACAATTTCCAATGAATACATATTCAGCTTCTACAATTGAAAGAGCAACTAAATTTTGTTTCTTGAAAGACTAAGAAACTAACTTATCTCCTAAAAACTAACATGTTCTTGAAGTACTCTTCTTATTTACTGTGCAACCTGTCTGGTCAGCATCTGAATATCTTATAAGATCAAAATTTTTACTTTTAGGATACCCAATTCCTAATTTTACAATGCTTTTTATATATTTAAAAATCTTTTTAACTGCAGTTAAGTGTGTTTCAGCTAATAAACTCTGAAATCTAGCACATACATAATTACTGAACAAAATATCATATCGTGAAGTAGTTAGATACAATAATGATCCAATTAAGCTGCAATAGAGTTTTTCATTTACCTTTTTGCCGTTACTTATGATGTTAAGTTTTGTTAAGGTACTCATAGGTATTAAAGAATCCTTTGCATTCTCAAAACCAAATTTCTTCAAAATCTGTCTGGTGTACTTCTCTTAGTGAACAAAAATTCAATTCTCTAATTGTTTGATTTGTAATCCCAAGAAGAAGTTTAATTCACCCATTAGTGACATCTCAAATTTTGCCTACATCAAACATGAAAATTCCTGGCAATATATTTCATTAGTTGCACCAAAAACAATATCATCAACATAGATTTGTACAATTAGAATATCTTTTCCATAATATTTCATGAAAAGTGTAGTATTTACTTTTCCTCTTTGAAAGTCATTTTTAATCAAGAATTGACTTAATCTATCATACTAAGCATGAGGAGCTTGTTTAAGTTCATACAAGGCCTTTTTTAATTTATATACATGATATGATTTGAAGGGATCTTCAAATTCAGGAGGTTGATCAACATACACTTCTTCTTTATGAATCCATTCAGAAAAGCACTTTTTACATCCATCTGATACAGCTTAAAATTTTTTAAACAAGCAAAAGTAAGTAACAATCTTATAGCTTCCAATCTAACAATAGAAGCATAGTTTTCATCATAGTCTATTCTTTCTTCTTGTGAATAACCTTTAGCTACTAACTGTGCTTTGTTTCTAACTATTTTTCCATGCTCATCTAGTTTGTTCTTAAATACCCATTTAGTTCCAATGATTGATTTGTCTTTTGGTCTTGAAACTAAACTCTAAACTTGATTTCTCTGAAATGACTTAGTTCTTCTTACATAGCCAATATCTAATTATTATCATTTAAAGCTTCATCAATTGAATGAGGTTCAATTTCAAATATAAGAGCAAATTGATTTTCAAAATTTTGTAAGTTCGATCTTATTTTTATTCTAGATCTAACATTACCTATTATAAGCTCAGGAGACTGATAAGATTCAAATTTTAAAATTGATAAAGGAGTATGAAAGTGTTCAGAACCTTCTGACTTACCTTCTGAATGTTTTTCAATAAACCCGGTATTAGTTTCTAAAGTACCTTCTGATATAGGCTTTGTTTCGGTTATATCAAGTATCCTAGAAGCTTTTAAACTACCTTCTGAAGGAGGTTATGTTTTTCTTTCTTCTAAATCAGGACGAATTGTATTCTTTTCGTTAATTGAAATTTCATCATTTGATTCTTCATGGATTGTTTCTTCAATAAATTTAACATTAATTGACTCTTTCATGACTTTTGTTTCTTTGTTGTATATTTGGTATGCTTTTGAGTTCAGAGAGTAGCCTAGAAAGATGGCTTCATTTTCTCTCTCTAAAAATTTTTCCAAGGCTTTTCCTATTTTCTAAATAAAACACTTACAACCAAAAGTGTGAAAATATAAAACCATAGGTTTCCTTCCTTTGTAAATCTCGTAAGCAGTTTTATTTGTCAATGATCTTACATATACACGATTAATGATATAACAAGCTATTAAAGCTACTTCAGCCAAAAAATGATCAGTTATATTACTTTCATTAGGTAGAGTTCTCGTCATTTCTAGGATAGTCACATTTTTACGTTCAACTACCTAATTTTGTTGTAGAGTATAACGTGCAAAAAAATTATGAGTGATGCCTTTGTCTTTACAAAACGAAATAAACTCAGAATTTTCAAATTCCTTGTTACGATCAATTTGGAAGCTGATGATGGAGAGGCCTTTTTTATTTTCAACTCTTTTTGAAAAGATTTCAAAACTTTTAAAAGCATCACTTTTATGACGCAAAAATAAGATCTAAGTAAATCTAGAGAAATCATTTACTATCACAAGTCCATATTTAATTAAAATGAATTTTTAATGGTTTTTATTACAAATTTTTTAAAAAATTATATTTTTTTGTGGTTGCTCTAGAGGTACTTATGTAGTCGTTAGTCAGGATCAAACCAACATAGTTCTTTTTAAAAAAAAAAAATTAGTGCATTGATTCATTTTAATTTCAAAATTGAGCTAGATTTATGTTATTTAACAATTTATTATTTAAAAAAATAAATCGATCTAACTACATGAATCTATTTAAAAAATCTAACTAGCTAAATTTTATTGAAAAAACTCCAGTTAAGACTTTTATTTAAAAAAAAATTACTATATGCCAAAATTTTTCTAAACCCTAAATATAAGATTTATTTGAATATACTAAGATATGAAATTTAGATACACATCTTTACTAAAGATATGAATATTGGAAAAAATATACAACATTATCTAAAAAATGCACTTTTGATAAAAAAAAAAGTGAAATTTATCTAAAAAATACAATTTATCTAAAAAAAATGCAAATTTACCTAATTAACATGTATGACATATAATTATTAAAATTATTAAACAACCTACATTAAAAAAAAATTAGTAAAATAAAGCTATCAATTAAAAAAAAATAAATAAAGGAATAAAACAACTTACCCAATTACCTAAGCAAGTTGAATCACCACAATTAAGTTAGTTTCGAATCATATCAAGGAGCTCCACAGTGGCATGGGTTGTTGCTATACTAAGTCATGCACATGTGTGCTTGCTGTCGTAGTCTGCTATGCATAGGTATATGGTGCAGTAAGATGTATAGCATTGGACATAGTTGGTCATATGGAGCACTATGGCATGCTATTATGTGCATACTACTCATGCGTTCATCTTGAAGTGTTGTTGCTGTAGGGGGTGTACTATGTTTAGTCGTGGGCTGCAATATATTGGTGTGTGTAATCATATGAGGGTGTACTGGATGTAAATGTAGATTGGTCCGTACAGTGTAATGGCATACTTAGTCTGGACATGTTGTTCATGGACAATGGGTGAGTGAAGAGTAGACTATAGCATGAGTGAAGAGTGAACTATGTATATGCGTGAATAACTTATATGTGAGTAAGAAGAGGAAAATAGTGTGAGTGAAGAGTGGACTGTATGTAGGAACGTGAGTGAGGAGTGGACTATGTTTAACTTTATGGCATGTGTGGTCTAGTATGAGGCTTGCATGGTGTTTCGCTGCTATTCGTATGTATGTTTGTGAATAGTTTAGATACTGGGTGTATTAGTGAATGGAGTGGTCTAAACATGTGTATATTATGGATTATGGAGCCTGGATGTGTATTGATCTGGGTAATTGTGTTGTTGTTTTTTTACATCCGAAGTCCATTATTTATAAACCATGATCTTGAATCTTTTAGATTTTTTTGTTGTAAAAATTCAATCTTAATAAATCTAATATTCATAGGATACGATAATACCCAATTTAGATTTATTAATTTCTCGAATAATTTACTCAAGATTTATTCCAATCCACTCTCAAGATTAATTTTCTAAACACTCCATACTCTATTTTAGCTTTTCATCTTGAGCCTGACTTAGCACAACTTGCTTTAAATTGGCCACAACCTTTTAAGATAGCTCAAAATATAAGTTAAACCATTTAATAAATCCTAAGTCTTTTTAGCCCAATATAAATTAGATAAAAATCTACTTTATATTTCACTAGACTAAAAAAATATTTATTTATTATATATATGTTTTATTTTTTTTATGAAGCCCAACTATTTTAAGGACTCGAAATTTATTAAATTGAATGTACATTTTCAACTATTGTCTATTCTGGCCCTAAACAACTAACTAACTTGACTCGACTCGACTTGAAACCCTAAAAAGTTTTTTATTTTTTAATTTTTAATTTTTTAGTTATTAATTTTTCCTTAGAAATAATAATTTTTAAACCTGGCCCAATAAGTCAAAAAAAAAAAAGAATCCTAAAATGAAGAGTAGCAAAAATGAGATGTCTACACTTAAGACTTACCCTAATTGAATCATATAAATACTTATAAATTGTCATAGCCGAAGCAGTTAACAACATTGATATTCAAACATATTTTCTCTTCGTGAGCTAAGTGCTTTCTTTGCTTGCTCTTATTTACTCTTATCCAATCCATCGTAAGCGTAGGTTAGTGGCAAGTGCCCTCAGGTCACACCTGTGTATAATATTAAGTACAATCCGAGCTCATGTAAGACATTAGTACGTCATATTCATCATTAGTACATGAGAACCCCTACTCAAACCTTCAACTACCATTTATCTTTTAAGCCATCTCGCAGTTTAAGCCCACCCCTTGGTTTGCACAATATTAGGCTTCATGTATTCATCCATGGCAACTTGTATCATCTTGGTATTAAAGTTTAGCTATGTTTGAGAAGGGTTTTGTTACTTTATACTCTGAGTAACTTGTTTAAGCTTCTTACTATGGAAATTGTTAGTTGTTGTTTTGACTGTTTGAAGAGTGTTTAGTATTGAAGAAATTTTTGTACTTTGTTTTCCCCTGTTTCTTGCATACGAAATAGAGCATGGGGGTTTGCTCATTTATCATGTGTGGTTATCATAGTGGTAAGAGTGTTTGGTGTTGTTCTATTGTTGATTTGTGGGAAGAACTTTGTGGTTCTTAGTTCGTGTTAGGGATTAAACTCAAGTCTTTGTGGTTCTTGGGCCAGTTGACTTGTACCTTGGATGTTATTCCAAAAAAAATTTTTTCGAGCTATAAGCGATCTAAACAAATAATTGGTTTAGGCTAAAAAAGGACTAGCCTTTAAAAATAAATAAATAAATAAAACAACCTCAAACACATGCATGCAACAAATAACTTGATACTTTTTTCAGGTTTCAATTCAACTTAGTCCAATTTATATTAAACTTAATTAATTTAAATCGATCCAAAGCTCTTTCTAAATCTTAAATGTTTCAAAACTATTTCTTTAAAATTAATTAACTAGACTAAATTTAAATTTAGAAAAATTGATAAATTCCTTTAAAAACTTGAAAAGTATCAAATCATACATGTGTACCATTTTTTACTCTAAAAAATGAATTGACCTAAAGTCCTTTATCTTATTCGAGCAATTTTATTGTTTTATTTTACAAGTGCAAAAATGGGGTGCCTATATTTCTAAACAATTTTCCGTATAATCTGAACTGAGCAACTTTATGGAAATCTTAAAAAGTGTGACTTTTGCTGACACAAAGTGATCTCCTTAGGATATGTCATATGTAGAGGAGGCATAAAGGTAGAAGAAAAAAAAATTCTAAGCTCTTATGGATTGGCCTACCTCGACCTATTATGTTGATGTCAAAGCTTCCATAGCTTGGCATTATTCTATAGGAGGTTTATCCAGAACTTTTGTACCAACATGGCTCCACTTACCAAGTTGACATAAGAGAATGTGAAGTTCAAATTGGAAGAGAAGGAGTAGACAAATTTTACTTTTGTTGAGGTAAAGAAGAGATTGGCCCTGTTTTAGCATTGCCCAACTTTAATAAAGTTTTTGGGTTGGAGTATGATGCTTTAGACATCAATATAAGAGTTGTCTTTATGCAAGAAGGTCGACCTATGGCATACTATAATGAGAAGCTAAGGGAAGCTGTGAGCTCTTAAAATCGCATTTAGGGTAACCATACTTGAATTAAAGGCCTTTAGGGAAAATTTATCTAATTAAGTCTAAACTTTACAACTAAATTAAAAAGTTAGTTGAAATGACTTAATAAAGTTGGATTTTAAAAATAATATCCTAAAAACCTAATTTTTGCCTTAGAAGTACAATTATTCAAAATAGTGTAAAACTCATTAAAACTCCTAAAATCTAACCTAAAATGCAATAAGGATTTAGAGATAAATTATTTAAGTTATAAAAAAGAATAATATAGCATAATATACTATATGAATATAGGTGTGTTTTTATAAATATACCTAGCATAACTAATAAATATACTCATAGATTAACTTGAAATTATATTATTATACATAATAAGCCATAAATTTGCAAAATTAAATAGGAAAAAAAAATTAAAAAATAAAAGACATGCTAGAAACATGATTATATGTATATTAGTATTCATTACGTGTAATATATATAATATATATGCCCGTATATTAACATAATCATTAAATATTAACATAAAATACCAAAATACCCTAAAATATCATCTAAAAATTATTTAAAAAAAAAGTAAAGAAAAACAACCTAAAATCATCAAAAAATACCATATAGCTACTTAACAAGAAGAACTAGCTGCATTAAAAGTAATTTGATAAAAATTTGATACCTCATACTATTAATTGGACACTTTTAAATTAAAAAAAAATTCTTAATAATTAAGAAAAAAAACCTAACTACCCCAAATTCTTATAAATATGGTTCCTAAGTTCAAATTGCACACTTTAGCAACTAGGAGCACTTGAGAAAAATTTAGAAAAAAAAAATTAGAAAAATTAGACAAAAAAATAAGTAAAACAAAGCAAATCACACCCTAACTTGATTCCCCAACCCACTAGTGATCTAGTGTTGCACCCATTGCGCTACCAATAGAGCACTCTATGCTACCTCTGGCCGACAACCCCTCTTCAACTACTAACTACCTCATCGTCGACAAATACTAAGTCAAAAATCTACCTTATTTTTTATTAAATTCTAAAAAATATTAAATGAAATGGTAAAATTATGAAAAAAAAAATTATTCTTAAGTTATTTTAGATATACTTTCATGATGTAATTTTATTTTTGTAAAATAATGAATATTTTATATATTTGCTTAACATGATATACTATTCACCGGAATTTTGACTTTTAAAATGAATATATCAAATAATGTTGTTTCAAGCTTAAAACTTTTCTATAGAATACATATTACATTTAGTTTATTACTATATAGCCTGATTTTGGTTTTATATATATTTAGTATTTATTGTATTTTTAAGCCCTAAAAATGGTTAAAAATAGGGTAATTTGTGAAATAAATTGATTTTACAGAAACTAATTGATGAAATTGGGATCCAATTAATTCTAGATGTTCAAAATGATGTTAAGATAAGTTAGAATTAATTTAGTGTAAAAATCATATTATTTGCTTAATTAATTGTGATTTAAAAGTAAAATTGTAACTTTACATTATAGGCAATAAACCCAATTGCATGAAACAAGTAGTTAGTTGAGTTCTATATATTTGTATGATTCTATAGAAATTTTTTTAGAACTATTTGATAACCCGTGCTATTTATTATGAATTTTCCTAAGTAATGGCCTAAATTAGTTATTATATATAATTAGCAGTAATTGGTTAAAATATATTAATTGTTTGATTAACTTATGCTTGAACATACCTTAACCAATTATGATTATTCATTATTATATTTCGTACTATTATAGACATCAAGTTACGATATATACATGCTAGGATTCAATAATATATGGTTTATTATATTTTATCGCCAAAGTGTGTAATAATATATTTTATTTAGTAATATGATATCAATGTGATATTACTTACTATATAGCTTTAACTATATACTAAAATTAGAAATACCCTTTAAGAATCATCTTTGAAATGAAACTCGTAGTACATATTGTCAAGATTGTACAAACCCGATGATAGTAACCTTATTAAAATTGAATAAATTTAGATAATAACCTATATAGTTATAAATGACACTCTTGGAGTATATATGTATGTGTATGTCAATATATAATGTAAAAGTTTATATATATGTAGATATATATATATATAAATATGTACATACGTTTTGGTAAAGATAAGATACTTGTATAATAAAATGAGGATAATAAGCCTATAAGATACTTAAAGTACATATATATAATGTGTCTATATATATATATATATAAACAATTCTATTAAATTACTATATAAATAATATTTTAATTTAATTATATAATAATATAAGGAAATAGATAAAACCCTTACAAAAATTGAGTACGAGCTTTGATATATATAGGACTTTTAAGTAAGTGAAGTACTAACATTTCAGACTTGTGGAGTGAGCTTCAATACAAATAAGTGGGATTTGTCGAGATTAGAGTATATGCTCGCTTGTAGTTATAAGTAGTTGATTGTACGTATGCTATACTTGTGCTTGGTTACTTAAATGCTGATTGGTAGTTAAGCTACATGCTTTGCTGTGTTGACTGACCTTGGATGTTGTGCTATAAATTGGTTGAACACCCTTGATTGGACTAATTAAAACTCGAATTAAAACTATAAAAGGACATGCATTGCATCCCACTAAGAGACAATTAGGTTTCTTAAACTAAATTCTGACGCCTTCGATGAGGTTGTAGTGATCTGGTCTTTCCCTATCTTTAGTCGAACTAAGGAACAAGAAAGGAGGTTACGACGAGGTTTGGGACATTAGGTTTGAAGATAATCACAGGCAAAGCAAGAGCCTCCATTACATAAGCTTGGAATTAACCATGAGAAGGCATCGTAGTCTTTATGATTAGCACTGTAGCCATCATATTGCAACTTTTCAATCTTGGTTAAAATAGGTGAAATTTCTCTGACCTCATGATAAAATGGATAACGTCATACAAATGACACATTGCTTATTCATGCGTTGCACATAATAATTGCTTACTAACTTAGTTGTACTGTTTAACTTGTATATGTTTTTTGCTTTCTGTCCTTTATTAAGCTATGGTTTGCTTACTTTCTTATAGATTTGTTTACAGGATTTGAGTAATCATGTCGCATGAAAATCACCTCCAGGTGTGCAAAATGGATGCATTTGGCTTGAGTAGGCAGAACCGATGAAGACTATGTTTTTTGAACTTTTTGTTTTTGTGGGATCAGCTAGATCATCTGGGTGATCTTATTAGATTCCTACTTTTGAGTCATATCACATACTTATATACTCTTATAAATACTATGTACTTGGCCTTATTGTAAATATAAGTTTATTACGAATATAAATGCTAATATATCTGTAGAACTATGAATGCTTCAAAGCGGTTTGTCATATAAGCCTTATGTATATCAAGGTTATGATAACGACTGAATAGACAGTTTCTAGCATATAATTGATATATACATAAACTGTTATGATTTGACAGCATTCCAAGCATAACAGGAGCCACATTGAACTACTTTATGTATGACAAGAAACTATTAGGGGAGCCATGCCTTAATATAAGTCTTGAATGTGTGACAACATTATTTATTACCTAAGGAATTCTTCATATACATCGATTATGGATTCATATGGCACTTGAGGAGCTAGCTTAAGTAATCTAAATGATAAGCTAAATGGGTTGAATTTTTGAAATGATTCTCCTTCATCATCAAGTACAAGCATGGAAAGGACAATATTGTTATAGATTACCTTATCCAGGAAATACATACTTCTTTGTAACTTGCAAACTATAATTTTAGGGTTTTGTGCATTAAGAAACTATATGCTTAGGACTCTCACTTTGGTCTGATCTATGCCCATTGAATTAATGGGAAGACTATTGATGGTATTGAATCCCTTAAAGACAAGTTTTGGTGATAATAAACATTAAGCTTTCTAACCTATATTTTAAGTACTTTTAGCAATTTAGAATCAAAGTTAGAAATCATGTCAAAGAGTGAATTGAAGTTTGTTAATGATTTAGAAGCTCACATAGAAGTAATATTTATAATTCTGTGAAGACTATTGAGGACTTAGAAGCTTGACTAGAAGCAACAACAATAAAGACAAATCTACAAAGATAGAGCTAAATTGAGATACGAACACATACTTAGAAATTCCATACAAGAGAACATAGAACGCAAAATGGGAGGTTGCTAATCCTTAGAAGCAGAGTTAGAAGCAAACTCGGTAAGCACAGAAACCAATTATAAGATGAGAGAACACTTGGAAGTATTCTCAAAAGCTAATTGGAGGGGCTCAAATTATCTGACTTTATTCATTTTGTAGGTCAAGGCCTAGCTACAATAGTCAAATATATTTGGGTAATATGTTTGAATTGTTCCACTATTTAAGGAGAATTCAAATTAAACATTGAATTAAAAATCAGTATTAGTAGGAATCAAGACAAGATCATTCTGGTCGAGTTGAAATTTCAAATTATGGTAACATAAGGCTCAATTGAAGCTCAGTTGGTATTCAAGACTTATCCAGATTTTTTTTTTTTTTTTTTTAGTTCACGTTGAGAAAATAGTAGGAGATAAGAATGAAAAGGATACAAAGGATTTACAAGATATTTCTCATTTAATCTTATTTTAAAGAATCTAAGCTTATCCGAATTATCAACAAAAAGATTTATCTCATTCAAATTTATAGTTGCATCATATTTTGTGGGAAAATATCAACAAAACTGTATAAATTATTGAAGTTTATCATCAACTTTAGATAATGCTTTTCTAACGAGTTAGAGATAAATTGAGAATTATCCGTTATAGTTTAAATTTAAGAAGGAAGAATTCAAAGACTCTAATAGATGCAACAACTGCAACAATTATCAACAAACTTTCGAGAAGAAGAAATACTCTAGCTACAATTTTGATTAAATTATTATTCATTCAATTGTGTTCGGTAGCGTACAGGAAAAAATTTAGGAAACTATATTTATCTTTCCCACTTTGTTTTTTGCTTAAGTTGTTGTAGTTTAATGGTAAAAAGTAGACTACAATAGATCTATTTTAGCTTATTGAAGCTAAGGAAGCATAGTTGTGTTGACTATAATAAAGGGTTGTATTTTGTATACTTCATTTGATTTTGAAAATAGTGGAATAACTAATGGGGGACGATCGGATCCCTAGCAAGTAGAGTTGCAAGGGGGGACCAATGCATAAGGTGAAATATCTATAAATATTTTGCCTAATCTGCTTGACTCTTTTATGTTTACTTATTGTTATTAACTTTTTTGTGCACCATTTAAGTAAAATTTGAGACACATGAACAAGTAATTGAATGGGAACTTAGCTTTCAAAAAAAAAATTAAGAATCTTACTTAAGCAATCAATTCACCAAAACCAAGGGCGGCTCCCTGTCGTCCCCCCACCAGTCTTTTTTCTTAATTGCTTTAAAGGGACCAACAAATGGTACTATAGCTAGTCTTTTTTATTAATTTGAGCAAAAGATCCAAATGGCAGAAAAGTTTACCTTCAATTGGAATAACCCAATCTCCTTACTTTGATGGTTTTAATTATTCTCATTAGAAATATAAGATGGAGACATCCATTTAAGCTACTATTTATGAAGCTTGGGAAGTGATTGAAACTGGGGACTATGAGTTGACTTACCCTTTCGTTAGTGAGACAGTAAAGAAATGATCCTCAATCAACAAAAGAGCTAAGCATTTGTTGACTAGTGTAATTTCTCCTTTTGAATTTAATCTTGCTTTTTCTTGTAAGATAGCTAAGGATATGTAGGACAAGCTACAAGAGACTCATGAGGGGACTAATACGGTGAAACAAACTAGGACCAACATCCTATTGCAAGGATAAGAACACTTTCAAGTCTAACCAAGAGAGAAGGTCAAAAGCAGTTTTAATCGTTTCACTTTAATTATTAACGAAATGGCTTCTCTTAAAAAGGATTTTTCTAACTAAGATCAAGTGAGGAAGATCCTAAGGATATTGCTAAGAACTTGGGATATGAAAAAGTCTGCTATGGAAGAAACTTAGGATTTGGCAAAAACTAACTTTGAATGAACTTATATGCAAACTAATGTCCTACGAGTCAAACTTACTACATATAAACGACTTGGACAACAAAAAGAAGGTGATAACTTTCAAAACTAAAGCTAAAGTCAAAGGCTCTAACAATGATGAGTCAAGTAATAAAGAGGAATTCATCATGCTGGCAAGAAAGCTCAATTGAGTATTAAGAATGAAAGGTAAGAAAATAGTTGATTATAAGTCTAACACTAATCGTGTTAAGTTTGATACGAAAAGAAGGAGAAGAAGGAACTCATTTGTTATGAGTGTAAGAAAACAAGTCATATAAAGTAAGAATGTACCACACTTTTGAAGATGATTGACAAGTTCAAGCAGAAGAACAAAAAGAAGGCCTTCATGGCAAGATAGAGCAACCTTAATGAGTCTAAAGTAAAGACAGATGGAACGAAAGAAGAAGAGGAGTCTAATCTTTGTTCATGTCTAATTCTAAGGTAAATTATGATACTAATAGCAATTACTCTAATTATAGTGATGTATATGATAAAATGAAGAGATTTTGAAAAGTTCTCGCCAAAACCAACGTAAAAAACTTAAGGCTTCAAGATGAAAACATAGGTTTAAGAAATGAAAAAGATGTTGTAAGTCAAACAAAGAAGCTTCTAGTAGATGAAAACAATATTTCAAACATGATAATGAGTATTTGCATTTGGACAAAGAGGCATTACCATTTAGAAAACTTGGTTTTTGAAGAAGAAATTAAAAATTTAAAAGTAAGAGTGGAAGATCTTTTTGAACCTATAAAAAAGAAAAAATCCTTTATCACGTTTAATGCGAGTGATGGAAAACTAAAGATTCTTCTTGCAAGTCAATGAGTTGATTGCTTCAAATAAGGTCTTGGTTTTGAGGGAGAATCTTCAAAAGGACCTACTCAAACTATGTTCATAAAAGGTAAAGATGTAATGCAATTTGAAACTATGCAACTTAGCAAGCTTGGTGTCAAAGCAATAGCCATTAAGCTAGCTAGAAGCACCATTGCCTATCCAAGAAGATATCTTGTTCAACACAATAGATATACTATTCAACTCAAAAGGTACCAAACTCAACCTAAAAGATACCTAAACCAAAACATAAAGTATCAAGTAAAGAAAAGGAAGTACACTTACTGTACTCCCTATGCCTATTCATTATTATTTTTTATTGCCCTAAGTGATTCTTTCGTTTTTATCTTTGTTGACAACAAAAAGTGCTAGAAACATAAAGATGAAAAATATTTTAAGTATAAGATTAAAATTTGAATAAGATTAGGATTTAAGAGAATTTAACTATATGTTAATAATATGAACATTAACACCTAGCTCATTTTCAAAATATTTTTCATAAATGTTTTGTTATCATTGAAGGGAGGGAGAATGTTGAATCCCTTAAATACATGTTTCAATGATAATAAACATTAAGCTTTCTAACCTATAGTTGGAGTGTTTATAGCAATTCAAAATCAAAGTTAGAAATTATGTCAATGAGAGAATTGACATCTATTAATGACTTAGAAGCTTAGATAGAAGCATTGGGTATAATTCTATGAAGACAATTGAGGACTTGTAAGCTCAGTTAGAAGCAATATCAATAAAGACAAATTTGCAAAGATAGAGCTAGATTGAGACATAGAAGCATACTTAGAAGTTCCATACAAGCGAACATAAAATGCAATATAGGCGACTACTAATATATAGAAGTAAAGTTAGAAGTAAGATCGATAAAAACATAAACCAATCATAAGACAACAAAAGACTCAGAAGCAAACTTGAAAGCTAGCGGGAGGGGTTCGAATTATTAAGCTTTATTTATTTTGCAGGTCAAGGCTTAGCTCCACTAATAAAATGCATTTAGGTAATATATTTGACATGCTTCACTATTTAAGGAGAATTTAAATTAAGGATAAAATTAAAAAATCAATATTTAAGACAAGATTATTTTGGTCGGAAGTTTCAAATTATGGCAACATAAAGCTTAGCTGAAGTTTGATTGGTATTAAAGACTTATCTAAAATATTATTTTGAATTCACATTGGAGAAAATAGTAGAAGATAAGGATGAAGAGGATATGATGGATTTGCAAGATATTCCACATTCAATCTTATCTTAAAGAGTTCAAGCTTATCCAAATTATCAACAAAAAGACTTATCTCATTCAAATTCATATTTGTAGCAAATTTTATGAAAAAAAAAAAGTATCACAAAAAACATGTAGATTATTGAAGTTTATCATCAACTTCAAATAAAGCTTATCTAGCGAGTTTGAGATGTATAAAAAATTAGCCATTACATTTCAAATTTACAAAAGACAAATTTGAAGACTCTAGTAGATGCAACAACAGTAACAATTATCAACAAGCTTTCAAGAAATAGAAATACTTCAGCTACAACTCTAATATAATTATTATTCATTCCATTATATTCAAGCATACAAGAAAAAACTTAGGAAACTCTATTTATATTTTCCACTTTGTTTTTCACTTAAGTTGTTGAAGTTTAGTAGTGAAGAGTAGACCACAGTAGATTTACTTTAGCTTATTGAAGTAAGGAGGGAATTGACTCTATTTTGTACTCTTCATTGATTTTGAAAATAGTGGAACGATTAGATCCCAACATGTAGCGCTAGAAGAGAAGACTGACTCATAAGGCAGAATCTCTATAAATGTTTTATTTGATCTTCTTAACTCTCTTCTATTTGCTTATTGTTATAAACTTATTTGTACACACTTTAAGTAAACTTTAAGCCATACGGATAAGTAATCAAAAGGGGACTTAGCTTTCGAGAAAAAAAATAAATAAAAAGTTTTATTTAAGCAATCAATTCACCTACCTCTTGATTGCTTTAGAGAGACCAACGTATGGCTATTTTGTTGAAGACTAATTTCTATTCCAGAAAGGTAAGATGTACATATCGACCTATTCATTGAGGGAGTTACTAGTGAGAGAAGCTTATGAAAGAGTACTGTCAGGTGAAAAGAAAACATATGAGCTTTTAAAGGTATGTTCTTTTGGCTTAGGATGCTAAGGGATGTATACTAAGTTGTTGAGAGGTGCATAACTTACAAGAGAGCTAAGAGTAGAGCTGAACAAAGAAGAAACATGCCCTTGCCTGTCCTAACCATGCCCTAAACAAAGCTAAGTATGGACTTTGTCCTTGGATTGCCTAAAATTGCTTAAGGAAAAGACTCTGTAATGGTCATCAAGGATAAAATCAAAAGGATAGTACACCTCGTGCCATGAGACAAACTAACAATGCTTTGTTTAATTCTTTTCTTTTCTTTTCTTGTAGGAGATCATACTAGCCAAAGGAGATACGCTTATTAAAAAGATCTAACTAAGTCAAACATAATGAATTGTTATGCTTTCTAAGTGACAAGATAGAAGCTCGACGGTCCCATTCCTTTGGTAAAGGCCCTAACTACAGTTCTGCCCAGGATCATGGACCTTTCGTACATAGACTTTAGGGCATTTAGCTAGCTTTTATCTCTATCAAGCTACATGGAGTAGCCTGAAGTATAGTCTCCAACCAAGACCTTAAGTTCCTCAACCACTTTCGGAAGACCTTGTAGCGTAAGCTTGGGACTACGCTAATGTTCAACACATCATCCCATCTACAGATGAATGGACAGACAAAGGTCATCAACTATATCTTGGTTCTTTACTCGAGCTACAGTAGAAATGAACTTAAAAAACTAGGATATGTACTTACCAATAGTGGAATTTGCTTACAATCGATTTATTCATAGCACCGCAAAATACCCTTTAAAGTTGTCTATATTTTAAATCTCAAGCTACCTCTTGATCATACACCAATGCCCAAGCCCAACCAAAGAAACCTTAATGTCGAAGACCAAGCCCAAGATTTATAAAAGATTTATTAGAGAGTGACTAAGAACCTAATTTAAGTTGTAGAGAAGTTAGAATAGAGAAACCAAGGAAGAAAGGAAAAACAATTATAACCCAGCAATCTTGTTTGGCTACACTTAGTAAGGATAGGTTCCTAAACAAGAGAAAGAATGGGTTATCCACCCAAGTTAAAAGACTGTTTAGAATATTTTGGAAGATCAATGATAACGGTTATTAACTGGAGCTACTAGAGGAGTATAAAGTTTCTAATACTTTTAATATTGTTGACGTGAGTCCCTATGTGCTTAAAGAGAAGGACCAACGAGGAAATACTTTAGATTTGATCCCAAATCCCAAACAACTTGAAGAGATGATAAGAATCAACCCAAATCTCTATCACATGTGCCTAGCAAAGGGACTTGAAAACACGACGCATTAGATCATTAGACTCACAAGTCTAAAAGATTCATCCATCCTACATCTACTGAACCCATTATAGCTTCCGAACTATAAACAATCTTTTACCATACTGTTGGTTGAAGCCTTTATGATAACTCGGATTTTAAACATATTTCATACGGTGATTTTATAGTATTTTCCTCACATTTTTTTGTTTTCTTTAAAGAAATTGATACTTAATTGAGTAAAATTTTGATTTCAAGGTTTGAACGCGTTCTATGATCGAAAACGAAGAAAAGGAATCAAATTTCACTCAAATCAGAGTTCAAATGAAGAAGTTATGAAATTTTGAAGTTATGTAGAAAATTTTGCCTTAGTGTAGAAAGTTACACAACCTGGAGACACGGTCATGTCCCAGGTCGTGTCTGGTGACGAAAACAAAATCCTTTTGATACACTATAAAAGGACATTACAAAAACGGAGAGACACAAGAGAAGAGAAAGAGATTTAAGGAGAACATCAAGAAAGAGGGAAATAACATCAACTTCAAGATTAGAGAAATTGTTCATCAATAAAAAGAGGTTTCCATGTTTTATTTTATATTATTGATGAAACTCGTTCTTAGATTCATTATGATAGCTTAGAATTCGAGTATTTAGGATTATGGAACCTAGGGTTTCATGTGATTCTTGGATTGATTTAGAAATTCTCAATAAAGTTTCTATCTTTACTTGATTCAATTATGTCGTTAATTATTGATTGATATTTCTAGAATATCAATATATGATATTATGCATGTTGATTGGGAAATTACATGTGTAATTAGATCTTTACATAATTGAAGAGTATTACATGTATACTTAGAGATAAGATACATGTTTCTTCCGGAAAGTTAACTAATTGTATGGGAATTCATTATACATTAATGCAATTCTAAATTATATTACTAAGTGAAGAGATTCCGGTAAATAATTTAGGATTAGGGTTAATATGCTTGAGAAAGATATTAACTTTAGTTGTGAATCCCTCCGATCAAGAATAATAGAAATCGAATTGAATATATTTTAAGTGATCACATGATTAACTCTAGGGGAAATAATTCCTAAATACGTTATTACTTTCTTAAAGTCGTTCTTTATTTTATCGCTTTTTCAATTGCTTAATCAAGTCTTATAAATAAGTTAGTTTGTTAATTTTGGTATTTTTAATTAATTCAAACTTTCATAATTTTCCGGTTAGATAATAAAGCTAAGGTTAATATTAATTCTCAAAGTCTTTGAGGGATCGACTCGGACTCACATCCGCTATATTAAAACTGATAGGTGCACTTACCTGATATCACTTTACTCGACCAATGTTGTCCAATAGTTCGATCAATCTAACCAACAGCTCAATCATCCTTTTTTGAGTTGTTTGTGTATGGAGCTAACCTGTTTGGACAATTACTAACTTGTTCCCAAATAGTACAAAAGCCATTATGCATAACCAAATTTGCACCAAATATCCAGTGAAACATGTTCTACAACTATTCCTTTTTATTTCTTTCTAGATTTACCCATTTCCTTGTAATATTGAGCATAGTATGTTCCTTTTTAGACCATTTGTCCCTTTTAGTAATTGCCCTTCTTTTAAGGTTGCCTTATGTGGCTACATTTAAATGCACAACTTGTACACAACCATAAACAACTTATCTTCCATATTAACTATACCCTATTTCCTTGTAACTTGTTCTCGTTACTTAAGCAAGTGCATTTTACATTTTGAAATCTTATTTATTCCCTTAAGTAAGGACTGATTGCAAGTAGCCCATTTAGCTTAACTATACGTCATATCAGCTTAACTACTTAGTTCATGTGAGGTGGTTCTGATGCCTCATATCCACACACTTATGCATGAGTTTCTTACCTTCAACTTTCATTTTATCTTCGAGTCGTAGCTTAGTTTCGACCTAATCCATAATCCTTCTATAGTTGCTTAAGTAGTTACTATGGTAGTATATCAAAGGCGATAAATAGGCTTTAAAGATCTTAAGAATTTTAATTATGTTTTGCTTGGATCATTAGCATGGAAAATCATGCCAATTCCCAATCTATTATAGGTAAAAATTTTAAAAAGCATCTATTTTCCTAAATGTAACTTTTTGTAAGAAAAAAAAAAGTAAGACTTCATGGATTTAAAGTATTATGTTGATTGGTAAAGAGGTGATTGAAAGTGATATGGCTTGGCACATAGGTATTAGAAGAAGTATATGGTGTTTTAAAGATCCATGGATCACCTCAAGATCTGTTGGAACTCCTCCTTATGATCCTAATATACTAAGGAATCATGATTTTCAGGTAGTAAAGCTTATTGATCAAAGCAATAGATGTTTAAACTATAGATAAGTTGAAGCAATTATTTAGAAACAAATGGGTAGAAGTGATATCTAAGATTTATTTGATTCGTGTAGGAAGTGAAGATAAATTAATTTAGCTACTTGAATTAGTAGAGATTACTCAATTAGAAGTGACAAGAAGATCGATAGAAGTAAAGTGATTTAAGTGTTGATAGGCCTTCATCTTCTCATTGCATTAGTACACAAGTATAGATTTTGGCATGGTCATTTAAATATGTACCCAAAATTAGACATTTTCAATGGAGATACTACAATAACTCACTTAACATCAATGTTAACCTCTTCTACAGAAAACTAAGGAAAAGCAATTTGTGTAACTTATGTAATGAAGAACTTATTTTGATTTGAGATGTTTAGTAGGAAAATTAGCAAGGAAGCAATCACTAGTTTTGATATTTTGTTTCAAGAATTATGAATGTTCTTTCTAGTAAAACACAATAATCCCTAAGTTTGCTAGGTCTCAACTATATGTTTGTTTATAATACACATGGAAGCAAAGAAACTTGACTCTTTTTAATGAGTTGAAACTCGATCAGTGCAAGATGATTAAAGCCATTAAGTTAAATTATTCATAATAGGTTAATGCTTTTGTAATGTCCATCTTTGTTTCGAATCTATACAAAGAAGCCAATAATATCTTGTCATGAATCCCTCTTCTTGAACATGTAATCAAAGTTAATGTGGATGGAGCTTTTGGAAAAGACAATAAAGATCTTAGATTGGAAGTTGCAATCATCTAGGTCAATTAACGATAAGCTAGAGCTTAAAATGTTTGGCTACATGTGTAGGAAGTGTAGAAGCTAGTGCAATCTTAGAAGGCATTAAGTAGGTAAGAGGTAAATGCTGAAGGAGTATCATTATTGAATTTTAATATTATATTATTCTCTACTATCTATCGATAATGTATTGTTGGAAAATAAAGACAAATGCTAATAATATACTTTTTTATCATTCTCATTTTAAATCATGTTTCTTTAACTTAGTAAATAAAAAAGCCTATGCTAAGGTTCATTGGTCAGCATCCTAGGGCAAGAAAGGAATGAATATATGTTATTGGGAAATAAATCCTCCATTCCCTTTACTTTCCTTGTTAATGGCTGAATGTGATAATAAACTACTTAATCCTAACTTAGCTTGATTTGTACTCCATCTTTATTAAATAAATTTCATTTGGTTAAAAAAAAAATAAAGTAAAAGACCCTAAATTTAGCTAAGAACCCTAAAAATGTAAGCATAAACCTTAAGTTTTTATCTTAATCCCTTACTAATCTAGCTCATTTATGGTATCTTAACTAAGCGTTAAAGATCGAAAAGAAGTTTAAGGGCCTTTAAGGAAGTGGCAGAGGCTTGGTCTCCAGGGGCAAGTCATCTTAAATTTTCTTTAAAGTTTAGTTAGATCTTAAGTTTAATATTATACAAATGTTGATTTGTGTTTTAAACTTTTATATTTACTTTGGGGTTGTAGAAAATTATCGTTAGGAGACCTCTTGATGGCATAAAAGCTAGTAGAAGAATGTAATTAAGAATCTAAAAATGTTTTAAATCACTAGATGAAAATGATATGTTATAATGATTTTGGGGCCTAAATAGGTAGCTAAGTAAGTTGATATGCCTAAATGATATCTTAAAGTGCAAAATTGGAGTTTAAGACCCTAATGAGTGTCGCCACATATAAATAATAAAGATTAATTGATGACTATGTGATCTAAGTTGATTAAATGTGTTCATTATAATGTTTAAGAGATTTTAGATTCACTAATTTGAAGACTTGATGAAATAAAGTTGTGGATGTGTGTTTTCCTAAAGTAATTGTGATGCTCATGATCCTTCTAAGCGTACGTAACATAATTTTATATATTGATAAGTAATATGTATTGTTATACAATGTGTAAATGCATAGTTTCTATAAATAAGACTAAGACAACATAAAGATAAATGTGGTAATACATGAAAAGACTATCAAGACCCTAATACTTATACAATAACACTAGATATACAATAATACACACCCTTAATCTCATGATGTGAGAGTCAGCATGAGATTGGAGTAATGATCAAGAAATGCTACTACAGACAAATTATTGATGAGAATGTTAATGTACTAATGTCATATAGGAATATAATGAACCAAAACTTAACCAATAGCAACCATTTCTCTAACAAAGTGAGAATTAATGTCAACATGTTTAGTGTGATCAGGATGAACGAGATTGGCAAACAAGTAAATTACACCAAGATCATACAACGGAGAACAATGAGGCACCAAATGGGGACCCTAAGTTCACAAGCAAAATAATGGATCTACATAGATTTGGCAACCCCATAGGTTAGAGCTCTGTGTTCAACTTCAATAAAACTCCTAAACACAATAGGTTACTTTTTAGATTGCTAAGAGATGAGATGTTCACCAAAAGAGATGACATAGCCTATGGTGGACCAATAGGTGTTAAGACATCCAGGCAATCAAAATTAGCAAAGGTAGTAAAAGAGGTGCTAAATGTGCAAAAAAGAGAAGACCTAGTGTTGGTGTGCTCATAGATATCAAAGAACATGTTTGGTTGCCAACATATGATGTATGGTAAGATTGTGCATGTATTTACTTAGCTGATTCACTACAAAGTTGATATTTAGACGAGTGACTATAAGGTATTGAAGTGCACCAATAATCTCATAAAAGGCGATTAGGTTTTGCAAGGAGGGAGAGCAATGGGTACTAAGGTGACTCCGAAGCGAGAGAGGGGACTTAACAAGCTTAGACAAGTCATATGGTCATGTTTAAGGTCATAAATAAATCGAGATTGAGATAAGTGAAGACCTTATAGAATGAAACGATATGAATACTAAGGAAGAAATATAGAGGACCTATTTAAGGTCATATGGCCATGTTTAAGGTCATAAACTTGCGAAGAAGGATTGATATATATAGTGGTTGGGAAGGGGGGTGTTGTTGCCAGTAAAGATGATATCGTCAACGTAGAGAATAAGAACCAAAGTGTCAAGACCCCTAGTAAAGATGAACATAGATGTGTTAGCTTCACTTTGGTGAAATCCTAAGTATAATAGCAAATTACTAAATTGATGAAACTAGGCTCAAGGAGCTTATTTAGGCCATAGAGAAACTTTTGCAATTGATACACATGATAGGCATTATAAGGTAGACAAATCTAAGAGGTTGTTTCATGAAAATTGTCTCACTAAGATGACCATGAAAAAAAGGCATTCTTGATATCAAGCTAACAAACACCCCATTGAGAAGAGATAACATGAGATAAAATAAAGAAAATGGTGGTAGCTTTGATAACTGGGTTGAACATTTAAGTATAATCAATACCGTCTCACTGTATGAAGTCTTATGCAATTAGACGAGCTTTATGGTGCTCAACTTGACCCTCGGCATTATAATTTAATCAAAACTTCTAAGTGTTACGAACAACACTTTGATTTGAATGAGGAGGAACAAGGATCCAAGTTTTGTTTTTGAGAAGAGATACTATAGTTTATATGTGATCACAAAGGGTAGTTGTATATTAATAAGACTCAGAGGTGGAGGAGTAAGTATGAAGATTGAGGATGGGGCAAGGTTTTGTGATGTCAAACTTAAAATGTAGTTGCATGAATTAGGTGGATGAAGAGGAAGGAGGTAAAAAAGGAGACTAGTTGGTGAAGTTGGGGGATGATACGGATCGAAGAAACAGCAGCAGATCTCGAAAAAGGCAGAATAGGTCGAATGGATATGATGGACAAAGAGTAAGATGGTTAATTTTGACGGTGAATGTGAATGGATATAATTCACCAGCATATAAACACAATTAGGGGGTTTGAACTTGAAATAGGGGGGTTTGAACTCGAAATAGAGTTCAATACAACTCACAAACACTTAATGTTACTTGGGATTCAAATGAAGGTTAAATACAACTTACTAATCGATTCAAATGAAGAGGTTTGCCACAATCTCAAGGTTAAGATCAATAAGAATGCAAGAAAGATTAAAGAGCTTAATCTATACTCAATAATCCGGCAAATGCTAACTCAAGAGTAGCCTTGCGTAAAAAGGGGAAAAGATTCCAATCGCAGGAATATACTTCTCTATCTATTTTTTGTATATATTGATGTTTATCTTTTCTATGATTTTTATAGATGTTGCTATTTATAGCAAGTCTCAAACTCTAGTGGTAAAACTGTAAATAATGTATAAGGCCTTAAACCCTAAAAAATTGAGCCCATAAATAAAATAAAGGAAGACATGTACAATAATAAAAAAACTGTATGTTTTATAGAGGAAGTCAGCATGCAGTCACTCAACATGTCCTGAAAAGAGTACTATCTGAACCGGACAGAGTCGATAGTTAGATGTACGGGTTCAAAAAGGAGTCCCTTGAAGTCTTGCGGTGTTTGGCTAAGACATTAGAAAGGTCAGCCTACAATTGTCGAGTTCTAAAATTAGTTAGCACAAGTCTCTTGGTGCTATGCCGAATGGTTCTTTGGTCTCGAGTACTCAGTCTTGTGGTATTTCGGCACCTTAACTAACGACAGACTTGATGCCAAATGTTTATCTTCCTACCTCTCGTCCTTCTAGCTTCAGTTCGGCCTCAACAAGCATTAATAGGCTTCGGCTTTGGGAAGGTCTACCTAGGCTTGGATATAGTTGAAAGCTGATTCCCATCATTACTGCGAGTTTAAAAGGAAGTTGTCCTTGACATTAAGTGTTGAGCACGAGCTGGGATACCAAATAAGCTCCTTCTCCCTTTTCGTTTTACCATTGGTGTTAAGTGTCTCTAGATTTCCTCAATGCTCATTGGGGTTAAGAGATAGCTCTTCTCATCCTTTCGAATAGTATAGGTGTTGAGGAATCTGTCATGGATCACTTTCCGATCAAACTCCGATGGTCAGCCAAGAAGTAAATTTGTAACATTCATTGGGATCACATCAAAGTCAATCTTATCCTTATATTATCCTACCTTAAATGCAATCTGAGCTCGCTTATGCACATAAACCATACCTTTGTCATTAAACCACTTCAATCTATAAGGACGGGGGTATAGATAGGTCAGCAATTTCATCTTTTCTACTAATTCGGTAGAGACGATATTAGTGTAGCTTCCTCCATCGACAATCAGGCAATAGGTCTTCCTATTCACTAAGCACCGCATATGGAATAAATTTTCTCTTTGTTCGGGATCTGCCTTCGGATTGGTAAGTCAACTCGTTAGGGACAAGAGTTCATCCAGATTTTTTGGCATAGATATCTTCTTTGATCAATCTATCTTCCGAGCTCTTATCACTTTGATTCTCTATTTGAGTATTAGGTCCTCTTCCTTTCAAGACCATAATCCCCTTATTTGGATACTAAGATGCAATGTGTCCGTAGCCTAAGCACTTAAAGCACTTCACCTCTTCGGCCTTGTTGCTAAGTGCCTTCTCTTTCTCGGCTATCTTTTTCTTAGCATGGACAAGTCTACTAGGCTCTCCTTTCTCCATCTTCTTTTCTTGCCTTCTCTCAGCATACCTCTTAGGCTTAGGCCTACCTTATTGAGGTCGACCAGTCAGCCTCTAATGCCTTCTTCTTCTTTGTCTCTCTACTCTTAATGCCAAATTAATTAGCTCATCTAGAGAATTGAACGGTTGAAATTCAACTATGTCAGCAATATCATCTCGGAGTCCACTCAAGAACCTAGTAATGGTACGGTCTTGTGGCTTAGCAATCTCACATTTCATCATTAGGATTTCAAACTCTTACAAGTACTCCTCAATAGTGTTTTGGCCCTGTCTAAGGTGCTAGAAAGCATAGAGCATCTCATACTTGAAGTAAGTCATTACGAAGTGCTAATTCATCAGACGTTTCATAAGCCTTTAAGTTCTAATCGGCTCTTCTCCTTTAGCATCTTGTTTGGCAACCAACTTATCCCACCAAAGGCTTGCATACTCAATAAGGGATAATGAAGCCAACTTAACCTTTGTTCATTCATCACACTTGTAGCACTCGAACAACTTCTTAACTTGGGGAACCCAGTCAAGGAATTCTTTAGGTCGGCTACTTCCATCGAAGGTAAGTAGTTTCAACTTCACATTGTCAAGTCCTCGGCTAAGTGCTTAATGTTCATCCCTTACATTCCGAGCTAATCGATTCACCTCAGTTCGGCCAATTCTATTAGAGCTCTGCTCAGCCATGTCCCTTCTCGACCTCGACTTTCTCCTTCGAGCTCCTTAATTTGTTTCGGAGTCAACTCTCCTTTCATTTCTTTTTCTCGGCTTGAGTCGGTTTTCTCTTCTTCTTAGCTTGATAACTCTTCTCAACTGTCGCTCATTGTTATCAAGTTCATTAGAACCGCTTCTACTAGTGGGTGTTCACACCCTTCTTTCTTCTTAGCCATCACGTCGGCCTCTGACTAACTTAGTATGCTCCTAAATTGAGTCAATGAGGTTCTGAATTTGGTATTCTAAGTTATTGATACGTCGTCTCAAACATCTGCGATGACTATCATCAGTGTTGTTGATACTATCCTTCGACATTCTTATCCATACAGTAATTTTCCAAAAAAATCAAACGAATAACAAAACACAATTATAGTAACCCAAAAACAACCACTACTTGGCTTCTACAGCCACTACTATTGACAAACACTTCCACAACAACTAGAATCTACTACTGAAATTAATGTTACTGGACCTAACTGCAATACAATACCACGTCTACTAAAAATAAGAACAATACATAGACTATGGAATGATGATTATTAGAAATGTCCAAACCTCGAATCAACTTTGAAGAACACTAGCACACATGTCTCCCTAAAGCTTTGATATCAATATGATACGAATCGAAGAAACAACAACGGATCTCGAAAAAGGCAGAATGGGTCGAATAGGTATGACAAATAGGGAGTGAGATGGTTAATTTTGATGGTAAATGTGAATGGATATAACTCACTAGCATACAAACACAATTAGGGGGTTTGAGCTCAAAATAGGGTTCAATACAACTTACAAACACTAAATGTTGCTCAGGATTCAAATGAAAATTAGATACAACTTACTAACCGGTTCAAATGAAGGGGTTTGCCACAATCTCAAGGTCAAGATTGATAAGAACATAGGAGAAATTAAAGAGCTTAATCTATACTCAATAATCCGTCGAATGCTAGCTCAAGAGTAGCCTTACTCAAAAAGGGGAAAAGATTCCAATCGTAGGAATATACTTCTCTATCTATTCTCATATATATATTGACATCTATCTTTTCTATAATGTTGACAGATATTGCTATTTATAACAAGTCCTAAACCCTAGTAGCAAAACTGTAAATAATATACAAGGCTTTAAACCCTAAAGAATTGAGCCCATAAATAAAATAAAGGAATACATATACAAGAATATAAAACTGTACGTTTTACAGAAGAAGTCGACATGCAGTCACATAGCATGTCCTGAAAAGAGTATTATTTAAACCAGACGGGGTTAGTAGTTGGATGTACAGGTTCGGGAAGGAGTCCCCTAAAGTCTTGTAGTATTTGGTTGAGATATTAGAAAGGTTGACCCACGATTTTCAAGTTTTAGAATTAGTCAGCATAAGTCTCTTGGTGCTGTGCTGAGTGGTTCTTTAGTCTCTAGTACTCGGTCTTGTGGTATCTCAACATCTTGGCTAATGACAAACTTAATGCTAAGTGTTTATCTTCCTACCTCTCATCCTTTTGGCTTTAGTTCGACCTCGACAAGCATTGATAGGCCTCAACTTTGGGAAGGTCTACCTTGGCTTGGATATAATCGAAGGCTGATTCCCATCAGGGGAAGGGTTGGTTTGGGATTGATTAGGAGGAAGAGGAGGGGGGCACTAGTAGATTGAATAGAAGATGTTATAGTTAGTTTATGGAGTTTAGAGTAACGATGCACATGTAAAGTTGGAGGCCAAGTATCAATTAGATATAGAGAAGAGGATGAGACAACTGATGCCTCTAAGAACAATGTTATAGGTAAGATAAGGTCAAGAGGGAGAGGAAGGATGGTGAAGAAGTGGAGGAAGTAATGAGTGTATTGTGGTTAAGATAAGAGGCATTGGTTATTGTTAAGGTAAGAATAAGGAATGAGGTAGAGTATTCGGTGGAAGGGATAGAGAATGAAATAAACTAATATTAGGGAAATGATATTTCATGGAAGTTTACATCACAATTGATGTAAACCTAACTAATAGCTAGATTAAAATAGTGATAGCTTTTATGGTGAATGGATAGCCAATGAAAATGCATAGAATGGACCAAGGTCAAGACTCGTAAGATGCCCAATGGGTCATGTTAGGAAAGCAAAGGCACCTAAATGTATGAAGGAAGTGATGGTTTGATTACATACTCTAAAGGAGTTTAAAAGGGGATTTATGGTTACACATGATAAGAGGAAGACGATTAATGGTGCGTATAGCTGTTAAAGAATGATGAACCTAAAAGGAAGGGAAAAGGTTAGCATAGAAGCAAATAATACAGGCTAAATATGTGATGTGATGATGATTACATTCCATAACCTCATTCTATTAGGGAGTGTTTAGGTAGGATAATTGAAGGTGTATTTTATTTTTATGCAAGAAGTTGGTAATGGCCTTGTTAACAATCGTTATAATGGAATTTAATACGATTATAGAAATGATTCTCGACTAAAGATTTGAATGCTTAAAATGAGACAAAACTTCACCTTTATTATGAATTAGAAAGATCCGTGAATATTAAGTACAATCATTAACAAAAAGCACATAATAGCGAAAGCTTGTATTTGATCTAATTGAGGATTGACATACATCGTAATAAATAAGTTTTAATGGCTTTTGTGCTTAATGTGATGATGACTAGAAGGGAAGGCAAGTGAACTTTCCAATGCTGTAAGTGTGGTAAGGACTGGTAGATGTTGAAAGATGACCAAATACAAATGGACTAACATAAAGCCAACAAATTAAGAACTTCAGTATGCGGATGATATAGACAAGAATGCTATATTTCTCTAGGAATAGCTAATGCAAAGAATGATTAAGGCTTAAAATGATAGGATAGAGTAGATGCCTAGTTAGATGCTTGAGTAATATTTTAACTGTCTAAGAATCTATGATAGAAAAGTAAGAGTCATTAAAGCTGATAGTACAATGATTGTCTTGACAAAAATTTAAGAACAAATGGAAGGTTATGAGTAAGAGGTTGAACATATAAGACATTTTTAAGGTATGGTTTATGGCCATCAATAGAAATGGTAAGATTACTTGCATAAGATGCTAGTAATGATGCACCATTACCTATAAGTTTGTTAGGACTAACATAAGTAGCAAGCATACCTACATTGACGATTATATGATGCGTAGCACTAGAGTCAAGGTACCAAACAAACTCCTATGATTCTTCGATTGATAAGGTAGCAAATGACTAAGGCAGATTTGTAAATGCTTCATTATATTATGAAAGTATTAAAGAGCTAAATGTCCCGACTTGTTACAGATTTAACAGATTAGTTGAAGTAAGGAATTAGAGCTAGGGCCTATATTAGATTAAGAGGATCTTCGTTGACTAGAAAAGCCTCATTTAGATGAGATGTTATCTTTAGATGGACATGTTGAAGTACTTTAGATAGCTATAGTAAAGTGACCTTTCCCTAGGGTTCAGATGAACTATGACCATAACCCGATCTTGACCTCGGGGGGATAATTTGAGTACTAAGAGCTATAGGGATTGAAAGTGTTGTATCATCAGCACCATAGCATATAAACCATTGTTCCCAACTAAGTAGCTTTTGCATGAACCTGCTTGAAGGTAAAAGGAACTGTTAAGTAAGAGTAGTGACAAAGGCATCATATTCCCAAGCAAATCATAAAAAGCATGAATTATAAGATTTGTTAGGCTTAAAGGTTTGTTGATGGAGGTGGTTGATCAACTATGGCTTTGAGTTCATATAGATAATCTACAATGTAAGTATCATTGAAGGAGAGGGCTAGGAGCCACTGTCTTAATTCCATTTCCCTAGCCATGGAATTTTTAAGGAGCCATTATCTTAGAGAATTCCATATGTCATAGGTAGCAAATATATCATGAATCTCCATAAGTCTATCTTTAGAGATTGCGGTAAGTAAAGAAGTTTAAACCATGTAACCATTACACAAAATGCATATTAGGTATAGGTAAAGCACTTAAGGGAAGAGAAATTTCGTGAAATGAGACAAGGTTATCTCATCAACATACTTAAAGAAGTCTACAAAAATTAAAGAGGATGTCATTAATGAAGACCAAAGTTAGTAGTTATCTATAGTAAGATTGATGGTAATAATATTTGAAACGCTAATTGACATAAGATTAGATGGAGGTAATGGAAGAATGTTGTCTTCAAGGAGGAATAAGTGGTAGCCAAGAAGTTTAGGTTGAGTAATGGTGTAAAAAGAGAGAGTATGGAGAGTTAGTATGGATTGTATCAAGAGCATGGGTTGTTTATGGTAAAGAGAATAGTAGGAGAGATAGGATGATAAATGAGTGGTGTAGTAGGGTGGGATCGATAATTAAGGTTAGGGTTATGAAGCGTAGAAGAGATAGTAGCCAAAAGAGGATTGTGTTGTTAGGCAAATAGGGTTGCGGTTAGGTATAAAATGGTTGATTAAGAGGAGGGAAGAGGTGTAGGTAAAGATGATGATGTGAGAGGGATGGGCATTAGTGTTAGAGGATGAAGTAAAGGAGCTAATTGTATCGGGGTAGGAGGTTCTAGGTGATGCATTAGTGAAGGGATGGAGTAGATTGAGGATTATGAGATTGGTTACGTAGTCCATGATGGTTTATGTAAGGGGTGACTAATTCGATGGGTAGTGGTAAAAGTAATTGATAGATGGGGGGCAAACGAAATGTAATAGATTTCGTAAAAGAAATTTGTTGCAAGTGATGGATTTTATACTATAAGTAAAAAAGGAATTTCAAATCAAGGGCAGTAATTCAAAAAACAACAATTAAATTACATTTGGAGATCCCAGTATGCTAATACCATATACATAACATAATTTTATGTATTAATAAGTAATATATGTTGTTATATAATGTATAAATATATAATATTTGTACATAAGAAGAAGCTAACATTAGGATAAATATGGTGATATATAAAAAATACTATAAAGACCTTAATACTTACACAATAATACGAATGTCGAATTTGTTGATTAAAGGTGTTATTAAGTTGTTAAATGGATTAACTAAGGGTTAAGATAAGGTTTAATAGGTTAAAAATCAAACTTAGGGCTTATTAAATTGATGTAATCTATGGTTGTTAAAATTGCGAGCCTAAAATATGATTTTATGAGTTTATGATTTTATAATATTTTTCTTAGTTAAAATGAAAGTAAAATCATTTATGTACAAACTTTTAGTAAAATTATGAACTTTTATATACAATTCTATAAGTTTATAATTTTACTGGTTTTATATAATTCTACCGATTTTATACATTGAAATAAACAGTAAAATCGCGATTTTGACAACCATGATATGATCTACTCTCTTATGTATGTTGCCACTTCTAGTTATGTTTCTTATATGGTTTTTGTCTAATTTGTGTCAAAAGGATAATCTTGAGTTGAAATGATGATTATCTTACTAATTTTAGGTTTATGATATAATTTAGATGCTTAATGAACCACATATAACATCTAATATGCTTAATTACTTGATTTGGATTTTGTAATGTTTAAATTGAGTTCTTGAAGTATAATTATAAAAATTCTGGCCTTATAGCATGTTTGCACAGGCAATTTTTAACATCAATTATGTTTTTAATTTTTAATAATTTTAGGCTTAGGATATGTTTAATTTGATCTATAACGTGCATATGTTAGTTTAGTCACCTAAAGATGTAAGCCCAATGCATGCTCTAGCATTTATAAAATTGATTTCAAGTGTAAATATGAAGTTCAATTAAACTCTTCATCGATCGTATTAGTTTGAGTGAAATGATGTGGTGTTAGTTGGATTATAAACTAGTTTTTCAAAACCAAATGTGTATTTGCAATTTTCTAAAAATGATTTCGGACCTCAAAGTGTTCTTTCAATGTTCATGAATATTAAAGATGCCCTTCATTAAAAACCCTTTTTTATCCATTTGAATTATTAAAGTTTGACAAAAATATATTTTTCATGAGATTTGAGGTAACCATGTTTTCATATAGATGCTTGGTTCTTAGTTCTATTTAAATGATAACTAATATCACATTCAAAACATGCAAAACCCAATTTCGATAAGTTCTAAATCAAAAGTTAGATCAATTGGTGTTTGATTTTGTTAGAAGTTAAGGTTTGAAGAAAAAGTGTTTATAGAATAAAACATTAATAAATAATGGAATTAAGTAGAGTTGAATAATATAAAAATAAATTAATAATTTTATGAATTTGACTAAGATCACATGGATCTTAAGCTGGTTAACCCAAACTAGTCCAAGAGTGAACTAGTTTATCCCTCCCCATGCTAGTTCGCATGAGACCCCATGCATTTTGTAACTTGATTAATTTTACTTAATTTAACTAATTTGAGTCAATCAATAATATGGTGAAATTAGTAAAATAATAAAAGTCGATTGATCAAATTAATGATATTATTAAGTAGGCTTAAGTCAAAGTGTAACATTTCATTTATGTCTATTCCCCTTTTATAGGACATTCCCTAAATAAACTCTAACCTTAGAAAATGTTTTAAAACCTATATATGGGTTAAGCCTTAAATGACTTAAATTAGACTTAAGGGGGACTAAATAATAATTAATTGATAATGTTAAACCTTTATTAAATTAATTAATTATTTGACCTTTCTAATGGGCCTAACTTAACCTAATATTAATCAGGTCTATTTTTCTTGATGGTTCATAATCTACAAAGCCTTAGTTGAGAATAAAGCTTTTGGGCCTTCAATATGATAAGTGCCCAAAATAAGATAATGTTAACTTATTTAGATAATTGAGGATAGTAGTCGTAATTAAGTTGATTAATTAAGTTTATGGGTCCAAATTAAGCAAAAGCTAATTGGCCCATTACCCCCTTAAGGCGTATGACTTAAATAGATTTAATATAACCCCCAAAATTAGACTGTCTAGATTCAATCCATAAAATTTAGGGTAACTGTAAAAGTTGTCTAATCAAGTCTAAGTTTTATGAAGAAACTAGAAATATTAGTATAAGTGGTCTCGTAAGTTTGGATTTAAGAAAATAAAATAATAAAATGATTAACTAATTGATGATCTTGTTTATGTTTGCTGCATAGTCTTATGTTTTTATTCTTACTTATTGAGTGGTTGGTTGATTATATTCTTATAAATCTTTTTGTAGGTGCTAACTAAAAATGCCATATTATAATTACCCCGAAGTTAGTCACGACTAGATTTAAGGGATTAAGACTTAAACTGGAGATTCTAAACTAGAGATTCTACTAGACTTTTTGAAGCTTTGACTTTTATCTTTTAGTCTTCCTTAGAGAAACTATGTAAATTATTATCTCAGCTTAAGTTACTAGGTTATGCGAATATTTCCTAAACAATTTGAGCTTTAATATATGTTTTAAGACTTCCGCTTATAAATCAATGGTATTTTCTCGTAAACTGTTTACTTCAAACTAGTTAGTCATGAACATCTTATATAAATCAGGTTTATAATAACGACTATGAGGTTATGTTTTGGAGCTTATTTGATGCTAAATTTTATGATGATTTCTAGTTTTCGCATTATGACATTTCATGAAATGTTTTTAAAATTAATTAGCTTTCATATTTATCAATTCAATTGCATTTCATAATTCAATTTTTAAAAAATGATTTTAGGATTTTCTAAATTTAAAATTCAATAAAAATCTGCCTTAATATTAAACAAGTCTTAACATATACGACTTAATTTCAACATGTGACAAATTACCCTGCCTTTCTTATTTAGGGGGTGACATGACAATTATACTTTAAGTTGATTAAAGTTAGAGTTCAGAGTTTCTCTTGAGGAAAAAAACTGAAAGTATTTATCTTAGGTAAAATTGAAAACAAGTCTTGTCACAAGGGTCTTACTAAAGTTCTTATTAAGATTCTTACTTGAAATTACCTTTCAACTCAAATTGGTAGAAATTTTTTTTCGCAAATATTCATAAATTAATAAGAGATGTTAAATTTCTAATAAGCCTATTTACTTGGAAGGCTTAACTTGCTTTTTTTTTTTTGGTAAAAATAGAATTTTTTTTTATTTAAAGGAAATTTTTGAGTTTTATTGAAAATAATTGAATGATATTGTTACAATCCTATGTAAATTATTTATATTCTCAACTAATATCTAATATGAAATTAATATCTATCCAACTAATTAATTTTTATTAATATCAAAATTATTATCAACTAATATTTAACTATACATATTAAAAGAAAACTAAACCATTAAACTATTATTTTTTAATCTAATTTTGAATTATAGCAATCTCTTATTGATTTAATGCGATTAGAGTAATGATAAATAATGAAAAAAATTATTAAAATTTTTTGTTGAAAATTCAAAATAAACTAATAATATTTTCTAAATTTTATCAACTAATCAATGTAATAAGAATTCCTTAATCTTTATTAAGCATGTAACTCTTAACAAAAGTTTGTTATAATTTTTTTCACCATTTATCATTTCCTTTTTCCTTTTTCTCTTATGTACCAAGGTCATGCTTCTTTGCAACAATACAAAAGAAGCTTTGTAGTGGACTTACCAATTTTCCTAGTTGATAAATAGAGCATCTTGAGTTGGAAAAAAGAGTATTCGAATATCTTGGATTAATTTTTAGATTCATAATACTCCTTTTTGGGGACAAAATTTTTGGAATTATAGTCATATGAGATTTTTTGGATTTGTTTTAATTGTCTTATTGGTTATGGAGATATGTTACTCCTAAATGTAATATCAGTTTTTTATCTCTCTTTTGTGCCCCTGTCTCATGTATAAATAAATTCTGATTATTATGATCAATAAAATTTAACTTTTAGTTCAAATCTTCTTCAAAAAGGTTCCTAGCTAATACTTGCTGAGTTGTTTGTGAGGGAAATTTTCCATTGAATTCGCTCTCAAATGAACAGGTGCAAATAACGATTGAAGATGAACAAGCTCGTCCAAGAAAGTAGAAGCTAAGTTAAACCCTGATCGATTGAATTTCATGTGACAATGGCCATGGCAATGGCACTGGATCACCTTCCTCTCACTCTATGGAGGACCGATTATATACCTCCTGCTCCATCTACATCCGGATCCGGATCCACCAACAACACCATCGATTGGATACCAGAATTCGCCGGCCACGCCTGGGTCGCTTACGGTGCCTCCTCTCTCCTCATCATCTCTCACCTTCCTTCTCCTCTCTCCAAGGATGAATCCTCCATCGCCCCTCTCTTCCGCCAGGTCTTTGAGCTCCCCCATTCCGTCGCCGCCGTTTCGTGCTCTTCCGCCGGAGACGTCGCTGCCGCTTCTGCCGATTGTATTTTCCTCTTTTCTCCTCTCTCTGCTCCATCCCTCGGTAATCCTACTCGTATTTTTTTTTCCCGTAATTTTGAATTGTGCCTTTATATTCTAATTACGAAATGATTGAGTTGTTATTTATGTCTACCAACTATAAGTTTCTCTTCTTGGACTATTTATAGTATGGTATTTATAAATGTTACATACGTGAAACGAAATAGGCAACGAACAAGAAGGAAAACCCGGACTTTACCAATCATATCCTAATCGCTAAATAATCTGAGTTGTTATTTAATTATACATAATGCTCTTCTCTGACTATCTATACTACTGAATTTAACATAGTATTCGTACAATTCGATATGAACATATGATATTTTATAATATGAGATATTCCTATGACCTTACTATGTAGGCTTTGTTGAAGGCGATATGTTTCTTTGTTCGCTCATCAGGTTCTTTTTGTTGGAGCCAGAGTGCGGTGCTGCTTCACTCTTCTACAGTGGAGGCTCTCCACTGGACTGCCTCTAATGATGGAATACTCTCTGCTGGAGAAGAAGTTGTTCTCTGGAAACGTAGAGAAAACTCCTGGGAAGTTGTTTGCAAGTTTAAAATAAACCACCCTCATAATCTTGTCTCTGCATCCTGGTCCATTGACGGACCTTCTGCTACAGCATCCACTTCTTCAACGCCAGGGCATCCTGTTTATGTGTGGCAAGGCGATGGAAAAGGCGAATCTGCAATGGCTGAGCTCCGTCATCCCTCTCCAATCCTTAGTATCCAGTGGAGACCCTCAGCAGGAAAACCTCTCCAAAGAAAAAGGCATGTGCTCCTAACAAATGCACTAGATGGAGCTGCTAGGCTATGGGCCGAAATTGATCATGGACGGGGCAGGAAATCAGAGACCAAGGCCATGCCTCATTCCTTCTGCGTGGTTGCTGTAATAGACACAAACAAGAATCTTGTCAAGGATTTATCTGTGATGTGGGCAACTGAAATCACAGGCCTATTCAAGTATCCTGAAGGAGGTACAGAGATATTTGCCACTGATGATTACGAGCAGGAAGTAACTGGCCACTGTGAATGGATCATTGGATTTGGTACTGAAATGAAGATCACCTTCTGGGCCATCCACTGTCTTGATGAATATTCTCTGTTAAGGTACCCGCGGGTCACATTGTGGAAGATAAAGGAACTCCAGGATCTTCAGTTGGAAGAAGATCAACTACCTTTAAGAAAAGTTTATATGTCCAGGAATAACTCTTCAGCTCCACCTGACTTGTGCTCATTTCTTCATTCTTCAGTTTGCAAATTGACTTGGTCATGCTTGTATGCTCAAACACTCAACAATAGTAGTACAATCCCAGCAGAAAGGTCTTTAACTGCTTCCATCAGTAGTGTTCTCAGTACAGATGGGCATTCGGCTAAAATTTTGCACTTTGCCCTGCATCCATACCACCATGCATATGGATTGGCTGCTTCCTTGGATTCTGATGGTGTACTTCTATTCTGGATATTTTCAACCACTTCAAATGCAATCTCTGGCCTCCCGATATTGAGTCCCATGTGGAAACTCTCTTCTAAGGTAGCAACTTGTGCTTCAGCCTACAGATATACAAGCTTAACTTGGGCACCTTATGCGATGGATGATGACTGGGTACTTATGTTGGGACATGTTGATGGTGTCGATTGCTTTGTCGTCAAAAGATGTGAAGCAGAAACTCAGAATGTGGAATGTCAAAAACTTTGCACGATCCCCTTTTGTGACCAGGATTCACCAGAGCATGGACCCTCAAATATCTATACCATTCCTCTGTATTCTGGTTGCAATAACACCTTTAATTCTACCCGCTTCATGCTTTTGGGTGTGTGGACGACGGGGTTTCATGCTGTAGCCTGGGAGATTGTGATGCATATTTGTGATTTATCTAGAAGCTGTGATGAAGATGAATCTGGAACAACATACGGTGCAAATAGCAGTTTATGGTGGTTTGAAAGTATTTTTGTTAGCAAAAGATACTATGTTTGTGCTAATCCTTGCTCCTCACAGTTTCCAGATCCTTACAACCATGATCAGGTTACAAGTTTTTCTGTTATTCAACCAGGTCAATTATTTCCGTTTATACCACAAGACCAGATTCATACTTCTGAAACATGCAACAACTATCCTGCATATGTTCTGGCAACTGGCAGTGTTGATGGTACCTTGAAATTATGGAGAAGTGTGCGGGCTGAAGTATCCTCTAACCCCACAACATGGAAGCTTGTTGGTTTGCTCTCTACAAAGCAAGGCCCTATTGGTAAAATATCTGTGGCTGATTGTGGACAAAAGATTGCAACCATCTGCACATCAGGAAATAAGAATACTGAATCTACCCTTCAGATATGGGAAACTGTTAATGTTGTAGGAACAGGATGCTTTCTTCTAGAAGATGTAATATCTATCAAGGGAGATGTTGTTGCAGTAAGGTGGTTGTCTTTGGGGAATGGCCAACAATTACTTGGAGTTTGCATGAAAGATAAACTGCTTGTTTATGCTCAGACACGTTTTGGTGGACAGGCATCACCTGAACCTGGGAAGTCTTTGTCTGTTTGGTGTTGCATTGCATGTGCTCACATCTCTGCTCCTGTATTTGACTTAATTTGGGGGCCTAGGGCTACAGCAATGGCTATACATGAGGATTATATTGGCCTATATAGCCAGTTGTTGTTCCTTGCAGATGCTGGAAATCAGGATAGTATAGATGAGCAGAATTATCTGAACAGTTCAGGGAGGACAAGCGAGGAGATTACTTATACTATTTTGACTAAGCATATCTATACTACCAAAGAAGTCCACATTGGGGCCAATAACAAGCATATTTCTACAACCACTATATTTCTCAATATCTACTCTGATCCTGTTATCAATAATATGTTTGCAGAAAGGGCTCAGCTGAAAACGGGTTTGCCTATTGTACAGCGTTGTTGGGATATGATTGAAGTGGTGGAGGAGTTAGGTGGACCTCTGCCGGTGTACCATCCCAGGTCACTCCTTTCAAATATATATTTAGGTAATATATCCAAATACCTTAGTGTATTTGCTCTTACAAATTTTCTGCTAGCATGAAAGTACTTTCTGTTAAAAAGGTGAACAAATTACCTTCCCCCTCTGTTGCTTAAAGCTTCAAGCAAATCTATCAATTTTGTTTTCTTATAGTAGATAAACCTCTGCTAATTTTGATTCTTATTTTACCATAATACTTGTGTTTCTACATTTTTGGGTAAAGAAAGAAACGAAAATTGTGGTAAAGAGTGTTTCTACACTTGGGACCTCCTTAATTGCTGAATATCCTGAATTCTGGATATAGCCAAATCAATTCCATTTTTTTGATAATTCTGAGCCAATACTCGTGATTAGTTTGAGATTTGTGGCTGTGTGCATGGTGGTCCAGTTCATGTTCTGGTTCTTTGTATCTATGTTAGAACTTTTAGAGATCTATACTTCTTTTTTTTCTCATTGATAAGGTTTGCATTTAATTTTTGTATTTCCTAGCATGTCAATGTTTTGGTCTTCACTATTGTCTTGCACCAGTTTTAACAAAAAAGAGGGAGCTGGATCTTCTTCACATTGTTTTTTATGGAAAAAGATGATGCATCAAGCCCTGTCAATGCATATACAACGGTTTTGATGAGAAAACTCCTTTTACAGGCATGTTGCGAATAATTGTTTATCTTCTCCTACTCTGGTCATTCCTCTGGATCATACTATCAAAACAATGATAATAATCTGATTGGTTCTTGGCTGCTGCTTGCACTTCTTGTATGAGTTGGTGCTGTAAAATCATATTTGCTGCAATCCATATAAATCAATTGCAACTTATGGGCACTCCGCCACATTTCTCATCATGCAACTTCTCTTCTGTCGACCCATTCAGAGGCAATGAAGCTTGCTATTTATCCCTGCATTCCTGGTGGTCTTCCAAATTTTGCCCTATAAACTTGCCTTGCTGCTTTACTACCTTTAATTGTTACTATACTGTATTTATTCATTATCACCATATTCTATAAATTGTGCATGTCACATCTCCAAAGCTATTTACAAAGAAGTGCTTCATTGAAGAGGTCAAGCTTGTTGAAAGATGATATTAGGAACTGCATTATCTGATGTATGGAAGAGATTGACGATCATGGTTTTAATGAGGTTCTCACATCTAGTTTTGGAATTTTACTGAGGTTGAATTCAAATTTGTTAACATAATATGTTTTTCATATAAATTATTTTGTGTTCAAGTGGCTATGGTTTGTTTCTGCAGCAAGTACTTTTAAGTTGGGAAATATTGCAAATACCACCTGAACTATGGTGGAAAGTTTAATTTGCTACATGAATTTTCAACTTATCAAATTCAGCATCCTATTGAAACTTTTTGTGTTATCATTATTACTTATTGTATACACATGCAATACATTTCCCAGTTTGATTGGCAATTGGAATAAAGAGGCAGTAACGATGACGTGAAAAGTTTCCATTAGGTACCAAAAATTGAAAGTTTAGATAGTGTTAGCGATGAGGATGAATATCATTCCCTCATGAAAGGTCAGGTTCCCTTTTAAGTGTGACTTGAATTCATCCTCCCTTTCCTCCCTCCCTTCCTCTTCCTTTAAAGAGGCTCTTATGGTTAGACCAAGTTGATACGTTGTTTATATAATCTACTTGAGTTCAAGTGAATCATAAAACAATTTTATAGCGCAACAAAGTCTAACTACCATTGTACCTACAAAGCTATATCCAACAAAGGCAACAATCCATATTTTAATACAAAAGTTCTCATCTAAATTATAAAATGTTCCTTGGTTGCTAAGGAAATGTTCTGTTTGTGTTTGTTTTCATGCCTTTGAGAAGGAAGATAGCGAGAGAGTCTGCATCTTTACTATGGTTTTTCTTGCATTAGCTTTTTATGTAATGTTCTGCAATCCCCCCTGCTCCCAAAACCCAAAAAAAAAACAAAGAAAATGCATGTATAATGCTTCTATTGAAGTTTTGTTTGACGCTTGTAAAATGTTCCGTGCTTATGTTTTCAGGTGATTGGAAACGTGCATATAGAGGTCTGCAGCATCTTGCTGCACACCTTTCTTTACTTGCTGATGGAGGCAGCAATCATCCCACAAAGAATCGGCCTGTTTTTCCACAGATGGACCTATCTAGTTACCTTGAAGGAGTTCAGTCACAAAATTCTGATGTCAAAGAATATGATTGGAATGGAAGTTCTAATTCAAATGAATCAGCTTTTCAGTTTCAAGTTGGCTTGACTCATTTGCCTTGGGCATCTGAATCCAATTCTTTCAATAATCTATATGGTACTCCATCATTGAAATCTGAACTTAAAAGCTTAGTTGATTTTCTGAAGAGGCCATGTGAGTTATCAGCTGTAGCAGATCAAGAGAAGAATGAAATTGTTGCAGTAATTGATCTCCTCCATGAAGTCAGTGATTCAAAATCTGCTTCTGTTTATGAGAGTCTTGACCCCCCTGGGAGAAGGTAACTGAATTTGTTACATAGACAAGTGGTACTATTTGTTCACCGTTGTCAGGCAATTGATGCTATAGCTTCACCTAATGTTACTGATCTTACTCAAGTTTGGCCAATTCAAGAGTGTTGGGATTCAAAAGGTTGCTTGAACCTTTGAGGAAGATGTAAATTGGAGAAAGGGTTTCAGAAACTAATGTGAGGGAGAGCCAGAAATTTAACCTGACATGAAATTCTTGATGACACTATTCGTCTGGCTCTGTGATCATGGAATTGCTTCTTCCTAATGTATTTATTTCAACCAGACCGTGACAAGATGGAATTAAAGTAGTTACTGGACTTTGTGATACAAAATACCTAGACTGAGAATCAACAGAAAGATTTGTTAGTTGCATCTCCAGCAGAGTATATAGAATGCTTATATCTCCATTTACATGTTTTATCTGTGCAAAATAATTATTGACCTATGTGTTTTTTATGCTCATGGAATGTGCCATATCAATACAATTCATAACGTAGCCCCTCAATAATCACTATAGCTTTCTAAACAGCACTTTGACTTGACAACTCTAACTTCCCACCCTATGAGCATTCCTTTCTCTCCAAATGTAACAACACACCGCCACTACTGTCTTTTTTAATGATACACTGAGATTCCCTGCAGCAGCCAGCATATTGATAGAGAGTTCAAACCAGGACACCTTACGACCCAACCCAAACGACACTCCACCTTTTTCCATGGACCCTTGGAAAAGTCACATCTGATAAGCAAATGGTCATGAGATTCAGCATCCTTGCCACATAAATAGCAGCAATTTGAAGAAACAACTCCCCAATCCATAGGCTTCTTCATGTGTGTAGCCTATCATGTGCATTAAGCCAAAGACTTATTCGAAACAAGGTAAAAACCACCTGGCCTTTGGACATCTTTCCCTTGCGAGGTGATATGCTAATCTAATTGACAAAGGTTTTGGTGGATTAGATTTCTATACCAATTTGTTGTCCAGTGCTTGGTTGGGCACCACAGCCCTAGGCTATCGCTGATCCTCCTCCATATTTCCTCATCAGGCAACTCCCAGCTGTTACCACTAATAAAAGAGCAAACTCTCATCTCCTTTGGCCAACACACCATAGGGATATGGAATTTCCATTTCCAACCTGCGATGTCAGAAGTTGGAGTGCTAGGGTTCTAGATTGTAATATGTTTCTCTAAGCCCATGAAGTGCGATTTGGAATCTTAATGCACCAAGAATTCTATCCTTTAAGAATTTCCAGTCTGACCCAACTAGGCCACAAAGAATCTCCCAAATCTGATGCAAGTAACCAAATATTAAGTCCATAATGTGCCAAAAATACACTGCAGGCATTCTATTAAAGTGAAACTTGCCAAATCAAATTATGGTTTCCATATATTAGATATCTTTCTTCAAAAGATACAATTGACAAGTAAGAATATTCGATATGCTATTCAGGAATGACCAATTACCTGGCTTTTGACACTCACAATCTCTAGGATATTCTAATAATTATAATCAAGCTTACCAATTAACTTCTAATACTACATGGAAACACTGGATCTGAAAACATGAAGCATTCTTTTCTCTCTCTCTCTCTCTATATATATATATATGTGTGTCTGCGTGTGCGTGCGTGTGTTTATATGTATGTACATACATACATACATATATATATATATATATATATATATATGTTCTAACTTTTTAAATGATTTGGTTTTATTGTTCTGTTCAAAATTTTACTGGGTGTTGGAGCAACAAGTCTTTACATCTTGAGTTGAAGTCCCCATTTTGCAATACAACTCACGATATAATTAGTTGGCACGATAAACTTCAATCAATATGTTAATTTGGAAGTGGGAACAGGTGTTAGAATTTAATGCAAGTATGAATCGCATACATCTATAAGGTTAAACTTATAGATGGGATAAATGTGTGATCCCTCCCTAGTTTGTCAGGAACATATAGCTATTTTCATGTTTACTAACTTTTATAAGCTAAAGTAACTGTAACCTTGGCAATCATTTTGCTTCGGGAGGTTGGTTGTATCTTCTTATTTTTGAGAGGTTTAAGTGGCTTTTTTTCCTCCTCCTGTTTGTCCTGAATATCTGAGCTTCCTAGATTTGATTTGTGTTGAAGTAAAATCTTGGTCTTGTGATACTTATGGAGCAATTACAGTTCACAACCATGTTACTTACATGAATGATTAGAATAACTCTCTCAACATTAGTACTCCTATGGCAAACATGATGACCATGCTGATACCTTTTTGCCCAAAATTTTAACATAATGCTAATGGCCTACACATGCAGCTGGACTTCTGCAGCTATGCCCTAGATGTTGATTTATGTGCAATGCCCCCTCTAAGAAACTGGAATGTTATTATTTGGAAGCACGTGATGGCTATATTGACATCATTTCATCATATTATCAAAACACCCTTACTTAGGATACTCTTTGCTTGTCTCTATCATTCTTTGATGTTGCGATTTATTCAAGATAAATTCTGCCCATATACTTTCTGCAACTGCTGTGAACCCTATTCTGGATGAAGTTAGCATTATAGAATCTCTTTTAATAACATTTTCACCATTTTACATAACCTTTTGTTTTCACCAAGATTCTGGGTGGCAGTGCGATATCAACAACTGCATTTCCTCCAAAGGTTTGGTCAGGTGGCTTCAGCAGAGGATTTGGCCATAGACTCTGCAGCTATATCCTGGGCCTTCCATTCTGATTGTCAGGAAATTCTTCTAAACTCTATTCTGCCCAATGAATCGAGCTGGCCAGAAATGCAGGCAATAGGAGTAGGATTTTGGTTCACAAATTCAACACAATTACGTTTCAGGGTGAGCTTGAGGTGCATATTTTTTTCATATGTTATTCCAACATAGTTCTCTTTGAAGGATCATCAACATACATGTCTATTGGTGCTGCATGCACATAATATCTACTTTGAGCGTTCACCCTGGTGCACATAAGTGCCTACCAATTTGAGACAGGAAGAATCAGTTGGTTGCTTCAAATACTGTTGAAAGAGATATCCTCCAGTTTTACAACAATGCAATGAACTTTTTTCTTTCACCATTGTGATGCTTCATGAATATTTGGTTAGCAGTAAAAGTAATGAGCTTGAATTTCGGAATAGGTTATTCAAATTGATCTTGCGTACTGTGTTCTGTGGCCTATTGCAATATTATTTTGTAACCACAATAGTGAATATAATGGAAATCTAGTGGTATCTTGATAATCTGCTGGGCTAATGTCTGCATCACCATGCTAGTTGACTGGCATTAGCTTTACTTTAAAGATTGTTGTTTCTGGAGGACTCTACCAGGAGCAACTGCTCTTATTATATTGAGAACTTATTTGATAACTTTTATGTTATGTCAGGTGATAATCTTCTTGCTAGCAACTATCAGCTATGGTGTCTCTTCTCTTTGACTAGTTTAATATGTTACTTGAGTTGTCAAAGACCTCATATTATTGCTTTGCTGTAGATGGAGAAGCTGGCAAGATTACAATATCTTAAAAAGAAAGACCCTAAAGACTGTGCTCTTCTATATATAGCATTACAAAGACTCCAAGTTTTGGCTGGCCTCTTCAAAATAAGCAAAGATGACAAAGACAAGCCTTTGGTGGGATTTCTCTCTCGCAATTTTCAGGTATTGTACGACAGAAGGGAGCTAAATTTCCTGAATTCTGTGTTGTTCCTACAAGATGATGCATAGAAAATTCGTCATTGGAGCTTTCTATTTTATCCTTCTGCTTGAAGGTTCTTGTCTTAGCCTTTTCTACTTGTGTATTTTGATGTCATCAATCAATCAGTTAGGTAAAAGCATTGACTACTGTGCAATAGTTATAGACGCTTGGTCTTTCATGCATTTACTTTGCATTTTACACCTTTGTTTGTTTAATTAAATATCATAAATGTTTATTGTGTTTTCAATTAATCTCAACTTCATTGGTAAAAGGAGGAGAAAAATAAGGCAGCTGCACTGAAAAACGCATATGTCTTATTGGGAAGACATCAGCTAGAGCTGGCAATTGCTTTCTTTCTTCTAGGAGGTGATGCCTCTTCCGCAATTAATGTTTGTGCTAAGAATCTCAAGGATGAACAGCTTGCTCTAGTAATTTGTAGACTAATCGAGGGGTCAGGGGGCCAGCTTGAGCATCAGCTAATTAAAAGGATCCTGCTTCCATCAGCAATTGAGAAGGGGGACTTCTGGCTCACAAGCCTTCTGGAGGTTTCTTGTATATTTTTTTATTTTTGTTTGACTATATGTTCAAGGATAATTCCATGGTAATGATCCTTAATCATGGTTTGCTGCTTTCTTTCACAGTGGCAACTGGGGCACTATGTGCAATCCTTCTTAAGCATGTTTGGTTTCCAAAGCAGTTCTGTCATGTGTGGGGGTAATCTTCAATCCAATCAGGTCCCCTTTTCAGACCCTAGTATAGGTCTTTACTGCCTAGCTCTATCAGCAAAAAATTCTTTGAGGAATGCTGTGGGAGAGTATGCTGCCTCAGTTTTTGGCCGCTGGGCGAGTCTGATTAGAGCTACTGCCTTGAGAAGGTGTGGGCTTCCTGTAAGTTCTTATTTTCTGTTAAATATGAGATTATTATGCAAGTAGCTCATATAAAAATTTATTTATATCACTATTGGTCAGTGCTTTATGAAATCTCCATTTAGATATAGGATGTCTATGTTCAACTCCAACTTCATCATTTATCTGTACTCTTGCTGCTTTAAACTTTCATGTGCTGTCTTATGGTGAGACTAATGCTCAGATTCCTTACAAGTGGTACACATCTAATGTGCAAAATTTAGGGCCTAAATAGTTTGCTGATGAAATAGAAACTAGAATGCATTTGCATGTCAATGACAAAGACGCAATATTCTTTTTGTCTAAAGTAAGGCTTAATGGAGTTTTTTGAGTTAAATTCTTGGTTAAGTAATATAATAATCTCTAGATTCTTTGATAGATTGATGCTCTGGAATGCTGCTCTTCTTCTCTGAGTTCTACTGGGGGACCCTACCAAGAGACCCCAACAGCCAATGGACCATCTGAAGTTCTAAGCATACTCAAACCATCCCCAATCGAGTCATCTAATTGGCTGTCAGGTTCTGTGGCTGTTTGTCTGGAGTATCATAATAAATTGGATTTGGCACTTCAACATCTATCTCAAATGTGTAGGGAGCACCCTTGTTGGCCAGACTCAAGTATGGGACCTTGTGGAAATGCTTCCTTCACTGGCTTGTGCGGTAGTCATGAATATGATGAACAACTAGGAAAGCTTAGGAATAGGTTATATAATGGTTTGGCACTAGTTGAACAGAGGTTTTCATTGGAAGCTGAATCAATTTTCAGCATGGTATGTAAGTGTAATGTCATTGCATGCTCAAATAATTTTCTTCTGGTTCTAACTTTAGTTGGCTTCTCGCATACTTATATCTTTCCTCTCACCTATCTCTGCAGATAATGGTCTTGCTATCCAACTATGGTTGTCTGCACATAGGATACAATTTGCTAAAAGGATACAAGTTTCCAGAAAGGTCACCTGACAAGACTGATTTACTTGACAGATTTAATTTATATCTGTTGCTTCATAAGCTACCTGTGATGACGGAAGATATTCTCCTTCTATTATCACGTTTTGTTGCTGTATGTAGTATGATGTGCTCTCCACAATGTTTAAGTAATGCTATGAATACAGAGCATAGTGAGGTCAGATTTAGATACACAATTGAGTGGAAGAATCACATTCGCAATCTTGACCACTTGGTGGAGAAGGTAACAGCTATTTTGAGGCTATCTTCAAACTCCTTTACAGAGCGCCTGCATACCAAACCTTTGGACATTCTCAATTTGTATGAGTATTGTACATGCTTTGCATCTCTTTGGTCTCAAAGGAACTCGAAAGCTCTCGTTCTGATGTTGCAACCCTTAATAGTTTCTTTTTCAAGTGGTCATACACCTTATGAAGTTGACATGGCTGACTTGAAGAGATCCTTGCACCAAATCTGTATGTTGTCTTATGGGGCAGTTGCCAATGTTGTTGGAAGCAGTCAGGACACCAGTGGAAGAATGAACAGTGAAAATGAAGGAGATATGTTCTGCTTGATTTCAGAAGATGAAAGGTGGCAGATCTTAGGGACCTCTTTGTGGCAACATATTTTTAGACTCATTGATCATAAGCTGGATTTTATTTTTGGTCAGGCAGAGCAGTGTCAGACCTCTAGTGCTTCATTCAGTAGATTTTCTTCATCAGTAAATTCTGTAAATTTTGAAGCCAAGGATGAGAATACAGAGGAACAAATTACACTGCTCTCAGGCACTTTGGCCCAGTTACTGAAGAGCACTATTTCAAATGTTTCTTCTTATCATGTTAAGCAGCTTGCAGAGCTAGTGCAGCAGAAGTTGAGTGATGGGTTGCCTGCAATGACTCTTGTATGGTTAGAGGAATATTCCAGGTCTCAACATGGAGCTCTCCATGATGACTGGACTAAAGGCAATGTCACTGTTGACATGATGAACAGATATGATAAATTAATGGTTGATGAAAAACTATGGGATGTATGGGCTGATCCTAAGATAGTATCAGAAAGTTTTAAACAGGAAAAAATAGATTGGTATTTGTACGTTAATAGAAAGCCATCCAGTGGATGGAAGGACATCTATAATATCATCTTGATGGAGGGGAAAAAAGACCAAAATAGTAATGAAAGCAATAATTCCATGGATTCAAGTGGTCCTGAAGCTAGGCCTCCTTTGAGGGGCTTGTTTCCGAATACCCATACTTTTCTTAGCTCCTGGAGGAAAGAAGACACTTCCTTGAAAGAGACCATGCTTTTTAGAAGTCCTAGGGATATATGTAAGAGAAATGGAGAGCTTCTGGAGGTAATCTTTCCTGATGCTTTTTTGACTGTTTCTCATGGTAGCAGAGCATCCTCATTGTCATGTTAATTCTATGCCATTCTTTTAGTAGAGTCTATGTTGTAGCTAATCATCAAATATCTTAACAGGCATTATGCATCAACTCCACTGACGAGCAACAATTTGTGGTGTCTAGCCACAGAAAGGTTTGTCTTCCTTTCTTTGAGAATAGAAGTATTATTTTGGTGGAAAATGTTAATGGCTGCCCTGGGGGCACCTGTCAAGTGTTGAATCAACAAACTTTTGGCCTCTCTATGCACTTGTTTGTTTACCCCAATAATGGGTCCCTCTTTCTGATAAATGCTTATCGGGAACTATGATTGGAAATTGCTCTGCACATGAATGTTTCTTCAGTTTTAAATTGCTCATTTGTCCACACAACACACATATTATGTATGCTTTCTGGTCTTGAGGGAATACTTGTGAGTGGTAAGGAAGACGGTTGTGTGACATCTTGAGACAAACCCTTAAAATGAGAAAAATAATAGTAACTTATCACTTCTGAGTGCCTCCATTATGTCTTGGAGCAGCTGAAGCTGACATTCAGTGACCCATTCTTTCTGTTGGATAAAATGTCAATATGCTGCCAGACACTGCAAAACAGTTCATTGATTTTTTAAAGAAAAGTTGTATTAATTTGCCAAAGCGATGATGATCCTTTAGTTAGCCCATGTTGAAATATTTGAGCTGGCTGTACATGACATCAATTTTTTCCACCTGTCGGTTGCTGTTTAGTTCCCTTTTTCATACTCTGAGGATGGATGGTCACAAATTTTGAAGGTATCTCTCAAGGGATTGGTCTAGTGGATAAGGCCATGGTACCTTGTATGAGGTCTTGAGTAGACACTTTTTCAAGTTACCTAATATAGCATAAGCTATAGTTGACACATGCATAATTCTTGTAGGATGGTTCATATGTTTGGTGGCAGCTGGTCCAATTGCAGCCATGCCCTTTTAATATATATATATAAAATTCTAAAAATGCCGCTGCAAGAGAAGATTAATAGTCATATTTTGTTTCTATTTGTGTTGTCGTATCTTCATGCTAACAGCTTTTGTGGTCATTTTTGCTTCTGTCTGATTTTAGGGTATGCTTTTCTTAAAGTGGGAAGAAGGATTACCTTCCAGGTCTAAAGCAGAATGCATATGGCCAGAAGCTGATTGGCCTATTAACAGTTGGACTGCATCAGAAACAGTTTCAGTTTTGTCATGTCTTGCTGATAATGTTGCCCTTGGGGGCAAGAAAGGAAGAAGCATTGCACTTGATGGATCTGCTACTGCCATGGCATCATCAGCCACCCCAGGTAGAGACTTGACAGGTGGTGGAGCATTTGGAATTCCTGGTTATGCTGGTATTGGTGCCTCTGGCTTAGGTTGGGAGAATGAAGAGGCACTTGAAGAGTTTGTTGAACAGCCAGCTACCATTGAGAATATCAGAGCAAGAGCATTGTCTGGTCATCCATCTATGCCTTACTTTTTGGTTGGTTCAACCAATGCACACATTTACCTCTGGGAGGTATGTTGTACTTCTTACTGCAGGAACATTCATGCAGTTGCAACTAGAATCTTAGCTTGTATAAGATCTAACTTTTATTGTCTTGTGTATGGTTGCTTTATCATTGTGGCTTGGACGGTCATTAAATTATGGGAATATTTGAGGATGAAATGGATGAATACTTCATCGAGTGTAACTTTTGCTTTTAGTTATAGGAGGTTTGGCTTTGCATGTAACAACTTCATTTTTTCAATAGGGTAAAATTTCAGATGGTGGTAAGTTCTGCTTTAAATACAGTATTTTTCTCACTTGGGATGTTATGGCACAGGTTAAATTACAATAAAATCCTATTTTAAGTATAGAAAGTTTAGAGTGGTCAAAATTTCCAATGGTTGAGCAGCATAACTCTTGTGAGGAAGTACACAGACACAGGCATAAAATAATTTCTGGACCATTCTTGCAGTTGGAACATGATATGTCAAGAAATTTTCTCATGTTTTAACTTTTATGTAGTTCCTAACATGGATAGGTTAGTAGTTAAATCTGCTAACAAAAAAATTTTACATCCATAGTTTGGGAAGGATAAAGCTATTGCAACTTATGGAGTCTTGCCTGTTGCAAACATGCCTCTGCCCTATGCCCTTGCATCAGTATCAGCGTTGCAGTTTGACCATTGTGGACGCAGATTTGCAACCGCAGCATCAGATGGAATTATATCCACATGGCAGCTAGAAGTTGAAGGACGGGGCAATGTCCATCCAACTGAATCATCTCTCTGCTTTAACAACTATGCCTCGTATGTATTCCCTTTGTCTGACTCATTAACATGACTGCTTATTAGACTATTCCCTATGATCCAGCAATTAAGAATGGCTGGAGTACTTAGGGTATTTGCCAAATTGCTTTAAGGAGTGCATGAATGTTCCCACAAAGAGAGCAAGGTGGTTAAAGAGCTTTCAGAAAAAATAAATAAATTAGGATTCTGTTTCAGGATAACGTGTATCAAGAATTTCTGCCTTGGGCAGTTGTTGATGTAAAGGAATAAATAATATAGAAAAGAATGATTTGGGCTAAAATTTTATAAGAGGATCTTGGAGAACAAGAGTCCATGTTGCATACTTCCCATCTTGAGTGAGCCATGATCCTTTCTTTATTAGTGATTATTGTGCTTAGAAAGGCTTTCCTGCACTGGAATAGATATACTATTTTTTAGCTTTGAAGATAGCTTTTGTGCATGTATCAAAGAGCTTATTGCACATATTGAGGACTATACTATGTCTCCCATTCTGCATATTTATCAAAACTAGTATGATGATCAAAACAAACTATGTACAAGATTTGGACTTTTAACACAACAAATTGCATGATGCATGAGAACTTGATTTATGTTCCATTGAGTCCACTTCTTATGACCACCTACACCATTGTAGTTGGACTTGGATAGCATATGGGCATTTTAATATGGTACATGTGTCTAAAGTTAGCTGATTCAATATGGCCATGCCTCTACTAAACCAAATAAAAAATGACCATAAAAGAATAACTCTGTTCATTTTATGGATATATTAAAATATCAATTCTGAAGCTTTATTCCTTGGACTTGGCATTTCCCATGTCTTACTTCTTGGCGTGACATGATATGGATAAGAGTATAGGTATGTTGGATGTGTCAAATTGGAAGTGGAAATGGACACACGATTAGAAGACTAATAGAAGACAAACAACATTCAATATGAAGAGTGGGGACTGGTTAGGTTTTCGTTTGTGTTATTGTTGAATATGAAGTGTTAGATTTGCTTTAGTCATGGTTGGAATACTTAGATACTGTTTGGTTGGTTGTGGAGAGACTTAGCTGTTTAGAGAGACTGATTTGGCAATTGCTGATTAATTTTCTAGAAAAATATTGAAAAAAAAAATTAATACCAAACAATGGGGTAGCCATGGAGAGGGAAGTAGGCTTGGTTTCAAGTGCAAATAGAGGATGTACATTTTTAAGTGGTGCAAACTGTTTATAGATTTTACTTGCAACATGAGGTACATACAAAGGATATTGTGTACTTGTTATAACTTTGTTTGCTCTGTCATAATTGCATTCTTTGTTTGTATTTGTAAACAAACGAATGTTATCTGTATGTACCACGTCTCGTAATGTTTATTTACTATATGAACATTATGGGTAAACATATTCTGTATACATTATATGTTGCATGTTCATTCTCAACTTGTATCACATAGAACATACGTACTTTATGTTTACATGAAGACAAACTTACATCCTGTCCATTATAATTATTCTAATAAACAATACCCTCATGTAAATAGAGAGTTGAAAAGGGCTAGAAGATTAATCTTAAAGCCACCTTGAAGTGCAAAGATTCTAATTTTCCTAGACATTCAACAAACGAATAACAAAATATCAACTGAATATCTTAGTGTATATATAAGATAGCCTCATCCTTGTGCTAATGTCTTAACGTTTAGATGTTTTCTGCTAAGCCATACTTGCACTAGAAACGAGAAAAAGGACGAATTTAGCATGTAGCTTTAAATAAAGAAATTAAAAACCTTTCTGGACAGATATAATTACCAGGGTAATTTGCCAAAACTGCATCTATATAATGATCTTTCATTATGGTGGGACCCACTCTATCTTTTGCAAGTGGAAGATGCATGTTCTTGCAGAAAAAGCAAGGATACGTCTTTTTGTTCCTGAAGCATCCTGAAGGTGTGTTTTTTGTTTGTGCACTATAAACATGTCTTAAGTGTGTTTCCTTTGGCCATATCAGCATCCTGACTCGCAAAAGATATTGAACTTGTAGAGAGAAGGCGAGAGGGAGTAAAAGAGAGAAAAAGAGGGTTGAACAATAGCTTGACTTTTGATTGTTTAAGGAATGACATGCCACTAAATGTTGGTCCTTCATTTACAAATCTTACTCCTCCAATTACAAAGCTTATTCTGTCCAGCAGCTGAAGGAACAATAGCTGGATGCTGGATTCCTTACATTTGGTTTTTCCAGCACTATGTTCCAAAAAAGTGCAATGTTAAATGATAGCTTGGGGACAACTGATAATTTGAGCCCCAACAGTATTAGAGGTAGACAGCAGGGCAGGTTTTGAAGAATCATTACTTAATTGCATGTACTAATTGTCAAGAGAAGTTATATAGACATTAGGGTGTATTTTATGGGGAAAAAACCGCAAGTTAGGATTCTGTCTATATTGATCACGAATTCCATATGCATTTTGCCTTTTGTTACACATGCTAGATGGCTATGCATATATGATCAAATTGTGAAATTGGAGATGGGTTTCACAAAAGCAACAAGTACATCTTCTAGATGAATTTTTGATAGGTTATTGTAAAGATTAACCTTAAAACTGTCTATCTAAAAGTCTTAAGTTTGTAAATTTAGTATAAGCCCAATGACAGGGTGTTTTTGATAACTAAATTATATAGGGTTTGATTGAGTAGGGGTTAAATTGGACCCTTAACCTCTTGCCCTAATACCAAGTCAATGTTACCATAATTAGTTGATTTAAAAGTTTAAACTTGTATATTTGGTATAAAATTTTATATTTATTGTGTCTCGTTTATATTGATAATTATTTTTTCTATGGTATTTTCTTTGCTTTTCATTTCTTTTTAAACACATTTTCCAAATGAAGGTCAAATTGATACTTTCCTCATTAGATCCAATAATCAAGGTACTAGTAACATAGATTAGGATGTCATTCATGAGGCTACCCAATTTTATTTTCATGCCAAAAGGGTACATTTTTTTTGAGTAAATGAGATATTAGTATTAATCAAAATGTACATAAGGGGTGTATAAAAAGCAAAAAAGAAAAAACTCTAACCTCTAGTCAAATCTAGTATCAAAGATCAAAAGGAAACTAAAACTGAATAGAGGTAAGCTAATCTCGTGAAATAATTACAAAATAAAAGTGAGGGTAATTCTAGAGAGCATTTCAGTACTTCTAGTGGTAGCAATCATCCTTCTTTCATTCCTCTTTTTCCAAATGTAGTAACAAATTGCAGTAATGGCTTTGCATTGATACTAGTGAAAGCAGAGCAGTTGTTTAGATTCAAAAAGTCCTGTATCTTATTAGCTTCAGAAGGTTTGTTCCGCATGCAACTCAGGGTATTTTCAATAGCTATCCATAGGCTAGTAGCATACATACATCCAAAAAAGAGATAATTGTGGTTTTCTTCTACCTCTTGGCACAAAAAACATTTGTTGACTGAGAAATGTTGCCAGCTTATCTTGGCTGGATAATTTTAGTTGCACCATCATCCACAAAATGAAGGTATGTCTTGGCATGGGGTCTTTATTTCAAACTAAACATATCCAAAACTTTCTTCCAACATTGGCATGTATGAGAGTAGGCATTTTTTATGGATAAATTCTTGTTTCCTGCTTCGTGCCATACAAATTTGTCTTCAATTTCTGGATTAGGTCTAAGATTCAGTAAATCGGCATGAATATTATTCCATCGAAAGTTCAATGGCCAACTCCAGTTATTGTTTTGAATGAAGGAGCTAAGAAGGGTATCATTTGGGCATCCATACAGGATTTGAATCCGCGAATCAATCCAATTCACTAAGGGGCCTCGGGAGTGTCAATTGCCATGCCAAAAGCTGATACGATTTCCATTCCTGACTTTCCACTTTAGTAGGTTTACAACAAGAGTGCGTGATTGGAGGATTTTCCTCCATATCTAAGAGCATTAGTCAGGGTTTTGATGTATTAGAAACTTCTACCCTTGAGCAACTCGGTCCTCACCCACTCCGACTAAAGAGTAATCCTTTCATCTTCGCATATGTTCCAAACATACTTTAATTGTGCGACCTTATTCCAAAATTTGATATCTATGAAGCCTAGACTGCCTTTAGATATTGGTTTGCACATGTACTTCCATTTCACCTTAGTTTTATCTTTTGAATTATCTTTCCCATTCCAAAAAAACCTTTTGAGCATGCTTTTTATTTTATTTACAACTGATGTAGGTAGAACAAAGATCATTGCCCAATATACCTAAAGAGAGAAGAATATTTTTGATGAACTGTGCTCTGCCAACATATGAGAGAAATTTGGAGGACCAATTTCTTATCCTCGCTGAGATCTTGTCAATGAGTGAGCAACAATCTGATTTCTTCAAATTTGTGGGCAATAAAGGTACCCCTAGATATCTAATAGGAAGGGATCCTTCCTTGAAATCCATGAGAGAAGATTTGCTATTTTTGCTCATGATTTAATCCACTAACAAAGATATGACTCTTTTAAGTTATTTGGATGCAATTCAGATAGCAAATGAAACTCTTAAAGAGCTTCTGTGATGAGCTGCATTGTATGTAAGTCTCCTTTCACAAAAATTAAAATGTCATCAACAAAGCATAAGTGGTTAAGCTTTGTCTTTTTGCATCTCCAGTGGAAGAGAGTCTTCTCTCTCTCGTATTTCCTTCATAATGCAAGAAAAATTTCCATAACAAGCACAAAAAGATATGGAGAGATGGGATCACTTTGCCTCAAGCCTTTTGAAGGTTTCAAATACCCTACTAGTTCTCCATCTATGTTGATAGAAAACTTTGGCGATGTAATATAAGTCATTATCCATTCTATTGATTTATTTGAGAACCTCATCACTTTGAGAACCTTCTCTATGAAGCACCATTTGATGTTATCATAGGTTTTAGTTAAGTCCACCTTTAGAGCATATCTAGTGCCTTTGTTCTTATTACGGTAGCCTCTAACAAGTTCATGTGCTATCAAAATGTTGTTGACAATCCTTCTTCCTTTGATAAAAGCTAATTGTTCTTTGCTAACAAGATAGTGCAAGGTGGACTTGAGTCTATCTGCCAACAACTTTGATATACGCTAGTATAGTGTGTTACAACAAGCTATCGGACGAAAGTCAACAAAGGAAGATGGATTCTCTTTTTTTGATACTAAGGTCAAATTGTCAAATAAGTTGAATTGACCTCACCAAGGAGCTTACTTGATGCAAAAAAGTTTTTTATAGCCAAGTACACTTCTTCCCCCACTATCTCCCAAGTCACCTTAAAAAAATTTGCACTAAAGCCATTAGGATTAGGAGTTTTCTCTTGCCATAGCCCAAATAACCCCTTTGATTTCCTCATTGGAGAAAGGTTTTGTAAGCAAGTTCACTAAGGTAGTAAAGAGCCTTCTAGAGATCAATGAGTTTAACCTTTCTTCGCCCACCATGTGCCTGGACTAATCAGATAGGAAGGAGGAGAAAAAGTCTACGATCATGGATTTGACTTCACCAATTGAATCTACATGTCTCCCATTGTTGTCCATAATGGAGGAAAGGCAATCTCTATAATGTTTTTGCTTGAGTTGGTTAAAGAAAAACTTGTTATTTCGGTCTCTTAGTTTGATCCACATTACTCTAGATTTTTTATGAAAAAGGATTCTTCTATAGAGCACCAATGATAAAAATCGCCAATACAAGTTTTTTTCTTGTTCCAATCTACAATATCAGGTTTTAGCTTATTGAAACATTAGATTGCATCTAAGTGGACTTTGGAGTTTTTTACTTGAGTTGAGATATTAGAGAAATCTCAAGTATTCAACAGCTTCAATCTTGCCTTAAAGAGCTTTAATTTCTTGTACACACTAAACATGGGGAACCAAATACTTGGGTGGACCAAACCTCTTTAACAATGTTCAAAACTTTGGATGATCTTTCCAAAAATCAAAAAATTTGAAGAAAGATTTCCTATTTTGAACATGGATACTAGGAAAGGGGACCAAGATAGAAGAATGATTGGAGATACCCAGAGGGTGTATTTGTGCATGGACATGCTGGAAGGAATCCATCTACAATGTGTTCACAAATGCTCTATCAATCCTTCGAAAGATGGGATTTAAGGGGTAGCGATTAGACCAAGTATGAAGAGGGCCCATGCATCTCATGTCCTCCATCTCTAGATTGCAGCAATCTCATAGAATCTTTGCATAACATGAGTGGTAGTTTGCATTCCTCCTATTTTATCCTTTAAGCCTCTACATTCAGTGAAATTATTGACGATAAGCTAAGGCTTATCAATGTGAGCCTTTAGGTTGATTAAGTTGCACCATAATTCTTCCCTTTTATTTTCACTATTCTTGGCATATACAAGAGAGATATATAGTGTGATGTTATGTTGTAAGTGATGACATTGGCAATGCAGAAGTTGTGGTGTTGCTGCTTCAACCCTCATTGACCAAAAATCAGCTCTCCAAGCTACCCATATCCGTTCATTGAATTGAGATTCCACATTCCAGTTATAGAAAGTATGATTCTTAATTAAGGTGAAGTTTTGCTCTCTAACTTTTGTTTCCGAAATACCTAAAATAGAAATATTTTGTTCACTATTCAATCTTTTGAAGGCTATTTGTGGGGTCATTCAAACCTTGAATGTTCTAAGCACCAATCATAAAAACTATTTACAAAGACAAGATCACCAAAAATTGGCACAAGTTTAAAGCCTAGGAGGCTTCCTAGTTTTTTCCTTCTTCTTGACCACCATCCAATCATCCAGATTTCCTTCATCCTCAGGTTGTGCTAATGTAGAAGAAGTGGCCTCGGACACAGCCTCATGCTTGAAATAGGAGATGACTTAAACATCTGTCTTTCTGAGAAACTTTTCTAATCCGTTGGGTTCAATTATGCATCACCTAAAGTGTGTAAGCATATGAGTAAATCAGTTTTTTTTTTTTTCATGACATCTTTTCCACTATGTTTTACATGCATGCTTTGAATCTATTCTATATTAGGTAAGAATTGGTGGAATATTGGCGAACACCTCAAAGTATTTCATTTTTTTTATTACCTAGTTAATGATCTTAACACTCTCTGCAGGGATGTCAGATATGTTCCTTCAAGTGGATCCATTATTGTTGCAGCTGGATGTAGCTCCAACAATGTAAATGTGGTTATGTGGGATACATTGGCTCCAACTTCAACATCTCGAGCTTCCATTGTCTGTCATGAAGGTATGCTCAATGTCTAATTAGGACAGGTTGTAAATTATACGTGACACACAACATTTATTCTTTTTGTCATTTGAATGTTTTGAGGTTATTGTAAACCTTTTACAGTTTGATGTAATGCAGATTCGATTCTAATCAATGAAGTTTATTACTGAAAAGATAAAACTACAGAGATAACCTTACTTTTGAAGCATGAAATGGGAGTCTTCAGCTATTTTGTTGAGACAGATATATTTAGGATTAATTATAGTTGTATTCTGGGCCAGTACTGCTGTTTGCTAGGAAGGCAAGAAATCTAGAAGTACTTTAGCGTCAGTTTCTGTATTGTCTTACATTTTTTCCCTTGCTTTATGTGAGTTATATAATTCTAAGCTGACTCGCTGTAGGCAGCATCTTCAGAAAGCCAGGTCAAGGAAGAAAAGATAGCAAAAAGTAAAAGCAGTGACCTGCCTGCATGTGTAGACCTTTACTTATCCTCTACCCCTTAGAACCAGCTTGAGCTTACCTGGACAGTGATCAAGTTTGCAGCCACATGATGTATATTGTGTGGTAGCATAACATAGCATTTTGGCTACTGTTATGCAGAGGATTTTGAAGCACATTGGACTTTAATTAAGCATATGGTAAAAGACTAGAATCAATGGTTTTGCAATCATTATCAGGTTACCTAATATTGGTGATGCGGGTGTTCCCTTTAAAATCATCATTCTAGAGATGTGTCTATAAATTCATTGAGCTTCAATAGAAAAATTTGTATTATCTATCAGTTTCAGAAAATAATAACTTACTGTTGGACCATATGTAAGAGATTGGGGAAAATGGGAAAACAGAGTAGCCATGGTGAAGTACTAACTACCAGGATTTTGTTTGTACTGTCAGAGATGCAGATGGCATGATTGTTTTTAAGTTTCCTTTCATGCAAGCTGTATTATTTCTTTTGGCATGGGATAACAATATGATGTTCTCTTTTGAAGGTGGAGCTCGATCTCTCTCGATGTTTGATAATGAGCTAGGGAGCAGTTATGCTTCTCCCCTTATTTTAACTGGTGGCAAAGGTGGTGATGTGGGTCTTCATGACTTCCGTTATATAGCTACTGGGAGAAGCAAAAGGCCCAAGAACTCTGATAATAGTGAGCAAAGCCCCCGTGCAACTTCATCCACTGATAAGCAAGCAGGAAGTGGTACCAAAGTTGGTGTTGAGAATTTTAATGGGATGCTTTGGTATATTCCAAAGGCCCATCTAGGTAATCTGAGACTAAAGCTAGTCTACAAATGCCTTCTCAGTCATTTTCTCTGATACTTTGATCTTCTTATAATATTAATGTAGGGAGTGTGACAAAAATATCTACTATCCCAAATACTAGTCTGTTCTTAACGGGAAGCAAAGATGGAGATGTGAAACTTTGGGATGCCAAGAATGCGAAGCTGGTATATCAGTGGCCCAGATTGCATGAAAGACACACATTCCTGCAACCTAGCACTCGGGGTTATGGTGGAGTTATTAGGGTAATGTTCTGCACTCTGTTCTCAAATTTTGACCTTTCAATGTTCATTTGATTGAAAAATGTTTTTCCATTCAAACCTGCTCATATTAAGAAATGTGTAGGCTGGTGTTACGGATATACAAGTTGTTTCACATGGCTTTCTTACCTGTGGAGGAGATGGCTCGGCAAAGCTGCTTCAGTTTAGAGATTATAGGGGAGGGATGTTCAGATTTTGAGCTTAAAGATGCACTTATTGAAATTTACAGGCTTTGCAAAATCTCAAGATTGGTTCCAGCTCGATGCCCACGCCCCTATTTATTATTCATGATATAAGTTGTATGGTGAACATCCCAATTGTCCAGCTCAATTTTCCATTTTCATAATCGTGTGTCCTATTAAACGTCTAGGAATTGGAGTTCTCTATGAACTCTTTCATCATATCCTGAATGTTTTTTCCTCCCAAAACACCGTTGCAATCAAGAGTTCTTTGATCTTGCAGCGGTTGATTTGAGTGTGTGGTCATTGCCACCACAACTCACCATAAGATCTGGCCTTCCAGGGTTCGGAGTTTTGCGCAAGCTTAGCTCTTCTGATCAAGTCAATTCCACCAGAGGTTGCTTGCCATTGGTATTTTGGTAATTTTAGTACAATTTGTGTATGGATGTGAACTCACTGTAAGATCTGGGCCATCAGAGTTTGGAGTTTTGCACAGGCTTAGCTTCTTCTGATGAAGTCAATTCCGCCAGAGGTTACTCAGCATTGGTTTTTTAGGTAATTGGAGATAACAATGTGTATATGTATGCGCATACAATTTCTTTATACATGTTAGTTAGCTGCTGTACGAGGGGCCTCATACACCCAATACTGCACCTCCGTTTACATGCGTCTGTAAGTTATTATTATTATTATTATTTTGGGTAATGCCAGATATTTTTCTTTTATAAATAAAAATGGAGGAAAGAAAACAGCTAGAATGTATAAGAATACGAACCAAGTTATCTATCCACAAATTACGAAACAAAAGGTTTGTGGATGTCTAACTTGCAACTCAGTATAAAGCTCACTATGACTATACATAAAAAAAAAAAAAAAAAAAGATGAAATGATCCTAGCTGAGAAAACTGTTGAGGTGGGGTGAGTCTCTACATGTCTCAAGTTCCTCTCTTTTCAAATGTGATAACTCACTATTGATGTTCTCTTCCATATGGAAGAAGAAAAAAATATAAAAATTTCCACAAAAGATTGTAAGTGGACTTAATAGTATATCCCTTAGTGGGTTTCACAACCAAAATAAAAGAGTCAGCCATACCTTGTTTTGGCAACAAGGTTAGGGGGATACTAAATCCTATGAAATCCCACACATCGCCTATTGGTCATGCCCGATCATTATAATCAATTGTCCTTTAATATTGCTTCTTTCAACCAATTCATTGAGTAAATTGCTCTCTCACCTATCTAACTTGCAACTAGCCCTTTAAGATGCTAAGAATCATACCATAAGGAGATCCTATTTTCGCTGCCAATGTCTTATGCAAACATTGCCTGTGCCTAGCTTCTCGATTGCAAAATTTTACGCCATGACTAGGAGCTTTGCAAGGGATTTGGGTTGGCTTAAAGCTCTTCCCCTTTAGGATCTCTCCCCTCACCCAATTTGACCATAAACCATTGGTATCTTCACACAAATGCCACATATGCTTCAATTGTGCAACTTTGTTCCAAAAAGAGATGTCCATTATGCCTAAACCCCTCTCCCTTGTAGGGAAAAAAATCTTATCCCAAGATACTTTTACTTTTGCTTTGACTTTAGCCTCATTCGAATTGTTCCAAAGAAATCGCTTCATCTTAGTATTCAATTCTTTGAGTATGCTCTTTGGGAGAAGGAAAATGGAAGCTCAATATACTTGAAGAGAGAAGAGGACACTTCAAATCAATTGCACTCATCTTGCATAAGAGAGGTACTTTGAAGTCCAATTGTTTATTTGAGAAGCAAACGTATCCATTAGGATGCAGTAATGTGCTTGTGATAATTTAATGGAGATTAGAGATACTCTAAGGTACTTAATCAATAATGTTCCTTTAGAAAATCTGATAATGGAAACGACTTGGGCTTTAACTTTTGTTGAAACACCACTGAAGAAAACTTAGCTCTTGGTTGCACTCTCTTTCAGACCTGATAGGGTGAAGAATTCTTATAAACATTGGTTTATCAGCACAACCAAGTGAGCCTCCCCCTTCGAGAAGATAAGTAGACCGTTTGCAAAATAGAGGTGATTGATTTTCTCCTTTCTACAATGCTAATGATACTTAAAGCTTTGGTTAGTGCTCAATTTTCTTAGAAGACAAGATAAGATCTCCATCACCAAAAGAAAGAGATAGGGGTAGATAGGATCCCCTTGTGTCAACCTACGTAAGCTAGGGAAAAATCCAAACAATTTCACCATTTAAGCTTATGGAAAACTTTAGAGTGAATATGTACATCATTATCTAATGAATGAACGATGGAGTGACGTTAAGCGCTTTGAGAAGGTGATCTAGAAAGGACCAATTAACATGATCATAAACTTTCATGATATCGATCTTCATTATACATGTTGCACCATGTATATCTTTGTGGTAGTGATACATAGATTATTTGGTGACTAAGATGTTATCTACTATTCTTCTACTTGGAATAAAGGTAGTTTGCTCTTTCCCTACAAGCCTTGGTAAAACACTTTGAATGTGATTTGTAATAATTTTAGAAATGCATTTGTAAATAGTATTACAGCATGCAATAGGCCTAAAATCTGCAAATGTTTTGAGAGTGCTTACCTTAAGGATTAAGGTAAGGTAAGTAGAGTTGATTGATTTCAAAAGATTCCTCAAAGCCAAAAAGTCTCTTATAGCCATCTAAACTTCATCCCTGACAATGTCCTATGTTAGCTTGAAAAAATCAACATTATAACCATTCAAGCTTGAGGCTTTATTTCTTGGTAGAGACCACAAAACTTTCTTAATTTCTTCATTATCCATTGGTTTAGTGAGCTGTAACCAATCCTCCAATACTACTTTCCTTTTTACCAAAGAGGAAAGAATATTCAAGCCAGAGGTAACTATCAAAGGGGTTGTCAAAAGACCTTAATAGGACCATATGGTTACCTCCTTTATACTCTAGCAATTCGTGGATTTAGAACCATCCTCAAGGATAATAGAGTGAATTCCATCTCGTAAGTGCTTTTGCTTCAATGAAAGAAATAAGAAGAGTTCAAATCTCCTAGCTTTAACCATGTTTGTTTGGATTTCTACCTATATAAGGATTCCTCTACTGTGGCTAAGTAATAAAAATCCTTGAATCTCTTTTTCTCCAAATTCTAATATGCTTTGGATAGGTAAGCTGAACTTGCTAAATGGATGCTCTTTAGCAAAGCTTAAGAAGTCGCTACCCTCCTTAAAATATCATAATACTCTGATTTATTTAATATTCTCAATTCCTTCTTAAGCAATTTAAGATTAGAGACGATACGGAGTTCCTTCAATACTTATTTTCCAAACTCATTTCACTAAGGGAAGGAACTTAAGGTCCTTGCTCCAAAAATCAAAGAATTTAAAAGGGATATTCCTCTTTGGTTGACCTTCTTAGAAGTCAACAATAAGTGGGCAATGATTCGATACTCTAAGAGGACCAATAATGACTTCAAAGCTTAAGAACGCTTGCATCCATTCTAAGTTTAACAAAATTCTATCTAACCTTCTCATGAAAAGATTAGAAGAACATTTGTTGGTCTAAGTATGGAGGAGACCACTAGTTCTACCATCCTCTACTTTTGCATTAAAATAGAATTGGTTAAAATGATCCATTCTAGCAGTTACTATTTCATTTCCTCCAATTTTTTCTTCTATACGTCTACATTCATTAAAATCTCCTCCTAACAACCATGGCCTTGAATGGATGTCTTAATCTACACCAAGTCGAACCACAAAGACAAATGTTCTAAATTTGTGTTGGTGCTACAAACATAGGTAAACCAGAACCAAGAGTCCTTCCCTACACTATGGTAATGACAGTAGACAAACTGATTGCTAGAGAAGAGAATAATAACTTTTCATTTGGTGACGCTTCATGTTCCAAGAGCTTGAGATTCTAGACTAGATAGTATATGGTCTATTCATTTTAATCTTTATCTCCACCAAATTCAAAAGAGATACTTGCTTAGCATCACAAAATTTTCTCATTGCTTTGGAATTTTTAGGATCATTGAGCCCCTTGATATTCCATATAGCCAACATTATTCAAAAAAAGATAAAAAGGAGAAAACCGAGGGTAGAAGCCCATCCTAAGAAGATTTTTTGCTAGAGCTTTCCCCAACATCATCCTTCCTTTTCTTCCTTGTTTTCTTCTTCCTGACAGGAATCCATGAGGAGTTAGCCTTAGTAGGCTCAATTAAAAGATCATCTTGGGTCTCTAGAACAATAGAACAAGAGGATTCGGCCGAAGCTTGATCTCTATCATTCGTGTCCTTATCCCTTGCAAAAACCAGATTTGCTGTATTAGAGGAAACAAGAGTAGCACCGGAGCAATCACCTACTCCCTCTAAGTAGTTTAAAAGAAGAGCCGATGGAGATCGAGTCAGCTACTACTGCATGTTTGTCTTTCAGTCTATTGAGAGTTTTTGGTTTAGGAGCAAGGCCTTCAACACCTTCCTTAATAACGACTCCCTTACTTTAAGGTTCCAAATTAGAATTGTTAGTGTCTTGATTAATGATAACGTTCTCCTCAGCTCTCGTCCTGTTAAGTTCCACTAGCTTGTTCTAGTCTGAAGGTTCACAATACTTCCGCTCCTCGCAAAGTTCTGTTGTGTGACCAAACAATTCGCAAGACAGGCAGCGAGGTGGAACACGTTGGTACTCAACATCTATCATAGCTAGTTTCCCATTTGCTCTCTTCATCACAAAAGAAAATGGTAGCTTTGCATTGGCTTCCACTTCCACAGATGCTCTTACGTACTTCTTTCTCTAATTTTTAGCCGAGACCAAATCCACTTGGCAAGGACGAGTAATGGCACTAGCCATATATCCAATGCCATCTCTATAAAGGGACTCCATTGGAACTTCCCATAATTTGATCCATATGGGAAGCTTTTCGGGAAACGCTTTATCATAAGCTGCCGATAAAGACCGTCGTTCTAAGATGATAGGTTGGTTAGAAAAAGACCAAGGCTGTCCTAGGATTCTAGACAAAGAGAACTCATCTTTAAACTCGAAAAAGATGAAACCACGTCCATTTGATAGGACCTCTACCAAACCTTCGTATTTCTAATAGTTTCTAGCAATCTTCTGGATGGAAAGAAAGGATAAACCTCGGCCAAGAAAGAAGCCGACCAAAGTGGACCTCCAAATCTTTTTCCCAAAAAGGGAAACTAATCGAGGGGGGTTTCACACGAATGAGATCACCATTTTTGGAATGAGGATAATAATCCAAGGAAACATCTATCGAAGGAATAGATGGGAAACTACTTGTGCAAAAGATCTTTGTTTAGGGGACTCCGATTTTTCACAAATGTCAATCTCTTTTTTTTTTTTCTTTTTTCTTTTTTTTTGCTTTGGATAGTCGAATTTCTATTTCCTCTGCTATTTTGGTCGTAGTCTTAAAAGTGAAATCACTAGCGGAGCTTCGACCATCATCCAAAGGGGAAATCTTCTCAGAATGCTTTTTCTCCTTGGGGATTGTCCCAAAGCTAGGAATGGAAATAAGGTTTAGGTTCCTAGCTATACTGATTGTCGCCCTTTCAGTTTGCTCGTGAGTAGTCACATTAAGGGACTTTTTCTCCGCCCCCCACCCCTTCTTTTTTTTTTTTTTTTTTTTTTTTTCTCACTCAAGAAGTACCGAGTGCTCCAGCTTCCAGAAGGGTTCTTCTAATACAAATAGTCACATGACCAAAATCATTTTTTATGTAGTAGCTGCGAAATATACTAGTTTTAATGGTGATAGTAACCTGGAATGATGGTTTTTCTACAATCAGGTATTCCTATGTGCGCTTACTATGTGTCTTGTGTAGATTAAAAAAGAAGGAAGGCTGTATTTCTAGGTGTGGTGGTACTTCAGCATTGGACGTAATCTGATTGCTTCAAGCATTGGATCGGATCAGTACGGAAATTCCTGTTGTGGATGATCAAAGTATAGATAAAATGATTTTGAGTCAATTTCTCGTGGTGGAGGTTGGCTGGTGTCCCAATCCTTATTGGCTTTTTAGGTTCACGTAATTATAGCATCCCACAGAATTGTGGGTGCATTACCGGGAAAAACTGTCACGTTAACTGTGAAAACCTGACACTTGAAAGAAAAAAAGTGGGAGTGACGTGGTTGGTTAAGAAATGAATACCCATTACTATGATTAAAATCGTCCCTCAGAATCAACTTTCTCGATATTAGTTGGTCTGTGTTGCCTGGTGCTTTGTTGATTTGACATTCGAGGATTCTGCATCCCGGTCGTTAATATAAATAAAAACAACTCTATTTTTTTTCTTTTTTTTAGGTAGTACTATTTAATTCCACATAATTATCCGCTATCTATTTTTTCTCTTTTATCATCAGTTATTTTTTTTATTAAATGTGTTGAATTTTTTTTTAATATTATTTTTCTTCTAATTTTTGCTTTTGCACCGATAGTATGTGTACAACATTGTATTTTATTAAGTACATTCATGATGATGAGCGCTGTCATCTTGTAATTTATATTAAAGGAAATGTGGTGGGTCTAGTTCTCCAGAAGTATATGATTGGAACATAATACTTTGAGATGATATTTATAATTTAAAGAAGTGGAGGTGAAGTTATATTTAAAATGTTATCTTCTTCTATTATATTATATTAAAGGGAATGAAGTGATTTGATGTCTTTAAAAAAATATTATAGTAATATGACAAGAAAGTTATAATTTAGAGAAAAGAACAGAAAGTTATATTTGGAATGTTATCATGACTGAGCATATTACGATTATATATATATTTTTTACCCATAATGCCTCCTACTAATTTATTTTTTATTAAAAGCTATTCTATGTTATGGTCCTATGTTAATATTGTAAATTATTGGTGGTTGAAGCGTAATGTCCATCTTATTTGAAGACAATGTTTATTGATTAATTGGTCCTGGTTAAATGAATATTTGTGAACTTACTACGAAGGAATTTATCAATGTTTTATCTTTTCTTCTGGTTCCTCGAACTTAATTAATTGTATATGAACTTACTACAAGTATGCAGACGTACTAAGGTAATAAATTTTTTCTTCTTCTTTTTTTTTTTTTTAATTTTCATACTCATAGTAAGTTTAGGAAAGCATACAAAAAATTAGAAGCTCTGAAATTAATTATTCTCTAAAAGAATACCAGAACTAATTTCCAATAAAAAAAAAAGAAAGAAAGAAAGAAACTATGCCCCGTGTCGTCGACAATCAATAAAGATAATAATAATAAAAAAAAAGGAGAACAAAAAAGGAAAAAAATTAAATAACATTTAATTGAGAAAGGGTAAAAAACTGAAAAGAAAAATCAACACTTATTTTGGTATTTTAACATTGCATTATTCAGATGGTGATTAAAAAATTTAAAATACGAACAACTTCTACAAACCGTTGCACGTGCTGTTGGTATCCCACCAACATATTCTCCTTACTTTTTCTCAAAGTCCTCCTATTATCCCATTCACATAGCCCTTTGCAGATAAAGGCATAAAATTTGATTCTATTGTGAATCATATTATTAGCTTTTTTCCCCCTTATCGTATTATAATTATTAAAAGAAATTAAAATTAATTTATTATATTGAAAAATAATATTTATATTACAGCTCCAATATATCTTAAGTAACCGTTTTTTTTTTAATTATATATTTACCTTTTATCTACTATTATTTAACAAAAAATAATAATAAAATAAATTATTAAAATTATAACTAATAAATAAATATATTTACTTTTTTTTTTCTCTTCATTTCTCTACTCTCTCCAACTTTTTCTACATTTTTACTTTTTCATACTTTTTAACTAATTGTGTTTATATCTCTCTTTTACTTTTTCCATATTTCTACACTCTCTCACAAATTGCAATTATATATCTCTCTAACCGCTACTATATATTAATTTATATACCGTGTACGTATAATCTACCGGATAATAGGCATAACATGATGTATACTCCAACGACAAAGAGTACGGAAAAAGAAAAAAAAAAGGAAAAAGAATAAAAAATAAGTATAAAGAAAGCAAGGGAGCTTACAGCATAAAGAAAGCATCACTCGATAGGATATACACCGATAAATCATAGCAATAATGATAAACTACTGAACCGCACTTTGCTTTTACATTCCTCGGACAAGCTCTGGATCTTCTTGCTCTTCTTCTTCATCATCTTCCATGGTACTTCTTATGAATTGAAGAGGACAGCTCTGGATCTGAATTTCGCCCCATTGATTTATTTCGCTCTTTTGGGTTTCCGTCGTTTTCTCATGTTCGTCCTCTTTGTCTCTCATTGATTAATTCATCCCAATTTGTTAGTTTCACTTACTTGTGTTGCATGCTCTGGATTCGATGCTTGTTTGTTTGCAATCTATTATGGCACAACGTAATATCTTATCCTATGGTGCCTCCTGATTTGATTTGATTTGATTTGATTTGAGTTGGTTCCTATTTTCTCAGCTGTGAAACCCTTTCTTTACTTCTTCTTTTTCTTCTACTTTTGATGATTTAGGTCTTGATTGCAGTACTTTGATGACTTGTTAGTTTTCCATGAAAAGAAGAAGATAATTTCTTAGTTTGTTACTGTGACCAACATTTTGCGACACAAAGTAATTTCCGATGTAAATGGTTGAAATGATTTTAGATATGAGGTGACAGGGAGAATACCTACAAATAACTGGTTTGAGTTGGGCGGTTATGAAGTAGATATAACCATGAACATATCGTAAGCTAAACCCGTGCTGATAAATAACTAACCTGCAATGAATAGAGAGGTTAGCGCTTTGTTTTTTTTTTCAATGCTAGAGATGGATTTCTCTCTCTCTTATGCTTTTTCTGAACCACTATCCTCTGTTAACTCTTCACATTTGGATGGATATGATAGTTTGAGCAAGTCATCTCCATATATTATGCTTAAGCTTTCATAAAGTGTTGCTAGTGATGCAAATGATGTTGATCTCGTTTTTCACTCCTCTTCCCAATTTTTCACGTTTGGTATGCTAGATTGACCTCTTTTTCCTTGATGACAATAATATAAACATCGTCCTGTTTACCTATATTCTCCACCATTTCTCCTCTTGTTTGTGTCAAATTGTATAAAAATATCGGGCTGCCTGTGTTTTCATTTATGTCTCTGGAAGAGGTTAGCATCTGTTGTATTTTGTATTGGTGGTTAATTTCCGTCTTTAATATAGGTGAATGCAGCGGAATTTGACATAGTGATGGCAGCAGCAGAAGTTCGAGCTGTGTGGCAGAGGACTGTCAATCGCTACTTCGTTCAAGAGGATGCAAAAAGAGCTCCCAAGCTAGCTTGCTGCCAATCCTCATCTCCTATATCTAAACAGGTAGATGCAGAGACTACTGATGCAGGTGAAGGTGGAGATCGCCCTGCTGTAGATTTTTCGCCTTCTAATAGGAAGCCATCATTCTCTAATATACCCTCAGACACTATATGGTGGCTTCACCACCAACCTTGCTACGGTTTGCCTAAGGATCTTACATGTGAAAGATTGAACGCCTTGGACTCAGAGGAGGGAATTATGAAGGATGACTCCATGAAGTCAGATGATAACCTCTCCAGGGATACACATGAAACCAGCCCATTTTCCAATAAGAAGAGATCTTGCAGGGTTTCGCCTGAAATGTATGACAGTATTCCGGTGAACCGTACTGGTCAAAAAAGCTTGGGTGCAAGGCAAGAGATAAATTGCATGATTAATGAAGGTTCCAAAGCACCTAATAACATGGATATTGCAGGAAGCTACAAGTTCATGGATATGGATTGTGCTGCCTTGTCAGGTTCCAAGGAACCTAATGAGCTTGGACTCGCTATTGATTCCCCATGGATTGAGAATAGTAAGCCTGAACCTTGGTGGCACACAGCAGATCAAGAGGAGTTAGCTTCATTTGTTGCTACAAAGTCACATGACCATATCATGAATTGTGATCTTCCTCCGCCTCGAAAGATGCATATCAGGACACATCCATACTTAACTGTCAGGTGCTTGCAAGATGAAGTTTCAAGGTCTTGCGTGGACTGCAAGGTGAAACCTTGCAGTACTTTGAATCCAGATATTGTAGCACGGGCACAACCAGTGGGATGTCCTGTTTCTGGCCAAACATGCCAAAGACAGCATGAAGTAGTTGATGGATGCTTCCGATGTGACTCTAACCAGGCATATGGGTAATTGATTCAAACTCAAAACTCTTTCAGCAGCGTCCAGCATATTACCTGTAAAGGGAAACGCAAATGTTTGAATAAACTAAAATAGAACTGATTGTAGCTTAAATTTCTAGTTAAATGTGCTTGCTGAAGATTGCGATAGTTGGATGAAACTTCCCCGTTCCCAGATATTGTCTTCATCAATCACCTATTGTTACATATAAAAGTAGAAATGCAAAGAGGTGCTTGCATAAAACATTATTAATATGTGACAGCATATGATAGGAACAATATACAATAAAGTAGAGGGAAATTTTGTTCTGAAGAAAATAAATAGGGAATGATGAAAACCATTGTAATTTATTATATGTTGCCGATCCTTTCACGTTTTTCTTCCAGTGCTCAACAACATGAGAATCTGAATTCCGTTGCTTACAAATACAACTTTTTTTGTTTTTCTTCCCCTTCCTTCTTTAAATTGCAGCAGAAGCAGTTATAGCATTAGCCAGAAGACTAGTGGAGAAGCACAAAATACTACAAATTCCGATCCTGCCAGGGCTCAGCTGCTTGAAGCACTGTGTCACTCTCAAACACGTGCGAGGGAAGCAGAAAAGGCAGCAAGGCAATTACATGCTGAGAAGGAGCATATCATTAAGCTTGTCTTTAGACAAGCTTATCAACTTTTTGCCTACAGGCAGTGGTTTCAGCTCCTCCAGCTTGAAACTCTCTACCTTCAGATAAAGAACAATGACCAGCCGATCTCAACTATATTCCCTGTAGGTGTGGTCCTTCCATGGAATCACCATAGAGGTAAAAGGTTGCGAAAGAACTGGCACAAGGCTCCGAAAGCTAGACAGGGAAAGCGAGGCCATCCTAAACATGACATTATGAAATACTCTCTGGTGTTTGCCGTGGGACTGGGTCTTGTAGGTGCTGGGTTGCTTCTAGGATGGACTGTGGGTTGGATGCTACCTCTTTTCTAAATCTAAATCTAAATCTAAATCAGGCAGGATCTGGATGCAATCTTCTTCTTCATGTTGAGATTGCTTAATGCTTGAAAAAAATTTTTGCTCCTCTCTTGATTTGTTGTCTCTTGTACATAATTCTGTCTGTCATGTCGCATGCACTTTACATGACGTGTATGATTTACAGACCATGTAGTGGGGGTGTAAAGTGAAGTTTTCTGTTAATTTTGCACAGAAAAGTCCTTTAACTAGTTTCGGGATCTGTTCCTCATGGATCCCTAGTATTCAAGGATTTGTGGTGTTCCAGATTGAAGTCGTTTGAAAATGTTGGCATAATTTGAGCAGAGGTTTTAGACTATAGCACCGTTGAAGGACTAAATTGCCAGAAAAAAGAGATGTTGAAAATACAAAGTTTAAATTTATTAACAGGTGGGTTGAGCTATATGTTGTTGGTATGATGAATATTGCTAATTGTAGAAATGTGTACTGAACCCAATTTTTTAGATGATCTTTTGTTTTCACATAATGCAATCCTCACTTTAAACTTACCTTATAAATATGCACATATTCAAATCCCTAGATTTTGTTGTGCATTTATTTATTTTACCCGTAGAAGTTTAGAAAAATAGTTCCCGTAGATATTATGTTATTAGAGGGTCCACATGATGACTGGGGAAGGTGCTTCTTTTTAATGCACTCCTTTGTCAATAAGGATATATATACACACACGCACGCATACATGCATACATATTTGGATCTGAAACAACATGAAAGTGATTTTGGTTTTGGTTTTAGTAGACTGTTCTGGCCCCTGCTTTAGATAATATGTACATATACACACACATATTATAGATACAAATATATATATATATATATATATATCATTTTGTATTACATTGTAAGAATTTTTTATTCATGACGAAGTATCTCCACACATAGACTGTGGCTGTGGCGAGTCCTTACAAGTTATTTGGCCAGAAAAAAGTGCTTTGCTAAGAGGGCAACCCTTTAGCAACCCTATTGAATAGGGTATTTAGGTGTACTCTTTTTAGGATAGATTTTGATTTTTGAGTAATAATTTTTTAAAACCTATTTTTATAAAGATATATGTATAATGTTTGATAATGTGTACCCATCTTGTAACTTGTACCTTGTACCTTAAAGTATATAATATCCTCTTTGAAATTTTTATTAAATAATATAATATAATATATATATATTAATGAATGAAAATAATGTTACATCATCTTTAGTCGACAGAACTATGATGTTTCTGTACATTATTTTATTAGTATATGATAAAAAAAAAAAAAACATGTCATTTCAGTGGAAGTGACTAACCAATAAGTGGTTTGATAATGCACCTTTACTTTCATGATATTAATCGTAAAAATTGTTGGTACGGTAAATCATGTGCTTGTTAATATTTATTAATGTTTTATTAGGATAAGAGTTAAGACAGAAACATTTGTATCGTTGATAACATACATTGTTCGCAGTGAGTTATTAATAGATAAATGGCATATTAGAAGAATTTATTTAGCTAATTATTGTTTTTTAATTAGTTTAATGCTATTAGTTATAATTAGGAATGAGCGAATAACCCTATTATATAAGATATCCATTTATACTCTTTTTGATTGGATAAGTTTATGTTAAATTTTTAAGGTCATAAAATAGATTTTAAGTAGCAATTTTTCAAAACTTATGCCCACAAAATAGGATATAGATATAAAGTTAGAATACCCAATATCTACTTTAGAATCTATATTGTGAATTATATATGGCAGAGGTTATAAGGTATCCTATATCCATTCTATAATCATAATTAGATAAAATTAATTAATGAAAAATAATGTAATTTCATTTGAATGGACTTTAAAAGAATAATAAAACCCAACACATGAGATACCTTAAAATAAACCTAATGTTCACATGTCAGTTTTTTTCTCCTTAGTCTTTTCTTTATTGTGTTTTTTTTTTCTATTCCATTTTCTTCATTTAATAAGTCCTAACTCTACTAAAGTTTAAAAAAAAAAAAAGAATTTGCATGAAGCCACTTAAACAAAGTATGCTATTAACTTACTTTCTTTTGATGCAATGATTTCTTTATATTAAGTTTAAAAAAGATCTGATAATAAATTTATATAATGTTTTTCAAGTGAATATTCGATCTAGATTAGAGTTTGTATCTTTTTTCCCTTATCTATTATTAGGGTTTGTATTAAGTTTGAAAAAAGATTAGTCAAGAGATTATGATTTAGTAATTTTGATGCATGAATCATCATTAAGGATGTTGACTACAAGTTGAGAGATTGCAATTTGTTATTTATGAATATTCTTATTACCAAAATAAGTCAATCCTTCAAATGAGTTAAATATATAACTATTTATTTAGTATTTAAAGTTGAGATCAAGATTTCACTACAATTGAAATATCTTATTAATAATGATCAGCGAATAAAATGACAAAAAAGAAAAATAAATAAAAGGAATTAAAGGAAAGGAAAATAAATAGAAACTAGTTATATTGAAATTTTTAAAGAAAAAAATTTATAAGTTCTACAAAACATAAAAGTATAATATGGTTCTAGTGTGCTACATGATAAGATATGGTATCAAAGTTTAGAAAAACTTATTCCTATAGGTATGAGATACGTGTAAAGTCTCATATTTCATCTATTTTGTATCTATTTACCTCTAGTTATAATGAAAAAAAAAGATAAAAAAAAAGAAGAGAAAATAATAAATTATTTCAACTATCTTAATAGATTTCATAACTGTACAAACACCCTTAAATTTTAAAATTGACTATAAATTCTCCTAAAGTAAGCGTAGGGTAGGATTCATATTTGTATGTATGTGGTTGCTGACTATGTTGATGTAGACATACTTATAAAGAAAAGGATTGCTATTCATATCCCCCATTAAATTAATTAAATAAACTAACGCAACCCAACCTACCCAAATTCGTGACGCGAAATCTTTATGATCCAAAGCTCACAAACCTGAATATCCCTTTATAATATAACTGCAAAACATTAATGAATGAAAAAGAAAACAAATTTTAGAACTCTGTAGGCCCAAATTTGAACCCTAGCCCTAATGCACCCATTGAGTCTTGACATGGGTTCATTCGTAAAAATGATGGATGGATTAGCAACAAGCTCTACTACTTTAGCATGGATTGTCTTTTATTTCATCAATGCTATTTGGTTGGATCTAATTCAAAGGAAATCAAGAGAATTGATTGAAAAGAGAGGAAAATTTATATTTGGTAATTTAAGATAAAGGTACAAATATAAAGAAATAAATGGAAATGAGTGAAAAAGTTTTCATTTTAAAGTCTTTATGTTTCCCTTTGAAATTGAAGAGAAAATGCTGAAAATAAGTGGAAATGAGTCAAAGGAAGTTATATGAATACTCACGGTATCTATGTTATAAGAATACCCATAATATTTAAGTTTACTCTATAAAAATAAGGCAACATAGTCTACTAAATAAGTTATTTCCTTCCATTTCCTTTACATAATATAAATTAAGTATTTAAAACATAAAAGATTTTCTTCATTTCCTTCTATTTTCTTTTTATATATTTAATTATAAAATAGAAATAATGTTTTTTTCCCCCTTATATTTTCTTTTCTTTTTTTCAATTTCCACTCGTTTCACTCTCAAAAACTTTATCAAAAACAGAGCAATCCTGCAATTTATATTGCGAATAAATATAGTAAAAGCTCAAACACTAATAAGTTCTTTAGGTAACCGAAAGGAAAGCTAAGAAGATTAAAGATTCCCATCATTTTCGCTCCCAATTATTATTATTATCGTTATTATTATTATTACTGGTGTTGTAACTTTGTTAGTATCGTACGGCTGCGTTATAGGGAAATTCGGGTTTGTGGGTTTGGGGTCACACAGTTATTGGGTCATGGCTAAGACCAAGATGAGCCGACCTTCACTTCCAGAGTGTAAACATTCAATTTTAAAAGTTTAGATTCCATACGATTATGAATTAAGGATAGTTCATAAGATTTACCATAAGAAAAAATCATTGAGCAGTATAAAAATAATTATAACTTGAAAAATCATGCACCAGGTATCTAAGCATTTAATTATGTCTTGCATATTATTAAGGGTTGGTCTAAGATATACATATAATATGTATCTTCTCTCTATTTTAATAAAAAAAAATATGCTTTAATAATTTTTTTTTTTTTCTCAATCTTGGGCCATTAGCCCCTTCCGACTCTGCTGTAGGCCTGTACCTGCACGTATATCATATATTTTGGAGTTTCAAGGCACCTTATATTTTATTTTGTACAGTATATTCATTATATTTATAACAAAAATATTTTAGCGACCGTATGTTAAAAAGTAATAGTAATTTGTCCAAGTGGCTGAAAAGTTGAAACAATTGGCATTAAATGTATTGTTCAGTACAATACATATTTATCATTCTTAAAAAAAAAATTATATAAATATAAATTATATGGAATTAATTATATAAATATCGTTGGTATATCTTCTTCCGCTGTATAGCTGTTGCTATCCCATCACACTATCACCAGCATTTGCAATGAGAAAGTGAAGACGTGGGTGAAGGAAATGAGCCAAAAAGGGCGGCGCTGGCGGTGATGTGAACGAGCTCGTGGAAAATTAATGAAATGTGATTATCCATGAGCGTGCATGTTGCCAGTACTTTTGTATCAATACTAAAGTATGAGCTTGATTGAATATAGTTATTGCTTCATATTTATTATTATAACTGGGAGTGTCCTCAATGCTTTTTTGATTAAATTTTGGATAGACGTGAATGCAATTTAATCAATGCCCATGTCAACACATTAATAGATCTTTTGGAATATAATTATAGATGTATTCTTGGAGATTCCTACTTACTTAATTTTTTATATAGATTAAATATTATTGGGATATAAATAAGTTAAATTTACTCATAAACTACTTCTATTTTATTTTTACTGTAATAAAATCAATCGTGGATTCGAGTTGTTCAAGTAATATATGAACTCAAATTTTAGTTCTATAATCTCTCATTAAAAATAAAATTTGAGTTGAATTGATGATATATTGTATTTGAGTAGAGTTAAGAAATCAAAGAAAACATATAATTCTTTAGAAATTAAATAAATTTAACCAAGTAGAGCTTAACAAGTGACGTCTTGAACCAAGTTCATATCTAAACTCTAAAATTAATTTTCATATTATAGTCAAATCTTAAACTTTAATACTGTATTATCTTAATTTGTAATACTACCCTAAACGACTCTCGTAATCTTATTTGTTACATGTTCCATGAGTTTTCCTAAAACTAATTCAAAATGACAATAGAGACAACACGGTTTGATGCAGGACTAGATGTAAATTGAAGGATGATCATATTAAGTAGCACTAAAGTCATACAACAAATGAAAGAACTGCGATTAATTGGGACTTTCATACTCAAGACAAGACAAGATGTAAATTGAAGGATGACCACTACAAACTACACAGTACTGCTTTCCTAAAAAATGCATGAATTTGTGAGGATAAAGCTACTGAAACGATCCAGAGGCATGAGAGAGCGAGACGGAAGTGAATATAACTGAAACTGAAATTGAGGTAAGAAAAAGAAACTAGAATATATTCTTTAATATATATACATATATATATATATATGTATAAACTTTAATAATATTTTAAAAATGGGTTTACTTCTTGATGGATGATTTGCGGCTTTTACCGGTTCATGTTTTAAAATAAATAATTGACATATACCTTATCACGGTAAAGAGAAAAAAAAAATTGTATACTTTAATTAATTAATTAATATATATATACACGTTAATACATATATTTTTTCTTAGCTAGCGATAATCATTATTTGAAAATGTTACATCATGCTATCAAGAGTTAGGGTAGGCACGATTTAATTCAATGCCAGTTGTCTTTTCTTATCGAACCGAACCTAATATAACGGTTTTTTATTTTGAAAATCGAACCAAGTTATATAGTTTGGTTTGTAAAATTTTCAAACCTAATTAAAACCAATTCAATCCATAGTTCAAATTATTTATGTCAAATTTTTACTAAACATTTTTTTTTATCTCTAATAACATATTTCTTTTTTATTAAACTTTCATATGTTTATGGTTAACTTTTTATATATTTAACATATGTAACGATACTTGATAAAAAATTACACATGATCTTAACAAACCTAACTTAAATTGGATAAAGATAAGAGACTTATTCCAACAATAAGGAGAGGAAAGTAGAGTTATCGGTCCAAAAGTAATGCAAAGAAGATAAAATAGACACAACAAAAATTGAAAAAGAAATGAAAAATATGTAAAGAGTACTAATATCAAACCCTGGATTTAAAAACATATGAGAAAAAGGATAAGTTAGAAAATTTATAAACTTGAAATTTCAAATGAAACTCGCTCAATTTAATCTTAATAATTAACCCAAAAATATGAAAGAAAAACAAGATATGAGAAATTTGATAAAATTCATGAAGATTGATTGAAAAAAATTAAAAAAGCACAAAATAATTGCATTTAGTTTTTTTGTTCAACTAAACAGTTCGATTCGGTTCTAAATGATTCGGTCCGGTTCACTTTCCTAAACCAAACCGCAAACTATTTATATATAATCAAATCAAACCATAAACCATATGATTTGAAAAAAATTGTTTTTTCAATTCAATTTAGTTCACGGTCCAATCCATAATTCATGGTTTTTTTAGCCAACCTTATCAAGAGTAGTAGAAGTCATGTCATACAAAAATTGATAAAGTTAAAATGATGAAGATGTCTATTTAAGTCATTTGATTCAACTTATTTACTAAAAATAACAAAACAAAAAAGGGTTTACATTTAAATGAATCGCACATAAAGATATTGATAACACATAAAGAGTTAATGGTAGTTCCTAACTAATCGATCAAGCAATAGCTCATAGATCACCTAAAAAAAATATTTATTATTTGATCTGTATCATGATATAAGAAGTCCAAAGAGAGCAAAGCAATAGTTGAAATGGCAATCTATTAAAAAGCACCAAGATTGAGATAAGATAAAACAAGGTGATAGCTAAAAGGAATTACTAAAGAACTTAGTCAAATGAATATAACTATTAATTGCTATAGATGATCCCATACTGAATAAAAAAGTATCTCCTCTAGAAATAAGAAGATTCTCTTTGAAAATGAGTTTTGTCTTATCAGTTAGAGCTTAAGCACCGTTCACTCAATGAGAACATAATTTCTAGTTAGATCCCATTTTGACATATTCTAACTTGTTCATCATTAGGTTAATCCAGCATTTGTAACACTAATTGAGTTTATAATAAAAAAGTAATATATATTTTCTCTTAATCCTAAACAAATTCACTCCAAAATATGGAATTTAATTTGATATTTGATTATCTGTCCAAATTCAAACATTTATTGTAGAGGAGTTGTAGTGATGCCATTAGCACCAATAGCAATCTATTTAAAAGGAAGAGAAAATCCTTTGCTTTTGTAAAGAAGGGGATACTATTGAGCTTATGTTCTTAAATTGTGATGGGGCATCTTGCTTTCATTTGATTTTTTCGGTTAACTGGTGAAGAAAGATGCAATCATAAGCTTTGATAAATGGTTAGTGGATATATGTAGATTTTTCACAAAGGAGAGTCATGAGTTGAAGTGGATAATGTCACTTTTATGTAATCGCATATGGCACATTTGAAAACAAAGATGTCAGAGAGTTTTCAACAATAACGTGATGATCCTTAGTTCATTATCAAGTCCATTACAGCCCATTAGAGTAAATTGTTTGAAGTCTTAACAGTTAGACAAAACTAAGTTTTGCACAGATGGATTTGTATGTACACATAGTAGGTTGCTCCTTAAGATGGATGTATTATGATAAATGTAAATGGTGCATAGAGCAAATGAGATGATGAAGTTAGAATTATAGCAATCACTTGAGACTCTCATAAAACCTTACTTACAAATTAAGTAAGGAAATTAAGGCCAAGAATCTAATCATTGTTGAAACATTATTTCCCTAGAAGAGATTTCTATTGCTCATGACAAGGATTAGATGTAAGTGGTGATCGAAGTTGATTCAACTCTCCTTTTGTCAAGTTTTCTCTTCAATGTTTTAATGATAACAAAATGAACTAAAGATACGTGATGAGTTTTATTAAGTATATTGGATAACACTAAGTTTAACATAAGTTCAACTTTGAAATTAATTAATTCTTTGTCAAAGAGGCTATAAGTTAAAAATGAGAGGATAGATTAGAGGATATGCCTGGAAGTTATAAGTTGAAAATCAAATGATATATTAGAGGATGTGTCTAAGTAGAATAATTTTTAACAAAATACTGCAAAATGAAGAGTAAGTTGGCTTCATGTTGATTTGAAGGCTTAGCTCTGCTTATTGGGTGTATTTGGATAATATGTCAAATGTGTTCCACTAAGTAAGAGAAATAGCTATTAAGAATAAGGAGGAAATTTTTAATTACATCAAGATAAGTATATATTTTAAAGAATTTTATGAGAGGTTATTAAGGACATTATGGATTCGACTTTATTAGCTTTTTCAGCATTATATCAAGTTATTTATAATAATTTCATGAAGAATGAGGTTAGGTTTCAATCAAATGCAAGTAGGGCATGGAAGACAAGGATGAGCAAATTAAATAGAACCATTGGATAAGGTTGAATCTTATAAATTGTAGTAGAATTTTCAAATTAAGAATATAAGTATCAAGAGAATTTTATGTGCAAATTAAAGATAGGTTTTGAGAGATACTTTTCAAGATTATCACAAGGAGGAGTTTAGCAATTTTATTGTGATATTTAGAATTACAAAAGATATCAACAGATACATTCCACAATTCTTACAACACTATTATCACTTCAAGATTTTTTAGAATTCGAATTGTGAAGAGCTTGTCACAACCTAATATAGTAGAGATCTTTATCTAGATGTGGAGACTAATTATACAACAGCAATATCAGTTATCTACAATTCAATGTTCAAATTCAAAAAGCCAATAGCAAAAAGATTTTATTATGCACATGTGATAAGCTCTTCATCAGTGGCTAGTCAAAAGATATAATCAAATCTTCCAAGATTACTTAATCTTAAGGAAAGATGTGGCACAAGAAGAGAATATATATATTTCAAATTTTCAAGATATACAATAATTCTACAATCTTTTTGTTGTTAACTCTATACTCCCAGAGCAATCATAAGTAAAATTAGATGATCTTCCTACACTTACAATTTTCAAATTTACGTTATTGCTTCATGCTTATACTTAGATGAAACTTATATTTACTCATTAAACTGATTGTTACTCATTTTTTTCTAAAGTTAGGAGAATTGTTAGAAGAAAGATTACCTTTTTACTTGATGGATCTATGTTAGGCTAGAGATAAGATAAGGAGATAGGATAGATGATTGTAGGTTCTAATTTCTCTTTTAATTTGATTATATAAACTAAATGGTGGAATGACATATGTATGGAATACTAAGTCCTTGAAAGTAGAGTTAGAAGGATACAGTAAGGACAAAGTCGGATGAATATAATTCTCATGACTCATCTCTTATCGTATTCTTTTACTTTTGTGCACATATTTGCTATTTTATATTGTTTATAGCTACACAATTAATCAAAGGGATGTAGACACTCCATTTTTGTACCTTATTTTTTTTATGGTTTCAATAATAAAGGAAAGAGGTCCTAATTTGGAAACGTATAAAAAAATTGAAAATTTGAGAAAACAAAAGATAAAATTAGAAAGGAAATGCAAAGAAAAGGAAAAATACAAAAAAAAAAGAAAAGAAAAAAGGGAAATAGGAATATTAGAAAAGTAAAAGTTGTGGGTCATTTAAGGGTCATCAAATCTCATTTTATGGGTCACTTTATGTTATAGGGACAAAGGTGAAGATTAGAAGTCAAAATAGACAAATGCGATGATAGGAATTGGGATTTGTATCAACACTTTCTAGGGCTTAGGAAGGTTTAGAAACAAGGGTAGAGGTATGAATAAGGAGAAAAACCTAAGATTGGAGGCTAAAATGAGAAGATAAGGTAGCTAACAAGATCATGACCAAAGATCACACTCGCGATATTGGGTGTGAAAATGAGCATGTCTAGAATGAATAGGATCACACCCATAATGAAAAGATGGATTAGAGATTTAGGCCATGTGAGAAGCATGGTTACGTTCATAGTCATGAACTTAGACCATGATCACGATGACGACTTATATGACTCTATTTTATTTTTGTTCATTTACATTTTTTTGCCATTGTTAAGGGTTTTAATATAAATAGGTATATTTATCTGTTTTTAATAGTTGTTGAGCTTTTATTCCTGAAAACTCTTTGAGAGTTGTTATAAAGAGAATAATTTCTCTTTGATTACTATCTTACCAATCTATAGTAAAATATATTGTGACTACTAATATTGCTAGAGTGAGTAGTATTGAGATAGAAAATCAACATAGTGTCAGTTGCATGACTTATCATATGAACCTCTATTCATATTAACTTGGTTTCATAGTGCATAGTTCATGCACTTCGTAATTGGTAAGTCATAGATCCTTTAACCTTTGAATTTGTGGTGTTAGCAAATTAAGGTTGCCAAGTGTAGGTTATGGTGTGACCATGGTGAAAGATTTGATCTTTTATTGGTAATTTCTAAGGATATGAAAAAAAAAAATTACTATAATATTGTGAGGTTACAATTATAACAATGATAAAAGGAGATCTAAGGATTGTGGTAATGGTATTAATTCTAGAAGATTACATGTTTATGTAAGGAATGGGATACCCTATAAATCATATATGAGTATTGAATGAGTTGATGCAATGCATGATGAGAAGAATAAAAGAAAGAGACCGAATTTATAAATTTAGGGTGGAGCTTAGGAGCGAACCCAAAAGTATTAGCGAAATCCTATTGATGAGACTTAGAGATTTACAAAAATTAGATAGATTGGAATAAAGGATAAGGAAAGGAAGTCAAGGTAACATGATTTCAAGACTCTAGCCAAAATACAACACAATTAAAAAAAGGAGATTGGGAAGGTTGTTGTAGAGAAAGGTAAGGAGGTGAAAAAGGAGAAAGTGAAGAAGGTTGGGCCAATGAATGAACCAAAGAAAGAGATTGGAAAATCACCATACATAATTGAAAAAGTAGTGCTATAGATTAAATAAGATGGTGAAGAAATTAGAGCTATAGAAAAGAAATAAAAATTAGTTGAAGTTCTTGGTAATAATATTGTGAAGAATAAGGATCAACAAATAGAAAGCATCAAAGAAGAGCTTAGTGGAGGTTGAGATTGTATTATCCTAGAATCTTTGTAATACTGCAAATGTTACTCCAACAGTTAGGCACAAAGAAGTTGCTAAAGTTGAAAGGAAGAAAGAATTGATTAATGTTCCACATGTTATTAATAAAAAGAAAGAAGCATAAAGGGATGTCTCATGTTAGTTTCATTCATTAATTGCACAATTTATGAGGCATGTGAATTCTAAACAAAGAGACAATCTATCTCGTACTCAATGCATGGTGAATGAGAGGATTTTTTCTTTGGTAATCCATGGTGGTAACAATGTTAATTTGTGCTCAACTTGCCTTTTCAAATTATTGAAACTTAACATTACATATGTCGTATGCTTAGGTTGATATCTTATCTCATATTGCAGGGAATAACCAATCTTAATTGAATACTAAAAAATAAAAGATTTCAAATTATTTGTTTTTAAGAACTATCTAATCTTATCGGCCTCAAACTACTCCTAGATTTTATTTTCTGACTCTTATACTCTATAAAACTGTGTTTTTGCTTTTCTTAGTATTCCTTCTTTACTTTTCTTAGTATTCCTTCTTTACTTTTGAAGGAAGAGCATGCCACTATTTTAACTCTTCTCGCAAATGTCTATAAAAAACAAACATCGTCATTTATAAATGACCACACAAACAATCTTTAGTAGTACATCATTTATATAACATAACTTCTCTAACTTCTCCCTTATGTGGTTGTTCATCTAAATTTAACTTCTTCCTCTGATTTTTACTATGTAAGAAAAAACCATGACAACAAAAGTATTAAATTCCAACCATTATTGAAACATAGATAAAACAATTAAAAACAATAAAAACACTTCTTAGGTAATACAAGTAGTGCATGTATGATGTTAATGGACATTTCATTTTACGCTAAAAAATTAGGAACCTATAAGATGTAACAAGACGAGTAGTAAAAGCAAGTATGAAAGGAATGCTAGAAACCATTACATTACACTTCTCGTAATGAGAAAATATAAAATAGTTATTTAGCATGAAAAATTGTCAACAAAAATGAAGCATCTGTTAACACAGAAGAGAATACTCCAAAGGAGAATTTGCAAATCAATTGATAGACAACCCCAATTATTGATAGTAGTGCAACAACCTAAAGCCCTCCTTGTAGTTCCCCATGATAGAAGGCTTACACTGTTAATAAGAACTCAAATTGCCAAGTTTCCACTTACAATTATCAACAATTCTCTATAATTGTTAACAATATTTTCGATTGCACCTTCTTATGATTTAGAATAATAGAAACCCTAATTTTCCTCACACCTAACTTAAAAAACAAATACAATCCAAACTAGACTAATGTATTAAATCAACAATATGCTAAAAACATTAACATCTATTGTCGATAGATGAAACATTATTACTAAAACCCTAAACCTCATACAACAATACCAAATTTTTAAGAAAAAATTAGGGAAAATAAGTTCAAACATAAGAAGACTATATACCCATATGATGTATTCAATGATTTTGTTGGTGAGAAATGCAAAAGATAAGTGTACTTTGAAGCAATCCTTTTTACCATAAGGAAAGTTTTGTTTTTTTCTTTGAGAGAGAGTGAAGAATGAAAATGTCTTAGATTGGGTTTTGTAGTTGTATTTTATTTCTTTTATTCAAACTTGCTTTATTATTATTTTTTATAATTCAATATTATTTTTTATATTTTTTCTATTTAGAAAATACGTTAACTTGTTGTGGAGGTTGCATGTTAAAGTATTTTAAAAAAATTAAAGGCTTAAATTTATTAGCCTCCATATATAATATTCTTATAGTTTAAGACTTTTAATTGCTATTCATTTCTATCGTGCACTTTCTTCCTAATCTCAATGTTTAATAGTTACTCTTATCTTTATTAACTTAAAACTCTTGTATTGTTTTTCTATAACTCTTTCAAAGGAACTTAGTAAAGGCAATGTACCTTGGTTTTAAAAAGCCACTTATTCTACGAGAAATCTTATTTTATTCAAAATATATCGATAAGTGTTCATATGTATGATCATATTTGTAAATATATGCTAAAAAAAGTTTTATATTGTGTTTGACATGAATTTTATATAAAACTAGCATACAACACACTTGTCTTGTATGCATGAAAATTGAATAAAGTTATGTAGTATAATTTATGATATACTAAATTACTAAATGAAACACCACCAAAATTGACTATTTAAAAAAAAAATTGGAAAGTTATATTAGTTGTTTATAAAGTGTGCACAATTAAAAAAAAAAAACAACTAAGTGATATAAGAAACAAATGCTTATGAAGAGTAAGTAAATTGAATTCTAACTGTAAATTAACAACCACAAAAATTTGTAAATAAATACCGATAATTTGATGTTGCCATTTAAAAAAAGAAAAACCAATAAAGTGGAACCTCCTGTGAATTGGCCCATAGAAGATTGATTACAAAATACTAATAAATTATCATTACACCTAATAGGTGGCCTTTCAAAAGGAAAAGAAAAAAAAAAGACTTATACCATATGCTTACCATGAATAAGCTCTCAACTAAGTGAAATTCTACTATAAATTAACAAATAAAAAATAATTGTAAGCCCCACAACTAGCCATTCAAGAATTCAATCGGTTGAAAGATTCGATCGATTCTAAATTATAAAGTAAAGTTAGAAATATTAGTAAAATGATCTCATAAGTTTAAATTTAACAAAATAAAGAATAAAATAAAAGAACATAAAAATTCCAAATTTTAAGTATATAACTCGTTATTTATCAAAAATGCGTAAAATGCATTATGATAATTAACGAATCACTAGAGATAAATTATATGTATATTAAAAGTCATAAAATAACCTAAATAATATTTAGGAATATTTATTTGTACTATATGTGAATTTACATATATGTAGAAATACGCGTAATGAGCTAAAATAATACTAAATAATTAAACAAAATTCATAATTAATTAAGAAAAATCAAAGAAAAATCAGGAAAAATAAGGAATGATCCAAATATAGGTCATGGCAGCTGGGGAAAATAAAAAAAAAAATAGCCAATTAAATTAGAACAACACAAAAGTCAAATTGGAAGAAGATAAGGCAATTGTCTAATCAAATTAATATACAATAATTTCCCTAAAGCTCTATAAATATCCCAAATTTTTCAGAAGCTCATTTGGGCAGTTTGGAGAGTGTGAAAAATAGAGAGTTTCGAAAATTCAAGAGAAAAACCAAAGAAAAAAGAAAAGAAAAGGAAAACTGTGCAGTTAAGGCCACAAAGGAGAACCCAGACCTAACGAGCAGCTGGGAGTGAATGGCCACCACCACCACACGGTGGTGGCAACACCCAGGTGGGCCAATACACCCATGGCCACCGATGGTGGCCGGAGCCATTCAAATCAGTGAGTTTGATTTTCAGTTTGATTTTGTGTAATTTTGTAAAAATAGTAATTATTCTTATAAAATTATGAAACTTGTTATTCTGAAATATTTTTGTATTTAGTTTTTAGGGAAAAAATTATTTTGATGAAAATATGCCCCGTGATATATGGTTCTTAAGAAATTACACAAAACCAAGCATGTTTCGGTTTAGAAATAAATGACCTTAGAAGTGTAGTTTTAAACCCAAAATTTTTGTGTAGACTACTTAGATGATATAGAATAGTGCCATGAAGCCTCTTTTCAAAAATTAATTTTAAAAAATTTTAGATAATTTTTAAGCCCTAAAATGAGGCATAAAATGGGTAATTTATGGTTAATTAAGTAATAAAATTGTTAATTACTGATTTAGTGAATAATTATATGTTTTAAGATATTGAAATCTGATGAAGTATGATACTTGTAGCATTTAGGGTGTTAAATGTAATTATTAAATTAATTATGTAGTAAATGAGTAATAGGGAAAAATAGTAAATTTTAAGTTAATTTTGTAAATTAGGATCATTAAGATTAAAATCTGATTTAGGATGAATTTAGACATTTTGAAATGATAATTGATGTTGGGAGATGGTAAATAGAGTGTTAGAAATATTAGATTGTATTATATACATAATAGGTGATAATGCATAATACATAATTATTAGAAATATAATAAATAGAAAATATTATAATAAAAATTGATATTATGATAATAATAAAAATATATAATAAATCTGATAGAAAACTTCAATTTATGCAATTAGAGGAAAAATGTAAAAATTTCTCATATCAGGAGTAAATTCGGTATACTAATAAGAATTTAAATATACCGGGTGGAATAAAATACTAATTAGAGATAATGATGGTATTTAGGAGATCAGGAAGTAATGTGATTAATTTCACATTATCAGTTGAAACAAATTTCTAGAGTTCGAGTATAAAACAATACGTAGAAATCGAATTAGAACCTAATTTAGAAATCGATGTGGAAACCAAAACCGAACCTAACCCCAAACCTAGAATAATTATAAAAGACTTAAGACCTAAGACCTAGATAATTAGGCATATTAAACCCTAAACAACACATAACAATAAGCGTTATAGGATAAAATGAACCTATAATAGTTATATGAAAAACTGAAACCACGTTTGTATTATAGGGATGGTCGGCGATAACCTGAGCAAGTTGGACCTCAAGTAAGTGAGCGAAGAGTCGAGGTAAGTTGGGATTAATACGATACTGTATTTTGGAGACTTGAAAATATGCTTGGTTGTGCTTGTTAGATAGTCTGTGGTCTGTATGTGCTTGATTACGAGCGATGCTATGATTCTATCTGTTGTTCTGGCTTGAATTGTATGGTTTGTATGAAATGATTAATCACCCTAAACTGGACCTAATCAAATATACGACTTATAATCATAATCGGACCTACATGGCAACCCATTAGGAGAACTTAGGACTCTCCGGCCAAATACCCATCCCTTCAAAAGGGATAGCGCAGGATTGCATAATGGTCTCTTCTTCATCCTTAGTCGAACTAAGTGACAGAAGAGGAGGTCGCGACAATGATGAAGTCAATGGTTCGAAGGTAGTCACGGGAGGAGTGAAGTCTCCATTGCACAAGCCTGGGTTTAGTCGTAAGCTGTTGCATTAATGGCAACTTCTCAATCCGGATTAGAGCGAGCGAAATTTCTCTAATCTCACGATAGGCCAGACAACATCGTGCGATGGCATTTGCTTGAACATGCATTGCACCTAATAAGTTGATTGATAACCTTATTATGTTTATGGTATAGTTTTAAGTCCTCCATCCTAACTTACTGAGCTGTGGTTGCTTACATCCCTATAGACATCGTGTAGGTGTTGGCTAAGAAGTGGCAAATAACTATTCTGAAACTAACAACTGCTAGATCCTAGGGAGTGAGGAAAAACATTGGAAGAATAAATACATATCTTGAAGGTTTAAGCTTGTACCTTAGAATTTTTCATTTTTAAATAATGTAATAACTAGGAAATATATTACAAAGAAATATTGTAAACTTTAATTGCAATAATTGAATTATAATGTATATATATATTTCCTCACTTTTTTAGGTAAATGATTTATTTAAATTACAAACTATTTACTTCAAAGCGGGTTAGTCGTGGACGCTTTGTGTAGATCAGGCCTAAGATAGTAGTTGTAAGGCCAACTTTTATCTTAAGATGGTTTACACGGCGGGGCTGTTATGACTCTGCCGCTTCAGGGCGTGACAATAATGACAATGGTAAATAAGTATTGTTAAATACCAAAAAAAAAAACTTTATTTATCGATTAATTAGCAAAAAGATTGGTGAAGAAAGAGAAAATATTTGTAAACGAAGACTGAAAGTGATAAGGTAAATAAGAAAATCATAAACAATGCAATTGCTTAAGCCTACTCAAGCTTAAATGATAAGAATATAGATATAGATGTAGATATATCTATAGACATAAATTTAGTTATAGATAGATATATGTAAAAAGATATAAATATTAATATAGATTTAGATTTAGATTCATATAAACTAATAGGTAGATGAATGGATAGATAAAAGAGGCATGATGTCCATTCTAACCTGTTTTTGTCAAGATGTGAAAAGATTAATTTCTTGTTTACAATATGGAAATAACTGCTGGTTAATTATCATAGTGCTTTAAGACCTATATGGTAAAATTAAAAATGAAATGTTCGCTAATGTAAACCAAAAGGTTTCATCAAATATATATAGATTAGTTATTGATTATACTAACTTTATCATTTTTTTTTTCATTAGTACCTATTTAATATGTGAATTGTGTCTCTTTTCCAATTTGGACACTCTTTTTTTCTTCTCATTTTTGGTTTTTGGTTTGTGTTATTTTTAATACAAATTTAAGTATCTTAAGAATACAATGTGAATTTGATAATTAGTTTATAAATTATGCATTTTCCTTTCAGTTTAATACAATAAATCAAAAAAGTAAATACAGAAATCTAAATAAAAAAAATCTTATAGAAGAAGACTATAAGAATTAGTAAATAACTATTTCAATTTTTTTTTCATTAATGCCTATTAAATGTTTTAGCTTTCTTGTAATCTTCTTCAACGTGTAAGTAGAAGAAAATTGTTGTACGTTCCACTATTCATCAATTGTTAACAATGCAAGTTCTGATTTTATCTTTTTCCAAGCTCATTTTAGCTTTTTTACCATCTTCTTGCACATAACACTAAAAGAAAATTATTATATATACACTATTTTTCGATATTTTTAATTTTGATTTAGTGTCGACTAATAATAATATAAATTTTGCATATATGTTAGTCATATAACAATTAAAAAGTTACCATATAGTTATGTAAAATAATTAGAAATAAATAGATTACGAATATAAAATTTATGGGACAATCTTTGTTATGGCATTTGATAAGTATAGTAATGAGATTATTTGAATTATGTCTCTTTTTCAATTTGGACGCTGCTTTTATTTCTCTACTTCTTGCTTTTTCATTTGTATTGTCATTTAATATAAATTTAAATATCTTAAGAATATAATGGAAATTTGATAATCGATTATTAATTATGCATTCTCTTTATGGTTTAATACAATAAATAAAGAAGTAAATAAAGAAACCTAAATAAAAAAATCATATAGAAAAAGACTATAAAAATTGGTAAATAACTATTTCGTTTTTTTGTTTTTCTATTAGTATGTTAGTTGTTTTGTCATTGTTTGTAGCATGTCACAGAAAAAAAGTTGTAGTACATTTCACTATTTATCAATTGTTAATAATACAAGTTTTTATATAACTAACATCAAAAGGAGGGGGAAAAAAGGGAAAGAAAAACTTTCAAGGAAAAAAAAAAGAAAAAGAATGCATAATAATTCAGAACATATTAGATATGCAACATGACCAGCAAAAAGTAATGAGGTATAAAGAGATCCCTCCAAATCACACTTAGGTAGTACCAAATTACCAAACCAATTAAGTAGAAGCTCTTGCTCATCATGCAACTATCTATTCCATAACTCATCTAAATCATTCCAATATTTAAATGGGTTATGCTTACAATTAAAGGTTGACACTAAAACGCCTTTTACATGCTAAAATACCTCCTACCATATATCTTATATCTATACATGAAAGTGCAAAGAAAATGAGAACATTTCCAACAAAATAGCTTATCACTTCAAGAAAATCTATAAGAAAACTAAGAGGCCAATAAGCTTCATATATGTCCATAGTGTCATAATATTCATGGATGGATATGGAAAATAACATCAAATGCTATCAAGAGCAAAGATCATTCAACATTACAAACCAGCAATCATTATGCTCTCAAAATAAAAAGGTTGAGAAACATAAAAGTAAATTAGGCTTAAGGATCAGATGGTAATTGTAGATTGCAAGTAAAGGAGCTAAGCTACATAAGCCATTCTTCTCCCCCATTAAGCAATGAAAATGAATTACACAACATAACAAAAATTCATAGCGTTTCATTCACATGCAACCAAAAAATAAATAAATAAATAATGCAGACCTACGCATCTAGATTACATTGAGCTAAGAAAAAGATACTACCTTTAGCATTAATTCATTGATTCAAGGAAAAAAATCTTACATGGGTCATCTTAGAGACTTACTATGAATCTTAAAAAGAAATTTTATTATCGAAAGATTTATCGGTATTACCTTTGTTAATGCATTTCACATGTTCATTGACATAATATTAATTTGATTATAATCCATCAATATTCTACTAAATGTTTGCTCGTTTCATGGTCCCTAATAGTACCTTATCTAAAAGACATTACATATAGATAATTATAATATGTAAGAGCGATGATAAATATCGTGAATAAAAAATAAGGAATGAGAATACAAAATTAAGAAAACTATATGCACTTTTAAAATTTGATGAACACGTGCGATAGTTCACTCTTACCAACTTCTTTTGAACCACTATTATGAATAAAAAAAATAAGGAATGAGAACACGAAATTAAGAAAACTACATACACTTTTACAATTTGATGAGCACATGCGATAGTTCTCTTACCAACTTCTTCTAGACCAATGCATTCAATGAAAAAGGAGAAATGGGACGTACTGGAGACCCCAACATCCCTCGACATCTTAAGGCTTGTTTGGATTGAAGACATCTAAGCTTATTATAAATTTTACTCATTTGGGTTGCTAATTACACTTCCACCATAGCCACCACCACTCTAATTGAAGCCTAATATTCATGAGACCACTTTATAAAAGTTGAAAATATCACAAAAATATGCATGTATATCTAATGAAACTCAAAGACCTAAATTAGAAGACAGAACCCATAACCAACCCTAAAATTTATAATTAAAAAAAACATGAATAAATAGAAAAAATGGATACAGCTCAAATTGCAACTAGTTTCCCCGCTTCCAATCCCACCTGAGTAAGCCTTTCTCAGAATGGAAGCACCAATCATTCCTTTCTTTGTTTTTCTTCCCACTACTCCATTGATCTCTCAATCTTGTCTCTTGCATCTCCATAACACTATCTTCTTCCATAGGAACGTACAAACTGAAGGGAAGATCTATAGGGAAATATTACCTTATAATCAACATTAACCCATGACAAATGAATATTAAACACAAACAAACCACCTTCCAACTCCACAGACTAATCCAAGATCGATAAGATAGCAAATTAGTATCACTAGTGTAACCCATCCACATTTAGCATCTAATAAACCCTAATTTCATCATAAAGTATAAAACTTTGAAATCGTAAATGAATAAATAAAATTCCAAAACAATGAGGCACAATCCTCCACTATAATTTAACCCTAATGTCGGGATAAAGTATGAAACTTTGAAATCTTAAATGAATAAATAAAATTCCGAAATAGTCAACCAAATAGCGAGGTACATACCTCCACTATCACTTTTTCAGCTTTGAGCAAGAACTTGCACTTTACCACAAAAACAAGCAGCTGTAAATAGTAACTAATGGTAACATAAATTTACACCATTCAATAAATACAATTGCCATTTAGACAAACCTTAATTACGCCAATTGCAAGAAAATAGAGAGTACCTTAATTTTAGTCTATTTAGGGGAGTCCTAACTATGGGTAGTTTGTAAATAACAACCAATAGATATCCTATAAATTTACACCTTTCAATTAATATATTAGCCATTTAGACAAACCCTGATTACGCTTATTACAAGGAAATAGAGAGTACCTTGATTTTAATCCACTTAAGAGAGTCCTAACTACTTGTGGTTTCCATCTTCTCCCACTTAGGAGCTTCTACTGATGGCATTGTTCTCGCTGTTTGAGGCATGTAGAAAACCATAACTACCAACTAATCCACCATTGTCATAGATAGAGAGAAAGAAAGAGAAGAAATTGAAGGGAGGATTTGTAAGGAAATTTCTTTGAAAAGAAGAAAATGGCTTGGAACAGGAAAGAAATTTTAATGCTGGTAGTTACTTAAGTGCTAAAAGACTTTAATAATATAGATATAGATATAGATATAGGTGTAACATATCTAGATAAAGTATCATCAATATGGTTTTTATATCTTATGTATTAATATTAAGCAAATGTCATGAATTTGACTCTACATGCATATATTGCAGTGATTCGACTCAACATATATATATATATATATATATTATAGTTTAAATATTTTTTAAACCACGTTATTTTGCCATGTTTCTATACGTAGCTTATTTCTCTCTAGTATTTTTTTCTGCTTTTCTCTCAACTGTTTGTACACATTTTCCACTTCTTCACACTATTGTTATTCTTTCTTTTCTTTTATCTACTGTCAAACCACGTTCAATAACTACTCTATTCTCTTTTCCATTTTTATTTGCTATAGCCTATTATAATTTCTCTATCCATCCTGTTCTCCATTGTTTTTTTTATTGCACAACCACTACTAAAATTTCACTATGCTCCATATTCTTTTTCCATTAACCAACATATGCACTTTCCATCAACACACACTCTCTAAAATTGAAATTAATAGTGAAGAGGTAAGTTACGATTTATCTGATAGCTTCAACAATTTACTGCATTAGTTTTTGTCTAGGGATGTAACGATTAGGAGGAAGACAATGTTCATGGTTATAGAGTTTGTATATTATGGTGTGTTTTGAATGCCCTTTTTGTCTTATGTAATTTTTTTTTTCCTTTCCCTCATTTTCCTGTTTTTCAAGATATTGCAAAAACTGTAATCCTCAAAGACTATCCGATTGTAGTAGAACTTTCCCCTATCATCCCTTAGAAAACAAAAAGAAGACTTATATTAGCGCACTTCTTTCTTCTTCTGTTTTTTTTTTCTTTTATTTCACTCCCTTTCAAAAGTACCACACTTACTTTTTTGTCTCACATTCTCTCTTTTTTCCTCCATTATGTTCTCATTTTTCTTGCTATTGATCTCTGCTTCATTCTCTTCGCTATTATCATTAATGCGGGCATATGGATGGTTCGATTCCTAGAAGAAACCTTTCTTGAAATTTTATCGTAGAAGATTCACCTTTTGTTCAAAACCACTAAGCCATTTTGATCATACTTTATTTGTTATATATCTTTTCTCCATTATACATCCTATGCTCCTAAGTTTAGAAAACATCATTGGATGGTACTATATTTTTATAAGCTATATAAAATTTGTTGATTTGTTATTGAGTTTTTATTTAAATATTGAATCTTTTTTCCATTTCAAATTACTCAAATGGAGATTGATGACTTGTCATTTTTCTTCTCTAAATGGTGATTGGACTTAAGTTCATATCTTTATTGTTGTTATTAATTTAGATTAGGAATTATATTGAAATTAATGCTTATGTGTTGTTTTGATTGCATAAGAAGGTTAATGGTTTTTGTTTTTTTTTTTTTAATTTATGAAGTGTAATTCAGAGCTATCTGTAACTTTTTTTTTTCGCATTATTTTGAAAAATTCATGCTTACTATTTTTCAAAAAATCTACACGAAGCTATACTTTGTTGGACTTTATTGAGTATTATCAACTAAAATAGATGAAGAGGATAAGAATTTGATGACAAGAACAATTACTTCCCTTTATTTTGTTTTCTTTTTTGCCAACATAGAGACTTTCATAAGCTAAGCCAGTTAATATCTCTCTCAAAAAGATGTAATTTAACACTCTCACTAACCTTTGCTTATAGATTCTCTCTGTTTCATTGGGATTTGTAGAACATATCTTTTTTTCACTATTAAATTTTTCATTTGTATTTTTTTATTCTCTTTGATTAGTAGCGTGCAAGATTATTAGTAAAGAATCATTAGTTTCCTTTGTACAAATAGAGTTTAATTGTGTAGATGTACATCTTAATAATCTTTTCTTTTATGTATTTTTTATGTTCTTTAATTTTATTATGCACTACTATGGAAAACAAAAATTCATAGTTAGTTATATAGCTTAATAGTTGGGTTTTCTTATTATAAATGTTATTGCTGTGACATTTTACAAAAGCAACTCTTCCATGCATATTCATTGTCTATTTATGTGAAATTATAATACCACTAAGCTAAAATTTAGCAGTTGCATTTATGTAAATTTATTGACATATAGGTGTAAATACCATAAAAGTTCCTTCTATTGGTTTCATTTGTCAATCTATTTTAAGATTTATTAAATTAAGTATTGTGAATCATCTTATTTTCAATAATAGAGCTTCCAATCTAATAAATGATATCATTTTTGCATTTGATAATATAAGGAAGCCTATGGTGAGGGTATAAATCTTAAATCAAATTGGTATAGAGAAAATAAAATAGTAGCTTATGGTGGCACTATTAGCATATTTACGTGGATATAATTATAACAAAAAATCAAAGAGTTAAAAATAAGAACCTAACGCATACAACATATGTAAATATATCATAAACTAAATTGAATCCATACTTGAACTTTTTAGGATATTACAATTCCTCATAAGAACATCTAATATAACTTGAAAAGGAATCTTTAAGCAAACACATTTCTTTAATTAAGATGAGATTACGATAGGCCATATATTAAAAAATAAAAAATAAAAAGCGAATCATGCTATTTTCATTTAATCATCAAAGATATTTTGCAACAAAATTAATTACTTATGTATCATTTCTCTTTATTTTCTCCTTTGCATAAAGCTGTCTTATTTATAATTTATTTGGTAATTATTTAACTTCTAACTATGAATATCTCAAAGCATATAGCTTTATTTGGATTGTCCATTTTGTTTATGTGTTTATTAAAAGTGAGCAATTGGCCCTATCGTACAAAGTATCCACTCGGACCCTACTCGACGAAGTAGATTTTGAATGAGTAATTAATGCTAAATGGTAGATTTCAAGTGGTAACTTTTTGAAACAAATTGTTACAAAGTAGGATAAGAATAAAAAGTAAGGATATCCATACCTATCTTGGAAATTATACTTTGAAATATATAGGGAACGGGTTTTAGGTCCCCACTTTATAATAATAGTTAAATAAAATTAATAAATAAAGGCTATCTTCTCATTAAAATAAACTTTGTAAATCTTGAGTTAAGTATGATGTTTACCACTTTTATTTTTTAAAACAATGTGCTTATTTCCTTAAAAATATCTCTAAAATGTGATTATCACAAAGCAATATTTTATTTACACAAAGAATGTTTGTATAAAACTTTCATAAAAGTTCATCCATAATAATGATGATTAAAGAACCATTTAAGGGGAAAAAATTGGTCAGAATTAAAATTCAGTAGACTCCATTCCTTGGTATAATTTGAAAGATTAGATAAATTGAGCAATTGCTTTAAAAAAAAAGATCAAGTTTTTTTTTATATATTTAAAAAAAAAAATAGTCGTATTGAAATTTATAAGGAAAATAGAACAAAAAATCTATAACTTTTATAAGATACATAATGGTTCTAAAGTATCATAAAGTAGGGTATGAGTAATAAAGTCTCACCTGTATCTATAAGGTAAGGATAATGGTAAAGGTACGGATAAGAGTAAAGTATAGATGAAGTCTCGTACCCTATCCTACCCACTATGTACCTACTCACCCTTAATGTCTATGTCATGTATGTGCATATAGATTGTTATATTATGATATTTAGAAAAATATTTAATTTCAATATAAAGTTGGCAATTCGTGGTAATTTTTCTGTATCTCGTTTCCATATCTAAACAGGCTCGTTTTCAAAAAATCTAAACCTATCGTACGACTCATTTGTTAATTGTGTATGAAAACCTAAACCTATGACTTAACGTGTCTCTTATCTAAGTTGAACCCATTTATATTAGGACTAGCAGTTTCTACTACTATGTTGTATATCGTTTATATTATGTTTAATATCCTTTATCGATTAAAAATTTATAATTAAATTTATAAAATATTTATAAATACAAAGAGAAAAGAATAATAATGATATTTAAATTTTATAAAGACAAATGATATAAAATCTTCATACTTAATAAAAAATTATAATCTAACTAAAATTTTTTAAGAAATCAAAATTTTACTATATATAAAAATTTAAATTATATAACATCACTAAATTAAGTGAAACCATTGATTAAATGGATTAATACAATTACCAATATTGATTTCTACTTTTATCATATTGTTTACCCGATTTTAAGGAAGAAGGTTAAAGAATTTATATATAAGTTTATAATTTTTATCCATTTAAACTACAATATAGTAAAACGAGTATATAACATTACTAAATTTAAGTTACATAACATTATTAATTAGGATCTTTGACTTAGAAACAAATGATATGTGTAATAAAATATAAATACAGAAGGATATATAGTGTTTCCCATATCCTAGTTTGGGGTTTTTGGGTCTAAAAGCTTGAAGCGAACTCAGATATGAATTTAATTGTTTTTAATTGGGTCTCACCTATTTATATTTCATGTCAAATTTTTTTATATACTTACACATTTAAATCATATCATATCATGTTGTGTTCGAATATATTTTATGGTCCTTTTAGTAAGTTTTTACACGATTTCATTTCTAAAGCTCTCAATAACATAAATTATATTGTAATTTTAGGTAAGTAACGTATATTTTGATATGAATAGTTTTGATAATTTATTTTTCTATATATGCATTGCGGGTGCATCATTTGCTGGTAATATATTATTCTAATCATTTTGTGTATAAGCGAAAGTATAAGATGTAGTTGAATTTTCAACATTCTAATTTGTTTGATGTTCTTGTTCTCTACTTGCACGGACCTAACCCATTCCAAGAATTTTTGTAGCTTGATAGACATACCATTGAAAACTCTTAGTGCATTTCGTTAGGCTTGAAATTTCAATATATGCAAAAGCATAAGATTACATCAATTGGAGGATTAAAGAGAAGTAAATAGTATAAAAGTAATGTAATTCCATTATAAAATGAGAGTATAAAATTCTCTAGTAATAATGAGCATAAAAAACTAATTTTATCTTGCAAATAACTTTCTCAAATGATGGAATCTAAGAACAAGGGATGAGCTAATGAAAAAATCAAAATGACCCCCTCCTTTCATAGGTGATAGAGGCAACTTTTGGCCATTAAATAAAATAGTGGTTTATATATAAACAAAGCTTTAACCATTAATTTCAATGGCTATGAAAAAGAAGGAATTTGAGCAATCCATCTAACAATCTCTAATTGGCTTCAATTCAACAAACTACTTGTTGCCATATAAAGTCCTAAAGGATGCTTAGGTGCTATAGAGACCAAGAAAGTCTAAATAATGTTGAAATTTGGTAATCAAAAGTGGCTTATATGCATTTTTGTTGGGTTTTTGAAAGTATGAAACTTTTTAACACAACTTTGCCAACAACAACAATTTCTTTAATGAACTTATATTTTGCATCAATGTGTTTGGTTTTGTCGTGATATCGACTATTCTTAGTTAAATAAATAGCACTTTGGCTATCACAAAATACAATAATAACTTTCTATATTAGACTAAGTTCATTAACCAAATCTCGAAGCCAAAGAGCTTCTTTTACACCGTTCATTGTTACAATTTAGTTGTAGAAATACAACAATACTACAATAGAATGAAGTATAGATTTCTAATTTTTAGTATTATTACAAAGAGTAAAAATATAAGTAGAAAGAGAACTTCTTCAATCTAAATTAGTTTCATAATCTGAATCAACAAAACTTACAACATCATTAGTTGTAGTCTTGTTTCTTTCAAACACCCAATCGTTATCAGAAATACCTTTTAGATTTCGAAAAATTTATTTCATAGCACTTTAATGATCCTTACCAAGGTTATGCATATATCAATTCACCATACTAAAAACATATGTTAAATTAAGTCTAATATATACCATAGTATACATATGACTACCAACTACACTAGCATAAGGAATGTGTAACAGATGGTATATCTCTTCCTTCGTCCATGGAAAAAGTTTTGAAGATAACTTGAAATGTGCAACAAGAGGAGTAGAAATAGGTTTTGCAATTACTCATGTTAAACCTATCAAGTACTTTCTCAATATATGTCTTCTATGATAAGAATAGTTTACTAATTTGGCAATCTCTACAAATCTCCATACTAAAAATTTTCTTAGATGCACCTCGTTCTTTCTTTTCAAACTCGTTACTGAGTTGAATTTCCAACTTTTTGATCAAAGAGTTTTCATGTAATGCAATACATATCACTAACATAAAGTAACAAGTATATAAAAGACTTATCTGAAAATTTTCTAAAATAAAGACGATCATCAAAGTGACTTCTAGAATAATGCCTTGTTTAATGACAAAGGAATCAAATCTCTTATACCACTGTATAAGAGCTTGCTTAAGGCCATATAAAGATTTCTCCAATCGATAGATAAGATGCTCTTTACTAGGAACAACAAATCCCTTAAGCTGCTTCATGTAAATTTCTTCTTCTAGCTCTTGATATAGAAAAGCTATCTTAACATCAAGTTGCTTTAAATCCAAATCAAACAAAGCAACAAAGGCAAGTGACTTGAGCTTTAATTCATACTTAAAAATTGCACAACAACTAACTTAAACTAAAATTAAAATTGACAAGTGTATCAGGTCACCCAGATCGGTAAGTCCGATTTCCAGCCCAATTTTGTGTAATTTTGTAAAAATAGTAAATATTATTATAAAATTATGAATTTTGTTATTCTAGGATATTTTTGTATGTAGTTTGTAGGAAAAATATTATTTTGATGAAAACATACCCCGTAATATAGGGTCCTTAAGAAAGCATGCAAAACCGAGCACATTTCGGTTTAGAAATAAATGACCTTAGGAGTGTAGTTTGGAGCTCAATTTTTTTCTGTAGGATGATCATGAGATATAGAACAGTGCTATGAAGCCATTTTTTTAAATTTAATTTTCAAAATTTTTAAGTTAATTTTTAGCCCTAAAATGATGGAAAAATTGGGTAATTTGGAGTTAATTAGGTGATTAGGATATTAATTACTGATTTAGATAGTAATTCGATGTTTAGGGATGTTAATCTCTGATGTAAAAACCTGATCCTAGTCTATGGAGTGTTAAGTGTAAGTAATGAAGGTGTTATGTGGTAAATATAGAAAATTAGGAATATGTAGAATTAAAAATTAATAAATATGAAAAAATTAGGTTTAATTAGATAATAAAATAATGAAAATCAGAACATAACAAATCTAAAACAATATTCAATTTTAGGTAATTATATGAAAAATGTAAAAATTTCTCACAACATGAGTAAATTCGGTACACTAATACGGATTTAAGTGTACCGGATGGAATAAAATGCTGACTAGGGGTAGTGATCGTATTTAGGATATCTGGAAATAATGTGGTTAGTTTCACATTATGAGTTGAAATAAATTTCTAGAGTCTGGGTACAAAAAGTACCTAGAAAACGAACGAGAATCTAATTTAGAAATCGATGCGGAACCCGAACCTAAACCCAAACCTAGAATAATTATAAAAGATTTAAGACCTAGATAATTAAGTCTATTAAACCCTAAACAACACCTAACAATAAGCATTATAGGATAAAACAAACTTATAATAGTTATATGAAAAGCTGAAACCACGTTTGTGTTATAGGGATGATCGGCGATGGCCTGAGCAAATCGGACCTCGAGTGAGTAAGCGAGGAGTCGAGGTAAGTTGGGATTAATACGATGTTGTATTTTGGAGGCTTAAGATTATGCTTGGTTGTGCTTGTTAGATAGTTGAATGTGTGCATGTGCTTGATTATGGGTGATGTTATGATTCTGTTTGTTGTTTTGGCATATATTGTATGAATTGTATGAAAGGATTGATCACCCTAAACTGGACTTAATTAAATATCCGACCAGTAATCATAATCGGACATGCATGGCAACCCGTTAGGGGAACTTAGGACTCTTCGGCCAAATACTGACCCCTTCGGAAGGGATAGCGCAGGATTGCAAAATGGTCCCTTCTTCATCCTCAGTCGAACTAAGTGACAGGAGAGGAGGTCATGGCGAGGGTAAAGACAGTGGTTCGAAGGTAGTCGCGGGAGGAGCAAGGTCTCCATTACACAAGCCTGGGTTTGGTCGTGAGCTGTTGCATTAACGGCAACTCCTCAACCCGGATTAGAGAGGGCGCAATTTCTCTAATCTCACGACGGGCCGGACAACGTCGTGCGATGGCATTTGCTTGCACATGCATTGCATCTAATATGTGATTGAAAACCTTGTTGTGTTCCTGGTATAGTTTTAAGTAATCCGCCCTACTTACTGAGCTGTAGTTGCTCACATCCCTATAGACGTCATGCAGGTACTGGCTAAGAAGCGGCAAATAACTACTCTGAAGCTAGCAACTGCTGGATCCTGGGGAGTGTGGAAAAATATTGAAGAATAAACACATATTTTTAAGGTCTAAGTTTTTATTATTTTTCATTTCCAAATGATGTAATGATATAGAAAAATACTATAGAGAAATATTGTAAACTTTAACTACAATAACTTAATTATAATATATATATATAATTCCTCACTTATATAGGTAAATGATTTATTTAAATTACAAACTGTCTACTTCAAAGCGGGTTAGTTGTGGACGCCTTGTGTAGATCAGGTCTAAGATAGCGGTTGTAAGGCCAACTTCTATCTTAGGATGGTTTACACGACGGGGCTGTTATGACTCTGCCGCTTCGGGGCGTGACAGTTTCCATTGCACAAGCCTAGGTTTGGTTGTGAGCTGCTGTATAACATGGAAACTCTTCAACCTGGATTGGAGCGGGTGAAATTTCTTTGATTTCACAACGGATCAGACTACGTTATATAATAATACTTTATTGTTGCATTACATGAAAATAATTGCTTGATAATCTTGTTTGTGCTTGTATGCATTCATAAGTCTCCAATTCGACTTACTGAGCTGTAGTTGCTCATACCCTTATAGATCCTTTTGTAGGCCTTGATTTCTGAGCACTTCAAGTATTATGCTACCCTATAATTACTCAGAGGTTAGTCTTTTTGAAGCCGGCGTGTAAGGATCACTTTAGTTAGTAATGATGTGTAGTTAGAATGTCCTTGGTAGTTAAGGATGAAAGACTAATAGTTATTATGTAAATTAGTGAACAGTTATGAATATGTAAAATTTCCTGAGAAGTTCTGTAAACTTACATATAATTATACATATTTATTAGGAATTTGTAATATTTATCATAATTGTAGTTAAACTTTTAATCGGACTGTTTACTTCAAAGCGAAGAGTCGTCGATGCCTTGTGTAGATCATATCTATGGTAGGCACTGTGAGGCCAATTACTATCATAGAATGGTTTACACGGCGGGACTGTTGTGACTCTGCGACTTCGGGGCGTAACAATTATCATATCAAAACACGAATAAATTGAGATTAATAGAATAAAAACTACAAGGGAATAGAGAGCACCTTGAATAAACTTCATGGAGATTTTTTATTTCGCCTTTCGATATCAAATAAGCATATCTTGACATATTCAATGCTCATGTTACCTCTTGGCATGCTAGAGCTTAGAGCTTTAGTTCCCAAAATATTAAAAAAAATTATTACTTAAAATAAAATAGAAAGTTTCCATTCTCAAACTAAGTTTTCTATTGTAAAGTATTACTCAAGCAGCGCTTGGTTGTAATTATTGGATTGTACAAAGAGAATAAGACATGATAAGTATAAGTATAAGTTTATTATTCTATATTTAGTTTATACAATACTTAACACAAAATTTATATTAAAAATTAATTATTTACATTATAAAATAAATAATTTTTTATAATATTTAATAAAAATAATATTAATAAACTCAATATTATAACATAGAAAAGTATTTTTAAGAATGCAAAATATTTTTTATTTTTGTCTAATAAATTTCATTTTTGTATCATTAGGTAGATATAATAAAATTTGAATATTTTGTTCAATCCATCAATTTAATTTTTATATAGTTATCAAGTATATTTATCAAACTAAACATAAAAAAAAAAATTTATCTAATTCAATACTATAAAAATTACATAACTAAATATTACCTAAGCAACTGTACTCCATTAGACTAAGCTGGCTATCCTCTCTTTTTGACTCCCTTCCCCTACCGTATCTCTCGTCCTCCTAGGGTTCTACCCCTCTCCTGGTGCTTCATTTTTCCATCCATCGTGTGGGCCTGCTGTTTTTACTCCACGTGTGGGCTTGATAACTCTTCAAGAATGGGCTGACTTATTCCTTTCCATCTTGGGCCTGTGCACTTGACACACATGAAAGAAGCATCCACGTTCGACATACGTCACGTAAACATGCTATATAAATCCAGTGAAACTCCAGGCAAATCAACATATATAACTCCACTTGCTTTTTCCTTGTTCAACAGGGCTTTTATGTCAATTGGACTGTTACTTGTTCTGGAAATGAACTCCACTTGTGTGTGCATTTAGATTTGGTCAATTCTGTCTTGGAGTGTGGATGGCTTGCTTGCTTGGTTGTAGATGTCACGCAAAATCTGCTACTGCCCGTGGTTGCTGATCGGATAGGAGCTCTCGGCTTGGTTCCTTCATTCATTCATTCAAGAAGTCGGCTTAGCTTGGTTTAATTTTGCAATTGCCGCTGACATTCGAGCTCGGAAGCTGCTATTTTGCTTGTTCTGTTTCGGGTATGCTAGGAGCATGCAAGAGTTTAAAAGATGCCGATCGCCGCTTGGACAAGAAGTTCAATTCGGCTGCTGCTGCTCAACTTAATTCAAGAAGCTGCTCGGCATTAGTGGACGGCAGCTCGATGGTCATGTGGAGTTGTTCAACTACTGGCTGCTGGTGCTTGAGTTGCTCTGTTTCGGCTTGCTGCTTGATGCAAATCTGGAGCTCGGAATTGTGCAGACTTATGGGGAGCTTGGGGCGCCATTTGGTTGCTTAACTTGCAGGTCGGTGGGGCGCACACTTGGCTCGTTTGCATCGCTGGAATATCTTGGATTAGAAGTTTAGTTGTTGAGTGTCCTCAGGCTGCTGCTCTTCAAATTGCAGCTGTCAAGTCGTGTCCAAGGAGTGTGCGTGGGCTGCCACGTGAACTTCTTGGTCTTCTTTTCCTTCTAAAAAAATAATTGAACTGAAATGGGAGACTTGAGCTATAACATGTTCTGCAAGTGGGTCATGTTTTTCCCGAATTTTAAGCCATGGTTATCTCGTGTGCTTGGTGGATTTTTTCTGAAAGTTCGGGGGCTGCATCATGTTGGTGAAAAGCTCTCGGCCTGGTGCTTGTCATGTTGGAATCAGGTGGAGCTCTCAGCATTGCCCAGTAGCTGCAAGTTCAGCTGCTGTCAATGGATGAATTATCAAATTCAGAAGCTGCTGCTACTTCATTGCTCTGTTTCGGCTGCTGTGATGTGTGCAATGGCGTCCATGATGCTGTTACTTGGTTCGCCTTGCTGCTGTTTGGTCATGTGTTGATGGAGTGGTCGGGACAAGTTGGAGAGAGAGGAGCTGCTTCTATTTGAAAGTCACGTTCACTGTGGTGCTCTCGGACCTGCTGCACTTTAGCTGTAGTTGTGCACAAAAGGAGCTGTTGGAGTTGCTACATGCTGGAACTTGGTTTGCTGCTGGTCGTGTGGACACTCTGCTGCACGGGCTGCTGAAATTTCAAGATGGCTGGTGCTTGACCAAGTTATGGAGTTCCCAAGCTCAAGCTGCTTCTCGTGGAGTGTTAAACTCGGGTAAGGAGTGTCATTTCATCTTGACTGAGGACCTGAAGTATACAAACTGAGTCAGTTGCAGATAATATAGCACCAGTTGCTAGGTAATCTTCGATATCCAGGGCTACAGCATCAATTTTCTTGAACAGAAAAGTTGAAACCCAGCATTGAAGATGATTAGATGAAGCAAATAAAGAAAAACAAATTCTGACTGAACATTAGAGTCTTAGAGCTTCCTCCCTTAAAGTCATGAGCTGATTGGGTTGTTGTGACAGGTGCTGATCAATTTTGCTTCACTGCTGCAGGTTGATGTCACATGGTGGTGCTCACATAGTCAATTATCTGGTGCTTGGAAGATTACAAATTTGCAAATTCTAGCCTGTAGCAGTCCCTTGATTGGATCGGCACAACAGATAGAAATTATAATGTACTTTCTAATGGACATACACTTTCCAGGTTCACCATGTTCTACCCCTGCAGGGCCTAACTATACTATGTCTAACATAAAAGCTTTTATTTTGATATATTTTCTGGGTATTTGGTCATAAAACGCATCAGTAGCATGCAGCAGTAATTGGTAAACTATCTGCTATTTCTGAAGTATATCCCTTAATAAGAATGTAAACTTAACAGCCAAATGGTAAGACAAAATTTGTGTCTGAATAAATCTTCAAGAACAAGAACAAATTTCCCGAATGTTGCTTCTCCTCGTTTATCAGATTTAAAAATATTGTGAAATATCCATATCAATCTTTGAAGACATGAACTTCTTTTTAAACTTTGTCATGGCCTGTCAAAATCTCTCTGCAATTCAATTGCCAAATATAATAATGGGAAAATAGAAAATTTGCTTCTTCTCAATCACAAAAGAAGTTTTCAAACACACTGTTGACACTTCAAAATGACCAGGTGACCATTAAACTTCTTCAATTGTGCTGACTATCTGCAAGTAATGGTTTCTGTTCAAAGATAGCCTCTCATTTCCAGAACATAGCGCATATCGTCCTAGAATACAAGTAAAGAATTAGCTACAAGCCAAATTGCAAAATCAGAATGATCTGACACAAATTAAGTCCTATTGGCATGAAGACTAAGTATGCTTTTATTACATGGGGATCCAGGACCAGAGAGGAGGCAAAGCTTGAAAGACCTACGGGACATTTTATTTGGAAATTTTCAGAACAGGTTACATGACAGTCAATGTCATTCCTGATGCTTTCGTTGTGAATGAAGAGCATGGAGATTGAATTTTTCAGAAGTAAAATCAAAGTCAGGAGCCCCGGTAACAACATGCATGTCATTCCCAGCATCAATCAGATGACAAACTAAAAATCAATCTCAACCTTATAACACACTGATAATATTATCGAGCAGTTTGACTCTATCCTCCTCCAATTCATTTGGATTGCACTTGCTGATGAAGGAGACAACCTTATACTAACAAATGTTTCATAGAATGCAAATACATTCGAGCCAACATTCAGTTCAACTCATAAATAATATCACTACAGCAAGATGTTCCCAAAATTTTCTGCCTACCATGAAAGAACTTACAAAGGATTAATTTGCAATGGCACTTCAACGAAACAAAACAGAGTTGCAGCTTCAGGTATTTGGCATTCTTGACTTGACAACATGAGGACCCTCAACCATAGCTAAAGCTGCAAAATAATAAGGGGAGTTATCAAGAGGAATGTTACGTTTACCTCGTCGACTCAACTAAGTTTGAGAAGATAAAACCAAGCAACTTATACTGATAGGAGCAAGCAAATGGTTGTGCATTGCTAAGGAGATTCTGCAATTCAATCCAATGACTGAAAATATATATATATATTTTTAGTATCATTGGTTACAAGGGAAGGGGAGTAGGTAGGGAGGGATTATAAATTTTTATATTACACAGAGATGCTGACATAGGCTTATTGTACTACAGAAACCATGAAGAGAAAATGATTGAAAAGCTAATTGAAGAAGTTCAAATCCATCAACAACATTTGTAAGCATTTTTTCTAACTTTAAACATTCAAGTACAAAATTGTTTAAGCAGCATTTACCCGTATGGCTGGAGGCCCTAGCTCTCCTAACATTCTCACAATTTGCAACATGGTGGGCCTTCTAGAAGGGAAGTCGTCTACACACTGTAGTGCTATCCCTAAGAATGTAACCATTTCCTCAACTTTGTCATCTTCTGCTTCATTAGTCCCTTTAATTTCTATTAACAAATCTGCATCTATAACTTCCATTTGCTTCCCATCTCTAACCTTCATTTTTTCCTAATCCACCAAATTTGCTGTATCCCCAAAATCCTCCTCATTGATAGCATGTTTTCTAGTCAAGAGTTCCAAGAAGAAAACCCCTAACGAATATACATCTCCCTTGGTTGTGAAGTGGAAGTTTGGATAGTATTCTGGAGGCACATAGCCTGGGGTACCTGCTGATTTGCTTACACTTAGATGTGAATCAAAAGCACTTATGAGTTGTGCCATCCCAAAATCTGAGATCCTTGCCTCCATCTCATTATCTAATAATATATTACTGGACTTTATATCACAATGTATGGTATGGGGGAAGCAATCATGGTGCAAAAAATGGAGCCCTTTAGCTGCTCCTACAGCAATCCCTTTCCTTTCCTCCCATGTTGGAACCTGTTGATTTTGTACCTTAACATGTAACATCTCTTCAAGGCTACCGCATTCCATGAATTCATAAATAAGAGAGGCACAAGATTTTGATGTTTGATTTTCCCTAAAGTTTCCATCTCTGCACTGAATTCAAGGTCACCTTGGCCACCTGACGGTCGAAGCTTCTTAATGGAAACCTTTGAACCATCTCTCAAGGTAGCTTCAAACACTTCTCCAAATCCACCATAGCCGATCATATTTGCTGCCCAGAAGCCATTGGTTGCTTCAACAAGGTGGGAGAAATTCAGCTTCTTCAAGTGTCCTTCGAAAGTCGCAACATTGATACTCAATGGTTCTTTCTCTCTATGGCTATTCCATGTTGTGGCAGTCTCTGATGCTTGCAAGCTATTCAACGTCTTCCCTTCTTCTCTCTTTCACTTCAAGAAGTGTATTGTCACTATGCTGACAACAATAATACATACAAGGACAAAGGAAATGATAATTCCTATAATAATCTTCTTGATCCTTGAAGCAGTAGAGTTCTTCTCTGTAGGGTTTGCCACTTGTGAATTTTTTTTGCAATCAGGCAACGGACAAAGCCCAGGGTTGTGGGCATATCGTGATGCAGGGACGGTAATCAGCTGCCCTCTGTGGGATTTGACCAGTTAAGTGATTATAGGAAAGATCTATTCCCCATAAGTTGGAAAGATCTGAAAGTGAATCTGGAATTTCGCCTTGCAATCTATTATGTTATGCTTCCAATACACCTAGATTTCTAAGTTTACCAAGTGAAGATGGAATCTCACCCGATAGCTCATTATATTTGATAAGTCAAGAACTTGCAGGTCTATAGCATCTCCAAATTCATCAGGGATCTTCTCGAAAAGTTGATTATGTGATAGATCAAGGTACTTAATAGTCTCATATCCCTTGAAGATACTTAGAATGACACCGGCAAACATCTTTGAGATGTTACAATTTCTCCATTTAAGAACTTGTCTTAACCTTTCAGGTCTAATCCCTGCAACATCCAAAAGACCTTCTACGGTACATGTGCTTCCCCCTTTTTCTATAAAGATAAAGCTGCTTTCAGGAAGATAAACAACTGAAGTGTTAGTACCCATCTATCTACCAAGTCGAGATGGAATTTCCCTGTAAGTTTGTTGTTACTCAAATCTAGCCAAAGTAAGTTATTTCATTGTGCTAGTTCTTGAGGTATCTGACCACTCAAACTATTATTTCCTAACTGCAAAACAGATAACTTTGGCAAAAGGTTTAACTTCTATGGTATTTCGCCACTTAGCTTGTTTCTTGTCAATGATATCCATTCAAGGTTAGAACAATTCAGCAGTTCTATTGGAATTTTTCCATTGAGATGATTGTCGTTGAGCATGAGATGCTTCAACTTGCTGCATTTTCCTATTTCAGTTGGTATAGCTCCTTGTAGTCCACTTAACCATCCAACCAGTCGCTCTAGATTCTTGAGCATCCCAAATTTCATTGGGATTGAATCACTCATAAAATTGAGGCTGAAATCTATCTTTGTAAGCTGGGGACATTGCGATAACTGTGGTGGAAGCCCATCGCTGATGTAATTATCAGAAAATTTCAACTCCATAAGTGAGGCAGATCCTGGACACATATCAACCGGTATGCCACCAGACAAATTATTTGAACTTAAATCAATAATTTTTAACCTTCTATAGTATTTGATAGATGAAGGGAAAGGTCCTGAGATGATGTTATAACTCAACAGCAAGTTCTCCAGGAAACTGAGGTTCCAGAGGTGGGAAGAGGGAAATGGTCCAGATGTTTTATTGTTAGACAAATCCGAAGTCTTCCACACTGTACAAGACCCGAAGGTTTCAGGAATGCACCCAACAATTTCACTGTGCGAAAGTAGTAACTCTTGAAGGGAAATACAGTTGTTTCCAAATTCAGAAGGGATCTTACCAGTCAAATGATTGCGAGACATATCAATTTTTCTCATGTTGGTGAATTGACCGAATGATGGTGGAATTTCTCTGGTGAATTTATTGTCAGCTAAGTTCATGTATCTTAAATTTATAAATCTTGAAAAAGCAGTAGGAAGAGAACCGGAGAAATAATTTCCCGAAACATCGAAATGCAATAATGACTCACAGGAATTCTCAATAATCAACTTGGAAAGGGATCCCGACAGTCTATTGTAAGAAAAGTCTATAATCTGGAGCTTATGAGCATTCACAAAAAAAGTATCTGGCATGGAGTTGTTAAGATAGTTGAAAGCAAGATTTAAAACCTCCAGTTTGACATTTTGAGAATAAATTAGGTAGAGGACCTGTCACTGCTGTGAAGGAAAGATCAAGCTTCCTCAAGCTCGATGGAAGCAGAAGCAACGAGGTTGAGTTAACGAAAAAGTGATGATTGAACGACAAGTTTAATAAAAGTAGCTCATCCAGACCAGCTAGAGGTTTTAAAGATACGGTACCTGCCAACTCCTGGGAACTCAAATCAAGTCGACTTATCCTAACGTGGAAGCAGGTCACACCAAACCATGAACAAGTATCGGCTGTCAAGTTCCAACCAACCAAAACTCTGTTTGGATCATTTTTTTTTTTTTTTTTTTTATCATTTCCTTAAGCAAAATCAGAGCCATTCCATCTGTTTGGATGGAAGATGTATATGAGGCTTGTTGCACAGCCTTACCAACATAAAATGAGGAAACAATGCATAAAAGGAAAGGTAAGAAAATTTGGAGTCTCATGAGTTTAGAGAAGAAGAGTTATAGAGTAGCATACAAGAAATCGGAAGGAAGGAAGAAATGTGATAGTGTTGAAGTAGGAGGATCCGGATGCAGGGAAAACAGCTTGGTTTTGTTTATTTCAGTAGCAAATGGAGCAGTGTTTCTGAGATTGCTCATTGTTTTTCCCTTTTGTTTGGTTTCACTAGCAAAGTAAAAATGTGCACGTGGGATTGCTCATAGTAACGTATCAAAGTGATTTAATTTTCATTATGGCTTTAGACTGTAAGGAGGTTGGAATTATATGCTGAGCTGAATATGTATTTTCTCTTGTTGGCTAAAAACAGAGTTGTTTCCTGTAGTCAAAATACTGACGATTTTGTGTGTTTGTTATCTGTGATTGTCATTTTAGTAGAGGCTTTTTCAAATTATATATATATATATATATATATATTAATCCTATATTCACTCTCTAATCCAGAGTATTAAGTTCCAATGTATGGTGTTTCACTTTCACACTCGTAAAGCACACATCTAACATTACAAGCTCTCCTCCTCGTCTACGAGAAATGAGAAATTTTTCTTTTTCTTTTTCAAATGATTTAAATAAATATTTTCATTATTTTAGAACTTTTACTAATTTTTAGTAGCATGATGTGAAAATTTTTCCAGTAATGATTATCCGAAGAGAAATGCTAGCTGAAAAAAAAATCCAGACCATTGTTCTTATATCTTATAAGGATATTAAAAGATTATATTATACATATATATATATATATATATCTGTGTATATATTTACATTTGATGCTTGTATTCCTTCTTTCTTTTTTTTTCACTGAAATAAAGTAGATGTCAATTACTATTTGACATGAATTGGTTAAATACATAAGATCACCCATCCAAAAGGAAAAGAAAAAAGTGTGGTGTAAGGATGCAATGAGGCATACGTAGATCGGGTTTAATAATCAAGACCCATTTCGTTTTATGTTAAATATTTTATTATCCATCTTAAATCTTGTAAAGCATTTTAATGTATGCTCGAAACTCACCCGATAACCTAATAGGATAGTCACATCTTTCGCAAAATCTATCCAATAATTTTAATAAAATTAGTTAAAGAGCCTGTGCAGTGCATGAGTAAAAATTTGAATAATAATTATTATAATCTTTTTGGAAAAAAAAAATCTAAATATAGTCCAATGATTTTTATGTATTATAAATAAAAATACTTAATAATAATTTGAGTAGTATAATACTTTAAAAATGAATGATTCATTATATATGAGTTATTGAATATTCAACAAATATATATATATAATGACTAGATGAGTATTAAGAAAAAGATTGAGAAAGAAAAACTTAATATTTCTCTTATACATACTTCATATCATAATTCTTCTAAGCTTACGATGAAGCATATGTAATAATAATAGAAGATCTCAAATAATATATATATGTATATATATATATATATGTTTTTTATATAATTAAATACTAAAGAGGATGAGATGGTTTTATAATGATGCATAATGCAAGTATAGTGTTTGCTAGTATACTTATTTATTAACAAAAAAAGAGTAAATAATAGTGGTTTTATAATGATACATAATGTAAGTATGGTGTTTGACGGTATAATTATTTATTAACAAAAAAGTAAATAATAATAATATGATGATGATGATATAATAAAAATTATTGAAATGCATTACATTAAATGACTACATGAGTATTAGGAAAGAAAAATTTAAGAAAGAAAAACTCATTATGGCTCTTACATACGCTTCATATCATAGTCCTTCTAAGCTTACTATAAATTGTTTGTAATAATTGTATAAGGTTTTAAATAAAAAAAAAAACGTTTCTATATATAATTAAATATTAAATAGGATTGGATGGTTTTATAATAAAACGTGATTCAATTGTCATTCATTGATGCTAGTTTTTATTAATAAATGACTAAATTTTATTATTTTTTCATTAGCAGTACATCTCTATCATTGTTAATATAAATTTATGCTACAAATTCAAGATATGAATCCATTGCATTTGTGATACCATTAATAATACGTTTCTGTTCATATTAAACTTAATTCTCGTCGACCTATTTTTCATTAATAATATGTTTCAATTATCACTAATATCAATTACCATTAATAAATAACCTACTTGACATTAATGATATGATTCAATTCTTATTAATATCAATTACCTTTAGCATATGCTTAATATATGCACATATTTTAGAATTATTTTTTTGACTCTTTGTGATCTTTTAATTTTCATTAATATCAATTCAAATCATTAATTATGATGCCATTATATTTGACACTAATAATATATTTAGATTGTCATTAATATCAATTACCATTAATATAAATGAATAAATGCTCTTATTTTATTAATGATAAAAGGTTCAATTTCGAAACAAACTCTTGATAAAAATGTTTAGATTGCAAATCTTATAGTAAATACAAATTATTTTATGGATGGTAATAGAGGAAAACTTATTTAAAATGCGTATTATAATGATATCTAATTGTCTATTCTTTTGACGTAATAAATATGTAAAATCTCTTTTAAAATGCTTGTGAGAAATTATTGAGCAATATTTTTTACACTCTATGCTCTTAAGTCCACTCATTTTTCTTCCGTATGTTATATCTATTTAATAATTGGACCAAAATCTCAGAAGATGTACCTCCTTTTATTGTGAATTACATATGTATATACCATGTATATCTCTAAAGATCGATACAAAAGGAATATAAAGAAAAATAGTATAATAATTGACAAAACTTGGTTGTCGATTTTTTTTTTTAATCTATGTTTCATCACCTATTACTTAAGGTATACTTATCTAATATTTGTAAAATTTCAAATTCTTCATACCAATGTTATATAAAGGAAAAAAAAAGTGAAACAATTAACTTATGGATAAGAACTCTAAAAAAATGCACCTACATAGAAACAACTTAATAGTGGGAAAATAACAGTAAAAATTTGAAAGGAGTGAAATGGATAGTTGGTAGAAGAAAAACAATTATTAAACTACATTATTATAATCTTATTAAGTTTTCGCATAATAATCATGGAAAAAGTTAAAAATTACCTTTCAAAATGAAATTATTGTTAGGAAACTTAAAAAAGTTATAAACTTATTGAGTTGTTAATGAAAACCAATAAATTAATTTATTATATATATACTATCACTATAATAAATTATTTGAAATATTATAAAAAAATAAATTATGTAAGCTAAATTAAATAGAAAACAACACAATGCATTAGGTTTGCAAGAATTCATTCTTATAGTATATTCTACTAAAAAAATATCTCTCTAGTTTTTTCCTTGCTATAATTTTATAACCTCTTATTTTTCATATAAAGAACACAAATCAACATTTGGTAAAAAAAAAAAAAAAAAAAAACCACAAATAAAAGTTAGTAAGGATGAAAAAAAAAATGCTTCTTTCCCTTACGATCTTAAGCCCCTTTTGCCCTTTTAAATTATGATGTAGCAAAGAGAGTATATAACACTTACTAAATTTAAGTAACATAATATCATTAAATTAAGTATAATCATAACTTAAATGAATATTAATATTATTAACAATATTAATTTCGAAATTCATCACATTATCTGTTTGATTGTTAGGGAGATAGTTAAAGAATTTATATATAAATTCGTAATTTTTTGCCCATTTAATCTACAATGTAATAAGAAGAATATATTGCTAAAAATATCTTATACATTTAATTGAAATCTCTAACTTAGAAAGAAATGATTTATACAACAAAATACAAATATGGAAGAATATATAGCACGCCTCGTGTTCTGTATTCGGGTTTAGAAGTTTAACCTAAACCCATATACAAATTTAACTATATTTAAATGAGTTTGACCCATTTGTATTTTGTATCAAATTTTTTTCACACACCAACTTATTTAAATTGCATAATATCATGTTTAGATCTACCATATTCAAGTCTCAAATTGCCAACCCTACTGATCATCATTGATCAAATCATCTTTAACATCAAATTGCTATGTTCTCTAGCCTTTCTCTTGGTGAAATCAAGAGTTATTTCATTGCAAAAATGTTTCTACATAAGAATTAATCTTAAAGGGCAACAAGTAAACCTTAAAATGGTATCCATTCTGTATTAATGTTCTTTTGTATTTGATGTGGATTATAGAGAGACAAGTAGGTAAATATGTTTAGTATGTCAAAATTAATTTAAGAATAATTTGAATCAATGATAAATTTATTCTACTAATTACTAAATTAATGTATCATAATAAAGATAGAAGGAAAGATTAGGTTGTGAAATTTATATGGTATTTTTAAATAGCAATTACAGAAACCTAATAATGAAAAACATTATGATTTCTAAATATATATAAAGAAATAGCCTTCGAAACTATATATTACATGCTATGTGTATGCAAATTTAATATTAATATGTGAAGTATTAATAAATTTATATATAATTATTGTTTTACAAAGATTTTATATAAATATGAGGAATATTAAGATGGCGATTGGAAGGCTCCTATACCCATAAACTAAGATATAAATGAATCATTTGAAAATTAATAAATACAAAAAATTGGTGTAAAAATAGAATAGCAAAACAAGGAATTATGTAAGGAAAGAAAAAATATTTAAGGATAGATTCTAGTTTAAAAAATTCTAAAAGATTCTCTCATATAGGTTCAAAAATTTTGAATGACAAAACTACTATAAAAGTTAAAGACTAAATTTTTACAAAAAGAGCAATAAACAATACCAAAATCCTATATCGATATTTTTAATAATTTCCATTGCTCAATCTGAATTCGTCTCCAGTTTCACACTTACAATTAAACATATCACTAATAAATAAATAAAATTTAATTCCTAATGACTTTTCACAGTGAACTTTTGTGAAATAAACTATTTATGAAATAAACACAATTAAATATATTACTGAACAAATAAAAAATTGTTTAATTATCAATAGTTTTTCTTCTAATAAAATTTTGAAAGCAAATAAATGATGTGTAAAATTAACACAATTGATCAAAGCACTAAATAAATAATAAATCATTTTTAGTATGTAGGGGGTATGGATATTGCAATAACTAGAAATTTGATAAAAAAATTATCAAGATGTATAGATACTAAAGCTATAAATGGAAGCTATCATTTTGATGAAAGATTTGTAATTTAGATACTATTTTTTTATTTAAAATTTATAGGTTAGATACCTTTTTTGGCATACAGAGTTTTTTTACCATAATAACCATAACACATCGATGATTTATTAATAACTATTTAGTATATAGGGGGGTTTGGTAAAATCCAAATAAAAGGAAATATTACAACACTGAAGACACCAAATAAGATGTCTTTCATTTTAATAATATAGATAATATAATTTCATTGAACAAACTTTGTAAATTTACATATATGCCCTCGTATGGGCATCACAATTACCTACTAAAAGTGTCCTTGCATAATACAATACCATTGAATTGGAGCAAATACCCAACTAACAAATTAGAACAATAGTCTCAATATTACTTTATAAGTGAGTAGATACAAAATAAATGGTTATAAGCAAGAACTTTAACCCTATACCTACAAGATGTAAACATTAGTGTCTCATTAAAAGTGAATCAAACTTTGTTGAAAATGTGTAAGGATAGAGTAAGAGAATCAAGAAGATTTCCCTCAATTCATAGTAACCCTTATAAACTATTTGATAAATTTAATAAAATTTTGTCTCACAAACATTATAAATCTTACATAGCCTTTTTCATGCAACTAATAACTCACAAAAGTGTCCTTCCATGACACACTTCCACTTAATTAGAGTAAATACACAATTGACAAATTATGGAACAATGGTCTTTGTATCCTTTTAGAAGTGACTTAGATACAAGATAAATTACTATGAGCAAGTAATCAATTTATTAAAATGAAAAACTATACTTTTAGTTCTCGAACTTTATCATTTTCTAATTGAATTCTCAAACTTTTATTTTTTCTATTTCAACCCTCAAACTATCCAAAAGTTTGCAAAAGAGTCCTTTGTTAGTAAGCTGTTAGTTTTCCCATTAAGAAATGAATCTTTTGTAAACTTTCGAAAATTTTAACTACCAAAATAAAAATTCAAAGACTCAAGTAGAAAAATTTGCAAAGTTCGAGGGCTAAAAGTTTAAAATGTAAATTTCCCCTTTTTTCCTTTTAGGATATATAGTTTGTTTGTGTTTTAATTTACAACCTATGCTTATATATATATATATATATATATATATATATATATATATATATGCACATACACATACATATTTGTTCATTTAAGACATGACTTTTAATGGTACTTATAACGTAGAAAAACAAAATGTTAGTTTTGTTCATTTTTAAGAACTTAGGTTTTGAAATATAGAAAAAATGAAAATATAAATTCCTAAAACGAAAAGACAAGAAAAAAAATTTTGGTCCTTTCAATGTAGTTTTTCAATTTTAGTTAACAAATACTTCAAACAATCAATTATCTAAGTTAGCATTCTTAATAGAATCAAATCACATTTAACTTTATAATTTTTTTAAATTTACTTATAACATTGTTTCTTTTCCCCCACCAACTACAATACATATTATAACAATTTAAGAGAAATAGATTTCAATCTAATCTATCTCTTTGGAAGATTAGTATTAGTAAAATAACTATACAAATTATTTAATATTTATTTTAATTATTAAACTAAATAAATAACGGTGATTATAAATAATTATCATATTTAATCTAATAATACTATGTAAAGTTAGTTAGAATATCATTATACATTTATAAATCAAAAAATATAAATAATGATTATATTTATAATATGATAAATAATTTTTTATAAATATTTTATCTAATAACACAATTAACTATTCTGATTCATTAAGTTCTAATCCCTTTTCTTAAGAAAATTTAACAAAGGATGAAAAAGAGAAAAATGAAAAATTACACTTTTAATTCTTGAACTTTGTCACTTATTATAATTGAATCATCAAACTTTTATTTTATTCTATTTCAATTCTCAAACTTCTTAAAAATTTATAAGAAAACCTTTCATTAACAGAAAAAAGCTAACAATTCACTAATGAAGGACTTTTTTGCAAACTTTTGAAAAGTTTGTGTGAGTCTCTCTTACGTGTTGGATTCCAAACGGGTAATTAAGGGCGTAAGCGAAAGTAGGCTAATTGAGATGATATTTCACATATAAGTTCTAGAAAATAGATAAGAACATTGCATGGGTCTAGATTGTAGAAATATAATAAAATAATAGTATTATAGCAAAAAATAGTTAATTTCACCAAACTATACTATGTTGTATTTTAGTTGCCGTAATCAAGCGATTTTGATAACAATTTCGGTAACGAAAATTAACTAAACTTTAAAGATAAATTATTTGAATAATAAAATTATAAAATAAAATAAAATAATATATAAAAATAGTATGCATGCCTTGAATATAATTATTATATATAAATATATACCCGTAAATGCTTAAAATACTTGAAAATATGCATAATTATCTAAAAATTTATAAAAAATAATAAAATTTATGAAAAAAAATTACTAAACTATTAGATTTGCAATAGATTAGGCATGAGAAGGCTTTTGGATAGTTGATGACTTAGGGAATTATCTCAAGGACACTTAAAAATGCATGGGATTAAGGTATATATACTTAAAAGAGAGAAAAACTCTCATTCTACACCAAACAACTAAGGAATTTCACTTTTTGAATGTTCTTAAGGATATGAGGAATTTTGGAAAAGTTTGAAGGAGGAGTAAAAGTAAGTAAGCGAAATTTTGGAAAAATACGAAGTAAAACTACGCAAACTGAGCTAATTTGGAGAATGCAAGTCCGAAAACCAATTGGGTGTGAACCATTACCACCACTCAATAGTGGTAGTAGCACTTAATGTGGCTGATAACTACGGAGTGGTTGTTAGTGGCTAGATGGCCACTATTTTGATGAGTCAAATTTTAACTTGATTTTCACTAATTTTTTAAAAATGTTAAATTAACTTTGACAATTATGGAAAAATTTATTTTAAAATATTTTTACATGTACTTTTAGAGAAAAATGCCATATTGTAAAATTTTTAAGCAAGTATAGGAGCTCCCAGAGAAATTGTACAAAATCGAACAATTTTCAATATAATTTTAAATAACCCTATTAGTGTAGTTTCGCAACCAAATTTTTTCTAGAATTTCGTCATATTTCATGTAAGAATTGTATGAAGAGTTTTCGAACAAAAATATTTTCTATGATTTTTAGGGTTTTTGAGCCTTTAAATTCGATGAAAAACACTATCTTCTTAGACATTTTGTACAAGTAGCTTTGAGGAAAACCATTTGTATCAGTACTAGAGTTTATTTGTATCATATTCTATTGTAAGGAATGATTTGGGGTTGAGTAGATTAAATTGGAATCGAGATATGCACAAGTTGCCAGGTATAGGCATAAAGCATTGGCATGTAAATATGAGAATTTATAGGTTTGAGTAGTAACATGTTACCTGGTATGATAAACTGAATATATGATCATGTTTTAGCATGTCTATAGTTTGAAATATAACATTGGAATGAGTTACTTTGAGTAAACTTGTAAGATGACTCCATTTAGAGAGTTCTTTAGGAGGTTGATCTAGTAAAAAAAGGGCTTAATCCTAGGTTTAGACACTTGATCAAAAAGTTAGCTAATATGAAATACCTACCTAATATAGCTTCAAAACGTTAATTAGAGGATTCCTAATCAATAAAGCTATTTTTAGATACTTCTTTAGAGGGTTCGAAAATAAAAACTATGTTAAGACTATTGTTTAGAACCTTATTTAAAGACTTATATAACAAACTAAAACTTAATAGAAGACTTAATAAACCTACCTAAACTAAATCAAAACTATATATTAAACATTAAAAGGAGATCATATACTTTATATTTAACAAAAACTAAACTATTTATGTCAACTGTTAGGGACTTTTAAAGGGATTGAGCACTGGAAGCAGGGTTAACTCGCATCGATATTAACTAAGTTAGAATCGATGCTTTATGGCATATAGGAGTATCATTTCAAGATACTTAGAGGATTAAGAATGCTTGTTTTTTGTTGTAACTTGATTATATGTATACGTGCTATGTGCGTGCTTGTGATATTGATTTATGATTGGCAGTTAATTCCAAGTGTTGTTTTTTGATTAAGTATATCTTGTTTGGCATGTTCAAACTTGGTTGCTTACGTTAAAAATTGGACTAATCATAAATGAACTAAATATTAACTGGACATTCATGACAACCCAATAAGGATATCGATTAGGTTGTCAAGCTAAATATCGATACTTCGATGAGGATAGCAGAAATGGTCCCTTTCTTACTTTTAGTTGAACTAAGTAATAGAAGAAAAAGTCGTGGTAAGGTTGAGAACTATGGTTCGAATATTGTCTAAGGAGGAGGGTGTTCTCCATTATATAAGTTAGATATAGTTTAATAGTGTCGCATTGAAACTCCTCAATCCAGGTTAGAGTAGGCGTAATTTCTCTAACTTTACAATGGACCAATTAAACTTTATACGATGAATTATCATTTCTTATTGCATTTATATCTAACTAATGATTTGATAACCATGTTTATTATTGTACTTATGACTCTATCCATTCATACTGAGCTAGTTATGCTCACATCTTAATACACTATTTTGTAGGTGTTGATTAGTAATTAAAAATGCCTTGCTACAATCACCAACAATTTAGTCTCAACAAGTCGAGGAGTGATGAAGTGAAGACTAATGTACTCATCACATTTTCCTTTTGTTTTTGTTTTCTTTTATGGGAAAACTATAAAAGCCTTCCTAGGAGGCCCCATAGTTTTTGTTGGTACGCTAATGACTTAAGTATATGTAAATAAAACCACCTATGGAGTTGTATAGTTCTTTTCAAAACTTTGAACTTTTGATATATACAAAGTTATGCATAAACATCAAAACTATTCGTTTTATAAGGAAACATATTTTGTAAGGAGTTACTCCACAGGTTATATACATTACAAGTGCCCATCTAACTAATTAAAAATGGTTAAGTTGTGATCACCTTCTGTATATTATACCTACGTTAGCAGCTAAGATAGGTAACTTTTAGCTTAAATTGATTTACATGATGTGACTGTTATAGCTCCTTAAGTTTGGGGCATGAAAGTTCTAGGTGATACCAAGGCATGGTTATTAAAGAATCAAGCTTTGAAGTATCTAATTAAAATAAATTAGACATTAAGAATACTGAGAGTTGGGGAATTAAGTAGGATGTAAAAAACTTAGAGTTATAGATGTATATATAAGATATATATGTATAAGATCCTATATGGTATAAAACGATCATAAGTAATAGATAATACTAATCTAATTTATGCCTTACTTGCTTTTAGATTCAGAAATATAAGCTTATTTATGCTTGGTTACATTTTGGTTGGGAAAGAGATGAGTCCCCTATCGATTATCAAGTTCAATTACAAAATTTGTTGTTGGAATTAGCTAATTGGATAATGTTTTATACAATAGATGGGATCATAACTACTTATAAGAGAGGATTGTCTTGGAGTATGAAGGGTGATAGGAAGATTATATAGGATAAGTTAGGTCCCTTATATAGTGAATATGCTGTCGCTACAACTTTTGAAAAGAAGTATATGAATGATAAAGGAATTATATTTATGATGATTCCAGTATTATGCTTTCCTGTTATAGTGGAACCAAGTAAGAATTACCCACTCGGTTTTGATCGAGTACCTATAGGAATCCTACATGTACTCAAAGACTATTCTCTTGAAATCTTAGACTGGTTTTCAAAATTTCTGTCGATTGGGAATATAGGTATTGAAGTACCCTTAGAATCACATAAACCTGAACCATCTATAAAACCTCATGAAAGTCCACGCCCAATTCCACAAGAAAATATAGGTGAAAATGTAAAAGAAGAAGATCTAAAGTATAACTTAGAAATTGCAATGGCTTAGGTCGGCGCAGGAAATGAAAATTTAAATGTAGAAGTAAGAGAAAATGAGATTAAGGAGGAAGCTGAAATAGAAGTGGTAACTAATTTTGAAGTTCAAGTTAGAATTTAGGGGGAAGCTAATGAAAGATAGAAAGTGAATCAAGTTAGAGAGCTAAAATTGGAAAATAGAGATAATGAGGATGTACAGAAAGTGGTATATGTTCATTAAACGCCTAAATATATATCGGTAAGTTATGATTCAAAGGTAGAAAATGAGAATACAAACTTAAATGCTTATGAAAATTTGTTTCATTTGGAAGGTGCTGCAGACTCAGACGAGCAAATGGGAAAGCTAGTAGTTAGGAGTTGGATAAACTTTGCACTAACATAGTTCTTATGGTAAACTAATGTAAATGAAAGTTAGCTACTCTCAAATTCTCAGATCAAGTAACTTATGTTATGTATTTTGTTGCTATGCAATGTTTTAGCCCTTTTTTTATGTAAATAGCATTTTGGAATTATAAATATACTTTCGTATTTAAGGAAAGTATGATGTATTCATAACTTATCTACTAAGAAGTTATGATGTAACTTTTGTTTGTATAGTTATGTTTATATGTCATCAGCAATGTAAAAAGTTTAGCTTTAATGTAATTATCTTAAGTTTTGATGTAGTTCATTTCTTATATAAATTTTAAGTTATGATGTATATTTTTGAATTGTAAAGTTCTATTATGAAAGCTAATGATGTAGTCAGTGTAAAGCTTTGTATAATATTGAATGTACGTTAAGTTGAATATGTATATATAGAGATATAAATGAGCAAGTCAATAACAGGGAGTAGTATGTGAATATGATTTATGATAGGTTATTCTTCATTATTATTATTTATTCAAAAGATTAAAGGTGATGTTATAGTATATAAAAGTATACAGGTGATATGATATCTATAGATATTAAAATTCAATGCCATTTTCATTGAACAGAGATTTAGATATTATAAGGAATTATTTCTACATTGCTATGTATACATGGGATGTGTTTACTTTAAGTAATTTGTGAATGTAAATGGTCACCAAAAGATGTGTAGTTGGAATCATATGGTGTTAAATAAATAGGAAATGTACATTCAAAAGGTTGTTCAAAAACTTTGAAAACTCATGCTAACCGATAAGTAAATGGACTTTAAGTGCAAGTTTAAGTAAATCCTTATGGTAATTAAGTAACATAGCGAATAAGGAAACAAGAATGTAGACAGACAACCTGAAAATGGAGTACTACCTCCAATTATACTTATACCACAAGATCCACCAAGGAATATTTTACTACTATCCCTACCTATTCTTAATGTGTCGTATCCTGCTCAATTTAAACAGATGATGGAAAGTATGCATACTATGATCCAACAACATGGAGTATTAATTTAACACCTTATTTGGGTGGACATACTGCGGGTCAAAGGCAACCTGAAGTAGAGCTAAGAGAGCACCAACCACTAGAAGTTACCAAAACTTAGTAAGCTTATAGAATTTATCAAAGCTAATTGGTGTTTCGAATGAGAGATGAGAAAACCGACCATGGCTGACAATTGGTTGGCCTAAATCAAGTGATGTTTCGAAGCTTTTCAAGTACCAGAAGCATAAAAGCTCTTACATGGAACTTTCTAGCTAAAGTCAAGAGCATGAATATGGTGGAACTAGAAAGCGAGAACTTTGCTAAGACCACTTACATGGCAAACATTTAAAGAAGAGCTTAAGGAGTATTTCTTTATAAGTGTACAGAATCATATGACTAAAAAGTTTATGGGTTTGAAGAAAGGTATAATGAATATGGTGCTATATGAGTCAAAGTTTAATTGATTGATCCAGTATACACTGCAATAGTATTACGATAACCTAAAGCTTAAGAAAGTTCTTTTTCTTAAGAGATTTGAATCTATGATGAGATGCGAGCTTATGGACTATGGTTTTACTACCTACAATGAGGTGGATAAGGCATGCTAGCTCAAAGATAATCGGATAAGGAAACAGTCGAAGTGGAGCAAGAAGTTAAGAAGGGTGAATCAATTTAAACCCACTTTGAAAAGATCCTTCCCTGGTGTTAAAAGTAGCAGCTTGGGTCAAAAGGGAAAGATGTCAGTCATGATGTTTGATGGACCAGTCCAATTGGATAAAGGATTTAGCTTTTATCATAGAGACAGGAATATTAAATGCTGGAAGTATGGAAGCTAACAATATTCATGGTAGTGTGCTTAATTGAAAGGAAAATGTTATTAGTGTGGAAACCAAAACCATGTATCTATCGAGTGTCCAATGATGAAGAATGTGAAATGATAACGTTGTGGTCAAACATATAGAGCTAAGAACACCGAAGGAGTAGATATTACGATGGTGCTTATACGTGTCTTTGTGTTGGAAAGCATGGATGAGGACAACAAAGAGTTCAATGAATGGATGGAGAAATATTTTTGTTAAGGTTCAGATAACGATGATGATGGTACGGATGGTGGTGAACCAAGCTTTGTAATACGTACATACACTAACTATAGTATGCTTAACTACTATAGTATGCTTAACAACTATAGTAAGTCTTTAGAACTTGTAAAAACTATAATGATAGCATAATTCAAGTAATGTAAATATAAACGGAGGAGTTGCATATGCATTGTTTGATACGAGAGTTTCTCACTCGTTTTTTAGTCAAGAGTTTGTGTTAAATAATGGAATTGAAGTATTCAAGGAAAAAACTACTTATAGAATAAGAATTCCGATAGGAGAGCCTATGTGGATTAGAAAAGTAGTAAGTGAAGGGCAAGTAATGATTCAAGAGAAATAATTTTCAATTAAATTGATAGTATTATCTTTAAGTGGCTATGATGTTATTGTAGGGATTAATTCATTATCTAAGCATAAAGAGAAAGTAGATTGTTAGAATAAGGTTGTGGTATTGGATGATAGAAATATTGTATTCACTAGTAAACTAAGAATTATGGTGTAAAGTTGGTTATTATCAAAGTGACTAAGGAAATGAAAGTTGATAATGAGGAATGGCAATATCACTTGGTATTTGCCATAGAAGGGAAGAAGGAAACACCTAGTGTCTTGAAAATATCGATAGTTTGTGAATTTCCTAATGTATTTTCAAATGATTTTCTTTGACTAATGTTATATAGGGAATTGGTGTTTACCATTGAATTAGTTCCTAGAACTAAACTGATATCTAAAGCTTCATATAGAATGTCATCAATAGAGTTACAGGAGTTGAAGAAATAATTACATGTGTTGTTTATTGATTATAGAGAACTTAACAAAGTAACAATTAAGAATAAATACCCTTTGTCTAAAATTGATGATTTGTTCGATCAGTTACATGGAGCAACAATATTTTCAAGGATTGACTTGAAGTCAGTATATCATCAATTGTGGATTAAGCCGGAAGATATACCTAAGATGGCATTTCATACACAATATAGACATTGCGAATTTTTAACGATGCCATTAGGTTTAATGAATGCACTCGCAAATATTTATGGATTTAATGAATTGAATTTCTCAACCTTATTTGGATAAATTTGTAATAGTATTTATTAATGATATTTCGATATATTCGAAGAAAAAGGAGGAGCATGCTGATCATTTGCGGTTGGCATTGCAAAAGTTAAGAAATAATAAGTTGTATGCAAAGTTGAGCAAATGTGATTTTTGGTTAGAGAAAATAGCATTCTCGAGTCATATAATATCTAGTGAAGGGATTTCAATGGATCATGAGAAAGTTAAGGCCGTAGCTAATTGGAAACAATCTATTATGATTACGAAAGTAAGAAGTTTTCTAAGGTTGGTAAGATACTATAAAAGATTTATCAAGAATTTTTCCAAGATAGCGTAGCTTTTAACTCTACTAACTCAGAAAGATGTTAAGTTTGAATGGAATAAGGAGTATGAATGAACTTTCCAAGAGTTAACAAATCGCTTGATTTCAACTCCGATACTTACCTTACCTGATCCAAGTAAGATTTATTGTGTTTATAGTGATGCTTGTTGAAATGGATTAGTATGTGTTTTGATGCAAGATAGCAAAGTAATTGCATATGCTTCTAGGCAGTTAAGGCCTCATGAGAGGAATTACCCGACACATGATTTGGAGTTAGCAACTATTGTATTTTCTTTGAAGATATGTAGACATTATCCATATGGTCAACATTATGAGATTGATATAGCTCACAAGAATTTGAAAGATTTCTCCACTTAGATGGAACTGAATTTAAGACAAAGACAATGGTTAGAGCTTATTAAGGACTATGATTTGACTATTAATTATTACCCCAGTAAAGCTAATGTTGTGCAAGATGCTTTAAGTCGTAGAAATTATGAGCAAATGGCTTCACTTGTGACCACTCAAAAGGATTTGATTTAGGAATTTGAGAAAGTGAAGATTGAGTTTAAGTGGCATGATCCCAATGTACAATTGATGAACTTAGTTGTTCAACCAACCTTATTGGAGAGAATTAAGTTACAACTAGAAGAAGATCTAAGTTTAAAAGTAGCGAAGGAAAAGTTGATTTTGGAGCAACTACTGGATTTTCGTATTGATGAGAAAGGATTACTGAAATTTAAAAGCCGAGTCTGTGTGCTTGACAATGCATATTTGAAGCAAGAGATTTGGATAAGGCACATGTTATTGGATATGGATTACGATATACATTACACTCTGAAGGGAATAAGATGTACAGAGACTTAAAAACCATGTACTGGTGGAAAAGGATGAAGAAGGATGTAATTCAATGTGTTGCAAATTATACTACATGTCAACAAAAGCTTGACATCCAAGGCCTGGTAGAATGTTGCAACCATTGGAAGTATCTCAGTGGAAATGGGATCATATCACAATGGATTTTATGGTAGGACTTCTAAGACCTAAGGCTAGACATGATTCTATTTAGGTAGTTGTTGATAGATTAATAAAGAACGACACTTTCTGGCTCATCAAACTAGTGAATGGATGGAGAAGTTAGTTAAGTTAAAAATACATGAATTTGTTCAGTTGCATAGCATTCTAGAGAGTATTTTTTCCAATAGAGGCATTCGTTTTGTATCAAAGTTGTGGGAAAGTTTACACCGATCTTTAGGAACAAAGTTGCATTTTAGTATAGCCTATTACCCATAAATGGATGGTCAATCGAAGAAGGCGATTCAAATATTAGAAGACATGCTTAGAGGTTGTATACTAGACTTTGGAGGCGATTGGGACAAATATTTACCATTAAACAACTATCAAGTAACTATACAAATGACACCATTTGAAGCATTGTATGGAAGGAAGTACCAATCACCGCTGTATTAAAGTAAAGATCATTCAACAAAGGATGAAAGTAGCTCAAGATCGTTTTAAGAGTTGGCCTAATCTAAAGTAAAGACCTTAGGAATTCTAAGTTAGAGACCATATGTATATGAAGATAAGTCCATTTAAAGGATTTAAATAGTTTGGTACAATTGGACAGTTAAGTCTACCTTATATTGGACCCTTTAAGGTACTAGAAATCTAGCGTATTGACTTGCCTTACCTCCAAGCCTATCAAGATACCATGACATGTTCTGTATATCTATGCGAAGGAAGTTTGTGAAAAATTTAGATGTAATGGTAGAGATAAAACCAATAAACTTACAAAAGGACTATACAGTAGAAGAGCAACTCATTCAAATGCTTAATAAATGGGTTCATAGGCTAAGAAACCAAGATGTAGAGTACGTAAAAGTTTGCTAAGGAAGTGGCCCTCAAGTAGAATTAACTTAGGAACCAAAAGCGGCTAAGAAGAAGAAATACCCATAGCTGTTTTGATGGGCAGGTTAGTAAATCTTCTTATCTTGATTGTGATAAGTAAATAAATGTTAGAGTGCTTAAACGTTATATTATAGAAGGTGGATAAACAAAGTTTTGAGGACAAACCTTTTTTCTAAAGGGGCGTAGAAATGTGAGCCACTTGGTCTTACTTGTCAAATTCTAAATAGGTGATTTCAGTCGTGTGCAAAAGTTGATCGAGATGATATTTCATGTATAAGTTCCAAGAGTCAAATGAGAACACCCTGTAGGTTGAGATCATAGAAATATAATAAAATAATAATATTATAACTAAAAATAGTTAATTTCACTAAACTATACTATATTGTATTTTATTCACCATAAACGCAAAATTTATGTAATGAATATTAATCAAACTTTAAAGATAAATTATTTGGACACTAAAATTATAAAATGGCATAAAATAATATATAAATAATATGCTTGGCTCGGATATAATTATTATATATAAAAATATATATCTATAAATGCTTAAAATACTCAAAAATATGCATAATTTACTAAAAATATATAAGAAAAATAATAAATTTCTAAAAAAATTACTAAACTATCAAATTCATAATGGATCAGGTGTGGGCAGGCTTTTAAATAGCTGTTGACTTAAGGCATTATCTCAAGGACACTTAACAATACATGGCATTAAGGTATATATACTTAGAAGAGAAAGAAAAACTCTCATTCTATACCAGACAACCTAAGAATTTCCACTAAAACCTCTCTAAATGTCCCTGAGGATATGAAGAGGTTTAAAGGAGTAGAAGCAAGAAGAAGAAATTCTAGAAAAATAAGAAATAAAATTATGCAAACTAAGTTGATTTGGAGAACGTGGGTCTAGAGAGTAACTGGGAGTATACCACCACCACCACCTAACTATGGTAGTTGCGCCTAGTGTGGTCGACAACTAGGAATGGTTGTTGATGGCTGAATGGCTACCATTCCAGTGAGTTAAATTTCAATCTGATTTTCATTAATTTTGTTAAAATATTAAGTTAACTCTAAAAATTATGAAAAAAAAATTATTTTGGAATATTTTTACATGTACTTTAAGAGAAACATACTAAATTGTAAATGTTTTAAGCAAATATAGAACCTCCTTAAGAAATCACGTAAAATCGAGCAATTTTCAATGTCATTTTAAATGACTCTATTAGTGTAGTTTTGTAACCAAACTTTTTCTGGAATGTCTTTATGTTGCATGTAAGAATTGTATGAACAGTTTTCTGACAAAAATATTTTCTATGATTTTTAAGTCTCTAAATTCATTGAAAAATGCTATTTTCTTAGATTTTGTATAATTAACTTTGAAGAAAACCCTTTATATCAGTTCTAGAGTTTCTTTGTATTATATTCTAATGTGAAGAATGATCTGAGGTTAAGTGGATTAAATTGAGTCAAGATATGAACAAGTTGCTAATTATGGGCTTAAAGCATTAATCCTAGGTTTAGAGACATTGGCTGATATGAAATACCTACCTAATATAACTTCAAAAAGTTAATCAAAGGGTTCTTAGTTAGTAAAGTTGTTTTCGAATACTTCTTTAGAAGGTTCTAGAACAAAAACTATGTTAAGACTATTGTTTAGAACCTTATTTAGAAACTTCAACAATAAGCTAAAACTTAATAGAAGACTTAATGAACCTACCTAAACTAAATCAAAACTATATATTAAACATTAAAAGGAGATCATGTACTTTATACTTAGCAAAAAATAAACTATTTATGTTGACTGTTGGGGACTTCTGAAGGGATTAAGTACTAGAAGTAGGGTTAACTAGCATCAACATCAAGTAAGTTAGGGTTAGCGCTTGATGGCATATGGGAGTATGATATGTCTCCAGGGTCATATATACAAAGGTTACACTATGACAAATAGGAACAAAAAGAAAATAAAAGGGATTTAGTAAATTCAAATAGTTGCTAGAGGGATATGACACACCAACTAATCCTACCTGGTTTAATCTTCACTTGATATGGCATACAAGCAAGGATTAAGGTCACTTACCATTAACATTTGTTAAAGGAGCTAGATAAGAACTAAGGATAAAAGAGAACACATAGGTTTCTATGTAAAGGGAATTGTAATTCAATAATGAAGTATGATGTCTGCATACAAGGGAAAGGGGCTTTATATACTAGCCCTATTAAGATTATAAGTATACTAAGAAAAGATAAAAAGGATTAAATACAAAAGATTCCTTTAATATACTAAAAAGGATAAAAATGACAAATTCTATTTTGTACAAAAAAAAAAAAATCCTTATGGAGCTTCGTACCAAAATGTACATGTTAAGTGGTGGTTGGTTACAACTGGTGCTGTTGATGTGAGTCCTTAGACAACTGTGTAATTACAAGATTCAGCTCGAATGAAGTCAAGAGAGATTCTAGAAACTGAACTAACCTGATCTAAGTTAGATCAAAGCTTGGGCATTCGAGAGTCTCTTAAGGTCAAGCAGCTCGATGGCTCGACTTGGATATATGCCTAGTGCTCAACAACTTGGTAGCTATTTTGATCTCAACTGCAATTTGGCACTTAGGTTTGCAAAAGTGTAGGAGCCCAAGATCAATGAAGGAATCTTTGTCTAGTAAAGGTTTTGAGTTAGTATCCGTCATGTTAGCCTTTGCAATCTTCTAACTTGGCTTCGTGTGACAAGTCTGAGGAGCTGATTCTTATCATATGTCTCGGGGTCAGAAGGATTTGTCCTCAAATTTGAAGGAACTTCTTGTAGTTGTTTTTCCCTTGTTTTTGTGGTGAATTTTGCTAGTTAGTGGGGGATCAAATCAGATACATTGAAGGTTGGGAAGACGCCATAGTTCTTAAGTAGCTCGATCTGGTAGGTGTTGCGGTTGTCTTCTTTAGGACCTTGAATTGACCATTAGCTCAAGGAGATAGTTTACTGTGTCTTAGGTGTCGAAATCTATCTTGCTTGAGGTAAATCCATACTAAGTCGCCTAGCTTAAAGGAAATAGTTCGATGGCTACGATTACCTATCTCTTGCTGCCTTTCATTAAACTTGACCATCTTCCTTAGCACATACTAGTGTAGCTCTTGTAATTCTTAGGCTCAGTTAATGCTAGACTTGCTCTCTTAAGCAACTGTAGGAGTGCCAATCATATATAAAGGGATAATGGGGTTGAGGCCATTAAAAACCTTAAAAGGAATCTTCCTAGTAGTATTGTGGACAGTTCGGCTGTAAGTGAACTCCACAATAGGTAGGCACAAGTCCTAATCGCTCAAGTTCTTCCTTACAATAACTTAAAGTAAGGTACCTAATGTTTTATTTGCCACTTCAATTTGGTCATCCATTTAAGGATGGCTACTAGAGCTAAACATGAGTTTAGTCCCAAGTTTTCTCCAAAGTGTCTTCTAAAAATAGTTCAAAAATTTCATATCCCAATCTGATATGATGGTTTTCGGAACTCAATGTAGTTGAACAACTTTCAATAAAAACAAATTAGCAATATGTAAAGCATCATTAGTTTGGTGGCACAAAATGAAGTGTGTCATCTTACTGAAGCGATCCACTACTACAAGGTTCGAATCCCTCCCTCTAGATATCTATGTCTAGGGCAGCCCTAGGACAAAGTCTATGCTGAGGTCAACTCAAAGTGAGGTCGACATTAGTAAAGGCATATATCCGCCATATAACTCCTTCTTTCCTTTTGCTCTTTTACACGCTTCATAATTACCAACGATCTTATGGACATCTTTGGCCAAATCAGGCCTGTAGAAGTTCTCTCTCAACAAGTTGGCTATTTTGGTCTCCCCAAAATGGCTAAATAATCTACCATTATAAGCTTCCCTAACCAATAGCTTACATATGGAATAGTTTGGTATATACAACCTCTTCTCTTTGAACAAATAGCTATCCTTTAGGTAATATCCTCCAACAGCAACTCCTTCTCTGCACTTCTTAAGAATAGTATGAAACTATGGGTCTTGAGCATATTGCTTGGTAATAAGGGAAAAACCAAGTAATTTCTTCTGTAAAGTGGTCAATAGATTTTGCCGACATGATAAGGCATCTACGACCACATTAGCATTGCCTTTCTTATGCCTAATTATGTAAGAAAAGCCTTCCATAAACTCCAACCATTTTTCTTATCTCTTTAAAAGTTTATCTTGACTCCTAAGATACTTTAAGGACTCATGATCTATGTAAATGACAAACTCTTGGGGTAACAGATAATGTTACCGTACAATAAGAGCTCGAAAAAGAGAATACAACTTTTTCTCATACATAGAATAATTCAACGCAACAACATTGAGCTTTCCACTATGATAAGCAACAAGTCGGCACTCTTACAACTGTACAATGCCAATACTAATAATGTTACATCGTGTACCAATTCAAAATGTTTGGTGAAGTCAAGTAGGGTTAAAACAGGAGTAGTGGTAAGCTTTTCCTTGATTTCCCTAAAGCTCTACTCAGCTCGGTCATTCTAATAGAATCCCTCACTCTTCTTAGTAAGCTTGGTCAATAGGGTAGTAATGGTACTAAAGTTTTTAATAAACCTTTTGTAGAAAGAAGCTAGACCATGAAAGCTTTGTACCTCAATAATGCTCTTCAACATCAGCCATTCTAAGATAACTCGAAATTTCTCCTCATCAGCTCGATTCCGTCTCCTGACACTACATAACTAAGGAAGACAACTTTACCTTGGCAAAATGTGTACTTCTTTAAGGTCCCATATAGTCTCTTGGTCTGCAAAACATCAAAAATAGCTCAAAGATGTTGTAAATGGTTGGCTAAGTTGGTACTGTATACTAATATGTCGTCAAAGTATACAACCACACATTTTTCAATCAAAAGGCACATCATATGGTTCATGAGCCTAATGAATGTATGCATTAGTAAGTCTAAATGGCATAACCAACCACTCGTAGAGACTATGTCTGTCTTAAATGTAGTTTTTCACTTGTTACTAAGTCTCATGTGAATTTGATGATAGCTACTTCACAAATCAATCTTTGAGAATATTTGAGCACTATGTGCCTCGTCTAACACGTCATCAAGCCTGGATAGTAATGTAGTTAATAACTCAACTGTCAATGCACATGTACTATAAACCATCCTTTTTTAGGATAAGTAGAGCGAGCACGATATGAGAGCTCATGTTCTCTCTCACATATCCATGCTCTATCAGCTCATCCACCTATCTCTTTAGTTCGGCAACCTACATGAGATTCATCCCATAAGTAGGTTTGTTTGGCAAGGTTACACCTGACTATAAGTTAATGTAGTGTTCAGTACCTCGAACTGGGGGTAGTCCTTTAACTAGCACTTTTGGGAATAGGTCGGAAAATTCTTCTATCAACTTCTAAACCTCTTCTGGTACATCTTCCAAATTTCTCAATAGTAGTCTTCTCACCATTAAGTACATAGGCTCATCGATCTTTACAGCAGCTTGGAGCTTTGTCCAACTCATCACCAATGCCTTCTTCTTGCTAGCTCAAGTGAGTTAATTATGTGTCCCATTCACCTAGTTTAGGGTCATAGGTTGTAACACAATTTTCTTTCCATCCTTCATAAAGGAAAAAGTGTTCTTATATCTGTCTTGTATAACACATTAGTCGAACAACCAAGGTCTCCTTAATAACAAGGTAAAAATCCAATGAGGATGACATCACACTCCACTTTGTCCCTATATACGTTCCTAACGTAAAATAGTATAACCACTTTACTAAGAACCTTTGTCATGTAATCAATGTAGCTTGTAAGGTCAACAGTGCTTAAAATTCGACAAACCTAGTCTTTACATAAGAGACTGTGTAACAACGTTGGTACAACTCCTTCCATCCATAATGATGGTGTACAGTTGGCCCTTGAAGGTACACTTGGTGTAAAACAAATTCTCTCACTAGTCTTTCTTAGAGCTTGGCATTTAGTTCAACACTTGTCTCAACACCAAGGTCATTACTTCTCCTTGGTCAACATAGACATAAGTTTCTTCCTCATTCTTAACTTCAATTTCCCCAACATTTGTCTCTTCCTCCTTAAGCTCACTTTCATGAATGCTATCCATTACATTACCTCAAAGTACCATAGCACATCAGTTAAGACACTTAGTAACCGTATGTTCATAACCTAAGCACTTAAAGCACTTCACCTCACTCATCTTCCATCCTAAGTTCTACCCTTTCTCGTAGGTCCTTTGGGTTGGTTTATTATTAATTCAACTCTTCAAGCCAACTCGACCATCGTCAGGTCAGTCATTCTTCTCCTCTGCTCGAACAGGTCTTGATAGGAATAAACTCCTTAAACCAGTCACATAAAGCCAAGCTAAAGGACTACAAGAACTTACAGAAAGAATACTAGCTCAATGCCTCATTTAGGATGAGGACCCTTATTCTGATCTCCATCTTTTACACTACTGTCATCTCGAGCATAGAGATCTCATAAGTTCTAACATGGTTTCCAAGCTACCAAGAAATCGTACCAACCTGCTTAGAGTACATGCCAATAAGTGGAGTAGCCATACCTATTGTTAAGCTCATGTTATGATCTAAATAGCTTTCGATCTAACTAACGTCAAACCATCGTCTAAGCCGAGCTACCCAAACACCTAACCTACAAAGGATTAGAATGTTTTGCAGTACTTAAGCTCTAACCTAAAGCTAGCTAGGTTAGCTTTAACTGTTGAATTTCTTATGATTTCATTTGAGAAAAATCCTACGACTACCAAGCATACTCAGCATCCATTATAAATTAGTCAACCACACTACAAGCCTCCAACCATCCCTTGATACGTATCATCTAGCACAATATTCCAGAAAGATTCCTTACTCTTTTTGTATAGAATATTCTGTCTTGTTTACCCTTTTTAGTATGTTTTATGTATTTTATTTGTAAATTACCCTTTTCTCTTTTCCATGTATGCCTTGTAACCTTAGTGGGGCCAGTATATAAAACCCATTTACTTGTATGCAAGCACATCATTGCATTATTAAATATTGCCAGTTTCTTTCTTGAATAACCTAAGTGTTCTCATTCTATCTTAATTCTTATGTATTCCCTTTAGAAAGGAGTAGTGGTGAATGAACCTATAATTCAAACTAATGAGTCACATCCAGCAAATTATAAGCTAAGTAGGATCAATCAGCACGTCACATCCGATTGGTAACTACTCGGTTCTCATTCGTTGTAGTGCCTTTCCATGTATACGACCCTAAAGACATATCAGCTTCGCTGGTATCAAAGCATGGTTTTGAGAGGGAGTGTGCAAAGTTGTAGTGAAGTTTTTATTCATGTTTGCTGTTTATAGCTATCATGTTCCTTCTATAGCTACTATAATGTGTTTATGTAAAGTAAGTTTTAAAGTTGTAAGCTGTGAAGTAAAGGTTCGTAGATTGGTAACTATAGTTTCTATTGTTACTCCATTTTACTTTGTTTCCTACTGTAAAAATATAGCAAGTTCATTTCTGTTGTATTCGAGTAAGTGTTGAGTGTTGGAGTTGTTAGAGTAGTTAGTAAGGTTTTAGGTAGTAAGTTGAAGTGTTTGTTGTATATTATGTTGTTAATATGTTAAGAAGTATCTCTTTTTGTCGGATTCAAGTGTCCAAGGTGTTATTAGTGGTTAGAGTAATGGTGCTCATGTTGGTCAGGGTCAAAATGGTAATAATACTCCTAGTTCAGTTGATAATAAGCTTGATAGACTCACTAGTCTTGTTGAAAGTTTAGTTACTATGATGTAAGTCAACAGACAGCAACAACAAGGTATACCACATCATAATTCACCTGAGAATGATCCTAAGAGACAATATGGCCGAGCTAATCACCTTATTTAACCCCATTAAGTTGGAGGATTTGTAGACTAAGATGCTTGACGATGATTAAGGTTAGAAGAGATTACGGAGGATGACAAGAAAGTAGATGCAGAAGAATATAGAGAAGAAGAAGAAGAGTTTAGACATTATCAAGCACAAGAGCAAGGACGCTGAGCTCCTTGAAGACTAAACAATGTCAAGGTCTAGATCCTACTCTTTAGTGGAAGTAAATATGCAAATGAATATTTAGAGTAGGAAGAGAAAGTAGAGAAAGTATTTGATTGCTATGGATATATTGATACCATTAAAGTGCGACTTGTTGCATTTGAATTTTCTAAGTATGCTACTATATGGTGAAAGAATCTAAATGTGGCTAGAGGAAGAGATGAAAGACAAAGTATACCTTGTGAAGAGATGAAGAGATTATTGGAGGGAGATTGTGCTTGAGATCTACTAGTAGGGCACATTTGCAAAGTTGTAGGAATTTCGCTAAGAAAGTCAATCTGTTGATGACTATGTAAGAGAATTTCAAATGATAATTATCCAAGCAAATGTAGATGAATCGGAAGCTCGCATAGTGTTAAGGTTCATTTTTGGACTTGAATATGAGATTTGTAACATTATAGAAGTACAGAGGTTCTATATGCTTAAAGAGGCCATTAAGGTAGCGTAAAGAGTTGAAAAGTAGAGAAGAAATGCTCAGAGTCAACCTAGTTCGACATTTTCTTGAGCTCCTGTTTCGTACTGACGTACTCATGCTAAGTCAAAGAAACCCTCTCGAGTTGAGGAAAGATATGACTGACCTGATGATAGCAGAGCAAGCCAATAGAGCCAAGCTGAGGATAAGCCGACCCTGATGACAGATGAGAAGGGATGGACCTCTAGACGAAAAACAAGCAAGGTGAAGTGTTTCAAAAGCTTGGGTTTTGGACATATGGCTACTGAGTGTTTGAATTGACGTGCTATGGTGCTCCAAGGAGATGTAATGGATAACACCCATAAGAGTAAGCCAGAGGAGGAGAAGAATATTGGAAAAGCTGAAGCTAAAGAGAAAGAAGAGACTTGTATCTACAACGACCGGGGAGAAGTGATGACTCTAGTATTAAGACGAGTGTTGAGCTCCTTACCAAGCTCCGAAGAAGACTAAAGAGATAATTTATTCCATACAAAGTTTACCATCAAAAGATAATTGTGCACCATCATTGAAGATGGAGGAAGTTGTACCAACATTGTTGCACTATCCTTTGTGTAAAGAATAAGACTATTAACCTCTAAGCACCCTTGACCTTATAAACTACACTGGCTTTATGATAAGAGTGCTCTACATGTCACAAAACACATATCAATGCCTTTTAGTGTTGGAAATATGTATAAGGACGGAGTAGTATATGATGTCGTCCCTATGGGAGCTTCACATCTATTACTTGGACGACCTTAATTGTTCGACTGACATGTTATTCATGATAAATATAAGAACACGTATGCCTTTGTCAAGGATAGGAAGAAGATTGTACAATAACCTATGATACCTACCTAGGTGAACAAGACCCATAACCAACTAACCCAAGCTAGTAAGAAGAAAGCTTTAATGATAAGTCGAAGAGAGCCTTGAGATGCTGAGAAGGTTAACGAGCCTATGTTCCTATTGATTAGAAGATTGTTAAAGATGAGAAATCTGGAAGATGTTCCCGATGAGATCCGAAGATTAATTGATTAATTTCTCAACTTGTTCCTTGAAGAATTACCAAAGGGATTACCCCCAATCCAAGGCATAGGACATTGTATTGATCTACAGCTAGAGACAGCCCTGTTGAACCGACCTACGTATAGAACAAATCCTAAGCAGGCTGCCGAGCTGAAAAGGTAAGTCGATGAATTAACTGAGTGAGGTTGTGCAAGGGAGAGTATGAGTCCTTATGTTGTACCAACTCTACTCATTCCAAAAAAGGATGGTTCATAATACATGTACATCGACAGCCGAGCAATCAATCGAATTACTATCAAGTATAGATATCTAATACCAAATCGTGATGACATGTTAGATGAGTTATATGGTGTTCAAATATTTATGAAGATTGATCTACGAAGTACTTACAACCAAATTCGCATAAGGCTTAGTAATGAATGCAAAACTACTTTCAAAACAAGGCATGGTCTATATGAATAGTTGGTTATGCCATTTAAACTTACAAATGCGCTAAGTACATTTATGCGGTTTATGAATCATGTGATGCGTCCGTTGATTAGAAGTTGTATGGTTGTGTACTTTGGCGACATATTAGTATATAGTACCAACCTAAACAACCATGTTCAACATCTTCGAGTTGTTTTTGACATTTTATGAGCAGAGAAGTTATATGGGAACTTAAAGACGTGCATGTTCTATCAATGTAAAGTTATCTAGTTAAGGTATGCAGTATTTAGAGAAGGAATCAGAGTAAATGAGGAAACGGTCCAAGCTGCCTTAGAGTTGCCAACACTGAAAACGTTACTAAAGTACGAAGTTTTCATAGCCTTACTTCTTTCTATAAAAGATTAATTAAAAACTTCAATATAATTGTAGCCCCCTTAACTAAGCTAACAAAGAAGAGTAATGGATTCCAATAGAATGATTGAGCTGAACAAAGCTTTAGGGAAATCAAAGAGAATCTCACTACTGCCCTTATCCTGTCCCTACCAGATTTTGACAAGCTATTTGAATTATAATGCGATGTGTTAGGCATTGGAATTGGTATAGTCTTGATGCAAAAATGACAACCAATTGCCTACCATAAGGAGAAGCTCAGTGGTGTCGCACTAAACTATTCTGTATTTGAGAAAGAATTATACTCATTATTCTAAGCTCTTACTTTCTGGCAACATTATTTATTACCACGAGAGTTTGTAAATTATAGTGACCATGAGTCATTGAAGGATCTTGAAAGTCAAAACAAACTTTCGAAGAGCCAAGCAAAATGCTTGGCATTTATGAAAGGTTTTTCTTATGTAATCTAATACAAGAAGGGTAGTGCTAACGTTGTCACAGATGTCTTATCATGTCAACAAACCTTGCTGACCACCCTATAGACGAAATTATTAGGATTTTTACTTATCAATGAGCAGTATACTCGTGACCCCCATTTTGGTCACATTCTTGAGTGGTGCAAAGAAGGAATTGCTATTGGAGGATATTACCTCAAGGATGGTTATCTATTCAAGGATAGAAGACTATGCATACCAAATTGTTCTACACATGAGTTATTGATAAGAGAAGCTCACAATAGTAGATTATTTAGTCATTTTGGAGAGACCAAAATAGCTAACCTGTTGAAAGAAAACTTTTATTAACCTAGTTTGGCTAAGGATGTCCATAAGGTAGTCAGTAGTTATGAAACTTGCAACAAGGCTAAGGAAAGTGAAAGGGAGAAAGTTTTATTTGTTTTCTATATCTATAAGAGCAGTGTCGATAAGCCCCAATTGCATCGTAGGAATTACAAAAAAAAGGTTTCAAACCTGCTCCCATTTCGAGTCAAGAGATAGATAAATAGACACAAACATTCTTTTGGCTCTACTCATGAATTATCTAGTAATAGGTCTTTCACAACGAGATCTACCCATACAGTAACGCTGCTGCTATGGATTCAAAAGACACTCACTATGATTCTTATATTGCTCTTTGGAACCTTCCCTTGCTTTCACTCGCGCCTTTATCTTCGGCAAGGAAAAAATTCAAGAACTCAAAAGTTTTTTTAGAACGTTCATTCAAACCAAAATAGACGTATCTAGAACATCCATAAAACGAAGGCAAAAAGGAAGCCACATAGAAAGTATTTGCCCTTACATACATCGTCCTTTCCTTGGGCCAACCTTAGTATAGACTTTGTCCTAAGGTTACCTCAGACATGTAGAGGAAATGATTCAATCTTTGTTGTAATGGACTACTTACGCAAAATGGCACACTTCATCTTATACTATCAAACTAACGATGCTTTATATATTTTTAATTTGTTTATACATGAAGTTATTTGACTATATAGAGTGTTGAAGATAATTTTTTCAAATTGGGATACCAAATTCCTAAGCTATTTTTGGAACTCTTTGGAGAAGACTTGGAATTAAACTTATGTTCAGCCCTAATAGCCACCCTGAGATTGACAACCAAACTGAAGTGATGAACAGGATGTTAGGCAATTTACTTCGAGTTATCGTGGGAAAGAATTTAATGGATTAGGATTTATGTCTACCTATTATGTAGTTTGCATACAACCGAATTGTCCATAGTACTATTGGAAAGACTCCTTTCAAGGTCGTCTATGGCCTTAATCGCATTATTCCCCTAGATTTGATTGGTACCCCTACAACTGCTAAAGAGAGTCAATCTAGAGTCTATTGAACCCATGAATTACAAGAGCTGTATCAGTCCATGGCAAGAAAGATTGCTAAGTTCAACTAGAGACAATAAGAGAATAGTAGTTGTGGCCATCAAACTATTTCTTTCAAACCAAGAGACTTGGTATGGCTTCACCTTAGTAGAGAGAGAGAGATTTCCATGCCTGCAATAAAGTAAGTTATCTCCAAGAGCTAATGATCTATTTAAGGTCCTAAAGAAGATCAATCGCAATGCCTACCAAATTAAAATGCTTGAGAACTTGGTTTCTCAATCACCTTCTACAATGTCACACACAAATGTAAAATTTTCCCCTTTTAAAAATAGTGGAAACACTATACAATAAATTGAATTCGCTTGCAGTCTTTTGAAAAATATTTGTGGAAAATGCGAGCTAAAGGCAAGCGTACTAGTTAATTTATAGTATATAGTGGGCACTAAGGTCGTATTTTGCGGTAAAGAAAAGAATAAAGTTTAAAAAGATAGCTAAGTATTATATTCTAATATTTCTACTCCAATCTAGGTAATCGATTAAAAAATTTTAAAAGAAAAAACATTCAAGCTATCTAAATAGAAGTAAAAACTACAATGAAATTGAGCATGGATTTTAGCAATTTTCTCAGTATTGGGATGTAGATTTCTTTATAAAAATTGTATGAGCAACGAGTAAACAATTGTCTAAGATTGTTGTGGTCATATTATTAGAGAATTTATGATAATCTAAACATGGATTTTACTCACATTCACAGAATTTATCCAACTCTTGTTTTGTAAATTCTATCATGTAACAAGAGCATTGTATTATCAATATCCCATCTACACTATCAACTAGCTATTCAACTCCCATCACTATTCAAATAACTATATTAGAATTGATTTCTCATTTTAACCAATTTTTAGCTGTAGTTAAGTACAAGAATTTAAGTCCTAATTCTCAAGAATTACCAATTCAAATTAGGAATTCTAGGTTCTATTCAAGGTTTTCAAATCTTATTACGGTATTTAGACCCTATTAGGATAACAAGGGGAAATGCCCAATGTGTGGGAAATGCTATCTGGCTTAACATTAATCCAACACTTAAGTTATACCTAATTACACCATAGAACTAAGCAAAATTGTAAATTTACACTATCATAATACAAAAACATCAATAGCCACAACTACTTCATCATGTTCACACACTACCCATAAGCATAATAAGCTCTATTTATTACATTTATGGAAAATAAACATTTAACACATAATACATGTGAACATGAAAATAAACATTACATTACAAAATTGAGCTCCTCAACCTCAATAATGGAGTTTCTTAAGACTTTCCCAATAATCTCTATAAATGCAATGGAAATCCGCATACCCAAACCTTGAAAATAGCTAAAATCCACTAATAGTTTATGTTACGATCATGAAAATACAAAAAAAAACTCTATGGAAGTCATAAAACTATACTAAGAGTAACCTAAGATAGCCTAAAGAAGAGAGAAATGATAGAAACTAGAACCTTAAACCTTAAACCTTAGAAATTACAAAGCAAAATCTGTGTAAAATGAAGAAGAAAAGGTTTTTATATCAATTCATTACCGACATGACGGTAAGCAAAGGTATCGTCATGACAGCAAATATATGTTACGTACTTCTCCTCTTTCCTTTTAATGAAATGGCTTGTTTTTGCTTCAGGAGTCAAGTATACCATCATTATGATAGATAGGTACCATCATGATGGTAGCTGCCAGTATACCCTTCTAATTTTGCAACTGGATTTGATTCTATTCAAGTTACGATCTTGACAGTAGATAGGCTTACCATCATACCGGTAATTCTAACTACAAGTTTCCTTCTTTTACTTTTTTCTTTGTTTTCGACTTCTTGAATTAGGGCTTCCATTAAATGGTAGTCCTGAAACCTACAAGATCAAACACAAAAAGCTTAAATTCTTTAAATATATGCTATTTTTTAGCATTAAAAAACAAAAATATAAATTACACTTGTGTTGAGAGATTATATGTGATTTTAATGAAAATTCATACACTTTTGCTGAAAAATCTATTGAATCACATATAATTATTAGAAAAATCCTTTAAACAAGTATGTGGTTTTACCCGCTTATCAGAACTATGATGTTTCCTACACCTTTAATGTGTCTATCCTAATTCCCTACTGACTAGAAAAAGACCCAATAGATGCCAAGATAAAACAAGAGCCCAATATTACTTTGAATTTAAGGGCAAATCTTTCAAATCCTAGGTAGATGATAAGAATCAACTCTCCAAACCAGTCATACAAAGTCGAGCTAGAGACTACAAGGACTCATACTATTCAGGACGAAGATTCCTATTCTAATCTCCGTCTTTTACACTACTACTGGCTTAAGCACCAATCTCTCATAAGTTCCAATATCGTTTCTAAGTTTCCAAGCAATCATGCTAACCTACTAAGCATGCATGCTAACCAGCGAAGTAACATTCGTTACAACTTAGCCTACTACAATGGAAGCCTCTAACAACCCCTTATCACATGTCTTCCGATACGACATTTCAAAAAGATTGTTTACTCTTTCCATACAAAATATTCTTTGTATTTTTTATTCTTTTAGTATGTTTTATATATTCTATTTAGAATTTACCATTTTGTCTTTTCCATGTATGCCTCATCTAGTGGAGCTACTATATAAATCCCATTTACTTGTACACAAACACATCATTTCATTATTAAATATTATTAGTTTCTTTCTTATGTAATCTAAGTGTTCTCATTCTATCTTAACTTTTATCTATTTCCTTTAGTAAGGAATAGTGACGAGTAACCCTATAGTTCAGAGCGATGAGTCATGTCCAATGAATTATATGCTAAGTAAGATTAATTGGTGCATCATATTCGATTAATTGGTGCATCATATCCAATTAATTGGTGCCTAGATTTGCTAAATTAATTGGTGCCTAGATTAATTGGTGCCTAGATTTGCTAAACCCTTTTACTTTCTTTTAGTTCCCATTCATTGTGGTGCCTCTCCGTATGTACGACCTCGAAGATGCACTAGGTCTTCTGAACTCGACATAGGCTAGTCTATGTAGAATAGGTGTTCGCGAAAAGCTCAACTCAGGTCTACTTAAATTATTTCTCCTCTGCTTCTCGACCGCTTATACTACCTTAATGGCCTCCTTTAGGGTGTAAAACCTTTACACTTCCACAATCTTGCCGATCTCATATTTAAGTCTACAAATGAATTGTGATATAGTATGAGCTTCGGGCTCATCCACATCTGCTCAGATCATTAACATCTAGAAGTCTCTAACATAATTATCAATAGTTCAGCTTCCTTGGCGAAACTCTTACAACTTAGCAAATGTATCTTGCAAATATGTCTCATATACAAATCTTCCTCTCAACAACCTGTTCATCTCTTTCCAAGTCTATACACCTTGTGTTCCATTTCTCACTCTATTCACATTCAAATTCTTCCGCCACATCGTAGTGTGTCTAGAAAATTTAAGCACAACAAGTTAAATCTTCACTTCTTCGGTATACCCATAACAGTTAAACACCTTCTTAACCTTCTCTTCCTACTTTAACTATTCATCTACATCTCTACTGCCAATAAAAGTTGGGATCTAGACCTTGACATTGTCAAGTCTTCAAGGAACTTAGACGGCGTCTTTGCTCTTTTGCCTACCTCCCCCCTCACCTCTTCTTCTTCTTCTTCTTCTTCTTCTCCTCCTCTTCCTTCTCCATTAGCCTCTATGTCTACCTCTTCATTATCCTCCTCAATATCCTCCAACTCAAGCCTTCGTCTAGTAGGTTAATCTGTTACTCTGCTAGCTCAATAAGGTCAAGTTAGGCAATTAGCCTAGCCAACATAGCCATTTCTTAGCTCTTGCACATTCTCTACTCAATCACAATTAGGTATACCTTATGTTTATTACCTATTGCCTTGACTACAACCTTCACGAGCACTACTCTCATGGTTACTAACAACTTTGTGAACATTGGAATTTGACATAGTATAATACCTCTTGACAACTTAGACAACACAATACTCAACAGAGCCTTATACTTACTACCCATAATTCCTCTAGCACATTTAGACTACTTCAACTCCCAACACAACATAATGTAATACAAAAATAAGCCTTACTTTGTTTTCGTAGTAGGGGAACATAGTAAAGTAAAGGAACAAGAACTATTGCACTTGCCTTGCATAACTACTACTTCTCCTCTCACTAATTCAAAACGCTCTTCAACTACATTTAAACACAACTTCAACTCACTCCATTCAAACACATTATAGTAGCTACAGAGGAACACAATAGCTATTAATTATAAACACAAACAAAACTCCAATGTAATTCATACACTCCCTTGTGGAACCATGCTTTGATATTGGCAAAGCTAATGCGTCTTAAAGATTGTACACACAAATGCCACACTACAATAGATAGGAACAAAACGAACACAAAAGAGATATAGCAAATAAATAACTGCTAGCTGGATATGACACACCAACTAACCTTACCTAGCTTAATCTTCACATGATATGACACACGAGCAAGGATTAAGGTCACTTGCCGCTAACTCTTGCCAAAGGAGCTAAATAAGTGCTATAGATAAAAGAGAACACATAGATTAGTCTGCAAATGGAATTGTAATTCAATAATGAAGTATGATGTCTGCATATAAGAGAAAGGGGCTTTATATACTAGCCTCACCAAGGTTACAAGTGTACTAGGAAAAGATAAAAAGGATTAAATACAAAAGATTCCTTAAATATACTAAAAAGGGTAAAAGTGACAAATGATATTCTGTACGAAAAAAGAAAGAATCCTTATAGAGCGTTGTACTAGAAGACACGTGCCAGGTAGTAGTTGGTTGCGACTAGTCCTGCTGATGTGAGTCCTTGGACAGCTCTGCACTTGTAGGATTTAGCTCGGATGAAGTCAAGAGAGATTCTGGAAACTAAACCGACCTGATCTAGGTTAGGTCAAAGCTTTAGCATTTAGGAGTCTCTTGAAGTTGGGCAGCTCAACAGCTCAGCTCAGATAGATGCCTGGTGCTCGACATCTTGGTAGCTGTACTGATCTCAAATGCAGTTTGGCACTTAAGTCTACAAAAGTGTAAGAGCTGAAGATCAATGAAGGAATCCTTGTCTTGTAAGGGTTCTCGAGTTAGTATTTATCGAGTCACCCCTTGTAATCCTTTAGCTCAGCTTCGTATGATAGGTCCGAGCAGTTGATCCTTATTAAAGTATTATTTCAAGATACTTAGAGAATTAAAAGTGTTTGTTTGTGGTTGTAGCTTGATTGTGTATGCATGTGCTTATGATGTTGATTTGTGATTAGGGGATAATCTCTGAGTGCAATTTTCTAATTGAGTATATCATGTCTGGCATGTTTGAATTTGGTTGCTTACCTTAAAAATTAAACTAATCATAACTGAACTAATTATTAACCAGGCATTCATGACAACCTAATAAAGATATCGATCAGGTCGTCAAACTAAATACTAACACTTTGATGAGAATAACAGAAATAATCATTTTCCCACCCTTAGTTAAACTGAGTAATAGGAGAGGAGACCGCAACAAGGTTGGAAACCATGGTTTGAATGTTGGCTAGGGAACAAGGTGCTCTTAATTACAAAAGCTTAAATTAGGTTTAATAGTATTTTGTTGAAACTCCTCAATTTAGCTTAGAGCATATGCAATTTCTCCTCTAACTTTACAATAAACCGATTAAACATTGTGCAATGAATCATCATTTGCGTATTGAATTTGCATCTAACTAATGATTTGATAACCATGTTTGTTAATATAATCTTATGACTCCATCATTTTTTACTGAACTAGTTGTATTCACATCCTAATAGACTATTTTGCAAGTGTTGATTAGTGATTAAAGATGCCTCACTACAATCATCCATAGGTTAGTCTTGACGAGTTGAGGAGTGATAAAGTGAAGACAAATGAACTCATCACATTTTCCTTTTGTTTTTGTTTTTTTTTTTTTTGTGGGAAAACTAGAAAGGTCTTTTTAAGAGGCCCTATAGTTTTCGTCGGTTCGCTGGCGACTTAAGTATATGTAAATAAAACCGCCTGTGGAGTTGTACGGTTCCTTGGAAAACTTTAAACTTTTTATGTATATAAAGTTATGCATAAAGGTCTAAACTATCAGTTTTATAGGGAAACGTATTTTGCAAGGAGTTACTCCATAGGTTATATAAATTATAAGTGCACATCTAACTGCTTCAAAACCAATTGAGTCACGATCACTTTATGCAAACTATATCTACATTAACAATTAAGGTGATTAGTTTCTAGCTTAAGTTGGTTTACATGACAAAGTTGTTATGACTCTTTAAGTTTGAGGCATGACAATTTGAAGACTGAAATAGAAAAAATAAAAATTCAAGGACTCGATTAAAAAAGTGGAAAGATTTGAGGATTAAAAGTATAGTTTTTCTTTATTAAAATATTTAAAACTTCAACCTTATGGCTACAAGTTGTAAACATTAGTATCTCATTAAAAGTGAATTAAACTCTACTAAAGTTGTGTACAGATAGAGTACAAGAATCAAGAAGATTCCCCTATTATTATCTATCCTATAAATTTAATAAAATTTCATCAAACAAACTTTATAAATCTACCTACATTCCCTTTTTATGTACATCATGATAACCTACTAAGAGTGTCCTTATAGACATAAAACCATTGAATTGGAGTAAATACCCAATTGGCAAACTATGGAACAATAGCCTCATTATCTCTTTAGAGAAAAATTGAAGAAATCATTTCAAGTGAATAGATACAAGATAATGGCTTAGAGCAAGCAAACAATTTATTAAAATATTTAAAACCTTTACCATGTACTCACAATCTATAAACATTAGTGCCTCATTGAAATGACTGAACTCTACTAAAAGCGTGAATGAGGAAGATTCTCATTTATTCATTGTAATCCTTATAATTTATCTAATAAATTTAATAAAATTCCATTGAATAAACTTTGTAAATCTCCATATATACTCTTTTGTGCGAATGATAATAATCTACTGAAAGTGTCTTTGCATGACACAATACTATTAAATTGGAGTAATTATCTAATTGTAAACTATCAAACAACGGTCTCAATATCTCTTTAAAAACAAATTAAGAAAATAATTTCGAGTGAATAAATATAAGATAAATGGCTATGAGCAAGTGAACAATCTATTAAAAATTTTAAAACTTTAACAATGTAATTACAAGCGGTAAACATTAGTGCCACATCAAAAGTTAATTGAACTATGCTCAAATCATATGAGGACGAAGTAAGAGAATCGCGAAGATTCACCTTAGCCGGGTGCTTGTGTTACGGACCTCTCGAAGTGGGCCATTCTTAGGAGGTTCCTAAAGCCCAAAGACAAAAGCCCAAGCCCACCAAAAGCTTCTAGATGATGAAAAGTTCTAGAAGGTTCTAGAGAAGTCCAGAAGATTGTATAGTAGTTGGTGAAGGTAGGTAAATGTAGTAGTTGGGAATCAATTGTAACCATTAGATCGAATCGATCTGGACCATTAGATTGTAAAGGCTTTCTGTATATATAGGGGTATTCCCCTCAGATGTAACACACAAGTTATTTGAGTGAATACAGTATACTAGCAGAGTTTCTCTCTCTACTTTCTCTCTCTAATCTTGTGAGTGTATTACAGGCTGACTTAGCCTTCCTTAGTGAGGTCAGGAGCGCCAAGTGCCGCACGGGGTCGAGCGACGGAATCCGCCCGTGACAAGTGGTATCAGAGCCTGAAAAAGGAATTGCTTGTGGAGAAGATGTCATCTGGAGGAGACAACAACGCTTCAATGGTCGAGGAGTTGGCTGACCATGACGATCGCCGTGTTACCAGGCAAAGGGCTAGGTCTCGGGACCTTCTGAACTCTCTCCTTAATAGGATGGATAAGGCAGAGTTGAGCATTGCTGAGGCTAAGGAACAATTTGATGAGTCTCAAGGCAGTTTTGTGGAAATGGAGGAAGAACTCCGAGGCGAATTGCAGGGAGCACTGAATCGAGCTGTAGAAGAGCTTAGGCAGCATAGAAATGTTATTGGAGAGAAGGGTGATGCTCTCCAAGCCCGAGTTACGGCCTTAGAAACTAAGGAAGAAGCTTATGAAGCTAAGACTGATGCAGTGGTAGTGGCCATGCATCAAGAGATTGAAGATCTCAAGACGCAATTGGCGGCCTGCCGAATCGCTATTGCAAATGGAATGACTCTCCAGACCGGCCATAGGGTCGATATTCCAAGACCAGAGCACTTTGGCGGGATGCGGTCTGCTCGAGAAGTAGATAACTTCTTATGGGGAGTGGAACAATACTTTAATGCTGTGGGAATCTTAGATGATGCTGGAAAGGTATGTACTGCTGCCATGTATCTGAAAGACTCAGCCATGGTATGGTGGCGCAGGAGGGCGGCTGATATCAACACCTGGGATAGCTTTGTACAAGAGTTGAAGGGTCAATTCTCCCCCCAAAATGCTGCTAAGGAAGCAAAGGTGAAATTGCGTCACCTAACCCATAAGGGTAACATAAAGCAATATGTAAAGGAATTTTCGGAGTTGATGTTGGAGATCCCAGACCTCAACCAAGAAGATGCTTTGGTGATGTTTGTGGATGGCTTAAAGCCCTGGGCTAAATTAGAACTGGAGCGAAGGGGAGTGGAAGACATTTCCAAGGCTATAGCAGTTGCTGAAGGCCTAATGGAATTTCGGAAGACTGATCCTAAGACCACAGGAGGAAGATGGAAAGGGGGAGTTGAAAGGGAAAAGAGTGGGAGTTCTTCTAAAGGAAAAACCAAAGCCGAAGAAAGAGATAACGATCGAGGAAGAACTCGTGAAGGGAGAGATGGGGAAAGATGGAAACCCCGTGAGTTGAAATGTTATTTCTGTAATGGACCCCATTATGCCAGGGAGTGTCCGAAGAAAGAGAGATTGGCGGCATTGGTAGCAGGTGAAAGCTCAGATGATGGGGATGAGGCCCAGTTAGGGTCAGTTCGTCTACTCAGTGCGATGAAGTCTCAAGTCAATGAAAGAAAAGGATTGATGTATACCGAAGTATCGGTAGCAGGTAAGAAACTCAATGCCCTCATAGATACAGGAGCATCTCATCTCTTTATTTCTGATATGGCAACCAAGGAGTTGGGGCTAAAAGTGGAGGAAACCAAAACATGGCTCAAAACAGTTAACTCAAAAGAAGTTCCCACTATTGGAGTAGCCAGGAGGATAGAGCTCCGCATTGGGGGTTGGCAGGGAAAGGAGACAGTTGAAGTAGTGCCAATGGATGATTTTGAGTTCGTGATTGGGATGGATTTCTTAGATCGCATTGATGCGCTTATCGTACCACGAGCTAACTGCATTTGTGTACTTGATCACAATTCGCAATGCGTGGTTCCTGTAGTAAGAAAGGTAGGCCAAGCCACCAAATTCTTATCAGCGATGCAATTGGAAAAGGGACTCAAGAAGAATGAAGTCACTTACTTGGCTGCCTTAAAAGTTAGGGAAGAGACTAGTGGTCAAGGAAGTGTTCCACCTCAAGTGGGGGAAATATTGGGAGAATTTAAGGATATAATGCCACCAATGCTGCCTAGGAAGTTACCACCAAGAAGGGAGGTAGACCATGTGATAGAATTGGAACCCGGATCCAGGCCGCCCGCCGCCGTCCCATATAGGATGTCACCTCCAGAATTAGAAGAATTGAGGCGACAATTGAAGAAATTACTAGAAGCAGGTTTCATTAGGCCTTCAAAGGCACCTTTTGGAGCTCCCGTACTTTTTCAGAAGAAACAAGATGGATCACTCCGGATGTGTATTGATTATCGAGCCTTAAATAAGGTCACGATAAAGAATAAGTATCCCATTCCATTGGTATCGGATCTATTCGACTGGTTGGGAGAAGCTAGATACTTCTCCAAATTGGATTTACGCTCGGGATATCACCAAGTGAGGATTACAGAAGGAGATGAATCCAAGACTACTTGTGTTACAAGGTATGGTGCTTTTGAATTCCTAGTCATGCCGTTTGGCCTTACTAATGCCCCGGCTACTTTTTGCACACTTATGAATCGTGTTCTAGCGCCTTTTCTTGATCAATTTGTAGTAGTATACTTGGATGATATCATGATTTATAGTAAGACGTGGAAGAACATATAGATCACCTTCGTTCAGTATTCTTAGCTTTGAGGAGGAATGATCTGTATGTGAAAATAGAGAAATGTGCCTTTGCGCAAGAAGAGGTGACATTCCTTGGTCACATAGTGGGGAGAGGAAAGATTAGAATGGATGAAGGAAAGGTACGGGCCATCTGGGACTGGAAGGAACCCACCAAGCCTACTGAGCTGAGATCCTTCCTTGGCTTAGTAAATTGCTACAGAAGATTCATTAAGGGTTATTCGAAGATAGCTAGTCCTTTGACGGACTTACTAAAAAAGGATACCCCTTGGGTTTGGAGTACAGAAAGAAGGCGGGCCCTAGAGACCTTGAAAATGGCAGTCACGAAGGAGCCGGTCCTTCTCCTTCCCAACTTTAGCAAACCCTTTGAGGTATGTACTGATGCTAGTGATTTTGCTATTGGAGGGGTTTTAATGCAGGAAGGACACCCCGTAGCATTTGAGAGCCGAAAGTTGAATGATACAGAGAAACGATATCCAGTGCATGAAAAGGAGATGACGGCGATAGTACACTGTCTTCGGGTATGGAGGCACTACTTATTAGGGAGAAAGTTTGTGGTCAAGACTGATAATATGGCCACCAGCTATTTTCAGACTCAAAAAAAGCTCTCGCCAAGCAAGCCCGATGGCAGGTTTTTCTGGCAGAATTTGATTTCGACCTTGAACATAAGTCAGGTAAGACTAATGTGGTGGCGGATGCTTTGAGTCGAAGGGTCGAGTTGGCAGCCATCAGCAAACCTGAAAGCAACCTCATTGATAGAATTCAAGAGGGGATGGAGAGTGATAAGCAAGCTAAAGCTCTATGGATTCAATGTCAAGAAGGGAAGACAAGGAGATTTTGGCAAGAGAATGGACTAATATATACAAAAGGGCAACGAATTTATGTGCCCCATTCCTTGAATCTGAGAAGGGAGATACTTAAGGAGTGTCATGATTCTAAATGGGCAGGTCATCCAGGAATGCACCGTACCCAAGCATTAGTGGAAGAAAGGTATTTTTGGCCACACATGAGGGAAGATATTGAAAGCTATGTCCGAACTTGTCTCGTGTGCCAACAAGACAAAGTTGAACACAAGGCAACTCCAGGACTACTAGAGCCTCTTCCCATTCCTGAACGGCCCTGGGAAAGTGTTTCCATGGACTTCATTGTGAGTTTACCCCGATCGGAAGGGTACGGTACAATTATGGTGGTAGTAGACAGGTTCTCAAAATACGCGACTTTTGTTCCAGCAACAAAGGAGTGCCCAGCTAATGAAGCGGCCCGGTTGTTCTTGAAACATATAGTAAAGTATTGGGGCCTACCCAGAAACATTGTGAGTGATCGAGATGGGCGATTTACAGGGAGATTTTGGACAGAGCTGTTCAAACTTCTGGGATCTGAGTTGAACTTTTCAACTAGTCTGCATCCCCAGACGGATGGTCAGACGGAGCGAGTGAATGCCTTAGTGGAGTTATACTTAAGGCATTTTGTAGGGGCTAACCAACATAATTGGACCAAGTTGTTAGACGTGGCACAATTTTCGTTTAATCTATAGAAGAATGAGTCCATCGGACAGAGTCCTTTCGAGATTGTCCTGGGAAGGCAACCCTTAACTCCTCATACAGTGGCAATAGGATATACAGGGTCCAGCCCTCCCGCATATAAATTCGCAAGGGAATGGCAGGAAAATCATGACTTAGCCCGGACCTACTTAAGCCGAGCTATCAAGAGAATGAAGAAGATTGCAGACAAGAAGCGGAAGCCGATAGAATACCAGGTAGGTGACCAAGTGCTTGTTAAGTTACATTTGATACAACGTACGAAGGGCCAACTACATAAAGGTCTAATGAGGAGATACGAGGGTCCATTCCCAATTGTGAAACGAGTAGGGCAAGTATCTTATAAATTGGAACTTCCTCCTAAACTGAAATTCCACCCGGTTTTCCATGTGAGCATGCTAAAACCATTCTACAAAGATGAGGAAGACCCTATAAGAACTATATCACAAAGGGCCCCAATAGGAGTACGGGATTCATTTGATAAGGAAGTCGAAGGGATCATAGCTGATAGACATGTGAAGAGACGAAGACAAACTCCCAGACATGAGTATATGGTAATGTGGAAGGGAAGACCAGAGAGTGAGGCCAGTTGGGAACCAGCCGAAGCACTGTGGCAATTTAAAGACAAGATTCGACAATTCCACGAGGAAGGAGCGACGAGGGCGTCACTGGATTGAACGGGGGAGAATGTTACGGACCTCTCGAAGTGGGCCATTCTTAGGAGGTTCCTAAAGCCCAAAGACAAAAGCCCAAGCCTACCAAAAGCTTCTAGATGATGAAAAGTTCTAGAAGGTTCTAGAGAAGTCAAGAAGATTGTATAGTAGTTGGTGAAGGTAGGTAAATGTAGTAGTTGGGAATCAATTGTAACCATTAGATCGAATCGATCTGGACCATTAGATTGTAAAGGCTTTCTGTATATATAGGGTATTCCCCTCAGATGTAACACACAAGTTATTTGAGTGAATACAGTATACTAGCAGAGTTTCTCTCTCTACTTTCTCTCTCTAATCTTGTGAGTGTATTACAGGCTGACTTAGCCTTCCTTAGTGAGGTCAGGAGCGCTAAGTGCCGCACGGGGTCGAGCGACGGAATCCGCCCGTGACAACCGGGTGCTTGCGTACCGAGGGGTCGGAGGGACTCCGAAGGGCTCTACATGGCCAAGCAGGTGGCACGTTGACCAAAGAGCGGCTTAAGGAGAGATGAAGTGCTCGATGTCGCCAGAGTACTCGAGATACCGAGCAGGCAACTCAAAGTCGGGTGAAGCTCGCTCAAATGGATTGGTTGGGTGCTCGGAGGGATAACTCCAGGTCCTCAAGAAGCTCATTGGTCTTGGCGAGTGCTCGGACTGGGTCTTGGGAACTGGGCTTACAATTGTCAATCAACAAAACCTTTTCCTTTGACTATGACCCTTGGTTATGTCTAATGGGAAGAGGTTTAGAGACTTGGAAGATTGATATCTTCGAAAGATATGAATTTCTTCAAGAATTTTTCGACCGTTAGATGCACAAGGCTCAGCATGCGCTTCCTTTGCTGCGTGTTTTCTTGGACACGGTACATTTATCTAACACTATATCTGGAATAGGGTGCTCAATAAAATCAAGCAGCTTGCAAGTGTAGCTCCAGTGGCATGTTAAACTGCTGCTAATGCCAGGATTCCTTCTGTTCCTGTCACAAACTTTTGGTGATCCACTAGCTTTCTTATGTATCATCTTGTGCTGATTCTGGTCTTTTATAGCTGAGTTTGTAATAATGAAACTTTTTGTCAGGTGGGGAAGGATATGTTATCTTACCGTTTAGCTGTGAATTTTACATTCCTAATAAGGGATATGCTTCAAGGAGAGCAGATTGTTTACCAGTTACTGCTGCAAGCTAACTGCTACTAACGCCTTATATTACCAAATAACTAGAAAATATATCAAAGTAGAAGCTTCCATTGTAGACACACTACAATTGGGGCCTGCAGTGATAGAACGTAGAAAGAGGATGTTCATTAAAAAGCAGATTATATTTACTATCTGTCATGCCTATTCAATTAGGGTACTACCACAGGCCTGAATTAGCAAATCTGTTATCTTCCATGTACCAAAAGGTTGACTTTGTTTAGAGCTCATTTTCTGGAATTTGTGCTTGATGTGTCATCTAGGCAGAATATATGATGGCTGCTGAAAGTAGTTACAGCAAAACCGTCAGGCAGGTGGAATATCGCTTAACTTATATTGCTTTCTGAAGCATTAAATCCTTTTTCTTACTTTCAATGTGCTATTTTCTTAATCTTCTTGCTTTTGTCAGATTTTATAAGTCAGGAGATTTTCTCGATCCATTAAAAAAGACCTTGCTCTATCGTATTATATTTAGAATAGAAACTCAACGTGCATCTTTGCTTTAGATATATCATAACGTTAAATATATAATAATGTATATGAGGTGTAGGCACAGTTTCTTGTGATGCTTCTAACCAAAATTACACTGTCAAGTCTTAGATCCATTTCAGACCTTGTAGGATCATGATGTAGTCGCAGTCAAGTAACTAATATAGAACTTGCACCAGATCTAAACCTTTTAAATAATATAGTTGTGTTGATAACATCAACATAGTATGAGAGCAAGAGGTTTTGCATTCCGATCCCATGATTCGTCATTAAACCTCTATCTAATTCATTCACCCACTTTATGGACTCTAGTCAACATTTCAAGAATAAATATAAAGCCCTCACCAAATTACAAAGTTTGAGCTTTTACATAAGCCAATTGTGATTCTAACTTTTAACGATCAACTATAGATGAAATTGATCAACTAGCTTCAAATGCATGGATTAGCCCTCTCGTTTACATTTTTTTCTTGGACTGATTAGATTATCACATCTATTTAACTCTTTTTGTCAAGTTGCATTTCTATCACCAAGCTCAGGGTTAATTCAGTTTCTAAATTTTTGCAGTGATTCAGTTGCAGATAGCAGAAAAGAATTCAGATTGTAAATTCATAGCCCACCTTACCAATATTGGCCTAGTATGTAACAAGCAATGGTCACTTGTTGGTCATCAAAAATGTTCAATCAAATCGTAGTTTTCAGTATGTGGTAACCCAAATATTTGAATCATTTTCAGCCTATCTTTCACTAGTAGCAGGATTTTTCAGTTCCTGCATTCCATGATGTAGTAAATGTGCCATTGGTGAAAAGGAGATTGCAAATTTAACAGTTGTTTCATGGCTTCTTTGTGTGTTGATCTTCATATTGATTGCATGACTTCAATTGGCTGTGAACTAAAGCAAATAGACCAACAAGTTACCTGACAATTCTTTATTTTTATTCACCAAGCCATCTTCAAGTACTGCTTTTCCTTTGACATTTCTCATTAGCATTGTTGTCTGTCTTTGAAAATGTTTCCATCAACATTGACCTCCCACTCCATGTACTCGAACATCAAAAACTAGGTCTTGCATTCACGTAAATTGTAGACTTAATGGAACTTGCAATAGCTTGAGAGCATTGTTTTGCAGAAGCACCAAGTATTTGTTATTTCTCAACCCTATTCTCATTCCGTATGATTATCCAGATATTAGAGTTGATAATCATTTACTCAGACAACACAGCAACTGTGTTTCATACATTCTCTACTATATAATATATCCCCCATTTCAATTTTTGATCCTTGTTACACGTCATAGTGTTGATAACAGCCTAAGAGATCTTGAACAGCTCCCAAAATGTCTGTCTCTGTTGTTGATGAACTACAGCAATCACTTTTCGTTTCTACATTGTGAAGGAGTTTGATGAATGACTCAAATAATTGCTGAGAATTTAATTAGCTTTACGTGCAGTGATGGGAGAAGCAAGAATTTAACTCCATGTAGTGCGATGGAAGAAGCAAATCAACTTCTGGCAGGGGTCTCCCAGGTAGATATAATTGGGGCTTTTTCAGAAATAGCTGCTGCATTTTAGTCTAATAATAGAATTTGCTATTTTCCTTTATGTCTAACAACAGATTTTGTGTGTTTCTGCAGCCCAGGAAGGTGCTTGTGCTTGTTGAGATATATACTCTCATATTCAAACCTGGGGGATAGTTTCAGGAATCTAGCATGTTAGTAAATCTCTTTACCAACAACACAACCTTCTTCCTTTTGCCCCTTACCTGCCATCATGTGACCTCTTGCAGAAAGCTGTGCCTAGCTTCTATAATTCAAAGCCACAAGTCAAATTTTTAAGTTTCACTCTTCAGTAAGTAATGATGGATGTGATGTTACATGTTTCCTTTTCAGGGGGCAATTATGAATCCGTTAATGCTGATGCATACTTGCAATCGAAAGATGAAGATGATATAGTCCATAGCTTCTAGTGAGTAGTGACATGATTGTATCCTTCATTAACAAGTGCAGATGGTGCAAATCCAAACGAGCTGAAGGAGGATAGGGTGCAACTGCTTCAAACGGATGCTTCATTAGGAGCAACCTGTCCCCTAGATGGTGTATTTTATCATCTAATGGCAGAAAATATGACATCGTTTGTGAATGAATGTGCATGAAATGTGTACAATATCAATAAAGAGGTTAAATCTAGGACTTCTCTTATATCAAGAGATTTTTTCTACCTGTTCTTTTGGCTCCAATCTAACATTTCTGCTTGTGTGAAAATATTGACATGAATGCTAACAGGTAAAACAGCAATTCTTTACACTACAGAGCAAGCAAGGGAAAGAAAATTTTTTAACAAGAATAGCTTTTGTGCACCCGAATTGGGATGATATGAGAGCTAGCTAGCTAACTAACAGTATGCATCAGATCACTGCAGCTTATTTAAATGAACTCAGGACTTAAGTATAGGCAGGCAGGTCGGAAAATTCCAACACATCCTGACTCGGTCGATTGTTGGAAGATGTCTCCTTAAATCGACCAAATGCAAAAATTTTTGTACTTGCAGAGACCAGGGCTTGGAATAGACTAATTCCTTGATTCCAACTAAATTGTATATATATCATCTCCGAAAATCTGTGCAAAGTTAGCGCCATAAACCAGAGAATCAGGCATGGGTATGAGTTACACCATTGCTTCAGATTTTTATCACCAATATATGAAACACAAATTTGTGGAAGGCAGCAAGGAAAAGAACAAACAAACATCTATTTATATGAAAGAGAACGCCCAACAACAAAAATCACAACAGAACTAATGCTAGAATCTGCCGATTGAAAGTCTTAATCCCGCAATTGAAATTTCTACAGCGAAAAAAATTTCTGGATGAATATTGTGGTATCAATTATGCACAATGCCATTGTCTAGTGATGCCAACCCTAAGAGCGAAACTTGAGAACGAGCAACCGATATTTGAATTCATACCCCAAGAATAGCTAAAATCAGGTTGAAACCCAATATGTTACGTTTTATTGTAATTTCGAACATTTCTTATGAGTTCATAAATTTCTCCAAAAGAATCAGAGAGAAAAAGAATATGAAATTCAATGATCTGAGTCTATATGATTAGTTACAAGTTTAGACCTAACTTAGAAACAATAAATAAATAAAGAAACCTAATAAAGGATGTTGTCATTGAACTAAAATACACAAAAAGTCAGCAATATAGGCAGTTCATAGCAAGCGGCCCTTTGAACGCTATGCATTCAAACGCAAGAGCGTTTCGTTCCAACGTTGCTGGTTGTTGTTAGGACTTCGCTCACGCCGTCTGGATGAGAGTATATGATCGCGTTCGAATGAAATCAATCAGAAGCTCCAGGCATTCCAAAACCATTGATGTTTGTTTTGGTCCAATTATGGAATACTGACATTTTTTTATTCCATGATCAATGATGTTTTGTTTGTAGTACATTTTATTTGAAGGAACCTAGTGTTAGTACTTGATTTGTTCATAAACTAAAATTGTATAAGTTTAGCTAGAGAGTTTTTCACCGAAAGGTTATAATAAATGCCTAAATGAACTACTTACTTTCATCTCACTTCAAAACCTAATGGTAAGGAGTTATTCAAATGGCAATGTGTAGCATAAGTCTATACAACATATTAACTGAAAAATGCTACAGCAAAATTAAGCAAAAACTTCGACACTGCAGATTGTGGGATGATATACAGAAAATGTGCCGGGAAGCAATAACTTAATAACTACAGGTCGTGGGATGAGATATGGGGAAATGTGCCAATGAAAATAGATTATATAATATATGGGAAGGTATCTAAGGTGCATGAATTGTGGCAAGGAAATGATTTCAAATTAGGATAAAGTAAATTTAAATACTAAAAATATTAATTAATTAGTTAATAACAGTTAAAAAAGATCTTTCCCTTTTTTAATAATACTAGCAAATAACGCACCCACGTTGTGTGTGTAAAAAAAGTAAAAATGTTTAGACTTCATATATAGAAAAAGGTCAATAATATATGTTTATAAAATTGAAACTATAATAAATTTTTCTTTAAAAAAAATAGTAAATATTGATCAAATAAAACATATAATAAATTTTTTAAATAATAGTAACATCGAATAATTAAAATAATCAATAAAGAAAACAATAATAATTATAAAAATAAATATGATATAAAATGATAACCGTATAAATGAAAAAATTTGTAAGTTAAAAATGATATTCAAGAAGTTTATGGATTGAATTTGGATTTGAATTTGAATTTAATTTTTTTTTAAGAACTGTCATGATTAAAATTATAAGATTATATATAATAGTTAATAGGTAGTTCATACTTTATCGTTATTCAAGTAAAGGTAGAATGGGCCGTGAGAGGAACTTTTATTGGGCCGAAACAAGCGAAAATAAGGAGCCCTAAGCTAGCTAGCCAGGTAGCTTGATGAAATCGAACCGGTGAATTGGAACAGATTTGATTGGGTTGAGGAGAGTGGAGAGAGATCGGAAAAAATGGCGGTGATGGAGAAGCTGAAGATGTTCGTGGTGCAGGAGCCTGTTGTTGCCGCTTCTTGTCTCATCGCCGGCGTTGGTTCGTCTCTCTCTTTTTCTCTACTACAATTCTGTCTTTGTAGTATTAATGTTCACTTTCAGATGCAATAACCTAGCTTTTCCAGTTATTGTTATCGCTACATTGTGAAATGAAATTCCATATCAGAATAGAAATTGAAACTTAGATTAAAAGGAAAGCATTTGTTAGTAGCAAAATGTAAAGCTCAATTAATTCAACGGTTATGGATGTGGGTTTCAGGGATGTTCCTTCCGGCGGTAGTGCGGCCCATTTTGGATTCATGGGAAACTTCCAAGAAAGTAGCACAACCTCCTCTAAATGATGTCAGTATTCTTCTTCTCCGTTTTCTCCCTAATCAACTGTCTATAGTGTAATTTTTTCCATTCCCTCATAGTGTTTTCTTTTGGGTTCTTATACGGTACTGTTCAGTTGAAATGTCTTGCAACTTGGGTTCTTTACGGTGTTACATCATTTTGGAGCGTCATAACTATTGCAAACTTGATCCTTCATGCTAATTCTTCGATTTGAATGATGAAAGTTTGGAGGAACAATAATTTTGGCTGATTGAACATTGGAAGATCCCTATTTGGGATAAGAAACTGGAAGATACCGCAGTCGTCATGTTTGTACTTGCTTCTTTGATTCTGTAGAGGTGGCGAATCAAGTTAAGACATATAATGTTTTAATTCGGTGTGATTGATTGACTGTTGCCAACTTTAGGAGCTTTTGTGTAAATGGGAAGATTTAGATCAACTCCTGTGCAAAAATGTATCTAATCAAATTGGACGATCTCTGTTCCTGTGATGACTGATGGTTTAAGATTTTGTTTGGCTAGAAACATTGATCAAAGTATCTGAAGTTTTATTGTTTAGTTGAAGTATCAGGAAGTGAGGAAATTACGACGTATTTGGACGAAAGTGTATATTTACTCTTTGCCAAATGTTTGGTGTAGTTATCTTTTGCATCCATATTCATACATAGCGGAGGAGTCTTCTTATAATTAGAGTATTTCTAAAGCTTATCTAGTAAACTAATACTACCACTATCTGATTTTTCTCTTCTATTTTCATACTTTGAAAGTTACTTAGATGTTAAGATATCCATGATGTTGTATGGAACCTGATATGAATCTCCATTGGCGCTTACAGGTTGTCACAGGTATGACTGGTAAAAAACAAGCATGATAAGGATGGCCTAATTGATGTGCACTCTCTTTTCCATTGACTCTGGGACTCAAATAAAGCATGATTAGTTTCCTGCAAATATCAGTTCTTACGAATGCTGGACTTGATGTGATGTAGATTGTGAATCCATCTTGTGGATACTTTTTAAGTTTGGGCAATTTTTTGTCCCTGAATATTTTGTTTTTAATTTTGCTCTGGGATATACTTCATATAATTTCTCAATGAGATTTCATGTTCATGGAGGCATGTCTTGTTTGGCGTTTTTCATCCTGGAATGTAATTTATCTTCCAGTAAATATGAGAGATGGGAATCTATTCCATGTGGTGTGCCATTTGATTCTTGAGTTTGTTTGAAGTTGCTGGTTGGATGGGGAGGTCAGTATCGAAATTGAAGTGGCATTGTTACCGTTGGTACAGGCTGGCAGGTTAGTCCAGAATAATGCCATTGCAACTGAAACTTCCTCCTCTTGTCCACATGAGAAAACTTCCAGCAAGAGAGCAATCCAGCCTTGTTTTGGGGGGCCTGCCTGTTCATTTTTGCCAACCTGTTGAGTTGGTTGAAGGAATAATTTACTTAGTCCCAACATGGAAGCCGAGAACGAATTCCTGTTGCTTCTGTTGTTCTTTTTGAATCGTTTTCTACTCTTTTTTCCTATCCTCTTTGGCATAGACTCACGACTGTGGGATAGCCATTTCATCATCACTACCTGGCGGGATTGCTAAGGAGCAGCTTAAGAGGGGCTTGCTGAGAAAAAAAGATTGTCCTAGCAGAACTGAAGGTGTCTGTTGCTGGGTTTAATTGGCTCTGTAGTGAGTTTTCCACTATGATCATTGTTTTCACTTGTCAGTGCCAAGCACTTGGTTAGTTTTTCCAGAGTTCAGAGTAGTTGTGATATTATTATTTGCTCTTCTTTGAATCAATCACCTTATGTTTAGTTGCTAGGTATTTGAAGACTAAATTCCAACGCTTTGCACAATGCATTGTCAGCTTCTCGCGGCATCCAAATATCTGACATCTCCTTCATGTTGTCTCCATGAAAAACATATTGAAGAGGATGGTTTCTTTTTGTCTTCATCCATTTCTCTTCAGAAACTGCTACACCCATGGTCAGCATTGCAGGAAGGTCGCATATTATTTTTCAGTGAGTCATTATGATTAAATTGAACCAGCAGAGCCATGAGATTTTTAGGGTTATGGAATATGTAGCATAATCTTATACTTAATTATCAGTGGGGATGCTAGTTGTCTGTGGGTGTTGAGGAGAATACTTGCATTACCAATTACCATTATAGGTATTCAAGAATAAAAGCCACGACGCCCGCTACCATTACTCCAAGGCAAAGCTTTGTGGTGGTTGGTGCGCTATTCCACGAGTACATATCATATTTTTAGTAGAATTAAATTAATTTAAAAATACGCCAAAATAGACCAACATCTTTAAATATTTTGCAAAATGAACCTTCGAAAGGCATTCGATATTTCGAACTCTAAATCATTACTCAAAATAAAAATAAAATAAAATAAAATAAAAAATACAAACTCCAAATCTGACTCATTGTACATCTTAAACATTTCACTCTACATCATAAAATCGAAGACATATGAAACATCATAAAAATACAAATTACAATCTTGGTCACCGTCAAAGCATCGTTTAACCCTCAATGTAAGAATGAGCAGAGAAAATGACTTAAGTTTAGAGCATAGTCATAGCCTAATAGGTTATTAGCATATTGAGCAGGTGAGGTGGGGTTGGGGAATGTTGGGGTGCACCAGGATCTATGCGTGCTCTCCTAGCATAATTGAATGCATTGCTCCTTTAGTTTGGAGTAGGTTTGAACCATTAATGAAACCGACTAAAAGATTCTTTATTTAAATTTAAAAAAAATTACAAAATTAAATTGCAAGGTTAGATTGGATTTAAAAAATGAACAAAACTATAATTTCAGGTTTTATTCAATTTAAGAGTACAAATTATACCGAACTGTATCCCTGTTCGATACTTTTTTTTTTTATTTTAATTTTATCTTCCTTTTGAGTCTTCCATTTCCTTTCTTACTTATTATCGGATGCTTGGGTTATGTCGTTGGATTATTACCATATTCCTCCATCGTGCTAAATTTGGTTAAGAATCTACATACATCTATTCTCTAGGAACAAGGAAGATATTTGCAGGCCAAATTCCTTTCCACAGAATTACACAATAAAGGTGAAAGCCCACAATAGAATGTCCATGCCACGGCTTACTGACACAAATACAATATCATAGTGTTTTTGGCTAATGTTGCGCTTTCAGGTCTTTGTCATCCATACACAGATCTTGGCGTTTAGCAGTCAAGTAGATATAGTGTGATGAAGATGTGTGGAGAGTAAATATCACGACCCCATCTTCGTCGGTTTCGTGCTTCTCTTCTTCCAGCTTTGATAAATATTCGCCTGTCAACACAAACCAACTTAGTTATGGCAGTAATCACGGGATTTAATTGATTTTAACTGATTAATTGGACTAATACAAAGTTAGGGTCTTGTCCTAAAATGACCTTTTTTTAAGTCCGGCAAAGATTACACCTAGTTGTATTGGTAAACTAAACGGTGATCTCACATCACCGTTATGGCCGAACATGATTGCCTGGCGGCAATAGAATGAATTCGGCATATATTAAAGGCGGAACAGAAAAAAAATTTGCGTCTTATTTGTTGATTATATATATGCACCCATTTGAATGCACCACTTTGTAATGCCGCAATATAAAAGCTAATACTACAAGAACCGTGCTCCCAATAGCAAAAGAGGTGATCAAAAATTGTGACGTGAGAATTAGTGTTCGGGAAATAAAAGGAGATGGGTTTAGCTGACCCAGGAGTGAGAGGTGCTGTCAGGAGAAAGAGCCAGCGAGCTTTCTTCCCTTCTAACAGTTGCCGTTTTCATCGGTGGAGATCCTGTTGCTCCCTCCATCGTCGTAGTAGTTGTTCTGGTTATTGTTGTCATGGTATTGTTCTCTGTCCCTTGGCTGTTCCAGCTCCAGATATTATCACTCTCTCTATCGGTAGAAGACGGAAAGATGCAGCTACTACTGCTACTGCTACTGCTGCTGCTGTTGCTGTTGCCCATAGCAGCGTCGCTTTTCCCCCTGGCAAGGTTTACCTTCCTTAACCAAGACAGGAACCATCCCTTTTCCTTTTGCTTTATTCTTCCGCTGGGAACATGTGCTCGTGTACCCCCACCATCATATCTTTGAGATATGCTTCCTTTCGTGTTAATGCTGCCGCCATCGATCAAGCCATGATGCTCTCTGGTAATTCTGAAGGAAGAGGACTGATATCTGGTCCGGCTTATCTCCTCGAACTCTGGGAAGTCGGTGCTGGGGGGTGGCATTTTGGCAAGTATTGCCTCGGTCAGCATTCGAGGAGTAGGAGGTAGTCGCTTTCCAAGTTCATGAGGCTCTGGTTGCAGAGGAACAAGAGCAATGCAAGGCCTTGGCTTTCCTGGCTCCTCTTCCCATTGGAATGGTACAGCTGCCTCCGTGAAGAAGGGTGGTGTTTGCGATCCTGACCGGTCTTGTGGTGACCATACGTTCTGTGGTAGCAGCCACGGTTCTATTGTTGATATGGATTCTTCATCCCGTGTTTCTCCTTCATATCCCATGTCTCAGTCTCTTCTTGCCTGCTCGTATTGAAATCTTCTAAGCCCGTATTAGGAGACCCGAAACTTCGTGTGGAAGGTAAAGGCCACCCTTGTGTAGAAAGAGTTCTGCTCTTTCTTTCTTTAATGTTTGTGAAGGTTATTATTTTTAAGCATATGAAGGTGTGGTGTGGTGTGGCGTGGTGTAGAGAGCAGTGGTTGAAGAAGAATAGAGAGGGGAATAGACAAATGGGGAAGAGGGAGGAAGGTGCTCGAGGGGTGTAAACTGGGCCCTGTCATCTCAATAATCTCAGTGTCTTCTGCTCACTACTCACCAGGGCAAGCAACAATTACAAAATGAAGGATTCAACGACACGCTTTGATGACTTCAGCATGAAGAGGGAAATGTTTTTATTCATTTTCTGTATTTTCGGTTTCTTTTAAGGGATAATTTGCAAATACATCTTCCAAATTTTTAAATTATGATTTTACTTTCTCATGATTTTTGAAATCATGCATACTCATCAATAAAATTTTAAAATCATCAATAAAACAATCGTTAATAAGGAATTTATTAAAGTTTTAGTGATATTTTAAGATTTATGAGTATATTTTTAAAAAATGAAGGTAAAGTAAAAACCCATTTTAATTTTAAACTAAAGGGCGTCGGTTCTTAATTTCTCTCTTTTCCTATCCGAGAAACGGTGCTGAATGGGAGACTTCTTGATTGGAACATAATTCCTCGATTGTCTACTGTGATTTTACGTTGATAATTGAAGTTTATATATTGATGTCTCATGATGAGCAACCTTTATGTTAAGTCAACACACAGTAAAAAGCAGTCCTATTTTCCATTTTCTTAATCACACGAAAAGGAAAGATCGCCATCTCAAAAATGATGGTGTCGATCGGCTACTTGGCTTCATGATGAAACCATTAAAAGCAGAAAATGAGAATTAGCGGATAGATGGGGTGATGGATTCAATAATTAAGGTTCTGATTCTACTGCTTCATGTGAATAATTAAAGTTATTTTCCATCATTAGATTGGCTTCCCACAAATTAAAATGAAATTTTATAAAAAGAGGGTTTCATTATGGAATATCTACCCAATTTAGCTAACATTGAAGCATGAGGAGTTAAATCTTATCAAGATTATAAATTCCTCTTTAAATCATGTTTATCCATAGATTACTTAAGAAGGTGTTTATTGTGTCATATTACCATCCCAAACAACTCTACTTCTTTAGCAACTTTTCACTTTATTAATGTGTTCCAATCAAAATTATTGAAAAATCCTTAAAAAAAATTTTTAGTTTCACTTTCATTACTTTTCAAATCAATATATAAATGAACTTTTTTGAAAATAAGGTGATTAACAAAGGAATTTGTCCCGAACACTAATTGCTAATTTGGTATCCCGATAGAGTTAAGCACCCATAGTGTTTATGCTTTATCAATGAAAGTGGGATATTTGTGCTTGGCACGGGGAAATATACCAAGCACTCTTGATAAACATGCTTTTATACATAAATCATATTTATAATAAGATTAGTAATTTATGACTCGAATTAGGTAGACCCGAATATGACAAAACATAATTTAAATGAGGTAATATACGAAAAAATTTGATATAAGATATAAACGGGTTGAACATATTTGAATACAGTTAAATTCATGTTCAGGTTTGAGTCAAGCCCCCAAACCCAATACGAGATGTAAGACATGGTTAAATTTGTAATATATTCTTTCATGTTTGTATTTTATTATACAAATCATTTTTTTCTAAATCAAATATCTCAATTAAAGGTATAAGATACTTTTAACTATATATTATTCTTACTTGCATCGTAGTTTAAATAGATAAAAAATTACAAACTCATATATAGATTTTTTTATTGTGTCTCTAAAAAATCTGACAAATAATATGATGAATTTCAAAGCTAACACTAATAGTAATACTAACATCCATATAAGTAATGATTCCACTTAATTTAGTGTGTTTAATAACTTAAATTTAATAATATTATATACTCTTCTCACTGTATCATAGTTTAAATGGGCAAAAAAAATAAATAAACAAATCGTGTATAAATTCCTTGATTATCTCCCTTGAAATTTTAACAAATAATGTGATCAATTTGGAAGTCAAACCGATAATAATGTTAATATTCATTTAATACATTGTTCTACTTAATTTAGTTATATTATTTAATTTAAATTTTCAGATTGTCTATATTTAATACGATTTTACTTTACTAAAACTTCTATTTAGGTTATAAATTTACATTACATATGAAGATATCATATCATTTGTTTTCGTAAAACTTAAATATTATTATTGTTTTTTTCCCCTTATATTATGAAGATTTAACCATAATATTTTAATTGATAAACAATATTCAACTTAAGATGAATAAGATATGATAAGGTAATACGAATTATTAGTTCTAATATATACGGATTCAATTCAAATACGATATATACTAGATTATAGGTTTAGGTTATCATAAACTAATAATAGACAAATCATGTCACTAATTTATATTTTTGGGAAGCGAAACTATTTAAATACGAAAATAAAATATGATAGAACATAAATTGTGAACTATAATTTATAATTTCAAGGTTTTCCCCTTTTTCTCTCCGATACATTCAAATTGTGAAATTAAATTGTAAATGAATCTTTCCTTTTATTTTTAATTTTTTTTTTCTGGCAGAATTATAGAAGGACGAATATATTAATTAAATGCACATAGTTGAACAAAATATGCACTCGATTCTTGCAAATACCCAGGGAAATTTTAAAACATCTCGTCAAAGTTTAGACGACCACTAAGACAAATTGCTGCTTTTGTTGGTGGTATGGTATTATGTGTGGTATGGCAGAACGCAGAATCGCACGGCCTCAATTATCCCAGAGTCATTGGATTCTGAAGAGTGATGATGATGGGTGCGAAATCGTTTCTCTTCACGTGTAACTCTTGGACTTTGTCCTCCGCATGTAACTTTCCAAACAAGCGATTCTTCGTTCTCTGTGCCATTGACTCTGGTGACAAGGTCATCGCTCACCCATCCTTTATGTCACACCAAACCTCTATGATGCCCAGATTCAACAAATTGAATTGGAGTAGTACAACCGTGAGATGATAAGAAGTATGAGTCACTTTTTTTGGATAATCTCAAGATCAATATCCAATTTTTGGTTGGTTCTCCAGTTTCTGAGATTGTTAAAATCGTTAGATTTTGTATTGAAAATTTTAAGTTATTAAATATCATACTAAATTAAATATTTACTTCTTAAATTTGTTGCATGACCATCTTTCCAAAGATGGCATACCATTCACTTTTTAGTCAAATAGTACAAAAGAAGTAGAAAAAGAGGTAGAGTTAGTAAAATCTTACGAGCAAAATTCAGCTGAATGCTGTCAACTTCAAAATTTTAGATGCAAAACTAAAAATAGTAATTTTCTTATTATCTCGATTATTTTTACCATGCCCATCCTTTTTAAGCTATTTGCCGTTTAGCTTTACATCTATATCTACGGTTGAGTAGTATCTGAATAAGTAAATTCAGTATGGAAAATACGGGAAGGAACGAAGCAAATGCACTCTTTCTATTAAATTATCCGATACGAAATAAACATCAAATACATGCGTCATTCGTAAGATGTTGACACAACTGTTTGAATTTTAGGTCCCTCAAGTAAACTTTTAACTTTTGATTTGTTAAATATCAAAACTAATCAAAAGTTTTTTTCCCTTATTCATTTGAGGAGAATTAAAATTCAATTCTTCTTTTATTCCTTATTATAACGTTCATTTAACTTTTTATTTTTGAATTGTAATTCTTTAGGAATTTCTATCATGTGAAATCAAGTAATAGAAATGTGAATTCCTTAATTTAACCAAAAAATCACGATTCCTTATAAAATTTCACATTTTTTCCAAAAATAACCTTATATCAATTTAACGATGGTCACTACCACAATTGCCACTGTCACTACCGACTGCCACTACTACCACTGCCATCACCGACCACCATTACTACCGCTGCCACTATTACCATCCACTAACCACCACCTTTGACCACTACTGTTGTCACCATCGTCGTCGATTATTACCACCGTCTTCACCCTTGCAATCAATTTCTACCATCATCACCTATTACTTTATAATTACTTAAGAATGAAAAAGAATCAAGGGTAATTTAGTTATTAAAATTCTATTACGTATTTATTCTTAAGTTATTTATTAATCCAATTAAATAAAGTAATATGTATTACATCATTATTATATTTCTTAAGAATTTCAATTACATTCCTTCCCTATTCTAACGAGCTGTTTATATCAACATTACTTAACTCAATCTCTTCTATCAAATAGCTTTAATTCGGTTAGATTTCTCGATTATACCACTAATTCAATGTTATAATATCATTTATGCCATGTGTTATTATCTTCAAGCAGACGGGGAAAGTGCATATAGAAAATGTATTATAAGTTTTAAAACATAATATCTATATTGTTAAGACAACAATGCTTAATATAAATTATTATTGAAATTTTTTTTCGTAGTTTTATTTTTTACTCTTTCAATAATTAATTATTAAATATTATGAATTAAACTTGCATGCATTTGATGTTTTTCAATTTACACACACGTTGCAGGTGCAACATCTACTAGTGTTTATTAGGCAAAATTAACTTAAGTGAAAAATGCAAATAATCCCCTTAAGCTTTTATTTGAATGCGAATTGACCCATTTGAACTTTTAAAGTGTATTTTAAGATCTCTAAAACTTTGATAAATTACAAACAACCCTCATTGGTTAAAAATAATCCTTTTAAATTTTGACTATAGTGTATAAATACTCTATAAACTTATCAAATTGTGTCTTAAGATTCTATAAACTTTGATAATAGCATAACTTTCTCTAACTAAAAAAGAAAATGTATTTTATATTATTAATTTATTAAAGTTTAGAGAGTCTTTAAAAGTTTAAGAAGTTAATCTATAGTCAAAATTTAGGAGGGTTATTTATAATTTTCCCCTTAACTTAAATTTGATAAAAAGAAATATATTAACTAAATTAAATCAATAAAAAAATGAAAGCACTTAAGGTAAGTCATTGTTCCTTTACATGATCGGCCACCAATCACAAGCCTAAACTCAATTCTAATTATTAACAGTTGATTTTGGATCCCCCTTACTCAAGCCGGCCTCCAAAGTTAAAGCTGCACAAGTACCAACACATGAGACCAACAACCACAACTTAAGTTTAACACCTTTGAAGCAACAACAATATTACCCTATTCAATTGCTTCTTGCTCTAATTTCAAGATGATACGGCACAAAGATGCAAATGTGCCTATGATTAGGTCTTACCGTAATGTGAATGGGTCCTTTGAAGCTATCGAAGAAACTATAATGGGTTTGGATGGACTTTAAGGCAAAGGTTTAGCAAAACTAGTAAGCTACTTAAATGAATGTGATGTACCAAAAGAATATACATAGCCAAACAACTTGTCGGATGTGACGCATTGGTCCAAGTCGAGTGAGTTACTTGCTACCATCCGTGCTAAATCAATTGATAAGAGTTAAAAGTTTTCACAAAAGGAATTACTCGAATGAAAAGTAAATTGGTAATTCATTGATTTAAAGAAGATGATTCATTACAACAATGATAATAATGGGGTATTTAAACCTACTATGTCTAAGGAAACATTATACTAGCGGCATTCACTAAAAAAGGAAAATTAATACATCCAACTATGTTACAAAAGAAAGGGGCTTATTTGTAATCATTCTATGAAAGGACATCCTAGTGTTAGAGTGTATGAATTAAGTGATGTGATACAAGTTACATAAGGAGAGGTCTAAAGGAACACCGCATAATGGCCTTTGATTTGTTTTGATAAGGTCAACAGTAATTAGGACTTCAAACGGCTTAGCAATCATACCTCAATCATTCTGGGTTTGCAAAGTAAGGTCTTTGAAACAAGTCAATAGTATAGGTTGGGAAACCTAAAACAGGTTGAACGTCTTGGTTAAGGCCTTCAGTAAATTGTTTGATAGCTCGGATTGATCTTGCCCTTATATCAACACAACATTCATCTTGTTGCAGCTTAAGTACGTAATTAGGTTAGTTCAGCAGATTAGGTTGGACTCTTCTGAACTTGGGCTATGGAAGAGGACCCATTACACCATGTCGTCAAGTCCCTTAGCTCAAGAGCAAGTCAAGAGTCCCTTGGGCTGATTTTTATTAGGTCTTGTACCTACCCCTAACTTGCTAAGATAGGTCCAACTCGTTTAAAGGATTAGGGGTTAGGCAATTCTAAGCAGGTCTTTACATTGGACTCAGATTTGCCGAGGCATAAACTCGTAAGAGGGAAAATAAAAATAAAAAATAAATAAATGCAATAAAAAAGGGATAAAATAAAATAAAATAATAAATTGAAATTCAAAAAATTAAATAATATTGAAAGTTTAAACTAATCCTATGTGAGTAGAAAATATTATCTATTCACGGTATTTTATATGTTGTTAATAACAATACAATAATAAAAACACTTTAAAAGCACGTTTGATTAGGCATATATATAAATTTTTATTAAAAATAAAATCTTATTATTAGTAATGTCAAACTAACCTTGTTTTTCAGACTTTTTTGTATCCTTTAAATATTCTATCCCACATTGCTAATGTTACAAGTTAGATGTAATTGTATAAAAATAAGTACACATGCTCAACAAATACAGCATAAAATGGTCTAAAGACTATATGCATAGCTCGTGGGCTCATTTTTTAAGTTTAAAAACTTAATCTATTCTTAGTTTAAACTTTTAAATTTAGAAAAAAAAAATTAAGATCTCGTGATTTACGAATTTGAGAATCACACTCATAAACCGATGAGTCCGTAAACAAGCCACTAATGGCCAGTCCTAAATTCTGAGAATTAGTGATTCGGGGGCGATTCTGGGTAGGTTTGGACGCGTAAATAGCATGCAAAACACAAAAGCGAGAACTTTCAAGCCAAGCATAATTGCTACGCTTGCCTGTACGTCTATTCAATTAAAGAACTAAGAGAGCCATACATGCTTTAAAATCTAAATACTTTCCGCTTCTCGTACGTTTGTAGCAAAGTTCGTTTAGTACACTTAACGAGCCATAAAACGTCTACAGACTTCGTTAGCTCGCCGTGATCATGACTCTGCTCATATAATGTGTATATATATGGAAATGGTTGCTCCAAGGAAAAATAACGAGAAAAACGCATGCCAAACGAGGTGTATTAATAATAATGGCCTTGTCCTTATCTGCTTTTCTTTGATATGCCATTTCATGATTGGTGATCTCTTTCTTTTTTACTGATTCGGTAGCTTTAATCGGTTTAATTTTTGGTTTTCCTATCACGACTCATGTACGAGTATAAATATATATTTATATACTATTCATTATTAAAAAATAACTTTATAAAAACTATACATCATTATTATTATTAATTATATACTATTCATTATAAATAATAACTTTTAAAAATCATACATTATTATTATTATTATTCATTCAGAGCCATCCAATTAGGACCATAAAAAAATTTTCCCCACTGCTTCACCCATCACCACAAGTCACATGCCGTCTTAGTCAGAACTCGTACCGGCTTAATATGTCAAATCAATGTCTCTTCTTCTTTTCTTTTCGGTGTTCGAAAACCTAGCCAAATTCGTTCTACCCATTGATGACTGGCTCCACAGTTTCCTTTCCTGCATCTCTTTCAATGAGTTAGAGCGCAAACAAACCTCCCAAACGGAATCATGGTCTATTTTTAGCTTCCATGTAAGGGTTATTTTAGACCATGCATCCGGTTTTCTTTGCTCCCTCCGTTCTCCAAGGCGTGAAAGAACGGCACGAGGTGTCCTGGCTGCTGGAGATAAAATGCTTGGCATTTTCCTTATGATTTTAACAGATAAATTTCAACGTTCAATTCTACGATGGATAAATTTTAACATTTTTCTCCATATGATTTAATCTTCTTCTTTTTTTTTTCTTTTTTCCACTATAAATAAGTAACTTGTGTATATTTTTTAAATTATCTTTAAAAAATATTAAAAGTAGTGATTTTTAAAGTAATAATAATGTAGGGAGCATAAAACTATGAAAAAAAAAATAAAGAAATTTTAGTGAAGGAATCACGAATAAAATATAAAATCTTTTAAGGAACAGCGTTTGCTTAGAAATTAATGTAACAGTATCAAGAAACTTTTAGAGTTGCTAAGATATTTCATATTAATAGAAAATATACGAGAAAAAAAAAAAAGACATTTATCCTAGAGTCGCACTGATGTACGTCGAAGAGTCCGTATATAAATGCTGTTATTAGCCTTAAGTTGGTATTATATCATTAAGACTTAACATAAAATATCAATTTAATTGTGTGAATAAACTAAAATGGATGAGTTTCATTAGAAATACAAAGCTTAACCCTATTGTTTTTAAATGTTATGAATACTAGTTTTCAAACAAGATAAATTAGGTTTGAATTTCTTTTTCTTAAATCATAAAAAATAAAATAAAATAAATAAAAAGCATGATCACAAAGTTTGAACACACATTCTTTTCAAAATTAAAGCGTATAATTGTATGTTTTTTATATATTAGGTGAATACGGTGGTATCAAGTGATAAAAAGGTAAAATAAAATCATTTTATGGGCTAGGCTAATTTTCTCAACCTAATGTCACAATTGTTTTGAAGGTTTTGAAATTTTATTCATAGCTCATTTGAGGATATTTTTACTTATTATCACGTTTCCATCTCCTAGTAGCATGTGTCATCTATTATGATGGTTCTTATATATGTTTTTTTTCCTTTTTTTCATGGCTAGAAAACACAGTGTACTTTTTTCTTTTTTTTTCTAATCTAGTATAATTTGTTTCTACATAGTATACATCGTAGTCCACCAAGGACAACACCAACTTGTTCTATGGTTTTTCTTGAAGGAAAAGGTACATGTCATATATCTCTATAGAAATGGTCCCCAATATTTGCATTATGTTCATGGGCACACGTGTCATGATGCCCAATGCCATATCGGAACTAGTAAAGTGCAATCCATAGTACATACAGTGTACTTATACGGTTCGTCCACTTCGTTAAATGAAATGAGAAGAGGAATAAAATTGAAATTTTTTAAGAATTTAATAAAAGTGTAATATCTATTATATTGTTTATTTGGATTTATAAATATGTAATAGGATATTAATAACTGAATTACCTTCAATCCGTCTTCTTTTTAACAAATCCTAAAGTAATAAGCGACAATGATAGTGGTGGCAGTTATGGTAATGACGGCAGTAACAGAGGTGGCGATGGTTGGTAGTGACGGCAGCGGCAGCGGCAGCTGCAGTGGCAGTGGCAGTAGAAATGGCAGTAGCGACGGTAGTAGCATTAGTGGGTAGTAGTGGCAGTAGCAGTAATGGCGGCCGATGGTAGCAGTAGCAAGCGATGGAAGCGGTGGCGGCGACAGTGGTGGTCGTCATTATCGTCGTCATCATTAAATCATGATGAGATTATTTTTGAGGAAAATACAAAATATTGCAATGTATTGTAATTCTTTAATTAAATGAATGAATTCCTATTATTTAATTTTAAAAATCATTATTACTTTATTTCAAATAATAAGTAATAAGGACTTTTACGAAATTGCAATTTGAAAATATAAAACAAGATGAACACTGTAATAAGGAATGAATAGGCAATAGAATTTCAATTCCTCTCAAGTAAATAAAACAATAATGTATGTAATAGCGACAATTTATCCATGATGTGTGTAAAAAATACATAAAATAATTTAATACAATTTAGAATATAATTAAAAAAAAAAACTAATTAAATTGATGTAAAAGATTTGAACCAATCTAAAGGAATAATAATTTTATTTAATCATTCCCCATAGATTTTGAAAACTCGAGGACAGATACTACTTATAAGAGGAAAATAATTTACTTAGCATTATATTTATAAATATTATTTTGTTCATATAAATCTCGCAAATTTGGCTTTTGAGTATAGAGATGACTCGAGTATTGTAAGTAATTTTTCTTAAGTCAACAAAACTGATAAATTTAAAACTGATTAAAATTTTAAATTCAAAACCTAAAGCAAATATGAAAAACTTTAAAATTTTATCAAAATTTTAATCGCGTATGAAAATCTTAAACCCTATATATATGTAAATATAAAAAATTGAACTTAAACTTGATAAAAACTCTAAAACCATAAACTTAGACTTATAAAATGTATAAATGTATCCTAAAGGTATTAAAACCCTAATAAAATACTATTATTGACTAACACATGTAATCATATGAAATTATTAACGAATGAATAAAGATAACACTCAAATATTATAAACGTAACAGGTAACAATTTAATTAATAAAATTTATAAAATTATGAATATTATTTCATAATCATTACTAATTTTATAATTTTATATTTAAAAAATTAACCTTATGATTCTTAATTTTTCTTTTTCCTTCTTTCCCTTTTCCTTTTCCTTTCCTTGTTTTTTTCCTTTTCACACATGATTTCTCTCTTCTATTCTCGAACAAAGAGCAGCCCATGTGATTGAATTTGCTTGGTTAAGATTAAAAGGATAAAAGGGTCTAATCAACCTTATCTCATCTCTCATCTTTGTTTTTTTTTTTTTCTACCCTTTTCTTGTTTCGCTTGCCATCTTCCTCTTTTTCAACCTTCTAAGTTATTTCATTACAAACTAAAAACGAACACTTTCTTCTTAAGGCAACGGTAAACTCCTTCCTCTATATTTCTTACTTGTTTTTTCTTTTTCTTTTATTTATTTCCTTTCACTTTGATTCAATAAAGTAGAGAAGTAGAAGCAAAGCTATTGAATCAATAACTCTTCAAATTATAAAAAGAATAGTTAAGTTGTATTTTAATGTATTTATTTTGTTAATTTATATGTACTCTTGTTATATATGTATGTATTTTGTAAAAATACATGTATTTAGAGATTATATAATATAATTGATTTTGTAATTTCCTTTCTTTGTATCAAGGTATCTGCACATGTAATTAAAGTTGAATACATATTATTCATTTTATTTCTTACAAATGTATATCTATAAGATGATCCAATGCATATAAATATATGGTATATTTTAAAATAAATATGGTTATACATATATAGTAGGTATGATAATTATTTTCATTTTTCTTTATATATATGTATACATATGTACATGTGTTTCTATATATAAACAAGTACAGTACATAATTATATATGAATAGTATATAGCATATTTAGGTGTATAGTGTGAATTTACATATGTATTTATATACAAATAAGATAAGAAAACAAAAGCATATAGGTATATGTATAAGTATAAAAATACGTATACTAATAGTATATTATGGTATAAGTACATATATATACTTAAATAATATATGTACAATATACTAAAATACCAAATTACTAAATAAAGTAAGATAATATGTATATATGTATTTATGCTGTGGGATTTAAGAAAGGAAAGTGAATTAATTTATAAAATTTAATAAAATATAATAAGATATATATATAAATTAAGTAAATTTACAAACTAGGAAAAATTGGAAAATATGGAAATTCATAAAAAAAATGACACATAGAACACTTTTAGGATGCCAAGTTAGTACCCTATAATTTTAATTGAATTCATAATTAATAATAATAATAAAATAATTAATTAATTAGGTAATTATTAAAATAACAAAAAAGTGAATTAAATAAGTATTTAACCTAAATATAGTATAATAAGTAAATTGTTATAAAATGGACTTAAAAATAGTAAAATTATAAAAATATAAAATTTAGATATTTATTAAATCATAAATATATAAAGAAAAGCTTAAACTAATAGTTTATAATTATTTAAGTCAAAATAATAAAATTTATAATATTTTTAAATCGTATTGAAAAACACGAGTTACAACATCCAAAACAGGCCTTGTTATGTGAAAGTATGTCTGAAAGCGATAAAAATTGATTATAAGATTATAAAAATCAGAGTTAAAATGAAAAAAGTTATACATGATTGAAAATTTAAAATAAACAAAAAAATAGATAAAAGATTTAAATTAAACTATGTTTATACAATATTTTGGTTATAGTGGGAAACTAAGCCAACAATAATAAATATTTAATTAACCAAGGAACCTAGTTTTTTTCGAATATTTATAAGTTTCATTATATTTTAGGTACCTAATTATCAACTTCTGGAAATTCCAAAGACTTAGAGAGTGAGCATTAATCTAAGTAAGGGAGTTCTAATGATCTGTTATCTACTTGTTGTTTATTGTTTGTATGTTGCTTGTTGGTTGATATTGATTATTTGTTAAATGATTGATTGCTTTGTGTACTATTATACATGTGATCATTTTTTCAAATTGGTAAATATAATTATTCAATTAAAATAATCAGTTATGTTCATTGTATGTTTATGACCTAATTGGTATACTAATGAAAAGTGCTAGCTTTGTAAATTTTTTAGAAAACTATTTTGGAAAATGTTTTTCCAATCTTAAATGTATTTTATATGATTTCTGTGAGGACTTATAGTATCCGTCAATGATATTTTATCACTTAAGCAAAACTGGCATATTATCTCCAATTAATTGTAAGAAGACTTGCATATTTATACCTGTGGGGCCTTAGATATATTTTGATAACAAGAGGACTCATTTTATATGCCTAAGGGGCCTTAAATATGTTCAATGGATAGCACTAGTTAGGATCCACCTATATTGATTGTTATTTCTCAACTAGTGTAATAGTCGAATGTTGTTTAGAGGGACAATGCCTCTAAGCAACCTCATGCAATTAAGGTAAGGTATTCCATGAGAGTAAGTACGAAGGATAATCAACATATAGACGACGAAAATTTAGATCTTCCATAGTTTTGAACTACTACGGATGTATTGCTTACATTTATTGCGTATGCATTTATTTCATTTGTAGGTAGACTTACATGTATACTAATAATGTTTGATAACTTGCTTGAACGATAGCAGTGAGAAACAAACTCATTGAGCTATGGTTTGATCATTCCCCTATAGTTTTTTTTTACAGATTCATTTAAGTCGGGACTAAGATGAATTTCGATTATTAAGTGCAAATAGAAGATAAGTTCGACAATGTTAGGGTTAATGGAATAATGCATAGTTAGTACGGAAACAATTTATGTAGATAATAGAATTATGAATAATTTGATATTTCTTGTAATATGAGGTTTCAATCGGTTGAAAGACCCGATCAAGCTTAAATTATAAAGTAAAGCTAGAAATATTAGTAAACTGATTCCGTAAGTTTGAATTTAAGAAAATAAGTAATAAAATAGGAGACTACAAAATTTTCAAATTTTAAGTATATAACTTGTTATTTATCGAAAATGCATAAAATGCATTCCGGTACTTAACGAATCGCTAGAGATAAATTATATATATAATAAAAATTATAAAATAACCTAAATAATATTTAGGAATATTTATTTGTACTATATATGAATTTACATGTAGGTGTAAATATGCGTAATTACTTAAAATACGAAAAATGTACTAAAATAATACTAAATACTTAAAGAAAATTCATAATTAATTAAGAAAAAATTAGAAAAAATCAGGAATGATCCAAATCAGGTCATGGCAGGTCGGGATTTGCAAAATAAAAATTAACCAATTAAAATTAGTCAACACAAAAGCCAAAAATTTAACATTAGAGAAAAATAGAGAGACTCAAAAATTTGAGAGAAAATTCAGAAAAAGAAAAGAAAAGAAAAACTGTGCAGTTGGGGCCACAAAGGAGAACCCAGACCCGACGGATAGCTGGGAGTGGACGACCACAACCACCACACGGTGATGGCAACGCCCAAGTGGGCCGACACACCCATGGCCACCGACGGTGGTCGGAGCCACCCAAATCGGTGTGTTCGATTTCCAGCGCGATTTTATGTAATTTTGAAAAAATAGTAAATATACTTTGAAAATTATGAAACTTGTTATTCTAGAATATTTTTTTATGTAGTTTTAGTAAAAATATTATTTTGATGAAAATATGTCTTGTGATATAGGATCCTTAAGAAATCGTGCAAAACCGAGCATATTTCGGTTTAGAAATAAATGACCTTAGGAGTGTAATTTCGAGCCCAAAATTTTTGTGTAGACCACTTAGATGATATAGAATAGTGCCATAAAGCCCGTTTTCAAAAATTAATTTTTGAAATTTTTAGATAATTTTTAGGAGGCATAAAATGAGTAATTTAGGGTTAATAAAGTAATTAGATGGTTAATTACTGATTTAGTGAATAAGTACATGTTTTAGGATGTTGAAATCTGATGAAGTATGATACTTGTAGCATTTAGGGTGTTAGATGTAATTATTAGGTTAATTATGTAATAAATGAGTAATAGGGAAAAATAGTAAATTTTAAGTTAATTTTGGAAATTAGGGTAAATAGGAGTAAAATCTAATTTAGGATGAATTTAGAAATTTTGAAATGATAATTGGTGTTTAGAGACGATAATTAGAGTGATAGAAATATTAGAAGTGTATTGTATACATAAAAGATAATAATACATAATATGTAATTATTAGAATATAATAAATAAAAAATATTATAATAAAAATTGATATTTTGATAATAATAAAAATGTATAATAAATCTGATACGAAACTTGAATTTATGTAATTATATGAAAAATGTAAAAAATTCTCACATTAGGAATGAATTTAGTACACTAATACGGATTTAAGTATACTAGGTAAAATAAATACCGACTACGGGTAATGATGGTATTTAGAAGATCGGGAAGTAATGTGATTAATTTCACATTATGAGTTGAAACAAATTTCTAAGGTTGGAGTATAAAACACTACTTAGAAATCAAACTAAAACCTAATTTAGAAATCAATGCGAAAACCGAACCCGAACCTAATCCTAGATCTAGAATAATTGTAAAAGACTTAAAGCTTAGATAATTAGGTATATTAAATCCTAAACAAAACATAACAATAAGCGTTATAGGATAAAATAAACCTATAATAGTTATATGAAAAACTGAAACCACGTTTGTGTTATAGGGATGATCAGCGATGGCCTGAGAAAATCGGATCTCGAGTGAGTGAGCGAGGAGTCGAGGTAAGTTGGGATTAATACGATGCTGTATTTTGGAGGCTTAAGATTATGCTTGGTTGTGCTTGTTAGATAGTTAGATATGTGCATGTGCATGTGCTTAATTATGGGTGATGCTATGATTCTGTTTATTGCTCTGACATGTATAGTATGATTTGTATGAAATGATTGATCACCTTAAACTGGACTTAATCAAATATATGACCAGTAATCATAATCGGACATGCATGGCAACCCGTTAGGGGAACTTAGGACTCTCCGGCCAAATACTGACCCCTTCGAAAGGGATAGCGCAGGAATGCAATTGGTCTCATCATCCTTAGCCAAACTAAGTGACAGGAGAGGAGGTCGTGGCAAGGGTAAAGTCAGTGGTTCGAAAGTAGTTGCGGGAGAAGCAAGGTCTTCATTACACGAGCCTGGGTTTGGTCGTGAGGTGTTGCATTAATGGCAACTCCTCAACCCGGATTAGAGCGAGCGCAATTTCTCTAATCTCATGACGGGCTGGACAACGTCGTGCGATGCATTTGCTTGAATATGCATTGCACCTAATAAGTTGATTGAAAACCTTGTTATGTTTATGGTATAGTTTTAAGTCTTCCATCCTAACTTACTGAGCTGTTGTTGCTCACATCCCTATAAACGTCGTGCAGGTGCTGGCTAAGAAGCAGCAAACAACTATTCTGAAGCTAGCAGCTGCTGGATCCTGGGGAGTGAGGAAAAACATTTGAAGAACAAACATATATTTTTAAAGTTTAAGCTATTATCGTTGAAAACGCTAATTGTAATAATTGAATTATATTATATATATATATATATTTCCTCACTTTCTTAGGTAATACATTACAAATTGTTTACTTCAAAGTGGGTTAGTCGTGAACGCCTTGTGTAGATCAGGTCTAAGATAGCGGTTGTAAGGCCAATTTTTATCTTAGGATGGTTTACACGGCGAGACTGTTACGACTCTGCCGCTTCAGGGTGTGACATTTAGTAGCAGATATCGATTCTCTATAGTTTTAAGAAACTCTAGAATATTGGATATTCATAGTTATTTGTATTTTAGGATGAATTTATAAACTAATAATCTAAAACCCTAATGATGAATAAATTAGAGTCTTACAAACTTTAACTTATAACATGGTTTTTGTATCATAGGTGCACACATAATATGAAAATTTAAACAATCTTACTAAGCCTCTCTTAGGATCATGACAGTTCCGTTTTTGCTGTATTGATGAATAATTATCTAAAACTAAAAACTTTTAAGAAGATGAGATGAGCAGAAAATTAATATTCATTGAAAGTTTTAGTAAAATGTAAAAATACAACATTATGAGAAAAATATCCTATTTAAATGAATGCATTTAAATGGTAAGATATGTATATTTTTTTCTCTTGTTGCTTGATTAGATTCTCTAATTTTACTTTTGAGGTCATCGCCATCTTCAATCGTTTTTACTCTCACTACCATCTTTAGTCCTGTTTGTCGCCTTAGTTATGTAATATTAGAAACCCTCAATCTATAGACATTTAAGATACATGAACAAAATTATTGAACAAATAAGCCATGATGCAAAAATAGTATAAAATAGAATCCTTATACACCAATCTAACAAGAACTTATTAATTTTGGAAAATGCAAAAAAAAAAAAGAAAAGAAAAGAAAAGAAAAGAAAGTATAAGTGTCATATATTCACTAACGAAAAGGCTTGTCAACTTTAACGCAGCATACGCCCCAATCAAAATTGATTCTAAGATAACTTCTCTATATAATTAAAGAAAATAAGATAAAGAATGCATTAAAAGAAAAAGAAGTAGAAATTGAACCAATATTAGATGAAAGTAAAGGAAGTAAAAATTGGTCGAACTAAGAGAAAAGAACCAACAACATAATTAATTCAAGTGATGTAATCGCAACAGCTATATGATTTCACTTCCACATATTCTACATTTTATCACAAACTGAACGAAAGCTTTTAATTACAAGATATGTGTAAAATGATTTGATAATGTAATGACAAAATAGAAAACATTAATAACAATTAAAGTAAATAAATAAATAACTCATATATTCATTAATTTGAGGTTTTGCAAGAAACATGTACCTTATCTACATAACTTATAAATCTATCAATCAAAAAAGATGTCAGACATCTAGATGAAGTAAATTATTGTAGATAATCTGTGAGCCCCGTGATTTCTTATAGTTATTTGAATAAGTAATTTAAGATGTTAATGAAACTAATCTGAAAGACCTAAAAATTTATGAGTAGACTTAAAATATTAGTCAAAGACACCCCGTAGACTCGGATATTAAAAATTTAATAAGATAAAAATGATATAGGTAAAATAATGCAATTTAACTATATTACGTATTATTTATTGTAAACACATAAAATAGACTACAGTAGTTCGTAACTTTTAGAGATAAACTATATGAATAATAAAGTATTATGTGACATAAAATAACATGTAGAATATATATATATATATGTCATGCATAATTATTATGTATATATGTACAGCCATGATTTATTAAAATATCTAAATAATTATATTTTAGGCTAAATAAAATTAAGGAAAATCACTAAAACTAATAAAAAATTATGAACACTCTTGGGATAGTTGGGAAATTCTTATCTTAAGCGTGTGGAGTTCCTATAGATAGATGTTAAGTAGGGAAAAAATTTGTATAACTTTTAAGCTCTGGAAAAATCTAAAACACTCTACTGCATAAAGCATGAAGTTTATGATCTAGAGAAATTTAGTTTAGGGTTTGGAAATTTAAGAAGTAAATTAGCAAGAAATATACAAAAAATAAAATAAAATAAAATGTAATATGAGCTTGATGGAGTGCATGTGGATAGGAAGATGCTGGGAACAAGGGGCCACCACCAGGTGATAGTAGACATCGTCTAGTTTAACTGGCAAGGTGGAAACCACCATTAGTGGTGGGAACTTCCAACTCCATAAAGGTTCAATTTTGAGCTGAATTTCTTGAAATTGTTAAAAATATAAAAATTGTCCAAAAAATTATACAAAAATTTATTCCTTCATATTTTCATCATAGAATCTAGGAAAAATATCGTTTTGTACAAATTTAGTATTCGCAATATATGTCCTTAAAAAACTGACGAAACCGAGCAATTTTTTATATTAAAATAAATAGGTCTAACAATGTACTTTCATCTTCAAAAATTTTCTATAACCTACCCTATATTTATACTAAATTGCTACAAAGAGATTTTTCATAAAACTAATTTCTATAATTTTTAATAAATTTTAAGCCTTAAATTGTGATTAAAATGGTATTTTTGGAGAAAAAAAAAGTATAGTTTTCCTAAGGACCTCAGTTGGATTCTGAGCTTCATTGATTATTGATGTATTTTATGGTATATAGATGTTGTTAGAAGGGTTTTTACTGGAAGAAGTTAACAAAATCAAGTATATGTCACTTATATGTATAACTTGATGGTATAAGAATCTGAGCAATGATGTGTAAGATAAGGATTTTAGGAAGTAATGAAGTGTCAAATGGGTTTCTCAAAATAAAAATTAGGAGAAAAATTAACAAATTAATTGATTTTAAGAAGTTAATATATGGCAAAGGATACTTAAAGGAAGTTGTGGGCAAAGGTTTTATAAGATATTCACTTAAAAGTTAAATCAAAGGCAAAATTATGAGTAAGTGGTGAAATAGGGGAATCTCAGAGACTAGTGTTCCTAGGAGCTTAGTTATCACCAAGACTTATCGTGGAAAATTTGACTAAAATGGGTCCTCCAAAATATCGAAGAAAATTAGAGGGAAATTGTCTACAGACGAACAAAAGTAGCTAACGTGAAGTTGCTCAAAGGATGTGACTCACCAACGAATACAACACAACTTGACACCTCACTTGATATGATGTACATATTGATGTCAAGGTCCACCTACCACTAATCCTAAGTTACTCCATAAGATTAGATAAGAGTGTATAAAAGATGGACGTGAAGAGAGTTGTCTTACAAGAACAGAATATTCAATATTCAATGTCAGTTATTTGCGGCTTACAAGGGAAAGTGACTATTTATAGTAAGTCCTTATGGTAACATTACAAATAAAAAAATTATAAAAAAAAATATATAAAAAGAAGATTCTTAGTACATATGAAAAAAGATAAAAAGAACAAAAGACAAAAATAAAAAAGTAGTACAATGTCAAACGAGGTGGATAGATGGCAGTGCAACATTGATCCTATACAAATATTCTCTAAGCATAGCAAACGAAAGGAATCAAAATGTTACGGCAATAAAATGGCCAAGACGAGAGAGATGGTAGTATGCCGAGAGAAAACTGAGATGGTAGTATGCCGAGAGAAAACTATTCGGTCGTTAAGTGAGTCTCTCGTCACTCGGCAAGAACCTTTCGGGAGCAGTTGGTCAGATTACTCGATACAGGGTTCTCACCAAGGGAATGTTTAGCATCATCATTACCAAGTGTATAGATTATCATATGACAATGTAGGGAGCTCAAAGAGTTTAGCCATCTTCCTTCGGCATAAACTTTCTTGTCGTTAGTAAGTTGCCCAAAGAGAATTCTTCAGGTGAAGGATTGGAGTCCTTGGAGCTGTACATGAGTAATGGGATTATTGGTCAGCAGTTCATCAGTTCCCCAGGGTTGCTGAAGATTTGCCCTCAAATCTTGGTCGTCATCATCATTGGGCACATAGGGAGTCAAATTGGAAACGTTGAAAAGGTAAACACGTCAAAACCTTCGGGTAGCTCAATCTCATAGGCGTTATTATTAATGTGCCCCAGGATCTTATAGGGTCCTTCCGTTCTGGGAGATAGTTTGTTGGTCCTTCTGCTAAGAAAGCACTCCTTGCTAAGATGGACCCAAACAAGATCTCCAAAGGTATAAACGACTCACCTCCTTCTGCAGTTTCCCACTTCTTTCTATCAGGCTATAGTTTTGGCCAATTGCTCAATAATCTTCCGATGTAATCTTTAGAACTCCTCAGTACACTGTAGGCCATATTAACTTTCCCCTTGTATAGTCAGGTTGTTAATTAAATCCAAGGGTAGGTTCGGGTTAAGTCCATAAACAACCTCAAATAGTGATGTTTCAGTTGAGCTATGAGTTGAGTAATTGTAAGCAAATTCAATGATGGGCGAGAATAAATCCCAGTCACGAGAGTTCTTTCTAACAGTGGCGCGCAAGAGATTACCAACGGTTCGATGAACTACTTCAGTTTGGCCATCTGTTTAGGGGTAGCAAGAGGTACTAAATAGGAGCTTAGTGTCGAGTTTCCTCCATAGGGTCTTCCAAAAAAAGCTCATGAATTTTAAATCACGATTAGACATAATACTTCTCAGCACTCTATGTAGTCGCACAATTTTTTGCAAAAAAAGGTTAGCGATGAATAAAGCATCATTAGTTCTGTAATAGGAAATGAAGTGGCCAATCTTGTTGTTTCGATCAACCATTACCGCGATCGAATCGTGTCTTCTCGGCATGTGGGGAAGGTCGAGCATGAAATCCATGCTTAGATCGGTCCACGGCCGCTCAAGAATTGGTAGGGGTGTATATGTTCCATAGGGCTATCTCTTCCCTTTTGCATACTTACATACCTTGCACCTCTCAAGTATTCGGTGCACATCCTTCATCATCCCAGGCCAGTAAAAGTGTTCTTTCAATATCTCAATCGTCTTCTTTTCCCCAAAATGGCTAGCTAGACCCTTGACATGAGCTTCTCAAACCAATAACTTCTTTGTAGAACTACTCTGCATGTAAATTTGCTTTCCCTTCATCAATAACCCCTCGCTCAAGTAGAACCCTTCCGTAACGCCTCTAGCATTGCACCTGGCTACTAAGGGTCTAAAATGTGGGTTATGCTCATACCGATCAAGTAAAGTGCTAAATCTAAGCACCTTAGCTTGTAACATTGTAATGAAGGTATGACGGTGAGAAAGTGCATCAGCCATTGTGTTAGTGCTTCCTTTCTTATATCTGATGACATAGCAAAAGGTCTCTAAGAACTCGACCCACTTAGTGTAATGCCGAGAAAGCTTTTGTTGCCCACGAAGATGCTTAAGAGATTCATGATCCGAATAGATGATGAATTCTCTCATCAACAAATAATACTACCAGTTCTAGAGTGTACAGATAAGAGCATAGAATTCCTTATTGTAGGCTGAGTAATTCAAGGCAACACCTCGGAGTTTTTCACTAAAGTAAGCAATAGGTTGGTGCTCTTGCATATGGAAAGCACCACTGCCGACACTAGATGCATCACATGTAACCTTGAAAACCTTCTCGAAATTTGGCAGAGCGAGTACTGGAGCAGACATTAGTTTAGTCTCATGTCTTCAAAACTCCTCTAAGCCTTTTCTGTTCATCTAAACTTAATGTTCTTCTTGGTCAATTCAGTCAACGATGCAATTATGGAGTCAAAGTTTTGGATAAATCTCCCATAGAATGAGGTTAGGCCATAGAAGCTCCTAACTTCGGCAACACTAATCGACGTAAGCCATTCATTAATAACTTTGACTTTTTCCTCATCAACTCGAACTCTACTCCTTGAAATGACATATCTGAGGAATGTAACCTCGCTTTGACAAAACGCACATTTCTTCAGGTTTCTGAATAATTTCTCAACGCGGAGTATGTTAAACACTAATCTTAAATGTTCGACATAAACAAGGAAGTCAGCACTGTAGACCAGAATATCATCAAAATAAACCACAACGCATTTGTCGATCAATGATCTTAATGCATGATTCATCAATCGTATAAAAGTACTCAGCGTATTAGTTAGTCCAAATGACATCACTAACCATTTAAATAAACCGTCCCATGTCTTGAAGGTCATCTTCCATTGATCCCCATGTCTTATTTGTATTTGGTGGTAGCCGCTCTTCAGGTCAATCTTAGAAAAGATGCAGGCGCTGTGTAACTTGTCAAGCATATCATCAAACAACTGGATTGAGTATCGGTATTGATAGTGATCTTATTGATAGCTCCGCCATCAATACACATTCACCATGTTCCATCCTTTTTCGGTACGAGTACAGCGGGTACAACATAAGGACTCATGCTCTCATGGACATATTCACAATCCACTAACTCATCTACCTGCTTCTTTAGTTCAGTTGCTCGCTCTGGATTGAGCCTGCAAGCGGGTTGGCTTGGTAAGGCAGCCCCTGGTTGGAGGTTAATGCAATGCTCAATTCCACTTAAGGGATGTAAACCATTCGGCATCTCAATAAGGAAGAGGTTGGCAAATTCCTGAAGTAGCTACTACACTTCAGCAGGTAAGTTCTTAGCCTATCTAACCACTAAGAATCTCCTGACTAAAAGGAGCACATAGTCCTCGGCCTTGACTTCTTATGCAAACTAAGCTCAAGAAATCACCAAGAACTTCCATTGTAGAGATCTAGCAACCTTTTTCTAGGCTTCTTGCACTTCCTTAGGACTCATAGGAGTCAATATAATTTTTTTCCCATCCTTTTGGAACATATAGGTATTTCTTTACCCATTGTGTAATACTGTCAAGTCAAATAGCAACAGTCATTCAAATAATATGTGAGATGCACACATAGGAAGGACATTACATAGCACCGCATCCCTGTACCTATCACTAATAGTAATCGGCACTCTGACTTGCTCGGAAACGTGTAGTCCTCCTTTCTCAGTCAACTAGTGAATCTTGTACGGCTTAAGGTATGGAAGGGTTGGCAATTTCATGGCCTTAACTACCCCTTGCGCGATGACGTTGGTACAGCTGCCTCTGTTAGTGATTACAGCGTATAGATTGCTATTCACCTGGTAATTCATATGAAAGAGGTTTTCTCTATGCTTATTCTCGTTAGCCACAAAAGTACTAAGAGATCGTTGAACAACAAAGTAATACTCGGTTGCGCCCTCAAGAGATATCTTAGCATTGGGGTCTTCTTGAAATTCTTCTAGCATCTGATCGATTGCCACTTCTTCCTCTCCTTTACTCGCACTTTCTACTTCAAACTGGGGTTCGTCTCCCTTGAAGGTCATGACTTAGCAGTCCGGACATTGATTAGCCACATGCCCAAAGCCAAGGCATTTAAAACATTTGATTTCTCGGGTTTTCCTTCCTAAACTCTGGCCCTAGTCTCTTTGGATCTTAGGCTACTCGATCTTGCTCTTACCTCGGCCCTCGTTTAGTCGGCTCAGCATGTGACTTCGGTGTTGCACCTCAGAACTGTCTGAAACTCTGTCATTCGTTGATTAGCTCAGCAAGCCACTCTTATTTGGTATCAGTGTTTGACTACTCAGCATTCAGCTAACTTGGTTCCACCGTTGCTTTTCAACTCTCTAAGCCACACGGATGGTTTCATCCAAAGTTGTGAGGCTCTACAACTTCACGATGTTACCAATCTTAGCCTGTAATCCAGAAATGAACTATGCTATAGTTCAGGTCTTAAGCTCATCAACATCGCATTGTATCATGAGCAACTGAAACTCTTGGACATAGTCGTCTACAGATCTATTAACTTACCTCTAGTCTTGAAATCATCGAAAAGTGTCTTGTTTGTAGTATTCGAGAATGAATCTCCTTCTCAGAACTCTTTTCATCTCATTCCATGTTCAGACCTCGCGTTGGGTTCTCAGGCGAACATTCTGTGGCTTCTTCCACTACATTACCGCATATCCAAAAACTTCTAACACGGCCACTCTAGTCTAGGTAGTCATCAACACTACCAGACCCGTTGAAGCTCGAAATATGTACCTTAAGATGTTTAGCACCTCTTGACGCTCTAAACTCACGCTTATCAATCCTAACATACTGGTCTTCTTCTTCTTTGTACTCTCCCACTTCATCCAACTCCAACCTTCTCCTAGTAACTCTATCGGTACGTTGCGGTAGTGCTTGGTTTACTAGAAAGGTTTCTAAAGCTCGCTTGTTCATCTGCCTCCTCGGCCTATCTCTCATTTCTGGACCCTGCTTAGCAACTCTCTCGTGCGGTCTAGTCTCCAAGACTCTATTTACTAAGACAGCTAAGTTAGCTACAATAACAGTAAGATCTTGTATCTGCTTATCAGTAATACATGATATTTGTTGGGTAACTCGACCATGACCATGAGCATCACTCTCGACATTATTAATCTCTCCCTGTACACTAGGGTTCAACATTCTCAACACAGCTTCAGTAAAGACACTACACTCAGATGCTTTCAATACACACACACAAGTATCTCGAACAGCAGACTAACTATCATTACATAGCTCTTGGTCTCAACCTCAAGCTTTAATACCAAGAAATTATATGGTATCCCTAGGAGTTTAGTTATTACTAAGACTTACCATGGCAAATCTAACTAAAATGGGTCCTCCAAAATATCGAAGAAAATTAGAGGGAAATGATCTGTAGACGAACAAGAGTAGCTAACGTAAAGTTGCTTGGAGGATGTGACTCACCAACAAACACAACACGATTTAATACCTTACTTAATATGACACACAAGTTGATGTCAAAGTTCACTCACCACTAATCCTAAGCTACTCGGCAAGATTAGATAAGAGTGTATGAAAGATGGAATTGGAGAAGGTTGTCTCACAAGAATAGAATATTCGGTATTAAATGTCAGTTATCTACGGCTTACAACGGAAAGGGACTATTTATAATAAATCCTTAGGGCAACGTTATAAATAAAGAAATTATAAGTATATACAAAAAGAGGATTCCTAATACATATGAAAAAGGCTAAAAATGACAAAAGACAAAAATGGAAAAGTAATATAATGTCAAACGAGGTGGATAGGTAGTAGCACAACATTGGTCCTGTACGAATATTCTCTACGCACAGCAAGCGAGAAAGATCAAGATGTCGCAGTAATAAAGGGGCTAGGACAAGAGAGATGGTAGTATGCCGAGAGAAAACTACTCAGCCGTTAAGTGAGTCTCTCATTACTCAACAAGAACTTCTCGACAGCAATTGATCAGATTACTCGACACAAGGTCCTTAGCAAAGGAATGGTCAGCATCATCACTGTCGAGTGTAATGGGAATCAACCTCCGACTACATCTAAGCCAAGGCAAACCTGTCCGAAGCTAAGGCTTATCAATGCTTATCGAGGCTAAGTTGAAGCCGGAATGACGAGAAGCGGGAAGATAAACACTTGGCATCAATACTATCATCAACCAAGGTACCGAGATACCATAATACTGAGTACTTAAGACCAAAGAACCACTCGGTAAGGCATTGAGAGACTCGTGCCGACTGATTCTATCACTCGGCGATTGTGGGCAGACCTCTCTGGTATCTTAGCGAAGCCATGCGAGACTTCTAGAACTCTTTGTTGAACTTGTACATCTAACTGCTAACCCTATATGTTTTGGATACTACTCCTTCTAGGACATGCCAAGTAACTGCATGCTGATTTCTTCTGTAAAACACATAGTTGTGTATTCTTGTATATGTTTTCCTTTATTTTATTTATGGGCCCAATTATTTAGGGTTTAAGGCCTTGTACATTATTTACAATTTTGCTACTAAGGTTTAAAACTTGCTTAAATAGTAACATTTGTAAACATCAAAGAGAGACGTCAATATACAAAAATCAGACAGAAAGTATGTTCCTACGTTTAGGAATCTTTCCTTTTTTAAGCAATGCTACTCTTGAGCTAGCCTTACCAGACTATCGAGTATATATCAAACTCTTTAATCATCCACGTGTTCTTATTGATCTTGTCTTCAAGGTTATGGTGAACCCCTTCATTTAAGCAAGTTAGTGAGTTGTATTTAGCTCTCATTTAAATTCCTGAGTGACATTTAGTGTTCGTGAGTTGTATCGAACCCTATTTCGAGCGCAAACCCTCGATTGTGTTTGTGTCTTAATAAATAATATCCATTCACATTCACCATTAAAACCTCACTAATTCCATCCAAGAGCTTACTAGTTTAGTCAAAGGCCATAAATGTAATAGCCGAGAAGAAAGAAGGGAGCGAACACGCACCAATGGAAGTGGTTCAAATGAGCTTGATAGTGATGAATGACAGTCGAGAAGAGCTGCCGAACCAAGAAGAAGAGAACATTATCCAGTGCTGAGAAAATGTAATGATAAGAGTTTTGACTCCTAGTTGAACCAATGAGCCCAAAGAAGAGAATCGAGGCTAAAAAGAGATGTGGCTGAGTATAGCTCCAACAAAAGTGGCAGATTCAAGGTGAACCAACCTGCTAAGAATACAAGGGAAGAACCCCGGGCACATAGCCAAGGACTTGACAACATCAAGCTTAAGTTGCTGACCTTCAGTGGTAATAGCCAACCTAAAGAGTTCCTTGACTGGGTTCCCTAAGTTGAGAAACTATTTGAGTACTATGAGTACAATGATAGAACCAAGGTTAAGCTAGCCTCATTATCCCTTGTTGAGTATGCAAGCTTTTGGTAGGATAAGTTAATTGCCCTTGTTGAATACGCAAGCTTTTGGCAGAATAAGTTAGTTGCCAAGCAAGATGCTGAAGGAGAGGAGCCGCTAAGAACTTGGAGGCTTATGAAGCGATTGATGAATCGGCGTTTCATGCTGACCTACTTTAAGCAATCGATGCTCCATGCTTTCCAACACCTTAGACAGGGTCAAAACACTGTCTAATAGTATTTGCAAGAGTTCGAAATCCTGATGATGAGATGTGAGATTGCCGAACCACAGGACTACACCATTGCTAGGTTCCTAAGTAGACTCTGAGATAATATAGTCGACATAGTTGAATTACAGCAGTCCAACTCTTTGGAAAAGCTAATTAATTTGGCATCAAGAGTAAAGAGACAAAGGAGAAGAAGGCATCAAAGGTCAATTAACTGACCTCAATAAGGTAGCCTTGAGCCTGAGAGGTATGCCGAGAGAAGGCAAGAAAAGAAGATAAAGAAAGGAGAACCTAGCCAACCGGTGCATGCCGAGAAAAAGATTGTTGAGAAAGAGAGTGCACCCAATAAAAAGGCCCGATAAATGAAGTGCTTCAAGTGATTAGGCTACGAACACATTGCATCCCAATGCCAGAATAAAAGGGTCATGGTCTTAAAGAGTGAAGGGCCCAAGGCTCAAATTAAGAGTTAAAGTGATAAGAGCTTGGAAGACCAGTTGATAAAAGAAGATGTCTATCCCGAAGACCTGAATAAAATCTTAGCTACGGCCACACGAGTTGACCTGAAGGCAGATCTCGAACAAAGGGAGAATTTATTTCATATGTCGTGCTTAGTGAATGAGAAAACTTGTTCCTTGATTATCGATGGAGGTAGCTATACCATCATTTTTGCTAGGTTAATAGAAAAGATGAAATTACTGACCCACCGATACCCCCGACCTTATGGATTGAAATGGTTTAATGACAAGGGTATAGTCCATGTGCATAAAAGAGCCCAGATCGCATTCAAGGCAAGGTAGTATGAGGATGAGGTCGACTTCGACATAGTGCCCATGAATGCCGCGAATCTACTTCTTAACCGGCCATGGGAATTTGATCGAAAAGTGATCCATGATGGATTCCTCAACACTTATACTGTTCAAAAGAATGAGAAGAGTTATCTCTAAACCCCTATGAGCATTGATGAAATCTAGAGACACTCGACACCTTTGGTAAAACAAAAAGGGAGAAAGAGCTTATTCAATATCCTAGCCAGTGCTCAACACTTAACGTCGAGAATGACTTCCTTTCAGACCCACAATAATAATGGGAATCAACCTCCGACTATATTCAAGCCAAGGCAAACCTATCCAAAGCCGAGGCTTATCAATGTTTGCCGAGGCTGAGCTAAAGCCGAAAGGACGAGAGGTAGGAAGATAAACACTCGGCATCAAGACTGTCATCAGCCGAAGGGCTGAGATACCACAAGATTGAGTACTCGAGACCAAAGAACCACTCGGCAAGGCATTAAGAGACTCATGATGACTGATTCTAGCACACGACGATTGTGGGCCGACCTCTCTAGTATCTTGGTGAAGTTACGCAAGACTTCTAGGACTCCTTCCCGAACCCATACATCCAACTATAGACCTCGTCCGATTCAGATACTACTCCTTCCAGGACATGCCAACTTCCCTTGTAAAACGCACAATTTTTTATTTTTGTACATGTTTTCCGTTATTTTATTTATGGGCCCAATTATTTAAAGTTTAAGGTTTTGTATATTATTTACAGTTAAGCTACTAAGGTTTAAGACTTGATATAAATAACAACATCTGTAAACATCAAAGAGAAACGTCAATATACAAAAATTAGATAGAAAGTATATTCTTATGTGTAAGCCCTAAAGACAAACCAAGTAACCGTAGGATTAAATTTAGTACACAAAATTTGGAGTGATTTATTAAATGATCCGATCAAACTTAAATTATAAACTATAATTAGAAATATTAGTAAAAATTACCCTTTAAACTTGAATTTAAGAAAATAAGTAATAAAATAAGAGACTATAAAATTTTCAAATTTTAGGTATATTACTTGTTAATTATCGAAAAGGCAAAAAATATAATCTAATAACTAATAAATTGCTAAAGATAGATTATATGCATGCTAAAAATCATAAAATGACCTAAATAATAATTAGGAATGTTTACTTGTACTCCACATGTATTTACGTGTAGATAAAAATATGCAAAATTACTAAAGTTGCCTAAAATTAGTTAAAAACTTATTAAATAATTAATGAAAAATCATAGAAAAAATTAGAGGAATAAGGAATGACCCAAATTTGGTCATGGAAGGTTAGAAATTAAAGAAAAAAAATTAACCAATAAAAAACAAGCAACACAAAAGGTAAATTATAAGAAATTTGAGCATTGTCATGTCTAATTAATGCATAATAATTCCTACAAGGCTCTATAAATAGCAAGAAAAATTACGTAACTCATTTGGACAGTTAAAAGCTTAGAAAAATTGGGAAGAGTCGAAAACAAGAGAGAAAATTAAGGTTTAGAAAATTCTTTTGTAAATCTATGCAGTAAAGGCTTGTGAACCGAACCTACACATCACCACCATCTGGAACCGAACCTACACAACACCCCCATCTGGAACCGAACCACCACCACCACCACCACCACTTCACTCCAAACCCACCGCTTAGATAAGCCGACACACCTGAAACAGTGTTGGAGGCCAAAAAGCCATCGAACTAGGTGAGTCTCACATATTCTCCGATTTTGTAAAATTTCTTAAAATTATTTATTTTGCGCAGAAAATTATGAAATTTATTATTGTAAGGTTTTATTGTATGTAGATTTAGGGAAAATAGTGATTAAGTTCAATTACGTCCGTAAATATAGGGTTCTTAAGAAATTAGACAAAATCGAGTATGATTAGAATTAGAAATAAATAGGCTTAGAAGTATAGTTTAGAGCTCAAATTTTTTTTATAGAATGCTTAAGTGATATAGAATAGTGCTATGAAGCCATTTTTTTAAAATTAATTTTTGAAAATTTTAAGTAAATTTTTAGTCCTAAAATGATGAAAAAATGGGTAATTTTAAGTTCATTAGGTAATTAAGTGATTAATTATTGATTTAAAAGGTAATTAGATGCTTAAGGATGTTAATCTCTGATGTGGAAACCTAATCCTAGTCTTTGGAGTGTTAAGTATAATTAATATAGGAATTATGTGATAATTATAGGAAATTACTAATATGTAGAATTGGAATTTTAATAAATATGAAAAAATTAGGTTTATTTGGGTAATATAATAATAAAATCAATACATAATAAATCTGTAACAAAATTTAATTTTATGTAATTGGATAAAAAATGTAAAATTTCCTTATATCGGAAGTAAATCCAGTACCTCAATTAGAGTTCAAGTGTACCGAATAGGTTAAAACATTAAATTAAGACCCAATGTGATATTAGAATACTCAAGCTTAATATGATTAATTTCGCATTAGGATTCGAGCGTATTTAGGATTCCTTGTAATTAAATACAATGTAAAATCAAAACTGGAATTTAATTTAGAAACCGAACCTTGAACTAAGATAAAGTGAATCATTAGTAAATAATAGGTATACATGAAGAAGTGAGTTAAATTATAACTTAGAATATGTATCATCAAAGTATAAGTACTAAAAAGACATATTTGTATTATAGGATACCCGATGATGAACCAATCTGCAATTAAGTAATTGGGCGAACAAGAATTCCAAGTCAGTTGGGTTATTACTTTACCGTATTGGAGTATTATTTTAAGGTACTCAGAGACTTAGGATTATATATGATTGTGATTGTAAGTAGTTTATGCATATGTTTGTGTATCTAAATTCATGTTGAAATTGTCTTGTGATTGATTGTGTATTATGACTGGGTTGGTGTAAAATTATCTGAACATCCTAAATGGAACTTAATCTTAATTGACTCTAATGCCCTAAATTGTTATGCATTGCAACCCTTTAGCGGATCATTAGGATTCTCCAACTAAACACCGATACCTTTGAAAAAGATAACACAGGATAGCAAATTGATCTTTTCCTCATCCTTAGCCAAACTAAGTAATAGGAGAGCAGGTCGTGGTGAGGATGAGGGCATTGGTTCGAAGGATAGTCTTAAGAGGAGCAGTGTTTCCATTGCACAAACTTGGGTTTGGTTGTGAACTGTTGCATAACATGAAAACTCCTCAACTCGTATTAGAGCGGGTGAAATTTCTCTGATTTCACAACAAACCAGACTACATTATGTGATGACACTTTCTTGTTGCATTACATGAAAATAATTGCTTGATAATTTTGTTTATGTTTGTATATATTCACGAGTCTCTAATTCAACTTATTGAGTTATAGTTACTCATACCCGTATAGATCCTTTTGCAGGTCCTGATTTCTGAATACTCCAAGTAATGTGCCAGCCTACAACTATCTAAAGGTTAGTTCTTTTGAAGCCTGGGATATGATGATCAATTCGCTTAGTGGTTAATGTATATCTAGAGTTTCTTTAGTAACTTAAGACTGATAGTTGATTTGTAAATTACTAATTGTTACGTTGACGTAGAATTTCTTGGAAAGTTCTGTGGAATGTACATGTAATTATATATGTTGACCTAAAGTTCTTGATAATTATTGTAACTTTAGCTAAACTCTTAATTGAGCTGTTTACTTAAAAGTAAAAAGTCGTCAACACCTTGTGTAGATTATGTCTATGGTAGGTACTGTAAGGCCAGTTACTATCATAGAATGGTTTACACGATGGGACTGTTGTGACTCTGTGATTTCAGGGTGTAACATTATGTTTGGGAATCTTTCCTTTTTTGAGCAAGGCTACTCTTGAGCTAGTATTGCCGAATTATCGAGTGTAGATCAAACTCTTTAATCATCCCCGGGTTCTTATCGATCTTGTCCTCAAGGTTGTAGCGAACCCCTTCATTTGAACGAGTTAATGAGTCGTATCTAACTCTCATTTAAATTTTCGAGCGACATTTAGTGTTCGTGAGTTGTATCGAACCCTATTTCGAGTTCAAACCCCTGATTGTGTTTATGTCTTAGTGAGTTATGTCCATTCACATTCACCATCAAAACCTTCTTGTTCTTTGTACCCATTTCTTTTTTAATCCCGAATACCCATTCCAGGTTTTCCCTACCCGCTGCCATCACCATTCCTTATCAGAGTATATAGATTATCATATGACAATGTGAGGAGCTCAAGGAGTTCAGCCACCTTCCTTTGGCATAAACTTTCTCGTTATTAGTAGGTTGCCAAGAGAGAATTCTTCGGGTGAGGGATTGGAGTTCTCGAAGCCATGTGCGAGTAATGAGACCATTGATTGGCAATTCATCAGAGACCAAGTTAGAGGAAATATTCTTATGAACTTTGAGAATGCTGGTCTTAGAGGAAAATTCAAAGGTAAAATCTTCAAAATTATGAAGTTGACTGAACTTATATGATATCTCAAATAGTTTTTGTTAAGAAATTTAAATTTTAGTCGACCCAACAACTTAGTCAAAAAGTAAGTTAAAGTAATATTTGGAGTAATTATGGATATATAAATACTCAAAAGTTGTATTAAAGGGTATTTATTGAAGAATCTACGATACTCGTCAAACTTAGAGATTGACTTAGAGGTTGAATTTGCTATGAAATTTAATGCTCATGAGGTTTAGAGGGTAGCTTAGAGGACATTCTACTAGAAGATCTAAAATTGGGTAGGCTGCACAATCTATTTAAAAGATGCCTTAAAGGGTATTTGAAGTGAAATACATGAGTGTAAGTATCCAGCCTGCTGTGGCGTAGAGTGCGGTCGAAGTGCTGCAGCGGTGTAGCATGGGGATTGGACGTAAACTATATGCGATTCATGCTCGTGCGTACAATGTGTAGTTGAGTCGTAGATGCAGCAACAGTTATGGACGATGGTCGTACTGATTGGAGTTGCGGTTGCTCTGTGAAGTGCAGTTGGACAAGGGGTTAGTTCGGTACTAACTGTGTTCGTTGGTGCTCGTGTGTAAAGTCAGGTCGTGGATGTGGGGCGCTGATTCGTGTGCTGCAGTTGTAATGCTGCAGCGATTGGCTAATCAATGCTGTTGCTTGATCAGTGAGTAAGTTGCCACGGGCGCTGCAGTTTTGTACTTGGAAATTTAGTCACAGTGGGCTGCTGTTGTGCAGTGACTATTGTTGTGCAGTGTTTGCTAGCCATGGATGGACCTTATCTGTCGACGTGGTTAGTGACCGTGGTTGTTGTTGCAGTCAGCATGTGTGATGTTGGATTTGTTTGGAGTTCATAGCTATAAGGAGGACGGTGTTGTGCTGGAACGCTAATTAGGCGCTTGGTTTCGTCATCACAGGTTATTCAATTTCCGTTCGTGTGGAGGATGCTTGGTTTGATCTGTCTTCAATTCAAGAGGCTATTGTAGAAGTATGGAGCATCAAACTTTGGTCAAATAATTAGAGTTGCTCAGCGAAGTTGGATAATACAAGGTTTGATTGGGTTTAGATTGTGGCTGCTGCTATTGTAAAGTGTCCTGATTAGTTGCAGCTGTCCCTACCATAATTTCCAATGCTGAATTGCACAATGCGAGTGGAGTTGTCGTACTATAGGTTAGCTTGAAGATGGACAGCAGCGACAGCAGCTATGTTGGACGTCGGTTAAATATAGGTTATGAAATGTAGATAATATGGTTGAAGTGTTGGTGAAATAGGACTTCATTCCTTTTTTGGCAATTGTGTAATTCTTCCTTTTTTATACTACGTGATCAATATTTATAAAGTTTGTAAACAATACTTAGTAAGATTTGAACTCATGACCTCAAATTAACTCAATAATAATATTCCAATGCTTATTCGTTAAATCATTAGTCTATGTCTTGACACTTAATACAATTAAGTTGTACTTAAACAACACTACTCTCTAATAAACTGTTTAAACTGAACTAAAACTAAAACAATTAACCATAAAACATTTTACTTTCTAAAAATCTAAAAAAACTTATCATTTTTTCTTTTCTTATTTTTTTTGTATTTTTATCATTTTTCAATTTTTTTTATTTATTTATTTTTATTTTTATTTTGAAATTATGACCCCATTAAAAAAACAAAACTTAGAATTATAGGGGAGGGGGGGGGGGGAATTGGGTGTCTATAGTAAGCACTTAAAAGTTACCTCAAAAAGTAATCCATGAGACTTCTTAGGTACTTATTAGACTCAGATGATGATTCAAAGGTTCAACTTGTTAACCCAATAACCTTGATACAGCTTCGGCGATAACTCAGAAACTTATAGTTTAATAACTTTAAGGGTGACTTAACTCAAACTTAGCTCAAAAGGTGTTTATTGAAAATCTTAAGGGTTTACTAACCTCAAATGTTGACGCAGAGGTTAAATCTATGGTTGACTTCAATGCTTAAGTAATGCAAAGGTTATCTCAAAAGCTTCTCCAGTAAATATTCAAGGGCATTTTAACTCAGGGGATAGCTCAAAATGTAACATAAACTTATAGCACTATTCTAAACTTCCAATATTTAAGGCATAGGCTAATAAACCAACAACTAACCAACTTAATTCTTATATAAACGAGTAAATTAGTAATATTTCATAATTTATATGCAGAATAAAGTACTACATTGAGATAAATATCAAGGGATCACCTATAAAGGTAAGTAAACAACCAAGTTATCAAGCAATTAAGTTCCAAGCAAGTAGGATTAGTACTTTACCATACTTTGGAGTATTGTTTAAGAATATTTTGAGACCTTAGTATGTGTTTTATTTATGATTATAAGTTAGTAGCCTATGTATGTATAGTGCATGTGTTTAGATATTGTATTACTGTTATGTAGTACTGGACTTTATGTATTGGTTGCTTTATGGTATTGCATTGATTGAATTGTGTGAAATTACTCAATCACCTTAAGTGGCAAACTAATTCAAACTCGACCTAACTGCTAATTGGACACGTATTGCAACTCACTGAGGGAAACGATTAGGATTCTCAGGCCAAACATGGACCCTTTAATGAGGATAGTAGAAATGGTTATTTTCTTACCTTTAATCCAACTAAATGATAGGAAAAGAGGTCGTGATAAGGTTAGGGATCGTAATTCGAAAGTAGTCTTGGGCGAAGCGTGTTTTTCCATCGCACAAGCATTAGTTTGGTTCCAATTCACGAATTGTACAACATCAAACTCCTTAAAACCTAGATTAGAACAAACATAATTTCTCTGATCTTACAATGATCGATCAACATCGTGTGATGGCATTTGCTTGAACATACATAAGATCTAATTAACTTTGCTTGGTGTTAGATATTTGCTATTATCTCCGTCCTACTTACTGAGCAAGTTGTTGCTTGTTCCCCTATAGCTGTCTTGCAAATTGTTACTTGTTCTCCTATAGCTTTCTTGCAAATTTCTAATAGACTCACCAATATTACTCTAAGTTCCACAAGACACGAAAATGAGGATCGAGTAGTGAGATTTAAGATTAATGGGTTATGTACTTATTTATTTGCTTGTTTTACTAACTTATAAGGAAACTAATGGGGTATCTTCTAGAGACCCTTTAATTTTCAGCTATAGATGCTATTACTATATTCGGTAAACTTGTGACATTTTATAAATTCTTTACTAATCACTCTATTTTCTCATATCAAATTACTTTGAGAACTTTTTATTGAAATTAAGATTTTATACTTTAAATGATTTGTAAAACTTGATTTTCTTAGTTAGTTGAACAACAAGTTTATTTTTGAAAACTATTTTAAAAAATTACATCACAAGTTGAAATTTATTAAACTTAGAATTAGATGGCTTAAAGCAGGAAAGTGGTAAATGCCTTATATAAATTATACCTACGTTAATGGCTAACATTTTGCTTAAGTTGGTTTATATGATGGGGTTGTTATAACTCTTTAGTTTGAAATGTGACACGATCCTATAGAAAAGAGACCAATAAATTATGGATTATTTGTAAGCTCCACAACCAACTATTCGGGGTTCCAATTGGCTAAAGGATCCGATCGAGCCTAAATTATAAAACAAAAATCGAAATATTAGTAAAAATGATCCTATAAATTTGAATTTAGGAAAATAAATAATAAAATAAAAGAATATAAAATTTACAAATTTTAAGTATATTACTTGTTATTTATCGGAAATGCGTAAAATGTATTTCAATAACTAACAAATCACTAGAGATAAATTATATAAATACTAAAAATCATAGAATAACCTAAATAATATTTATAAATATTTATTTTTACTATATATGAATTTACATATAGGTAGAGATACGCGTAATTACTTAAAATGCACCAAATGTGATAAAATAATGCTAAATAATTAAAGAAAATTCATAATTAATTAAGAAAAAATAAAGAAAAATCAGAAAAGATAAGGAATGATCTAGATGTGGGTCATGGCAGTTGGGGAAAAGAAGAAAAAATTTGGCCCATCAAATTAAAACAATAAAAAAGGCAAATTAGAAGAAGATAAAACAATTGCCTAATCAAATTAATGCACAATAATTCCCCAAGACCTCTATAAATACCCCAAATTTTTCAGAAGCTCATTTTGGATGTTTGGAATTATAGAAAATTATAGAGAGGTGAAATTGAGAGGAAATTAGGGTTTTACAAAAAATTATAAAAAAATTGTTCAGTTGAGACTTCTAAGGAGAACCCAAACTCGACAAGCAGCTAGAAGTGGACGGCCACCACCACTACACAGTGGTGGCAGTGCCCAAATGGGTCGACACACCGATGGCCACCGGTTTTAGTGAGTTTCGATTTCTACCCGATTTTTCTTAGATTATTAAAAATATCAACATTAGTTGGAAAATTATGAAACTTGTTGTTTTGAAATATTTTTGTATTTAGTTTTTAGGAAAAATATTATTTTGATGAAAATATGTCTCGTGATATATGGTCTTTAAGAAATCGAACAAAACCGAGCATATTTAGAATTAGAAATAAATAGGCCTAAGAGTGTAGTTTTTGACTCAAAATTTTTGTGTAGGCTATTTAGGTGATGTAGAATAGTACCATGAAGCCCTTTTTCAAAAATGAAATTTCAAAAATTTTAGATAATTTTTAAGCCTTAAAATGAGGCATAAAATGGGTTAATTAGGTAATTAAATAGATAATTACTTATTTAGTACATAATTATATGTTTTAGGACATTGAAATTTGATGAAGTATGATACTTATAGCATTTAGAGTGTTAGATGTAATTATTAGGGTAATTATGTAGTAAATAAGTAATAGGAAAAAATAGTAAATTTTAATTTAATTTTGTAAATTAGGGTAATTAGGTATAAAATTTGATTTGGGATGAATTTAGACATTTTGAAATGTTAATTGATACTGGGAGATGGTAATTAGAGTGATAGAAATATTAGATGTGTATTATGTATATAATAGGTGATAATACATAATATGCAATTATTGGAAATATAATAAATAGAAGATATTAGAATAAAAATTGATATTATATAAATAATAAGAATATATAATAAATCTAATAGAAAACTTAAATTTAGGTAATTATATGAAAAATATAAAAATTTCTTACATCAGGAGTAAATTCGATACACTAATAAGGATTTAAGTGTACCAAGTGAAATAAAATACTTACTAGGGGTAATTATGGTATTTAGTATACCCAAAAATAATGTGATTAATTTCACATTATGGGTTGAAACGAGTTTCTAGGATTTGTGTATAAAACTGTATTTAGAAACTGAACTAGAACCCAGCTCCAAACCGAGAATAATTATAAAAGATTTGAGAATCTAGATAATTTGACATATTAAACCCTAAACCAAAGATAACAATAAGTGTTATAGAATAAAACAAACCTATAACAATTATACGAAAACTGAGACAACGTTGGTATTATAGGGATCATTGGCGATGGACTGAACGAGTCCTACCTCCAGTGAGCAAGCGAGGAGTCGAGATAAGTTGAGATTAATATGTTGTTGTATTTTGGAGGCTTGAAATTATACTTGTTAGATAGTTGGCTATGTCCATATGCTTAATTATGAGTGATGCTATGATTTTGTTGTTATTCTGGCTTGTATTATACGAAATAATTGATCACCCTAAACCGGACTTAACAAATATATGACTTGTAACCATAAATAGGACCTGTATAGCAACCCATTAGGGGAAACCTAGGATTCTCCGGCCAAATATCAACCCCTTCAAAAAGGATAGCGCTAGATAATATGATTGATCCTTTCTTCATCCTTAGTCGAACTAAGTAACAGGTGAGGAGGTCGCGGCAAAGGTGAAGGCAATGGTTCGAAGGTAGTTACAGGAGGAGCGGTGTCTCCATTGCATAAGCCTGGGTTTGGTTGTAAACTGTTACATTAACGATAGCTCCTCAACCCGGATTAGAGCAGGCGCAATTTCTCTAATCTTACAACGGACCGGACAACGTCGTGCGATAGCATTTTTTTGAACATGTAGTACACCTAATAATTTGGTTGATAACCTTGTTTGTGTTTGTGGTATAGTTTTAAGTCCTCCATCCCGACTTATTGAACTGTGGTTGCATATATTGCTATAGCCGTTGTTGCAGGTGCTAGCGATTAAGCGGCCTATAATCACCTTGACGCTAGCAACTGCGGGATCCTGGAGAGTGAGGATGTAAATAAAAGACCAAATTCATTCTCTAATTAGATTTATTTTAAAGCTTTTATTATTAGTTTACAAATTACTCAATTAAATTGCGATTAGATTGTTAAATCTTGTAAATACACCCAAATTAATTTAATACTACTATTTATTTTTCTTAAATTCATAAGTAAACAATTTATTTAATTTATGAACTGTTTACTTTAAAGCGGGTTAGTCGTAGACGCCTTGTGTAAATCAGGTCTAAGATAACGGATGTATGGTCAACTTCTATCTTAGAATGGTTTACTTCTATCTTAGAATGGTTTACACAGCGGGACTGTTACGACTTCGCTGCTTCGGGGCGTGACATTATTATCCCCAAATTGTAATATATTATTAGAAAAAAAAAAACTCGAGATGGCGAAGTTTAAACACACATTCTTTTCAAAGTTAAGAATATAATTACATGTTTTTATATGTTAATTGAATATGGTGATGTCAAGTGATAAAAAAGGTAAAATAAAATCGTTTTATAGACTAAACCAATGTTTTAAACCTAAGAATTTCACAATTGTTTTGAAGGGAGGACATTTTTACTTAGCATCACCTCCCATCTCCTAGCAACATGTGTCATCTATTATGATGGCTCATGTGTATATTTCTTTTATTCCTTTTTCTCTTGGCTAGAAAACACAATGTACTTTTTTTTTAATGTTTAATCCCATATAATTTGTTTCTACATAGTATACATCATAGTCCATTAAGGACAACATCAACTTGTTTTATTGTTTTTCCTAAAGGAAAAGGCACATGTCAAATATTTCTATAGAAATGGTCCCCCTCTATTCGCATAACGTTTTATGGGCACCATGTAAAATAGTGCACACATCACCATTGTCAATGCGATGATAGAATCGATAAAATGCTTGTGTGTATAAAAAGTATATACTAAACCTACTTAAAAAATTATATATATATACGTAGCACAATGGGAGAATATTCAAGCAGAGAACAAAAAAATCTAGCTTGAAGAAGTAGTTATTCTTGAAATATGTAATAATTGTGGAAGAGTACTAGCACTCTTATTTAGTTTTCGATTCTTTTAGCTATTTTAAATGATAAAGGCGGTTTAGAAAAGAAAGCAAAGAGAAAAAAAGTTTATGGGTTAGTGTAGGTGTTAATGGGTTACGTTTTTGGTTAATGAATGAAGGAATTATAGGTACAAGTTCTTGTTTCTGATTACAATCAAAAGACGCACGAGAGAAAGAATGGTTGTGAAATGAAAACCACATTTGTTGTTTAATAATACTCTTAGTATAAAGATCCACAAGTTGAAACTTAGAAGAGACATGTTGTATTGAAAGAAAACCAAAAGCAATATGATCTCGCATGAAATAGACATCAATATCAATATGTTTCATGTAAGTATGAAGGCAAGGATTGGATGCAATGAGGAGAGTGGACTTATTATCACAAAATAAAGTGACAAGGAAAGAAACCTGTACCTGGAGATCACGCAAAATATAGCTAGTCCACAACGCTTCCTTAGTTGTTGTAGTAAGGGCACTATACTCTACTTCAATAGAGGAAATTGAAACAGTATTTTGTTTCTTGGTTTTCCAAGAAACTAATGCTGACCCTAACATGATGTAGTATCTATTAATGGGCTTCCTGTCAAGGACATTAGTAACCTAATCTAAATCTGAAAAAAAAATTGTAAATGTAAGTCATTACTAACGAGATAAAAGAGATCAAAGGACAAAGTACCCTTCAAGTACTTAAGAATGTATAGAGCTGCTTTCATATGTGAAGTTATTGGGTTGGACAAAAACTAACTAAGATGATGAACTGTATAGCTAATATCAGGACATGTGAGGTTCAAATAAGACAACCGACTAATCAAATGCCTAAAAGCAGTAAGATTAGGCAACAAATCACTATCACCATAACTGAGCTTGATCCCTAATGACAGTGGAGTGACAAATGGCTTAGCTGCTGTGAGCCTTATCTCTTCAAGCAAATCAATAAGGAACATTTTCTAATTAAGCAAACAACTAAAAGCTATGTGAGATAACTCTAGGCTAAGAAAGTAATGAGCTTGACCAAAATCCTTGACAGTAAAAGCTGCATCTAGCTCCTTCTTAACTATACTAATAAGAGCTTCACTTGTCCTTATTAACAAAATATCATCCACATACATAAGTACTACAACAAAACCATCATGAGAACTTTAGGTAAACATAGAATAATCATGCTTGGATTAAACAAGTCCAAGAGATAATAAGAAGCGAGAAATCTTAACATTCCATGTCGTGAAGCTTGTCTTAGTCCATACAAAGACTTATTCAAACGATAAACTTGATTTGATTGAGCCTTGCTATAACATTTTGGAGGTAACATGTATATCTCTTCATCAATGTGTCCACGCAAGGATACATTGTTCACATCAACTTGACGAAGAGGCCAGGAATGAGCAATTGCATAGGCAATCAGAATTTGAACCATATTTATCTTAGCAAGGGCGAAAAAGTATCATGAAAGCCTTCACCCTGAACTTGTGTAAAACCCTTGGCCATAAGTCTCGTCTTATACCTCTCTACACTACCATCCAATCAATATTTAACCTTATATACGTATTTACATCCAATGGCCTCTTTACCCTTAGGTAAAGATGTAAGAGTCCAAGTTTCATTAGACTCAAGAGCATCAAGTTCTTTGGCCATGGCATCTACCTATTCTTATTGCTTAGCTTCTTGAAAGTAAGTGTTTGGCTCTTTGATAGTTAAAACATTGGAAAAGGAGTAGGCAAAATCATCATGATATGAATAAAAAAATCTCTATGAAATAGTGGATATTTGGTGGTAGTAAAAGAACAAGGTTGAAAAGAAATGGAAGAACTAGTAGCAGGCATAAAAGTATGAACTGAATGAACAAAGTCTTATAACCAAACAAGGGACTACCTATTTCTAGTGGACCTGAGAAGAGCAATAGTGTTTGGGCATTCAGGAATCATAGTAGATGATTGAACAGTAGGTATTGAACCAAAATGTTGATTAACTATGGTTTGAAAAGAAGACATTTCAGAAGGACAAGAAGTGGTTTCAAATGACACAGAAGGTAACGTAATAAGAGGAACATGTTTATCCAAAACATCATCTGTAGAAGAAGTATCCTTGTAAGGAAAAATGTCCTCAAAGAATTGGACATCTCTACTAATAAGGAATCTTTCAGTCTCAATATCATATGCTTGGTACCCCTTGTGATTATTTGCATAGCCAAGGAAAGTACATTTTATGCCTTTTGGGTCAAACTTATCTAGCTTGGGAGATAGATTAGTATTAAAAAAAAGACAATCCATCACTCTTAAATCAGCATATGTAGGAGGCTTGTTGAACAAGATTCATAAGGTGTCTTCCATCCTAGTGTAGCCATTGGTATTCTATTAATAAGAAATGTTGCCATTAGGACACACTCACTTCCAAAGTGTTTAGGTAAATTTACATAAAGTCAAAGTGCTCTTGAGGTTTCAAGTAGGTGTCTATGTTTACGCTTAACTCACCCATTTTGTTATAGAGTGTATGGCATAGTGTATTGATGTATAATTCCTTAACTATGAAATAATTTTTCACAATCTTTGGAAATAAACACCCCTCCATTATCACTTTGAAATGTTTTAAGAGTAATGAAAAAATGATTTCTAGCATAACCAACGAACCAATTCCATATAGAATAAGTTTAGAACTTGTAACTCATTAGAAATGTCTAAGTAGCTCTTGAAAAATCATCAAGAACAATCAAGAAATATCTTACATTAGTAATGGACACAACATGATAAGGTCCCCTAACATCAACATAAAGAAGTTCAAAAGCAAATGTAAAGACACTTTCACTATAAAAAAGAAAGACAACTTATAAAGCTTTGCCCTTTGGCAAGCATTACAAAGAAGCTTATTTAAGTCTAAATCCTTGCGAGTATGCAAGTGCTTCATGTTAGAAACAAATGTATGACCTAATCAACTATGTATCAAATCAAGTGTTTTTATACTTTGAGTGTATAAGGCAGAAGAACTAAGACAACTGTAATTATTAAAGGGAATAAGACTAGTTACAGAATTAAGAACATACAAACCACTTTATGCCTTTGCTAAAGCCATCACAATTTTTTACATAGGTCCTAAAATTTACAAGAGTTGGTGTCAAATATTGCTTGCAATGAATGTGAGGTTATAAGTTTTTGAACTAAAAGCAGGTAGCAAGCAATCTTAGGAACAAAAAGAACATGAGATAAGACAATTTGGTCATTAAGCGGCACACTTCCAGCCAATTTAGATTTCAAGCTATTTCCATATGGCAATTGTATGTGAATTGGTTTATGTAATTGTACAAGGTTGTCAAGAAGATGAAAATAAGGTGTCATATGGTCAAATGCCCCTATGTCAACTACCCAAAGAGCCAACCTATATTAATTGCAGATAAGACAACATGAGGGGTTTGAAGAATACCTGCTTGAGTCACTATGAGATCTTCTTATCCTCTCATCATTTTTTAAACTTCCTAACATATATCATAAAGAAGCTCTTTGTTAAAACCCTTTCCTGAGCATGCACGAGAATCAGCTCTAGCAGTTGTAGAACCATAAGAAACCTATTCATCAAGAGGAGTCTACATAAAAGCATCGTTAGCATAGCCAATAGGAACATTACACTTATCCTTTGTAGTTAATCTCCTCCCTCTGTACCAATTAGGATACCTAACAAGTTGAAAACAAGTTTCAACTAAATGACCCTTAGCTCTACAATGTTTACAAAACAGATTTCTCCTCTACCTTTTTTATCAACATAGCTCTTAGCAACATTTCCTAACTTGGTTAAGACTCAGGTAGAAGCTTCAACTTCTAAACTCATAGAACTAGTCACTAGTCTCTGTTTCTCCGTTTGCTAAACTAGATAACATGCCCTACTCATCAATGGCATGGGATCCATCGATAGAAGTTAGCTTTGAATAGCTTCGAATGAGTCATTTAAACCCATCAAAAACTGAATCAATTTGTCATGAGATTCAAATTCCACAACCTTCTCCTTAAAAGCACATGGACAAAACTCTAATCTTCCACAATCACAATTAAGAAATGGATGTAACTATTGCAACTCATCCCAATGTCTACGAAGTGTATTATAATGAACACTAACCTACTGATTATGCTACCTAAGTTTCACTATCTCATGTTGTATCTGAAAGATTAATGGACCATTAGCAACACCATACTACTCCTTAACTTCTTCCTAAAGCTTAAAGGTAAAGAAAATTCTAAGTTAAGTCATTTGTCATAGAATTAAGTGACCAACACTAAACCATATAGTCACGCCGATTCTATTTAACTTGATCATTCATATTATCTTTTGGCTTAGGAATAGATCCATCGACAAATCAAATTTTCATCTTAACCGCTATCCCTAGCCTAATCGACTTACTTCACTAGATATAATTAGAACCATTAAAAATAATGCTTCCTATAGTTATTCCCAGACTATATGATTCGGACAAGTAAAAAGGATTGGTAAATCCTAATTCTTGTTGATTATTCATCTTCCATCAATTTCGAAGAAAATCAAATGACAATTAGAAATCAATCACCATAGCGAAGTTGTGTATTGTAAAATACCTAGATTCACCTGCTCTAATACCATAAAGGAATTACAGGTGCTAGTTCTGGTTTTCGATCACAATCACAAGATGTACGAGAGAAAGAGCGAGAGAGAGAATGGCTATAGAACGAAAAATACATTGAACTAAAAAACTAAACTGTTATTACACTGTTCTCTATTTATACTAAGCTTGGACTTGTGTAATAGAAATAACAAACTATTTACAATTGGCAACCACTAAGCAACCAACTAAGCATTAAGTAAATACATGATGAATAAATAATTTATTTATTGTATAACTCTTTATAATGAATAGTGGTTTCATTAGCCAACTACCTTAAGGGAAGCTTAATAATCAATTTAAAAGGATATAGCTCAAGATACCTAATAGAATAATATGAAAGAAAAATTATGTGAAAGACACCAAAAATGGCCAAAAAATTCCTTAACACTTTAATATTATAGGTATCAAATGCATGATTGAATGAGAATTATTTTTATATTCAGATAATGTGTAAATAATAAAAACAAATGTAGAGAAGGATCAAAGAGAAGTGATATCCATTCCCAGCAAATCTTTGTATCATTGTTATGGATGAGTAAGGTTTAGTATGTCGAGCTCAAATGGGGGATGATATGGATAGATACTTGAAGTACAATTCCATAGCTACCATTGCATTACATCGGCCAAATAGATAGGTTTAATTAGATGCAATGAAGCCATAATAGTAATGGGCCTAAGAAACAATTTAAAGTCTAATAACCATAATAAAATCCGAATCAATATTTGAACCTATTCAGAAAGGTTTAAATTCAACATTCAGGTCTACAAATGTATTCCAAATAAAACAATTCAAAACTTTTAAATCCATATCATATCATGTCTAATTACTCGATTCTGTCATTACTACATACTCAATTCTGCCATTACTCCAAATAATCATCCTCGACTAGGGCTTGGCCCAATAATATATTGCACAACTTTTATACTTTTGCAATATACTAATGCCAGTTGAATTGAGAACTGATTGGAAGAGTCTGCAAGCCACCGAAAGAAAAAGAATGGGAAATTTTTTTTTTTTTTTCTAGAAAAGGACCATTTATAGTATGTGGCAATATTTATTAAGCACAACATATAAATGCATTGGTGTGCTTTTTCTTGTTAGTGCTCGGTAATCGTACTTTGAAGGCTGAAGCTGTGTTAGAAATACGAGTTGTCAATAATACGGTTAGAACCCTATCCGAAAATGTTTATGAATTTTTAAAACTTATCATGGGATCTAATATGACATAACAAGCACATGACATAGGTAACAGAGGTATCGGTTAGATCTCGTAAGTTTTAAAGGACGGTCGAGATAATTTACCCAGTAGCTTCAATGAATGAAATTTCATTTCTTGTATAGCGATTTTCACGTAACTAATAATTGGAATTTAAAACTAATGAGAAACGATAATACGAGCAAAAGTTTCCATATTATAATAACCAAAGGAATCTTTTTTTTTTTTTGGTGGGGGGCGAAGGCGGCCTTTTTTAGGCCGAAGGTTCCAGCATAGAGGATAGGGCCGGCGAGGCCCACCGGTAATAGCTAAAGCCCATCCAGTACTTCATGCAGCTCTAAATCCGAACCCATCTCAGTTTTGGGCCTCTAATCAGTTGCGTTGGATCCGACCTTTAGAAAGTTAAAAATTTAAAAGGACGAACCCCGATTCAATTTGGAAGTTAAACTGAAATTAAATTGTACCAATTTTATAATTAAATAAAATCAAATGGGATTGGATCACGTGAATCAATACGGGGTTTAATAACCCTGGTAAAAGCTCTAACAGATGTTTTTACGTTAAATTCTTTTTAGACATTCAACAAGTCATTCATGGAACTCGTTAAACAATTATGCATTGTGACACATATAAGTCATGCAGAAATCATTATAAAAGAATGTTTATGATGGCAATAATAGATAATCACATAGGCCACCTTCATGTTGGTGAATTGGCAACTCAATCAAATGAATGGAACTTTCAATAAATTTATAATTAGATTCGAGAAAAAATAAAACGCGTATGGGTGAGTTTGAGTACTTATGCTAGAAGACAAATTTGAATGGCAATGAAAATTTAAAACAACGATGTGCAACAATTAATAGTCCGTACTAGTATAGACATCATCAACAAAGTAAAAAATTCACTTAAATGCCTATTAAATATATCATCTCATGATTTCAGATGTACATTAACGACGTTAACGTTACAATTAAAGAGCATTCATATATTTGTTTACACCTTTGCCATCATCGTAGGGCCATTAAGGATTAATTTAAGAGTTATCAATAATAACTGTATTTTGCTTCTGGTTTGAAGCCTATAGCCCATGCATAAAGAACGTTTACCAGAATATATATATATATATATATATATTTTAATACATAGAATATGCGATAATATAATCAATTGGGACCTTATTGCCTTTGCTGGTGGATCATCCCTTTGGCATGAGATCTTTAATCTCTTTAAAAAATAAATAGGTAGGTTCTCCATGTACATGTTGTTTGTTCATGCCTATGATGTGTAAGATTTTATTTTCAGAAATTGCATCAATCTCCATATCTGTTGTAAGTATGATACTAGAAAAGTTAATATAATACAGTTTTTAAGAAAAATCCTACGTATCATGAAGTAAATTGAATGTGTTTATAGAAATAGCTACGGTCAAGTCCCGTCCCGTAATCTTTTATTATGATCTCTTTTAAGAACGTGTGTTATGGAATGTATGTTAATTTGATGGTTAAAATTGGAAAGTAAAATAATAATTAAAAAAAAAAATCGGTGTTTGATTACTTTTATAAATCCTACTTCTCAGTCATCTGAGGTAAAGAAAGAAAAGTTAAAACATAGTAAAAATTGTAAATTCCCTAAATTTTGACTTTGAAACAAATATATCCATAAAATTTTGAAATCTTGCAAATAACTTCTAATCTTCTGTGAATCTTAAAACATAGTAAAAATTGTAAATTCCCTAAATTTTGACTTTGAAGCAAATATATCCATAAAATTTTGAAATATTGCAAATAACTTCTAATCTTTGATGAATCTACAACATAAGTAATGCTTGCATATTTAATTTAAAAAATATATATATTAAAGTTAAAATTTAAGAATATTAAATTATCTAAACAACGGCAAGTCACAGTTTAAGATGAAAGTGTATTTCTGCTTTAGATATATTCTTAGTCTTTTATTAATATTATCTTGAGTGTAATAAAAAAAAAACTAATAACTATAAGTTCTCTATCGTATTTATTTGTAATTGCAGTTTATCCCTACTTATTCCGCCATTTAAACGTGGTCCTCTGTTGCCCCAAAAGAAACAAAGAAGTCGCCCTCCTTTGGAGACAAATGCAGATGGTTCACGATGTTTTTGACCAACAAGAGATGTCCGAGAGAAACGTTAGCTCTCTCTTGTTTTTTTTTTTTTTTTTTTTTGAACTCTGTTAAGGTTAACGTTAAGTTAACGACCAAGTTACCATCTAATAAAGAAAAGAAGTAATACCCAATAAATGTTATATAATAAAGTTGGTCACAAGAATACTACTGGTACGCACGTGAACCGTGTGCCCTGACCACCCCATCCAATTTCACGCATACTTTTAACTTTACGTCCTTCTACAGCTACGCGCTCTTCGAGATAACCACGTGTGAATCCGCATCCGCAATAGGAAACCGAGCAAAGAGTCCTCTCGCACGGATTTGTCTTAAATAAATATTGGGAGATGAAATGATAAGAATTTAAAGGAGTAAAATCGGATTTTAATGAGGTTTAATTTAGGTTAGAGTAGGGTTAAATTAGATTAATTTTTTAATTGAATTAGATTAATTAGGTTAAACTATAATATATCAATTTAGATTTGATAATACTATGATATACGTGAAAATAAATAAAAGTAAAATTTTAATTTTAAATTTATTTCTTTTTTTTATATTTAAACATGTATTTAAAAAGTGAAATTACGATTTTATTTTCCGATGTTCTTTTCTCTTCTAACGAATTCAATTATTATTATTTAAAATTATTTATTTAATTCTCAAACTAAGTATAACTGTCGAGTGAAGGTCAAAAGAGAAGGTTTGATGGTGTTTGGATCAAGAGTACTATAGTGTTGGGAGATGTGTGTTGGACGAGGGAGATTAGATTGGCGTACGTAGATGGATTGGTGGTGCTTGTGTCACGGGCAGATTCCGTCTCTCGACCCCGTGTGGCACTTAGCGTTCCTGATCTCACTAAGGAAGGCTAAGTCAGCATGTAATACACTCACAATGTTAGAAAGAGCAAGTAGAGAGAGAAACTCTGATAATATATTATATTCACTCAAATAACTTGTGTGTTACATCTGATGGGAATACCCCTATATATACATAAATCCTTTACAATCTAATGATTAAGATCAATTCGATCTAATGGTTACAATTGACTCCCAACTACTACATTCACCTACCTCACCTACTATTATACAAGATTCTAAACTTCTTTGGAACCTTTTAAAACTTTTCATCATCTAGAAGTTTTTCATCATCTAGAAGCTTTTAGTGGGCTTGAGCTTTCGTTCTTAAGAATGGCCCATTTTGGGAGATCCGTAACACTTGCGCGTGCAAATAGACCGTTGGTGTATGAATGTTTGGTCGTTGGTCAGGGATGTTGGAGCTTGGATGCGGTGAGCTATACTCCTGCTGGAGTTTAGATAGCTACTGTATCGGCGTATAGACTTGGGATATGATTCAAATGAGCAAGTAGTTTTTGAGCGAATGTGTAATTGTGGCAAGAGGTCATTTTTCATGCTGTGCCCTTCGTATTTATAAAGCTCAAAACAAATTAAATCCAATTAAATTTTTATATTGACATGAATCCGATCCGATAAAAATCAAATCACTTATATCGATTTAAACCTAATTTGATAAAAACCAAATTAGATTTGAATTTTACTAATCTTTATTGCATTAGGAAGTGTATTTGGAATATTGAGAGTCAGCCTAAACACAAACATTTGCTTTAGAGACTGTTATTATGCAATTGCATCTAACATTAATCTTTGTTGTAGGAAAATTAGAGACTCTTTGTGTTGTAATTTTTATATTCATGAAGAAACATTTGAGTATATCATCTTTGGATGTACTGGGGTAAAGATGGTATGGTTTGGTATCCTCAATGTGAGAGTGGAATCATTCAACATAGACCATTTTCACATGTGGTTATTAAATGTTATCCATGGATAGATTTCTATACCTATTGGGTTAAAAGACTTCATCTCGGTTGCAGCTATTATTATTTGGCATTTGTAGACTCAAAGAAATTCTTCTATTTTTTAATCAAACTTTATCGCAGCCAGCAAAAGTTGTAGAAGCCATATTGTCTGAAATATTTTCAACTGTAATAAGCTGAATTGTTCAACATTATAGGATAAACTCAACATCTATAGTAATAGGACAACCGACTAGAATTCCTTCACACCAATACAATAGTAATGCTAACATTTCTGGCATCCTCCATCAAGTATGATGATTAAGGTAAATTGTGATGTTGGGGTCAACATCGCTACACGTATGGGTGGTATTAGACTTGTTTGTCGAGATGCATCCTATAACTTGCTACAAGCAATAGCAATTCCTATAACCTTTGCAAATGTTAATATTATTGAGGCTATGGTTGTGCGAGAAGCCTTGAACATTTCCTTGGAAAAAGGATGGAGGGAAATATCTGTTGAAATTGATTCTAAAAGAATAGTTCAAGTAAATTGTCCCTTATTAATGCCTTGGAAGACTTCAACAATTATTTAGGGTATTTTAGTTTTGAAATCTAGATTTTTTGGTTGTTCTTTTTCTTTTGTTTTTTGTGAAGCAAATGCACTACTCATTAGGTTGCAACTCAGATGAAGTTCGAGATGTACTATTACTTTTGGATCTCTCAACCCTCATCCTAATTATGACAACTCTTCCTAATTATGACAACTCTTGTTTATAGATTGTGTCTCATGGCTACATGATTTAACTTTTTTCCTAATGAATGAATTTTCTATTTTAATTAAAAAAAAACTTAAAGGAGAATTTAATGTTTAAAAAATTAAAGTCTTATTAAAAATTATCAAAATCAACTAAGGAGATTGTAATAATATATACTTAAAAGTCACTGACATTTAAATAAAATGTTTCAAATCATTTATTTGTAACGACATCTTAATATTGACTTATTTAAGGATAACTATGAGTAATATAATATTTAAAAACCAAACATTAATTTTTTTTTGTTTTTATAAATAATACCAAACACACGAAAAATATATAAGTTTAATAAAAATATTTTATGTTAAAAAGAATTTTTCCTTAAAACAAATGAGTAATTCATGTAAACCAGGTTATTGACATGAATACCATCTTTCCACTTTAGACTATCTTTATCTTGTAGGAGTTTTGAAAGTTCCTTATACTACCTTATTAAAAATTCTTTTCTTCATGGAATTTTGTACTTTATTTCTAAATTCCTTTGCCATGATTCTTTTAATACTTTTCTATATTTTTATAAGTCATATACAATAACTTTTAAATCATTATTTTTAATATTTTGTAAATATAATTTTAATATTAAAAAGTATAATTTCTTATAATATAATAAATATTATTATATTAATAATATTAATTAATATTATATTTTTTCAATAATCATTTCATAGATTAGAAAAAAAAATTTATACCGCATTTGAGGGGACTAGCATTGAAGGAATGGAGGCAGATTCCTCCACGTCAGACAAGAGACATGATCGCCTTTAGCATTATAAATTTAAATTCCTATCTTCTGTATTCACCAGAAAAAAAGAATAATAATTAAAAAAAAAAAGAAAACCTCAAAAGGAAATTGAAATGGAATCAAAATCAACAGAAAAATCCAATCTCCGTACGCATAAAAACAAAAGAAAAATGAAAATGAAAGTACTTTAATCACGTGAGATGAGAGGAGAGAGAGAGAGAGGAGAAAGAAAAGGAAAATAATGTACAGGGTTGGCACCACAAACACGTCGCACAAGCGCATGTGGGAGTGGAAGACACGCGCATGCATTCACTGGACAGCGGACATTGGCAACCAGAAAAAAAAAAAGAAAAGAAAAGAAATAATAGATAAATAAACGAAAAAAATCCAAAATCCAGAAAAGAAGAAGGATAATATTAAATGCAAATCACGTTGGAGTTAGTTGTGTGTGTTTGTGTGTGTCTCAGGGGTTCACGTTGATGTCATGTAGGTAATCACGAGTTTTAATGGTTGGCCTTTTTTTTTTTGGCCTGATCTTGGAGTTGGAACACGTTTTACAGGCCGACACTACATTACTACAATACGTTGTCGCACGTAGGACGCGTGTGCCCCGGTAAACGTGTTTCTTTTGCGTGGGAAGGACCGCCCCTTTTATTACCACCCCATTTCAAATGTTATCATCTGATTCATGCGCGTTATTTTCAGCCTTAGATTAACATACATGAATCGGGGAACTCAAAGGCCGACTAAATCGTAAATCGCTTTACAATAAAAGAGGTATATTTATATTAAAAATGAAACCGTCAATAAAAATTAAACTGTTTTGTAGTTTTTCCTAAAAGTTATCAACGATTTTTTTTATTAATAAACTTTATTTACTATAAATTAGAATACTTTATAATAACTTAAAAGTAACTGTATTACATATAGAATTTCTCATAAAATCGCGATAAACCCAATAGAAAAAAAAAAAAAAGCTTTAAAGAATTCCGGGTGGTTTTCCTCTGAAATGTATCATAATATTCCGAACAAATGAAGTAAATGGGAAAGTCAAAACTATGAAAAGTTATTTGAAGAATTTAAAGTAAATATAATTATTATGGAGAAATTAGTTACGGCAAAGTTATTTGGGAAGAGAGGTTATTCGTGACAATTTTAGAGAAGTGTGTGTATCCACTCTTTTTTAATGAATGATAACAATCTTACAAAGAAAAATTATAATGATTCATATAGTGTCATAAGTAATTTATTTATTTACTGTATAAGGTCAACACCGTATATAGACCTTAAACCTATTAATTAATTGAATTTAACTTCTTGAGTTAAGATAATAGATTTACAGAGTTAAGCCTATATATGTATTCGGGGATGATAAAGGGGGATTGAACATAGTGAACTTAGAGTATAGCTTATTAGATAAGTTTGCTAGTATTCAACTTTTCTCAACTTAACTTATAAAAAAATAAAAAAATTATTAAGTCAAGTTTAGAAGGAAACTCTACTCAAAGTCCATTAAGAAAAGGGATGGATTCTGACTATTAATCATCATCATGATTTGACAAATAAGATCAATAGCCATATTCTATAGATGCTTCTCTCCCTCTCTCATTTGTTCAATAGAAAAAATTTGATATGAATGTTATTGCTTTACTAAATTCTCAAGGTAAAAGATTAAACATTTGAATATTATAAGAATATTTCCATATCCTTTATCGATAGTAGAGTTTAATACTTTCGAGCTCCTTTACTTATTATTATAAGCGTTAGACTTTTGTTAGGATCGTTTACCGTCCTTTATATATTTCTCTCATGATTATCATGTACATGTGATTCAAATTACTTCTCTAATTACATGTAATGTATCTATTATATAGTCTATATGTGATCGTCATATTCAAACCCTCAGTACCGATATTTGCTAAATGAAAAGTCACTTAAACTTTAAGAAACGTATGGAAACTCAATAGTTTTATATCATCTGAGATGTGATGTACTTAGAGAACCCTTAAAGTAGCTCTTTTATCTTCTGAATGAGCGTGTACAAAAAATGTGATGTAAACCTCTTCATAAAAGTATTATGCTGTGTCACGATCCTTGTACAATGCTGTCATATTCTCCTCATTAGCTGTCTTGATAGCCAAATACTGTCCATATATCTCCCGTACTATTTCATAGACATACTGAATTATTAGGAAAATGTTAATAGATATTTTTGGAATGCCTATTAATAGCCTAAAACCAAGGAAACTTTTCTATTATATATATATTTTAATTAAAGTATATAATTAATTTTTAAAACAATTCTAACTCATTTTAAAGCCAATTACTAGTGTCTCTGTACAATAATAGGAAAAAGATTGAATATGAGTGCTCTCTTTTCCACTCATTTGCCAAGATAGAGCCATACAACACGACCTAGGATTTCTAGTTTTCTACTTACCCAATTTTAGTGGGGAGGGGGAAAAAACAAAAAAAGGCCTGGAGTGGAAACTATATTTCTCAACCATACAATAAAAATAGATAGATATTCATACTGGGTAGTGTTGTGTCCACCGTAAGTCAAAAAAGGAAAAAAAAAAAATTAGTATAATTTTCATTGCCCAAAAAAGTGTACCTCAAAAAGTTATTGAAAGGGGCTGGAAGATCATCTATGTTTTCTATCATCAACAATTCCGACCTTCCTATTTTATTATTAGGAAACGTGCCGATCTCCATCCTTGAAGAAATGAGTTAATATGCATGCTACCATTTCTCATAAGATGATTCTGCTATAGCTTAAATTAATTACTGTTCATAGCGCACCCAATGAAAGAGAGCCCCACCCATCTAACTCCTTCACATAGAAAGGTGCTGGGTGGTGGAGCCGAGCTCCTTATAAGGAGTCTATATGCCGAAGCTATATATGATGCCTCTAATACATTAAATATTAAGAAATGGGCATATATTTTTAGATTGTATGGCACCCCAAATCCTTAATTGTGAAGTGATGGGTGTAATGACCAAAACAATTACATCTTGATTTTGTTAGGATATCTTATCAATTCTATACCCTAAAACCTAAGACACAATGTCATAGGTTGTAGGCTATACGCTATTCCGCGTTCCGAGCTCCATCTATAAGTATTCCAACCTCTTCTCTTATGAAGATAAGCTCTCAAAACGGGACACCTAAAAACTCTATTGAAATTCTTTCTCCTTATCCCCATTAGATATTGACTTAAGCATCTGAGTGGTCTCAATGAACAACTTCTCGGCGTTTTCCTCACTCCATCATTTTTATAAGGTGCCTAATGTCATTATAAGCAAATATAATATCTATTTGAGGTATCTTTAGGCTTAAGTCTCTATTAGTAGAATCCGAGATCAAGAATCATTATTGGTCTAAAGATTATTGCATATATCTCTTCATGTTATAATATTAAGTTAATAAATATTATTTTTATTAAATATTACAAAAAATATTTATTTTATAACATAAATAATTAATCTTTTAATATAAATTTTATGTACAATACTGTACAAATCAAACATAATACAATAAACTTATACTGTTTAATCCTCCTTATACTTGTTATATCTAGTTCTCTTTGTTTAGTTTAGTCCCTATAACCAAACGTTACCTAAAATCTAGAATTATAAAATGAATAAATTTATCCCAATAGTAATAAAACCCTAATCAAATACTATTATTGACTAACACATGTAATCGTGTAAAATTGTTAATAAATTAATAAAGATAACTCCTAAATATTATAAACATAAAGAGTAACAATTTAATTAACAAAATTATAAAATTACTAATATTATTTTATAATTATTAATAATTCTATAACTTTACATTTAGAAAAGTTAACTTCATAATTCTTAATTTTCCTTTTTCCTTTTTTGTTCCTTTTCTCTTTTTTTTTTTTTCTTTCCTTCCTCCATGTTGCTTCTTCTGGAACTAGTTAGGCTGCCACTTGTGTTCCTTCATTTCTTACATGTGACAATTTAATTGGCTTAAGATTAAGAAGATGAAGGTAAATCCCATCAAGCTTATCATCGTATCTTATCTCTTTTCATTTTTTTTTTTTACTTTTTACTTTTCGTTTTTGCTTCTTAGCTGTCTGCATTATGTGTCCTTATAATATATGTTGTCTTTTGTCATTACAATGAAATAAAAAAACAAAACAACCTACATGAATTTCCGACCTCCAAAACCGTAAACTTCCTTCCTCCATTCCTATTTATTTCTTTGGTTTCTTTTTTATTTTTCACAAGTTGAAGATGGAGAAAAGCTCTTGGTTCAACCACTTTATAAGACATAAAGGAAGCAATTAAGCAATATTTTTAATGTATTTATTTTTATTACTTTACATGTACCTTTGTTATATATATATATATATATTATGGAATTACATGTATTTGAGGAATAGTTATTTTTACATATAATTAAAGTTATATATATAGTGTTCATTTTATTTTTTCTTGTACATGTACTTATGTATATGTTCATGTATATACACACACACACACACATATATATATATGTTAAGATCTAATATATATAAACATATGTTATATTTTAAAATATATGTTTATATACGTATATAGTTTGTATGTTTATTTATTTTCATTATCTTTATATATATATATACACATATATGCATCCAAATATATATATGTATAGTACATTTACATATGTATCGTATAGAGTATATTTAAGTTTATATTATGAATTTATATACATATATATGTATAAATAAGATAAGAAAACCTAAGTATAAAGGTATATGTATAAGGATAAGTATAAAAATATGTATATTGGTAATATAGTATAGTATAGTATAAATACATGTATATGTCTAAATAGTATATATACTGTATACTAAAATACTTATCATGACTCTAAAGGGGCTTAATAGAATTGTTTAAATTTTTCATATTATGTGTGTATACGTAAAATAAAAACCGTCTTATAAGTCCAAGATTATAAAACTCTAATTAGTTGGTCTTTAGGGTTTCAAATTTTTAATTTATAAACTTATTGTATTATATAAACGACTACAAACATCTAATATTTTACAGTTCCTCAAAACCGTAAAAAGTCGGTATCTTCTACCAAATGATAAGATTAGATAGTAAAAATCTAAATCTTAAACTTATAGAAATTATATAATCTAAATATAGTATTAATAATTATATGTAATAATTCAAACCGTTTACATAGTTTACCTTTAAATTCTAACTTTTATACATCTCAACATCGATACTCAATGTTGAGTTGTTAACTCATGCCTGATTATCTAGCAACTTGCAAGTTAAGATTATTAGAGAGTAAGTTATACGAGCTTAGTGAGATCTTCCCTCAACTATACAACAAATAAGTTATTTAATAATTAGATTCAAACATATGAATACATGTTTATACAGAATGCTAATAAAATATATATAGGTGATCAGGTGCTGTATGTAACTTAGATTTAATGTCTTCCAAAATTAGGGTTAGAGTATATACGATACCAATTAGATCTGGGTATTATACTTGAACTTATATTACAAAAAAACTCCACGTTTCATATTAAAAAACACGATGATATATTTATTTTCGATTTTTGTCAAAACTTAGTTTTAAGTATGATTGTGAGTGAGTTCTTATAGTCTACACTCTCTTCTAAATAGAGGCCTCTAGACTTGACCCTTAACTAAGAGATCGGCTCCTCCAACGCCTAATGTTCCCGCAGGCCAAGGTAAGATCATATTGTATGTATGTATCGCACCAAAATACTATAATTAAAATTAATTAACCCTCGTATGATATCTCATTACTTCTGTGTAATGTATTGGTCGAATTAATTATGCATATTTCGATTTAGTTATTTCAAGTTTAATAATGTTTGATCCATTTGTTGTGTAATCAAACAAAGTCGCAAACAAGATAATTCCTATCGAGTTTACTACGCAGCAAATAATACATTGTTATATTTTAAATTAATTTCACAATTAGCAAGCAATATCATACACTCGCATAACCTAACCCCTATACAACATTCAATTATTAAGAACAATTAATATTCACTATTTACATATACAAATAAGTATGGAATCATTAAAAATACTCACTCAGCTATAGCTAATGTTAGGGATCATAGTAATCTGCTGATAGATCAGTATTAATCTCATGATCACTTGACATTAAAAGAATAAGAGAATAATAAGTATTAGAGTTGAAGAACCAAACTATTCATATATTTGATACTAACTACTTAAATTTAGTTATCTATTCTTATGAAATACTTGGTTCAAGTTTTTTCATTAATTGTATACAGTTCAATTTAACTCCAACTTTTTATGAACTTATAGTCTATTTTTTATTGTTTTTGAATATATTTTTTCATAGTGGGCTCCATTTTGGAGGTTTTAACCTGCATTTTCTATTATGTTTTAAAAATATTATGCAATTCATTATTTTGAATTAAATAATTATAAAATATTATTTTAAACTTTTCTTTGTATAATTATGGTTTAATAAATATTTAAATTTTATATTTTGAAATTTTCTTATTTTTAAATCTATTTTACCATAATTACACCTGCTTTTTCTAATTTTTAAGTTTAGGACTTATTTAATTCATTTTTTATACTTTATTAGTTTCCTAATTAATTAATTATTTTATTTTTTTAAATTAAAAATTTAATTGAATTTAACTAAGTGATGATGTGGCAGCATAAGGGTATGCCATGTGTCGCTTTTGAATTTTTTTACTTTTTTTTTCATATTTTCTTATTTTTGGTATTTTTATGTCGAATATATATATTAATATTTATTATTACATTTTACTAAATTTTCTAAATTAGTTATTTCTTATATTTTTTTAAATTTATTTATATTTACTAAATTACTTTATTTATTAAATCAATATTATAGTGTATTATGTATGTACTATTCAAGTATACCCATATTTCTACATATACCATACTATTCGTATACGTATTTTTATACGTATGATATACTTATATACTATAATAACATAACCTTAAATATATTATATATACTATACGTATAGTATATATATATATATATATATGTATACTAAAATACTTAATATACATAGTATTATACATAAGCATATGTACCACATCTAGGGGTACATATACATATATATAATATATATAATAAAAATACAATATATATAAACTACAGCATACACATATATATACTTAATACATACATTATATTATACACATATTATATTATGCTAGTATTTTGTAATTTGTAATTATATATATTTCAGTTATATATATATATATATATATATATATATATACACTATACATGTTATTGTTTATACTAACATATATACTATATAATAAAATACCAAATATATATATGTATACTATATACACATACATCTTTACTATATAATAAAAATACTAAGTATCTATATATATATATATCCACACATTCATATGTATATTTATACATAAACATAATTAACTATTTGTAGAAATTATTGTAACATGTATGATATACATATGAATATACTTGAATATCTATATACATATATGAATATACATATACAAAGAAATATTAAAATTACATATACATACTATAGAATACAGGCATGTACAAAAATATATAAAAATACCTATCTATTTTCCTTAATAAATTGAGTAAAATAGAGATGACAAGGATCCTTTTCTTCTTCTCAACTTAATTGTTGAATTGGAAAATTAATTGGAATGGAAGATGGATGCTCCTGGCAAAAAAAAAAAATATATAAGTATGTTTGTGTTTTGTTCTTGCAATTTGAGACGAGGAGAGTTACTAAAGAAGTTCAACAAGTGATTAATAAAGACAGCTAAATGATGAGAAAATCCAATGTAAGATGTAATATTAATTGTGATGAGACAAGGTTAGTCATTTCTTTTGTTTTTCTCTTCTTAATAAAACACTTGGAAGTAGAAAAAAGCACATATGTAGCTGTAAAATCTGGAATCCCAATGTGGTAATGTAAGGAAAAATAAGAAAAGGAAAAAGGAAAAGGAAAAAGAAAGGAAAAGGAGAGAAAAAGAAAAAGGAAAATAAAAATATTAGTTTTTTCTAAATACAAAATTTATATACTTAGTAATTATAAAATAATATTGAGATCTTATAAAAATTTATTAATTTAATTGTTACCCATTATATTTATAATATTTACGAGTTATCTCAATGTGTTCATTTAAAGTTTTACGTAATTACGTGTATTAGTCAATAATTACAATCGACTAAGGTTTTATTACTAATAGGTTTTATTTATTTATTTATTTTATAAGCTTAAAGTTATAGTTTTAGGGTTTTCATCAAGTTCAAGTTTAATTTCAGGTATTTACGTGTACATAAGATTTAAGGTTTTTGTAGGTAATTTAGGTTTCGATTGAAATTCTAAGGTTTTTATTATCGATAATACATTCCATTTCATAATTTAATAAAATTTTTATATTACTCGACCTTATTATCTCGTGAAATTGTTTACAATATTAGAGTTCAATTTTATTCTTAAATAGTTACATTCACAGGGTTTACAATACTAAATCCTTAAACAAAGTAATATAATATATAAATATATGCCGTATACTTTAGAGAGAGAAATAAATAAATTTTCAAAGTTTATAAAATTATAATAATAGATATATATGTATAAATATTAATAATATTAAGAAATTAAAAAAAATAAAAATTGATAAAATAATTTATGGACCAATGAGGAGTTACCACATCAGCATCCTCATTCATGAAATAAATTTCGCCAATAACAACAATAATAATTAATTAAATAGGAAATTATAAATATAACAAAAAAGGGGGTTATACGTAAATTTTAACCTTAAAAATAATACAACCAGTAAATAATTATAAAATAGACTTAAAAATAAAAAAAATTCAAAAATATAAAATTTAAATATTTATTAAATCATAAATTTATAAAGAATGGCCTAAAATAATAATTTATAAATATTTAAGTTAAAATAATGAAATTCATAATATTTTTAGACCATCATGAAATGTGTGGGTTATAACATCCAAAACAGATCTCGTTTTGTAAAAATACGTACGAAAACGATAAAAATCAATTATGAGTTCATAAAATCGAAGTTAAAATAAAAAAGTTATATACGATTAAATCAAAAGGTAAAACCAGAGATTTTATATGAGTAAATAGTTAATCTAAGTAGTTATTACTAAGTAAGTATATAGACTAATTATTTCACTTAAATACTCATTACCTTTCATATTTCCTAAATGTCAAGTGATCTTGATATAGATATCGACTTACCAAGTAGACTACTACGACTACTGATAGATCCTATGATTGAGTAAGTATTTTCGATGACTATACTTGTTTTGTACTCGTAATTAATGCACTTAAGGTAAATATTAATAGCTTGATATATGGGAGTTTGAGTCATGTATGTAATTAAATATTGGTTATATATCGTGTAAAACGTTGTCAAATATAATAGTTGAATAATTAGATGCTGGATTTATTATTGCATAATTGAATGATTTGTTGATATTAGTTAATCACTTAATAAATTGATTTAATTATATTTGACTTAATTTGAATTAAATTGATTGTGCATAAGTATGAACATTACATATAATGTTTCGGCTATCACCTCACGCGATTGGTAATCAAAGGCTTTATAAAGATGGATTCCCACATGATTTGATTAGTATATTATAGGAGTATTGGTATAACAAGAACCTACTCTTAGCTTGCAAGTTTATTTGGTGCCGAAGATGCTAATCGTAGGTAATTAGGGGTCAAATTTAGAAACTACCATTATAGGGCATGAGCATAAACTGTGGGGGCTACCTTACCGTAATATTTGAGAATTTATGTATTATTAGATTTTTGAAATATAACATATTTTTTAAAAGATGAAATTTCTATATATGGCTAAAAACGTAGGTACTAAAACCTGATTATGATTGGTTCCAATATATTTTTAACCCTTAATTCAGAAGGCGTTAAATTTGATGTTTTATGTAGCATCGGTCAACTGTATATATAAATTGTCATATTACTTGTTTATGCATTTATATGTTGTTAAGTAATTATTTGATAATTTGTTTACCGGTATAGTATGAAAGATATTTTACTAAGCTCTTATAGTTTATTCCTTAATAGTTTATTCCTTAATAGTTTTCTTTTGTAGGTTGCTAGAAAATGAGACATGGGTTTAGAGTTGATTGATGAGTATCAACATTGAGATGCATGAAAGTTAGAATTTGAAAATAGAATGTACAGTTAGTTTGAATTGTTGCATATAATTATCAATACTATATTTACATTTTATAACTTTTATAAGCTTAAGTTTTAGATTTTTATTACTTGATCTTATCGTTTAGTAGGGGATAACAATTCTCTACAATTTTGAGGAACTATAGAATATTTGATATCTATAGTTATTTGTATATTACAATAAGTTAATAAGTTAAAAATTATAAAACTTAGAGGATAATTAATTAGAGTTTTACGATCTCTTACTCGCAAGGCAATTTTCATATCATGAGTATACACGTGATGTGAAAATTTTAGATAACCCTATTAAACCCTCCATAAGGTCATGATAACTATATTATTTACTATCTAATTTTATAATTGTTTTCTTTTTATCTATTGGGTTATATCCCTTCTTCCTTTATTTTCAAACTCATAGTTTATAAAATGGAAATAGGTATTTGATGCTCAATTTAAGCAATATTTGTAATGGTAAGGCACAAACTCTTATGTTACAGTTAGCAAGTTCTTAGATTTTGAGGGTACAATTGTATTATAGCTTATACCCATCAGTTAATGTTTCAACAATCAAAATGTTGTAAGATTGACCCTATTTTTGTATTGTTAATGTGCATAAGCACTTATATGTTGTTAGTAGTTAATACTAATTATATCTAACTATTAAAATCAACTTTATCATTTTGTTAATTGCCTTGCCTAACCTTATCTAAGTCTTTGATTTCTAATAAGGAAAAAAGATTTTTATGGGGAAAGAATGATATATACCAAAAATGGAAAAACATTGATAAATTAAAAATTAAACTTGTTGAAATAAATAATCAAATTTACAAAGGAGATGACAACACTCTTATCCAATAAAGATATACTATAATATTTTTAAGGATGATATTTCTCAACAAAATAAGAAACACCTTTCACTGAAAAAAGATTCGATAGATATTACGTACTATGTATATGTATAAGTGGTAGGTAAGTATTAATAGAATTTAGATATGTAGCAATATAAATATTAGTTTTTTTAGAAATTACCTATTATCACTACCATAATCTTAACCCCTTCCTCCCAATTCACTTTTGCATAAAAACGCTTGCTAGATAAGAGAAGGAGAAAAACCATAGAAAAAAAAACTATTAAGTAAGTACCTAAACCTTGACATTTTTTAATTTTACAATAAGGTATAAAATTTGGAATAATCATAACACTCGAAAAATATAAACACCCATAACAAACCTAATTTTATACCTAAAAAGGAAATTTTATATCTTATGGATTTAACTTAAAACCCTTGAATAATAAAGCCTATTAGGAAAACACGAATATATAGAAACTTAATGATTAAAAATTGGTTAGGGTTCTTAGATAAGATTTGATTAAGAATCTTAGTATGAAAACAATCATTAGTGAATGAGAACTCCATATTTTCAATTCATAAACAACCTAAATATATCACTTTATTAATATATGGAATTTATAAGAAAAAGGTGATTAGAGAAAAGTCAATCACAAGAAAGAAGAGTAAATTTTTAAGTAATGAAAATTTATGAAGAATTGTTTTCAAGTAAGTAACTAATAAGTATGCTATATAGTGACAATAGAATAAATTTGATGATCATAACTTAGAATAACAAGTAAAAGGGAGACAAAGGAAATAGAGAAAGGAAATGGGAGTACAACCTAAGCAACTTAGGGTTGATCAACTATATGCACCTCTTTTGATTTATCACACCAACTTTATCCACCCATCACGATTGACCCCATATGTGACATGAGCAAAATCTTTATAAAATAAATTAAAATCTATTAAAGACTCACAAAAATTGGGACAAAGCTAATAAATAATAAGTTAAAGGAGATTTTAAATTAAGTGCTATAATTTATTATAAGACTATCATGAAGAATTAAGAATTTTCTCTTAAAAAAACTAAGATGAGTAACTATGTTGCCATTTGTTGGATGTGCATGCTAGATTTAGCAAATAAATTGACCAATAATGAATAAGAAATTAAGTGTCTGTATGTGCTTGAACTAAAATATATTTTCTTTTTCTAACTTTAACTTATATGACCTATCTTGTACATAGAAGCTTAGTAATCATTAGGATTTACCAAAGGGGAAATATGTCCTTCACAACAATGAAGAAGCAACAATAGCAATCGTTCCTATTGAGTCATGCATGGAATTTTTTTCAATAGAAATGGTGGAGAATGTACTTCAATAGAATGCTTAACTGATATATTCTAGATTGACCAAATTTGTATATAGGTTGATCTTAGATTGGAATTGAAATGGATGTAAAGTAGCTCTATGAAGCAGTTTCTAGTAGATATGATTCACTAAAGAAACCCAACACGACTCAATCTTCACCCGATATAACACATAAGTAGGGAATGAGGTCCATTCACCACAACCCTTATCTACATTAGATTGATATAAATGAAAGAGTTTCTTAGAGTTTAACCTCTTAAGCGAACAAAAGAGGAATATTCGATATCTTAAGATGAATGATGTGACTTATAAGTAAGGTAAGAAGGGTACAATTACAAAAGTAGAAATATCTTAAAACTATCATAAGATAAAGCAAAATAAAATTTCTAGTCATTTCGTACTTTGTGAAGAATTTATACAAATAGGTAATAGGGATTTTAGTAGAGTTAATGTAGGTTAAGATCTAGGCAAATAGGTCAATCAGCATCAAGGTATCTTGGAATAGGATGGAGGTAAATACTAAAATGCTTGTTGAACTGTTAAAGTAGTTAGTAGAGGGCTCCTAGTAGGGCATCTGGCTCAAGTAAAAAGTAAGGGGTCCTCATTGGTTAAGCCCTTTAAAGTCGTTATAAAGTTGGTAATAGGGTTAGTGCTATATATTAGAAGAGGTTTGATAGTTTAGACCATTACATAGATGTCTAAGTAAGTAAAAAGTTGATCTAAATGGAGGCCATACACATGGACTTGTCTTTAGCCAATTTCTGGGTTAAAATCATCTTGGCTAACCCTTAGGGGCCTTAAGGTTTAGCTCAGGTTAGGGTTTGGGCAAAGCTTGGTTGAATGGGTTGAAGTCCCATCAACCAACACTTGCAAAATTGACTCTTAAGATCTACTTTACTTTCTCAAACCTAACTCTAGGAACTTAGTCCACTTTTTTAAAACCGACCCTTGATACTTGCTCTTACTCTTTCTAAATTTACTCTTAGAAGCCATTTTACTCTTGCAAAACCGATCATGGGATCATTATGGACCCACTTTTTAAAAAATGACTTATGCTAATCCAATGGATTCCACTTTTTCAAAATTGGCTCTTGGGGTTTGATCTACTATTCCTAAAATTGAATCTCAAGAGTGCATGCATAGGTTCACTTCTTTAAATTGACTCTTGAGAGCACATACATGAACTCACTTTTCCAAAAACAACTCTTAGGAGCATGTAAGGGTTCACTTTTTTCAACAATGACTTGAGAGGCCCTATTCCATATTTATTTTGCAAAAGACACGTATTGATTAAAATATTAATTTAATTGATTATACTCATTGGTATAAGTTATTGCATACAGAATTATTAACTTATGTGTAGTACAACACTTATATGTATGTAAATGTAGCTTATGTATCTTAATGTCCTTTATGTTTACTCCATTTGGATTATTTTCTTTTTTTAGATAAATTATAAAAGAACATGGAGAATTGGAGAGTATAGGACTAAGGCTTGAGTACTCTTATGTGGCTACATGGCAGAGATTGGCCATACCATTTAACTTCAGGGCTTCACAATTTAATTAGTTTCTAGATGAGCTAATAAAGCTCATGAATTACTTATAAGAGACTTGGTTAATATATAAGTTTCAGCTAATAGTAAATGCACCAATCTTAGTAATTTTTATTCTAAACTTAGCAAACTTGTAAATCGTCTCCAATTAGATATATATGAATCATGTCATTTATCTAAAGCAATTAGCTTTTGCAATCCATTCACTTCATTAAATAGATGGGAAATGAAAAATTTTCTTTCCTACTCCATAAAATGACCTATTGCACGATTTGGTTAGAATAAATAGCTTTAGCATAGTGATAAATTCTACTAGATATTAAATAGTTATAACAAAGGAAAACTTTATGAATAGCTATTCATTTGTTGTGTTTCCTAACTATCCTCCTCTTCCTTCTTTCCCCTCTCTTATTCTTTGCTTCTACCCATATCGATGCTTTACATAAAGCACAACCATCAGAAACATTCTCAAGCACTTATGCTTATGCATCCAACTTAGCTACCATACCCATACGTACACCTATGCACCAAAGTTATGTCGGTGAACCACAAGTGTTCTTTTCTGTGTCCTTGTTCAAGTCATGTAAGGCACCAGAGGAATGGTTTTTTTTTTTTTTTTTATTGCTCAACATATAACTTCTCGTTCAAAATTCATGATTCACTTTTTAAAGATTTGATTTATTAAAATTGACCACTAATGCTCGGACTTAAATTTAAATAATGTTGAAGTTATAACTCTAAAATGGTTGGTGCTTAGTGCATGGTGGTGGGTGGTGGCTAATGCACGGGTATTTTTGCCATTTTAATTTTATTCTTTGTATCTTCCATATGTATATTTGGTTGATTGAACAAAGTAATAGCATATTACTTATTTATTCCACTCCTATTAAATTGTAATTTAATTAATCTTTTATTTTTATTCAGTTGACCAATTAATATAGGTTACACATATTTATACATCCACACACATGAATTAGTACATTATGAACGAAGTCATAATGGTAAAATATATTCGTAATTGTGGTTGTGTATAAAAATATGCTACCGTTATAATGTTAACAGATCCTACATATTCAGCAAGAAGAGTAAAAACATAACTAGTCAAAGAAGTGAATTCAGCAGCAACCCTTGGTGGTAAAGCATTAAGGTTGAAATCACAAGTCAATTATATAAAATTACTTGCAAAACTCTAATTATGGCTCATGACAATCAAAACAATTTTTTTTTTTTTGTTTCTTCTTTCTTGACATCAAAGATGCTTCTCCAAGCTTAAATTGTTGCATTACAAATAAATTATCATCGTATGTAAACCTAGAAACCATAAAACGTATTCATTTATGTGGTGATTTAGCTCCACCATTTCCGAGAACAATTAGGAATAGGAAGAATTAAACTTGGTCCATTTTGTTAAAAAACTAATGTTCATTTTATTTGACTATAAAAGTTTTGACATCTAACTTCATCATATTAAAATGCTGAAATATATATCAAGCAAAATGATTTTATTATGTGCATGATAATACCTGAGTTATCATATATCATAAATGCCATGTCAATATGATTAACTATGAATTATATAACAAGTGATAAGCATCCAATATATCGTAAAATATCAGCGACAAATATTAACACATATTTAACATATATATCGTATAGTTTATGATGACGTTCTTATAGACGCGGTCGACCAAAATAGACGGGTAATTAACTTTCAACGTGAGAAACGGTATTTGGATGGGTATGAATGGTTCACAAGCTTTGGGTCTTTGGTTTGACTTGTGGGTAAACGTAGATGAGCCTGGGACCCTCACACTTCGCATAGCCTTGACTCAGGTTGCCCTCATAAATTTTCTCATGTTTTCGTGGTTAGATGCTGTCCGTGCTCTTTAAATTTCCAACCAGCATGCGACGAGGAATGTGTGAAATTGGTCTTCATGGGGTTATAAATGGCAACTTGCCAATAAAAATTTCTAAATTTAGATTATAAGTAGCCACAAAGTTATAGTATTGTGGTGAATAGTGTTGATCCGAAAATAGTTAATTGTCATATGTGGGACACCAAGGAATATTAACTAAACAGCAACTTTACCCTATCCAATGAATCATGATGTTAATGGATATTTAGGAAGAAAAAAATTTATTAGGTATCACGAATCATACGAAATATATATTTTTTTAATTAACTATTACTTATGATTTATACATATTATATATGTTAATATTTAATTAATATTTATATACCATATATATATATATATCGCGAATTATTCACTAAACGGTTTCTTTATTTATCAAACACTCATGATAAGGATTTCCCTCAATGTAGACCCTTTAATGGTTTGGTTTTAAGTATGAACCTACTCGGCTTGGTTCGAGGTAAGCCTAAATCGGCCTTTGAATTGCTGGACTTTAAGGATCTAGACAGTTTGATCGTATAGGCTTGTTAAACTGGTAGGTTGGCTCACTATTGAACTAGCCGGTTTGGCTCTTTTTTCTTTTTCTACTAAATGTGAAAAATTTTCATCTCTCTTTAGAAAAAAAAAGAGAGTGGAGATTTTATTTCTCTATAACGATGCATAATCAATAATTGCATTATGTTTTATTTCTTTACTGTAGTTCACAATTTCGAGATTAAGGAAAATTATTTATCCGTTATAACTTTTTTTACTTTGCTTGACATAACTCATTATTTCAATATTATATTAATATTAGCTTTATGTGGTATAAACTTATTATTTCAAAATGAAGTACAATTATAATCCAAAATATTAGTTAATTGTTTAAGCGACATTAAAACTTATTATTTCGAAGAAAACTAACTTGGAAATTAATAAAAAATTGAAAATTATTAAAATTAGAAATTATTAATATAAATAGTAAAATAAAAAAGAAGCTAGTTTAAGCGTCAATGAATTGGCATGAAACCGTAACTCGCAAGGCCAATCACGGTTTGGCTTTTAGTTGACCCGTAAGCCGACAATTCTAGACCAATTCGATCCGGTGATTGAGTCTACCTCAATGGAGTGAATGATTTATTATAATTTTTTGTTGTGATATAATATAGCTATTCAATTAATGGTCTCCAATGGTTTCCTTATCTACAATTAGCAATAATGTTATAAGTACAGAAATGCAAAGGGGGTCGCTAAGTTCACTTGATAAAAGACTGAGTTCTATGGTTTAGAATGGCACTTCAAGTAAAATGAGATAGAGAGAGATTGAGAGGAGGATGGGTTATTTGAACCCTTCTACAAATACTTAATCATGGTTCTAATTTCAAGGTCAACATTTTGCATCAAAATTTACCATGACTCATTAGTATAAATCAATATAAACTTTTATATTGTATGAGTTAAGAACCTAGTGTCGATTTCCTCATTCATACAAACATAATAAATACAAAACTGTAGCAAGGTTGAGCCTCTAAGTGAGTTTGGCTACGACATGACCTCATTAAGTAAGACCATGAGTATGTCCTTTCATTGTACTAAATTTGTGTTTAGCCATTTTTATTTACATACTAGATTTGCTCCATAGATAGGCTTAAGACTTATACCAAAATCTAGCATGATATAACTCTCATAAATGGAATTTTTATTTGCTATCGTATCAAACAAGGATTTAAGATGTGATATGATAGATGCAAAATTGTAGCGAGAAAGGTTCTAAATAAGTTGATTATAGCATACTTATGCAAAAAGCTTAATGGGGTATCTCTCGTATGTATTGTGAAATCTCTAATTCATCTATCTTTATTAATAATGTGCAATCACTTATTTTAGAATTTTTCACACAATAGACTCAAGAAACATATTTTAATTTGTTATCTTGGTCGATCGATTCAAACTTGATACCATTGGTTACATTGTTAAAATAACAATTTTTTTGATCGATGTAAATTAAACGAATATAAAACTATAACAGTTTGAGCGTTGGAAAAAAAAAATTAGTTTATAACATAAGCCTCTAAATGTGGGATATCCTTTTGAGTGCCTTATAAACTTGTTTAGTATTTCACTTTTAGAAAGAATCTATAACTGTATATTTCAAATTTTATTCATATATAATATGAGTTAGGGATCTAATCTAACTTAATGTCCGTAGATCAAACATAGACACAAAGAGATACAAATAACTGTAGCGAACCGTTTGGATTGTGGTATGGTATAGCCCTAGCCCCATACGCATGTGATAAGGTGTTCCTCGTGTGTGTGTGTGTTTGTGTTGTAGACCTTGTGTTCAATGTTTCTATTTATATGAATACTTGTCTTGTCTACGTCAATAAAAAGGAGAAATTGAAAAAAAAAAAAAAAAAAAGAATTCTCGGTTAACCCTATCGTGAACTAGGGTTACATGTAAACCCTAACTAGACTCCTGAGTCCGGTTTGGAATGTGAGAGAGAGAAACAACAAAAAGAAGGCAAACCCATCTCTCTCTCTCTCTCTCTCTCTCTCTCTCTCTCTCTCTCTAACCCTTCCGAGTCTCCTCTCCACTCCTCGCCTCTCCTGTTCATTGTACGACAGAAAGAGAAAATCCAGGCTTATTTCTTACAGCAAAATAAGCAGATGCTCGATTTGTGTGTGTGTGTCCGTTCTACTTAAACGAAGAGTAGTTCAGCCTTCATTTTCCTCACTTTTCCTTAAGTGCCCCCTCCCCAGAAAAAAAAAAGAAAAGAAAAAACCATAAATTTACCGTCTTTTACTTTTAACTATATCCTGCTGTTTCTCGCGATTCCATTTGACTCGCCGCATCCCAAATTCTCTGGTTTGTACTTCTTCTTCTTCTTTTTTTTTTTTATATATATATATATGTTGTTGTAAAATTAATTTTCTTTTCTTTTTTTATTGTATGTGAAGTTATGGATAGAGAATCAAGATCTGAACTCATTGCTTTAGTGAAGTATAAGATGAAACCATGTTGAATTAGTTTATCCCTTTTGTGTTAAGTGCATTAAAGTTTGTACCTTCTTTGAAGGAAGCTTTGATCTGAGTGAATAAAGTAATAGGAAATTTTAGTAGTGGGTATAGTTGTTTAAGATGAAGATAGAGCCCAGTAGTGGTCTCGAGGTGGGGTTATGGAATGATGAGGAGAAGTCTATAGTAGCCGCGGTTTTGGGCACTCGGGCTTTTGATTACTTGATGTCGAGCTCGGTAGCTAATGAAAACCTCTTAATGGCAATGGGAAGTGATGAGAATTTGCAGAACAAGCTCTCGGATCTAGTTGACCGCCCTAACGCGTCTAATTTTAGCTGGAACTATGCCATCTTTTGGCAAATTTCGCGGTCCAAGTCGGGGGACTGGGTTTTGGGGTGGGGAGATGGGTGTTGTAGGGATCCCAAGGAAGGAGAAGAATCCGAGGCTTTGCGGATCCTCAATTTGAGACTTGAGGATGATACCCAGCAGAAGATGAGGAAGAGTGTGTTGCAAAGGCTGCATAAGGTTTTTGGGGGATCGGATGAGGATAATTACGCACTTGGACTGGACCGTGTTACTGACATCGAGATGTTCTTTTTGGCATCCATGTACTTCTTGTTCCCTCGAGGGCAAGGGGGTCCGGGCAAAATTTTTGCTTCTGGTAACCATGTGTGGCTAACAGATGCATTAAGATCAGCTTCTGATTATTGTGTCAGGTCATTTCTTTCCCAGTCTGCAGGGATCCAGACAATTGTATTGGTTCCCACTGATATCGGGGTTGTGGAGCTGGGTTCAGTGAGATCTGTACCGGAGAACTTAGAGACCTTGCGGTCGGTTAGGTTGTCCTTTTCAACAAATTCTTCACCCGCGATGGTTAAGTCAGTAGCAGCCGTGCCATTGGTGAATGAAAAGAAGGATAAAAGTGTCACATTGAGTAATTTAGGAGTGGCGGAGAAGGGGATACCTAAGATTTTCGGTCAAAATTTGAATACAGGCCATGGCCACAGGGAGAAATTAGCCGTTAGAAAAATGGACCAGAGGCCAGCATGGGATGCTTGTCCCAATGGAAGAACTAGGTATCCAAGTCCTAGAAATGGTATTCACAGCTCGAGCTGGACACATGTGCAGGGTGTAAAGAGGGGGAACCAGGCAGAGATATTTGGTCCACAAACCTCAACAAACAATTTGCAAGACCTTGCTAATGGGGTTGGCGATGATTTCCGGGTCAACAATTACCAGCCACAGAAGCAGGTGCACATGCAAATTGATTTTTCAGGAGCCACTTCGAGGCCTTTGGGGATAGGTCAGCCATTTAGTGCAGAGTCGGAGCATTCGGATATCGAAGCTTCTTTGAAGGAAGAGCAGGCAGGTGCAGCTGATGAGAGGAGACCAAGAAAACGGGGCAGGAAGCCTGCAAATGGAAGAGAAGAGCCTCTCAATCATGTTGAGGCAGAAAGGCAGCGGCGTGAGAAGCTGAACCAGAGATTTTATGCGTTGCGTGCTGTTGTGCCTAATATTTCAAAGATGGATAAAGCGTCATTGTTAGGTGATGCAATTGCATATATTAACGAGCTGCAAACAAAGCTCAAAATCTTGGAAACAGAGAAGGAACGGCACGGAAGCACTTCCACAATTTATGATGCCGTTCCACATGCTGAAGATTCAAGGTACGCTCCGGATATGGATATTCAAGCTGGTCACGATGAGGTGGTTGTGAAAGTGAGATGTCCCTTGGGTTCTCATCCTGTGTCCAGGGTCATCAGAGCTTTCAAAGAGGCACGGATCACTGTAGTGGAGTCTAAACTTTCCACAGCAAATGAATCTGTTTATCATACATTTGTTGTCAAGTCACAAGGATCTGAACAACTAACGAAGGAGAAGCTGACAGCTGCATTGTCTTGCGATTTCAACTCATTACAGCCACCGCTGTCATCATCGTCTGGCCAGTAGGGAGATTGACATTGCACAATTAACATAGTCCATAGGCATAATATTTAGTGGAGAAACTTTGTATGGAGGCTTCTTCCGAGGTTTTAATACAAAGAAGAGCTTCGTCCTCAAGAGGAACAATGGTACCAGCTAGAAGAAGAACAAATAACCATCTTGTATTGACCTAGTAGGGCAGCAAATTTATGATGATTGTTTATAGTATACATATCCTGTCATAAGGAAGTATTCTTGCAAGGTAAATTAAATCTGTAAGTTCATACCATTATTGGTTGTTGAGGACGATCCTATAGTTTGTTTGTTTTATTTCCATACTTGTCTTTTACCCTCCTTTCATTTTCCGCTCATGCAAGTTTTGTGCATCATTAGATGTCATTTTGTAAACCTTTTTTGAAATCAGTGGATTAAAGAGTGTTGGCCATAGCAATATATTCAGCGATGCGTAATTGCCATTATCATAGACCTCAGCCTCCACACATGCAAATCCCTATGAGAAGAAATTCTAGTCCATTTTTATGCTTGTCTATTTTTGTGTAGGAAATATGACTTTCTGCCATAGTCACCTTTGTAATTTACCTTGATCAAGCCTTTACTTTAACTTTTTATTGGCCATATGCGTGCAAGTGACTATTAATTGGATTTGGAGTTCTATATCAGCACGATGATGTGGTGAGTTAAACCAATAAAAATTCTATATATACCTTATTGAATTGAATTTACTTCTCTTATTTGTTCGCTTTTTCTGTAAAGCTAATGTTGCAGTGAGTTCTTGTCTGCTAAAAACAAAGTTACTGATATATATACCTTGCTTGTGTGGTACAAGGTGATTTCCATTTGAGGAAGAAAATCTTAAAAAGTAATGTTGTGGTATATTCGTCTCTCTTAATGCTTCATTACACTAATGTCACTTGCTTTGTCCTAGGAATAAAACTCTTTTTGGGCTTTTGGCTTTTTGCTTTAGGCATGTTCATGCATATAATAATATCCTTAATTTGCCAGCCAAAGGAAGCAACCTCGACCTACAATCTTGCGATGATATGGTACACTGGACCCAATCTCATGTTGCATGTAACCCAACTAATCGAAAAGGAATCCATTAAAAAAAAATAAAGAAAGAAAGAAAGAGGTCACCATATGTTTCTTTGTTTGTTGAGCTTCTTTTTGTCCTCCAATTTTGGGGGAGAAGGAGAGGAGATAAATCTAGAAAAAAAAAAAAAACCCTATTTAAATCATTATAAGTACCTTGTACTAACTTGTGGGTATTTGGGGTAAGTTAATTAGGTACACGAAAATATGCCATTGGATGGTTCAAATGATGTAAGAGAGGAGTTGGCAGGAATCTGTTACGCCTCTTGTTTTTCTGTGAAGTTGATACCGAAAGGGAAGGCCTACCTACGAGACAACGGGCAAAATAAACGAAATGCATGTGTGTTTTATGTTTTTATGTATTAGTGGGAGACAAGGACAAGAAAACGTACAGTACTCCATTAAGATTCTTAAAAAGTCATCTTGTATTGACAACCACCCAATCCCAGATCAAGTTGTGAAGCTGCATGTGAAAAGCAAGCAGAAATAGAATAGAATAAGAATAGATACTGTTTTTTTTTTTTTTTTTTTTTTTTTAATCTTTCTGTTAAATCTAATCTTAGCCCACTCAAAATAAGACCACTAATGTCAAAGAAAAGTCTATACGCGGTACGTATGGCTGAAGAAGTAGGTGTCTAGATATCTGGGAGTATCCATTAAAAAGATTTCCATTAATAATAGTCAAATATTTTATTATCTCTCATGTCATCCACCAGACAATGGAATTTTGTGATTCAGTCTTTCAATTGTTGAATTTCACCCTCTGGCCACTAGGTATGCCATAATAACCCATTCAAATTAGTTGAAATATTGGGATAGATTGTAGATATACTCTCGCATATTTATTTCATGTGTATTTGATGCTTTTTCTTTTGAACATAAAATATTTAGGCTCTTCAATCTCTAATAATATGCTTTTTTTTTTTTAATTTTTTTTTATATAACACCTCTATAGGCTGTTTTATTTTTGAAAAAAGTAATTAGAAGCTATATATTTATACTATTTATTCAAAGGACTTGAATTTGTCCAGCACGTGTTAAAGGGTGTAGATTTGTAAAGTACTTTAGATTTGTAAAGTACTCTCGTTTAGGGTCTTCGTTTTTCTATCGTTTCCACTATCCAACATAGCATCCTTTTTGTAAGTAGTACAAATCTAAGCCCTTAGATGCTTGACAAATGTAGATCCTTTTTTTTTTTTTTTGTTTGTTTTTGCATAATCAATACAAATGTAGGTCTTTATTTTATTATTAGACTTTTTTTTTTTTTAGCAAATTCGAAATCAATCGCAGCTAGTTATATCTTACATATTAAGGGAATAGCGTGCTATCCGTTTTTACTTCTTTAATATATAAATATATAATATTTTCCTGCATAAACAACTACTCTCACCTTTACTACTCTCATATTCAGAAAAATGACTACACACTTATATGCTTTGTAATTTACCTATAATCCATATGTTTCCTTCCCTTCTCTCCCAACTTTAATAACAACATTGGAACATGTACTAAAATGGAAACACAAATCTCCACTCTGGGTTCAGAATGGTATTCCTCATTGGACATGTGTTCTTTATTTTTATCCAAAAGCTGTAAGCAACTTGATTGGTTTAACTGGGATTTGACTCATCAACCGAGTTTGAGAATTTGTGGGTAAAAATTGGGTCTTCTACCAAGGGGGTAAAAGAAATTAGGGTTTGGAAGCTTATGGCAAGCAAAGAAGAGAGAAAACAAAAGCAGTGGGGGTTGTGTTCATGATGTACGAGTCATCAAATGATGATGATGATGATGATGAAATGCACAGCGTGATTCCCATTTGCTAGTTACATTTTGCCTCCTTTATATGGTTTAGATTGTAGGTTTTTGTTACTCAAGGCATAGACTTGGATATGTCTTTAGTTCAATTCACTATAAATCGAAAACTTTGGAAATAATGATGTTAGGAATTTAAATGGAAAATGGTTTCATTTTTAGAGTGTTCATCATCAGTTATAATTCATGATTGTTAACTATTTTGTTCACTGATTGGTTAGTTGTCTTCTTCTGATAGATAATGACAATTAAAATAATTTAATTTAGTGATTGCTTTGTACGATACATAAAAAAAGAAAAGAAAAGATGAAATTGCTTTGTTAAATGAATATGCTGATTCCTTTATCCCTTGGTCAATGAATTTATTTCATATAGTAATTTATATGTGCCATTCAAGTAAGTCCAGCCAAAGGAGGGAAAAAGAAAAACAAAAAAAAAAAAAAAAGCCAGAAGGAAATTTCATAAGTAATTTATTTCATATTGATTGTGATTTTCTACGTATTATAGCGAGGGATTTTTGTTAATTCAATCTTCTCAACTGAAGTATGTAACTGTTGACCAATGAAGATCCAAAAAGGAAAAGGAAAACAAAAAAAAAAAAAAAAAGAATTAGAAATAATGGGATAAAATATCATTAAGAACATGTAGTGAAACTTTATATTGGTTTTTGTTTTGTTTTGTTTTGTTTTAGTTTATATATCTTTTGCTGGTGGAAAAACAAACTACATTAAACTAAGCAAATAACCAGGAGTACAAGACACCAAGAGTTCCTCAACACAAAAACATCCCCCCAACCACATAACAAGACTCTTAACCATGACTACAATGAGACAATTGGATACTAGATCCAAAAAGTTACTTTTATTTGACTCGGACGAGGACTTAAACAACTACAAGAAGGATAATTCTTAAAAACTCCATTTAGTTACATCTGCACTGCACATTTTACCAAAGCATGAGCTACGCTACACCATTTGCTTCCCTGCACTTCCACAGAATCTTCACATCAGGCCTCTCCTCCAGCGCAAAAATCTCGTTGGTGAACAATGTTGGGAAGTAATTGCAAATTCTTATCATCATTCCTCACCCATTGGATCGCTTCACTTGAATTCTGCTCAATAATAACATTTTCTAGACCAAGATCTCCTGTTAGCTTTAAACACCATTAAATGGTCCAAATTTCTATTTCAAGTGGCGATGAAGCGTAAGCAGATTTCATAAATCCACCCACACATTCCCCCCTTTTTTTTTTTTTCTCAATACACCTCTTAATCCTGCTCTTGCATTTCCTTCTTTATAAAGCTCCATCACAATTCCACTATAACTAGTTATCTTTTGGCGTCCTCCATGTTAATTCCTTGATTTTTTACCTTTTTTTTTTTTTTTTAAAGAAATGTCATATAACATAAGTAAACCATGCTGCAATTGTACATTTTTGTTATGAATTTTTAAGACAATTTCTGTATAGTTTTCTTTTTCTTTCTTAAAATTAAGTTGAATCCTTAATTTGATTCAATAATATTTCTGTCTTCTATACCATGCCCCTATATTTAATTTTTGCATATATATCATGAGTGTATATTTGCTAGTATTTCTTTAAATGATTTGGTTAGTGAGTAATTAGTTCTATAACGCATCCAAGTAAAATATACATGTTCACGGTGGTAATATAGGGCCTATTGCTAAGATTGAAACTCATTAAGTGAAATAAAAAGACTATATAGGTATGTATATATATATATATATAAAGTAGCACATAGATTAAATAAAAAGACTAACTAAGTGCTTATAGAATTCAGTTTCTTATACATTGATCATTTATCCTTGTTAATTCTAGTAAGCTATGAATAGTTAAGGGGGAAAAAAAAAAAATAAGAAGAAGATTAAGATTCGATGGAGCTTCCAAAAGGAAGTGGCCAATAGGATTTAGATCAGCTTATAAAAAATATGTAATGGTTTAATAAATAAACTTTCTTCTTCAGATATAAACAAACTAAAATCCAACACATGCCATATATTTTTCAGGACAAAGAGTCTAAAGAAATCTCATTAAGTTGAGTTTAAGTGGAGAATCGTAAGTTCTGGCCTCGACAAATTTATTACTTCAAATTCAATCAAGAATCTAATGAATGAATATATATACTTAAAAAGTAGTTCTCATCCCAAATTTATTCAACCTTTTTTCTTTTTTTTTTTTTTTTTGGTTATAAAACAGGCTAGTAAACTAATAATTAAGGTTTAGGAAAAAAAGTAATAATAAGTGTCTATTACCTCATTTAGCTAGCAAATAAGTTCAATGCTAAAAGTAAAATACAGAAATTCTTATTTTGTATTCTACTAATACCTTGGGGCTATAATATTTACAAAATTTCTTCTATTTGATGTTTCCAAAACTTTCATTAACAAAACATTAGCTAGGAGTTAGATTCCTTGTATATGTCTTTTCCAAATTCTGTCAAGTACTAAGAAAGATATTTCTATAATTATTAAACAAAGAAAATGTGATATATTTGTTGCGTCTGCTGATGTCTCTCTACACCATAATGTTTCAAAGCCTATCACTATTCTACCTACTCAGACAGTTACGTGCGAATAGATTAGTCTTTTATTTTCCATCACTAGCACTGCCAGGTGCTTACCCGGTCCGTGAATAAATCTTCCATGTTCAGGGCAATACTCCCATGCAGGTGTCTGCAACTTGATTCAAAATTCACATTTTTGTTCCTCTGCCACTGAGTACCCACTTCCCACCTTTTTACCGTAGTACTTTCCCGCTCTTTCTCCCTTATTTCCCTCCTTTTTCATGAAGTTATCGATACCTTTTTGTATTGAATTCCATCATTGTACAAACGTGTCATGTGACTTTCAACATGAAGTTGAGTTAAAAGTGCAGGAATTTAACCTACATAATAGCACTTAATGAGCTTGATTTTAACTCAATTAAATTTGTTCAAATTTGGTTGTATATTTTTTAAAAATTATATATGATTTTATTTTTAATTTAATATAATACTCTAATTTGGATTAGTGTTTAAAGTCAAATTGAATTGAAACGAGCTTGACTGTTATTAAATTGATTCGAATAATTATTGATCTAAAATAATTTTAATTTACTCGCACGTCCAATTTAATCTTATACACCCATTACAATATCTCCATATTGGGACTTTCTGCTCATATCCAGCTCGATGTTTCGGACAAGGTTCCTCTTCAATTATGAATGTTCTGTTATTGTGTACGGGAGAGAAAAGTGGAAAAAGAAAAGGAAGAAATTTAATACATAAAGAAAAAAATTTGTATATAGAAAAGGGTAATTGATGTAGACATCCATATCAAGACCACCGAAGAACCAAAAAAAATTTAATCATAAAATTCTCAATTAAGCTCTGTATCTATTTGCGTGTTTGTAGATTTCACCCATTTATATATTGGATTGATCAGATCCAACGGACTATTAACTTCCACTTTTCAGATGAGAAATCGCATTAGAGATACCGTTAATTGTAATCTTATGCATTTTATATTTCCCTCCAAGACGGTGATTAGGACGAGCGTGTTAATGAATGACTTTCAGAAGCCCAACACATGGGCTGAGGTATCCCTTTATCGTACTGCTTTTTCCCCCCAATTATTCGGCATTACTTGTTTTCCAAGGAAGGGCTAGGTTGCTTAGACAAATGGAAGCTTGCCTTCTTCCAAGAAAATCTCGAACCAGATCATTTGTACTCATTTCATGAAATGCTAGATTTGAATTTCATTCATATAATATAATAAGATTTTATTATAATATAATCTATTATGGGTAATCTCTATTTACTTTCATTTAATTTTTCTCAATTTACTTTCTTATAATATTATCACATATTATTAATTGTTGAGATTATGAGGAAAAAAAAATAATATTATTGATGATATCGTATGAGAATTTAAAAAATATAAATAATTTTAACCATTAATTTAAAAATTAAGAAAAATTAGAGAAAAATAAATTAAGATGATCTAAATCAATTTCATGTGAATCCTAATATTAATGTTTAAACTCATCTACATTCTATACCACTTCCATTTCTTCTTGAATATTTTATATAGCATAATCGATGGTGTTATTAGGTTAAGTGGAACAACGCATAATTTTAATTAGAGAAAAATATATTCCCTTAATCCCTTCTAGTTAGAATTCGGATATATATTTAATGTATTATATATACATAAAACCACCAAAAGTTTAGCTTATAATCATTCATTTGAGTTGGCAAAAATAAATATTTCTATAATCGCTTATTATATGTGAGATTTCATGATTAAATATTCCGTATAAATTGTGGAAGAATGTAGAAATAATTTATAAGTTTATGGTTATGGACATTTTGTCAATATAAGTTTGAAACTTTTGGATCAAGTGATTAAAATAAACCCATTAGTATTTATGAGTTTGGCTATTTATTACTTTTGGCTTGAAATATTATAAATAATATTAAAACGACCCTCTACTAATAGAGAAGGATGTCGTATGTTTAAAGGAAGAAAATTATGAGATTTTATAATTAAGTGTCTTTATAGTGTCAGTTTATAAGGTTATTATTATGAATACTTTATTAATATAAATTTAAGATTTTTTTTGTTTAGAATGTTACATTATATTATATATATATAATAATTCATTATATATAACCTTTGGTCTCACTCTCACCTTGACATTGATCAATTAGTTAGCATAAAGTCATCCGTGGTGTTTTGCTATATGGTATATGCCAAAACTTATCTTCAACACGAGGCAACATCAACTTACTTGATACAGTTCTTATCAGGTATCTTTTGATACATTCACTAGAAATATCTACGTTCACTTTAGTTGATATGAGAAACGTATCTTTAAATCGTGAAAATTAATTACACGGAGAAAGAAGTTAGTATATGATGAATAAATACCTGTATTAAATATGCACAAATGGTAGTGATATTGGATAATTTTTGATAAAATAAATGTACATATTTTAAAAATTCTACCATGAAAAATATTATTATTATTATTGAAATTTATCCACCAATGTACTCTCCAGCAAATCTTTTCTCAATTTTGAACGCTAACGATTGAGATAGAGAAAGCTGTGTCGGTAAGATGAAACTGTCGCGAGCGTTAAAACTGCTCCTGCCTTAAAACACATGAAGATGCTGGCAAAAAGGAAAAAGCCTTAACACACGAAGGCATGTTTCAACACATTAGACTAGAAAAAAAAAAAAGGTTGTAATCTTCCAGCAGGACCAGGAATACTCTAGCATTTTACAACGTAAACTTTGAGAATTAGGTGGGACCATCCCTGGAAAATCGGAACGAAAATGGGTAAAAACATGATTGAAAAAAGCACTAGGAACTAGAAAGAGACCCATACGCGAGGTGAACGCGTTTTTGCCTTTCGAGAATGAAAACGACAGTGCTTAATTATCACATTTTTAGTGAAACCCAATCATCTTGTAAAATTGCCCCAGCGCTTCCTTTCTTCCTTGATGCCGACATTTTAGACTAGTTACTAAATCACTCTCATCCTCTTCTCTACACATTGTAATCTGTACATTGCACTACCCATCTCGTTACAGTCCCTTCCGATTCCAATTAATATCATTTTACACCATCCTCAAATCCTTAGTAGTCCGCGTATTAATATATTAAGCAATTTTATTATTAAAAATACTTACAACTTTATACTTAAATTATTTTATAAAATTCCTTTAATAATTTTTAAATTTTTTTTATCTTTCCGTATATATAATCAAAACTAAGAGGAAAAAAAAAAGAAAAAGAAAAAGAAAAAAACCTACTTTTAAAAGTTGTGACGCAAAGCAACTGGTCAGGCAACTTCTTAAAATGGAGAAGTAACACACAAACGCTATTGAGGCCTTGGAAGGCGCGTATAACAATGCACATTGAGGATGTTCTTAAAACGCCGTTAAGAGTTAAAAAAAATAAAAAAAATTGATACCTTTGATATTTTTTAATATTAATTTTCCAAAGAAAAGATCGGAAACAAATAAATATATGAAAAAAAAATCTAAAAAAATAACTTTTCTCAAGTCTCTCTGCAGATATTAATACTTTCATCTCAATAAATGAAATTTATTCTTGATGAAAAATAGTTTATTAATAATAATACATTACGTGGAGCATTGCTAATTAAAAAACCTACCGTCGGCATGGTTGGCAATGGCAAGTGCCACGAGTCTCACGCCAATTGATTGTAACATTGCTAATCGGAAAGGGGCTCAAATTAGACAAAATAAATAGTACAGGCAGATAAGGAGAAGAATTCACCGAGTTCGAGATCCGTATATGAAAAATCCTTTTTAATTGTGAGAAAGTTTATAATAATATTAATATAAATCGATGAATTGTTGTATATAATATGAATTAATAAACATTAAATGCAACAGTAGGTCCCCCGGCAAATAGAATTTCAGTCATTGCAAAGCAAAGTTGAACCTGTTAAAAGATGCAAAATTTGACCAACACAGGAAAATTTTTGCTATCAACTTCTTATGAGTTGCATTCTCGTAGCAATTTCTGCCTAAGCAGGATTCAGGAAGGAAGGGAAGGGCCTTGATTTACACATTGTGGCTGCTGGGTTTATGTCTCCATCTTAATCGGTCCGTGGACTGTTCCCAACAAATCTTTCCTCAAGGTGGCCCTGGACGCAATTCCAGACATACATTCCACCACTGATCATAGCAGTGGCAGGCTGAGAGGGGAGCTAAAGTCGGCAGTGGCATTTGTCTCCCAAGATTCAGATTTTCTCGAAAAATTTTCCCTTAAAATTTTGTAATGGAATGTATTAAATATGTATTAATCCATTGTCTTCATGGATTTACTCTCCCTAGTCTAGTGGCTTTTTGGATTGTCCCTCCTTGGATATAATCCTGGATCCGCTCTTTGCATCCCAGTATTATAGACAGCAGCAAGGCTCTATGCTGACTGACATCAATAAAGATAATGTCTCCACCATCGACACACAATGTTAAGCACTCAACGAACCCCCAAGTAGAAAGTGAAGCTCTCTAAGAAGAGTTTATCATCAATTAAGCAGGAAATTCACTTTTAAGTATGACGATACACAAACGGTTGAGATGGTTACAGATCAACTGTACATGAGACATAACTCCACAAGAAGTCATCTGTTCAAATCTCTGTTGGCACATTCTGGTTTTCCTCACCTTTTTTAGGCTTAACTTGCTGGTCTAATTTCCTAGTACGGCAATTCCGAGAAATGTGCCCTCTCTTCCCACAAGCAAAGCAAGTTATTGGCTGTCCATCCGACTGAGCTTCTCGTTTCTTAAAAGGATTCCCAGGCTGTCTTGGATCATTCACTCTAGGCCCACATTTCTCTGGAGATTGAAGATCCTGAACATCAAGCTGTTCCTTGCACCTGTACTGTCTTTGCGTCTCTTCCTCCATCGTTATATGATACATGAACTTTCTAAAAGAAAGTGGTTCAATATGCAACAACTTCATGCAGAACTCCTTCCATGAAGGGGGCAGTTTAGATACGATAACATTGACGTGAAATTTCTCGTTGAGTGGGATTCCAGCATTGACAATTGCATCAGCAATGTTGTTCAATTCTTGGACTTGATCAGAGATCGATCTTTCATCTATCATCTGGAATTCAATGTACTTTTTTACCTGAGATCTCTTCGTCCCAAACTCCTCATCGAGGTAAACTAGCCTCAGCTGTTCCCAAAGTTCCTTTGCAGTAGTAGACTTATTTGAGTACTTGTAGAACAGATGGTCTGATAGAGAAGTCAATATGTGGCGACGGCATATGTAATCATCCGTCTCCCACTTTAGTTCTGCAGCATTGGCTTCACTAGATGATTCTGGTTGCAGTTTAGTGAATGGACATGGATCAGTCAAGACATAGGCAAGGTTCAACTGCTTTAGGAAAAGCTCCATTTGTTGTGCCCAGATATGATAATTCTTTCCATTGAATCGATTTATCTCAATGGGAAGAAGTTCATAATCTAAACTCGCCACAGGTTTTGATGCATCTTCACTTCGTTCATCAACATGTTCTGACCTACAGCACTCAAAAACTAGATTCAGTACTACTTTCCTAGCAAAGAAAGCCTTTGCATAATTCATACAATCGAAAAAAAAACAAAGAAAGAGAAAAATTCATACAATCAGAAAAGAGATATCCAGCTATCATTCAATCCCAAAACGGTCAAAGACAGAATTTATGCTCTAGAAAACATCTTGATACGATCGCATGATTCTCTCACCTCAACTTTCTTTCCATCTTTCTAATAGCTTCTTCTACAGCAGGGACACTATTCCTGAAGACTGACCACTCATCGGCTGTCAGGCTAATTCCTAGAATGGAAAAAGAGGCACAATATCTACCATTAAAATTAAGCGGCCATGAAGCAATCCTCATCATCAACCAAAAGCATTGACATAGGTTATATTGACCGTTAGCAAAAATCTTGTCGATAAGTATTCATAGGCAAATAACCAATTATTTAGCACCAAATTTGATAAGGAAAAAAGTGAAGCCATCTCCAAGGTTTGTTTTCTTCCTGCTAAGCACAATAGAAATGAAATTTCAAATCGTGAAAATTAGCCTTTGAAAATGTAAAACTACATTTGAGCAAATGTCAGCAAGATATGTGAACATCAAGCTGATTAACTGAGAAGCTTTAATAAAGAATGTAAATAACCTACTACTCTAGAGAAAGATAATCTTAAACAAGAAGTTCATATGGATGACAACGGAAAATGGTACACAATCTAAAGCCAGGAGATCAATCAAAGTTTTGAAAAGTTTTGTTTGCTTTATGTCATGGAGAAATTAAACTGATATTAATGCATGCTGATTAGAGAACAATAGCTTTAATGTAGAATACTTCAAGACTGTGAAGCAAGGAAAAGAAAGAAAAAAGGTAAGACTTTAACATTAGGGATGGTCACAAGATAAATTCTTCAATCAGGGACTAGAAAACTGTCTCCTTCCCTTGAAGGATAATTTCCTATTGTCAATGCAACAAGAAGTTTGCTGGGCAAGGATAGAACTACAGCAATGCTCTGCTCACCCACTAATTTGAAAGTTTTTTTATTACCAAATTAGTCCAAAAATTGTTTGCTCGATCTTCACACATATCAAGCAATTGTTGTCAAGAGCTTGATAAAAAATGTTTCTTCTTGAGGATAATTTAGGTTATAAATCTAAAATTTTTACCAATTACTTGCAAATTACTAAAATCTTTTGCAGCCTTAGATAATGAATGAAGCTAGTTATGTTTTAGTATTGTTGAAGGCTATCATTTAGCTTTGCAACCAATTGATCTAAAAGTTTAGGTTTTGCATATATGACATAGGTTTTTAGATTTATTACTTAATAATTCACACCACTCATAGGCTGAAATTTCAACTAATGCTCATCAAGTGGATGACCGAACTAATGATCATCCAAATGGCAAAACAAGGAATTGGACTTTCAACATACCACTCTAATACTATTTTGAACTTAAGTATCATAACTAGCTATAGTAAAAAGTTAAGCCTTTAGATATGCTGTGGGTATTTAGACTGATTACTTAACTAGGATGTTGTTTTTTGTTCTAAAATCCAGATTTTAACTTGATATTGTTGTGCAACTTCATAGATGAAATCTACTCAAGCAAATATTTACTCTTCTAAGATCTCACCTTTCAGAAAATAGTTAGCATCAATCTGATAGCTTGTCAGAAGGTGTTGAATCATACAAGCTGGCAAAAACTAAAGAAATGGTGAGAGAGAAAAGGGCCATATTGGGTGGGGTGGAGGGGGGAGGAGAGAGAGAGGGAGTGAGAAGTTGGAAAGCATGAAGTTGAGAGAAATAGGCAGCAATGTGAGGTGAATTAGTCATAGGGTTAAGTTGTGCTTCCCTTAGATGCCAGTTGACTGCTGATTGTTAAGAAAAATCCATATCCACCCCACAGCCTGAATCCCTAATTAAGCATCCTTAAATTTTCCCTTATCAGTGTGAAAGTCCGCAAGTTTGGTTTCCTATTGCCCCATTTTCATCTTTACCGATCATCCTCATTGTTAGAGTAAGATCTTTGGAATGAACTCTCCAGATCAATGAGAGGGCATTGATGTTCTCACACTTAGGACAGCTTCAGTTTTAAATGCATTGTAGCCAACATTTTGAACTAGATGATGTCTTAACAGGAAGTTTCATGCTTTACCTCATGTTTAGCATGAAGAATCGATCCAACTTCTGGAAAAAACCTTCTAACTAGTGCGAGCAATAATTCTCCCAGACAGAATAGTATCAGGAGACGATAAGTCCAAATTGTGGAAGATGGAACATTTAATCCTTGCCTACTTGGTTAAACTATGCTTGCAAAGCTATCCAAGAAAAAGAAAAAGGCAAAATTAGCTATCAAACCACATGCAGATATTATGCACTTCTTGTAAATCACTTTTTATATGTTGAACTGCAAGGGTGGAAAGGTGGTATTGTTAGGAGCACAATCACATGGTTCATAAATGATGCTTCTTTGTGAATTTCTATATGGAATACAGTTACAAACCAAATACTTGTTTCAATTGGAAACAATCTGCAAGTAGGTTTAAGTGGAAATCTTTTGTCTACAGCAGCCCTTGATTGCTAATGCAAATACTTGTTTCTAAGTTGATAAAATTATCCACTGCTATAGAAGGTTCTCTGAGACCAGCACACCAACACCATCCCTGCCACCGCCCCCCACCACCACCACCAGAAAAACAACCCCACCCCCCCCATCCCACCCCCCCCCCCCCCCCCCAAAAAAAAAAAAAACCCCAACTCCCCTCTCTCATATCGATGTGCCTGCTTGGAAAGTTACTTAACCTAGTTGGATTTAAAGCATTACAGAAGAATGCTTGATATAAGGGGAGGAACAAGTTTTGGCATGTCTTTCCATATGTACTGTACATTTAACAAATTGGTCAGCTGTATTAACAAGAGAAGGATTAATGAACACTGGTGTGGAATGAAGCTTATGACAAGGACAATTTGCTTGTAGTGCAACTAATGAGTTTTCTAATTTTTAATTTTTGTTATACTAATGTAAAACGATTAAGTCCATAATTGATAGATGTCCTATAATAGATAAATCCCAGCATATTGAGTTCAGAATGCTCAATTATGTCTATCACTATAGGGAAACTATCAACATACAATGTCTCTATTACCTGTCACAAGGCTTTGTAGGTAGGAGCACCATTTGTAAATCATCTGATTGCAAAAACCACTAAACCAGCAAGCAAGAAGCAGACTAGACCCAGATGTGCTATTTGTGACAGCGATTGAGTTCTGTCAACAGGAATGCTGAGAATCCTATATAAACTAATCCTTTAGAATAAAATCAGCTCAGTGTTAGACACACCTGGTTATAGCTTATAGCCTAAAGAAATACCTATGAGTTATTTAAGGGAATTTTACAGCCGATTAGAACAACTTATTGAGTCAAAATATTACCATTAAGCTTGACCCCCCTTGTTGCTATTTTGGTATAGTATATAGTGAATGGAGTGTGTTTCAATCATCTACTCGATCATTGTAATAAGCAGGGGTTTCAGGTAAAGACAAAGTTATTGAACTGGCAGTAAATCATTAATAAGGAAAGGGGTAAGGATTAGAGCCCAATTAAAAAAGTAGTTGTCTACGCCCATAGCACAATGATTCATTTGATCACCTTAACTGTCTGATTACTAATACCATTCATGATTACTGCACGTCCAACAGCATGGAAATAGAAAAAAAGCATGAAAAGGAAGAGCAACAACAACAAAACTCAAGCCTTATTCCCACTACGTGGGCCAGCTCAAGTAAAGAGATAAAGAATGATTATAATTAAGGGCCAAGTAATTAATATACATTAGTAGAAGCAGGTGAAGCACAGGTCCATTGCATTGCAGTATTCACCATACAACATCAAACAAAGAATAACAGGTAGAGGCAAATAGTCAAACAGATAGAGGGGGGCATGTGTGTGAGATAGTAACCTCGTTGAGAAGGAATCTCCTTTTTATTTTCGATGTAATAGTCTGAGATTGATAATACACTTGAACCTCCACAATCTCGAACGACCATACATCTCCTCTCTGAAAGCTGCATCAATACAAGCATATCCTACTCTTATGAGCAAAACGTGAGATAATTATCAAGTGACAGAGTTGGTTTATTTCGTGGAATACATTTTTCAAATTTTTTTGATGTTTGCTACAATCAAAATTTTAGAATAGCTTAATATTACAGCAGTAATCTCAAAAGTTTGCATTTGCTTTTCACAGCTGGTGATCATGGAAGACAGTAGTTCGATTTTCTTATCTTCTGTTAGCATATCCTACTGATGTGAATCCGGCCTACTGGTGGTCTGCTATTGCTGTCACCTCCTACAACCAATTCCTGCTAAAAATCATTCATGAATGCTGATTTCTAGATTACTAACATAAAAGCTTTGATTATAGCAACTTCACGAAACAAGCATTCATCTAAAGTAAGTCAAATTGAACGGGCTATAGCAAGTGCAAAAACAAACAGACGACCTTACAAATGATGCGGCCGGCTGCTGCTGCTTCTTCCTCCTTTAGCTGCTGTTCGAGTTCAGGGAGAAGTAGATAAGATTCCAAGACAGTCCTGACGAGTTTCTTGAGATGGGTATGCGAGAGATCGATGCCCGTCTTGGCAGAAGCTGCGACTCGGAGCTTGAACTCAGTCATGTCGTCCAAGTCTGCGTCTTTCAGGATTCCCCTCAAGCTTTCTTCGATTCTTTGCCGAGTTTCTGAGTCAACTTCCATTTCTTGTAAAAATTGAACTTCTTCACTGTATAATAGAACAGAATTACATAGATTACATTATATAGAGACAAATGAATGAATATGGCTGCGCGGGAGTTCGGAGTTGCCGCTTGAAAAAAGGACGAATGTAAGATGGAACACTAATAAAAATGTGAAGGAAGATAATAATAAAAAGGTTCCACCGAGATTTGAACTCGGGTTACTGGATTCAGAGTCCAATGTCCTAACCACTAGACCATGGAACCGACTTATAAACTCACAGCTCAATATTTCTATAATTAGATTATAAAACCAATAATTAAAATTAGCCGCTTATAATAAAGATGCAAATAACAACAAAATTTAGCTTAACGACTCGCATTAGAGAATTTCCTCTGGAACAAGTTCTTTGCTTCTTAAAGTTTGCCAAACATCCATTAGTTTTTCCTTAAAAATTGTCTTTCATGTTCTTAAATAGATACAAATTAGATATATAATAAATATAAATAAGATACAAATAAAAATAAAAAAAGAATACAATCCAAATAGAACCTAAATTTCTTTTTTTTTTTTTTTTTCCTTTTGGGTCAAAAGAATATATATCATTTAATATAAATGCCCCCAAAGGCATGAATTCCAATCAGCACATAACAATGCTAGCAACTGGGATGAAAGTCTTTTAACCCAATAACTAGAGTACATCCTGTGCTTCCTTCGAGCAGAAGCCCAATTTGCACACACATTGGCTTTATGCTTGGTATAAAAAAAGAAAAAAAAAAAAAGTCTTAAGAACAAAAATATCTTGAAAAATCTTTCTAGACCTCTAAAAAGAAGATACTCCATGTTCCAGTTGATCATGGCACGTTTTCGAATCCGCTTGCATAGGCCTCTACTATCTCGACTGAGTCCTCTTCAACCTTCAAAGATTTTCGCTTCAAGAAGAAATCCTCTTGAATTACGACGAACAAGCCCAACACCCGCTTCCCTTGAAGAGGGGTTGAAGGCCCCGTCACAATTAATTTTCACAACATCTTCAAGAGGAGGAATTCATGACCTTTCCGAATTTGAAGCTCCATCTAGAGATTGCTTAGTTTGATTGCACTTCTGACGTTACCTGTTGTTGTTGAAAATAAAAAATTAAATATCCTCATCCGCTATAGCAATTCTCTTGAGATTGAGGAAACAACCTACTGTAGCTTAGGGGATAAGTAACTGAAAACACAAGAGTTTCGGCGCAACCAGCTATGCCACAATGTTATTGCTATTTTCTGCAGAAATTGTTGCAAATAGCTCTTTGACATAGCCCTTGTTGTTATCAAAGTCTCTAACCCTCTATCTACTCTTGTTGTAACAGTTATTTCGATATTTATACTGAGCCATTGACAGTGGAAAAGTAGATGTTCCGTTGTTTCATCTTGTTCACAGTTGAAACATAACGCATCAGCTCTAACTTTCCTGCAATACAGAGATATGTTACTGGCTAAAGAGTTTGTGCACACCCCCAACATATTAGTAACTTTTTTTATTCATCAAGTTATAATAACTTGATTTGATAGTATAATTTCCCTTTCTATCCTTAAGCCAAATCAGGACGATGAGATAGTGATACTGTGAATTGCTCTTTTCTCTTCCTCATTAACCACGTGCTCAATCTCCTTTAAGTTTCAAGAATTAAGTTTGTGGGGCTGTGATATTTTTCACCTTTAAATGTTTCAAATGCTCATTTAGAGGTCTATCATTAAGTCTATGAATATTTAAAGCATGAATCCAAGACTGTGACTTGACATCTATACTATTCCCACCTCCCAATTTGCCACATCAGGTCATTAGCAATAGCCTCTATACTTTGCCAAAGAAGGCCTTTCCTTATTTCTTTTATATCTCACACCGGCCCATTTTTTCAGAGCCTTTAACCTAAAGTCCATTAAAAGCTTGTTAATTCGCCTTTGAAAAGTTTACTTAACTGATTTTTTTTTATCCAATTATCTCACTAGAATTTTATGTCATTACCATTGGTCAAAATTAAATAGCTATTTAATTGATCAAATTCTAAACCAACAACAATATCTGTTCACAAAGATATGTGTTAGCTAAGGATAGTAATTGTTTCTCTTCAATTTTCTTGCCATACTTGCTCTGCATTATTAAGATCATAAAACTTTGTATTGTTGAATTTTCAAGTAAGTTTAAATCCCAAAAGATTTATATTGATTTTCTAACCATGTCATACCTAAATTCCCCTTGTTTTTTTTTTCTTTCTATAAAAGTAATTATCCCTCATTTAATTTGATGGATTTTCTTTGTATTAAGTGAACCATTCTAAAAGATGTTATGGATTATTTAAACAACTTACGATCAATGCCCTAGGGAGAGGTGATACGACTCACGAGTGTATGCAGCAAGACTTGAGCCACGAATGGGTATTTGAGTTTTCGAAGGAAATGGAGAAAGGGACATAAAGGGGGTTTTGACGGTGAATGTGTATAGATATCACGTACTAAGGCACAAACATAATCAGAGGTTGAGCTCGAAATAGTGTTCGATATAACTCACGAACATTAAATGTCACTTGAGATTCAAATAAAGGTTATATGGAACTCACGAACTCGCTCAAATGAGGGGTTAACCATAATCTTATGACCAAGATTGATAAGAATACGAGAAAGGTTAAAGAGTTAATAAACACTTAATAATCTGAAAGAGGTAAGCTTTAAGAGCTCAAGAATATCTTTACTCAAAAGGAATGTTCAAGTGTAATTACTGTCTGTGTATTCTTTACTGTCTGATCATCTCCCCTGCGAATTATAAATATTACTATTTATAGTAAGGTCTTGTACATTATTTATAGTTTTGCCGCTAAGGTTTTAGGACTTACTATAAATAATGTACAAGACCTTAAAGCCTTAAAGAATGGGCTCATAATTAAATTAAAGAAGATGTTCACAAAAATACAAAATTGTATGTTTCGCAAAAAGAGTCGACATGCAGTCATTTGGGTTGACTTGGAAGGAGCAAGATTCGAACTTGGCGAGGTCGGCAATTAAATGTCCAAGTTTAGGTAGGGACCCTTGAAGTCTCGTAGTGCTTAGATGAGATACTTGAAAGGTCGGCCTATAGTTGTTGAGTTTTATGGATACTCGGCACTAATCTCTCCATGCCGTGCCGAGTGGATTTGTAGCCTTGAGGCCTTGGCTATGTGATCTCTCAGCTTCTTGGTATATGACAGACTTGATGTCGAGTATCTTCTTTTCTTTCTCTCGACCTTCTGGTTTTAACTTAGCCTCAGTAAGAGTTGATTGACCTCGAGTTAGAACAGGTCTGCTTTAGTTTTGGACAGGTTGGTGTTGGTTTGGGATAAGTTGGCCTCGGCTTGGAGATAGTTGTAAGCTGATTCCTATTAAAGAGGACGACCTTACATGTAATGTGTGGACATATATAAGCCTAATCTTTTATATCAATTGGTTGTAGTGCTATTTGTAACATGGTATCAGAGTAAAAGGTCTTAAGTTCAACTCTTTGCATTGTCATTTTGTGCCATGTTTTGTCTTTACTCCTATTGAATTTGGTGTTCCACTTAATATGCCTCAATTAAACTTTTGGCCCATAAGTAAAGGGGAGTGTTAGGTAATAAATATTATGAGGAAATTGCAAATAACTCCCTTAAATTTTAATTTAGATTCAGATTGTACCCCTAAATTTTTAAAATGCGATTTTTGACCCTCCAAACTTTGATAAATTGACAATATAAAAAACATTTCCTTTTTTGGTTAAAAAAATTACACTATGGTCAAATTTTAAAGGGTCTTAAAGCACATTTTGATAAGTTTAGTGGGTATTTGTGCATTAATATCAATGTTTTAGAGAGTTAATCTGTATTTAAATCAAAGTTTAAGGAGGTTATTTATATTTTCTCCAAATATTATCGCACATACCTGACTTATAAGCTTAAGCTTTTATTAGCACTTGGTTATGGTACTCTTTGTAACATTGCCCGCGATACTTAGATGTCTAGTACTCTATTAACTAAATTTGTTCTAAATCTTTCCTATTAGAAACTCAATGTCATTACTTTAGGTTTTAATTCATTAGCATATAAAACCAAAGAATTTCCAAAGGAATTTAGTTTTCTAATAATTAAGACCTTTAAATTGTATTTCTAATCCCTTAGCTAGTATTTTCTAAAAAAAAAGAAATTGAAAATTGTGCTTAATTAACTATTAACCCTCTCCATATAGTTGTTGAGTTCTATATATGGATGTAGTAGATTGCATGTTTCCCTCCATAAGCATAACAATACCATCTATAAAGAATCAATATAAGAGTTCCCTAAGTCTTGATACGTTATCACACGTAGCCCTTTATCTCTAAAAATGGATGGTCTTACCCTATCTTATTCTCCTTAAGGATTTAAAGTTGAAACGGGGAAAATCAGTACTCTTACTACATAATTCATACAAACATAACATATGTAGGACACTACAGAGAAGACACATGAGTAAATATTTTTGATGTTTCTTCAAACTTTTTTTGTAATGCCAATATGACATTCATATATGGGTGAATAATAATAGAACTTTCTCCCTTAACTAATTATGTTGTCGGTGCATGTATATTTGAGCCATGTTACCCTATTAATATCTATTATATATATATATTGTTTTTTCTTTTGTGTTCGCTACTTATAAAATTATTACAAAATTTATTAAGTATGGGTTTTGGCTTAATTATCTAGGAGGCCCAACTTATGATCCTAGCTTAAGCCTACGTTACTAGTGTAAACAAATTTTTTCCTGACATTAACACTTGTACCCAATAAGATACAAGTCTTCAAGAATTATCCATCCCCTTTCTCCTTCACATCTACATTGTTATATGCAATAAACCCTAATCCAACATTTTTCCCCATTTCATCATCTCCTTCTTGAAAATCCATTATCTACAAGGGTTGTCCTGGAAATTGCAATTGTATATTAGAAAAGAACTTCCAAGTAACTTTAGATTCATCATAACGTTTCCACTTAATTAAGACCACAGTGTCTACAACATGCCCCCTCTTAACCATCCTCTTACTCGATATGATCTTTGGTTCTAAAATCTTTCTCTTTTAGATTTAGTAGTATGTTTGAGTATTTGGTTTTAGTCTCTCCCACATACTTTTTCAATTGAGAGACGTAGAACGTTGGGTAGATTGTAGCATCAATAGGAAGTTCCAAGCAGTAATGCACCTCTCTTACCTTATCAATCACCTTATTTGGACTAAAATACTCAATAGCTAACTTCTATTCCTTACTTTTTTTGAAGGTGAGTTGCTGATAAGGGTGAAGTTTCAACAACAAAAGATCTTCGATTTAGAAGGTACGTTCATTTCTCTCCTTATCTATGCTTTACTTAAGTTGATTTTAGGCTTTCTATAAGTGAAACCGCAATACCTTGAGTATGTCTTCCCTATCCATTAATAATTTGTCTACTGCTTCATTGCTTGCATCACGTCGAACGTGGGGTAAGTGTAGATAGTTTGATATCAATACCTCAAAAGGAGTTTTCTTAATATTGGTGTGGTAATTTGTATTATACTACCATTTTGCCATCGCCAAAAATTGACTCCATTTCTTTGGTTTTTCACGGGTTACACATCTCAAGTATGTTTCGAAACATCTATTGACTATTTCTGACTGCTTGTTAGTTTGCGAGTAGTAAGCAGTAGATAGTTTGACGTTAACCCTAAAGAGTTCTTTCCAATAAGTGCTAACAAACACTGAATCCTAATTGCCCGCATTCCCTTCTAGTAGCCCATATAACTTATAAACACTTCTAAGAAAGCTTGAGCACTTGAGGAGCAATGCAAGGATGGCTTAAAGATACAAAATGAACATATTTGCTTAATCAGTCTACTACGACCATGATGGCATCCTTACCTTGTGAAATTAGTAACCCATCGACAAAATCCATGCTTATTTACACCAACATTCCTTAGGTATTAGTAGTTAATGCGTCTTTGGGTTGGACATACAGAGGAGCACCATAACGAAGAGAATATAAAAGAAATAAGGAAAAGCTAGCAAAGTCCAAGTAGCTACTAATTGGATATGACACACCAGTTCGAACTATAGGGTCATTCGCTACTACTCTTTACTAAAGGAAATAGATAAGAGTTAAGGCTAAAGAGAACATTAGGGTTGCTCACAAAGGAAACTTGTATTAATTTGGATAATTGATTGATTGATTGTCTACATATATTAAGTAAGGGTTTATATACCCATCTTACTAAGGTTACCTTACATATATGAAAAGATAAAAGGGTAATCTATAAATAGGATGTGTAAAATATACTAAAAGGGGCAAAAGCAACAAAGAATATTCAGTATGAAAAAGTAAAAAATCATTCTAGAATGTTGTACCGGAAGATACATGTCACATGGTGGTTGGATGTTCTAAAACATAGTACAAATCGAGTGAAATGAAGAAAAGAAGGTTTGCAGTCAGGGCTGACTTGATTTAAATCAGGTCGGAGCTTAGTCAGTCAACCATTATAGAGTACTCATCTTGGGATGGGGTTGGATGTTGGTGATTAGCTTAAGGCATCGGCTCGAATAGTCCCTTGAGGATGTCTACTTGGGTATTGTCTATGTCATGGCACAATTGTTTGGTAAGTTTAGTGCATATGATAGCTCAGTAGTTAGGTCTGCAATAAAGGGAAACATGGAGGTTGGGATAAGAATTTTTGTATTGGATGAGGCTTTGAGTTAGTATTCTTTAAGTTAGTCCTTAGAGTCCTCCAACTTGGCTGTGTGTGATCGGTTTAGGTGGTCGATTCCTATCAATAATGGTTATAGCAACCTAGGGGTAACTACATGCATAAATTTGTGCCTTTGACAAATATCACATTCCCAAACATATTGTCTACCTTTTTTTCCAATCGTGACCCATAAAAGACCAAACTAATGCTTTTGTAAGTAACCCGATATCCCGAGTGTCTACCCAGCACCCATCATAATACAAAGCCAATATTTTTTTTTCCTTAATTCTTCATTGAGTCCAGCAATAATTTTACCCTTCCTTCTTAAAGTATCGAATTTCCAAGCTTATAATGCTTAGTGCTATCACCTTTCTTTAACTTTGCAATCAAATCTTTATATTTGTCTTGTAAATACTAATTATACTCAATTTCTTTCATCAATCCATGAGTTGCTATGGTTGTAACTATAGCCTTTAGCTTTGAATATTCAACATGAGACAAGGCGTTTGTGGCTATATTGTCACTACCACACTTATATTAGATTTTATAATCCATCCCTAAAAATTAGGTAAGCCATTTCTATTAGCTTGGAGTGATATTGCTCTAATACGTATTTAAGACTTTGGCAGTTAGTTTTAATTATAAAGTGTCGCCTTAACAAATAGTGTCTCTACTTCTCCATAGCAAAAGCTAAAGCCAGCATTTCCTTTTTGTATGTAGACATGCCTTGTTGTTTAAGACTAAGGGCTTTGTTTAAATAAACTATCGGATACCTATCTTGCATCAATATAGCCTTCACCACCTGTCTACTAGCATCAACTTCTATCACATATACCTTGTTATGGTTAAGTAGTGTTAAAGTAGGTGTTGATATGAGTGCCTCCTTAAGTTTTTCAAAGGCATTAGCAAATTCTTGTCCCCATAAAAATTGATCCTTCTTTAGGAGCAATGTTAGAGGTTTAGCTAGAGTGTCATACCCTTTAATGAATCTTTAGTAATAAACAGTGAGCGTAAGAAATCCCGTAACTGTTTAAGTGTTGAAGGGATAGGCCATTTGGCTATAGCCTCTACTTTCTTTAGGTTTGTAGACATATCTTCATGGTTGATAATGTGCCTAGGATATTCAATTTTTTTTGCCCCAAACACATACACTTACTTTTCTTGAAGTACAACATCTCTCTTCAAATGCTTATGCAATTCCTTATAGGCACTATCTACTAAGATATCATAAAAAAATATAAGCATAAATTTGTGTAAATTAGGCTTAAAAATGTGGTTCATGAGTCCTTAAAATGTGGAAGGCACATTGGTTAAGCCAAATGGCATAACCAAAAGTTCGTATTTTATATATATACTAGGGTGCATTTGTATTTGTTGGTAAATTGGTCTTAAATTAAGCTTAGAAAAGTACTTTGCATAACTTAATTCATCAAATAAATCCTCTACCAACAAAATCAAGTAATGTTCCTTTGTAGTAAGTTTATTCAACTCTCAATAGTCAACACACATGCGCCAAGTGCTATCTTTCTTTTTCATCAACACCGTGGGTGAAGAAAATAGACCATTACTTAGTTGTATTAACCTACTCCTTAACAATTCTTTCACCACCTCTTCTAACACTATTTTTTGTGTAGCCAAGTGTCTTAGGGCCTTAAAATGATAGCAGTAGCCTACTCTTTGAGGTAAATCCGATGGTCATGATTTCTTTTGGGTAGAAGTGAGTGGGGTTCTTGAAATAAATCTTTATACTCCTCAAGAAAATCTATGATGTAAGGATATAAAAGTACTATCTCTTCCTTAAAATTTGCTTTCTCTTCACAATGAACTACCTAACATTGTACCTAAGGCAATTTTTATCCTAAGTGATCAGTTTGAATAGAGTCTCTTCTTCAATTTCCTTCTCTCTTTGTTTAATACTTACCAATTGACATGTATTGCCTAGCCACTCAAATTCCATGGTTTTTTAGCAGAAATTCTAGCAAATGGTGCCTAATTTAGACAATCATGGTATATATAAAACTATATCACACTCATATGGTGTTAAAGGATGCACTTTAGCTATAAAGCTAACAGCTTATATGTTCCATTTGAAACTTGAAATTTTAGAGGTTCTCATTAGCTTAGAGCCATGAGCTAAAGTAACCGTTAATGGTCTAGTTGCTGTTAATTCACATTTCAAGCCCTTTCCCAAACGTAAATCAACAAAGTTGAGGGTGTTGTTTGTATCCACTAGAATATTTAATTTCCTCTTCTTGTATTTTCCCATTACCTTCATGCTTTCACCCACTAATGTGTCATCTCTACCCATTAAACATAAAGTGAGCTTGGAAAAACCATCTTCTAAAACCATTTCTTCTACCATTATAGGAGCTTCCTCTACTTCTTTTTTTTTTTCATTCTCTACTAACAGCATGTTTAACTTCCTTTAGTTTCATTTATGACTGGGTACAAATGGCTCATCATACCAAAAACAATGCTTTTCCTGACATTTCTTATCTAACTCTTTGGGAGTAAATTTTTTTTTTGTCAGGTTTAGGATTGGTGGGTTTAGGTGCATCATAGTGAGTGGTTTTCTTGGATTTGTTAAGTGTGTAGCTATGATTTGTATTTTTGTGCCGTTGATGGGTTTTGCTAAAATGTAAGGTTTTAGTGTGTAACTGTGAAAAGGATAAATATTGCTAGTTAGGTAATTTAGTTTAGGACTTTCATGCATCGTTTGGATTGTGTAAGGTTGGCTTCTCCAAGTTTGGCTAGAGCAAATGCTTAGGAAAGGGTATATGGTTAAAACATGCAAATTAGGTATTTCAAATTAGGTTGTAAACTAATAAGGAAACAATTAATAAGGTTGGGTTCTAATAGGTCTACTAAATTGGGCAAATGTATGAATTCATATAAGTACTCTTGAAGTGTATCTGTTTAATAAAGCTCCTTTAAGTATGACATTAGGTCTTTGTACATTGTAGTGGTGTGCACTTCCCATTCTTGGGGTGTTGAATCCATGTCAAATTATTGTTGAACCTTAAAAGGCTATCCCTTCAAATAATCATCTCAAAAGGTGGGAAATTCCATCTAAGGAGGTCAGTAAGCAGATGATACGTTTGGTGAGTAACCTTATTTTCTTCTTGAACATCATTAATAGTTTTAGTATTTTTTGTTTTGTTAATAATTGCAGGACTAGAAGGAGAGGCTTGTTTGTGTAATTGTGATTTTATTTCTGTTATTTGCAATGCATGTTTATCTATTACTACTTGGATCCTCTTCAATTTTTCGGCAATGGATTTGGACCATGCCTCATTCTTGTTATATAGCTCTTTCACTATGGTTCTCATAATTTCTTCAATCCTCTTATATTCTTTGGTCTCTATCATTGCAAATGTAGCTAAAAGGAGTGGCCTTGATACCACTTGAAATGGGGGAAATCAACACTTACACTATACAATTCACGCAAACATAGTATATAAAGAATATTATAGAGAAGATACAAAATTGGTGAGTAAATATTTTTGGTATTTCTTCAAATTTTTTTTTGTAATGCCAATATAACAATCATATATGGATGAATAATACTAGGAGTTTCTTCCCAAACTAATTCTATTGTGGGTGAAAGTGCATTATATCCATGTCACCCTATTAGTATCTATTATATATTTTTTTGTATTTTATTTTATGTTCACTACTTATAAAATTATTATAGAATTTAATAAGTACAAGCCATGGCCTAATTATTTGGGTAACCTAACTCAAGAGCCAAGCCTAAGGCCACATCATAAATGCAAACATACTTTTTCCTGATATTAATGCTTATACATAATAAGACATAAGTATTTCGGATTTCTCCATCCCCTTTTCCTTTACTTCTATACTGTTACATGCAACAAACCCTAATCTAACATTTTTCTCTATTTCATAAGCTATTAAAGGGGATCCACTTAATAATATATCGATTGAAGTTGGAAACATATATGATAAAATTAAAGAAAATCTCTTCGTTTTGGAAATCATAGAGTTGCAAGGCAAACTTAATGAAGTTCACTTAATCTTATCACATGCCTTCCCAAGATAAATCTTAATCCCCATCTAGCCCTTAGATCCCCTTTTCTTATGAAAGCTATCAAGTAGTTCATCATTAGCTCCAACTACATCCAACTAATTAAAATTTTTAAATTGTTTTACATATTGTGTTGCACAATCTTATAAAATGAAAATGACTTATACTATTAACACCCACTTTCATTGGGATTACTATTAGCAAAGTTTGGTTTAGTTCACTAGGTGTTTTCAATTGGGTGTCTAGCACTTCTTAAAAAAAAATTAATCCATCTTTTTAAGACTAATAGAGAAAAGAGCTATCTAAATTTCTATTTTCTATAATGGTTTAATAAGTTAGACTCTTTGCTCTTCTAATAAGCCTTCTTTAATTTTTTTTATAATAATGGAATCTCCAATAATCTATGTAATTTTTTATTTGTGAATAGTTTTCTTTTGTTTTTTTTTTTCCTTTGCAAAGTGATTGTTCATTAGACCCTTACAATCCATTCATTTCACTATATGTAATAAGCTTGTAATAGCATTGCTATTCATTAGTGTTATTAGTGCATTTTTGCCTTGGGTCTTCCAAGAATGAGCTTGGCCTATGACCCATTTAAACATAAGGAGTGAAGTAAGGTATATCTAATAATTGTAGCAACATTATCAAAACCTAAGATTATTAGGTACCATATCTAAGATATGGAGAGATCCCTAAGGTCTGGCCTTCCATATCAATTATTTCTATGCACTCCTATAAATATCACTAGACCCCCTCCAAGTAAAGGGACTGAAATCTAGCCATCATCTATCTATTACTTTCCCACTTGGTTGTTTATTCTTGACTACCTTACTAACTTGAGTGTTGGAGTGTATACGCCTGAGGCTCCTTAGGTGTCCCCCGATAACTTATGTTTACTACTTGTGTAAGCTTAATTAACCAATCTCAAGCTATATCTAAGCCTATGTCCTTTTGTCGAAAAATCACAATCAATAGTAGACACCCACCATATACAACTTGGGTATGAAACATGGCCAAAACATGCACAAACAAACAATCACCTCTCCCTCTATCCGATCCTTATGTAAATCCTCTATAGAATAACGTGAATGAGGATTAACATCTCCTAGAACAAGGTTGACCTCAAAACAATGATTGATTTGCTCTTTTTAAGTGGTAGATGGTTTGGTTTTTACAAGAAAACTAGTGCTCTAAGGCCGAGTTAGCAGCCCTTCACTAATAGGTTAAAAACAACCTTGTGCAACTACAACAAGGTAACCGAGAGGATGATAGTTCCTCTTACCATAGAACGCTCCACCCTATGAAGTAGGTAGAGCAATCAGGCTCTTATCGAATGGTCTTAGGCACTAGCACTGTAGTGATTACTAAAAGACACCTTACTTAATCAAATTGACTTATGATCAAGAATTTAGCTAAGTTAAAAAAAAAGAAGCCTTTAGGATGCTTATACAATCATGTAAACCCCCTTTATCTAGATGATCCAGAATGAGCCCCTTTTGGCTCATATATTGATCCATCAACTAAAACTATATGATGAGGCCATTGATTTTACTGTACACTTATCTTATTACTTCTCTCTAATGGAGCTCATCGGTGTCTTTGATGCCATTGCAAGCAAGGACTTTATAGGAAACCTCACTAAAGCTATCTGGTTATGGTACCAAGGCCTCAACTCCATCTCCAATTTCAAGGAACTAATAAAGGTATTTCTCTAATACGTTATAAGTAGCAAGTAGCCGAAGAAAGACATCTATCTCTAATATTGATCTAATAACGACTACATGAGACACTTTAGGAATATGTAGCTCAAATCACTACTACTATCGAAATCCCAAATCTCAACATGAACTTAGCACTCAATGCTTCTATCATGGATAAAAGACTAATTCTAATTCTTTTGCTCAATCACGAAGAAAAGGCTAGAAGATTACATTGAGTTTTAGGCCTGAGCGACCATATACATCAGCTAAGAAGACAACATTATGGTTTAAAGAAAGTTCAAACAATAGCCTTCAAACCAAAGAAAAGATAACAAGATTGACTACCCGCTATGAATTGGCTTTACCTTCACCTCTATGACAATAGGCCAACCAGGCTTAATGACCACCACATACCTATAAAGAAAGGAAATATCCACTTGACAAGGAGCATAATCAGCTCCTTAAACTATATAATGATCCTTTTAGAAATTAGAGACCGAGATACTATTGCCTAGCTCAAAAAAATGTAATAACCTGATTTATTAGCATTCTGATAAATACTACTTTCCATAAAGATAAGGGTCACAATACTGCCGACCACGCATAACTCAAGAATGCCTTGGAGACGCCATCTGACATGGTTACCTTTAAGAATATGTTGACTTCGATCAACCTTTAAAATGAGACCATACCAAAAATGATGCAAAGTCATTATGGACTAATGTACGTACAACATAAGGCATCATCGACTAATCCATCAATTAATGCCAAATAGACTATGAAGCAAAGCTTGCAAAACATAGTCTTGACACTATAATTACATTACTAGTACTAATAATGGAAATTTACTTTGCTTAATATAATGCTATCTCAACAACTTACAGGACTTACTTAAGTCTAATTACCTATTAGTTTGGTCATTCTTTAGTGGTATGTAAGCAAGCCTTGACTGGATCTACTTTAGTTCAAACACTTAGCTTAGTTGCTCTTCAATAACTTGCGAGCTTGACCTTTTAACAAGTCTCAACCTTTGCTCACTTGCTTCTCAATAACCTCAGCTTCAGCCTTCTTATAAGTAACCTAGATAGCTTTCACTTATTTATAGGTGATACGAGGCTATGGCAACTTTTTCATAGGTTCTACACTCTAATTGCTATTCATTGATCTACTACTTATTGTCGCCTTTACCTTCTTATAAGGAGTAGACACAACCTTCGCTTACTAATAAGCAAAACAAGGCTATCTTGACCTTTTTGTAAGTTAGAACCTTTGCTTCTCTGTGATACTTAAGCCTTTACCTTATAACAAGCAATAAGGATGACCTTTGCATTACGATGGGCAAATCGATGCCACTTTTGACCTTTATTTTAGGATTACGAGGCACCCTTACTGATGGGAATCAGCCTCCAACCAAATCCAATATGAGGCTTATAAATGCTTATCGAGGTCGAGCTGTAGTTAGAATGATGAGAGGAAGGAAAATAAACACTTAACATTAACTCTGTCATCAATCGATGTACCGAGAAACTGTAAGGCCGAGTACTCGAGACCAAAGAACCACTTAGCACCGCATCGAGAGATTCGTGCCAACTAATTCTAGAGCTTGGCAATTATGGGCCAACCTTTTTGGTGTCTCAGCCAAGCTATGCGAGACTTCAGGGACTCCTTCTCGAACCTACACATCTAACTGCCGACTTCATTTGGTTCGGATACTTTTCCTTCCAGGACATGCCGAGTGATTGCATGCTGACTTCCATTATAAAACGCACAATTTTATATTCTTGTACAGGTTTTCCTTCATTTTTATTTATGGGCCTAATTCTTTAGGGTTTAAGACATTGTACATTATTTACAGTTTTACCACTAGGGTTTAGGATTTGCTATAAATAGCAACATTTGTACTAACACACAGAGATACATATATAGAGATATATACAGATTAGTGAAGAGTTCAGAGAGCGAAAACTTTCCTCTTTTGAGTAAGGCTATACTTGAGCTAGTAGAGCTTGCGTTTGCTAGATTATTGAGTGTTGATTACTCTCTTTAATCTCTCTTGTGTTTTTATCAATCTTATTCTTAGGATTGTGGTGAACTCCTTCATTTGAACTGGTTAGCAAGTTGCATCTAACCCTCATTTGAATCTCGAGCGACATTTAGTGTTTGTGAGTTGTGCCGAACTCTATTTCGAGCTAAAATCCTTGATTGTGTTTGTATCTTGGTGAGTTATATCCATTCACATTCATCATCAAGAACCTTCCCATTCTTTATACCCATTTCTCTTTTGGAATTCCGAATACCCATTTCTGTTCATTTGAGATCCGTTGTATCGTGGATCCTTATCACTTACCCTTTTATAGGCTTAGGGATGGTGGTTCTTTTACTTAACTCAATGTCTAACAAAGAACTCATTGGTTGAGCTCATATCTTATTTTGGCAAGTTGGCTTCACTTCTCAAGACCAGTTCCTAAAAAGTGGATACTGCTAATAGGGACAAGGATCCTTGGTTGCCATAAATATCATAATAAGATGCTTCACTTACTGGGCCATTCCTAACATGTAGACATTCCCAATAGAAAAAGATTGCTCATTGTTAATTAACACAACACTTTATTAAACTTATTTGCATTCGAATAGAGCTGTCATATGGGGCAATTAGCTTAACTCTCTATGCCTTTGTATGATCAACAATTGAACACAAGAATACATAATTCAAAAAGAAGAATTTCATTAAAGAATTCCCAGTGGCACTTGCATCCTTGGATTGGCATCTTAGTCAACAAACACAAAACAAATATATATATTTATAAAGGAAAAGCTACTAAATTTATTACTTGCATAGATGTTTTGATCCTTGAGCTCTGTGCTTAAAGTTAAAGAAGCCTTCCGCAAGGCATCTCTACAATTGAAAGCGGACCTTGAGATGAGCTTGGAACTTTAAGAGAACCTTTAGAAGAAGGAAACTGAGAAGTATTTAACATGGGCTTAGAAGGCCTTATATTGTCAACAATCATAACTATAATCTCTTATGGCTCACCTTAAGCAAAAATAGGTACTAGAGTATGGGGAGGGAATTTTTGTCTCCATCCCCTCTCTCTTAGCTAGATGAAGTCATAACTTGGTTCTCGCTCCATTATCAAAACTCTGTGAATCTCTCTAGCTATCTTGAATTGGATTTCACAAAACTCATATCTTGCCTCTCTTGATCGATCGCCTCTTCTATCTCCCTTATTTGCTCATCCCTTACCTACTTCATTCCTTTAGCTCGTGAATATGACCTTTGAACGCTTTCTCTTACTCTAACATTTTTTTTACAATAGCCTTAGAATATCTACCTCGCTCTAGACATCAGCTTCCTCAACCTTAGTTATAGCAGCTTCCTTCAATGTTATCTCCCTATCTTATACGGCATTCTTTAGGTCAGCTGACAACTTCTTAACCCTTTGATCAACTTCCTCCAGGTAAGGATATCACTGGGCGGGTCATTATAGGGTTTTCAACCTGCCCAACCCCCTAAAACCTTATAGGGTTTTGGATAGGGTTATGAAAGTAATTCTCAAACCTTATAGGGTTTTGAGATATAGAAAAAATCTGATGGAAAAGTTGAACCTGATTAAAAATAATAATATGATATTAGTAATTTAGTATTAGCTGTAAATGATAAAACATTATAATTAATAAGAAATATTTTATCTCTTTCATGCTTTTTCTTTCGAGAAAACATTAGCCTTGTTTCTTTCTCTCTTTTACATTTTTTGTGACTCTCTTCTCTTGCCTTTGCTCTCTCTCTCTCTCTCTCAGCCATTCAGTTACATTTCTCAATTTCTATCCATATCCTTTTCATTAATTGTGTACTAATTTGAAATAAAAAGAAGTTGGTTTAGTCTTGAATAATCATATGCCATTTGTTTTATTATTTAAAACAACACATACGCTATTTACTTTAATTTTTTGTTTACACTCATAGATCAATTTTATTTTTATTTTTTATTTTTAGTACTAACGAGTCAGATCAAGTCTAGTTAGGTTAGGTTTTAATGGATTTCACAAAACCCTATAAGGGTGAGTTCTGGAAATAGGGTAAAAACCTTGTAGAGTACCCTATAGGGTTTTGGAAAACTTTATAAGATAGCGGACAGGTTTGGGTTTTGGAAAACCCGTTTTGAACCCACCCTAGTAGCATCCTTACCTCTAAGTTTGTTCATACATGGTTGACCTCGTCCTTAGCAGCCTTTACTTACTTTTATGCCACTACAATCTCCACGGTAATATGACCATTCTTAACTTTAATAGTCTCTATTTGCTTAAAGAACTAGTCTTCTTTAGAAGAGCTACATTTTGGCTACTTTTGTAGCTACCTACATGTTCTTATATCGATCTACAAAATGCAAGGCCAATGCATACATAGCATGAAGGACATGCAAAATTTGAACACATATTAAACTAAGGTACGGTAAATCCTTTGAAAAAAAGATAGATAAGACTCGACACTTATTTTATATAAGCTTGAGTACATATGCTGGTCAATGTCTTCCATAGATATCCCCATGGACTTGAACTCCATGTCCCGTGTATCCTTTAGTAGCATCATCCTTAAGAAGAGACAAGTACATAAATGCTCATCTTTGAAAGTTGTGTCTTTAAGACGTACATCTTAGTTGAGCATGAACTTTAGCCCCCTATTAGGCCTAGGTAAGGAAGAAGAAGGCACCTTAAACTCCTGTTCCTTTCCCTTTCCCTTCTCATGCTTCTCTACATTGGAGAGGTGAAGACATCCTCTTTGAAAGAAACTTTAACTTGGTCGTTCAACTTCAATAACCTCTACTACCTTGACTTGACCATAAAACCTAGCTTCTTTAAGTAGGGCCACTTTGACGACCCTTGTCTCCTTAGGCTTTAGGATTATTGTTCACTCCCTAATTTTTATAGAAGGAGATACCATCTATACACTCTCTTAGGAAGCTTTACTACTCACCTCCCTTGAACCAGCTTGAAGATACATAAAAGTCATGCCTTTAGATTAGCTATTATATTACTTCTTTATGTGGTAAGCTCTAGCGTGCTTCCTTTTGTGTTTATTACCTTTAAAGCCATCTCTATAAAAATAAACATAAATCAGTTTATGTTAATATGGGAAGTTAGATGACACAATGTCCCAATTGCAAGTCCTCCTGGCCCAAGAGCTACACTTCCCATTTATTTCGCTATGGTTCCCCTATTGTATAGTAGCAGAAAGCAGGATATACATCTACCCTTGCTACATTCAAAAGAATTGTTATGTTATCCAAATGCTTTTAAGGTTGACGACCACTATACAAGGGAAGAAGTAGGCCTACTTAAGTGCTTACACCAGAACTTAAGTCAATTCTTCCTGCTCGTCCATCAACATTTAAATGCCTCTACTATCTATTGGCTTAATCTTGTGCTCGTTGGGCTTTCTATCAACTAAACCCTACTCTTAAGGGCATTCATTAGCCTTTTAGTTATGCTTGGCATCATACTACATGCCCTAAGACCTACCTTTAGTATTACTCTTCTCTGTATAAGGAAGACTATACCATATGTTGTGAAGGGATCAAACACACGATACCATATATTGCAAAGGGATCAAACATAGCATTTGTTGCCCTTATGACTTGAATTGTAAATTGAATTGAACAATCTTTTTATTGAAAAAAAAAAGTTATTGATATCAAGGCCTTAAAATATTAAACCATGATATTCTGATTGATATAATTTATGAAGTGACTCATATTAACCAGATTGCATTCACCTATAATGATAACTTTTTTATATGCTTTTTTGCCAAATAACACTTTAAATTATAGCTTAAAAATAGAAACTTGATGATGAGAATCCACTAATATGCAGCGGGTACAAACCATGAATGGATATTTGATGTTCGAGTGGAATGAGGGATGGGATGTGCAAGGGGGTTTTGACTGTTAATGTGTATGGATGTTACATGCTAAGACACAACACAATCAGGCGTTGAGTTCGAAATAAGGTTCGATGTAACTCATGAATACTAAATGTTACTCAGGTTTCAAATGAAGGGTTAGATGCAACTCACTAACTTGCTTAAATGAAGGGTTTACCACAATCTTAAAGGCAAGATTGATAAGAACATGAGAGATTAAGGAGTGAAGCACTCTCAATAATCCAAAAAGCCAGCTCAAAGTGGCTCAAGAATGTCTTTATTTCTAGAAGGAACGTTTAAGTGTAATTCTTTGTAAGAATACTCTTTTCTGTTTGATTCTCTATGTCTGCTAATTACAAAGGTTGCTATTTATAACAAGTCCTAAAGCCCTAGTGGCAAAAATGTAAATAATATACAAGTCTTTAAACCGTAAGGAATGACCCACAATCAAAATAAGGAAAATGTTTACAAAGTATACAAAATTGTGCACTTAACGGAGTGGTTAGCATGTAGTCATTCGAGTTGTCTGTGGGCTCGAGCAAGGTCTGATTAGCAATTGGGTGTCCAAGCTAGGGTAGGATGCTTGGGAGTCTTATTGTACTTGGCCAAGCTCCTAATGATGTTGGCTACAGTTGCTAAACTCGTAGATTGCTTAGCGAGAACTTTCTTGTGTTGCGCTGAGCTGTTCTTTAGCTTCGAGTGCTTGGCCATGTGGTTTCTCAGTAGATGACAGACATGAGGTCGAGTAGCTCCTTTCCTTCCCTTGGGTCTTCTGGTATTAGTTTAGATTTGGCGAAAGCCATTCGGCGTTGGCTTTGAACAATTTAGCCTCGAGTTAAGACAGGTTAGCTTCAGCTTCTGGCAGGTCAATGTTGGCTTAGGATAGGTTAGCCTTAGCTTAGAGATCATTAGGGACTGATTCCTATCACTTGAAGTACTAATAATATAGATGGCTCAAATGAAGGAAAATAAAGGTAAGAAAAAGAAAACTACTATAGGCATTATTGGGATAGTAATATGGATTGGGTTAGAAATATTATATATTCTATATATATACACATACATAAACATACATACAACACAAAGTAAATGAGAAAACAAAGGGCAAATTTATTTTTACGATTTTCATCTGATTGGAATCAAATGAAGAAGCCACATGATGGGAAAATTACTTAAAAAAATCATAGGAGCACTTGAATTTTTAAAAATAACTTATTCACTTACCTTGGAATTATTAATCAAGAATGTTGTACCAAGTTATATTTTATGAGATTAGATGTTTATACTAGCTTTTGAAATCTATTTAGTATTTGAAAAATGTCACGACCCAGAAGACATCAAGTTATAGCAATCCATTTCGTATATCAATTTTATGTTAGAAACTGTCCACTTAGTCATTAACATAAACCTAACATACATAAGGCTCATATGACAAAATCGCTCTGATGTTTTCACAGTTCCACAAGTATGCAAATATTTATATATATACTAAACTTATATTTATAATAAGTTTCTATACAAAGTACTATGAAAAGTACATTGGTACTTAACACAAATCAAAAGCAGGAATCAGGAGGGGTCACCCTAGAGACTTAGCTGATTCTATAGAATCTAAAGGTACCAAAAGAAAGATCCACTAGCACGTTCTTCTCATTCAAACCTTATTTACATCACTTGCACACTTATAGATGGTTATCATATGGCATGGTTAATTTGAACCTACAAGAAAATGTATAGAGGAGTGAACAAACCATAAATTAGTAGGTGGTAAGAGGTAAAAAGCATATATAAGCTAATCAAATCATAAGGTTGTCAATCGATTATTAAATGCAATGCATGGACAAGTAAATTCCATTCGTACAATGTTATCTAGTCCATTGTAAAGTTAGAGAAAATTTACCTACTTTATCTTGGGTTGTGGAGTTCCACTATGATGCAACAACTCAAGATTAAACCTAGGCTTATGCAATGGAGATACTACTTTTCCTATAATTACCTTTAAACCAATGCCCTTAACCCTGCTATCATAGGCCGAAGAGGTGGAGTTACAACAACTTCGCTATGTGAACTATTTTAAGAAAAAAGCCGACCTCACAGCTGCTATCATAGACTTAGTTTACATAAGGTGAACCCAACTCAGCCGCTTTGAAGTGTCCAATTCTATATCTTCTTGTTATAAACCTATGGTGTAATCTTTAAGAATGATTGTAGAAAAACCAATTTGTAATTAAATCTTTTCAAGAGAATTGAGTTTTTGTCGGTGATACTCAATAAAATATTTCAAAGTTGACAAGTATTACAAAATTATATTCACATAGAAAAATAATAAGTCTAAGACAAAAAGTATAAAATTTTGCATGTTTATATGCTTAAAATACATATCAATAGTGGAAAACTAGAAGGCAACTTAAGAAGACCCTAGTAGTCTTCCTAAAGGTTAGTGAAACTGATATTCAGAACAAAAGTTTAGCCAGGTCTTCTTGATCCTTACTTCTGACCTTGCTTTCTAAACATTTGGAATTAGGTAGTAAACTTGTAAATCTACTTGGAATCTGCCAAACAACTATAAGGAAATGAGTAACAACTTACGTAGTAAGTGGGATGGAGATAGATGTATGTATTTAGCACATCACAAGTAGGGTTTTCAATCAAGTTAGTTAGATACAATGCATATACAAGCAAATGCTATTGTACAACATTATCCTACCCATTATTAGATTAGAGAAATTGCACTAGCTTTAATCCTGGTTGAGGAGTTTGACGTAGCATGCTCACAAATTAGAACCAAACCAAGGCTTGTGCAATGGAAAATACCTTTCGCCTAAAACTACCTTCGAACCATAGCCTTGGACCTTATCGTGACCCCCTCTCTTGTCACTTAGTTTGACTAAAGGTAAGGAAATGACCATTTCGAAAGAGACTATATTTGGCTCGAGAATCCTAACTGTTATACTTAGTGGGTTGCACTACATGTTAGGTTAGAAGTTAGGTCGAGTTTGAGTTAATTCATTTTTGGGGTGATTAACCAATTCAAACAATCTAAACAAAACAGAATATACAAAACAACTACAGTATGAAGCTCAGTTCCCATAGCAACAACAAGGCAAGGCTTAAGCACATGTGTGGCACACATACAACTAACTAAATTACAACCATAAGCTAAATACATACCAAGCATCCAAGTATTATAAAATAATATTCTAAAATGCTGTGAAGCATTGATCCTACTTACCTTAATATATTGTCATTTTATCTTTAATCGTTGTGGGCATCCTCATTTACGATCCTTAAAATTTAATATGCAATTTTAGTTTTTGTTCACCATATGAAGTAAGAGTTTATTTTCGATAGTAGGCATATTTTTAATCTGAGTTAAGTAAGTTCTTTGGCTATTTATTAAGTTTTAGTTAAATGAGATAGATTCTGATCTAGTTCCTAACTAAAGTTCTAGCTTACTGTCCTAAATTAGGTTTTTATTTAGAAAGTTTTTGACTTATATTCAAACTCTGGAAGGAGTGTAAAGTCTAAATATAAACCACTTTCTAACCTAGTTTCAGTTTTTAGTGTACTCAAAATTTTTACACCTAATTACATTTTGACTAAGTTTTTGACCCTGCTTCTACTTCTACATTTTCCTACTTTACATATAATCCAACTTGCCAAGAGTTTCAAAACCTCAATATACCTACATATACAATATGTTAACAACTTAATACCACAGTCACTCATGTACTTCAACATTACACTTTCCACTTAGTTATAAATTCATTAGAACCTTAGAATCGAGCTCATAAACTACCAAATACCCACTTAAACATGAAAATCATCATCTTAAGACTTAAAATATCCAACTTTTAGTGATTGCATGTGGATAAATATGGGCTATAACATGATTTTGTAAAAATTCATCAAGCTCCTTTTAGAAAAACTACAGTTGGTAAACTATTTTTGTGGAAATGGAATTTTTCTAAAAGTCCAATGATTTAATTTTGAAAATCCAACCACAGAACATCAAAATATAACATTTCAAGAGTATACTCATAAAATTTTAGGTTGAAACAACATTGAATGGTTTTTAAAAACGTAACCAATAATCAGTGCAAGAGACATTTTTCTTAAGGACTCTGTATTAGCGCTCAAAATTTTCAAAATCTGGTTTAAGATTTGAATTCCTCATATGAAAAGACTTAGGAAAACCAAAGTTCAAAATTTTTGAAGTTCATTCAATATTTTTCCTGAATTTTAGTTAAAAATGAGGCATGTTAGACACTTACCATGACTTGGTGCTCCGGCTACTGTAGGATGGAGGGGACTTGTCGACTAAACTAGGTACCTACTTCTCCTTTAGGCATTGACTTCATTTCATTTGTAGCTGTTGATTTTCTGTAGGAACTCCTTAACCCTCTTATTTTACCCTATATTTTCTTGACTTTTCCTTTCTCACTTTCTATTTCTACTTCTCTTTCCTAGGATTTTTCTAGAGCTCCAAAGGGTAAAACTTTTGTTAGGAAGAGCATATTGCATTTTATAACTTGGTTTGGGGTGATTTAATTATGTTCCTTATCAAACATGTGTTAGTAACCTATCTCAATTGTTTTAAGTTAATTTTTCCAAAGTTCCTTGTAGACTTCAATCTTTGCTACATGTAAAGGGAATGCTTCTTGGTATCTTGCAAATTTTTAATAATTTTTCCTATATTCTCTTTATTTATCTAATAAAATTTATAGATTTTCAGGTATTTTAATAATTACGAGTATATATATTTATATATTAATTATACTTGATGTATATACTAATATTTTACATATTATTTTATGTCTATTAATAATTTTATTACTTATATAGTTTATCTCTAGGATTTTATTCATTAACTATGTCTCATTTGTGGGGTTCTATTTCATATATAATAATATAGTAAATTTTGACTATATTTTTAATATTTTATTATATTTTCGAATTTCGAACCTATAAGGCTTCCTCAAATAATATTATTAAACTGCTCGTAAGTTTCTAGCCTAATCGAGTTACCTTCACGAATGCCCTAAATTAATTGATTAAAACCTAGTCAGGCAAGTATGGAGCTTACCCTTGCTGCAACCTCTTCTCTTATCGATTAGTTCGATTAACAGTAGAGAAATGCCATTAGGCAATGCTTGTAGACTCTGTAAATTTAACCTTCTAAACATAGTGTTGGACTCAAGTGTCGTAGATATTTCCTTAAGTCGACAAAACCACATAAAATGAGAACCGACTAAAATTTTAAACTCGAAACTTAAAACAAACTTGAAAGGCCCTTTTATACGATTTGGAAACTCTAATCATATAAGAAAACCTCAATCCTTACATACACCTACTTTTAAAAATGTAAACCTAAACTTAATAGAAACCATAAATATCAAATCGTAAAAGTTTTTGAAACTCTATAAAATTATCTTAATGCTTGAAAAGTTATAAATCAATAAAATTATCAATAATTTTGTGAAATCATATAAAACTGATAATGAATGAATTAAGAATTATTTCAAGTAATAATAAGCAACAAAACTAAGCTAGTTAAAGGAATAAATTAATAAATTTACAAAAATTATTTTACTTGTGTACATAAGTAGCCCTACAATATGTGTATACATATAAATATATTATTAAGCAATTTCCTTCTCTTTTCTTAATCTATCGTATGAATATATGTTGCATAATAAAGCAATGTTCCTAAATAATTAAGCTAATTGAACCTTAAGCTCATAAGTGTAAGTCAATTACTCTCGAATTTGTAAAAAACCTTAAAACATACTTAAACTCACTTGAACCCTAAAACCTGGGGTAATCAAGGACTTATGACCCTAAATAAATAATTAAAAATATAATTTGAACAAATTTTATTCAACTCTTGAAAATTCTAAAATTTGTTAAGAAGCAAATCACAATCTACAAATTTATTTGAGAATTGAACATTAAAAGAATTACACATAAGACAATTCCCTTATCTTCACTTATAAACCATGTTTGTAAACTCTACCTTTTAATGGGCTTGTGAATCAATCAAGAGTACTTTCTGAATGTTTCCAAGGATTAACTAAACTAAAATTTAAGTTTAAATTTAAAAATAAATTTAATTTTCAAATTCGAAACCCTATTATCGATAAAAACTCAAATACGAGAACCATAGACTCTAAAGTTACTCAAAAACCCAAAACCTTAAAACAATTAAGGACTTGTAACCCTAAGTGGCTAATTAAGAATTTAATTTGAATAATTTTATTCAACTCTAGAAATTTTCATAATTTTATAATAATTAAATCATAATTTACAAATCAATTTAAGAAACAAACTCCAAAAGAATTTCATATAAGACAATCTCCTTATCTTCATACATAAGACTTGTGCACATGAATAAGTAAACCAACCAATTATCCTAAATAACTTATCAATTGAGAGTTGGAATCATTTATCAATTGATAACTTATAAAAAACTAGTGATAAGACATTTTCCTTATCACACCACAACTTATACTACATATGGACAAGTTATCACATTATTTTATGTGTTCAACTTTTAATTAAGTGACAAGACAACACCATGCCCTATTTGCTCCCTACTTGGCTGATTGGAAAAGAAGGAAAAGAGAGGCCATGCCTTGTCATTTGTCCATCACTCAAATGTCTTACACATCTACTATTCACCTCTTAATGCTTACATCATCTAGTCTTGTCAAAAAGTTATCATTTGTACATTCCAAAAGACTATCAATTAAAGCTTCTTGTATACACTTGTCCTCCCGTTCAAAGATCTGCCACTCTCTCTCTCTTTTACTCTCATTTTCACTTCTTTTTCTCTCAGTTTAAACACAAACCAAAAGAAGAAATCTAACTCCACAAAATCCCAACATTGCCGCCACTATTTTGCTTCCATACTCATGGCACTAAGCTTTATTTTGTGCTTTCTATTTGTCAACTTCAAAAACCACTTTTAGAAACTTTAAAATATCCTCAAAGCCTCACTTCAAAGATTGAGACTCTAGTTTCCAAAGGAGCTTGCAAGAAGAAGGAGGAAAAACAAGGAACATGAGAGGGTACTTAGTTGCACAACTACTATTTCTACGCTTTTAGGATAAGTAAGTTGTTTCTTTATGTTAGTGGTTTAGTATTACATGTTAAGAGACCATGTTTTCAAGAAGATATAGCATGATCATAAGATGATAAAATAACTAGATCACCTTAAGAAGTAAGCTTATGAATCCCTTTATATGAAAGTTGAAATATGAGCATGTTAAGTTGGTATTATGTGAAGATATATGTTTAACACTTAGAATGAAAGATTTTAAGTTAAGAAAATCATGAAATGTGTACATGAATGAGGAGACATCATGCTAGACGTGGAGTGTATGTGAGTCATTTAGATGTTATTTCTATTTCTATTAAGTTAAAGATGCTCAAACCTAGCCTTAGGTAAAGGAAAATCCATTACATGAAGCTTTTATGAAGAAACCAACCTTGTGAGATATGAACTATGATATGAAAGTTGTGATAAGTATGAGATCTACTATTTTTATATAAAGTATGAGCTAAGTAACCATCCCATGGAAGAGAATTTTAGTTAAGATTTGAATATAAGTAACCTAGGTTCATGATCTAACCCTTAAACTTAAGAAAATGATGAAACAAGTTAAAAAACCAAGTGAGAACCCCTTGGATTCATCACAACCAGATCTAGAACATAAGTAAAAGCCACTTAAAAATATGATAAAACCAAGTGAACAAAGTGAAAAGATCGAACAAAGCAAGTATAGCAAGTATATAAAGCCTAAAACTCAAAACCGAGCCTAAAACTCTCAAAACGAGCCTAGAACTCTAAGTTGGGCCTTTATTAAAATTCTAACCAGCACTTTAAAATATTAAGAAAGGTTGTTTTGAAGCCTACAAGAAGACCACTTAAGACTCTATAAGCCCAACAAAGTTATTAACTTTAGTTTGAACAAAAAACAAGCTCATTTGATAACTTAAGGCTACATAAAAGCCTAAGGAGTTGTTGTTAGCACCAAGAGTGTAAACCAAAATTGAAAGTTTGACCTTAAGGAGTATTTTAAGTTTGGAATAAAGTCCTAAGCTCAAGCTTGAATAATTTTCAAAGTTACCAAAAAGCCCATTAACTAAACAAAGCCCATTAACTAAACAAAGCCCAAAAGCATTCCAAATCATGAGGATAGCTACTGTTCTGACTTATGAGTAGTTTTACATGCCTCATCACGAAAATCTAACCTCACCACGTTAAAGTACACTCGAAAATGATGAAGGTTGACTATAAGATCATAAAAATCGGATTTAAAACGAGAAAGTTATACGTGATTAAACTTTAAGCAAAAATCGGGAAAAATATGAAACCAAGTCAACAGCATAACTAAAAGGGTTTTAGTTTAGTTTTCCAAATCTTATTTCAAACCCTTATAGTATTATATTTGTGATGTCCAGGGGACCTGGCTTTTAGGAGACAACCTACCTTGAATTATTTTGATTGATTCGCATGGCTGAGTGAGTAAATTCTCGATGACTCTTTACTTGATTTTTTTTGTAGTATAGATGCACCTAAACTTATATATATAAATTTGGATGCTTGTAGGATATGGAAAATGCATGTGTATGAATTTGTGGATGAATGTGATGACTTGTTAATTATATAATAATGGGAATTGTTTGTGATAATTTATACATACAGTTGTATGGAATGAAATTGTTTAATCACCTTGAAAATCGAGTTAATCACTTATACGATTAAGAAATTAAAATGAATCATGTATTCCCTATATTGCATACGGATAACACCGACTACCGCTTTATGTAGAAGATGGGAAGGGGCTCACGGGAGGATGAGCCTCCTATAGGATTGGGCACTAGCTATGTCATCATTTTTATTGAGTCTTTGTTCTATGTTGACTGGCTTACTAGGTGCTAGGAGACGCTAACCGTTGGTGAGGGACCGAGTCTTGTGGCTGCTGCTCAGGGCGTGTGTTTGTGGACTGCGAGGGCCATCACACCGCTAGACTTGGGATTTAAAAAGTATGATTTGTTATTCGGTAAATAAAGTATATACAAATATAAATATATATTTACAGTTTTGTTTTGGCTTAAGCATAATAGTGCAAATGAAATAAAACCCAAGGTCTAGAACCTGGATTTTGGTTTGAGTCAGTTAATTATCTCTAAACCCTGACTACAAGAGGCGTAATTCTGAGTCGTATGCAGTTCCTAGGCCATTGCATGCGTTGTTTGGCATATTGTTTGTTCATGCATTCATATGATTGTGCATCTAATAAATTCCTGTTATGCGGTATTGATGAGGATAATTATCTCACTAAGCGTAAGCTTACACCCCAATAGTTCTTTTCCTTGTAGCCTGATCGATAGTTGGGACAGAGATAGAAATTGAGTGCAGAGTGCTACCATTGAATCAGTATGATGAAAAGCTTATGTAGTTACTTCAGAATGCTCCAGAAAATGACTAATATTTCAATTAAGTTTAGTATCTTTACTAAGTTTAGAATTTTTTGGAATTGTTTATCTTATTTCACTATTTTGGTAGGGGATACCAATTCTCTACAGTTATGAGAAATTGTGGAAAAATGGATATCTATAATTATTTATATTATATAATGAGTCAATGAACTAAAATTGAAGACTCTAGCGAATTACTATTTAGAGTCTTGCAATCTTTGACTTGCAAGGCAATTTTCTTATCATGAGTGCACACGTGATATGGAAATTCTAGGCAGTACTACTAGGCCCCTCCTAGGATTGCTATAATGCCTCTTTGAAGGGGTAGGAGTTTAGTTGGACAATTCCATGTATCCCTTAGTGGGTTATAATGCATGTTGTTTTTAAGTTACAATTTGAGTTTATTTTAGTCCAGTTAAGGGTCTTAAACCAGTTCATAAACACACCAAGTAAAATGTAATTTCATTGTAGCATAATAAAACATGTAGCTTAGCCACCATCCAGCACTTTAGTTCCATGCATAAACATAGTAAGCATAGTCAACTACTTAAAACCACAAGTAAGCATATACTCTAATCTCTATAATTCTTACTCACTTACAGAGATGCTTACTATAGTAGGTCAGTAATGCCAAGCTCCTAATTGTTTGGAGATCCTTATGAAAATGCTTAGGGTTCTATTTAGTTCTTTAGCTTATTTCATTATATTGTTGTTAAAATGCTAAAAATGCAATTTATATAATTACATGATAAAATATATACATATTTTATATACTTTCAAGGTATTTTATAATCATTAACTTATGGTGGGGACAATATATATATGTATATGTATGTATATATGGAGATGTTTCGTGTATACATATAATTATTTACCTAGTATAGATATATATATATATATATATTTATTATGTTATTATATAAGTTACCTTAAATTGGATGATATAGATGCACATAGTTAAAATATTACCTTTAATATAATCTTTCAATTGTATTTGTTGATAGGTTATTTTGGGTCGAACCTCGAAGCCCCATCCGAGCGATAGCCTAAGCCAATGGGTGAGGTAAGGTCCCCAGCTAGCCGTTAGGTCCACCTGATGTCCCATTAAGCAACTTTAGAGCACCATGTCGCACGCTCAACTCCCCAAAGTGCTTAATGAGCCTGGGTACCTCATCTCTACTCAAACTACTCTACGACCTACTTATTACTTGCTCGGCCACTTGAGCCCTCCAAGCCTCCTTCGAGCCCTAAGGCAAGAGCTCGTCAGGTCCCCCTAAATGACTATCCTACAGAAGATAAGTATGTAGCTCCAAGCCCATGGACTGCCCTTCCCCTAGGGAGTTTCCTAGCCTTCACCTCTCTTTCTCTCATCATTAAATGTTCCTCTAACATCCATGGTACAGTTAGCATAACTAGCAGCATTGGCACTATCAACATCCTAGGTTTTAGACATGGCTGCCAGCATGTTCATGGCTGACTAGCCTGTAAAGCCAACCTATCCCCTTTATAATAAGTGTCTCCTATGGACAATAAGTATGGACGAACCTTAGGTCGATACGTATCCTTGCAAAGTAAGCTCCTTGTGTTATAAATAGTACAAGAAGCCAAAGTAATGCTCTCTCTCTAGAAGAACTTTTGAATACATACTCACATAGCTGATTGAGCCCTCTTATCAACCCTTAAAAAGAGTGCTTAAAACCCCAAATTTACACAAAAACCTCATTCAACCTCTTTCTTACTAACTTAAGCATCATAGGGCCTTCGTAAACCAATCTATAAGGGGCTTCTTGTAAGTGTCTACGAGTGAGGAGTGCACTTAACGTCTAAGCCTACCTCACATTTAAGCTCATTCTTCATCCAAGTCTACCTGGGATTACTCATTGATTGCACAAATCAACATTTTAGCACTTACCATTACTGGCTAATCTATCCAATATGGCTAGAAGTAAAAATAATCACCCTTAAGTATCACATCAGGTTAATGGTGATAGGTCATCACCACTGTGGTGTTCACTAATGCCTTTGGCTTAAGGCACTTAGGCCTATAAGATGTAGCAACTCAAATTGCTTATCTACTAAGTACTAGAAGATTATCAGAAGACCTAGGAATTCAATATTGTGTTTCATAGAGAGGTCATCGCTCTCTGAAAAGCACAAGAAAAATGCCACCATGAAGAGGCAATCATTAGCTCTTCTATACTGCTAAGCAGGCCAAAGGGTAGAAATAATGAGAACCCATTGCATTTATGTAACTAGTTTCAACACAATTGCCATTCTCTCAAGGACCTATGTAATCGGCTGAACCGTAATCATGACAAAACACAAATGTAGGGTAAACGCTCTAACACAAGAAGAGTACCTAAGAAGTTATCCCCAAGATGCTCCCAAAAACCACTTGAGCACATGAATGTCGAAGAATTGGATGAGCATATATATCATGCATCTAGCATGTGTAAATAGAAGAAGGCGAAGTCTTTTGCTTACATCTCATGTCCCATCACGCCTAAGAGCCCATTCGCGGTTGTCATCCTCGAGGAGGCACTCCCTCAAGGTACTAGATTCCTACATCTTTACACCTATGATGGAACATGGGACCTAGATGACCATCTAGTACATTTTCGCACCATGATGAGCTTCTATCATTTCATGGATGCCATCATGTGCAAAGCTTTCCTTAACACACTAGTGAAGGCGACTTTACAGTAGTTCAATACCGTAGCTCACAGTTGCATTGGTTCTTTCGATGAGTTGGCTACAAAGTTTCAATAGCATTTCTTTAGCTCCAAAGTCTCACATAAAGACTCCTCCACTCTATACATCATAAAGTAACACCCCAATAAGATGTTATGAACTCACTTGGGGAGGTTCAACCATACAAAGCTCCAGGTCTCTAAGCTAGATACAGAGTTTACCCTACAAGCTCTCATCATCGGAGTCAACTCCATAGGGAAATTATTTGATGCTATCTTATTTAATTGACTTGACTTGCTTGATGAGTTCATGGGAGTGGCAAAAAAGTATGTAGTATAAGAGCACATCATATGAGCAAGATTGGAGATCGACTTAGACAAATGAGGCTCAACAAAAGATTACCTTAGGCCAAGAGATGTGAAACCAGTCTCCTCTTTAAGAGACCATTGTGAGAGGCAAAAATAGAAGTTTGCCTGTTACATGACCTATACTCGTTTGACTCACACCCTTGGTGAAGTTCTCAATGAAGTTTGAGGATAGCTACCCTGAACCCCATAAGTAAGTGAAATGACAAAGGTTATAAGATTCGGCAAGTATTGTAACTATCATCAAGCATGCTGATACAACACCAACGACTGCTGCCACTTGTGAATTGTAGTCAAAAGGCTTGCTTGCTAAGGCCGCATCAACTATCTCATTGCAGATGAAAAGAAGCAAATCCAACGACTTACCCAACATCATCAGATTAAGTAGCCATAGCAACAATAACAATAGCAATAACACCAACACCAACAGCAACCAAGGGAAGACCTCCCTAACAACCAACAATGTTAGGGGCCAAGAGGTTAAGTCAACACCATTTTTAGAGGCCTAGGCCTCATCAAAGAAACTTTCTCCAACCCCATTGAGCACGAAGTTTACCTTGTTCGAAATAAAATGGCAAAAGTGGATACTACCATTAGGTTTTCAATTAAGGATAACAAAGGCATCGATTATCCCTATAACGATACACTAGTCATCAACACAAAAAACTAGTACTTTGATGTCCCAAAGACATATGTAGATCGTAGAAGCTCGACAAACATCCTCTTCTACCATGTATATAAGCAAATAAAGGACTAGTTGGATGAGCTTGTACAATTATATAAACATAACCTTACAGGCTTTGATGGCGATAGACATTTTCCAGCTAAGGGATTTGTTACTCTACTTATCTGATTGGGCGACAACATGAGTGTTGCCACACAATCGATTGACTTCATCATCGTTGATCACTGGTTACCTTGTAGTGCTATACTAGGATGACCGAGCATTACCAAATTCAACATGCTAATAAGGCAAATATGCCTTAAGGAAAAATTTTCCTACCATGACAAGAGTTAATGAGTCACGCGAAGACCACAAACTCTCTAGGTCACTCTACTTGAAGGCATAAACTTAAAGTAACATCATGTACATCGATTTTAGCCTAGAGGAGCAACCATCCTCTTAAGGAGAACCAGCTAAGGAAATTGAGGAAATTGAGCTTGGTAATACACTGAGACTAAAGAAAAGGATAGGTGCTTCACTACCTAACGACGAGCAATGTGAGCTTGTTAGTTTGTTATCTGAAAACACCAACATTGTTGTATCCATGCTTAAAGACATAGCTAACATAATTAACATCCCCGAAGCAACACACCATTAAAACACTGACCCCGAAGTCCGACCTTTCAAGTAGAAAATACAACACTTTGACTAGAATGGCAAGTTGCCATTAAAGAAGCTTAGAAGCTCCTTTTGATGCAAGTTTGATTAGACTAGAAAAGTACCCTACATGGTTGGGAAAAACCATCCTTGTAAAGAAAGCTAGTGGAAAGTGGCAAACATATGTTGATTATACAGACCTTAATAAGGCTTCCCCTAAAGATTACTTTCTTCTACCTCACATTGAACAACTTGTCGCCTCCACATCTGGCCATGCGATGCTTAGCTTCATAAATGTATACTCAAGATACAATTAGATCCATAGAGGATGTGATATGGAAACTGTGGATGAACACACAAGCCCAATATCACATGTAACCAAAAGCATAAGTTTAGGCTTTGAGATGGCGTGAAAAGTAAATGCTAGTCAAGGATGAGCAGGGGTTCCCATGCACCGACGATGGATATGATACACTAATGCTTCACATGAGCTTGGGTCACAATGGGTCACAATTGATATGACGTACAAGTATGGCTGGAGGTCGCTCACCACTAGTCCACCTCAATAGGCTAGATAAGAGTAGCTCAATAGTAAGTAGAAGGACATAGCTCAAGAGGGAGTAAAAGTTCAGTGTATTCTGTATATGATTCATTTTGCGGTTATTACATTATGTAAGTATTTATGGTACCCAGTTACAATAAGTCTTAAATTATAGAAAATTATAGAATTGTATCCCTACTTGATAAACAAAAAGGAGAATAATTTATAGGGAAATCATGTAATCGTATAAAAGAATATCATTTGTCAGAAAGGACAATATGCATACGTTTTACTCAGTTTATGGTCCCAATAACATTGCGAGTTAAGTAGAGGTGGGCCTTTGATCAGGTCTGGTCGGCGTTGGCAGTTCGGTAACTCTGATTGCTAGGGTTAGACAAGGGTTGGCTCAAGGACAACTCACATTTGGGTTTACTTTGGATGGTCGGCTCATAACATTTGTCAACTCGGCCTTAACACTGTGGAGATGGCTATTTTCCTGATTTGGTGTTAAGATTAGAGTGTTGCGGAGGGGTTGGATCCATATGTCAGCTAATCACTTCGGCAACTTCCTGGATAGTATAGAGAGTAAAGCAGCTCAGCAAATTAGAATAGGGTAAACACTGCTCTTCGGTGCTTAACTCACCTTGGATGGCTCAACGAACCATCTAAGAAAGCCTTCAGGCTTGGAAGCATGTGATCTGTCATTGATAGCTATCATCCCCTCTGGTTTGTTTGAGATTTGAGATCAAATTTGATTTAACTTCAAGTTACTCATCTTCAGGAGTATAAGGTTGGAGATTGGCAATGTTGAAGGAGTCCAAGACTCCATATCCTTTAGGTAATTTAATCTTATAGGCATTAGGATCGATCTTTTCAAGCACTTTGAAAGGTCCGTCGGCTTTAGGAGACAACTTGCCCTTCCTTAAGTTTAGGAATTGTTCCTTATTGAGATGTATCCAGACTAAATCACCTGGTTGAAATTCTCTCTCCCTTCATCTTTAGCTTCGCTTCTTAAGCTTAGTATTAGCTTAGCTCAATTGCTCTATAATCTTCTGGTGCATGGCCCTGAGGGCCTCAACTCTTTTTGCAGCTGGCTGGTCATCATCAATTTTCGGTTGGGGTGCTTGGTCCATCGGGAGCTCGGGGTTGAACCTATAGGTAACCTTGAATGGCGACATGTTTGTTATGCCGTGGGCAGTCTTATTGTAGGTGAACTCGATGATTGGTATATATAGATCCCAATTGGTCATGTTTCATTTGACAACAACCTATAGTAAAGTTCCTATGGTTCTATTGACAACCTTGGTTTATCCATTGGTTTGTGGATGGCAAGACGTGTTGTACAATAGCTTGGTTCCCATTTTCCTCCATGCCATCCTCTAAAAGTAGCTTATGAACTTAGGGTCTTGGTCTAAAATAATGGTTCTAGGCATGCCGTGAAGCTTGATTACATCCTATAAGAAAAGAAAAGAGATAGCCAAAAAGTCGTTAGTTTTGGAATAGGGCATGAAATATACCATCTTGCTAAATCGATCCACAACCACCAGAATGGAGTCCTCTCGGGATGTCCTCGACAATCTTAACATGAAGCTTATACTTAAGTCGGACCACAGTTTGATTGGGATGGGCAAGGGTAGACAATGTCCTTGTTCAGCTTGCCTTTTGCTTTTTGGAAATCGTACACTTCTCCAATATAGATTGCACGTTTCTCATCATTCTTGGCTAAAAGAATCTCAAAAATAGTACTTCATGGGTTTTATACTAGCCAAAGTGCCTTATCAATCTTCCTCCATGCCTTTTGGGCACTAGCAATTATTTCGTGGAACAGGTCGAGATACATAGCCTTCTCTTCCTGAATAAGTATCTGTCTTCCCTGTGATAATGCCCGTCACTCCTCACATCAGGCATAGATAGGACCAAAGTGTGGATCTTCGGAATATAAATTCTTTATGGTTGAAAAACCAAGAAGCCTTGTTTGTAGCTTGATTAGGAGGGTATGTCATCTTGATAGGGCATCGGCCACTACATTGTTCCTTCTATTCTTGTATTTTATGACATAAGAAAAACCCTCCATGAACTCGATCCATTTGGCTTGCCTCAAAGACAACTTTGGTTGGCTTTTTAGATATCTTAAGGATTTATGATTGGTATAGATCACAAATTCCCTAGGTAGCGGATGGTGTTACCATACCGTCAAGGCTTGGATTGAGGAGTAGAACTTCTTGTTATAAACAAAATAGATGAGTGTAGCTCCTTAAAGTTTCTTGCTAAAGTAAGCAGTACGTTGGCCATCTTGCATCAGCATAGCACCTATGCCCAGTCCGAATGCATCACACTCTACTTCGAACACTTTGTCAAAGCTCGATAGAGCTAAGATGAGTGCTGTGGTCAGCCTTTCTTTTACCTCCTCAAAACTCCTCTTCTCTTTCTCTCCTTATCTAAATTCAACACTCTTCTTTAATAGTTCGGTAAGTGGAGCCGCAATTGTATTGAAATTCTTTATAAATCTATGGTAAAACGATGTTAGGCTGTGGAAACTTCTCACATCTGTAGAACAAGTTGGCTCAGGCCATTCTGTGATTGACCTTATTTTCTCATTATTGACTCAGATGCCTCCTCCACTTACAACAAACCTTAAGAAGATCACCTCGAATCGGCAAAAGTCACACTTTTTCAGATTGGCATAGAACTGTTCAGCTCAGAGTTTTGCAAAGACTCTTTGGAGATGCTCCTGTGAGTCTCTAGGCTGGGGTTGTATACCAGAATATCATCAAAATAAAATACGACAAACTTTTCTATTAATTCTCGGAGCACATAATTCATTAGGCCCATAAATGTGTTCAGTGCATTGAACAGTCTAAATGGCATTACAAGCCATTCATATAAACCATGTTGTATTTTGAATGTGGTCTTTCACTCATCACTCTCGCGCATTTGAATCTAATGGTATTTAGATTTAAGGTCAATCTTGGAGAATAGTATTGCTTCACTTAATTCATCTAGCATGTCGTCAAGCCTGGGTATGGGATACCTATACTTAATGGTGATTCGATTGATCACTCGATTATATACATATATCCTTTAAGAACCATCTTTCTTTGACACTAATAAGGCCGGAATGATAGAGGGGCTAAGGGACTCGCACATATACCCCTTCTTCATTAGCTCATCTACTTGCTTCTGTAGCTCGATAGCCTATTTAGGATTTAGACTATAGGTAGGCTTGTTTGGCAGTGTGGCTCCTGGCTGCAAGTCAATTACATGTTGGACGCCTTGGATGGGAGGCAGTCCTTCGGTAACTCATCTGGGAATAGGTCGGTGAACTCTTCCAATAATGTTTTCACCACGGGGGAATGCTCCACCTCCTTAGGCTTCATCTTCAGCATTCGTCGGACCAGCTGATAAGTTGGTCTTTGAAGCTCCATTTCTCTTTTTAGTTAGGCTTAGGTCATCACCAAAACCTCTTTCTTCAGGGTTTGGCTAAGTTGGGATTGCATGATCTTTACTTGTTCAATAGTCATAGGACTTAATCTCATCCTCCTACCTTCATGCTCTACAAAACATGCATTCCTCCTTCCATCATATATAACTGCTAAGTTAAACATCCATGGTTATCCAAGTAGAATGTACGATGCCTTCATGGGCAATACATTATAAAGTACTTCATCTTGGTAACTGTTAATGCAGATTGGCATAGATACTTGTTTATTCACTTGTAGGACCCCCTTATCACTAAGCCAATGAAACTTATAAGGTTTCAGGTAGGCTTCGTTGGCAATTTTAATTGCTGGGCCATAAATGCAAAGGTTACATTGGTGTAGCTCCCATTGTCAACGATTAGTGTACATAAGGACTCATTCACCTTACATCCGATATGGAAGAGATTTTCCCTTTATTTGTCTTTGGGCATTGGATTGACATTCATTGTCCTTCTCAAAACTAGAGTGGTTAGCATAAAGTTGCCTTCCTCACTATAGACAACTTCCTCCTTGGGTAGCTTGGTTTATCCGTCCTCTTTCAGCTCTTCTACTTCTTTGTTAGTGCTGTCCACTTTGACAGTTGGCATTTCACCTCGGATTACCATAGTTCTTCTATTCGGACAACGAGCAACCATGTGTCCAAAGCCTTTGCATTTGAAACACTTGATCTCACTAGTCTTTCTTCCTGAACTCTAGCCCTTCTCAAACTTCCACGGGGTTCCTTCTCCTTTGCTCAGGAAGTCTGAGTAAGTCAAATATTAGCAACCTTACTTAGTTCCGTTTACACGGGTTTACTCGGAACAAATTGGCTATTGCTAGGTTGGTTAACGGGTGGTTGGATCCTTCCTATTCGGCTCCTTTCTATCTTTTAGGTAGCTTGGATTGCATCATCAAGTGTTTCAATATCCAGGGTTTCTAGGACATCCCTAATCTCATACTTTAGCCCACCAATGAACCAAGATACAGTTTGGTCCTCTAGCTCTACGACTTTACATCAGATCATTAACATTTAGAACTCCTTAACATAAGTGTCTACACTCGATCCTCCTTATCTTAGCTTTAACAATCTTTTGAAGGCATCCTGCAAATAATAGCTCGGCATAAACGTTCTTTGCATAACCTTCTTCATTTCATCCCAACTCCTAATCTTTCGTTCTCCTTCTCTTCTTTGGGTGGCTTGCAAGTTCTTCCACCATAAGGCAGCATAACTAATGAACTTCAACATAGCAAATCTAACCTTTGTATTGTTGGGTACATCGTAGCATTCAAATTACTTTTCATCCTATCCTATCCACCCAATCTAGGTAGTCTTTAGCATCATTACTCCTAGAAAAACTTAGAATATGCATCCTTAATCCTTCAACTTTAGGGACTTGTACATTTCTTTCTTCAGGCTTGTAGTATTCTCTTGCCTTATCATTTCCTTTATCTTCCTCCTCAATTTCTTTAAGGGTTAGCCTTCGTCTGGCATCCTTACCCATTCCTTTGACTCGAGGAGGTCAAGTTAGGGCATTAACTAGGCCAAACTGACCATTGCTTAGCTCTTGCTGCTCACATCCTCTAGTAGGGTTATTTTTAGCTACTTGTTTGTCTTCTTGGATAACGATCACCAAACTGGCTACCAAGTTAATAAGCCTGTCTAAGCGGTCACCTACCAATTGAGGTGTGAAGCTTTCTGCTTGCCCTTGGCCATGTCGAGTACCACTTTTTTGGTTTCTCAGAGTTATCTAAACACTTGAATCTGACATTATGGGTTACCCTACAAAATTGATGTCTAAATTACCACTTGAAGTTTTGTCTATGAACAATGATAGCAAATCAATAACCAATACTTCCAACACCACGACAACTACACAACAAACAAACACTCAATCACACTCTGTTTTTGCACATCAGAAATAGAGGAAAACAAAGCATAGAATTTTCCCTCAACACTTCCCAAATACCAAACTCCTATGTCAATAGTAGAACTTTTAACATGCGAAATAGTAACAAACCACTCAAAGAATACAGTAATAGAATTCAGCTTTGAACATAGCCAAGCTCTGATAATAAGATGATACAGATTCCATGGATGAACATACGGGTCCAATATCATGCGTAACCAAGAGGGTGGGTCTGGGCTACGAGATGGCTCGAAAAGTAAATGGTAGTTGAAGATCAGCAGGGGTTCCCATACATCGGTGATGGATATGATGTACCAATGTCTTACACGAGCTTTGGTCACACTTGATATGATGCATAAGTATGGCCGAAGGTCACTTACTACTAGTCTACACTCAATAGGCTAGATAAGAGTAGCTTAAGAGTAAGCAAAATAACACTTAGCTTAAAAAGGAGTAAAAGTTTAGCATATTTTTTGTATGATTTGTTCTGCAGCTATTACATTATGTGAGTATTTATCGTACCCAATTAGGGTAAATCTTAAATTATAGAATTGGAACCTTACTTGCTAAAGAAAAAGGAGAATAATTTACAGGGAAAGCGTGTAATCGTGCAAAAAGAATATCATCTGTTAGAAAGGATAGTATGGATGTTAGATAGGATAGTGAGAAAACGTTTTACTTAGTTTGTGGTCCAATAACACTATGAGCCGAGTAGGGGTAAGCTTTTGATCAGGTCTGGTCGGCGTTGGTAGTTTGAAAACTTTGATTGCTGAAGCTGAATAAGGGTTGGCTTAGGGATGACTCACACTCGGATCGGCTTCAGAAGGTTAGCTCCTAACATTTGTTAGCTCAGCCTTGGTACCGTAGAGATGGATGTTTTCCTGATTTAGTGCTAGGACTAGAGTGTTGTGGCGGGGTCAGCTTTGTATGTTGGTTAATGACTTTGGTAGCTTCATTGATGGTGTGGAGAGCAAAGTAGCTCGGTGTTATTCAAAGCCTTGAAGAACCCATTGGAATTCATATGGACTAAACAATACCAAGAAGCCTTTGACAAGCTTATGGAGTTCCTTGAGAGCCTACTTCTGCTCTCTAAACTTGTCCTAAGAGAAGAATTGTATTTATATCTTACCTTTAGTGATCGAGCACTTTCCTTAGTGCTTGTCCGTGTAGAGCGGTAGGAACAATGACCTATCTACTACATGAGTCATATCTTATAAGGCTTAGACATTGGATACATAAAGATTAAAAAGTTTGCATTGGTTGTAGTGATTGCTGCGTGGAAACTAAGACCATACTTCCAAGCTCACTTGGTTGTCATTCTCACTGGCCAACTACTAAGAGCCATTCTACAGAAGCTAGATACCTTGAGAAGAATGATGAAGTACTCTCTTGAGCTCAACACCTATGGTGTCCAATTTTGCCTAAAACAACCAATCAAAGCACAAGTCTTCATAGACTTTGTGGTAGAATATATTAGAGAGGAGGAACCACATTTAGACGTTGAGATACCAGTGTGGACTTTCCATGTTGATAGATCCTCCACTCGGGGAGGGAATGGAGTAGGCATAACGCTAAAAGGGCCATATGGTGCCAAAGTGTTCTATGCATTGAAATTTGGTTTCCCGTTGAGTAAGAATGAGGCTAAATACAAAGCACTCATCGTTGGTTTGAAAATAGCTAGGGATATTAGAGCAAAGAACGTAGAAATCTACTCAAACTTTATGCTAATAGGCCAGTAGGTGAAGGGAGAGGTGATGGTTAGATACCTCCAAGCAATCTAGGGACTCTTTTTGAGCTTCACAACTTAGAGAATCAATAGGGTTCCACGAGTAGAAAATCTCAAGGCAAGTAGGTTGTCCAAGATAGCCTTTATGGTCCTGATATCCCATAGTGACAAGAAGCCACTCTTTATTCACTAGCTTTCTAAACCTAGCATAGAAAAGTAGGAATAAGAAATATTAGAGATTCGACCCATATAGGTTCAACCTTGCTTGAGGGATCCTATAATCAATCACCTAAAGATTGGGTCACTATTTGATGAATAGACCAAAGCTAAGAGGTTGCCTATGCTTTAGCAAACTACACCTTAAATGATGATGTGTTGTATTGCTGGGGGTACAGTGACCCATTACTCATATGCTTCCAATCGAAAGAGGTTACTCACGTATTGGAAGAACTTTACGTTGGGGTTTGTAGTGATCATATCTAGGCTTAAGCATTATACATTAGAGCCCTTTGCCTTGACTACTACTGGCTAACCATGAAGGAAGATGCAAATGTGATGGTTTAGAGATGCCATAAATGCCATAAGCACCTGCTTATCTCCTATATGTAAGTACTGATCTCTAACCCATGACGAGCCCTTAGCCATTTGCTCAATGGGGGCTAGATGTGCTCAAACTCTTTCCTAAACCATCTACATGCCCATAGTTTACCTTAGTAGTCGTAGATTATTTCACAAAGTAAGTAGAGGCCTAAGCAATGGTGACCATCATTACCAAAGCAGCTGAGGGGTTTGTCCTCGTAAACATGCTCTTTTGATTCGGGGCTCATATACTTTGATAACCTACAATGGAAGGTAATTTGATAGCGTAAAGTTCTAGGAATTTTATGATAAACATTATATAAGACTTCGCTATACCTCAATCATGCACCTATAGACCAACGGCTAAGTTGAGGCAATCAATAAAGTTGTCCTCAATAGCTTAAAGAAAAGGGTTGAGTGCGTAGAAGGCAGGTAGGTAGACGAGCTCCCTATCATCCTTTGAGGCTATTGCACAACACACAGATTCTCTATAGGAGAAATGCCCTTTCACTTTGCCTTTGAGGCTAACATTTTCACTCCCTAATAGAGTAGTAAAGCGTAACAAAAGGTAGTACATTACTTAGAAGCTAATGAATAGCGCCCTTATTGTCCTAAAAGCTTCATCATAATGTATAAGGCTTTGTAATCGAACTACTGTAGAGGGAATGTATACAATATTTATTGGTTGAAGCAAGTGACTTGTAATGTATATAATATATGTATATATTGTATACATTGTAAGTCACTTACTTCAACCAATATACATACATGAGTAATCGTAGTGTTATTTGAACTAACTTTCAAAAGTAAATTTAGATAGAAAGGCATATGGCACCTACTTCATATTAATCAACTACTTAAGTTTATTTAATTTATGTTACATAAAAAAGTTTCATAATATTTAGAACTTAAACTTCTTTCACAAATTTGACCTTGTCATATCTTACACCCTTCCCATTAGCTACTAGAGTTTGATACATACAAGGCATGGAACGGTCAAGAGACACCCAATATGGGCCCTGTAAAATATTATAAGGATATAAGCTACATTTAGCTTAGTGAGTCCATCTCATATTACCTACAAACAAAAGCAAATAAGTTAATCAACCATTTGAATGCAACATCATATATAGTTAGTCGGAAACTATATGAAGAGAAAGGTTTATGCCCCCTTTTGACCTAAAGTTGAGGGTTATTAGTTCCACTAAGTGTTTGGGCTATTACAATTAAGTGCGATTCAAATATTAGTATGTGTCGTTTCTCAGTTCTTCTCGGTAGTTAATTAAGGTCTATACGTATGGGCCTACAAAACAATGTACAATGAGGGGACGCGCACGGGGAGGGGGGGGGTTGTCTAGCGTGGCTACTTTAATGCTTAAGTTAGCAATAAGCTTTTAATGGAGTAGAATACTTGATATGCAGGCTTAGAATGCAGAGTTTGCAGAGAGTTACTATTGGCTAGTGGTTTGGTATTTATAGCGGATTGGAGCTGGCAGTTGGAGATTAGTTGGGGGGAAAGATCTTCTCCCGAAAGTGTAAGAGAGTGGAGCTATCATGCTCGACGTGTCCTTGATATTTAGGATGTAGTCATTTTATCCTTACCTCGTAGATTATGGCTGTTACAGTGCTTCATGGGCTTAGGCCGTTCATGTTTAGGGCTTAGGCCTATGGAGGTAAGCCTAGGGTGGTAAGGCTTGTTGGGTCTAGTTAGGCCTGAAGGGTCCCTGCCCAAAGGGCCTCATTAACACTTGCCCCCTACCCTGTAGTCTCATTGCTAAGGAAGAGGCAAGGAGAAGGAATACATGGGTTGCTCAGGCGTGATTGATCTAACTCTAAGAAGTTTGATTCGATGCTGTGAGGCTGATGTGATGAGATTTTAGATCCGACGTACTAGACGGTCCGAGGTGGTGAGGTCCAAGGATAGGAAGGCCTAAAGTAGGAGGTTATTCGAAGCAGTGGATCGCCAGTTCGAGAACGTCTGAGGTTGGGTGAATGGGGCTGGTCAGGTGCTTTTATGCTACAAACTAGCCTGTTGGAACAGGGCTTGTCAGGGGCTGAATAGATGTAAATGCTTCATGTCTTAGCAATGCTAACCAGGTGGAGGTTGAATGGGTCCTGAAGAAGCTTCCTGTTGAAGGAACTTTTTCAAAATGTAACTTTTGTTCGCTTGTATTCGATGCATTAAATCTGATATGATAAGTATCGTATTGCAGCAGCCTAGTGTACAGCTACATGCCTTCTACCATTTAAGGTGGCTATCCAATAGGAATGCTTTCCACGTGTCTGCTAGGCAGCGTTCCAAGGGATTTGTGCTTATACAATCCCTATAACCGCCTATACAGCTTCCTAGGTGATTTTCCTATAAATAAAAGGATCACAAAGAAATAGAGCATTATTGCAATCTTTTCACTCAATTATTGCAATTTTTGCATTCGCGTCCTAAACTTTAAGCCTTTTGAAATGTTTCAATTCTTTGTCCTTCAAGAATCATGACTATGTCGACCAGCAGAGGTGAGGCTAACTCTTCTTCGCCGTTGCTTACTTCCACTTTCGACTCTATAAGGAGTGGTTCCCCTTAGGTACAAGATGACGGGGATGAGGTCTTGTCACTAGTACAACTCGACCAACCGACAAGGATGGCTGTCGAAGCATTGGACAGGGCTAGAATCGTCAATGCCATCCCTAAGGACGTATATGCAGATACTCCCTTGCCCCCTTACAAAGGATTTGTTCGATGCTCGTGGTATGGGCAATGGGCTTGAGGGCCGTGCGAGTAGAAGTAGGCAATTTGCCCCTAGTTGGGTCATCAGTAACTTTCTTGTGGGGGGCAATTCCTGAATGGCATATTAGGCTACCGAGTAGCAACGAACGGGTGGCCTTATTATCAAGGAGGCGCTTTGCCATTTTTGAAAAGTGCTTGGAGTTTGGGCAATGCTTTCCTCTAAGTCATTTCAAGAAGGAGTTTTTCAATCACCATTGCTGTAGCCCATTGTAGGTCCCTCCCAAATTGTGGAGGGTACTAAAGGCATTCTAGGTGCTTTGCATGTACCTGGTGATAAGAGTTACTCTCGAGCTCTTTTGCTACTTCTATAAGTGGAAGAGTGTTAGGGGGTGGCCTTACCTTTAGCCACGCTTAGGAAAGAAGTTGTTCAGTGGCCTTGTTGACTTGGTTAAAGGCTAGCAAGATGAATACGTGGTGGTTGATCTACCCGAAGAGGCTGACTTCTATACTCGATGGACCGGAATGGTTTATATTGGAGGTAAGAAAAGGTTTGGTCTAACCGACACCGAGGCTGTTCGGGAGATCTTGGCCTTCATGAAGTTGAGAGGTAGCCAAGAGATCAACGTTGTAGAGATCGTAGAGAGGTATTTTCGGTGCTTGATCTTGCTCTTCCCTAACATGAAGAAGGCTGTAGCGGACGAGTGGGTTGAAGGTATTGGTTCATTCCTACATGCCTGTTTGTTGTGCTAGTGTCGGGGTGCTTCATTTGATGCTTGTAGGATGGGAAGACCTCTTTGGTCGTATTGGTTACGATGGTGTTTTGCAAATGGTAGTGATAGTTTCTTTTGGTTTGTCCTTGTTTTTTTTTTTTTCTAACCTTAGATCGGCTTTCTTGTAGGCAAAAATTTGACACCAAGGGTACCTCGTCCATCCGTGGACAACCTGATAAGCTGGCGCTAAGTGCAATCTAAGGTAGCCCAGCCAACAGGGAAGGCAATAAGACCGAAGCCGAGGCTATGTGAGACCAGCAAAGCACGGCTAAAGTCTATACCTCAGGGGATTCCTCTCATCATCTATGAAGAGCTGATGGATGTGGAGCCTTTGAATAAGGCTCTACCTACTCTTATTGTCCATTTGTCTAAGCCCATCATAGTGGGTGATGAAGGCACTGAAGTGGAGGGGCTAGACGTACAGGTACCTTCTTCTCTAAGGGCATCGGAGGGAAGGGTAGAGGAGGGGGTCACCCCTCTTACAATGGTAGGCTAAAAGTGCAAGGCTCCTGAAGCTTCCATAGACTTGGCTCGAGTAGTGAAGAAGCAAACGCCTTTGGCGAGGGATCCTTTAGTAAAAGGGAAGTGGAATGAGTGGCCTTTGGCTCATTCCTACCAGAGCGTCGATGACATGATGGATTGGTTTTTAGATATCCCCAACAACTTTCAAAAGATGGGGTTAAGGCTAGACTCATTCCACAAAGCGCCATACATTTCCCGGGATGAGGCACTAAAGAGGAAGGCCCTTGAGTTGGAGATAAAGAGGGTCTAAGGGAAGATCTTAAGGTCAAAATGGGAGGTCTGTGCTAGCAATCTGACACTACGACACTGGACCCTTAGCTATCAGGCTTCAATGGGGTCATACACCCTTGGTGATTGGGCTGTCCTAGAGATGATCTCCCAAGAGGGTAGGGGCAACCCCATATAGACTGCAGGCTACTTGAGTATGTTGATGCGATAGGTAAGTCTTCCTTGTTGTTGTAGTGTTGTATTTTAGTGTCTTGTACTATCTTATGGGTTCCATTTTCATCTTATAGTACCATGGCTAAGTGTTCCTTGAGCTAAGCAAGTCTCATGTCGCTCAAAAAGAGGTTACAGAGTTACGGGAGGAGTTACATCAGCAGAAGAAGTGCTTACTAGAGGTGGAGACTTCTAGTAAGAGGTACATGACTAAGTTCGCCAAAGCTAATGCGCGCCTACGCAACTTTGTTATGCAGGTGGTAGGGTTTCAAGTAAGGATTAAGCATACTAAGTAGGAGAGGGGCAAAGTTGAGAGAGCAGCCAGAAGGTCATGGAATTGAAGGCTTGGCTAGAGAACGAGCAAAAGACGAGGGTTCATCTCTTGTAGAGGTTAGATGAAGAGGGCATAGCTAGGGTTAGAGTAAAAAAGTAGAATGCCGAGTTGAAGGCTTCTATGGGTAGGCTGGAAACCGAGCTAGTGATGAAGGTGTCCGAGTACGAGGGTATTAAGGCTACGTTGCTAGAGTTGGCCGGTTTGAGGGTCACTCTAATACAACAGGTTGGGGAGCTGCGGGATAGAGTTTCAGAGATGGAGGAGCTCATCTTCGAGATGGAAAGTGGGGAGGTCCTCAGTGATGTTGTTAAGAAGGCGGTTGCCGACTATGGGACCACCAAGGAGTAGCTAAAAGAGTTGGAGGAGCTCATCTACTAACTCTGCCTGCTTCACTAGGAAGGAAGTCCTCTCTCATTATCCAGACTTGGACTTAAACTTCCCCAACTTTTAGGACTCCCCTACATTTAATGAGAAGAGGGAAGCTCTAACGTAAGAGAAAGAGTTCACTTAGGTAGTTGACAAAGATGTAGGTGTTCCCTCTGCTGTTGGGGCAAGGTAAGGCGCTTCTCCATTTGCCCTTACCTTAGCAGCCCAGTAGGGGGTCACCTTAGAAGATATCTTGGGGGAAGATTCGTTTGTAGGTGGTCTTGTCGGTCTTGGTTCTAATCTATTAAGCTCCGCTTTAGCTTAATGCCTGTCGTTTGAAGTCCTTATAGGTCAGTGCTCGAAACAGATAGATGCTTTAGATTTTTTAGAGTTACTAGAGTTAGCTGGTCCTAGGCAATAGTAGGGTTCTGTTTTTTTTTTTCTTTTTTCTTTTTGAACTTAATGTAATTAGGGCTAGAATGCCAGCCTTTGCTTTGTAACTAAACATCTATGGAAGAAATAAATGAATGTTTTTCGAATGTTTTTCATTGTTCTCTATTTTTCTTTAAATTTTGTTGACCCTTGTTGAGGTTTTGTTGGGGGTGTTTACCCTTACCGAAGTTATCCTGAGGGAGTTAGGTAGGTGGTGTTCTGACATGCCCAATGCGTAGGGGTTTCCTTTATGTAAGGGGTGTTTCCCTTTGCCATGGTTACCTTAAGGGGATTGGGTTGATAATGTTCTGACTTGCCTAGTTGGGGGGTTTTTCTGTGCAAGGGGTGTTTCCCTTTACCGAGGTTACCCTAACAGGATTAGGTCGGTAGCATTCCGACCTACCCAGTTAGGCAGTTCCTTAATGCAATGAGTGTTTCCCCTTGCTGATGTTACCCTAAGGGGGTCAGGTCAGTGGTGTTTTGACCTGCTCAATTGGGGAGTTCCTCAATGCAAGGGATGTTTCCCTTTGCCGAGGTTACCCTAAGGGGGTTAGGTCGGTTGCATTTCGACCTACTTAGGTAACTATTCATATGCCTTTTCTGAAGGCTCATAAGGTGATAGAAACAAAGGGAGAGAGAGAGAAGCATGCAATCAATTGAGAACTTTTATTTTGACACAATTGAAAGAAAAACTGTATACGATGAATTTCTAATCAAAATAGAGATGTAGATTATCCGCAATCCATGTATGCTGGATAAGCTCGCCATCCAATCTCTCCAACCTGTATGTTCCATTGCCCAGTCTCTTCCTAACTCCGACTGGGTCTTCCTAATTGGGGGCCAGCTTGCCTTACCTTTCGTGTGAACTAGTGGCTTCTAATTTTTGGCACACTATGTTATCGACCTTGAACTCCTTATATCAGACCTTCTGATCATAGTACTAGGTAGCCGATGTTGATATGCAGTAACTTGGGTAGCAACAAGGTCTCTGATTTTCTCGATTGTGTTGACGCTTGCTTGCAGTAATGAGTCATTCAAGGTGGCATCGAAACTTTGAGTTCGAATATTGGGCAGCTTAACTTCGATAGAGAGGACTGCTTCCGACTAGAAAACCAAATGGAAGAGGGTCTAGCCTATTAAAGTACGGTGCATGGACTTATACCCCTACAAGATATTAGGTAGCTCGTTAGCCCAAGCGTCCTGAGATCGGTCCACGTGCTTCTTTAGACTGTCTAAAATGACCCGATTGGTCACCTCCACCTATCCATTTGATTAGGGATGGGCAACAGAAGCGAAGTGTGGGATGATGTGGTGCTTGGCGTAGAACTCCCTGAACTTAGGGTTATCAAATTGTCAGCCATTGTCTGTGATTAGTGTATGGGGAACTCCAAACCAGGAGAGAACGTTGTTTCTGACAAAGAACTTTATACTCCTTTCTTTGATTATAGCCACGGCTTTGGCCTCCAGTCACTTCGTGAAGTAGTCCACGGTGATAATTATGAATTGCCATTCTCCTGATGCTTTCGAGAAAGCGCAGAGGATATCAATCTCCCATTGTGCGAACGGCTATGGGCTCCTCAAGGGTTGGAGGGCGGTATTGGGTACGTGACTGATTAGGGTGTACTTCTGGCACTGCGGGCACTTGTGGGCTATAGCCTTTGAGTCTTACCTCATGGTAAGCCTATAATATTCGAGTTGTAGTATTTGAAGGTACAGGGCTTGAGACTGAATATGATTTTTGTACACTTTGGCATATAGCTCTTCCATGACGAGCAACCTTTCCCCTTTTTGGAGACACCGGAGCAGGGTGGGGCTGATTCCCCTACGATATAGGACATCGTCAATCAGTGTGTAACTAGTAGCGTACTACCAAATCTTCTTCAACTCCCTCCTATCCTCCGGTAATGTAACCTCCTCTAAGTAGCTCTAGATAGAATTCATCTAGCTCGGCTTAGGTGCCACCGCAATCAGTTCCAAAATTTCAGCTGAGCTTGGAGCTATGCTTTTTTTGAGTAAGTACTCTATGAAGATTTTGTTGTCCTTCATCTGGGGCTTCTGTATGCTAGTAGAGGCTAGCTTGGATAGCCATTTCGCTACGGAATTTTCCAGTCGGGGGATCCTCACGATGTTCCATGAAGGAAATTCGATTAGGAGACTCTTCACTTTATTGAGGTACTTCGCCATAGTCTCGTCCCTTACTTCATATTCACTTTAGGCCTATTGGACGACTAGCATAAAGTCCGAGAAGATTTGCAACTGCTCAGCACCGATCTCCTTAGCAAGTTTGAGATTGGCTATCAGCGTGTTATATTTGGACTTGTTGTTGCTGGAATCAAATCCTAACTTTAGGGCGAAGTAAATAGTGACCTAGTATAGGTCAATTAGAACTAAGCCCGTGCTTCCCCCTACCAAGGTGGAGGATTCGTTGACATGGAGAGTCCATATTGATTTATTGTTGCCTAGCGGTGCTTCCTCTTCTCTTGTGTACTCTACCATGAAGACGGCCAGTACTTATGCCTTATAGGTCGTTCGTGGCTGGTACTGTATTCCATACGTACTTAACTCTATTGCATACTTCATCATCCATCTAGACGCGTTAGGTTTCTGCAGCATGGTGTACAGTAACTGGTCTATGAGTACGATCACCTGGTGTGCCTGGAAGTAGGGTCTCAATCGTCGGGTAGTGATGACGATGGCTAGCGCGAATTTCTCTGCTCGGTTGTACCTGACCTTAGGCCCATGCAGTATATGGATGATGTAATATATTGGCCTATGTTCTCTTCCCTTTGCTCTGATTGGCACAGAGGAGAGTACCTAATCGCTTACAACCAAGTACAAAAATAGGCCCTCTCCTTGGACAAGCTTGGAGAGGATAAGTGGATGAGCGATGAAGTCTTGAAGTTGCTGAAGGGCGGTAGCACACTTAGGAGTCCATTCAAAACCCTTTGGACTTTTAAGGATTTTGAAGAACTCAACGTATCTGTCAGCACTCCTAAAGATAAATTTGCTCAAGGCAACCACCATACCAGTGAGCTTTTGTACGTGTCGGACCGAGGTCGGGGGTTTCATTCCCCTAGTGGTTGTGATCTCTCGGGGTTGGCATCAATACCTCTTTATGTGACCAAGAATCTGAGGAACTTACCAGAGTCGATACTGAAAATGCACTTCTGAGGCTTAAATAGCTTTGTTACCATTCATTGGTACATGGCCCTAGCGTTTTTTAATCTAAACAACATCATGGTATAGCAATATGTTCCATAATCGGTGAAGAAAGAGGTATGGACTTCATCCTTCGGGTCATTTTAATTTGGTTTTACCCCAAGAAGGCGTCCATGAAGCTCAACAGAGTATGTCTTGACATAGAATCGACAAGTTAGTTGATCATAGGGAGGGGGAAATAATCTTTAGGACAGGCTTTGTTGAAGTCAGTATAATTGACACACATGTGCCACTTCCCATTTTTCTTCTTAACTTGTACCATGTTCGCTAACCATCTCAAGTAGTTTTCCTCCTTCAAGAAGCTAGCTTTAAGCAGCTTCTACACTTCCTCCTCGATTGCGGCTTACCATTTTGGAGTAAAATGCCTCTTTTTTTGTTTGACAGGCCGCGCAGTAGTGTTGACGTTAAGGCTGTAGGTCACGAGGTTGAGGGAAATCCCGAACATGTTCGATGCCGACCAGGTGAACCTATTCGAATTTGCCTGCAGAAAGGTAATGATTTCATCCTTTACCTTAAGTGAAGTCTCAATCTTGACTTTCATAATTTGGTTGGGTGAGGTGCCGATCTGGACATCTTCTATTTTTTTCCCCGGCCTCGCCCCTTTTGGCTGGCCTCTCTTACAAGCTTATTTCCAAGGCAAAGACGCCATCTCCTTTAGCCGCCCTGACATATAGCTCTCGTGAGAGCTTCTGATCACACCTGCATACTCTTACCCTCATTGGGGTCAGGAATTTAGCCTTTAAATGCAGGGAAGATGTGATCATCCCAAATATGTTTAGGCTTGGTCTTCCTATGAACACATTGTAAGGGGAGGTGCAATCTATTACAACGAACTCCATAGGTTGTTGTGCCACATGGTTGTCATTGACAAGTTTCATATCTAGCGTGATGATGCCCTTGGCTCAAACCATACTATTGTTAAAGCCAATCGGATTGTAGTGGTATGGCTTCATCTTTCCTTGCATCTTGTTCCTCATATTGTCATATGTATAGAGGAAGAGTATATCAGTGGAACTGCCAGTATCTACCATAATCTTTAGGACCTCAAATTTTGAGATCCTTACCCCAATCACCAAAGCGTCTTGATGGGGTGTCTCAACCCCTTTAAGGTCTTCATCAGAGAAGGAGATAGAAGTATCTAACTTCTATCTCTTCTCCCTTACTACCAGCACCTCTGATTGGGTGCTAATTGAGTTGCTAGTGCTTGGTTGGCTCCTAGGGTATAGGTGCCCCTTGATTACATTTATAACACCATTGGGGGCATGATCATTACGGCGATTGTTGTTCTGCTCCATATGGGCATCTTTGGTCCATCGCCTTTAAGGTGCCCTGTTGGTGTCATTGTCTACATGGTCATCGTTCCTTCGATAAGCCGCATATTCATTGAAGAAGCTAAATGGCGTATTCGACGGCGTTCTTCAACTGGAAGCACTCTTCAGTCGTATAGCTGTGGTCATTATGGAACTAATGGTATTTGTCAGAGTTCCAACGACTAGGGTTTCCCTACATTTTCTACTGCCTTTGGAGCAAGTTTTGGTGCTTCACTTTGGGATAGACTTAGGCTATGGGCTTATTCAGAGGTGTGTACTGGGTGTAAATGGGAAGGGGGATAAGGTCGTGCTTTGCTTGGCACTTCTTCTTCCCAAAGCTCTCCCCTTCTGGCCTGCTCAGCATCCTTTCGCTGAGGTGATCTTGTATGGACAATTTTTCTTTGTCCTGCTTTCCACTAAACCTTTCTTGGTCGACGTCGTACTTGGTGTGAATGTTGTCTTCCTGGTTGATGTACTTCTAGGCTTTGTTCTAAAAGTCGGCCAGGGTCTTTAGCTTACTCTTTGCAAGCGATTAGAAGAAATCTCCCAAAGGTTGAATGCCAAGCTATATGGCATGGATAGCGACTCCCTCATCCAGCTGAGGGATCTCGACCACGGCATTGTTGAACCGGGTTACATAATCACATACAGACTCACCTTCACCCTACCTTACTAGGCATAAGGATGATATATCCTTGGACAAGGGCTTACTAGCCTTGAAATGGAGGCTGAACTTCCCGGCTAGCTCATCGAAGGAGTTGATCGAGTTGTCAGGGAAGTGGTTAAACCATGTTCGTGTTGCCTTCCTTAGCATGTCTGGGAAGGCCTTGCACATTATAGCATCCCTATGACCGTAAAGGTTCATGAAGGTATAGAAGTGGAGAAGATAGTTGTTGAGATCACTTATACCATCATACTAGTTTAAGGATAGAAGTTTGCTATTAGGGGGTAACACTTCGTCTTGGACATCCCTAGTGAAGGGGGTCTTGTTGCTGGCGACCACTCTGGTGTCGCCAGTAAGCTTGATCCCCTTTTGCTCAAAGAGCCGCTTTACCATTGCATGGAGCTCATTCAAGTCAGCTTCATCTACTTGGTGAGCTTGTTGTGCGGTCGAATGAGCCTGAACTCCCTACGAGTTGGCTTTCTACTTATTGTTAGTTAAAGCTAGGTTGCAGGTAGCTATAGACCTTGCTGGCTGCTGGCGCAATGGTGGATCGGGTTGCTGATCCCTTCCATTATGCTATTGTTGTTGTTGCTTCTGCTGGATGTTATACCGCTTAGTACGGGCATTTGATCTGCAGGGTAGTGAGTTTACATGTTGTAGAACTCTACTTCATCCAGGAGAGTGCGAAGCTCCCTATTCTATTCAGCATATTGCTCAACAAGACGCTTTAGGTGCTCCAGGCATTCTCTCAACATAGCTCTTGGGATAGGCCGGTAGTTCACCAACTATTGATTTCCCTATTCCGAGCGCTGAGATACGATGTCGAAAGGCTTGATGTGGGTTATGTGTTTAGTGTATTTAGGATTTCAAGTGTAGGAATTTTACTTTCTTACAGACGGTGCCAAATGTCATTTCTTAGTTCTTGCTGGTAGTTGATTAAGGTTTATACGTATTCGGCTTACAAAATAATGCACAGTGAGGAGACATCAGGAGGTTATCTAGCACGACCACTCTGATGCTTAAGTTAGCAATGGGCTTTTGATGGAGTAGAATACTTGATACACAAGCTTAGAATGTAGAGTTTGTAGAGAGAGTTATCGTTGGACAGTAGTTTAGTATTATAGTAAAGTGGAGCCAATAGTTGGAGATTAGTTGGGGGCAGAGATCTTCTTCCGAAAGTGTAGGAGAGTGGAGATGCCATGCCTGATGTGTTCCTGATATTTAGAACGTGGCCATTTTATTCTTATCTCATAGATTATGGCTGTTACAGTGCTTCATGGGCCTAGGCTGTTCAAGTCTAGGGCTGGGGCTTATAGAGGTAAGCTTAGGGCGGCAAAGCTTAGTGGGTTCAGTCGGGCCTGAGGGATCCTTACCTAAAGGGCCTCCTCAACAGTATGTATCCTTAATTACTTTATATACTTGTTTAATAAACACCTTGGGAATAAATTCCCTAGCTACTGATGCCTCCAGATTCATGCATGTCCATAGCAATATAATGAACAAGACTTATTTAATTATGCAATTGCCCCCTTAGCCTCTTAGTTCGCAATTAAATCAGAGAACCTTGACTTAGGACATTCTTTCATTATGTGTGTAATAGTTGGTGGCAATTTAATATAAATGCAATATGCCATGCATGCCCAGTTTGATTTATGTTTCAATATGCTTACATTAATTTCTTTCAAGTGACAAGTTAAGTCAATAGGCAATCCATTAACTACAATACATGCAGCATCCAAAGATTACTTTTTACTGTTGGTTACATATTTTTGTCCTAACACAATAAACAAGCCATCCACATGCATCTTCCCATATCCCCACACACATCTAATTATTACATACAATTTAGTACTACTACAGTGCACGCACAGAATAAGGTAATTATTGTCAAAGGTATTCACTCATCCATTAGTGTTAATCAAAGTAGTCCTCAAGGTATTCTAGAGAATCTTTCACACTACCTATAAAGAATTTATCGACAATAAAATAAGAATATTAGATACTTGTATTTCTTATATTCATATTTCATGATTCATCCTTTTATAGCATAGTAACTAGTTCATTACTCCACTTCTTATCATGGGACAACTTAATAATTTATATTATGTATTTCACTATATTTATAGTTGTACTCTTATTTTCTATTTGTAATAATATAAGAGTTCATTCTAAATTATTTGTAATAGTTTCTTATTGACATATATATTTAACTATCTTAATTACATGTGTGGTACATACTTTAGTATGTGTATGTACCGTTCAACTTTACTTATTATTTTGTAATTCCTTCTTTTCTTATGTTCAATGTTAATTTCAAGTTGTTATCTCTAATTATAAATTAGTCCTTAACATGATACTTATACCAACAAAATTTACAATTAGTATCCTAATCATGTTCCTAATGACTTTCACATATATCTACTAATTCTTTAATTGGAGTCCATAATCATTTCTTAAATTCATTGCTTATTATGATAATTTGTCAATCTACAATAAAATTAATATCCCCTTTATTTCCTAGGTATGGTCGAAACCCTAAGAGCCTAAAACATGGTTTTCCTTTAATTAATCGTTATGTTGAAGTTAATTATTCCACTAGATGTCACTAGTGCATATTATAATAGGTAGATTGTAGTCAATTGTACATGAAGAAACTTAAGTTTATGGGAGATCCTAGGGTGGTGCCATCTTTAGCTTGCACTAAGGAATAATTATTTACTAAAATCTTGATCAATCATGATAATCACCTAACTTATATTATAATCCCTAAAGATCTACATCATGTACTAAAAAAATTACTACATCTAAGTATACAAAAACTACATGTAGTGGAATCTATCTATGCCAACTTATTATTACCTTTGTTTTTCTCCAACATATGTACTCCACTTGTCTAATTCCTTTATGAAGTGCCAAAGTTTACTAAACAATTGTTTGTTTTAGTTGGAGTTCCAACAGCCAAAAGAGTAAAAATGCATAAGGAATGGTAGGGGGTGAAGGTGACGACACAAGAAGGAGATTGAGGGGACCACTTTTGCTCTTGTTGATGAAGATTAACCAAATGGACAAAATAGTAGAATGGTAGGTGATTAGGTGTTAATAAACAACTTGTCTTCTTCTAATGTAACCTTCTTTCATAAGTTTTACTTTATTTGAAAAGGAAGTTGGGTTAAGACGTTTCTATCAACTTTTCTAGCAAGACTCCAATAGTAGCTTTGACTTTTCCTTCCCTATTTCCCCATGTGCATCTCATAGCAACAAGGAGAAGAAGAGAACCGATCTTCTTGTCTTTATCTTCCTACTAAATGTCTTATTTTACTTATAGTAAATAAGCATGTGACTAAGAGAATTCAATTCTTTATTCTTTTCCCATCGTTACAGCAATTGTAGTATTGTATGACACAATTGCTCATTATATTATTTTTCTTTTTACTTTATTTCATATCTATTAAATAGATGTTCAAATGTTATAGTTAATTCTCTTAGTCAATTATAAAAAGATTAAGCATTTTAGAAAACTTGCACCATATATAAGAAGTGAAATTTAATTAGTATTTGACACTACTAATTCTATAAATAATTCTTCTATTACTAGATTTAGGATTTTCTAAACGATTCATCTTAAATTCCCCATTTACCTAACCTACGAGGAATTAATTTATAAAAATCTCCTTAAGTTAATAATTGAATTTCTAATCTAGAAATTTCCTTAATCTCACTCTTAAATTTCTAGGGGTTCATAAAGGCCATACTACCCATTAAGCTTGAATTGTCAATGAGTAAGGTCCAAAACTTTGACATTAAACCAACCACATGGCCTCTAAGTAAGTTTAGACATAATCAATGATGTGTGTAATGTCGTGTGAGCCCTAATGGTAGCCTACTAATAACGAATGACCCGATACTATAATAAGAAAGTTAAACACAAGATCTTCCAATGCGGAGACCTAATATGTTGCAAACTAAAGTTTATAGGTTCTAGGGAAGGGTAAGGCAAGCTCGCCCTAAATTAGGAAGTCCTCGTAAGTGTAAGAGAGGACACAGGCAATGAAGCATATAGGCTTGAGACCTTGGACTAACAACTCATTCTTAAGGTGTGGAATGTAAGTAATTTAAGATTGTATATTACCTAAAGTTCTATAACCAAGTAATCATACTTGCAAACTTTAGTGAATAAATGTATGTGGTCCACTGTTTTTTTTTTTCCTATCGGTTTACATCGTGTACTCTTACTCTCGAGTTAATTCTCATCCTTGAAAGTTAGACCCTAAGTCAGTATTGATACTAACACCTAAGGGGACCAAGAGCCTAGAAATTGTTGCAACGAGTTCCCTTAGCGACATTCGGACACTCATGTAGCCCTCAAATACAAAAGCCTTTGCTTAACCGAGCACATGGGACCCCGCAGTCTCGATTGTGGACTACCCTGGCAACACTTATGCCCGAAGGATACATAATCAAGGCTGTAGTATACTAGTTCAGCTAGTATACTTGCCTAAGCACTAATAAATACTTGTTTAAACCGATAGGTATGATGAGAAAAAGTATAAACTGATAAGTATAAGAAGATACGAATGCAGAATTATACAAGAAAACTCTTATTATCATTAATTTGAAGTCATTACAAGGCTTTGGGGATTAGCATCCTAACCCTGAGTACAAGCAAAAGCAAAACAATGAGAAAAGATTACACTTAAAAACATGTCAAAAGCCTTTTTACCCTACTATTTTGTCTCAATGCTTGTTCTCTGCTTGCAACTTTAACTTAGCTACCTAGAGAAGATTCTTGTTCGAGCTTATCCGTTTGTAACTTCAACTCAATTTCCTAGAGAAGAATCTTGTTCGAGCTTGCACTAGGAGAACCATGACAAACTCCTTTGCCATTGAGCAAGCTAAGGTTATGGTCTTGTGTCCTTGGTAGCTTCAAGAAGAATTCCTTGCTTATAAGATGAGTCGACCTTCCACATGATCCCATATAGGGGGCATACCTTGAGGGGTTTGCCTAACCCCCCTATAAGACTTGGTGGGCAACATGTAAGGCTTGAAGAAACCCTAAGCACCCCTTATGCTACAGATGTAGGCAAGTGCATCTATCAGTTTATAATATAACAGATTAAGTCTAAGTGTCAATCCCTTAGGGACTTTGACTATTAGTACTCACTAGGTCTCTATTATCTAATTAGCAATTTAAATTTCAAAAAATCTAAAGAAATAAATCTAAATTATTACTAAAACTAAATTAAAGAGTAACTAAGATGAAATTCAAGAATTAATAAGAAAGCAATTTAATTAATTCAAGATTCAACACTGTACCTAGATCTTGGTTCTCTTAGATCTAACATGTGATTTTCCTAAAGATAATCTAGTTTATTCTTTAATTTTTTTTTATCGAGAGAATTGTCTACTAAAGTTAATTACTTTCTCAAGTCAATTAACCCTAACCTTAGAATTACTTATTGGAATCTCTTCTCAATAGCATGATCTAAGATCACATTATTGAACAATGAACTCTCTACACTTTAATTTGAAATCTGGAAGAATCTTGCAAATTATCTCTAATCTTGCAATCTCATCAACTATGCCTAGATCTTATCTTATAAAAAATTTCTTAATTCTCTTATAAGATATCAAACTCTAGATTACTATTCATGGAAACAGTAATCTAAATCATGAAACAAAGATAGTTAAATCAAGAAATTAATAAAGAGTTAAATTAATCAATACTAATCATGCTACATGAATAGATAGAGATTTCACAAAATCTAGATACTAAGATTCTACTCATTACACATCTTAAAATAGAAATCTAAAATCAAAGTATAGAAAGTAATGGAAAGAATCATTATGAAATCTAAAAAAATTGAATCTTTAAGTGTTCGCTTCTCCTCACTTTCTTAGTGGTTCTTGGCTTCAGAAACTCTCTTAAAGTAGTGCCAAAAAGTTTTTTTTTTTAAAAAAAAAATAACAACACTTTATATATGAAGAACTTAAAAAATTAGGTCAACTAGAAAAGATACAACCAAGGACACAACTATATCTTTTCATCGTATCCCTTACTGTGCTTCACGTTTTCCCATTTCTAAATTGGAAATGTCATGACCGACGACATGATCGTGTTTTTTGGTTCTGTCCTAGGCTGTGACAGCTGAAAAACAACTCCAAATTCACTTGAAAATGATACAGTCGTGTCGTTCGATTCTATCGATCTTCAAACCTTCATAACTTGTTCGTTTTAGCTTCGATTTGAGTGAAATTTGTTTCTATCTTCTCATTTTCTCATGTAGATCGTTTCAAAACCTAGAAAACAAAATTTTACTCAATTAAGTATTATTATTTAAAAATAAACTCAAATATCAAGGAAAATCATAAAAAATCACTAAATAAAATATGTGCAATTAAGAACTCATTAGCTACCCTCAATCAAGCACCTTTGAATCACAAAGAAGCCTCCCCATCAACCGTCAAAACACCACAAATAAATCGTATGTGCAAGTACTTTAGTGGCAACCCGCAAGCACCAATTGAAGCAATCCTATGTATACGAATAATCCCCAAGGCGATGGAGCCTTAACAATTGGTGGATAGACACCCGAAGTCCCACTACCGCCCAAACTCACTTAGCTTAGTGGTGGTTTCAAACCTAGTGGTCTACACATGCCCCTCTATTGGTACTTAGGAGTGTTCCCCCATCATGGGGCGAAGCCTTTACACCCTTTAATCTGTATTCAGCAAAGGATTTCGACAATGGCATGATTCTCTTCTTGAGTTCATACACTCTCCCCAACATCTGGATCCTCCTCAACTTAGACATCTTACAAACTTGTGACCCCCTTGTCCTTAGAAAATTTTAGAAAAGGTCTACTCTTTGTGTGCTTGAATAAGAATGAGGAAGCAAAGGCCCTACTGACTCCTTATAGGCGACTTGGACTATCCACGTGTCTTCTTGCTCAATGGCCTAGATCTTTTGGCGTAACAATCAATGCTTGATGACATAAATGTGCCATACCAGCATTTAAAGCCTTATAGAAGGTGCTTTACTCATGGCACCATAAATGCCTTACAATGCACTCTGCTTAAGGAAGTGTAAGTATCCTTCAAAGATCACAGACTAGGTGCCAAAAGTAGCCTAATCATGCTCATGGATCTAGTGCCAAGTTGTGTGTAGGACTTAAAATTGAAAAAAGAAGAAGAAAGGAATAAGGAAAGTAAGGTTTGTCTCCCTATAGAATCGAGCTAGACAAAGGACTTAGAAAAAATAAGGAAGTGCACATTTGTAGTAAAGAGAAAAGGAATCAAAGCTTGTACTGAGTAAGGTAAAAAATTCATTCATTCAATCGACATTCTTTATAATAGGTTGAAGGGCTAGCATTTAGGCCCTAATTACAAATGACACCAGAAGCAAGAAAGTTGTCCAACATAGCAAAAAAGAAAGGAACAAAAACAAGAATGCAAGTACTTCCTACATGTCTACCATAAGGTCTTCCTCACTATTGTCTTCTTCGTTGCCATGCTCTTTAAATTGAGCTCGAGCTCAAGGACTATAAAGCATTACAGGGCGAGTTCTCTCTTTTCACCTTACAGCTGATGAGTTTGAGTTGTTGCAGTATGTCGACCTGATGTCTTGTTCGAGCCTAACCCTTTTGTGTCTATCAATAGTCTTCAATTGCCGAGTAGAGATGTACTCGAATAATAGCTTGGCTTACTTAACCATTTGTCCAACTGACCTGAATATAAATTGCTCTAAGCAAGTTTGAGTTGAACTCACCTCAGAAGAACGTCTATTCTTGCTCGGAAGTCACTAGTCTAACCATACGGTTTGTTTGTTTTTTGCCAGGCCAACAACCACTTATCATCCAACATGTATTCGAGTACCCCCTATGATAGAATCTTCTGTGCAAGACGGAAGCTTTTCTTGATTTTCTCTTTATGCTTTTTTCCTTTCTTTGTACACTATTGATTTAGAACTTTACCCTTTTTAAGTCATTTCCATTTATAGCTACTACCTTAATATTTCGGATATAAATACCCATTGTAAATGTAGCCACAAATAGATTAGACATCTTCAATAGAGAATATATTTCATTTTTTGTAAGCATTTCCTTTGCTTACTTGATCCACTCTTATCTTAACGCTTAAGTAAGCTAGATGATGAGTACTTCATTGGACCAGTTCATACATCATATTGACTTGAGCCGTAAGTTCTCGATAGTTCCTTAGTGTGTCATATCCTTGGGCCTGATTGTAGTTTGCTAATCTATTTGTTTCTCTGTTTTAGTGTATTTCTACCGCTGTTTATGAGCTTTCCATAGCCTTAGACCTACTCCCTTGCAACTGGTCTTATCATTCCCTGGCTCGGTTCATATCATCTTGGTATTAAAGTGGAGGTTTGTTCAAGTAAGTTGTGTTTGAGCTTTCTTGTAAGGTGGTGTTCGTTGTGATAGTGCGTTGAAGTTACATAGAGGTTAGTTGCAAGTGTTTGAGTAAGTAGGAGGCATAGAAGATTATTGCTACTGCGTACTCTATTATACTTTATTTCATGCATAAAAAAATATAGTAAATTTCAATTAGGTTTACTATTCTTTGAGTTAGTTGTTGTGCTTGCAAATTAGTTAAACATTTGTGTGAAGAAGTGTGTGTGTGTAGATTGTTTAGCTTTAAGGAGCTGTATCTATTGTTTGTTTCTTAGAATCTGAGTTTGTTATTGAGTTTTGTTGAAGAGAATGATGGATCTAAGTGTCAATGCTGGTATTGGGGATGACAATAGAGGTATTGTCCATCATGGACGACAACTTTTGAATACCCTTAGTAGTACAAATGAGCAAATTGACGAGGTGACTAACCTCATAGTTGATTTGACTAAAGTTGTTAATGCATTGACCTTTCGACTTGCTGAGGTTGTGAAGAATACTCCATAAGCTACTCGACCTATGAAAGGATAGATCCTGGCTTGACAAGATTGATGTAGAGGAGTAGGAGGACATGTATAGAGAAGAATCAATTTGGGTGATTTGGATGAAGGAGAAGAAGAGTACATTGAAGAAGGAGAGCGAGCTTAAGCACCCTGAGCTACTGACTATGTGAAGCTACAGATTTTGAGCTTCAATGGTTTTAGGAATGTAGATGACTATTTGGATTAGGAAGAGAAGGTTGAATATGTTTTTTATTATTACTAATATGAAGACCGTGAGAAAGTGAGGACTGCTACTATAGAGTTCTCAAGATATGCGGCGATATGGTGGAAGAACTTCCAAATTATGAGGAGATGAAAAGGATATAGGGAAGTGAATACTTGGTTTAAGGTAAAGAGGATGCTTACGAACAGGTTCGTGTCGGATACTTATTTCAAGACACCTTTGATTGACTTCAAGAGCTGAGGCAAGGAAGTTGAACTATTGATGAATATGTTCAGGAGTTCCAAATATTTATGATTCGATGTGAAGTAGATGAGCCATTAGCCTGAATAGTATATAGGTTTTTCATTGGATTGTGAAGTGACATCGAAGAAGTTGTGAAACTTCAACAATTTACTACATTGGATGAGGCTAAAAGAATAGCCCAGCGAGTGGAAAGACAAAGGAGGAATAGGTCAAACTAACTTTCGATGAGTTGATTTGTACAATCAATCTAACATGCTTAAGAAAGTTACTAAGCTCAGCAAAGTGCTGTGTTGAGTAGAAGATTAGATGTCAGAGTTGAGCAGAAGGGGAGACCAACTGATGGGAAGTGCTATTGAGGACTTACGAGAAGGGACAAGGATTTGGGAGGAAGACAAACTAGATCAAGTGCTTTAAGTGTTAAGGGTTTGGACATATGGTTGCTTAATGCCTAAATAGAAGAACTATGATTATCAAGGGTGATGCCTTTAAGATTAAGGTAAAAAATATAGATGAGGAACCAAACGAGGAAAGAGAAGTGGAAAAAGAGGTTGAGGTTAATGACGAACTAGTTGAAGAAGATGTGTTCACTGAGGATTTGGACAAGTTAACTTTAGTTGTCCGACGTATGATGAGTATAGAACCTTTTAGTAAAGAGGAGTACAGAGAGAATTTGTTCCACATCACATGTAAGGTGAATGAGTAGGTATGTGCGCTTATAATAGACAATGGAAGTTAAACCAATGTAGCTTTTGCCAACCTGGTTAAGAAACTGAAGATGTCGACTATTTCACACTTGAAGCCGTATAAGTTACATTGGCTAAATGAGACGGGAGCACTACATGTCAGTCAGCAAGTATTCTTACCAATCTTTATTGGAAATTATTTTAAGAAAATTCTTTGTGATGTGTTGCCCACGTATACATCTTATGTGTTTCTAAGTAGACCATGGCTTTTTGATCAAAGGGTTATACATGATGAATTTAGGAACACGTATGTGTTTGAGAAGGATGGGAGGAAAATTACCTTGAACCCCATGACTTAGAGTCAAGTGAGTAAATTACAAGCCAAATTGGCTCAAGGATTGAAGAAGGCTTTAATATTAAGCAGAACCGAGCTTCGAGTAGTCATCAAATCTGATCTACCAACTTTCCTATTGGTAAGGAGGCTACTAGAATTAAAGGAGAAAGTGAAGTTGCTAGAAGGGGTCGAAAAGTTGCTTGATGAATATTCTGACCCATTTCCTAAGTAGTTGCCTGAGAGATTATCCCCATTTTAAGGTATTAAGCATTGTATTGACTTGATACCTGGTGCTACACTATTAAACAAGCTTGCCTATAAAATGAACCTCGAACAGGTTGCAAAGCTCTAGAGACAAGTCAATGAGATATTAGAGAAGGGATATGCTAGAGAAAGTCTTAGCCCCTGTGTTGTGATTGCATTGCTTGTATTGAAGAAGGATGGTACTTGGCGGATGTGTATAGATAAAAGAGTTGTCAACAAGATTATGATCAAGTATCGATACCTCATTCCGAGGCTAGATGATATGTTAGATGAATTGAGTGGTGTGAAAGTGTTCAGTAAGATCAACTTGAAATCAATGTACCATTAGATTTGAATGAAGCAAAAGGATGAATAGAAAACTGCTTTTAAGTCCTGACATAGCTTGTACTAGTAGATGGTCATGCCATTTGGGTTATCAAACGCCCTAAATACTTTTATGAGATTAATGAACTAAGTTCCAAGAGATTTGATTGGGAGGTTTTTCTTTGTTTATTTTGATGACATCTTTGTCTACAATGTTGACTGAGCAAGTCATATTGACCATCTTTAAGCTATTTTTTATTTTCTCCATTCCGAGAAACTGTTCAAAAACATGAAGAAATGACGTTTCTTTTAGGAGGAGCTGATCTTCTTAGGCTACGTAGTTAGTGAAGGAGAATTATGAGCTGATGAAGAGAAATTCAAGCCATTATTGAGTGGTTGATCCCGTCTTCATGTGTAAGATTAGGGAGTTTCCATGGATTGACATCATTCCATTGATGCTTTATCTAAGGATTCAATATTACAGTAGCACCTTTAACTGAGTTAATAAAGAAGAATATATAATTCAAGTAGGGAGAAAAGGAAGAGAAGAGTTCTGTCGAGGTGAAAGTGAGGTTGACCTCTACCTCATCTTGGCTCTACTGGATTTTGATAAAGTGTTTGAGTTTGAATGCAACATGTCGGGCGTCAGCATCAGAGTTATACTAATGTAAGAAGGCTAACCTATCTCTTATCATAGTGAAAAGCTTAGAGGAGCACAACTCAACTATTTTGTATATGATAAAGAACTCTTGGCATTAATTAGAGCTCTTCGTATATGGCAACATTATCTTCTACTAAAGAAATTGGTCATCCATACTAATCATGAGTCCTTAAGATATTTGTGGAGCCAATCAAAGCTTTCTAAACTCCAAGCTTGATGCATCATCAAATATAAGTAGGGAAAGAATAATGCAATTGTTGATGCATTGTCAAGAAGACATGTTTTTCTCACTGAGTTGCAGACTAAACTATTAAGGTTTATAAGCATTAAGGAATAGTATCGACATGATTCTTACTTTGGATCGATATATATACATTGTGAAGAAGGGAGAACAGTAGATGAATACCATGTCTAAGATGGTTATCTATTCCAGGGAAGCAAATTGTGTGTGTTGACTTGTTCAATAAGGGAGCTACTAGTAAAAGCAGCCTACAATGGATGAATCTTTGGACACTTTGGAGAATGAAGGACTTATGAATTACTGAATGATAGGTTCTTCTGGCCTAAAATGAAACATGATGTGCATCGTATGATTGATGGATGCATCATTTGTAAGAAGGCCAAAAGTCGAGCTAAACAAGGAAAGACAATGTCATTACCTATTTTGACCAAAACCATAAGTTGACCTAAGTATGGATTTTGTCCTTATATCATCCCCAATTGCCCAAGGCAAAAACTTTGTAATGGTTGTGGTGGATAGATTCAACAAAATGGTACATTTTATGCCCTGCACCAAAACTAACGATGTTTTGACTATTGCTTTTCTGTTTTTGTAAGAAATAATTCGCTTATACAAAGTACCAAAGGGTATGGTGTCAAATAGAGACCTAAAGTTCTTAAGTTATTTCTAGAGAATTCTTTGGTCATCGAATGGGAATTAAACTACTGTTTAGTACCTCTTGCTATCCCTAAACCAATGGCCAGATAGAGGTTGTCAATCATACCTTGGGATCACTGCTCTAAGTTATAGTGGGGAAGAACTTAGCTAATTAAGACGTCTGCTTACCCGTGGTTAAATTTGCTTACAATAGGACAATTTACGCCACCACTGGACGCATCTTATTTAAGGTCATCTATGGTTTCAACCTTGACCTATCCCTTGATTACAGCTCGATGCCACCCATTGACTAAGAAGATCCAGAAGCGAGAACCAGAGCTTAGTCCATCTGGCGAATCTATGAATGAGTCACCTATCATATTGATTGAGCTATAGGAAAACTAAAAGAGAAAGGCAAAGGAAGGAAAACCAAGCAATTTCAACTCGGTGACTAAGTGTAGCTACACTTAAGTAAGCAAAGGATTCCAAACAAGAGGAAGAGCAAGCTATCTAGTAGAGCTGACGGACCCTTCAAGATCCACCAGAAGATCAATGACAACACTTACCGATTAGAGTTACTAGAGGACTTTGAAGTATCCGATGTGTTCATCGTTACTGACCTCGGTCCCTACTAATCTGAGAAAGGCTTGGATGAGGACTAATTGGATTTGATCTTAAATCCTAATAAACTCGATGGGGATGATAAGAATCAAACCAACGGACTCTTGACCCGAGCTCAAGCCCGTGGATTGAAAAGTATGGTGAGGTGAGTTCTCTCTTTTCACCCTATAATCGATGAGTCTGAGCTACTACAGTCTGCAATTTGACGTCTTGTTTGAGCCGATCCCTCTTATATCTATCAATAGTCTCCAATTGTTGACAAGAGATGCACTCGGACAACAGCTTAGCCCACCTAACCATTTGTCCATCCGACTTGAATATGAACTTGCCTCAAAAGAATATCTAGTCCTTCTCGACACCTCTACTTGGCAGTCGCCAGTCTAATTGTACAGTTTGTCTATTTTTGGCTAGGTACACAGCCATTGGTCATCTAACATGTGTTTGAGTACCCTCTGTGATAGAATCTTTTGCATAAGATAGACACTTTTCTTAATTTTCTCTTTATGCCCTTTTCCATTCTTTGTACATTACTTATTTAGGACTTTACCCTTTTAGGTTGTTCCCATTTATGGCTGTTGCCTTAATATTTCAGGTACAAATACTTATTATAAATGTAGCCACAAACAGATTAGACATTTTTAATACATAATATACTTAATTTTTCTTAAGCATTTCTTTTGCTTACTTAACCCACTCTTATCATAACCTTTAAGCAAGGTTAGGTAACAACCACTCTCATTGGATCGGTTTATGCAACATATTGAGTTGAGCTGTGAGTCCTTAATAGTTCTTTGGTATGTCATATCCTAGAGGCTGATCATGGTTTGCTTATTTATTTATTTCTCTATTTTATTGTATTCCTACCCTTGCTTTTGAGCTTTCCATAAGCTTGAACCTATACCCTTGCAATCGGCCTTATCAGTCCTTGGCTTGGTTTGTATTACTCTTCCTCACTACCACTCTCCTTAGTAGGCTCTTCATTAAAGGGGGCCGTAGGCTATGGAGCACTAAGCTAAACCAAGAAGCTTAGGTCAACTTTTGGTAAATTCTATAAGACCCTATACTAGACCATTCGTGTGAACTCGAATCCTGCCTCACTAGTCACCTATTTGAGCTTAAGGTTTGCTATGGCTTCGACAAAGATCCATCACCTTCTTAGGTAGTGAGTTTCCTGCCATCCCTAAGCTTGACCTCCTTGCAAGCAAAGGTTGCCTAAGCACCTTCCAACTCTTACTTTCCCTCCAAGTTAGCCCTGGCCTTAACCAATTCCTTATGCTGGGTCTTTACCAAGGCCTTTGCTGCCGCTAACTCCTCTTCCATCCTCAATGCCCTTGGCATGAGCTCCAAGTGTAAACTCCACAAATTTAGTTTTTGAGTATTGAGTTGACTTAATTATTGTAGGTAATCTTTTAAAACCAACAAAGTCAATAAGTTTAAAATTGAGTAAAATTTTAAATTTGAAGATTAAAACAAATATGAAAAACCTTAAAATTTTGATCAAACCCCCAATTACATATAAAAACCCTAAATCCTATATAAGGGTAACCATAAGAGATTGAACTTAAACATGATAAAACCTTAAAACTAAGATTCAAAGCTTATAAAATGTATAAACTTATTTCAACAGTAATAAAACCCTAATTGATTCCAGTTAGCGATCAATACATGTAATCGTTTAGAATTGCTAGGAAATGAGTAGAGATAACTCCTAAAAAAATTATAAATGTAAAGAGTAATAATTTAATTATTGAAATTTATAAAATTATGAATATTATTTTGTGATTATTTATAATTTCATATTTGCATATATATGTGCTAATTTTGTATCGATTTAACTATTTTGCATCAAATTAGCTATATATTGGGTGCTTATGTACTACATAAAATACATTAATTTTAGACTCCATATTTTTTTATTGCATTATAAATTATTTTAATTATCATGTAAAACTGAAATATACTCTAGAAAAAATTAATTTAATATTTTACTATTTTTCTTTTCCTTTTTCCCTTTTTTTTCTCCCCATCTTCTACATTGCAGCTCACTCTTTTGCAGCTGCCATTTGTCCCAAAATTTTCTCCATGTGCTTAAAATTAAGGATAAGGTTAGATAGATATTTCTCCTTGCTATGAAATGGACTTAAAAATAATAAAAATTAAAAAATATAAAATTTAGATATTTATTAAGTCATAAATTTATAAAGAAAAGCGTAAAGTAATAATTTATAATTATTTAAGTCAAAATAACAAAATTCATAATATTTTTAAATCACCATGAAAAATACGAGTTACAATGTATGAAAAGGACCAGTTATGTGAAAAAATATCCGAAAACAATAAAAATCAATTATAAGTACATAAAAATCTGAACTACAATAACAAAGTCACACATGATTGACGAAAATATTAAAACCGAGAGTTTTATACAAATAAGTAGCTAGTTTAGGTAATTATTATTAAATACGTATATAGCTTAGGTTTTGCACCAATTACTTATTACCTTACAAAATTTCAAAATGTCAGATGATCCCCATACGGACACTGACCTGCTAGTGGATTACTACGATCCCTGATAGATTGACCCTATGGATGAGTGAGTAGTCCTAATGACTATATACTTATTTTGTGCTTATAATTAGGGCACCTAAAGTAAATATTAATAACTTAATGCATGGGGGTTCGTGTTATGCATGTGCTTGAATATTGGTTATATGTTGTGTAAAACATTGTGAAACATAATAGATGAATAACTAATAGCTTGATTTATTACGACATAATTGAATAGTTTGTTAATATTGGTTAATCACCTTATAAATTGACTTAATCACATGCTACTTAACTTAAAATATATGGATTATGCATAAGCATGAATATTGCATATAATGTTCCAGCCATCACCTCATGCGGTTGGTGATGAAGGGCTTTGTAAGGATGGATTCCCATATAATTTAATTAGTACAGCGCAAGAGCATTGGTACAACAAGATCCTACCCTTGGCTTATAGGTTTACTTAGCGATGAAGATGCCAACTGTAGGTAATTGGGGATTGAGTTTAGAGACTACTACTTAAGGCGTAAGAGTGGACTGCGGTAGCTACTTCACCGCTAGACCTGAGACTTTGTATACTACTAGATTTCTTTGAAATGAACATGTATTTAAATTTATGGTTAAAAACCTTAAGTGCTAGAACCCGATTGTGATTGGTGTCGACAAATCTCTAACCTTTACTTTAGAGGGTGTTAAATCTGATATTGTATGTAACACCGGTCAATTGCATATATTGTTTGGCATATTACTTATTTATATATTCATATATTTGTTAATAAATTGTTTGATAATTTACTTGCCAGTATAGTATGAGGGATATCTCACTAAGCTCGTATAGTTTACTTCCCAATAGTTTTTTTTTTTTTGCAAGTTACTAGATAATCGAGCGTAAGTTAAGAGCTGAGTGATGAGTACCAACAGTGAGATGCATAGACGTTAGAATTTGAAGATAGACTACGTAGTTGGTTTGAATTATTACATGTAATTATTAATATTTAGATTTTATAATTTTCGTAAGTTTAAGTTTTATAACTTCATTACCTAATCTTATCGTTTGGTAGGGAATACTAATTCTTTACGATTTTAAGGAATTATGAAATATTTGATATCCTTAGTTATTTATATAATACGATAAGTTTATAAGTTAAAAATTAGAAACCTTAGAGACTAATTAACTGGAGTCTTGCAATATCTGACTTATAAAGCTGTTTTTATATCATGAGTGTATACATAATATGAAATTTTAGGCAATTCTATTAGTACCCCTCCCTAGGGTCATGACAGAAGTGGTATTAGAGTTTTAGGTTGTTAAAGATGGGAAAAACTTACCAAATTGTGAGATGGGATAAAGCCTAGGTAGAACTAAGGTTAAAGATTGAAAGACTTAGATTTCTAGATTATATACTATATTTGATATCACCTATATGTATTATACTTCCGTTTACTTGTTAACTGTTAAACTCTTTCCTTGACCTAGATATTGTTAATATGATTACTCTGAAAAGGTTTACAATTATAAGTTTGGAGTGTTAAACCAAAGATGTAAGAAGCAAGTATTGACAAGGGAACAAAAGGAGATATTTCTTATTATGTTGAATTAAGAAGAATTTGTGCTAAAGATCAGGAGAGCAAGAATACCCCAATATCATACTAAGCGTTTGAAATGCATTGATTAGAAGTTTATCAGCTTTGATGGTTTTAACAACATTGGAATTGGAAATTTAATAGCACTAGTGGAATTTGAAAACAATGCTATTGTAGTTGATTACAAATTCGATTTGGTGGTTAAATAACTTGATGACTTTGAAGTATGACGTGACATAATTAGGATACGAATTTTTCCTATTATGTTGAGTGATTGTATCATGAAGAGTAACTATATGGGATCTTGAGAAATGGTTATCTTAGAATTGTAATACATAAGATTTATGTGGAAGATATATGATTGATGTAAGCTTGATACGATAGACGAGCCATAAGGTAATAGTTGACCAATGGCTTAGAATTATCAATGGAAAAAAAAAATTTGATGAATTTGAGAATTTATGAATTATGAAGATTATTTTTTATGAAAGAATTGAAGTATATGACAAGGTGAAAGTGGTGATTCGTATGATAGTATTTAAATGTGATAATTGATGATTTGAATACATAGATTATTAAGTAATACTGATGTGGGCAAATATTACCTTAGCAGGACTATGGATGGTAAAAAGGATTATGATACCCACTTGACCTCAAGAGATCAAATAATTTCTAAGGAATAACCTTAGAGAATCGAAATTGCTAAGGAAGGCATTTCATGACTTTGTTAAAGCAAATAATTTCTTTGTAGGTAAGAATAATAATCCATTTGAAGCAAAAGATTAGTTAGCACGAATCGAGTTGTCATTTGAAGCTTATGGAATTCTCGAAGACCTAAAACTAACATATGGGACTTTTATGTTGCAAAATGGTGTAAGAATTTAATGGAACTCTAAAGAAAGGATTTTGTCCCCTCTTATCACTTAGAGTGTATTCAAAAAGGAATTTCAAAAGGAATATGACATAAGCAAAAAAAGAAAGAGATCAACTGAAAAATCAAGACCATAAGCAAGTAAGTTGAAAATAAAGGATATAGCTAAAGTATAATGTTAGAAGTGTGATCAATGGCACTATCCAAAAAGTTATTCACAATTGCAAAACAAGTGTTTCATTTGTGAAGGAGAAGGATAACATAAGATTCGATAATGTCCCATGAAGACTAAGGCATGCTATAATTGTAGAGATTGTGAACATGACTTTACCTCTTACCTTGAGAAGCAAGGGACCCCAAAGATGACAATTCGATCTATTAAGCACATCGTTGCAGAAAGTGTTAGGAGATGATAATTTATTTTGTTAAGCTATTAGAAGTGAAAAGAGAGACATGTGAATATTTCAAAGTATTATGAGCAATAGGACTAGAATTAAGAACTTTATATTATGTATTTGTAAAGAACTTGATGATAGTGTTTAAAGTGTTTGATTAGATATTTGGATTTTAAATCCAAGCTAAAAGATTTTTTGAAAGGTGTTAGGGAAATTGAGTGACCCAGTCAAGTTTTGAGGACAAAACTTTTTGTAAGGGGGGTAGAATGTAAACTTTGCAAATTTAGCTTTTGAGTATTAAGTCGACTCAAGTATTGTAGGTAATTTTTTAAAACCAACAAATTCAATAAATTTAACACTAAGTAAGATTTTAAATTCAAAAACTAAAACGAATATGAAAAACCTTAAAATTTTGATCGAAACCTTAGTTGCATATAAAAACCCTAAACCTTATATACGTGTAACCATAAGAACTCGAACTCGAACCTGATAAAACTTTAAAACTAAGATTGTAAACTTATAAAATGTATAAAATTATCCTAATAGTTAAAAAACCCTAATTGATTTCGATTAGCGATCAATATGTATAATTGTGTAGAATCACTAAGAAACGAGTAAAGATAACTCTTTAAAAAATTTATAAATGTAAAGAGCGATAATTTAGTTATTAAAATTTTAAAAATTATGAATATTATGTTGTGATTATTTATAATTTCATATTTGTATGTATATGTTATAATTTTGTATCGATTTAACTATTGTGCGTCAAATTAGCTATATATTGGGTGTTTAAGTCTAAATAAAATACATTACTTTTAGACTCCATATATTTTTAATTTTATTATAAATTATTTTAATTATCATGTAAAAATGAAATATACTTTAGAAAACATTAATTTAATATTTTACTATTTTTCTTTACCTTTTTTTTTTTTTCCTTTTCCCTCTTTTTCTCCCCATCTCCTACGTTGCAACTCACTCTTTTGCAATTGCCATTTGTCCCAAAATTCCCCCCATGTGCTTAAAATTGAGGAACAATTTTGAAAAAAAAAAAAAAAATGAGTTCATTACAATCCCGATGGAGTAGGCCAGGTAGTGCTTTGATGGTGATTGGACAGGTGTAGTAGCAGGTCTTAATTTGGTCCTTGCACAAGCTTAAGTTAGGCCTTCCATTCTTTTTCTAATTATTTTTCTAAATTTCTGTTATTTTCTCTTGAATTTTCTATGAGTTCCTAAGGTTGCTATTATCTAAAATGATGTATTAAAGCCCTATTTATACTTAATTATGGTGGCTGAAATTTTTCTTAGTCTTAAGATACTTTATTGATAATTTTCTTAAATTTTTATTTAAGCATGAGGTGGCTATTTTCTTGTTAATGTTGATGGACGATTCACCTGTTGCAATTTAGAGGCTACCATGATGGTGTTCCAGATTTTCCCCAGTATTTTAGTAGATTCTTGTTGTCAAATTGCATTAATTTTAATGTTTAGAGTATAATTTATGAATATTTTAGAGTTTTGTTAATATATGTGTATATATTCTATATACTTGGTACATGTTGTGAGTAGTCATATTTATTAATTTATGTTTCATTCATATTTTTAATTTATTATAATATATGCTCTTTTACATTTTTAGAATTTACAATTTGATTTCCTCATTTTTAAGGGTTTTAGGTTAATTTACAGGTATATTTATCATATACCATACATATATATATGTATATATATGTAATATATATAGGTGGCTTAAATATGACTTTAATATTATTTTATGCCAAATTATGTACTTTATAGCTTAAATGATTTATCGTTAATGTCTCATTAGACCTTGTAGTTGTTAAATTTAGTGTTATATTGAATAGTTTAATTTTATATTTGAAATCTGTATTTTATTATATTATTTTTAAAATCCAAATTTATCGAATCATTTTTACTAACTTTTATAGTATTATCGTAAAGTTTAAGTTCAATTGGATAACTTTTCTTCAATGTCTTAAGTTAAGAAACGATTACTCTAAATGCAATTTAAAAAACTCATAATAAATTTTCACGTGATTTGATATTTTTGTGGTTAATTAGAATTAAATATTAGAAATCAAAATCAAAAACATAAATTATAGACATTAACAACTACTAAAACAATACAAATTGGCTAAATTGATGAGAAGGGTTATAATTACCAAAGGGCAAGTAAATAAAAACAATTCCCAATAAATTTGAGTTGAAGCAACTTAAATTTTTATTGTATAAACAAAAAAAAAAAAGAAAAAGGAAAGGAAATCAATTCTCTTAATTTTGTTCGCTTAATTTTTTTAATTTGTAAATTAATTATTGAGATTATTTAAAATTTTAAAATATTTTTATTTTTTAAATAATTTTAATCATTAATTATATGTAAAACTATTTTAAACGGAAAAATGAGAAGATATTATGGGAAAATATATCTGGACGATCAAAATCCGAAAGAAAAAGCTGTAGGAAGACGGGGGAGTGGGGCGCCTGCCGACTCCTAGTCATGGCACAAAGCAAAACAAGAATAGCCGCGTTGCGAATTGCCTTGCGCTATCTTTATGGTTTTCCTCTCCTCGTTCTGTGAGCTTCCAACTGTTTGTGAAAATACCTTAATTAAAAATCTGGCTCATCTGTTTGTATAAGAATTTGTTCACTCCGATATCTTTATGGTTTTCCTCTCCTCGTTCTGTGAGCTTCCAACTGTTTGTGAAAATTCCTTTATTAAAAATCTGGCTCATCTGTTTGTATAAGAATTTGTTCACTGCTTCCGCTCTTTAATTTATCAGTCCAAACAGCATCTTACAATTAGTCATGCTTCTTCGACGGCTCCTCCTCCCCACATTTCCATCAACCAGATTTTTCACCACCAAAACAAGCACTGATCTTGGCTCCGCCATCTCCGAACTCAATAAGGTAAATTGTAATGAACTCATTTCTTTTTTTTCAAAATTGTTCCATCATATCAAATTCAAATGCTTTTTTCCTTTCTTCCCGAATGCTTGTTATTTTTCATAGGAAATGGAAACGATCTTTGGTGAGCCACCATCTTCTGGCTTTGGCACTACATCTAATGACGACTCTAGAGTACTAGAAACCGATTATGATCCATCTCCTGCTTCACGCGCAAATGCTGATAGTTTAACACACGTTGGTTCCAGCGGAGATGCCCAAATGGTGGATGTCTCTCCCAAGGCCATGAGTAAACGAACCGCCATCGCTAGTTGCAAAGTAATTCTTGGAAAGAAGTTGTTTGATTTGGTGTCTGCCAACCAATTGTCAAAAGGAGATGTCCTCAGCGTGGCCAAAATTGCGGGAATAAGCGGAGCAAAGAACACAAGCAGTCTCATACCTCTGTGTCACAACATCATGCTCACGCATGTTCGAGTTGATCTGGAGCTCAATCCTAAGGATTTTAGTGTGTGTATAGAAGGGGAGGCTTCGTCCACAGGACAAACGGGGGTTGAGATGGAGGCGATGACGGCGGTCAGTATTGCAGGGCTAACTGTGTATGATATGTGCAAGGCTGCTTCAAAGGATATACGGATTACGAGTATACAGCTCGAGTCCAAAACCGGTGGAAAAAGTGGGGATTGGTCCAGGGAAAAATGATACTTCTTGCTTGTTTGTTGGGAGATAAATGTTCAAAATCTAAAAAAGTTACCTTTTGATCCTTACTTAATCTGCACGCATGATTTTTTTTTTTTTTTTTTACTTTTCTCATACATGTCATTTTACTCATGAAGAATTTTTGGCTGATTGAAGTCAAATCCCTACTGATGGCACATAGCATGAAAAAAAAATATGAACTTGGTTGCAAGATAGTTGTGACATTATTAGGTGTGCATGTCTTTGAGATACTTTTAGAGGGATAAAATTTTTCTGCCGTCATCAATCGCATGTTACTACGTTTAAAGAATTGTTAATGCAAGTACCACTTGGTATTTCTCTCTTCATTTATAACAGTATGTGATTAGCGAGAGTATTGAAACGGATACGATTTGAGAATAAAGAAATTTCACCCCATCTGGAGGGTTTGGTGCCGCGGCCTTAAAAATGGATCTCAGTAAAAGGATCCATTCATTTGTGGTGTGTTTCCTCATTCGATTGTAATGTCACCACAAATTTACATCAATAGTGCTATCTCTTTTCGTATGGGGCGATGATATTGTAGTGATTAACTATCGATTCCTCACATGAAGAAGATTGTGGCAACCTTTAAGGCGGAAAATGTTTGGAAGTTCAAGTACTCTCTGATTTTCTTTTGTGTTTATAGTCCATGTTCTGATTTCTTGGATTTTTTTCTTGCCTCTTTCTGACTTGTATATATCTCACTCATCATAGTTTTAAGGTTAATAAGATCGTCTGCTGTATAAATTTGATTGTATAGGATATAATTTGTTAGTTATCATTTGGTGCATCTTTTCATACACGATTGATTCACCATCACCCCTCATCGAAGATTATCCACTTCCTCCTTGATCCCACTCTGTCTCCCCAAGTCTTAGTTTACTCGTGACCATGCATCCTTGCTCACCATGGTAGTCATGGGACCGTGGTGGTGCAATTTGCAGGAGAATTGACCAAAGGCCTCCCGTTCCTCTTTGTAAGTTTGTCTAGCCACGAGCATACATCATGTCTCTCTACTTGCTTTCACACTAGGGCCAAATAGGCTTTATCTATATGCTAAGGAAGGGGAAAATTGGCCAGCTACTAGTTACTTCCTTTATGCCTATATTACGATGGTATTAGAGTTTATTCAGTTAATAATCATGTCATGGTTTGTTTGTTTTTCCAGTAGGTCACCCTGAACCTCACTTATCAGTGTTTGAATAACTAGATGAGTGATTACTCATCTTTACGTTTGTAGCAAGTAAAGCAGAGAAAAACATCTATGAACAACTGCAGGTTATCTGGTGCCAAGACCATAGGAAATAAGTATATGTTTTGTTGGAGATGCTAAATGCAGCATTTTAAGTACTTATGGACAAGCAATATGTAGAAAATGAAAGAAGAGATCGAAATGCAATTACGTTTGGAGGGATGGGGAGATCTGAATCAAATTCTAAAATGCTAGTGTTAATTCCAAATTGAGTTGTATTGCTATCTATCCTTATTTCTTTAATCTCTCTGTCTGATGGGTATTTCAAGTGCTGCACTTAATCTTTAGAGCCAAACATAGCCTAAATTGAAATATTTCTCGAGGTGCACTTCATTCATCTAGGTTTGAGCTACTGAAAATTGCCACCATGAAAAAACGATTGAAGGAAAAATCAGAGGAAGCAAAACATAGCAGATGGATTCAAGAAGATTGTGGGATTGAAATCGTGCAAATCTAGGTGAAGTTAGTGAGGGAACCATAAATGATTTGTGCCAAGATAATTCGTCCTATCAGAGGCAAACCGACCATCACAAGTTTTGGAGGCTGGGAAGTCCATGCAATACGACTGTGTAAGCTGTTGGTGGAAGATGATCCACAGTCCCACTAAATTATCGATACTTCTAATTTTTACCATTGCTTCAGACCTCTGCTGTTGAATTTGCACGCATTGAGTTCGGATCTGCATCAACCAAGCTTCTTTGTCTACGTCCGGACTTCCAACAAGGTAAGAATTGTCTGGTACCAGTTGTAGCATCAACAGAAACATTGAGGACAAAAAGAGGATGCTGTTTTCCATCACTGTTTCAGGAAGAACATAACCTTTTCACTTTTCTTCATCGAGGATTTGGATTTTTCTGTGTTGGGTACTAGGGAGAAATGGGGAAAATAGGACAAGTAGAGGTAGAAGGTCAACTTGTTCTGCATATAAGTAATCGTGTAATTTTGCCCCAAAAAATGCAAAAAAGAAAAAGAAATTGTGAAATGAATGGCGTCTAAAGATGTTTGTGACAACCGAAGCTTAGTCTAGCGGATACGGTTTATAAACTTTTATACCGCTATTTAAAATCTGAACTTAGTAGAAAAGTGAAATGATGTTTTTTCAAATGAATTTACCATAGCTTATTCTTGTAAAGAACATGGATTTCTAAGACTCCAATGGAGAACTTAGTTAAACTTTGATGTACACCGTGTTTGGCAAATTTAGAAGAGATGAAATGGATAAAAATTAATAGAAATAAAGAGAAAGGAGAAGAATGGAAATGAGAGGATAAAAAATATTAGTTCTATTTTGTGTTTGGATATTTAAGAAGAAAATAAGTAATTTAATAGATTAATGTTTTTCCAACTTTAAAAGATTTCTATCTATTTCTAACAATTTTTTATATAAAATTGGAGAGAAACGTGATTCTTTTCCATTATTTTTTTAGTTTTCCACTTTTATCTTAAATTATCAAAACATTTCATTTGTACCGATCACACACCGTGGTAATCCTGAACTTGAGATGGATTCAATTAAATCACATTCTTTGAATGCACCGAATCCAACCAAGTTTTCTAACTTCAAGATGGAGTAAGTTGTATGATTAATTGGGAACCTTGGATTCCAACTTTAGATAAGGTTAATGATTTGTATGATGTCATGGATGATTTTAAAAGAATGTGGGTGCACTGTTGACATTAAAACAGCAGCGGTGGATAAAGCAAGCAAAGCGGCAGGCCAGAGAGCAGTAAACAATAATGAATGCAATACCCAACTTTCACCCACAAAATCTCATCCTCGACCAAACATACCAAAAGGCCAATCTCTTTTACTTTTGGTCCCGCCTTCTCTTGGTATTTTAAAGTAGATAAACTCTGACAAACTCGCTTTTCTCAAAGCCCCAAGACGTAGGCAAGTGCCGGTCTTGCCGCCCGTGAAGTCTTCGTTTGCCCTTGCGTCCTCCCAAAATACGTTGTTTTTTAATTCAATAGGTATATATTATGAATATCTCTTTTTATATGTATTTATTTTTTTAATCTTTAAAATTGATTTTTTTTTTTTACCAACATGTAAAATTGGATGCTTGAATCTTAATTTTAGAAAAAAAAATGAATGTTTTTGTATCCCCACTGACCGCTTTGCCTGTTAAAAATAATAACAAAACAATTTTAGTAATTTTTTAAAATTATTTTTTCTTATAGGTTGAATAGTAAAAATGGATTTTAAAATACAAATTTAGAGGTTTTAAATGTTCAATTTCAAAAATAAAAAGTTTACACCCACGTACAAATCGGCCATTGCAATATATGTTTTGACCCATTTTTTCAGTTATGCCATTAAACTGTCCATGTCCTATGTCTTTCCCTTAGTTTTATCCCATTTTATGTAGCAGTTCTGTCAAATTTAGTCGGTAAGATCTAATGAACTATTAAAACTTAGCTTTACCAAATGAGAGAAATGCAATTTCCATTTTCGATTTTCGATTTGCAAAAAACTTAAATTCTCCGAGGTCAAAGGAGCAGCAAAACAATAATAAATAATTTTCTTTTGTTATGAAAAAAGTAAAGTAACGAATAGGATAAGTAATTGATTGGAGTTGATGTCGATGAGGAATCAATGGACAAACAAAGGCAGCGTTTTTTCGGGGATTAGGTTTGGGGAGGGAGACAACAAGTCACATGGTTGGCCGTTTTTAGCTTTTAAGCCACTGTCCATGTCCATCATTGTCCCAGGGATACACAAATTATTCCCACAAAACCCTATCATTGTCGTTGGTCCAGATTGGACTCAAATAAACCGTACTCGTGATATGTTCTAAGAGTGGAAAGTGACCGGACGGTTCAACCAAAACTCCCACCGAGTTTAACTGAAATTTCAGGTGTATTTTTTTTTCCAGCCATTCAGTTTATGTTTTCATTTTGGTTATAGGTCTATGGATCAACTTACATTTTAAAAGGACTAAATTATAAAATCTATATTATTAAAGTGCAATTTCTATTTAATTGTTAAAACTAACAAAGTTAGGTGTCTTATACATAAGTTTAATGCATTTAATAAATTCCATATATACGTGTATAATCTTTAGCGTAAAAGTTATCAAACATATCCTTCACACTCTTCAATTGACATCCACTAACTTACATAATATATCAATTATCATTATATAATTAAATTGCCAAGTTTTTAGCAAAACAATTTGCAAATTCATCCTGCTAAATCTTCACGCATTGTCCATTACTCTATTATCATTATTAGCGTAAAGATTGTATAAAATAGGATGGAAAAATTATCGAAAAACTATGAAACCAAGTTTCATTTTTATTCATTTAGGAAAAAAAAAAGTTGTTATATATTAATAGGTAAAATAATTATAGGTGATTTTACAAATACAAAATTTGTTATTGATGACTACTGCATTGATGAAATCTCCAAATAATTTTGCTTTTTAATTATTTCATAAATATAAGTTAAATAAATAATCAATTATAAAAATTTAAGTGTGTATAATACTGATACATCATCTGCTAGTACAAGTTTGATTTAATTTCCTTATTCGAAACTAAATTAGATCATATTTGTCTATTCGAATCGAATACAACTCCAAATCAAATGGTAATTCGAATGGAATTATCAGTACGATTTTTCATGGCTGTTTTACGATTAGGTATGCGGATTGCAAGCCGGAGCGAATCCGGCCGTACCATAGATTTGTTAATAAATTTTGGTGTATGTACTGTGTTCGGTGGATTAGGATTTTTTTAATGTACAAGATTCAAGCGTTCAAAGTCTATGGACCAATATGACCTGGTGCATCTGCACCAGTAACAGAAAAATAAAAATCATGTGAATATATCTAAACGTAACGCTCACTCCAATAATTACTAATTCGTCCGATCTGTAATTTGTCCTCCTTCAGAGAAAAGCTTCGGACGTAATAAAATTTTAATATATAAAAATAAATAAATAACAATCCTCTAAAACTTATTTATATAATATTTATCGTAGGACTGAAAAAATTTTCCCTCCGGCCCCAAACCCACACACACAACACCCCCGCACCCCCCCGGGGGAATTTAATCTTATGCATCTTTCTGCGTGGGCTCTGGGTCTCATTATTAAATATCCCCCCACTTACTCACATACACACTCCTTCTGCGCACTAGTTCAGTGCTTTCTGCAACTCCACAGCACTCAACTCGTTTTAAGCTTTCTCTGGCTGTGGAAAAATGAAAATGAAAAGGGAAACGGAAGGTGGTATAGCTAAATCACTGCTCTTCCTCCTCTTCACCATCACTGAGCTTCTCTCTCTATCTATCTCTCTCTCTCTCTCCACAAGCACTCCTCATTCTCTCCAATACCAAACCTTGCAGCTAAACCCACTTCCTTCTGCTCCTCCTCTATCCAGGCCACAAATCGAAACCGAAGCCCAAATCGGAGAAGAAGCAGCTTCAGCATCTTTCTCAGAATCGATATCGTTAGACTTGCAACATGTGGACGCTTTACTCGCCCACACCAACTCAACCCCACAAGCACTGTTCCACCTCAGGCTCCAAAGAGATGCTACAAGAGTTGAATCTATCTCCCAACTCGCTTCGTTCGCATCCAGGTCAAGAAACTTCACGCGCGCTCGTAATTCTGGCTTCAGTAGCTCAGTTATCTCGGGACTCTCCCAGGGAAGCGGAGAGTACTTCACGCGCCTGGGAGTAGGCACACCGCCTCGATACCTTTACATGGTACTCGACACTGGAAGCGACATCGTTTGGATGCAGTGCGCCCCATGCAGAAAATGCTACTCGCAAACCGATCCCGTTTTCGACCCCGCTAAATCTCGCTCCTACGCCTCCATTCCATGCGCCTCCCCCCTCTGCCACCGTCTCGACTCTCCGGGATGTAGAAAGACCGCCAACACCTGCCTCTACCAGGTTTCCTATGGTGACGGCTCGTTCACTGTCGGCGACTTCTCCACCGAAACACTCACCTTCCGTCGCACGCGCGTGGGACGCGTGGCGCTTGGTTGTGGCCACGATAATGAGGGCTTGTTCATCGGAGCTGCTGGGTTGTTAGGTCTCGGCCGGGGGGGACTCTCGTTCCCAACGCAAGCTGGGCGTCGGTTCAACCACTTGTTCTCTTACTGTTTAGTGGATCGGTCCGCGTCATCCCGGCCTTCTTCCATGATATTTGGTAGCTCGGCTTTATCCCGAATCGCCCGGTTCACTCCGTTGCTTAGAAACCCTAAGCTTGACACGTTTTACTACGTGGAAATGTTGGGAGTGAGTGTGGGCGGGTCACGTGTCCCGGGAATCACGTCGTCCCTCTTTAAGCTGGATCCTGCGGGGAATGGAGGAGTTATAATTGATTCAGGTACGTCCGTGACACGCCTCATCCGCCCCGCTTACATGGCGCTAAGGAATGCGTTTAAGACCGGGGCGTCTAACCTCAAGACAGCCCCGGATTTTTCGCTGTTCGACACATGCTTTGATCTGTCTGGACTGACAGAGGTGAAGGTGCCCACGGTTGTATTGCATTTCCGGGGTGCGGATGTGTCGTTGCCGGCTTCGAATTATTTGATACCGGTGGATCGGAGCGGGAGGTTTTGCTTCGCGTTCGCCGGAACAATGAGCGGGTTGTCTATAGTGGGTAACATTCAGCAACAGGGATTTAGGGTGGTTTACGATTTGGCGCGTTCTCGGGTTGGGTTTGCCCCGCGCGGTTGTGCATGAACTCAAGGAGTTCTTTTTTTCTTTTTCTTTTTTTTTTTAAAAAAACTTAAATAAACCGTTATCGCCCCCCAACCCACCACACCACCCCTCCCCCCTGGGTTTCGGTTTTATAAGTTAAGTTTGAATTTGAATCGGTGCAACTTGAAAATGACAGCATAAATTAAGTACTTGGTATGTGTATTACTTTATTTTTCCTTATTGGAATATGTGAGCACATATAGTGATGAATCGGCAGGATTCATGTGGCTCTGATGGCGTTTAGTTCGGCCTAGGGTTGTTTGTCACAGCAGGCCCATAGTGGGAGAGAAGGTTCGGTAGTTTGTCCGGAATATTTTCTATGAATTAAACCCAGTATACTAGATATGCTTCCTAGGATGAATATCTCTCTTATATTTGATGAAGTTAAAAGAATTTCAAACTCAAAGATCTTACGCTTAGAGCTCTCAAAGTTTTTACGCGTAGAGCTAAGTATCACTAGTTTACTGAAATATTTGATGGGTTCTTAACAAAGAAGGAAAACAAAATGGGATAAGACCTGGATTAGTAAATACCCCGAGAGCTCCTGTCGGTTATGACTCACCGATAAGCATTCCACGATCTAAATTAGTAGTACTTGCTGCTTGATATGATGCAGAAGCGTTAATTTAGGAGTTTTTGCCACTAATACTTGCTCGGATTTATATTAGAGGAGAAAACAACTTGGAGCTAAAAACTTTTAACGGAATAGGAAAATGCAATATATATTCCAAGGGTAGGAGATGAAGTCTACGGGTAGAAAATGGAGTATATTTATATTAGCCTCTACGGGGGTAATAACATAAGGAAAAGAGATACGGGTATAATTTAAAAGTTAGTTAAAAAAATTACATGTCTAAAAAGGGGTAAATACACAAAAGAAGAAAAAGGAAATATTTTGGAAACACATGCCAAAAGGAACACGTTAGAATACGTATCCTTTGGACATTTGGGCACTACTCTGGTAGAAAAGACGAGGAAGTAGGGAAGGTGGCTCTTAAACAAGTAGATTCAAAAGTAGAGAGTAGATCAAAGGGTAGAGTGGTCAGTTTAGATTTAGGTTAAAGAAGATGGAAGTGTCTAACTTTTGTCTCTTCTGTCTTTTCTCTTCAACTGTCAGTATTTTTGATTGAATATTAATCGGGCTGTTAGTGCTTGGCCGGCTCTTAGGGTATGGGCCCCTGATAATTACATTTATGATGCCATTAGGGGTACGATCATTGCGACGGTCATTAATCTGCTCCGCTTAGGCATCTTCGATCTGTTACCTTCGATGTTATTGTCAGACTGGTTGTCGTTTCATTGATATGCTACATACTCATTGAAGAAGCCGCTTTGAATGGCATATTCAACAGCATTCTTCAACTAGAAGCACTTTTCAGTTGTATGGCTATGATCGTCTTGGAATTGATAGTATTTGTCGGAGTTCCAATGATTGGGATTTCGTTGCATTTTCTGCGGCCTTTGCAATAAGTTTCAGTGCTTCACTTCAAATTAGACCTAGGCCATGGGTTTATTCCAAGACTTATGCTGGCTATAAATGAGATGGAGGAGAGGGTCGTGCTCTGCTCGCCATTTCTTCTTCCTAGAGCTTCCCCCCTCTGGCCTGTTCAACATCCTTTCGCCGAAGTGATCTTTAATGGACAATTTCTCTTTGTCCTGCTTTCCGCCCGACCTTTATCGGTCTGCATTGCACTTGGTACGAATGTTTTCTTCCTGGTCGATGTATTTCTGAGCTTTATTCCAAAAGTCGATTAGGGTCTTTGGCTTGCTCTTTGTAAGCCATTGAAAGAAACCTCCCGAGGGTTTGACGCTGAGTTGTGCGGCTTGTACAATGATTCCTTTGTCCAATTGAGGGATCTTGACTACGGCGTTATTGAATCGGGCTACGTAGTCGCACAGGGACTTGCCCTTGCCTTGCCTTATGAGGTACAAGGACGATGTATCCTTGGATGGGGGCTTACTAGCCCTGAAATAAAGGTCGAACTTCTTGGTCAACTTATTAAAGGAGCTGATTGAATTGTCGAGGAGGTAGTTGAATCATGTCTGTACTGCCTTCCTCAACTTGTCCGGAAAGGCCTTGTATAGTATGGCATCTCTATGACCATCAAGGTTCATGAGGGTATGGATGTGAAGGAGATGATCATTAGGGTTGCCCGTGCCATCATACTGGTCTAGGGATGGAAGTTTGCCGTTGGGGGGCAATACTTTGTCTTAGACACCTCTGGTGAAGAGTCTTGTCGCTGGCAGCCAACCTGGTGTCGACAGCAAACTTACTCCCCTGTTATTAGGAGAGTCTCTTTACCATTGCACGTAGCTCATTTAGGTCGGCGTTGTCCATCGGGTGAGCCCATTGTGTAGTTGAATGAGCTTAAACTCCTTGTGAGTTGGCTTTTTGCTCATTGCCAACTTAAGTTTGGTCGCAGGTAGTTGCAGACCTTGCTGGTTGTTGTCGCAGCGGTCGATCGGGTTGCTGATTCCTTCCATTCTGTAGCTGCTGTTAGATGTTATCTCACTCAGTGCAAGCATTCGAAGCTTTGGGGTGGTGAGTTTGTTTGTTGCGGCGCTCTGCTTCTTCCAGGTAAGCTCGGAGCTCTCTGTTCTGCTTAGCATATTGTTCAACCAGGTTCTTCGTGTGTTTCGGGAGCTCTTCTAACATAGCTCTTGGGAGGGGTTGGTTGCCCCTATGTATGTTGTTCAACAACTGTTGATTTCCTTACTCATTGTGTTGAGATATGATGTAGAAAAGTTTCATGTGGGTTATGTGTTTGGTGTGTTTAGGATTTCGAGGGTAAGCATCATCCTTCCTATAGACGGCCCCAAATGTCGTTCCTTAGTTCTTACCAGTAGGTGACTAAGGTATATACGTTTTGATCCTGTAAAATAATGCACAGTAAAGGGATGCCAAGAGGTTGTTTGGCATGGTCACAAAATGCTTAATAATATATAAGTAAACATATATGGAAGGAAGGCAAACAAAGTTGAAACTAAACTTTTTCTATTATTTTCTTTAAAGAAAAAACAATGAAGTAAAGAGAATCAAATATCTTGACTTATTTCAAATTACTGATGCTATAAATTGAATTATATAATTTTTTTTGTAAACTTTACTATTAGTGCTAAAACCTAGGTGGATACTATAAACATGAAATAAGGGATTAAGAGAGAGAGAAAGAGAAAAATAAAATAAAATAAGATAGTGAAGATGATGTAATGCCTGATAGTTGATGGCTTGTAAAAGTTTAGTTGTTTTTATTTTTTTTATTCTATTCAACATAGATATGTACAATTGGTAAACTCGGTAAAAAACGTAAGTTTCTATCGAATTTATATATAAACTCGGTTAAAAACGTAAGTTTTTACATGAAAATGAGTTCATATATGAGTTAACTCAGAAGGATTTTTTAAAATCGTAAACTTGTAGAATCGTATGGATAGAATTACGATTTGAACAACTAGGTCCTACTTGAGTACTCTTAATTTCGGAGTTCTGGCATGCTTTAAGTTGTTATACTTAATGGTACCTTGATAATTTAGAATTCTGTCACCTACTATATAAGAGTATTACAATCCACCTCTCTTATAGAATTAATGTCTTTGTTAGTTTCGTTACACGGATCTAAGACTACTATCAAGTAAGGATTTTCCTTTTCAATTGGTAGAGTACTCTGATACCACTTGTAACAATCTAGTCGGAACTACTTTTACCGAGATATTGTTTGTTTTGGTATGAAATATTATATGGTTTTGTCTCTTGGTGCAACAGCTTTTCAAGAGGTCACCTATCTTAAAATTGACCTAGTTTGAACATATTTAATTTCGACGTTTTGACATGTTTTGAGCTATTATACCAAAATGCATCTCGACGTTTTAAAATTTCACCACCTGATATATAATGGGGATTACAATAGATCGACAATATTAAAGGTTAGGGATATATCATTCCCCTTAGGTCGATCTAACTCGTAGGCGTTGTCATTAATCTTTTTGTTTAAATCATTTAAATCAAATATTAATCACTTATTTAAATTTCTTAAAAATTTAATTTTTTAGTTGAATTTATTCCTAAATAGTTACTTCCCAGTGTAACTTTTCCTTATTGAATTGATATTGTCCTAGATGTATATATTCCTAGATATTGTCTTCTGAATTATTGTTATAACCATATTTAAAAGAGACAATAAAATTTGTAACATCAATTTAGAGAGTAGTAAAGGGTTTAATGAGGAGTTTGTAAACATACGTCATGTGCCGATGATTTAAAAGAAAAAAAAAGGTTTTATTAAAAATTCAACGTAACTTTTACACTTTTATGGTAGCATTGTATAATTTTTTGTAATATATTTATACTTTGAGCTATTGGTGTATTTTCTAATAAAATTATCAAAAAGTTGATGTATTTACTGAGATTTAATTTTAAGTTGTACATTAACAACTTACGAGTAATATTATCGTAACGTATATGGTGGTGGGCATATGGCATAGATCACGATGAGTGACCAAACCCACAAGTGGATGTGCCACTGCATAAAAACCTATAAAAGTTGGCACCAATAGCAAAAAGTCTATTTACAAGTTCCTCTTATTTTGGTGACTTGCGCGACAGCTGGTTGACGATGCTAATGCTAAGTGATCTTTTAGATTTTGGGATCCATGTTGCGTCGCCCATAGTGCCCACTGTTTGACCCTATTCCGGAAACAGCTATTTACAATTTCTCGGCTTTGCTTTTTTCTCCGAGAAAGTGTTGGAATTTCATCATGGATTTCCTTATTTCCATGTTCTTCTTTTGTTGGAGAATGTTTCTTGTTAGTTTTGGAGACCATGTGACATAACGATAATAATATACAGGTCCCATAATTGAACGGTTCAGTTTCGAAAGAGATTCCGGTTTCCAAAGTTCAAACAATTTGTAGTCCTATTTTCTTCTTTTGTTATGACCAGCCAAGTGCCGTTTCAGATCTTAATCGGTGAGAGTGTGAAAAGAACCGTAAATCAAATTGAATTAAATTAAACCAGATTAAAAATTTGATTCCTTTTAACGTTTTGGTTCAGCTATATGTAATTAGTATACGGTTTTGTTAGGTGAAACAAATCGAACCGGTTGATTTATTTATTTTTTAAATAAAAAAAAGCGAAAAGAACAAAACAATGCGTAGAATCCAGCATCTGATTTTCAATTCAATGTCTGGCAGATTGGGTGTTTTTCGTCCAAAAAGCAACAAAAACCCACAGTGAAATATAGCGCTTAAAAATTGATTCGTGAAAATGTGTATCCAATCTTTTTTTTTTTTTTTTATCTTTTTAGATTTAAAAGATTTACGAACTAAACAATTTAGTAAGTTTACTAAACTGAACTAGACTCACCTCCTATTAACCGATCCTTAGTAGATTATATACATCATATAGACATTTTTCTTAAAATTCAACCGTTAACAACACAATATACATGAGGATAATGTTATAATCACTATTTGAATGTTACATGTTCCTTTAATTTTACAGCTAAAATTAGAAGTTGTTGAATATTTCACTCAATTAAATTTTTACTTCTTGAATTTTATGATCAAATTTAAAATTGTTAGATATTAATTAAACTTTTATTTGTTAAACTTCCTACTTCTATTATCTTTAAACAAATAACATAAAGAATAGTCATTGGTCAAGAAGTTTCATCAAAATTTTAATTAGATATAATAATTTTTTTTCAACAATAACAAAGGAGAAATTCAAACCTTAATCTATTTTAATAAAAGATTAGTATCGGCATCATTAAGGGTACAGTGATTTTGACTAACATTTAAATTTAACAATTTTAAATTTAAAACTAAAATAAAAAGATAAAAAGTTATAATATTTTTAACCCTATGCCATCCGTATAACGTGAAATATTTTAATATTACTACCTAACAACCCGTTCATGTTCTTAGAAAGAATTTTCCCACGGTATTTTCAAAGTTTGATCACGTCGATATGCCAGGCTAGCAAAGCTACAAAAGTCAAAGAACAAAGACAAGACTAAATATCTGTACTCCGATCACTCAAATGTAAAATCTATCCTTTCCTCAATCACATCCGTAGGATACGTAATTGCTTATCGGGGATCTTCGAAAGTCTTTTAGGATTTATTCTCCACGCTATTATGCTCGTGAAAAATCATAAACATACATATTTAAGCAATAGATGTCTCCCAAAATGCTATTTAGAATACATCTATATTATTAACCGTATCTTTTGTTTTTTAATATTTTACTTTATTTAGGCTTTACTAAATAATTCTTATATATTAAATAATTATTAATAAACCATCGGTGTGCTAAATTTATTATAATAAAAAACTTTATATGCTAAAAATTATATCTAACCTATAAATCCTCAATCAAAATGTTATTTAAACTAAAAATCTTTTATCAATATGACAATTTCCAATTACAGCTTCAAAATTTATAAATCTTAATAATTCATTTATTAAATTTTTAATTGTTGTGATATGCATATCCTATACATACTAAAAATATTTTATTATTTGTTTAATTATATGTTCAATTGTATTCATTTCACAAATAGTTTATTTGTTTTTAAAATTTTAGCAGAAAAAAGTTATTGATAATTAAATCGCTCATTATTAATTAGTAATATGCTTAATTTTAGGTATGAAATTGAAGACGAATTCGGATTGGAAATGGAAACTATAAAAAAAAAAAAAAACTATCGATGTAACATTTTTATATTGTTTATTACTCTTTTTACAAAAATTTAGTCTTTTATTTTTATAGTATATTTGCTATTCAAAGTTTTTAAGATTACACAAGATAATCTTTCAAAATTTTCGGGATTATAACCTATGCTTAAATATTTTTCTTTCCTTACCTAATTCATTTTTTTTTCTATTCTATTTTAAACTAATTTTTGAATTATTTAATAATATTATAATTTATGGTTATAGTAGCCTCTCAATTACTATCGTAATATCCCTTATATTTACGTAAAATATTTGTAAAATAATAATTACATATAAAATTATTAATGTTTCACACATTAATGTCAAATTTCCATATGCACATAATAGGTGCAGTATCTACTAGTATTTAAGTAATAAATGTATCCCAAAGTACTATCTTAATCATGATCTTCACTCTATGTTGTTTTATTAGAGTAGACTCCATTCTAGTAGAAATTTTTGTATAAGTTCATATTACTATAGCTAAAGCATTTTGGTTCTTTACATCTTGTAAATCTATTACTCTCACATATGAATTATTCATCATTCCTATATACGTGAGGGGTTCTAAATATATCATTTATGAATGCATGGTCTATTGAAAAATATTTTCTTTCCAACTCACCATATCATGGCTACTAAAACCTACATGTAAGAAAAGGACAATTGAAATACATCCTTTTATTATTAGTCAAGTATAAATAAACTTCTAAACTTTCAAAATATGGTTTTACATTTCGTATATTTAAAAATAACATCAAGTTGTCATTGTAGACTTTGGTATATACTGCTTTGGGTTCTACCTTTGCTAACAGTTAAGAAGAAAATACATATCAAGATCCATTCAAGAATAATACTACAATATAAAACTAGAACTTGTTGATTACAGGAAAGAGAAAAACGAAGAACACAAGGAGAGAAAAGGACCTATTTATACAAACATCGTGTAATTGTTTGTGAACTAATACAGTTATAATTGTTAACTAACTAATAACTAACTAAAATACATGTAAAGAAAATATTCCAACTAAACCTGAAACTATACTACTAAATTGAATACATGGATTATATTGCTAACAGTATGAAACTACAAAATAATTACAAGAAAAATAATTACATATTTACATGCCCCACCTAAGTTGGGGTTTCCCAAAGACCCAACTTGGCATTGATAAAATGAAGAGTAGTTTGCGGAGTTACCTTAGTAGGGGAATTAGCTAGTTGTAGTTCAGATGGAACATGAATAATCTTCAAATTGCCAACTTAAACTTGGTCACGTACTATGATTATGAAGAAATGGATTGCATACAATCGGTTGTGTTGAGCGATTGGCCCAGCAAAGAGATAAAGGAAATTGAACAACAACATCAAGATCCTGTAATACATAGGAAACCCAGAGTAGTTCTTTGGTAGTAGAAGCTAGGCTTTTGTATTCTGTTTTGACACTTGAGGTAGATATTGTATGTTACTTCTTACGTTTCCAAGAAACAAGTGTCGGTCCAAGAAACATGCAGTAACCACTAACAAACTTCTAATCAATTGGACAAGAAGCCTAATCACAGTCAGAATAACCTAGAAGAGACAAAGAATTATTAGAAGGTTAATATAAGCCAAGTGAAGAAGTCCGTTTTATGTACTTCAACAAATGAAAAACACCTTGCAAATGTGTTGAACATGGTGAAGCAAGAAATTAGATGAAACGATGAATTGCAAAGGTAATGTCAGGTCGAGTTAGTGTTAAGTAAAGTAGCCTGCCAACTAACAAACGATAAAAGGAAGGGCTATCAAAGAGTTCACTAAATATTGAATCAAACCTAATACCAAGTTGTAAGGGCATAGTAATTAGTTTGGTACCAATAAGACTAGCATTAGTAAGGACATTAAGTAAGTACTTAAGCTAATTAAAAAGCAAACCTTCTTGCATGCGACACAATTCTAAACTAAGAAAGAAACCTGCACATCTAAGGTCCTTAATTGTGAACTCAGAATGTAAAGTATCTTTTAAGTGCTACAATTAAAGACTCATTAGTGCCATTAATTAACATATCATCAACATAGACAAGATTGCAAGAAACCCATCATAATCATTTTGTATAAATAAAAAAAAATCACATTTGGATTGTTTGAAACCTTGTTTAACCAAGAGTTGAGATATTTCTAAATTTTGTTGGTGAGAAGCTTACTTCAACCCATAGAGTAACTTCTTTAGCTTACACACTTAATTAGGTTGAGCTTTGGAGTGGCCTAAAGGAGGATGTATATAGATCTCCTACACTAAATGCTCATGAAGAAAGGAATTGTTGATATCCATTAAGTATAAGGGCTATCCTTTAGCTATAGCTACTCCTATAAAGATCCTTATTGAACCAACATTAGCAATAGGTGAGAAAGTTTTTGTGTAGTCTTCTCCAACTATTTGAGTGAAACCCTTAGAAATGAAGCGTGCTTTATAATGCTCTATAGAACCATCTTTCCTATACTTAACTTTGTAGACCCATTTGTTGTCTATTGCCTTCTTTCCTTTAGGCAATTGTGTAAGTTCCTAAGTACCATTTTTTTCCAAAGCTTTTATTTCTTGATTCATTGTTGCTACCCACTCATAATGTTTTACATCCTTTGAATAAGAGCTAAGCTTTAGAACAGTTAAAACATTTGCTAAAGAAGCTACATGATCAGATGGGTAATTGTGAAAATTGTTGTTAGTAAACAAAGGATGACTAGTGGAAGAAATAATCACATTATTTGTTTGCAAACAATGAACAAAGTGAGTTAAATCATCTAGCCATTTAGGTAAATGTCTGACTCGAGTGGAACAAGGAGGATTAGACCGTATGCTATTTATTAGATTATTGTTTATAGCACATGTAAAACTCAAGCCTGATGAACATTGAGCAAGAAACTCATCCGATAATGGTGAGAAATGTGGATAAGGAGCACTGGACACAGAGGACTCTAATGTGATTTCTGTTAGATTATCTATGAAAGAAAGAATGTGCTCATAGAGCTTAACATCTTAATTGCCAAATATCCTTTTTTTTTCTAGGATAAAAAATTTTATACCCTTTCTAGCCCTGAAGATATCTCAAAAACAAACACTTTAATCCTCTTGCATCAAAATTATTAGAAGTAACAAGTTATTAAGCTACATAGCACAAACATCCTATTGTCCTAAGATGATTGTAATTTGATCTTTATTTAAAAAGACATTCATATGGAGTTTCCCAGTTTGACAATGACATTTGGCATCCTATTGATCGAGTAGATGAAGATTCAAAATATTTTTAGAAATGGCTTTGATGCGATTATATGGTGGCTTGTTGGATTATAAATTCAATGACACAAGAGCTGTCAGAGAGCTTTATGTATTCCTTATTAACAAAGGAGCTATAGGAAAATACTGTTCAGCGATTTGGCTAGACATATGGTCTTCTTTTGTTCCAGTTGTAATATGAAGTCTCAAATATAAAGCAAGGTAATTCATCAATATTTGTCTATTATAATGAGCTAAAAAAATGTTGGGATGAGATTCAGAATTTAAGTAGAAGATTGTATTACACATGTGGTGTTTTATGAAATTGTAGTTGTATTTTTTTATGAAAAATACATGGATCTTGAATCTAAGAATAAGTTGATGCAGTTTCTCATGGGACTTAATGAAGGATTTGAAACCTCTTATAATCAAATATTGTCCATGGATCCAATTCCGTTGGTTAATCATGCATTTTACTTAATTTTACAAGTAGAAAAAAAAAATAGAAGTTTCAAATAATTTTCTTACCACTCAAGAGTTAGCTACTTTTAATGTGAACAAGAATATTGGTGCTGTTCAATCAATTTTTTGAAGGGTAGTTAAGAAACAAAAGAATATAAATAAGCAATTTTGTAAACATTATAGAAAAGAAGGACATTTAATAGATAGATGTTTTGAAATAATTGGGTATGTGGATTGGTTCAAGGGTAAACAAAATGCTAAGAACTCTAAGTTTGCTACAGAAGTAACTCTTGACGATAGCTTTAGCTGTAGTAATACTCCAATTGATGTAGGCAATAGTAATAATAAGTCTAACATATGCAATATGATGACGCTGAAGATGATATAGATGGTTTGTTTTGAAGTTACTAGGTTTATAAAAGGAAAATCAGACACATATGTAGCTACTTCTACCACTGATATTAATAGTACAGGTGCTATATGTTCTGAGTATCTTTTAATGTTAGACTTTCTTGGTTAAATAACATGCATGATTTTTGGATTGTGGACTTTAGTGCAACAGACCATATTACACCCCACATATATGTTCTTTGTAACCAACAATACATTTCACCACTTATAAAAATCAATTTTCCTAATGGAGCTTTATAAACTGTTCATATAATTGGTGAAGTTTACTTGAATTCACAATTAGTTCTTGACAATATGCTTTATGTTCCCAAATTCAAACACAACCTTCTTTCTTTACCTTAATTGTTACGGAATTAGTAGTTACAAGCTAAAAATGTTCATGGCCATTCAACTAAAGCAATGTTGGCCATTGCTAAGAAGAGATATGGGTTGTATGTGTTAGATAGTCAACCAATAAGGAGTGCTCTTGTATCTACTAGAGATTCTTGCTTAGCAGACCATTCTTTAAAGTTCAAATTTGGATCATGTCATTTCAGTTTAGATGTTTTTGATTTACACGTAAGAAAATGACAATTGAAATACATCATTTTATTATTAGTCAAGCATGAATAAACTTCTAAACTTTCAAAATCCGGTTTTACATTTCGTATATTTAAAAATATAAAAATAACATCAAGTTGTCATTTATAGACTTTGGTATATACTGCTTTAAGTTCTACCTTTGCTAACAGTTAAGAAGAAAATACATATTAAGATCCATTCAAGAATAATATTGCAATATAAAATGAGAACATGTTGATTATAGGCAAGAGAAAAATGAAGAATACAAGGAGAGAAAAGGACCTATTTATACAAACATCTTGTAATTGTCTATGAACTAATACAGTTATAATTGTTAACTAACTAATAACTAACTAAAATACATGTGAAGAAAATATACCAACTAAACCTGAAGCTATACTACTAAATTGAATATATGGACTATATTACTAATAGTATGAAACTAAAAAATAATTACAAGTAAAATAATTACATATTTACATGCCCCCCTTAAGTTAGGGCTGTTTGAAGACCTAACTTGGTATTGATAAAATGAAGAGCAGTTTGTAGAGTTGCCTTAGTAAGGGAATAAGCTAGTTATAGTTTAGATGGAACATGAATAATCTTCAAATTGCCAGCTTAAACTTGGTTGTATAGTGTGATTATGAAGAAATGGATTGCACACAATCGGTTGTGTTAAGCAATTGTCACAGCAAAGAGATAGAGGAAATTGAACAATAACATCAAGATCTTGTAATACATAGGAAACCCAGAGTAGTTCTTTGGTAGTAGAAGCTAGGCTTCCGTATTCTGCTTTGACACTTGAGGTAGCTATTGTATACTGCTTCTTACATTTCCAAGAAATAAGTATTGGTCTAAGAAACATGTAGTAGCTGTTAACAAACTCCTGATCAACTGGATAAGAAGCCTAATCACAGTCAGAATAACCTAGAAGAGACAACTGCAAGACAATGAACCATGAATAGATCAAATAACATGAACAACAAAACAACAACAAATGATATAACAAACCAAATCAAAATGTAATATTTGTTAATTCATTCATTTAAGGCCATTTTGTTTTGTCTTATTGCTTCTCTAGTTGTGTGTTTACCTAAATTTAACGCAAGAAATTTGCCCATACATTGTAATAATTCTATAGTACATTTGGCGAAAAAAAGGATAAAACTTAGGTAAGACACTAAAATCAAATTTTAAAAATGAAATGGATGAAACTTAGATAAAGAGGAGGGAAGGAGTGAAAGAGAGAAAGAGAAGAGAGATGAATATAAAGCAACAAATTGAAAGAGATTGTGAGCACTATTAGCTTACAACAATAGGTGAAAGATGCCTTTACCAGATGTTCTTCTCATGATCTTCAAACCCCAGACAACATGTTGATTTTACGGATTTCAATACCTTTGAGTAAACCCCTATTTGTAGATGAATCTTCCTAAAGTTTTGATTTTTATTGTCAATTGAACTGAATTTTAAGATTTTGAGAGTGAATAACGAGAGAAGGTAAGCTTGGTGCTTGCTTTTTAAGGATAAAGGGAGGGTGAATATAGAGAGTAGTAAGAGAAAGGTTAGTAATGATGATGGTGAGGAGAGAGAGATTAGTTTGCTCTTTATGAAAAGGGATTCTGTAGATAATACACACCATGTAGAAGTATACTACTAATCAAATTTGGACATGTATGTTGGTAATGGGTGGTTGCTTGAAAATCCATTACCTATATTATCATATGTTAAAATATAATTGGTAGTTATACACCGTGTGTATTTATACGTAACGTATACTGCTTATTGAATCTTTTTTTGCTCTCTATATAGTACATGAAATGTAAAAAGGCTAAAAGGAGAGAGTGAGAGAAAGGATCGATGTATTATTAATTGTTTTTTCCCTTAAAGACAAAAGGACAAATGATGAGTTAATAAATTTCATTTCCCTTCCCTTTGAAAACTCATTGCCTGGGAAAATAGGCTACCTCTTTAAATAAATTTATAAGCAGTTTTATCTACTCTTAAAATCACTATCCTTGTAGGTCCACTTTGTTGTAGAGCAAGAGATAAGGCAGTACAAGATGTTGCTTCGGCAGGTTAAGGAAGCCTTGATGTATGTTAAGGTAGACACCATAATGCCTATAGTCGAAAGGATGCAGGAAGATAGGTGGTCCTATTAGGCTTGTATTAAAAAACTTGAGGAAAGTATTTGGATGTAAGACCATCAAATGGCTAAGATAGAGGAGTATATGGGATAAGACCTAAAGGCGATATTTAGATGTATATTAGAAAAGTGACGAGTGGCACAAATTCCAGTTGAGAAAGGCTATTAAGTAACTTGAATATTTTAAGAATCGTATTTGGAAGTAAGATCCTAGGTATAACCTCAGTTGTCTCGCTAAGAGAATGGCAAAGGATAGCTGTTCTTATACTCCTACTATTAGAGTTCCTTGTCATAAACCATTGAAGGTGTTAGTCATAATTGCTAATGAGGCAAGGCCATCTAAAGTTATTGAAGGTGTTCAACCTCCATTTTCTAAGGCGCTGGTTCATCTTCTATTGTATATATTCTTATGTAGCAAGGTTTCTATGATTGATGCTCTTGGGTGTTGGATTGTCTAAACTTTTAGACTTTTGTAATTGTACATAATTTGATGATCATTTTTAAGTGTTGTTAGCCATTTTGTAATGAAATTTCTAAATTTCTAGATTCTACTACTTATATTGTATAAGGTAGAGTTGTTTATCTTGTTGATAGCTCAATGAAGATATTAGTTGGCGGACCTTCATATTGTGGCATCAACTTGTTATAACTTAGGAATGTTGCTGGTAGGTGGCATTTAAGTTAGCGAGATACAGGTCTAATTGATGAGCTTTTCTGTTAAGCATAGAGTTAAGTAGAAGAACTCCTTCCTCAAATCTTGTAGGAAGGTTGATGCAACTTTTTTATGGCTCTTGAATTATGACCTGTTGTATGAGTCATTTTGGCTTATAGGTTACCTCTATATGCTTGTATAAGGGCAAGAAGATTGTAATAATGACTTAGGAAAGAGTCGACTTATGTAGAGGCCGCCTCTATACCTTGAGAAGGGTGAAAGGCTAAGAAATGTAATCTTTGTAAGGCTCCATTCATCTATACACTTATTGCAACCCCATATGGGGTCAATATGCTTGGAGGTTGCTATTATGTGACTTCAAATGGGTGAGAGGCTAAGAAATCTGACTTTGTAAGGGTCTTATCCTATAGGTGGTTTGGGTATGCTTATAGAAAGGTTAAAGTCTTAGAGTTGCAACCTTTATAAGGGTCAGCTTGCTTGGTGGCTACCTCTACACGCCTTGAAGAGGGTGAAAGATCGAGAAATCTTACCTTGTAAGTGTCAATTAACCTATACACTATTGCAACCTTATATATGTTTGATATGCTTAGAGGTCGTCTTTGTATGCCTTGAGAAAGATGAGAGGTTGAGAGATCCGACCATTGTAAGGGTTAGGCTGGTTTTGTATGTTAATATATAGGCAAGAAGCTTTATTTAATGTGACTACTTGTTGTGATGTGCTTTCTTGCTCTTGAAGATATATTGAAAAGAAGAAATGTGCTTTATTAGATTTGAGAACTGCTATAGTATCAAGGCTTTCAACTTAGGTTTGGTCGATAGAAGTTGTGCAATCATTTTATGGCATCTTGCGTTGATTGAGCAGCGAGCTATCAAATTTCTGTTATGCTTTGTTTATCCTTGCTTTGAGGATTAGTTAAGGTTAACATACCCATGGAGATAGCCACGTTATATGGTGTCCTTGATACCATTTTTTGGTTGAATGCAATCAATTTTGTCGTATCCCTTTTCCATATAAAAAGTATAGTATTTATCAATACATTAGCGTACTGAGTCATTTCATTATTTCTTAAGCCAAGGCACAATATCTCTCTGTCATTTTTTCCCATTAGTATTTGGTCTTGTGACTCAATGACTTCATACTGCACCTTGTAGAAGGGGATGTTATCCTTATTAGGAGTATCGTAATTAGTTAGCTAATTGCTTGCTTTTGTTAAGTAAGGGCCTTAACCTTTCTATGGTAGGAGGTTGGTCCCTCTTATCTTTTCAATTATTGGGAGGTAAGTGTTTGAATTGCCTTTAAGCTAGGATATTATGCTCTTGTGTGATGTGTTTTTGTGTTCGAAGTTGGAATATGATAAAACTCTATGGCTTCTTCTTAGTTATGGAGTAGAATAACTGTCAACAATCTTTTACTCTAAAGATATAACAAAGTTGAGTGCTACCTTCATGTCATGATTTGGATCATGGCAACGGTAAACTTAGCCATGTTTCTCTAAGTGTTATCTGGTTGTCGGTGTATCAATGTGAGAGATGAACTCTCTTTTTAATTGCATACTAGGGATGAAATGCCAGGGGAAGGTTCCTAAGAGCTCTTTAAAGTTGGAGAAAGAATTTAGTTGATGATACCATGTCCCAAGGGTATCTTATTCATGATAACTCACCATATACTATATGGAAGCTAAGGAATAATGCCTACTATTAGTCAGTGACTTCCATATGAGGAGAAATAGAAATTAAATTCAATATATTAACATTACATGAAGTTAGTAAGTAACAACAACAACAACAATAACAACAACATCAATCCAAATACATCAATCTAGTAGATTTATATAGGTAACAAAAAAAAAAAATTAGAAGCTAGTTTCTTTTTCTTCCTCAATCATCTTGATCCTATGCTTGCTAAGTTTTTCCCTAATATGGGCATATCGCATTCGACAACCATCTAATATAAACTCTATAGTATTTTTTCCTTAACCCCATCGAACAAGCAATCAAGCTAGGATTTATGCTACTTGAACATTAGGTGAATAGATAAATTGGCAAGTTTGTCCATTTATTCGACTTTAATAAACATACTTCAAGCATTTTCGGGTGCTGCTAACCAACCTAACAAGCCTAGTAGAATAGGATTATTATAGGGGAAGCTATAGCTAACTAAGTGAGATGCCACTTATTCACTTTCAAGTAGGACAAGCAAGTTATCGCAACACATGTAATGCATAAAGAACTATATCCAATGTGGTGATATATACAGTCATCCAATATATTGGATAGAGTATGAAATTTCATCCTTTCTATCATGCATTAGGAAAAAGAGATACGTTAAATCTAGGTTCCAGTTACCTAAGGCCTAGAGCTCTCATCAACATTTCTAGTTCCAAAGAAAAATCTCATTATTTTTTTAATATAATAAAAGAGGTTTTCAAAAGATACTATATACATATGCCTTAGAGTGTAGATGTAACTAACACATATTATCTCTCTCATCCTTAATTGATGGTTTAATGGACTTGACCATTAACCAGTGAGTGGCATTCCTTGGAAACTAGTATCTTCCCTTTCTAGTTGATGTAAGATCAAGTAGTATGATCCTCTCGTACATCAATTGACATTTTTATAGATGTCATTCCAAACCTTTAGTTCACCATTGGCTATCCTATGATCTTTCCCACCATCTGCATGATGTTGATTGTCAAATTAATGCGATTCATGCAATGCAAGTTGAATTTTGATTTATGTTTTGATATGCTTGTCCTTTTATTTTCATTAAGTGATCAACTAACATTGTAAACACTTAATAACACATAAATTCTTCTGATGCATAACCAAAGGGTTTCCATAATTAATGATTCCAATTGACAAATCAAGAGCAAGCAATACAATCATAAGCAATTTCCCCACATGTATATAACCTACAAGCAAATCTAGTTAATTATCTTATTATTTCAAGTTGAGCCATTTGTAAGCACAAGTAATGATAATCATAGTAGATGCTCACTTAGCCATAATGATCACAGGTTGTAATAATCTTTCAGTAATCGAAGTAGTGTTAGGATCGTCTATATTAAATAAAATAAAAAGTATCGGTAAGAATATAAGATGTTTGTAGGTTCTATTATCTTATTTTATGGTTTTGTTGGATCGAGCGTATCTTTTTCATTTTTGCTCCTTAGCAAGTTTGTTCCTGGAAATTGTAGGAGAATGCATTTTTCTATATAACTAATCACTAATTAAAACTGAAGCCCTCTAAAATGCTTAGTTGAGTTCAGTAATAGGACACCTATTTTAGTAATGTTTATCAAATACATGATAAAAATATAGCTTTGTGTATGTCTTATTATGATAATACTATTACCTTACCATTGTTATTAGAGAGATAACACTTGTTCTAGTAATGTTTATTAGATACGTGATAAATATATAATTTGTATAGGTCTTGCTATGATAACACTTTCATCTTGTCATAATTAATAGAGAGAGATTCTTTCTACACAGTTGTTGTAAGTTTTTGTGACTTTCTATAATAACAAAATGTTTTAAGCTTACAGAGATATAAAATTACTAGGACAATACTTACTAGGAATTGGTAATTTCTATTTTTGGTCTCCACACATTGATTCTGTAGATTTAGCTTATCCTAAAAATGGGGTCCCTCCTTAGATTACCCTAAAATGGAGTCTTTGAAGCAAGTTTGGCAAAGACATTTTTAATGTAAATACCATATACACTCACAACAATTTATGATTTTCAAACTGGATGTTACTTTTAGTATGAGCATTGATTTGTTTGCTAGTTGATGATATTTTAAATGCCCTAAAATATACAGATCCATGCTTAAATAGTAGCTTCATGCCCTAACTATCCCAGTTCTTAAATTTGCCGCCTTTCAATGATCCAATCATTTCTGAAAAGTGACTTTTGTTATAGACTTACAAGACCATCGAATATTGTTTGGTTTAAAATAGAAAGTACAAATCTATGGAATATCGTCCATTTTTTCCCTTGTTAATTTTGAAACCTATATTTTTGCAAATTTGATCGTGTTGAAGGATAGGATGGGATGTTTTTGGAACTAAATTGTCACAAATTCTAAGTTTGTGTGTTGTTAAAATTTTTTTATTTTTGGATGCATTTTGAAATTTATATAACTTGAACATTTATTTCATTATGTTAATACTTAGAGTGTACAACATTCACATAGTCAGAAATAATAATTATTAGAATTTAACTCTACCATCATTTACAGATTAATTACTTTCTATATATGTGAAAATAAAGTTTGATGTGAAACATGAGGATGTTGACTTTAAAACGGTATTTGAACTTTCTTACTTCTTATTCAAATATTTGTTATTTTCATTTTGGTACCTCAACTTATCAAGTATAGGAAACTATTATCTTTACCATCTACAACTATATCTACTATCGCAATTTTCCAAAATGGACTATTAAGTATGTAAAAAGTGACCTTGAATTAAAATTGAGACATTAAAGCACCTCATTTAACGCAATTAACACATATTATATAAGGTTGATTTCAATAATTGGGCCATTGACTCAATTAATGCTATAGACTAGTTTCTTAAGCTAATAACAAGGTTTAAAAAGCTAGGCCTAATTAAGAATGTCTTAGAGAGATCTAGTTCATAGGCTTAGAATAAAAAATGTTAGACTAGATTTTTTACTCTTAGCGTTACTTAGTTATCTAGTGTATAGAAAGTAGACTTAATTTTTTTTTAGCCCATTTATGCTTTGTTTGGCTTAAGCCTTAATAAGCCTTAGGCTTATTTATAATAAAAATGGGGTTCTTCATAACTCTTATGAGCTTTTTCGGCTTATCTAAACACATATCCAAGTCTGTGAAGATTAAAGGAGAAAGACGGCTCTAATAACAATTATTAGATCCTCATTAGAGATCCAAATGTTATCTATATGGGCCCCATGTAAGATATGAAGAAGGGTAGAGAAGATTGACTAGATGATTTAAAGAACTTCCATCTTGTGGTTACTACTTTCTTTTAGCTCCACTCTTGGGGATTCGGTCTTCGTTGACAATGTTATTTCACTATTTTCATACTAATAATCTAATGAAAAGAAGAGGCTACAATCTAGTATAAATGACTCCCTATCTTGTCTCACTAACTTCACCCTAAGTTACACACATGCTATAGAGAACTCCCCCAACATCTTTCAAACTCAATAAATTTTTTTTTTTTTGTAAAATATTATAAAGAAATGAGGAAATATAAAGTAATAGTTCCACCTACTAAATTAGCAAAAACAGAAAAGCACTATGTTAAAAACTTTATCACATGCGATGAGAGCAATTATGGTTAATGAATTTTTACAAAATCATTTTATTTCATCTCTCTGTCTTCTTTTTTGTTTTTTTGCTGCACGAAATATATTGGATGAATCATAGAAAAGCGGGTGGAAAAGTTTGAGATATGTAAGGACTATAATTGCTTCTTGAAGTTTATCTCCATAATTTGAAATTCAAATCTTAAAAAGAAAATATTACAAAATTCGTTTTGCTGGAATATTTCTGTTAGATATATTTCACTAAACAACCATATAATTCTCTTAAAACTTATACCAAGATATATTCATATTTCTCAATTATTTTGAATTTAAATCACTTATAAATCTCTACCAAAATTCATCTTTGAATTTGAAAAAAAAAAAAAAAACAAATCTCTAAAATTTCTACACATATCTTTATCTCTTATCTCCTTTAAATTTGAGATATCAAATACGGCCAGATAAAAATGAATCCTATAAATCTCTCGACGCCATGCTGCAAGCTAAGAGCTGATGATGCTACTTGAGATGACGAACTAATCCTTACTTCCATTTAAAAGAATATGAACTAAAACACAATTACCTTATAGAACCAATTGTGGGAGACTACACGTGGCTTTTCTTTTCCGAACTCAATGGAGATCAAGTAAATACAATATTATTTTTAGCTTCTCATGAATTCTACTGCCACGTTGACTTAAAAAATGTTGCATGTCCTTTAATTTGATTGCCACTTTAATTTGCCTCAGGGACACAGAATGATCTCATGTGGCTTGAAGAATTAAAGAGCTAAACATTAGATTCTTTGCCATGTTGCTAAATGCTTAATAATTACGTCTAGGCTTGATAACAAAATTGCTGAACTTATGCTTGAATTCTAATCATACCATAAGCTCAAGACTTATCAATTTGTCCTCCATGAACAAAATAAAATACTGGAGCTTTCAATTGAAACGTTCACATGAATCATAAGTTGACATAGAATAAAGAAGTGACTATACTTCCGTGTAGAGTAACTTTGGTGTTTTAGGAGATTTACATATCCTACGATTTTTCAAATGGCTGAGATGCTTGTATACCAAAATGCAATTCTCTCCATTTAATCTATTAAACTTCCCAAACTGATGACTTTGAAAAACGATGACCAATGGTGACTCACTAAATCATAATCCTAGACACTTTTGGATGCTTGAAGAATAAATTATAACCAACGATACAACTTGAACTAAGTCTTCCCTGTACACGACAGCTGAATATTCATTCAACATGTGAAAAGCTTGATGTCTAATTGAACTTGATAATTTACTGAATAAATTATCTATAAGAAATACTCTCCAATAATTTTCTCCTTGAAAATCCATAACTTCAATCCGCATTCATAATTTAATCCAACTTTATCAATCCAATTGTTCCACCTCAATAAAATTGATCCCCACAAATATTAAACCAGCTCAAATGAAAATGGAATTGAATTTATTTATTGCTTTCATGCAGTTCCTATCGGAATGGCAGCTTGTGCTACCTAGAATGACTCTGTTGCCACTTAGCATGGCAGCTTCTATAGCTGCACCTACTATTATCACAGTAGAAGGTGCTCAATAGCAAGAATGAATTGATCGAACCCCTATGCAAGATGAAGTCTAGTACTAGAAGGATGTTGTGCACCCATTACAATATATGGTGTCATGCTTTAGGTTTCTTAATTATAATAGTCTCACCGTGCATACTAATAGACAATGATAGTGTAAGGCCTGTAGTTATCATTATAGCAATAGTACAACAAGGAGTCATATCAAAGCATGCGACATCAATGGAAACAAAGTATAACATAGATAACCTCGAAGAATAATTCTTGAATTAAACATGAAGATTTGTTTATTACAACAAAATTTTAAAAATGGAAAAATGAATTGGTTTAGAATTGTAGTAGTTAGCTTAGAAGATTAAACCTCACTTAGCTTTCCTATCCTTAAACTAATGTAAAGTTTACTGATAGGGGTATCTGCGAATCCAGTACTCAATAAGTTGGCAAGGAACATGCATTTTACATTTATTAAGTAAACAACTATGGTTTAGTTAGACTACAATGCAAATGAGACCATTATTCAATCCATCATGAGATTAGAAAAATTAGTCCCACTACAATCTAGGTTCTAAGGAGTTTCTAAAAGAAACATTCTCCAGTCAAATCCAGGCATGTGCAATGGACCATTGCTCCTCCTTAAACCACTTCAAATTATCCTTGGATAGCTTTTAGTTGTACTATTACCTCCTATTCAATTAGTGTAATTTAATATGGTCGAAAGAAGGTAACACTTATACCTCACATGGTAGTTAGCTTTTGGTGGAAGAAAATGAAAATATGTATGGGATGCAATACATGTCCAGTTGATTAAGGCCAAATAGAATTTTTCAGTACCAATTAAAGGGTGATCAAGTAATATATCAAATCACAACATAAAATAAAAATTATCACATAGCTAGTCACATTAATCAAAGGGCTTAGCTACTATATGACATATCAAACACATTTACATCATGTGCACAAGCAATTCTAATTACAACCATAAGCAGTACACTGACCAACAATTCCTTGATAGAAATAACATAACTGTGATGAAGTAAGTTAATTTACTTAAGATAGATTTACTAAGGAAATTCCTACATGCAAAACAAGAGTTTCTAAGAAGATATTCTTAAGTTAGAATAAGGTTTTTAATAAGCTTCTAAAGGCAAGACTTTTCTATATACTAACACAGTAAGGCTTATAGCTTGGTATTGAGGTAAGGAGCAAAGATCTTTATTGCTTTCCATTATAAATTGATAAATCATCATATCATAATGGAAAGGTCAACTTATGCAGTAGAGAAGGGTTAAAAATGCTTAGTAGATCCATATAATTGTTTCCTAATAGTTAGCATAGTGGTTTTATCATTATGATAGTGAATGGAGTAGTTAATTAGATTGTAATTTTTGGTAACTCTTGTAGATTTAGGAAGAAAAAGGTGTTTAAAATATATTTATGTTCTATTCATAAAAGAAAGTAAGATGATTTCTTAAGAAGTAATGTAATCTTGTTAAGCAATAGCCAAGCGATCTAAATTTCATTCATTAATTTGTTATTGTCTCTTAGTGTAAATGGGTTTGGTATAAATGAAAAGGGTAGAATATAGTTATTTTAAGTAGAAATGAAAAAGGAAAATAATGACACTTTTACCAAATTATGCGAAGTTATAATATAGGAGTCATATATTTATGTTCCGTTGATTTGACAAATTTTTTTACATATTAGGTTATTTTTATAGGGTATTTTGTCAAATTTTAGTATTTTACTCTATTATTTTAATATTTTATTTGCTTTCGCCTAAAGTATCTCTTATTTTATATATAGACGTATCTTGAGCCTTATGATAATGCTTTTCATGCATGATGTATTGGTCATTGTTATATTTCTTACCTTTACTTATTACTTATTTACCTTATTTTATTACTAATTTTCTGTGTACTATTCTATTTCTTTTTTAACTTCTTACTACTTGTTTTACTTTTAGGGGTAAATTAGTCTTTTCCTCACTTTCTATCACTTTTATCCTTGGAAGTTGCCTTGTAGTTAGTTTGTTATCTTTTATTTTATAGTGTTTAGACTTTTTATTATCTCTTATTTCTCATATTAACTTCTATCTCCCATAGCCTATCTATTTAATTATTTAATTTTTACTTGTGAATGTAATATCATGTTTTATTATTTTTGGTTCCCTAGGTTTACCCCCTTTCACTAATTAGGTTAGTTGTTATAAATCCATAGGTTTCCTATCTAAATTTGCCATTATTATTCTTATAGGTCTTAATCTTAAGGTTGGTTGGGGATTTCTATATTTAAGAATTGACTAGCTTTAAGTCTTTAGGAGTCTAGGGTTTTAGGTTTGTACCATTGTGTTTGCTTAAGTAAATTAGTAGGTCTTACAACTAGCCTAGCTTACTAGCACTTGCATTCGAGGAAGTAAGGGCCTACCTTGGAGGGTTCTCTTTTGAGTGCAATTTGTAGCTTAAGATGACTACCATGATAGTAACCTACCTTACTGCATGAAAGCTCAAGGTAGGAGCCAATCATACACTTGTGTTTTGTCCTATTTGATGATGGAAGACATTGAGAAATAAATTACGAAAATATAAGTAATGCATTCTATAGTGTTCTCAATTTAAAGTTCCCATACCCTTAGAGGGTTGTGGATAAGTCTATCTGAAGCGTTATACTATTCCTAAGTTTTGTAAATTGAACGAAAGCTAAGGAGCTCCAAAGAGCATCTCTTAAAATTTGTTGAGACACTTGATGATACAAACTTGTGGGTGAACACATGAACCTAATATCACACATAACCAAAGGGGGTGGGTCCAAGCTATAAAATGGCCTAAAAAGTAAATGATAGTTGAGGGAAAGCAGGGGTCCTATGCATCGATGCTAGATATAATGTACCAATACCTCATACGAGGTTAGGTCGCATTTGATATGATGTACAAGGGTGGCCGGAGGTCATTCGCCACTAGTCCATGGTCAAATGGGCTAGATAAGAGTAGCTCAATAGTAAGAGGACACTTAGCGCAAGAGAAGGTAAAAAGTCTAGTGTATTCTTCTATATATCTTCTTGTGGCTGTTATATTATGTAACTATTTATTGTACCCTGTTAGGGCAAGTTCTATGTTACAAATAATTACAAAAATGAATTCTTATTTGCTAAATAAAAAGGAAATTATTATATAAAGAGACATGAAATCGTACGCAGCGAATGTCGTTTGTTAGAAAGGATAATACAGTTGTTGGTAAGAACAGTGTACATGGGTTTTTACCATAATTCTAATAGTATTATGGTCCGAGTAGGGGTGAGCCTCTATTTAGGCCTGTTCGCTTTCAAAGGGGGCCCAATTGGGGTTAGTTTAGGGATATCTCATCTTGGGTTGGCTTTAGAGGGTCGGCTCCTAAGAGTCCTAGTTGGCTTTGGCACAGTAGAGATTGCTATACTTAGATTTAGTTCTTGGACTATGGTTTAGAAGAGAGTTTGGCTCAGCATGCTAGCTGATTACCTCAACAATATCTTGAATAGCATGGAGAGCAAAGTAACTCGACAGATTGGACTGGGTAAGCACTACTCCTCGGCGCTTAACTCACTCGGATAACTCGACCGACCACTTGAGAGAGCCCTTAGGCTCGAGAGCATGTAATCGGCCCTTCATCCCTATCATCCCCTTTGGATTGTTTAAGATTTGGGATCAAATTTGGTTCGGTTCCTGGTTGTTCATTCTTGAGAGTGTAAGGTAAGAGATCCATAATGTTGAAGGAATATGAGGCTCCATATCCTTCAGGTAATTCAATCCTATAGGTGTTATGATTGATCTTTTCAAGCACCCTAAAAGGTCCATTAGCTTTGGGAGACAACTTGCTCTTCCTTAAGTTTAGGAATCGTTCCTTGCTAAGGTGTATCCAGACCAAATCGCTTGGTCAAAATTTTCTCTTCCTCCATCTTCGGCTTTGTTTCTCAAGCTTAATAGCAGCTTAATCCAATTGCTCTACAACCTTTTGGTGTATGGCTTTGATGGCTTCAACTCTCTCGACGGCTGGCTAGTCTTCATCAAGCATCGGCTTGGGTACTTGGTCCAATGGCAGTTTAAGGTTAAACCCATAGGCAACCTTGAATGGAGACATGCTTATTACGCTGTAGGCGGTCATATTATATGCGAACTCAATGATTGGTAAGCACAGATCCCAATTAGCCATATTTCTTTTGACAGCAACTCGCAGCAAAGTTCCATAGTTCTATTAACAACTTTAGTTTATCCATTGGTTTATAGGAGGCAGGATGTGCTGTATAGCAGCTTGGTTCCCATTCACCTTCATAACGTCCTTTAAAAGTGGCTCATGAACTTCGGGTCTCTATTTGAAAAAATGGTCCTGGGAATTTCGTGCAACTTGATTACTTCCTTCAAGAAAAGAAAAGAGATAGCCGAAGCGTCATTAGTTTTAGAATAGGGTACGAAATGTATCATCTTGCTAAATTGATCTACAATTACCATGATGGAATCTTTCCCTCAAGACATTCTCGGTAATCTTAATGTGAAGTCTATACTCAGCTCGGACCATGGTTTGGTCGGGGTCGCCAAGGGTTGGTAGTATCCTTGCTTGGTTCAACTCTTCACTTTTCGGTAGGTCGTGCACCTTTCTAGTATGGACTGCACATTTCTCTTCATCCTTAGCAAAAAAATTTGGAGGATAATATCTCATAAGTTCAATGTTGGTTAAAGTATCCTGTCAATCCCCCTCTATGCGCCTTGCGCACTAGCAGTTCTCACGTGGAATAGGTCAAGATAGATAGCCTCCTCTTCCTGAATAAGTATCCTTCCTCCCTGTAATAGTCGTCCAGTGTCCGTCCTTCCTTACAACCGGTGTAGATAGGACCAAAGTGTAGGTCCTTGGCATACAAATTCTTGATGGTTGAAAAACCAAGTAGCTTCATCTATAGTTTGGTCAGGAGGGTATGTCATCTTGATAGGGCATCGGCCACTACATTGTTCTTTCTATTCTTATATTTCACAACAGAAGAAAAATCCTCCATGAATTCAATCTACTTAGCTTGTCTCCGGGACAACTTTGGTTGGCTCTTTAGATATCTCAAGGATTCATGATCGGTGTAGATCACAAATTCCTTAGGCAGCAGATAGTGTTGCTACACCGTTATGGCTTGGATTATGGAGTAGAACTCCTTATCGTAGATGGAGTAGTTGAGTGTCGCTCCTTGAAGTTTCTCACTGAAGTAAGCGATAGGTCAGCCTTCTTGTATCAGTAAAGCACCTATGCTTAGTCCAGATGCATCATACTCTACTTCAAATATCTTGTTAAAGCTTGGCAGAGCTAAGATGGAGGTTGTGGTTAGCCTCTTTTTCACTTCCTCAAAACTCCTCCTCTCTTTCTCACCCCATTTGAATTCAACATTCTTCTTTGAGAGTTCGATGAGTAGGGCTACAATTGCACTGAAGTTCTTGATGAATTGGTGATAGAACGTCGCCAAGGAATGGAAACTTCTCACACTAGCAAATAAGGTTTGCTTAGGCTTTCTATGATCGCTCTTATCTTCTCTTCATCGACTCAGATGCCACCATTGCTTACAACAAATCCTAAGAAGATTACCTAGGAATGGCAAAAGTCGCACTTCTTTAGATTATCGTAGAGCTGTTCAGCTTAGAGTTTCATAAGAACTTGTTGGAGATGTTCTCGGTGAGTCTTTAGGTTGAGACTGTATACTAGAATGTCATTAAAATAAACCACAACAGACCTTCTTAGTAATTCTTTAAGCACAGGATTCATAAGTTGCTTGGATGTGCACGGTGAATTAGATAGTCCAAATGGCATTACAAGCCACTCACATAAACCATATTGTGTCTTGAATGCAGTTTTCCACTCATTTCCTTTATGCATTCGGATCTGATGGTATCCAAATTTGAGATCGATTTTGGAGAACACTCTTATTCCACTTAACTCGTCTAGCATATTATTAAGCCTGGGCATGGGATACTTGTACTTGATGGTGACTTAATTGATGGCTCGACTATCTACGTACATCTTCCAAGAACCATCCTTCTTTGGCACTAATAGGGTTAGCACATCATAGGGGCTCAGGGACTCGCGTACATACCCTTTCTTCATGAGGTTGTCTACTTGCCTCTACAGTTTGGCAACCTTTTGAGGGTTTAGCCTATAGGTAGGCTTGTTTGGCAATGTAGCTCTTAGCTACAAGTTAATCGCACGCTTGATGCCTCGGATTGGGGTAAGACCCTTTGGTAGCTCTTCTGGAAACAGGTTGGCAAAGTCCTCCAATAAGGTTTTTACCTCGGTCAGTAGCTCTTCTTCCCTAGGTCTCATCTTTAGAAGCCTCTTAATAAGTAGATAGGTCGGTCCCTCCAACTCCATTTCTCTTTTCAGTTTGGCTCAGGTCAGTACTAAAGCCTCCTTCTTTAAGGTTCGACTAAGCTGGGACTGCATGCCTTTTACCTGCTTGGCATTCATGGGAATCAATCTCAATCTTCTTCCTTCATGCTCCATAGAACATGTGTTCTTCCTGCCATCATATAAAACTGCTCAATCAAACATCCATGATTATCCAAGTAGAAGGTGGGATACTTATAAACACTACAACAACTAGAATCAACTACTGAAACTTTTGTTACTTAACTCAATCAGTAGCATAATCCCACGACTAGTAAAAACATGAACAGCGCACTATGCTACAGAATGACACTAATAGATGTCCAAACCATGAATCAACTTTGAAGAACACTAACACACGTGTCTCCCCAAAGCTCTGATACTAGGGAAGCTGATGCGTAATCTACGCAGCAGTCTCAGACACCAATAGGGTTCAAATGGGAATAAGGAACGTGAAGTGAGAATGGGGTTTTAACTACAAATGTGTATGGATATCACATATTAAGGCATAAACACAATCAAGGATTGAGCTCGAAATAGGGTTTGATATAACTTATGAATACTAAATGTCATTTGGGTTTCAAATGAGAGGTTAGAGATGACTCACTAACTCACTCAAATGAAGGGTTTACCACAATCTTAAAGGAAATATTGATAAGAACGTAAGAAAGATTAAAGAGTTATTTGACACTTGATAATCCAAAACACCAGCTCAAAAGAGCTTAAGAATGTCCTTATTGACAAGAAAGAACGTTTAAGTGTAAACTCTCTATTTGAATATTCTTCACTATCCTTGATAATTATAATTGTTGTTATTTATAGCAAGTCCTAAAACTCTAGTTGCAAAACTGTAAATAATATACAAGGCCTTAAACCTTAAAGAATGACTTACAATTAAAATAAGAAAAACATTTACAAAGTATATAAAACTGTACATTTAACATAGTGGTCAGCATGTAGTCATTTAAGCTATCTATCGGCCCGAGTAGGGGTCGGTTGGCAATTGGGTGTTTGAGCCAAGGTGGGATGCTTGGGAGTCTTATTGTGCTTGGATGAGCTCCCAGTGAGGTCAACCCACAGTTGTTGTACTCTTAGATTGCTTAATGTGAACTTTCTTGTACTATGTTGAGTTGTTCTTTGGCCTTGAGTGCTCAGCCATGTAGTTTCTTGATAGATGAAAAACTTGAGGCTGAGTAGCTCCTTTCCTTCCCCTTGGTCTTCTGGTATTAGCTTAGCATCAACAAAAATTGTTCGACCTTAGCTTTGAACAACTTAGCCTCAAGTTAGAATAGGTCCGCTTTAGCTTCTGATAAGTCGTCGTCAGCTTAGAGATCATCGTAGATTGATTCCTATCAAACGCACTCATGGGCAGAACATCACAAAACACTTTCTCTTGATACCTACCTATATAGGTCAGCACAAACACCTATTTGTTCACTTATAGGGCTCCCTTATTATTGAGCCAATGAAACTTGTAAGGTTTCGGATGGGGCATGGTTGGCAATTTCAACTATTGGATCATAAATGCAGCGGCTACATTGGTGTAACTCCCACTGTTAATGATCAGTGTACATAATGATTCGTTCACCTTGTACCCAAAATGGAAGAGATTTTCTCTCTACTCGTCTTCAGGTATAGGACTGATACTCATTCTCCTCTTCAATACTAGAGCAGTTGGCATGAAGTTTCCTTCCCCGCTGTAGATAGCTTCCTCCTCGAACAGCTCAATCTATTCATCCTCCTCGGATAGCTCAATTTGTTCATCCTCCTTCAACTCCTCTACTTCCCCATCAGTACTATCAACCTTAATGGTAGGCACCTCGCCTCTGATCACCATTATTCGCTTGTTCGAACATTGAGTGGCCATGTGTTCAAATCCTTGGCATTTGAAACACTTGATCTCACTTGTCTTCCTCCTTGAACTCTAGCCTTTCTTGAACTTCCTTGGTGGTTCCTTCTCCTCTAATCGGGTAGTCTGAGTAGGTTAGGTCTCAGTGACCTTGCTTGATTCCATTCACATAGGTCTACTTGAAAAAGGTCAGCTATTGTTAAGATAGTTGACAAGTGGTCATAATCTTCCTATTTAGCGTCTTTCTATCCTCTAGGTAGCTCAAATTGCATCATCGAGCATTCTAACATCTAAGGTTTCCAAGACATCCCCAATCTCATACTTCAATCCGCCAATGAATCGAGATACAGTTCAGTCTTTTGGCTCCACAACTTCGCACCAGATCATTAGCATTTGGAACTCCTTAACGTAAGCATTCACACTCGATCCTCCTTGTCTTAGTTCTTGCAGTCTCTTGAAGGTATCCTATAGATAATAGCTTCGTAAGAACCTTCTCCGCATAATGCTCTTCATGTCATCCCAACTCTTAGTCTCTTGCTCTCCTTCCCTTCTTCTAGTAGCTTGCAAGTTCTTCCACCATAAGGCGGCATAACTAATGAACTCCAACACAGCTAGCTTAACCTTTGCATTTTTGGGCACTTTATGGCATTCAAACTGCTTTTCAATTTGATCAACCCAATTTAGGTTGTCTTCGGCATCGCCACTTTTAGAGAAACTTATAATACACATCCTTAATCCCTTAACTCTAAGGGCTCGCACATTCCTTTCCTTAGGTTCATAGTACTCCTCTATCTCGTAACCTCCTTCTGTTTCCTCCTCAATCTCTTCAAGTTCTAGTCTTCATCTAACATTCCTACTAATTCCTTCAGCTCAGGGTGGTCGAGCTAGGGTGTTATCTTAGCCAAATTGACCATTGCCTCGACCTTGCTGTTCATGTTCTCTCATGGGGTTGTTTTTAGCTTGGTGTCTGTCTTCTTGGATGATAGTCACTAGACCAGCTATCAAATTAGTAAGCCTATCCAAGCAATCACCCACTGACTAAGGTGAGAAGCTTCCTTCTTATCCTTGACCATGTTGAGTACCAATTTTTTTGGTTTCCCAAAGTCCCTTGCACACTCGAATTCAGCATTGATGTTTACTTCACAATGATAAGTTCACAACAAACAAAGAGTCAACCACACTTTGTTTTGGCATAATGAAAAAAGGGGAAAACAGAGTACAAAAAACTTTCTATTACTAAACTTCAAAGTTAACAATAAAACCACTATCGCATAAGAGCAGTGAAAGACTATTAAAAGGACACAATAGTAGGATCCAATGTCAAACGTAGCCAGGCTTCAATACTAAGATGATACGGACTCGTGGGTGAACACACGAACCCAATATTATGCGTAACCAAAGGTGGTGGGTCTAAGTCATAAGATGGCTTGAAAAGTAAATGATAGTTAAGGGAGAGTAGGGGGTCTTGTATACCGACACTGGATATGACGTACAAGTTCAAGTCACACTTGATATGATGTACAAATGTAGCCGGAGGTCACTCTCTACTAGTCCATGCTTGAATGGGCTAGATAAGAGTAGTTCAAGAGTAATAGGACACTTAGCTCAAGAGAAGGTAAAGAGTCTAGTGGATTCTTCTATATATCTTCTTGTGGTTGTTGCATTATGTGACTATTTATAGTATCCTGTTAGGGCAAGTTCTATGTTGTAGATAATTACAAAAATGAATTCCTATTTGGTAAATAAAAAGGAAATTATTATATAAAGAGACACGAAATAATGCGTAGCAAACATCATTTGTCAAAAAGGATAGTATGATTGTCAGTAAGGACAATGCGCGCACGTTTTTATTATGATTCTAACAGTATTGTGGTTCGAGTAGGGGTGGGTGATAACTATGATTTTAAACATATTTCACATGGTGATTTTATAGTATTTCCCTTACATTTTTGGTTTTCTTTAAAGAAATTGATACTTAATTGAGTAAAATTTTGATTTCAAGGTTTGAACGCGTTCTTGGATCGAAAACGAGGAAAAGGAATCAAGTTTCACTCAATTCGGAATTCAAATGAAGAATTTTTCAAGTTATACAGTCTGGGACATGACCAAGTCCCCAGGCTGTGTCCATGCAGGGAAATTTGCCAGGGTCAAAAAGTTACACGACCTGAGGACACGGTCATGTCCTAAGTCGTGTCTGGTAAAGAAAACAAAAACCTTATAATACAGTATAAAAAGACATATTAGGTTTTTACAAGACACATGAGACATTAGAAAAGAGAAGAGACTTGAGAAGAAGGAGAAGAAAAAGGCGAGAGCAACAACAACTTCAAGATTAGAGAGATCTTTCATCAATCAAAGGGGTTTTTCATGTTTTATTTTATGTTTTTGATGGAACTCGTTTTTAGTTTCATTATGATAGCTTAGAATTCGTGTATTTAGGATTATGGAACCTAGGGTTTCATGTGACTCTTGGGTTGATTTATAATTCTCAATAAAGTTTCTAAATTTGCTTGATTCAATTATGTCGTTTAATTGTTAATTGATATTTCTAGAATATCAATACATGATATTATGCATGTTGATTGAGAAATTACATGTGTAATTGGATCTTTACATAATTGGAGAGAATTACATGTATACTTAGAGATAAGATACATGTTTCTTCTGGAAAGTTAATTATTTGTGTGGGAATTCATTATACATTAATGCAATTCTAAATTATATTACTAAGTGAAGAGATCCCGGTAAATAATTTAGGATTAGGGTTAATATGCTTGAGAAGTATATTGCTTACTTGAAGTCGTTCTTAGTTTTATTGCTTTCTAAATTGCTTAATCAAGTCCCATAATTAGTTTAGTTTGTTAATTTCAGTATTTTTGATTCATTCAACTCCTCATAATTTTCTGGTTAGATAATAAAGCTAAGATTAATATTAGTAGTCGAAGTCTCTGAGGGATCGACTCGGACTCACATTCGCTATATTAAAACTGATAGGTGCACTTGCCTGATATCAGTGGGCTTTTGTTTAGGCCTATTCGGCATCAGAAAAGGCTAGACTGTAGTTGGTTTAGGGATGGATCATCTTGGGTTGGCCTTGGACTGTCGGCTCCTGAGAGTCTTGGTCATCTTCGGCACAGTAGAGATTGTTGTACTCAGATTTGGCACTTAGACTATATTTTAGTGGAAGGTTTAGCTTGGCATGCTAGTTTCTTACTTTGACAATATCTTAGATAACATGGAGAGCAAAGTAGCTCGACAGATTAGACTGGGTTAAGCACTGCTCCTCGGCACTTAGCTCACTTAGGACAGCTCAGTGAACTACTTGAGAGAGCCCTCAGGTTTGCGAGCTTGTAATCGGTCATTGATCCATTGATCCCTATCACTCGATGTCTTTGACCTTGATGATGACCTTAAGTTGAAGGAATTCTTGAAGTTACTATCTGAAAAGCCATTCACATGGTATGGTAGATGTGCATAATGTTTGTTGAAAATTCTTTAGGACTGGAGAGTAAGTCACTATTAGTAGCATAGGGTACATAAGATAGTGTCCAAAAGAGGACCTCATGGATTACATTGAACGTATTAGTGAACGTTCATTATTCATCTAGGATATATATGACTAGAAAGAATTGGTTAAGATCTGTATCTAAGGGATGTTTACAAAATATATTTGATGTCTCAAGAAAGAATTTGTCTCTTAAGTCCTTTCTCATATTAGTGGAAAGTATATGAAGGACTAACAATTCCATTACAAAGTAGAGAGGTGACCCTAGCAAGAAATGGCAAATAAGATGATGGGGAGGGTTAAGGCTACGAAAATCTTACATTTTCCATGTCTAAGAAATAAAGTGCATGTTATTCTTGACTAATGTCTTAAGGATAAAGTTATCATGCTACTAAGGGTTGAGAGGGAGCCTACGTCATAGGAGAAGAATGATGCAAAATTTTATTGGTTTTATAAGTTAGTTGGCTACTCAACAAAAGAATATTAGACTTTGAGAAGGATCTTCAATGAAAACGTTCATAATGGTAAGCTTAAGTTAGATGATAACAATTATGTGCATAGAAACTTGCTTCTTACGTACAAAAATCAAGGGGTTATCAATGCAATCTTATACGATCCAATAGCCTATCAAGAAGTTGATCAACCTTGATACAATACGTTAGAGAATGTATTGTAAAAGGATACTCTTGCTAATGAAAGAAAAAGAGGTAATAAGATTCCTAGCAATGTAAGAAGTTTCTTTAATATTCTTGGATTTGACATGAAGTCTAGAATTCTAGCGACAAATGCTCTTGTTGAGATTTTGGGACATCAATATGAGTAGTGCAATAGAATGCAGCTGATTTGTAAGATGTTAAAAGTGTAGGAGATTGCAATCATCTTAATTAATGATGACATGTATGAGCACCCCAAACCATAATTGCCCATGATATGTAGCAGGTGAGCCTAATAGTCATCCTATTAGACAAACTTTCATAGACAGTAAGTCCTCACCAAACATTATACAGCTCATAATTTTTAAAGCTACAAAACTTACATGAAGAGGTTAGTGAAGCAACCAATTGATATTCATGGCTTTGATGATGTCCTCATGAAAATGATGGAGTTCATCAATGCTAATTTAGAGGTCAAAACCATTCACAAATCAACTAAGCTTCATGTTCTCAATGCTTTAGTCTCCTATAATTTGTTGATTGGAAGGAAATGGCCCTATGATCATAATCTTGTCTCCTCGAAGCTTCATTAATGTATCAAAGGCTATTGTAAGTGGAATGATGTCTTTATCACTATTACTAGAAGCCCTTTCAAATATGGAGGTTCTTACTTCGCCGAAGAAAAACATTTTACGAATATATAGGTGAAGGGGGAATGATAATTAGGAAGCTTACTGTGGAATCATTGCCAAAGTAGGAAGAAGTACAAAAGTAGGATGATAGAAAGAGGAAGATACCCCCTATACATGAAGTTAGGAAGAAGAGATGGTGGACTAACAAATTTGTGAAAGTCAAAAGTGATGGATTACTAACCTCTGCCCTACTTACTTATGCATGCCTAAGAGGCCTCCAGTCTCTTACCAGAAGAATTTTCTCTTATCAACCTACCAAGAATGAGAAACAGTATACAGCAGAATGGTGGCTGAACTCCTTGAGAGCTCTAAGTAGGTACACTTTACTCTGCTCTAACCCTTTTGTCGATGCCTACTACTCTCCTACTGAAAACTCTTTGCCAAATGTTGAGGTCCCGAGCCTTGCAAACTAAGTCCTGCTTAGGCCTTCAGTTGTCGAAAGCTTCCTACCAATTGCTGAGATATAGGCTCTTGCTGGTTAAGTACTTCTCTTTTGGCTTAATACTAATACTTACGACATTCCTAACCTGTTTGAGTAGCCTAGTGTCGCCTCATCATGATCCAGCTCAGCTTCTATGCCCGAAGATTCCTTTGTACTAGACCACTGACGAGCTGTTACTTGCCCTTTTCACCTGACTTTGTACTATTTTCCTTTTTTTGTCATTTGTCTTATTTACCCTTTTTCGTATGTATTAGGAATCCCCTTATTGTGTATGCTTTTTTGTAATTTTCCTTAATTATAATGTTGCCCTAGGAACTAATTAAAATAGTCCCTTTTCTTTGTAGCTGAAACATCAAACATTCCCTACAGACATATTGAATATACTTGGTCCTTGCAAGGCATTCTCTTCAAATCTATTTCCATACACTCTTATCTAGTCTTATTAAGTAACTCAAGATTAGTGGTGGGTAAACTTTGGCATTAACTTGTACGTTATATTAAGTGAAGTGTTAAGTCGTATTGTGTTCGTAGGTGAGTCATATCCTTTGAGTAGCTTTACATCAATTACTACTACATTTAGTTTGCTGACCTTACCATTCTATTTTCTTTGATACTTTGAATGACCCATTTAGCTCTTTTCTTTTACGGTAAGTCCTAGTGATAACTAAACTTCTAGACACATCATATAATTGCGGGTATCAAAGCTTAAGGTTATGACCAAGAGCTATGTTGCAATAATTCTTACTAGTCTGTTGTTTATTGTACTCTGTTTTCATTTGAAGCTTTGTTATGAGAATGTTGAATCTTAGCATCCAAAGAGAGATTAACGATGTCGAAATTGATGCTTATGGTTGTAGTCATGTTACCCAACAAACATTGCGTACTTATGATGAGCGAATATAAGACCTTGCTGCTATTATAGCCAATTTAATTGTCTCAGTACAAAGAGTCTTAGAGACTACGCCGCGAAAGAGGGTTGTCATTGAATATGGCCGAGAAATGAGAGATAGGTTGAGCTGGATGAACACGAGGACTTTGATGAGGAAGAAAAATACGATATTATTGAAGAGTGTGACCTGAAGGCACCTCGAGGAGCCAAACATCTTAAATTGTAGATTCTAAGCTTTAATGGATCTGGTAATACTAATGACTGCTTAGATTGGGAGGAAAAGATCAAAAAGATATTTGACTTCTATGACTATGAGGATGCTGTTCATATTAAAGTAGTTGCATTAGAGTTTTCTAGATATGCAGCAATGTGGTGGAAAAAGTTACAGAATGCATGCCAAGAAATTCGAACGTAGAATAAAATGAAGAGAGTTCTAAGAAATCAATTTGTTCTAGAGTACTATGAACAAGATACATGCTAATGCCTCTAAGATTTGAAGTAAGGCGGTAAGTCAGTAGATGAGTATATATAGGGATTCTAATTGCTAATGATTTGCTGTGATGTTGATGAACCCGAAACCCGAACCATAACTTAACTCATTTTTAGGCTCAAGATTGAGGTTGGTCATATTGTAGAGCTGCAAAGACTTGGGACTTTAATGAGGCCATCTGAGTGGCATAAAGGGTTGAGAGGCAGAGGCAGAGCCAAACTAGCCGACCAGGATTATTGAGTTGAAGTAGCATGTTGAGGCAATTAGACTATAGCCGAGCACCAAATAGTTCCAAGGTGGACCGCTAAGGATAAGTGCCAAGCTGACTTGAAGAAGGCTGAGGTAAGGGTAAGGTCGAGGAACCTGAGGTTCAAAGAGACTAAGGTCAGAGCTTAGGAAGGAAGACCTGAGAGATCAAATACTTTAAATGTCTCAGTTATAGACATGTGGCTAGTCAATGTCTGAACCGACATGTCATGATGATTAAAGGAGGCAAGCCTCAATTTGAAGTGGAGAGTACTAGTGAAGGAGAGGAGGATGTTCAATTTGGCCTAATGTTAGAGAAATTTCAGGAAGATGCTGATGCCCTTACACCTTCTAAGGCAAGAGCTAAGTACTATTTTTTTGTGTGTCAATCTCTCAACACTTTTGTAGCCAACGAGAATGCGTAAAGGGAGAATCTTTTCCATACAAATTGCCGAGTGAATGGTAAGCTATGTGCCTTAATCATTGATGGAGGAAGTTGTACCAATGTTATAACGCAAGGAGTAGTTAAGGCTACGAAGTTGTCAACCCTTTTGCAACCTAATCCGCATAAGATTCATTGGCTAAACGAGAAGGGCAGTTTTCCAGTTGTTGAGCAAGTTAGAGTATCGATTGCCATTGGTGATAAGTATAAGGATGAGGTGTTGTGTAACATCCTACCCATGTGTGCTTCGCGCATCTTATTTAATCGACCCTGGTTATTTGACTTGAAGGTATTGCACGATGGGTATAGAAACACCTACATGTTCTAAAAGGATAGGAAGAAGGTTATACTAACCAATTTATGAATCCTAAGGAAGTGCAGGAGGCATAGGAGAAGGTTATCAAATCACTATAGCGGAAGTTCTTAGTGATTTCCCAAGCTCAATTCGCCCATGAAGTCGAGGTTGAGGAGTGTATGCTCCTTTTAGTAAGGAAACTTCTAGAGTTGAGAGAAGCTGAGAACTTACCTACCAAAGTGAGAAATCTACTAGAAGGGTATGCTGACCTATTTCCTGCCGAGATGCTAAAAGGTTTACCACCTATAAGAGGCATTGAACATTACATTGACCTTTAGCCAAGAGTTGTGCTGTCGAATTGACTAGCCTATAGGCTCATTCTAAAGTAGGCAACTGAGTTGAAGAAATAAGTAGATGAATTGGTGGATTACGAGTATGTCTAAGAGAGCATGAGCCCATGTGCCATGCCAACTGTACTAGTATAAAAGAAAGATGGGTTGTGGAGAATGTGCATTGATAGCCATGCCATCAACAAGATTACTATCAAGTAACGATATTTGATCCTACGATTGGATGATATGCTCTATGAGTTGCACAGTGCTCGCATATTTTCATAGATTGACATGAAAAGTGGCTTTCATCAGATATGAATGAAGCCTGGTGATAAATGGAAAACAACTTTCAAAGCAAAAAATGGTTTGTTTGAGTGGTTGGTGATGCTATTTGGTTTGGCAAATACGCCAAGTACTTTTATATGGCTCATGAATCATGTACTAAGGGTATTGATTGGCAAATGTGTTATGGTTTATTTCAATGACATTTTGGTTTATAGTACCAACCTCATTGCTTATGTTGAGCATTTAAGATCAATATTTGACATCCTCCGTGCCGAAAGATTATTTGGTAATCTGAAGAAATGCGTATTCTACTAAAGTGAGGTTATATTCCTCAGGTATGTTATTTCAAATGAAGGAATCTGAGTTGACGATGAGAAAGTAAGAGTTATTGTCGAGTGGCCCATGCTAACTAATGTTGCTGAAGTGAGGAGCTTCCATGGTCTTGCTTCGTTCTATCGGAGATTCATTCATAACTTCAGTTCCATAACAACACTATTAACCGAGCTAACTAAGAAGAAATATGAGTTTAAGTGGTTGGAGAAAGCTTAGAAGAGTTTTGAAGATATAAAGTCTAAATTAATGTCTACCTTAGTATCACCCTACTAGATTTCGAGAAAGTTTTTCAGGTTGAATGTGATGAGTTTGGAGTTAGCATTGGTACTGTCCTTGTGTAGGAATGCCGACCCATTGCTTACTTCAATGAGAAACTTAGAGAAGTGCTAAATTACTTGGCTTATGCCAAGGAGTTCTACACCCTTGTCCGAACACTACAAAACTGGTAACATTACTTATTGCCAAGAGAATTCATCATCTACTCAAATCATTAATCTCTCAAACACCTCTAAGGACAATAAAAATTTTCTTGGGGTCATACTAAGTGGGTTGAGTTCTTAAAGACTTTATACTACGTCATTAGATATAAGAAGGGGAGTACAAACACCATGGCTAACGCCCTTTCTCGTCGTCATACTCTCATCATTACCATATAAGCCAAGGTACTAGGGTTAGCATGCTACCCAATCAATATGAGCATGACCCATATTTTAGGGCCATAGTAGCCAAATGCAACATTAGAAGAGCCATCGGTACGCTACCCAATCAATGTGAGCATGACCTATATTTTAGGGCCATAGTAGCTAAATGCAACATTAGAGGAGCTGTTGATGGATTCTATTTAAGCTAAGGGTTCCCGATGAAGGGGAAGCAGATTTGTGTATTGAGTGGTTCAACTAAAGAGCTATTTGTTCAAGAAGCTCATGCTGGAGGCTTTGTCAGGACCCTAAAGGGGGCTTAGTAGGATTACCTAAAATTTTCATAACATGTGTGCACCTATGCTATGAAAACTGCCTTGCAAGTCAGAGATTGCAAGACTCTAAATGATTAATCACTAAGGTTACTGATTTTTAAGTAATTAATTTACTGTACAATACAAATATAAATAACTATGGGTATCCGATATCCTACAGTTCCTCAGAATCGCAGAGAATCAGTATCCCCTACCAAATAATAAGACAGGATATACTAGCATTATATAAATAAAAAAAACATAGATACAAGAAAAATTATATTATATTAAGTTTTAATAAATAAATATTTTCTATAAAGGATGACTATGTTTCATCTAAAAAGTACTCAGTTACTTCTAATACTAACGTACATATCTTCATCTCACACTCAGCACTTGAGACATATCCCAATCCCATCATATGTAAACCTGCAAAGGAAACTAAGAGGGAACGAGCATAAAACAGCTTAGTGAGTTCGTTCCTCACCAATACCGGTTAGCAAGTTTTCACACATTATTATCACACATGCAAGCAAGCTATCTACATACATAATGAATGCACGCATGATAAATGCAAGTAACACATCCATATCTACACTTCGATTATCCCCTGTACTTACCCGCACAGGGCACCTCAACTTACTCGCATGAGGCTACCTAGGGGCATTACCCCACTAGGCAAAACTCGACTATTAGCCTAGCCGAGAAAATAGTTTCAATCCAAATAGGGGGAGTCCAAACTAGGACTATCCACCCTCCAATGCCCCTCGGGCATAAACATGCGAGTCCCCTCAAGCACAATAAAGCGAGTCTTTTTGCTATCAAGTGGAGAACCCATGCTAGCTTTGCCTTAACGTTAAAAATATTATTTATGGCTCCACAAGCCCTTACAGAGATCATGAAAAAATTTGTTTAAGGATAGAAAAGCTTTTTCCAAAAATACTTTTCAAAATACTTTTTCTTAAGATTTTTGGCAAGGCTAGCATTCTCCATTCATACCTTTACCAAGTCATAGACAAGTGACAAGTAGAACCGGTTATTTGGGTCAGATATTTATATTTATCAATTTAAAAAGGTGATCACACAGATGATGGCATACAAATAGAACAGCCATTCAAACATACAAGCAATAGCAAACAGTAAAACATCATACAAATAACACGCACCAGCAAGTAGCAAGTTATCGGAACTCCCTCACCTGGATTATTGCTCATTCTCTAACCCTTTAGGGTTTCCAAGACTCGATATCGAACGCCTAAATTAAAATGGTAAAACTTATAAGTGTTCTGAGAATTCAGACTCCTTAGTCAACGAAAAGTCTATTGTAGTTTAGCTAGTTTCCTCCAATATAACCTGAGTATAGTGTGTATAGGGTTACCATACTCCATGAGATTAATAGTAATTATTTTCTTATATTAGTAAGGTATGAGGCTTCCTTTATGTATCTTGTAACTTTTTCGTTCTGATTCTGATATTTGTGAACTTATAGTCATTTTTCATCGTTTTCGGATGCATGTTCACACTGTGATGTCTGTTTTGGACGTTAAGACCCGTGTTTTACGATATGGGCTAAATTTATTGACATTTTAGTAGTTAATGATTTAATTAGCCATTTATTCTTATATTTAGGGACTTTTACATTAGTATTACTAATCTATGTCTTTGATTAAGTTTGATTCAATTTAGGAAGGGTATTAGGGTTTAAACTTTTGGATACTAAGTACATGTACATACTTATATTCTTCTTTTATAAGCTTATGCTTATATCATCGCTTATGTCATCAATCGCTTGTATCATTGCTTATGTCATCATTTGCTTATGTCATGACTTATATCATCATGTGCTTACCTCATCACTTACTTCATCATCTGATTACATAAGCCTCACCTCATACTTATGTCATATGTACATGTCTTATGTACATTTCACTTCTTCCCTTATGCTCATGTACATATACTTTATTCATATATATACTTATACATATACTTAGACTTATACCGTATTTATACGTGTATATATACTCATATACCTATACGGTTAGATACGTATTTCTGTAAAAAAATTCGTATGCCTAATCCTTTCCTTAAGAAAAGCTTCCTAATTCCATTCTTTTGTGTTTTTAAGTGTGTAATTAGTGTAGGATAAGTATGTATGGTTAGGTTTTGTTTTAATTTAGGTTATGTACATGGAAAATACTCATGTACCATGCTTCTCATGCTTCCCTTCTTTTCGGTTTACCTCATGTACACATTCTTTGAGTATATATTCATGTTCTCCTTTCTTCTTCTTCTTCTTCATGATTCCTAGAATTCTACACTTAAAGATGGGAACTTTGTGCCCTCTTCTTCATGATCATACTTTTCACATACCTAATTGTCTAATCTACCTAATTAACTAACTAATGAAGAATAGATTGCAACATAAAGTAACTTAAGTACATCCTTTAGTTGTGTTGGAATTATGGAAACAAAAGGAGAAGTTGTGAAAGTGAAAGAGGAAGAAGAAGCTCACGGCATTGAAGGGAGGGTTTTCTTTTGTTTCTTTTGTTTTGTTGTCATAATGAAAGAAAGCAAATGGTGGGGTCTAGAAGAAGAAGATGTGGACGGAAACACTTAAGGAGAAAGAGAAGAAGAGAAAAATCAAAAGAAAAGATAAGAGAAGCCACCATGAAGGAGTAGATATTTTCTTTATCTCTTAGTGTCTTTTGTTAACTTTTCAAATTGTTGACTTTAGTCAACATGTGTTGACTTGGTCAACTCTTTGACCTTGGTCAATATGTGTTGACTTGGTCAACCCTTTGACCTTGGTCAATATGTGTTGACTTGGTCAACTTTTCTTAAGCATATGTAATTTTGTGCACAAAATGCAGTAATTAAGGGAAATTAAGGGAAAAATTAAGGAAATGAGGTATTTGGTGAATTGATTAGAAAATATAGTTGATGATATCTTATTTTAAGTCTTTATAGCCTATATACATCATTTGATAAACTACTTTGGATAACAAGTGCAAAAAGTACTAATTCGAGTATTAAGGTTCACTACATTTAACCTAATTTTCAACTATACCCCTAACTTTATGTAATACTATCTTAATCATATACTTAAGAAATAAATGTAATCTATGATTCATTATCTTAGTTTCTAAAGGACTACTTGAGGAGTCAAAACATATATGTATGATTGAAAGTCATCTCTAACTTTTTACTAATGATTTGACAAAATATAAGGGTTATGTTTTCAATTAGAGTTTTAGAATTTATTATGTTGAATTAGTGCACATATGTCTTTAAAGTGATCATTTTAAGGTTTCTATCAATTTGAGTGAAATCTTTAACATTTAAATGCATTTAGGATTTCATATATTCTTACACGAGTAAATCTTCGATTGTTAGCTTAGGGTTTTGATGAGGTTCAAGGTTTTAGGGTCTTCGTATGCGATTAGGAGTTCAATTGATGATTTAAGGTTTTTTGTATCCACTTTAGGTTTTGTATTGAGATTTTAATTGGCTTTAAATCTCATTGGCTCTTTTGAGTTTAGGAAATCATCTACAGTTTGGACGTTTGTTTCTATACTTAGAAAGTTAAATTCGCGGGGTTTACAGGCTTAGCTGGCCATTTTGGAGAAAAGAGGATGGCTGAAATATTAAAAGAACATTTCTATTAGCTTAGGATAATGAAGGATGTGCATCGAGTTCTTAAGAGGTATGAGTGTGTAAACATGCAAAAGGAAGGGGAGAGCTGTATGGAAAGTATACACCCCTACTTATACCCAAGCGGCCATAGATTGACTTAAGCATGAATTTCATGCTTGGCCGAGAAGACATGACACAATTATGGAGGTAGTTGTTGGTTCAGCAAGATGAGTCACTTCATTCCCTACCACAAAACTAATGATGTTTTATTTGTTACTAACCTCTTTTTGCAGGAAATTATGCAATTGCATGGAGTATTGAGAAGTATTGTGTTTGATTATGACTCAAAGTTCACGAGCTTCTTTTAGAGGACCCTGTAGAAGAAGCTTGACACTAAGCTCATGTTTAGTACTTCTTACCACCCTTAAATAGATGATTAGATCGAAGTTATGAACAGGACAGTCAACAACTTCTTACCAGCGGTTTTGGGGAAGAATTTATATGATTGGAATCTATGCCTACCCATCATTGAATTCACTTACAACCGCTCAGCTCACAATTCGACAGGAAGGTCACCGTTTGAGGTCATTTATGGACTTAACCCGAATTTACCTTTGGATCTGATTATCAACTTGACTACTCAAGGGGAAAGCCAATCTGGCTTGCAACGTACTGAAGAGTTCTATAGGTTGCATCAAAAGGTTATAGAAGGAGTAAAGAAGTTGAGGAAGGAGGCAAGTTGTTTATAATCCCAGAGATCTTGTCTAGACCTACTTAAGTAAAGAACGTTTCCCTAGAAAGAGGACAAGTAAATTATCTCCTAGAGCAAATGGACCTTATAAGATCTTTAGGCATATCAATGACAATAACTGTGAGATTGAACTACCTAAAGGATATGGTGTATCTACCACCTTAAATGTTGTTGACCTGATGCCTTATGTGCTAGATGAAGAAGAAGACTAAGATTTGAGGGCAAATCTTCAACAACCCTGAGGAGTTGATGGATTATCGACCTTTAGCCTACTTACTCGTACACACCTAAGAGGCCTCCAGTCCTTCACCAGAAGAATTCTCTCTCGTCAACCTACCGAGGATAAGAAACAGTACATAGCAGAATGGTAGTTGAACGCTTTGAGAGCTCCGAGTGGGTATACACTGCTCTGCTATAACCCTTGTGCCAACGCTTACTACTCTCCTATCGAGAACTCTTTACTGAATGTTGAGGGCCCGGTCCTTGCACACCAAGTCCTGCTCGGACCTTCAGTTGCTGAAAGCTTTCTATCGAGTGCCAAGACATAGGCTTCTACCGGTCGAATACTTTTGTTTTGGCCTAATACTAATATTTGTAGCATTCTTGACCCCTCTCAACAACCTAGTGCTTCTACGTCATGATTTAGCTCAACTTTTATGCTAAAAGATTCCTTATTATGAGACCATTGATGAGTTACTACCTGTCTTTTTCACCTGACTCTATACTATTTTCCTTTTTTTTTTTCTTGTCATTTGTCCTTTTTACCCTTTTTCATATGTACTATGAACCCCTTTTTGCGTATGCCTTTTTGTAATTTTCCTTAAGCGTAATGTTGCCTTAGGGACTTACTATAAATAGTCCATTCTCTCTATAATCGAAACATCAAACATTCCTTATAGACATATTGAATATACTTGGTCCTTGCGAGACATTCTCTCTAAGTCCATTTTCATACACCTTTATCTAGTTTTGCCGAGTAGCTCAAGATTAGTGGTTGGTGGATATTAGTATTAACTTATATGTTATATCAAGTGAAGTGCTAAGTCGTGTTGTGTTTGTAAGTGAGTCATATCCTCCAAGTAGCTTCACATTAACTACTGCATTTAGTCTACCGACCTTACCATTTTGTTTTCTTCAATACTTTGAAGGACCCATTTGGTTATCTTTGCCTATGATAAGTCCTAGTGATAACTGAGCTCCTAAACACATTAGAAAGTTATACTCAAATTGATAGGCGTATTATATAGCACTAATGATAGTCTATGGGGTTTAAAGAGGCATTTGTACCTCATGAATTTGCACCCTTACCTAAACAACAACTACAAGACCAGTAACAGAAGGGATGGAGGAGTTGAACCAAACAACTCCAAAAGAGGCATTGATGACCATTTTAACTAGTAAGGGCTTAGTAAAGGAGATAAAAGATTTGATAATGGATCTCATTAAGGAGTTTAGAGATGCATTTTGTGGACATATGATGAAATGCTAAGCTTAGACACTAGTTTAGTAATGCATTGGTTGAGCATTGAATTAGGAGCTAAGCCTATGAAGTAGCACCAATAAGTGTTTTGCCTAGAAGTTGGGGTGTTGATTAAAGTTGAAATTGAGAAACTTTTGCAAATATGGTTGTTAAAGTCACAATTCTACTATTACTTTAAATGTATAAAGTCTTTAAAATCATATATAGTTGTAAAAAACTTATAAAATTGTATATCAAATTTCATAATTATACCAAAAGTTTACATATAAGTTAACTAAGAAAAACATTGTAAAATTATAAACTTATTGAATGGTATAATTAATTTGTGATTTTAACAATTATGTATGTAAAATGGCTTCATTAAAATGATTGAGCACCTAACCTAGCTAACGAACATTGTACCAATAAAGAAGAAAAACTGTGAAATTTGCTTTTGCATAGACTTCCTTGAGTGAACAAAACTTGTCCTAAAAATGTGAATTCCTACCTTGAACATCGATCATGATGGTTGGACACAAGCTTTTCTCTTTAATAGATGGATTTAGTGGATATAATCAAATTGGGAACTTCATTATACCATGGTGCTGCTTAGATTAAATAATGCTGGAGCCACCTATCAAAGGATAATGATAGCAATCTTCCATGACATGATGCACGGCCTTATGAAAGATTATGTAGATGATATGGTCATTAAGCCATTATGGGCATCTAATCATCTTTACCATTTGAAGAGAGTCTTCAAACATTGCTATATTTACAAGCTGAGAATGAATCCTTTAAAGTGCATCTTTGGGGTTTCGTTTGGGAAGTTCCTTAATTTTCTTATGCAATAGAACGTAGAAAGAAAGGTGTACCATCTGCAAAATTCACACCAAAAGGGAAGGCTCCTTTATAGTAGAGGAAGTTCATGATAGTGAATACTGTAAATTATGAAATTTTAGAATAGATACAATTACTACTCCTATCAATTTTTAGTACATTGAGAGATTCTGTTTGTAATTTTTAGCACTTAGTGAAATTATTACGATTTCTTCCTTACTCTATTTTCACTTTCTTATTTGTCTTCACTTTTTCTATCTTATTTGCTAATCACAAGATTGAAGAGATTTTAGTTATGTGGATCAAAGCAATCTAATAGAAAATTTAGCAGTTGTAATGGCTTAATGTAGATTCTAAAGTTGAAGCAACCTCATCCATGAAAGGTTGAAGCAACTCTATTGCAGTAGTAATAATTACTCAATAGAAGGCTTACCCTTAAGCATGTGACGAGCATAATGCCTTTTGCAACATTCAATCATGAGATCAAAATGGTCTTAGTTGTAATGGGTTGAAGTGATCCCTATAGTAGCCTTAGTAGTAGTAATGCCTTGAGGTAGACTACAGGGCAAAACAACCCAACATGTAAGAGACCTAAGCAACCTTATTGAAGTTGTTGTAGTCACTTAGTAAAAGGTTCCAAACTAAGTATGCGGTAAGCATAATACCCTTCTATAACATTCATTCATGTGATTGAAGCAATCTTGGTTGTGATGGATTGAAGTGATCCTATAATAGGCTTAGCGGTCATAATGTTTTAGTGAAGACTCTAAGGTTGAAGCAACCTCATTTAATAAAGATCAAGTCAATCTTATCATAGTAGTTGCAGTTGCTTGGCAGAAGCATTTTCTTCCCAAGACATAGTAATTGCAATGACTTTTTATAATCTTTAAACCATATGATCAAAGGGATCTCCATTATAGGAGGTCAAAGTAGCCCTACAACAAGCTTACTAACCCTAATGCCTTTAATTGATTTTAGATTTAATGTGACTTTATTTGCAAAATATAAGAAATCTGCTCACAGTATTCACCATCACATAAAAGGGCATCGCTTTAAGCAAACTATAGGTGTCATACTTCACTTAAAAGAGATCCAAGCAATCCTTAGCCATCAATAAAGAAGCAAGCAACCGTTTGCTTTAACTTAAAGTGCTCTTAAAGCCATTTTCTTTTCATTCCTTAGATGGTTACGTGCTAAAAGTTTGAAAGTAACTTCTATAGATATGTTTGTCGAGCCCAATTTTTAATATTAAACCCTAACTCGTTTAATATTAATTCTTAACTAAAGAAATTGGGAAATTCCGGTTTCTTATTTAGGAAAAGTTTTTGGAGTCGCCACTCGACCGAAGTCGGGAAAAGAAAAAAAACTGTAATCAATTGGGTATAATGATTGCGATTTGATTACCGGTTTTTTATTTCAATTTAAATGAATAACCAGAGGGTTCCGAGTTCAGCAGCTAACCTATTAAACCCTAATGGGTACCACCATTTATTTACTGAAAATTAAGATTATTCTTTTAATTATAATATTTTTAAAGAAAAATAAATAAATAAAAATCAAAAGAAAAAAGAATCTAAGTTTCTACATATTTTATCGTCGCCGCGAAGGTACCTACATACTCGCTGCCGGGATCAAACTATCATAGTTATTTCTAAAAAACTTTAACGTGTTAGTTTTAAAAATTGATTGAATTTACGTTTTAATTAATTCGGTGTTTTTTTTAAAATAAAGGGTCCAAAGTCGTGAGTAATCAAATGACCCTTTAAGACGTTACAATCTTTTTTGTAAAAAAGTTTCCCTTTTTGTTGATTTTTACTTCTAAGAAAAATAATTTTCTATATGATGCCTTCTAAAAAAAAACCCTAATCTAAAAAATAATAATAAAAAATCCTAGGCTAATATATATATATATATATATATATATATATATTGATGCTTATATTCTTTATGTAATCTACCTTATATAGGAAAACTAATATCAAAGTTTCTTAAATTAGCATGTACACACACATACACATACATATATATATATATATATGTATCATGCTATGACTTTTAATATCTAACTAACATAACCATAATATAACAATAATAACAATACCTAAATAAAGAAGCAAATTAAATTAAAATTGAAGAAACAAACCTGAGTTCTTTTGTGCAGAAGGAATTTACTGTAGCAATGCTTGAAGAAGAAAATGTACGTATGGTTGTATGTATGTTGGAGTAACAACTGACAGAGCAGCGGTGGATCAAGGAACGTATTGGCGTGTGTGTAGCGAAGTGATCTGTGCGAGAGGGAAGGCAAGCCTGGACGTGCTTGACAGTGCGGTTAGGGACGAATTGAGCGTTCGCGTGTTATGGTTAGCACGGCGTGGATTGCTACTGTCAATTACGAATCAGGTGTTGTCTGTACGGTTGCAGTGGACACAATCTAGTTGCGTGCATCTATGAAGTCGTGGCTGGGACTTTTGTTTGTGTGGTCAGTATAGAGCATGCACTGATCAGTGAAGATGAAGGAGGGTTGTACATGTGTTGGGGATCGTTGTCAGCTACGTATGTTGCTGTATGCTAATTCAAGGAATATGGATGGAGTTGGACAGCAGCGCGACGGTAGTGGTGTGGAGCGTAGCGTAGAGCTTGGCTGGAGTCTTGTTCGATCGCTGGAGTTCAAGGCATGGCTGTTTGTGGATAGAGAACTACTGCGTGAAAGTGATGATCGCAGGTGAAGAATTTTGGGAGAAGTGCGGTTGGCTTCTGTGGTGTATTGCAATTGTGAGTTTGGCGCTGCTGCTATCTGTAGGAGTTTTGTAGGGGAGCGTCGATGCTGATAGCTAAGCTTGGGTGCTGGCTAAAGTTGCTGTCGTGTTGCTGTGCTGATGCTGTGTGGGTCACAGGGTTATGTGAGTGAGAGAGAAGGTCGTAGATGGGATACATGGTTGCTTTTGTTGTTCTGAACGGTAGTGAATGAAAAAGGATAGGGACGTAGAGAATGAGTGGCCTGTGATGTGGAGTTGTGTATGGCATGGCCTGTAAGTAGTGTAGAGGTTGAATTGGGATTAATTGAAACTAAAAAACAAAAACTCCCCTTTCGTTTTGGCGTGTGTGTACTTATAAATCCAAGCCAAATCGTATCAAATCAAATCCAATTGAATTTTTTGTATTGACATGAATCTGTTCCGGTAAAAATCAAATTATTTATATCGATTTAAACCCAAATTGATAAAAATCAAACTAGATTTAAATCTTTTATAATGATTAAATCTGATTTGATTTAAATCTAAATCCCGTATGCTCAACTGATTTTTTTGTAAAAATAAAAGATCGAAATAAAAGAAACCTAAATATCTAATGAGATTCGAACTCAAGACCCCAAATTAAATTCAATCCAATACTTCAATGCTTATCCTTTAAACCGTTGGCCCGTACCTTAATTTTTAGTACAACTGAATTGCATTTAAATCACGCGACTTCCTAAAATAATTATTTGAACTAAGTTAAAACTAAAACTATTTGACCTTAATATAAGCTACTTCTTAAAAATCTACAAAATCTTAATAATATTTTTTTTTGTATTTTCATTATTTTTATCTTTTATTATTATTATTATTTTTTCTATTTTTTGTAATTAGAACCCTTGTTGTAAAAAAAAAAAAAAAAATTAGGACTATGGAGGGGTAAAAATTAGGTGTTTACAACTGCCCCTATTTGTGATGAAGTTTAAGTGCAACTTTACTATAAAGACAAAAAAGACACCATTTTTGCTTCGAGATGAATCTATCCTAAGGAACGTTAAGACGTTTGACGACAATTAGTTTGAAACAAAGAATAGCAAGGGTAGCACACTTGTAGGTTGGCACAAATCCCTAAAAAGAATAATAAGAACTTGGTTATCCTCCTTATGGGCTGACTAACCAAGGCGGGTGAAGCGTTCCTTAAGCTGGCTAAGGCCTTAAACTAGATGAAATGGGTAAGCGCTTCTAGAGGTGGCTAAGATCCTAATAGAATGAGAGAACTTGGTCGTACCCTAATGAGCTGACTAACCAAGGCGGTTAAAGCGCCCTTTAAGTTGGTTAAGACCTAAAGAATGAAGAAACTTGGTCGTGCCCTAATGAGCTGACTAACCAAGGCAGTTAAAGTGCCCTTTGAGCTAGCTAAGACTTAAAGAATGAGGAAACTTGATCGTGCCCTAATGAGCTGACTAACCAAGGTAGTCAGAGCGCCCTTTGTGCTGGCTAAGACCTAAAGAATGAGGAAACTTGGTTGTACCCTAATAAGCTGACTAACCAAGGCAATCAAAGCACCCTTTGAGCTGGCTAAGACCTTAAGAATAAGGAAACTTGGTCGTGGCTTAATGAGCTGACTAACCAAGGCGGTCAAAGCACTTAAGACCTAAAAATGAGGAAACTTGGTCGTGCCCTAATGAGCTGACTAAGTAAGGTGGTTAAAGTGCCCTTTAAGCTGGCTAAAACCTAAAGAATGAGGAAACTTGGTCATGCACTAATGAGCTGACTAACCAAGGTGGTCAAAGTGCCCTTTGAGCTGGCTAAGACCAAAAAATGAAGAAACTTAGCTATGCCCTAATGAGCTAACTAATTAAGGCAGTCAAAGCGCCCTTTGAGCTAGGTAAGACCTAAAGAATGAGGAAACTTGGTCGTGCCCTAATGAGCTGACTAACCAAGGCGGTCAAAGCGCACTTTGAGCTGGCTAAGACCTAAAGAATGAAGAAACTTGAATTGGGGTAACACTTTCGAAGCTTGCTAAATCCCTTGAAGAAATTTTGAGTTGGGTAATATTCTGTGAGTCGGATGACTGGGATTCTAAGGAACTCTGGATTGAGACCACGCTTTATGAGCTGGCTAGCTCGCTAGGAGATTATAAATTGGGACTATGCTCTAAGAACCAACTATCCCAATGATTTTTAAGAATTAATTGTTTTTGGAAAAAAAAGCTATCATCCTTAAGGGAAAACTAAATGCAAATGCAATGTTTTATTAGGCTTAGAACCACTTACCTGGTTCTAGTGATAGTTCCCAAACAGTTAAAATGTCTTATGAGCAATCCAATTAGAACCAACGGTTTTAACCCTTTCTATTGCCTTTTCTTGTTCTTACTCTTCTTCTTCTATCTTCTTTCGTCTCTTTTTCTTCTAACTTTTTTCTTCTTTTTTTTTTTTTTCTCTCTTTTTTCTAAAGCAATTTAAGCCTGAAATGAATGTAAAACATATTCATCTTTCGAACAAAGATGTCCTGTCTTGAATTTTCAGTCCAAACATCGGCTTTTCGTGTAAATGTCCATTCTCAAATAAGTTTCTACTTATGTGCCACATGTTACTCTTTCTGAACATGGCCCTATCTTGAAAAATAGGAAATAAGTCTCCCTTTCTTGGGAGGATTAACCATAATACAGTATTAAAAGAATTTTTATCTATAGGCATCTCTTCAAGTTAAGTGTTTATTTTTTCTTGTGCTTCTCATATGTAGGGTTTATTTAGATAAAGGATAGTGTGAGAAATGGGGACTTTTAGTGGAACAAGAAAGGGGCTAATGATATTACCTAATGTTAACGACTACTAGGAATACCAACTTTGCATGTAGAAAATGAAAATGAGACCACAATAATAGTAAGATTGTTTACAGTTCATAATTTGAACAAAAGTTCTATTGATTTTTAAGGATAGTACATCTTCAATGCATCAGCGTTTACAGGGTCCTGTAAGTCCGGACCATCCATTTGAGACAAGATAACAGCTCCCCTAAGCAATACTTCCTTCACAATGTAAGGCCCCTTATTGTTCGAGGCAAACTTCCCCCTCGAATCAATCATATTTGGCAAAGCCTTCCTCAGCACCATATCTCCTTGCTCAAAACTTCAGAGTCGCACTTTCTTATTGAAAGCCCTGGCCATTTGTTGCTGATAGCAGATGTTATGGCATAAAGTAGCTAGCCTCCTCTCGTCAATTAGATTCAATTGCTCAACTCGCTTCTTTATCGAATCAGCTTCATCTAACTGAGTTTTCGATAATATCTTGAGAGATGGGATCTTGACCTCTACTGGCAATACAGCTTCCATCTCGTATACCAACGAGTAGGGGGTTGCCCCTGTTGTTATTCTGATAAAAGTTCGATAGGCCATGAGTGTAAATGGTAACATCTCATGCTAATCCCGATACGTAATGGCCATCTTCTCAATAATTCTTTTGATGTTCTTGTTGGCTGCTTGCACAGCTCCATTCATTTAGGGTCGATAAGGAGTAGAATTTCTATGAATGATCTTAAAGTTTTAGCATAACTTTGACATCAATTTATTATTCAGGATTGTACCATTGTCAGTAATAATTGTCTCCGGCATACCATACTAAGCTAGTATGTCTCTCCTGATGAACTTAACCACTATTCCCTTCATCACACTAAAGTAAGATGAGGCTTTAACCCACTTAGTGAAATAATCAATAGCTACCAATATAAATTGGTGCCCGTTAGATGCCTTTGGAGTGATCGGGCCAATGATATCTATTCCCCACATCGAAAAAGGCCATGGTGGTGATAGTGTATGCAATTCTTGAGGTGGGACATTTATCTTGTTTGCATAGATCTGGCACAAATGGCAGTGTGTACCATACCTGATATAATCTACTACTATAGTTAACCAATAATATCCCATTCTCATAATTTTCTTGGCAAGCCTGTAGCCATTCATGTGGGGGCTACATACCTCCTCGTACACTTCTTTCATTAGCATCTCTACCTCCTTCTCATTTACATAACATAAAAGCGTACTATCAAACAATCATCGGTATGACGTAGAATTGCTTATTAAGTACTGAGCCACCAATATTCTAATTAATTTTTTATCCTTCTTCTCTGCTTCTTCAAGGTACTTTCCATGTTGTAAAAACGTTTTGATATCATGATACTAAGGCTTTTCATCACATGAACTTTCTATTACCAAACAAAAAGCGGGCTTTTCTTCAATTTCAATCTTAAGTGGCCGAATCTCCACTCTTTTCAATATCTGGATCATTGATGCCAAAGTAGCAAGAGCATCAGAAAATTAGTTCTAAACCCTTGGTACGTACACGAATGTAATCTTTTCGAACTTAGTTATCAACTTGGCCAGGTGTTGGTGGTAAGGTACTAATTTGGGGTCTTTCATCTTATACTCACTTAGAGCTTGGCTTATGATCAACGAAGAATCTCTATATACCTATAATTCCCGTATCTCCTTAAACAATGTGATTTTGAGTCCCAAAATACACGCCTCTTATTCTGCAATATTATTAGTACATAGGAAAGCCAGTCTCACAGCCATTGGAAATTGTGTACCTTTAAGAGATACTAGAATTGCCCCGATTCCATATCCGGACACATTAGCTGCTTTGTCAAAGAACATTTTCCACCTTGAAGATTTTTCGACTACTTCACAATTAGAATCATTTCCTACTATCAGGATACTTTCATCAAGAAACTCAACCTGTGCTTCTTGAGGGGTATCCTCAGAGGGATTCTTCGCTAATTGATCCGCCAAGGCTTGCCCCTTGACTGAACTTTGGCTTACATACTTAATGTCAAATTCTGTCAGCAACATCTGCTACTTTGAAACTCTACCGATGAGAGTCAGTTTTTCAGCTAAGTATTTCAATGGATCGTGTTGTGTTATCAACTTAATTTGATAGTAAAGTGTTTATTGTTTGAGTTGATGCATGACCTAAACTAATGCACAATAAGTTCTTTCGGCTTCTAAGTATTTTTGCTCCCCTTCTGTAAACTTCTTGCTTAGATAGTAAACAACCCGCTCTTTCCCTTCTACATCCGTCTGACCAAGTACGGATCCCATGGATTCAATCATTATGGTCAGGTACAAAAACAATGGCTTTTTAGGTAGGAGCTACTAATACTAGAGGTTTCACGAGGTATTTTTTTATTTTAGTAAAAGCCTCTTCGCATTCCTCATTCTAGCTGATCTTCGCGTTCTTCTTTAATAGCTTAAAAAGAGGGTGGCATTTGTCTATTAGTTGTGACATGAATCGGGCTATGTAATTTAAACACCTGAGTAATCCTCGTACTTCCTTAAGTGTTTGTGGAGGAGGCATGTTGATATGGCTTTGGCTTTATTAGGATCGACTTCGATACCTCTTTGGCTGACTATGAATCTTAACAATTTTCCTGACGTCACGCCAAAGGTACATTTCTCCAGATTCAACTTCAAGTGGTATTTCCTTAATCTATCAAATAGCTTCCTCAGGTTTTCTAAGTGATCTTCCTTCCATAGATTTTGCAATTATATCATCAACATACACTTCTATTTCTTTATGCATCATATCATGAAAAATTGCAACCATAGCCCTCTGATATGTTACCCCTGCATTCTTAAGCCCAAATGGCATCACCTTGTAGCAAAATGTTCCCCAAGTTATAACAAAAGTCATCTTTGTCTTATCTTCTTTGGACATTCGGATCTAATTATATCCCGAAAAACCATCCATGAAAGAGAATAGATGATTTCCAGCCATATTATCCACTAAGAAATCAATGTGAGGTAATGGAAAATTATCTTTAGGCATTGCCTTGTTGAGATCTCGAAAGTCTACACACATTCTCACTTTCCCATTCTTCATTACTGGAACGATATTAGCTACCCATTCCAAATAATTCAACACCTCAATGAATCGAACTTCTAGTAGTTTCTTCACTTCTTCTTTAATTTTCAGCAAAACGTCAGGTCGAAATCTCCTCCACTTTTGCTTTTTTGGTTTGGCATCTTCTTGTATAGGTAAACGGTGGACTACAATGGATAGTTCCAACCTAAGCATATCTTGATATTTGGTTAACAATGTAATCATTTATGTTTTTTATTTCTCTTTTAAAATCACCCTAATTTTTAGATTCTTAGGATTTTCTTCATTCCCCACATTAATTATTTCAATTGGTTCATCAATAGCGATTTTACCCAGTTCATGTTTTTGCCATTCCTCTTGTATATTATTGTAGTCATCAACATCGCCCCTGACGACTAACCCAGTAGGGCCGAAAGTGATATTGATATTCTCATTTTCTACCTACACGAGATATTCCTGGTTTTCACTTGGTTCATTGGATTTGGGCAAAACATATAAAGAAAAGTGTATGTAAGTAAAAGAGAACTCAACATAGGAAAGAAATGAACTAAGATTTCATTAAATAAATGGAAGTGGATCTTAAATGAGATAAAGGCCTAACTAATTTTGAATGAAAGGTTCGACGATACATTCGAAACGATGACTATTGAAAATAAAAATTTAGAAAATATTAACTATGGGTCACCCTTTACCCTAGGGAAGACCTGTTGCCATTCGCCAGGATGGAGAACCAGTTATTCAAATGGTGTTAGAATTTGTGTGGCAAGCTTATTGATCCTTCTTTGCTAGATTCCCGAGCTTGAGTCTCTTTCCATATGAATGTCTCAGTTAGCAGTGGAAAGGTCATCGGGGCATGGTATAATCTGTTACCTCTCTTGCCCGTTGCTTGTTTCTTCTGGAATGCTTCTACCGAGGTAAGATTGTAGCTAAAGCCGTAGGTACCAATCTGGCTTTCCTTAAATTCTATTTTTTTATCTTCTTGTTTGTTGGGACTAGTAATCATGCTTAATTCTTCAAACATTTGTAATCCAAGCTCTTCTTGTCCTTTACTTCCTATGTAGGGTATAGCCATTTCTTTGTAAATTTCATAATCTTGATCCCCTAGAATTATAATCACCATAACCATTTAAGATAAACTTTAGCTTTTGGTGTAAGCTCGAGGGTATGGCCCTTGCTGCATGAATCCAAGGTCTTCCTAAGAGTAAATTGAAAGATCTTGGAATGTCCATGACTTGGAATTGAACAGTAAGGTGCTGAGGGCCAATACTCATAGATAAATCTATCTCCCCTATAATCTCTCTTCTAGAACCATCAAAGGCCCTAACTATTGTGGAAGAAGGCCTAGTTGTAGATGTCTCGATGCCCAGCAAATCCAAGGTGGTGAGTGGGCAGACGTTCAGCGGTGATCCGTTGTCAATGAGTACCCTAGTGATGATTATGTCGTTACTCCTTACCATGATAAAGAGTGGCTTTGTTTGCTTGTTCCCTTCTTCGCCTAATTTTTCAGCTGAAAAAGAAATTTGATCCATTGCGAGGACAAAATTAGTAACCAATCCCATCTTCTCAGTTGGAATTTCACAAGGGACCTTCACCTCATTTAAAGTATGAAACAAAGCCTCCCTATGTGGTTTAGATGTGATTAACAAGCTCATCAACGATATTTGTACAAGAGTCTTACTAAGTTGATCCATGATCTTATACTCACTCGACTTGATCATCTTGGTAAAGGCCGATAGCCCTTCAATGTGTTTGGCTACCGTCTTATCGTTTTATTCTCCCAGTATAACCTTCCTCACATGCTCCTCTCTTGGGTGGTAAATCTTTCCCGATCGAGTAATGCCCCTTATCAGAGGACTTGGTTTTTCTTGATTTACCAGGTGATAGTTAAATGGAGTAGCCTTGTAATTTTTTAGTGCCAATGGTACGTAAAATGTGTACCTCTTCACTTCTAGAGCGTGGTTGCTAGTGTAAAACTTAAAAACCTTAGGCTTCTTATCTGAACTAATGACGTTGACGGCATAGTCATAAAAAATCATACCAATCATCAGCCCGTAGTTAGGTAAGGGATTATTGTTAATGTTAGGAATCGAGGCTTCTACAAAACCTAACCGCATTGTCCCTTCATCTATCAAGTCTTGAATCTTTCTCGTCAGTCTCCAGTACGCATCAGTCGAATGCCCCACTTGTCCACAATGGTATTCACACTTTACTGTAGGGTCAAAGATTCTCGGTCGGTATTGATCGCTAGGAAGTTCGTATTGTATCAAATTATTCCTTCGCAACTCCTTGAAGACTTGACTTAAAGGGACCGATATCTTGGTAAATTGTTTATAAGTCTTGTTAGCTTGAGTTGGTCTCTAAACTGTTGTTGAGTCGAAGAGGGATTTGTCTTGAAAGCGACTTGAGCATTTGGTCTAGCATTTGAATTTACCATACTAACCATAGATTCTTTAGGCTTGCTGCCGGCTGGTCTAGGACCTAATGATGACACTAATGGTCTTCTATCTACTGGCTCTTGAAGCTTACCAGAAGAGACGGCGCTTTCAATTCTGCACCCTGTTACTACTACTTTAGCAAAACTGGACGAGGCTTGCCCGATGAGATGGGAGAAGTAAGGCCTTTCTAAGGTGTTAATGAAAGCTGATGTAAGCTCTTTCTCGGTAGTAAGGGCAGAGATTCTTGCAGCTAAGGATCTCCATCTTTGAGCGTATTCTTTGAACAATTCGTTATTCTTCTTCCATAGGGCAAGTAAGTCCATCATAGTTGAGGCTACTTCTATGTTGAATTTATATTGTTCATAAAATGGTCTAGCAAGTTTCTCCCACGTATTTATCTAGTTCAAATTAAGTTGGGCATACCAAGTTAGGGACAGTCTGGTCAAATTATCTAGGAATATCTGTACCATGAGTAGATCATACTGAACATCTTTACCCATCTTCTTAACGTACAACCTAGTGTGGAGCTTAGGCCAACCTGTCCCGTTATACTTTTCAAACTCTAGTACCTTAAACTTCTCAAGGTATGATCCGATGTCATACACGGAAAAACTCGATGATCCCTACCTGTTCAAATCTATCATACCTTACAAGTGCTTTCATTTTCTCAGTTCTCTGTTGTGTCAGTTTCCTTTCTAATTCTTTCAAGCTGTCCATACTAGGCCCCTGGTCAACCGGTCTCGGGGCTGCATACATGTCAGGTTCGAAGGTTAAGTTGTCTTTCGGGTAGACTCCTTTTGATTCGAATGGGTCTTTTTGATATTCATGCTCTGCTTTAGGAGCCTATGTATTCTTCCCATAACGGGTCTTGGAGCTTTCTTCATTAGCCAGTGCTGTGGCTCGCAACAAAGTGATGCTGTCTGCTAGGAAGCTCATTTATTCTGCCATCTTCTCCATAAGCCTTTCTATGGAATGGAACCTTAGCTCGGAGGGATCATTGATCTCGAGGTCTCTTTCATTTCCTTGAGTAGTAGCCATCCTAGTCTGGGAACGTGTTCTAATCGGACTTCTTTGAAAGACTTAACATTTGGGAGCTATCTTGAAATTTTACTTGCATTTAGTATCAACTTAGTAAAGGGTTAGTATATATTACATTTTTCTAAGAAAGAGTTGTTAATCTTATAAATGCAGGATGCATGTCATACGAATGCAATGGAAAATTAATAATTGGGAAGAAACCTTTGATGTGGTAAAACCTAACTAACTTTTATTAATTTTTGCAATTGTAAAGCTTTACATCTCTCATTCTGTTCGAAAAAGAATTCTAAAGAAAATATTTAAAGAAGCCTAAAATCTAAAATCTAATCTTCTAGTGGTTAGTAGGCTCATCTTACGTCTTTTTCCCCTTTTGGAGCTTAGGAGCCTCTTCTTCTTTGCCCTTAGTCCTCTTCAGTTACGCTTCCAATGCCTTTATCTTCTAGTTTAGCTTCAACTTGAACTTCTCCCTTCTCTTTATTGTCTTCAATATCTTTTAGCCCTTTTAGTTAGTGATAGAGAAATCCTTTGGTTGTTTGGCTTTAGCTTGCTATCCCCTTAGTGGTAAGGGTGGTTTTTCTTATATACCAAAGAGCTCGAATGCTCAAGAGCTTGGCTACTTTATCAACCACTATCATGCTAGGGTTATGGAAGTCCAATGAGCCAGCTTCTAATGATGGTTTAGGGATCATGTCCTCAATGAGTCTATTGGTTGGGACGTATTTGGTGTAGAGGTTAAAGCCATCATTTCCTTACTTGCAAACCACCTGGGCATCAACAACAACTCTTCTGCTTTCATACTCTAAAAGTATTGGACCAAGTAGCGACTAGCTATGTTTTCTGGTTGCTTAATTCTTTCTTCAAAAGACTTGATGAGATTGTAGTGCTGAGTAAGCTCAGCCCGATTGAAATCAAGTTGGTAACTTCTCATGTGGTTAACGAACTAGACCACTAGTAGGATCATATTAGTCTTTAGATCTCCTCGATTCTTTTTCTTGAGATGGTTCAGTGACCGAATTTACTCAGCCAAAAGGGTTGGGACATATGATCTCCCTTCAAGAAATTGGTTACGAGTTCTGTGATTCTGCAGTAGACTCGGTGTCTATCATCAGGGAACAAGATAGTATTGAAGACTACCAATATAAAAGCGTTGACTCAATACTGGTGCCACGCTTCTAAATTTCCACAAAAAACCTCCCGTTTATCTCTATGCTTCAATTCAGTAGAGAACCAGTCCATGACATCCTCTAATCGAATGGTCTTTCCTTGATTTAGAACTCGGTTTATTTCAGTTTTTCTAATTCCCAACAACTTATCGAAGATCTTTAGTGTTGTAACTTCTAAGTCTGGGACATAGACATCATCAGTGATTGTAGGGGCCCACAACAATTGGGAGTATTCTTCTAAAGTTGGGCTTAGCTGATGTAAGCCCATACAGAAACTAACGGATTTGAGCTCCTATAGGTGGATTAAGGCCCGTACTAGAGTAATGTTCACGGGGATCTTCTACAGAGAGAGGATGGGCCCGATCCTATTCTTGATAAATTCCTACTTATCTAGGCTGACGAGTTGGAACCACATCTAAAGCAGTTTTTGAGGCCAATGTGGTAGGTAGACATGAATTTCTTTAAAGGGCTCTTAACTTGATCTAGCCATGACTACGTAAAAATCAAAATCAAAATCAAAATTACAATTACAACCTATTCTAAACTTTACATAAAATTATTACAAATTATCTACAAAGAAATATTACAACAATAACTGCAACTTCCAAAACTGCCCTTGTCCATTTAGATCTGCCACATCATAGGTTCTTGTGATCTTTTTTTTTTTCCTAAGAAAAGGTTCTTATGTAATGCAAAGGGTGGGTTCTAAAGGTTCTTAAGTTCTGTAACCACTACGTTTTTTCAAAGCAATGATTCTGTAGTTGCATTTGAACTTAAGTGGGGTAGCCTGATTGATCTTAAAAGGTAGTCACCCCATAACATTTGAAGCTTACACAATGGCTACCCTCTTAAGGTTTTAAGACGGCTTGGTTTTGATTGTAATTATCATGCATTTATGATGCAGAAAAATAAAAATAAAGTAAACCCCCAAAGCTACCTCCTTAAATAAACTGCAACAAAAAAATGTTAGTAAAAAGAAATAAAATAAACAACTATATAAAATAATAAACCTAAGTTCCTTTTTTTGTATTTTTATTTTTTGAAAAATAATCCTATTTTCGGTAACTTCTAGTGTCTAGCCCTCTAGCATCCATAGTGAAGTTGCTAAATTATCAAGCCTAATTTTTTTGGTTTCTTTTATTTAAAATTGATTTCCCTATTTTCAATTAATACTAAACTCTAACCTGTTTAATATTAATCCTTAACTAAAGAAATTGGAAAATTTCGGTTTCTTATTTAGGAAAAGTTTTTGGAGTTGCCACCCGACCAAAGTCAGGAAAAGAAAAAGAAACCGCAATTAATTAGGTAAATTGATTCTGATTTGGCTACCGATCTTTGATTTTAATTTGAATGAATAACCAGAGGGTTCTAAGTTCAGGTGTTAACCTATTAAACTCTAACGAATACTACTATCTATTTACCGAAATTATGATTATTCTTCTAATTATAATATTTTTAAAGAAAAAATAAATAAATAAAAATTAAAAGAAAAAAAGAACCTAAGTTTCTACATATTTTATCGTTACCCTGAAGGTGCCTACGTACCCATTAGCCGGGATTAGACAATCGTAGTTCTTTTTGAAAAACTTTAACGTTTTGGTTGATTTTAATTTTAAAAATTGATTGAATATACGTTTTAATTAATTCGTTGCAATCAAAAGACTCTTTAAGACGTTATAATCTTTTTTGTAAAAAAGTTTCCTTTTTGTTGATTTTTACTTCTAAAAAAAATAATTTTCTATATGATGACTTCTAAAATAAAAACTAATCTAAAAAATAATAAAATAAAATCCTACGCTAATATATATACATATATATATATGCATCGATGCTTATATTCTTTATGTAATCTACCTAATATAGGAAAACTAATATCAAAGTTTCTTAAATTAGTATGTATATATATATATATATATATCATGCTATGACTTTTAATATCCAACTAACAGAACCATAATATAACAATAATAACAATACCTAAACAAAGGAGCAAATTAAATTAAAATTGAAGAAACAAACCTGAGTTCTTTTGCGCAGAAGGAATTTATTGTGGCAATGCTTGAAGAAGCAAATTTGCACGTGGCTATGTGTATGTTGGAGTAACAGCTGACAAAGCGGCGGTGGATCAAGGAAAGTACTGGAGTATGTGTAGCGAAGTGATTTGTGCGTGAGGGAAGGTAAGCCTCGACTTGCTTGGCCGTACAGTTAGGGACGAATTGAGTGTTCATGTATTGTGGTCAATGCGGCATTGATTGCTACTGTCAATTGTGGATCAAGTGTTGCCTGTGTAGTCTCCAGTCGTGTACGTCAATGAAGTCGTGGCTGGGACTTATGTTTGTGCGGTCAGTATAGAGCATGCACTGATCGGTGAAGATGAAGGAGGGTTATATGTACATTGGGGATTGTTATCAGCTACGCATGCTGCTGTGTACTGATTCAAGGAATATGGCTAGAGTTGGACAGCAGCGTGACGCCAGTGGTGTGGAGCATGGCATGGAGTTTGGCTGGAGTCTTGTTCTGTCACTAAAGTTCAAGGCATGGCTATTCGTGGATGGAGAACTACTACGTGAAAGTGATGATCGCAGGTGAAGAATTCTAGGCGAAGTGCGGTTGGCTTTTGTGGTGTACTGTAGTTGTGAGTCTGGCGCTGTTGCTATCCGTGGGAGTTCTGCAGGGGAGCATCGGTGCTGATAGCTAATCTTGGGTACTGGCTAGAGGTTCTGTCGTGTTGTTGTGCTGATGCTGTGTGGGTCACGATGCTGTGTGGGTCACAAGGCTGTATGAGCGAGAGAGGGGATCGTGGATGGGATATGTGGCTGTTGTCGTTGTTCTGAACGATAGTAAATGAAAAAGGATAGGGACATAGAGAGCGAGTAGCCTGCGATGTAGAGTTGTGTGTGGCGTGGCTTGTGAGTAGTGTAGAGGCTGAATTGGGATTGATTGAAACTGAAAAACAAAAACTCCCCTTTCGTTTTGGTATGTATGTGTATTTATAAACCCAAACTAAATCGTATTATATCAAATCAAATCCAATCAAATTTTTTGTATTGATATGAATCTATTCCGATAAAAATCAAATCATTTATATAAATTTAAACCCAATTTGATAAAAATAAAATTAGATTTAAATCTTTTATAACGATTTAAATCCAATTGATAAAAATCAAATTAGATTTGAATCTCACAAATCTTTATTGCATTAGATTCAAAAGATTTGATAAGATTTAAAATTAAATTTGAATCTCATACGCTCAACTGATTTTTTTGTAAAAATAAAAAGATCGAAATAAAAAAAACCTAAGTATCTAGTGAGATTTGAACCTAAGACCTCACATTAAATCCAATCCAATACTGTAATACTTATCCATTAAACTGTTGGCTCATACCTTAATTTTTAATACAATTAAATTACACTTAAACCACAGAACTCCCTAAAATAATTATTTGAACTAAGTTAAAACTAAAACTATTTGTCCGTAAGATAAGTTACTTCTTAAAAATCTAAAAAATCTTAATAATATATTTTTTTTGGTATTTTCATTATTTTTATCTTTTATTATTATCATTATTTTCTATTTTTTTTAAATTAGGACACTTTTTGTAAAAAAAATGAAAAAAATAAAAAATTAAGACTACGGAAGGGCAAAAATTAAGTGTCTACAAACAAAGATGTTAGTAACCATGCAAGCATAAAAAAATAGATAAGTATACATAATCATTAAGAGAGTCATATAACTAAGATAGTAGATCAACTAATCATCAGAAAGTATTTGAGAATCAAGAATTAAGATTCTATTCTATAATTGATTCAGTACCTATATTGCCAAGAATCCTATCTATATCAGCATCAAGGGCTTTAGCTTTCTATTGAAGAGTTGCCATCTAATCTTATAAAGCTTCAATGTTGTGTCCAAGTTTTGCCCAATCCTTTGGGAGAGGCTAGCAAACCACTAACTTACGAGCCTTTTCTACTATAGTTTTAGGCTTAATACGTAGAAATACAACTATTTTGCAATATCATATGTATCTATAATAAATACCAACCCCATGATATGGATCAAAGTATGCAGCAAACCTAAATCCTCAATGGGTATTCAAACTCGAGGGTTGTTAGTAGGGAAATTTAGTAAGTGAGGGTTTTGAATGTGAACGTAAAAGGATATCACGTACTAATACACAAACACAATCAAGGTTTGAGCTTGAAATAGGTCTTGATACAACTTACAAGAACCAAATCATTGCTCAGGGTTTCAAATAAGGGTTAGATATAACTCACTAACTTACTCAAATGAAAGGTTCGCCACAATCTCAAAAAAAAATTGATAAGAACTCGAGAAGATTAAAGAGTTATAACACACTCAATAATCATTCAAGAGCAAACAAGCTTAAGATAGCTTCATGAGCAGAAATTTTCTGAGAATATTCTTGATAATTAATGATAAAGCTGACTGCTACTTACAAAAGTTACTATTTATAGTACATTCTAAAGCCCTAGTAGCAAAAATGTAAATAGTGTAGAGGACCTTAAACCCTAAAGATTAGGCTTATGATTAAAATAAAGAAAATATTTACAAATGCACAAAATAGTGCGTTTTGGTAGGAAGGTTGGCATGCAGGTCAACTGAGCTATCCTTGATTAAGTAGGATCCAAACTGGTTAAGGTTGGTAGTTGGATGTCCTAGTTTGGGTTAGGGTCGTTGAAGTCCTGTGGTGCTTAGCTAAGCTGCCTATGAGGTTGACTCATAGTTGTCGAGCTCTAGGATTGGTTAGCATTAGATACTTTGTATCGTATTAAGCTAGTCTTTAGGATTGGGACCTTGGTTGTTTGGTCCCTAGTCTTCTCGGCAGTTGACAATGTTGTTGCCTAGCTATCTTTCTTTCCCTTCTCGACCTTCTGTATCAACTCGACCTTAAGTAGGGAAAATCAGCCTCAGCTTGAAACAAGTTAGCCATAGCTTAGCGATGGTTGTAGGTTGGTTCTTATCACTTTACCTTGGATAAGTCTTTCTACAGGCAATTGGCACACAACATTGTTTTACCTAAGATCTCCAATACAATATGACACAAAGGGGAGAGAGAAAATGTTGATCCTGCCTAGAATTCCCCATCTAAAGCATATAAATGCTATAAGGGTAGTACAAGGTGTAATGATACATCAAACTTATGAAAATCTACCTTCTCCTCTTTTTGTTCATGTTAATTGCTAGAGTTACTTCCCCGTCCTAATGTTGTATGTTTGTAACTAAAGAAGAAGATTGACAAGTATGAGCAACATAAGGAGGTAGATAGGGGGAATTTATCATCCAGTATAGAATACCCTCATCATGAGTACCCAAATGCAATAAGGTATTGGCATGAATCTCAACAATTGTATCTAATTTTGGAATCGAAACTTGAGCTCCAATAATTACATTAGCATTAACCTCAGTGATTATGCCTACTTTGTCATCCATTTCCTCTATCTCGTAATAATCGACTATATCATTTGCATTCGCATAATTATTTGCATGATTATAAACATAAGGTCCTTTCGTAATTGACTAACTCCTAGTCATCATCTTCTTCATCTTATGGGGTAAGATCTTTAGATGAGGACCTCTTTTCTTTAAGCTGTGAATGGCCATAAACAATACCTTACAAAACAATCGATGGTTTATAAGGTCAAAAGAAAAAGGTATTACCAAAGAGATAGATTCTAAATGCATGTCCTCTTTAGATTGTTTTAATCATGATTTAGTAACAAAAGAAAATGGCCCTTTGATGTCTTCATCATCATCTCGACTTATCTAAAAGAGCTTAACTCTTCATTAACGTAATTGGCATTATTCGCGCTATGTGATCTTTTAGGCTTATTTAGCCTTAGAAGCTAAAGATAGAACTTACCTCGATAAATGGTAGCTTTTGCTACTAAATTCACATTTGAGCAAAAGCATATGCCTTAAATCCCTTTAAACAAGCTTGACCAATTGGGGGAGATGATCTTACATTGACTATGAGAAGGAAAGTAGAATAAATGAATCTCATGATAAAATGTCTTAATGTATATTGGTGATGTCTTTTGATAATCAGACTAAAAATTTGTGGTTGTAGTTACCACATGAAGAATGCCTCAATCAAACCTATGTTGATGCGTGACCTTATGAAGAGAATATACTGCAACCCCTAACTCCAAGTTGTTGTTGTTATTGTTTGAACCCTCAATGTTAAGTAATGGAGGAAGGCTACCCAAACCACAAAAGAAAACCAGCTTCGAGCAATGCAAATGCTCATGGTTCTCTAAGGAAATATAATCTAGTGAAATAGGTATGTAATATCTACTACATGGTTAATATCCATTGATTCTCTCCATGTACAGACGAAATGTGAACTTACCTACAAAATTAATAAGATTAAATAGTACGCATTTGTATTGCCTTTCAATCTATGCCTATGACCATATGAACTAAATTGGCTTGTTGACTTTTGAAGCTTTCGCAAAAGAAGAGCTAAAGAAAGATCACATTGACATAGTACAACATCGTATGGTAGCCTATTGAACGAATGGAAACATGGTAATATAAGTCAAAGCAATGATATAATGAACCCAATAAAAAGGGTACTAGAGTGAAGAACTCTCCTTATGAAATATGGATTGCCAATAGAAATAGTAGAGGAATAACCTCGTCCTTGGGACATCGTGGAAAGATGTACATGGATAACCATAAAGCGATAAACACGTAAGTTCATATCTACAAAATATAAATATATGTGTTAAGATAATGTTGTAAATGAGGTGGACATAATCATAAGGAAAAAAATGGATTGATACTTACAAGCTTTTGTAACATGGCCTCAAAATGTGTTGCCATCATCTTTCTTACTGCTAAAAATATATACATAAATCTTTTCTAAGAATTTTTTCTTAGCTTAACAATCACCAATAAAATTGTTTACACACTTTCTCTCCAAGAGTGGTTAAAGTAACTATAATATCTGTTTTCGAAAGTCATGGAGCTTCAATAAGAAGAAGACATCCTCTAGAGTTGGTGTAAGCCCAACCCTTGAAGCTACAAATACGTGAGTTTGAATACTCTACCTAGTTACTATGGCTTTCTATATCTTTACCTCTTTAATTTTTGAGAAATTGAACCGTACGATTATGGTAATGGCATTGACAATCTTAGCCCTCTACAACAATAGGACATACTCCTAATGCCTTGTAATGCGTTGCCCATGGGTGTCATCCAACAACCATCTACTTTGCAAAGGTGAATTAGTTATGAGGAAGAAGCAACTTTTTCCTCTCATTCCGAAAATGGAGTATAGACAACTCCGTTCACCAACATTTCAGGCTTTGGTTGTGCTTCTATAGTAATGAACTAAGTGCAGTTGTGTACCTCTCTAGAGAGCTAACTTAGACCTACATAGAATTTCCTTTAGTTATGTTGATAGGAATTAGGCTATTGGGCCTTTGACTCGTAGCTGAGCCCAAGGACTAGAAGGCCTGGTAACATGGATTCTCCTACTTTAGCCAACTTATGCCGCAGCCTAGTACTTTTTTGCCGAGTCATTCTTTATGTTAAGTTAAATGACTATTCATCTTTTTATAGTACGCCGAATTTTAGATTACTCACTCGCTCTCGAGCTAACTAATGACTTGATATTTTCCTTGTCGAGAAGCTAAGATAGAGAGATTAAATGACTAAGCTACCTTTGTTTGAACAAGCAAGCTAGCCATACTTTTTGTTTGCATCTTCCAATGGCATCATCAATATAGCATCGCCACGCATATAAAGTCATGTATAGAGTCTGTTACACCAATGATTGTTTTCCTTGAATATTCATTTTTACCCTTTTGTATTTTGTACATTATTTTCTTAGGAAATGCCCTTCTTGTCTTTTCCTTTTTAGGCATGTTGTCTTAAATTTTCAGGTATAAATACCCCTTGTACTTATAGTTGTAAACATCGGATTAATTATCATTAATACACTTGAGTATTTTTTATCTCTACGTAAACACTGCCTATTTACTCCTAATATTACTCTTATCCTAACCCTTGAGCAAGGCTAGGTAGCGAATAACCTCATTGGACCGAGTCGTGCGTCATATCGAATTATGTTGTGAGTCCTTAGAAGTTCCATTAGTATGTCATATCCATTGGGGCTATTTGTGGGTTTTTGCTTACTTTTCATCTGTATATATTCTTTTATACCCCCATCACTTCCTTTTTCAAGCTTTAGGTAAGCTTGGACCCATTCAGCAACTAGCCTTGTCTGTTCTTGGTTACGGTCCGTACCATTTTTGTATAAGAGCAGAGGTTTTGTTTGAGTTGTGGTTTATATTGAAGTTTTGTCTATATTCTATTTTGCGTATGTGAAATAGAGCAAGTTACTATGTCGTTTGATTGCTATGTTTGTTAACTGTTACTTTTTTTGGTTTGTGGAAGTGTTTACTATACCACCTATTTGAAGAGTTTAAGCTTTGAATCTATCGAGAAAACGACCGACCCAAGTGTAAACATTGGTGTTGGAGATGACAACAGTCTCAAGGAACCCCTAGGAGTACCGATAAGAGACTAGATGAGGTGGCCAATCTCCTAATAGATCTAACCCAAGTTGTTCATACATTGGCTTACTAAACGATTAAAGCCATGCAAAATACCCTACAAGCTGCTCAACTTATTAGAAGTTAGAACTCATCTCGACTAGTTCAAGATAGAGGAGTAGGTAAATGAGTAAGAGGAAGGATAGACCTGAAGGAACTAGATGAAGAGGACAAGGAAGAGGAAGGGGAGGAGTATTTTGAAGAAGAGCGAGCTAAAGTCCCCAGAGCATCTGACCATGTGAAGATTTAGATTCTAATCTTCAATGAATCTAGGAGTACTAATGAGTATTTGGAATGAGAAGAGAAAGTGAAGCGTGTTTTTTAATATTATTAGTATGAAGATTATGAGAAAGTGAGAATTGTTGCTGTTGAATTCTCCGAATATGACGCCATGTGGTGGAAGAACTTCCAAGCTATGAGGAGGCGAGAGGGTTATCTAGAGATTAATACTTGGCTTGAGATGAAGAGAACACTTAGAAAAAGGTTCGTGCCAAAAACTTATTAATAAGAAACTTTTACTTTGCTTCAGCAGCTAAGATAAGGAGATCGAACAATTGATGAATATGTACAAGAGTTCTAAATGCTCATGATCTAATGTGAAGTAGAAAAGCCCCCAGCATGAATAATCTTTAGGTTTATCACGGGATTAAGAGGTGATATTTGAGACATTGTGGAGCTCCAAGGATTCATCGCAATGGATGAAGCCATTAGAATAGTCTAACAAATAGAGAGGTAAAGAAGAAGCCGAGTACCAACCAAAATACCGACTAGCCAACCCGAATAGAGAAGTCACCGAGCTCTATCAAGTACCAAGTTGAGTAAAAAGATGGATGTTTAAGCCAAGCTGAAAGGTTGACTTGAGAGCGAAGTATTCACCCAAACTTATGAGAAGGGGTAAGGATCTAGTAGGAAAACGAGTTAGATTCAAGTGCTTTAAGTGCCAAGGGTTCGGACATATGGCTACTTAATGCTCAAACCCTAAGATTATGGTCATTAAGAGAGACATCTCAAAGCCAGAGGTAGAAAGTACAGATGAGGAACCCAAGGAGGAAGAGATCACTATTGAGAAAGAAGATGCTGAGAAAGAACTCATTGAAGAGGATGTGTTTGTCAAGGACTTAGATAAGTTAGTCCTGGTTGTCCAACATGCCATGAACTTAGAGCCCTCATAGGAGGAGGAGTAGAAGGAGAATTTGTTTCATACTACCTGTAAAGTGAATCACCAAGTACGAGTGTTAATTGTGGATAGTGGAAGTTACACTAATGAAGCATCAGTCGAAATGTTCATGCCAATGAAGTTACCGACCATTGCACACCCTAAGCCGTACAATTTGCAATGGCTGAGTTATAAGGGAGCACTGCATATCACGTAGTAAGTACCACTGCTAATCACAATTAAAAACTATTTCGATGAAATTCTCTAAGATGTACTACCCATGTAGGCCTCGCACGTGTTGCTTAAACAACCATGGTTGTTGGACAAGAGAGTGATCCATGATGGATATAGGAATACGTATGTGTTCAAAAAGGATGGCCAGAAGATTACATTGAACCTAATGCTACTAAGTGAAGTTATTAAGCTATAGACCAAACATACTCGTAGATCAAAGAAGGCTCTGGTAATAAGTAGAGCCGAGCTCCAAGAGACCCTTAAAGCTGAAATATTGACCCTCATATTGGTTAGGCACCAATTGGAGATGAAGGAGTAGAGTAAACTACCCTAGAAAATAAAAGAGTTGTTGGACGAATATGCCGACTTGTTCCCAAAATAGTTACCCGAAGGGTTATCCTCGATTCGAGGCATTAAACACTGCATTGACTTAATACCTGACATCGCGTTGCCGAATAAGCCCTTGTATCGGATGAGTCTTGAGCATACTTTTGAACTCTAAAGTTAAGTCCATGAGTTACTAAGAGAGGGTATGTTAGGTGAGTCTCAACCCTTATACTGTGTTGACGCTTCTGGTGCTGAAAAAGGATGGAACCTGGTGAATGTGTATAGATAGTTGAGCTGTGAACAAGATCACAATCAAATACATATTTCTAGATTAGAAGACATACTAGATGAATTGAGTGGAGCCAATATTTTTAGCAAAATTGACCTGAAATTTGGCTACCATGAAATCTGCATGAGGCCAAGAGATAAGTGGAAGACCATGTTCAAGACTTGACATAGAATTTACCAATGGATGGTAATGCCTTTTGGTTGTTGAATGCTCCGAGCACTTTCATGAAACTAATGAACCATATGTTGAGACATTTAATAGGGAAGTGTGTCGTAGTGTACTTTGATGATATCCTAGCTTACAGTATCGACATGATGAGTCATTATGAACATCTTCAAGTAGTTCTAGATATCCTTTGTACTGAGAGACTATTTGACAATCTTAAGAAGTGTTGTTTTTGCTAAGAGGAAGTGGTATTCTTGGGCTATGTAGTAAGTGGAGGAGGCTTACGAGTGGATGGTGAGAAGAGCTGAGCAATCGTCAAGTGGCTAACTCCTATTACTTATGCCGACGTAAGAAGTTTCCTTAAATTGGCTTCATTCTATAGACGATTCATTAGGAATTTCAACACCCTTGCTGTATTACTTATTGAGCTAATGAAGAAAAACATCAACTTCCGATGGGGAGAAAGGGAGGAGAGAAACTTTTCTGAGATAAAGGAAAGATTGACCTCCGCCCTAGTATTAGTTCTACCTGACTTTGAGAAAATATTTGACTTGGAATGTGATGTATCAGGCATTGGAAAAGGCCTTGTCCTAATGTAAGAAAGAAAAAAAATTACCTTCTACAGTGAGAAGCTTAGGGGACTTCGATTAAATTACTTCGTGTAAGACAAAGAACTTTCGACACTGATTCAAGCACTGCAAGTACAACATCACTATTTACTGCATAGAGAATTTGTCATATATACTGACCATGAGTTGTTGAGGTATTTCTAAAGTCAGACTAAGTTATTGAAGTGGTAGGCGAAATGGGTTGAATTTCTTGAAGGATTCAATTTTGTAACAAAATACAAATAAGGAAAGAGTAATATAGTTGTAGGTGCTCTTTTGAGAAGACATGTACTCTTGAGTGAATTGTAGAGCAGATTATTTAGGTTTGTAAGCATCAAAGAGCAGTACTATAGGGATCTACACTTTAGACCTATATTTACATGATGTATTGATGGAAGAACAGTAGATGAGTACCATGTGGAAGATGGTTAGTTGTTTCGAAGGGGAAAATTATGCGTGCCGACTTTTTCACTGCAGGAGCTGCTGATTAAGGAAGCCTATAGTGGAGGACTATCTAGACATTTTGGGGAGAAAAGGACATATGAATTACTGAGTGGTTGATTCTTTTGGTCAAGAATAAGGTGAGATGTACATTAAATTGTTGAAAGCCATACTATATGCAAGAAGGCCAAGTACAAAGACGAATAAGGGAAAGCAATGCCTTTGCTTATTTCGATGAAACCAAAGACCGAATTAAGCATAAACTTTATTTTTAAGTTACTAAGGATCACCCAAGGCAAAGATTCTATAATGGTTATTGTTGATAGGTTCAATAAGATGGCACGCTTTGTGCCTTGCTCTAAAACTAACAATGCTTTAGTTATTGCTTTTCTTTTCTTGCAAGAGATTATGCGATTATATAGTGTGTCGAGAAATGTAGTCTTCAATAAAGATTTGAAGTTTTTAAGCCATTTCTAGAGGACCTTGTGGCGTTGGATGAGAACCAAACTGCTATTTAGTACTTCCTATCACCCCTAAATTGACGGCTAAATAGAGGTGGTTAGGATGTTTACTTACCAGTAGTTGAATTCACTTACAACCAAATAGTACATGACACCACTAAGCAAACTCCCTTCGAAGTGGTCTATGATTTTAATCCCGAGTTGCTCCTCAATTACACCCCTGTACCTGTGCCTACGCAAGAAGACTATGAAGTGAGAGCTAGGGCATAATCCCTTCAACACATCTACGACAAAGTCACTCAACACATTAACTAAGCTACTAGAAGAATGTGAGAGAAGGCTAAGGGTAGGATGGCTAAACAATTCCAGAAAATTGACTTGATATGGTTACATCTCAACAAGGAATGGCTCCCAAGCAAGAAGAAGAACAAATTATCTACAAAAGCCGAAGCACCTTTTAGAATCCTCTAGAAGATCAATGATAACGCCTACAGATTAGAGTTACCTAAGGACTATGGGGTCTCTGACATCTTTAACATTGCCAACCTCAATCCATATCACCTTGACATAGAGCTGATGGAAGACCATTCATATTTGATCCCAAATCCAAATCAACCAAGAGGAAATGATAGGAATCAAGCTATTAGGCCTTTGACTTGCAGCCGAGCTTGAGGACTAGAAGGCCTAGCAATGTGGATTCTCTTACTTTAGCCGACTTCTGCTTAGGCTGAGTACTTCTTTGCTAAGTCACTCTTCATGCATAGCCGAATGACTGCCTATCTCTTTGTAGTACACCGAATTGTAGATTTCTTACTCGCGCCCGAGCTGACCAATGACTCGGCATCTTCCTTACCTAGAAGCTGAGATAGAGAGATTGATTGACTAAGGTACCCCTGCTTGGACAAGTAAGCTAGTCGTAACTTTTGTTCGCATCTTCCAACGATATCACTAATACAACATTGCTATGTGTATAAAATTATGTGTAGAATCCGTTACACCAATGATTGTTTTCTTTACATATACATTTTTACCTTTTTGTATTTTGTATATTACTTCCTTAGGAAATGCTCTTTTTGTTTTTTTCTTTTTAGGCATGTTGCCTTAAATTCTCAAGTATAAATTGCCCTTGTATTTTTAGCTATAAACATCATATTAACTATCATTAATATACTGCGTATTTTTTGTTTTTGCGAAAACACCACCTGTTTACTCACGACATTAATCTTATTTTAACCCTTGAGCATAGTTAGGTGGTGAGAACCTCACTGGATTAATTTGTGTGTTTTATTGAATTGTACAGTAAGTCTTTGGAAGTTCCATTGGTGCGTCATATCCATTAGGGTTGTTTGTGGGTTTTTGCTTATTTTTTATTCGTATATGTTCTTTTTCACATTTCCCATTACTTCCTTTTTCAAGGTTTCAATAGGCTTGGACCCATTCAGCCACCGGCCTTTTTTTTTCTTGGTCACAATCTGCTCCATATGTTGTCATTCCTATTGTTATAAGAGATAGAACTTTTGATATTTAACCTCTATCATGAGCCAATAGATCTCTTTGATGAGTGGTTCTAGCAGATCTTGGTCGGTTGCTCTTAGACTCCTTAGCCATGGCCTCTAATATGCAAACTCCTTGCATATGTGATCTAATACTTGGCTCTAAGAAAGTGAGACTAAGAATTTAAGATAACACTTAAGGTTAATTAGGGGGCTTGTTGAATGTCTAAATATCAAGAGTTTAAGGAAACATCAAAGATTAACCATAAGCCTATATGAATATCTGGATTTTTGGGAATCTAAGCTAATGCCTAAGGTTGTAAAAACAAGAAAAATAAAGAATAATAAGGAAGTAATGATTATAAAATAAGTTTAAAAATGGGTTGGTATGTCATGTAAATAATCTTAGGACAACATGGGTATAATGGATAGGAGGAAAGTTTACACCCCACTATCCCATTTCTTTTTCATGTATGTATCCTTTGAAGCCAGATTCCCTCACCCTTCCTTTACATTTCTTTGTATTGCAAAGTACAAAGTTCACAAGAGCCTTCTTAAGGGTAAGCTAAGGTTCAGTTTTGTGTAAGAAGGGTGAAGCAAACTCAATATTTCATAAGGAAACAACATATTCGGGTAAGTTTTTCACTTGCTCTTCATGGAAACTCATTTTTCTTAGAGATTAGCGAGAAAGACAAGGAAATTCATTTTTTTGCAAAAGTTAAGGAGTTAGAGGTCCGAGTTTGTGTGTTCCTTCACTAAGAAAGTCAAGTAAATTCTTCTTAAATCCTTGTTTAGTACCAAAGTTTTGTTAGAGTTGTTATGATTGAAAGGTTGATTATGAGAGTTAGCATTGGAAATTCATAATGCTGTTTGAAAGGTGTTTTGAAGTGTTGTGAAATGAATGTAGGAGTAGAAAAGGCTTGTGGAAGTGAGGGGTTATGTTAGGGTTCCGGGTTGGATTCGTTTTTAGGAAGAATCGCAAGTTGCATCCTATAGAAAATTGCAAAATGCAGCTAGCATCTAGACGCTGAAGCTCCGTATTCCCAAATTCTTGAGTTGCTCTTGGCATTCAAACGCCAATTACTCTAACATTCAAACCCCATGTTTGCAATAGTGTACAAAAAGTTCCAAACTCATATCTTGTGACTTTTCAAGCCTTCCTTTTTCTTCTAAAATGTTCCTACCATGATTTTAAATGAGCGTTTTACATTAAAATGATTACAAAATTTCTTTTCTTTAAAGATCGATTCATGAATTCTTATAAAGACTTGAAGCTTAGGTGAGAGGTTAGGGTGTAAGGTGTGAATATCGGTGTTTATTAGGTTATAGAATACTAGGAGATGTATTGAGCAAGTCGTTGGAGTCAACTATGGGATACTTATTCATTTTATTGTGCATATTAAGATAATAATTTAGCCTGATTTACTTTGATCACGGACTTTAATAAATTACACTATTTGTGCTTAGCTTTAGCCTCTTATTGGTAGGGTCTACTAGTGTTGGCAAGGCACCTAGAGATTTTTGTGCAATGCTATTCTGAGTGGATTTACGCATTGAGATGAGACAGTTAAATTTAGAAGGGTTACTTAAGTATTTAGGAGGACCAAATACCAATGCTTATGTAATATTATATATTGATTACCTATAGGGGTCATGAGTTATCCTAAGTCTTAGGACACTAAGACTATGATGTTTGTTGGACTTACTAAAATAAAATACTAACCAATGTTTGTTGCATGTATTATAGATACTCGTGTGAGACTGTGATGGATTGATCATGCATTTGTTATTGGTATCATATACCGAACATTAACGCACTTGATACACAATAGGTCTCGGAACCACGGATGAGGAGATCTGGGCTTGAATGAGAACAAAGAACAGAGAGTGAAAATGGGATTTCAACGGTAAATGTGTATAAATATCACATACAAGATACAAACACAATTAGGAGTTGAGACCAAAATAGGGTTTGAGACCGAAATAGGGTTCAACTCACAAATATTAAATGTTATTTGGGATTCAAATGAAAGTTAGATGTAACTCATTATCTTACTCAAATGAGGGGTTCATCATAATCTTAAGGATAAGATTGATAAGAACATAAGATGAATTAAAGAGTTAACTAACACTCAATAATCCAAAAAAGGCAAGCTCTAAGAGCTTTAGAGTATCATTACTCAAAAAAGGAAGGTTCAAGTTCAAACACTTATTTGAATATTCTTCTTTTGATGATGTCTATTTATCTACTAATTACAAATATTGCTATTTATAGCAAGTCCTAAAACCCTAATAGCAAAACTATAAATAATATACAAGGCCTTAAGCCTAAAAGAATGGGTTTATAACTAAAATGAAGAAAATATTCACAAAAATACAAAATTGTGTGTTTAACAAAAAGAGTCGGCATGTAATAATTTGGGTTGTCCTAAAAGGAGCAGGATCTAAACTAGGCGAAGTCAACAACTGGATGTTTGGGTCTAAGTAGGAACAATTAAAATCCTGTAGTGCTTGGTTGACATACCTAAAAGGTTAGCCCACAGTTGCCAAGTTCTATGGTTAGTTGGCACTAATCTCTCTATGCTGTGTTGAGTGGATGTTTAACCTTGAGGCATCGGTTGTGTGATCTCTCAGCTTCTCTACAAACGATAGACTTGATACCGAATGATTTCATTTCTTCTTCTTGGCATTCTGGTATAAACTCAGCCTCGACAAGAGTTGATCAAACTCAGCTTCGAACAGGTCGACCTTAGCTTAGAGATAGTCGCAAGCTGATTCCCATCATCACCCTTCAGGATTTTGTTTTTCAACTACATGTTTAGGGTATGGAGACATTGATGATTACTATGTAGATGATTCTAGTTATGATTACTATGATGAAGAGAGAGATTTCTACTATTTTGATGATGATATAGATTTCTCCTAGAATAGACATTAGGTGTGAATTGGTCATGAGACTTAGTGTGTTTACGATTTATGTCATGTTAATTATTGTTACTTATTGAACCATTGTTTGAAGTCACTTATGAATCCTATTGCTATATTATGTATTTGTTGGAGTTAGAGAGACTCCTTAGTGTTGTTTTAGCATTATGTTGAGCTATAAGCTCCTTGACTCATGCCAAATGGGTTGATTATGATATTCAAAGTTAGTGTAGTTGATATCTTAATCATTTGTTTATGTTATGGAGTATTTTATTTGTGAGTTGGTAGATATTATGATTGTTGTGGTATTTAGATAGGTTGTAAGATCTTAGATACTTGGATTTGAATCCTCTAAAAAACCAATTTTCTAAAGTTTTCTAAAAATTATAAGAACTTTAGAGAATTCATTTCTTGAATGCCTTAGCATGTCAATCTATAGGGCTAATACGTGATAGGATTGTGACTCTAAGTTTTGGTGTGTTAGAAAGTTCAATCGGGAGACTCATGAATGTCTAAAAATCAAGAATCTAGGATAAACAATTAAAGTTAACTACGAACTTGAACGAATATCTAAATTTTAGGAATCCAAGCTAATGCCTAATGTTAATTTCGAGCCTTCTAGTATAATAAAGCCTGGCCTTAGAGTTGGCACAAGAGTGATCCTAAAAGAAAAGGAATTATTATTATTCCCATTCTCATTCTTTTTTTCTTTTTCTTTTTTTTTCTTTAAACATGTGCACTCAACCATCAAGGATCTCTTATCTATGCTTCGAAGGAACAAGCCACGTACACACGTTTGAATTCAGATCCAATAAGCCCCATGAGCAATTTAATAATATATAACCAAGCACATTTTCAGTCAAACCACGTGTTTCGCTCAATAGAAGCAGCAAATCAGCCATCTGGTAGCCTAATGCATTTAGTAGCTGGATAATAAATTTAAAAAAGAAAGAAAGATAGGGCACACTAGCACCAATTCCTGTACAGCCCATGTCGATGACGCCATACATCCCCCTGGTGAAGTCCACACCAATATTATGTATATAAGCCTACGAGATGCTGCAGGTGCACGTTTTAAGGTATGCAGCAGCTCAATATAAGGAAACAAAATTTATTAGTATTAACATGTTACTCAAGAATCAAACATATATAGTTATGTTACATAATAATAATAATATTGCTTACTGTTTACATGACCAACTTATTCCCAGAAAGAGCCTTAAACAGAGAAGCAACCCCCCAAAAAATGGAAAAGATCTATAATTTTTTCCTGGCAACCGTGAGTCACGCTCTAAAGCAAGACACAGAAACCATATATTTTATGATTTATAAAGTTGACATATCCGAAGCCTAAGGAGAAAACTCAAGTTAATTGGAGCATTAGTGATAACATGAATGGTGTTATTGAACAGGTTGATGGAAGAACAAACGTAGATTCGATTGTTCTTATTGGAAGGCATCGAAGCTTGTATGGGATTATTGCTGCTGGTTCATTTGCGATCGAGTAGGCAAGTGCTGTTACATTCTCAGATGATTGAACGAGCACGAGATAAAACAACAATGATCCTAACAGTTAAGAACAAAAAAAGAGAGTAAAAGCAAAAGCAAAAGCAAAAAGAAAAAGGGATTCGCCATGGGAACCTTGCAAGGACAATGATCAAAGGAAGAATCCATTCCTGTCTTTCTTGTTTGAATGACAAGATAGAGTCTTAAAAAAAAAAAAAACAATCCAACAATTTTAGTTGAATCTAGAAGATTTACCCATCTTTATTGACGTGAAATTATGGAAAGTAGAAGAAAGTATGGGGCAAGGTCGAGCCGTTACAGATCTTTAAGAGGAAAGTGTGTCAGCTGTTCTAACGATTTGTTAGTGGCAGGATTGGCTGTAAAGAAATCGTAGGTTCAACCTATGTTTTCCATAACGAAGAAATGAAAAACAGAAGGGTAAGGAAGGCAGATGGATGGATATTATGACTAAGTTGAATGCAGGGCCTCCGAACAACTGGGCTATTAGTGCCTTAACCCTCAAAAGTCTTAGCAAACTTTTTGGGCTCTCAATATGAGCCTACATGTAATGGGCCACCCAACTCCAATATATGAGAAAAAGTTTCGCATAAATATATAAAAACCACAAAATTACTCCTACTTTGTTCCGCTGTGCTGTGCTGTGTTGTGTTGTGGAGCTCCTCTTCACTTCACAATAACATCAATCTCACCCGCCGCTATATATATATATATATATATATATATATATATGAGAAACATATACACATTTGTGAATAAATATTCTTGAGGACTCGTATTCCTACAAATAGCAGAACAACAACTTCAGTCTCTTCCATTAAAAAAAAAAAAGAAAAAAAGGAGAGAGAGAGAGACAAAGCTCATGAAGAGTGAAGCCTTATCAGTGTGACATCATAGAAGCAAATCAATATCATAGGGGGTGACGAAACCATTATGAGATGCAACATGAAAGAAATAAAATTTATGGTGACAACACATATACCGATTTATTCTACTCCAACTAAAGAGAAGCATTAATCATTGATACAGTAAATAATTTAAAGTGGCAAAAATCAACATTTGGTACATCTACACATTAGGTTTGAAGAAGCTAGTTTAGTGAAAAGCACAAAACCTCCAAGACTCATTGGAAGGGTGTTTGGTTAGAGGTCAAAATGTAGAGGATCATTTCGATGATTGGACCTTTTAAATCGATTTAGTGCTATGGACTGATTTTTAACTAGTGAAAGGGTTTAGAAAATCAAATCCAATTAAGAATGTTCTAAGAAGATTTGATTTGATAAGCTCAAAGTAGAAATTGTTAAATTAGATTTTCTACTCTTAGCTTTACTTGGTTGTCTTATGCATGAAAAGTAAATCTAATTTTTTATTTTTTTAAAAGTCAATAGGCATTTGTTTAGGTTAAATAAGCCTTAGGCTTATTTATAATAAGAATGCACTTCTTATTAATTCTCATAAGCCTTTAGGCATATTTAAGGCCATACTAAATCTATGAATATTAAAGAAGAAAAAGAAGATTTAATGATAGCTTTTGGAGCCTTATAAATGATCCAATGGTCATTTATAATGCTTAATGTCAACCATCAATCTTAGAGCTATCTTATAATTAAGATCAACTTTCAAACTCTATAAATAAGAGGCAAACATTGAAGCTCCATTGAAATCACTTAATAGAAGATCAACACAACAGATTGATCAAGAATAATTCAAGAATAATAAAAAACTTGGGTTTGATTTGCTATTATACTCATATACTTGAGACACCAAGTTTGCATCCTCTTTCTCTCATATCATTTCATAATAACATCCCTACACATGTTATTAGTTTAAGATATCTCCCATATTAACCAATGTACTTGCTACATGTGATTGGCCAACTACAATGATCCCACCATACAATACCAACTAACCAATTTATAGTGTCATATGAGGTATTTTATTGCTAAATGTGTACAACTTCAATGCTCTCTTTTTCTTTTTCTTTTAACTATCTTATAGTTAAAATAACTTTTATGGTTGTGGATAGTAGAGAAATCGGTTTGATGTGCATAATTTAGTTGAGCCATTAAAATGAAATTAGTTTAGCTTAAGAATCAAAACGAAAATTATAGCAAAATAAAATTAGGTTCTAAAACTTTTATACATTTGGCTTTTGTTCGATTATTAATATAAACTTGTGGTTATGTAATAGGTTGCTTATTTAAGTTTATATTGTTTTTACTTAATCTAAATTATATTTTAAGGATTTTATCATATGGGGAATATATTCCCTTACATGTAATAAGGATAAATCAGACATAATTCAAAATTATAATACATTGAGTGCATGTTTTGGGATAGTTTAAGATAATGCTCAATTCTTAACTTTTAAGGTATTGGATATTAAAAATCTCATTACAACATATTTGTTTTGCAAAATAAGCCTATTATTAAAGAAAGCTTGCTTTATAAGTCTAAATTGTTATCTCTTCCATTTGGTGGTATTGAAATTTTGGGATATGAAAACAAAATTTATCAACCAAAACCTTAAACTACCACCGTTATTACAAATGTTGTTTCCATTACAATTAATAACATCTTCAAGACAATCAACTTCATTTTTAAATTAATAGGCCTTAGTTACTTCTCAAATTGAGTGATAAGAATTTAGCAAAAAAAAAAAAAAAAAAGACAGAACCTGTTGATAAGACTAAAAAAATGCACCTACTTATTTTTTACAGCGTAACTCAATATAAAGTATTAGAAGTCGATCACATTCTGAAAATTTTTTGTATAGATTGTGAAGGTCACTCAATCATAAATATCGCTCAATCATGATAAGTTCCATTATGTCAGTGGGCCCCGTTAAAGTTGAGTTGGACAAGAAAAAGGGGAAAGTAAAATGCTTTCAAGAAAAAAAAGTGACGACTGAGATTAAAAGTGAATTATTGCGTGTGTATATCGCATCGCGAGTTACTCGGTCGATGGACAAAACGCGTTTACCGAATGCAAGAAAGGGAAGGTATATAAATTGTTAAGATACCATTTTAATATTGATATTTTTATAATTATTTTCATATAATTTATATTTTTGTTATTTTTATTTTTAGGTTTGAAAGACATGTATTGCACCTTTACAATTACCAACCCAAGTCATACCTAATAAATTACCAAAATTTTTGCTAAAAATTAAAAGCAAACATAACACGAAAGATTCCTATGGGCCTTTTATGGGAAAACATATGACCCCAAAAAATTTTTTGAAAACCACCATAATGGTTAGCAAAGTCGACAGCTGCTTGGTCTATGGTGAATTCCTAAACCATATTCAAAATTTTTCACAGAAATCACCCAAAATATTCTAATGCCCTAAAGATCGAATCTTCATGACAATTACTAAGGCAAACCAAAATTTAAACAAAAAATTGCCTTTAGATGTGATAAATTCCAAGAACTTCTACTTAAATTTAAAAAGCTAACATAAGAGAAAAAAAAAATTATAACATCAATATACAAATACCCTTTCAATCAAAAAATAATAAAAACAACAACACAACCAGTCATTTTTTCTTTTGACAAACATAACTGTATTTTATCTCTATATGTTAGAAATCAAAGCACATATGTTGCCTTTTGATTTGGTTCACACCAACTAGTTTACGAAAGTAATATTATTATATATAATTCATTAACATAACAAAAAGTAATAAATAAAACATTGAATTTTAAAAAAAATAAATAAATAAATGCAACGTAACTTAACTACTACTTCCTACACCAACTCCGTGGAAAGAGGGAGAAAAATAAACAAGACCTCATGAAAGGTTCAAGTAGGCTTCATTATGAAGCTTAAAGCTCTACTAGAAATTTCCAATTACTTCAGTGGTAGTTCCTAAAAACCTCATGTTATTAAGAACAGTATTGTTAAACGTAAGTTGATGATTATGATTAAATTTGATTCAACCTAATCCAATCATAAAACTAGTCCAGTTCAACCTTCGTCCAATCTTGGTTGAACTCTTGGTTGAACTGTGGCTTAATTAGATTTCATCTTTTTAACTTTTAACCCTTTATGAAACCCCATGGATAAGTATCTCATATTGATTGTGAGAGATTGTGGAACTAGTTTATAAGAGCATGGTTGTGTATATCTTATAAGCACAGTCTTGAAACTTTTAGGCTAAGTGATTGAAATTGGTCTATTAGTGTTTGTTAGCTTGATTATTCAATGTGTTTAGCCTGAAACGTTATAAATGTTATTAAAGCGAACCCCCTATCAATAGGTGAATGATTTAGGTCTAACTCTAGTTTAGAGAAGAGGTTTGAGAAAGATGAGAAGTATTACTAAAATGTAACTCCTTATATACTTCTAAGGTAATCTATAAGTAATGGGTGGTCCAAATCATATATCGAAAAAAAGAGGAAAGATCTAAGCCTAATTGTAAGGTTTCGTAACGAGTACATTGCATGTTTGAAGAGAGAAGATTGTAAAACCCCATGGTTAAGTGTTCTATATAGATTGTAAAAGGTTGTGGTATTAGATTATAAGAATATAGTTGTAAATATCTTGTTAACACATATTTAAAACTTTGAGGCCAAGTGGCTAAAATGGACTCATTAATATTTATTGTGTTGGCTATTCATTATTTTTTACTTGAGGTGTTACATCTTCTTATATATTTGGATCAACCGCTTGAGTTGAGTTTAATAACATTAATTAGGTATATCCATTATTGTTAAAGCATCACCAACCCTTATCCTTGATACATATTCTAAGGCCTAAGAACTTTCACCAATAAAATGAGGTTCTTAGCATAGGTTGATACTAATTCCATTAAGCTTTTTTTCCCCTTTAGACATTGTTGACAACAATAACGATTTATATATATATATATATATATACATATGTATATATTAATCTATACATATGATGTTGGACCTACAAATAATATATATATATATATATATATAAATCTTTAAAGACTCCTTGTGAGAATAAATTGTAGAAGATCTTAAATGATAGAGGTTCTCAAAATGTTGATATTAACTAATGATCGCAATTGAGGTCCTTAAGATTAAAAATGGTATTTAACTCTTAACTATCTCATCAAGTAGGCATCTTTATTTTCAAGTTTCCATTTGTATGTATATTTATGTGGTAATTATTGATATTGTTGGTCATCTGACATGGAAATCAATCACATCGACACTACGGGTTTATCTACTTTGTTATCCTTATCCAATTAGGATTTCTACTTGTTTTTAGTTTTCTTTTGGGTCATTTTCTTTTCTTTTTTATATAAATTAATTTATTATTTTTATTATTTTAACTAGATCAATTTACTTAAGAATATTATCTTATCAAATTACTTATAGTGGACAAATCGTAAGGGATACATTTTTTTTTTTTTTTGTGATTTACATTAACACATAGAGATGAAACATAGATCTTGTATTTATCAAAAGAAAAAAAACATAGGTCATTAATTTGTAAAAGGGTCAAAACATGGCTAATGTTTTTATAATTTACTTTGTTATAAATTATAAATAGATGAATGAAAGATACATGTTCTTGATTATCCTCATATATGGATAAAATAATTAAAAAAAAAACTATTTCCTTATGGTAAAAACTTTAGAAATTATGTATTATAAAACATAAAACATATAAATAAAAATATTTTCTTTTTCCATCTTGTCATATCCACTTTCTTTGCTTTATTGCTTTTTACCTTATCATTGGTTTTTTTTTTTTTTCCTAATGAAACTAATAAACTTATGACTCTAGGTGTAACATATGTCTATTGATTCTAAAAGAGGAAGTACATAAACATGAATTACATGAAATTAATTACATGCATACCAATGGTAAATCACATCTATTAGATGCGACATCCTAATTTATAAAGATATTGCATTTATAAACTCCGATTTAATGAATTGGGTATCATCACCAAATTACATTTAATAGATACAATTTATTAATTTATTTACTATATGTATTATATACATGACTAGATAATAGGATGGTTTAGTGGTTAAGATGTGGTTTTATTATTTAATATTACTAGCAGTTGATGCACCCATCATGCATGTATAGAAAAAGAATGATCAAAACTATTTATATTAAAATGCACATTTAAATGAATAAATTATTTATAACTATCCACTGATATAATTCCCACATCCATCCTTATTACATTGAATAACTCCCTTCTATGCTTGATTTAATGAATGAAATTGGGAAATTAGATGAAAAAAGGGAACAAAAATTAGTCTAAGGAAAAGGAGTGAGGATTCAAGCATTAGGAAATTGTTGTTTTTCTTTTATATTTTTTAAGATTTTTGAAAATGAAAATTAAGGGGACCGTGTAAGGCAATAATACATTCTCCATGATTTAGGAAGTGGGGTTGAATTCGAAGTGTCCAATCCACTAATGGATCATATTTTTGTTTGGGTTCTATTGATTTAACTATTAGATTCCCAATTTTTTATTATCTCGTATGATATTAATATTTAACTTATAAAGACATAAAAAACAGTTATTTGGCATTTGAAAAAACAAAATCTTTGCCTTTAATATAGATATGTCAATATATATTGCATTTAATAAATACGACATTAAAATAAAATAAAAAACGTACTTATTATATGTGGTTTTCCCATGGTATTTATGCCATTAATTTAGTGTAATTAGTATTTATATAATATTTATCTATTGTAGAGGGCTAAAAATTGTTACATTAGTTATTAAGATAAACTCATTATTTATTTAGGTTTGACTTCTTGGGCTATGTGACAGAACTTAAGGAATCTAATTCATATTGGGATGATTCAAAAAGATTTAGCTTGGTGGGCTTATAATAGGGATTATTGGACCGTTTTGTTCGCTTTCAACCTTTCTTATGTAAGTTCATATACCTACAAGAAAGACTACTAGCCTTGAGCTCATTAGTTAACTCATTTTGGATAACCATGAATTGAACAAGCTCCGTTTCATCCGTCGATCACCTAAATGATTTGACATATGCCATCATGTCCAAGAACCAATAAATACTCAACATTTCCTTATCATTTAGAACTCTTAGAGATATTAGAGAAACGATGCTCCACTATGAAAACTTTGCTCTCTAAGATCAAATAGCGTTTAGGCAAAAAATTGATCTTATTCACTCAAGCTACATGGTGAACGCTTGAAATCCCTTAAGGTTGTCTTGTCTGTCACTTGTGCATTTGAGACACTAAAATTGCCTATTTCTCCTCCTTGCCTTATTCTCACTTAATCATCTCTTCAGGTGATATCTCGCTTCATTTCTTTGAAGTCACGTATAGGGTCGCTTCATTTCTTTGAAGTCACGTATAGGGCGTTACTCACGCAACACATACGTGACCACTTCGATGGGACCCTTACTTCTACATCTATTTTAAGGGTAAACATACAAATTTCTCTAAATAAGTTAATAAAATTATACCTATTAGATAGTGCCACGGTCTAATGGTTAAGGCACATGATGAGATTAATTAGGTTATGGGTTTGAAACTTAAAGGAAGCAATATTATATTTTCATTTTGTGTAAGCTTACAATGTAAATAACCTTCCTAAACTTTGACTTAGATGTAGATTGGAGTTTGCTTTAAAACCCTCTAAACTTTAATAAATTGGTAAATAACCCTCATAAGTTGAAAATACCTCTCTTAAATTTTTATTTTGGTACACAAAAACCTCTTAAACTTATTAAATTATGCTTTAAAATCTCTTAAACTTTGATAATAGTGTGAATTTTTCTAACTACAAAAAGAAATGTCCTTTATATTACTAATTTATTAAAGTTTAAGAGATCTTAAAGAATACTTTCAAAGTTTAGGAAGTCAATCCGTGCCTAAATCAAAGTTTAAGGGGTTATTTGCAAATTCCCCAACTTATTCTATCCCCAATTTCTCCACATACAGCTACAATAGCAAGAGGAAGACTTGCCTCACCATCCAAAAGTCACCTCTCGTTCTCTTTGTAACCATTTGTAGCCATTTGCTGTGGTTTAGTGATAGTTTTTACATAAATCACTCCTTGTTAACATGTGCTCGTTGACTCAAAAACCAATATTGAAAACTCAGTCAGTTAGTCATAATTCTATTGTCCTCGATCTAGGTTTTCCAAATCGATGATGCATTTTCTATTTCTCTCTTTTTTTCATAAAAATCTCTTGTTTGTCTTATTCATATGGGTATAGCGAGTCTCTCAATTAGGCGAGTTGTTAAAGGGTAACTAACCCACTAAATCCGATGAAAACCTTATATGGTATTACCATATAGGGTTTAGGGTTAGGTTTTAAGACGTGATTCAAAACCTTATATGGCTTAAAATTGGGTTTTGAAATTAAAAAAGAATTTGATTAGAAACTTGACCTAATTAAAAAAAAAGGATTAATAAAAACATTTACTCTTACCTTACACACTATACATACCTTACACAAATTCTATATTGTATAACACATTTGATTCTTAAATTTTTTTATCGTATAAGTTAGCAAATATAATTTTAATCCTATTTAACTTCTTTCTACTCCACTCTACTCTCTCTTTAATTTCATTTAAACCTTATAAAAACCTACCTCTATTAGGTCCTTTGAATTCTATAAAAAAATCGCCTTATGGGGTTCTTAACCCTATGGGTCAGGTTTTCAAAATAGGGAGTAAAACCCCATAAGATTTTTATAGGGTTCTAGAAGATGCCAAACCTTATAAGGGAGGATTTGTGTTTCATAAAACTTATCCCAAACCTACCCCAATTGCATCCTTAGTCATGTATTGATAATACTTTGATATATCGTAAAGTTTGTTCTTACCGTATGGGTTATGAGTTGTTTTGACAAGATAACTTTGTTTACTTGAGTTGAATTTTTGAGTATATGTTTTGTTTAGATGTTGAATCAACCTCATTCGGTTCATTTTTGTAATGTTCTTGTAGTTGAATTTGTTGATCGATATTATGGGAATTAAGTCAAGTTTTTGAACTAGAATCTTGTTGATTGCCATTTACCTTAATTTGATATGTTTAAGTTTGGGTGTAGTGTAGCTCGTATTTCATTACTCTAATAATGGAAGAAAAGAAGATATTAGCTTATATCCTATACATTGTCTTGCTCGTTTATGGGATGTGAGTGCAATATCATCTATTGATAAATGTTCATTTGGTGGCCTTTTAGGACATGCATTTTTGTTTCTTTAAGATGAATTTCCATTGAAAGTTTTGATTAAACACTCAAGTATGTTATTTATAGGATTTAATGGCTTATGTTATTTCAATTTACATATGGAAAAGATTACATCTTCTTCAACATTGTTTGGTTGATCTTCGCAGTTGAAATGATTGATTGAATTTAGTAAGTCTAAATCTTAGGCTATGTATTTTTGTGTTGGTCTTATATAAAAGGATAAAGTGTATTAGTTTTTTGCATATGTGATAAAAGTGGAATAACTTTGGTTTTTCATTGGACCAGAGTGTAGATGGCTACCTAGGATTTGTCCAATAATAAGAATGAAAATTTCAAAGAGAATTACTTTAAAGTAATAATTTTGCACATTTTATATATTTTTTTTCCCGAAAAGATCATTTCAAATTGGGCTATCTTCATACAAGTGCTAATATAGATTTTTGTCTTTTAAACCTTAGAGATGGATCACTTTTATAGAATGGTTTAAGCATATGTGTTATTTGAGTAGTCAAATTATGCTTCTTCTCTAGTGCCCTATCAAGGCTTTTCGGTGGATAAAAGGTTTGAGGTGGTCTACATGACATCTGGGTTCTATCAAATCTTTGTGTTTGTTTAATGTATGAAAATATCTTCCTAATATAGAAAGTGAAACATCTTCACTAGTTAAAATTGTCTTTAAGTGAAATTAATGACAAAATTATATGTTTACAATCAAAATTAAAAAAAAAAAATTAGAAAAATAAAAATTGTACAAAAAAATCAATAAAATACCAAGCCTAAGATGCAATACATGTATATCGCATGTCTAACATGCAACACTTGTATATGTATAATAGTGTTGCATGTTAGACGTATGACAGACGTGTAATTATGCATGTGTTTGCATACATGCAACATTAGTACAATTACACTAGTGGATATGACATACCAACGCCTCACACGAGCTTGGGTCATACTTGAGATGACGCACAAGTTAGCCAAAGGTCACTCGGCACTAGTCCACGCTTGGATAGGCTAGATAAGAGTAGCTCAAGAGTAAGTAAGAGATAATTAGCTCAAGAGAAGGTCAGAAAAAGTTCAGTATATTCTTCTATATATATATATATATATTCTTGTGGCTGTTACATTATGTGATTATTTATAGTACCCTATTAGAGAAAATTTTACGTTATAGAAAATTACAAAAATCAAGCTCTATTCGCTAAACAAAAAGGAAAAATAATTTACAAGGAAAGCATGAAATCATACACAGTAAACATCCTCTATCAGAAAGGACAATACGGTTATTAGAAAGGACAACGTATGCGTGTTTTTACTTTGTGATTTTGTCAATATTGTGAGTCGAGTTAGGGTGGGCCTTTGTTCAAGTCTGTTTAGCATTAGAAATTCATTACCCTAACTGTTAAGGCTAGACTGGGGTTGGTTCAAGGATGGCTCACAGTCAGGTTGGCCTCAAATTATTGGCTCCTAGTAGTTATCAACTTGGCTTCGACCTTGTCATCTCCTTCTACCAAAGTCAAGTACCTCCTTACCGACTAGTTCTATATGCCAAGCCGAATGACTACCTATTTCCCATAGATAATGTACCGAGAAGTTGAACGCCAAGACAACAACCAATCCTCATTCTCACTCATGCCTAACCAATTAGTTACTCAACATCACCCTTGTTGCGATATCGAAAGAGAGAGACCCCGGATTGACTAAGCCACCTCTGTTTGGACAAGTAACTTGTCCGTACACTTTTGTCCACAACCTCCAACAGCCTTACCAATGTATTATTGCCATGTGTACAAAACCACGTGAGGAATCTGCTCCATTAACTATTACTTTTCTGGAATATTCATTTTTACTCTTTTGTATTAGCACATTACTTTTTTAGGATAACATCTTTTTTGTCTTTTCCTTTTTAGGCATGTTACCCTAAATTCTCAAGTATAAATAACCTTTGTACTTGTAGCTGAAAACAATTAGATTGAACATTAATATACTAGAGCACTTTCTTGCGTAAACACTGCTTATTTACTCTTGACATCACTCTTATCCTGATCCTTGAGCAAGGTTAAGTGGTGAGTAACCTCACAAGACCGATTTGTACATCATATCGAATTGTGTTGTGAGTCCTCATTCCATTAGTGCATCATATCTTCTGGAGTTATTTGTGGGTTTTTGATTACTCTTCATTTGCATTTGTCCTTTTGCACAATCCCCATCGCTTCCTTTTTGAGTTTCTACAAGCTTGGACCCATCCAGTGACTGGCCTTGTTTGTTCTTGGTCATGGTTCACAACACCATCCTATCCATATGCTAGTGGTCTAAGACATATTGGATGAGTCTGTATCCTACATGATACTAAATGAGGGAATCTATCCAATGCTCACACATGTATTAGGACTGTAGTACCTCCCATCTCTGATGTCCCATCTTGTGTAGCTTGACACAAATATTTGTATAACCATGCTAAGCAACCTGATCCGTAATAGTAGCTATGTATAGTTTAGATGTTGTATAGTAATGGTAAGAACATTAAGTAGACGTAGCTAAACAATGTGTTAGAGATAAGGAGACCACCTATCAACTATAAAATATATATCCTCACACGATGCTAAATTGCAGTCCCGCCTGTACTATGAGAAGATCGTTGAGCTAAGACTCCCAATAGTAGCTCATATACTTAGACTAGTCATATATAGTATGTCTCATCATTAGTTGCCCATCAATGGGTAGGCCGAATTCTACTATAATATCCTGTCATGTCAACCTAACCTCTTTGTGTATCATATAGAAGGTATGGGTCTGTAGTCTCCATCTCTCTATCAATGCAATGATTAATCCCCAATCTAGCTATATAAAGGGTAAATGCGCTATTCCATGAAATCTTACCTACTCTAAATATATGTCTATCCTATGATTGTATGCAATATGCGTTTGTTGAGGATTTTTCAATGATTCCTTTTGTTGAAAGCATGTAACTAGTTTATGTTCCTTAAAAATTTCAATTATATTAGATATTACATAATTAAATAAGTAATGTGAACAAATTATGGATTCTTGTTGTATACCTCTCTTCTCCATATAACCTCAAACCTATGAATGTCCAGCTATGTCAATACTGACCTATCTATTCGTGCTAGATCCATCTGTATAAGAAAAAAAAAAAGTAAATATACAAGCATTATTCAAAAATTAAATTGAACATGTAAAAGTAATTATATAACATAGTATTCATATAAAATAATGAGACAAACATGTTATAAGTTTTATAAACCTTATTTTGGTCATGTTTTTATAATGTACCCTTGCTTTCCATATCTACTATAATAGTTTTTTGGTGATTTCTCTTTTAGATCTATCCTATTGTGATATCTTCTTGCTCTCAGTCTTCCTTCTTTTCTAGCTTTTTTCATCCATTAGATGTATTTTTGGCATTCCTTTTAGATCTATCTATCACGTTTCGAAAAGGTAAAGTCATAACAGTCTCACTGTATGAACCATCTTAAGATAAAGCTACCCTTACAGCTACTATCTTAGACTTAGTTTACACCAGATATACTCGACTCTACCCCTTTAAAGTATCTAATTCAATACTTGTTTGATATAAACCTATAGAGTAATCCTCTAAAATAATTTATTAAAAATAAACTTGTAATTTGACCATATAAAAGAGTAGCGGTAAATCCTATAGGTACCTATTATTTCACATACAGACCAAAATATTGAAAACTACTAAGCCATTCGAGAAGTCTTGTATATTTTTCTTTAAAAGATAAAAAGTTAATACTAAAGGCAACAACTAGCCATTTTTTGTTGCATCTTACTTCCCATCCTAATTTACTAGTGTTTTGGTGTTGGTTAGGCACTTGTAACCCATTTGAAACCAATAAAACAAATTATAGGGGAATGAGTGATAGCTAGCTCAATAAGTGGGGTAGAGACAGAAATATGCACTTAGTACATCACAAGCAAGGTTTTCAACCAAGTTGGTTAGATGCAATGCATGTATAAGAAAATTCCATTGCACAACGTTATCCGGTTTGTCATGAGATCAGAGAAATTGCACCCGCTCTAATTCGAGTTAAGGAGAGTGATGTTATGCACTTCATGAATTGAGAATAAACTGGGGCTTGTGTAATGGAGAACACCCTCCTCCTGTAACCACCTTCGAACCACAACCCTTAACCTTGCCGCAATCTCCTCTCCCATCACTTAGTTCAACTAAGGGTAGGGAAATGACCATTTCAGCTATCCTCATTGAAGGGAATCCGTGTTTGGCTTGAGAATCCTAACCATTACCTCCAGGGGATTACAATGCATATTAAGTTAGATGTCAAGTTAAGTTTGAGTTAATTTATTTTTAGGGTAATCAACCAAACTCAAACAATTTAAAGATAATAATATTTACAGAACAACCATATCATAGAGCTTAGCTCCTATTACAGCAAATCAAAACCCAATCACAAACGTTGCATATATACAAACAACTTACTATAATTACAAACTAATATATACCAAAGTCTCTAGATATTTTGAAATAATATCCCAAAATGCTATAAAACATTGATCCTACTTACCTATCTTAATGCTTACTTCGAAAAACTCGTATCGTCAATGGTCTGATCACTAGGAGACCCTATATATACAAAACCTAAATTTGGTTTTTATAATAGTTATGAAAACAATAGGGTCTTATCTAAAGTATATTATAATAATAATATATGGTTTTATTATATAAGTCAAGTGAAGTTATTACTTATTAATAATATATGTAATTATACTATTACATATAATATATCATTTTGATCGTATTGAAACGTACTTTTAATCAGTTGAATCACGTTTCGATTATAGTATAGTTATAGTAACAATAAACTAGTAATATTGTAGAGCTATAGGTTATATTACCTAGGTTTATCCAATTTTAGTAAAAATAGTGTCGTTGAGTTCGTATAGACATAATGACATGTATTGCGGGTTTTATTCTTAGAAATAACTTTTAACAGGTAATTCGAGTTTTAAACATAGTTGTACATATCTAATTAAATATTATCATACTATACGTAATTTATGTTATTGAACCATATTTCACCTAATTTGTTAATATACTCTATAATATAGGTATTATCTAACCCTAATACTCCTATAACGTATCCTAGTTATTAAAATATAATTAAATTTATTAAAAATATTCTTTTTATTCAATCTGATCAGTGCATATATAAATAGTTTTTATTCAACTATTTATCATTTTTTAACTTATTATTACTAGAATTGAGTATCGGTTTGTTATTTAAGCTATTTTATTACGTAAATTCACAATAAATAGCTCGGTTTACCAAATAATTCCTCAAAAATTTCTGTAACCTTCTAAAAATATGGAGAATTTATTCATCACTTAGTTTCATGTTATCGATTCATTACCTATATATTTAAAATTACGATTTTACCCCTAAATTATACTTAATTACCCAAATATTATTCTTTTTATACAAAATTAATCATAAAATATCCTAACATAATTACAATTCACCAAAACTCAGTACCTATCATTTCCATCAATTAATTTTATAAAAACATATTTATTTTATCATTTCATCTTATTTCTAGCTATTTTTAGGGCAAAAAATTACATTAAATATGAAAAGCACCTAAATTAAAAATATGGCTACATAGAAATTAAATATATATCATATGTATTCTACACAAAAACTTTGAGCCAGAAACTACATCATTTAAAGTATTTATTTTGAAAGTCAAAATTCGGATGAATAATAACTTTCTTAAGTATGTACATAATAATTACAATTTTACAAAAATAAAATTACAACATGAAAGTATATCTAAAATAACCTAATATAATTTTTTTTTTTTTTGTAATCTTTTGACTTAATTTAATATTTTTAGAGATTATAAGAAAAATAGGGCCAAAAATTGACCAATCTGTTCGTCGATACTCCGGCCACTATTAGTTGGTGGGGGTATCTCAGCTGGCAATGGCGTTGGTGATGCTCCATGATGGTGGAAGGGTGTCATAGTAGATTAAGGTTTGGCAATGAAAAACTACCTATTTTTCCTACTTTTTTCTAAATATTTTTCTTTAAGTTTTTTTGGTTACTAAAACGTGACATCTAAGTCCTAATAACTTATTTATAGTGTTTTAGGTCAGTTACAATTTTTTCTTAATTATTAAGTAATTTATTTTAATATTTTTCTTGAAAAACAAAAGGTACAAGGTGGCAACTTGTTGATGACTCACTTTTGAGTCATCCTTTTCACCTATTCTTGAAGTGCCACCTGTATTCCAGCAATTCCCACATCGTTTGGATAAGTTTTGGTTTTACTTTAGTGTAATTTTAATGAAATTTGAATAATTTAAGTATATTTAATTATTGTATTAGTATGAATGTATATATACACTCTATCTATAACACATGTAGTGAGTAATTATATGCATATAACTATGTTTCTAACATATCTTTTATTTTTAAGATGTTTTTCCTATTTAATTTTTATGAATTTAACACTTATTATGCATAATTATATAGTTTTAAGTTAATTTACGGGTACATTTATTATATATATCGAGTATACTCATATAGTATATTATACTATTTTATTTTCTTTTATAGCCTAATTAACTTATATCTAAGTTTTCATCACATTCCAAACTCAGTTTTAGGAGTTTTGATTAGTTTTACACTATAATGATTAATCACCTGCTAAAATTATGATTTTTATCATTATTTTTAAAATCTAACCTTACTATGTTATTTCAACTAACATGTCTAACTTATTAGTAAAGTTTAGGCTCAATTGAATAACTTTTCCCAAAAGTCCTAAATTAGGATAAGATTACCCTAAATTCGGATATGATTACCCTAAATTCGAATTTTGGGTCTTATATAAAGTAAATTCACACTATTTTGATTGTATTTTTAATATTCTAATTGTATTATGGATTTTCAAATGTACGAGAATTTCTTAATTAGGGTTATCAAGTTTTTCGTAAGTTTCTACCCTAATTAGTTTACTTTTCTGAATGTCGTAAATTGAAAATTGACTCTAATTATACAAAGATAGAACTTTGCCCAAATACTTAGATGTCCATGTCTTGATTACTGATTTATGGGATATTACACTATCCATGTGCATGTATCTCTTAGAGGTTAAAAGGTAGTTTGATAACAAGTGACTTGATTTTCTTAGTGATATAACCTCTCAATATTATGTATGGAATCTATTCTTACATAAGCCATGACTACTAATGCATGTGAGAAGGATATTTTGTACATTGGACACTTATTACAACCATATCTATTGTTATTTATGTAAAATTTATGGTAATGGCTACCTTTCCTTCCACATTTACTCATGTATGCTCCCATTTGCACCTTAAACATTCCAATTCTTATGTTAAATGTGATTACTTAGTAATGAATAGCTAACCCTCTCCATCTTTCTATCTTTTTGATAACCCATTTGGGGTAAGTTTTTCCTTTATGTATAGCCTTAACTGTCTTATTTCACCTTTCTTGGAAGTAGCTTACACAATTGTGGAAGATCTTTAAAATTAGTGCCAATATGGGCAATGACCTTACACCTTTCAATACTGCTTCTAGCTCTTACTGAGATTTGTTTTCATATGACCATATCTAAATCCCCTATCAAGTGATTGTATCCACAACTTATTAGGGATGTTTACAAAGTAATTTAGAGCAACTGCATTCCTTTTCCTTATGTCGTCCATATAGAATGCAAATTTACTTTCTTGTGCCTGGAAAGTAGTTATAGCTACCAACTTCTTCAAATAGTAATATTTGTATTTCATGTTGAAGTTGTTGACAACATGTCTTATACATACTCTCCATTTTCCATGTGGGGGTTGCCACCCAATACCCTTATATTTCATTGCTTTTCCTATACCTTTGTATGGGTTTGATATAACACATAAAGTGATATCATTATCACACAATCCATGGAGGCATTGCTTGAACTTCTTCATGAACCATTTCTGGCTTTACTTGATTCCTTATCAACTAGTGCGAATGCCAAGGGGAGTATGTGATTTGCACCACCCATGCTATAAACTATTAACAAGTTATATGGATATTTGCCATACATGAATATGTCATCTATACTAATCACTGGCTTATAGTGTTTGAAGGCCTCTACACATGGCCTAAATGCCCAGAGCAATCTCCCAAAGATTACCTTGTTTCCTTCTTGATTGATAGAAATTTTCAAGTAACATGTGTTCCTGGATTAGTTCTCTAGATGGCATTCATTAGTTTTAGTAGTTCATCGTATAATTTGTCCTAATTGCCATAAACATTCTCAATTACTATTCTTTTTGCTCCCCAAACTTTTCTCTTTAAAAATACATAACCATATGTGTTATTGATTCATTGTTTGAGTGTTGTGATCTTTATATTGGATAATTCTTGATTTGGCTAAAAAAAAATGGCTCATAAATGTTAGGTCGAGCTATGGTTGATCATTCTAAATGTCCTTCTTGTATACATATGTGTGCCTTCAGCAATTGTAATTGTAAAGTCAATGTCCCAGTGCTTTTAGATTGGACGAAGTCACCATTTATAATTGCATGTACTCCTCTCTTCACAAACAATATTCCATATCTTCTTGTCTAATTTAGTCACTAAAAATTTGTAGTGATTCTTTATGTGCCACATTTTTAATACATAGATCAAATCTAACTTGTCCTTAAACCTCGTGCCTTTCTTCAACTTATTTACTAACCATAAGTCTTCATCACCGAGGAAACCCTCCTCGCCATTGTTTATATCCATTATACTAAAGAATGGAATGTGATCTTAGAATGACATACTACCAATCTATTGTTTAGTTAGAGCACTAGGTGTTATTTTTTGTCCTTGGACATTTTCTAATGAATCTAGACACTCATCTTCTTCGTCGGACATGTCTATTTCAATCTCTATGTTTTGATCATTTTCTAAATCTTCTTCATATGTCAATTCATCTTTAGAATCACTATCTTCAAGTGCCTTCTCCATCTCCCTATCAAGATTCTCACTAATAGGTAAGTTATCTTCATTTGATACATAGAAATCACCACTTGTTTCAATTTTTACTAAGGCATTTATAGGCTCTTGCACTTGCAGTAGTTGAGGTGCACTTGTCTAAACCGTTATTGGTCACTCTTGAGGCATGGTAGCTTGATCTTTGACTTCTATAAATGGATGCTAAAAGCATGTTATTCCAAATTCCTTAGTAATATCTATAAGGGCCTTAATATCTTCATCATTGCTAATGTCTTTCAATATGAATTCTTTCTCCATTTCTATATACAATGTATATTTATGATACATATGTATAGTTCTTGTCTTTAGATCTAATACTAACAACTCAGATATCTTAGTTGGGAGCCTTAAGTAATCAATATCCATCTCTACTTTCATATTCCTAACCAACCTCTTATCATAATATGGTCCTTTTGGACCTGTTAAAATCTTGCCATTTGCAAAAAATTGAAAGCCTGATATATTCCACCATTTTCACCATTATTGACATCAACAATAGCTATGTTAGTTGTTTTAACTGAAAGTGCCATGATAGAAGGTCTTATGTTTGATAATAGGAGGCAAATTGAATTATTTAGTATAGTATTTTCTTTGATTTTGTTAGCTTGTACGTTAACATAGCAACTATCACAACTAACATTATAAGGTTATGCTATAGTTTCTAATTTAACCAAAGGCATAACATGTTATACATTAACATTGCAACGTTGGTATATGGTAGAGTACATTACATAACAACATTATTTAACATAACCAAAGTATCTTTATCAAAGCTAGTATAATGTTCTTAGATCTATGTCCATAAGCATTGTAGTGTCAATTCGTAAAGTTTCACATGCTACTAGCAAGTTTCTATTTCTTATTTTGCATAAGCAATTGTTTTTAAGTAAACTAGACCATTTATAACGACAACTATAGTGAATATTGAGGTTGGGTATATTAATAGCACAAGTATTGATCAATGACTATAATGGATATAGGCAGCCACTATATGCATAAAGCATGAGTGCATGACAAATATTCCTTGCATCTTGGCATTTTATTCCAAATTAAGAAGAACATCAAAGACTTATATCTCATTCTTTATATATAATATGTAGAAGTATCTATGTAATTTTAGGAATATTTGGTCTGGATGCTATATCCAAAACATGAGGTATATTATCATCATGTCATATGATTGGTGCAAAAAGAATATTTTTATAGGAAAACTATTTGCATCGATTAGGGGTAAATATTTTACAGTACTTTGACATTCTCATCTCACTTCAAATTACAATGTATATTAGAGTGAATACTTTTACAGGAAACAAGAACCAACAAAAAAGAAAGAAGATACAACAAAGTAAGGTTGCACTACCATAGAGCTTCCTAAATACAATAAAGAATTCTTCTTCAATATAAAAATCACTAAGTTGTCGTAGACTCACCATATAAAGCAAAGTATAAGAGGAAACATGAATAAATATAAAAACATATTTATTCATCCATTTATAGGGTAGATGATTTATTGAAAACTCTAAATGTCCATTGTCAACTCTATTAAAGCAAATTCTTTGTATGTTTTGTCCATTTTGCCTTGAGAGTTTCAGCAGTGAAAAGGCTAAGATCAACACCAACATATTAAGCTACATATAATGACCCAATCCATCATTCAATTTGAAGTTAATAGTTATTCTACAATTCATTGAGAGTATTAGCTTGTGTTGTATAATTTCCTTGAGCCTTATCAAATTATCGATATGATATCCTTTTGAGATAGTAAAGATTAACTAGTTCCCTCGCTTTGTTTATCATTTTCGAGGCATAAAATACAATCATGATCAATTGAAATGTGATTACGTGAATTGGTATCAGCCTATCAAGAATCAAAATGTGAAAACGAACATGTTTACATTTTTGTCTTAAGATTTATTTTTTAGGCTAACATGTCCTTTTGGCAATAGATCTTAGAAGCAAAAATCATAGAGATGCACAAACTATGGTTGGTTAAAGAGACAACTAACCAAAAAGCAAGGATATTAGACTAAGGAAAGCATAAGCAAAAGACCATAATAGGAAACATACAAAAGGCTATCTAGTTAACTAAAGTATTTCATTAGGTCAAAATATCCATTCCAATTATTTACTAAAGTAGAAATGACATGAACATTTCCATTATACATGCATTGTAGCATCTTTAAGAAAAAAGAAGTTACTTCATATACTAGCCATCCTTACTTAACAATAGACACTCACAATTAAAATTAAGAATAACAGAAGTTAAGAAAATGAGTGAACAGTCATGATATATTTCAACAATGTATCCAATAAGAGTTAAAATAGGATTTAGTAGTTCCAGCCAATTGCTCTTTATATTAAGAATTCTTGGAAAAGCAACACATAAAATAAAGAAATCTTATTTATCTAAGAAATATAGTTTAGTTCAACTATTAACGAGCCCAAACCTGAATTCCTTTGAAACATATAAATTTCTTATTCGATTTTTAATTGGCCCAAAAGAATCACTTCAAATGAAACCAAACTCAACTGTTGCAATTGTGAACTTTGGATATGATACCTATAGCAATGAGAAGTTACTATAACACTAGAAACTTAACATTTACAATAGGGATAGTTTAGATGGATGGAAATAAAAGGAACATGCTCTTTTAACTACAAAACTATGAAATTGAATCCACATAATAAAAATGGGAAAAGTAAAAAAGAATCCCTAACATTTACGTGTATATACGAATCAATTTTTAACCTTTTATTTAGTTTATTTTAGTTCTCAATGTTTTAATAAATTTACAAAAAAAAAAAAAGTCCCTCCATTAGGTTTTTCCATTATGTATGGATACGTTGAGGACTAAAATAAACTAAATAAAATGTTAAGGAATGATTCATGTATATAAGTGTCATGCCATAAAACGGTAGAGTCGTAACAATTCCACCGTGTAAATTATTTTAAGATAGAAGTTAGCCTTATAACTGCTATCCTAGACCTGATCTACACAAGGCATCCATAACTAACTCGCTTTAAAATAAACAGTTTGTAATTTAAATAAATCATTTACTCAAGAAAGTGAGAAAATATATATACACACTATAATTCAGTTATTACAATTAGTGTTTACAATGTTTCATCGTAATATATTTCCTAATTATTACATTATTCAGAAATGAAGAATTTTAAAATAAAAGCTTAGACCTTAAAAATATATGTTTGTTTTTTAAATGTTTTTCCTCACTCCCTAGGATCTAGCAATTGCTAGTTTTAAAATAACTATAAGCTACTTTTTAGCCAGTACCTGTACTACGTCTATAGGAATGTGAGTAATCACAGCTCAGTAAGTTAGGATGGAAGACTTAAAACTACACCACAAACAAAAACAAGGTTATCAACCAAATCATTTGGTGTAATGCATGTTTAAGCAAATGTTAGGTTTCCTATAATGGGTTGCTATGCAAGTCCGGTTTATGATTATAAGTCATATCTTTGTTAAGGTTATTTTAAGGTGATCAATCACTTCATACAATACAAACTAGAATAACAAACAGAGTCATAGCATCACTCATAATCAAGCATACGTACACAATCAACTATCTATCAAGAACAACCAAGTATAATCTCAAGCCTCCAAAATACAACAAACGTATTAATCCCAACTTACTTCAACTCCTCGCTCACTTACTCGAGGTCCGACTCACTCAGGCCATCGCCAATCATCCCTATAATATAAACGTAGTTTCATTTTTTCATATAACTATTATAGGTTGGTTTTATCCTATAATGCTTATTGTTATCTTTTGTTTAAGATTTAATGTCCAGTTATCTAGGTTCTCAAATCTTTTATAATTATTCAACGTTTGGGGCTAGGTTCGGGTTTAGTTTCCATATCGATTTCTAAATTAGGTTCTAATTCGATTTCTAAGTACTATTTTATATCCGAACCCTAGAGACTCATTTCAACTCATAATATGAAATTAATCACATTACTTCCAAATATCCTAAATACTATAATTACCTCTAGTCAGTATTTTATTCTATCTGGTACACTTAAATCCTTATTAGTATACCAAATTTACTCCTGATATGTGAAATTTTTACATTTTTCATACAATTACATAAATTCAAGATTTGTATCAGATTTATTATATATCCCTATTATTTATATAATATCAATTTTTATTCTAATATTTTCTATTTATTATATTTCTGATAATTACATATTATGTATTATCACCTATTATGTATATAATATGCATCTAATATTTCTATCACTCTAATTACCATCTCCCAACATCAATTATCATTTCAAAATGTATAAATTCATCCCAAATTAGATTTTACACCTAATTATCCTAATTTACAAAATTAACTTAAAATTTATTATTTTTCCCTATTACTTATTTACTATAAAATTAGCCTAATAATTACATCTAACACCTTAAATGCTACATGTATCATACTTCATTAGATTTCAATATCCTAAAACATATAATTATTTACTAAATTAGTAATTAACCATTTAATTACTTAATTAACCATAAATTACTCATTTTATTGCTCATTTTAAGGCTTAAAAATCATCTAAAAATTTCGAAAATTAATTTTTTAAAATGGGCTTCATAGCCCTGTTCTATATCATCTAAGTAGTCTACACAAAAATTTTTGGTTCAAAATTACACTCCTAAAGTCATTTATTTCTATACCGAAACATGCTCTATTTTGCATAATTTCGCATAATTTCTTAAGTAACATATCTTACGAAACATATTTTCATAAAAATAATATTTTTTTCTAAAAAATACATACAAAAATATTTTAGAATAATAAGTTTCATAATTTTCTAAGAATATTTAATATTTTTACAAAATTAAACAAAATCGGGCTAGAAATCGAACTAACCGATTCGGGTAGCTCCAGCCACCGTCGGTGGCCATGGGTGTATTGGCCCACCTGGGCACTACCACCACCATGTGGTGGTGATGGCCATCCACTTCTAGCTACTTGTCGGGTGTTAGTTCCCAACTAAGGCCCTAAATGTATAAATTTGAGAATTTTTTTTAAATAAATTCAAACACTCACCATTTCAGCCCTCTCTATTTTTTCTCTCTCCAAACTAACCAAATGAGCTTTTGAAATTTTCTTGCTATTTATATAGTATTATGGAAATTATTGTACATTAATGAGACAAAACAATTGCCTTATCTCTTCTATTTTTTCTACTTTCTATTTATTACATTTTAATTGGTTGATTTTGTTTCTTTAATTCTAGATTGACATGCCTCAATTCTGGATTTTTCCTCATTTTTCTGATTTTTCGTTAATTAATTATGAATTTTATTTAATTATTTATTATTATTTTAGCACATTTCGAGTATTTTAATTAATTACGCGTATTTCAACCCATATGTAAATTCATATATAGTACAATTAAATATTTCTAAATATTATTTAGGTCATTTTATGATTTTTAGTATGTATATAATTTATCTTTAGTAATTTACTAATTATTAGAATGCATTTTACACATTTTCGATAAATAACGAGTTATATACTTAAAATTTGAAAATTTTTATTCTTTTATTTTATTACTTATTTTCTTAAATTTGAACTTACGAGATCGTTTTTACTAATATTTCTAACTTTACTTTATAATTTAGGCTCGACTAGATCTTTCAATCAATCGGAACCTCGAGTGATTGGTTATGTGGCTTACAAGAAGCAAACATTAAGGACTTTTTTTGTGAACATACGTAGACTAATTATATATTAATACGTGCCTACAGTAATGAAAAATTTAATAGAGTTTAATGAAAAAACTTATTTGATATAACTTAAAAAGGTTATTGATTAAAATGGACTAAATGAATGTTAAGAGCTAATTGATAAAAACGTGAAATGTTATAGACTCTTTTTTTTTTTTTTACTTTTCCCAATGAAAATTCATTGTAATTGAATCCTGAAACATAAGGAAAACATGATTGCTTAGACTATATAACCATCAACTAATAGGGAAGCAATAGCATACAACATGAACTCTTGGAATATCTTAATTAAATAACTTTTGCTATGAAAACTTTCTAATTCATAACTACAAAACAATTCAGAAAATCCTTTATGTCTTTCCATGGTGCTCTTTAGGGTTATGTAGATGAGCTTATTTGGATTGCCACTTGGCTCAATCTAATAACTCAAAACGGGTTATATCTTAAATATGTAATTGTAGATAATAGACAAGCATTTGGTAATTGGTTTATAAACTAATGAACTACAAACTAAACCACTAGGCAACTTCTAAATCAATTTGTAAATAAGTGTCTACAGTGCTGGACAAGAAGCATATATGACAAGTTTACTTGTTGTTCTTTTAACAAAAAGCTTACTATGATCATGTGGATGCAAATAATTCTACAAATATTTACAAGGAAAGCAAAGGAAAAATTTGCCATACTTACTTCTTATCAAATGCCAAAAGCACTCCATCATCACAACCATTGCCAAACACATCGAATTCCTAGTATTTCAATAAACATACTAGATGCAACCACATATACTACACAAAATCAAATTTAAGTATGATAAACAAAGGACAATAAATATACCAAATCAAATAAACCTGTAATAACTAAAGATCAAATTTTGGCAATCCAATTTGTCCACCCATTAATGATCTAAAGTAATCCAATTTCTGCTTGTATTGAGCTAAATGTTGTTCCATTAAAATAACAATGCATTAGGAAGCATTATCATAACTATAGTAGTTAACTCTAAAGACAAATCAATAATAGCTTTAGAATTGTGCAAGTAAGCTAATAATTATCCATATCTAATGAAGTTTACAAGAAAAGTGATCACACCATCTAAAAATTAGCAGTCTAGCACATGTCTTCTTTTGTGTAAATGTTCAAAAAGGGGAGAAAGGAGAAGCAACTTTTAGTTCGCAAGAATGTATTAGCAAAAATACTCGTTATACTTTAGGAGAGCCTTACTGTTGATTCAATGATTACTGCAGCCAAAAGGATACCAAATATTTTTCAACTTCTTAGAGAGTAGTGAATGGTAGTAAATCAATAGATTGGACTGGTTATATTGTAGGAGAATCAAAATATGGAATTAACCGTATTTGACATTTCATCAAGCACTTTGTGAACTTAAGTTAATCACACAAAATAAGAAGAAAAAAAGAAAGAAACCAAAGGAATTAGAGAAAGATGCTCGCTAGAACTTCAATGAAATTAAGAGTTCTTTAATTTCAAAAAATCTTAGAGAATTAGGATTTGTAATTTAAGGGCAAGAATTCTTAGAAGGGAAGCTCGATGAGAGAGGATGGATGAATTATGTGTTCTGTACAAGGTTGTGTTTTGGTGTTGTTTATTTCTTACTTATAGTACATTTTGTACATGCAATATCCTTAGGTATGTAATGTTTCATAAAGGTTATATTGCATTTCTTAAAAGTGATACATTTATAAATATAAAATCACAGGTATCAAATGCGATACGATCTAGCTGTAGTATAAGCGTATCTTACATTTGCTAAATGTGATGCAGTTTCCTAAGTCACATTTATCAAGTGGGAGATAGCTTAGATCTATACTTAGCTTATATCGCATTTTTCAAATGGGATACTTATAAAATCATAAATCTCATAGATCAAATCTGATATGCGCTAGCTTATCTTGCATTTGCTAAATGTTATACAATATCCTAAGTTGCATTTATCAAATGTGAGATTGCTTAGATCTATACCTAGCTTATGTCACATTTTTCAAATACAATACTTATAAAATCCTAAATCGGATGTATCAAATGTAGTATAGGCTAATCATGATCAAGTTTATATTGCATTTCTTAATTGAAATACTTTGATAAATCATGCACATTCGATTTAGCTAAGTAGTTCAGGGAAACTACTGACAACCCTATATCTCATATAAGAAACGCGATAATTTAGTAATGCCTTTGTCACATTTCTTAAATGTGATATATGGGAGGTAATAGTTTCCCTATATTGCATGTTTGAAAAGTAAGATAGGTGTTGAAATTGGTGTCACATTTGAAACATGCAATATAGGGTTGGTAATCTAGTAATTTTTTTGTGTAATTTGTATTCTTGTAATTTTTTTTTTTAATATTTGTAGATACGTGTTTCCCTTGAAAATTTTCGCTATAAGTGATTTCTCTCATGTTCTTATCTTACTTGTAGTTTGAAAGGTAAGCTTCAATACTGCCTATAATCATCTTACACCATCTCCTAAACATTTAAATATCTATTTTATTTAGAGAGAAGTATGTGTCTACTATTTTTTTTAAAATTACATAAATATGAATTAGATAAAAAAATACTATATAAAGGAAAATCCTAAATCGCATTTGAAAAATGTTCGATTGGAAATAACAAAAGTATCGTATTTTACAAATGTGATTTAATATTTTACCTACTATAGCTATCTCGCATTTAGCAAATGTGATATATATTAATTGTATGTATGTCGCACAAGATACGATATTATTATAATTGAATATATATCACATCTTAAAAATACAATATAGGTACAAACACCTATATTGCATCATAGAGATGCGAGATAAGTCTAGTTAGTTGATAATATTTTTCATACAATTAATAAATACATAATATTTATCATATGTAATGGTAAACAACTAAAGTTCTCATTTTATTTGATATTGAAAAGAAAACAAAAAATGTTTGATGTAGAAGACATACACTCTTCATTTTCATATTTGATATTATACTCAAGCTTAATGTAAGTTGGGAACTCAAAATTACACTTTCTGTTGGATTTGGATGCTCATTTGCATGCTTTTCCATTAGTTTAGATGAAATCAATTGAGGTTTTTCTTGCTCTTTATCAAATTGGTTATAGGTTATTATCAAAGGCGAGATGATTGAGTATTATGATATTTCTATATGCTATATCTTGAGGCCATGGGTAATGTCATTTTAGAAGATCATACAAGTAAGTAACGATAATATAGTATTGTATAACTTTAGGTTTTTAGCCTTTTCTTATGATACTAAACTTCGTTTTTCTTCTTCCCATCATGATATTTACCTTGATTATTGGAATATGTTACAAGGAAAACATTCGATAATAATCATTTCATCTCCCTATCTCTTTTACTAAACATATTAGGTTGTGACCCCCTACTACCACTAATAAAAAATCATTTCCTATGGAGAAAGTTCTGTGCAATATCTCGGTTTTCAATTGAGAATATGTACAATTTATAGAACTATTTCATTTTGTCATGACTGTTCTTTTTCTACAAGCATTGATTAAGGCATACCTCTCATTAACATTTGACTTTTTGTTTGTGATGTGTTTTCTCTTTTAATGATTAAGACTCATAAAACAATTTTTATATTATATCTTTATTTTTTTCAAATCTAATGGTCAATCTATATGCTGGCCTAATTTATCCAAATGTGAACGTGTAGGAATTTTTTAAAGCAGAAATCAAGAAAAAGAAAATAAAGAAGTGTTATTTTCCTTGTTTTGTATCTCCAAGTGTTCTACAAAGGGAGAAGGACCATATTGAAGGTTTTGCCTTAGAGGTAATGTTCAACCTATTAAATCTGCCCTAGTGATAAAGGATGAAGAAGTATTCTTGTATAACAGTTTCACAATTCTAAGTGGAAATATTCAGTCAAATTTAATGCATTTTGTGGATATTGTGAATTGTATTATTTTAGTGAAAGAGTTGGGTAATTGTAGCATGCTATTTGAATTCTTGTCTGAACGCTTTGTTGTTGGTTAAGTAATAGTGAAGAGAATCTTTGGAAGTTCTAGTATGTCCAAAATTGTTTGTATAACCATTTTTATTAACAAATTCTATTGATAAATAATGCATTTGAATGGTATAGGAAGGTCATACTTAGCTTATTGGCTTAAGATGATTTCCCCAGTTGTCTTTTTAATTTTTATGTCCTTTGAGAAAGTTTCATCTATATATTCTTGATTTTTAATCTTTCCATGTTACTTAAGTAACAAAATCTAGGGAATCTAACATAGAAATACCTATTGCTATTCGTCTTACTAGCGAGATAGTCATGTATTGTTACTATTCCAAGGAGATAAGAGGTCATAGAGACTTTCCTATAAGAATCAATCATTGCAGCCATCCAACCCCATTTTTCAAGTATAAAGTGTTTGCATAGGTTATTATTATGTTATAATTTGAAAGATTTAATTCTTAAAGAAGATGGAAGTATTTAATTACTACATGTTTTATGTTACTAATTAAATTTCTAAATATTTGTCATTATTAAGGAGATAAGCTCAGCAATATTCAAAATGCTCCTAGCATGCATTAAGAACATTTTCATATCGAATGAATTCATTGATTCCCAAATTCTATCAGTTGTATTTATTTTACTAGATAACTCTAATCGACAGTCAAATTATAAGAATTGTGAGTATCTCTTACAGGAAGGACATACTGCTTTGGCAATAAAGAAAGAGGCAAATAGAGAGGTTTGACTTCTTAATTGCTCACTTGTGATTTGAATTGGAACACATCTCATTTTTAAGCAAATCCTTGTCTAGTTTCTTTAAAATTGTTTGGTCGATGATTTAGTTGACATTGTATTCGCATAAGCAGTTATGCTAAATTAACACTTTAGTTTGATATGTCCAACAAGTTTGTAGGTATTCATGTTTTATAGGTGATCTTAACTGAATTTGTTACCAAAATAAAGAAGTTAGCATTGTTTCCCATGCATTTTAGAAATGGAATCATTTGCCCCTTCCTCCACCTATACACCCCCATACCTTACCCCCTTCCCCCCTCTAAAACACAAAAAAATAAAAGAAAAAAGAAAAAATAAAACCACCCTATGTACCCACAAAAAGAGAAAAAAAGAAAAAGAATAAGAAGAATAAAGAGATTTTTCTACGATAATGTCAGTAATATAGCGTTACCTTAATACTGGTTAAAATAATATGCTACAGAAGATTAGCAGATTACCTTGTTATCCTACACTTTCTTCTTACTTTGATTGAGTAAAATTATGAAACTGCTTTTTTATTTAGAGTTTTGAATGATATTTTATTTGTTATTTCTTTTATTGTTTAATACTATTTCATAATTATTATTTTTATTAATAAAACCTATTCACCTATTGTTCAGGTAATAGTTAGGTTGTTTTAATATAATAGACGGTATAGATTAAATTCTATTAAATTAATAGTTAGATTGGCTAGCGTTATAATAATGCATTTTTACTAGCGTTTCCATAGAAAACCTCGAAAGAAGAAAAAGTTATTTGAAATTTAATTTAGGATCATGCCATTGATTATTGCTAAGATGCTTGAGTAAAATCATCTCTCTTCTTATTCTTTCCTTCCTATCGCATTTGTACATACTTCTTAAGCAGCTTTGTTTATTGATAAAAGGAAATCTTTTTTCAAGGATCATCAAGGTTAAGCAATACTTACCTAGAAAAGGAGTTTAAGCCATTGTTAGATGGGGAGTATATTTAGTGTAGGAAAATCAAAGCATTTTTTATTTATCTTGAATTTTAGAAAATTAGTTTTTCTCTTTACCTCATGTTATAAGTTGGTAGAATTGAATGATGTGTGGTAGGTAGGGTTAGTGTAATATTTAATTCATCTCATGTACAACTTTGTTATTATAAGAATAAGATTTCTACTTTTATATATATATTTTTTCTACATAGTATTAGAGCTTCAATCACTTCCTCTTGATCTAATTATTGTTCTAAAAAAATGTGTACTCCACCACCAAAATTACCCTAGAAAATTGCTGAGAATGCTAAGACCATCATGAAGGGAAGTTCCAGTAATAGTAGCAATAGTATAGATTTAACATCTAATCAAATTGCATTGCTACAACAAATGTTAAGCAACACTTGAATTGGTAAGCATATAGACAAAGATAATGATTTCTCTCCACATGTTGCCACCACATAAAAAAGTATTGACCTAACCCCTTTTGAAGGTGCTAGAAGTGGTTGTTGGATTATAGACATAGGTGCTACCGATCACATGTGTAATTCTCCATCATACTTTAACAAGTTGTTGATAATGAAAACAAGGTAAAGGTTACAAATGGAAAGTTTGTATTGGTAAAAGGGAAAGGTTTTGTTAAACTAGCTGATTTATAGTTAAATGACACTTTATTGGTGTCAAATTTGCAGTATAATATGCTTTAGCAAATTAACCAAGGATATGAGATGTAAAGTAATATTTACTTATTCTCATTGTATTTTTCAAGACTAACTTTCAATGAAGATGATTGGCAATGCTAAGGAACACAATGAATTGTATCATTTCACTGGAACAAAGATGAGTTTTAGTCTAAGTTATTCCTCTTCACTAGAAATAATGTTGATATTATGCTTCGGTATAAGAGTTTAGGACATCCTAACTTCGCTTACATGAATTATCTGTATCTAACTCTCTTTGTTGACAAAAATCCCAGTGATTTGAGTTGTGAACAATGCATTAAAATTCACATGAAATTTTTATTATCCTCAATTGTAAAAACCTTCAAAGCCATTCCATTTGCTTCATAGTGATGTTTGGGGGGCATTGAAGGTGTTAACTCTATTTGGGTAAAAATAGGTTATGACATTCATTGGAGATCACTCTTGAGCATGTTAGGTCTTTCTTTTGAAAGAAAAATTTGACATACTATCTCTATTTCAAGGATTTCATAAACTTGCATCAAATTTCTTCTAAATACAAGTTCAAATTCTCTATTCAGAGAGTAGCAAGGAATATTTTTTCATAGGCTTTACTAATTATTTGAATGAACATAGAATTGCTCATCAAGGTTCTTGTGCCTATACTTCACAACAATATAAAGTATCCGAAAGGAAAAATAGACAATTACTTAAGATAGCAAAATCTATGATGTTAGCCACTTCCATTCTGTTTCATTATTGAGGGAGGCTATATTAACAATTGCTCATCTAATAAATCAAATACCTTCTAAATTTCTTCAGTTCAAAACTCCAATAAGCGGTTTAGAAATTTTTTTCCCTCATTTGCATTTATTTAATTCCATGACACCTAAAGTGTTCGGGTGTATAGTATATGTCCCAAATCATACTCCTAATAAACACAAATTAGAAGGGAAAGCTCTCAAATGCATCTTCATCAAATACGCTACTTTACAAAAAGGTTACAAATGCTACTACACACCTTCCAAGCATGTCTTTGTAACTTTGATATTATATTTCTTAAACATCAACCATACTACACATCTTCGTATCAAGTTGAAATAGAGAGCTTTGGTGATACATTGTGTTTGCTTGGAAATCTAAAAGTTGGTCATGTTGATACATCCTTCCTTACACTAGAACATATTAGACTTGATTAACATACATCTAAGTCTTTGCCTTCTTATGTGTTTATTGATGTTTCTGGTCTTTCACAAAGTCTACAATTTAATCTAGAAATTCCTAAAGTTTAAGTACACATAAGGAGAAAAAAGCTTCTTTAGAGTAGCCAATTATCCAACTCAAATAATGGGACTTGTTATGGGAACAAATTTCAAACTGATTAGAGATGTAATAGCCCTATGGATGATGGTATTATAGTGGCAAATAAGAAAGAACATAGAATATGGGACATTCAAGAAAAGGATATACCCATAGCTTTAAGAAAAGGCAAATGATCCTGTGTAAGGTATCCATTTTCTAATTATGTGACTTATGAGAAATTGTCACCAAAATATAGATCCTTTGTTCCTATAGATGAAGAAGAAATACCTAGAAATATTCAAGAAGCTATGTCAAGAATAAGGCAAAGAGAAGCTACATGAAAATAACATTTGAAGTATGTAATTTACTCGAGTGAAAGAGAGTAATAGGGAGTAAATGGGTGTTTAGTGTAAAGCATAACTTAGATGGAAGTGTAAAAAGGTATAAAGCTTGAGAGGTAACTTGGTATAATATTTATTGTAGTCACCTACTATATCCATTTTATCTATAAATATTTCATCTCATGTACAACTTCATTATTATGAGAATAAGATTTTTACTTTTATATTTTTTTCTACATTTAGTTTAGTTTTTTTCTTTTTTTATCTCTTTGTAGATTTTAATAAATAAGGACAGTCTGCACGTGAAATCTTCTATAGAAGAAGTGAAAAGGTATTGCAAGTAAGTATAATGCTGCTAAATTTGTCTTACTTGCTGGATCGCAGTTTGCATATGTGATTGTTACACTTGGTTTGTACCGTGACATGGCACTACTTTGCAAACACAAATAAAAAACAGTAATAACGGATCTAGTTTGTTGCAGGTTGATCAAATGCTAGAACTTTATAGACGTATATGTAGAATTCTTGGTTGTTCCTGTCATAAAGGAAAAGAAAAGTGAGATGGAGAAGTTTGCTGGTGGATACTACACAACCAGTGTTGAGGTATACGAGGATAGATATAATGATTGTCTTTCTCACATTACATTCCTTTCCCATCCATTTTTCTTCCAGGTTTCAATCATCCATCATTAACCTTACGTAACATTCCAGGCATTTACCCCAAACACTGGTTGTGGTATACAAGGTGCCGCTTCACATTGTCTTGGTCAGAATTTTGCCGATATGCTTGACATTACTTTTGAGAATGAAAAGGGAGAGAAGGCCATGGTGTGGCAGAATTCATGGGCCTACACTACTCGGACAGTAAATCTCTAGAATTTGATATTGAAGTTACTGTTTTCTTATTTAGCAAAAGAGTCTTCTTGATTTTTTTTTTTTTTTTCCCCCTCATTTTCTTGAATTGCTTCATCCAAGGAAAACTGTGGTGGAATAGACTACCTGCAATTGTTAAGATATGCTGTTTCTATGGGTATTTGTTGGAAGTGTCAGTTATGTCCCAGAGCATTTTCATATATTTATTTGGGAAATAGATCCTCTAAAGTTATTTTTTTTCCTAAAGTTCTCTAAAATTATAAATTAATGGTTGTTGTTGTCGTCTAGATTTATGAGAAATAATGTGACATTATTATGACATATTCTTGTAGATTGGGGTGATGGTAATGATTCATGGGGATGACAAGGGCCTTGTCTTCCCACCTAGAGTGGCATCTATTCAGGTGATTGTCATTCTCGTGCCATACAAGGAAGCAGAAAAAAAAAATAAAAAAAAAAAAAAAAAAAAAAAAAAATTTGATGCATGTACTTCCACTGTTGAAGCACCGTGCCAAGCTGGTATCCGTGCTGAGTCAAATTTTAGAGATAACTATTCTTCTGATTGGGAATTCAAAGGTTTTCCTCTCAGAAGGAAATTGGTCCAAAGGACCATGCAAATAATCACGTCAAAGAGCATTTCCTTATGGTTTGCTTATCCTCTTTTCTCTCTAATGCTCTAGATTATCTAAATATTATTTTGTTTATCCCGTCTATTAGTGAGATTTTTTTAGATTAAGGCATAGGACTTCACTTTTCAGGTACGTGCAGTTCGCCAAGACAATGGTGCAAATGCGACATACGGCTGTCTAACTTGGTTGAGCAAGTGAAGCAACTGCTGGATTGCATTCAGTGAAGCCTGTTGGATGCTGCAAAACAAAAAAAAAAAAAAAAAGATTTGTGCGTCTGGACTGTAAAAACATAGGATGAATTTGTAGAGGCAATTGGGCAGAAGAAGATGATTTTAGGTCCTTCGTGTAATAAAGAGGTATGTGGAGACAATAGATAATTTTTGGGCGGCTCCCTCGTTTTAAGGGTTTTGTCCGATCACCTTCATCTCAGACTTGTCTAATGTTCTCTGGTTGTGCACTTGATGGATATAAGATAATGCGGAGTCACTCCCCGTCATTGTCGAGTACTTATAGAAGATTGTTTGTATATTGGTTTCCAGGGAGTGGAAAAAGACGTTAAATCACGAACAAAGGGTGAGATGGGAGGAGCGAGGACAATTTGTTCTCCATTTGAGCAGCCAGAACTTCCAGAAGGTACTATGATTGTATTTTAAATGTTTATGGGTCATGCTAATATCTTTCTAATCCAAACTGAAGCTTCATGGTTTCTGTTATTGAAATCATTAGACGCTTCTGGTGAATTTATTATCAAATTTTGTTACTAGTACATGAAGAGGGGAGCACTGCTTTTATGACTAGGAATCGACAATACTTAAAGTAGGCCTAGAATCCTGCATAGTTTTATCACATCATGCTAATCACTAGTCATAGGATCCTTTAGATTCTTTTGGTTATGTTTGCTTCCTTGAAACTTCCTTTTCTATTATAACCATTTAAAGCCCTTCACCATACTCTGACTTCTGTCTATAGTGCATCCATATTAACAAAAACAATAGATTTGCTTAAAAAGATTGTTGCTATTATGTATTGATAAATAGTTTTAAATCTAGTGTGAATGGAATAATTTGATCATCTAATATATATAACCTAAGATTTATTATAATTTATATGGCTGTTATTTATATAAAATGCTATGCTATTAAGCATAAGTGATCATTCTTCAAATTGTGGGATTGCAGCGTCATATATGAAGAGTTGTGTCTTTCTATATTATTTTATGCAAAGATTGCTGCTCTATATGTAGCATCTTTAATTATCCAAAGTAAGTAACATCTTTTTCATAATAATATTATTTTATTAAATTACCAATGGCGAAATATCAATAGTTGACACATCTCAATTTTTAATGGATTTCTTAACATAAAGCAATGGAAGGACTCAAATAAAAAAAATGTAAAACATTTATTAAAGGGTTTATGGAAGAGTGCTTCATATAAATATTCTAAGTGCCCCTTTACTTTATAAAGGCATGTTTTAAGTAAGGTTCTTTATCTTTATTTAATTATTTTATGGGTCTCACGAAATTAAAAAAAAAAAACTAAAAAACTATTTAATATATATTTTTCTATAACTTGCTATTTAATATACTAAATAAATAGAGCAAACCAATTAAAAGCAACTAATTAATTATGGTGAGAAAAAAATAAAGTGGAAAACTAGTTGTTCATGAATCACTTCAGTTAAGTTAAGCAACTATTTATTGGTGTAAACTATAAAGAGAGAGGAGATACTTGGTATGGGTATTTTTGCCAAGTTAAAAACCCAAATAGAAAAGTAAGTAAATATTGAGTATTAAATATGTACTTTTTTCTTATAAAAAAATTGCTAATTATTAAAGGTATTAATAGAAAACTTATAAGCGATCATCATAAACGGCCAAGAAGTATGCTAAGGAAAAGGTAGTAAGTGAAAAAAAAGGAAACATTATAAATGACCAACGTGTATTACTAATGGAAAGGTACAACCAACAAAAGCATTTGAAATTTAAGATTCTTGCATAGTTTGTATTTGGGATTAGATACTTGTTTACTCGATTTCATTTCAGGAGGCAATGTCAGCATCGTTCTAAAACTTTTTAAGTTAAATTGGTATGAACTTGATTTTTGGCATTTACATAGTGAGCCTTATTAGTTTTACCAATTTTTTAGTATTTGGAAAATTGAAAAATAACTGATTTATTAACTTTAGTATATATTGCCAATATGATACTGCAAAACAACTAAAAGAATTTATTCTTCACTTTGTTTGGAAGTATGAAGTTGAGTATATTTTGCATTACATGGTTTACTTTTTTTTAATCATGCTATCCCTTTTCAATAGTTTATCGCTATGAATTGATTTGAGAAAATGCTCCTTGTCAGCAAGTTTGTTCCCAAAGATTGTGGGAGAATGCATTATTTTCTTGATGAATAGTCACTGATTGAAAGCAAAACCCCCCTAAAATGCTTAATTGACTTCATCAATTCAGCATTTGTTTCAATAATGTTTATCAAATACATAATAGATATATAACTGTCTGTAGTCCATCAACGATAAAACTTTTATCTTGCTACGGTTATTGGAAAGTTATTCTTTTTAAATTGCCATTGTTTTGTTGTGACTTTCTGTAGGTAGAAAATGTTTTTGACTCTGATAAGCCTGCAAAGATACGGAGTTACAGGGCAAGACTTACTAGGAATTAGTACTTTCTATTTTTGGTCTCCACATATCGGCTTTTGCAGATTTAGCTTACCACGAAACGGAGTCCTTTGAGCAAGTTATGTAGGGAAATTTTCAATGTAAATACCGTATACACTTATATCAACTTATTATTTTGCAAGTTGGATGTTACTTTTAGTATCAGCGTTGATTTGTTTATTAGTCAATGATATTCTAAATGCTATGAGAATATGAGGTTTAGTGTTGCTAGTTAGAATGAAAATTGTAAATCGGAATTTCGCATCAGTGGTTGCTTTTTGAAAGATGAGGCATTAGGGTTTCGAGCATCTTTTATATATATACATACATATACATATGTTGTAATGGGAAATCATTCATCTCGTTAAAAATAACAATTCTTAAACTTCGAGTCCACCATCATTTAGAGAATTAGTCTTTATCCGAACTTTTATTATTTTCAGTTTGATGCCTCAACTTATCCAAATAGATGAAACTACTATCTTTATTATCTACAACTATAGCTGCTGTAACACTTTCCCTAGATAGACTGTTAAAGATCATAAAAAATAATCTTGAATTTACAATTAAGACATTAAAAACCACATATCAGCATTGTCAAGGGCTAAATTCAATTTTTATATTTTAAATTAATTTTTAAATGAATTAGATTCTTTAAACTAAAGAAACGGAGTTTAGAGAGTCAAATCCATGGATTTTAAGGATAATCAATGGAGACTTGACGTGTTGGGCATGAAATAGAGATTGTTGCACTATCTTGTTAGCTCTTAACCTTTTTGAAGAGGGGTCATGCACATAAAGAGTCCTTTACCAATTTTGAGTAAAAAAAAAGAGCCTTGGATCTATTAGTGAAGGGACTCATATTGACCATTAATCATCAACACAATTTAACAAACAATGTCACAACTAAATTCTACAAATGTCTAGAGTCGGTCCTTATTTGGATATCACAAGTTCTACACAAACACCATCATTCCACTGCAATCTTTAAAAGATCAAGCGATTGATTATTTGAAGAACACCAACACCTAACATTATTAATAGTGAAGTTTGATATAATTTATCTCCTCCACTTGTCACAAGTGTGCTAGAACTTATTGAGATCCCTTGCTTTTCTTGCCTACTTCATTCTCTCCTCATCAAGATGTCCCTCTCAAGCCACATGTAGCGTATGACACATGCAATGTATGTAACCACTTTGATCAGATCCTTACATCTACAAACACAGTTAAAGATTAATAGTATGATATGAGGTATCCCAGTGTTCAATATGTTCACCTTCAATCCTTTTTTACTCTCTTATAGTTCAAAATGACCTTTATGGTCATAGATAACAGTGAAATTGATTTCGTGTACTTTGTTTAGTTAAGCCACTAAAATGAAATTAGTCAAACTTTGAGTATCAAAATGAAATTTAAAGTCATAATGTAATAATCGGGAAAAATAATAACAATAATAATAATGAGGTCATAAAATAAAAAGAAGTATTAATTATTAAGCGGAGGTATTAAGGTATTTAACAAGAGTATAATGAAGCATATATTGGGAAGTGCATAGAGTCTTAGATTATCTAATACACAAATCCTTTTGTTATCTCTTAGAGACCTAATATAGACTCTTTATCGTTATAGCCTTAGACTCCTTAGCTGTAACCTCTACAAATCCTCTAGGTGGGAATAGAGTTTTGTCATGATTTAGTCAATTTTCTTAGTGGTTTTTGCAAGATTGATGGTGTCTTTTATGGTAATGCACGAGAAGGATCTTGGTTAAGGCAAAAAAAAAAAAAAAAAAAAAGCAAGAAAAGTCATAACTGTAAGAGGATCTCATTGTTAAGTGTCTTTACAATATGGATTAAGAATTTTCTCATTGAATCTAAAGTATTTTTTACCAATCTTTCAAGGTTACACTCTCAAACAATTGTAAGATGCAAAGGATTTTATTAAGATCATTAAGAATCAAGGTATAGTAGTTTCCACAAGGCAATCTTACATTTCCGTATTAAATCTGGGGTTAAATGTGTTCTAAGGATAATTGAAGATTCTTGTGCTAATGGAGTGAGGATGAATTATGGAAATTGGAGTTGAGGTGAAATTGGTGAAAAAGGAGAAGAATTTTCAATGTAATAAGATCCTTGTTGAGAAGCATAGGCGTGTTTTCTACTTTAATTCCCATGTAAAGTGAAAAGTGTAAAACATGTGTATGATTCAAAGAGGAAATTATTGACGAGAGGTTTACAATCAAAGATCATAAGTATAATCTTGACTGTAATTTGAGAGCGGGATGTCTAATAAGGATGATGGCCAAGAGTTACAGTCATGATCTAAAGCACGAACTTATTGTTTTGTAATAAAAGAAAATCATGGCTAAGGATCATAGTCGTGCTCCTACCATGCTTCCTTTAACTTTTTTTTTTCTAGTTTCTTCCCCTAATTTAGTTATTTTCAACCTAAAAACCTTATCCTTATCCCTTAGTAAACCTATAGGGAGCTTTATAAAATTGTTAAGATAAGTTAGTCTTCCTTTCTTAATGGATTGTTCGTTCAAAGTTAGTTGTAAAATGGTTTGACTTGGCTATTCTAAGTACGTAGCATATGGTTTTTATGTGTAGTTATTAGGCTAGCTAATCTAAAAAATGGACTTATTGAATATTCAACCTTAAAATCATTACTTATTGCTTATGCTTGGCTTGTCTTAAGGGTTCATAGTGGTCAATCCTTAGGGTGCACCGATGATCTATGCGATGCATTGTCCATCATGGAATCTTGCTTGAAAAGAAGGATCTAAGGTAGATTTAGGAGTATCGGGACCCAATGTAGTTGTTCCCTATATCAGTTAAATAGGGCCTAGAGTGGCATTTCCTGAGTGAGGTTATAGATGGGGCCTAAAGAGGCAATTCTCAAGTCGGTTTATAAATAGAGGTTATAACAATAGTTTCCAGTCGGTATTTTTGAAACATAGATTGTGGTATAAGTAGGTTATAGGAACCTTATGTGCTTGGTTGACTGGTTTAAATGCAAAGATAATAAAATGAACGTATGTTTTTTTTTTTTTTTTTGCATATAATACATGTGCCTTGTTCTATTTGGCACACCATGTAGTTGGTGTTATGTATTGAGCTTTGGCTTACCCTTTATTCTCTTACAATTGTAGGCCAATATCATGATTATAGGGAGTATGCTAATTATGAGTATATGGGTCATGAGAATTAAGGAGATATTTACTATGACCAGGATGATAGTTATGTAGATTATTATTATGAAAACTTATAGCAATTCAAGTTCGACCTATACTTAATTTGAAGATTGTGTTATATTTTCATAGGTTTGATAAGTAAGAAAGGACTACGTAGCGAAGTTTAGGATTCTGTACTATTATTGAGTCCAGGTAAGTAGATCTAACCCATGCTTGGAGTAGATATATTGCTACTCATAACACTGTATGTTGTTTGATACTGTGTTAATTGAATATGGATATATCTTGGGTAAATTAATATACTACTATAGTGGATGCTGATGTGTTGATTTTGAATGATAGTACCTACATTCTAGTTAAACTATTATATTGTCATGTTGGACAATGATTTGTGCTTATAAATGATTATGCTAACTATGGAAGTTGAGTAACTGCTAACTCAATGTTCTAGGTATTTACCTAAGTGAACCCTAAGTGAGATACTAGAATTCTGCTAGGGAGAGTTCAAAAAACTAGAATTAACTCACTAGGTTGAATAAAATTGGAAGATTGATTATGCTGATTGATATTCTTAAGTTGCTATTGCATATCATGGCATAGCATGGTACAAAAGATACCTATGGGTCAGAACTTTTGGAATGAGGCTTCTAAATGATCATGGAAAAAGCATGGCTTTATGAACTTAGTTTTTGGAAGCATATAAATTGCATTTCCTGAACATTGTGGTTATTTTGAAATCAAATTTTGTAGACTACAATGTGTGGTCTAATTTAACAGTGTTACCACTTTGATTTGGTAGACTACAATGTGTAGTCTAATTTGGTAGTGTTGCCACTTTGATATGGTGAACTATAGTGTATAGTCTAATTTGTAAAGTTAGGGATTCTACTCCCAGGTGACTCCTTGTTGCCCTTTTTAAAAATGGTAGACTACAGTGTGTAGTCCATTTTGGTAGGAGTCCTACTCCTAAGCAGCTACTTGTTGCCCTAAGTTCTTGGACATTGTATCCAGATACCTAATTATGTGAACTAACTGGAAAAAGTTTAAAGGGCATGGGATATTTGTACCAATGCATGCTATATGTATGAGCATAGCATACTACATTGTTGGTAGGAAGTGCTTTGTTGGGCAAATACATATGTGAAATTGAACTTGCGAGTTATGATTGAAATGTTTCAGTTGTGATATGCAATATTGTTTATCATATTATCTATATTATCTTGTTTGTTATCCACTCTCACTCAACTTCAATAGCCGAGGGGATAAAATGTTTTATCCTCAGGTTGATTATATCGTGAAGGGCATAACGCTAAGGAGGATATATATATTGAGAGCATGAGTTAGAGTTAGTGACTATTGTATGAAACCTGTATTAAGTCAAGAATCCTATTATTGTAAAGATGAGAAAGAAAAAAGTTAGTTCATATTTTAATGTAAATATTATGTTATACACACAAGTTATAACAGAATATCCAACTGAACTCCGATGTAAAAACCCCTTATCATGTAAACAATGTTGTTTTTTGATGAATGAGCAAGTTAAGTTAAGTTTTCAACGGGTATTCCTATGTAATGGTACATCCTGTGGTATGCTGGGATGTGACAGATCTTTGAAACATGGACTGTGGTGTGAGCGGGTCATGAGAACCTTATGTACTTGGTTAATTAGCTTAAATGCAAAAATAATAAAAGTGAATGCACATTTTATTTGTATTGCATATAATGCAAGTTCCTTGTTTTGTTTGGCATGCATGTAGTTGATGTTACGTACTGAGTTTCAACTCATCCTTTATTCTCTTTACAACTACAAGTCAATATTATGATTACAGAGAGTATACTAGTTATGAGTACACAAATCGTTAAGATTAGGGAGATAGTTACTACTACTAGGATGATTACTATGCAAATTACTATTATTATGATGAGAATTAGCAGTATTAGAGTTGGTGGTGGTTGGTATCATGAGTATGTCTCCCGGGTAAACTCCAAGCGATTTGTCGATCAAGGTAGTAATGGACCTACAAAAAGCCCCCTATGGCGTAGCCAATGAAGGCTTTCCGATGCTTAAGTTAGTAAGGAGAGTGGGAGGATAATTGCAAAAGGGCAATAACGGTGAGTTCCTAAGAGAGTGGGGAAGAATTAGTCCATTTACTTGAGTATCTTACCCTTACTTATAGTTTTGAGGTGTTGGCTTATGCGGACAAGTAGTAAAAGGAGACTAGCTAGCATAGGATCCGAGGAGGTGTGTTGCCAGTACTCAATGGGACAACTTCCCTTCTATTAGTTAGTAAGAGCTTAGGAGATGGGCTTATCCCATCGGCAATAAGTAGCTACCCTAGTTTAGCAACTAAATAGTAAGTCGTGCGATAAACGATCAATCAACATATAATGAGGAGAGAGAAAAGGTAAATAGAGGGTAAGGGAGGTGTTCAATTCATGGTTCAACGAGCTCCTCAACTATGACCTTGAGGAAGAGGGAAGCGAGCTTTCTTTCTCAAAGCATCGAGAATGGGAGCTGGGTATTCTCAGGAAGAATGCTTCTAAGATGCTTGGGAGTTGATTTAAGCAAAGGGCGAAGTCTATACTGACTCGAGTTGAGTGTTCGAGTACCTTATTGGGCTTGGGCCTTTGAAGCCTTAGTAGTAGGAGACAAATGTCAACATTCCCCCTCCCTTCTACATCCACTCCCCCCCACCCAAACCAACCCCCAACTCCCCTTGGTACCTAGTAAGCTAGGGGATTGCAGTTATCCTAGGCTCAGAAAGGCTGAAGCCCTTATTGCCTACAGTTTGAGGAGTAAGGGGTCTAAAGAATCATGGGCAACCTTCCAAAAGTGACCTTTTAGAAGCAATAGTTGATGTGACTGTTGGTAGTAACCTTTTCCCATGCCCTGTCTTTTCCAATGCACAGTAGTGGTACCTTGGTAAATGTATAGCATGTATACATCATTAATTGCATGGGGAAACTGTGACTTAAAGTAATGATGGGCATTAATGTTGCCTTTTTAGTAGTTAACCTTCCCTAACCGTTAGATGGGTTTGTAAGTAGCACATAGATGGATCAAATTCTCTTCCCTTTTACTACATAAAAGGGGCCATAGGGACCATTTCTCCTATTCTGACTTTGCTTCACTTGTTAAATTAGAGCCTTAACATAGTCCCTCCATCTTCATAAAGTCTTCAAAACATGTAAGAGTCTCAAATGATCATATTGAGTAGAAGAGCATTCAAATTGGGGCTTTACCCTACTAGTGGGCTTTGTAAGCACTGATTGAGAGGTGTAAAGGGTTGCCTGGTGACTAGGGGTAACTCTTGAGCACTGATCGAGGGTGTATGAATCCCGCTCTAGTCATCACTCCATTACCCTTACTACGTTGTCGAGTGCCTGCATTGTTAGCATCCAGGTTCTTGGACCATATGTTTTGGGTAATTATTAGTGCTAATGATGTTTCTAATATTAAGAGAGGGTAACTCTAGTGACTCGGTAGTTCCCAACCTTCATCAGCTATAAGACTCTTAGGGGGCCATACTAGGCTTTGAGAGCATAGTAGGCTCTATAAGTCCACATGCTTTCTTGGCCTTGCAATGGTTGTTCCTACTAGCTTTAAATGTTCAGGCAGCTTCTATGGGCTCCCCTGTGGTTTGTGGCTACATATTTCAAGAGGCTGGGTGATCCTTGGTCACTTTTAAGTGTGAGAGGTACTTCTTCTTAGGACTACTACGTTAACATGTGCTCATTAAAGGAAGAGTATGCTACCGTAAGCCTAGATAAGTACAAGGAACCTTGCTCCATAGTGATTATGGCAGTAAAGGAGGCGTAACAACAATAATTCTCTAAAGTCCATGATCATCTACTCGGAGTTGCTTCGGTTTGGCATGGTTTGCTAAGGTAAATAGAGAGCTAAGTTGAAGTTACGAGCCAATTGACTCAAGTGGGGTCCCTTGCTTTTTGCTAACTTGAGATTGCGCATAAACTAGGTCCGAAAGATCATCCAGTAAAGCTAAGTTGAAGCTATAAGCTCGAAGACGAATGTCTAAACCAAGCAATAGAATAAGAGGGGTGACAAGCTAACTTAATGCACATTGCATTATTCTTTGTTGTATCCATTTGTATCTGAGGCTGGTATGTCGACGCCTAGGCCTTATAACAATCCTTCGAATGAATAAAAGTTATTTCTTATATGCTCTTGTATATTCCTTTGTTTCCTTCTTTCTTCGTTCTCGTTGGGCTTGTTTTTTGTCCGTTGCTCATCTATTGTTGCTTGTGGGTTGCTAGGGGACATGGCTGGGTACTCATAGGTCCTTAAAAAATTATGGGGATGTATCTTTGGGCTCAACTTAATTGAGCTCGTGATTCAAGCCATTGACCATGGCTTAAATGGACATGACTATTGAAGTGACCAATGTGATGATTGGGGTGCTCGAGGCTCTTAGTAAGTCATACGCTATTAATGTTGCACATATAAGGGCTTGCATGGTGATCCATTCTTTGAGCAATCTTTGATTGTTAATCTAGTCATCCTCTTGACAAAGCTTAGTAAACAAACTTAGAACCTATGAAACAACAGACACTATCCTCTTAAGCCAAAAAAACTCACACACACTTCTCCACATAAAAATTCAAGCTCACTATCAATACGGTAACCACTCTAAAGAACAACAAATCCAATTGAAACTGACTCTATTTTCGTATGTTCGAAACAAGGCAAAATAAAGTGCTTCGCAACAAAGGTCTTACAGTAGTAGAAAAACTTCAAATACTCTCTAAAACACCTAAACTAACCCTCTTCGTATTCGCAACATACTTAACAATAGTACGATACACTACATAGTAACAATCATAATTGAACAGCAACTTACCTAAATGAACCTCCGCTCTAGTACTAAGATGATACACCATGCTAAGGATAAACAAGGGCAACCATATTGAAGTGGGTCCAAGCTTGTAGAAAGTTTGAAAACGAAGATGGGAAATGAGTAAATAACAATGATGTAAATAAGTAAAACCTTGATAAGCTTTAAGGATATGATGCGCCAGGAAACTACAAAGGACTCAAGGATCATCTCAATACAATGCACGAGTAGGTCCAATGAAGGTACTTACCACCTTGCCTTGCTTAAGAGTTAGGATAAGAGTAAAGTAAGCAAGCAAAACAGAGAGCAATGCTGATGAAAAAGTGTAGTAGATTCAATATCAAGTTGTGTGTTCTTGTGGCTACATATTACAAAGGGTATTTATACATGAAAAATTAGGGTAACCTACCTTAAATGGAAAGGAAAAAAAAGGGCATTACCTAAATAAGTAATGTAAAGGAATAATAAAAGGGTACAAATGAAAATTCAAAGAAATTGATGATTGGTGTAGCAAAATCCTTTTCAAGTGGGGCTAGACACGTGACATTCAATCATTGGGGGCACTTCTAGCAACAAAAGACAAGTTGTAAGGTCAAGATGGGGATTGTTAAGTAGACATAGGGGTCCTTCTAAGAAGATTTAGGTTCTGATGTGCTCTAGAGTTCTTAACACCAATACTGCCAAGCAGTTGGTTGCTACAGTCATGACCAAGTAAACGTATGAAAGGACCAAGTTGTCAGTGGAGCATATTTCAAGTCAGCACTTGATTATTAACAGACGGGAAGTTACTTGGCTTAGCATGCGGAGTTAGTTGACTGTGAGAATCAGCCCGGCCTCCATAGGAGTTAGCTAGTACAATAGAATCCTCTTCATTGGTCCCTCAAGACCTCAAGCTCGAGCATAGGTTAAAGGTCTAGTTGTTTAATTCCTATCAAGGGTGGTGCTCGTTTGAAAGATAAGGGCGTTAAGGGAGAGCCTATGATAGATGTGGAGGACCAATCTAGGGTATAAGGAGGTTCAGGTGGTAATGGAGCTGGTGATGTCATATAGAGCTATTTCCTTTCGTATTGCATTGGGAAGCTAAGACGAGCAGCTTAATTTAGGTGTATGATAAGGTTTGCATTGTTAGAGAGTAGTTGTTGAAGAGGACCCGTGCTTTGTAGATGCAAGACAAAACATTTGGTAAGTGTGATGGTTTTGAGGGTTTAGGGGACACTATTAGCATTTGTAAACATGATTTCTCTCAAGGGAGTCTACTTCTAGCGCATGCAGTTTAAGGTGCTTTTACTATATATATATATATATATATATATATATATTGGTGGTTGAGAGATGTGCTGACATATACTTACTTTTGTTCTTGTTGCAGGTTACAAGGATGAACAAACAAGCAGGGAATAAAGAGAGTGAGGCGCTAAGGAAAGAGCTAGCTAGGCTTAGAAAGTAGAACTTGGAGCTTCGAGAGGAGTGTAATGAGCATAGTATAGAGAAAATGCAGTTGGAGCAAGAGGTTGCCGCATTTCGATCTAGGTTAAGTGGTTGTGAGAAGCAAGTCAAGGACGTAGAGGCAAAAATTATTGCTCGTGAAGTAGAATTCGTTGCATCAAAGAACAAGGTGGCGAAGGCTACTAAGACGAGAAGCAACAGTCACTCAAGAGAGGCTAATGCTCCCCAAAAAGAACGGGAGGCAGCCAAAGAGGAGGTCATTCATTTGTAAAGAAAGCTTGCTGATGCTCATGCTAACTTTGCAAGAAGGGAGGAGGAATTAAAGAATGGTTAGGATTTGATTGAGGCAACGATAGACAAGCTCTTCAAGAACTTTTCGTTAAGTCAGAACTATAAGGAGGCAATGTTAGGCACTCGTCGAGATGGTGCTAAAATAGCAAAGATGGATTGTGAAGAGGTATATCTTAAGCTTGATTTCAGTTTTCTCAATTATCTACTAAAAGAGTGTCCAGTTGAAGTTAATAATTAAGCTAATAGGAATGCAGGGGCTAATGATAAAGGGGACGAGGAAGCTGTTACCAAAGGGGGTGACCTTAGAGAAGTTAGAGCAATGTCGCTGTTTATAGGTCTTTGGTTGTGTTTTTGTTTATTGTTTCATTTTGTTACTCTTTACCTTTTGTTCATATTGTGGGAGTCTTAGGTTAGATTATGTCTATTGGACAGTTACTGAAGTAATTGGGTTAGTGTATTGACCTTAGAAGTTGTATGACTTAGATTGTTCAAATGGATAACCTTTAATGGCCCACTTATCCATTTATGCATAATTTTTGCTCCTCTATTATGCATGCATGCATTATTACCATAGTTGTCAAGATCGCAGTTCTACTCATGCGATTCTACGAGTTTACAATTTTATGAGGCTCTTCTTAGTCAACTCGTGCATAAAATCGTTTTTAAGTAAAAACTAACGTTTTCAATCGAGTTTACCAATTTCATATATCTAAGTTGAATAGGCTAAAAAATAATAAAAATACAACTAAACTTTTATGAAGCATCAACTCTTTCGGCATTATATTATCTTCCCTATCTTACTCTCACTCTCTCTCTCTCTCTCTCTCTCTCTCTCTCACATAGTCCCCTATTTTATATTTATAACCTTCGTCCAGGTTTTAATTGCTATAGATTATGAGAAAAACTGTATACTTTATACCATCGATAATTTAAAATGAATTAAAATTTTGTTTTCTTTAATTCATTACCTTTTTTTTCAAAAAAAAAAAACTAATGGAATAAATTTAGCTTCAACTTTGTTTATCCTTCTTCTATATATGTTAAATTATATAATTAGGAATTTTTTATGAAAAAATAACTTAATTTCTTTATTTTCATCATATATTTCAAGTTTTCAATAATTACTATAAGTATATCCATAGTTTTTTTTTTAAAAGCTATTTTACAAATATTGTAAAAATTTATATTTCTACGTTTCGATTATACTAACCCTCTAGTGATTCTAGATATAATTGCAAATTTGACAACCTTGGTTCTTACTTGGTTATTTTGCGATAGTACATGCTTGACTGCAAATGGGATTGTATGATTCAAGGCTTGGGCATGAGAATCCCAGTTTGAGTAATGGTTAGTTAGGGTCATTGACCTATGGTGGCCCTTGAGTCTAAGAGGTCAAACGTTATAGAGTTAATTTATGTACCCATCTTGCAAAGCCCTTAAGTATGGGTACCTAATGGGCACTCGAGGTAGAGCTTGAAGATTAGGTTCTCTCAAGTAGTTGAACCTGGGAGAACGTCTAGAGGCCGAGGATAAAAATCAACTCAGTTTATTCGACGCTATCGTAATCATCAACAAATAGGGTAAAGGCTTAACGATAATTAGGATTTGACTACAAATAATGGGATGAGACTAAACATCATGGTTTTTTGCCATTTATTTTTCAATAAATACATAGGTGCCTATGATTATTCAGGCAGTCTACATAAAATATGGCCAGAGGTTATCTACATTCCATGTTCTAGAGATAAGCTATCCATCCAAAGTCTCAAGTTAGTATGTACAACCACCTACATCTTCTTTAACCCGTACTAGGTCCTCCTAGTTAGGCGACAACTTTCCTTGCCTTTCTTGGGACCCTGTAGATTCGAGTTTTTGGCACACGAGTTCACCAAATCGAAAGACCCTATGCTTCACTTTCTTATTATAGTACCTAGCTACACATTGCTAATGTATAACTATGCGGGCTCTTGCCACTTCCCTCCTTCATTAATGGTATCTAAGCTCACTTGGAGGGCTACCTTGTTGACGTTGATGTCAAAATTCTAGGTTCTACTCATTAGAAGTTCGAGATCTATGGGCAACATAGCTATAGATCCAAATGCGAGGTGGAAAGAGGTTTCACCCGTAGTTGTTTGGTGCATAGTTCAATATCCCTAGAAGATAATTGGGAGTTGGTTGGATTACTGGCCATTAGCTCGCTTAACCTTCTTCTTCAAGCTTTCTAAAACAATCTTGTTGATTACCTCGACTTATTCATTGGTTTGGGGGTAGGCGATAAAGGTGTAATGGAGCTGGATGTAGTAGTGATCATAAAATTTCCGGAACTGAACATTATCAAACTATCTACTATTATTGGTGATGAAGGTGTAAAATACTCTAAATTTGGTGAGGATGTTCGTTAGAACAAAACCCTCAGTTACTCATGCTGTAATGCTAATGATGGCTTGCACTTCAAACCATTTGGTGAAATAGTTTGTAGCTACCAAGACAAATTATCACTTGCCCAATGCCTTCAAGAAAGGCCTTAGGATGTCAAATCCCTACTAAGAAAAGGGATATAGGCTAGTCATAGGTTGAAGTTCCAAATTGGGTGTTTAGTTGATGGGTAGGTGCTTCTGCTAAGCATAGTATCATCGAACTAAGGCTTTGGCATCTTCTTTCATGGTTAGCTAGTAGTACCTAAGGTGAAGGGCTTGAGTGTACAAGGCTTGGCTTGGATGTAATTGCTGCAGATATCAGCATGGAGTTTTTCAAGGGCATAGAGCCCTTCTTCTTTGGTCAGACATCGAAGGAGGGGTAAGCTATGTTTGCGCCTGTATAAGATGCTATCTATGATAGTGTAGTTGGCAGTACTATATGCAAGCTTCTTGGCTTCGTTTTTGTCCTTGAGTAAGGTGCCGATTTTGAGGTTGTTAGTACTGGGGTCCATCCAAGAGGGATTGGCTAGGGTAGTGCTGATTTCAAGGACTTATTTAAAGGAACCTATCGACAATGTATGGTGGCATGAACTGGAGAAGAACTTACCTATTAGCTTCCTAAGGTGAAGGCAGGGGTGAAGCGAGCTTGGCGAGCTTATTGACCTCAAAGTTCTCCACCCAAAGAATCTTAGTGATTGCCCATAAGGAAAAGTTTGAGGCCAGGGCTCGCACCATCTGCAAGTATTTCATCATGCTTTCCCCTTTTGTTTCAAATCCCCCTTTCATATGTTGAACTACTAACATAGAATCCAAGTATATGTGAACCTTCTCAATGCTAACATCTACCGTAATTTGTAGCCCTACTATAATGGCTTCATTATTACTTGCATGGAATCCGAACTTAAGAGTGTAGAGGACTTTAGGCTACAGGGGCCTTGCAAGACTATTCCTACCCCACTTTTCCCCTTCATAAAAGATCCATCTACATAAAGGGTCCATTCTAGTATGTCAGTACAAGTGGGCAGTTCATTTTTGTTGGTATATTCGATGCCAAAATCTACGAACACTAGTTTTTTTATGGCTTAATGGGGGCAAAACTGGATGCCATGGGCACTAAGTTCCAAGCAGCACTTAACCATGCATCCTAAGGTATTGGGTTTCTATTAAAGGGCCTATATTAACTAGTCAATGAGGACAATGATAGGATGTGCATGGAAGTATAGGCAGAGTTTCTAAGCAGTGATGACCACAATGAGGGCAAACGTTTCAATTCAAGTGTACTTAGCCTCCAAGCCTTAGAGGATATGGTTGATGAAGTAGACCGATTTGTGCTTTCATCCCTTTGCTTAGACAACTATGGAGGAGAAAGCCCAATTGCTAACAACAAGGTACAGGTAGAGCTCTTCGCCGGGGAAGGGTTTGGAGAGTATGGGTAGGTTAAGGAGGAATTCTTTCAATTTAGTGAAAGCAACCTCACATTTGGGTATCCATTGGAATCCTGATGGGTTCTTCAAGAGCTCAAAGAACTTAGAGCACTTATCAGCGCTTCGTAAGAGGAAGTAGCTTAGGGTGGCTATTCTTCCAATGAGGCACTAGACGTCTTTGATCTTCTATGAGGCCTTCATGTCCTTAATTACTGGAATATTTTTAAGGTTGGTTTCAATGCCTCTTTCCATGACCATGTAACCAAGGAAATTATCGAATCCTACCCCTAATGATGCACTTTTGGGGATTGAGCTTCATCTAATATTTCCTCAACGTGTCAAAGGTCTCATGGAGGTTAGCAATGTGATCAACCCTGGTCTTGCTTTAGATGATCATATCATCAATGTAGACTTCACCATTTCTTCTAAGTTGCAGTTTAATGACTGCAATTACTTAGCGTTGATAGGTGGCTCCGGCATTCTTAAGCTTGAAGGGCATAACTTTGTAGTAGTACATTTCGAAGTTTGTGACAAAAGAAGTGTGGACTTGGTCCTCGAGGTATGAAAATTTGGTTCTAGCTGGAGTAAGCATCCGTAAAACTTAACCTAGCGTAACTTAAGGTATAGTTGACGAGCTAGTCAATCCTCAAGAGGGGAAAGCAATCTTTGAGGCATGCCTTGCTTAGTTTGGTCTATTCGATGCATATTCTCCATTTTCTATTTCCTTTCTTTACCATAACTATGTTGGCGAGCCAAGTGGGGTATCTTTCTTCTTTGATAGAGTCAGCCTTCAAGATTTTCTATACTTCTTGCTCTATGGTAGCTTCTCGCTTTAGTGCGAAGTGTCATCTTTTCTATTTAACGGGCTGGATGCATAGGTCGACCCTCGGGTGAAGTGTAGCCACGTGAATGTTAATTATCCCAAGCATCTCATTTGGGGACATCACGAAGACATCTAAATTGTTGTATAAGGATGTTGTCATCTCCTCCTTCTCTTTAGGGGAAAGGGATGTTCCTATTTATGTTTATTGGTCAAGATGGTCACCGTATTAGATGACCTCAGTCTTTTTAGTTGGTTTGCCTTAGGGGGTTGGCGTAGTCTCCAGGGGAAACTTAATATGCATGATCTTATTATGTGAGATGTCGCTAAGACATAGGGTGTGAGACAACTTCCAGTTCCCGCACGTAATGCTAACTCTTATAAGTATAGGGAACTTCATTTGAAGGCATCTCTGACTAATGCAGACATCAAATTTGTTGAAGCTAAGGTACCTAAGGATGGCATTGTAGGGACCAGAGGTTAATGACCATGAAGTCAACGAGCTACGAGGTGATGTGGTTATCGTCACCTAATCTAATGGGAAGCGTAACAAGTCCTTTGGAATGATTGTCTTACCTCTAAATCTTGTTAGGCTTTACTTGTATGGGCAAAGTTGCTCATCAAGTTAGTCTTTCATTTTTTCATAAGTCGAGAAGAACAATATGTCAATCGAGCTGCCATTGTCCACAAATGCTTTGGGGACATCAAAGTATCCTATCTCGTTGTTGATGACCACAAGGTCAATGTGAGGATATTCGACACCTATTCTATCTTCTTCAATGAAGGATATGGTTATGTCGATCCTTGGTTGCTTTTTTTAGATTGAGAGTATGTTGTGCTACAGCTGGGTGAAGAGGTCCTTGTCTAACAAACCTAACCCACTAAAGATCATCTATACTTATCCCCTACGGCGCATATGTTCCATGTTTTCTAGCTATTTCTTCTACTCTGGTTGTAGTTGTTGCTGTGGCTCTTAGGTGTGGCATCACTAAGTAGGTCGGGGATGGTGCATTTAATTGGTGACGAGATGGTCGATGTGGCCTTTGCGTATGAGTCCTTCGATCGTGTTCTTAAGGTGTCTGCATTCGTCGACATTATGACCATGTGCAATGTGATAATCACAGAATTTTCCTAAAGCGTAAGCCTTAGGTGTTTCTTTGATCATTAGAGTATGGGGAAGATGCTTATGTACATCATAAGAAACTTCACCTAAAAGGCGAGTTAGTGGGGTATAGGTAAGAAAATCCATAACCTAAGTGGTCTTTTGCTGATGCACTACGCTACATGTCACTCTTGAGATGTGCTTAGATATTGTCCTCTTATGCTAAGTATTGCTTAGGAATGGTCATGAGCTCCTCAAATGTGTCTAGCTGGTATAGGGCTATTGCTTTGAAGAGCTTGCTACTTAGATCTAAGTCGTACATAGTGGCCAGGAGTGTCATGCCTAATTCCACTTTAAGGATGAGCAATTTGGTATGGTTCAAGTGCTCAAGGTATGCTCATAACGTTTCATTCGGGCATTGTCATACATTATACATAATGGATGAATCTATGCATAATACTTTGCTGCTAAGGAAGTGTTGTTGAAATCGGTTGGCTAGATTATTGAAGGAGTCAATACAACTTCCTAAATTTTGGTTAAACTAGACTAGTGCAGCCTTAGTTAATGTACTCGAGAATGCCTTGCCCATTATCACGTCAGAGAAGTTGGGTAAGCTCATCATTGTATGGAAATGTGTTAAGTGGTCATTCGGGTCGTTTGTCCCATTATAGTTGTTCAAATGGGGGAAGTGTACCCCCTATGGCAGAGTTTCTTTAAGGATGCCCATAGTAAAGGGGTTTCTAATTGTAGCTATGCCTAATTGTCTAGTAGAAGATTCGAGGCATTTTTGGTAATGTAAGCTAGAAGCATGTCGAATGTATTTGTTAAGCTTGTAAACACTCATATTACTTAGATATCTTGGAGAGCACTTAAGAGATAGGTTTCTCCTTTTTCTACTCATACCTAAGTAGATACCTTAGTGATGCCCCTTACCCCTATTGGTGTTCAACTGGTCATGGCAAGTCTAGTAGTAGACACTACTCAGCTTAAACATCGTCACATAGGCATATAAGATTTGGAGGTAGGGTAGGTGAGTACCTAGGGCACCTATTAAGCTAACTTAAAGGGCTGGTTGCTATGTCCTTGAGGTCAACTCTGTCATTGAGATTGATTTTTTCCTTTAATTTTTGGGTTACAACTAGTTGTTTTCTTAAGTTGGCATTTTCCTAAAGGACTTTAGTGTCAATCTCCATGAGTTAGTGTAACATTAGTTTGACTTGTTCCGTATCTAATAATTGTGTGTTTGTTGCGGGTGGTAGTAGATCCATCTTTCGTTAGTCATCACCATCAGGCAGTTACAGATGAGGGTTTATATTCTTACTTTTGACCATGTTTGTGAGCTCCAAAGAACAATAGGTGCTAAATGGTGATAGTTGGCATCATATGTATGTCTCCTAGGTAAACTTCGAGTGGTTTGTCACCGTAAGTAGCAATGGACCTACAAAAAGCCTCTTATGATGTAGCCAATTAAGGCCCTCTTATGCTCCAGTTATTGAGGAGAATGGGAGCATAATTGCAAAAGGGTAAGGACAGTAAGTTCCTAGGAGAGTGGAGAAGAATCGATCACTTTACTTGAGGATCTTACCCTTATTTATAGGTTTGAGGAATTGACTTGTACAGACATATGGTAAAGGGGGATTGGTTAGTACAAGATCTAAGGAGGTAGCGCTTCCAACACTTAATGGGACAACTTCCCTTCTGCTAGTTAGTAAAAGCTTAAGAAATGGGCTTATCCCATCAACAGTGGGTAGCTACCCTAGTTCAACAACTAGATGATAAGTCTTACAACAAGTAGTCAATTAACATTTAATGAGGAGAGAGAAAGGTAAGAATGCAAAGGAGGTGTCCAGCTCATGGTTCAACGGGCTTCTTGACTACAGTCCTTAGGAAGAGGGAAGCAAGCTTTCTTTCTCTAAGCACCAAGAACGAGAGCTAAGTTCTCCTAAGAGGAGCACTTCTGTGGCATTTAAGAGTTGACTTAAGCAAAGGGTAAAGTCTAAACTGGCTCAAGGGGAGCATTCAAGCACCTTGGTAGCTTAGGCCTTTGGAACCCTAATGGCGGGAGATGACTATCAATAAGAGTTATTAGAAAGGGTTTAATTGAAATTGTTGTTAGATTTTGGTTTTGATGCAGTAGGTAGGAGATGATTGTCAACAAGAGTTGTTTGGGAGGGTTTAATTGAAATTGTTGTTGCATTTTGGTTTTGATTTAGCAATGGCTTATTGGAACTATGTTTTTAGTTTATTGTACATTAGTTAAGTTAGGAGTAAATGCTTGCTTCCATCATTTCTTATAAATTGATGATCCGTTATCTTCTTATCATTTCTCCTCACGTTTCCTTTTTTCCTTTTTTTTTTGAAAAAAAAGCCACAAGGTGCCTTGAACTAAATACTTGTTCCAATGGAACATTTTCTTCTACCATTAAAGATTGACTATATCAATACATAATCCAAACGACTAACCTTTACTTAGTATTATCTTTATTTCCTTTACACCCATCAAATGACCTTAGAGAATTTTTATTAATATTAAATTAAAAAATATTGAATCTACTTTTAGGAATCATTAAATTCTTTAAATAATTGTTCTCGTATATTATGGAAATTCTTTGAAATGCAAGAATCAAATGATTCTCTATAATGGAAGAAAACATTTTAGTTTACCCTTGGAAAAAATTCTTCTTTTTAGTGTATAGAGAGTTATTTGACTTTTATCGTTGTTTTCATAGAGCTTTTATTGTGGTACTTTTAAGTACTTTGTAAGTGGAGTTTTTAGCATATGATAAGTAGATGATGATTCACGTAATTTAGTGATTTTAGTAGTAGTTTTAAAGCTAGACGTGTCAATAGAGGATTAAGGACACGTAGCGATCTGTGACATCTTGAGTTTAAGACTTTACACATAATGTAAAAATAGAAAATAATTTTAGGTTCTTAAGTTTTTGTACGTTGGAATTTTGGTCAAGTATTAATATAAAAGTACGGTTATGGATTTTGTTGTTTAATTAAATTTACATAGTATTTACTTAATCTTAATTAAATTTTATAGGCATTTTACTCAAAAGGAAGTGCATTATCTTACATTTAATGGCGATAAATTAAATATAATTCTAACTTATGATATGCAAAATATGTAATTCAGGATAGTTTAAGGCAATGCTTAGCTTTTAATGTATTGAATACAATAAAATTCATTATACTATATTTATGTTGCTAAATAAACCTGATACTGAATACAACTCCTCTCATGGCCAGTTTACTTGGAGGTAATAGAAAGGGAATTAAATAATTATTTACTTTCAACTTTTTGTTTCCATATTTACTTGAAAATGGATAAGGAATTTTTTCTCGCCTAAGAAAAAGGGAATAAAAAGTTCAAATAGTATGACAATAATATCTTTATTAATACTATAATTAAATAACTTTTGGTTATTTTCTAAAATGACTAAGGGCAAACCGGTATGTTTAATTATATTCCTAACTTAATACTGCAATTAATGATATGATGTAAATACTAGAATTATATTCCCTCTAGTAAAAATTTACATGAAATAAAACTAGAATAGAAATTTTTAACCAGTTCCTAATAAGCCATTCCCAAGGTATAAGTTTTCTACTCTAAGTAAACAAGCCATTATATTACTAGATAAAGTCCAATATTTTTATCCTTCAATTTAGTGATATAGAAATTTTAGGATATTAAAATAGAATTTTTCAATCAAGATCTCAAACTAATGCTACCACCAATACCACTACCCTTATTATGATTACCTTGATTGTTATCTTCACCACCATTATCGTTACAACAAGTATTACCATCATCATGATTGCCACAATCATTAAAGACAACATTAGTACCATGTCACCATAATCATTACCATAGTATTATAACCATGCTATAACTATCCTTCACACCTCCACCAACACTATAATGCATTTGCCACCTCATCGTTACCTTAAAAACATTGTACATCATAAAAACTATTACAGTACATCATCACCAACATTACTACAACTTCATCACTATTAGCATCATTGCAATTGCTACAACTGTTAGCATTACCAACACCTCTACCATGTTATAGCATCATCACTATTGTTTTTCTCATTTAGCCACCACCTTAAGGCAATCTAGATCATAATTAATATCTAATGGTGTTACCATTTATTTATTTTAGATTAAGTAAGAAAATTAAAATTCAAAAGATATGATTTCTCTTACTTAGATATGACTCACCTTGTAAGAATAGATTTAGGATCAACAGTCTATATTACTCATAGTCTATCTATTCCAGTGTTTCCTATAATCCTTGGACTGATAGAAACAAGCAATGAAGATAAACACTTTTAGAATGATGCTTAGGGCTTAGTAAGTGATTATTACAATTGTTGATGATGCTCCAAAAATAGAGGAGTTTGACATAAGGGCAAACATGTCCAATAAAATATAAGATAAAAAGTGAAAATAAAAGTGCAAGGAAAGTAGTTATTGTCTGAACAATTATATAGCTACTGTCTTGACGAGAAGGAAAAATGGTACTTTAGATATTCTTGTTTACACCATAAAACACTATCGATCCAATAGTAACAATTACCATTCAGATGAGACCTCTACAACATTTTATGGGCACTACCATTCAAACATCACTTTGATATTGCTTCGACAAGGTGATTCAAAGTGCTTTGGTTTAGCCTATTGTTTGAATGGGGTTATCACCCAGTTACTGTCTACGGAATTTTACAAACCAAGAGTTGTCGTAAGCAACAATCCTCCAAGGTTAGTGTTAGCTTCATCCATGCTTGACTCTTGCTTTAACTAAATTATGCTCAAGCTTCTAGAACTTGTCAAATGAATGAGGAATGAGCCTTAATAATCATCAATCACACTTAGATCAAGATCTTCAACTATTTTATAAATTAGATTAGAAAGTAAACATACCCTCAAGTAAGTGATTAGGCCGATGTTCATGGGACTACCATCATCACCCTAAGTGTCTTATTGATTTTTCCTCAAACCTCAATCGTGATGTTCCTTAAGTATGTAAGGTGACAATTTGGATACATTAAATTTTATATCCTTGGAGTAACTCTTGACGATAGGCATTTGCATTAATTCTTTCTATGATCTTGAAGAGTCTATTAGCTCTTAGGGATATCTTTGCTTCTTTTCCTTCTTGAAGTGTAGCCATATCAAATCTCTTAGGTTAATGCATAGACTTTCTTCCTTTGCTTCCTTACACTTAGTTCTTTTTCACTTACTTGGTTAATTTCTCGTGAACTTTCATATGTAGATGGTGAATTGTTTTAGCCTTATCTTACAACTTAAGCTATATCTCCTTATAAGTGAGTATGGTAATAACTCTAAAAGAATAGTTATAATATCCCATATATTCTAGGTAATGGAATTCTAAATCATCAAAGCGCCTTTTGGTGTAGTGGCTTAGAGCATATCGAAACTCTGAAGTTAAACGTACTTAGGCTGGAGCAATCCTAGGATAAGTGACCTCCTAGGAAGCTGTTACACCAATGGACAAAACTATACCACGTTCCACACTAAAGTAGATAATATCTTAATGGGAGGAGTTCCAGCCAGGTTGTTATAGGCAGTATCAGAGCACTTTACCAGTTGGAAGGGCAAGTCCTTAATCGGTAGTGGTCTTAGACCTTTGTAACGAAACTAACAAGAACATCAGTTCTATGTATGGGTTGGAGGGGGTGAATCGTAATACCCTTTATATGTCCAGTAATGAAATTCTAAACCATTGAGGTGCCTTTTGGTGTAGTGGCTTGAAGTATGTTGAAACTTCAAAATTAAGCATGCTTGGGTTAGAGTAACCTAAGATAGGTGACCTCTTGGAAAGTTAATACACCAAGGGACAAAACCATGTAGCATTCTATGCCAAAGTGAATAATACCTCAATGAAAGGAGTTTCGATTAGATTGTTATAGTGGTGGTGTTGCAACCATAAGCCGCTTCTGAAAGAGTTTTCCCCATTACTTAGTACTTAAATTGATTATAAGCAAACACAATGCTAGGAAAGCATAGATCCCAATCTTGAAATTTCTTTCCAATATTGAATCTTAGAAGTATTCCTAAAGTTTAGTTTACTACCTCAATTTAGTCATTGATTTGTGGATGATGTGAGGAGCTAAAGAGTAATTTAGTGCTAAGTTTTCTTCATAGTGTCTTCTAAAGGAAAACTAAAAGTTTGACATCTCAATAAGACACTATGGAGTATGAAGTCACACAATCTCTTATGAGAAAAGGCTAAGAAAATAAATAACATCATCGATCTTATGGTAAGGGATAAAGTGGGTATTTTTTTAGAACTATCAACTGCAACCATGATGCAGTCATCTCCTCACTTTGTTCTAAGTAAATTTAAAACAAAGTCCATACTCTAATTACTTCATGGTAATGATGGGATCATCAACAACATGTATAGCCCATAGGCTTCTCTTCTACTCTTAGCTTTACTATAAACTTCATATCTCTTGATTGTTTTAACCACAACCATTTTTATCCTATGCTAATAAAAGTGCTCTTTAATGATACTTTTAGTTCTTTGTATTACAAAGTGCCTAACTAAACTTCTAGCATGTGCTTACCTTACAAGCATCTCCTTTCCTTAAAAATATTCAACTTTTTCAATCTAAACAACCCTTACTCCCATAGTACCCATCCATAAATGCCTCCTTATTACAAGCAAATGTTATGGAAGCAAACCATTTATCACTAGCATATTGATCAATCATGTTTCTATCCAAATAACTTCACCTACAAAATGTTCATGAGGCCATATTAGCATCATAGTGCATTCACTACTATTTTCACTTTTCCTTACTTAATTTAATGTCATAAGTGAAGGATTCCAAAAATTTAACCATTTTACATATCGAGCCAACAAATTGTTTCACTAGTTTCAATATTTCAATCACTCATGGTCAATACAATCACACACTCCTTTAGTGAAAGATAATGCCGCCTAATAATCAAGCCCTACACTAAAGCATATAACTCTATTGTACATAAGAAAATTCACTATAGCTCATTTGACTTTTTTCTCACTAAAGTATGCAATGACTCACCTCTACTGTATCGAGACAACTCTAATTCAAACTTCTAAAGCATCATACTCTAACTTAAATAGCTTATCAAAATCTAGGAGTATAAGTATTATTATGGTGGTGAATTTCTCCTTTATCAACTCGAAACTCTTTTGTACCACCTTAGTCTACTTGAATTCTACCCTTTTTTTGTTAATTTTGTCAATGGGACTACAAAATTGCTTATAAAATGAGGCCATACCATGAAAGCTCCTAAGCCTTTCTACATTTGTTAGTATAGGCCACTCAACTATAACTTTTATCTTCTTGTCATTAACATGCACTCCATCATCTGATATTAGAAAACCCAAATATATTACCTTTACCTTATAAAATACGTACTTCTTTAAATTTTCACACAACTTTTCCTCCCTCAATACTTAAATAATAACTCTTTTGTATGGCTTTAATCAATAGTTCAAGTTACATACTGTCATAATCTATTTTCTCTTTTCGAAATTCACTTATGCACCAAATGCTTACTCATATATCTACTATACAAAAATATATCATCAAGAAAAACAATTGTAAACTTACCCAAGAATATCTAAAGTACATAATTCATGAGTCACATATAGGTACTCAGGGCATTTGATGCGGTAGAAGGCATCACATACCATCTATATAACTCATGCTTCATCTTAAATGCAATCTTCCATACATCCTAGTGGGAATCAGAATCCAAGTGATGATAACATAAGGAGAAGAATGAAAGTAAGCTTGAATAAATAGTAGAAAAATGGGAAATAGTTTTCAAATTAGAAACAATCACATTAGAAGCAGCAAACAAGAGTAAACACTTTCCAAAACAAATCTTACAAGGTGTTGTTAGCTAAAAGAATAGGAAGGTCTTGAAATAGACTAAAAAGCTACTAAATTAAAGAACATAGGTTTCTGTGGAAAAGAAATTAAGGTCGTGGAGCATGTGTTTCTAAAAAGGCTAAGCATTCCAAGAATTGACATAACAGAAAATGAAGAATTTCTAAGAAGCCTTGTAAAGAAGCACTACATCAGAAGTAAACTTAAATGAGTTTCTTATTCACAAGTTCTGACTTATTAATACTTTTGAAATTGAATAACTTCTTACTCAAGCTACAGGTAAGATTCTAAAGTAGGATGCTTGGATCGAAATGTTTTAAAAGATTTGTCTTTGAGATTAAGGATCATGTCTCTAAATATTAGGCCATAGTTATTATTTCGTCCGTAGTATAACTTTGGATAGTTTAGTTGGTCAAAGATTAAGTTCATAAAATAGATATTTATTTCTTCTTCTATATTATTTCCTTTAATAGTTATTAAGGTTACTATATTATAAATAGATGAACTACAAGATGGGATATCAATGAGTTGTAATCAATACCTTTGCTATCCTTATTCAATTCAGTGAGTCTTGCTCTCCTAATTCATTGTTCTCATCAATAATCTAATCATTGTGGCGAATCTCATATTTATTAATCTTCTAAAGATTGTGGCATATGTATACTATAGTGATTTGTAGTTCATATGACTCAATTTCTTCATTGAATCTTCCATGAGTCATATTGGGTTATTTCATTGACAGCTTAATTGTTTTAGTAATTATAAGTAATATCAATTTTTATTAATTAAAAACCTAGTTCTTATTACCATTCCTGAGCAACATTAAATAATAATTCATCCACATCCTCTTTAATTATGTTCCTTAAATGAAAATACCTACAAAACTAATTCCTTTTAGTTATTACAGCTAGAAAACACTAGCAACATGTTCACTTGGGGGGAATGTCAATTCCATTCCCCCCTTATTCCTTGCGAATCCTATTTTCCATTGTTCACTTAGGTTTTACACATTATAATTGCAATCTCTAAGAATCTTAATTCATTAAAACGTCTTGAAAAACCAATATTCACAATTCCTTACTCATTCCCTCCATTTTATTCCTAGAATACTCCCATTGAAATTCAAGACTTATAATTATTTACCTTAAACAAAAAATTAGACTAAATCCTTCTTAAACAAAACATTAATCATGCTATCTCCTTCGTAACTTTAATCCTCGTCATCGTTGTCATCGTCATCTATATCTTATGCATCTTGAATTGAAGGAAAAAACCATGGTCTTCCTTTCATCCCTTTCTTCGATGTTCCTTTATTATGTCATTTTAACTGCATCAAAGCTTTGTTCCCTATCATTGGTAGTAATTGCAATTGAGGTAAGGAATGAAGGAGTCAAGCCTACACAATCTTCCTCTACTCACAATCAATCTCATGAGAAAATGATTATAGTTAGAGAAGTTGGAGAAAGAATTTTTGGAGTTAATGAGATGTGAAATCTGTACCAAATTTTTTTGAGAAACAATTTTGATTAAATCAATTGTGTGATTCCTTTTAGTTTTGTTTCTTTGCTTTCTTCTCAAATTAAGGTTAGGGTTTCAAAAAGACAAGGCCTTCTAAGATTGAGACTAGGATTCAATGTTCATAGATTGAGAGAACATGATGAGGATATTATGAAATTAGGGCTAAGGTTTCCAGATTGGGAGAAGTTGATGGAAGATATCTATTTTTCTTTGTTCTTTCTATTTTAATTGGTCATATAGTCTATTTTATTATCTAATTTAATAAGGGTGTTTTAGTCATTTTTCTTTCTATTCATGTCTTATTCCTTATTAGATTTTATCAACTAAACAATGTTGTAATAATTTCATTATATTGAAATAAATACTATAATATTTAATCACCCCTTATTATATCTTCATTCCGTTCCTTAATAATTGCAGTTTTGTTTTCCTTTTATTCCATTCAATAAACTAAATAGACCATAAAAATAGTCATGCCTTAACTTGTTGACTGCACATACTAACTAACTGTATCCAAATGTCCTCTTCATCCAAATATGATGATAACCACTCTCTAAGATATTTAAAGCATTTGATTTGACTATTCCTTTTTCCTCTTAGTGACGCCTCAACTCTCTTTCCATCTTTATTCATTAGGTATGTATTTTTTCTTTCTTCTTCTTCTCAACTCTCTTTTCTAACTTCCATCCAATCTCATTCCCAAACTTCTTTATTTCCTTCATTATGTCTCTTACCTTTTACTTTAAAACCATTTTATATAATAAGTCTAACAAACGATGTTGGTGCTCTAGTTTACCTTTGTCTCTCTATCTTAAATGCCAATTGGATCACATTTTCTAGAATTTCATACGGTTGCAACTCTACTAACTTACAACCTCATGTTCCAATATGGTGATGAATTATGTAGTAGTTTGCTCTTTACACTCCTCAATGTCACATCTAATCAATAACATCTCAAAATCCTGTATAACCATCTACATTAATATCTCATTATCATGAAATTTGTAACCTTAATAAATTTTCTTGCTTATAGGTATATGGAATGAATCCCTTATGTAGGACTTTCTTAGTCTTCCTCTAAGTCACAATGCTTCCTTTAATGTCCCTTATCTGTTGTGACCTTAAATTCTTCTACAACAAGGAAGCATAGCTAGGAAACTCTAAAGCTACCAACTTTATCCCAATCATTTCTTCATAGTCATGGCACTCAAAATACATGTTCAACCTTTACTTCAAACCCAAGTAATCATCCACTAAACTATTACCTTTGAAGGATAGGATTTTAATATTAACAATCTCTATATCTCACATTAGTCCATCTCCTTAATCTCCTTTACTAACACAAAAATTAACACACTTCGTAGGTGAACACACAAAGCATTACCATGGTGGAATCAAATGGGTGGGCTTGAACTAAGTTATAGTTGAAAAACACAATGGGTTTAAGTGAAGGTTAAGCAACTCGTGAGCTAACTTATGGATATTGCATACCACAAATCACACATGAAGCTAATCTAACGCTCAATATGATGCACAAACTCTAGGTAAAGATCACTTGCCACAATCCTTGCTTAAGGAACTCATTAGAGTAATGTGAACTTAAGTGGGTAAACTTCACAAGAACAATTAGACAAGTGAGAATGTTCATTAACTGTTGATTTCAACTCTTAAAAGTTAAGGTATTTATGGACGCGCCATTAGTGCTACAAAGTGAATATATATGTAATACATATAACGTACAAATGTCTAAAAGGGGGGAAATGAAAAAAGAACAAAAAGAATATGCACTTGGAATGGTATAGCAAGAACAATGTTAAAGACATGTATTAATAGGTAACTAGGGCTACTCTACGTTGGTAGCTAAAATTTGTCTAGATGTTAGGGCAGTTCATGAATCTTCAAGTAGGCCAATTGTTGGCATAGTTAGCTAAGAAAAGAGGTTGGAGGGACATTTGATGCAAGTCAAAGCTATTAAGATCTGCTAGCAAGTTGCAAGTAAGTTCCTTCTGCTTAAGAGACAGTAAAAGCAAAGTAATAAGTTGGGAACTCATGTAGCTTGGATGTTCAAAGGATTAAATCTTCCTTAGCAATCGTCCAGTGGGAAAGAGCTTGGAGAACCAGATTAAGCAAGCCTTAAGCTAAAGAGTAAGTAATGGGTCCTCAAATCGGATTCCTATCAGAAATTATCATCCTCCTCCTCCAAATATCCCTTAACTTCTCAATGAATTTGGATTTTATCTCCTTTTCTCCTTACTCATAAATGGTTCCCTTTACTCGTTACTTAGGCTAAGAGATTAGTAAATGCCTATACTAGAGTCCTTATTTGTTCTTCCTTGCTGGGTAGGGTTGTATAGGTTCCCAATCCACTATGTGATCACCTAGTTGGCTACCAACTATTCCATTATTGTAAACACTCTCCTTAGACATCTTTGAGCCTTTAATAAGAAAAATAACACAACTTAACTCTCTTAGGAATTTTGTCTAGCACCTAATATGCTTAACAATCTTGAAGTATCACGCCTCAAATGTTCAACTTATCCAACCTCCTACCTAAATACATCAATAGAATAAACTCACTATAATCATTTCATGCTTCAACAACACATATAACTCAATCTAATTAGAAACTATCCATATGCCAACCCTGCTCTACACATCCAATTCATATCTTAAGCTCCAATACTAAATATTATGATGCAACCTAATGGAATTTGGTTTGGACTGTAATTAATATATAATGGTGTTACTATTTCTAGGATAAGACTTACCTTACAAGAATAGAACTAAGTTTAACTGCCTTGATATTACTTGCAACCTTGTTAGAATAAGTTGTTTATCATTAAAGGCATATTTATACTTTCACAATTATACTATATAATAAAATATTATGCTAGGGTTCACTGACCCTAACACTATTTTTTATCCAAAACAACATGGTATCAAAACTTGGTTGATTAGTACACCATTAAATCATCAAAATCTACCACCACTCTTTAGAATCCACCATTACCACCATATAAAATGCCCAAAAACACCTTAAACAACTACAACCAGCACCAACATCACTTTCACATCATCAACATCACCAAACCTCTTTGTTTCCTCTTTTTGAATTCAAACCTTAACACAACAATCACCTTCCCACTCAAAACTCTAATTAAATTCAGAATCCAAGTTCGTTTTGAAACCCTAGTCACACCAAATTGACATCCTTTTCAAAATCCTAATCAAATTCGAACTCTAAGTTTGTTTTGAAACCTTATCTATACCAAATTGACATCCTAACCTTAGCAACACCAGTTTCCTATCTGATTCAGCACCACCAAGCCACCATCCATCATCTTTTGACCCAATTCATGCACGATCTCGACTAAGCTTAACCTTAGTTGATGAAATTTGATTATTTCATCTAAGTCTAACTCAGTTGACTTAAACTCCAACCATTACACGCTAACCCTAACCTGATATGACTATTACAAGCATCAAAACATTCAATTTTGAAGTTTTACTATGATGTTTTTACCAAGTATGTAGTGTTTATCAAGAAGGATCAGTAGTTAATTATTTGTCTTCAAACTTCCATAGTTCTAATGTCATAATATTCAAAGGTAATTGTCATGGACTCTAACTCAATCATCACACTACCTACATCTTCTACTTTGACACTTACATCTATTAAGTTGAATGTACAGATTATTTACAATGGGCATGTATGGTCTAACCTTTCTTTCATGGTCAAGGGCATCTTAAGATATTGATAGAGTCACCTCTTAAGTAAACTAACAGTAAATATACAGAATGGGATCAAATGGATCAACAATAATTGCATTTGCTTTGGAATTCAATAAAACCTCAAATGTTGAATTTATGTAACAGTTTCGGTACTTGCAAAGAAGTTTGGGATTACCTTAAGTTTCTTTATGCCTCAAATGATATACGCATGCATGATGTTTTGGCCAATTTCTTTCGGTCGCAATAGGGTGATAAGGACTTTATTGAATGTTATAACGAAGTTAAAAAATGTCTTGAAGAGATGAATGATGTCATACCTCTTAGTACAAGCTTGAGAGAGATGCAAAAACAACGTGACTGACATGCTATCGTTAAACTTCTTCATGGCCTTAAACCGGAGCTAGATTCAATGAAGTCATAGATTCTTAGGTCATTAAAGCTTCCATTTTTAGCAGATGTTTATTCTCGCATTGGTCGTGTTTCTGCACAATCTATACTTATTACTTCATCCTCTAACCATTCCACTCTTGTTAGTCAAATGCTTAATGGTAGACATAGAAGATCTTCAAGTCAAAAGGAAGGCCGTAGTGGTTGTGGAAGGTGAGCTTGTGGATCATGTCCTTACTATGATCATTATCATCACCCAAGCCATACTCAAGAAACTTATAGATTTTACATAGACATCCTCCCAGGGCTCATGTTATCTAATCTAATGTTTTTTCACCTACCCAAGTTGCTTCAGATTCAATATAGGCCATGATTAGTCCAAATTTGCATAGTAAAGAAACTCAGTCATCTATTATCACTTAATCAAGGGACGAATATGCTAAACTCCTATAACTTCAAAGCATTTCATAGCCATCGAATTTGTTCTCTTTAGTCCAATCAAATAATCCTACTATCTGCCTTACTCAAGCTTCTTTACAATCTTAGGTTGTTGATTCTAGCACTACTGATCATATGCCAAGTACAATTAATTGTTTTTCACATATTGCACACTCTTCTACCTTACTAAATGTCACTCTTGCTAATGGGTCTGCTTCACCTGTTAGTGTACAGAACACAGCTTCACCTGTTCAATCATTTCCCTTAAAGTAAGTTCTATATATTCCTCAATTGCCTTTTAACTTACTATATGTTAGTAAACTTACTACTTCTTTCAAGTTCTCAATCACATTCTTTCCTTTTTCTTTTGTAATATAGGATTTGAGAATGAAGAAGACGATAGGTAAAGAGCATGAATGTCGAGGGCCATATTTCATGGACTCAACACCTATTGCTACTGCTTGCTCAATTATTAAACCAAATCCCATGGAGATGTATTACTAATTGGGTCATCCATATTTAAAGATTCTTCATCTTACGTATTCGAGTCTACAATCTTATACTAATCTCTAGTATCGATCCTATCAATTAAGCAAATAGAGTTGTGTCTCATTCGGTCCAAGATTCAATAATCAAGCTAATGCTCCCTTTGATTTAGTTCACTATGATGTATCAGGAGTTGCTCAAGTTAATTCTCTTTTTAGTTTTAGATACTTTATTACTTCTATTGATGATTATTCAAGAATAACAAGGTTATACTTCATGAAAGCTCTTTCTTAGTTATTTAAGATCTTTTATGCATTTCATTCTAAAATTCAGAATCAATTTAATTCCGATTCATGTTCTTCACACAAATAATGCCAAGAATACTTGTCTAACTCCTTTCAGTCATATATGCTACATAATTGTACTATTCACCAAACTTCATGTACTTATACTCCACAACAAAATAGAGTGGCTAGGCATAAAAATCATCATTTGATTGAAATTGCTAGAACATTGATGATTCGTATGAATGTGCTTAAGCACTTTTCAGTTGATGTTGTTCTCACTACATGCTTTCTCATAAACAAAATGCCATCTACAATATATGCAAAGGTTCCATTTCACCTTCTTTTTCCTACCAAATCACCTTTTCCTTTACCTCCTCGCGTATTTAGTTGTTTGTGTTTTGTTCGCTAATTATCTATAGGGATTGACAAGTTTGATCATCATTCGATTCGTTGCATTTTCCTTAGCTACTCTCGTAGTCAAAAAGGGTATTAATGTTATTTTCTCGAACACCGTAAGGTTTTTGTTTGTCCAAATGTATCTTTCTTCAAGTCAACTTCATATTTTTCTACATCATCTTCGTATCCTAAGGATAAGTCACTAATGTTGCTTCTACTATCCTTTTCTGATTTACTTCTTATTGATTGGAGTGCTTTTACTTTGTCATTCCCTCAAGATACTTCTACTGCTTTACCACCTTCTCAGGGTTTCCCTTACCTTAATTAGCTAGATACTGCAAGCTTATGTTTGTCAACAGCATACCAGCCCACATGACTCTCTATCTCCACCAACTTCCCCATCGGACTTAAGTCCTCTTGCATTTGATCTTAACTTTCCCATTACCATGAGGAAAGGTAAGCATGTTATGCATCTTTCTATCCATTATCCCCTTTCAAATGTGATTACATGCTCTTTTCTCTCTCCATCTTATGCTTCTTTTACTGCTTCATTATCTACTCTTTATACTCCAAACTCTGTTTTAAAAGCTTTAGCTCATCTAAGTTGACTTACTACTATGAAAGAAGAAATGTCTATATTTATAGTAACAATATGTGGGATCTTGTATCTCTTCCCAATAGTAAATCTACAATTGGATGTTGATGGGTATTCTCCGTGAAAGTTCTACATGATGGTATTGTAGATCAATTGAAGGCGTATTTAGTTGTTAAAGGCTATACTTAAATCTATGGTGTGGATTATTGGGATACATTTTCACCAATAACTAAGATTACTTAGGTACATCTTCTAATTTCATTTGCTGTTACTTATAATTAGCTTCTGCATCGACTAAACATTAAAATTGCCTTCTTCCATGGTGACCTTAAAGAAGAAGTGTATATGGAATAACCACTTGGTTTTTTTGTTTAGGGGGAGAAAAAGGTTAGTTTGCTACCTAAAGAAATCTCTATATGGATTTAAAAAATCCCTACATGCTTGGTTTGGTAGATTTAGCTCAATTGTAATGGAATCTGATCTTTGCAAATGTAATTCAAATCGCTCTGTCTTTTATCGACAACATGATGGTAAGAAAAATGTATAAGTTATCTATGTCGATGACATCTTGATTTTAGGAGATGACCATGAAGGTATTAAGAAATTGAAGGGTTTTCTACAACAGAAATTATAAACAAAAGGCATGGGTAGTTTGAAATATTTCTTTGGAATTGAAGTCGCTTAATCTAAGCAAGGTATATACCTCTCTTAGAGAAAATATGTGCTCGACTTATCATCTAACACTAGCTTGACTAGAGTAAAATCAATTAATTCACCTATGGATCCTTATGTCAAGCTCTCACCTAATGAAGGTGATGTTTTAAACGACCTATAGAGATCAACTGCAAAATATGAGTGTAAAGCAATGGTATCTACAACCTGTAAACTACTTTGGTTTAAGCATTTGTTGGAAGAACTTAGGTTTCCACAGTCACAACCAATGAAGTTGATATGTGATAACTAGGCTACTTTACATATGGCATCAAATCTAATATTTCATGAATGCACAAAACACATTAAAATTGATTGTTATTTTGTTCATGAAAAGCTATTGAATAAAGAAATTAATACATCATGTGTGAGATTAGAAGACTAGCTTGCTCATATATTCACTAAGTCACTTCGAGGGAATTGAATGAGTTATATATGTAATATATGTAACAAGCTTAGAGCATATGATATATTTGCTATAGGTCGTGGCAGAGTCTTAGAATAAGTTGTTTATTATTAAAGGCATATTTGTACTTTCACAATTATACAATATAATAAAATATTATGCCAGGGTTCATTGTCCTTAACACTTTTCCTGATAAAAAACAAACCTATTCTAGTGCTTGCCATAATCCTCACTTTGATAAAATCATATAATGAAGATATAGTCCATCAAAATGGTATTTAAGGTTTGGTAAGTGATGATTATAATTAATAATAAGGATCTAACTAAAATGGAGTTCAAAATAGGGATAGAAGTGTCATAATATAAAATAAAATACGGAAATAAAAGTGCGGGAAAAGTAGCTATTGTCCAAGTGGGAAGGAAAAATGGTTTTATAGATAGTTATGGGCTTTTATATATATATATATATATATATATCTAAAACCTTAGTTCAAGAAATAATATCTTCTATTAAGTAAAATCCCTTTTTAAAGAAGTTGTTTAAGAACAAATGGAATGCTTTCTACTTCAAGATCTAAGTGTAAATAAATCGATACTATAAATAAATAAATCAATAGCTTTTAATCTTTTTAATCTTTACTTATTAATTTAATCAATCTTTACTTAATCGAATTTAATTAATAAGCCTAAAATTCGAATTTAAAGAATATTAATTTTTTAATAAAATATTAATATTTTGAATTTAGAGAATAATGCCCGTTCGCATAATAAAATGCTACTGGGTAACAATACAATTCGTGGGCATTTAACATTTAGACACCGTTTTTACAGTTAGTCAAACAAAGTGATCTATGTGCTTTAATGCCGTCCGAACGATGTCTGTAGAATTCTGCAAACAAAAGTGGTCATCAAAGCAACTCTCCAAGGCACATGCGAGCTTCATCCATGCTTCATTCCGTTCCAATTGAATCATGCTCAAGCTCCTAGAGCCTCTAAATAGGAACGAGTGTTGGTAATCATCAACGATACATGGGTTGGGATCATCAATTATTTTATAAACTAGATGGGAAAGTATTCGTGCCTTTGATTGGGTGGTAATAATAGGTCTATATTCATAGTGTTAGGGCGATGATAAAATGAGAAAATATAGATAAAACAAATACACAATAACATTAACATTAACATTAACATGGTAATGAGCAAAATTGCTACACTAATCTAGTACCCGTGGATGAAAAATAATACAAAACATGAAAAAGGAATCTTGTATCGTACTCAGTGTATCAACTATGATATAAGAAACACATACTATAATACTTTGTCGTGTTTTTATTATCCTATATTGTATTGAAAATCAAATGTGTAAGTAAGATACCGTATCCGTATTCTGCAAAAGCTTATAAATGAAGAATTGAAGGGTAGAATAGGGAGAAGAAGGAAGAAAAAAAGAGGGGTAGAGGCGAGTTGGTAAAATGATTGCAGCATAATTGTCTTTCCACCTAACCAATAAGGCCTGTCTAAAATGATATGTCCTTGTATGATGTTTACATGTATGTCTCTCCTGGTACTTGCATTCTATTACCTAACTAGAACAGGGTTTATATACCAATTAATGTATTTTGTTTGTTGTTAAACCTTGAAGCTATTTCCATCTCCACCCTTCTTTTACTTTCACCTTAGCTCTCTCTTTCCACCGTTGGATTGGATTCCCATTTCATCACCATCTCTCTCTCTCTCTCTCCCCAATTCTCTCTCTAATGAAGAAAAGCACCTCCTTTTGCAAATTTATTCTTTTTTTCAGTTTATTTTGGTTTCATTAATGATCCCATGTTCTAATTCCATCTCCTGTTTTAAGATTTGGGTCTCTTCTCTTCTCTTCTCTTCTTAAATTTTATACATCTCAACTGTTACATTATTGGGTCTTCCCGGATTCTAGATTTTGGAATCAAGTTTCCATTTTTGCATTGATAAACAAAAGAGAAGCAAAATTTAGATGGAAACAGAAAGCATTGAATGTGTTACCTCCTTAGAAGGAACAGAAGACGATGAGATCCAACAAAACCATTACATACATCACCAATTCCCATCTTCAACTGCATCTCCATCCCCAACTTCAAAACCTGTCGTGTCTGCAATTTTACCCAGCACGACTCGTGTTCATGAATTGCTGGAATGCCCAGTTTGTACCAATTCTATGTACCCTCCGATTTATCAGGTAAATGGATTTTCCTCCGTCTCCCCACCCACCCCCACTCCTGGTGTTTTGCTAGTTTTGATTCATTTGGATGTCTTAGATTGCTGCTTTGATGCCCATAATTTCAGTTTTCATTCCCGAGATTTCTTCTCTCTTACCTAATTTGAAAACCCCAAAGAATAAGGGAAAGAGATTTGTGATTAATGTCATTTAAAGATTAAGATTAATGTTGACATGAAATGGGTGTTGATTTCTCATTGCTGCAATTGAAGTTATCTCGGTGTAGATTGACTAGTACATTGATTCTGTTATGTGTTTTGTTTTGTGTCTTTTTGTTCTTTTGGGTAAATCCTGATATGCGGACTAGTGTTTCTAAGGGGACGGAATTTTTCGGTCCCTAAAGCGCTGTCCCATCTATATTCCGTTCAAACATTTATTGCTGCATATGAATGGAACCGAGATGGATTGGGACAACATCTGGGGACAAGAAATATGATCCACCTTAAGGTGGGATGCAGTATCTATAGGGGAAGTTCCTTTTGCTTATACAGTACAGCATGCATATTTTTGCTTCTTTCTTGTTCAATTGAAAAGGATTAGTAGCGGGGTTGGTATTTCGCCATTTTTATCATTTGGAAAAATAAAAGAGCATATGATATCCTGGGCTGGGGTAGCCTTTTAGTGATCATTGGTCTTCTCTATTAGGAGTTTGTGTGGGAATTGATAATTGGGCTAATGGATAGTGCAAGTTTGTGGGTGAGCAGAAAATATGTCATGTGGGATGCTTGGTTGGGTACAATGTTCTCGTGAGTAGATCACAGGACATTGGATGTAAACCTTGAATGGGGACGATGATGATAAAGTCGGGTACTTTAAGTTGGTAATGGAAGCAGGTGAAAATACAGAAGAAACAACAATAAGCAGTTGAAGTTACATCCATATCAAGGCCATTGATCATTGCTTGCTCAACTCTTGCTCTCTCTTCTTCTTTCACTCTCTCCTGGACTGAACTATGCTTGCGTATAGCAATTAGAAATGTCCGTAGGAGCACATAAAAGTGTGCCTATGCATGGGTATGCTGTATATGAATTATTGATTGCATGTTGTGGTTGATATATGGTTCAATTTCCATGTTTTGATGAGTGTTAGCATGTTTTGAAAAACTTTATGGTGTAATTTTTAGCGATATAAGAGAAGGTGGAAATAGGTAAAAATTAGTGGAAATGAAAAGAAATGAAAGATGATTTCTACTTTTGTTAGTATATGCAGAAAGGAAATTGAAACAAAAACAAAAAAAAAAAAAAAAAAAAATTGTTTTTGGTTATTTGGTTGACATGGCAAAAAAGAAATGGACTGGAATGATAAATATCTTAAATTAAAATATCCCTTATTTTTCTCTTTTGAATTTTACTTTAAGAGGCAACCCTATAATTTCACCCTACTTTCATTTCTCTCCACTTTTGGAGAGAGCATTCAAGCTTAAATGTGGAAGTGTTTTCACCAATTTCTGTCCATGCTACTTCCACTTGATGTCCAAACATAACATTTCCATTCAATTCTTTCCATTTCCCTTCCACTGATTTCTCCTTTGCCTAACATGCTGTATGAAGCTTTTTGGTAGGGATATTTTCAACTGGGTTTCTGTTTTGACCAGTATAAATTTGGGTTGACTGGGCTGTTAACTTAAATTGTATTTCCTCCAGTTCTGCAACTATGGTGCCAGCAACTTGAGTATGGTCTATTTTTCCTAAAAAACTTGAGTATGGTCTATCTGCTGTAGGGCTGACATATTACTTTCAACTATAAAAGTCACTGAGGACGCTTTCAAGGATACCTTTACAGATTAGGAAGCTTGAAACATATTTAGCAGTCTTCAGTAACTTTATCACTAGATCTGTCATTTGGGTGGAATTATTATTCTGTTTGGCTAATGTGGTGAGTTCATCCTCAATAAATTGCTGAGGTCTTTCATTTTAAATTTCACCCCACAGGGGCCGCTTCTTAAATATAGTAAGCCTAGCTGACTGATTTCTGCTCTTACTTTTTCTCAGCTAAATGTTTCTTTCTGCAGTGCCATAATGGTCATACCCTTTGTTCAACATGTAAAACAAGGGTTCACAATCGGTGTCCGACATGTAGACAGGAGCTTGGTGACATAAGATGTCTTGCACTGGAGAAGGTTGCTGAGTCACTAGAACTGCCTTGCAAGTATTGCTCCCTCGGATGTCCAGAGATCTTCCCATACTACAGTAAACTCAAACATGAGGCCATTTGTAACTTCCGGCCATATAATTGCCCTTATGCTGGTTCTGAATGCTCAGTCACTGGTGACATTCCTTTCCTTGTTGCTCATTTGAGGGATGATCACAAAGTGGATATGCATTCTGGATGCACTTTCAACCATCGCTATGTGAAATCTAATCCGCGGGAAGTTGAAAATGCTACGTGGATGTTAACTGTGAGTTCCTTATTCATTACTTACATGGCTTCCTGCAGACATTAGCATGCTATTAAAGACTCTTAGTGAACTAATGTAACTAATGAGCTTTTTGTCGATTGTTGCTTCAAAAAAGAATTGGATATGTTTGGATTGCCCATGGTCTCCTATCTTCTGTATGCCTTATTTATTATCTGAAGGGGAAAAAAAAATTTGGGTTCTATTGCTGCAAAAACATCCAAATATTAGTGATTGAACTGTTTGAATTTGGATAAGATCTGTATATCATATGGATAAGATATCAGTGCATGATTAAATGGTTAAGTGCCGATTATCAGTTTGCCTTTAGGATTGAATAGCATATTCATATTTAGCTTGCAGTTCAACCTCTTTAATGCTATGTCATTGCTATTTGTGCCTCCTTATCCTGTGCTCAATGCACCTGTATCTAGCCTAAGCATGGATGTCTACGTATCTAATCATCTCTCTGTATGCCCATATCCATTTAGGTCTTCCACTGCTTTGGACAGTATTTTTGTCTCCATTTTGAGGCATTTCAGCTTGGTATGGCTCCTGTTTACATGGCATTTCTTCGTTTTATGGGTGATGAGGCAGAAGCTCGGAACTACAGTTATAGCCTGGAGGTTGGAGGAAATGGGCGAAAGCTCATCTGGGAGGGGACACCGCGAAGCATAAGAGATAGTCACAGGAAAGTCCGAGACAGTCATGATGGTCTCATTATTCAGCGTAACATGGCTCTTTTTTTCTCTGGAGGAGACAGGAAAGAGCTCAAACTTCGTGTTACGGGGCGGATATGGAAGGAGCAACAAAATCCAGAAAGCGGTGCATGCATACCGAACCTTTGTAGCTAACCTATCCTCTGTGTGTGTGCGTGTTGAATTCTAGTAATCTTGCTGCAAGTGTAGTTAATGCCAAGATTCTTTTGTATTGATAATGGAGTTGTCAGTTCCAAGAATGGCAAATAAAATCTTGTTGTCGTTAAGCTTTTATTGAATGATCAGTGCGATCATTGTCGGCTCTTTTTGTGCAGCGAAACAGTTTTAATTGGGAAATGTTATTGCTGATCAAAACTTGTCTGGAGATCCTTGGAATCAGCAGAATCTTGGATCTCATGGACACTGAGGTTTTGTTGGATAAAGCTTCTTTCTCCTTATTTTATGTCTCCTAAAATTTATCCTCCTATTTTATGCCGCTGCTATATGTGAAAATCATCTAAAATATGTTTTTAATCATATACATGAACATCTGAAGTGGCCGCTGCATGTAAACTTTTGTGCGCAGAGACTGCAATGACAAATTCCCTTACTGAAGTCATGGGAATAATATTAACTTTCTCAGTGGTTTTGGCTCCTATTTCTGTGTCATCTTGGCTCCTAGCGTGCAACAGCACACGGTGTAGCATATTCAGCCGCAATCACAAATGTAGATAACAACAATGTCTTGCTAGGGATACTTATATTATGTAATATAGAAACTGCTTCTTTCCTGTTTGTTGGAAAGTTGTTATCTAGGAAAGCGACCTTATTGTTTCTTAAAGTTGCTCCTACTCCCCCAGTCATTTATATCTCTATTTTCCTCTTCAGCTAATCATTAATACTTGCTGGGTTGGTAAAAAAACCGTAGGAACAAAGGGAGCGGATGAGGACTATTCCTCTTGTTGGAAACTACGATTTTTGTCCTCTCCTCAGTCCATAATGGTAAATCATTTAGGAAAAATCATCCAGTGAATCTCCAAAAAATGTTCTCTATGTTCTTTTCCTGCATATCATATGATTTTAAAAAAAAAAAAAAAAAGTTATAAAAGAAAACCAAAAATGAAATTTATGTTGACAGTATCTAGCAGTACATGATAAGAGCCATACCATCTTATCCATTTATGGTTGCGAGGATGCTATAATGTTAGGCAATCTACTAACCTTTACTATGCTATGGTCGTTCCACTCCAGTCCAGTTTAAATTCGCACCATAAAATACATCTAATCCATACTCAGAATCACCAAGGTGCTCTTCCTCGTGCAGGCAAATCCATGAAGCTCTTCAGTACCTACACTCGAGCAATGCAATCGGGGCAGGTCGATAAAAGAAACCTGACTCATCGATTCCCATAAAATATTACCTTTTATAGTTAGATTTTGAGATTAAAAAAAAATACTGATGAGAAAGCTATATTATTAAAAATATTTACTCTTAACATACAGATATTATATACCTTATATAAATTCTAAATTATACAATACATTTGATTTTAAATTTTTATTATTATATAAGTTAGTAAATGTAATCTTAATCATACTTAACTTCTTTTCATTATACTTTATTCTTAATTCCATTTAAACCTATGTGAACCTATCCCGTCTTTTGAATTTTATAAAAACCTATGTCTATAAGATATAGTGGCGGATTTTGAAAATAGAAAGTAAAACTGGATAAACTTCTTATAAAATTTTGAAAAATGCCAAATCCTATAAGAATAGATTCAGATTTCGTGAAACCTTATCCAAATCCACTCCAATTGCATTGCTGCTACACTGCATAGCCATGGTATCAACTGCAGACATTGATAGATTTGGTAGTCCATATTGGACACGATTCGAGCCCAGCATAGCAGCCTAACCAGAAAATTCTATCCACCGGACCGGACTGTCCTCTAGATGCTTTCAGAAAAGTCTATACGCATCATCAACTGGTCCGCAGTTTCTTCGGTCTTCTGCCAACAAATCGTTCCTTTGAATTCTAAACTTGGAGCCGGCCGAGGAGGAAAGTCAGAACAAGTAATGTGGACCACGAAAGAACTTTTCCACTTCAAAGGAGGATTAACATGAGGCATCTGACCAACCTAGCACTAAAGGAAATACATCACATGACCTTGAGGTTTTCCATGGCTATACGGTCTCATATGCATGAAAAGACACTGAAAGTTAACGACAGCAGCATAATAATAATAATAATAATAGACTCGTGCTATCATCTTATAAGACCAACTTTGACTTGAAAACAGGCTATTTACTGAAAATACTCGTCATTATAATAAGACACATGACCTGCCAACTATCCGTGCAAATAATGCCGGATAACCTTATTAAGTTATCAGCATGTCTCGACCTATACTTTTCTCCAGAACTGCTTGTTGGCAAGTAGCATATCCAAAACATGATACCACCGAAGCAAGGGATATCAGAAAAAGTACTCAAGGTTACCTTTGAGAACCCTCCTATCACGGTTAGTATATTGATTGCAATCCCGAAACAAGTTTCACTAAAAGGAAACATAAAACAGCAATGCACCCACTCCATCCTCAAAAAAACCCAAAATCCACAAATTTCAAGATACTAAATCTGGAAATACATGGGACTGGCACACAAACGGTTTAACTAAACAGCAAATGTGTGGAGTTGGGGACAAGACCATTAAGAGCAGTAGAACAATCCGATATTTTCTTGCACTTGTGGAATTTGATCTCCACAAACATTTTCCTTGAGCTACATTAATAATATCCCTCCACTGGCAGTCAGCTCCAAGGCGGGTGGAGCTAGAAACAAATTAAACCTTATGGGACAATCCCAATAACTCGGCCAAAGACAAAATTGAAAATCTACAGGCACAACTAATCTCTTCTTTCAGTCAAAAATAAGAAGCAACAGACTAAACTTTAACAAATTCCTTGAGTGAGTTAGACATGGATGTTGATCCAAAGTATTTTCTGCACCAACGGATGAAAGAATATCCTAAAGAAAGTAGGCAGGGGGTGGGTGGGTGGGTGGGGGAAGAACAATTGAAATAAACTTTGAGACAGGAGGAATATGTCATTACACGACACCTATAGATGTATGGTGACATGTGTACTATACATATACACATATCCACAACTATTAACAGCTTATCATGACAGTGAACTGGCAATCTCATCAAGGCGGCAATCCATGATTTGAGATACAGTCTCAAGGAATGCAGCTTCACTTGATCCAGGAAGGACAGAATCCTCTGCTTCATAAATGATCTCCTCAATGATGGATTCCTTGTTCAAGGTTTCCCTGCACATGATGCCCCCAATGAGGAATGGTGTGAAGCCTCTTTCCACTCCCTTTTTCAAAAGCATGGTCGAGATGCGGAGAGTGCGTGCAGATTCAACTGGCAAATCCCATCCATGGACCTTCAAAAGGGCAATGTCTTCTTCAGCATCTAATTTCCTGATGTAGTCAACAGTCTCTGAGGAGTATGGTTGGCGAGCCTGTGGCCAGTAGAGCCACTCGAATGTACAATCTTCAAACTGTTGAGAGGAACACGATCAGCTATGAGTTTATCCAAAACTAGATCATTATTCTGATAAATTGAGATAGCATGTTGCAGGGATTCCATGCATCCTATTGATTTAACAATGGTAATTTTGATATCTTATAGTAATCACTTCTTTATTTCGTCATTAGTGTTTATCACCAAATCAAGAGAAGACCTCCCTGTATCATTGCTCTAACTAGGGATGCTTGGCATTTTAATTGACAGGGAAATAAACCAGATAAAACTTCTAATGGAAATAAAGTAGAAGAGTTACAATGTTATCGTTGCATGAAGAGAAAGAAAAAAGGTGTGAGTTGTCACATTGAATCACTCACAGTTTTGGGCAAGCAGTAGCCATGATCAATTGGAATTAGCACTGCTGAGCCATCCTTCTCCTCCTTGGACAACAAAATATTACCCGTGTGCCTATCAGCATTTGCAAGTCTCATATCTAGCACAGAGATCTTATGTACTTCATCAACAGGAAAGGACCCTGAACCCATATCCTCACAGCTTCCTCTGTTCTCCATGAACATCTGCAAGGACCCAGCCTTAGCAGCTATATCTCCTGGATGGTGAAATCCCTTGTGCAAACACCTGACCGGAACTGTAGGGGGGACCCCAGCAAAACCAATTTCATCACCAAATAATGCACGGCGCCCGTTCTTAGGATGATCAAGGATGAATGCTGCAACCTCCCTAAAGGCTCCTCCCCCTACTTTTGTCCCCTTTTTGAGCCCCTCCCCATCAGATGAGACTGGTAGACCACGGGGATTGTTAACTGCCATTGGCTCCTCATCAATTGGCTTGAAGACAGAAACATACTTCTGTCCAGATGGATCTTTCATAAAATATACTCCCCCTGTGCCCTCTGTGGACCTAACAGGATCATGCCCTGAGGCCAAACCATCAGAAGTGGAATTAATCATATCTACAATTGAGGATGACAGTTCAACCTTGGGATTAAGAATGATAGGCCTCAGCCAGAAATCCTCCTTAGTAAGCTTCTTTGAAAAAGGTTCTTCATTGACTTCATGCTGTTTCTTAACAACATCATTCGAGCGATTCTCCTTCTGGACAATATCATAATTTCTCCTCCTACTCTCGTTATTATTCTGGAGTTTAGATGCTACAATGGACAACTCAAAATTCTTCCTGACTGGCCTAGCCTGAAACTTGGCTGACTTCCGAACAAATAAATGAAGCACAGCATCTTTTTGGTTACAAATGTCATCAATGAGTCTCTGATCCTCAAGTTCTTCCCCATCACATAGGATTTCTTGCTCTTCAAGATCCCCCAACACTTTCACCTTCCTAGCCACCTCTCTCTTCACATACCCAACATCTCTATTCCTCTCCACATGGAAAGTTAACTCCTTTCCACATGCAGTTCTCACATGTATAAGCTGGAGATCTGAAAGCTTAAGAACCAAATGCAACACATTTCCATCCGTAACACCGTAATCCCGCATAAGAGAATTGCTCCGCGACAATTCTCGACCACCACACACCAACTTTTGCTTTCTCACAACAAAGCCTTGGCAGGTCTGAATTCGGAGCTTGACAGACTGGATGGAGTCAGACTCCAAAACCCTCATTGGTATCATTGAACCCGACAAGGCCAGATAAATCATAATAGACTCGTCCTCTAATGGACTGAATTGGTGACCAAAACACCTCGGGGAAGAAATCGAATCGTTTCGTATAAGACTTACAGCAACACCGGCGGACGTCATTTTGGCAAACTAGATTAAAAATTGCGACTTTTTCTTTTTGTCCAAGTTTCTCTCAGGGAAAACAAATGCAGGGAGCAGCTAAGCCACTCCAAACAGCTGAAACTATCCAACTATCATAACCAGAGTGTTCCCATCTTTCCGGAATCAACACTAACAGTGATCTACAAAACCCTAATTGAATTGAATTGAAAAGGAATTGGCAGTCTAGAGAGAAACGGAAAGCAACAAACCCTAAAAGCCCATACCTTTGGGGATTATAATGTATACAAACAAGCTCAACAAGAAGAATTCAATTGAACTACGAATTAGAAGCACAACAATCAAAATAAAAATCGAAACTTTATGCGAAAGCCACAGGAGCAATCTCACCGGGATGGATTACAAGCTCCAGAAGCAGAGGGAGAGAGAGAGATAGAGAGAGAGAGAGAGAGAGAGGATGATGATGAAGTGAATCAGGGGATGAGAGCAAAGAGCAAAAAAGGGAGCCTTTTCAATGGATGAGAGGAGAAATGTTCACAGAGTCAGCCGCTTGGTTTGAGAATCCGTGGGTGGGTAATCCATGCTTCTGCGAAAGAACCAGGAAGCCCCTTTCCTACGTGGCACCTTTGGATTGGTTTCGCTGTATCACGATTCGGTTTTTTATTGTCAAAAATAAATGGGAATTAAACAATCACCTAAAATATCTCACACTGGAATTGTGATCCATGACTTGGGAGCAAAGAAAACGAACACGAAAGGAAAATTTTTATGAATTCATTTTTCGATTTATTTAAGGAAAGTAGATTTCTAGTATTCTTTGAACTTTTTATATTTGACACATAAATATTTTTTCTATTTCAGTTTTTAATATTTATAAAAGTTGATAAACATAAATCATTTTAAATTTTAATACTATTAATTTCTCATATATAAATGTCACATGACATAACCTTAATGGTCTGAAAAATCAACAAACAAAAAAATAATAATAAATTAGTTAAAATAAAAATTAAAAAATATGAAAAGAAGAAAAACAAACAAAAAAATCTTGCCGCTTCCTAGCCTTAGTTGAATGGAATAGCCATGAACTCCCATCAGAATGCCATGCCTTGAACCTATAAGATGTCGCTAGTCCCCTACATGTTTCTAACAAAATTGAAACATGAAAGTCTCATATCCTGTATTATCCAAGTCTTCAAGTCCACATATCAATTACCCAAAGGACAATTTCACCAAAAGGAATAAGCAAAAAGCCAATAAATATTACACTTCGCACATACACACATGTACAATATTGTATGCAAGCTATATTCTTACCGAATGGAATAGACATTTTCATCGAGGAATATCATTTAGTCCAATCGGACACAATAAAACCTTTTTAATTTAGGGTTTAGAGCATCTATGATTCATACCTAAACTACAATTAAGTACTAATTAAACCTATAAAACAATCGCTATCGAATCTAATTATCAATTGTCACATACACATACCAATCATCTTATAATGAGTTTATTAACTGTTATCATAATATTAAAAATTAGGTTGGTCTACCATGTTCCAATTAGCATCCTGTTCTACTAAGTAGCCTGCCTTTCCTTTCATTAACCATATCAAATGTGGCTCCCTTATATCTATAACCCATTAAGTTATAATAATAAGCTTAATGCTCAATCTAACTACTTCAACAAGACATATGGGACAACCATATTCTTATCCATGGATATCACATGTAAGTTTGAATGGCCACATAAAAGTAATATAAGAATTTTATAATCCAATATTTGTTAATCGATTTCCAACAAACTATATATGTACAAACAACAAATATGATGCATAAACTCACCTTTATTTTCTTGAAAAAGTTCATTCTTGATCTTCTTTCTTTATATTATCATATAACATTAAATTGAATAATTTAACCCTAAACTCATTTTAATTTATTAATTTCTTGTCTATAGATTTCTCCCATTCTTCAATGAATTATAATAATAACATACTCAATATATAAATGTTCTAATAATTAAGCAAGTGAAACATTGCATTTGAAGTTGGAGTTGTCAACCTAATGATCAAGTACAAATATAGGGAAATGTGGGGGAGAGAAGGGGTATGGATATAAGTGTCACGTATGAAGTTACACTCACATGACTAAGAAAATGACTTAAGTAACTCATATAGAAAAATCTGGAGAGAAGTATAAGAAGGAGGAGCAGGCAATCTTAGTAAGGCTCTAATACATATAGTGATAGGTAGAGGAGCGCGATGACATCAAACTCTAAAATTAATGAAGAACGAGGTGTTGTTATTAATGTGTTTAAGTGTTTAATCTTTAAGGTAAAGTTCCAATAGAGTAACAATTGGCCCTCTACATTTTGCCCCCTAACCAAAGTCTTTCGGACGAAGTCGAAGGAGTTTAGGCACTGAGTAAGCCTTTTAGATAACTTAGGTGTGTGCGGGCTATTAAATGGTTGCGTCGCTACCAAATTAATTTGAGATTTGTCTTAATGCACAAGTCCATAGCACCTCTTATTTATGTGTCATGCCTTAGTTATATTAAGTCGTATGTTGCTCCCAAGGCGATACTCTAAAATAAGTCTTCTTTAAGCTATCTCTTCTTGAGCTGATTTGTCTATTCGATTTGATCCATATGACTTGTTGACTCCCTTGAGTTGAATTTGTATGCTAAGCTCACATTAGTGATCTCGTTGGGTTAACTACACATATCAATGTTATCTTGATCTTCTCTTCATGCAAGGGTATTCTTCTTGCAAGGTCTCCACATATCATGTATACCCTTTGTATTAACCAAATTTTATTTGCTACGCTACAACTAATAAGCACGATGGTCCCGCTAGTCAGTTAGTGGGCAAGGGTTAAGGTGACAAAGTCCCCTACGAGGTTTCAAGGGCAACACTCCGAAAGTTAAATGAATTTTTAAATCTCTACTTCATTATCCTTTGTAATTTGGAGAAATGCTTATTTCACTATAGTAGATTGGACATAACACCAAGTCGATCATATACAAGAATTGTCACCTTAAATGACCACATCGAGCTTTTGTTCCATAAGCTTTCCTTTCTTTCTTCTTTATTTTTATTTTTATTTTTTTTATAAATATTCAATATCAAATATGTAAAGATCCTCCTATAACAAGCTGCTTGATCTGTGCTTGCTAGATGCTCCTCTCTCTTAAGTTCTACCTTTGTAAGTTTAGCTTTGAGTAACTTATATCTTTCCTTAATATCTCAACTGCTTAGTACTTTTTGAGCTTCAGCTACAATGATTTCCATCTTATTAAGCTTGAACCTGAAAGTACGTGCTGTAATGACACTACTAATCAAAAGTTTAAGATTTTTTGTGGATAACGAACGCCAAGCCTCATCAAATAGCCTTATAGCTTGCCCAAATAGGCTCAAGATATGATTAGTCACATTGGAACCTAAACAAATGGATCTCGTCCAAAAATCCCCCTCCATCCTGTATAAGCGCTCTAATGGTGCTAAGAAGTTAGAAGATATCGTAAAGCCATGAAAGGAGGTGGTATCTTCTAAGCTCGCTACCATCTTGGTTGCTGATCCTTTATCTCCATGTTGTATTGTTCTAATCTCTAAGGGAAGTAATGATATGGGATCTCTTGAAACAAATGAAGTCGCGTCACTATAAAGGGTAGGAATGTTATTAACTACAATAGCATCCATGGAAGCATTAGGAGCAACATGTATCTCTTCATTACAAAACCATATACCCATTAAAGCATTAGTAAACACTTGGATCATATTTTCTTCTAAGAGTAAAAATTTGCTATCTTTACAATCATCAATAATATTGAATACATCGAAGATTCTAATATTACTGTGGGTGTCTTCATCAACTTGTTTTGTGGAGTTTGTTTTATCATTGAATTATCTCTCTTAGTCATCATCAATGTTTGTCATGGAATTTTCTGTACCGTCATCTGTATTTTCAAGAGAATTCCCATAATCAACCAACTCAACATCGTCTTCTCCTTCATCCACAATCTCGGTAACAGCAGGCGGATCTTTAGCTTGAAGCACCTTTCCCATACCGTAGTGACTTGGAAAATGACGAGTGATAGGAGGGATACTTTGACTTGAAGAAGTTCCTTCAAGGGCGCTACCACTCGCTCCATTAAGATGATGTTTCATCATTTTCTGTTTAGTAGATGTGGTATCCTTCTCCTTCCCCTTTTGCTCTTGTGACATATACAAAATTGAGAAAACTAAAAAGAGTAAGTTTTAAGAAAATATTAATGTATAAAAAAGGAGGAAGGAGAGCGTAATGATAATACTACCTCATGAATGTGACTACGCTTAGGTTGTTTGATGATCAATGGGGGAGAGGGTGAGCGTTCGCTTTGCAATTTACCCCGAGCATCAACAGACGACTTCACATTATTAGATGATTTTGGGTCTTCTTTGAGTCGAAAGTGAAATTCATATTTGCGAATGACTATTTCAGGCAAATCCCCTTTAGTTGTCTCTAAGACATGCTTCTTAAACCTATCTAAGCAATTCTTCCAATATGTGAGCTAGCCACTTGAAGCAACCCTAAAACGACTCATAGAAGGAAAGAATAATTGCCTGATCCTCCCATGAATGTTCTTCGAGCTCTTAAGTCTAAATGTCTTGCAACACTTATCAAAACTTTGGTTAATGACCTAATCATTGGCCCAATCATGAAGCGACGGAAGACTCACAGGTATACTCCATAAGATAAACTCTATCTCCACATCAAAAATCTCATCGTGAAGCTCTATCAAGTTTACCAAGTTCTTTGAACTGGAAGGGTAGAATTTTAAGTACTACTCATATTCAAGCAATTCCTTTGTGTATGAACGAAAGCTAAACTTGTGATAGGTATCAATGACATTCTTCAAAGTACTTAGGAGTTTTATATTGACCCATCCCCAAGTTTGGGGCTTAACAACATTAGAATATGTAAGCGGGAGACTAGAATATCTCCTATAATACTTACAAAAGAACATATGAAAAAATACCAAGTCTACGTACATCACCACAACGTATCTCCCTTGCGAGCGCATCAAAGCTTAATGAAAGAGGTCCAAATGCCTATACAAGGAACCCAAGTAAAAAGGCCCTAAAGCAAAACGTTCCCCTCGCGTGATACAAATAGCCAAGTGGAAGAGTTGAGGACTAACGCCTTTTTCAGAGCTACCTGGGAACACAAACAATGACAACCAACAAGCGATGAAAGTTTTCAACTCGTACCTGAAACGTAAGACAAGACAAATTAGGTTAGGGTTATAAAGTAAACATCAACAGGAAAAAGGGTAAACAATGACTATGCCACATCAAAATGTAGGAACTTACTTATACTAATATCGAGGCCTTACCTTATTACCCCTGTCTAGCTTTAAAAAATGCTTGATCCACACACTAAGTGTACCATGCCTGCAAGTATCTAGAGCTTCTTTTTTATCTACTTCTAATAGTTCAATTAGTGCTCAATCATCTTCCGAGATTGAAGTTGTGGTGATGTCGTTCAATCCAAGATTAGGAAGGCTCAAAAGGACTACAACATCTTCAAGTGATGGAGTGATCTCGCCTAATGTTGTCACAAAGGCATGTGAGTAAGTACTCCAATGAGACACAATAGGTCACCAAGTTTCTATTTCTTGTGGGCAGTGCAAAGTTAAACAAGAAGACACCCATATGGGGTAATACACCCCCATCTCTTCCAAAACGGATGTGTATACAAGATTCTTGAAAATGTACATCATTCAAGACAACCAGCCATTCATTATGTGCTTTAGGCCATCAAAACTACTATTTGAAAGAGGGATTTCTTTCTTTGCATTTCTAAAACATAGTACAGAATAAACTTCTATCTCAACTCTCTTGTGTACTGGAGGTTCTTATCTTATGAAATGAAGCTTGCCATCCTTAGGTGGATATGGATGTGTATCCTGCCTCTTTATATCTCACCAGAAGAAGTCACTTCAATAATTGGGTCTACCTATTTCTCTCGAGGTAAGGGAGCTTTTGAAGGGTGATCCTTAGAATATGCCCAAATTTCATTGTTCTTATCAGCATTATTGCCATGAGAACGACTCTTCCCAGATTCTTTACCTATGTCAATAACCCCTAAAGGTAGCAGTGATGTCTGTATGTAAGTATGAAAGAAAGTGAGCACCTGTGAATGAAGACAAGTAAGAGGGTTAGTAGAAGTAGAGTGCATTTGAAAAGTATGACATCCAATTACGAAAACTAGAGATGACATATATGCATAAAGACTCTTACAATACATAATGACAATACACAATTCACACATGAGATTAGTGATACTACGCCTAACTCATATGGTTATGATGATGTTTAAATGATGTTTTCCAATATGTGTTTGTGTTAGAAGATTAATATTCAAAGCCTCATGCTTAGTTTACGCAATGAGTTGGTGTCTTTTCACATTTATGTTAAGAAAGCTCATAATTCGACTACTTACTCACTGTTCGTATACCAAGTGCTATAGAGTTAAGGCTTATGTCATGCTCAAGCATCACATTGTGTTCAGGAGTTAAGTGATATTCATACCTCATGTGACATTCATACCTGATGTCGTGTTCATGAGTTATGTGATGTTTAAGTCTCATATCATGCTCAGACCCCGTGTCGTATCATGCTTAAGACTCATGATATATTCGAGACTTATTTTACATTTAAGGCCCATGTTACATTTTGAGATCATGTCAAGTTCAAGGCTGACCTCAAGCACAAGGACTTATATTCACTATCATGTTCAAGGTTCAAATGTGACTCCTATATTCACTCATGATCAAGGCTCATGTGTCAAGGCTCATTTGTCAAGGCTCATGTTTGATGTACATGACAGACTCATGTTTAGCTTAAATACCAAAAGTTTTATACTCAAGTTACATTCTTAACTCACGCATACTTGTATAGAAAGTTTAAAGGTGTTCATGTTAGAAGCATACATATGCTCGTGCCAAAGAGGCTATGCTGAATTGAAGTGTTCAATCTTTATGTGTTCTAAGTACAAGATTTATGTCTCGTTTATGTACGTTGAGCTCACGAACTTGCGCTCTACTCTTATGCGCTTATGTTCAAATTCACATTTTATGGTTATGTGGAGTCCTCATAGTTCTTCCATATGATTATTCTATGAATATTTAATCTTTGAGGCAAAGTTCCGATAGAGTAATAACATGGTGGTTTTTCTCCCTTTCAAATGAGGATGTGAATAGGGTATTTATAGGATTGGGTAATTGATCACATCCGTTAGATCATAACAGTCATCAATGATTGAAATTGAATCCCCTTATTAATGGATCTTAAGTAGGCTATTTTCATGGATTTAAACCTACGTAAATACTTTATTTATTATTCTAGTGTGAGCCAAACAAAAAAATGTTGGATTGGATGGACTGATCTAATGAGCCTTACTCCAAGCCTACCATGTCATGTCTCCCTTGATCATCCTAATAATTTATGAGCTTAGTTTCTCGGATCCTATCACCTTAACCTAAGGAGTTAAATACATTTAATCAATAGGCTTAAAAGCCCAATATTAAATTTGACCCTCTACAGGTAACAACCTATACTTTGAATAATTCAAGTATTGAATGATTTATCAATTGGAATGAATGAATGTTTGATCTAAAAGCAATAGACCTTAATTTAGATTAGAGATGATCATATAATCCTACTGTATAGAGTAACAATCCATATTTTACTTGATTAGATAGGTTCAAAATGAGTATTAAGGATCATATGATATGTTTCGAGTTTTTAGAACCCACTTTTCACAGGGTGGGGTATGGCCATATGATCTTCCTTCCCTGTAGCTATCATAAAACATGTATATAACATGTAAAGAATATATGTTTTAAGGTATCTTATATTTACTGTATAAAAAATTATTAAATAATATTACTAAATAACTACATTATATTTTTCAATTAATTAATGTTTCAATAAAAAGAAAAAACCAATACCATAAGTTAATAACCTAGATGGTTAAATCTAAAGCATCTTTCATTTTATGTTTTTACTTCTTTCCCATTGTTCTTTCTCATTTGCCAAATAGTAACATTGGTAACTTGAATAATAAAGATAGGAAAATTTGTTTTATTTTTTTAAATTTCATAGATTTCCTTATAAGTTATATAAGTTTTCCATATAAATGACTTATAATATCACATAAAATTTACCATTTTGATATCATATAAATACAAAATTTATAAGAAAAAAAAAGTAAAATATCTTATACTGTATAGGATTTATGTTATATAGGTTTTACGATATGATATAGTAAGTTTTGGTTCCAAAATTTAGGAACATACACCTTATAGCATATAGTGAAACTGGAATCACATCCTCTCTACTCTATACTCATTTACCACCAACTTAAATTCCATTTTATTTTCAATTTATTAAATCAAGTTTTTTTCGTACTACTGCTCATAAATCTACATAATACCTCCTAAAAACTATGGAAAGGTAACTTCAATTGCCTTTTACAAGTACTCTAATAATAATCACATGGCAATGAGTACTTTTAAAATTTTTGATAAAACAATTGAAAGAAAGCTTAACGTTTTATAAATCTCATAAAGTACCTCAAGTAAGCATAATGGTTATCAAAACCATTAGAGTATGTTTATAAAAAGAACTCGATACAAACTTTGCGTCAAGTACCCCTTTTATCCTTTATAATGGATGATACTTATAGGTGTTGAGGTACATAATTTGGTACTAATTATAAACTATTTTTTTCTCTTTTTCTCCTTCTTTAAGTCTAACGTGTATCAAACACTACTTAATGGCCAATAGCAATTCTACTCTTCTTCTTCTTCTTTTTCTTTTCTAAAATATTTAATATAAATAAATAAAGTATTATTAATATAATATATAGTAATAAAAAATTATGTTTTTTATATTATTTTTAAAAATAGTGATAACATAAGACAAGTAAAAGATTTAAAAATTAATAAACAATTTTAAAAATATATTTAAGCAATTTTAGTTAAATACATTTTTATAAAGTGAAAGAATACTTAAAAATGAGATGTTTTTATAATATTGATGTGATATTTTAAGCACCACTCTAAATATTCTATTTATAAACTTATTCTTACATCAAAATTTACGAAGTTTTTTAATAAATAGGGAACTTAGTCAATCTAGTTTATCTTAAAGAATTACCTCTTTTAGCAATATTAGAGTAAAAGTGAGTATAAAGTTATTTTTACTAATAAAATGATTGAAAAAGAAATATTTCCTTTTTTTCTTTTTAATTTTTAGTTTTTGCCGGATGGGACGTGGGAGTAGACGTCTAGAAGATGCGACGCTTAGGAATAGTAGTATTCGTACACCCGAAGACACAGCAGAGCGTAGCGGGAGTGGACGGACGCGTGTTTGACTCAAGCATTCTCTCTGCTTGCCCGTCCCAGTCTCCACTTCCCAAGTCCCTGTATTGGGAGCACTCGATGAAATAAATGCTTGTTCGTTAACGGGAATTCTAGGTAATTATTTATTTATAGGATTTGATTAATTTTTAATTATATTTTTTATTTAATATCTATTAAATCTGATTCGATAAATTTTAATGATTTAAATTTAATAGATATTAAATTAAATATAACATTGAGGTTTGAATCGATTCGAGTTTATTAAATTGTTACAGTAATCATTAATTAAAAAAATAAAGAAAATTTGCCCACCCAACTTAGAATGTGAGAAATAATTTCATGTTACACGTGTAAGAAATATTTATAATAATGAAATAAAAAAGGGAGAGAAATAGATGTAACATTAAAATTAGGATCTTATTATAGGAAAATATAAAGAAAGTTATAAATCTAACATTGTTCATCGTATATAAATGTTTCACGTAAATAAAAATAGGTTAATGTTACAATAGAATGGTCATCAATGTAGGGAAAAAAATGATTGTTTAAACAGGGATTTACTTATTTATTTATTTATTTTCAATTATATTACAACATAATAGAGAGAAAATTCAAACTTGACTTTTTTGGGTGTTAGTTCCACCAGTTTACAACGATCTTAGCTAATTTTCACATCCTTCTTTTTATAAACATTATTAAAAGGTTATCTATATATAGAGCCTATGGTCAAATTTATGACCACAGGATGTTTCTACTATCAATACTTAATATTTACTAGAGTTTAAAAGTCATAATGAGCATAATAAAGAGAAAATACCTAGGAGAAGCATAATGGATACTGATCAATACTAGAACCTACAAAAAAAAAAAGACAAAATTGTATTGGACAATCTTAACGGGTATTCTCTAAATTATTTCAATAAAATAAATCTGGCACTTTAAATCCTGCCATTAATCTAAAGAATTAACCATTTTTTTTCCCTAACTATCATTTATATATTTATTTTAATTCTTATTACACATGATGCGTTGCACTTTCGGTTAATATCTTCAACGCTAATGGAGGATATTCCTACATGCATTGTAAGGAGCAATATGAAGTGCATCAATGAATTTTTAACAAGTGTTTTGGAATCATACATTCACACGATGAAATTCTTTCATCAATTATTTTATTATTATCACCGTAAAGGATTATTATCCCCAACGTAAAAAAAGATCACAAACATTCAATCCTGAAATTTATGATAAACATACAAGCAATACACAGTATTAAAGGGTTTTTTCATGAAGTAGCTTAGACAATGGATAATTTAATGATTTTGCAACGGAACCTTTGACGTTGATTGTTTTTGGGTTTTGTTCCTACATATGCGCAGTAAGTTAGTTGGTGCTATTTTATTTTAGAATGGAGAACCCATTATCGAAGAATTTGGTTCCTTTTTTATGGCATATTATGGCAACGTATCCGTTGGTGCTCCTAGTGGAGCAGAGCATTTGGCTCCACCACCCAGCTTCCAACAACAATGCCGAATCTTTTTCTGTTTTGATTTTTTCATTCAAGGAACAATATTAAACGGGTATGTAGAATACATCTTCGATGTTAAATAAGAATTTTTTTTTTAATTTTTTACATATTTTCATCCATTAAGGAATCGAAAAATTCAACTGCAATGAGTTGAAACGATAAATTACATTGTATTTGTTAGATAAAAGTTCATATAAGTGTATTTTAATTTTAATTCGAAATTTTTAAATACAATTTATAAGGACATTTGAGTTGTAGAGGGTGGATCTGAAGCCTCAACCGTCTAGCTCCACCATTATTTATATAATTTTTTTTTCTATAAAATATATAATCACTATTGGAAACATCAAAATTTTCCTCTCTTCTAATTAAGAGTTAGCACATATGCAAAGTAAACTAAATCAAACCATAATCCAAAAATATTTTTTTTTTCATTTTAATTTGTTTTATCCTTGTTTATGTGAAAGAAGGATTCGAATTTTGACGGTTTTGTTCAAACTAAAAATATTTTAGATGTTTGAGTTTAGAACAATTATAAATCTAAATAGAAATTTTTGTGCTGAAAGTAAGGGGAAAAGAACAAATTTATCTAGAAGTTTTTTTTTATTAGTTTTTTTCTTTTTTTTTTTTTGCAATTTTCAATTCCAATCTCGAATTGAATCACATCCGATTAACGATTTCGGCTTTCCAACTTAAAAGCAAGCTTGTAATTCGTGTACTAGTATTGCCATTGCCATCTACTCCATCGCATGAGCTACTCATTTTGGCTTCAATATTCACACATTACGTAGTCAAATGTTCTAGGAGGCCAACTGAACTGGCCCAATATGTTTATAATATGGAAAAAAAAAAGAAAAGAAAAGAAAAAGCAAGATTCTCGATGACCTACAATTGAGTTTGTTGAGGTTCCGACGAGTCTTCACCACTCAGCCATATCTTATATGATTCGATTGACGGATCGGAGCTGTTTTTCCGTACTTTCATACGCGGAGCCACATCGAATCAATAACGGAAAAACATTATATCTCCTTCTCGTGTCCTCAGCTAAGCGACAAAAACAGATTTAATAGGTATGATGTGATATTTGTCCTCCGGTACACAACCTTTAATGTAATTTTAACATAAATCGTTAAATCCTGAACAGCACGAAAGAAAATACATAACGGACGATTTTCTCCTCCTATAAGGTCTGACTTTGCTTTCAGAATTCAGAAATTACGATCCACCTCGTCAAGCAACCAGGTGTCCTTAATCCTTGTTCTCTAAGCTTACCTTCTATTCTAAAATTTTATCTTCAATTATAATAGAAGGGAACAGGACTCACACTCCTATGAAAAATTATTATACACCGTACATAATAAATTTGTATTTACTCCAATCTTATCTACAATTTAACCGTATATCTTAGCTAACTTTATCTCTTAACCTCAAAACATGGCTATTTAAAAGTTATCATACATCCAATAATTGAAAAGAAATTATATATATATATATATTTGAAAATATAGCTTTTGTAGAAAATGTATTAGACAAAAACTAAGTGCTAAGGGTTTAATGGGATTTTTTAAAGATACTAATAGGTAAAATGATTGGAGTTGGTTAAATGTACTTATTGAGATAATTTAATCTTTTTTTGCGAAGACTCACGTAAAAATATTAGTTTATAATTTGAAATATCAATTGAGTAAATAAATATTCGACAAGCAATTTTTATAATTTTTATTGTATGTATATATTTTTGTATTTATATCCATTTAAGATTAAAATATTGGAGTCTCATTTTGTAATCTTTTAACACCTGCATTACGGGTATGTGATGGAGCAAAATTACATCTTAAAATTTTTTACTTTCCTCTATTCTTTTTTCCTCTCATTTCATTCTATTCTTTTGTCCTTTCCGATCTAAGAATTTCTTTGGTGTTATTAGAAATGAAGTGGAGTTATGAAATAAATTTACGAAACAAGTGTAATTTTATGAAGTATAATGGAATTACGAAATATCATTAAAAACTACAAAATTTAGAGCTACGTTAGAAGTAGTTTGGCAAATAATAAAGTGAGTTTACAAACTATTGCTAGTATAACACTACTTAGTAATTTATGAAAGTTTGATTGAAGTCCCTTTTCTTAAGTAAATTACAAATTTTCGACAAATTGTGAAGTTTGTGTCTTGTAATGAAATTTTGGGTATAATCAAATCAAGTGAAGTTATAGATTCTAAGCACATTTTTTACCTAAACTATAATTTTAAGGAAAAATTTACAAGTTTTAATGATTTTGAAATTTCTAGAGAAATTATGAAATTTTATATAGATTAGCAAATTATGAACAAAAGTTACAAATGTACATCAAACTTATTGTTGGTGGAAAATTTTAGACTTAAGCTTCTAGGTACAATTAAACTTTACTCTTCCTCTTAAACCAATGTGGGCTTAAGCTAACTATGAGCAACCTGACCTAATACCGAGTTGACCTAAGGGCCTACCTGACCTACCTTCTAGTCAAGTTATGGCATTCATCTACTTTTGAATCCCATACTACTTTTAAGAGAGTTAACTTGCACAATGCCACTCAACTTGACTTTAGCTCAAGTCCTCATAAGCATCATCCTTTTAAGAGCTCCTCTAAACTCATAAAGACTTAACATGTCTAGCTCAAACCGGCTTCCTTTAAGAAATCTCAATCTCCATCAAGGAACTCTATACTACTTCATGGGTCTATCTTCATACCAAACTTATCCTATTAAGGGATCTTTTAAGCTTATGTGGACCTTAACTCCTCAACCAAATAAGAATAGATACAAAGGTACTCGTATCTAGGGTAAAACCTTACAAAAGATACACTCTGACTTTTAGAAAATATGAATTTATTCAACTAGATACATTTACCCATTTAAGAAGGCATCTAATTAAGAAGATGCCAGTTCACGAAGGTACACTTAAACATATAATCCACTCAAATCTTTTTAAAATATCTCGGCTTCATATCTTATAAATAGATGATGAGACTCTTAGATGGATTATCTATACTTACTTTCTTGTTACTCTACCTCTCTTTTACCAAAGTCTAATTTAGGCATCAGGGTGTTTCCATTGAATTTTTAAGATTTTTTTTTTTTTTTTCATACCGAAGTTGATTTACGAACTATATGCAATGCTATGAATATTTTAGTGCAATTACAAGCTTAAAGCAAATTTACAAAAATATATAAGGAAGAATTACGAAAATGGTAGTTACAATTAATATTTATGTAAATTGAAAGTTTATCGAATATTTTTGATAATTCATAAAATGGAGGAACGAACTAAAAGAAGCATTACAAAAATTGAAAGTAAACTTGCAATTGTTATAAAGAAGATACGAATATTAGCAAAAGACAAAGTGTTAAATTTATTAACATGCTCGTCAAATCGATCAACTTTCGTGTTACAAACAATTTTAGTTATGTTATGAACATTTAAAAGAAATTACGAAGATGAAAAGGAATTACAAACTTCTAAACTTTTTTATAGAGCTCTGGACTTAAATTACAAAATTTTTACTAATTGTACGAAACTTTATTGAATAATTTATGAACATTGATGTATAATTGCTAACATTTGAATGATTTTGTTAACCTATAGTTACATTTTACTTTTAAAGAGTTAAAAAATGATAAGGAATTTTACAAAATAATGCTTTGCTACGAACACTAAGCAAAATTATGGAACTTTGACTTAATTTACAAACTTTTAGATTAACTTATGAACTTTTTCAAAGTTTTCTAAAATCCAAAAGCAAAAAAGATGTTCAACTGCGACCATCTACACCTTCCATCCATCTTCTTCATCGGAACCTTCATTGATCTTCTAGAAGCATCGTTTAACTTATTACTACAGTCATTTTGAACTCCTCTAGGAATTTTACAAGTACAACATTGATGACAACAGTAATGGCAACCTCGGAAAGAACAGGGTATTATAGATAGTGATACGGTTATTGATCCCTCAGTGGGAGATGGCATCGACATGCGAGATGGCAGACTAGAAACTATTGGTAGGAGCTATGGAGAGCTGACACATGGGATTACCGTAACAAATGGAGTTTCACCTATGCGAAAATGCGGAAGCGTCTTTTCGTACATATCTCATGGCCCTTGGGTTTACTTTTAGAAGTCAGGATGTGCATTGTTGCATCGACGATACAATTGTGATTAGGATCTCACATCGATGCTCATCCCATCCTGATTACGCGGCCCCACGTCTTCAGGCATTTAACTCTACATCAACCACTCAAACTATGGGAGCTTCAATGTTGTCCTAGCATTTGACTATAAATTCAAGACGTGCCTATCATTTTCACATGAATAAAAATTGCAAGTTAACTTATATTATTTTACCAGTTTCCAATTTTACAAGTTTATAATTTTATAAAGGTTTTTCAAGTTAATATAGATAAAAAGGCCCAAACTCATGGTAAATTTGTAAGTGAAGATGCTAAAACGGATAAAATTGAGAGTTTATAACAAAATCTGCCATTTCTATATTTTATGTTGATTTGGGATCAATGAGTTATCAAAGTTAAGAAAAACTACTTATATTTATAGCATTAATATTGTTGAGGATGAAGTATAAAGTAGTACTTTAAAAGACTTGAAATTAAAAGATGCAAATATTATTGCTAGTAGTAACAATAACGACACTAGTCGATGGCAATAATAACAATGATGGTAATGATAATAGTGATGGGAGTGTTTGATACACCTCGAGGTTTGACATACACAAATAGTGATATGCTTAATCTTACTCTACTTTATAATAAAAACATATTTTTACTAACAAGTGTATTAAGTAATATATATAGTATAATACTGTTGAAAATAAGGTTGAACCTACAGGAAATGATATACTAGTTTTCAGTTATATTAATCTTATCTAAAACTAGGCAACCAAAATAAAAAAATTATTAAATTCTCAAAATCTAAATCCATAACTAATCTACTCTAAGAAATTGGATTGGAATATTCAACACCTCTAATGAGTTCAATTGTAAACTAGATAAATTGAAAACTAGTTAATGTTAATACTAAGTCTTCGATTAATTTAGTTTTAGAATAACTAAGCACTAGGTAAAGATTGCTTTTCGCAAAGTGAATAATTACCCATGATCAACCATTCTAACTCTAGATAAGAAATAAACTTAATTAATTCCTTTTAGTTCTTAAACCCCAATTGAAGTAAGTACACATCGCTAGATCTTTCTTTAATCCACATCACAAATATTAATGAGAAAAGGTTTTTACAAACTCAATCTTAATTTAACATATATTCCGACTAATCAAAATATATACTCAGTGATTATTAAAGACTTAACAAATAACCATATAATTCGGGATAGGAAAATACATTAACCAGTATTCTAAATGTTAAATTCATGATTTTAAATAAAGCATAGAAGAAATAATAAGTCAAATAATATCCACAACAAGAATATATTAAAAGGAATGAAAACAACTTGTAATAGGGGTTCCCAACCCTAATTCATGATCAAATATCACTTCCTGTCGCTTTTAATGTTGAATTCCACAAAGAAAATAAACTACTCTAAACAATGTTGCTCTTCTCTTCTAAACCTTAATTCTATTCGAATGAATATATGGAATGGGTTATGATCCTCATGTCTAATTATGTTTACAAGGTTTTTTATATAATTACATACATAAGATATTTTTTAGGGCTGCAAATCTTCTCAAAATAATAGAGTTTTTAAGGAATAACACGTTCATGCCTTAAGATCACGAGTACGATTCTTATATAAGATCTTCTCTATTAAAAAATTGCGAATAAGTCAAATAAACGGTTCACATATAGTTGTGATCTTGACTCTGATCCTCTTAAACATCAATTTTTATGCTCTTTTAGCTACAATCTCAGTTCATGGTTCCTATTTATTGGTGTGATCCTTTCCTAAACTTTAAAACTTATAAAAATCACCTTCAGATCATCCAAAACTTCAAATTCATCAAACAAAGCCTGAAATCAAAATATAAATAAATAAGCACCAAATTTAATAGAAACATCTAAAAGAATCTTAAAGAAAACATTTTAAAATCAACTATTAAGCATGTATATTTATACAATCATTCAATAGCAACACATATGCATTGAAATAATGGGTCCTTCTAAGAATAGTAGAAAATAGAAGGGCTTTAGTATGGGTTTAGCTACGAATGAGCTACTTGCAAGGATATTACGCTCCTAATAAAGACTACATCACCTACTTTTACTACTCAACGACACATGAATGGAAAAAATTAGGTTACTCATCATTATTTCTTACTAAGGAGAATAAATAAGAGTTAAAGTTACTTAGAAGAAAAACTTGCATGAAACAAGAAGAAGTGTAATATAATCCAACAAAAGGTTACGACTAATACAAGAAGGAGATTATTTATGGTAAGTCTCCTGGGGTAATTACAATCATGGAAATGAAAAAAAAAGGGTATAATCTAGATGATATAATAATAGAAATTCTTGAACTATACTCATAGGGGGTAAAATAGAGCAAGCTATAAAGAGAATACATTCTATTAGTGTTAGTGTTAGTGTTAGTGGACAGTAGTAGAAGACATATATTGAATTATAGTTGTGCACGTTAGCAAACAAGATGAAGTCATGTTGTAATGCCCCAAAACTAAGGGGTTACAACCTGTCACATGTCCTTAACTTTTATCGATATGTCAAGCTTAAATAAATATTAAATTCTCCAAAATAATCTATTAAAATCTTTAGATAATTTTAATAAATTTTAATCCTTGAAATAAATACAAAATAACTTCTGAATATTTTTGTAAAACTATGAATAAGAATTTTACTAATTTCAAAATAAATTATAGTTGTCCTAACCCAAGTTATTTTCATAGCAAAAACTCTAGTCACCACTCCCTATCTTAGTAAATTCGACGATTAAATCTAAGCTCATCTAACTTTGTAACTTCCAATCAAGTACTTATACATGAAAATTAAAACAAAGTGAGCCAAAGCCTAGTATGTACTACCAAAATACACAATAATAACTAATGTAGCAAACACCATTTATTGTTTTTAATTATTAGCCAACAACTAACATAATCTTCATGTCTTAAGATTTGGGGTAACATGACCCTTAAACAAACAATATACATACACATATAAGTATTATTGTAGGTCCTACCCATTACTCAAGTAAACTTTCCTAGAATTAAGCTGGGTCATTTCAATACAGGACCCTTGTAAGGTAAGTTGCATATGTACCTTGCCAACCCTTTTGAACCCTACCAAGGAGACGTTGAAGCGAAATAAGCATAAATATCACACAATTAATAAGTTTAAGTTCAAGTTAATTACGGTTAACTACTATTCTAAACATATACAACAATCATACATGGGTCCTGTACTTGAGTCTCGTGAGTTGTGAATAACAGGTATCATCACTTGTATCTACTCTAAGAGTTGACCCAAGGTCTACACTTGATGTACATTATAAATAACAACATTTAGAAACTATTTTCTAAGATTTTTTATCCTAACTTAGTTTTTCTATTTCTCACTTGACTCTTGAGTTCAAAATCATCATTCTCAAAATTTTCAAAACCAATTTAGACTCCTAAGAGGGTTTAGAAAAGATTAGATTGTAGTTTAGAAGGCTCGAAAAACAAAGAAAAGAAGGGAAAAAAGGAAGTATAAGTTCATCACCAGGAATCATGATTAGGGTTCCTGCCCACAATTCCTTTTCTTTCATTATAGAAAGTACGCGATTTGGATCACAACCTAAATCATAGCCGTAGACCTTGGTCATGATTCTCTTATCCAAAAACTTCCTCTCCTTCTCCATGCCCAAAACCCGTTGCGCTACTCCTAAGAGGACTACGGTCAAGACCATGCCCGTGGTCTTTGGCCATGTTTCCCTTGAATTGACCTCTTTCTCCCCTTAAACCATTCCTAACACTTTCAACCACATCACTTACTTTAATGACCATCAACCCTCTCTATAACTATACAATTGAATCAAACCCTTACCCTTAGTCATACCACTCCATAATCAACACAATTCTTTATTAATATATGATGTAAGCAAGTGCACCTATCAGTTTATAATATAGTAGATTAAGTCTAAGTATCGATCCTTTAGGAACTTTGACTACTAATACTCACTAAGTTTCTATTATCTAATTGGCAATTTAAATTTTGAGAAATCTAAAGAAGTAAATCTAAATTACTACTAAAACTAAATTAAAGAATAACTAGGATGAAATTCAAGAATTAACAAGAAAGTAGTTTAATTAATTCAAGATTTAACACTGTACCTAGATCTTGTTTCCCCTAGATCTAATATGTGATTTTCCTAAAGATAATCTAATTTATTTTTTAATTTTTTCACTACTAAAGTTAATTACTTTCTCAAGTCAATTAACTCAAAGTAAATTAAATCTAACCCTAGAATCACCTATTAAAATCTTTTCCCAATAACGTAATCTAAGATTATATTATTGAACAATGAACTCTCTACACTTTAATTTGAAATCCGAACAAATCTTACAAATTATCTCTAATCTTACAATAATTCTCATCAACTATGCCTAGATCTAATCTTATAAGAAATTTCTTGATTCTCTTATAAGATATCAAACTTTAGATTACTATCCATGGAAATAATAATCTAAATTATGAAGTAAACATAGTTAAATCACGAAATTAATAAAGAGCTAAATTAATCAATACTAATCATATCACATGAATAGATCTAGGTTTCACAAAACCTAAATATTAAGATTCTGCTCACTACACATCTTAAAATAGAAATTCTAAAATCAAAGTATAGAAAGTAATGGAAATAATCATCATTAAATCTAAAAAAAATTGAATATTTAAGTCTTCACTTCTCTTCGCTTTCTTAGTTGTTCTTAGCTTCAGAAACTCTCTTAAATTCATGCTAAAAAGTTCTCCTCAATCAACCCTAACAAAGCTTTATATATACAGAATTAAAAAAATTAAGTCGGTTGAAAAAGACATGACTGGAGATATAACTGTGTCTTTTGGTTATGTAACAATCTGTGCTTCACGTTTGTCTTTTTTTTTTTAATTATTGTTATTAAACCTGGAAACGATATGACTAACGACATGATTATATCTTTTGGTCATATCATAGGCTGTAATAAATGAAAATCAACTTCAAATTCGCTTGAAAACGATACAATCGTGTCATTTAACTGTGTCGATCTTCAAACCTCATAACTTGCTCATTTTAGCTCTGATTTGAGTGAAATTTGTTTTTATCTTCTCATTTTCTTACGTAGATTGTTTCAAAACATAGAAAACAAAATAATACTCAATTAATTATTATTATCTAAAATTAAACTTAAATATAAAGGAAAATCATAAAAAATCATTAAATAAAATATGTGCAATTATGAACTCATTAATATACAATCATTAACCTGATTCTAACTAAACTATAAAACCGAATTAAAACAAAATGAAGGATAAATTATACTTATTTTTCTCCATATCGAATGAATCTAACACATGAATTACGCTCCTAACATTGCAAAATAAATTTCTCTTAGGGTTTAATACCCTCCTTTAGAAAAACGAAATTCTAAGAGAAAATATTAGGATCTCACCAAAATCCTTTAGTACTCTTGAATTTTCTTCTTTTTATAGCAAAATCCCATACCTTTAGAATAAAAAATCTGACTCCGATTGGAAGACTTGATTATGATTTAAGAGTGCTCTACTTAGGATTTTACAAAGGAAAGAAAAAGGGAGTTAAGGTTAAGGAAGAGAAGAAAAGGGTTAGAGATAAGGTTTATGGCTTTTTAATCTTTGCATTAAAAAAAAAGGGAAGGTTTCCTAAATTTTCGATTGATTAAAATGCCCTTATAGACATTAGTCAATAACGAGCCATAAAATCTTTTAATATTTTCTTATTTCTACCCATTTTAAAATTAAAAAATTTTAGATTTTACAATTCTCCCACCTTAACAGACATTTCATCCTTGAAAGTTCACTCATGGACCCTAAAACAACTCAAGGTACTCTTTATTACATCTTTTAAGTTTTGTCACACATTCTGAATCCTTTGTATCGAATTCTATAGGTTTATTGAATTTTGTCATAATTCATTATTTCCGGTTACTTCTTTAGTTGTTGTCTTTTTATTATCATTATTATTGTTGTTGTCGTTATTGTTGTCATTGATGTTGTTATTGTTGTTGTTGTTGTTAATAGTTACTTATTATTTACTCTTCCCAAGATTTGTTATATACTATTAATCTACTTGTTATTTATAATTGAAATATCTTGTTAAATTATTATATTCATACCAAGCTTTAATATTTAGTTTTCATCACATATCTTTTTTTACTTTAGTTATTTAGTTTTTTTAATATTGAGAAGTTTTCATATTATGCATCTCAATACTTATATGCATAGATATAGGGTCAAGTAATACATATGACCAACTTAGCCAAGACAAGACTGATAACTTAACTTAACCTACATAATTAGACTCGATGTGATACACCAACACAATTAACAAAACTGACAGATTGGACATGACATTAACTCACCATGAAAGGAGGACAACTTATTAAACCCAACTTATGTGTACATATGCTAATGTATATAGGAACACCAAATCATATTTTAATCTTTTACTTGATTTGTCACTATTATCATCAGTCTTGAATCTATATATGTATTGATTTTTGGCATTATTGCCATAAGTGATTTAGTGAAGCGGCTTCTTATTTTGCCTTAATGTAAATATTAATATTCATGGTCTCACCTTTAGTTGTATTGTACATTTTGGTTAAGCTAGAAGGTATCTTAGTTGATCTAAGACGTTTTGATCTATTATTTGAACCTATCAAATCCTTTAGATTTATAAAATGATTATACCCTCTTATTTAATACTAAGTATGGATTTTTAGTTTTTTACAAGGGTTAAAGTTTTCTATTGCTTCCTATTATTCATGAATTTACACTAGTGAATATGAGTTTAGTTAGCATTATTGAGTCTTAGTTATGGAAGTGCTTATAAATGTATTTGGATACCATATTGTTAAGTTATTCCTCTATCCTTATTATAAGCTAAGTCTTTTATGCTCAATCTCTTATTAAGTATTTCACATGTCTTATTGAGCATATTAAGTAGACTAGCTACACTAATTCCTGCTTCTTCATCATCACACCAATCCAACTCTTCTCCCATCTCACATGTAGGTAAGCCACAAAAGGATAAAAAAAAAAAAAATTAAGAGGGGGAATAATAAAGAGAGATGAGTATTTAAAGAAAATGGATATAATGCCTAAAATGTAATTTGAAACTAAGAAGGAAGTAAGCATAAGACACGGCAATATAAGTGATAAGAAAAATAATTAGGTAAACTACAACAACCTACTCTAACAACCTTTAATAAGAACTATCCTTATAAATCTAAGCTTATCCTTTTATCTACCCATGTTATTCATATCTTACAATCCTAAAGATTCAACACTTAGTTGTCTAATGATCTTTTAACCTAGGCTCTAAAACCACTTTAACTATAACGCCTTAGAACCAAAGGGTTACAGCTCACTACATATCCACACTCTCTATTGACACATTGGACATAAACAAATACTAAAATCTTCAAAATAATCTATTAACATCTCTAAATAATTTTAATAAATTTCAATTCTTTAAATAAATCTAAAATAACTTCTAAATAAATTTTGTAAAACTATGAATAAGAATTTTACTAATTTCAAAACAAAGTATAACTGTCTTAATTCATGTTATTTTCATAGTAGAAACTTTAATTGTTACTCCTTATCTAGGTAAACTCAATGACCAAATACAAACTCATCTAACTTTGTAACTTCCACTCAAATACCTGTACCTAAAAATTAAAACAAAGTGAGCTAAAGCCTATTATTGAACACAAAAACACACATGCATGTGATACATATGATCACAAATCACATGCATACATAATAATAACTAATGCAGCAAACACTATTTATTATCTTTTATTATTAGCCGATAACAAACACAGTCTTGGCATCCAAAGATTTAAGGTAACTTATGATCTCTAAATAAACAACACATACATACACATAAGTATTAGTGTTGGTCTTACCCATTACCCAGTAACCTTTCCTAAAATCTAGTTAGGTCATCTTAACATGGAACCCTCATAAGGTGAGTCATGCATAATCATCAAGTGTCTCACCAATCCTCTTAGACCTTATTAAGGGGGGGGGGGGGTTGGGGGTGAAGGGGGTCTCAAAGCGAAATAAGTATAAAAAGCATACAATTAATAAGTCTGAGTTTAAGTTAATTATGATTAACTACTATTCTGGACAAGCATAATAATCACACATGTTTCTTGTGCCTAAATCTTATGAAAAACTAGCACTGCCACTTATATCTACGCCAAGAGTTTGCCTAAGGTCCACACTTTATATACATTGTAAAGTAATAGCATTTAGAAACTATTTTTTAAACTTTCTTATCCTAACTTAGTTTTCCTATTTCTCACTTGACTCTTGAGTTTAAAATCGTCATTATCTAAGTTTTGAGAACCAATTTAGACTCCTAAGAAGGTTCAGATTAGATTACAGTTTGGAAGGATAGGAAACAAAGAAAAGAAGGAATAAAAAGAAATACAAGTCTACAGGTAGAATCACAACTATGGAACTTGGCAGTGGTTCCTTTTCTTTCATTATAGAAAGTATATGGTTTAGATCACAACTGTAGACCTTAGTCTTGATCCTCTCTTCCAAAAATTTCCTCTCCTTCTCCATCCCTAAAACCCACCGCGCCATACTTAGGTGACCATGGTTAAGACTATGCCGTAGTCTTTGGTCATGTTCCCCTCAAATCGATCTCTTTCTCCCTAAATGCTACTCTTAACACTTTCAACCACATCATATGCTCCAATGATCCACCAACCCTCTCTATAACTAGATAATCAAATCAAGCCATTACCCTTAATCACACCACTCCATAATCAACACAATTCTTCCTTGATATACAATCATTAACCTTATTCTAACTAGGCTATAAAACCAAATTAAAATGAAACAAAGGATAAATTATACTTACTTGCCTCCAAATCAATCGATTCCAACTCATAAATTGCACCCCAAACATTACAGAATAATATTTCTATTTAGGGTTTAGTACCTTCCTTTGGGAAAACAAAATTTTAAGAGATAAGATTTAAAACTCACTACAATTCTTTAGTTCTTTCATGTTTTCTTCGTTCTATAGCAAAATCCCACACCCTTAGATCAGTAAATCTAACTCTAGTCATAAGACTTCATTGTAATTTAAGAGAGTTCTGCTTAGAATTTTGCAAAAGAGCGAAAAAGGGAGTTAAGGTTATGGAGAAGAAAAGGGTTAGAAATAGGGTTTATGATTTAATCTTTGTATTAAAAAAAGGGGGAAGGTTTCCTAACCGTTCTATTGACTAAAATACCATCAAGGATATTAGTCGATAACAAGCCATGAAATCCTTTAATATTATTTTATTTATCCCCTTTTTAAAATTTAAACATAAATTTTGAGTTTTACACATGATAATTTTGTTCATGCTAGAAAGTTTAGAGATACACGAAATAGCTTGGACAATAGCAAAGGTAGCTTGAAATAAGTAACGACTGTGGGTAGATCAAGTTAGCTTTGTGGTGAATTAGTTAAAGAACATAATGGCAAGTGAGAGAACGGCTTAGCTACGATGGTAGTTAATTGTTGGTGCTCAAGAAAGTGGCTGAAGCTAAAGAAGAGGAACAAAATATCATTGTTTGCTGGCTTATCAATTAGAATTCAATGCATGAGGTTTAGAGGCTTATAACTCGACTTCGGGTTAATGTTCAGTCTTTTCTTTATGGAGGCAGGGGTAGGGGGGTAGTGGGGTGGGGTAAGGTTAAGGGAGTGGTTTCTTCAATCAAATCATCTTCTTTAACATGATATATGACAAGATTGAATACATTAAAGGTGGTAGAAACAATATAGTCTTTAGGCAACTTGATTTTATAAGCATTATCATTAATTTTCTAAAAGGCCTTGAATGGACCCTTAGGTCAAGGTGACAATTTGTTCTTCCTTATATATGGGAACTGGTCTTTACTAGGGTAGATTCATACCAAGTCACCAAACTTGAAGAGCACCGCTTATCTTCCTCAGCTTCCTTACTGTTGCTGCTTAGCATTAGTCATTGTAATTCAACCAACAACCTTCTGATGTAGGTGTTAGAACTCTTCATCTCAATTAATTACACTTAGACTTTCTTTGGCTAAAGTTGGTGTTATTGCTATGTCCAAAGTTAGTAGGGATGTACCCATACACAACCTTAAAAGGGGATTTGCTAGTGATGCTATAGACAAATTGATTATAGGTGAACTCAACAAGGGGCGAGCATAGATCTCAATTAATGAGGTTCTTACCACTAGTAGCTTAGAGCAAGGTACTTGGAGTTTGGTTGACCACCCTAATTTTCCCATCTGTTTACAGGTGATAAGTAGCATTAAACATGAGCTTGGTGCTGAATCTCTTCCATAGTGTTCTCTGGAAGAAATTGAGAAATCCAGCATCATGATTTGAAACAATATTCTTAGGATTGCCATGCAACCTAACAAATTCCTACAAGAAAATGTTGGCAACATAAAAGGCCTCATCTATTTTATGACTCAAAATAAAATGTGTTATCTTCCTTAAGTGGATAATGATGACCAATATTAATTTTTTCCCTTTAAGTTGAGTGAATCCCAGAATAAAGTTCACTCAAGGTTAGGTTAGGACTAGTATTGGCATTTATTTCACAAAAGGCTCCTTTTTCCTTTAGCTTTCTTGCAAACTTCACACCTTTCTACAATTCTATAGACGTCCTTTGATGGGAATCGACCTCCAAGACTTATTACTCATCCTAAGCTCATGACATACTCAACTTGGCAAGACAGATCCTTACTCACTAGTCTACTAAGGTGAAAGCCACACTCCTTTAGATGTTTGAGCTACATCAACCAAATTGTGGCCTCCATTACAAGATACCCCATCTCATTGAACCAACTGACTTGTTGGATGACCTCATCAGCTTGACACTTACCTTTGCAAACCAGTTCGACCTAATTCCTATCTCCATGTTCTTGCTATGAACATTTTAAAGAAATTTGGGTAATGTGACTTGTAAGTCCCAAAGTTCAGCTAAGTAACCGTAAGATTGAACTTAGAACCCAAGGTTTATGACGATCGGCTAAAGGATCCGATCACACCAAAATTATAAACTATTGAGAGAAATATTAGTAAAAATGACCCCGTAAACTTAAATTTAAGAAAATAAATAGTAAAATAGGAGACTATAAAATTTTCAAATTTTAAACATAATAGGTATTAATTATCGAAAATGCGAAAAGTGTAATGAAATAACTAATAAATTACTAGAGATAGATTATATGTATACTAAAAATTTTAGAATGACCAAAATAATATTTAGGAATGTTCATGTGTACCCTACATGTATTTACGTGTAGATAAAAATACGCGTAATTACCTAAATTAGCCTAAAACTAAGCAAATAATTAAAGAAAAATACAAAATTATTATAAAAAAAATCAGAAAAATCAGAAGAGGATAAGCTGCAACAAGATAAGGTTGTGGTCAGCAAGAAAAAAAATTAACCAATAAGAATTTGACAAACAAGAAGCCAAAAATCATGGAATTGGTGCAAAATCCCATCAAATTAATGCACATTAATTTCTAAAATTTTCTATAAATAGGGGAAAAAAATTCCAGAAGTCCTTTGGGCAGTTTAGGATTTGAGAAAAATCAAAATATCGAAAAAATCGAGAGAAAATCCAGAAAAAAAAAAGAAAACTGTGCAGTTAGGGGTTTTAAATGGAACCCACACCATACGAGGAGCTGGGAGTGGATGGCCACCACCACCACACGGTAGTGGCAGTGCCCAGTCCGGACGACAATGCCACGGCGACCCGCGGTGGCCGGAGCCACCAAAACCGGTGAGTCCAAATTCCAGCCCGATTCTTGTGAAATTTTGTAAAAATAGTAAATATAATTAGAAAATTATGAATTTTTTTATTCTGGGATATTTTTGTATGTAGTTTGTAGGAAAAATATTATTTTGATGAAAACATGCCCCGTAATATATGGTCCTTAAGAAATCATGCAAAATCGAGCACATTTCGGTTTAGAAATAAATGACCTTAGGAGTGTAGTTTGGAGCTCAATTTTTTTCTGTAGGATGCTCATGTGATATATAACAGTGCTATGAAGCCATTTTTTTAAATTTAATTTTTGAAATTTTTAGCCCTAAAATGATGGAAAAATTGGGTAATTTGGAGTTAATTAGGTGATTAGGATATTAATTACTGATTTAGATAGTAATTAGATGTTTAGGGATGTTAATCTCTGATGTGGAAACCTGATCCTAGTGTATGGAGTGTTAAGTATAAGTAATGAAGGTGTTATGTGGTAAATGTAGAAAATTAGGAATATGTAGAATTAAAAATTAATAAATATGGAAAAATTAGGTTTAATTAGATAATAAAATAATGAAAATCAGAACATAACAAATATGAAACAAAATTCAATTTTAGGTAATTATATGAAAAATGTAAAAATTTCTCACAACATGAGTAAATTTGGTACACTAATACGGATTTAAGTGTACCGGATGGAATAAAATACTGACTAAGGGTAGTAATCGTATTTAGGGTATCTGGAAATAATGTGGTTAGTTTCACATTATGAGTTGAAACAAATTTCTAGGGTCCGGGTACAAAATAGTACCTAGAAATCGAACTAGAATCTAATTTAGAAATCGATACGGAACCCGAACCTAAACCCAAACCTAAAATAATTATAAAAGACTTAATACCTAGATAATTAGGCATATTAAACCTTAAACAAAACCTAACAATAAACGTTATAGGATAAGATGAACTTATAATATTATATGAAATACTGAAACCACGTTCGTGTTATAGGGATGATCGGCGATGGCTTGAGTAAATCGGACCTCGAGTGAGTGAGCGAGGAGTCGAGGTAAGTTGGGATTAATACGATGATGTATTTTGGAGGCTTGAGATTATGCTTGGTTGTGCTTGTTAGAGAATGTGTGCATGTGCTTGATTATGGGTGATGCTATGATTCTGTTTGTTGCTCTGGCACATATTGTATGACTTGTATGAAAGGATTGATCACCCTAAACTGGACTTAATTAAATATCCGACCATAAATCATAATCGGACATGCATGGCAACCTGTTAGGGGAACTTAGGACTCTCCGGCCAAATACCGACCCCTTCGGAAGGGATAGCGCAGGATTGCAAAATGGTCCCTTCTTCATCCTCAGTCGAACTAAGTGATAGGAGAGGAGATCGCGGCAAGGGTGAAGACAGTGGTTCGAAGGTAGCCATGAGAGGAGCAAGGTCTCCATTACACAAGCCTGGGTTTGGTCGTGAGCTGTTGCATTAACGGCAACTCCTCAACCCGGATTAGAGCGGGCGTAATTTCTCTAATTTCACGACGGGCCGGACAACGTCGTACGATAGCATTTGCTTGCACATGCATTGCACCTAATAAGTGATTGAAAACCTTGTTGTGTGTATGGTATAGTTTTAAGTCCTCCGTCCTAACTTACTGAGCTGTGGTTGCTCACATCCCTATAGACGTCGTGCAGGTGCTGACTAAGAAGCGGCAACCAATTACTCTGAAGCTAGCAACTGCTGGATCCTGGGGAGTGAGGAAAAACATTGAAGAATAAACACATCTTTTAGGGTCTAAGTTTTTATTATTTTTCATTTCCGAATGATGTAATGATATAGAAAAGTACTATAGAAAAATATTGTAAACTTTAACTGCAATAACTGAATTATAACATATATATAATTCCTCACTTTTATAGGTAAATGATTTATTTAAATTACAAACTGTCTACTTCAAAGCGGTTTAGTTGTGGACGCCTTGTGTAGATCAGGTCTAAGATAGCGGTAGTAAGGCCAACTTCTATCTTAAGATGGTTTACACGGCGGGGCTGTTACGATTCTGCCGCTTCGGGGCGTGACATGACTTTTATACAATTTTGTCTTCACTTACCAAAAAGCACCAAGTGAAAATTTTAATGTGTTTCTAACATTATTTGGTGTGTGTAATGTCAAAAGATATTTCCTTTTGTCTTTTCTCTCTTTTGCCTCTTTTGGAATATTCTTACAATATTATTTTCCCTTTTGGAATGTAACTTTTCTATAATTGCATCTTTCACATGCAACAATAAAGGAGCTACTATATATACACCTCTTTTTGTATGGTTAAAAACAGTTTTAGTAACATTTATCCCTTATTTTTTCCTCTTACTAAGCCTATTAAGCAATTTTGTATGGCTAAAAATAGTTCTCATAAGCTCATGCTCTAAGTTCAAACTACTCTTATCAAGTCCATTAAGCAAGGATTTATGATGAGTGACCCTAATCCTTTTGAGTTATGTGTAAATATCAAGTAGAAGATTAGGTCATGTATATTATCCTAGTGCATCATATCCATCAGAATAGCTCATGAGTTTACTTAAACCCTTATGAAAAACCCTCTTTATTTTAGCTATTGTTAGTCAGACCTACCCCCTGTTCATGTTTCGAGTAATGTTCCTATGTTTGACCTTAAGCAATATCATCTTTGTATAATAACCTTTGGTAACAACATGGTTAGTATTGCTTGTGCACGCTGTTATACGATAGGAGTTACAATGTAATGTGACGGTATTGTTTATGTGGAGTTGTGTTTGACCATAAGTTGTAGTATCATAAACATTGTATGTTAAGACACTATTGGTTGTTGTGTGGTAATATGGTTATGAGTGGAGTTGGAGCATCAAATATTGTGTAAAATTAGTTGTGTTTGTAAAGTATAATTGTATAAGTGGATGTGATAAAATGATTAGAGTTGTTGCAGTAGATAGTATGCTCTAGTTGTTTCACTTATGTCTATAATTGCATTAGCTCTTATTAACAATGTTGGATCCTGGTGTATATAGAGGAGTAGGTGATATAGAGAATGATGCTCCTGGCTGCAGAAGATAAGGTCATCAAACACCCAGATCTACATATGAGCATATGTGTAACTTGATGACTATAGTTGCTAGTTCGATGTTACAGCCTAAAAATTAGTTGAGAATTGTCCTCTTAACGTATTTCTACAACTAAGCTACTTCAATTGGGAGAGGAGTGAATTAATCTAGCTTGAAATGAGTGAGATGATGATGTAAGATGAGGAAGAAGAGCACAAAAAAGGATTGAGTTGTGGGAGGTTGGTGAAGAGGCTAGTGATAATTTTAAAGAATAAAGAGTAAGAGAATTCCTAACTTTGTAAAGCTTAGAAAATGTAAAAATGTAGATTCCAACTTATACCAAAGGTAGTGATGCTAATGAGTATCTTGATTGGAAAGACTAAGCCAAGAAGCTTTTTGAGTGTCATGAGTGTAAGGAGATTGTCAAACTACAATTACCTACTTTAGAGTTCTCAAGGTATACTGCGTTATAGTGGAAGAATCTACAAGCTATCCTAGAAGAGATAGAGAATAGGAAATTCGAATGTAAAATGAGATGAAGAGGCTTCGCAACATGTCAGATGAGCTTCATAGAGCATAGATATTTTCTAAGATTGATTTGAAGAGTAGGTACCGTCAAATCTAGATGAGACTAGGTAATGAATGGAAGATTGCCTTCAAAATAAGACATGGTCTCTATGAATGGGTGGTCATGCCCTTTGGCCTATCTATTATACTAAGCATATTCATGCTTTTGATGAACTATGTATTGAGAGAATTGATGGGTAAATTTGTTGTTGTTTGTTTTGATGATATTCTAATTATAGTCCCGATTATAAAGTCATTATGAACACTTAAGAGTTGTTTTTTATATCATCCAATCTCAGTAACTATTTGGCAATTTGAAGAAGTACTGTTTCTATTAAGAGGTAGTTGTTTTCTTAGGTTTTTTCATAAGAGGAGGTATAGATGTTAATAAAGAGAAGGTCTTAGCTATTCTCAAATGGCTAAACTAACCTGTACAATTAATGTTAGAAGCTTCCATGGATTAGCCTCATTCTACTAATGATTTATCCAAAATTTCAACATTATTTTGGCACTTATAATCGAGCTAACAAAGAGGGCCATAGAGTTGAACTAAGGATTGAAAACCCAAAAGAGTTTTGGTGATATCAATGAGAAAGCTAACCTTAGCCCCCTTTTAGCTTTGTGAGACTTTGAGAAGATCTTCAAGTTAGAATGTGACACTTCAAATATAGGCATAGTTTCTTTTGCTCATGCAAGAAGGCTAGCCTAATGCTTATTACAATGAGGAGTTTTAAGGAGCCATGATACGCTTACTTTACTTTATAACAAAAATGTATTTTTACTAGCAAATGCACTAGGCAGCATATATAGTATAATGCTAGTGAAGACTAGGTCGAACTCACAGGGAATGCTATACTAGCTCTCGACTATATAATCCCGTCTAAAGCTAGGCAACCAAAATAAAGAGGTATTCAATTATCAAAACTAAATCAATAACTAATCTACTTTAACAAATTAGACTAAAATATTCAACACCTTTAATGAATTAAATCATAAACTAGATAAATAAAAAACCATTTAATATTAATACCAAGTCTTTATTTGGTTTAGTTTTAGAATAATTAAGTACAAGGAAAAGATTCTTTTTCACAAAGTGAATAATTACCTAGGATTAACCAATTTATCCTTTCCATCTCTATATAAGAAATAAATTTAATTGATCCCTTCTAATTCTTAAAACCTAATTGAACTAAAGTGCATAACACTATATCTTTCTTTAATCCAAATCACCCAAATCACAAATAGTAATTAGAAAAGGTTTTTGTAAACTCAATCCTAATCTTACATATATTCCATCTAACCAAAATATATGTTCAATGATTATGGAATCAAAGACTTAATAAATAACTAATTATCGCGCAAAATCTATTAATTAGTAATTTAGAAAATCCAATTCACAGTTTCAATTGAGCATAAAAGAAATAATAAGGTTAATAATATCTAAACTTAGAAGAGGTTTTAAACCCTAATTCATGCTCAAATATCGTTTCTTATCACTTTTGATATTGAATTCCTTAAGGAAAATAAACTACTCTAAAAAATGTTCTTCTTATCTTCTAAATCCTAGTTCTAATTGAATGAATAGATGGAATAAGTTCTAATCTTCATGTCTAATTGTGTACAAGGCTTTTTATATAAATTACATGTGTTGGACATCTTTTAAGGCTTTAAATCTCCTTAAAATAGTAGAATTCACAAGGAGTAACATATTTAGGCCCTAAGATCATGGTTGCGATTCCTAGACATGGTCTTCTTTGTTCAAAAATTGTGAATAAATGAAATAAGAGGTTTATGGGAAACGTTTACAGCCATAATTCTGACAGTAATCCTCTTGGACATCAATTGTCATGCTTTGGTCACAATCTCAATTCATGGTCCCTAGTCTTGGTTGTGATCCTTTTCTAGGCTTTGGAACTTTTGAAAATCATCTTAAAATCATTTAGAACTTAATCGAATTCATCAAACAAAACTTGAAATTAAAATATAAATCAAACAAGCACCAAATTCAATACAAACACCCAAAAGAATCTTATAAAAGTACTATAAAACTTGTATATTTATATGCTCATTAAATTCTCTGACACTTAAGTTTTTACTTGTCCTTAAACAAAAAAAATCAATCAATAAAAACTCTTAAGGAGAAAACACCAACGAACGCTCTCAATTTTAGAATCAATTTCAATATCGCACATAGTCTATTAAGAAATAAGAGCGCATACTCTTCCATCATGTTATAACAAGTAAATATTAAGTTCAAAATCCAATAACCTTATCTAAATAAAATTTCACTCAATCATATTATGATGTCCTTAAAACACAACTACAAAACTTGTGTACTAGCTACTACTAAAACCCATAAGAGAATTAAAAAAATTAATCTATGTAAATTGAGTTGGACTACATCATTTCAAGAAAGATTAAATTTAAAGATCAGCATAAACATAAACTTAATTAAGAAAGAGTTACTCATATTTTATAAAATTAACTAAAGGGTATATACTCATCTCTTGCACCTCTCAAGCATAATAAATTGAAATAAATACATATTATATCAATCAATCGCTTGATTGTTTCTAAATATTTATTTTCATTGCAGGATATAATTTTTTATTTTTTGTTTTGCAATTTATTTTATTTAGAAAGTAGTTAACTTATATTACTGACACATTTGTCAAGAGTCCTTCGATAGTAATTTCATTCTTCAATTTATTACGATACTTTATCCTATTGTAGAATATCAACAATTAATTCCAAGTGAGAGTATCATGATATGAGCATGTAATCATTCAATTATAAAATCTCAACCATGCTTCATGTAATGATTCACCCTTATGCTACTTGAAAGAAAGACTTTCTATTTAAAGCTTTGTAGTATAATACAGTGGAAAAGACCGAATATGACTATTACCCATGCTTTCCCCTTGCTCAAAAGTTTGTTTACGGTACATGGTGATTCGTGAATTGATGGAACTCAAAGGATCTTCTAACAAAAGTGCCTATAAGTATAAATAAACAATAGAAACAGAAATTTAATACTAAAAAGAAACCAAAAGAATAAAGAAACCTAATCTATAGATAATGAAGACAAATAAACAAAAATAAAGAAACGAACTTGAAAATTTAAATAATTGAAATCAACCATACAAAAAGTAAGAAAGATAAAGAAAAAAAAAGCACCTAATCTATAAATAGTCCTAAAAATTGAAATTAGCAAAAAGCATTCCTTAGTAACGACGTCAAAATCTTGATACATTGAATCTTATTCTACTTTATAATAAAAGTATATTTTTACTAGTAAGTACATTAGGTAGTGTCTATAGTATAATATCGGTGAAGTTAAGTGGAGCCTATAGGTGAATGCTATACTAGCTCTCAGTTATATTAGTCCCATCTAAAGTTAGGTAACCAAAATAAACAGTTACTAAATTCCAAAAAACCGAATCTATGACTCATCTACTAAAAATCGGATTGGAATATTTAACACCTCTAATGAATTCAATCATAAACCAAATAAATAGAAAACCAATTAATGTTAATACTAATTTTTTAATTGGTTTAGTTTTAGAATAATTAAGTACTCAGTAAAGAGGACTTTTTGCAAAGAAAATAATTACCTAGGATTAACCAATTTATCCTTTCTATCTCTACACAAGAAATAAACTTAATTAACTCTTTCTAGGTCCTAAACCCTAATTAACCTAAAGTGCATATTGCTATATCTTTCATTAATCCAAATGATTCACATCGCAAATATTAATTAGAAAATGTTTTTGCAAATCCTAATCTAACATAAAATCCAACTAATCAAAATATATGCTTAGTGATTATAGAAATTAAGACTCAACAAATGACCAATTATTGCATAAGATCCATTAACTAGTAATCTAAAAAATCCAGCTCATAATCTCAATTAAGCATAGAAGAAATAATAGGGTTGATAATATCTTAAATAAAAACATATAATGAAGGATGAAAACAACCTTGAAAGAGATTCCAAACCCTAATTCATGATCAAACATCACTTCATATCACTTCCAATATTGAATTCTTCAAAGAAAATAAACTACTCTAAACAATGTTTTTCTTATCTTTTAAACCTTAGTTCTGATTTAATGAATAGATGGAATGAGTTCTAATCTTCATGTCTAATTGTGTTTACAATACCTTTTATATAATTAAATGTGTAAGGCATCTTTTAAGACTTCAAATCTTCTTAAAATAATATAATTCGCAAGGAGTAACATGTTCATGCTGTAGAATCATGATTGTGACTCCTGGGCACGATCTTCTCTATTAAAAAATTGCTGAATAAGTGAAATAAAAGGTTCATAGGAAAAGTTTACGGCCATGATCTTAATTGTGATTCTCTCTAACATAAATTTTCATGTTCTTTTGGTTACAATCTTGGTGTGTAATTCTTTCTTAGCTTTAAAACTTACAAAAATTGTCTTCGAATCATCTAAAACTTGATCAAATTCATCAAACAAAACTTGAAATCAAAATACAAACCAAATAAGTACCAAATTTAATACAAACAGCCAAAACAATCTTATAAAAGCATTATATAATCGACTATAAGACACATATATTTACATAGTCATTTAGCTACAATGAACTATTTGGTGTATGATAACAATTTTTAGTCCCTTATCTAAGCTCTTACCAGGTGACAATATTATTTGTTACGCAAATGCATCTCGAAATAAGTGAAAACTATAGGCAGACTGGATTGGCCATATGGAGAATTAGTTAGAGAACATAATGGTAAGTCGGAGGACGCTTAACTATGATGGTAATTAATTGTTGGTGCTCGAGAAAGTAGTTGATGCTAAAGAAGAAAAAGGAAGTTGTATCCTTTCCTAGATAATCAGCCAAGATTCAACACATGAAGTTTTGGAGTCCTTGAGCCTAGCTTAAAGTCAATGGTCTAAAGACTTGATTCTTACTAGAGCTAATGTTGGCTTTAATGATTATAAGGTAGCTTTGAATAATGATTTGTTTTAGTTTTGTAGTTTATCATAATGATTTATGTTATAATATAATTTATATAAGAAACTTATGGTTTCAAAAATCAAACTTAATTTTTTTTTTTTAAATAACTTTATATATCAAAGATAAAGATCAATTTCAAAATAAAGTTATGTGTTTGACATATGCGACATTATTGGTTGACAAATTATATTAAAGAACATATGACAAATGAGAAGTTCAATGTTACATTAGATATTTTTATGTAAAGTTTAACTTGTATTTAAAGAATTTATCTCAGACCATTAAAGAAGGATTTAAGGTAGATTTTTTAAGATAAAGTTTATTTCAAGTAAAGATTAGTAGGGATAATATTCATATTAAAATTATGATTGTATTAATGGGGCCAACTGATGTTTCAAGTATTGCTTCTAAATTTAATTAGGATCCATATGATGATATACGATATGACTTACACTTTGAAAGTGAGCAACATGATAGCAAATTTAACTATTCTAGCTAGGAAGTGAATAGTGTTAATGAACTTTTGTATTTATAGGACCTTTTAATGTTTTCTATTACCTAAGACTCAAGTTATTTAGCTTAGATGTGAACTTTTTATACTTTTATGGTTGAGTTGATGTTACCTTTATATGAGAGATTATGGAGATTAATATGATTTTTATCTTGCTTGTAGATATTATCTATATTATGAGCCTTACATATTCATCTATAATATAAGTATATGATGGAGTTGTGTGGCATCCATAATTTCTGGCAAGACATAGTAGAAAAAATAAATAAGGCATAATTGAATACATATTAAGATATAAGATATTGTGCTAATTTCCTACCCTTAAAATATTGCTATTCATTAATCTCAATTGAACTAAACCAAGAACCACATTGAAATCGGATTGATTTGCAAAATATGATTCCCTTATATTTCAAGTCAATTTACACACAATTCGGAGAGAGTCCACAAGCTTCATGCTTCTATTCAGGGAGTCAAACCAATCCGAACTACTTGAAATTACATTGGATTGGTTTTTATTAAAAAAAAAAAGTAATGTTCTTGGTTTCTAACGCTATCACTATTTCAATCTAATTCTATTAACTTTTTTTTTTAGTCCCTCATCTCGTGCTCAACCTCTACAATACACTCGTTTTACTTCACTATTATCTCTCATCACTCAAGCAAATTTGAAGATTTACATAATCACCTAAGAATAATGTCATTGTGGTATAATGTTTCGTAACTTTAATTCTTATATAATGAATCTCAATTTAAATATTAATATTTGGTCAAAAACATATATTGACTATTAATATTATCAATTAGAATAATGTGCTTTAAAAATCGATTCACAAAATTAAACTAAACTATATTTAATATAGTTTAATTTATAATCTCAAATTGTTAAAACCAATTCAATTCATCAACACTTTGTTTGGTACAAGGATGGAAAGAGAGGAGAAAATAATATGAGAGGAAGGAATAATTAAAGTATTTGATTCCTTTTAATGTATTTAGTTAATCCGGATAGTTAATGAAGGGAACAAAAATGAGAGAAATAATAATCATTACTAAGGATTAAATAAAGGAGAAATAAATAATACTTTTGTGTGCTATATCTGTAGCCTACCTACAGGGCTATATTAATTTTTGTTGTAGACTCTGCTTATATTTCCAAAGCCACTTATGGCGTGGCTCTAAATTTTGTGGACTCGTGGAGCTTAAGGGGCAACGTCCTGCTCCTCCTCCTTTTCAAATGCTAGAATAATATATCACGTTTTCTACTGAAAAATAATAATAATAATAATCATTACTAAGGATAAAATAAAGGATACATTAAAGTTACCAATGTATCCTTAAAAATAATAATAAGAAAAAAAGAAGCAAAAAGGAATGGTAAACAAGTAAATAAAATTCTTTTTTCTCCTTTTCGTCCTCATTTTTTCCATTTTGGGGGAAAAGAATATGTATGGATATCATAGAAAGAAATCATCCACTTTTCCTTCCTTCCCCTATTTTCCCCTCAACCAAATAATGGGAATTTTAATACTCCCCGTTCTTTCCTCCCCCCTTTGCAAATATAGTATAAAGGTTTGTAACAAATTAATTTGGTTTGATTAACCCCCTTACAGAATTGAAATAAACCATCATTGACGATAAAATAGTGTACTCTACACATACAAAATCCTTATTGCCTGAAAAAAAATAAAAGAAAAAAGAACTCGCTGCCCTTTCAAGCTTTAATAAGACGGAGATGGATATTGCTTTACATGAACATAGAAAACAAAGGATGAAACTGAATGAACTGAACTACATCGATCTTGCTAACTACCTTTGGCGTCACCGACCACCGAAAGGTCTTCAAAGACACTTCATACATCGACCAGCTTAATTAGCTAGCCAGATGAGATGGCTGCAATTCTAAACTCAACATCGAACTAAATGCAGAGGTCTTACAGGTGATGGTCATGCTGTCTACATCTAATTAATCATGGCACCTCTCATCTTCAGTTGCATCTTTTTCTCGGAGAGTTGCCAGTTGCCACCGTTATCATTACACATTGATTGCAGAAGCCCTTCTTTGCAGAGTATCCAATAGAATTGAATCAATGAATTCCCTAAACTTTTGGCTGCTCTTCTGTCTTGAGCACAAAACTGGGAAATGCTAAACTGATATCCCTAAGGGCAAAAGAGGGAGAGCATTATACCCACTGGTGCCAAAATTATAGATATTCGTATTTCAAATCTCAACATTGCTTAAAGAGATAACATTTCTCGATCAAAACACAAAACAATGATAAAAGTGCAGCAAACTTAAGCCGTGCCATCAACTTGAGTTGGAGATGTGACATATAGTTAGAATTTTTAAGGATTTTTTCCTTCTTTCTCTTTTTCTTTCTTTCTTTTAATTATGTTTGGCCATCTGAATGAATATGGTGCAAAAACGTAGGTTATAAGCTAAGCTAGCCTGGTTGAGTTTCTATTTTATTTGCTGTATACAATTATATCTTAATTGGTATTCCTTTTTTCTTTCAATATCGGTAACTACTATTGTGCATGTGGTACTAAATTATAAGTACAATAGAACCTATAATCCATGTTATACAGGGTCTAAAACAAATCTAACTGCACCAGTCACGTGTCTGTAGGTTCTGATTAGTTCCAAGTAGGGTGAACAAGTTCAAAAAATTTGGAGCTGCATGCCACTCACTTGGTGGCATCAGATATTATTCTGGAACATCCACAACCGTGCATGGTCCTATAAGTTCTAATGCTCACCCATTGCCATGGATATCATATCATAAAGGTCAGCCTTACTGCACTTGGAAACAAAAACTGCTTGATTAACTGTTTATTGTATATGTCACCCAGAAAGGACAGCATCCTAAATAGATCAAGAGTACTACAGCCAGAAAAGCTAGTGAATTCATACTCACATCAAATATGGAAGAGTCATGTTCTTTAACAGCGTAGGATATCTCTTTACATATTCATTCCATTCTTCTTCATCAATTTTTCCATCACCTTTTGCATCCGCTTCTGCAAAGGACTGTTACAAGAGAGATGCAACATATTAAGATGTTAAGGAAAAGAAACATAAAGAAAGTCCAAAAAACGTGCCCGCATCGTCCTTACCTTTTCCACCATTGATTCTACGACTTCATCTGAGAGTTTCAAGTCGGATTCATTCAAAATGGCTACTACCATTTCCTTCAACTGTCATACCAAGAGTCATCCATGGAAACAATTTTGAGGAAGATAATCATTGTCATTCTCTTAGTTAGAAAATGTCAGTAAAAGGAGAAGGAAAATTCATGTCGAAAAGCTCCAAAGAGCCCTAAAATTGGTATATTACAAACTTCACGGAAAAAGTAAATGACAATAAGTAGGGCACTAATGGTGAAATCACACTAGTAGTTGCATGCTGTTGTTTTCCAATTCAGAAGTTCTACCAATGTAACTTACTCTTGAAACATGTATTTCTAAAATATTACGCTTCTGTTATTTGTCAGCAAAGAATAGTTGGCACAGGACACGATCAGCATATACTATAAAGTTAATATGAACTTAGCTATAGGTCTGTCATCCTTTAAAGCTGAATATAGAAGAATAGATTACATTCATGCTGGTGGCAGAGGAGCCACCACTAATCATTCATTCTTAAAACTATGAGAAGCCAGAAAGATGAACCACTTTTGATTGATGAGAACACTAAGATATTCAAGGTGCTTTTCATGAAAAATATTTTCCTAAATGTTTAAATTGAAACATATGTTTGTCAATGGAAAACATTTTTTCAATCTAGGAAAAATGTTCCATTAGGAGTTAAGGAAAATGTACATCATTCTAATGATTGCTTATCATTTTCCCTTTTTGCTTGTCACTTTTTATATGGTCCTCAAGTACAACTGCTGGTCATAGACCACTCATTGCCAGAAGCTCTAGCCACTAGGCTCCACTAATGACACCAACACATTTGATGGTCACCATACTCAACCAGTCAGCCATTTTGAAAACAAATTTACACCAAACATCGGAAAGAAATGAAAGAACATTTTATGTGACCTGAGTAACTCAAAAAGTGACCATGAAGAGATGCTGACTGGATTTAGTAATCAATACTCTATAGTGAAGAAGAGAAGTTTATTTCCCTACAAATTCTCTGCAGATAGCCGGCTGAAGGACTTCCTGAAAACTTGGGATGAACCCTTTCATGCATCTCAATTATGACTTCTACGCAACCAAAGCTAGTTCTTCCTTTGCAGACATAGGACTGAGGAGTTTTCACTGGGAACATTGGAAATTTTAGTAAAAGAAGTTGAAGCTTCACACTTCCTCCTCAATGCAGTACTACAGAGTATGTTAAATAAATAAGCATTAAGATTAGGTTTAAGCCACAATCTGCCTTGACTAACCTCGTTATAGCCATCAAGTTAGGAGGGCTGTAGAAGTGAAGATTTTGACCAAATATAGTAGGTTCATAAAAAACTTGAATTGGTAGGATGAGTATGGAGGAAAAAGAAGAAACCTATAAAATTAGAGAAGCTTCTTCCTTGGAGTTGAATGAAATGGAAGTACTGGAAGACTAGCAAGTATAACATGTATAGGGAGGTCTGCTACTAAGCAGGCATAATAGATGCCTAAAACACAACCCATTAGCTTCTTGAATTGACAATTCGAAAAGACTGGTAGGAACTAAGATAGATGTAACAGTGGAAATTGAACAAAAGGAGGGAAATTTGAAAACTACAGCAGCAGAAGATTTTAAAAAGAGAACCTAGAGTAATCTGAAGTGTGCTTTTGTTGTTTCTCCTAAAGAAAAAATTCAGCAACTTGGTTTATCATTTATGCTGCAGGGTATCTAAACACTTCCATTTGATGGCATAAGTTCAGTTACCAATATTTTAGAGTCAACCCATAGACTCATTGCAGCTGATAAACTAACACAACTCTTTTGACCATTTTAAAACCAAGTCCCTCCATTTCCCTAACGGTTTTGTAGTTTTTCCTCAGGGTTTCCATACTACAAAAGGGAATAAGCTAATTCTACTCACCTCTTCCTTTTCAATGTAACCGGTTTGCCGCAGATCATATAACTTAAATGCATCTGCCATAAAAGAGATGAGATCTCATTTAGCATAATTAGATGGACAAATACACATTTCTACTAGAGACTTGGAAGGGGGGAAAGAAAAAAAAGATATAGAGGCTATCCCTTGAAAATAAAAAAATGGTACGATTGCACAATTTACTAAATCACAGCATATAAGAGGGAAAGAACCATAAAAACTCTTAATACATCTCTTACATGAAGCTTTTTCTGTATCAGGAGTTTTTGGGTGGAAGATGGATAGTGATCGAACAAATTCACCAAATTCAATACGTCCATTGCCATCGACATCAAAAAGATCAAACATCTGCAGAAACGGCGATTAATCAAATTAACAAACTGCATTTAATGCCGTCAAGGAATTGTTCTGCATAAGAACAAAAGTTCCTCAAAATGATAGATCATTGTACCAAACAATGTGCCAACCTCAAACTAACGAGACAAGATAGTATTCTCTTTATTAGCAAAAGCTTGCAACTGCTACCATCGTTGTTTCTGGTCCTTACCATCATTTATATGCTAATAAATATAATAATTACTAAAAATAACAAGTTTTTCTTTTTTTGTGTAACTGTCGGGGTATAAAAAACTGCATCCAGGAACGGTAGAATTTTAGAGAATACTTCCGATAGAAGCACATCATAAAGTTTCCAGTTTACAATATCTGTATTTGCAGAGTTATTATAACGTAAGAGGGCAGATGGAACTAGGGGCTATTCCTGGATCGGATTCGAGCTATCAAAAATTTGGAAATGGGAAAGGAAAAAAAAAAAAAAAATCTCAGTTTTACCACTTAAATTTACATTAAAAGTTGAACTTGTCCACTACTGAAAAAGCAAGATTACGCTATTGGGTAAAAACGATAGAGTGGAAAGCGACATACCCTGTCGAGGAAAAGGTTCTTCTGCTTATGACATCTGAAAAGTGCCAACTGAAGTTCTTCCTGTAAAATCAAACAGACAGAACAGAACAGAGCAGACAGTACCGGATCAGAATCACAAAGCCCTTGCCAATAAGAATGCGTGCGTGTGTGTATGTGTGTCACAGAGAGAGAGAGAGAGAGAGAGAGAGAGAGAGTTATATATAAGTTAATTACCTTGTGAATAAAGCCATCCTCAACGAGAGAGGAGCTAAGCTTGGTGAAAAGCTCATATAAAGACTCCACTTCATTTACAGTAACTGATAAAATAGAATGCAAAATCAGAAATTCTAGAAACAAAGAGAATGAGGAAGAAAGAAGCAAGGATGTGGATGGAAGTGGAATAATAATAATAACAATACTCACAGGGCGTTTGGGAAGCGAGAGATGCGAGGATGCGGTGTTCTGGTTTGGATTGGGATTGGGATTTGGATTGGGATTCAGATTGTGAGTGGGATTGGGATTGGGATTCATCATCATCGGTCTTGGAGGGACCACACCCCATTTTCTGATTTAGGATCCTTTGAATTGATGCGAATACGTTATGTCCTTTTTTTTTTTTTTTTTTTTTTCCTTTTACTTCAATTGTCTTCTGTCCAGTGTTCTCTTCCACAGCACTCACGTTTATTTGAACAAAACGAATCCAATGGCAGTGGAACCTTATATATATACACATATACTTGGTTGGATATCCTGAAAAGGTACTGTTTGGGTTTGACTTTGTCATGAAAGTTCCCTCCATATCTTATTAATGAATTAAAGTTTAGAAAAATTTACCATATTTAAAAGTTTTGATTTATGAGATTATTTATAATATTTAAAAATTTAACAATATAATTAAATACAAATCAAAATTTAAGAATTATTTATAATTTTTTTCCTTTTTCTCCCAAGGAATTTTAGTTTATTATAGCTTGTTGCTTTTCTTCCAATTTTTTAATATCATTTTGGTATTGGTTTAATAGAAAAATGCTAGAAAGATAAATTAACAATATACCTAATATGAACTAAATTGAATTTAAATTGAGTATGTGTAAAATGTATTTTTTTTTTAAACAAAACAAGATCCTTTTGCCAATTATTATATTATAATTTAGAAGAGGGAAGAATCAAAATTAGTCTATATATATATATATGATTAAAGACGAAGTATCACATAAATCATTGGTATTATCCCTTTGAAATCTATCATTCTAGGTCTCTAGAACAAACCAAACACAAACAATCAGTAATAGTTTCTAGCCCAACATCTATGTATGGTACTCAAGTGTCATATATCTAGATTAGTCAAAACAATTTGATATAACTAATTTTTCAAGAAAAATCTGTAAGGGAAAAGAAAAATAAAACCATTTTACCAAGATTTCATAGCATCTTGTGGTCTTTTTAAAAGTCCTAGATAAGAATTTTAAATCGAAAACAAATAAACTAAGGTTAAGAAAAAATGAAAGAAAACAATTAGAGAAATCATCATTGGGATTACGCTTGTAATCCTTTATTAATATAAAGCAATAAGTTCACATTCTGGAATCATGACCGTGGAGTTCAACTTTATTAATATAAAGCAATAAGTTCACATTCTGGAATCATGACCGTGGAGTTCAACTGTAATTTTCCTTCTTTCTTGAACAACATGATCATTCCCTAAATTACGACGATAAATCTTAATCGTGATCCTCTTAGCCACATAATTCCTTCAATTTCACGCACACCCTTACAGCTAACACATCACTACTTCCTCCTTTCAATCAAGAGTATTTCTCTATATTTTATGCCTCTACTTCTCTACAATATTACAATTTTATTTAGAGAATTAGTATTCGATGTCACTCCATTTAAAAAGAAATAGTGCATCCCTTTTACGAAGTGGAATAATTGAGCTGGAAGCTCTCGAACATACGGTTTATATATACAAACACGTGAAAATGAACAGCGACTTTTGTAAAAGGAGCTTCCGGTGAGTTCATTTTCACGAGTGGCGCTCGAGACTCATGTTTTTCACTTTTTTCTTTTTTAATATTTAATTAAACACGAGTGCTGTTTTAATTACTCATCGTATCCCTGACATTTTCTTCGTATTAAACAAATAGCAAGCCTAAATTTAATTTCTGCGTTTCCGACAAAAGTGCATGATTCCGGTACATTTGGAGAAGGAGTTGCTTTTAAAGGACCAACACTATCAGTCATCTACAACCTAATAACATAAAGAGGAAAAAGCAATCATACACCAAAAGAAGAAGAAAAATCAGTTTTTTATTTTATTTTTATTTATCTACTTATACCTGGGTTATTTTCATTTTATGAACTGTTATAAATTAATGTATATAATTTTATGAACAATTATAAAAGAGCCGTCTGTGGTCTCTTTTATGTGTATAATTTTTTTTTTTTTTATTTTACTCGCATATTCTTCCCTACCTGTTAAATAAACTTCTCTTCTAAGGAAACCATCACACTATTTTGGCATCTCGAGTCAATATTAAATGTTAAAGTAAACCCGAAACATATCTTTTACTCGCAAATACTTGCTTATCATGTGATTAGTTTGATAATTAATGAACTATTTTATTTTTTAATTTTAGTCACACACAATAGCATGTATGCCTTATCTAAAGCCGACAAAATTGACACAACAAAATAACATAAAACACGATATGATATGACTATGAGTACGATTATAGAAAAAAAGAAAGAAAGAAAGAAAAAACACTACTCACAACATGATATATACAAAAAGATATTACGATATAAATAAGCAAGCACACTTACATTATAGCTTAAATTTTAGTAAGAGAAAAAATTATAACGTAATTTTTTATGATTTCTATTCAATTTGAATATCACTTGACACAAATTACACGTGAATTAGGAACACAAACCCAGCTTGCTAACACAAATTCCCAGGACTAGTCCTACTAGTAAATATTAAAAATTATATTATAAAAGGGTTTTTTTTTTTTCGTTTCCCCTCAACTCAACTTTAACATGTGTCCAAAAACACGTTAACCGATCCTTTCATTAAATTCACGAGGTTGAAATGTTAATTAACCTGAACCAGAACAACCGGAAACAGAAAGACCTCAGAAGTTGCAACTCCCAGAGACAATTTGACTTCTACCATCTTTCCTTTAACATTATGTAGTATTTCCCTCGTTCAATCTTGCTGTTCATTTTCCTTTTACTTGGATATCTAAGCTGGAAAACTAATCGCAAACAAACTAATTTCATGAGCTTTAGCAGATTCATTTACTGAATCGAACATTCAGCATAGAAGTTGCATCGCAACAATGTTTATCAAATTAACAGAAAGAATCAATTGTCTTTCTTTTTAACAATAACATTATACACGAATGAGCAATTCAATTGAATGCCAACAAAAATGCTCGTAAGCAAATTAGGTTGCAACCAAGCAACCGCGGCAACAGAAGCAGGCTGCAATAATGCCTAATAGAGCTCCCGCAAAAACCTGGGATGGTGTGTGCCCAAGAAGTTCCTTTAGCTTCCTTTCACTGATTGGATGTCCTTGAAATAAATCATCGACGATCATATTGAGAACCTGCAAATGAAAAGGTTACTAGAGTAAGTTTACACATGCAGCAATTTACAATGCTTCAGTAATCATCCTGTGGTAGAGCTCAATTGAACATTACCAATGTATTACATTTTCAATAAAACATGTGGTGATTGCAACACGCACTGGAATTCATGCAATAGAATGCAACAAATAGCAAATTATCCAACGGCTCAAAAAGGCCACATGTGGGGAGTTAGCTACCGTATGTAAAAACCTAATCTTCTCATCCATTTATCATTTATCTATTGAAATCTCCTCTATCCCCAAAAGTGAAATGATAATGGATAACATAACAATTTCTCTTCTATCTTCAACTATCAGCTCCCTCAAGATGCGCCAGTCTGCACTAATCCAGAGGCACCCCACTCAGCACAAAGAAAAGGAAGCAACACATTCGCACTCTCTCCCCCTTCAGGAAACATCAGACCAAGGTGCCTAATGGACTTGGTCTTTACTTTTATTTTGAAGGAATGGCCTGGACAAGCATTTCACCTCCTCTATAACTGCATTAGGTAAAATGTTTCCCATCAGCTTCGTGAGGGAACAAGAGACTATCTTAGGGCATAAAACAGTGAAGAAGCCCTCTGTAATTCCAAACGATAGACTTCTGCAATCATCCTCATTATCCACCCAAGATTGATGGAAAACTAGACTAGGGAGTAGGTCCCAAAAAGCTCTTAAGCATGTGGCAAAAGCAATATGAGTTAGATAAATGAGATAGATCAACTACCCTCTTCCACTCCCACTAAAATAAAGGCCAGTTTTCTCATTTAAACCTCTTTTTCTGTAAGAAACTGTTGACAACAATGAGTAAATCAAACATCCAGTCTGGAATTTCATTGAATTCAGGGATGTGGGCATGCAATAATTTTAGAGATGTCTAATTTTCATCTTAATCCCTGAGAAAGCAACAAACTTGTTCTGAGGTCAGTAAGGATTGAAATGATTGAAGAGTATTGACCAACAATTAAAAATTGTAACTGCTTATTTAGAAATTGAGGCCGTGGTCCAAGGACATATGCATTTACTACGGTGTGTATTCAGTATATTGCATCATTTCACTGAGTAAACAGCAGGAAATCTAGCCTTCATGAAGGAATTATTTGCAATGCAAGAGCTATCGTCTTAAAATGTCCTCTGATCATGAAAACTGATCTGAAATTCCAGAAGCACACCTTCTGCCGCATTGGCATGCGCTGTGCTGATTTGGTATGTAGAAATTCTGCAAAACATAATCACAAATCCCAAACTGGTTTCCTCGTGGTAGCATATGGTCCCCAAAATTTTGACCCTAATGGAGGCAGGAATACACCATATTTAACCAATACCTCTCCTCTGCGCTCCAGGTGCAATGCTCTTATCAACAAAATTCCCTCTCCAACAAAGATGCAAGGGGATGCCAATCCACTACAAATAGTGGACCAAATTTTGATCCTTCTTCTTTTTCTTTCTTTTCTTAAAGGGAGCAATAATGAGCTAAAGAATCCTTGGATGGTACATTCTTCCATGTGAGCATGATATTGGTCAGTTTCTCACCTTGCAGCATAACTTCCAAGATATCAAAGTCCTTTTATTTTGGCAATTCATACAACCAAATAGGTCTAGAGCTCCTAGTGCAGTTCTCATGGGAGTTAATACAATCTATGCTCAGGGAAACAAACCCACAGATTACCTTTCTTTCTCATACAATAATTCTCAAGGCAGAACAAGATTAGTGCGCTCTATTCAAAATCATCAAAATCCAAGCAATTCGATGACAACAATATTCTAACCATAATACATAGAGATAGAAGACAACCCCAACGTATACTTTCTAGATAAGAACATCAAATCAATCTACACTGCAGTCAATTGGAGCATCCATTCATTTAAATAAGTAGCTTAAATGGTCCCAATCCGATGACTAGGTGATTTATTGGACCGTCCAATGAACGGGACCTGGACTAAACCTATAAGCACCTAACACTAGACAATAACAATATAAGATAGCAAATAACACCTCTCAGAAGAAGGAAAAAAGCTAACTAACAAGTAATTACCTCAGCTTGCATTCCGGCATGCCGTCGTACCCCGGTAGCATCATACATAACAATGGAACTAAACCCCAAACAAACAGGGAACAATGAATCAGAAACCCCATGGCATAGTGCGACTGAAGTGGTCAAAGCAGTACACAAAGCCGAGTGAGATGAAGGCATTCCTCCAGAAGCAAACATCATCCTTAAATCCCATTTCTTCTCCACAAAGAAATTCAATACAACCTTCGTCGATTGCGCGATAAACCATGCCAATAAACCCGAAACGAATGTTGGGTTCGCGGCCAATGTAGCCACTAAAGGACTGATCTTTAACTTCGCATTGGAGGTTATACTCAATAAAGCTACCCCTAATCCTCCATTCTGCAGAATTTCATCATTTCTTGAGTTACTAATGGACTGTACAAAGGAAACCCAGTTTGAGGAATGTAAAAGAAATGATGAAGACTTGATCTTTTGTAGTAATCTGGCCAAAACCGATATTGGGTATGGAAGAGAATGGTTTGTGTTGAAGTTTTGATGAAAGTTTAGGGGGGTTGAAGAACTTAGTGTTGAACAAGTTTTGAGCTTTTTATTGTAGTGTGAATGGATAGGCCTAAAGAATGGATTTCGTATAGAATAATTAGTAATAGGATTTGTTCGTGGAAATGTAAAGGAAGTGAAGATGGTTGGGTGGGAAAGAGTGCCCATAAGAGACAGACAAGGTTGTGTTCATCTGTTCAGTGTTGCTCCAGTTCATTCTGCATTTCAGAATATAAAAGATAAGACAAGGAAGCAACGTGAAGAGCCTTCCAGAAGATTGGTTTTTATGCATGCACAGATTGGAGAAGCAACAGCAACCCTACTTTTGTGCTTAATATCCAAGCCGCCCATTTTCCTACTTAGTACTTGGGATTCTGGGTTGGGATGCAGCGGATCGGATAGCAAACCGTATTTATGGGTCATGTTATTTATCGGAATTTGTTTTGTGTCTAGAAACAAACATGATTTGATGGTTTACTGAATTTTTGGTTTTTTTTTTTTTTTTCAAATGGTTTACTGATTTATTAATTGTATTTGGAAATTTATATTCGTAGATCAACATATGAAAGAAAGAATTACCACATGTTATATCTATGATTAAACTATTAATAAAAATATAACATTATATGTACCTAATAGTATAAAAAAATTTTAACAATTAAAAGTTAAATATTACTCTTTGTTGTTTATAAAATTTTAAACAACCAAATTACTCAAAGCACATGAAAACTTTTACAATTATATTATTTTTTTAAAGTTATTGCAAAACTATACAATGTGATAACTCACTTAGAAAAAAAAAATTGTATGAAAAGGAGGAATTTAATCTTAGCTCATCCTAATGAGATCATATTATTAGATTATAAAAGTTTTGGTATAACAAAAGTGATTCATATGATAAATACAAATGTCCTTATTTACAAAAATAGTATATACTTTTTAGGAAAAATAGTTATTTAGTCAAGTTATTAGATGTCATGGCAATAGATAAAAACAAACGTTATACCAAAACCTCATTTCTTCTTTTTTTTTTTTATAAAATACTTGGTTAAGCAACAAAAAGAACAAAATTAACCTTGTCTAAGGGATATATTTTCTTGTAAGTCTTGGCATTATAGCAATAAATTTGTATAGTCTTTAAGACTAGAACAGAACATTGATAAAAACATAGGAATAGAGTCCACAAAAATTGTCTTTCCATCCTAATTGAGCCCTTCTTTTGCAAGGCGGTTTGCTGCTTCATTGTATTCCCTATTACCCCTGTAAATGAAAAAATCAGTAAGGTTATTAAGAATATGTTTGCTAGTTGCTAACAAAGGATGGTGGCGTTTTAGATCTAAGTCTCTTTTTGTGATCTAGTCCACGGCTTGTTGGCAGTCCACTTCACATGCTATTTGGTCATAGCTTTTGGAGACGGCTAGCTCTAAACTTGATTTAATAGCATAGAGTTTAGCTTGGAGGGGAGTTAAGTTCCTGTATTACTCGTGTAAACATTATGGAATCGTTCCATCTTAGTCTTTTGCTATAACTCTGATTTCAACTCTTCTATTTGATGATTCTACTGCTCCATCACAATTTAACCTTATCCATCCTTCCCGTATGTGTAATCCTCTCCTAATATCTTGATTGTTTCTAAGATGTAATTTCTCTTTCTTGGATTGCATCTACCACTCATTAGCATTATGGAGAATTCATTGAGGCTAGTCCCCTATCGTTTGTTTCGGTTTGAAAATATTCCTATTCCCTTTCAGTTAAATCTCATAAAAAGGTATAAACAATACAAACATGTACTGGGGCTTTTAGGTCTTTCCAGTCCACATATCTTCTTTTACACCTTTATTCAATCCATTCTTGAAACTCAATAAAGGAGAACTTTTCCTTGTTTAGAAGGATTCCTAACCTTCCCTAAATATTTCTGCTGCAGTTGCAATTAAGAAAGACATGCTTATGCGATTCATTAACTTCATTACATAATACGCATCTACTTGACACTTGAATACCTCTCCTCAGAAGACAATCTCCTGTTGCTAAACCTTTCATGAGTATCCTCCAATCTAGATTTTTAAATTTTGAAGAAACTAGTAACTTCCAAATCCAACTCCAATCTCTATCTCCTTGTGTCGTGATCTAATCCTTCAACAGTCTTTTATATACTGATTTGGTGTTGACCTCCCCATCCATTGTTTCTGGCCATCGTTGAAGATCTCGTTTAGCTTCTCTTTCTTGCAAGACTAAGTGCCTAAGCCTTTGTTTCAAATCTTTGTCTGGAGGGTACCCTGTTACATCCTCTCTCTAACCAATAGAAACACTCCAAACTTGGTTAATTTTTAGGTTTTGGTCATATTTATGTAGAGGCCCATAGAGCCAATTTACCACTCTTTCCTTACCTTTCCATTTATCCATCCAAAATTTAGTGCTTTTTCCATCTTTCACTGTAACTTTTAATTTGTCCTCTAACCAGATTGATGCTTTTTGGAGCTCTTTGAAGAATTTTGAACCCAATGTGTACCTTGTTTTTCCTTCTTGCCTTTTGTAGTTTTGTTTAATCAAGCATGTCCACAAAACGTCTTTCCGATTCATTTACCAAGCTAGGTTGACAAAATTAGCTTGGTTCTTTTTCCTAATATCCATCATTCTAAGGCCTCTTATATTCTTGGTGATGCGAACCGTGATCAAGAACAGATAAGGCCGGTTGTTGAATGGGTTTAAGCTTATCGAAAGCTTGAAATAGAAATAATAGGGAATGCACAAAAGTAAATAAAAAAGTAAACAAAACCTACGAAAAGCTCCAATAGATATGATGCATTAATGGAACTTTTGAGGACTCACGGTACAATTCGATATGATATACGAATTAATCTAATGAGATTATTTGCTACCTAGTCTTACTTAAAGGTTAGGATAAAAGGGAGATAAATGTAAACAAGTAATGTTTATGAAAGGAAAAATGTCAACTATATTAATGTTCTTTCTGCTTAGTTATAATTATAAATACACGGGTATTTATACCCGAGAGTTTAGAGCAACATGCCTAAAAAGGAAAAGAAAAAATGGTAATTACCCTAAATAAGTAATGTATAATATTATAAAAGGGTAAAAATGAATATTAAAAAAAAGTAATGATTATTGTAGTAGATTCTACACGTTGTCCTATACACGTAGCGGCAATACATTGGCGAGGCCGTTGGAGCATGCGGACAAAAGTGTATGGTTAGGTTACTTGTTTGAGCAGGGGGGACTAAGGATCAATCCAATTGCTCTCTTTCTCTTTCTCTCCCATCTTCTCGGCAAGGGAGATGTCGAGTCATTAGTTGGCTCAGACGCAAGTGAGTAGTCGTAAAAGGTTTGGTTGTTCTCTTAGTAATCTACAACTCTGCATACTTTAGAGAGATGGACAGTTAGTCTGCTCGACATACAGAGTGATTCAGTAAAGAAGTACTTGGCTTTGGCAGGAGCCAGTTAGAGTAAAAGAATCCACCTTGCCAGACCTTCCAATCCTCGGGCTTGGCTGTGGGTTAAAGGCCCGGTAGCCTAATTCCTATCATTCCTTTTGAGTTGATTTAGATTTAGGATTAAATCCAAATAGTCTTCGATATGCTCTCTATAGGGGTAATATGGATTGAGGTTAATAATATTAAAGGTGTTAGAAACCCCATAGTTCTTGGTGAACTTTAATCTATAGGCATTATCATTGATCTTTTAGAGGATTTTGAAAGGCCCTTCAGTCCTTGGGGATAGTTTGTTCCTTCTCTTATTCGAAAACCTCTCTTTGCTTAGGTACAGCCATACCAAGTCTCCCAGTTGAAAATGCTTGGTCGTCCTTCCCTTGGCTTTCTCTCACATATGTCTAGTGGCTTGATTAATGTATTAAGTGACTTTGTTATAGATGTACTGAATGGATTGTGCTCTAGCTCTTGTGTTAGGGTCCTCTTGTACGAGTACAGGTACAGGGGTGTGATCAAATGGTAACTCAGGATTAAAACCATAGATCACTTCGAAAGGAGTTTGCTTAGTGGTGTTATGTACTATTTGGTTGTAAGTAAACTCAACCACTAGCAAGCAAATGTCTCAATCAGCTAAGTTCTTGCCTATTGTAGCTTAGAGTGATGCTTCCAAAGTGCAATTAACCTCCTCTATTTGGCTATCAGTTTGGAGGTGACAGGAAGTATTGAATAGTAGTTTAGTCTCTATCTGGTGCCACAAGGTCCTCTAAAAATGACTTAAGAACTTGGGTCTTTATTGGAGACTACACTTCTCAACACACAATCTAACTGCACAATTTCCTATAAGAAAAGAAAAGTGACAGCCGAATCATCGTTAGTTTTAGAGTAGGGCATAAAGTGCACTATCTTATTGAACCTATCCACAACGACCATTACAGAATCTTTACCTTGAGCAATTCGTAGTCGTTCGAGAATAAAGTCCATACTCAAGTTGGTCCATGATTTTGTTAGAACAGGTAAGGGCATTGCTTTCACTTCGACACTTAGCCCTTTTATATGTGGCACATCTTTCAATGAATTGGTGCATATCTCGCCTCATTCTCGACTAAAAGAATTGACCATTTAGCAATTCATATGTTCTCTTCTCCCTAAAGTGTCCAAATAGTCCTCCACTATAAGCTTTCCTGATCAATAGCTCTTGAAGTGAACAGGTTGACATACACAATTTTCCTCCTTGGAACAAGTGTCCTTCCTCCATATGATACTCATCCATTGTCTTCTCATCAATACAACGTGTAAATATGGGTCCAAAGTGTGGGTCCCCAGAATACTGCTCCTTAATATTGGCAAACCTAAACAATCTGACTTGTAGTTTAATCAGGAGTGCATGCCTCCTCAAGAGGGCATCTACAACTATGTTGCTCCTATAGACTAGGATGTCGTCAAAGTATACTACGACACACTTCCCTATTAGATGTCTCAGTACATGGTTCATCAATCTTAGGAAAGTGCTTGGTGCATTTGACAAGCCAAAAGGCATGAGCATTTATTCAAAAAGTCTATGTTGAGTCTTAAATGTCGTTTTCCACTCATCTCCTAGCCTCATACGAATTTGATGGTAGCTGGACTTCAGATTAATCTTGCTGAAGACCTTAGCTCCACTCAACTCATTTAGCATGTCTTCCAATCTCAAAATAGAATCCTTATACTTGATCGTGATCTTGTTCACAACTCGATTATCAATAAACATTCATCAGGTCCCATCTTTTTTCGGTACTAGAAGCACCAGCACAATACAAGGACTGAGACTTTCCCTAACATATCCTCTCTCAGTAACTCATTGACTTGACATTGGAGTTCAGAAGCTTGTTTGAGACTCATTTGATAAGTAGGCTTATTCGGTAGTATGACGTTGGACATTAAGTCAATGTAGTGCTTTATACCTCGAGTTGGGAGTAACCCCTCAGATAACTGTTATGAGAATAGGTCAGCATATTCATCTAACAGCGCTTGCACTTCTTAGGGTAGTTTACCATGCTCCTTCATTTCTAATAGTCGTCTGACCAACATGAAGGTCGGTTTGTTAGCATTAATGGTCTCTCGGGGCTTAGCTTTACTTATGATTACAGTCTTCTTTAATAAGTAAGCAAGTTTTGTCTATAATTTATTAACTTCTCGTGACGACATCGGGTTTAATGTAATCTTCTAGCCATCGTTTTCTAACACATATGTATTCTTATATCCGCCATGGATAACTTTTCTATCAAATAGCCATGGATAAATCTTCTATGAAACAGCCATGGTCAATTAAGCAACATGTGTGAGGTACGCATGGGTAGTACATCACAAAGAATCTCGTTGGAGTAGTTTCTAATTGTGATCAGCAGCAATACTTGCTAGGTAACATGTAGTGCTCCATTATCACTTAGCTAATGCAACTTATATGGCTTCATGATGGGAATCAGCCTCTGGCCACATTCAAGCAAAGGCCTATCAATGCTTACCAAGGCTGAACTGCAGCTAGAAAGATGTGAGGAAGGAAGATGAACACTCGGCAACAAGTCCGTCATCCGTTAAGAAGTCGAAAGATCACATAGTTGAGGACTTAAGACCAAAGAACCACTCGGTAAGGCCCCGAGAGACTAGTGCCGACTAATTTTAGCACTCTGCAATTGTGGGCTGACCTCTTTGGTGTCTTGGCTAAGCCACACGAGACCTCAAGGACTCCTTTTCGTACCTGTACATCCAACATCGACCTTATCCAGTTTAAATACTACTCCTTCCAAGACATGCCGAGTGACTATATGCCGACTTTTCTTGTAAAACACACAGTTTTGTATTCTTACATATGTTTTCGTTTATTTTATTTATGATCCCAATTCTTTAGGGTATAAGGCCTTATACATTATTTACAGTTTTACTACTAGGGTTTAAGACTTACTATAATTAGCAACTGTTGTAAACGCAAATAGATGGACAAATAGAGATATAGAGAAGAATATGTTAATACAGAGTGAAAGTTTCCTCTTTCGAGCAAGGCTACACTTAAGCTTGCGTTTACTAGATTATTGAGTATTGATTAAACTCTTTATTCTTCCTTGCGTTCTTATCATTCTTCACCTTAAGATTGTGGTGAGCCCTTTCATTTGAACCAGTTAATGAGTTACATCTAACACTCATTTGAAACCCCAAGCAACATTTAATATTCATGAATTGTATCAAACTCTATTTCGAGCTCAAACCCCCTGACTGTGTTTGTGCCTTAGTGTATGATTTCCAACCACATTTACACTCAAAACCTCTAGTTTTACTTCCTGTTCTTCATACCCTCTCAAATCTATGAATACCCATTCCGTTCATCTGACCAACTGCTATATCATCTTACTCGTTTGACCCCTTTGATCCCTATCATATTAGTATCAGAGCTTTGGGGAGACATGCTTGATAGTGTTCTTCAAAGTTTGATTTTAGTTGCTATGGAAGTATTTGTCAGTTGTGAGTAATTGCAGAAGTCGAGTAGTGGTTGTTTCTCGGTTACTGTAATTGTGTTTTGTTGTTTGTTCAATTTTCTGGAAAATTACTGTATGAATAAGAATGTCGAAGGAGAGTGTCAACAATACTGGAGAGAGTCCTTGTGGAAGCTTAAGGAGACATGTTGGCAACTTGGAGTATCAGATTCAGAATCTCACTGATTCTATGTAGGAGTTTATTAGTTTAGTTAGAGGCCGTGCACATGATGGCTGAGAAGAAAGAAGGGAACAAATACCCATCAATAGGAGTGGTTCTAATGAACTTGATCATGATGAGCGATAGTCGATAAGAGTTGTTGAGCCGAGAAGAAGAGAAAACCATCCTATACCGAAAGGAAGATATGAAAGGAGAGTTGACTTTGAAGCAAATCAAGAAGCTTATAGAAGAGAGCCGAGGCCGAGCATAGCTCCAACAAAAGTAACCGATCAGAGGTCAATTGACTTGCCAGGATTATAAGGGATGAACCTCGAGCACCTAGCCAAGGACTTGAAAATATAAAGCTTAAGTTGCCGACCTTCTATGGAAGTAGCTGACTTGAAGAGGTCCTTGACTAGGTTCCCCGAGTTGAGAAATTGTTTGAATGCTATGAGTGTGATGATCGAACAAAGGTTAAGCTGGCTTCATTATCCCTTGTTGAATATGCAAGTCTTTGGTGGAATAAGCTGGTTACTAAGTAAGATAATGAAGGAGATGAGTCAATCAAAACTTGGAGGCTCATGAAAAGATTGATGAACCAATGCTTTGTGCCGACTTATTTCAAGCAGGAGATGCTATATGCGTTTTAGTACCTTAGACAGGGTCGAAACACCGTTAAGGAGTACTTTCAGGAGTTTGAAACTCTAACGATGAGATGTGAGATTACCGAGCCATAAGATTGCACCATGGCTAGGTTCTTAAGTAGACTTTGAGATGATATTGCTGACATAGTTGAATTGCAGCCATTTAGCTCTCTAAACGAGCTAATTAATTTGGCATTAAGAGTAGAGATACAGAGTAGGAAGAGGCATCAAAGGGCGACTAGCTGACCTCAATAAGGCAGCCTTGAGCTTGAGAGGTATGCTGAGAGAAGGCAAGAAAAGAAGATGGAGAAAGGAGAGCCTAGCTAACGAGTCCATGTCGAGAAAGAAAAGGCACCGGGCAATAAGGCTCGAGAACTGAAGTGCTTCAAATGCTTAAGCTATAGATATATTGTATCCCCATGCTCGAATAAAAGGGTCATGGTCTTGAAGGGTAAAGGGATCGAGGCTCAAATCGGGAGTTAGAGTGATAAGAGTTTGGAAAGCTTGTTGATCGAAGAAGATGTCTATGAACTCTTATCCTTGACGAGCCGACAAGTCGACCTGAAGGCAGATCCCGGACAAAAGGAAAATTTGTTTCATATGTGGTGCTTAGTAAATGGGAAGACTTGTTCCCTAGTTATTGATGCAGGTAGCTGCACTAACATCGTCTCTGCCGAGTTAGTAGAAAAGATGGAATTGCCGACTTACTTGTACCCATGACTTTATAGATTGAAGTGGTTTAATGACAAGGGTATGGTCCATGTGCATTAACGAGCTCGGATTGCGTTTAAGGTAGGGCAGTACAAGGACGAGATTGACTTCGATGTGGTCCTAATGAATGCTACAAATTTACTTCTTAGCCAACCATGAGAGTTTGATCGGAAAGTGATCCATGACAGATTCCTCAATACTTACACTGTTCAAAAGGATAGGAAGAGCTATCTCTTAACCCCTATGAGAATCGAGGAAATCTAGAGACACTAGGCACCCATGGTAAAATGAAAAGGTAGAAGGAGCTTATTTGGCATCTTGGCTTGTGCTCAACACGTAACATTGAGAACGACTTCCTTTTAGAACTACGGTAATGATGGGAATCAGTCTCTGACTACATCCAAGTTGAGGCCAATTAATGCTTGCCAAGGTCGAATTGCAACCAGAATGATGAGAGGAAGGAAGATGAACATTCGGCAACAAGTCTATCGTCTGCCAAGAAGCCAAAATATCACATAGCAGAGGACTCGGGACCAAAGAATCACTTGGTACAGCCCCAAGAGACTAGTGCCGACTAATTCTAGCACTTAACAATTGTGGGCCGACCTCTCTGGTGTTTCGGTTAAGCCATACGAGACCTTAAGGACTCCTTCTCGTACTCTTACATCTAACTGCCAACCTCGTCCAGTTTAAATACTACTCCTTCCAGGACATATCGAGTGACTACATGCCGACTTCCCTTGTAAAACACACAATTTTGTATTCTTGTGTATGTTGTCCTTTATTTTATTTATGGGCTCAATTCTTTGGAGTTTAAGGCCTTGTACATTATTTACAGTTTTGCTACTAGGGTTTAGGACTTACTATAAATAGCAACTATTGTAAGCATAGATAGATAGACATATAGAGATATAGAGAAGAATACATTAATATAGAGTGAAACTTTCATCTTTTAAGCAAGGCTACACTTGAGCTAGTATTTTTCGGATTATTGAGTGTTGATTAGACTCTTTAATCTTCCTTGCGTTCTTATCAATCTTGACCCTAAGATTGTGGTGAACCCATTCATTTGAACCGGTTAGTGAGTAGCATCTAACCTTTATTTGAAACCTTGAGCAATATTTAGTGTTCATAAGTCGTATCAAACTCTATTTCGAGCTCAAACCTCTGACTGTGTTTATGCCTTAGTGTGTGATTTCTAACTATATTTACACTCAAAACCCTTGGTTTTACTTCCTATTCTTCATACCCTCTCAAAAATATGAATACCCATTTCGTTCATTTGACCCGTTGCTGTATCATCTTACTCGTTTGACCCCTTCGATCCCTATCAGCTTCTGGTGTACAATGGTCGGCAACTTCAACTGTATGACCATTTTGGTTGATGCTACATTAGTACAACTTCTGCTATCTATAATTAATGTTCGTACCTAGTCATTCACCTTACAGGTGATATGAAACAAGTTCTCCCTCTACTCTTCCTTTTATGAGGGTTCTAAGTTCATGGCACATGGACAACTAGGACTAACTAATCCAAGTCTTCAGTAAACACATCTTCTTCAATCAATTCTTTTATCGGTAGGTTCTTTCTCTATAGTGCTCTCCTCCTCCTTAGGTTCCTCATAAGTACTTTCTACCTCTAGCTTCAAGACATCGCCTTTGATGACCATAGTCCTTTGGTTCGGATACTGAGTAGTCATATGTCGGAATTTTTGGCACTTAAAGCACTTGATATGACTTGTCTTCCTACCAAATCTTTGCCTTTTCTCATAAGTTCAGGTCTGCATGTTGTTGTTAGGTTAGCTTTTCTGTTTGGTTTAGACATCCACCTTTCAGATCGGCTTGGTACTTAACTGCGCTCGGTGACTTCCTTGTCCTGGCCAGTTAGTTGGCATTCTAGTCGGTACTTGTCTTCTTCTTTACCTCTCTCCTCGTTGGGCTATTCTAATGGCTTTATCTATTGTGGTAAATCATTGGAGTTCTACAATATCTCGAATGTCACCTCATAACCTAGTAAGGAACTTAGATATTATTTATGTTGGTGGTTCCTCCACTACACATCGGATCAAGAGTATTTGGAATTCCTAGACATACTCATCAACTGTTCAACCTCCTTGTCTCAACTTGAAGCTAAGTAAAGGTATCTCGCAGATAAGTATCCGGTATGAACCTGTTCCTTAATATTCTTTTCATTTCAGGCTAAGTACTAGTCTTTTGATAGCCTTCTTGCCTCCTCATAGCCTGGAAATCCTTCTACCACATGGTTGCATATCACTTTCTCGTAATCCTCGTAATGATAATAATAAAAAATACGCTTCATTTTCTCTTCCCATTCTAGATATTCATTAGCATTCCTAGACCCATTGAAGTTCGAAATCTGAAGCTTCACATGGTTAGATGCTCTGGAGACTCGAGCTTACTTTTCTTCAAAATACTCTTTCTTGTCCTCTTCATCCAATTCTCTTAGGTCTATCCTTCGTCTTATTCGTCCGCTTACTCTTCCACCTCGAACTAGTCAGCTAGGTTCTAGCTTCTAACAGGTTGAGCAGTTTGTGGGATGTTTTACATGTTCTTAGTCGGCCGGCAAGCCAACGCATGAACGGCTTAGGTCGAATCTACTAAGAGGTTAGCCACCTCATCAAGTCTTTCATCAGTGCTCCTAAAGGTTCCTTAAGACTATCGTCCATGGTAGATAACTCCATTATTGTCATATCCAACACCGATGTTTACACTTGGGTCAGTCATTTTCTCTACAGATTTAATGCTCAATAACTCTTCAAGTAAGTTATTTTAGCAAATACTTCCACAAATCGGAAAAAGTAATAGTTTAGAAGCATAGCAATCAAACGAACATAGTAACTTGCTTTGTTTTAGACATACAAAATAGAATATAAACAGAATTTCAGACACAAACTACAACTTAAACAAAACCTCCACTTTGATACCAAGATGATGCAAACTGTGACTAAGAACAAGTAAAACTGGTCGCTGAATGGGTTTAAGCTTTTTAAAAGCTTGAAATGGAAATAATGGGGAATGTATGAAAAAACAAAAGTAAATAAAAAAGTAAACAAAACCCACGAAAAGCTCCAATAAATATGACGTACTAATGAAACTTTTGAGGACTCATGGCACAACTCGATACGATGTATAAATTAATCTAGTGAGGTTACTCGCTACCTAGCCTTACTTAAGGGTTAGGATAAGAGGGAGACAAATGTAAACAAGTAATGTTTATGAGAGGAAAAATGTCAATTATATTAATGTTCAATCTGCTTGGTTATAGCTATAAATACACGAGTATTTATACCCAAGAGTTTAGAGTAACATGCCTAAAAAGGAAAAGAAAAAGTGGTAATTACCCTAAATAAGTAATGTACAAATTATAAAAGGGTAAAAATGAATATTAAAAAAAAGTAATGATTAGTGTGGTAAATTCTACATGTGATCCTATACACGTAGTGATGATGTATTGGCGAGGTCGTTGGAGGATGCAGACAAAAGTGTATAGTTAGGTTGCTTATCCGAGCAGGGGTAACTAAGGATCAATCTGATCCCTCTCTCTCTCTCCTTCTCGGCAAAGGAGATACTGAGTAATTGGTCGGCTCAAGCGTGAGTGAGTAGTAGTAAAAGGTTTGGCTATTTTTTTGGTAATCTACAACTTAGCACAATTTAAAGAGATGGATAGTCACTCAGTTTGGCATATAGAGGGACTTGGTAAAGAAGTACTCAGCTTCGGTAGAAGTTGGCTGGAGCAGAATAATCCACCTCGCTAAGTCTTCTAGTCCTCGAGTTCAATTGTAGTTTAAAGGCCTAGTAACTTGATAACTATCAGGTATGGTAAGCTTGAGTTGAGGTTTGTCCACTCCAATGTATTTTGCAATGAAGTCTGCAAGGACTTGTTCCTTAATTGCCTCTCTTTAGCGGAATTGGACTCCATATGTACTAAGGTCAAGGGAGTACTTCATCACTCGGCCTAAAGTATTGGGCCTTTATAGAGCAGTTCTAAGTGGTATACCTGTGAGTATGATAATTGGATATGACTGGAAATAGGGCTTGAGCTTACAAGTAGCGATTGCTACTATATAGGCAAACTTTTTTATTTTGATGTATCTAAGCTTAGGCCCTTGGAGGATATGGCTGACATAGTAGACTGGTCGGTGTTCATGACCATTGGCTTAGACAAGTACTACGGATAATGCTTTATTGTTGATTGTGAGGTATAAGTACAACTCCTCTTTGGATATTGGTTTAGAGTATATGGGTGGGTTCTCTAAGAAGTTCTTCAGCTCTTGAAAGGCTCGATGGTACGCTAGTGTCCATTTAAACTTAGTAGAGTGTTTGAGTAGATTGAAAAATTCGGCGTACTTGTCTATACTTTAAGAAACGAAATGGTTGAGGGCAGCTATTCTTCTTGTCAATTGTTAGACCTCTCCGACCTTACTCGAGGCTTGTATGTCCTGGACTACTTTAATTTTATCAAGGTTGGCTTCTATTCCTCACTTTATGACCATGAAACCAAGAAACTTTCTTAAAGCAACTCTAAAGTTGCACTTTTGGGGGGTTAAGTTTCATTTGGAATTGACGGAGGGTTTAGAAGATTTCTCAGAGGTTGTTGATATGGCCCCATTTAGTTTTGCTCTTGGCAATCATATCGTTAACGTAGACTTCGATGGTCCTGCCTATTTTTGGCTTGAAAATGTGGGTCACCAACCTTTGATATGTGACTCCAACGTCCTTTAGGTTGAAGGGCCTAAAGGGCATTACTTTGTAGCAATAAGTTCTGAAGTCTATGACAAAGGATGTGTAGACTTCAGCTTTGGGAGCCATCTCGATTTGGTTGTATTTGGAGTAGGCGTCTATGAAACTAAGAAGTGTATGGCCGGATATCAAATTGACGAGTTAGTCTATGCGTGTAGGGGGAAGCAATCCTTTGGGCATACCTTATTAAGGTTGGTGTAATCGACGCACATGCACCATTTTCCATTTGCTTTCTTAATGAACACCGTATTGGCAAGTTAAGTGGGATACTTTTCATGCTTAATGAAGCTTAAGTAGAGTAACTTCTATATGTCCTCTTCGATCATGGCTTGATGCTTGGGCGCGACATATCACTTCTTTTACTTGATAGGTCAAATGACAAGGTTGACATTGAGGTGGTGAGTGACCTTAAGTATAGGGATGATCCTTAGCATGTCTTCAGGGGTGGATGCAAAGACATTTGAGTTTTGCTTAAGGAATTTTGTTTGTTTGAACTTGTCATTGTCGAGCAGCTTGGCTCCTATTTTAGTTAGCATTTTAAGGGTATTGAATATCTAGACTTTGAGGGTCTTTTTTGTAGGCTCATCTTGTAGTACTGAAGTAGGGGAGTTAGTTGACTCAATGTTCATGACATTGTTTTTGGATTGCACTTTGAGGTAGAGAAACCTAGACAAGGCTTAATCGCCTTTAGCCTCATTAACTCTAGTAGGGGTCATGAACTTCGCTTTGACGTATTTTTGGTTGATAAGCATGTCGAATTTTGTTATGCTTAGTCTATTAAGGTTAACACTGCATGGTGACCATATGTTAACAATGACAAAGTCTATTAATTGGGTGGTGACATGTTCGTCATCGCCTAATTGAACAAGCAGGATGATGATCCCCTTGGGGGCACCAACCTACCACCTCTAAACCCTATCAGGCCGTATTTATACGGCTGAAGGGTCTCATCGAGTTGTTCTTTCATTTGCTTAAAGGCATTATAGAAGAGTATGTCTATTAACCTCCTACTATTGATGAATGTCTTTAGAACGTTGAAGTATCTAATTTCAGCATTTATAATGAGTGCATTACTGTGGGGTAGGTTGATTCCTTGCTCGTCTTTGTTAATAAAGGTTACTACTGTGTTAGTCTTTAGCTTCTTATTTCTGACGATGTGAACCTCATGTTTGGGAGTGAGGATGGTGTCACCCGAGAGGAGGATGGGTTCACTAAATATGGTGTTGACCTGACCATGTCATCCCCTTTAGTTTTGCTCATCCATAGGGGGATTGGCCTATTGATGATAGGGTTGTTGTTGGTTATCTACTCGATAGCGTTGGGTAGGTTGTTGAATTTGGTTTTTCTCATTTGCAACGAAGTAGTCGATGCGACCTTTACGAACAAGGCTTTCAATTGTGTTCTTAAGGTGGCAACACTTATCGGCGTTATGTCTATATGCTCTATAGTAGTCATAGTATTTCCTAGAGTTCGGCACTTCTAGCATCTCATGAATACTTGGCAGTCTCGAGAGTTACTCTCAGATCTCATATATGATTTTGCCAAGTGGTCGGGTTAAGGGTGTGTATGAAATATAGTCTTGGAACTTATTCCTTTGTTTCTTGTAGTTTGGGATCATGAGGTCCCAAATGATCCTTTGCTAAGATGCGACTGTTATTTTCCACCTTGAAGTGAGCTTTGATAGCGTCCTCTTGGGCTATATATTTCTCAATGACCTTCATAAATTCATCTAAGGATTTAGGATTTTCTAATGATATTATGTTGAAGAGCCTTTCATTTAGATCTATGCTTGTTAGGAGTGCCTGTAAGGTTGTCCCTATATTTAGCTTGTAAACTTGTAACTTCGTTTGGCTGAAGCAATCAACATATGCTCACAAGGTTTCATTAGGGTGTTACCTAACATTGTAGAGGAGTAGAAGAATCTCGTTGTGGGACTCGGGAACTGAGGAAGTATTGTTGGAACCTGTTTCCTAAGTCGTCGAACAAAGTGGTGGATGCCTCGAAGAGAGTGTTAAACCAAAGCAAGGCAGCTTTTGCTAGTGTATTAGGGAAAGCTTTGCACACGATAGCATCTTAGAAGTTATGGAGGCTCATTATTGTCTAAAAGTGGATGATGTGGTCATTTGGATCGGTAGTATTACCGTAAGTATTGAGATGTGGTAGCCTTGCACATGTGGAGAGTGTTTCTTCGAGGATTGAAGAGATGAATGGGCTCTTTGTTGGCGTAAAGCGCGATGCTCGTATAGACAGCTAGACTTTCTTTTGATCACATATGTTGGAGGTACGGTGGATGTGTTCATTGAGCCTATCTATGTTCATGCCTTCGTAGTCTTTTGATGATGACCTTCAGGATAAGCTATTGATTGGTTTGCTTGTCGCTGTGTGCTTGCCTTCTACATATGTTTTGCTGTGGCTGCAGTTCAGCCGTTCACGTAGGTATTCGTGCAGTTGGTGATTATACTGAATCTAATTATGCGAGTGCATTGGGTGCGTATTATACTAGTCGTCATTTTTGCTTGGCTATGAGGAGGAATCCATGATTGCTTCCTTGTTTAGATGCTTTTGAGATGCATTTTTTAGTAATGTTACATCTTTGTGTAAAGATATAGTAGGTTCATGGTATTTTTTATTTTCTTCTAGCATTTGTTAGACAAGTAACCTATGTTGCTAGACTTCGATACTTTCATTTTGAGGTGGAAGTGTTTGATTGCCTCTACCTTGTTGGGAGGTATTGGTATCCTTCATATGAGAAGCTTGTAGGTTATTGTTTTTGCTTTTAGCCATTGTGGTCATGGTAACCTAAAATGGTGGGCTCCAAAATGTTGATCATAACTAGACCAACAAGGATGTTGTTGACTTAGATTCTATTCAATTTAGATGGGCTTGGACTTTGCCTCCTGCTTCTTGGCACCTACAAAAAAGCCTCCTTTAAGTGAGATCACAGGGGCCCTTCGACGCTCAAGTTAGCTAGGAGGACTAAGAAAAGAGGGGACAAGCTCTAAGGACCTAGTGAACCATACTTGTATAGTATATGAGAGAAAGGTGTTGAACTTCTACTCTCTAGAGAAAGAGATAGAAGAAAAGGTCTTGTGAAATTGAGAGAGAGAGAGATTTGCCTTACTTATGGCACTTGGCACCTTTTATGCTAGTTACTTGAACACGTGTCGATTAAGGATTTGCTAGTACCGGCCACCAAAGTGCGCTTTGTAGTAAAGACTGAGCTTTATTGCGGGTAACATGCTATGGCCAACCAAACCACCAAATCTATAGCTCAGTGATATGGCAGGAGTAGGGGTGCTAGGTATACCAATCATGTTATAGATGTTAGGCGCTCATTAATGAGCTGTAGTGGAGTATAGGTGCTAAAAACAAAAGTCAAGATGAAATGCTAAGAAAGGAATTGGTTAATGCTTGATGGGGGTAAGTTAAGCCCTCAGCTTATGCTAGTCGATTGATGGGTGTTAGCTTGATAGTTGTGGGCTAACTTGCTTGGACAGTTGTCATTTAGCTTGCTAAGTAAGTCATAAGGGATAGGCTTTCCATTGGCTCGTATCTTCATTGGTGTGAGCTCATGGTCTCACGAGAGGGTTATGGCTTGATATGTGAGCTTGTAGCTTCTTGCGATGGGCTTCATCCATAGGCCTTTGCTTGGACCCGTTAGGCTTTGGTTTCAGCGAGAATCGAGTATCAACACATATCATTGAATGAATAAAAAATAGTTTAATTATCCATAATTTTTCTCTTACTAAACTTTTAAAAGAAAATAAACTATTCGTGAAATGAGCATAATTGAACATATCACTAAACCAATAATAAAACATTTTTAGTATTTAAGGGCTATGGATATCATAATTATTGAAAATTTGATGAAAGAATTATTAATATTTATAAATGTTGGAGCTATTACAGGAAGCTGTTATTTTGATGGAAGATTTTCAGTTTAAATACCATTTCTGGTTAATAATTTGTAGGTTAGATACCATTTTGGCATATAGAGTTTTTCTATCATAATAACTCTAATGTATTGATGATTTATTAATAACTAGTAAAGGTTGTTTGGTAAAATAAAAAAAAATAGAAAATATTAAAACATTAGAGACACAGAAGAGGTGTCTTTGGCTTTAATAATATATATGTTTATAACATAAGAGAAAAGATAAGGAAAAAGAAAAGCAAATCTTCTAATCAAAAGCTCTAACAATATGATATTAAAATAAAACATATAATAGAATCCTTGAAGATCATAAGGCCTTTAAAACGATGTAATTTTATATAATAAGATTCATAAGAGAATTGATAGGATTCTTTACATAAATAATAACACCTAAAATATAAAAAAAGAAGCAAATACAAATTTGAAAAGCATAATTTTAAACTCGAAGAGTTTCAATATTTCATTTACTACCATACTATACTAACATATTTTTTTACATTGATTATGAAGAGTTTCAATATATATATATTATTTTCGTATTAGCATTTTGATATACTCATAATGCATATCATACTTATTATTTTCATTAATATTATATATTGAGGCTTTTAAATAGAAAATTTCATGATCACGTTACAATAGACAAATCTCATATTTGAGTTTTGGAAATAAATGCATAGCATAGATGCTAAAATTTTATCAACAATACACAATGCATGAAAAGTCTATACTAGTAATCATCAATATGATAGAATAGCTTAAAGGATTGCTTAGAACAAAACGAGATGATGGAAGTCTGACTTAGTAATTGATATGAACTACAAATGTGCCAAATTCATTGGAATAAACAAAATTCAAAAACAAAAAATAACTACTTAATCAAATAATTAACTTATGGTTTTGAGAACCTTTAAAAAATTTAATTGCAAAAAAAAAAAAAAAAGTTACCGCTATTATAATTGAAATAAATTACAACCATTGAATCTGAAACCCATATAGAAAAGTAAATGATATTAAGAAAATAAAAATCATTGAGAGTGACCATCATGTTGGAAGAAATAAAATTTAACATCAATTACTCTTTTGGATTTAAAATTTTAGTAACAATATCTTTTGAAATATAACTATACATATTACATGTTAAAAAATTTATCACTTTTTAGATAACACGGCTACCTTTATGCTACATGAAAAAAGGAAAACATAATAAAAACCAAATTATTGACATTTACTAGTTGTTTCCAGCATCATCAATCACCCATTACAAGAAAGTAATAACTACATTTGATTGGAGTTAGGTTAGAGCGAGTTACAACAAAAGGAAGATTAAGGATTAGAACAAAGACAAAGAGATTGAACTACATGGTGGAACCAATTTTGAAGGTTTTTGCCTTAGAAGATGAATTGAAGTACTTAAATGGTTTTCCAGTCCATAACATTAACTTTGGTCTAAGCTCAATACAGTTGGAGAAGATGGAGATTGTGATATTAGCACTTCTGTCTAGAAGACCTTTAATGGTTCCAATTTTAATTCGATTGATGCTATTTCTAATGTTGTGACTATTTTTGAAGGATGGTAAGGTTATGACATGATTTGGGAAAGGTACTAGAAAGTAGATTCAACGAGAATATTCCTTAGACTGTTATAGAAATTAATTTTATTACACTAAGGAATTTAGAAAAGGTAATGGTCGCTGAGGGTAAATAACATGTTAGAAGTTATGATTGAGAATACCTTACGAGATTTAACAAAATCAATTAGAGTTATGAATATGTGGTTGGATAATTTAGAGGCCTAAAGAGGAGTAATAAATGGTCATGGAAGGAGAGTGGTGGAAGAATCTGATGAAAATGATGGAGATAACTTCGAGTTGGAGACAAATAATTGCGGTAATCAATAGATGCAAGGAATGGGAAAATATGAAGATGAAGATCTTATCTTTTGAAGAGCGTGTCTCTGTAGAAATGTATTTTGATTAGGAGCATAGATTAGGGAAGATATTTGACTATCATAATTATGATGAAAAATCAAAAGTTAGGTTGTTAGCCTTCGAGTTTACTAGATATGATATTTTGTGTTGGAAGGATGTAAGGTTTTAGAGGTTAAGAAGAGATGAAGCACCTTATGCGTATGCATTCTTTTGCTAAAATATTATAAGTAAGAGATGTATATAAAACATCAAACTTTGAAACCCAAAGGGTGTTAACGTAGAAGGGTATGTTTAAGAATTTGAGATACTTACGATCAAGTATGAGGTTGTGGAATGAAAGGAGTGCACTATCTCTCGTCTCATAGCAAAGTTGAATTAGGATGTTTTAAAGGTGGTGGAATTTCAAAGATTCGATACTTTAGAAGAAGCTATTCAATTAGCTATTAAGGTAGTGAGGCATCGTGTCAGGACCCTAAAGGGGGCCTAGTAGGATTACCTAAAATTTCCACAACATGTGTACACCCATGCTATGAAAACCGTCTTGCAAGTCAGAGATTGCAAGACTCTAAATGATTAATCACTAGGGTTACTGATTTTTTTTTTAAGTAATCAATTTACTGTAGAATACAAATATAAATAACTATGGGTATCCGATATCCTACAGTTCCTCAGAACCGTAGAGAATCGGTATCCCCTACCAAATAATAAGACAGGATATACTAGCATTAGAGTAAGGTTTAGTAAATAAATATTTTCTGCAAATGATGTCTATGTATTATCTAAAAAGTACTCAGCTACTTCTAATACTAATGTACATATCTTCATCTCGCACTCAGCACTCGAGACATATCCCAATCCCATCGTATGTAAACCTGCAAATGAAACTAAGGGGGAATGAGCATAAAACAGCTCAGTGAGTTCATTCTTCACCACTACCGGTCAAGTAAGTTTTCACACATTATTATCACACATGCAAGTAAGCTATCTACATACATAATGAATGTAGGCGTGATGAATACAAGCAACACATCCATGGGAGTCCGGAACTATGGAAGGTGTAAAATTACGTTGTTTACACTTCGATTATCCCCTATACTTACCCGCACAGGGCACCTCAGCTTACCTGCATGAGGCTACCTAGGGGCACCACCCTACTAGGCAAAACTCGACTATTACCTTAGCCGATAAAAGAGTTTCAATCCAAATAGGGGGAGTTCAAACTAGGACTATCCACCCTCTAAGGCCCCTCGGGCACAAACATGTGAGTCCTCTTGCAACCAAAACTTAACTAAGGCCTTACAGGCACAATAAAGTGAGTCCTCTCGCTATCAAGTGGAGAACCCATGCTAGCTTTGCCTTAACGTTAAAAAATACTCTTTATGGCTCCTCAAGCCCTTACAGTGATCATGTAAGAATTTGTTTACGGATAGAAAAGCTTTTTCCAAAAATACTTTTCTTAAGATTTTTGCAAGGCTAGCACTTTCCATTCATACCTTTACCAAGTCATAGACATGCGACGAGTAGAACAGGTTATTTAGGCAGATATTTATATTTATCAATTTAAAAAGGTGATCATACGGATGATAGCATACAAGCAGAACAGTCATTCAAACATACAAGCAATAGTAAATAGCAAAACATCATACAAGTAACACGCACAAGCAAGTAACTCCCTCACCTTGATTATTGTTCATTCTCCAAGCCTTTAGGGTTTCCAGGACTCGATATCGAACGCCTAAATCAAAATGGTAAAACTTATAAGTGTTTTGAGAATTCAGACTCCTTGGTTAACTAAAAGTCTATTGTAGTTTATCTAGTTTCCTCCAATATAATCCGAGTATAGTGTATATAAGGTTAACCCGAGTATAGTGTGTATAGGGTTACCATACCCTATGAGATTAATAGTAACTATTTTCTTATATTAGTAAGGTATGAATCTTCCTTTATGTATTTTGTAACTTTTTCGTTTTGATTCCGATATTTGCCAACTTATATTTGTTTTTCATCCTTTTCGGACGCACGTTCACACGGTGATGTCCGTTTTGGACGTTAAGACCCGTGTTTTATGATATGAACTAAATTTATTGAAATTTTATCTTATTGAAGTTTAATTATTCTTATTGCTTATGTTTATGCCCTAGTTTAGGATTTAATGATTGAATTTTCTAGTTGATTCTTACACTTAGGAAATTTTACATTAGTGCTACTAATCCACATACTTAATTAAATTTAATTCAATCTAGGAAGTGTATTAGGGTTTAAGGGATTTTCGACTTCTAAATATATGTATATACCTATGTTATGTGCTTATGTAATCTTATTATTTCTTCTATTATAAACCTACGCTTACATCATCACTTATGTAATCAATTGATGATGTCATGGCTTATGTAATCCATTTATTACATAAAAATATATATGTCATTAAGTACTTATACATATACATATGTTACATACCCACCTACACTCATAATATACTAATATGTATACTTATGTACTAATATATATACTAATACATATACCCATATACGCATACGGTGACATACGTATTTTTATACGTATTTTCGTATGCCTTATATAGCCTCTTAAGAAAGCTTCACAATTTCATTCTTTTTGTATTTTGAGAGTATATTTGACATGATATATGTATGTATAGTTAGTATATACCTTATTTTAGGTTATGTACATATTGTATACTTATGTACAAAGGTATTTATACTTGTATTCTTTTAGCATATCCTTTTATACATATACTTAAGGACATATGCACATGCATATCTTTCTTCTTCTTCATGATTCCTAGATTTCTACACTTAAAGAGGAGAACTTTGTGCTCTTTTCTTCAAGATCATACTTTTCACATGCCTAATTGTCTAATCTACCTAATTAACTAACTAATGAAGAATAGAAAGCAACATAAAGTAACTTAAGTACATACCTTTAGTTGTGTTGAAATTATGGAAACAAAAGGAGAAGTTGTGAAAGTGAAAGGGGAAGAAGAAGCTCACGGCAAGAGGAAGTTGTTTTTGTTTTGTTTCTTTTTCATTTGTTTTGCTTATGGAAGAAGGAGAATGGTGGGGTCTAGAAGGAGAGATGAATGAACGGCAATTTAAGAGGAGAAAGAAAAAGAAATGCTAAAGGAAAAGAAAAGAAAGGAAATCATGAGAAGAAGATATTTTCTTCAAATGAAAAGGACACTTTTGTTAACTTTTCAATTGTTGACTTTAGTCAACATTTTGACCTTGGTCAACTTTCAAAAAAAATAAAGACCCTTTTGTGTACGTAATGAACTAATTAGGAAAAATTTGGAGAAAGATTAAGGAAATGAAAGGAAATAAGAAATTTAGTGAATTGATTAATAAAAATAGATAATGAGATCTTCCATTAGGTATTTATATCCTACATACACCATTTGGTAAGCTACTAAGTATAATTAAATTGGAAACTATCATTTAGGGTATTAAGGTTTACTACATTTAACCTAAGCCTTAACTAAACCTTTAACTCTACGTAATACTAACCTAGTTATATACTTAGAAGATGAATGTGATCTAGAATACAATATCTTAGTTTCTAAGGGGTCACTTAAGTATTCTAAATGTTTATGATTGATTAAGAGTTATCTTTAGTCGTTTACCGATGAAATGACAAAATATGGAGAATATATTATCACTTAAGGTTTTAAGGTAAATTATGGTGAATTAGTGCTTTTGTATCCTTAAAGTTATAATTTTAGGGTTTTTATTACTTTAGAGCACAATCTCTAATGTTTTTCCACGTTTAAGGTTTCATATATTCTTACGCGATTAAATCTTCGATTGTTATATTAGGGTTTTGATGTGGTTCGAGGTTTTAGGGTCTTCGTCTGCGGTTAGAGGTTCAATTGATGATTTAAGGTTTTTAGTATCCACTTTAGATTTTGGATTGAGATTTTAATCGGTTTTAAATCTCATTGGCTCTTTTGAATTTAGGAAATCATCTACAGTTTGGACGTTTATTTCTATACTTAGAAAGCTAAATTCGTGGGGTTTACACATCGAATCAAAAACCGGTATCAAGTTCCATCTATTGCTAAATCTAGGAGTTCTTGAAGGAGTGTGAAGAATGAGAAGAGTAGGAGCGAAGAGAAGAAAGTTGAGAAGAAAGAAGATACTAGAGGCAAAACTTCTACTAGTTCATAAGCTAAAAGAGATGATTAAGGCTGGTTGAGATGCATAGTAGTTAACTTAAATATTTTAAGTACCTTGGCTTTAGTTATCTGGTTGCACAATGTTTAAACAAAAGATTAATGGTGATAAGAGAAAGAAATAAAGTAAAGGTGAAGACCATAAAGAAGGTGAAGAGGATGATTTTAAGAAGATTCTTAAGCAATTTAGCAAGGAAGTGGATCGAATGAAAAAAGTTGAGGGTAATATGATGTCATTGATAGTTAGAAGAACTTTAAGTGTAGAGGTTGTACCAAAAGCAAAATAGATAAAGAATTTGTTCTATATCAAATATCAAATTAAGGGTTATACATGTGAAATGATAATTGATAATGGAAGTTATACCAAAGTTGATGCAGCAACTTTGGTGGAGTAGTTAAGGTTATCCAGTTCTAATCATCTAAAACCATATAAGCTTTATTGGCTTAATAATAAGGGATCTAGACATGTCATTAAGAAGGCTAGATTCCTTCTCTACATTCATAGTCATTTCAGGAATGAGGTAAATTTTGATATTGTTTTTGTGAGGGCTTCTCATATTCTATTAGAGAGGCATTGGTTGTTTAATTGAAAGATAATACATGATGGATATAAGAACACTTATATAACCACTATAGATGGCAAGAAGATATTGTAGTTACCCATGAGTCTTCTAAAGTAAGGACTATAAATGATGCTAGCAAAGACAGGATGTATGCATTACTAATGACACAAGAGAGGTTTAGAATGTTGTTAAGTTTGGCAAGATTATGCATATATTATACATTAGGCAAATTCTGAGTTTAGAATTTCAAAGTTAAGTTCTAGAACCTATTCAAAATTCACTAAAGGAGTTTGAGGATGTCTTTCCAAGAGAGTTGCCCAAATGGTTACCTCCTATGTGGGGAGGAGGATTGGGGTATTGAGGACAACATTAATCTTATACCTAAAGCAGTATTACTAAAGATTTTAACTTATTGAATGAACTTAAAACATGTTAAGGAACTTCGGAGGTAGGTAGATGAACTGGTTGTTAGAGGTTATTTTAAGGAAAGTATGAGTCCATGTGTTATAACTGCATTGTTAGTTTTGAAGAAGGATAATCCATGGAGGAAGTATGTCAATAGTCGAGTTATTAATAGAAATTCTGTTGAGTACGTATGTCTTATTCCATACCTTGATGATATGTTAGATTTTATTTACGGTGCTAAAGTATTTTCAAAGATAGATCTGAAGAGTAACTATCACCAAAGTAGTATAAGACCTGAAAAGTAGTGGAAGACTACATTTAAGATTAAGCATGGTCTCTATAAATAGATAGCAATGCACATTGGCTTGACAAATGCACAAATTACATTTATGGGGCTTATGAACCATCTATTAAGAAAATATATTGGTAAGTTTGTTGCAGTTTATCTAGATGATATTCTTATCTATTGTTGAGATATAAATAGTCATTAGAAGCATTTGTCATTTGCTATCTGTATTCTTAGTTCTGATGAATGAAAAGTTGTATGGAAATTTGAATAAATAGACTTTTTTCAGTGAGTAGTGGTATTTTAGGATTCTTGTATCTCAAGGACAAGTAAAAGTAGATCTTGAAAAGGTTAAAGCTACTATAAAATGGCTGGTCTTAAGTCTATAGCTAAATTTGGAAGCTTTCATGAACTTGCATATATATATATAAGAGATTTTTCATAGACTTTAGTACCATTATAACTTTATGGACAAAACTTATGTAAGAAGAACATAAAGTTTAGGTAGAATAAGAAAGCATAGAAAAGTTTCAAAAAGACTAAGCAGAGATTTCCTTTAGCTCTCGTGTTGATTTTGCTTGATTTTAAGAAAATGTTTGAGCATGAATGTAATGCACTTAGATAGGTATCGAAGTGATTTTAATGTAGGAGAAGTAGCATATTGCTTAGTTTAGTAAGAAGTTGAATGGAACCATACCTAATTATCTAGAACATGAACAAAACATTTCATTCTTTTATTAAAGCTCTTATAATTTCGTAGCATTACTTACTTCTAAAGGAGTTTATTATCTATACTGACCATAAGTCACTAAAATATTTGAAGGGTCAGTAGAAGCTTTCTTGAAGGTAAGTAAAGTAGGTGGATTTTCTTAAGAACTTTGCTTATGTGATCAAGTATAAGAAGGATGAAACTAATGTGGTTGTTAATTCTCTATTTAAAAGATATGTTCAGATCATTACTTTGCTATCTAAGTTGTTTGATTTTAGCTGATTAAAAGAGCATTATGTTAAAGATTTGTTCTTTAACCTTATAGTAGCGAGATGGAAGAATGGGTTGGTTATAAATGACTATCACATGGTGGATGGCTATTTGTTTAGAAATGATAAATTGTGTATACCATCAGGTATACTTAGGTAGTTATTAGTAAAGGAAGTAAATTTGGTGGATTGTCTAGTCATTTTAGGGAAAAGAGAACTTATGAGTTGTTGGGGGAACATTATCATTGGTCTAATGTAATGAGGGATGTATATAGTGTGATAAAGAAGTGTATGGTTTGTTGAAAGGCTAAGAGCAAGCAAGAAGCTTATGGAGAATATATGCCTTTGCCTATACCATCTAAGCCATGGGTAGATATCTGTATGGACTTTATCTTAAGATTACCTTGTATAGATAAAGGGCAGGATTTAATATTGTTGTGGATAATAGATTCAACAAGATAACACACTTTATTTGATGTTATAAGGTTGACAATGCATAGTACATTGCTAATCTCTTTCTATAGCAGGTTGTTAAATTGCATGGAGTCCCACGTAGCATTGTTTTTATGATCAAGATGTTAAATTTTTAAGCGATTTTTAGAAGACTTTGTGGAAGAGATTGGGAACAAAAATGGTGTTTGGTACTGCTTATCCTCCTTAGAAAAATGGTCAAGCTAAAGTTGTCTTATACTCTTGAAGCTTTATTAAAAGCAACCATAAACAAGAATTTAACAAATTCAAATGGATAGCTTACTTATTGTAAAGTTTACCTACAATAGATCTACTTATAGTTCTATAAGGAAGTTGCCCTTTGAAGTTGTATGTGGGTACAATCTAGTTATTCCTTTAGATATGGTATATGTAGTAGCTTCCAAAGAGGAAGGTCTATGGGGAATTGAAAGGGTTAAGGAGCTTTAGAGATTACATCAAAAGGTAATGGAGCAACTTAAGAAGATAGTAGCTAAATGAATGTAATATGGAGATAAGGACAGAAAGTGGAAGGAGTTTTAGACTGAAGATCTAGTGTGATTTCACTTAAGAAAAGAGAGATTTCCAATTCAAATATAGTAGAAGTTAGCACCTATGAATGATGGTTCATTAAAAATTCTTGAGAAGATTAATGACAATAATACTAATTGGAATTACCAAATGGATTTAGAGGAGTTACCACTACATTCATTGTTGTATATTTTTCATTTTATTTTCCAAATCAGAGTAAAAACTTCACATGGGAAGCATTAGATTTGAGGGTGAATCTTCATCAGCTTTAGAGAAATGATGGGAATCAGGTTTTGAACTGAACTACTACCTAAGGAGGACTGATGAGTTAAGTAACCATAAAGGGGATAAACCACTTGGTGCAACGGATTTTGAAGGGTTATACCTTAGAAGATGAATTGAAGTACTTAGAAGGTTTTCTAGTCCATAACATTAACTTTGGATAAAGCTCTATACAGCCAGAGAAGATGAAGGTTTTGATATTAGCATTTTTTATCAAAAGACCCTTAATGGTTCTAACTTTAATTCAGTTGGTGCTACTTTTGATGCTGCAACTATTTTAGAAGGATAATAAGGTTTTGACATGATTAAGGAAATGTACTAGAAAGTATATTTGAACAAGAATGTTCCTTGGGCTTGTTATGAGAATTACTTTTATTACACCAAGGAGTTTTGGAGGAAATTATCATAAAAATAATGGAAGATGCTTGAGAATATCGTTACTATACATAATGATATTCTCTAAGCTCTTAAAGTTATGGGTTGAGGCTTTATTTGACATACCTCATCTTTATTAGCTCATCCACTTATCTCTTTAGCTTGTTTGTTTGCTTATTTTTCATCCTATAGGCCGGTTTTTTGGGTAGAGTAGCACCTATTGTGAGTCAATGTAGTGGTCTATCCTACAAAAAAGTGGTAATTCTTTGGCAATTTTTCTAGGAAAAGGTCTTTAAACTAATCAATTAGCTTTTATACCTCCTTAAGTAGGGTAACCTGGTTCCTTATCTCCATTAGTCATCTTCTAAGCAAGAATATTGGTTTGTTCGACCTTAAGGTTTGAGCTAATTCACTTTGGGTTAAGATCAAAGACTTTTTCTTCTAAGATCTGGTAAGTTGTGACTAAGACTTATTGACTTGCCTTGGACTCATTGGTTGTCATATGACCTTCTTACCATTGTTCATAAAGGCATAGCTATTGTGGTATCCATCATGGATAACTTGGTGATCAAAAGTTTAAGGTCGCCTAAACATTATGTATGATGTGTACATAGGTAAGATATTACAAAGGATCTTGTCCTCATACTTATCTCTAATGTCGATGGGCACCTTCTAAATGTGTATAAATGGTTTCTGCCCGTGAGCTGACCTGTTTAACCCATTTAAAAAGTGTATCAAAGTTGAGTTTTTTGACTTGTTTAAAAAGTAGGCCAAATGAACCTAACCTATTTAGCCTATGAGGTGAAGTGGGTCAATTTAAGTTAGCTTGTTTAACTTACTTATGTCTTTAGCTTGCGGATCAATCATTTAACTTGATTCAAAAGTAGGTTGGATCAAGTTTTTTCTACACCTATTTAAAAAGTGGGTGAAATAAATTTAGCCAATTTAACCCTCGTACCAAAGTAGGCCTAGCTAGATTGGCCCGTTTGACCTACTTGTATGCCTTTAGCACCTTCAACTACTTAGTTATGCTCAATGAACCATTTTCATTCAACCAATGGGGTAGTTTGTGGGCTTAAAGTGTTTGGTAGCTAGTAGTTTAAGTTGTTGTACCATCAATAGGAAGCAACGTGTGTATAACTTTCCCCATCAACAATGAACGCACATAATTGTACCTTCATCTTATAAGTTGTATAGAGTAGATTCTCTCATTGCTCATCCTTTAAGGATGGTAAGGTACTCAATGCTCTCCTTAATACTAGGTTGAGGAACTGTCCCTGCAAAGTATAAATTGCAACTTCTTCTTCTTCTTCGCATGATGTTTTAAGCTTGTCCTCCTCAACCAACCCTACATTTATCCTCATCAGCATTATCTATTTCTACAGTAGGCATTGCTCCCTTCAACAATATAATGCTTCTATTTAAGCACTATATGTTCATATGTCCAAATCTCAGACATTTGAAACATTTGATTTTATCCATGGTCCTACCAATGTTTTGGCATTCCTTGACCTTTTGCACTCTTTCATTCTGCATAGTCTTAACTCTCTAATCTCCCCTTCATTCTTCTCTTCGAATTCCTTATTTATTTCCTATGCTTAGCTCAATTTTGTCATGTCTTCAAATCGTAGTTATGTAGACTATGTGGTATAGCTTAGCTTAGTTGGGCTCAATAAGGGTTGTTTCAACTCTATCTCTTGAAACTCTAAGCCATTCTAGTAACATTGCCCGATGTATTCATAATATATGGTTCAATTAGACATGTATTCTCATGCTTCAAGCTTGCTATAAATTAAGCTATAGTTTGTTGATCTAACTTTCAACCTACATTGAATCATTAGCATCTGAAATTCCTTTACATAGTCATCCATACACTTTCCTCCTTATCGTAAGGTCTATAGCTTCTTGAATGCCTCTTATGTATAATATTTTGAAATGGATCTGTCCTTATAATACACTTCATCTAGTCCATGACCTACCGTCTCATTCACCATTTCTCTTTCAATTTCTTGATAGGTTCTTCCACCATAGAGCAAAATACTAGTAAATTCCATGATAGCTAATCACACTTCATGGCATCATCATACTCTTAGCATTTAAATAACTTATCTATTTTATCTTCCCATTATAGGTAGTCATCTGCATATCTATTACCGACAAACGAGAGCATTTGCATCTTGACATTCTCGAATCCCCTTGGAGCTCCTACTTCCCTTACACCCATACTTCTCGAAGTTATCTCTGGCTTCCTTATTAATCTCTTCTTAACTCCATTCGTCTCTGGGCTCTACTAGCTCGCCTAACCCTACCATCTTAATCATTTCGAGCTAGGTTTACTCTTTCCTCATCTTTAAACATAGCCTATCGAACTCTTTTTCTATGCATTCTATCTCTGTCTAGATTTCCTTACTCATCTTGCCAAATTAAATTAATTAGTGGGTTCTTTATTAAGCTTTACACTGTAACAGCTAGATTTGCTATTATTTTTTCAATTCTTATATGAGGCTCATACATAGGCTTAGTGGTTTGGTTGGCATTCCTTCTATGCTCAAGAGCATCATTTTCATAATCTCTATACCCTTACATACTCTTGGATTTGACTTTTCTACTATTGCTTCAGCTAAGGCCTTTACAAATGTAGAATGCAAGCACCACTAACCTCGACAGCACTCATGAATACATTACGAATTGACAAAACATGAATACCTCTTGTCACTAACAAGACCTGAACAATCGAAACAACAATATGAAGTACATTAGTTAAATAACAACACTTATTCTAAACACTTAATACACCAAGAACAATCCTAACAACATAATGCTCAAACTCCGTATTACTCAATACTAGTATTTGACAAATATAAACAAATAACAATGTGTATACAAATTCACTTCACTCATTAAACCTAGTGCTGTAACACCAAAAGATGATGTTCTTAGAAGGACAATCACTAGAGCATCAATCTCAAACAAACACAATAGGATAGGTTGTTCTAAATATGGAAAAAATGGTAAGGTGTTCTTTTTGGGTTTTAATTAAAAATGAGCTGTTTGAGTAGATATTGGCACCAACAAAACAAAACATGATCTAAACTCCAATTAATATTATGCATAAGTAGAAATTCAAGTTTACTCATTGCAACCTTTGCTAAGGGTTGATAAAAGTATGGTGATTGAGAATGAAAGACTTACAAATGAAGATAAAGTATAATATGTATTAGTGATAATAATTTAGCTATTCCATAAAAGGACTATCTCTAGTAAGCCTTAGGTTAAAGGATAAAAGAGAAAGTAATAAAAAAAGTACAATCTAAAAGGGTAAATTTCATATTTTAATATTAGACTAAAAGGTGTAAAAGAGGTGAGATAAACAAAAAAAAAAAAAATTGGATGTATGTATACTATCAAATGTCAAATGACACATATCTAGGTGAGATAGGCAAGTGCTTTGACAAAAAAGACAAAAATTTATCTTGGGCTAAGCTAATTGGTGTAGTAAGCTTGACCAGTAGTAGGTTGGTTAAAATGGGATGGCTGAAGGAGCTTGGATTAGATTAGTATAGTTGGCTTAAGTTGGCCGTAGTGAGATCAGACGAATAGGTTAGAGTCAAGTTGAAGGTTGACTTGGTCATGAGTAGGATGGAGAGGCAAGCATGCTTTAGGAAATGACTAAAGCTTGAAATGGGAAGAAAACTTTTTTCTTGGTTGCCTGTTCGATGAGGATTCATTGCATAAGGTTTTGAAGTCTACATATTCAGCTTCTAGTGATTAGATTGAAAACTCAACTCTCATCACCATGTTGGTACAAGTAAATTGGCTTTATATTTTTGATAATTTTCTTTTTGTTGTTTTATTATATTCCGTATAATATAGATATAACTGTAGTACATGGGAATTTTTACACGTAAGAAAAGGATTGATATTCTCGAGATATTATATTTAGAACATCCCTAATACAAGATGCTTGACACACTTCTTAATGCTGGGACCCCCTTTTGGGGTCTTTAGATTATCCTTAATGCCAAAAACTCCATTTAAGGTCTTAAGGTGATATGTCAACATTTTAACGAACTCTTTTTCTTAAGGACCTTCTACTTTAGCCTTAAGTTTCTTAAATAGATTTCTAAGATTTTATATTATTTATAGAACCTGTAATATGTAAATTTAAAATAAGATAACATTATTACCCCCCCACATATATATATATATATATATATATATATCAACTTCTTTTCAAGTCCTTATGAAGGATCTTAACTTTTTGAAGAAACCATTCTCAATATATAAAGACTTGAAAAAAGGGGATCCTGAGCAATGGAGGGATGTCAAGTAACTCCCTTTTGAGATGGTTTTATGCATTATGTATGAGTCTTTATAAAATTGAAGTCTTTAGAAAAGTTAGATTCTTATTTAGGAAGTATTATTTTAGTTTAAATTTTGTATTATAATCTCGTAAATAATATAAAAAATTTTTAAGAAACTTTGTTTAAGAGACTTAAAGATAAAATAAAGAAGTTTTTAAGGAAGAGGCTTCATTAAAATGTTAATATGGCACTTTAGATACCTCAAAATGGAGTCCTTAGTATTAGAATGGTCTTAGATAAACACTAGTGCCATACTTTACTTATTTTCACGATTCCCCATGATTTAATGACACATTCAAAACAAAGCATTCATAATGTGAAGCATTTTTCACAGAGATGGATGCACACGTACACACACAAAATTCGCTTATTTAATTAGTAAATATAATCTTCTCTTGCTTGTTTATTTCATTTTCCATGCCTTTAAGTTATTTATTTTCTTCATTTTAGAACATTTTAACTATGTTTCTTACTACCAGTCAATGTTAGTTAGTCGGATACGTCCGTACGTATGAGCTTTATGTTACTCTAAAGTAATCAATTTGACGAAATATTATCATTGTGATTTCTTTCATTTGTTTTCCTTTTATTCTTTTATTTGTTCTTTTATAATTTTTTATAATTTAATTAAATATATTTAATAACATTATTATTAATTAAATTATTCTGTATTGGACTACTTGTAAGAAGCTGAGACGTGCCTATGTTACGGGTGGATTCCATTGCTTGATCCCGTGCGGCACTTAGCATTCCTGACCTTACTAGGGAAGGCTAAGTTAGTCTGTAACACACTTATAAAGTTTAGAGAGAGAAAGCAGAGAGAGAAACTCTGAAAGTATGTTATATTCACTTAAATTACTTATGTATTACATTTGAGGGGAACACCCCTATATATATGGTAAGCCTTAACAATTTAATGGTTAAGATCAATTCGATCTAACGGTTACAATTGACTCCCAACTAACACATTCACCTACCCTACCTATTACTATACAAGATTCTAGACTTTTTTGGAATCTTCAGGAGCTTTTTATTTTCTAGAAGCTTTTGGTGGGCTAGGGCATTAGTCTTGGGCTTTAGGAACCTCCTGGGAATGGCCTATTTTGGGAGGTTCGTAACATTCTCCCCCGCTCAATCCGACGATGCCCTCATCGATCCTTCATCATGGAATTTTTGAATCTTATCTTTAAATTGCCATAGTACTTTGGCTGGTTCCCAACTGACCTCACTCTTTGGTCTTCCCTTCCATATTACCATATACTCATGTCTGGGAGTTTGTCCATATTTCCTCACATGTCTATCAGCTGTGATCCCTTCCACTTCCTTATCAAATGAATCCCGTACTCTCATTGGGGCCCTTTGTGATATAGGTCTTATAGAGTCTTTCTCATCCTTATGGAATGGTTTTAGCATGCTCACGTGGAAAACTGGGTGGAATTTCACTTTGGATGGAAGTTCCAATTTATAAGACACTCGCCCCACTCGTTTCACAATTGGGAATGGACTCTTGTAGCGCCTCATTAGACCTTTATGTAGTTGTCTCCTCGTACATTGTATCAAATGTAACTTAACAAGCACTTGGTTACCTACCTAATATTCCATCGGCCTACGCTTCTTGTCTGCAATCTTCTTCATTCTCTTGATAGCTTGGTCTAAGTATGTCCGAGCTAAGTCGTGATTTTCCTGTCATTCCCTTGCAAATTTATATGCGGGAGGGCTTGACCTCTTATATCCCATTGTCACTGTATGAGGAGTTAAGGGTTGCCTTCCCAGGACGATCTCGAAAGGACTCTATCCGATGGACTCATTTTTCTGTAGGTTAAACGAGAACTGTGCCACATCTAACAACTTGGTCTAATTACGTTGGTTAGCTCCTATAAAATGCCTTACGTATAATTCTATTAAAGCATTAACTTGCTCCATCTAACCATCCGTTTGGGGATGCAAACTAGTTGAAAAGTTCAACTCGAATCCCAAAAGTTTGAACAATTCTGTCCAAAATTTCCTTGTAAATCGCCCATCTCGATCACTTACAATGTTTCTTGGCAAGTCCCAATACTTGACTACATGTTTCAGGAACAATCGGGCAGCTTCATCTGCTAGGTACTCCTATGTAGCTAGAAGAAAAGTTGCGTATTTTGAGAACTTGTCTACCACAACCATGATTGTACCATACCCTTCCGATCGGGGTAAACTTACAATGAAGTCTATAAAAACATTCTCCCATGGCCATTCAGGAATAGGAAAAGGCTCTAGTAGTCCCGGAGTTGCCTTGTGTTCAACTTTGTCTTGTTGGCACATGAGACAAGTTTGGACATAGCTCTCAACATCTTCTCTCATGTGTAGGCAAAAATACTTTTCTTCCACTAAGGTTTAGGTATGGTGCATTCCTCGATGACCTACCCATTTAGAATCATGACATTCTTTAAGTATCTCCCTTCTTAGATTCAAGGATTGGGGCATATAAATCCGTTGTCCCTTTGTATATATTAGTCCATTCTCTTGCTAAAATCTCCTTGTCTTCCCTTCTTGACATTGGATCAATAGAGCTTTAGCTTGTTTATCACTCTCCATCCCCTCTTGAATTCTATCAATGAAGTTGCTTTCAGGTTTGTTGATGGCTGCCAACTCAACCTTTTGGCTCAAAGCATCTGCCATAACATTAGTCTTACTTGACTTATGTTTAAGGTTGAAATCAAATTCTACTTGGAAAACCTGCCATTGGGCTTGCTTAAGAGAGAGTTTCTTTTGAGTCAGAAAATAGCTAGTGGCCATATTATCAGTTTTGACCACAAACTTTTTCTCTAACAAGTAGTGCCTCCATACCCGAAGACAATGTACTATTACCGTCATCTTCTTTTCATGCACTGGATATCGCTTCTCTGTGTCATTCAGCTTTCGGCTCTCAAATGCCACATGATGTCCTTCCTGCATTAAAACCCCTCTAATAGCAAAATTACTAGCATCAGTACATACTTCAAAGGGTTTGCTAAAGTTGGGAAGGAAAAGGACTGGCTCCTTAGTGATTGTCATCTTCAAGGTCTCGAGTGCCCGTTGTCTATCTGTACTCTAAACCCAAGGGGTATCCTTTTTGAGTAAGTCTGTTAATGGGCTTGCTATCCTTGAATAGCCCTTAATGAATCTTCTATAGTAATTTACTAAGCCAAGGAAAGATCTCAGCTCAGTAGGCTTAGTGGGTTCCTTCTAATCCCAGATGGCCCACACCTTTCCTTCGTCCATTCTAATCTTTCCTCTCCCCACTATGTGACCAAGGAACGTCACCTCTTCTTGTGTAAAAGCACATTTTTCTATTTTCACATATAGATCATTCCTCCTCAAAGCTAAGAATACCGAGTGAAGGTGTTCTATGTGTTCCTCCAACGTCTTACTATAAATCATAATGTCATCTAAGTACATTACTACAAATTGATCAAGAAAGGGGGCCAAAACACGATTCATAAGTGTACAGATAGTAGTCGGGGCATTAGTAAGGCCAAACAGTATGACTAGGAATTCAAAAGCACCATACCTTATAACACAAGTGGTCTTGGGTTCGTCTCTTTCTGTAATCCTCATTTGGTGATATCTCGACCGTAAATCCAATTTGGAGAAGTATCTAGCTTCTCCCAACCTATCGAATAGATCCGATACCAGTGGAATGAGATACTTATTCTTTATAGTGACCTTATTTAGGGCTTGATAATCAATACACATTCTGAGTGATCCATCTTGTTTCTTTTGAAAGAGTATGGGAGCTCCAAAAGGTGCCTTTCAAGGCCTAATGAAACCTGCTTTTAGTAATTCCTTCAATTGTCGCCTCAACTCTTCTAATTTTAGAGGTGACATCCTATATGGGACGGCGGCGGGCGACCTAGCTCCAAGTTTCAATTCTATCACATGGTCTATTTCTCTTCTTAGTGGTAACTTATTGGGCAACATTGGCGGCATTATATCCTTAAATTCTTCCAATATCTCCCTTACTTGAGGTAGAACCCTTTCTTGACCAATAGTCTCTTCCCTGACTCTTAAGGCAGCTAAGTCAGTGACTTCATTCTTCTTGAGTCTCTTTTCCAATTGCATAGCTGATAGGAATTTGGTGGCTTGGCTTACCTTTCTTACGATAGGGACTACACATTGTAAATTGTGATCAAGTACACAAATACAGTTAGCCCACGGTACGATAAGTGCATCAATGTCATCTAGGAAATCTATCCCAATCACAAACTCAAAATCATCCATAGGCACCACTTCAACTGTCTCCTTTCCCTACCAACCCCCAATATGGAGTTCTATCTCCTTGGCTACTCCAATAATGGGAACTTCTTTTGAGTTAACTGTTTTGAGCCATGTTTTGGTCTCCTCCACTTTTAGCCCCAACTTCTTTGCTGCCATATCAGAAATAAAAAGATGAGATGCTCTTGTGTCTATGAAGGCATTAAGTTTCTTACCTGCTATCGATACTTTGATATACATCAATCCTTTTCTTTCGTTAACTTGAGACTTCATAGCACTAAGTAAATGAACTAACCCTAACTGAGCCTTATCCCCATCATCTGAGCTTTCACTTGCTACTAGCGCCGCCAATCTCTCTTTCTTCGGACACTCCCTGGCATAATAGGTACCATTATAGAAATAACATTTCAATTCGTGGGGTTTCCATCTTTCCCTGTCTCTCCCTTCACAAGTTCTACCTCGATCGTTATCTCTTTCTTTTACTTTGGTTTTCCCTTTGGAAGACCTCCCACTCTTCTCCCTTTCAACTCCCCCTTTCCATCTTCCCCCTGTGATCTTAGGATCAGTCTTCCAAAATTCCATTAGGCCTTTCAGCAACTACTATAGCCTTGGAAATGTCTTCCATTCCCCCTCGCTCTAGCTTTAATTTAGCCCAAAGCTTTAAGCCATCCACAAACATTATCAAAGCATCTTCTTGGTTGAGGTCTAGGATCTCCAATATCAACTTTAAAAATTCCTTTACATATTACTTTATGTCACCCTTATGGGTTAGGTGATGCAATTTCATCTTTGCTTCCTTAGCAGTATTTTGGGGGGAGAATTGACCCTTCAGCTCTTGTACAAAGCTATCCCATGTGTTGATATCAACTGCTCTCCTGTGCCACCATACCATAGCAGAGTCTTTCAGATACATGGTAGTAGTACGTACCTTTACAGTATCATCTAAGATTCCTGCAGTGTTAAAGTATTGTTCTACTCCCCATAAGAAGTTGCCTACTTCTTGAGTGGACCGCGTTCCGTTAAAGCACTCTGGCTTTGGAATATCAACCCTATGGCCCGTCTGGATGGTCATTCCATTTGCAATAGCAATTCGGCAAGCCGTCAATTGCGGCTTGAGATCTTCAATCTCTTGATGCATGGCTACTACTACTACATCGATCTTAGCTTCATAAGCTTCTTCTTTAGTTTCTAAAGCCGTGACTTGGGCTTGGAGAGCATCACTCTTCTCTTCAATAACATTTCCATGCTGCTTAAGCTCTTTTACTGCTCGATTTAGTGCTCCTTGCAATTCGTCTTGGAGTTTTTCCTCCATTTCCTCAAGACTGCCTTGAGATCCATCAAATTATTCCTTGGCCTAGCAATGCTTAACTCTACCTTATTCATCCTATTAAGGAAGGAGTTTAGCAAGTCCTGAGACCTAGCCCTTTGCCTGGTAACACGGCGATCATTATGGTTAGCCAACTCATCGACCATTAAAGTATTGTTGTTTCCTCCGGATGACATTTGCTCTACAAATAGTTCCTTTTTCAAGCTTTGATACCACTTGTCACGGGTGGATTCCGTCACTCGATTCCTTACGGCACTTAGCGTTCTTGACCTCACTAAGGAAGGCTAAGTCAGCTTGTAACACACTCACAAAGTTTAAAGAGAGAAAATAGAGAGAGAAAGTAGAGAGAGAAACTTTGAAAGTATGTTGTATTCACTCAAATAACTTATGTATTACATCTGAAGGGAACATCCCTATATATACAGAAAACTTTTACAATCAATTTAATCTAATGGTTACGATCAATTCGATTTAATGGTTACAATTGACTCCCAACTACTACATTCACCTACCTTACCTACTACTATACAAGATTCTAGACTTCTTTGAAACTTTCTGGAGCTTTTCATCTTCTAGGAGCTTTTCATCTTTTAGCAGCTTTTAGTGGGCTTAGGCTTTAGTCTTGGACTTTAGGAACCTCTTAGGAATGGCTCATTTTGGGAGGTCCATAACACCTAGATAACAACGGTAAGCAATAATGATAAACCACGACGATGAATTATATCAAAGTCGAAAAAACATATATGAAAAGCAAAAAAAAAAAAAAAGTATATAAAGTGTCATTTAGTGCAAGAAAAACATTAGAAAGCTTTAGAGATAATACGAGTAGGTTATACAACTTTCACTTGGTATAATCGAGATGTGAACACATTTACTCGATCATTAGTCAATTTTATGGTTGCTATTGTTCTACTAGCCACATTTTATTAACCTTTTTATGATGGCATGTGTTTGTCTAATATTGACTAAGTTTAGAAAATGCTTAAACTCGAATCATATTATAAGAATAAAGAATCATATTATTTAATAAAAATAAATAAATAAATAAAAATAAAAAGTCCATTATAAGAATAAAGAATTTAGAAAAGAAAAACAAAATTTAAAGGTTGTTGAGAATCGTTTTTATCTCCAAAATGGAGCCATTCTTTTGTTTAATCTCTAAATTTAGTAGATAATGGAATATATGTATACACACATGCTTGTATACATCTTTAATATCAAAATGGATTGATCTATTTGATGTTCACACTCTTTTTTAAAAGAAATTGCATGTGTGGATGTTGGGGTTTTTATTGGAGTACTCGTGTGAACATAGTAGAATTTTATATTATACGTAACTTTAGAGAAGTGATGTGATATGATTAAAAGAGAATGATAGAAAAGATAAACATGTAATCTTGGAATATCAAATGCATGTATGATAGAAAAGAGAGCTAAGGGACCTTAGATGATGATCTTATAGCTTAAGGAAATAAGATTGTTCTTTACTTAAACTGCTTGTTTGATTTTAAAGAGTAGATATTTTAGAGTGGAATTTTATTTCTTTGATCTATCTAAAGTTATAAATGGGGAATAGTTGAGTAATTATAGATTCTTGGTCCTAATAATATAGGTTAGATCATTTTGGCGAACTGAGATGGAACTCATTCATTTCATAATTATTTTCAATAAGTTTGTTGGCTAAGGTCAATAACTTTCCTTACAAGTGTACGAGTCTATTCAAGAAAGGTAGGAAGTAGATAGCTAATTTAAGGGGCTTCGTTTTGAGCTTATTAAGCTAAATTACCTTGAGTTATCTCTATGTATAGATTAGACTCTCTAATCTTGTTAGTCAGCATAAGAAGTTTAATTAAAATAGATAGTAGGTTTAATCTAATAATTAATATAACAATTTTAATTCTCTATATAATATATATAATAATTTATATTTTATATTGCTAATCATATAGCTAAATTAATACAATTAAAATAACCTCCTCTTTTTTTCTTCTTCTTCTTCTTTTCTTTTCTTTTTTTTTTTTTTTTTTTTTTAATTTTAAGTGGACCAATTGTATTATAGTTTTTCACTTGCCACCTACATCACCTTATTGAAAGAGTAGGTGCATAAAACATAACTCTCTATATAAAACTCGAATGAAATATTAAACTTATATTTACTCCTTAGCATGCGTATATATATCTATATATATATAAATAATTTAACTCTTTTATCTATTTTATTCCTTTTGACTTACAAATAGCAATGCCAAACATTTTCTCCAGCAAGTTTGTATTACATGCATATGCAAATGATTATCAATATATATTTATTAGTACTATGTCTTAAAATAAACAAATTATATACAATCACAGATAAGCAATATTTATAAAACGTCATTATATACATTTTGCATCATGTAAAGTAATAAAAGAAGTTACCAAACTAATCTATTGGTTCCAACACATTCATCAGATTTGAATTTCTCCTCCTCAAGTTTATAATGTAGTTAGCAAGAAAAATAAAATTAGTTATTTAATTCTAACTTAATAATATTCATAATAAGATTTCTCATTCAAATTAATTTAATTAATTTATGTATTTTCATTAAACAACGGAATGATAAGACAAAAAAAAAAAAAAAAAGCATGCACAGTAGATATGGATTCGAAAAATTTTTGGGAGGTGTAGTCTGTCTGTCACCAAACCACGCGGCAACCGGACCGAGTCTTCTTGTTCCTTTTCCTTTTCCTTTTCCTGTCCCTGCTACTTCAATTTTTTTTCCCCCCCTTTTTCTCGTTTCGTTACTTGGTGTCCTCCCTCGTTTTTATCTATTTTTCTCGTTTCTTTTTTCTTTTTACTTACAAAAAGCACCGATTCTGTTATCCTTTTTCTGGGCATTTGTTTGAATTATCATTTGTTTCCAAAAATATATAATTAACAAAAGATGGAGAATCTGATAACGTTGATTAACAAGTTGCAAAGAGCATGTACAGCTCTCGGTGATCATGGTGATGAAAGCGCTTTGCCCACTCTCTGGGACTCTTTGCCTTCCATCGCTGTCGTCGGTGGCCAGGTCTCTCCTTCCTTTTCCTCCTCTCACGCAATGCCATGCAACGTTCCTTTGCACGTGAATCGTGAATCTATCTATCTATCTATCTGTGTGTGTGCGTATATATATATATTTGTGCCTATGTTTATATTCTCATTTCACATGAGTCCATTAATGCGTAATCTATTCGTGCTATATTTTTAATCAATATGTATTTACATCAGAGGATCTGTTTATATGCATGGATCCTGTCTGATTCTACAGCTACTACAACCAGCTACGTATATATTGCTTCTGTCATCCTAGCTAAATGCTTTTACATTCTTAAATCCTGCAATGTTCCATTCATTAATCATTGTATAACGGCTTGGATTCCTGACAGGCATCATTTTGTTGGATTTAGTATCATAACCAATTGATCTAAGAGCCAAGGCTAAACTTGTTATATTTGACGTGGATTTATATTTATTAGTTAACAGTCTTCCTCATTTATTGTTCGGGATTTTGTCAAGCATACCACTGAATTAGTGGCCTAGAATTCCATTGGTGTGAGAATTCAATACTTCTTACTCTGATACCATATATAGCTTTGCAACCAATTGATTTCTTCCATTATTTAGTCCAAGAGCACCTTGAACCTTATGGACTTATTTTTCATATACCAGGGTGCACATTTTGGTTTTTGTGATAAAAAAATAGAGAAAAACCCTGTCATGTTGCCCTAGAGAGTCGAGTTGGTTTTCCCTGTCATATATTGCAGAGGCCTGACGTTCACATTAGGATTTTTCCTTTCATATGTTTATTTTTCGTTGCATGTAATTCTCATCTATTCAAAGTTTGACACTATACAGATTCTAAATAAGCCACCGGATTCTCGAAAGCTCCCAAAGTTGGATTTGACGTATTACAAACTTTTTTGTTGTGTGCAGAAATAGACAAGTAAGAATTGCAATCAAAAGAAAAAAATGATTATGGAGAATTTCAGAATAATGTGCTGTGCTGAGTATTTCAAACACGATATTTTTCTACACTAGGCAGTGTAAGCCTGCCCCTGCATCTGAACCGAGGATATAATTCATTTCCTTCAATAATAAATAAACCCTTTCGTGATGCTTACTTTTCATAAACACATAGAAGCAAAAGTACTCCGGTGTGATAGGAAATCCCTTTAAGTAATTTTTGCCATTTCATATGCTTTAGGAAGCCTTTCAAGTAATTTTCACTTTTCCATAAGTTTTTTGAATGAGCAATAATATGCATCTTCTTATATTTGCACCTATCGGTATGATTGTCTTTTTGTCGTTACAATGTAATGCTAGAATGTGATAAGTTGCTTGTTAAATGAATGATCACGATTTCCTTTTTGAGTTTTCTGAACATCTAAGCTTCTGATGGTATTGCAGAGTTCGGGGAAGTCATCGGTACTGGAAAGTGTTGTTGGGAAGGACTTTTTGCCTCGTGGCTCAGGTATTCATTTGTTGCATCAACTCCTGTCTATGGACAAACTTAACCTGTGTAAAAATTATTTAATATGATAAAATACTGGCTTGATCTCACTAATTGTGAAATAGAACATATGTACAAGTTTTAAGGGTTTGTAAACTTGAGACATGAATAATGATATTCTACCCTTTACGGTAAGAAACGTACATAATAATATATATGAGTAGATCCTGAAGCTGCATATGCTAGAGCTCTGATGCTATGTTAAGGTTAACCCCACAACATCTTATCTAAAAACTTAAGCTTATAAATATTGGGTAAGATATTATACTTATTACTTTGTAACCTAATGATGACATGGATTGCATGTTCAGGGATGAATCTGGTATTGTATTAAACTGGTTTTTGCAGGAATTGTCACTCGGCGTCCTCTTGTCCTGCAGCTTCATAGGATTGACGATGGAAAAGAATATGCTGAATTTATGCACCTCCCCAGGAAGAGATTTAGTGATTTTGGTAAAGTCAATGCTTCACAGTTTCACTCCAATTTATTTAGTTTGTCATTAGTTTCCCTCAAATAGGAAAACTTTATTAATTCACCGATATGTGCCTCCAATTTATCAAATTATTTTCTCATGTTGTTGATAATGGACTGTAATTTTTTTTCTTTTTGTTATTTTTTAAAGTTATGCTTTCATTATCCTCCATCTAGCTGCTTACAGTATTGTGTGTTATCAGCTGCTGTTAGGCAGGAGATCTCTGATGAGACTGACAGAGAGACTGGCCGCACCAAACATATATCTACTGTTCCGATTCACTTGAGTATTTTTTCGCCTAATGGTGAGATGTGATATGCCTTGTCTTGCAACTTATGTCCTGATTGCTAGACGTGATCACTTCTATTACATAGATCAAAGAAAGTCCTTCCAAGTAAGTGTATGAATACGGTTAATCTTTATATTTGGGCTTCATTCGATTAAATTGGTTGATGTGCCTAAGTTTTACAATCAAATGAAGATCAAAACTTGAAGGCATTTAACTTTTATACGCTGGGATTCCATCAACAGTTTTCAGAATGTCACGGCCATGATTATTCTATCCACTTTTAGTTAGTGTTATGCATAAGTAGATGTTTTTCTCCATTTTCCTTGTCTGGGAGAGTGTTATTCCTATTTTATTAAGCTGCAATGTCCTTAAATTGGATGTATTAACTTTTGCAGTTGTAAACTTAACTCTAATTGATCTTCCTGGACTTACGAAAGTAGCCATTGGTGAGTAATCTTCTAGACATTGTCATGTTGGTGGTGCTTTTTAGTGCCTTAGATTTTGAAACGACTGAACCATTGATGTTCCTTGTTTTGAAGATGGTCAACCTGAGAGCATAGTGCAGGATATCGAAAATATGGTCCGGTCTTACATTGAGAAGGTATATTCTTTTATTCCATGAAGTTACTCTTCTAGGAGAGGCTCCAATTGGTAGGAGGATATGATTGATAAAGTTCTATTTACCCTTTTCTGGGAAATCCTTCTGTTCATTCTATTTTACATTCCAACAACTCTCAAGGATCTACTGAGATTTTTTCTTGATTACACTTTCAGCCCAACTGTATCATTTTAGCAATATCTCCTGCTAATCAAGATCTAGCTACGTCAGATGCAATCAAAATCTCCCGTGAAGTAGATCCTAAAGGTAAAATTTTCAATACTTAATGAATGAGCTGCTCATTTTAGGCACTTACTTTGTTGCCTCTTATGTGGAGATTGAATGGTAGTCATGACTCATGCTATATGATAAACAAATCAAGGAAGAATTACTTTAAGACACGAAATTATATTTGGAGAAACAAATAACTTGTTCTCAGAGGTGGAATGGGTAAATGCAGAACAGTGTAACTTGATAATCTATCACAGGTTGTGCCTATTCTATCGTGCTCAAAAATGGATTTTCCAAGAGTGAGAGTTTAGTTTTGTCATGGAAATATAAAATTCAATATGTTATATGATGTAATAGTTTTATTCATGATTTAATGTGAATCGGCAAAGAAAAGCTACATGAAGCCATGCTATCATAGTTTGTGATTACAAGGCACATTGTGGATCTTGCAACCTCTAGGCGTAGTATAGGAGGAGATCTTCAAAGAGACAGCATAGCTATCCTCTTGCATTACAAACAAGTATGTGAAGAAGTGCTGCATCTAGCGAAAGTCATTTCTTTAATCTTTCCATATATAGAAGACTATAGGAGTGTTATCTTTTCCATCTAGTTTTGAAACCAGATGCAAACAAGTTCATTTAGGTTGTTGACTAATAGTATGAAACTCTTTTTTGACATGGATTGGACTTCTATGTTGCTAGAGATGGAACTTTACAAAAGGGTTAAGTATGGAGAGTTCCTTTTAAAAGTGATCTTATTTATTTCTCACTCTAAGGGCAAGGATTTTGGAAGCCATATGATAGAAGGAACTATGCATTTGAACTTGTTCATTCAGAAATGTTGTTATTTTATTTGAGATAGTTACATTTATTATCTGTATTTTTTTTGTCTTAGAAAGTAATTTGTATAGTATTTTTTCTCTTCCTTTAGACTTGTCTTTATGTTTTCTTCATCTGAACTGTAGGTGAAAGAACATTTGGAGTATTGACCAAGATTGATCTGATGGACCAGGGCACTGATGCAGTAGATGTAAGTTGACTTGCTACTAACTATATGTTTTGAGAATTATTGAGAGAAGACTAATGATTTCCTTCATAATTATTCTACTTGTCATATGCTGCTGAAAGATATGTCAGCTCCTAGGCATCCGCTGGATTCATATAATTTACCTTTCTTCTGCTTTATTTCATTGTTTGTACTCTCTCATCATTTTGATTCTTTCATTATACTCCCCATCTCATACCTCAAACAATTCATATAGCAGTCATACTCTATGTGGCACTCTTCCATCTGTGTTTGAAAGCAATTTCATTGAATTTAGGTGCTCTTATAACTAGTCGAACAAGCAGGGTTGGTAACTTCAAACAAGTTTGTTAAACTTTGACAGGCTTTTCTTGTTTTCCCTTCCTAGATTATGATTGATGCTTACTCCTTTTGTAATCACCATCCTAGATCACAAGTGCTAATTCATTTTTTAATGATTCAGGAAAATGCCTACAGTTGCATTGTATCCTAATCAATGTTGTTCCAGTTAATCTCAAGGCATTTCTTCTATTTTGGAAGACATTCTAATACTACTTTTTGTCTTTTAGATCCTTGAAGGAAGATCTTACCGTCTGCAATATCCTTGGATTGGTGTTGTCAACCGATCTCAAGCTGATATTAATAAAAGTGTGGATATGATAGCTGCTCGACGTAGAGAGAGGGAATATTTTTCTAGTTCTCCACAGTACAGGCATCTTGCAGACAGGATGGGATCTGAGTATTTAGGAAAAGTTCTTTCTAAGGTATGTCACACACAAATATACTGTTTGGTGTGTAGTTGCACAGCCTTGGAATTGACTTGCAAGCCCCCTGAATATATATCTGCTGCTTGTTGCTGGAGTGCCTTATGGACGCAAGTAATTTCCAAAATCAATATTCCTATCCTTGGTTCGAACTGGTTGATTTGTTTGTGTCATTCAACTTCAACTCTGAGATTCATAATCATGATGACAAAATAGATTTCAAGTAGAAGTTTGAGGCACTCTATCAAATAACATGCAAGCTAAATACCACCAGGTCCATCTTGTAGTGACATTTCCTTTTTCTCTAAACATTTTTCTGTTTTAAGTCCCAAAATCGTGGCTTTCTTTGCAGCATTTGGAAACTGTCATCAAGTCTAGAATTCCAAGTCTCCAGTCTCTTATTAACAAGACTATCCTTGAATTAGAGTCAGAACTGAACCGCCTTGGAAAACCTGTAGCAACAGATGCTGGAGTAAGTTCTTTCTAGTTATTATTTTTTGTTTCTATCAAATTATGCCTTTCATGTCTTGTCTTCAGAATTTTTTATTTTCTTTAGTTTCCTAGTATATTGATCTAGATAAGCTTGCAGTTTTTTTTTCTTTTAATTATAATTTTCATTGCTTGTGCTGAGTTTAAGATAATGTTTGCCTTCTTATTTCGACTTAGGGAAAGCTGTACATGATTATGGAAATCTGCCGGAGTTTTGATCAAAATTTCAAGGAACATCTTGATGGCACGTATGTACTTGAGTCAATTAATGAATGTGATAAGTTATTGAATGGTTTCAGCTTGTTGATATAACTAATCTAAAATTTGGCTATCTTCCCTTGTCTGCTGCAGCCGAGCTGGTGGTGATAAAATTTACCATGTGTTTGATAACCAGCTTCCTGCTGCTTTAAAGAGGCTGCATTTTGACAAGAATCTTTCAATGGATAATGTGAGGAAGCTTATCACAGAAGCTGATGGTTATCAACCCCATTTAATAGCTCCGGAGCAAGGATATCGCCGCCTCATTGAAGCTACATTAGTCACCATAAAAGGTCCAGCTGAGTCAGCTGTTGATGCGGTATATACAATCACTTATTCTGCCATTGTACCGTAATATTTATTTGAGATAGGAGTATTTAAAAACTCTGGCTGTAGAAAACTTGTTTCTGCCATATAGACTTTTAGCATATGTTAGATTTTGAGTGAGGTAACAAAATTTAACGGTTCAAAAACATTATTCACATTAGTACTTCTGTCCGTTATAGAACCAGCTCAAGGATATAGTCACAGACCAACAAACAAACATATCATCCTTAATGCCTGATTTGCCCTTGTTAATATTCCGGTTCTTCTCATTGGAACCTACAATGATGTTGAGGCTTGAGTATTGTCAAGATAGAACCCTTCAATCTACTAAACTACTGCTCCTAACAATTCTTCAGATAAATTTATAAATAACTCTTGTTAGTTGTTTATTAATGTTGTAAACCACTTATTTATTCCCTAAATAAAAGAGTACTATGAATCTAATATCTCCTAAAATAAATAAATAAAAAAATAACAAATATAAAATTTATTTGGGAAAATTGCAGATGAAAAAACAACTATAGGTTAGATGTGGAGAGATTCTCTAAACTCCCAAAATAAGCCTTCATCTTCCATAACTTTCAAAAATATGTATTTACATCTCAACTCTTTTTTAAAGCCTTAAATTGGTGGCTCCTTATAGGTCCTTTAGTGATAGTTTTGGGAGCTATAGTAACGGTTGGGAAGTTAGTATATATTTTCAGAAATTATGAAGAGATAAAGGCATCTTTTGGGAGTTTTGGTGTATTAATGTAATTATCCTCATTTATTTTCATATACTACCAAGAATATGTAGATAGTGAATACGTGGTTTTACTTTTGCTTACATACTAGGAGCTAGCTCCAATATTGATGCTTCCTTCATTAATACTAGCAAGGGATGTGTATGGAGATCTTTTGCATTGCCCTTCTGTTGTTAGAATTCTATGGAATACCTTCTGAGCTGAATTGTCTTGTTATATGGTGATGCTTTTCATGTCGTAGTGATGATTCAATAATTGTTACTTCATTGTTCTTCTGTGGATAATTAATGGCTATATGAATATGCAACTTTCTTTTTTTCTTTTTTTTTTTAAAATTTTTTGCATATTTTTTTAGCAATTGAGATAAAAATATGCATCCACAGAAAGTTATAAACTCTCGAGTTCATATTGTTTCAGGTTCATGCTTTATTGAAGGAGCTGGTTCAGAAGGCTATCAGTGAGACATCAGTAAGTAGACCGCGGAATTGTTTTCTTCACATGACACATTCCCATGCAAGATACATTCAGAAGAGTATTTTGTCATTAAAATGCAAAGAGCTATCATTCTTGAGATAATATGCATTTCTCACTTTCGACTAGTCATCTTGCAAGGATGAGTTCATCAGATTCTCCTTACTTTCTATGCTTCTAGGAGTTGAAACAGTATCCTACCTTGAGGGTGGAAGTTGTAAATGCAGCTTGTGAATCATTGGAACGGATGAAGGAAGAAAGCAAAAGAGCAACCCTTCTGCTAGTAGATATGGAATGTAATTACCTGACAGTTGAATTTTTTCGAAAACTTCCTCAAGATGTTGAGAAGGGTGGTAACCCCACACATTCGATCTTTGATCGTTACAATGATTCCTATCTACGAAGAATCGGTAAGTGATTCCTCTCCACGGAGAATATTGATTCAGTTAGGTGTGCCAATTAATTGCTCATCAGATAGTGTTAAGTAGAATTGATAGGCTAAGAAATTTATGCATATCTTCTTTGCTTTTCAACCTTGGTTCTGAAAATTCATTGGCTCTTATTTGGAAAGACAAGCTAGTTCTCTTTTTATTGAATTCTGGGAACGAAAGCCAAGTAGTTGGTCTTCGAACTAGGAACTAGAAGAATGTTGTCTGTCTGCTGACGTTTCTTCTCACTAGAACTTTTGGCTCAACAGGATCAACTGTCCTTTCATACGTCAACATGGTTTGTGCATCTCTGAGGAACTCTATTCCAAAGTCTATTGTCTATTGTCAAGTCCGTGAGGCTAAACGCAGCTTACTAGATTATTTCTATACTGAGTTGGGAAAAAAAGAGGTAAGTTTCTGATCTTAGGTCCCCATTTCTCTTCCTCTCAGATTTCGCACAAGTAAAAGTTGAAAAATGACAAATTGCATATTCACTCCCAAAGCTTCTAGCCTATTGCAAATAGAAACATTAAATTCCTCAAACATGCATTGGCCTACCCATAACTTTTAAACATGAGACGTAACTGCAATATTTATGAGGAGGTAAATGTACTCTTTGAGAATTTAAGAGTCTATTTGTGCTTAACCAATGGTTTTGGAGGTGTATTTGAAAGGAAGAGTTACCACTTTGAAGTAAACAATGTTTTGATTAATTATCTGTCCTAATGTCATTGAAATTCATTGTGCAGACAAAAAAGTTGTCTTCAATGCTTGATGAAGATCCAGCAGTAATGCAGCGACGAGCCTTACTGGGGAAGAGGCTAGAGCTATACAGAAGTGCACAAGTAGAGATTGATGCAGTTGCCTGGGCTAAGTAGAAAAATATGAAGATTAGGACTTGAATTTTAGCAGTAGGTTCTTTGAAATTTCTTCATTCTTTCACCATGATTCTTTATGTGTTGATCTGATTATATCTATTGGACAGATTTAAGGTTTTCTGGTCAGATTGCTGATTCCGCTCTCTGTTGTTATACGGCAGAGTTGATGTTTACCTTCTATAACTTTAGATTTGGGGTTGCTTTCTGGAAAAAACACCAATATATGATTGCTTATAGTCTTTGTTAAATTTCATAGAGATCCATTGCATATGGTTTTCTCAATCTTCAGCAATTGCTTTTTGAATAATCCACACCTTTTATAAGGGTCCTATATGGAGAATCATTGTTTAGCAATTCCTCAAAATCTTGTTAATTCGCAATAATATGTTTTCTTCATGCTATGTGAAGTGTAATTCCTCCTGACATAGACTTTCTAACCAAAGTCCCTAAGGGAACCTGAGCTAATTCAATTCGATCCTGCAAGAAACCCACTATAAAATACACTTATTTCTCTTTTGACTTAACATATCATCAAATGGTTTCCTCCATGTGTGTCTCGTCCAATTTTATGCTGTCACATACAAAAGAAAATGCTTTGTTTTATATATCCATATGTGATTAAGGAGAATATGGATAGAAGACTCGTTTGGGAACCGACAAAAACTTAGTCCAAGTATTTTAATGGACTGGGGATATCATATTATGTCCATTGTAGCCGTTTGATGGAATCCATCATTTCGGGCTGCTAAATTTTGTGTTACCTGCACTACAGCGATGGTGCACCTGATTACAGAATTAGCGACATAATAAATGGAAATTGGATTATCGTGGCTGCTGGGTCCTGAATTCTGTTGAGCTTTCGGACCCGATATTTACGCTACCTTGGATTGCAAGGCTATCTCCAATCAAATGAACTGATAGCCTCTTTGATTATTAAGATGAGAACTAGCCAGTCAGCCGAGGTATGATAAATTTTTGTAATATAATTCGACCATAAGGTGCATAAATACCAATAGACTCGTACATAAGCCATCCCAACAGAAGAATCAAGATTTATTACTTCTCTTTTGTTAATATCGAGCTCCCACGGCTTTATAAAATTAAATAATAATAGTTCACTACTGATCGATGTATCGATACAAATTCTATAGTTTAAGGTCTTAAGGCGCAGAATATTTCATATCCCATTCTAAAATCTCACAGAAGCAATTCCTAAACTTATGAAATTGAACGTAAAAACATCAATTATTGTTTTCATATGCTACATGTGATTGGATGGCTGATAGCTATGAATGGCTGCACGTAAGAGCTTCAAGTAGGTACCATTTCAACCGCACTTTTGACATATAGAAAAAATGAACCACAGGTGAGATAATTCTTCCACGCGTATGCTCATTCATCCTACCCATGTTTTGAAAAATTAATAAATGTTGGATACAAGTATAGGTGTAACTGGATGGACCTTTCTACTCTTCACGGGACTTCTAGTTCATATTCTAAATGCGTCTTACATGATTCTCACTCACTCAGTCCTCCCTTGGGATGGTTTATTCTTTTATTCATAACATACAACCGTACAAACATTGCTAGCTTCTAACGAGTACAAAGGACTTTGCTTCAATTAGCAACAACGTTCAGGTTGAATAGTCACTAATAACCTCATGTTGACGAAAAGGAAATTTGGAGGGAACGATGATTACCGACTACCATACCCCTCCCCACCACCCACCACCCACCACACTGTTAAGGATGAAGAAACTTCCCTACCAAGAGACTAATACCCTCCAACCGCTACACATTTTCCTTCACATTCGCACACTGCCACCCCCCTTTTGGATCAATGTGCCAACCATTGCTTTCTTTCAACTATCCTCAAGTACTTTGGTTATTTTGCTTTTTTTTTTTTTGCATCCCACTGCATCAATGGCTTACCTCAAATACCGGGTCTCCGCTCCGAAATTCGTTTTTAGCTTCTATGTTCTTATCCTTCTGGTGAAAGATCACGTGTTTCTATTGGCAGATGATAGTAATGCTGCTACACACAGGGGTGGATCACAACTTTGCGCGGCGGATCTCACTACTCTGCTTCCACCACCTTATGGCAACGTGTCCTTCAAGTCCTGCATGCCTGTTTGGAATAATTTTGTCCTCAGAGTAAGCATGAATTATATTTTATCATTAAGATAGTATTTATGTGAAAAATGAAACTTCTACCTTAATACGGCATTGCCCGTGAATTAGCGTAGCAGATAGCTTCCTGTAAAACTAAGCCATGAGAAAAACTAAAAATTTCTGGATAAAAGTTGGCATATAGTGCTGATTGCAGATATTAATGCATGAAAGGAAGTGAACCGAGCTATAACTTACCTGACCCCTTTCTTAGGTTGGCTAAAATTAACTAGATATTAAGTAATCAGGGGCACAGAAACGTGTCTGGTGACATACTGATTTCGACTGATATTGTTGTCTCGGATCACATTATTCCTTTGTAAACAACCCGTATACGTGTTTTAATTTTGCGGAAAACATTCACCGGCCCTTCTTTTACCCTGTAATTGATATAATTAAAGCATTATAATTGTTAAATATTATCACATGAATTTCAAGAGCTGCAGATGTATGGCTTTTAACAGTAAATAATAGCGGATGTTCATAACATTAGTTAGTGTTTTGTTTAGTAGCATAATAATTATATTTAAAAGTAAAAACTTATAGATATAATGTGCACAATTTTATTTATTGTTTAATACCCCCATCACCCTGGCTAGAATAGAATCCATTATGTGACAACTTGATGATTGGATATATAAAAATTTTAACATATGTGTACTTCATGTTTATTACTTCACGTCCAACTGCCAATGGCAATAGTCAACAACCATGAAAAATGATGAAGGTAAAAAGGAAGAAACTAATTTTCTCCTTTTAAAATGGAAATTGTATTTTATTTTTGATCCTCTATTGACCTTTTCTATGATGACTAAACACTATCATCACCATTGACTATCATCTTCATCTCCACCATTATTTGTTGCTAAAAATTACTAATAGCATCCACTTCTTAAGATTACTAATATAATATTTTACATTTAGAGAACATGAAGAAAACGATTCAAGTTTTTTATTAAATAATATCATTCTCCTCACTTTACATTAATACCTTTATAATGACCATCGTTTGATGCATCCACAACCATAAACTCTCGTGATTATTCCTATCATATATAATGATATAGAACGATGATTATGAAAAATATTGAAAAAGAACCTTTAAGGGAGGAAAGAAAAAAAAAAAAAAAAACAAAAGTTATTCTCCATAAAACAAACACACCCCTTCTACGAGTTCATACAAGTGATGCCAATGCTTTCAGATGCAGGCTATACGATGAAGCTGATGGAATCATTCCAATTTTGTACACATATCTAAGCCTTTTATCTCCCATACATTGGCTAGCAAGCTTCACAGTAGAATCTGCATCGCAGCTCTAGTTTATTGCAGTCGACTAATCTACCCAACTTTCTACTCTGCAGTACCACCAAGGTGAAGACAACATCCTGAACATAGTCTTGTCTGCTGTATATACAACCGGATGGGTAGGTATGGGTTTCTCAAAGGACGGTTTGATGGTTGGCTCCAGTGCGATGGTTGGATGGTTCAACAAGAAAGGGCAACCAAAGGTTTTGCAGTATTACCTGCAGGGTACACATCCATCACAAGTCATACCTAACAAAGGCGAATTGCCTCTGAGTGGTGTTCCAGCTGCTGTTGCGCTTGGTGGGGCTAACATTTACTTGGCATTCCAGCTGAAGCTAACCAAACCACTCCTGAGACAACCTGTAATCCTGGCTTTTGGAACTTCATATCCGAAGCATCATAGGCTGACCCATCATGACGCTGAAACAACAATTAACGTCAACTTTGATTCAGGTTCATTCATTTGCGTTAGAACTTGAATCATATCCCCCTTCTTTTATTTATCATTGTTTTATGTGCTCCACTTTTTTTTTTTTTCCATATCTTCTTCATATCCGTTCTACAACTCTTCTATGTCTGTCATGTATTTAATCATTTATCACTATGGTATCTTTTATAGCCAAACACAAACCATAACTTTATTTTGCGGGAAGCCAGTGGACCCAAAAACTGCATAATGGAAGAGTAAAGTCAGCCGTTTATGATAATATGGCATTTCTAGTTCTCATGCCAGAACTTCAGGAAATCTAAACTAGAACTCTCTTCACAACACATAGACCATAAATCTTCATATTTTTCTTTCCCCTTTCTGCTTGAGCAAATGCTTTAGATTCAATAATTGCATTTAATGTTTCTGCTATGCAATAAACTTAGAGATTGAAAGAATATATCTCTCTTTCTCCAACAGGTTCTATGTCTATTGGATCGCCCAACATCAAAGAGAGAAAGAGGAGCCATGGGATATTGGGCATTATGGGATGGGGACTAATCCTTCCTATTGGGGCCATTATTGCTAGATATTTCAGGCACAAGGATCCTATGTGGTATTATGTGCATACAGGTACTCAATTTGTTGGGTTTATTATAGTACTAGCAGGAGTAATACTGGGAACTCAACTTTACAATGAGTTGCATCTCGACATTCCGGCTCATAGGAGCATAGGGATTTTTGCTCTCACACTTTCTATTCTTCAGGTATGTCTTGAACTCAATATAACGGACCCTTAAACATAGCAAGCAATCCATATTCAACAACGGAATGCACCATTTACTATCTATTTGAAGTTTGAGTGCTTGGGTTATGAACTCACCGAGTACCAAATGCAACAATTATCCCCAATTCTAATGATTTGTTTTCTATTGCATGCACTGCCAACTTAAATCCCACTGTCTCTACTCAAAAGTAGAGTGCCATGATAGTGGAAGCACCTCAGTGCACTCTTCTATTAGATAGTTTGTACAATGAAAAACACTTGATCTGGAAACTGCTAATGTTCTTAACATTCAGGTACTGGGTTTCTTCCTACGACCTAACAAAGATGCAAAAATTAGGAAATACTGGAATTGGTACCATAGTTGGTTCGGAAGACTTGCACTCTTCTTTGGTGCTGTCAACATAGTGTTGGGAATGCAAGTAGGTCATGTTGGTGATGAGTGGAAGATAGGATATGGATTTCTATTAGGCATAATTTTACTTGCAGTTATCGCCCTGGAAACATTGCACTGGATGAAGGGTTCATCAAGGAGTAACGTGTCATCTTTCCAAATGAATCCCATTGAAGAAGCACTCCCAAATCCTGCTTTCAAACAAACGAATAACTACCCTGAAAACCATTGATCTATATGATATAAACAGGGTGATTGTGAATGATGCCAAAAAGTTTAGTGATTTGAGAAGAACTTCTATTGGCTGTAAAATCAAAATCACTCTTCTGCAAGGGCAATCTATTGGGAGATCAGGAAGAGAGTATGAGATAGTGTTATAATTTCTCTCAATATGCAAAATCCACAGAAAATTGTGCATTGAATAGCCGGGACATGGGTACCCTAAATAAGAGGGGGTTTGCAACATTTTAAGTCTATTAGAGTCAGTTTTGCATGGATTGATTAAGCAATGTGTACAAATTTTGGGTGCAGACTTTTCTTCTATTGTTCCTCTGTATATAGCTTTAAAAAACTGAAGAAGTACGAGTGCGTATTCTCAGTTTGATGCTTCTTATTGAATCTTCTGCTAAATTTTCTACATATCACTTAAACATCCAACATCTATTTTAGATGCTCTCACTCTAACTAAATCAAATAGAAAGCTGCTTCGTCACGACGCCTTCAACTAAACTGGAATCTGGACCAATGTTAACAATGAAACTACTTTATTAGGTTTAGATTCTCAAGAATTTTAACTAATATAATTTTTTTCCTATTGAAAGGAAGAAATATTCTAATCAAGTTATCGAAGTTTTAGGCTCCTCATTACGATTTCCCTTAAATTGTCTTCATATCAATTCACATCTGACATCATCAAATCCTCGCTACTCCTACTCATAAGTTTAATCGAGCTCAACACTAAATTAATTTTTTCTCGAACATAATAAAAGATCAAAATCTAGTTTAGCTATTTACCCGTATCATTCGATTACACACACACATACATACAAAACCCCAGACACAAGCTTATATGCAATAGCGAATAGAAGCAATAGGGATCAGTAAGAAGGGTTATGATCGAATGCGGGAAGGAGGTGAGATGATGAGAAAAGTGAGAGAATGTAGGTCAAAGTATTCAAAAGCTCAGAATGCAGCCCTCGCCTTTTCAATTGAACCCCTGTAGGTGATTTTAGTGTTGAAGAGTGTGCGAATGCCACAAGAAAAGTACTTCTTACAAGGACATGGGGCACTCTTCCTTGTTTTCCTTCTAGCTCTTTTATCATCACCCACTCCTTCCTGCTTATACCTTTTACTATCAAACATCATATCCCTTAGAAAATTGTATATTTCACTTATCAACGAGAGAGAGAGAGAGAGAGGTGAGGCACAGAAAGAGAGGAGGATGAGGAGGAAACGACAAAGACTAGAGGAGGTATAGAGAGTTGGTAACTAAGCTGTTATGAGGCCGTAGGATGAATTAGGGTTTCGACTAAGAAGACAGGAATTCTCTTGAACAAGTGAACTAGTTCACTCTGAAGACAACTCAAATCATGTTACACCCCTAGCCCAAGTGGGATTTTAACAAAGGCCAATTGCTATGATGCAATAGAAACAAGGCCTTTACGCAAAGTCGGCTAGCTCAGGCCGCTTAGGGAAATATGCAATACAGTCTTTCTATTAGCAAACTCAGTAGAATATTTCATATTTTTATGTAACAAAATGGTTTAGTGGCACATACACCAGAATGTTCTTAGCACATGGGAGGGTTATTTCTAATTAAATATTCTACACTCACGTAGCATAAAAAAATGAATGAAAAACCACAAAATATTCTCCTCTCAACTCTTGCATTCGAGAGTTTTCCTATGTTTTGAAAATTTGTTGTTCGCTTCATTTCAATTGGTACCAGAGCCTCCATATGTTGGAGGCTATGACTTCATCTAGCGGATGTGACCTTGATGGAAATTACAATCTAAGTTTGATGAATACTTAACACCTATAAGAGAAACTTTGAGACTGCTACAAGAATGTGTTACTAAACAAATTAAGGACGTTAGAGAACTTAAAGCACAACAAGCTAAGAAATCAATAGCCATAAGTTCTTCCATGCTGGACCATGGAAAAAGCCCCATGATTGCTTTTACTTTGAAGTTTGATAGCTTGGTTCAACCTTTAATGAATCTCTTGCATTGATAAGAGCTCTATGCATTGAGCTTCCTACATGTAACGGGGAAAACATTATATATTGGATTTACAAAGCAAAATAGTATTTTGCTGTCGAAATGATTCCAAAAACTTGGAAAGTTAATATAGCGTCAATGTATTTAGAAGGGAAGGCTTTGAGATGGTTTTTATTTTTTACATGCAAAATCATATTGACCCACCAAGCATTAATTGGACTAAGTTGGTGTAATCTTGGTTTAGTGGTAGAGTTTATGAAGACCCATGGAGTGAGCTTAAGGAGTTGAGGCAATAGGGGAGTTTATAAGAATATGTGGAGGAATTTGAACATCTCACCACATGTTTTGGCCCAAAACACTACAAGAAGCCTTTTACTTAGCCAAGTTACAAGAAGTAACCTTCTTGCCTCTAGCCATTACCGCAAAACACAAAAAACCTCACCCTCAATACCTTCTTATTCAACCAAAATTGCACCACCATAGAAATTTAACCCCTAGACGTCAAACACAAACTGCTACAATGCAACTCAAAATGATATCCAACCACTACTACCCAAACTTAGTCCTAATTACCCACTTAACCAATACTTAAGAAAATCTCCCTTGAAGAGTTGGAAGGGAAAAGGAGAAAGAAGCTTTGTCTTTGGTGTGATGAGACTTTCGGTCCTAGTCATAAGTGCTAAAAAAGGCACCTTAACATGCTCATAGTAGAACTTGATGATGAAGAAGTTTGTAACGGTAATGAACATAATGAGCAGGAATTAGACTTATCCAAGCTTACTTTGTGTACTTTGAAGCATGACCACATGGATGACTCTAATTGTATGAAGGTCACTGGATTTTATAAGAAAAGGAAACTTAATGTTTCGATTGATATTGGTGGCTCCCTAGTTTTGTTGGCATAGGGCTTATGAAGAAGTTTAAGTTTAAGATAGAGAAGATTGCACCACTTCTAGTTGTGTTAGCTAATGGCAAGGCTATAATATGCCAAGCTAAAATTAAGAATTTTACATGGATAACGCAGGGTTATGAATTTCAAATTGAAGTCCATCTCCTCGTACTAATCAGGTATGACTTGGTGTTAAGAATACCTCAGTTATCATTACTTAGAAATATTAGGTGGAACTTTAACGAGTTGACTATGGAATTTGAATGGAGGAAGGTGCTATGTAAGCTTAAGGTAGAATAGGAATAGATTCTACCCATTGAGGGAAATACTTTATCCAAATTATTGTCTACTAAACCTTCCTTACAGGTCCAACGTTGGATGGTTTGTGGAAGTAAGATTGAAGAGGAGAAAAACAAAATAGAAATTTTATGGCCTGAACTTGCTGATTTGGTAGAAGAATTCTATGAGTTGTTTGAAGAGCCAAAGAGTAGGGCTTTTAATCACAGATTTGTGCTTCAAGAAGGAAAGAAGCCTATCAAGGTATGTCCCTATAGGCACTTTGCTATGTAGAAAGAAGTATTAGAAGGAATGGTTAAGGGGATACTTGGTAGTGGGGTAATTAGGCCAAGTCACAACCCTTTTGCTTCCCCCATAGTACTAGTGCAGAAAAAAGACAACATACGGAGGATGTATGTAGACTATAGGGAGCTTAACAAACATATAATCAAAGATTGATTTCCAATTCCAATTATGGAGGATCTATTTGATGAGTTACATGGGGCTAACCATTTTAATATAAGTTGGAAAAGCCTTCGGGTAATCACCAAATACGCATGCATCCTAATGATGTTTACAAAATGGCTTTTAAAATACTCAAAGGACAATATGAAATCATGGTTATGCCCATTGGGCTAACCAATGCCCCTTTTACATTCTAAGGATTGATGAATCATGTCTTCAAGGAATACATGAGGAAGTTTGTCCTAGTCTTTCTTGATGATATTTTGGTTTATATCTGCAATATAGAAGTTCATGTTCATCACTAATGGCTTGTATTTGAGGTATTAAGGAGAGAGAAGCTTTATTTGAGGTATAGTAAATGTGTATTTAGGGCTGTGAAAATTGAGTATTTGGGGCATAAAATAACCATGAATGTAGTTGCTACCAATCCAAAGAAGGTAGAAGCTATCATTAATTTAAGACAATAAGGGAATTAAGAGGATTTCTGGGTTTGGTAAGGTATAATAGGTACTTCATCTATGGTTATGGCTCTCATCCTCTCATACTTCTCCTTAAGAGAGGCTAGTTTAAATGGGGTTGTGAAGCACCTAAAGCGTTTGAAAAGTTGAAGAGAGCACTTACTAACGTACCTTCTTGAAACTACTATATTATAAACTCTTAGAAGAGATTAAGAACAGTTAGAGTCCACCTAATCGGTACTAGGGGGTTATCTAGAAATTAATAGAAGGGTAACCTTGTGGGAAATTTATGCTTGATTGAGGAATATTAAAGAGAAAGAACAAAATTGTGGTATAACCCTAAGTTGAGTTGAGGAAAAAGCTATTGAGTATATATCAATTTGGCGCTATAGGGTGGCATGTTGGATTTCAAGCTAGTTATAAATGCCTAAGCTTTATGTAGCATTTTCCCAAGATGGAAAGAGAAGTTAGGCAATACATGGAGAGTGTACAACTTATCAAAGGCATAAGAGTAAGAACGTGGCCTATTTGGGGTTACTACAATCTCTACCTATAGTAGAAGAATGTTGGTCAAAGATGAATTTAGATTTCATTGAAGACTTACCAAAATCTAGTGGTAAGGATGTGATAATGGCAATCATTGATAGATTAAGCAAATATGGACATTTCATAGCGCTCTCTCTATCGTACGTAATACAATAAATTGCTATTTCCTACTTAGAAAATGTGTTTAAATTATATGGATTGCCTAAAAACATTATGATAGGGACCTCGTATTCCTAAGTCTTTTTTGGAAGGGGTTCTTCAGATTACAGGTTATGGAGCTAGATTATTCAATGGCTTATCACCCCTAAAGTGATGGCCAAATAGAAATTGTCAACAAGTATTTAGGTACATATCTTAGGTATATGACTAGTGAGTACCTTAGGAGATGGAGTCATTATTTATCACTAACTGAATGGAGTTATAGTACAAATTATCACACTAGTGTTAAAAAGAACATCATTTGAAGTTTTATACGGCTACCTACACTTGATATACTTGCCTTACATTCTTAGAGATTCAAGAAATCATATGATGGACACCATATTATCAAACAAAGAAGAGATGATTAAGGTGCTCAAGTTTCATCTGAAACAAGCACAACATAGGAAGAAATATGTAGATCAGAAGAGGATAAAGAGGGTTTTTCAAATAGGATATTAGGTAAGGATCCAGTTACAACACTACAAGCAAGCTAGTCTCAAACCAAGATAGGGATAGAAACTCATGGTTAAGGATTTTGGACCTTACAAAATAACAGACACAATGGGAACTATGGCTTATCATCTTGATTTGTCATCAGGAACTTCCATCCACCTGACCTTCCACATTTCCTAACTGAAAAGATATTGTGGTGCTACTCCTACACAAACTCTTAATCTAGGTATAGGGATGGGAATTGAGTTAGTACCCAAAGAAAATCTAAAGAGGAAGATAGTGAAGAGAAACAACATATTTGATGTAATGGGACTTGTGAAATGGAGGTACAAACTGATAGTAGAAGTTACATGGGAATTTCTTACAGATTTGCACCTGAGATGTCATAATTTACCATTGTAAGCAACGGATTTCAAAGGGGGAATGATGTGCCTAGGAGCTCAAGTTATCATTAGGGCTTACTGTAGTATAAGAATGGGTCCTTCGAATAATTGAGGAAAGGCAAAAGGGTTGGTTAGAATTGCTAATAGCTTCATGAAGCTATCTGCCGTATATGGCTCACTAGAGAACTCTACATGACTTAGACGTATACTTGATATTAGATATAAGCAAAAGACTAAGGTCTATTCGCTACTAACCTTGAGCTGCTAACAATATTAGATAAGAGTATTAGGGTTTCCTACAAGATGTAAAGACAACATAATATTCGTTAAGGATGATAATATGATGTGTGGCTTACAAGATAAAAGGGACTATTTATAGAAAGTTCCTTGGGTTACAACGAAACATACAAAATTACAAAATGGGTAATATGTAAATAAAGATTTCTAGTACAAGCTAAAAGGAGTAAAAATGATGAAGAACAAAAGATAATGTAGTACAATTGTTAAAAATCAGGATAGGTAGGTCATCTAGGTTGGAGCTATACTTTTGAGGAAGCTGCATTCTAAAGCTGAGCTACTGGCGAGGTATTAAGTCGGCAGCTTTGCTCAAGGTGTTCTTTTATAGGAGAAGTTTGTGATTAGAGCTTGGAGTTCGGGAGGTCAGCCTTCGAAGCTTATAATAATAGCTCGGCATCAGGGCTAATAGTGATGTGGAGTAAAGTACGTCTAAGTTGGTTGTGTAAAGAGTTTATCCATAGGTTATCCTAATAATGGAGCTCATCTTAAGCCGATTGTGATGAGACTACTTGCTTGACCAATCCTTGCAAGCTATAGAGGCAAGTTCGAGTCAGAGGACCAAAGGTTGGAAGTCCATTAGCTCCCTAAGGTTGTTGAAGATTTGTAATCAAATCTTATTCATCTTTATCCTTAGGTATATATGGTGTTTAGTCAGTGACACTCCATACTTGTTTGGTAATTCCAACTTGTAGGCATTGTCATTAATCCAACGAAGGATTCTAAAAGGAATGTCTGACATGGGTGATAATTTGCTCGTTCTTTTATGTGGGAACCTTTCCTTATTGACGTGGATCTAAATAAGGTCTCCTGGATTGAACATCACGATCTTCTATCCTCTACTATCTTGTTCTTGTTGTTTTGCCATTGTCTTAGCTAGTTGCTTCATGACCTTTCTTTGTAGTGTTTGGAATTCTTTTGCGTGTTGGAGGTCGGTCCTGCTTTCTCCTCGAGTTGTCGGGTTAGTGATCATATATAATAGCAGGTTCAGATTGAGCCCACAGATGACCTCGAAGGGTGACTTTCTTGTCAAGATGTAGGTATAGTGATTGTAAGCAAATTCAATATTGGTAGGTAGAGATCCCAATCGCATAAGTTCTTCTCAACAATGACTCAAAGCAAACTCAAAGCCCAAATTTTATGATGAAACTAGAATTATTAGTAAAAGTGATCTTGTAAGTTTGAATTTAGGAAAATAAGTAATAAAATAATTAATTAATATAATATTAAATTTTATGAAAATTTTTCGTTATTTATCGAAAATGCGTAAAACGAGTTTCGATAACTAATGAATCGATAGAGATAAATTATATGCGTACTAAAAATTATAAAATAAATTAAATAATATTTAAGACTATTTATTTGTACTATATATGAATTTACATGTAGGTGGAAATACGTATAATTACTTAAAATATGCGAAATATGCCAAAATAGGGTTAATTAATTAAAAAAAAGCATGAATAATTAAAGAAAAATTAGGAAAAATGAGGAAAATTCCAAAATTGAGGCGTGTCAACTTAGTATTTAAGAAATAAAAGCAACCAATTAAATTAAGCCAAACAAAAAGCAAATTTAGAAGAGAATAAGGGACACTTGGCCCTTTAAAAGTCAAAAGCAAGCCATAAACCTCTCTATAAATTTAGAAATCACTCCCCACAATTCACTTTAATCATTTAGAAATTCAAGAAAAATAGAGATAGACCAGAAAGGATGAGTTAGATAATTTTACAAAAAATTACAAAGATAGTATACAATTAGGGCTTTAGAAGGAAATAATCACTCGACGACAACTTGGGAGTAGATGACCACCACCACTACATGGTGGTGGTAGTGCTTGGACTGGCCGACACACCTATGGACACCGCTGGTGGCTAGAGTCACCAATTCCGATGAGTCCGATCTTTCATTTGATTTTTCCTATTTTGTTAAAAATACTAAATGTGCTTAGAAAATTATGAAATTTGGTATTCTGATGTTTTTACATATGTAGATTTAGGGAAAAATATCATTTTGAGTTAATTATATCTAAAAATATATGATGCATAAGAAATCATGCAAAACCGAACATATTTCAAATTAGAAATAAATAGGTTTAGGAGTATAGTTTTGGACTTAAAATATTTGTGTAGACTACTTAGGTGATATAAAATAGTACCATGAAGTCCTTTCCCAAAAATGAATTTTCAAAATTTTTAGATAATTTTTAGGTCTTAAAATAATGCATAAAATGAGTAATTTGGGGCTAATTATGTAATTAAAAAGATAATTACTGATTTAGGGTATAATTATATGTTTTAGGATGTTGAAACCTGGTGAAGCATAATATTTGTAGCATTTAGGGTGTTAGATGTAATTATTAGGGTATTATGTAGTAAATATGTAATAGGTAAAAATGGAAAATTTAAAGTTAATTTTGTACATTAAGATAATTAGATGTAAAATCTGATTTAGGATAAATTTAGATATTTTGAGATGTTAATTGATGTTGGGAGATGATATTTGAAGTGATAGGATTATTAGATGTGTATATTATGTACATAATAGGTAATAATACATAATATATGCAATAGAAAATACTAGAATAAAAATTGATAATACAATAATAATAAAATTATATAATAAATCTGATAAGAAACTTAAATTAGGGTAATTATATGAAAAATGTAAAATTTTCTCATATTAGGAGTAAATCAGTAGTTAAATCAACATTAGAATATACCGCATGGACTAGAACATTGGTTAAGATTTAAAAACGATATTTAGGATACTCGAAAATACTGTAATTAATTTCACATTATGGTTTGGAATTATTTCCTAGGGTTTACGAATAAAATCCATACTCGAACATCGAGTTAAAAATCTAATTTAGAAACCGATTAGGAAACCGAATTAGAACCCAGCTCAAAATTAGGAATCATTGTCAAAGACTGAAAAACCTGAATGAATGGGTATATTAAAACCTAAACAAAAGATAGCATTAAACGCTATAGGATAAAACCAATCTATAATAGTTATGTAGAAAATAAAAACAATATTTATATTATATGGATTTTTGGTGATGGCCAGTACAAGTCGCTCCTCAAGTGAACAAGGAAGGAGCCTAAATAAGTTGGGATTAATATATTATTGTATTTTAGAGTACTAAATTGTTGCACTTGGAGGCTTGAAATTGTATTTGATTGTATTTATTAGATAGTTGACTGTATGCATATGCTTATTCTAAGTCTGATGATATAATTCTGATTTGTTGTCCGACTTGTATTTGTATGATTTGTTTGATCGATTGAATACTTTAAACCGGATTTAACTAAATATATGACTTATAATTCTAAATCAAATTTGCATCGCAACCCATTAGGGGAAATTTAGGGTTCTCCGACCAAATACTGACCCCTTCAAAAGAGATAGTACTGGAGAGCATAATTGGTCTCTTCTTCATCCTTAGTCAAACTAAGTGACGAGTAAGGAGGTTGTGACAAGGGTGAAGTCAATGGTTCGAAGGTAATCATGGGAGGAGCTTTGCCTCCATTGCACAAGCTTAGGTTTAGTCATGAGTTGTTGTATTAACAGAAACTCCTCAACTCGTATTAGAGCGGGTTTAATTTCTCTAATCTCACAATGAGCCGGATAACGTTGTGCGATGGCATTTGCTTAAAAATGTATTGCACCTAATAATTTGGTTGATAACCTTGTTTTTGTTTGTTCTATGGTTTTAAGTCTCCGTCCCAACTATTGAGCTATGGTTGCTCATATCCCTATAGACGTTGTTGTAGGTGCTAGCTAAGAAGTGACTTGCAATTACCTTGAAGCTAGCAACCGTTGGATCCTAGGGAGTGAGGAAATACATCTAAAGGATAGAAATAGTTTTAAGGTCTTAGCTTTTATTTATAATTTTCCCCTTTCGGATAATGTATTGTTTAGGAAATATAGTACGATGAAAGCTTGCAAATATTATTTGTAATACTAGAATTCTAGTGAATATACATATATTATCATACTTTCATAGGTAAATAATTTATTTAATTCATGAACTGTTTACTTTAAAGTGGGTTAGTCGTGGATGCCTTATGCAAATCAAATCTAAGATAGCGGTTGTATGATCAATTTTTATTTTAGAATGGTTTGCATGGTAAGACTGTTATGATTCTGCCGATTCAGGGCATGACATTTACTACACATCTAGGTGCGGGCTAATCAAGAATTGCTTTAACTTTCTCATCATTAACTTGGACTCCACCTTTAGACATAACAAACCTTAGAAATACAACCTCGTTTTGGTAGAACATACATTTCTTTAAGTTTCTTATTAAGTGTTTAGCTTGGAGAATGTCAAATACAGCTTTTAGGTGCTTGACATAAGAGAGGAGATCGGCATTCTATACCAAAGATGTCATTGAAATAAACTACCACTCACTTACCAATCAATGTTCTCATTACCTGATTCATAAGCTGCATAAAAGTTCTTAGGGCATTGGTAAGTTCGAATGGTATGACTAACCGCTCAAAGAGACCTTCCTTCATTTTGAAAGTTATCTTCCATTCATCATTTGGTCTCATTCGAATCTAGTGGTACCCACTCTTTAGATCAACCTTGGAAAAGATTCGAGCACTATGTAGTTTGTCCAACATGTTATTTAATCTAGTTATTAGATACTTGTTCTTGATAGTGATTTTGTTGATAACTCGACTGTTTATGTACACTTGCTAAGAGCCATCCTTCTTAGGCACTAAAATAGCTGGTACAATACAAGGGCTCATGCTTTTTCTAACTTTTTTAGTTTAGTTGCTTGCTTAAGATTTAGCCTATAGGTAGGTTAGTTGGGCAAAGTTGCTCCAAGTTGGAGATTAATACAGTACTTAATGTTTTTGAGAAGGTGTAACCCCTTAGGTAGCTCGTCAAGAAATAAGGTAACATACTATTGGAGTAGAGCTTATACATCGATAGGTAATGTTCCGACCTCTTTCAACTTAAGTAGTCTCCTCATCAATAAAAAGAAAAATTCTTCTGATTAGATTGTCTTAAAGAATTCAGTTCGGGAGATCATCAAGGACTTCTTCTATAAAAACTTAGAGATTTTAACCTAAGATTCTTGAACTTCCTTAGGGCTCATTGGGGTTAGTATTACACTCTTGCCACCCTTTTAGAACATATAAGTATTTTAGTACTTGTCATGGAGCACTCTCAAGTCAAATAACCAAGGTTAGCCAAGAAGTATGTGTAAAGCATACATTGGTAAGATATTATACAACACCTTGTCCTTATATCTATCCCCAATGGAGATGGATACCTTCACGTGCTCAATAATTAGGAGTCCACCTTTTCATTAAGCCAATGGATCTTGTAAGGTTGGGGATGAGAACATGTTGGTAACTTTAAGGCCTTCATTATTCCTAATGTTACCACATTAGTAGAACTCCCTCCATCAATGATTAAGATACATAGATTGCCATTTACATAACATTTGGTGTGGAAAAGATTTTCCCTCTACTCACTTTCATTTGTAACAACAATGTTAAGAATTCTTTTGACGACCATGTTGAAGTACTGTCCAGGTTTAGGTTGGGTTAAGGGTTTTGGATCTTCTTAGAACTTACCTAACAAATTCTTAGCAATTATTTCCTCTTCACCTTCACTTGCACTCTCCACCTTAATTTGTAGCTCCACACATATTATAGTCATCATACGTTGGTTAGGACATTGATTAGCAATATGTCTAAAACCAAGGCATTTGAAACACTAAATCTCCCTTGTCTTCCATCCTAAGCTTTGATTGATGTCCTTCTTAACTTCAGGTTCCTAGGCTTTAGCTTTACCTCAGCTATCATTAGCTTAGCTCGGATTTGGTCCTTGTCGATCCACCTTAGAACCATGGGGTGGTCTAATAGAGATAGGTTGGTTCGACGTACCATATCGGCTACTCGTTACTTCGCTGAGCTGATTTTGCCTCTACTGCTTGACTTTCTGAGCAATTCGAATAGTTTCATCTAGAGTCTCAATCCTTTATACTTTTACTATGTTCCTAATCTCAAGTTATAGTCTAAATAGAAACCTAGCAATGGTCCTGGATTTTAGTTCATCAACTTCATACCAGATCATTAGTGGTTAAAATTCTTGGACATACTCATATATAGTTCGACCTCCTTACCTAAGTTCCAGAAGATGTCGGAAAGTGTCTTACTCGTAATGCTTAGGAAAAAATCTGTCCCTTAAGACCCTCTTCATCTCATTCTAAGTCCTATTCTCCCATTGGGTTATCCATGTATGGCCTATACCTTCTTCCACCACATAGCTACATACCTAGAAAACTCCAAGGCAATCACTTGAATGTGTAAGACATCTTCATAATTATAAAAATCAAATATCTTCTCAATCTTTTCTTCTTGATCCATATATTCATCAATGCTTCCTATCCGAAAGAAACTTAAAACCTACACCTTAATGTTCTCAATTCGTCTAGGGGCTTAGATTTCGCTTCATCAAACTCATCAAACTGTTCATCTTCATCTTCTTCTTTAACTTCCTCTAACTCAAGTCTCCATCAAATGAGTCATTTAGCTTAGATGGGTTAAGCTAGTGGTGCATTCACAGCATCAAGACCTCGAATTTCTATACCTTTCCCCCTTGGTTTATCTCGTACGCCTCAACAATGTTCAACATTTCTATCATAAGGTCGAGCCTCTATATGGTTACAGCTAAGTTGGTCATAATGCTAGTGAGGTTTTGAATCTATTCCTCAGTACTTTGAGGAGTCTTTTGCTCAATAGGACCATGCCTTTACGCATCACTTTCAACATTAGCTATCTCTTGTTGTATACTTAGATTTGACATTTTTACTACAAAATTCAACGTATGCGAAAATCAATGAGAAATTCCACATAATACTACTAAACATTACTTTGCACAACACTTTAACAACATACTCTATTTTGTATTAGTGAAGATAGAGTAAAACCAAATACATATAACACTTAAAATAAAATTTGATAACGCTACGACTTAGCTCTCAATCATAGCCTTAAGCTTTGATACTAGGTTAATATGATATACATAGGAACTTAAGTTATCACAAGGGCTTACCATAGTATGAGAATAGGTCCTTAGAATTATCGAAGAAAGGCAAAAGGGTTAGTCGGAACTGCTAGTAGCTTCGTGAAGCTATCCATGGGATATGGCTCATTAGATAACACTACATGACTTAAGCTTACACTTGATATGATGCACAAGCAAAGGACTAAGGTCTACTCATTACTAATCTTGAACAACTAACAAGATTGGAAAAGAGCATTGGGGTTTCTTGTAAGATGTAAAGATAATAGAATAATCATTAAGGATGTTAATATGATGATATGCGGCTTACAGGATAAAAGGGGCTATTTATAGTACGTCTTTAGGACAACAACAAAACATAAAAAATTACAAAAGGGTAATATGTAAATAAAGATTCATAATATAAGCTAAAAGGGGTAAAAAGCACAAAGGACAAAACAATGTAGTACAATTGTCAGAAAATCAAGACAGGTGGGTCATTAGGGTTGGATTTGTACTTCTAAGGAAGATGCGTGCTAAGGCTAAGCTACTAGGTGAGGTATCAGGTTGGCAACTCTACTCAAGGTGTTCTTCTACAAGGGAAGTTTGTGTTAGGAGCTTAGAGTTCAGGGGGTTGGCCTCAAAAGTTGGTAATAATAGCTCAGCATTAGGGCAAGTAGTGATGTAGAGTAAAGTATGTCCTAGCTAGGAATGTAAAGAGTTCATCTACGGTGTGTGATGTGTCTTTGGGGTAAGACACATGGAGAAGCACCATAATGAAGAGAACTAAAAGAGAATAAAAAAAGACTAGCAAAGTCTGATGCGTATGGGATGGCAGTAGGTCGGACGGACAAAATGGGTATTTGTGGATTCGAGTAGGTATAAAGAACAGGAAGTAAAACATGGGTTTTGAGTGTGAATGTGAATGGATATCACGCACTAAGACACAAACACAATAAGGGGTTTGAGCTCGAAATAGAGTTCGATATAACTTATGAACACTAAATGTTGCTCGAGATTCAAATGAGAGTTAGATGCAACTCACTAAAAAGTTTAAATGAAGGGGTTCAACACAATTTTAGGGTCAAGATTGATAAGAATGCGGGAGAGATTAAAGAGTTTGATCTATACTCGATAATCCAACAATGTTAGCTCAAGAGTAGCCTTGCTCGAAAAGGGGAAAGATTCTAAAATGCAGGAATATACTTTTCTGTCTATTCGTATCTCCTTTTCTACCGATGTTTACAGACGTTGCTATTTATATCAAAGTCCTAAATTTTAGTGGCAAAACTATAAATAATGTACAAAGCCTTAAACCTTAAAGATTTTGGCTGATAAATAAAATAATGGAAAGCTTGTACAAGAATACAAAACTATGTGTTCTACAGGAGAAGTTGGCATGTAGTCACTTGGCATATCCCGGAAAGAGTATTATTTGAACCGGACAGGGTTGGTAGTTGGATGTACGGGTTCGGGAAGGAGTCTTTGAAGTCTCGCATGGCTTGGCCAAGATACCAGACAGGTCAACCCATAATTGTCGATTTCTAAAGTTAGTCGGCATTAGTTTCTCCGTGTTGTGCTGAGTAAATCCCACTTTTGGCTACTTGATCGACGATATATTGGTTGCTGAGTAGTTATTTTTCTTTATCTTGTCCTTCTGGCTTTAGCTCGGTCTCAGTAAGCATAGATTAACCTCAGTTTTGGATAGGTTTGCCTTGGCTTGGATGTAGTCAAAGGCTGATTCCCATCATTACCATGGGTTTGAAAGGAAGTCGTCCGCGATGTTAAACGTCTAGCATGGGCCGGGATGCCTAATAAACTCCTCTTCTCTCTTCGCTTTACCATGGGTTTCGAGTGTCTTTGAATTTCCTCAATGCTCATAGGGGTTAAGCAATAGCTCTTCCTATCCTTTTGAATAGTGTAAGTATTGAGGAAGCCGCCATGGATCACTTTCCAATCATACTCCCATGGTCGGCTAAGAAGTAAATTTATGGCATGCATTAGGACCACATTGAAGCCAATCTAGTCCTCGTACTGTCTTGCCTTGAATGTGATTCGAGCTCGCTTATGCACATGGATCATACTCTTGTCATTAAACCACTTCAATCCATAAGATTGGGGGTATGGATAGGTCTGTAATTTCATCTTTTCTATTAACTCGCAAATACGATATTGGTACAGCTACCTCCATCAACAACCAGGGAACAGGTCTCCCATTCACTAGGCATCGCATATGAAATAAATTTTCCCTTTGTTCGGGATCTGCCTTAAGGTTAGCTCGTGTTGCCATAGCTAAGAGTTTATCCAAATCCTTGGCATAGACATCTTCTTCTATCAGTTGGTCTTCCGAGATCTTGTCACTTTGACTCTCAATTTGAGCCTTGAGCCCTTCACCCTTCAAGACCATGACCTTCTTATTTGGGCATTGGAACACAATGTATTCATAGCGTAAGCATTTAAAGCATTTCACATCTTGGGCCTTGCTGCTGGGTGCCTTTTCTTTCTCCACATGGACTGGTCGACTAAGCTTTCCTTTCTCTATCCTCCTCTTTTGCCCTTTTCTCTCAGCATACCTCTTAAGCTTAAGGTTACCTTGTTGTGCTTGGCCACTCGGCTTTTGATGCCTTCTCCTCCTCTTTCTCTTTACTCTTAATGCCAAATTGATTAGCTCGTCCAAAGAGTTGAACGGCTGCAATTCAACTATGGTGGCAATATCATCTTAGAGTCCACTTAGGAACCTAGCAATGGTACGATCCTGTGGCTTAGAAATCTCACATCTCGTCATCAAGGTCTCAAACTCTTGTAAATACTCTTCAATAGTATTTCGACCTTATCTCAGGTGCTGGAATATATGGAGCATCTCTTGCTTGAAGTAGGTCGACACAAAGCGCTAATTTATCAATCGCTTCATAAGCCTCTAAGTTTTGATTGGCTCCTCTCCTATAGCATCTCGCTTGGCAACTAACTTATCCTACTAAAGATTTGCATATTTAATAAGGGATAGTGATGCCAGCTTAACCTTTATTTGATCATCACACTTGTAGCACTCAAAAAACTTCTCGACTCAGGGAACCTTGTCAAGAAACTCTTTAGGTTGGCTACTTCCATTGAAGGTTGGCAACTTAAGCTTTATGTTTTCAAGTCCTTGGCCAGGTGTTCAAGATACATCCCTTGCATTCTGAGCTAGTTGTTTTACCTCAAATCAGCCACTTCTGCTAGTGCTCTAATCAGCCATGTCCCTTCTCGACTTCGGTTCTCTTCTCTGAGCTTCTTGATTCACTTCGGCATAAACACTCCTATCATTTCTTCTTTTCGGCTTAGTAGCTCTTCTTGACTGTCACTCATCGTTGTCAAGTTCATTTGAACCACTTCTACTGGCGAGTGGTTGTTCCCTTCTTTCTTCTCGGCCATCACGTTTGTGGCCCTTGACTAAGCCAGCGAGTTTTTAGATAGAGTTAGTGAGATTCTAAATTTGATATTCCAAGTTATCAACACTTTTCCTCGAGCTTCTATGATGACTATCATCAATGTTGTTGACACTATCCTTTGACATTCTTGTTTGTACAGTAATTTTCCAGAAAGTTGAACAATTAACAAAACATAATTACAGTAACCTAGAAACAACTACTACTCGGCTTCTACAGCTACCACTACTGACAAACACTTTCACAACAACTAGGATCAATTGCTAAAATTAATGTTACTAAACTCAACTGTAGCATAATATCATGATTACTAAAAATACAAACAATACAGTAACTACATAATGATGATTATTAGAAATGTTCAAACTACGAATCAACTTTGAAGAACACAAGCATGCGTGTCTCCCTAAAGCTCTGATACCAATATGATGCGTATGAGATAGCAATGGGTCGGACTAACATAATGGGTATTCGTGGATTTAAGTGGGTATGAAGAACAGGAAGTAAAAAAGGGGTTTTAAGTTTACATGTGAATTGATATCATGCACTAAGATACAAATATAATAAGGGGTTTGAGGTCGAAATAGAGTTCGATACAACTCATGAACACTAAATGTCACTCGAGATTCAAATGAGGGTTAGATGCAACTCACTAACCAATTCAAATGAAGCGGTTCACCACAATCTTAGGGTCAAGATTTTAGTGTTGGCACTACTGTTCAGTGACAAGTGAAAATTCTAGTAACTTCATCTGTAAGGTGGTCAGTAAGGTTTGTCAACATGATAGAGCATTGGCGACCATGTTGGTACTACCTTTCTTATGATGGATCACATATGAAAAGCCTTCCATAAACTCCAACCACTAAGCTTACCTCTTCAAAAGTTTGTTTTGACTCTTAAGATGCTTTAATGACTCATTATTAGTGTAAATAACAAACTCTGTGGCAATAAATAGTATCGCTAGACAATAAGAGCTCAAAAAGAAGAGTACAACTCTTTCTCATACACAAAATAGTTTAATGTAGCACTACTAAGCTTTTCACTATGGTAAGCAATTGATCATCATCCTTACATCAGGATAACATCAATTCTAATGCCTAACACATCACATTCTAGTTCGAAGGGCTTGTCAAATCTAGTAATAATAGGACAGGGGTAGAGGTGAGCTTCTCCTTGATCTCCTCGAAGTTCTGCTTAGCTCGGTTATTCCATTTGAACGTATCACTCTTCTTGGTCAGCTCAGTTAAGGGGCCTACAATGGTATTGAAGTTTTTAATAGACCGCTTATAGAAAGAAGTAAGGTTATGAAAACTTTATACTTTATAATATTCTTCAGCATTGGCCACTCTAAGATATCTCGGATTTGCTTCTTATCAACTCGAATTCCTTCTCCTGATATTACATACCCAAGAAAATCCAGTTCATCTTGACAAAATGTATAATTTTTCAGGTTCTTAAATAACTTCTTAGCTTAAAAAATATCAAAAACTGCTTAGAGATGTTGAATATGGTTGTTCAAGTTGGTACTGTACACCAATATATCATCAAAGTACACAATCATACATCGTTCGATCAGAGGGCGCAACACATAGTTCATAAGCCTCATAAATGTGTTGGGTGCATTGGTAAGCCTGAACGACAAAACCAACCATTCATAGAAACTATGCCTTATCTTGAAAGTAGTGTTCCATTCGTTACCTAGTCTCGTGCAAATTTGGTGGTAGCCACTTCATAAATCAATCTTCTTAAATACCTTGATGCTGTGAAGTTCATTTATCATATTATTAAGCCTCGGTATTGGGTATCTATACTTGACAATAATTTGATTGATTGTTTGGCTGTTGATGCACACGTGCCATAAACCATCCTTATTTAGGACAAGCAGGGCTGTTACAGCATAAGAGCTTATGTTCTCCTTTACATCTAGGTACTGATTGATACGTGTCTTCTGGCACAATATTCGAAAAGGATTATTTACTTTTCCGTATTGAATATTGTTTATCTCTTTTACCCTTTTTAGTATGTTTTATGTAATCAAATTAATACCTTTTTTTTTCATATATGTAAAGTAACCTTAGTAGATGGGTATATAAACCCCCACTTAATTGTATGTAGATAACAATCTTTATTATCAGAATATTATAGAAGTTCCCTTTTAAGTAACCTTAGTATTCTCATTTTCTTTTAACTCTTATCTATTCCCTTTAACAAGGAGTAGTGAGAGGTGGCCCTTTAGTTTAGACTGGTGAGTTATATCTAATGGGTTGTCGGCCAAGTAGGATTACTTGGTGTATCATATCTAGTTGGTAGCTTCTTGGACTTTGCTAGCCTTCATTGTTTTCTATTCTATTCACTCTATTGTGATGTTTCTCCATGTGTTGGATCCTTAGAGATGCATTAGCTTCATTGGTATCATAGCATGATTCTAAGAGGGAGTGTATGAAGTTGCAGTGAAGTTTTTGTTCGTTTTGCTGTTAGTGGTTGCTGTATTTCTTCCATAGCTATTGTAGTGTGTTTATGTGGAGTAAGTTTAGAGTTTGTGAGCTGTATAGTAGAGGTTATTGTGTTGGTAAGAGAAGTTCTTTATTACTTTGTTCTAACTCTGTTAATTTGCCATGAAAATAGAACAAGTTTCATTTTTGTCTTGTTCGAGTGATTATTGAGTGTTGAAGTCGTTAGAGTGTATTAACTGAAGTTTTGGGTAGTATAGTAGCAATATTTTTTGTTTATTATGTTGTTAATTTGTTTAAGAAGTATTATACCATGTCAGATTCAAGTGTTTAAGGTGTTATTAGTGACTAAAGTAGTGGTGCTTAAACTGGTTGTGGTCATAATGGTAGTAATACTCCAGGGTCAGTTGATGATAAGCTTAATAGTCTTACTAATCTTATTGAGAGCCTAGTTAACAAACAACAACCTTAAGGAGTATAACACCATAACCTACTAGAAAATGCTCTTGAGAGACATTATGGCCAAGGTAACCAAGCTAATTATCTAGTTTCAGCCTTTTGAGCTAGAGGAGTTGTAGACTGAGTTACTAGATGAAGGTTGGAGTTTGAGGAGATTGAAGAAGATGATGAGGAGATATGATGGGAATCAGCCTTGGACTACATCTAAGCTGAGGAAGACTTGTTCGAAATCAAGGCCGATCAATGCTTATCGAGACCGAGATGAAGCTAGAAGGACAAGAGGAAGAAAAATAACCACTTGGCAACTAGTTTGTCGTCGACTGAGTAGTCGAAGGACCACATTGTCTTGGCCAAGCTACATCAGACTTTAGGGACTCCTTCTCGAACTCATATATCTAACTGTTGACCTTATCCGGTTCGAATACTACTCCTTCCAGGATATGCCGAGTGATTGCATGTTGACTTCCCCTATAGAACGCACAATTTTGTATTCTTATACATGTTTTCCTTTATTTTATTTATAGGCCCAATTCTTTAGGGTTTAAGGCCTTATGCATTATTTATAGTTTTGGCACTAAGGTTTAGGACTTGTTATAAATAGCAACATTTGTAAACATTAGTAGAAAAGGAGATACGACAAAAACGTTAATAGACCGAAAAGTATTTTCTTGCATTTTGGAATCTTTCCCCTTTTTAAGCAAGGCTCCTCTTGAGTTAGCATTGTTGGATTATCGAGTGTAGATCAAACTTTTTAATCTCTCCCACGTTCTTATCAATCTTGACCTTAAGATTCTGGTGAACCCCTTCATTTGAACCAGTTAGTGAGTTGCATCTAACCTTCATTTAAATCTCGAGTGACATTTAGTGTTCATGAGTTATATTGAACTCTATTTCGAGCTCAAAACCTGATTGTGTTTATGTCTTGGCGCGTGATATCCATTCGCATTCACACTCAAAACCCCTATTTTACTTCCTGTTCTTCATACATGCTTGAATCTACGACTACCCATTTTGTTTGTCCAACCCATTACTGTCCCATACACATTAAGATAGATGTTGAGGAGTATGGTGAGGAAGAAGAAGAGGCTGATTATTATTGAGCACAGGAACAAGGACGCTGAGCCCTTCGAGGACTAAATAATGTCAAGGTCCAAATCCCACCCTTTAGTGGAAGTAGAGATACAGATGAATACTTAGAGTGGGAAGAGAAGGTCAAGAAGGTGTTTGACTGTTATGGGTATACCGATGTTTTCAAGGTCTAACTTGTTGTACTAGAGTTTACTAGGTATGCTACAATGTAGTAGAAAAATTTGAATGCAACTAGAGTAAGGGATAGAAGGAAAGGAGTAAGGACCTGGATGAGATGAAAAGGTTGTTAAGGGGTAGATTTGTACCCAAGACCTATTTACAGGATACATTTGCAAAGTTGTAAGAACTTTGCCAAAGAGGCCGATTTGTTAATGTCTATGTGAAAGAGCTCTAGATGCTTATGATTCGAGTCGATGTGGAAGAACTAAAGGCTCGCATAGTATTGAGGTTCACTTTTGGGCTCAAATATGAGATTTGCAACATTGTGGAAGTGCAAAGGTTTTATACCTTAGAAGAGGTGATTAAGATAGTATAAAGGGTCAAAAAGTAGAGGAGAAATGCTTCGAGTCGACCTACTTAAGCTAAGTTGAGGAGGTCATACTGAGTCGAAGAAAGGAATGATCGACCTAACGATAGCCAAGCAAGTTAGTAGGGCCGAGCAGTACAGCCGAGCTAAACCGATGCTAGGCTGACCCTAAGAATATATGAGAGAGGACAAACCTCTAAATAGAAGACCAGCGAGGTAAACTGCTTTAAATGCTTAAGCTTTGAACATATGACTGCTGAGTGTTCAAACTAACGTGTCATGGTGCTCTGAGGAGATATAGTGGATAGTATTAATGAAAGCGAGTCTGGGGAAGAGAAGGATGTTGGAAAGTTGAAGCCGAGGAGGAAGAGGAGACCTGTGTCTATGTCAACAAAAGAGAAGTAATGACCTTAGTCTTGAGAAGATTACTGAGTTCCTATTGAGCTTCGAAGAAGATCAGAGAGAAAATTTGTTTCATACTAAATGTACCATCAAAGGACAATTATGTACCATCATAGTGGACAAAGGAAGTTGTACCAATGTATACCAACATAGTCATATAATCCTTTGTGTAGAGGTTAGGCTTGATGACCTCAAAGCATTGCTGACCTTATAAGTTACATTGGCTTTATGATAAGGGCACTTTACACGTAATTGAACAAGTAACTGTATCGTTTAGAGTTGGAAATGTGTACGGGGATGAGGTAGTGTATGATGTTGTCCCTATGAGAGCTTCACATCTGTTACTGGAAGATCTTGGTTATTCGACCGATGTGTTACTTACGATGGATATAAGAACTCTTATGCCTTTATTAAGGATGGAAAGAAGAATGTACTATAATCTATGACCCCATCCCAAATAAATGAGACCCACAATCAGCTTATCTAAGCTAGTAAGAAGAAGGCCTTAGTGATGAGCCGAAGGGAGCTCCGAGCTGTTGAGAAGGCCGAAGAGCTTATGTTTCTATTGATTAGAAAATTATTGGAAATGAAAGATTTGAAGGATGTTCTAGATGAAATCTGAATGCTGATTGAGGAGTTTGCCAACCTGTTTCCTAAGGAGCTGCCTAAGGGACTACCTTTAGTTCAAGGCATAGAGTATTGTATTGACTTGTAGCTAAGTGTCACCCTACTCAACTGACCTGTGTACGGAATGAATCCTGAGCAGGCTGTCGAGTTGAAAAGATAAGTAAATGAACTTATAGAGTGAAGACTCGTACGGGAGAGCATGAGCCTTTGTATTGTACTAGCTTTGCTCGTCCCTAAGAAGGATGGTTTATGGTATATGTACATCAATAGCCGAGCAATTAATCGAATCATTATCAAATACAGGTACTCTACTAAGGCTCAATGACATGTTGGATGAACTCTATGATAATAAAATATTTTCAAAGATTGATCTGCGAAGTGGCTATCACCAAATTTGCATAAGACTAGGTGATATGAGTGGAAGATTACCTTTAAGACTAGGCATGGTCTCTACGAATGGTTGGTTATGCCATTTAGACTTACTAATGTATCGAGTACATCCATGAGATTAATAAACCATGTGATGCACCCTCTAATTAGAAGATGTATAGTCGTATACTTTGATAATATATTGGTATACAGTGTCGACCTAAACAAACATGTTCAATAACTCCAAGCAGTTTTTGACATTTTGTAAACTAAGAAGTTATATGGGAATTTGAAAAAATGTACATTCTGCCAAGATGAAGTGGTTTTTCTTAGGTTTGTAGTGTCAGGGGAAGGAATCTGAGCAGATGAGGAGAAGATTCGAGCTGTGTTGGAATGGTCGACACATAAAAATGCTATTGAAGTTCGAAGTTTTCATGGCCTAGCTTCTTTCTATAGGCGATTCATAAAAAACTTCAATACCATCGCCACCCCCTTGACTTTGACGATAATGAAGAGTGATAAGTTTAGGTAGAATGATCGAGCTAAATAGAACTTCAAGGAAATCAAGGAGAAACTCACCTCTATCCCTATCTTATTCTACCAAATTTTAATAAGCCTTTTGAATTGGAATGTGATGTGTTAGGAACTGGAATTGGCATTGTCCTAATGCAGAAGTGATGACCCGTCACCTACCATAGTGAGAAGCTTAGTAGTGTTGCCCTGAGCTATTCTGTATATGAGAAAGAGTTATACTTCTTTTTTCAGGCCCTTACTGTTTGGCAATACTATTTGCTGCCAGGGACTTTGTTATTTATATAGACTATGAGTCTTTAAAGCATCTTAGGAGTCAAAACAAACTCTGCAAGAGACAATTTAAGTGGTTGGAGTTTATGGAAGGATTTCATATGTGATCCGATACAAGAGGAGAAGTGCAAATGTGGTCACCAATGCTCCATTACGTTGGCAAACCTTGTTGACCACTTTACAAACAAAATTATCGGGATTTTCTCTTATCACCAAGTAGTATGCTCATGATCCTTATTTCGATCCTATTGTAGGGCAGTGTAGAGATGGAGTTGCTGTTGGAGGCTATGATGTCTCAGATGGCTATCTCTTCAAGGAAAGAAGGTTGTGCATACCAAACTGTTCTATGCATGAGTTGTTGGTCAAGAAAGCTCATAATAGTGGATTATTTGGTCACTTTGGAGAGACCAAGACAGCTAATTTGTTGAAGGAAAACTTTTACTGGCTTGGTTTTGGCTAAGACTATCCATAAGGTAGTTGGAAATTATGAAGAATGCAAATAAGCTAAGGGGAAGAGAGAGCTCCGTGGAGAATACATGCCGCTACCAATGCTAACCTTAACTTAGGCCGATGTCAGCATGGATTTTTTCTTAAGGTTGCCCTAAATATCTAGAGGAAAAGATTCTATATTTGTTGTAGTAGAATGTTTTAGTAAAATGGCACGCTTCATTCCGTGCCATCGAACTAATGATGCTTTATATATTGTTAATTTATTTTTGTAAGAAGTTGTTTAGCTACATGGAGTGCCAAAGGCCATTGTTTCCAATCGGGATGAGCTATTTTTGGAAGACTTTATAGAGAAGACTTAGAACTAAACTTATGTTAAACTCTAGTAGATACCCTTAGATTGATGACCAGATTGAAGGGGTGAACAAGACGTTAGGAAACTTATTTAGAGCTATTGTAGGAAAGAACTTGAAGGATTGGGATTTGTGTTTTCTAGTTATGGAATTAGCATATAACTGAATTGTCTACAGTGCCACTAGGAAGACCCTATTCGAGGTTGTCTATGGCCTCAATCCTACTATCCCTATAGATATGATTGGTACCCTTATAACTATTGAAGAGACTTAATTCGGAGTTGACAAAGCCCAAGAATTGCACACGCTGTACTAGTCTGTAACTAGGAAGATCGCCAAGTTCAATAAGAGACAATAAGAGATTGGTAGCCGAGGTCATTGAGTTATTTCTTTTGAGCCAGGAGACTTAGTATGGATTTACCTTAGCTGAGAACGATTCCTGCACTTAAGATAAAGTAAGTTATCTCTTTGAGCTGATAGTTCGTTTAAGGTCCTGAAGAATGTCAATCGCAATGCTTGCTAGATTGAGTTAACTAACGACTATAGTGTCTCCCCCACTTTCAATGTGTTCGACTTGATTCCTCATTAACCAGTAGAGGGCCCTATGAATGCCCTAAAAGAAGACCTAGAGACTACTTCAGATTTGAGAAAAGATCTTTCTAACCCCCAAGCTAATGATAGGAATCAACCCCTTGGATTGATCATACGAAGCCAAGCTAGAGGACTCTAAGGACTTACTTGGAGAATATTGGTTAGAAGCCCTATCAAAGATGGAAATTCCTATCTTGACCTCTGTGATGCCTTTTTCTACCGACCTAATTGCTTAACTTTCACAAGTACTAAACTTACCGAACTGTACTATGATAGGATATTCGAGCAGATGGCCCCAAGACTATTCGAGCTTAGCTTTCGAGTTGACCAAAAACATCAACCCTAACCCAAGCTGACTATTCTACAGCAGGATTGACTAGGCTCTAACCTAATCCAGATTAGGTTGGCCCTTGACTGCAATTCTTCTTGTCCACTTATATTATATTATTGACATCCAGCTACTGATCGACGCGTATCTTCTAACACGATATTTTAAAAGCATTTTTTACTTTTCCTTGTCGAATATTCTTTATCTCTTTTACAACGACCTAGCTAGAACTCTTTCTATCGAGGTATTGTCCACTTTAGCGTAGAATGTTGCACTGTTTTGTCTTTTCGTTTAGTAGCTTCCCAAGAGGTCACACTTAACTCTAGAGTTTTGACGCATATTAGTCATTACATGAAAAGGTGCTTTGATAATTAGAGTTTATTCTCCAATTATGTAAGGTGTATTACAATTTACCCCCCTTATAAAATTGGCGTCTTTGTCAGTTTCATTACATAGGTTCAGAATCACTACCATGCAGGGCTCTACCCTTCCGATTGGTTGATTACTCTGATACTACCTATAACGACCCGGTTGAAACTTCTCCAATCGAGGTATTGTTCGCTTTGGTGTGCAACGCTGTACGATTTTGTCTCTTGGTGCTACATCTTCCCAGGAGGTCACCCATCCTAGGATTACTCCAACCTGAGTATGCTTAACTCTGGTGTTTCGACGTACTCTGAGTCATTATACCAAAAGGCACCTTGATGATTAAAGTTCAATCTCTAAGTATGTAAGGGGTATTACATCTTTTACCCATTGTAGTACGTTTTATGTAACCTAATTATAAGAATACCCTTTTGTCTTTTCATATATATAAAGTAACCCTAGTGGATGGGTATATAAATTCCAACTTAATTGTATACAAACAAAAATCTTCATTATTAGAATATTACATAAGTTTCCTTTTGAGTAACCTTAGTGTTCTCATCTTCTTTTAACTCTTATCTATTTCCTTTAGTAAGGAGCTATGGCAAGTGACCTTTCAATTTAGATTGGTGGGCCATATTCAAACTGGTGTGTCATATTTAGTGGATTATAGGTTGACTAGAATTGATTGGTGTGTCACATCTAATTGGTAACTCCTCGGACTTTGCTATCTTTCTTTGTTTTCTGTTTTGTTCACTCTATTGTGGTGTTTCTCTATATGTTCAACCCTCGGAGATGCATCAAGTCAACTCTAAATTGACTCTCTTCAGTAGTTGTGGGGTATCGATTGGATCCAGTAAAATAATGGGATTAAGGCTATAGATGACTTCGAATGGAGTCTTTCAAATAGTGCTATGGACAGTACGGTTGTATGCGAACTCCACAATAGGTAAACATAGATCCTAATCCTTTAAGTCTTTTCTTATGATAGCTCTAAGTAAATTACTTAGTGTCTTATTCACCACTTTATTTTGGCCATCAATTTGATGATGGTTACTGGAGCTAAACACAAGTTCAGTCAAAATCTTCTCTAAAGAGTCTTCTAAAAATAGCTCAAGAATTTTATGTCACAATCTAAAACACTAGTCTTTGGCACTTCATCTAGTTGGACAATTTCCTCTAAGAACAAATAAGCAATATATAAAGTCTCGTTAGTTTAATGGCATAAGATGAAGTGTGCCATTTTGCTAAAGTGGTCCACTACAACAAAGATCGAATCTTTTTCCCTAGATGTTCGGGCCAACCCTAGGCCCATGCTGAAGTCGGCCCAAGGTAAGGTTGGTGTTGGTAGGGGTATATACTCTCCATGGGGCTTTCTCTTCCCCTTAGCTCTTTTGCACACTTTATAACTACCAACTACCTTATAGACATCCTTAGCCAAACTAAGCCAGTAAAAGTTCACCTCAACAGATTGGTTGTTTTGGTCTCTCCAAAATGATTAGATAATCTACCACTATGAGATTCCCTAACCAACAGCTCATGCATGGAATAGTTTGGCATGTATAGCCTTCGATCCTTGAACAAATAACCATCCTTAAAGTAATATCCTCCAATAGCAATTTCTCTTTGATACTACTTAAGAATGGGACCAAAATGGGGTTTACAAGCATACTACTCGATGATGAGTGAAAATCCTAGTAACTTCGTCTATAAAGTAGTCAATAAGGTTTATTGACATGATAGAGCATCGACGACCACATTAGTGCTTCCCTTCTTATGTCAGATTACATATGAAAATCCTTCTATGAACTCTAGCCACTTGACTTGTCTCTTCAAAAGTTTTTTTTTTTAACTTTCAAGATGTTTTGATGACTTATGGTTAGTGTAAATAACAAACTCTTGAGACAGTAAGTAATGTTACCGGATAGTAAGAGCTCGAAAAAGAGTAAAACTCTTTCTCATATATATAATAGTTCAATGTAGCACCATTAAGCTTCTCACTATGATAAGTAACTGGGCGTTGTTCTTACATTAGTACTGCATCAATGCCAATGCTTGATGTATCGCACTTTAGCTCAAACGGCTTGTCAAAATTGGGCAGAGTTAGTATAAGGGCAGAGGTAAGCTTCTCTTTAATCTCCTTGAAGTTCTGCTCAGCTTAGTCATTTTATTGAAATCCACCACTCATCTTTGTTAGCTCAGTTAAGGGGGTAGCAATTGTCATGACTCGAGGGGTGGCCTAGTCATGGCAGGTGCTATATATCGTACAAAGAACCGTAGATTAATTACCCTTCCAATTAACAATCCTTCATGTGACATATAAGGTTATTACCACAACTAAATACCCAAGAGTTATGTAGATGTAAATAATATCACAACATAGTTGCATTAACATAAGTTTCATAATATAACTAAAATATATATTAGCAAATACACTAAGTGTTTAATGTACTATTATATGGACTATCAGATATACTAGATAACACATAATATCAGATAATAAGTCTCTACTTAAGTGGTTGTTACAGTAATAGTAATACTCTCTTAACTCTTTGCTCTAACAAACATGATCTTAAAAGCTTCCCATTGATATTAACTATACAACAAACAAGTTATTTAACTATTAATTTTCAAACATATGAATGCACAAACTTATTGAATGTCATACAAATATATACAAGTGACTAGGTACAACGTGTAACTTAGATTTAATGCCTTCTGAAGTCAAGGTTGGAGTATACACGGTATTAATTAGATCCGGGTATCATACCTAAACTTATATAATTACGAAACTTCATATTTTGTATTAAAAAATAAAATGGTATATCAATTTTCAGTTTTTAAATAAAATTAAGTTCTAAGTATGATTGTGAGTGAGCTCCTACAGTCCACACGCACTTCTAATCAGAAGTCTCTAAACTCAACCTTTAACCAGGCGGTTGCTGCCTTTAACGCTTAGTAATCTCGCAGATTAGGATAAGATCATATCGTACGTGTGTATTGTATTAAAAAATTATAGTCATAATTTATCAACTCCTGTATGACCTGTCGTTATCTTCATGTAATTTAACAACCAGAATTACTTACGCAATGTATGTTTATGCATGTTTTGATTTAGTTTAATTAAGTTTGATATAATTAAATCCAATTATTGTATGGCCAATCAGAATCACAGATAGATCAATTCTAGTTGGATCTACTATGTAACAAATAGTACATTATCATATTTTAAAGTAATTTCACAACTTATCAAATGATATCATACATATGCATAACCCAGCCCCATACATCATCCAATTTTTAATAACAGTTAATATGCGCTAATTATAAGCACAATTATGTATGGAATTATTAGGAGTATTCACTTGGTTATAGTAGTAGTTAAGGATCGTAATAGTCCATCGGTAGATTGGTATCATTTTTGTGATCACATGACATTTAGGGAATATGAAGAATAATAAGTATTTGAGTAAAATAACTAAACTATTCATATATTTAGTACTAACTATCCAAATTAGCTATATATTCATATAAAATCTCTATATATAGCTTTTTCATCAATCGCACATAACTTTTTCATTCTAGTTTCGATTTTTACAAATTTATAGTCCATCTTTATTGTTTTCATATGTATTTTCACATAACGAGATCTATTTTGGACATTATAACCTGTATTTTCATGATGGTTTGATAATATTCCGAATTTCATTATTTTAACTTAAATATTTATAAATTATTATTTTAAGCTTTTCTTTATAGATTTATGATTTAATAAATATCTGAAATTTTATATTTTTGTAGTTTTATTATTTTTAAGTATATTTTATAACAATTTACTTATTATAATATTTTTAAGGTTAAATATTTATTTAATTCACATTTTGTTACTTTTGTAATTTCCTAATTAGTTAATTATTTTATTATTATTATTAATTACAAATTTAATTATAAATATAAATTGCTGACGTAGCATCTCCTTGGTCATATTTTTCCTATTTTGTAACTTAATATTTATACATATATATATCTATTATTATAATTTACTAAATTTTATAAATTAATCCATTTTCTTTTTTTTTCCAAGGCTTTTGGCATTTATATATATGTATATTATATTACTTTATTTAATAATTTATTATTTTAGTATATTGTACATACACTATTTAGGCATATACATGTACTTATACTATACTATACTACTAATATACATATTCTTGTACTTATATATATACCTTTATACTTATTTTCCTTTTCCTTATTTATGCATATGTACATATGTGAATTCTAACATATATGTATAATAACTTAAGTATAATAAATACTATATATACAGATACTATATACTTATATATTGATATGTATTATACTTATACATAGTTATTCATAATATATATGTACATGTATTATATTTATATACATATACTTCTTTATTTACCATACATATGTATAACTTAGTAAATAGAGTATATGTACACACACACACACACACATATATATATATATATATTCGGACACATACCTATGTATATGTATATTAAAAAAAAATAATGAAATAAACACTATACATATAACTTCCAAACGTGAACATGGAGTACTTTAACAAGACTATTACAATACATATAATTTCCTTTACAAATCTATAAAATACATATACAATAAAATAAGTACATAACAAATGGTTATTGTATAATAGATACCATATACATACTAATTAATTACCCCTTTGTATCTTGATGAGTAGTTGGATCAAAAGCTTCTTCTTCTTCTTCCTAAAATTTGTTCTGAGTAAGTAAAAAAAAAAAATTCAAACGGATGAAGATAAGAAAAAGGAAAGGGGCTTTTCCGTTTTGGAAAAAGGGAATGGTGTATATTCTTTTGTGTTTTGGTTTCCTAGAAGTGAAAAAGAAAAATTACTAAGTACAAGTATACTTCCAATCGACGCAATTGTAAAAGGAAAGTGTAAAAGTAAAAGAAAACAAAAGAAAAAGAAGGATAGATGTAAAGAAGATTTGATTTGACCAAACTTTATCTTCTTTAATCTTAGGCAAGTAAATTAATCACATGGCTTGCCAAAATCATTAGGAAAAGGAAATGTGGAAGAAGAAATAAAAATAAGGAAGAAAAGGAAAAAAGGGAAAAAGGAAAAAGAAAAACTAAGAATTATGAAGTTAACTTTTCTAAATGTAAAATTTTAGAATTATTAATAATTATGAAATAATATTCATAATTTTATAAATTTTGTTAATTAAATTGTTATTTGTTACGTTTATAAATATTTAAAAGCTATCTCAACTCATTCGTTAAAGATTTAACGTGATTACATGTGTTAATCGATAATTGTATTCGATTAGGGTTTTGAATATTTTTAAGGTACATTTATACCTTTAAGTCTAGGGTTATAGTTTTAGGGTTTTGTTAAGTTTAAGTTCAATCTCTAGTATTTATGCATATATAAGGTTTAGGGTTTTTGTATGCAATTAAGGTTTCAATAAAAATTTTAGGGTTTTTTTTTACTCATAATATATTCAAATTTATAATTTAACAAAATTTTTAACTTATTCAGCTTTATTGACTCATAAAGTTATCTAGGGTACTCGGGTCCAATTTAGGGTTTAGACTAAAACTTTACAGGGTTTATAGTAATTGTACTAAAGTTCTCAATAAATTGCTTAAAAAAAAAAGTAAGGCTATGAAGACTTCGTACTTCAGTAACATTCTTTGGCATTAGCCACTCCATGACAGCTCGAATCTTTTCTTCATCTGCTTGGATTCCTTCTTCTGATACCATATACCCGAGAAAAACCACTTCACCCTAATAGAATGTAGACTTTTTCAGGTTCCTAAATAACTTCTCGGCTTGCAAAATAAAAAACATCTTGGAGATGTTGAACATGGTTGTTTAGATTGATATCGTACACCAATATATCATCAAAGTACATGACCACATAGCATTCGATTAGAGGGCGCATCACATGGTTTATAAGCCTCATGAATGTGCTCGATATATTGGTAAGTCCGAACGGCATAACCAACCATTCGTAGAGACTATGCCTCATCTTGAAAGTAGTCTTCCATTCATCGCTTGGTCTTATGCGAATTTGGTGGTAACCACTTCGCAAGTCAATCTTCAAAAATATCTTGGCATCATGAAGCTCATCTAACATGTCATTGAGCCTTGGTTTTGGATATTTGTACTTGACAGTAATTCGGTTAATTTCTCGATTGTTGATCCACATGTACCATGAATCATCCTTTTTTTGGGATAAGTAGAGTTGGCACAGCACAAGGACTCATGCTTTCCCTCACATATCCTCTCTCTATGAGCTCATATACTTGTCTTTTTAGCTTGGACGCTTGTTCGGTGTTCATTTTGTAGGTAGGTAGGTTTTGGTAAGGTAGCGCTTGGTTGTAGATCAATACAATGCTTTATGCCTCGAACTGGGGGTAGTCCTTTGGGCAACTCTTCAGATCTACAAGCTCATCTTCAATAATCTTCTAATCAATAGGAACATAAGCTCTTTGACCCTCTCAATAGCTCAGAGCTCTCTTTGGCTCATCATTAAGGCTTTCTTTTTACTAGCTTGAGTGAGCTAATTATGGGTCTCATTCACTTAGGTCAGCGTCGTGGGTTGCAATACAATCTTCTTCCCATCCTTAATAAAGGCATACATGTTCTTGTATCCATCTTGAGTAACACATCGGTTGATACAAGATAAGTGCACCTATTAGTTTTAATATAGCGGATGTGAGTCTGAGTCGATCTCTCAAAGGCCTCGAGTATTAATACTAACCTTAGCTCTATTATCTAACCAGAAAATTAGGAAGTGATAAAATTAAGAACAACTTCAAGAAGGCAAATAACATATTTAGGAATTGTTTTGCCTAGTGTTTAACATGTGATCGCTAAAAATATATCCAATTCCATGTCTATTATTCTTGACTGAAGGGATTCACAATTGAAGTTAACATCTTTCTTAAGCATATTAATCCTAATTCTAAATTATTTACTGGAGTCTCTTCATTTAGTAATATAATTTAGAATCACATTAATGTACAACGAATTCCCACATAAAAGAACAACTTTTTGGAAGAATCGTGTATCTTGTCTTTAAGTACACATGTAATTCTCTTCAATTATGTCAAGATCTCATTATTCATGTGATTTCTCAATCATCATGCATAATATCATTGATTAATACCCTAGAAACTTTATTGAAAATTATTAATAAATCTAATGGTCACATGTAACCCTAGGTTCCACAATCCTAAATACAAGAATCTTAAGATATTACGATGAAATTAAAAATGAATTACAACACAATGAAGAAATAAAACATGAAAAACCCCTTTTGTCGATGAAAAATCTCTTCAATCTTGAAGTTGGGTGTTGCTTCTACCTTTTTCTCCTTCTTCTCTTCAAGTCTCTTCTCTTTTTAATGTCCAAAAGTTATGTGCAAAACCTTCACAAGTCCTTATATAATATATTATGAAGTTTCTTTTTTTATCACCAAACATAGCCTGGGACACAGTTGTATCCCCAGGTTGTGCAACTTACTGACCTTGGCATAAAAATTATCCTGTACGGACACAGCTTGGGGACATAGTTGTGTCCTAGACTATGTAACTTTCTGATAAAAAATTGCCACTTTCTCCTATTATTTATGTAACTTCAAAACTCATTCATTTGAACTCTCAATTGAGTGAAACTTGATTCCTTTTCTTCGTTTTCAATTCGAAAATGCGTTCAAACCTTGAAATCAAAATTTTACTCAATTAAGTATCAATTTCTTTAAAAAAAATATATATGAGGAAAATGTTATAAAATCACCATGTGAAATGTATTTAAAATAAGAGTTATCATCGGTTGAACAACCAAGGTCTTTCATGTAGCAGATATGAAGCTCCCATAGGGATGACATTGCACACTATTTTGTCCTTGTATACATTCCCATCATTGAACAATACAGTTACTTGCTTTATGATGTGCAGAGTACCCTTATCATGAAGACAATATAGTTTATAAGGTTAAGGGTGCTTAGAGGTTGGTAGTCTTAATCTTTACACAAATGATTGTGTGATGATGTTAGTATGACTTTCTTCATTTACTATGGTACTGTACAGTTGTCCTTTGATGGTATACTTATTGTAGAATAAATTCTCTCTCTGGTCTTCCTCGAAGTTTGGTAGGGAACTTAATACTTGTTTCAATACTCATCTCAGCACTAATGTCATCACCTCTCCCTAGTTAGCATAGACACAGGTCTCCCCTTCCTCCTCGGCTTCAATCTTTCTAACTTTCTTCTCCACTTCAAGTTCGCTCTTATTGGTGCTATCTATTACATCTACATAAAATACGTGACATGTCAATTTGGACACTTAGCAGCCATATGTACAAAGCCCAAACATTTAAAGCACTTTACCTCACTAATCTTAAGTCTTGAGGTTTGTCCTATTTCATATGTCCTTGGGGTTGGTCTAACTTCAGTTCAACTTAGTTAGCCTACTTGACCCCACTATCCTGCTCGACCCTGTTGTCCTGCTTTGCTATCATTAGGTTAGTCATTTCTCTCATCGGCTCGGGAGGGCCTCCTCCGCTTAGCTTGAATAGGTCGATGCAGAATAGGGGCTCGAGAAAATGTTGGTCTAAGTCATCTTAGAGCACTTGTTTTTTGCTTCTGGACCCTTTATGCTACCTTAACTGCTTCTTCAAATGTATAAAGCCTCCGTACTTCTACAATGTTGTGAATCTTATATTTGAGCCCAAAAGTGAACCTTGACATGGTGCAAGCCTCTAATTCTTCCACATCGGCTCAGATCATAAACATCTAGAACTCTTTTACTTAGTCATCAGTAGTTCGGCTTCCTTGGCCAATTCTTATAACTTTGTAAATGTGTCTTGTAAATAGATCACAGGTACAAATCTACCCTTCAACAATCTCTTCATCTCATCCTGAGTTCTTACTCCTTGTCTTCCATCCTTTACTGTGGTTGCATTTAGATTCTTTCACCACATAGTAGCATATCCAAAAAACTCAAGTGCAACAAGTCACACTTTAATAGCATCTATATATACATGACAATCGAGCACTTTCTCTATGTTCTTTTTCTATTCCAAATATTCATCTACATCTCCACTTCTACTGAAGGGTTGGATTTGGACCTACCTCAATATTGTCAAGTTCTTGAAGAGCTCGATGCCTTTACTCTTATGCTTGGTGATAATTAGCCTCTTCTCATTCCTTTCCACACTCATCGGTATCTATCTCCTCATCATCTTTCTCAATCTTCTCTAACTTTAGCCTTTGTCTAGCAACTTCGTTAAACTAAGTAATTGGCTTAGCCAACTTGGCTATATTTCTTCTTTGGAACATTTTTAAGTAGGTTATAGTACAACATATTTTGGGGTTATTGTCTATTAACTTGCATCGCAATGACTAGACTCTGTACATGATTCGTAAGTTTGTCAAGTTTATCATCAACTAACCCTAGAGTATTACTACCATTATGAACATAACTAGTATGAGCACCATTACCCTAGTTACCAATAATACCTTAAACATTGAAATCCGACATGATGTAACACTTTCTTAGCATAATAACAATACCATACACAAAAAACACTTCTAATCACTATCCAAAATCGTGCTAACATGATAACTTCAACACCCAATAATCACTTGTACAAAACAAAAATGATTGCTCTGTTTTCACATTGAAGAATAGAGAAAAGTAGAGTAACAACAAAAACTACACTTACCAACTCACAAACTTCCATTACATGGCTTAAAACTTTAGAACTTACTTCAAACGAATGCACTTTAGAAGCTATGGAAGGAACACAGTAGCCACTAATAGCAAATACAAACCAAAACTTCACTGCAACTTCACATATTCCCTCTTGGAACTGTGTTTTGATACCAGCAAAGCTGATGCATCTTAAGGGTCGGACATATGAAGAAGCGCTATAACGAAGTGAATTAAAAGAAAGTAAAAGAAGATTAGTAAAGTTCGGGTAACTATCGAATGGATATGATGTACTAATCAATCATACTCGGCCTACAATTTGTTGGATATAAATCATCGGTTTAAACTATAGGTTCACTTGCCACCACTTCTTGCTAAAGGGAATAGAAATGAGTTACTAGTAAATGAGAGCACTAAGGTTGCTTAAAAGGGACACTTGTATATTTTGGTCATCAAAAAGGGTGTTGCCTGCTCATAACAAATGGGGTTTATATACTAGCCCTGCTAATGTTACAAACGTACATGGAAAAGATAAAAGGGTTATATACAATTGGGATACATGAATGATAATAAAAAGGTTAAAAGAGACAAAGAATATTCTATATTGAAAAGTAAAGAATCCTTTTGGAATGTTATGCTAGAAGACACGTGTCGTATGGTGGTTAGTGTCCTAAAATATAGTATAGTTTAAATAAAATGAAGAAAAGAGAGTCCGTAGTTAGAGTCGACCTAGTGTGGATTAAGTTAGAGCTCAATCAATTAGTCACTAGAGAGTGTTCAACTTGGACTAGGGTTAGGTGTTGGTAGTCAGTTTAGAAGATTAGTTAGGACAGTCGTTTGAGGCTGGTACGCTTAGATATTGTTTGTGTCATAGCATGGTTACTCAACAGGTCGGCCTGTATGCTTAGCAGGTTAGTAAGTTTTCTTGATAGCCTCAATAATTGTACTGGCGCTTATGAGAGCTTGGTATTCAAGTCAACAATAGAGTGAAACATGGAGGCTGGGATAGAAATTCAATTCTTAGATAGGGCTTTGAGTTAATATTCTTCGTATGAGTCCTTAAAGTCCTCTAGCTCGACTGTGCATGATCAGTTTAGCGAATTGATTCCTATTAAATTCTCTCTCTAGTCTTCCTCAAATTTTGGTAGGGACCTCATAACTCATCTTAGCACTAAGGTCATTACTTCTTCGTAGTTGGCGTAGAAAAATCTCTCCTTTTCCTCCTTGGATTCAATCTTTCCAACGTTCTTCTCCTTGTTGGGCTCACACTTATTGGTGCTATCTACTACATCTCCTTCGAGCACCATAGCACATCAATGCAAATACTGAGCAATTGTGTATCCAAGGCCCAAACATTTAAAGCACTTCACTTCATTGGTCTAACATCTTGAGGTCTATCCTCTTTCATATGTCCTCAAGGTCGGATTAACCTCAGTTTGGCTCAGCTGGCCTGTTTAGATATCATTAAGTCAATCATTTCTTTCCTTGACTTGAGAGGATCTCCTCGGCTTGGACTGAGTGGGTTGGTGTGGAATAGGGGTTCAAGAAAATGTTAGCCTAGGTTGGCTTGGGGCATTTCTTCTCTATTTTTCAACCCTCAACACTACCTTAATGGCTTCTTTTAGAGTATGAAAGCTTTGTACTAATACAATATTGCGAATCTCATATTTAAGTCTAGAAGTGAACATCGACAATGTACGAGCCTTAGGTTTATCCACGTCGGCTTGGGTCATCATCATTTGGAATTCTCTTACATAGTCATCAACAAAATTGGCCTCCCTAACGAAGTTCTTAGAGTTTAGTAAATGTGTCCTGCAATTAGGTCTCGGGTACAAATCTACCCCTCAACAATCTCTTTATCTTGTCCTATGTTCTTACTCCTCCTCATTTATCCCTTACTCTAGCTGCATTTAAATTCTTTAACCACATAGTAGCATATCCAATGAACTTAAGTGCAGCAAGTTACACTTTAACAGCATCTGTATATCTATAACAATAAAACACTTTCTCCACCTTCTCTCCCTACTTTAAATATTCATTTGCATGTCCACTTCTACTGAAGGGTGATATTTGGACCTTAACATTGTCAAGTCCTTGAGGAGCTTGGTGTCCTCGCTCTTGTTCTTGGTAATAATTAGCTTCTTCTTCTTCCTCTCCATACTCATCAGCATTTATCTGCTCATCATCTTCCTCAATGTCCTCTAACTCCAACCTTCGTCTAGCAACTTGGTTTACTACTCCTCTAGCTCGAGAGGGTTGAACTGGGTGATTAGCTTGACCACCTTGGACATGGCATCTCTCTAGAAGATTTTCAAGTATGTTATGGTGTGACAGACCTTAGGGTTGTTGTCTGTTAACTTGTACGCGGTGACTATACTTTTAACAAGATTAGTGAGTCTATTAAGTTTATCATCAATTGACCTTGAAGTGTTACTACCATTATGATCATGACTAAGTTGAGTACCACTACTTTAGTCACTAATAAAACCTTAAACACTCAAATTTGGCATGATGTAACACTTTCTTAGCAGAATAACGATATGATACACAACAAACACTTTTAGTTACTATCTAAAATTATACTAACATGACAACTTCAATACCCAACAATCGCTCTAACATAACTGAAATGACTTGCTTTATTTTTGCAATGAAGAATAGAGTAATAATAGAAACTACACTTATCAACACACGAACTTCCACTACACAGCTCAAAACTTTAGAACTTACTTCAAACGAATGCACTGAAGCAACTACAGAAGGAACATAGCTGCCATTAATAGTAAACATGAACTAAAACTTTATTGCAACTTCACACACTCCCTCTTGGAACTGTGCTTTGATACTATATAAGCTAATGCATCTCTGAGGTCAGACACATGAAAAGCATTGCAATGAAGAGAACTAAGAGAAAATAAAAGAAGACTAGTAAAGGCTGGGTAGCTACCAACTGGATATGACACCTCAATCGATCTTACTTGGCCTACAATCTACCAGATATGACTAACTAGTCCGAACTATAGAGCTTCTTGCTACTACTCCTTACTAAAATGAATAGATAAGAGTTAAAAAGAATAATGAGAACACTAAGGTTGCTCAAAGGGAAACTTGTAATAATCTAATAATAAGAGTGTTTAAGTACTATTTGTGTACAACAAATGGGATTTATATATTGGCCTCATTAGGGTTGGGCTACAAGCATGCATGAAAAGACAAAAAGGGTAATTTACAATTAAAATACATGAAATATACTAAAAAGAGTAAAAGAGATAAAGAATATTTAGTATGGAAAAGTAAGAAATGCTTTTGGAATGTTGTGCCAGAAGACACTTGTCGCATGGTGGCTAGTGCTCTAAAATAAAGTATAATCCAAATGAAATGAAGAAAAGAGAGTCCATAGTCAAGGTTAACTTGATTTGGATTAGGTTGGAGCTTAGTCAATCAATTACTAGAGAGTATTCAGCCTGGACTTGGATCGGGTGTTGGTAGTCGACTTAGGGGATTGGCTCGGATAGTCATTTGAGATTGGTACACTTGGATGTTATTTGTATCATGGTACGGTTGCTTGCTAGGTTAGCTTGTATACTCAATAGGTTGGTACGTTTGCTTGGTAGCTTTAGGAACTATGATGGTGCATTGTGAAAGCTTGGTATTTAAGTTAGTAGTAGAGTGAAACATGAAGGTTAAGATAGTAATTCTTATCTTAGATGGGGCTTTGATTTAACATTCTTCATGTGAGTCCTTAGAGTTTTCTAGCTTGGTTGTATGTGATCGGTTTAAAAAGTTGATTCTTATCAAGCTGTCCTGATAATGTAGCTCATCTCGAGTCGGTTGTGATGAAGGTACTCACTTGATAAAATCCTTGTAGACCATGAAGGTGAGCTTAGGTGAGAAGACCAGAGGTCAGAAGTTCATTAAGGAGGGAGTATTATGAGGTCATTGGATGAATTAGGGCTTTGACTATGTAAAATTGAAAAAGAAGACATGAACTCTCTAGAATAGAACATAAGTGAGCTAGTTCATTCTGAAGACAAATCAAATCATGTTACATACCTAGGCTTAAGTGGACCAAGCCTTAACAAACATTCCAATTGCTATGAAGTAATATAAATAAGGCCTTTACACTAAGTCCCATAGTATAAGCCACTTAGGGAAATATGCAATATGCGTCTTCTATTAGCAAATTTGGCAAAATATTTAATATTTTTATGTAACAGAATAATATGGTAGCACATGGGGGCACACACTAAAATATTCTACACTCATGTAACAAAAAAAAAAAAAGAATGAAAAACCAGTAAATATTCTAGTGGCAACTCTTACATTCGAGAGTTTTCTTGTATTTAGAAAATTTTCTATTCTTTTCATTTCATAGGCTAAGGTAATAAAGGATGGGCCTGATTTATTTATTTAGCTTTAGGAATGTAATAAAAAGGCCGATAATCAAGGCTTAAAACAAATAAGATTGAAAAATAATTCCAAATTTTATGGTTATTGTTTTGGCCAAATATATATTTTTACTTATGTAACAATTAATCAATGGAAATATTCAAATACATACCAATAATCTAGATAATCTTCATAATAATTATTTGATCACAATACATGGGTTCAAAAGCTTACCATGATTTAGCCCCATTTATATGTTGCATTCATTGAGCTTTAATTTTCAATTAAGCATGTAGATATGCAAATCTTACTTACAACTTATTGGTGTTTGACCAATATTTACTCATATTAGATTTGAGTGCAATAGGATCGAGTCTAAGCCTAGGCTTCTTGAATGGTATAAGATCAAAGTTGATTTTTAAAATATTTATTATTTAACACAATGACACAGTGTCTAGTATGATAAATACAAATATGTGAAGACGAAAACTTGTATTATCATAAAAGACTATCAAAACTACTAGTTTATGGAGTATTTATAGTTTCACAACCTTGAAATAAATAAAGAAACTGAATGAAATATGAATCCCAAAAAATAAAAATAAAATAAAAGATATAACTTTGTTAAAATAACACTAAATTTTCAATAACCTGTTGTTGATAGGCTTTTTGGAACATAGGCTTCAAGGTCTTCAGCTGACTGACCCAAAACTCGAGTTAAGCTCTAGTAAACTTAGTTTAGAGATAGCTTAGCCTCATCTTTTATAGATAGGAGATAAGGCCCCAGGTAAATGGTTTCCATCCCCTTTCTCTCAATTAAGGTTTCTTATTCTTTCATCACTATAGTTGACTTAAGCATCGAAGAGTCTACATGGAAGCAAACTACAGGCTCCTTATGGCCACTTTCTATCTTATAAGAGATCGTACAATGCAGCAAAAAACATTCATCAATAGTTATGCTGTCCATAATGAAATGCCACCTACTAAAATTATTCTTTTATGAATTCCCAAATTTTGTATATTGACCTTCGCAGATGGGTATTATTATAGTCATGCATATTGATTTCTTTTTTGGATCTTGGGTAGATCTCACATCCTATATGGCATAATTCTTAGGTTTTGTTTACCTAGTACTTTTCTAGCTGTCGTTGTGATGACGATAACCCTTGACAAAATAGTACACGTTGCCTTTTGTTGTTCCTCAGTTCTTGCCGGTAGTTAATTAAGGTCTGTACGTATTGAGCCTGCAAAACAATATACAGTGAAGGGACATCGAAGGGTCATCTGGTGCAGCTACTCTGATACTTAAGTCAGCAATAGGCTTTTTATAGAATAGAATAATAAGTGCACAGGCTTAGAATGCAGAGTTTTTAGAGAGAGTTACCATTGGGTAGATGTCTGGTATTTATAGCGAAGTGGAGCTGGTCGTTGGAGATCAATTGGTAAGAGAGATCTTCTTTATAAGTGTAGGAGAATAGAGTTGTTGTGTCTGACGTGTCCCTAATATTTAGGATGTGGCTGTTTTATCCTTATCTTGTAGTTTATGGTTGTTACAATTCTTCATAGGCTTGGGCCACTAAGGGCCAGGCTTGAGGCCTAGAGAGGCAAAGCTTGGCGAATCTGCTTGGACTTGAGAGGTCCCTGCCTAAAGTACCCTGTCAACACTTGCCCTCCCCTGTAGTCTCATTGCCAAAGAAGAGGTAAGGAGAAGGAATGCATGGGCTGCTTAAACGTACTCAATTTGACTCCAGGACGTTTGATCTGATGCCATGATGCCGACGTGATGAGGTTATAGATTCAAAGTGATGGATGATCCGAGGTGAGAAGGCCCAAAGTGGTGAGTTATCTTAGGCAATGTTCTGCCGGTTTGAAAGTGTCTGAGGCTAGGTAGGCAAGGGTGCTAAGGTGCTCTAATGCTACGGACCGGTTTACTTAAATAGGGCCTGATTGGGACCAAGCAAACATAGGTATGTCATGTCTTCGTAACGTCGACTAGGTGCAGATCGGATGGGCCTTGAAGAAGTTTCCTATTAAAGGGACTTTCAAAATGCAACTTTTTCTCGCTTGTATTCTGTACATTAAATGCAACATGATAGGTGTCATGTTGTAGCAGACTAGTGTGTAGCTACGTACTTTCTACCCTTTTAAAGGTAGCTGTTCGATCCAGATGCTTTCCACATGTCTGTTAGGTAGCATTCCAAGGGACTTGTGTTTATATGTATCCTCATAACTGCTTGTACAACTTACCAAGTGGTTTTCCTATAAATAAGAGGATTGCAAAGAGAAAATGCTTTTCTACAATCTTTTCGCTCAGTTGTCATAATTTTTGTATTCGCATTTGAACTCTTAAACCTTCTACAAAAGTGTCAATTTTTCTTTTCAAGAATCACAATCATGTCTACCAACAGGGGTGAAGCTAACTCTTCTTCACTGGAACTTACCTCCAGTTCAAATTCTACAAGGAGTGATCTGAGTGTAGGAAGGTGAAGTGTCGTCACTAGCACAACTTAACCAACCTACGAGGATGGCTATGGAAGCATTGGATAGGGCTAAAATCATCAATGCCATCCCCAGAGACGTATACGTGGATATTACCTTGCCCCCCCGCCAAGGATTTATTCAACACTCCTGGTATGGGTAAGGGGCCTGATGGCCGTATAAGCCAAAGTAAGGATTCTACCCCCAGTTAGGTCATTAGCAACTTCCTCGTAAGGTGATACCTGAGTAGCATATTAGGTTGTTAAGCAGGGACGAACATGTGGCCCTGCTATTGAGGAGGCACTTCGCGGTTTCCGAGAAGTGCTTAGAGTTTAGGTAACGACTCCCCCTAAGTCATTTTGAGAGGTAGTTTTTTGACTACCACTACTGCAACTTTTCGTAGATCCCTTCAAATGGGTGGAGGGTATTAAAGGTGTTCTAGGAGCTCTGTGAATTCCTAGTGATAAGAGTTACTCCCGAGATCTTCTGCCACTTCTACATGTGGAAGAGTATTGGGGGGTAGCCTTACTTCCAGCTACGCTTGGGAAAGATTGTTTTGTAGCCTTGTCGAGCCTTCTCGACCTAGTCAAAGGCTGGCAAGACGAATACGTAGTTGTGGAGTTTCCCAAAGAGGCTACCTTCTGGACCTAGTAGATCGGAATGGTCTGTATTAGAGGTGAGAAGAGGCTTGGGCTGAGCGACATCGAGGCCTTCTAGGAGATCTTAGCCTTCATAGAGTTGAGAGGTAGCCAGGAGATTAACGCTGTAGAGACTGTAGAAAGGTATTTCCGGTGCTTGATCTTTGAGCTCTTCTCTAGCATGAAGAAAGTTGTGGTAAAGAAGTAGGTTGAAGGTGTTGGTTCATTCCTACGTGCCTGCTTGTTGTGCTAGTGTCGGGGTGCTTTATCCGATGCCTATAAGATAGGTGGACTTCCTTGGTCGTGTTGGTCATGGTAATGTTTTACAAATGGTAGTGGTAGTTTCCTTTGATTTGTCCTTGTTTTCTTTTTCTAACCTTTAGATCAGTCTTCTTACAGGCAAGAGCTTGGCTTTGAGGGTGCCTCGTCTATCTGTACATAATCTAATGAGCTGATAGTAGGCGCAATCAAAGGCAGGTCAATTGATAGGGAAGGTAGCAAAGCTGAAGCTGGGGCCCGAAGAGACTAACAAGCTGCAGCCAAAGTCTATGACTTAAGGGATTCCCCTTGTCATCTGGGACAAGTTGATAGCCATTGCACCTTTGAGCATGGCTTTGCTCGTTCTTGCTATCCACTCGTTTGAGCTCACCATCATAGGTGACAAAGGTGTTGATGTGAAGGGGCCTGGCGTATAAATGCTTTCCCATTCGAGGGCAGTTGAGGGAGGAATCGAGGAGATAGTTACCTTACCTATAGCTGTGGGCGACAAGCGCAAGGCTCCCGAAGTACCCGAGGAACCAAGTTCAGGGACGAAGAGGCAGAAGCCACTGGCAAGTGAACCTTTGGCCAAGGGGAAATGGAATGAGTAGCCCGTGGCTCATCCCTTCTAGAGCATGGATAACGTTGGGAACGAGTGTTTGGATGTCCTTAACAACTTCCAAAAGATGGGGCTAAGGCTGAGGCTGGGGCTAGGGTTATGACTAGACTCATTCATAGAAGCACCATACATTTCCTTGGATGAGGTGTTGAAGAGGGGGGCCCTCAAGATGGAGAAGAAGAGGGCCCGAGGAAAGATCCAGTGGCCGAAATGGGAGGTTTGTGCTAATGACTTGATGCTACGGCACCAGACCTTCAGTTACTAGGCTTTAATGGGGTCTTAAACCCCTAGTGACTGGGCTGTGTTTGAAAGGATCTCCTAAGAGGGTATGGGCGACCCCATATAAATTGCAGGCTACTTGAGTACCCTAATGTGGCAAGTAGGTCTTTTATGCTGTTGTGGTGTTATATTTTAATGTCTGGTACTAACTTGTGCATTCTATTTTCGTCTTTCAGTACAACGACCAAGTGCTCCTTGAGCTAAGTAAGTCCCATGCCACCTAAAAAGAGGTAACTAGATTGCGAGAGGAGTTGTATTGGTAGAAGAAGTGCTTGCTAGAGGTGGAGACTTATAGCAAGAGAAACTTAAGAAAATTTGCTTAAGCTAACAAGTGCCTTCGCCACTTTGTTGTGTAGGTGGTAGGGCTTTAGGCAAGGCTCAAGCATGTGGAGCAAGAGAGAGGCAAAGTAGAGAGGGATGCTTGAAAATTCATGGATCTGAAGGCTCGGCTAGAGAATAAGCAGAAGACGAAGGCTTGTCTCTCGCAATGACTGGTGGAGGAGGGTACAGCTAGGGCCCGAATCGGAAAAGAAAATGCCTAGCTGAAGGCTTCTATGGTTAAGTTGAAAACCGAGTTGGCAATGAAGGCGTCCGAGTGTGAAGGCGTTAGGGCTACATCGTTCAAGTTGGCCGGAGAGTTGTAAGGTAGTGTTTTAGAGATGGAAGAGATCATCTCTAAGATGGAAAGCAGGGAGGTCCTTAGCAATGTTACTGCAAGGAAGGCGGTCACTGACTACAGGGCCACCGAAGAGTGGCTAGAGGACCTGTCTACTGATTTTGCCCACTTCACTAGGAGAGAAATCCTTTCCCATTATCCAGATCTGGACCTGACCTTCCTTGATTTTCTAGACTCCCCTACATTCAATGAGAAGAGGGAAGCCCTAGCGTTGGGGGATTCCACTCAAGCAGCCATCGAAGATGCATGCACGTCTTTTAGTATTGGGGCAGGGCGGAGTAGTGCAGGGCAGGGCACTTTTACATCCAGCCCTGCTTTGGCAACTTAGCAGGAGGATGCCTCAGGAGCTGTCCTTAGAGAAGATCCGCCCATCGGGGGTCTTGCCGCTCCTGATTTGCATGTCTCGTGCTCCCTTGCGGCTCAAGGCCTGCCGATTGAAGTACCTACGGATTAGCCGTTAGAGCAGATTGATGCCTTGGATTTTTCAAAGTTACTTGAGTTAGTTGATCCCAAGTGGTAGTAGGGTTCTACAATTTTTCTTTTGTTTTTTGTTTTTTTTTGTGGTTAGTGCCAGGATGTCGGCCTTTGCTCTATAAATAAAGGTGTAAAATAAATAAATGAAGTTTTTCGAAAGTCTTTCCCTGTTCTCTCTATAAATTTTGTAGACCCTTAATCGAGGTTTTTTTAGGGGAGTTCCTCTATGTAAAAGGTGTTTCCCCTTGCTAAGATTACCTTAGGAGGTTAGGTCAATGGCGTTCCATCCTGTCCGGTTCGTAGGAGTTCTTCTATGCAAGGGGTGTTTCCCCTTGTCGAGGTTACCCTAAGGGGGTCAGGTCAGTGGCGTTCCGACTCGCCCGATTCGTGTGAGTTCCTCTATGTAAGGGGTGTTTCCCCTTGCCGAAGTTACCCTAAAGGGATCAAGTAGGTGGCGTTTTGACTTATTTGATTTGTAGGAGTTCTTCTGTGCAAGGGGTGTTTCCCTTTGCCGAGGTCACCTTAAGGTGGTCAGTTCGGTGGCATTCTGACCTGCCCGGGTAACTATTTGTGTGCCTTTTTGAACGGCTCGCAAGGCGATTGAAACAAAAGGAGAGAGAGAGAGAAGTATGCAATTAATTGAGAGCTTTTTATTTTGACTCAAATTGAAAATAAAATTATACATGATGAAATTTTAATCAAAGTAGAGGCATAGATTGTCGGCATTCCACATGTACGGGATAAGCTCACAATCCAATCTTTCCAGCCTGTTTGCTCCATTTTCCAATTTCTCCATAACTCTAACCAGGTCTTCCCAATTGGGGGCTAGCTTACCCTGACCTTCTTCTGGACCAATAGCCTCCAATTTTTGGCACATTAGGTCACTGACCTTAAATTCCTTATGTTGGACCTTTTGATCATAACACCGGGTGGCTTGATGTTGGTATGTTGTAACCCGAGCAGCAGCGAGGTCTCTGATTTCCTTAATTATGTCGATGCTTGCCTATAGCAATGAGTCATTCAGGGTGACATTGAAACTTCAAGTTTGGATATTGGGGAGTTCAAGTTTGATAGGGAGGATAGCTTCTGACCCGAAAGCTGGATGGAAAGGGGTTCCGCCCGTCAAAGTATGGTGTATGGTCCTATACCTCCATAAGATATTAGGCAACTCATCAGCCTAAGTGCCATGAAATCTGTCCATATGCTTCTTAAGGTTATCTAAAATGACTCGATTAGTCACTCTACCTATCCATTCGATTGGGGGTAAGCAACCGAGGTGAAGTGGGCAATGATGTGGTACTTAGTACAGAATTCCCTGAACTTGGGGTTGTCAAATTGTTAGCCGTTGTCCGTGATCAGTACATAGGGGACTCTAAACCGGGAGAGAATGTTATTTCTGACAAATGACATTATACTACTCTCCATGATTTTAGCCACGGCTTTAGCCTCCATCTGCTTCATGAAGTAGTCCACGACGACAATTATGAATTGCCATCTTCCTAATGCATTTTAGAAGGTGCCGAGGATATTGATCTCCCATTGGGTGAATGGCCATAGGCTCGTCTCAGGTTGGAGTATAGTGCTAGGTGTGTGATTGATTGGGGTGTGCTTCTGGCATTGTAGGCACTTATAGGCTATGGCCTTTGCATCCTACCTCATGGTAGGCCAATAATATCTAAGCCGTAGCTCCTAAAGGTATAGGGCTTGGGACTAGATATGATTGCTACACACTCCGATGTGCAGCTCTTCCATGACGCGTAGGCCTTCCCTTTCTCGGAGACACCAAAGTAGGGGGAGGCTAATTCCCCTACGGTATAGGATACCATCAATCTGTGTATAATTGGTAGCAGGGTACCGAAGCTTCTTCGACTCCCTCCTATCCCCTAGCAACTTCCCCTCCTGTCCCCTGGCAACGTTCCTTCCCCTAAGTAACTCCGAATGGGATCCATCCAGCTCGGCTCTGGTGCCGTCGTAGTTAGTTCTATAATTTCAGTTGGGCTTAGAGCCATGCTTTTTTCCAATAGGTACTCTATAAAGATCTTGTAGTACTTCATCTTGGGCTTTTGTATGCTAGTAGAGGCTAACTTAGATAGCTAGTTGGCCTTTAAATTTTTCATTCGAGGGGTTTTCTCGATGTCCCAAGAGGGAAAGTCTGCTAGGAGCCCTCTCGCCTTCTCTAAGTACTTGGCTATGGTGCTATCCTTGGCCTCATATGCACCCTGGACCTGTTGTACAACAAGCATGGAGTCCAAGAATATCCGTAGCTGTTCGGCCCTAATGTCCTTGGCTAACTTCAGGTCGGTGATAAGTACCTCGTATTTGGATTCATTGTTGTTGGAATTGAACCTGAACTTGAGGGCATAACAAATGGTGACCTCCAGTGGTGGATGATCCATCGACGTGGAGAGTTCATACCGATTTTTCGTGACACAGTGGTGTTTCTTTTCCAGTATTCTACCATGAAGTTAGCTAGGACCTGTACCTTGTAGGCCATTCGTGGCTAGTACTGGATTCCGTACACGCTTAGTTCCATTGCGTACTTCATCATCCGTCTGTACGCATCAGGTTTCTGTAGCATGGTACGTAGTAGTTGGTCTGTGAGTACAATCACCGGGTGCGCCTGGAAGTAGGGCCTTAGCCGTATAGCAATAATGATGATGGCCAGCGTAAATTTTTTTACTTTGGTATACTTGACCTTAGGCCCATGAAGTATGTGGCTGACATAATATACTAGCCTGTCTTCTCTTCTATTTTCTTTGACCAGTATAGAGGAGAGAACTTGATTGCTAATAGCCAAGTACAAAAATAGATCCTCCCCTTAAATAGGCTTGGAGAGGATCATTGGATGAGCAAGGAAGTCTTAGAGCTACTAAAAGGCGGCGGCACACTCTAAAGTCCATTCAAAACCCTTGGGATTTTTTAGGATTTTGAAGAACTTAGTGCATTTGTTAGTGCTCTTCGAAATAAATCTGCTCAGGGCAGCCGCCATACCAGTAAGCTTTTGTATGTCTTGGACTGAATTTGGGGGCTTCATTCCCTTGATGGTCATGATTTGCTTGGGGTTAGCCTCGATACCTCTCTAAGTGACCAGAAATCCGAGAAACCTATCGGAGCTGACACCGAAGACACACTTTTGAGGGTTCAGCTTCATGTCATGCGTATGCATTTGCTCGAAGGCTTCATGGAGATCCTTGACATAATCGATTGGCTTCTAGCTTTTGACCATCATGTCATCGATGTACACCTCCATATTGTGCCTAATCTGGGCTTGAACAATTTCATTACCATCATTAGTATGTAGTCCCGATGTTTTTCAACCCGAATGGCATCACAGTGTAGCAGTATGTGTCGTAGTCGGTGATGAAGGAGGTATGGACCTCATCCTTTAGGTCCATTTTGATTTGGTTGTATCCCAAGAAGGCGTCCATAAAGCTTAGTAGGATGTATCCTAATGTACAATTTATAAGTTGGTTGATTTTTGAGAGGAAGAAACAATCTTTGAGGTAGTTTTTGTTTAGGTTGGTATAATCGACATACACACGCCACTTCCTATTCTTCTTTTTCATTAGTACCATGTTTGCCTGCCATGTTGGTTACTTTTCCTCCCTTACGAAGTTGCCTTTGAGCAGCTTCTACACTTCCTCCTCAATTGCGGCCTATTGTTTTAGGGCAAAATGCCTCTTTTTTTGTTTGATAGGCCATGCTATGGTGTCGATGTTGAGGCTGTCAGTTACCAGGTTGGAGGAAATTCCAAGCATGTCGGACGCTGACCAAGCGAACCTATTCGAATTTGCCTGCCAGAAGGCAATGATTTTATCCTTCACTTCGACTGGGGTCTTAATCTCGACTTTCGTTGTTTGGTCAGAGAGTTACTGATCTGGACATCTTTGGTTTTTTCTCCGAGCTCGCCCCTCTCAACTGGTCTCTCCTAAAAGCCCATCTCTAAGGTACAGATGCCATCACCTTTGGTCACCTTAACATATAGCTCTTAAGAGTGCTTTTGATCATAGTTGCATGCTCTTACCCCCATGGGCATTGGGAATTTGGTCTTTAGATGTAGGGAAGATGTGATCATCTTAAATGCATTTAGGCTTAGTCTTCCCAAGAGCGCATTATAAGGGGAGGGACATCAATCACAACGAACTCTACGGGTAATTGTACCACATGGTTGTCATCACCAAGTTCCATATCCAGCGTGACGATATACTTGGCTCGAATTGTGCTGCCGTTGAAGCCGATTACATTGTGGTGGTATGGATTCATCTTTATTGGTGGCTTCATCTTTACTGGCAGCTTCTTCCTCATCCTATCATACGAGTGGAGGAAGATTATATTAGCAGAGCTGCCAGTATCCACCATGATCTTCAAGACCTCAAATTTTGAGATCCTCACTCCAATCACCTAGGCGTCTTGATGGGGAGTATCGACCCCTTCAAGGTCGGTGTTGGAAAAGGAGATGAAAGTGTCTAACTTTTGTCTCTTCTCCCTAACTGATAGCATCTCTGATTGGGCGCTAATCAAATTGCTAGTGCTCCGCTGGCTCCTAAGGTGCAGGCCCCCCATAATTACATTTATGACGCCATTAGGAGCATGATAATTGTGGCAGTCGTTATTCTGCTTCGCTTGGGCATCCTCGTTCTGTCGCTTCTGAGGTGCCCTATCAGTATCATCGTTGAAACGGTCATCATTCTATCGATGTGCTATGTATTCATTGAAGAAGCTGCATTGAATGGTGTATTTGATGGCATTCTTCAACTGGAAGCACTCTTCAGTTGTATAGCCGTAATCATTGTGGAACTAATAGTATTTGTCACAGTTCTTGCGACTGGGGTTTCCTCGCATTTTCTGCAGCCTCTATGGTAAGTTTCAGTGCTTCACTTCGGAATAGACCTAGGCTATGGGCCTATTCAGAGGTATGTACTAGCTGTAAATAGGAGAGGGGAGAAGGTCGTGCTCTACTTGGCCTTTCTTCTTCTTAGAGCTTTCCCCCTCTGGCCTGCTTGGCAAACTTCCATTGAGGCGATCTTTAATGGACAATTTCTCCTTGTCCTACTTTTCGCTCGACCTTTTTGGGTTGGCGTCGCACCTGGTGCAATTTTATCTTCTTGGTTGATGTATTATTGGGCTTTGTTCCAGAAGTCGGCTAGAGTCTTTAGCATACTCTTCACAAGCGATTAGAAGAAATCTCTCGAGGGTCTGATGCTGAGCTGTACGGCATAGACAATGACTCCCTCATCTAGTTGAGGGATCTCGACCACGGTATTATTGAACTTGCCATATAGTCACGTAGGGACTTACCTTTGCCTTGCCTTACCAGGTACAAGGATTATGTATCCTTAGATGGGGGCTTACTAGCCCTGAAATGGAGGCTGAACTTTTTGACTAGCTCATCAAAGGAGTTGATTAAATTGTTGGGGAGGTAGTTAAACCACGTTCGTATTGCCTTCCTTAGCGTGCCCAGGAAGGCCTTGCATAGTATGGCATCTCCATGACCATGAAAGTTCATGAGGGTGCAGAAGTGGAGGAGATAGTCATTAGGGTCACCCGTGCCATCATATTAGTCCAAGGACGGAAGTTTACAATTGGGGGGCAGTACTTCGTCTTAGATACCCCTAGTGAAGGGGGTCTTGTTGTTGGTGACCAACCCGATGTTGTTAGTAAGCTTGCTCCCCTATTACTTGAAAAGCTGCCTTACTATCGCACGGAGCTCACTTAGGTCGGTGTTGTCCATCAGGTGAGCTTGTCGTGCAGTTGAATGAGCCTGAACTCCCTACGAGTCAGCTTCCTGCACATTGCCAGCTAAAGCTCGGTTGCGGGTAGCTACAGACCTTGATGGATGCTATCATAGTGATGGATTGTGTTGCTGATTCCTTCTATGAATAAAGCACCCACTTCCCGAGCTTAAGTTAATACGCCGCATTGCCGAGCTAAGGGATGATAGCAACTTCCGAAGCCGCCTATGCAGAGAGAAGCTTCATGTCTGTGACAAGATCGTTGACGCTTAGACTGATAAAGAGTCTCCTTGCCAGCAAACACTCAGCCACTATATTGAACGATTGAGCTACATTCTATAGAAAAATAGTAACATATGTGACATTTTATTTGTAGCCCGGCCGCTTTATTGAATTACCGAACCAGTCCACATTCAAGTTGCAGCTTTAGCAGAGCAACCCATTTAAACTAGCCTTAGCTCCTGGTTGTCGAAGCTTTTTCTAGTGGTGTCGAGTAGTTGGGTGGGAGAGGGCGGTCGGGTTTAGAAGTTTAGGGTGGTGAACGCGCGGCACAAAGATAAGCGATTTGAACTCCAATTAATTTTCGCCCAACAACGACCTATTTTCTTTTCTTACAAAGAAAAATGGGGTTAAAAAAGAAAAAAGAAGAAGCATAGACGGGCGTTCACTAATCCAAAGACATAAAAGTAACAATGGCTTTATAAATAAATTCACCACCTCGATCACTTGCGAGTCGAGTTCCATAGGCCCATTTTTCCCTATCTCAAGAAGCCCATTTATGTAATAACTCTCGTTGCCGATCTCTTAGCTTGGGTAGTCTCTTTAGCATAAAAGTCCAAGGAAAATTTGATTCCCTTCTTTTGACGGCACGAAAGTACAAGAAACATTTGATACATGCTTATTTAGATAATCTTGCTTGACGGAGAAACCCAAGAAAAATCCTATATGCTTCTTTGGATAGTTTCCTTGGAATGAAAGCTGAAGAAAAATTTGATACTTTTATTCGGATAATCTTGCTTGTATAAAAGCCTGAGAAAGTCTTACACGTTTCCTTAGATAATCTTATTAGCATAAAAGTCCAAGAAAAATCCAACATGTTTATTTAGATAATCTTGCTACCATGAAAACCCCAGAAAAATCCAACACGCTTCTTTAGATTATCTTGTTTATTTAGATCACCTTAATGACATAAAACTTAAGGAAAATTGATACTAGGATCACCTTAATAGCATAAAAGCTCAAGAAAGATCTAACACGTTCGCTTAGATCACCTTGATGGCATAAAAGACTGAGGAAAATCTACTCTATTGATCACAGGTCTTATCCTACTTGAATCATCTAAAGCTCTATGGATCTAATTAGTACAAATCATGTCCAACTAAAAAACCTTGTATGTCAATCTACTCTTTCTTAGTCAGGACTTTAACTCACCAGATCCTAGGTAAGTTTGGAAATGTCCACAAGAAGCTTCCCTTGCCATGCGACCACTTAGCTTGGAGCTTAGACAGCTCAACCTTAAGCCATGTCACCTTCTTCATCCATTGTCAATGAAATTGGATGGGAAAATGTTAATAGGTTTTTTGGATATGATCCCCAGGACCTGAATTGATCGTCCTAAAACTCGTTTGGGCTCTAACAAGCCTAAACTAGAGGTAGCTTAGTCTCATTCCTTATAAATAGGAGATGAGACCCCAAAGTAAAGGGCATTTGCTCCTTCTCTCTTAAGTAGGGTTTTTTTTTTTTTTTCATTATCATGAGTAACTTAAGCATTGGAGGTGCCACATTGGAGCAAATTTTGTGCTCCCCATGGTTATTTTCTATCTTGCCTAAAGCAAATTTGACTTTTGAAATGGTGCTAAATGGCAAAATAGTTTACTCTAATCTATAGTAAACTCAAATCAGCCATTATTAAAATACTATGGATTTCATAACTATTCATATGTGAAAGTTATAACTACTTAAAGTTGATTGATGTTCAACTCAAAAATTAGAATTGAGAATAAGAAACTAGAACTTCTGGCTTCTTCTAGTTTCAACTAATGATGCTTTTAATCATTTATGGACTAACTTCAGGATAAACTTGATTAACTTTTGATTTCTTACCTCCTCACTTATAACGTTCTAAATGGTTGATGATTTGTAATCTTAACCCATCTACATCATACAATCGACTAACAAAATAATTATAGCTTAAGCTAATTTAATGTATGTTAGATTTAGGATTGTCTTCAAGCTTAAATATATTGTCAATCAAAAGAATTTAATTGTTCACAATATGAACTCAAGCAAGCCAAGTTCAAATTTCATTCAAGTATCATATAGCATTAACCTTGAAATAAAAAGCCTAAGCTTGATCAATCTTAACTAAAGCTTGACTCGAGCTATATGTAACTCAGTTATATCTCATATATACTCAGTTCATTCAATCCTAGAATCCTAGCCTATAAATAAAATAGATTGTAGATAAATGAAATTATACTAGCAATTGTGAGTGCAAAAATTTTAGATCAAGTAATTATGGATTTCTAATTAATTTGATATTAAAGTTAGGTTTTAAAATTATCACTTAACCCATTCACATGTAATGGAAATTGTATACAATCTAAATCTAAATTTAACATTATGTAAATTAAATATCTCTAACTACCTCATTGAAACCAATAACACATAGTGTCTTAATTATTTTTTTTAACAATTAAAGTAATATTTGGTAATAAGGTACAAATTCATCTTTTATTTCTCTTTCTATTATTTATATCTATATATTATTAATGCTAATGACACTTTTTTTTTGCCAACTAATGCTAACAACACTTATTTAGTATTTTTAGTACTTTTTATTATTCAAATAATATTTGATATGTAATAAAATATGCATTCACTTTTTATTTTTCTTTCCTATTATATTCTATGTCATTAAAGCAAATGATGCAAATTTAGTTAGATTTACATTTTTTGAAACAAAATGAAATCGAAATTTGAATAAGTATTAGAAAGATTCCTATTAATAGAATCATTGGCGAAAAAATAAAATTCTAGTCCAATGAAATTCAGTTTTCCAATTTTCTATTAGATATGCCCACCCCAAACTAATTGTTAAATTCTTCTTCATTTAGTACTGAATAAAAGCAGATTTAAACCAGTAATGACATTACATTTTAATCCATGAAACTTGAGGTTGCAACACATGATATCTCGTCTCTCTAATCTAAGGGTGAGTAGGTATGAGGTAAATAGGGTATGAGGCTCTACCTATACCCTATCCCATAGGTATAGGTTCCTAAACTTTGCTATTCATACTTTACCTTGATAGGGTTACATCAAGAGCAGATGAGGTTGGCCTTATTGGGAATGGGTCCAAGTTTACTAAAAGCTTGAAATGGAGATGGTTTGCGTAAAGAAAGGGGCAAAATAAGAAAAACCTATGATCAATTCTAAGAATATGACATGTTACGAAACTATTGAGGACTTACAAATTAACTTGATATAATATACGAGTTGGTCCAATGAAGGAATTCGCCACCTAGCCTTGCTTAAGGGTTAGGATAAAAGTGATAAGTGTGAGCGAGCAAACAAAAGGAATGTTTACAAGCAAGTAGGAGAGACTTGGAATACTTTGTAATTATGTTGATATGCATTGTGGCTACAATGTATAAGAAGGTATTTATACTTGAAATATTAGCGTAACTACTATAAATGGAAATGACTAAAAGGGTATTGTTCAAAATAAGTAATGTACAAGGAATGTTAAGGGGCCATAGATGAAAAATCAAGAAAAGCATCAGTTTTGTATGGAAGATTCTATTACATGATTGTTTGGACATGTAGCTAGCAATTAGTGGAGAACTTTTGGTAGAAATAGAAAAAGTTGTACAATCAGGCTAGGGATTGCCGATCAAAGGTGTTGAGCAGAATTGGGGGTTTCTTCCGAGGTGACTTCGGCTTAGACATGCTCTACGTAGTTTAGATTCTAGTATGGAAGATTGAGTTATTGTCCGAGAGTTTCTTAAGTCGGCAGTTAGAGACTATTAATGGGCATGGGAGGGTTTAGCTTAGATAAGGTAGTAGATTGGTAGATTGAAGCAACTTAAACTCATAAGCTACAGGTCAGCATAGGAGAACTCGTTTAGCCATACTCTTAAGCCTTCTAGCTAAGGCTTAGGTCAAAGGTCTAGTGCTCTAATTCTTATCATCCCTACTTGGTTGGTTAGGATTTAGGATCAAATTCGGTTGGTCCTCATTCAATTCTTCCTTGAGTTGGTAAGGGTTGAGGTCGACAACATTAAACACATTAGACACTTTGAAGTCTTTTAGTAGCTTTAATTGGTATTCATTGTCATTTATCTTCTAGAGTATCTTGAATGGTCTTATAGCTCGAGTAGATAGCTTATTATTTCTTTTGTTAAGAAATCTTTCTTTACTTATGTGTAGCCATACTTTGTGGTCGGGTTGAAATTGCTTATTTTTCCTTCCTTTGCCTTTCTCTCTCAAACCCTAGGTAGCTCAATCAATGTGTAGGGTGACTTGTTAGTAGATCTGTTGAAAGGATTGAGCTCTAGTTCTTGCTTTTAGATCTTCTTAATCAGTTGAAGGCATTGAGGCATGATCAAGGGGCAGCTCGAGATTAAAACCGTAGACAACTTCAAATGGGGCATGCCTAATGGTGGTGTGCATGGTTTTGTTATAAGTAAACTCTATTATAAGGAGGCAGACATCCTAGTTAGTTAAGTTCTTTCCTACTATAGCTTGAAATAGCAATCTTAAGGTAGGTTGACAACCTCTGTTTGGTTATTGGTTTGGGGAAGGTAAAAAGTACTGAATGGTAGCTTGGTTCCCATTTAAAGCCAAAGAGTATGCCAAGAATGGCTCAGGAATTTTGAATCATTGTCTGACACTAGACTCCTTGGCACTCTGTATAAGAGAACAATTTCCTACAAAAACAAAGAGACAATAGTCGAAGCATCATTAGTTTTAGTAAAAGGTACAAAATGTGCCATTTTGCTTAATCTGCCTATGACGACCATAATAGAGTCTTTGCCTTAGGCAGTTTCAAGTAATTCAAGGACAAACTTCATACTTGGGTCAATCCATGGCTTGGTTGGGATGGGTAACAACATTACTTTCCCTTGTTTAGCTTGGTACTTAGCCTTCTTATAGGTAGGGCAGCCTTCAATCACACGGTATATATCTTGCTTCATTTTAGGCCAAAAGAACCTATCATTCAGTAGTTTATATATCTTTCTTTGTCCAAAGTATCGAGAGAGTCCTCTACTATATGTTTCTCTCATAAGCAGTTCCCTTAATGGATAGGTCGACATACACAATTTACCACTTCGGGACAGATAACTATCTTCTATGTGGTATTAATCTATTGTTTTCCCCTCTTCCTAACGTCTATATATTGGACCAAAATGAGAATCACGTGGATATTATTTTTTAATGCTTGCAAAACCTAATAGCCAAGTGGCAATTCGGTAAGAAGAACATGTCTCTTCGATAGGGTATCAGCAATTACATTACTCTTGCCTTGCTTGTATTTGACAAAAAAAAAAAAATTAAACCCTTCCAAAAATTCAATCCATCGAGCTTGGCATTTAGATAGCTTTGATTAGCTCTATAGATACCTTAAGGACTCATGATTTGTGTATATGACAAATTCCTTTAGCAAAAGGTAATGTTGCCATACACAAAGAGCTTAGATTAATGCCAAGAGTTCTTTGTGATATACAAAATAGTCCAATTGTACTCCTTTAAGCTTTTCACTATGATAAGTGACCGGCCGTCCTTCTTACATCAGTATAGCTCCAATGATGACACCTGATGCATCACATTCAAGCTTAAACACTTTCTTAAAATCAAGCAGAGTTAAGATTGGGATAGAGTTCAACCTTTGCTTCACCTCGGCAAAGCTTCTCTTCTCTTTATCTACCTACTTAAACTGTATGTTCTTTTTTTGTTAGTTCAGTCAGAGGTGTAACTATAGTACTAAATCCTTGGATAAAGAGTCAATAGAAGGATGCTAATCTATGGAAACTCTTCACCTTAGTACATGAAGATGGGGTTAGCCAATCAACAATGGCTTGAACTTTTTCTTCATCAACTCTTAATCCTCCTCCACTAACCATGTAGCCTAGGAAGATCACCTCTTCCTGATAGAAACAACACTTCTTCATGTTTTTGAATAACTTCTCTACTTTAAAGATATCGAAAACAGCTTAGAGATGGTCAATATGACTTACTAAGTCAACATTGTAGGCAAGAATGTTGTCGAAGTAGACTACAACACATCTTTTGGTCAAGTCTCTCAAAACATGGTTCATCAATTGTATAAAAGTGCTTGGGGTGTTTGATGGCCCAAAAGGTATGACCATCCACTCATACAATCCATGTTGAGTTTTGAAGGCAATCTTCCACTCCCTCATACGAATTTATTGGTAACTTGACTTTAGGTCAATCTTACTGAACACTCTAGCATCATTTAGTTCGTCTAGCATATCATCTAGCCTTGGAATAGGGTACTTATACTTGATCATGATTTTATTCATAGCTCTACTATCCACACACATTTGCTAAGTACCATCCTTCTTTACTACAAGTAATGTAGGTATAGCATAGGGGCTAAGACTTTCTCTTACATATCTTTTTTCTAGTAGCTTACTAACTTGTCTTTAGAGCTCAGTAGTCTATTTAGAATTCATTTGATAAGCTGGCTTGTTTGGTAAAGTAACGCCGAGTGTCAAGCCAATGTAGTGCTCTATGCCTCAGAAAGGGGGTAACCTTTTTGGTAACTTCGTTGGAAACTGGTCGAAATATTCATTGAACAACTCCTTGACCTCCTCTAACAGCTTCACTTGTTCCTTCAATTCAAGTAATCTCCTTATCAATAGGAAGGTCGGTAGGTTAGACTTAATGGCTTCTTGGAGTTTAGCTCGAGTTAGAACCAAAGCCTTCTTAGCTCCTCGAGCTAAGTTAGCTTGTAGTCTGCTTACTTGACTTGAGGTCATAAGATTCAAAGTAATCTTCCTCCCTTCTTTCTGAAAGGCATATGTATTTCAAAACCCATCATGTATGACTTTACGATCAAATAACTAAGGTCGGCTTAACAACACATGTGATGCATACATCGGTAGTACATTGCAGAAAATCTCATTAGAGTAACTCCCAATTAAGATTGGTTGCAAGACCTGTTGAGGTATATGTAATTCTCCCTTCTTATATAACCAATGCAATCTATATGGCTTAGGGTATATGATAGTTGGTAACTTGAGCCTCTTAATCAGGTCAGCAGGCACTATATTAGTGCAACTTCTACTGTCTACTATGAACGCACATACTTACTCATTCAGTATGCATGAGATGTGGAACAAGTTCTCTTTCTGCTCTTCCTTAGTAGCGGGTTCAATATTCATCGCACATTAGAAAACTAAAGTTAACTTATCCAAATCTTCGATAAACACATGTTCCTCAACCAGTTCATCCTTAACCTCAGCTTCTCCCTTTAGCTCTCTTTTCTCTTCTGGTTTCTCATTTGTATTATCTACTTCAATCTTCGAGGCATCTCCCTTGATGATCATAGTTCTTTTGTTTAGACATTAGGCGGCTACGTGTCTAAAATCTTAAATCTTAAGTACTTGATCTAGCTCATCTTCCCCACAGATCCTTGTCCCTTCTCATAAGTTCCCTTTGGAAACTCTTGGTTAGTATGGCAACCCTTCAATTCAGTAACTGCTTTAGCTCTTCTATTAGAGTTAGCACTCTGGGAAACTCAGCTACCACTCTAAGTAAGTTGGTGAAGTTGACTAGGTCAACTCATTGAAGGTAGGCTTGGCTAATTCCTCCTTTGCCTCTTTACTCGCTAGGCTATTTTGATGGCCTCATCTAGTGTGGTGAAATGCTGTAACTATACTATATCTTAGATATCATATCTCAATCTAGCAAGGACGTTGGAAACTATTCGGGCCGAAGGATTATCAACTTCACATTGAATCATGAGCATTTAGAACTCTCAGATATACTCATCAACGGTTCGTTCCCTTGCTTTAGCTCTTGAAGTTGAGGAAAGGTATCTTATAGATAAGTATCTAGTATAAATATATTTTTGAGTTTTCTTTTCATTTCAGGCTAAGTATTGACTTATTTACATCCATCTCTCCTCCTCATGGTCTGGAAGTTCTTCCACCATAACGTAATATACCCTAATAATTTAATAGTAGCAACTTTCACCATCTCGTGGTCTTCATACTGATACTAGTAAAAAACTCACTCAGCCTTTTCCTTCTAATCCAAATAGTCATCAGCATTTCTAGAACTATTGAAGTTTTAGGTTTGAAGCTTCGCAAGGTTAGTAGCTCGGTGTGCTTGAGCTTGTTCTTCCACTTCAACATACTCTTCTTCTTTGTCCTCTTTGCCAACTTTACCTAAGTCAAGCCTTCTCTGCACACGTTCTCCCACTCTTTTACCTCAATTTTGTCAAGCTGATATCTATCTCCTTGAGGGCTAAGCAGCTTAAGGAGTGTTTTGAGCAGCATTAGTAGGTCAAAAGGCTGATGCATTAACAACTTTGGTTAGGTTAACTCTAAATTTTGGGGTTGTCAACCATTGTGGATGACACCACTGTTATCATCCACAATACTAGTGTTTACACTCGAGTCAGTCATCCTTTTCTCAACATTAGTGCTTCTTGTAGAACAATACATGTATAGTTTCTAAATACTCAACTTTACTATCTCATAAGAAGCATATAACTACTACTTACTTTGTTTTCATAGCTCAAAACATAGTATAACAAGACACATATAACAACGAACTACTACACCTTGTTCTAACTCAAATACCCACAGTTAACTCTAACTTAACTATAGTACTCTACTTTAACTAATACTATATGCTACATAGTAATAATCACATTTAAATAACAACTTACCCACTATGAACCTCTTCTCTAACACTAAGATTTTAGGGTTGCACCAAGGATAGATGAGACTGGTCTAATCGAGGATGGATCTAAGCTTACTAAAAGCTTGAAATGGAGTTGGTATATGTGAAGAAAGGAGCAAAATAAGCAAAACCTATTATTAGCTCCAAGGATATGACTCACTACAGAATTATTGACGACTCATGAATCAACTAGATATGACACACAAGTTAATCAATGAAAGTACTCGGCACCTAGTCTTGCATAAAGGTTAAGATAACAGTAATAAACATGAGCAAGCAAACAAAAGGTATATTTGTAAGTAAGCACAGGTGATGCGTCTCCGAGGTCAAACGTACGGAGAAAGCACCATAATGAAGAGAACTGAAAGAAAACAAAAGAAGATTAGCAAAGTCTGGGTAGCTACTAATTAGATATGTTGCACCAATCGATCCTACTTGACCTACAATTTGCTGAATATAAGTCATCGATCCTAACTATAAGGTCACTTACTACTATTCCTTGTTAAAGAGGATAGATAAGAGTTAAGAGGATAATGAGAGCATAAGGGTTGCTTACAAGGGGAGACTTGTATTAATCTAATAATCAAAAGGTGATGATGTTTACGTATGATGGGAATCGAGTTACCAGACCATTGACCCTTAGCTAAGCTCGAGGACTAGAGGGTTTGGCAAGACAGCTCCTCTTATTCCAGTCGGCCCTTACTAAGGCTGAGCACTTCCTTGCCAAGTCATGCTTCATGCTAAGCCGAATGAATGCCCATCTCTCTATAGTATGCTAAATTATAGATTACTCACTCGTACCCGAGCTGTCTGATGACTTGACATCTTCCTTGTCGAGAAGCCGAGATAGAGAGACTTCGGACTGACTAAGCCATCCTTGCTTTGATAAGCAAGCTGTTCGCATCTTCTAATAGCCTCGCTAATGTAGCATCTCTATGTATACGGTATCATGTATAGAATCCGTTGCACAAATGATTGTTTTCCTTGTATATATATATTTTTTACCCTTTTGTATCTTGTACATTTCTTCTTTAGGAAATGCCCTTTTTATCTTTTCCCTTTTGGATAAGTTGCCATAACTTATGGGTATAAATACCCCTTGTACTTGTAATTGTAAAGAATCAGATAGATTACCATTAATATACTTTTATGTTTTCTTCCTTACATAAACGTTGTCTATTTACTCTTACCATCACTCTTATCTTAACCCTTAAGCAAGGCTAGGTGGTAAGTAACCTTACCAGACTAATTCTTGCATCATATTGAATTGTACTGTGAGTCCTCAAAAGTTCCATTGGTGCGTCATATCCTTTGGAGCTGTTCATGAGTTTTGTTTACTTCTTCATTCATAATTATCATTCCGCACATTCCCTACCTGTAAACCCTACTTTTTAATGGGCATGTGAATCAACAAATTTAGTTTTCCAATTCAAAAACTTATTATCAATAAAACTCGATTACGAAAACTACGGACCTTAAGTTATCTAAAACCCTAAACCCTAAAACAATTAAGGACTTGTAACCCTAAGCAACTAATTGAAAGTTTAATTTGAATAATTTTATTCAACTCTAGGAAATTTCATAATTTTATAAGAATTAAATCATAACTTACAAATCAATTTAAGAAGCAAACTTTAAAAGAATTTCATGTAAGACAATCTCCTTATCTTCATGCATAAGCCTTATATATATATATGAATAAGTGAACCAACCAATCATCCCAAATAACTAATCAATTGAGAGTTGGAATCATTTATAAATTGATAACTTATCAAAAGCTAGTAATAAGACGCTTTCCATATATTACTGTAACTTATCTACATATGGACAAGTTATCACATTGTTTTATGTGTTAAACTTTTAATTAAGAGACAAGACAACACCATACCCAAAAAGAAGGCATACATGGCCGGCTGTAAGAGGCTAGGAAAGGGGGGGCCATGCTTTGTCATTCATCCATCAATCAACTTGTCTTACTCAACTACTATTCACCCTGTAATACTTATATCATCTAGTCTTGTTAAAAGTTGTCATTTGTGCATGTTAAAAGACAACAAATTAAAGCTTCTTAAACATACTTCCTTTCTCATTCATGACTAGCCACTCTCTCTCTCTTTACTCTCACTTTCACTTTCATTTCCACTTCCTTTTCTCTTACTCAAATATAAAACCACAAGACGAAACACAACCCCACAAAATCCCAACATTGTTGCCGCTTCAAAGCCTCACATTTACAGCATAAAGCTTCATTTTGTGTCTTCATTTATCAACTTCAAAAACCATTTTTAGGAACCTTAGAATATCCTCAAAACCTCACTTTAAAGATCAAGATTCTAGTTCCCAAAAGACCTTGCAAGAAGGAGAAGGAAAAACGAAGAGCATAAGTGGATACTTAGTACATAACCTCCTTGTTTTTGCTTTTGAGGATGAGTAAGTTGTTTTTTTTTTTTGTTTTAGTAACCTAGTATGCCATGTTAAGAGACCATGTTCTCATGAGGATATTGGCATAATCATAAGTTGATGAAATAGCTAAGACCACCTTAAGAAGCAAGCTTGTGAACCCCTTACATGAAAGTTGAAATATGGGCATGTAAAGTTGATAATTTAAGCCAACATAAAAGCCCAAGAAGTTATTGTTAGCCTTAGGAGTGTAAGCCAAAGTTAGAAATTTGACCTTAAGGAGTATTTTAAGCTTAGAATGAAATCCAAAGCCCAAGCCCAAAAGATTCCCTAAGGTATCAAAAAGCCCAACAATCAAATAAAGCCCAAAAGTACTCTAAATCATGAGGATCGCTATTGTTCTGACCTATAGACAGATTTACATGCCTTATCTCGAAAATCTAACCTCACACATTAAATTACACTAAAAAAAGATGAAGATTGAATATAAGATCATAAAAATCGGATTTAAAATGAGAAAGTTATATGCGATTGAAGTTTTAAATAAAATCAGGAAAAATACAAAATGTAATTAAAAGTATAACTTAAAGGGTTTTAACTTAGTACTCTAAGTTTTACTTCAAATCCTTATAGTATCATATTTACGATGTCTAAGGGACCTGACTTTTGGAGAAGAGTTGCCCTCAGATTATTGCGATTGATCCGTATGGTTGAGTGAGTAATTCTTGATGACTCTATACTTGATTTTTCTTGTAGAGTAGATGCACTTAAACTTATATAAGGAACTTAAATGCTTGTGGGATATGGGAAATGCATATGTATGATATTATGATTGAATGCTATGACTTGTTAAACAATTAATAATGGGAATTTTTTGTCATGATATCTATGTATAGTGGTATGGAATGTAATTATCTGATCCCCATGAAAATCAGATAAAGTACTTACTTGATTAAGAAATTCAATGAATCATACATTTCTCATAATCGCATCGTACTATATCGACTGCTACCTCACACAAAAGATGGGAAGGGACTTATAGGAGGAAAACTACCTATAGGATTGGGCATTAGCTATGCCATCATTATATTATTGAGTCTTTGTCTTAAGCTAATGGGCTTATTAGGCGCCAGGGGATGCTAACCATTAGTAAAGGGCCATGTCTTGTGGCTTTTGCTTAGAGAGTATGATTGTAGACTATAGAGGCTACCACACCTCTAGACTTGAAAATTTTGGTTTAAAGTACGAGATGTAAAAGATAAAGTACTTTCCGTATAAAAGTGGTATATATTATATATATGATTTTGTTTTGACTTAAGCACAATAGTGCAATTGGTATAAAAGCCTAGGTGCTAAGACCTAGTTGTGGTATGTGTTGGTTAATCATCTCCAACCCCAACTACGGGGGACATAATTCTGAGTTGCATGCAGTTCCTAGGTTACTGCATATATTGTTTGGCGTCTTGATTTTCATGCATTCATATGTTTGTGCATTAAATAAAATTATTATGCTGTATTGATGAGGGAATTTATCTCACTAAGCGTAAGCTTACACTTCGATAAATTTCTTTTGATATAGAATCACCTCTTCATCCATCCAAGCTGAGGAATACTCGAGGTAAGTCTCGTATAGAGACGGGATGGTACGTTCAGAGAGCGAAAAGGGAATTTTGTGATAATGTTTGTAGATGTTTGTTTATCTTTTCCTATTTAAAGTTTTAGTTAGAAATTCCTAATGCAGATTCTCATAAGAACTGCATTCATGTTGTACTATTCTTTTTGGTGTGGAATTCTATGATTCCTCACTTTCACTTTATTATTTCATATCAAAGAGTAAATTTTAGTTTAAATGCTTAATATTGCATATCTATGGGCTTAGTAGTAACATATAGTAGAAGGAGCTTTGTGTGTCGTATGAAAGGCCTATGATCAACGAGGGGGAAGATTATAGATCTTATTACGGTATACGGTGATCTACCATAACAAAGATACTATTAGGTCGTGATACAACTACTCCCATTTCGAGCTTTCTACACGGTTCGCACCATCTTGGTATTAGAGTGGAGGTTTTGTATAAGTTGTAGTTGATTCTTTTAGAAGTTTTGTTATACTCGGTTCTATGTGTGTGAAACAAAGCAAGTTACTATCTTCATCTTAGCTGTTGTATTTGTTAGCTGTTAATTTTCTAAAGTGTTTTCTTGAACTTTGGATCTATGGAGAAAATGATAGACCTGAGTGTGAATATTGGTGTGGGAAATGACAATAGTGAAGTTGTCCACCATAGACGACAGTCTTTAGGAACCTCTAGAAGTACTGATGTGAGACTTGATGAAGTATCTAACCTCTTAGTGGATTTGACCCGAGCTGTTCATGCATTGTCTTGCCGACTAATTGAGGCCACATAAAATACCCCACAAGTTGCTTAATTTGTTAAAGATCAGAACCCAGCTTCACCAATTCGAGGTGGAGGAGTAGGTGGACAAGTGAGGAGATCGGTCAATTTAACAGACATGGGCGATGAGGAAGAAGAGGAGTATTTTGAAGAAGAGTATGTGTGAGTCCCTAGAGCATTTGACCATGTGAAGCTTCAAATTTCGAGCTTCAATGGATCTAGGAATGCTAATGAGTATTTGTAGTGGGAAGAAAAGGTGGAGTGTGTTTTTTATTATTATCAATACAAGGATTATGAGAAAGTGAAAACCGATACTATTGAGTTCTTTGGATATGCTGCCATGTAGTAGAAGAATTTCTATTGCATGAGGATACGAGAGGGCTACCGAGAGATTAATACTTAGCCTAGAGAATACTTAGAAACGAATTTATGCTAGAAACTTATCTCCAAGATACTTTTACTCGGCTTTAGGAGTTGAGACAAGGAGGTCGGACTGTTGATGAGTATGTTTAAGAATTTCAAATACTTATGATTTGTTGTGAAGTGGAGGAACCACTAGCTTGAATAGTCTCAAGATTGATCACTGGATTAAGAGGTGGTATTTGAGACATTATGTAACTCCAACGATTTACCACAATGGATGAGGCTATTAGAATAGCCTGGCGAGTAGAAAGGCAAAGAAAGAGTCAAGTATTGACAAGGATGCTAACTAGCTGACCTGAACAGGTAAGTCACCGAGTATTGAGCCAAGCCGAAAGATGGATGTTTGAGTCGAATAGAAAGGCCGACCAGATGATGAATTGCCGACTTGAAGTTATAAGAAGGGGCAAGGATCAAGTAGGAAGACTAGTAAAACCAAGTGCATTAAGTGCTAAGGGTTTAGACATATGGCTGCTTAGTGCTTGAACCGACGAACAATGGTCAATAAGGGAGACATCCCAAAGCTAGAGGTAAATAGTATAGATGGGGAGCTAGAGGAGGAGGAGATCCCCACTAAGAAAGAAAATGTTAAGAAAGAACTGATTGAAGAAGATGTGTTCATCGAGGACTTAGACCAATTGATCATGGTTATCCAATGCACAATAAACATAGAACCCTTACGAAATGAAGAGCAAAGAGAGAATTTGTTTCATACCACCTGTAAGGTGAATAATTAGGTATGTATCCTCATCGTGGATAGTGGAAGTTGCACCAATGTAGCATCAGCCAATCTTATTTCAAAACTGAAGTTGCTGATCATTGCACATTCGAGGCCGTACAAATTACACTAGTTGAGTGAGAAAGGAGCATTATATGTCACTCGGCAAATATTACTGCCAATCACAATAGGGAATTACTTTGATTAGATTCTTTGCGATGTATTACCCATGTGTGCCTCCCACGTGTTGCTAGGTAGATTATGGCTAAATAGAAGAGTTATCCATGATGACTACAAGAACATGTACATGTTCGAGAAGGATGACTGGAAGATCACACTGAACCTGATGTCGCTAAGAGAAGTTTACAAATTACAGACAAAACTTGCTCACATATCAAAGAAGGCTCTGGTGATGAGTAAAGATGAGCTTCAAGAGGCCATCAATGCTGACGAGCTGACCTTATGTTGGTTAGGCACTTATTAGAAATGAAAGAGTGGGGTAAACTATCCCAAGAAATCATAGAGATGCTTAATGAGTATGCCGACCTATTCCTAAAACAGTTACCTGAAGGGTTGCCCCTAACTTGAGGCATAGAGCATTGCATTGACTTAGTACCCGGCGCTGCACTACTGAATAAGCTAACTTACCGGATGAATCCTAAATAGGCTTTTGAGCTATAACGTTAAGTCAATGAGTTGCTAGAGAGAGGATATGTTCGAGAAAGTTTCAGCCCTTATACTGTACTAACGCTTCTAGTATTGAAAAAGGATGGAACTTGGCGGATGTATGTCGACAGTAGAGCTATGAATAAGATCACAATCAGATATAGGTATCTGATCCTAAGGTTGGAAGACATGTTGGATGAGTTTAGTGGAGCTAAGGTCTTCAATAAGATTGACCTGAAGTTTGGGTACCATCAAATCCACATGAAGCTAGGAGACGAATGGAAGATTGCTGTTAAAACTCAGCATGGACTCTATGAGTGGATAATCATGCCATTCTACCTATCGAATGCCCTGACCACTTTCATGCGATTGATGAACCACATGTTAAGACATCTTATTGGAAAGTGTGTCTAGTGTACTTTGACGACATATTGGTCTGCAGTATTGACATGCTGAGTTACTATGAACATCTCTAAAAAGTATTAGATATCTTCCGTACCAAGAGATTATTCGGCAATCTCAAAAAGTGTTATTTTTGCCGAGAGGAAGTGGTATTCTTAGGCTATATAGTCAGTGGAGGAGGCTTACGAGTAGATGACAAAAAGATCTGAGCAATTGTAGTGTGGTTGACTCTTATTACTTGTATCGACATAAGAAGTTTCCATGGACTGGCATCATTTTATAGACGATTGATTAAGAATTTTAGTACCCTCACCGCGCCTCTTACTGAGTTCACAAAGAAGAAATCTAACTTCCGATGGGGAGAAAGGGAAGAGACAAGCTTTGTCGAGGTAAAAGAAAGAATGACCTCCGCCTTAGTGTTGGTTCAACTTGACTTTGAGAAAATATTTGAGTTGGAACGTGAGGCATTAGGCATTGGAATGAGTGCTATCCTAATGTAAGAAGACTAACCAATTTCCTTCTATAATGAGAAGCATAGAGGGCTACAATTAAATTACCTTGTGTATGACAAGGAGTTCTTGGAGCTGATCCGAGCACTATAAGTATGATAGCATTATTTACTGCCAAGAGAATTTGTCATATATATTGACCATAAATCACTGAGGTACCTCCAAAGTTAGACGAAGTTACCGAAGTGGCAGGTGAGATGTGTTGAATTCCTTAAAGGATTCAATTTTGTAATAAAATACGAGCAGGGAAAAAGCAACGTAGTTGCAGATGTTCTTTCAAGGAGACCTGCACTTTTAATCAAATTGTAAACCAAGTTGTTTGGGTTTGCAACTATCAAAGAACATTATTCTGAGGATCCACACTTTAGACCCATAATCATGTGATGCGTTGATGGAATGACAGTGGATGAATATCATATGGAGGATGGTTACTTGTTCCAAGGTGGAAACTATGCGTACCGACTTGTTTCGAGGTGGAAAACTATGTGTACCGACTTGTTCCTTAAGGAAGCTGCTGATCGGGGAAGCCCATTGTAGAGGACTCTCCTAGCATTTTCGAGAAAGAAGGACTTATGAACTGATGAATGGTCACTTCTTCTGGCTAAGAATGAGGAGAGATGTAAACCAAGTTGTCGAAAGCTGTACTGTGTGCAAGAGGCCTAAGTGCCAAGCCGAGTAAGGGAAAGCAATGCATTTTCCTATTCTGACGAAGCCATGGACCAAATTGAGTATGGACTTTGTTCTTGGACTACCACAAACTACTTGAGGCAAAGATTCCTTAATGGTCATCGTGGATCGGTTTAGCAAGATGGCACAGTTTGTGCCTTACTATAAAAATAACGATGCTTCAACTATTGTTGCTTTTTTCTTGCAGGAGATTGTGCAGTTACATGGTGTGCTGAGGAGTGTAGTATCTGATAGAGACCCGAAGTTCTTGAGCCATTTCTAGAGTAACTTGTGGCATCAGATGGGGACCAAACTACTATTCAATACTTCTTGTCATCCCCAAACTGACCGCCAAATGGAGGTAGTTAATTGTACTTTGGGATCACTGCTTTGAACTGTAGTGGGAAAGAACTTAGTTGATTAGGATGTTTGCTTACTAGTGGTTGAATTCGCTTACAATTGTACAATGCATGACACCACTAAGCAAACACCCTTCGAAGTGGTCTATGGTTTTAATCTTGGGTTGATCCTCGACCATACCCTTATACTTATGCTCGTACAAGAGGACCCTTACACAAGAGCTCGAGTACAATCCCTTTAGTACATCTATGATAAAGTCACTCAGCATATCAACCAAGTAGATAGAAGAATGCAAGAGAAGACAAAGGGTAGGACGCTAAACAATTCCAGGTAAGAGACTTGGTATGGTTGCACCTTAGTAAGGAACGGTTCTCGAACAAGAGGAGAAACAAATTACCTGCAAGAGTTGAAGGGCCTTTTAGAATCCTCTAGAAGATCAATGATAATGCCAACAGATTGGAATTGCCTAAGGGCTATGGGGTTTCTGATGCCTTCAACATTACTGACCTCAGTCTGTATCACCCTGGCAGAGAACTAAACGAAGACCATTCAAATTTGATCCTAAATCCAAAATAACCTATAGAGAATGATGGGAATCAGGCTACCAGACCACTGACTCGTAGCCGAGTACGAGGACTAGAGGGACTGGCAAGATGACTCCTCTTATTCCAGCTGGCCCCTACTGAGACCGAATACTTCCTTGTTGAGTCACCCTTCATGCCGAACTGAATGACTACCCATCTCTCTATAATGCGTCAAATTATCTGTAGTGCGTCAAATTAAAGATTACTCACTCGTGTCCGAGCTGTCTAATGACTTGGCATCTTTCTTGCCGGGAAGCTAAGATAGAGAGACTTTCGATTAACTAAGCTACCCTTGCTTGGACAAGCAAGCCTTCCATACTTTTTGTTTGCATCTTCTAACAACTTCGCTAATGTAGCATCGCCACGTGTATAGTATCATGTGTAGAATCTGTTGCACCAATGATTGTTTTCCTCGTATATTCATTTCTTTTATTCTTTTGTATCTTATACATTACTTCCTTAGGAAATACCCTTTTTATCTTTTCCCTTTTGGGCAAGTTACCCTAACTTATGGGTATAAATACCCTTGTACTTGTCGCTATAAAGAATAAGATAGATTACCATTAATACACTTTTTTGTTTTCTTCTTCGCATAAACGTTGTTTGTTTACTCTCGACATCTCTCTTATCTTAACCCTTGAGTAAGGCTAAGTAGTGAGTAACCTCACCACATCGATTCATGCATTATATCGAATTGTGCCGTGAGTTCTTAGAAGTTCCATTGGTGCATCATATCCTCTGGAGCTATTCGTGGGTTTACTTACTTCTTCATAATTATCATTCCACACGTTCCCCACTACTCCCATTTTGAGCTTTCTGCAAGCTTGGACCCATTTAGTGACCGGCCTTATCTGTTCTTAGTCATGGTTCGCACCAGCGTACAAACAAATGTGGTCTATATACTAGCCTCACTAATATTATAAACATACATGGAAAAGACAAAAGGGTAATTTACAATTGGATTACAGGAATGATACTAAAAGGCGTAAAAGAGATAAAGAATATTCTGTACGAAAAAGGTAAGGAATTGTTCTGTATTGTTGTGCTAGAAGACACGTGTCGCATGATGGCTAGCATTCTGAAATATAGTACAATTTAGACAAAATGAACAAAAGAGTCCACAGTTAGAGTTGACTTGATTTAGGTCAAGTCGAAGCTCAATCAATTAGTCACTAGAGAATATTCGACTTGGACTAAGATCAAGTGCTAGTAGTTGGCTTGGGAGATTGAGTCAAATAGTTGTTTGAGGCTGGTACGTACAAATGTTATCTATATCATGGTACGGTTACTCAACATGTCAGCTTGTATGCTTAATAGGTTAGCACGTTTGCTCGGTAGCTTTAGAAACTATGATAGCATACATAAGAGCTTGGTATTTAGGTCGGTAGTAGAGTGAAACATAGAGGTTGTGTAAACCCCACGAATTTAGCTTTCTAAGTATGGAAACAAACGTCCAAACTGTAGATGATTTCCCCAACTCAAAAGAGCCAGTGAGATTTAAAACCAATTAAAATCTCAATCCAAAACCTAAAGTGGATACGAAAAACCTTAAATCATCAATTGAACCCCTAATCGCATACGAAGACCCTAAAACCTCGAACTTCATCAAAACCCTAAGATGACAATCGAAGATTTAATCGCGTAAGAATATATGAAACCCTAAATGTGTAAAAACATTAAAGATTGGGCCCTAAAGTAATAAAAATCCTAAAACTATAACTTTAAGGATATAAAAGCACTAATTCATCATGATATACCCTAAAACCCTAATTGATAATATAATGCCCATATTTTGCCAAATCATTAGTAAAAGGTTAGAGATGGCCATCATTCATGCTTATATAATTTGAATTCTCAAGTAATCCATTAGGAACTAAGATAATCAGTCATAGATTATAATTATCTCTTAAGTATATGATTAAGATAGTCTTACTTAGAGTTAGGGTTATAGTTGAAGATTAGGTTACATGTAGTGAACTTTAATGTTCAAATTAGTACTTTTTGCACTTGTTATCCAAAGTAGTTTATCAAATGAGATATATGGACTATAAAGACTTAAAGTAAGACCTCATCAACCATATTTACTAATCAATTCATCATATACCTCATTTCCTTCATTTTCCCCTAATTTCCCTTAATTACTACCTTATGTGCACAAAATTACACATACTTAAGAAATGTTTACTAAGATAATGCATGTTGACCAAAGTCCAAAGGTTGATCAAGTCAACACATGTTGACTAAAGTCAACATTTTGAAAAGTCAACAAAAGACTAAGAGATAAAGAAAATATCTTAACTTCATGATGGCTTTTCTTTTCTTTTTCTTTTGATTTTTCTTTTTCCCTTTCCCTTCAATTGTTACTGTCCACTTATTCCTCATTTTGGTCCCACCATTTGTTGTCTTCCATAATCAAAAACAAAGAAAAAGAAACAAAACAAAAACACTCCCAATTGCCGTGAGCTTCTTCTTCCCATTTCACTCTCATCACTCCTCCTTTTGTCTTCTTAATTCCAACACAATTAAAGGTGTGTCTTTAAGTTGTTTTATGTTGCTTTATATTATTCATTAGTTAGTTCATTAGGTAGATTAGATAAGTAGTTATGTGTTTAGTGTTTTCTTGAAGAAAAGAGCACAAAGTTCTTCTCTTTAAGTGTAGAAATCTAGGAATCATGAAGAAGAAGAAGGATATGCATGTGCATATGTCTTTAAGTATATTTATAAAAGGATATGCTAGAAGAATACATGTATAAATACCTTTGTACATAAGTATACAATATGTACATAACCTAAAATAAGGTATATACTAACTATACATACATATATCATGTCAAATATGCTCTTAAAATACAAAAAGAATGAAATTGTGAAGCTTTCTTAAGGGGCTAGATAAGGCATACGAAAATACGTATAAAAATACGTATGTCACCGTATGCGTATATGGGTAGATGTATTAGTATATATATTAGTACATAAGTACACATATTAGTATATTATGAGTATAGGTAGGTATATAACATATGTATATGTATAAGTACTTAATGACATATATATTTACATGTAATAAATGGATTACACAAGCCATGACATCATCTAAACATTACATAAGCCATGACATAATCAAAAGACTACATAAGCAATGACATCATCAAAGGACTACATAAGCAATGATATAAGCAAATGATGATGTAAGCGATGACATAAGCATAGATTATAAACTAAGAAAAAAAGAAAAGTGTATCATAATTAGGAACCTAAATTAGTAAACCCTAATACACTTTCTAAAATGGATTACACTTAATTAAGTACATGAATTAGTAATAGCAAAGTAAAATCCTCTAAGTATAAAAATTTAAGGGTTAACTAACTCATTAAGTCTCATTAAGTATAAACAAAACAAAAGATATAAATATAAGTAATGAGGGTAATTAAGTTTTCATGGTTAAAATTTCTCTAAATTTAGTTTATATCGTAAAACACGGGTCATAACGTCCAAAACGGACATCACCGTGCGAACGTGCATTCGAAAACGATGAAAAACGACTATAAATTCGTAAATATTGAAAATAGAATGAAAAAGTTATGTACGATTAACATTTAGGTTTAATCGAATAAGGGCTGATAGTAATCTAATTAGAATTAGGTAAATAGATATCTAGAACCATTAGTTTAGTCAACTACTTATTATCCTTATTATCTCGTAATGATCAGGTGATACCGATAAGGGCGAGGATCTCCCGATCGGTTATTACAACTAGAGTGAGTCGTTATAGTCAAGTGAGTACTCTCGATGACTCCATATTTGTTTGTGCTTGTAGTTAGTGCACTTAAATTGAATATCAATAACTTGATGCATGGGGTTTCGGGATATGCGTGTGCTTGATATTGCTTGATTATTGTAAGAAATATTGTTAAATACGATAATTGATGATTTGATGGTATGATTGATTTTTATATGATTTGGATGGTTTGCTGATATTGATTGATCACCTCATAATTTGACCTAATTATATTTGGCTTTTCTTAAATTAAAAGGATCATGTATTATCCATGCATCGCATTACTTGTTTCGGCCATCACTTCACGCGGTTGGTAATGAAGGGCCTTGGGGGATGGATTCCCACATGATTTGATTAGTACCGTGCAGGAGCATGGGTACAACAAGACCCTACCCTTGGTTTGCGGGTTCTATTGGCGCCGGAGACGCTAACCGTGGGTAGCTGGGGGTCGCTCTAGAGACCACCGCTGTAGGGTGTGAGTGTAGACTGCGGGGGTCACCTCACCGCTAGGCTTGGGACTTTGTGAACTACTGGATTTTTAGAAATGGAAATATAGTTTTTGTGAAATACGGAATTCAAAGTTATGGGTAAAAACCCAGGTGCTAGAGCCCGGTCGTAATTGGTGCCGATGAATCTCCAACCCTTATTTCGGAGGGCGTTAAAATCCGATATTATATGCAGTACCGGTCAACTGCATATATTGTTTGGCATTCTGTGTGTTCATGCATTCATATGGTTGTAATAATTTGTTTGATAACTTGTTTGCCAGTATGGTATGAGGGATAGCTCACTAAGCTCTTGTAGCTTATTCCCCAATAGTCTTTCTTTTGCAGGTTTGCCTACGATGGGATTGGGATGAGTCTCGAGTGCTGAGTGCGAGATGAAGATATGTACATTAGTATTAGGATTAGTTGAGATCTTTATAGGCGATACATAAGACTCTTTGTAGAAAATATTCATATGTTAGAATTCAATATAATTTAATTCTACCTGCAGTTTTATAATGCTGGCATATCCTGTCCTATTATTTGGTAGGGGATACCGATTCTCTACGGTTCTGAGGAACTGTGGGCTATCGGACATCCATAGGTATTTATAATTCTATATTATGTCATGTTACAATAAATTAATTACTTGAAAATCATTAACCTTAGTGATTTATAATTTAGAGTCTTGTAATCTCTGACTTGCAAGACGGTTTTCATATCATGGGTGCGTAGATGTTATGGAAATTTTAAGTAATCCTACTAGGCCCCCTTTAGGGTCCTGACAGGTTGATATATGAATTCTTGTCTTGGATGGTGCTTTGAGCTAGTATTCTTTGTGTGAGTCCTTAGAGTCTTCTAACTTAGCTGTACATGATTGGTCCAGGGAGTTGATTCTTATCATCCACTTGGGGGTAAAAAGATTTGTCTTCAAATCTGAAGTGGTTTTAGGCTCTTGTTCTTCTTGGGCATCTATGGGGTCTTCTTTTTTCTTATTAGTAGGGGATCAAGTTAAATACATTGAAGGTGAAAGAAATACAATAGTTCTCAGGCATTTCAATTTGGTAAGCGTTGCAGTTGATCTTCTTCAGGACCTTGCATAGACCATCAATTCATGGAGATAGCTTGCTTTATCTTAAGTATGGAAATAGCTTTCGGTTGAGGTGAATTTATACATAGTCTCTTGGTATAAAAGAAATAGTTCAGTAGCCTTGACTACCAGTCTCTTGTTATCTTTGGTTAAACTTGGTGATCTTCCTTTTTACACACTAATGTAGCTCTTGCAATTATGGGGCTGAGACGACTCTAGATTAACTCTCTTCAATAGCTGCAGGGGTATCAATCAGGTTTAGTGGAATAGTAGGATTAAGGCCATAGACAAACCTCGAATGGAGTCTTCCTAATGGTGTTGTGAATAGTTTGGTTGTATGTGAACTCTACAACTAGCAAACATAAATCCCAATCTTTTAAGTTCTTTTGACAGCTTTGAATAAATCGCCTAGTATCCTATTCACTAATTCAGTTTGGCCATCAATTTGAGGGTAGCTACTGGAGCTAAACATAAGTTTAATCCCAAGCCTTCTTTAAAGGGTCTTAAAAAAATAGCTTAAAAATTTGGTATCGTGATTTGAAACAATAGTTTCCTACGAAAACAAATCAGCAATATAAAAAGCATTGTTAGTTTGATGGTACGGGATGAAAAATGCCATTTTGTTGAAGTGGTCTACCGCAACAAAGATTGAATCCTTCCTTCAAGGTGTCTAGGGCAACCCTAAGATAAAGTCCATGCTAAGGTCGGCCCATGGTAAGGTTGGTGTTGGCAAGGGCATATACTTTTCATGGGGTTTTCTTTTCCCCTTAGCTCTCTTGCACATTTCACAACTATCAACTAACTTATGGACATCCTTGGACAAATCAGGCTAATAAAAATTTTCCTTCAACAAATTGGCTATTTTGGTCTCTCTAAAATGAGTAGGTAATTTATTACTATGAGCTTCCTTAACCAATAGCTCATAAGTGGAACAGCTTGGTATACATAACCTATTTTCTTTGAATAGATAGTTATCTTGAACATAATACCCTCTAATGGCAACTCCTTCTTGGCATTGTTCAAGAGTGGGACTAAAATGGGGGTCACGAGCATAATGCTTAGTGATAAGTGAAAATCTTAGTAATTTCATCAGTAAAAAGGTTAGTAATGTTTTTCAACTTGACAGAGCATCGGTGACTACGTTGGCACTTCCTTTCTTGTGTCAGATCACATATGAAAATCCTTCCATGAACTCCAACCACTTGGTTTGCCTCTTTGAAAGCTTATTGTGACTCCTAAGATGCTTCATTGACTTATGGTTAGTGTAAATAACAAGCTCTTGGGGAAGTAAGTAGTGTTGCTAGACAGTAAAAGCTCGAAAAAGTGAGTACAACTCTTTTTTGTACATAAAATAGTTTAATGCAGCATTACTAAGCTTATCACTATAGTAAGCAACCGGTCGTCGTTCTTGCATTAAGATGACACCAATTCCAATGCCTGACGCATCATATTCCAATTTAAAAGGCTTGTCAAAATCTAGTAATGATAAGATAGGGATAGAGGTGAGCTTCTCCTTGATTTCCCTGAATCTCTATTCAGCTTGATCATTCCATCTAAACCCATCACTCTTTTTTGTTAACTTGGTTAAGGGGACTGTAATGGTACTGAATTTTTTAATGAGTCGCCTATAAAAAAAGGCAAGGCTAAGAAAACTTCGAACTTCAATGACATTCTTTGGTGTCGGCTAATCCAAGACAGCTTGGATCTTTTCTTCATTAGCTTAGATTCCCTCCCCATATATGACATACCAAAGAAAAATTACTTTACCTTAATAGAATGTACATTTCTTCAAGTTCCCATATAATTTCTCATTTCGTAAAATATCAAAAATAGTTTGGACATGGTGAACATGGTTGTTTAGGTCAGCATTGTACACCAATATATCATCAAAGTACACGACCATAAATTGTTCGATTAGGGGGCGCATTACATGGTTCATAAGCCTCATAAATGTGCTTAACGCATTTGTAAGTCTAAACGGCATAACGAACCATTCATAGGGACCATGCTTTGTCTTGAAGGTAGTCTTCCATTCATCACCTAGTCTCATGCAGATTTAGTGGTAGCCACATCACAAGTCAATCTTTAAAAATATCTTGGCGCAATGAAGCTCATCTAACTAGTCATTGAGCCTCGGTATTAGATATCTATACTTGATAGTGATACAGTTGATAGCTTAACTATCGATGCACATGCGTCATGAACCATACTTCTTTAGGATGAGTAGAGCTAGCACTGCATAAGGACTCATCCACTTATCTTTTCAGTTTAGTAGCCTGCTTGGGGTTCATTCTGTAGGCAGGTCAGTTCAACAAAGATGTGCTTGGTTATAAGTCTATGTAATGTTCTATGTCTTGGACTGGGGATAGTCCCTTGGGCAACTATTTAGGAAATAGGTCGGAAAATTCATCTATTAAGCTTTGGACCTTATCAGGTACATCTTCCAAATCTCTCATCTCCAATAATCTTCTAATCAATCAAAACATAGCCTCCTCGACCTTCTTAGTAGCTTAGAGCTCTCTTTGACTCATTACTAAGGCTTTCTTTTTACTGGCTTGAGTGAATTGGTTATGGGTTTCATTCACTTGGGTTGGAGTTATAGGTTGCAGTACAATCTTCTTCCTAGCCTTAACAAAGGCATGGGTATTCTTGTATCCATCATGAGTAATACATTGGTCAAACAACCAAGGTCTTTTAAGTAACAAATATAAAGCTCCCATAGGGACGACATCACATACTACTTCATTCCTATATACATTCTTAACACTGAACGGTACAGTCACTTGTTTTGTTACGTATAGAGTACCCTTATCATGAAGCTAATATAGTTTGTAAGGTTGGGGATACTTAGAGGTTAACAATCCTAACCTCTGCACAAAGGACCATATGACAGTGTCAGTACAACTCCTTCTTTCCACTATGATGGTACATAATTATCCTATGATGGTACATAATTATCCCTTGATGGTACACTTTGTATGGAATAGATTTTCTCTTTAATCTTCCTTAGAGTTTGGTAGGGAACTTAGTACTTGTCTTAACATTAAGGTCATTACCTCTCCCTAGTTGGCATAGATACAAGTTTCCTCTTTTTCCTTAGCTTCAACCTTCCTAACATTCTTCTCCTCTTCGAGTTCACTCTCATCAATGCTATCTACTACATCTCTTCGAAGTAACATGGCATATTGGTTTGGACACTTAATAACCATGTGTCCAAATCCTAAGAATTTAAAGCACTTCACTTCACTGGTCTTCCATCCTGAGGTTTGTCACTTCTCATATGTCCTTTGGGTTGACTTAACCTTAATTCAGCTCGGTTGGCTTGCTCGGCCCTACTATCTTGTTAGGTTATCATCAAGTTGGTCATTTCTCTCCTCATCTTGGGAGGATCTCCTTGACTTGAGCAGGTTAGTGCAGAACAAGGGCTTAAGAAAGTGTTGGCCTAGGTGGGCTTGGGGCATTTCTTCTCTGTTTTTCAATCCTTTACATTACTTTAATGGCCTCTTTTAGAGTGTAAAACCTTTGTATTTCTACAATATTGTGAATCTCACTTATGAGTCTAAAAATGAACCTCGATACTGTATGAGCTTTTGGTTCATCCATGTCAGCTTGGATCATTAGCATCTGGAATTCTCTCACATAGTTGTTAATAGTTTAGCCTCTTTGGCGAAGTGCTTGCATTTGCAAACATATCCTCTAAGTAGTTCTCGAGCATAAAGCTATCCTTTAACAATCTCTTCATCTCATCCCAAGTTCTTACTTCTCGTCTTCCATCTCTTGCTTTAGTCGCATTCAGATTTTTCTACCACATAATAGTATATCCAGTAAACTCTAGGGTAACAAGTCGCACCTTAATAGCATTGGTATACTCATAATAATTGAACACTTTCTCTACCTTCTCTTCCCATTGTAAATATTCATTGGCATCTCCACTTCTACTGAAGGGTTGGATTTGGTCCTTAACATTGTCTAGTCCTTAAAGAGCTCGACATCTTCAGCTCTTACACCTAATAGTACCTATCCTCTTCTTCTTCCTCTCCATTAGTCTCCACATCTAATTCCTCATCTTCTTCTTCAATCTCTTCCAACTCCAATTGTCATCAAGAAACTTGGTCTGCTACTCCTTTAGCTTAATGGGGTCAAATTGGGTAATTGACTCGACTATCTTGGCCATAGCATCTCTTTGGAACATTTTTAAGTGGGTTATGGTATGACTTACCCTGGGATTGTTGTCTGTTAACTTGCATTACACTGACCAGACCCTTAACAAGATTTGTGAGTTTGTCAAGTTTATTATCCATATACTCAAGAGTGTTACTACCATTTTAACCATGACTAGGTTAAGTACTACTACTTTAGTCACCAATAACACCTTAAACACTCGAATCCGATAATGTGTAACACTTTCTTAGTAGAATAACAACAAAATACACCAAAAACACTTCTAGTCACTACCTAGAATCTTACTAACATACTCTAACAACTTTAATACCCAACAATCACTCAAATACAATAGAAATGAACTTCCTCTGATTTCATAATGAAAAATAGAGTAAAAGCAGAGTAACGATGGAACTATACTTACCAACACACGAACACACTATAGTAGCTAAGGAAGGAACACAGTAGCCACTAACAGCTAACAAGAACCAAAACTTCACTATAACTTCACACACTCCCTTTAGGAACCGTGCTTTGATACTAGCAAAGTTAATGCACCTTTGAGGTTGGATACATAAAGAATCCACCACAATGAAGAGAACTGAAAGAAAACAAAAGAAGACTAGCAAAATTTGGGCAGCTACTAACTAAATATGTATAATATCCTTTACATGCTAAGAGAAGGAACTCTAATTATCGAGGTATCTTTTGGTATAGCGGCTTAAAGTACATCAAAACTTCAAAGTTAAGCGTGCTCAGGTTGGAGAAATATTAAGATGGGTGACCTCTTGGGAAGCTGCTGCACTAGAGGAAATAACTGTGTAGAGTTCCAAGCCAAAGCAAACAATACCTCAATGGGTGGAGTTCCGATCGGATTGTTATAGGTGGTATTAGAGCATTCTACTAACCAAAAGGGCGGAGCTTTACGTGGTGGTAATTCTGGACCTGTGTAGCGAAACTGACGAGGACGTTAGTTTTGTAAGGGAGGTAGATTGTAATACTCCTTATATGCTAAGAGAAGGAATTCTAATCATCAAGGCGTCTTTTGATATAGCAGCTTGAAGTATGTCAATACTCTGAAGTTAAGCATACTTAGATTGGAGTAATCCTAGGATAGGTGACCTTTTAGGAAGTTGTTGTACTAAGGGAGAAAACTGCATGACGTTATATGCCAAAGCGGACAATACCTCAGTAGGAGGAGTTCCGGCTAGGTCATTATAATATGATGCACCAATCAATCCTACTTAGCTTACAATTCGTCGAATATGACTCACTAGTCCGAACTATAGGGTCACTAGCTACTATACCTTAATAAAGGGAGTAGATAAGAGTTAAGAGGATAATGAGAACATTATGGTTGCTCACAAAAGGAGACTTATATTAATTTGATAATGCAAAGGTGATGATGTATGCATACAAACAAATGGGATTTATATATTAATCTCATTAGGATTACAAATATACATGAAAAAGACAAAATGGTAATTTACAATTAGAATACATGAATGATACTAAAAGAGATAAAAGAGACAAAGAATATTTTGTATGGAAAAAGAAAGAAAATCCTTTTGGAATGTTGTATCGGAAGACACATGTTGCATGGTGGTTAGCATTTTGAAATATAGTATAATTTGGACAAAATGAAGAAAAGAGTTCGTAGTTAAAGCTGACTTAATCTAGGTTAGGTTGGAGCTTAGTCAATCAGTTACTAAAGAATATTTGGCTCGAATTTGGATTGAGTGATAATGGTCGACTTGGACAGTCATTTGAGGCTGGTATGCTTGGATGTTGTTTGTATTAGGGTATGGTTGCTCGATAGGTCAGCTTGTATGCTTGGTAGGTCGGTATGTTTGCTTGGTAGCTTCAAGAACTATGTTGGCGTATGTGAGAGCTTGGTATCAGGTCAACAGTAAAGTGAAACATAGAGGTTGGGATGAGAAGTCTTATCGTAGATAGGGCTTCGAGCTAATATTCTCCGCCTATGTCCTTAAAGTCCTTTAGCTCGACTACACGTGATCAATCCAGGGAGTTGATTCTTATCAAGGAGAGACTTAGAATATTCTGTAATTATATTGATCTATGTTGTGGCTACAACAAACAAGAGGTTATTTTGACTTGAAACATTAAGACAACTGCTATAAATGGAAATGACTAAAAGGGTATTGTCCAAAATAAGTAATATACAAGGAATGTTAAAGGGCTATAAATGAAAAATCAATAAAAGCATCTGTCCTATATGGAAGATTCTATGATAAGGTTACTTAGATACGTGGTTGGCAATTGGTGGAGAACTTTTAAAAAAAATAGAAAAAAGTTATACGGTTAGGCTAGGGACTGTTGATCAGAGGTGCTGAGCACAATTAAGGGGTTCTTCTGAGGTGACTTCGACTTGAACATGCACTAAGCAAGTTAGATTCTAATCAATTAAGATGGGGGTTTGATGGGTTGAGTTGTTATCCGAGAATGTCTCAGGTCAATAGTAAGAGACTATTGATAGGCATGGGAGGGTTTGGCTTGGATAAGGTAGCAGATTAGTAGATTAAAGCAACTTAGACTTATCAATTGTTGGTTAGCATAGGAGAACTCGCTTAGCCATACTCTTAAGCCCTCAAGCTTAAGCTCAGGTTAGAGGTTTGATGCTTTGATTCCTATCATACCTTGTGGCACTTTGAAACCACCATATACTATATATGGTATAGGTTACCCTATAGAATCTATAAATATTTTTTTCTTATAAACTTCCATATTGCTAGTTTCTATTTATTTTCCTTTCCTTCTAATTTCTTTAATTTATTTTTCTTTTTGATCATTTTCTTCACTAATCATTATTATACAAACATATAAATTTTAATGAAATCTTAGTCTTAACTTTAAATACTAAATAAATAATTATAAATTGGACTCATTTAGGAGCTAACTTATTTAGGTAATAAGAATATTTATAAATTACAGATTACAAATTAAAAATTACAATCTCTCAATACATAGTCAACAGTCAGCATTTATAATGATCTTCCATGCATCACAATTACTAAATATTAACCTATCAACTAAATCTTTTCAAACCTAATAGAAACCCTAATCTTGAATAAGGGAAAAAGGTACAAACACTTCTCAACTAAATCTTGGTTTAAACAACATTATATAAATTTATTACAAGATATTTTTCAAATTTAATATTAAGAAATTATTGCATCAAAAGAAAACAAAAGAAAATAAGTTAATAATTCTTTCTTTTTAACTTTAGTAGAGTAGTAAATGAAGAAGATAGAGTAGAGAAAAAAAATGTAATAAACGAAAAACTAAAGAGTAAGAGAGTGACATAAGGACATTAGGTGCAATTTAGGGTTTCACATGGACTGTGTTTTGTTATTTTTTTAAGCCTATACAAATGAAATGATATTCTTTCTTATTTATTAAGTTTATTTAATTATTATTATAGGGTAGGTATAAGGTATCTTAGAACCTATACAACATACCATAAAACATAGGTTTTAGGGTTAGCATAGAGTACCCTTACTTCATACTCATACCTTACTATGTAGGTGTAAGTTTTGAAAAATTACTACTTGTAACTTACCTTATGATCTTAATTACCCACCTAGAACCTATCTCGTCAAGTGGGGTCTAGGTTAATACCTTATATGATAGGGTTACCTACTTACGCCTATTGTAATCTAACCATTTATCAACATGGTAAATTCCTAAAATTGCTTTTCCTTAATATTCCTAAAATTATTCTCTTAAAACATCAGCGTATAGTCTATTGTTCAAATTAACAAAGAAATATGAAATTGTAATTATATTATAAGATATTTAAAAATTTTATACAATACTAACCCTTAATTTATAATTCTAGTGAATCATATTATAATATATAATTTCTAAAGCTTTTTCTTTTTTTATCTTCTATCTTTTTGTGATAACATTTACTATAATTCAATTACATTTATTTTTCCATATATTTTAATTTTAATTTTTAACATTTATTGCAATGCAGTAATTGCTTATCATTATATTACATTCATTCACATTTCTAATCTCTATATATCGACTTTACATATTTATTATATATATCTATCACAAAATGAGCCATGGAGCTATTGTGCTAAACTGTTCCATTTCTTTTTTATCTTTTCCTTTGGTTTGTTTCTATTGTTGAAAAAACATTTCAAACCTTTACAACTCAATGGATAAAACATTCCCCTCTCTCTCCCTCTCCATTTTGATTTATATATTATTAAACATTTAAAGTCCTTTTATAAGGAAGATAATGAAACCATTTTGTTCCAATTATGCAATCTTGAGAAGTAGCATTATTTTGGTCTACAAAAATATAGATGTCAACAATAATTTTTTTCATCGTAACAATGAAATCAACTCTTTTATGTTGAATCACCTTGTAACAAATGGTCATCTTTGTGTTTTCATTCAAGTATTGTCACAACAATTTTTTTTTTGTTTGTTGTAAGGAATAATCTTGAGGATTGACTATTAGTCAACAAAATATAAGACCATACTAGATCTAGAAAATTTTGCTTTTGCAAGTATTATTAGTAATAGTGTAGGTTCTAATCAATGCTACAATGAAGAAGACAAACATTGAATGATAATTAGATGTCGAATTGTAAAAAGACATTTAAGTTCCCACTTCCCACTAGAGAGTAATCACTTAGTAGGCAAAACATGGTTTTGTCGTGTATGGGAATTAAAACAAGGAATAAGGGTAATTCTAATCCATGGTTATAGGGGTGATAGTATATATCCTTAAAGCTGTATATGCATTTGTATTTCATTTGATTAATGTTGATTCTATATTTGTAATAGAGCTTAATGTGCTGAAGAAGACTTTCTTTTATCAATATAAAACCTCTTATAAGTGCATTATCACTTTACATTTCATGAATTAACGCTTGGATTTTGTAGTTATGTACATGATACCTTCGACCTCAAATTTCATCTTGTGACATAGATCACAAGATGGACATAGTGTCATAACTCATGTAAGTATATAAAAGGATAACAAAAAATCTCTAATGATTTCTACTTATGTTTTTACAGAGTAAAAGAGCTCCCAAGCAACGGATTATTTGTAGGTACATCTTCTAATGATTTACTTAATATATAGGAATTTTAAGCCTATATAGAAAATTGGAACCATAAATGGAATTGCTTTTCCTACATATAAAAAATTTAATGAAAGACTTCTACATATAACCACTCCTACTTTTTTCCTTATGTAATCCCTTTGAAGGCATATTCTCAATTTTTTTTTTCATGTTCTAACTTAAACCTTTTATAATTAAGCATTCCATCATTTTCAATTCTTACTTAAAGATAGTATTAGATATTTCATTAATGTGAATCTTGTGCAATAAGTAAATTAAGTAATATGATTTTTGTAGATGTATGGGTTCGATTGGAGTGGTTACGTGTGTATTATATGAGTAACACGCTATATGTGGCTTGAAAGAAGTGGAGTGAAACTATCACTTGAATGAATGATTAAGTGAGAATAAGACATGGAAAAGGAATAGGCAATCTTAGTGTCTCAAATGTATAAGTGATAGACAAAGTAGTCTTAGGAGACTTCGGGTGTTTACCTTGTAGCTTAATTGAATAAGATCAATTCTTTACCTGAATGCTATTTGATCTTGAAGAACAGAGTTTTCACAATAGAATACCATTTTTCCAATCTCTCTAAGAGTTCCAAATGAGGATAAAATGTTGGATATTTATAGGCTCTTGGGCAAGATAGCATTCGTCCAATCATTTAGGTGAATGATAGATAAGATAAAGCGTGCTCAATTCATTGTTATTTAGAATGAGCTAGTTAATGGGCCCAAGGTTAGTAACATTTCTTATGAGTACATGAGCCTACCTAAGAAAGGTTGGAGTGGACAAATTGATTCAACGATCGTTGTTTCGAGCCCAACAAGCTAAATTTTCTTAAATCATCCTAAATATGGACCGGACTCCTTAAGTGTTATCATCTAGCCCAAGAAGTCAAGTCAAAATAAATAATGGATTTAACTCAATAACTAAAATAGTAATTTTTAGCCCTATACAATTTTAATATTAATATAATTTCCTTTTAGAGGAATAGAAGTTAAAGTATTATATAGAGTATTATTAAATTATTTATTTATTGTAGGATTAAATATATTTTCAATTCTAACTTATAGTATTTAAAATTTTTTTATTAATATATATTTTGCTAAGATTCTTTTTTTTTATGGCTATTATATATATATATATATTGGTTTTCAATTTTAATACATCATAATATTTATTAAAATATTAATATGATAATAACAACTTAACTGAAGACATATTCTCACATTAGTTACTCTAACTTAATCCCTTTATATTCAAACATCCCTTCTTATTAAATTCTCATATCAATAGTAGTATTAATGACATTCTAATTTAATCATTTTATATGTAATTATTCCTTTACACTTAAATACGCAAAATAATTTAATGATTGAAAGATAGATAGACAGAAATATTGTTTATCCTTTTTTCCTTTTTAATTTCTTGAAGAAATGGATTATATCAAATTTAATGACAAATATCATCTTATATTATTATGTTATTACGATATCATAAAATAACTTGGAAATGTAGGAAAGGGGTGGAAGAATTGACATTTAATTTTTTTTTTCAAATTAAAACATGTAAATATTGATTTCTTTCAGGAATTCAAAGAAGAACGGTAAGTTTCTAAAGTTAAAAAATAGAGCAAGTATATTTATTTTCTTGAAAGTAAGACATGTAAAATTCCATTTGAAAGGAACACAATTTTCATAAGTAATTATTAAATATTGATTTTCCCAAGTTCTTAACAAATGTGTTGGAGTTTGCTATTTTTGACTTCTTTGACAAAGAACATATACATTGCAAAGTGGATAGAGAATATTCTAAATACGAAAAAGAAAAGGAAAATTATATATTTTAATAGATATAATCTGCATTAGTAAATTAATAACACAATAATTGCATCAAGTAATACGGTTTAATTATGATACTTTTATTTAGTCATGTATGTATTAATATATAATTTGGATATGTCATTTTATTTCTCATTTCCCTTTCTCTATTTATTTTTCCAAAACTTGGTTCATGGAGGAAGAGTCCAAAAATTATGATTTTATAATTTTGTAAAAGATATTAATATTCTTATTTTTAACTCATTTTCTTTTATCTTTTCATATTTCTAACATTAAAATGTCATCAAACAACACATAAGTTTAGTTGTAAGATGCTTGTATTATGTGATAGGATTAAGTTTCAATTACATTTAATATTAAGTCTGAAGTCAGCTAAAAAAAAAAATTCTTATTATTAAAATAATAATTTATATTGGTCGTTTTATAAAAAATATATATATATGTATATATATATATATATAATCATAACTATAAACTTTTATTCACATATTATGTGGGCTTTTAACTAGTCAAAAATAATTTTAAAATCTAGGCTTATGTGGTTTTAATACACTGCATCGTTAGATTCTTGAAATACGCATGAGCATAGATAGATTTATGCAAAAAATCATCCTATTTTAATAGTTTTTGCTGGTCATTCATGTATGTCGTAAGGAAAGAATCAAGTCTAAAGCACTAATGTATGCAAGAACTCTAATAGAAAGTATTTATTATATATATATATATATATATATATATTATATCCCAACTTCAAATGCATAATTGCACAAGAGCAATTGCAACACCAACCCCTTATTAAGTCAACTTGGAGAATTTAGAAAATTAAAAAACTACTTGCTAAGGGACTGCGGATTCCGCGTTTAAGATTAATAAAATACATGAATAGAGGGAGTTTCCCAGGATTCAAAAACAGGTCGAAACTTCATGTTCCTGTTAATTTAATAATCCCATGAAGCCGATTGCTTTTTCAGACAGGTGTAAGGAACCCTAACATAGAGCATTGACTTTGCAACATCTTGTTGTGCATCAATGTCAACGTTTCATCAACCAAAACCAGCCACCTTCGTGATCATGTGCATCCTCCTCCTCCTCCTCCTCTTCCTCTTCCTGAACAAAATTACAGCTCAAAGCTGTTCCGCCGAGACATGTACCGATTCGGTTTCCCTTCCGGATAGAAGGCAGGCAGCCCGAAAGCTGCGGCTATCCTGGTTTCAACTTGAGCTGCGGCAGCTCCCGAAGGACAGTCCTGAAACTTCCTGATTCGGTGGAGTTTTTCGTCCGTGATATCGATTATGCATCACAGAGTATACAGCTTTATGACCCCAAAGATTGCCTTCCTAAACGGCTTCTCGAGTTGAATCTTTCGGGGACACCATTTTCTCCTGCTTACTACTATGTCAATTACACATTCCTCAACTGTCCAAAAATGAATCTCTCATCTGAGTTCGCGATTCCTTGCCTTAGCAACAGCACAAACACAGTCCTAGCTATCTCTAACTCATTTTTTACGAATATATATTCTCGCATATGCGATCTAATGTTTACTTCACGCATACCGATATCTTGGCCAGGTCCATACGACTATCGATCAGATTCAGCTGATCTCCACGAGGATCTTAAACTATCTTGGAGTTCGCCTGAATGCTTCAGATGCGAAGCAAAAGGCGATTTTTGTGGTTACAAGAGCAATAACAGTCAAGACATTGGCTGTTTTCATACAGGTGATGTTTCCATAATTAACCCCTTTACCATATCCGTATATATATTGTTTTTGAAACAATAAGAATGTCTTTCATCCTTCATCTAGGAGATTTTAGATGCTATTGGAACCGTCTTCTGTTGTGACAAAGGCAGATACTATACATAGGAAGTCACATGAAACTTGATTACCGATTCATGGGTGAAGTTGTCTTGGTTAAAGAAAATAGTATATTTTTTAGTAGATGAATTTTTTTGGACTCAAAATATAGGACTTGTGGAAGGATGATTAGTATGGATAATTACAGCAGGTGGATGTGCAAAAAATATTTGATAGGTATTACATGCCATATAGTATATAAATATTAATCAATTATTAATTTGATAATTATAATAGAATAAATAACTTTTAAATCGATTATCATGTGTGATTTGTACATGTTATATATATTAACATTTTATTAGTATTTATATATTATATATATATATATAATACGTTATATATATTACTTATTGAATCATTTCTTGAGAACATAGGCAGTTAAAGTAGAGAACTTTAAGGCATCTTGGATGAAAAGGTGATATATAGCTTTTCTTAATGACAAGAGATAATGGGTATCAAAATAGTTTAATAAAAGTAAGACATTGTAATCTAGTAGAATGAATATCAATTTTTCAATACTAAAACCATACACTGTCAAATAAAATTTTCTTGTATTTGCATCATTAAAAACATATATTGCCTTGGCTAAATTATCCTAAACTTAAATAAAAAGTCAATTTCTAGCAAGTCACCTGTTCTAAATTACATGAAATCACAACTACTGAAAGCATATTAGCTTTATAATACTCGCTCTTCTAGATAATTAAGCGGTTTTACTTGATTTCGACAGTGCCCTGACTATTACGTGTTTGTCCTTTTAGGCCACTCTAGGACAAGGCTAATATTTGCGATCATTTGCTTGTCAATCGCTCTACCTATCATAATATTTACAGCAGCAACGGGATACTTCGCGTGGCGTGCTGATAGAAGAAATAATGGCATAGGCCCCAACAACTTACGCCAAGGTAGCAACTCGGCTACTGTGACACCGCAACCAACGGTGGTCGCTACTGGCTTGGATGAACCGACAATTTCATCCTTTGCAAAAGTCGTGCTAGGAGAAAGTCGGCGTTTACCAGAGCCTAATGATGTCACTTGTCCAATATGCTTATCTGAATATCAACCTAAGGAAACCTTAAGATGTATTCCAGAGTGTAAACATTGTTTCCATGCTGATTGTATTGATAAGTGGCTTAGGATGAACACCACTTGTCCAGTATGTAGAAACTGTCCATCCCCTATCCATGCTAGCGAGTCAATGCAATTATAAAGGGATCCTTGAACTTGATATGATTTTATTCCATTATTGTATAATCAAGGTAGATAGTTTTTCTAGTATGTATTATATGAAGATTTATTGTTCAAAGATAATAACTATAGGTGTAACCTAGTACTTTATCAGTCGAAAGGTGGGAGTATATTTTGCGCATTTGTTCGTACCAATATGTAGTTGGTCAAGATAGTTTTGTTATATTGTTATATTTAAGTATACGTATTTCACAAGGGATAGAAAGAGTCAAGGTAAGGTACTACACAAATATGGCTCGAAATAAATTAGAATGATCATATTTAATACACTATAGTTTTATATGTCTAATTGAATTTACTTCAATTGATATAGTAATTATACAAAGAAAATATTGAAGAACTAGATTTGCAATTCAAGAAGGGAGTAAATTAGGTTTAATTGCAACTTATGGAAAATTATTAGTTTTATTCAAATTTAACTACAAAATGAATAAATGAATAATGAGTACAGCAATAAATGAAATAAGTTGCTATAACAAACTAAAAGAGAAACATATAGAAAAATTAAGCTCATTTAAAAGTAGAGATTGAACCAATCCCTACTCTCCATGATCACATAATGCTTCCTGATCGAGGATTTCATATATACTTATATTAATCACAAATGATGTGATTCTCAAAAGCCAAATACACAAGTTTAATCTCTCGATACAATGTAAGTGTTGTGTTAAATCAGTTTGCAAAAAAAGCTCTCAAGATACTACACTCAATCTCACTTAAAAAAGTTTACAAGTAATATCAAGGAGATAACAACTATAATGGAGATGACATTAAGTATTCAGATTGGAAAAAGAACTCCGTCTTCTTTCATTTTACCCAATCTTAAATATTTATAAGCTTCACTTGGAAAACAACCATAGGACAAAGCCACTACTAAGAATTTGCAAATTATGGAACAATTATAAAGTACAATAGCCATTTGAACATGTGAGGGCATCTTATCAAATGGCTTCACTAAATGTAGACCCATTTGATGGCATAAAGGGTTTATGTTACTCTTTCATAAACAGATGATACTAAAAGTATTAATTTGGGATTAAAAATACATTTTGTCAAAACTACAATTTGTTACATATTAATAGATTTTTTTATAAGAAGATTCTAGAGAGAAACAAGAATGAGTATTATGATTTTGTATATCTCATCTACATAAGTGTTGAAAATAAATAGATGAAGGATGCTAACTTTATTGGCTGTTAACTAACTATTTGTTTTGTTCAACCAACTAAGTATTTACAAGTATGTACAAGTATGTTACATATTGGTAGTGTAAGTAGTATAAAAGGGAAACTAAGGTTTTTTTTTTTTTTTTTTTCCTTGAGGAACTTGTAACTAATTACTAAACTATGGTAATCGGAATCTAATCTAAGCAATCCAATCTTAGTTTCTAAAAATTAAGTTAACTAAAACTATAATTAAAAATTAACACTACACTTAAAAAGTTAAGAATAAAGCTAAAATTAAAGGAAAGTACAAATGAAGAGAAATACGATTTGCACAAGCATGGGGCTATATTGAGGGTATCCTTTAAACTACTAGTCCTATGCTTTATAATTATAATCACCATTGTTTGTTTGTATTTTGAACAAATTCACGTGAACACATTTCTTTTAGAGTTGCTAAGTATTGTTGTGCTCTAGTTACATCCCTTTCAAAACCCTAAACTACCCCTAATTACACTTAATTTGCTCAATTGCATACAATCGTGATTAATTCATTTAATTATGCCTTAACCCTACAACTAATCCAAGACATTTTTATTAGGAAATGAATAAGGATAATTAAGGACAAAAGACAAGAGGATTAGTTAGTCTATTGTCCTTTAAGAGGATAAACCCTTACAAAAAAAAAAAAAAGCCAAACATACAAAGGTATACATTAATCCCCTAAAGGCATGTATTAGACTACCAAAAATAAAAAAGTGCTCCCCTAATTTCCATTTACTAGTGTTGGATATACTTCCCTCTTCTTCTTCATTTTCATTTCTTCCATTACCATTTCAAAACACTTGCCCTTTCCCTTAAAAAACCCGGTAGCAATTAACATCTATGCTCTCCCTCTCGATTACTGTAACCACTGTACCGTTACCTACTTTTCCCCCCAAACCCCTACACATTCCTTCATCATTCCCCTAGCTTAACAAAATATATCCCCCACTATAGGGAGCTTCCTCAACATGGTACACACAAGGAAAGAATAAGACCAGCCATAATCTCACCAAGGTGAAAACTCTTTTACTATTTCCTTAGAATTATTAGCTTATTCTTCTATATTACATTCAAAACTTTCATATTCAAGCATATCATGATGTTATAGTGTAGGATAGTCTAGAAATAAGCATGGTTAACTCTAGAACATGGTTCATTAACTAAATGAAAATACTATTATGCATGAAAATGTTGAGATAAGAGGATATTAAGAAGAAATAGATGGAACCCCCTCTAGAACCTTAATCTACCATACATGCCGCCCCTTAGAAGAGGCAATACCTTCATTCATGACTTATTCATAAACAATATTTATTATAATTAGTATAATAAACATAGTTTAAAAGTAATTGGAATGCATTAAAATGAAGTGTTACATGAAAAATTAGTGAAAAACCTAGAAAAACCCCTTAATGCCACCATCTAAAGTTGAGTAACAAGCTATAAGTTTGAGTTAGATAGTTTAATGACTTCATTAACTAGAGTTAAGTATGACTTAAGACTTGATTAATCAAATTTAGTAGGTTAACATTGAGTTAAGAGCCAAAAAAGGCTTATAATGCCATTGAGGCATTAGGAACTTAACAAGATGCACAAAAACAATTGTGTTATAGACCTAGAAACACCTTAAAAATAGAATATTTAATGGGTTTGTAGTGGATTTATGTTTAAAAGAATAAGTAGAATTAGGTTTAGGAAAAGAATAGGTAGAATTAGGTTTAGGGCCTTAAGATATGAAATAGGCCCAAAACTCATTAAAAAGGATCAAAACATGACCCATAGCCCCATAAGATGGGACTAACTAGTAGCTTGAAGAAACTTTATAAGTATGTATTAAAAGTCTAATAGGCTTAATAGGTCATTTAGAGAACCTTCATAAGCCTAATATGGAGGTATTACATGAAACTAGTACAATGGACCCATTTTGGCCCATAGAAGTGAACTTAAAGGCCAATTAAAAACTTTAAAGTATATTCTAAAATATTTACATAAAGATTCATAAATAAAAGCCTAAAGGGCATAAACAAGGCCCAACACCCAAATTATAACCCTAATCCTAAAATAAGGCCTTAAACCCATAAAGATTAAACACCAACTTGTGACCAAAGAAATTATCTAGACCAACCTGAATAGTTGCAGGTCCAATCTCACAAAATGAACCCCGCCATGTGATAAAACACTTGAATACTATAAAAATACATTATAAGAATGCTAAAATTGGACTTAAAATGAAAATGTTATGACCAAAATACGAAATAAGGAAAAATAAGGAATTATAACAAGATAAGGTAATAGTTTAGTATAGAACAAGAGTCTTACTTATTGTAATTATATTCTTTAGGAGATTTAGACCTAGAGATCTATTCGATTGAGAAGTATTGGGATTATTATATTTCATGGCTGAGTGAATATACTTACTCCTATCTTACCTTACTTTTGTTTATAGTTTTATGCTTAGAGTGCTTGGGAAACTTGCATATCCTTGTGTTTAGATGCAATTGTGTAACAAGAAATTGTAAAATATCGAAATACTTTCTAGTTGTTGTTTGTTAATTAATGGGACTTTTGAGTGTCCGCTTATATATTGCTTAGTTGAATGTAAATAAGACTTAACAATTATTTGACCTTTAATAATCTAATCATGTATTGCATCCTATTGTATTAAAGAGTAAGGATGTTAGTACTATGTAGTAGGATGGAAGATCATGGATTATTGGATCTACATTCTCTTGTTATATATTATGTTTGTTATTTTTAGACGACGTATTTGTGTGACATGTCCTTACTTTAACCTTTAGCAACTACGTAGCTTCAGGAAGTAATAGCCTCTACCTAAGGTTAAGCCATGTTTACTACTTAAGGTTAAGCTAAAAGAACTTATAATTAGATTGAATATGAAGACTTAGGTTCTATTATGCCTAAATACTTCCTAACTTGAGTAATGGTAGGCATAAAACTGTGCTTTCTATAATTGCCGATAGGTTGTATATGATGTTTACATTACATATGCTTGTCTTTGCATTCATATGCATGCATAAATAACTTGCTCGTGTATTGTTTGTCAGTAAAATAGGAAGGTTACTCACTAGGCTGTTGCTTACCTCTTTATAGTTATTGTTGTAAATTGATCTATAGATAGAGCCGAGTTGTGAGATACTTGAGGTTAATAGTACTTGTTGGGGGATGTCAGATGACGGATGAGAGCATGAGTGAATTTTTATTTCATGATTGGACTTAGTAGTTTTATTTTATTTTTTTGAGTTGTCAATAGCATTAGATTACTATAATTGTAATTATGGTGTAATTATGGTGTGATTATGTAGGCTTATTTAGGGGATGACCGTCCTTGAGATTGTGTGTTGAACTTAATTATTCTAGTTATCTATTTAGCTATGATGTTTGATATTGCTTGATACATGTCTTCCTATGGAGGTTATAGTTGCGCAAACACGTTATGTATTTTGAGGAAGGTTCCTAATTAATAGCAAAGAATGATCTTAAATCTTCTCGTAGTATATGGTGGAACTGCTACGACTTAGATGCCCTTTGGGTAGTGAAATTGTCACCTTGCATCTAATAGTTAACATATCTAATTCTTTAGTATAGTTACCTACACTCATGTTGCCTTATTTAAGATTTTGCAGTCTAAGTTATATCTCCTCTTGATAGTGATGTAGGTAATATAGTTCTCACTTCTTCTTTACCCTCTCTCATCGTTAAGGCCTTCACATTTTCCTACCATACACCTACATACCCTAATAATTCCAAAGAAGGCAATTTTATTTTTGTGCATTCATCAATCTCATAGCATGAAAAAATCTTCTCTACCTTGTACTCCCACTTTAGGTAATCATTATATGTTCTACTTCCTGTAAATGTAGGGATTTGACATTTATCATATCCATCCTTAAATTGGGATAATTGTAATTCCTCATTTCTTCCCTCTCTTGATCATAATCATGTCAAGGAGATTGCTTACCATCTCCAAAATTGTTACTAGAACTCTTCTCCATATCCATACTTGCTCTCCTATTCTTAACTCTACCCTCTACTTTAGGAGTATTTTTGTCTTCTCTCCCTTTCTCGCTCCCTATTCATCAGAAACTGCAATAATTATTTTAACATACAAAATAAGTCTTCTAAGACATTCTACTGCCTCACACTCATACTTTTTATTACAGGTACCACTACTATCACCAAACCTCCTTCTCCTATTGTTATTATTGGCATTCTCAGCCAACTTCCTTTCAATACTCTTCCAACAAATATTTCCATGGAATAATTAATTAATAATGCAACTTAATCTCCATATACCATGGAGCGACACATGAACTTTAGGATTTTAGTGTCTTACTCAAATATAAAGCACATGAACTTTTGGCTCTAATACCAAATATAATATAACTATAGAGCAATACAGCCACATCCCAAATCTTGCAAACCAATCGTAGTTGTATGATATGACCATGGAGTAATGCAGCTAGTCTTGCAAACCAATCGTAGATGGCACCAAGTGAATATTGAAAGTAATCTTAGTAATCTCATTCATTAGAGTAGATTAATAAACAATTACAACACAAAAACAACATAAATAGGTAAAGGAGGGATTGATATGACACACAATTCACAAAAGGTTATTAAGAGTGATATTAATCACAGAGTTAATAATCTAACAAAATATGAGTCTCCATAGTCTACTTGCCAATGGTATATTGATAAGACAATGTAACACAAGCAAAATTGAATCTTACAAATACTCTTAAAAAGAGTCTCATAATAAAAGATATGATAACTAAATTGACTAAAACAACTGAATGATATATTTATATGTAAACTTTATCCTAAGGCATGATAGGAAAAAAACTAACTAAAGAAATAACAAGTCACTAAGGATGAAAGGGCATCTAGTAAGGGTACTATACATATATACTACACTATGGACGTATATTAATGTTTTTGGCTTATACATAGTACGTGTTCCTTGAATTAGAAAATACATGGTCTGCATTTCCCCCTTAAGACAGATACATAGCATGCATTTGCTCTACCATTAGATATGAGCCATGTATCTTTTCCTTGTGGTCATATATTCCCTTAATTTTTATGGACATAATTGTATTAAGCTTTATCTTGCTCACTTACTCCATTTCACCTCATTTAACCTTGGTTGTTAGTTGTTCGGGCTTCCATGTATGGTTTCTTAGCCTTCTAAGATTCCAATAATGTCAAGTTGATCCTTAGGTCACATCATTTGGTGCGAATTGTAACCAAGAACAGACAAGACTGGTTGCTGGATGAGTCTAAGCTTACAGAAATCTCAAAAGAACTAATAGAAGAAAGTGTAAAAGGAATGAATGATGAATGAAAGGTAAGCAAAACCTACGAATAGCTCTAGAGGATATGATGCATCAACTGAACTTCCGAGGACTTACGGTATAATTTGATATGATGAACAAATTGGTTTAGTGAGGTTACTTGCCACCTTGCCTTGTTCAAGGGTTAGGATAAGAGTGATGTCGAGAGTAAATGGAATGTTTACACAAGAAAGAAAATACTGAAGTGTATTAAGGATGATCCGATACTTTATAGCTATAAGTATAAGGATATTTATACCCATAAGTTAAGATAACTTACCTAAAAAGGAAAAGATGAAAAAGACATTTCTTAAGGAAGTAATGTATAAGATACAAATGGGAAAAAATGAATATATAAGAAAAATAATTATTGGTGCAACGGATTCTACATATGATACTCTGTACACATGGTGATGCTGCTTTAGCGAAGTTATTAGAAGATATGGACAAAATGTACGGTTAGATGGCTTATCCGAGCAAGGATTGCTTAGTCAGTCTAGAGTCTCTCTTTCTTGGCTTCTCGGTAAGGAAGATGCCAAGTAATTAGTTAAGTCAAGCACTAGTGAGTAATCTTCAATTCGGCACATTACAGAAAGATGGGTAGTTATACGGTTTGGCATGAAGGGTAACTCGGCAAGAAAGTATTTAGCCTCGATAGGGGTTGGTTGGAACAGAAAGATTCATCGTACCAGTCTCTCTAGTCTTTGGATTTGGCTGTAGGTTAGAAGTTTGGTAACTTGATTCCCATCATTCCCTCCAGGTTGTTTTGGATTTGAGATCAAATCCAAATGGTGTTCCTTAATCTCCGTTAGGGTGATATAGACTGAGGTTGGTAATGTTAAAGGCATTAGAAACCTCGTAGTCCTTAGGGAATTCTAATCTGTAGGTCTTATCATTAATCTTTTGGAGGATTCTAAAAGGTCCTTCTACTCTTGTAGATAATTTGTTCTTCTTCTTGTTCGGGAATCATTCCTTGTTGAGGTATAGCCATACCAAATCTCCTAGCTAAGATTATTTAGTTGTTCAAGCCTTAGTCTTTTCTTGCATTCTTCTAGCAGCTTGGTTGATGTATCAAGTGACCTTGTTATAGATGTGTTGAAGGGAATATGCTCTGGCTAATGTGTTAGGGTCCTCTTGCGCGAGTACTAGTACAGAGGTATGGTTAAGGGGTAACTTAGGATTGAACCCATGACCACCTTGAAGGGAGTCTACTTAGTAGTGTCATATACTATTTAGTTGTTGGTGAACTCAACCACTGGTAGGTAGACGTCCCAATTAGCTAAGTTCTTGCCAACTATAGCTTAGAGCAATGGCCCCAAAGTACGATTAATCACCTTTATTTGACCATCAATTTGGGGGTGACATGAGGTACTGAAGAGTCATTTGGTTTCCAGTCGACGCCACAAGGTTATTCAAAAATGGCTCAAGAACTTTGAGTCTCTATTAGAGACTATACTTCTCAGCATACCGTGTATTCGTATAATCTCCTGTAAGAAGAGAGAAGCAATAACCGAAGCACCGTTAGTTTTGGTGCAGGTCACGAAGTGGGCCATCTTACTAAACTTATCCACAACGACCATTACAAAATCATTGCCTTAGGTAGTTAGTAGTAATTTGAGAACAAAGTCTATGCTCAATCCAGTGTATGGCCTCATTGGAATAAGTAGGGACATTGTTCTCCCTTGCTTAACTTGGTACTTGGCCTTATTGCATACGGCACAACTCTTGATAACTTAGTACACATCTCTCTTCATTTCTCCAAAATGTCCGAAGATTCCTCCTCTGTAAGCTTCCCTGATTAGTAGCTCCCTTAGTGAACAAATCAGTACGCATAATTTTCTACCTCAAAGCAAGTAACCATCCTCTAATGATACTCGTCCACTATCCTCCCATCAATGCATCGCAAAATTATAGGTCCAAAGTGTAGATCTTCAGAGTACTATTCTTTGATACTTGCAAACCCAAACAGTCTGGTCTACAATTCTAATAAAAGCACATGTCTCCTCGAAAGAGCATTTGCAACTATATCGCTCTTTCCCTGCTTGTACTTTATTACAAAATTGAATCCATTATGGAATTCAACACATCTCGCCTACCGCTTCGACAACATGGTTTGACTTCAGAGGTACCTTAACAATTTATGGTTAGTATATATGACAAATTCTTTCGGCAATAAATAATGTTGCCATACTTGCAGTACTCAAATCAATGCCAAAAGTTTCTTATCATGCATGAAGTAGTTCAACTGCGGTCTTCAGAGTTACTTACTGTGGCAAGCAATTGATCGACCTTCTTACATTAGGACAAGGCCTATTTTAACACTTGATGCGTCATACTCTGGCTCAAAGATTTTCTCAAAGTCAGGTAGAACTAACATTGGAGTGGAGGTCAATCTTTTTTTTATCTTGGCATAGTTCAGATTCTCCCTTTCTCCCCATTGAAAGTTGGTGTTTTTCTTCGTTAGTTTAGTAAGTGGTGTAGCGAGAGTGCTGAAATTCCTAGTAAACCTTTTGTAAAATGAAGCCAATCCATGGAAACATTTCACGTCGGCATACGTAGTAGGAGTCGACCACTCGATAATTGATCAAATCTTTTCATCATCGATTTGCAAGCCTCCTTCACTGATTACATAGCCCAAGAATACCACTTCTTCATGGTAAAAGCACCATTTCTTTAGATTGTTGAATGGTCTCTTGGTATGGAGGATATCCAAAACTACTTTGAGATGTTTACAATGACTCGACATGTCGGCACTATAGACCAGGATGCTATCAAAGTATACTACGACATACTTCCCTATGAGATGTCTTAGTACATAGTTCATTAGTCTCATGAAAGTGCTCGGAGCATTTGACAAGCCGAAGGGCATAACTATCTATTTGTAAAGTCTATGTCAAGTCTTGAATGTAGTCTTCTACTCGTCTCCTAGCCTCATGCAGATTTGATGGTAGCCAGATTTAAGATCAATCTTGTTAAAATCTTCACTCCACCAAGTTCATTCAACATGTCTTCGAGCTTCGGGATCGGATACTTATATTTGGTCATGATCTTGTTCACAGCTTGGCTATCTACACACATTCGCTAGGTTCCATCTTTCTTTGACACTAGAAGCGCCAGCATAACATAGGGGCTAAGACTTTCCTTTACATATCCTCTTTCGAGTAACTCATTGACTTGGTGGTGGAGCTTAGAATCCTGTTCAAGATTCATCCGATAGGCAGGCTTATTCGGCAGTGCAATGTTGGATACTTAGTCAATGCAATACTATATACCTTGAGTTGGGGGTAACCCTTTAGGTAACTATTTTAGGAATAGGTCGACATATTTATCTAACAACTCCGTGACCTCTTAGGATGACTTACCCCACTCTTTCATTTTCAATAGTTGCTTGACTAATAAGAGGGTTAGCTCATTAGCATGGATGGCCTCTCGAAGCTCGGCTTTACTCATCACCAGAGCCTTCTTTGATCCATGAGCAAGTTTTTTCTATAACTTATTAACTTCTCTCGATGGCATCGGATTCAACCTGATCTTCCGGTCATCGTTCTTGAACATATACATATTTTTGCAGCCATCTTGTATAACTCTTCTATTAAACAACTATGGCCTACCAAGCAACACGTGGGAAGCGTACATAGGTAGTACATCGTAGAGAATTTGGTTAGAGTAATTCCCTATAGTGATTAGTAGTAGTATTTTCCAAGTGACATATAATGCCCCTTTCTCACTCAACCAATGCAACTTGTATGGCTTCGAATCTACAACATTGGCAATTTCAGTTTTGAAACAAGATTGGATAATGCCCCATTGGTGCAGCTTCCATTATCCATGATGAGGGCACACACTTGATCATTCACCTTATAAGTTGTATGGAACATATTTTCTCTCTGCTCCTTCTCTCACTAAGGTTCTATGTTCATAGTGCATCGGGCAACCATGAGTAACTTGTCCAAGTCCTCAGCAAACATGTCCTCCACAATTAACTCTTTTTTGGCATTTTCTTTCTCGCTAAGGACCTCCTCCTCCTCGGGTTCCTCATCCGTACTTTCTACTTCTAGTTTCGAGATGTTTCTCTTGATGACCATCGACCATCTATTCGGGTACTAAGCAACCATATGTTCAAACCCTTAGCACTTAAAGCACTTGATCTGTCTTGTCTTCCCACTAGACCCTTTCTCCTTCTCATAAGTTCGAGTTAGCACTTCACTATCAGCTTGGCCTTTCTGCTTGGCTCTTACATTAACCTTTCTACTTAGCTCGATACTCGACAGGGTTTGGTGACTTGCTTATCCGAGTCAACTAGTTGGCATCCTCGTCAATACTCAACTCCTTCTTTGCCTCTATACTCATTGGGAAATCCTAACAACTTCATCCATTGTGTCAAATCATTGGAGCTGCACAACGTCTCGAATGTCTCCTCTCAACTTGGTAATGAATCTTGAGACCATTTGAGATGGTAGTTCCTCTACTTTACAATGGATCATGAGCATTTTAAACTCTTGAATATATTCATCAATAGTTCGACTTCCTTGTCCCAACTCCTAAAGTTGAGTGAAAGTATTTTGAAGATAAGTTTTTGGCATAAACCTGTTTCTAAGTACTCTCTTCATCTCGAGCCAAGTGTTAATCTCTCGGTAGCACTCTCATCTTCTCATGGCTTGAAAATTCTTCCACCACATGGTAGCATATCTGAAGAGCTCAATCGCAACAATCCTTACCTTCTCACAATCCTCATCATATGCTCTACTTTCTTTTTCCACTTTAGATACTCATTAACATTCTCAAATCCATTAAAACTTAGAATCCAAAGCTTCACATGGTCATATGCTCTGGGGATTCATACACTCTCTTCTTCCTCTTCATCAAGCTCTCTTAAGTTTATCCTTTGCCTTACTTGTTCACCAACTCCTCCACCTCGAACAGGTCGAGCTAAGTTTTGACCTCTAACAGGCTAAGCAAATTATGTGGTATTTTGCACGACTTCAGTAGGTTAGTAGGATAATGTATGAATAGCTTAGGTCAAATCTACTAAGAGATTAGCCACCTCATCTAGTCTCTTATCGGTGCTTCTAGAGGTTCCTAGAAATTGTTGTCCATGGTAGATAACTCTACTATTATCATCTCCCATACCAACATTTACACTGAGGTTTGTCACTTTTCTCGACAGATCTAAAGTTCACACAAACACTTAATGAAATTAACAATTAACATCACAGCACTCAAATAAACATAGTAACTTGCTTTATTTAATACACACAAAATAGAGTGTGAATGAAACTTCAGAAGAACCAACAACTCAAACAAAACCTCTGCTTTGATACCAAGATGGTGCGAATAGTGACTAAGAATAGACAAGGTTGGTCATTGGATGGGTCTGAGTTTGTAGAAAGCTTGAAAGAACTAATGGAAGAAAGTGCGAAAGGAATGAATAATGAATGAAAGGTAAGCAAAACCCACAAATAGCTCTAAAGGATATGATGCACTAACGGAACTTCTAAGGACTCACCATACAATTTAATATGATGCATGAATTAGTTCGATGAGGTTATTTGCCACCTAGTCTTGCTCAAGAGTTAACGTAAGAGTGATGCTTAGAGTAAATAGAGTGATGCTTAGAGTAAATAGAGTGTTTAGGCAAGGAAAAAAAATATTCAAGTGTATTAAAGATGATTTGATGTTTTATAGCTATAAGTATAAGAGTATTTATACCTATAAGTTAGGGTAACTTGCCTAAAAATGAAAAGACAAAAAAGGTATTTCTTAAAGAAGTAATGTACAAGATACAATACAAGAAAAACAATCATTGGTACAATGAATTCTGTACATTGTTACGTCCCGAAGTCATAGAGTCGTAACAGTCTCACCGTGTAAACCATTCTATGATAGTAACCGGCCTCACAGTGCCTACCATAGACATGACCTACACAAGGCATCGACGACTCCTCTCTTTGAAGTAAACAGTTCGATTAACAATTAAACTACAATTATGATAAATAGTGAAAATTTCTAATAACATGTATAATATTATACATATAAGTCCATAGAGCTTCCTAGAAAGTTTTACATAAATATAACAGTTCACTAGATTACATAATAACTATCCGTCTTTTATCCCTAATTACATGGTCACTCTAGTTACACATTATACTAAGTAACTTGATCCTCACACCCCTGGCTTCAAACGGACTAACCTCTGGGTAATTGTAGGGCAGCATAGTACTTAAAGTGTTCAGAAATCAGAACCTGCAAAAAGATCTATAAGGATATAAACAACTACAGCTCAGTAAGTTGAATTGGAGACTCATGAATGCATATAAGCACAAATAGGGTTATCAAATAATTATTTTCATGCAATGCAACAATCAAGTGTCATCGTACAACGTAGTCCGGTCCGTTGTGAAATCAGAGAAATTTTACCTGCTCCAATTCGGGTTGAGGAGTTTTCATGTTATGCAGCAGCTCACAACCAAACCCAGGCTTGTGCAATGGAGACCTCACTCCTATCGCGACTACCTTTGAACCAATAACTTCACCCTTGCCGCGACCTCCTCTTCTATCACTTAGTTCGACTAAGGATGAAGAAGGGACTATTTTGCAATCCTGCGCTATCCCTTTCGAAGGGTTCGGTATTTGGTTAGAGAATCCTATGATCCCCTAATGGGTTACAATGCATGAAATTTTCGATTATTAGGGTCGACTAAGATTAAATTCCATTTAGGGTGTTCAAACAATTTCATACCAATTCAATCAGTCACAAAATCAATCATAATACAGATTCAGCACGAATTCAGATACATCAAACACATGCGTAAACTACTTACAATCACAATCATATACAAGCCTAAGTCTCCGAGTACTACAAAACTAGTACTCTATTACAATAAGCAATAAACCAACTTACTTGGAATTGCTCGATTGCTCGATCGCTCGATCGCAAGTTAATTTGCCTCTAGGTGTCCTATAATACAAATAGGTTTTTTTAGTACTTATAATTTATGATTTCATATTCTAAGTTATATTTTAAATCATTTTTTTTCTGTGTATACCCATTACGTCCTAATGATTCGTTGTACTCTATTTCGATGTTCGAATCTTAAATGAGATTTTAAACTTTGATTTCTAAGCCTTAAATATGCTCGAATCCTAATGTGAAATTAATCACATTAAGCTCGAGTGTCCAAATATCCTATTGGATCGTAATTTGGTATTATAAACTATTCGGTACATGCTAACCCTAATTGCGGTATCGGATTTATTCCCGATGTGTGAAAATCTTACATTTGAGACATTTACTTAAAATTAAACGTTATTTTTAGATTTATTATTTTTCTAATTTCTCTTATAATATTATCTAAATAACCCTATTTTTTTAGATTTATTAATTTACAATTTCACATATTACTAATTTCTTATATTAATTACCTAATTTCCTAAATTAACCATACTTAATACTCCAAAGGCTAGGATTAGGGTTTCACATCAGAGATTAACATCGTAAACATCTAATTAATATCTAAATTAGTAATTAACATCTTAATCACCTAATTAACCCCAAATCATCTAATTTTTCCATCATTTTAGGGCTAAAAATTAACTTAAAAATTTTGAAAATTAATTTTAAAAAAATGACTTCATAGCATTGTTCTATATCTTATGAGCATCCTATAGAAAAAAATTGAGCTCCAAACTACACTCCTAAACCTATTTATTTTCCTTTCTAATCATAATCAATTTTGAACAACTTGTTAAGAACCCTATAATTGTAGATGTAATTAAACTAAATCAATATTTTTCTCTAAATCTACATACAATAAAACCTCAGAATAATAAGTTTTATAATTTTCTGGGTAAAATAACTAATTTTACAAAATTATTCATAATCGGGAAATTTAAGAGACTGACCGGTCCAAAGCTTTCTGGCCGTCCAAACCCGGTCCAAGGCTGTCGGTCGGCCTAGACGGTGGGGCTAGTGTGGTGTAGTGGTGGCGGCTCGGTCCCAGGTGGTGATGAGGTATGGGTTTCTTTCCCTACACGAATTTGCACAGTTTCCTTTTTTTTTTCTGCATTTTCTCTCGATTTTTTCAGTTTTCCTATTTTTCCCAAATGCTCAACTATCCAAATGACTTCTGGAAATTTTTCCCCCATTTATAGAAGATTTTTTGTAATTATTATGCATGAATTAGATAAGACTTTACCTAATTTCCTTGATTTTTAGCTTTTATGTTGTCTAATTTTTATTGGTTGATTTTTCTTTTACAGATTTTGACTTTCCATGACTTGATTTGGATTATTCTAGGCTCATTTGATTTTTTTCTGATTTTTTTCATAATTAATTTATAATTTTCCTTAATTATTTACTTAGTTTTAGGCCAATTTAGGTAATTTCGCGTATTTTTATCTACACATAAATACATGTGGGGTACATGTGAACATTCCTAATTATTATTTTGGTCATTCTAAAATTTTTAATATACATATAATTTATCTTTAGTAATTTATTAGTTATTCGATTATACTTTTCGCCTTTTCAATAATTAGTACTTATTATGCTTAAAATTTGAAAATTTTATAGTCTCCTATTTTATTACTTTTTTTCTTAAATTCAAGTTTACGGGGTCATTTTTACTAATATTTCTCTCAATAGTTTATAATTTAAGTTTGATCGGATCCATTAATCGATCGCCCTAAACCTTGAGTTCTAAGTTCAAGCCTATGATCACTTAGCTTAGCTTTAGGGCTTACATACATGATATTGTATACATAGTAATTCTACATTAGGGAAGTCGTTAGAAGATGCGAACAAAAAGTATAGACAGATGCCTTGTCCAAGCAAGGATGGCTTAGTTAGTTTGGAGTCTCTCATATGCCAAGTAATTGGTCGGCTTGGACGCTAGTAAGTAAATTTCAATTTAACACATTACAAAAAGAAGAGCAGTCATATAGCTCGGCATGAAGGGTGACTCGATAAGGAAGTACTCGACCTTGATAGGGGTTGGTGGAATAGAACAATTCGTCGTGCCAGTCCCCTCTAGTCCTTAGGCTTGATTCCGGGTCAGAGGTTGGGTTGCCTAATTCCCATCATCATCTACACTCTAAGATGTTTATTGCCTATTTATTTAAGTCAAGAGTTTCTAAAGTGAGGTCTTAGTCATCTTTAATATCTACTTCAATTGGACCTTTCCAATAATATTCCATTATTTTATATTGTGAGCTCTAATGATGCTTTCCTTTTACATTTTCAAAGTGATTAGCTAGTTCTGCTAAAGAGAGCTGGTCTATTTATTGTTTGACCTTCTAAAAACCTAGTGCGTTAGTTTCCATAGATATTTACTTTGCAATTAAGTAAACAAAGAGATAAGAAGCTAACTTTGATTCCAATTGAAGTTCTAAATTAAGAATCTAAGAGGGTGGTTAATTTTCAAGCAAATTAAACACTAAAAGAGTATATGAATAATAACTAAAATAAAGAATCAAATAAATTGTAGTAAAGTTAAAGAAATAGGTTTAATAATTTAATGTAGAGCTTGGACTATTGTATTCTCCATAATCATATTATGCCTGCAATCGAGGACTTTATCCTAATTTCATTAATAGCCAAAGTTATAGATCTCTAAAGCTTAATATACCAATGATATACTATAATAATGTATAAAATTAGTGATTTTCAATGTTTGTAAGTAAAAATTCACTATTACAATAAACTCTTTCTAGCTTAAGAATTAGTAATTTATGAATGAGGAGACAAGAAGATCAAGGAATGTAATAATAAGACGTTAGATTGCAAGAATAGCTTGATTAATTGCTCAATATTTGCTAACCAACATGTATTTATACACTTGCAAACAAATTTTCTTATTGTGAGAGACAACGGGTTACATTTATTGCATTTGCAAAACAACAACTAGTTTTTGTACCTAACAGCCAAATGGCACAATTTGGCAAATGGATGCCATGGCAAAAATCCTTATATCATTTGAATGCTAAAGGCTACTGTATAGATGATAACTATTATATCCGCAATTGAGTAGAATCAATAATGCTATCTTTTAGGTGACAAAGGCTACCGTCCACATGGTAGCCCTATTTTACTAAATTTAGAAATATTCATGCTCCCATCTGGTTACCAGCAATCTACCATCTAACTAGTATCTTGGAACTTCAAAAAGGTAAGAGAGCTTAACTTTCCCATCTGGTATGTTTATGTTATTTAAATGCTATGTTAGAGCAATCTCCAATTGTCATAACCCTAAAGGGGGCTCAATAGAATTATCTAAAATTTTCATATCACGTGTGTATCTATGATATGTAAATCATCTTGTAAGTTAGAAATTGTAAGACTCTAAATGATTAAGTACTAATTTTTTTTATTTTTAATTCTATTAACTTACTATAACACATAACCATGAATATCCGATATTCCACAGTTCACCAAAACTGTAGAAAATTTGTATCCCTTACCAAATGCTAAGATAAGATACTAAAGTTCTAAAATTTAAACTTACGCAAGTTAAAACATATAATTAAAAAATATATAGTTTGTCCTCAAATTTTAAATTCTATGTATCTCGATGTTGGTACTTAACACTCAACTCTTAACCTATGTCCGATTATCTATCAACTTGCAAAAAAAAAAAAAAAAAAAAAAAAAACAACTATTCGAGAGTAACCTATAAGAACGTAGTGAATATCCCTCATACTATACCAGCAAGTAAGTTATTAAACAATTCATTAACAAACACATGAATGCATGAACAAGCAGCATGATATGCAATTGACCAATGCTGCACACAACATCGGATTTAATGCCCTTCGAAGTAAGGGTTTGAGATACATCGATACTAATCACAATCGGGCTCTATTACATCGGGTTTTTAACCATAAATTTAAATTACGTATTTCATGAATTACGTTTTCATTTTAAAGGAATCTAATAATATACAAAATCTTAGGTCTAGCAGTGAGGTAACTCTCGCAGTCCATGCTCATACCCTATAGTGGCAGTCTCTAGACACAACCCCCAATCATCTACAGTTAGTATCTTTAGCAATAAGTAAACCCGCGAACCAAAGGTAGGGTTTTGTTATACCAATACTCCTACACTGTACTAATCAAATTATGTGAGAATCCATTCCTCCAAGACCCTTTATTACCAACCGTGTGAGGTAGCAGTTGGAATATTATATGCAATGTTCATGCTTTATGCATGATCTGTATAATTTAAGTTAAGTTGTATGTGACTAAGTCAATTTATGAGGTGATCAATCAATTTCAACAAACCATTCAATTATGCAGTAATAAATCAAATAGCTAATTATTGAACTATTATATTTTACAGCATAACACACAACCAATATTCAAGCACATGCATAACTCTACCCCCATGCATCAAGTTATTAATATTCACTTTAAGTGCACTAATTACGAGCACAAAATAAGTATAGAGTCATCGAGAGTACTCACTTGATCATTAATTTTATCAACAGTTGTAATAGTCTACTTGGCAAGTCGGTATTCATATTAGAATCACCTAACATTTAGGAAATATGAAAGGTAATGAATATTTAAGTAAAATAACTAAGCTATTCATATATTTAGTATAAACTACATAAATTAGTTATTTATTGTTATGAAATGCTCGGTTCAAGCTTTTTCGTGAATCATGTACAACTTTTTTAATTTAGTTTGAATTTTTAATGAATTTAATGAACTTATAGTTCATTTTGATTGTTTTCGGACGTACTTTCTCGTAATAGGGTCTATTTTGAATGTTATAACTCACAATTTTAACTATAATGTAAAAATATTATGAAAGTCATTATTGTGACTTAAATAATTATAAATATTATTTTAAGTTTTTCCTTGCATAATTATGGTTTAATAAATATTTAAACCTTATATTTTGAAATTTCCTTATATTTAGGTCTATTTTATCAGAATTACTAATTTTTGCTAATTTTGAGGTTTAAGATTTATTAAATTCATTTTTACCACTTTATTAAGTTTCTAATTAATTAATTATTTTATTATTATTTTTAATTACGAATTTAATTAAATTTAGCTAAGTGATGATATGGCAGTATAAGGGAATGGCACATGTCACTTTGAATATTTTTACTTTTTCCATATTTTCTTATTTTTTTTATTTTACATCATATATATATTACTATTTATTAAAATATTTTACTAAATTTTATAAATTAATTATTTCTTATAATTTCTTCAAAGTTACAATATATATATATATATACACAGAATTTATAAAATAAAATTATAGCATAAATAAATAATGGTATGTACTTATACACATCGTATACATATATCCTTTCATATAGTTCTACTATATTTACTAGTATTGGATTTTGTAATTATATATATATATATATATATATCGAGTACATAGTGTATTTATGTACATGAAATAAAAATAATGTAAACTTAAATATATGTATAGTATACTATATAATAAAAATACCAAGTATATATATATATATATCTATACTATATACGCATACATATACATACTATATAATAAAATTACTACATATGTATATATGTACATGAGTAAAGAAATACATAGTATATGTACATATTATTATAGGTGCATACATACATATACATATACATAAGTTTCTTATTCTAACATTTTGTAAAAAAAAAAAAATCTAAGTTACATATATATACATGTAAAATATATTTTAGTATACAGTCATATATAAGCATACATATGAAAAGAAATATTCATATTACATATACATACTATAGAATATAAGTATATACAAAAATACATAAAAATACCTACCTATTTTCCTTAATAATTTGAGTAAACTAAAGATGTCAAGGATCTTTTTTCTCTTTGGTTTGTCCTTTGAATTCACAAAAAAAATTTAGGAGAAAGAAATCACTGCTTCACGATTTGAAAGAGGAAGAGAATGAGAAAATTTGTGTTTGTGTTTTGTGCTTGAAATTTCCAAACGTGAAGTACTACAGGAGAAGTCCAATAAATGAGTATTAAAGATAATAAAATGAAAAGAAAATTTAAGGCCAAATGTAAACATTAATTGTGATAAGATAATAGTAATCATTCCTTTTGTTTCTCTTCTCATAAATAAACGCTTGGAAGTTGAAAATAGCACATAGGTAGCTAGACAAATTCTGGAAACCAATGTGGAAGTGTAGGGAAATTAGGAAAAGAAAAAGGAGAAAGAAAAAGAAAGAAAAAAGGAGGAAAAATAAAAATAAAATTAAAAAAAATTTAATTTTTCCAAACATTAGCATTTATAAAATAATATGATATTTATAAAAATTTATTAATTTAATTATTACTCGGTACATTTATAATATTTATGAGTTATTTAAATGTATTTGTTAAAATTTATACGCGATTATGCATATTAGTCGATAATTACAATTGACTTATCGATTAAGGTTTTATTATTAAGTTATATTTATTAATTTTATAAATTTGAAGTTATAGTTTTAGAATTTTTGTTAAATTCGAGTTTGATTTTGATTTCAGGTATTTACGCATACATAGGATTTAGGATTTAGGATTTAGGATTTTTGTGCGTGATTTAGGTTTTGATTAAAATTTTAGAGTTTTTATTACTTATAATATATTTAAATTTATAATTTAATAGAATTTTTATCCTACTTGGTTTTATTATCTCATGAAGTTACCTATAGTACTAAAATTTAATTCTACTTTCAAATAATTAAATTCATGAGGTCTGCACCAACCACATAATTTTTTTTAAATGCTTAATCCAATTTATGTATAAATATATTTTATCAAGAACACTTCAACTAAATATGTAACATATAAAACAATAATAAGAGTATACACATTGGGATGTAGCCATAAAAGATCCTTTCCATAAATACTTTCTTAACCAAAATACATTTGGTTTTATCTTATTGAAATCATTTGAGATCCTTTTACATTAGTAGCTGAATTAGGGATCTAGAAGATGATTTGAATTATTTATTTTGCTTTAGGAACATGAGAAAAGAGCTTATTAGGACTATCAATATAGGTGTATGAGTTTGTATTAACATTATTGACTTATTTGGCATGAAAATTTTTATATTTGAGATTTTATTATTTTCATTATTTTTAAATAGATATATTTTAATATTTTTTAGTAAGTAAATATTCTTTATTATCTTTTAGGTTTGAGAAGATTTTATAGTTTCCTTTATTTTTAGGTAATTTATTAATGGCATTTGAATTAAGTCTATATGATAAGACCCATATTTATCTTATTTTTATATAAATAATACTCTTTCTAGAATTTTAAGTAATTGAGTGATTGAATAAAATTTGCTTCTTTGAAAAGTTAAGTGATTCCTTCTTTTATTGTTGGTGTGAGGCCATCAATAAAATTCACCAATAGTATGAGGTCACTAAATTGTAATATTTCAATTATTTGTTTTTCCTTCCTGTTCGTTGATTCATAGCAATTACAAGCCTTCCACATCTTAAGTTCCAATATGTTCCAAGAAGGCTGCGACTTGCTTGATTCCATTCTTTGGAACAATCTTCACTATGGTTGTTTACACTGGGTTGGAATAATAATTTAATAAAGAAGCTTTACTCTTTCAGTAATAACATGAAAGTTAGCGAGAAAAGTTGGACTGCAATATTAAGCTTCTACTTCTTAAGTCTTCATCCTCGGCAATAATGCAAAGGTCCACATCCGAAGGTTGATTCCTCGTTGAATTCAGAAGTACGTTAGCATTAAAATCAAGATTGGAGCGGCACATAAAAAAAAAAAAGTACAAATGAGACCTCGAATTAAACTCGGTACATCAGTTCCAGTAGGACTTTGATCGAAGGAAAAAAAAAAAAAAATTAACGGGGCTGGTTCTTTTTATTACTTCTTTATTATTGTTGATGAATTTCTTTGCATGCTTATTACAATTCTTGTAAATTTAATTTTCTAATTTAGTTTCCCCATCTTTACATTATTTTATTCCTTAAATTAAATTCCTACATCAAGGGTTGGAAATTATGCGCTTGAAATATTGAAGACAATCAAATTCTTTATGAAATCCAATATGTCGTGTTTTTTGTATAAACCAATGATCTAAAGTATCTCCCTCATCGCAATTTGACCATAATAAACGGATTCAACTTTTATCATTAATGAAAAAAATCTAGGGCCAATATTTCTCTCCAATTTGATTTATTATTATTATTTTTTTAACTAATAAACCAAAAATACTGTTTGAGCATCGCCCGTTGTTTAGTCGTGTTAGATTTGGCTGCGATTAGCTTTGTCTCAAGCTTATACTAGTTAAGTTGTCTTCTTCATATTAGATTCAGTTGGATTAGCTCTTAAACCTAAGGGCTCAAGTCAGGTTATTAGAGAAGAGGATGACTTTCTAAAATAAATAAGTCTAAATAAATTGAATTACACGAGTTTAAAATTCTGAAGTGTCAATTCAATTTGAACTTAAATTTAAAAATCAAAACTTGATTGTATTCAATCTTTGCTAGAGCTCAGTGTATAAAGTCGATAATAAATAATGTAAAATAACAACACTATTTATGAATTTAAATCACATAGTTTGATATTGTATTCAAAATGGAGGTTCTAGATTTGAATTCTAATCTTGTGATTTCATCCCATTCATATATGAGAGACATTGTTGACATATGGCATTATATATATATATATATATATATAATTTTAAGTTTTAACGATATGAAATATAACATATATTTATTAAATTAGTCTTTGTCTTGAAATTGCATCCCAAAAAAGCGGATTTAGTCCTGTCTATGAATGTGCTGCTGCATCTATATAAGGCAAATAAAGATGAATGGAAGATGAGATCATTCTTCAGTACCATTCATTATTTTTCCTTATCATTAATTTATTATATTATCCGGAAATAGTCAAGTTTGAGACATGTATCAGTGGTAGCATTTCTAATAAAAACTAATGTAACGGTAAGTAAGTTATAACTTTTTATGAATCATTTTATTTGGTGTAGGAACCTAACATGATGCTGTTTGAAAGTGCAGAAAATTGAAAACAAGGCGTACTTTTTAGTAAATCCCTATATCTATTAATTTTTTTACATTTTAGTACCCAAAAATTAAAAATGTTTTTTTTAAGACTTACTTTTAAGTCACCTTATTCAACGTACATCCGTTTATTCGTTTATTTGACCTTAGAATTGTACTGTAACTATAGGATACATCATTTTAATTTTAAAATGGGAAGTACACACAAACCCATGTCAAGTCAACTTTGCCGATAACTGTATTATACAAAATACATATTAAAAGATCGGTGTTCTACGTAAGGTTAATAAAATATATGGATGGATGGATAAACTCATACCAATCATAACATATATTTTAATAATTTAAATTCTGAGGTCAAATCTCCTATCCTTTATGGAATTTTTTCAGTATTCTAAGATTTGCAAAATTCTGGTAAAAACAGGCGAAACTTCATGCTCCTGCGATTTCAGAATCGATGACTCAGGTTGCTTTTTTGGAAAACCTCAACATGAGCATTGACTCTGCATCTCTTATATTAGTGTCTTACTTGGCCAGAATGTCGCCATTTTATCTACCAAAACCAGCACCAGCCATGACCATGTGCATCCTGGTTAATCTCTTCTTCCTCCTCTTCCTCTTCCCATACAGAAGGCATCCAGCCCCAGAACTGCGGCTATCCCGATTTCCGCTTACGCTGCAATGGCTTAGGAAAGTCCGGCGGAATTGTTCGTCCGTGAAATTAATTACCGATCGAACAAGATCGAGATTTCCTTCTTAGAAAGCTTCTTGAATTGGATCTTTCAGGGTCATCATTTTTCTATGCTTACTATGAAAACTCCACATTCTTCAACTGTCCAATGGATCTCACATATTTGTCATCGGCCATTCCCTGCCTCAACAATAATGGCACGAACACTGTCAAAGTTATATCTAGTGAACATGCATATACATTGTCTGGTATATGCGATGTAATGGCGACCTTGGCAGTACCGATAACGTCGATTTTCGACAATGATCTTCTGCTGTCTTGGTCACTTAACTGCTTCAAATGCAAAGCAAAAGGTGGTTTATGCGGCTATAAGGTCAATATCGGTGAAGACATCTGTGGTCGTAGTACAGGTGATGTTTCTGTATTTCCATTGTACCGACTCCCAGATTGATCGTGTTTAGTTGATAGAATGAAATAAGGTAAAAATAAAATTACTATCTTTTAAAAATAATATGGTAATTTTTTTAAGTTATTTTGAAGTTTATGAATAAATATTGAAAATATATTGTAAAAAAAAAAATTTACGGAATAAATATTCTTTTTTTCTCATAAAAGAAATTGCAATATCTTATTTTTAAGTTATTGCAATTGAATAGAATCATTATCATACTAACCAAACGTAAAATTAGACTAATAGGCAAAGAATAATCATTGTAACTTATCAAGTTAACCAAATGTCCCATCAAACTAAAAATCTTTCTAAGAATTCATCTTTCCGTTTTGGTATGTTATTGGATCTAGCTTCAGTTGACAAAATTAGGTATTGTTTTATAGCTAGTCAGGTTTAGTAAAGAAAATAATATATATTTGCGTGCATGGCCGCTTTAAAACTAGAATATAGGAAATATTGATTAAAATTATGCGTTGTAGGTATAAAGATCCCATTTTTGCTATCCTCTATCTTAATTTCAGTCTTTTTTCACTTTGGGCTCAAGTTTACAACAAAAATAAAAAATAAAAAACTTGACAAAATAGAAAAAAATGAAAATGGAAAAAAGTAAAAAAGAAAAAGAAATAAATATAAAATAAAAAGAAAACGAAAATAAAAAAATAAAAAAATACAATGTGTCATTTAGGGTTGGATCAGAGTATAATAAAATATAAATGTACAATTTAGTAATTTTAGAGTCTTTTGGGTTTTATTAGAAAAATGTTATTTAAAAAAAGTCTAGTTACATTTAAACTCATAATGTAGACTTTGGTCTAATTTTAAATATTTCAACTAGGCTAAAAAAGACTTAGGATTTATTAAATTAGTCATAGATTGTGGTTAATTATGTTGGGTTGAATCAGGTCTAAAATAAAAAGCCCAAATAAATTCAGAGTTTTTAGAAACTTGATCTTGAAAATGGATTGAATTAAATCTTGAATGAATTTAATAAATCTAAATTAAGTATTATCATATCTTATAAATATCGAATTTGTTAAGATTTAATCTTCACAATAAAAGATCAAAAAGATTTAAGTTTATAGTTTATAAATAGTGGACATTGGGCCATGAAAAACCATACGTTTCACAAATTACACTCGATCTCTTGCTCACACCACTCCTCACATATATCTCCTCTATGTCTACGTCTCCATACATACTCAAACACAATACACAAGACCCACACTTTACACATATAATCTCTTACACACATACATGCCACTATTCAATACATAGTCATATACACACAACCCTCACGTCATTAACATCCACACATACGTCTCCTACTCACGTCACCCACACATACATTGCATGATACATTCATAGCATACACACTTATAGCTCACCGTACACATGAATAGCTCACCACATGATCATGTGCCCAACATACATATGCACACCTTACTGCACATTCGATCCACGTCCTCCAGTAGCTTACAGTTTACATACACATATGATTTCATTTGCAATTTCACTCAAGCACAGTCTAATTGAAGATTTAAGTCATACATGCATAACTCAATTGTAATGATCTAACTGATTGAGGTAATTGGGTAATTTTCTTTAGTCATTTATTTATTTATTTTTTAATAACTCTATTTTATTTAATTGTTTTTCTTTCTTTAGCAAAGGTTGTTTAATAATTGTAAAGTATATCATACATTTTAATTAGATAAATTTACAAATTTTTAGATAAATTGTATTTTTTTAGATAAATTTTATGTTTTTAGTTAAATTATATTTTTTTAGATATAGTTACATATTTTTTTCGAGATTTATATTTTTGGTGAAGATATGTATTTAAATTATATGTTACGTTTTTTTTTATAAAAATTACATTTTTAGATATAGATACATATTTTTTCCGAGATTCATATCTTTGGTGAAGATACGTTTCTAAATTACATATCTTAGTAAATTCATATAAATCTTACATTTAGAGTTTTAGAAAAATAAATTTTTTGGTACATAGTGGTTTTTTTGAAATAAAAATCTTAACTTAAGTCTTTTCAAAATATTCAGGTAGTTAGATTTTTTTTTTCTAATAGATTTATGAAGTTAGATAATTTAATCTTTTAAAAAAATAATAATAAATTGTTAAATAATGTAAATTTAGCTTGATTTTCAAACTAAAAAGAACTAATCCACTAAATATTTTCTTAAAAAAAAACTACATTGGTTTGATCTCGATTAATGGATATATAGACACTTTCGAGGCAATATAAAATATAAAATTATTTTTTCTCTTTTTTTTGGTAAATTCGTAATAAAAATTATTAAAAATTCATTTTCATTACATTTTTGTAGTACCTTACAGATTTTCGTATCTTTAGAAAAATCACAAAAAGTAAGGGCCCATTAGTTTTTCTTTTATTTTTACATGGTAACTTAGGCTTAATAGGTTAGCCTTTGAGCGTAGATTTTCGAGTTAAATATTTCAAAATAATTAATTTTTTGAATATTTGCAAAATAGTGGTTAAATTAAGGTTTTTCCACCTTAAAATCCTAATTTCACTTTCTACTAGTTTAATTGATTGGTGACTTTAATTTTTTTTAAAAGGAAATTCAAACATTTTTTGAAAGAAAAATGTTTTCTTAATTTTATATCGAGTAACTTATATTAAGCGAGTTAGATTTAGTATAGGTTAAATAAAGGAAAACCAAAATAGAGCATGACAGAATTGGCGACTCCATTGGAGTTACTTAATGTGCTAACCATGTAAAAATATAAAAAATGAATTAATAGACTTATTTTTTTCTTATTTAATATTATAATATAGTTGTATTAATCGGGTTTTAATGATGTAGGCATTTAAGAAAGAAGCTTAGCCCAATGGGCTCCACACTAGAGGATTTAGGGGGAATTTTTTTATCACTTGTATGCTTAGGTGTAGTTGAACTTAGGCTACTTTATGAACTTAAGATGGATTGCCATTGTGTAACCTTCGGGTTACTAAGGTCTTTACCTCTACCTGACGGTGATAGGCGAGTCCACTAATGATTCGATATAGCCTACTTGGTTTTTTCTTCAAAAATGCCTAAGGTTATAGAGCTTGAGACTCGTATACCTTACCTTCTTGTATCATTTTTTCTTTCTTTTTGAAGAGAAAAAGGGGTTAGTCATTTTAAATTATGAGAAAAATTTAATAATCCATAATTAGTTGGACTTTCTTTTTAAAAAAAAAAAAGAAAAAGGAAATTAAAAGAATCAATACCCTTATATATAAGTGTCTATGAGTCTCATTTTAGTTTTTTTTTTTAATTTTAATTCACTTATATATAAGTGTATTCTTAATCACTTTATAATTCTATTCCTATAGTTTATTAATTACTAACCCCATTACATTGCACGTATGTGTAGCATATTACATCGCATTTCTTTTATATTTTTAATTTTCATATTTATCTGTATATGCTATCTTGTGTAATATAAGTGAGTTTTGTAGATTTTGTTTTATTTCATGAGTAATAGGTTGTGTAATATAAGATTTAACATAGAAAGTACAAAATTATTAATATTCCCCTTATATCATAATGTGCTGATGTTAAAAAAGAAAAAAGAAAAAAAAAATCAGTATCAACTTGTAATTTTTTTTTAAAAGGAAATTTCAAAAAGATACTTTATGATTAAAAAGCCAATTTCATGATTTTTTTTTAATTGGTTAATTTTTATTGTAATACCCTAAATGTATTATACTGTTAGGAACTAATAAATTACAAAAAAAAATGAAAAAAATGGAAAAAGATCTAACTATTAGATTATAAATTATTTGTTATCTTACGATCATCAATCTTGTAAATATCTAAGTTCTCATTTTTCGTGTTTATCCACCAAGTTCTCATAGTCCCAATAGAGTTTTTTCCATGAGTCCTTACTCTTGTCTCATATATTAAATAGTTTCTCATTGTAAGGTAATTTTCTCTCGTCGCCTTATGTCTTTGATTGCTAGTCCTACTTTTCCATTTTTATTTTTTATTTTTGTTAGATTCATCGATATTAGTAGACTTCTATAACATAAAATCAACATTGGTTTTTTCAATAAAAGCTTTCAAAAAGAAAAGAAAGAAGGGTTTTCAAGATTAAAAACTTGATTTTTTCAAAAGAGAGGGAATGCAATGTTGCTAATAAGAAAAGATTCTTCCAGGATTTGAAAGGTTGCCTCTTAAAGTGGTTTAGCCTAACATTAAGCACATAATTGCTTATTTTAAAAAACAAGACATCTGAATCTCTTAAAGAGAGAATAGCCATAGTAGAAGGGGTTTTGAGTAAGCATTTGAAGCAAGTTGAGATCATGATATATACCTAAGCCTAATTGTCCATTAATATACCATCTCAAGTTAACGAGTCTAAAGAGTTGCAGGTTCATGAGTCCACTATCAACATGATACAAGGTTTGAAGAAATTGACAGAGATAAATTTGAATAGTCAAGCATAGGGGGTACGTCATTGTTAGGGTCTGGAAAAAAGAGTTGTAACTTTGAAAGAAAAGTTAGTGAGGTTAGAAGAAAGACTCATGGTATAGGAATGGAAATGGGTTATGTGCTTAAACAGCTCAAAAACTTAGATCCTAGTATGGATAGGACATCATAGCTCAACATGAGGATGATTTAAGGAAAAGAGAAGTCAAGAGAAAATATGACAATTGGGAAAGCCTGATCAAGACAAGTTAAGACAAGTTTGTCCTTAACAAGAGAAGGAAACTTACATAGTTCAAGATTCTAATAGCCTAAGTGTTCAAGCAATTAAGAGATGCAGGATTGTTGGCATGTGAAAACCCAACAAAGAAGTACAATTCAAAGGAGCATGACCCTAATAAATGATGTCAATATCATGTGGGCCAAATGGGGCATACCATAGAAAACTGCTAGAAACTAAACCATAAGGTGCAAGATTTCATTGATGCAAAAATTATCTAGTTAAGCTTTTTGGAAGCTAATGGGTCAGTTGATAGTAGTATCCCTTCCTTAAATTTTGAAGAAGCATCAAACAGACAACCTCCAACATTAGATATTGAAAGCTTACTACTATTATCAAATAAGGTGGCTCACCATCTGAAGCAGTTAGGTATATCTCTAAGAGATCAATTCAATTGATGGGTCAAGTTTGAAGAAGTGACAGAAATAAGAGCAAGAATTGGAAAAGAGTTTTAGTTCCTGCATTTATTTCTTTTTAGAATAGCGTTTCATTTTAGAGATAAGATCTATTTGAATATAAAGTGTTTTTCTTATGCATTTTGTTTCTCCATGATGTGCACTTAGCTCAACTTGATAGCCTTTTGCCCTTCATTAATAAAAAAATTTATGAAAATTTGGTCCAAGTGAAAATGAATAAAATAAATGTGAACTTATAACTTAAAATTTTTCCATTAAAGGGAATAGTAATACATTACTTGAAATGTTTAAGTTAAAAAGAGGCAAATCATTTCTTAAACACGTTCAAAGCACACATGAGAGTTAAGTGCCATCAAGGTGACTATTGGTCTCATTCCTTAAAGGAGGTTTATTTTGAACTTGGAATACATGTCAAAGTGATATTAGGTACTTATTTTACTACTCTAGATACAGTTATTCTTTGCAAATTTGAACCTTTAAGAAAGTTTTCTTAAAATTAACCTTACCAAGAACCACCCCAAACTAAGGCAATCGAGAGGTTAGGGTTATTAATTTAAAGAAAAGGGAGTAGACTAACATATGCTTACCTTAATTATGCCAATTCATGAGCAAATATTGTCATAGATAATTTAATTTCTTTAGAATGAATAAGAGTTTTGGACTATATATACCTCACTTAGGCCTATACACCCATTCAAAGACCTTAAGCTTATGTACTTTTCCAAACACCCCTAAAGCCATATACACTTCTGTCAAGTTTATACTTTTTGAATGTATGGTTTTATGTCTTCAAATCTTATCAAGTGAAAACTCAACAATAGAAGGTGACTACCTTAACTGAAAAAAAAAAAAAAAAGAGGAGGAAAAAAGAAGAAAAGGAAAAGAAAAAAAAAAGAAAGAAAGAAAAGAGAAAAAAAAAGTGAAAAAAAGAAAAAATTGAAAATATTAGCAAGGTGATCATTTTTAAAATTAAGTCATATTGCTTAGTGGAGCGCTGTTTAATCCTTTTTAGTATTGCTTGTTCAAAGAAGTGCTGTCCTATCCTTAGTTGGGTCACTTGCTTAGTGAGTGTCATCTAACCTTTTTCTAGGATCGCTTGCTCAAAGGAGCGTTGTCCTATTCCTCGCTGGATCACTTGCTCATTGGAGCATCTAGTCTTTTTTGAGATCATTTACTCAAAGGAGCGTTGTCCTATCTAGTTTATTCTAGGATCACCTACTAATAGGAGTGTTATCATATCCTTTGTATTTCTTAAAGTAATCTTGGGTTGCCTACTCATTGGAGTGCCATCTAATCCTTTTTAGGATCGCTTCCTCAGTAAAGCACCATCTTATCCTTAATTGGACCACTTGCTCAATAAAGCATCGTCCAATCAATAAAAAGATTGTCTGCTCATGAGAGTACTGTCTTAGTTTGTCTTTAATGGAACATTATCTTATTTTTCCTTCGAAAGATCTATCCTTTTGAGCAATAAATCTTTAAAGAGATCTATCATTTTAAGGATACCCAACCTTTCAAGTTGGGACCTTATTTGTCAAACATTCAAAATCCTTATCCTACCAATTTAAGTCAGGACTCGACAAAAATGAGTATGTCTTTTGGTCATTGTAGAAAAGTTTTTACAAACTTCACTACAAAGAGAAATAGCTATAAACATCCCATTTTTGCTACCCTTTAGTTTAATTTAGGTCTCTTTTCACTTTTAGGCTAAGTTTACAAAAGAATAAATAAATAATAAAAAACTTGAAAAAATAGAAAAAAAAAAGGAAAAAACTCAAAAGATAAATATAAAATAAAAAGAAAAAAAAATACAAAGTATCAAAAGCATCATAATCAAGTCAGTTAGTCATTTAGGATTGGGTTAATGCATAATAAAATATATATATACGATTTAGTAAATTTAGAGTCTTTTGAGCTTTATTAGAAAAATGTTATTTAAGAAAAGTTCGATCACATTTAAACTAATGAATGTAGACTGGCCCAATTTTGAATATTTCAATTAGGTTAAAAAAGACTTAAGATTTATTAAATCAGCTATAGACTATAATTAATTAAGTTAGGTTGAATTGAGCCTAAGATGGAAAGCCTAAATAACTATGAACTTTTCAGAAAATTAATCTTAAAAATGGATTGGATTAAATCTATTCGGGTATTATCATATTTTATGAATATATGATTTGTTAAGATTGAATCTTTACGATAAAAAATCCAAAAGATTCAAATTTACGGTCTATAAATAGTGGACATTAGACTGTGAAAAACCACACATTTCACAAATTACACTTGATCTCTTACTCATACTACTCCTCACATACATCTCTTGCACGTTCATGTCTCGATACATACTCAAACACAACACATATACAAGACCCACATGTCACATACACAATCTCTTGTATACACATATGCCACTGTTCAGTACACAGTCACACATACATAACCCTTACGTCACTCACATCCTCACACACATCTCCTACTCACATCACCTATAAATATACATTGCATGATACATTTACAACATACACACATATTGCTCATTGTACTATTCAACAATCTAGCACACACATGCATAGCTTACCATACAATCACACATCTAGCATACATACGCACACCTCACTACACATCCGATCTACGTCCTCCAATAGACTAGAGTACACATATGCATATCATTCCATTCACAACTTCATTCAAGTACGTAGTTGAATAGAAGATTCAAGTTACATACATACAACTCGATTGTGATGATTCGACTTGTTTAGGTAATTACGTAAATTATTTTAGTCATTTATTTATTTATTTTTTAATAACTCTATTTTACTAATTTTTTTTTAGTGTAGGTTGTTTAATAATTTTAAAGCATGTCATACATTTTAATTAGATAAATTTGCAAATTTTTAGATAAATTGTAATTTTTAGATAAATTTCATGTTTTTAGTTAAATTGCATTTTTTTTAGATGTAATAACATATTTTCTTCAAGGTTCATATCTTTGGTGAAAATATGTATTTAAATTATATTTTATGTATTTTTTTCATAAAAAGTGCATTTTTAGATATTGATACATATCTTTTTCTAGATTTATATCCTTAGTAAAAATATGTATCTAAATTGTATATCTTAGTAGGGTTTTAGAAAAATTAATCTTTTGCCATGTAGTGTTTTTTTTTTTAATAAAAATCTTAACTTTAAGTCTTTTGAAATGATTTAGTTAGTTAGTTTTTTTTTTCCTAATAAATTCATGAAGTTAGATGTTTTAGGTTTTTTTTAATAAAATAATAAATTATAAAATGACATAAATCTAGCTTGATTTTCAAACTAAAAAGATCTAACCCACTAAATCTTTTCTTAAAAAAAAAAAAAACATAGAGCTATAATGGTTTAATCTCGACTAGCGGGTACGTGGGTACGCAGGTACGCAGGTACTTTTGAGGTAACCATAAAAAATAAATTTTTTTTCTCTTTTTTATTGAAAATTAGCAATAAAAATTATTAAAAATTCATTTTAATCACATTTTTGTATCTCTTTATAGATTTTAGTATCTTTAGAAAAATCATAAAAAATAAAAGCTCATTAGTTTTTCTTTTATTTTTATATGGTGACTTAGTCTTAATAGGTTAATCTTAAACTTACATTTTTTCATTAAATTTTCTAAAAAAAATTATTTTTTAGAATATTTTTAAACTAGTGGCTAAATTAGGTAGCGACTCCATTTTTTAAATTTTTTTTAAAACATTTTTTGAAAGGAAAATGTTTCTTTAATTTTATGTCGAGTAACTTATATTAAGTGGATTGATCTTAATACATATTAAACTAAAGAAAATCGAAATAAGGCTCAGTAGTAGGAGTAAAATTCACTCAATTAAATGAATTTATTACTCAAAAGAAGAAAGCTATGCTTATGGTGTCTAGGGTTTCTCAATTGTCTCTCTCTTTTAATTATCTCTTTTGACATCCATATCCTTGAACAAGACTTTATATAGTTAAGTTAAAATAGAGAAATAATATGACACCTAAGCATATTAAAAATACAATATACCGTAAACAATTTGATGACCAATAAAAATATAACACCTAAGCAATTACTAAAGATATAATATTACTTGGTTCAATTAATTCTAACATTTCCTCCCTTAAACCAAGTCTTCAAGTTTCACCATGCTAAGTATCTTCTTCAGCTTTAGGAGCACACTTGTTATAAGTAGCTTTGTAAAGACATTTGTAGCTTGCTCTTTAGAGGAACAAAATTCAATCACAATTTCATTGTACTTCACTAAATCACTAATATAATGGTACTTGATGTTAATATGCTTGCTACGATCAAGAGACATTGGATTCTTTGTCAAAGCAATTGTTAATTTGTTATCACAAAAGATTTTGGTAAGCATAGCTTGTTGATGCTATAAATCACTTAGGATTCTTCCCAACGAAATTGCCTATATAGCACATCTTTTTGTAACTATATATTCTACCTTTGTTGTTGAGAGAGCCACCACTTATTGCTTCTTAGATGACCAAGAAAAAACTCTAATCCCATGGTGAAAAAAAAAAATTACTTTTTCTCATGTCAATATCACTAGCCCAATCATTATCTATATAGCTAACAAGCTTTACATTATTAGTATAAGAATAAAAAATTCCATCACTAAGCGTACCTTTGATGTATGTTAAGATACGTTTAGTTGCTTACTAATGAGATTGACGTAGAGTCTCCATAAATTTGCTAACAATGCCAATATTAAACATAATATATGGTTTAGTAGCTATCATATATCTCAAGCTTCCAACTAACCTTTTGTAATTAGTTGCATCAACCAAGTCACTACTATTATCTTTGACTAGTTTTGATTTCTCTTCAATTGGAGTCAAGATTAGTTTACATGAATCCATCCTAAATCTCTTCAATACATCAATGGTATCCTTATTCTGAGAAATAAAGATCCCTGAATCTATTTGTTTCACTTCAATACTAAGGAAATAAGACATTAAGCCCAATCTCTCATTTTAAACTCAGTAATCATAGCTTCCCTAAACTTTATTAGCAAATTAGATTTATTACTAATGAAAATTAAATCATCAACATATAAGCATACAATGATAATATCACCTTGTAAGTTTGATTTAACATATAAAGTGTGCTCATATAGACATCTTTGAAAACCATGATAAAAAAAATTAAGAATCAATTCTAGTGTATTAAGCTCTAGGTGCTTACTTTAAGCCATATAAGGCCTTTCTCAATTTATAAACCTTGTCTTCCTCTCCTTTCTTCACATAGTTAGGAGGTTGTTCAACATACACTTCCTCCTTAAGTACACCATTAAAAAATGCAGACTTAACGTCTATTTGAAAAATTTCTCGTCTATTTTGAGTAGCAAGTGAAATAAGTATTCTAGCAGTATTAAGTTGAATAGGAGCAAAAACCTCAAAATAGACAATACCTAGTTTTTGCACCCTTTGCAACTAAACGTGCTTTGAAACGATTCACCGTTACATTAGACTTGTACTTAGTCTTGTATACCTATTTAACACTAATTAGCTTTTTATCCTTGGGAAGCATAGTAAGCTTCCAAGTTTTATTCTTTTCAATAGAATGAATTTTATCATCCATTGCTTTCACCCAACAATCATTACTAATAGCTTCCTTAAAAGATAAAGGATCACAATCTGCAAACAAGACATAGTGAATTATATCATTAGAATCATCATTAAAAGAGCTGCTAACATTACTAACCACATAATCTTTCAAACAAGAAGGCATCTTATGTTATCTTATGGTCAATTAGAAGATTCTCCAAGCATAGGTTGTACATTAGCATTTGCATCAACATTATTTCCAACAATGATTGTAGGAATTGATTGTGGAATTTTCTTTTCACTAAACCAATCCTAAATACCGTCTTCATCAAAAGTGATAGCCATACTAACAATAACCTTTTTAGTTTTTGGATTGTATAACTTTTAATGCTTTGTTTCATGACTGTACCCAATAAAGATACATTTTTCTACTTTATCATCGAGCTTCTTTCTCAACTTATTAGATACATGAGTATAAGCCACAGAACCAAACACCTTGATATGCCTGATGTTGGGCTTTCTACCATTCAAAGCTTCATGTGGAATCTTATCACGAACACTCCTAATAGGATACCTATTTAAAACATAAATAGCACATGTAATAACTTTTGCCCAAAACTGCTTAGGCAAATGTTTACTATGCAACATGCATCTCATTATATCCATAACGGTTCTATTCTTCCTCTTAGCTACACCATTTTGTTGAGTTATGCATCTGGTAGTTAATTGATGATGAATACCATGTTTTTTAAGAAATTCATCACATACAGTATATTATGTATATCTATTAATTCTCAAAATTTTAACTTAATATCCACTTTACCTTTCAAATGATTTCAATGCATCACAAGCTTTAGACTTATGCTTTAGAAAATAAACCTATGCCTTCTTATTAAAATCATTAAAAGTGTGCAAATGGGTTAAATGAGCCAACTTAACCCGGCTTACTTAAGCTTGTAGGTTAAACAGGTCAGGCTCATTTGATCCCTTTTTTAAATGGGCAAAAAGATATTAACCCTAATTAGTTTAAAAAATGAGTTAAATAGGCCAGTTTATGGGCTAAAGGCATAAATGTGATAAACGGGCTAACCCAAATCAAACTACTTTGGCTCGTGGGTTAAATGGGCCAGGTTCATTAACCCCCTTTTAAATGAGTCAAAAAACCTAAGCCCAAACCTGTTAAAAAAGTAGGTTAAACAAGCCAACTCACAAGCCAAAGCGTACTTGCACACCTCTAAAAATCATCAATGAAAGTAATAAAATACTTATTGCCACCAATGGAAGGAACCACTATAGAGCATAAATTTAATGAATAAGTTTAAGTGGCCTACTAGATCTCTATGTTTTCTCTTTAAGAAAGACATGCCAATGCTTCTTATCCAAATTTCAAGACTCGTATACTTTATTAGGGACACTAATATTAGGTAAGCTAAAAACTCATTGTTTATGAGAAAGAAAGCTGATGCTACCAAAATTCAAGTGCCTAAGTCTCATGTGTCACAACCAATTATCATCAACAATCACAAAAGCATGGCAATAAGATGTATCATAATTAAGCTTCAAGGGAAACAAGCAATTTTTAGATGTGTTTACCTTTGCTACGACTCGTTTATTAGCATCAAGAATAGGATAGCCATATTTGTTAAATTGCAAGTCATAAATTTTTTTCTATTAGTTATCTTACACTAAGAAGATTCTAATTGACATTAGGAGAGTAAAACACTTTTGAAATATAGTTTAGGTGTCCATCTTTACTGAAGTACGAAAAGTATCATCAAAATAAGTAAATAAGTCCTCTTTACCACTAAGATGATTGCTGCATCTTGTATCTAACAACCATTAGCTGTCATCCATAACATTATCATGATTGGCAATCAATAAGGTTTCTATATGATCTTCGCCATTCTCTATAACCTTTGCATGAAATTTCTTATCATTCCTTGGCTTGGCACAACAATCTTTATTAATGTGACCATATCGATTATAGTTATGACACCTAATATGTGCCTTACACTCAACCTATCTATAACCATACTTCTTACACTTATAACATTGAATAGATGAGTTGTCATGATTTTGATTAGACCCCCCTTTGCCTCTTTGCCATTGATTAGACTGAAAATTCCTACCACCTTTGCCTCTCCTCTGATTAAAACCACTTCGTTGATTCATTTGCTTATCTTTGTTATTCTTAATATTTACTAGAGCTTTCAAAGATTACTTAATTTTTTCTTTAGCCCTTTCAACCAACTGCAATTCATAAGCCTCTAAAGATCCCTATAAGTAATCAATAGCTATAGTATTAAGATAAGTCTTTTCTTCAATTATAGCTACAACATCAAATCTCTCTATTAAGGTATAAAGGATTTCCTCCATAACTTGAACTTCCGTGATAGTGTTGTTGTTTACCTTTATATCATTGACTAGTTTCTATGTATATAGGAAATAATCAGAAATCTTCTCACTCTTTTCTTATTGAAGCAATTCATACTTCCTTTTTAGTGTTTGCAATTGAGTTTTCTTAACTTGTTTCGCTCCTTGGTAAGATTGATTTAAAGTATCACATGCTTCTTTTGAAGATTTATGATTAATAATCTTCTTAAACATTCAAAGTTTTACACATTAAAAAATATAATGAGTGGCCTGAACATTTTTAAGTTGATTACATGATAAATCTCGTCTTTGTGTATTTGAGATTGTCTTGAGATTTTCCAATTTGTTGAAACCTTTCTCTAAGACGTCTTATACACCAAAGCTTCTCAAGAAAAATTGTATATGGACTTTCCACTCATAAAAATTATTTTTTCTATCAAATTTCAATGGAGGAAACTGTACGTGATGTATATTCGTAGCCATAATCAGATAATTCCACAAGAATTAAAACTAGCTAATAATAATTAAATCTCTAAAACAATTGTTCTATTTTGAAGTTAATTTTCACTTTTTTAGTTCATGAACCAACGATGGAATTCCTTCCCTAATTTTAGTGGATGCTATTTTGTCCATATCTAGGCACTTTTCATTTTCGACTTCAATTCTTAGCTTGTTGCTTTCTAATTCGATGCGGCGATAGGTTCGATTCTTGATTGTTGTTGGTCTTCTCCTCATTGTCCTTTTTCCCATGCCACACATCCTTCACAATTTCCTTCCTTTGTTTTTTTTTTTTCCCCAATTCTTGAAGATTCAACGATTATGAACAATTTGGCTCTAACACCAATTATATAATAATAAATTTATTACTCAAAAAAGGAAAGTTATGCTTATGACATATAGGGTTTCCCAATTGTTTCTCTTTTTTAATTATTTATCTTGATATCTATACCCTAAAATAAGACTTTATATAATTAGATTAAATAGAGAAATAATAATACGTGATATGGTACACTGTAAGTACTTTAATGACCCATAAAAATATGACACCTAAGTAATTACTAAAAATATAATATTATTTGATTTAATTAATTCCAACATGCTTACATATTTTCATTTTTGGCTATATGAAATATATGCATTTTAGCCAATAAACGTGTCATCAGGAAGGAGAAAAAAAAAAAGAAAAAGGAAAAATACAAACTGATATTTCAAGGACTCGGACATCCAACTGATAAATTTGCACTTCTTTCTATTAAATTCAAGTAAAACTAATCTTATTCTGGTAGAGTTAAATGGATAGAACGCTCTACTCCAATAAATGAAAGCTCTCAACTCCAATTATAAATGTTGAATAAGTTAACAAATTTAGTATCCTATACTGATATTGATATTGATAATGATAACTAGATTAAGGATGACTAAGTTGCTAACTTTGATTGTTGGTGTAATAAATTATATACGTTTTGTATTTTGTTTTTCTAAGCATTGAACTAGATTGCCATGGTTACAAGTATTTTTAAGTTTAGAAGTCTTCGGAATCGGACCTCGTTATGTGAACATATATGTTGCTTGTAAATACATTTATGAGCTTAATATCAATAAAGTAAGAGTAAATTTATGAATGGGATAAGATATAGAGGCATACTTTTAGCACATTAATCTTAATAAAAGGTTCCAAGTCGCGATAGCTTTTCCATATAAATAAGAGGATTCATTTGCAATGTGACATTCCTTAACCATTATGCACCACTCAAAGAAGAGACTAATATTTGGGATGATTTTCCTTTCAGTTGTGCGTCTTATCATCATAACTTTAGTAGTAATAAGATGCTCCGCTTGAAGTTCTAATAGGAGAAGTGGTAGTATAAATCCCAACAACTTGCAACAAGGCAACTCGATTATTGAAAGAATGCAACCAACGATGGTCACCATTGGCTTGGATGAAGCAACAATTACATCCTTGAAGAAGTGGTGCTAGGAGAAAGTTGGCGCTTACAATGGCCCAATGGTATCATATGTCCAATATCCCTATAAGAATATCAACCTAAAGAAATCTTAAGATGTATTCCCTAAGTGTAAACATTGTTTCCACGCTAATTGTATCGATGAGTGGCTTAAGATGAACACCACTTGTCCAGTTTGTAGAAACTGTCCTTCCCTTGTCTAAGCAAGTGAGCCAATGCTATAGTAATGGATCCTTTGAACTTTGCACGATTTTATTTTCTTCTACGTATATCCTTTCTGGATAGTTATTTTTTCTCTTGTATATGTTATAGCAAATTTTGCTATTAGTGGTTCATACATATATGTGCAACCTAATACTTCATCACTCAAAAAGCACGAATATATTTGTGCTTGTTCACAACAATGTGTAGTTGGTCAAACAGTTTGGGACCATGTCACATTCATAACCCGAATTTTGATCGTATTTTCACGTTTATCCTTAAACTTTCATATTATTAGATTATATGCACAATTAAACCACTACTTGCTTGCATTTCTATTTATTGCTATCTTCCTAATCCTCATATCCAACTAACAACCTTATAATAGGTGCAGTATGCCGTCTTAAACGGCAACGTTTGGCGTTAATAATGCCATGTTAGACTTCCATGTCGGCATTAATAATACCTTTTTCTCTTGTTGTCTCCTCCTCCTCCACCTCCTATCCAATTCGTTTTCCAACATACTCCCTACTTCACCTACTCTAGCAACTTGTATAATCAAAATAAATGGAAATAAACATGAGGCAAACCCTACATCTGTTTTGGAAATGACTTTGAGAGCTGGTTATTTCTCTATCTGGCCAAATATTTCTTTGGTCTATTAGCGTTTTAATACGAAAGTACTAGAATAACAAGCGAGCAGAAGAAAATCATTAATGTCGTAGTAAAATTAGATTGACATACATCAACCGATTAAACACTATCGAGTTTGAAATTTAACTTTATTCTTAATTTGAATTTACATTCAATCCATCCTTCTCAGAATAAATACAATATTAAGGCAAAAAACTTTCCTAAAGATGTTTTGAGAAGATGAAGAGCCACCACCAATCGAAGTTGGGAAATTTTCCAATGAGGATTAACTAGGTGAAACCAAGAAACCAATCTATTTTTTTTTTTTTTCAGCAATAGGATTGTATGTTTTCTAAAAGAAACGTTTTACAAAACAAATAACCAGACCAAACCTAGTTCAAGGGATAATCTATTAAAATTAAAATCTTTTAATTTTAAAAATTCTCTTTTTTTTCTTAAAACAAATAAAAAAATGAATGAAAATAAGAATAAATGCATTGAAAATAAAGCTTCAATCTTTAAAATTTTATTATTTTTTGAAAAAGAATTTTTTTCCTTTCTCATGGTTGCCCTACGAGTGCCTACATATATGTTAATTAGAATCAAATCATTATAGATCCTTTTATTTTATAAAACTTTAGTATATCGATTTATTTTTTTTACAATAAAAAAATATTTTTAGATATACATGACTATTCATTTAATATTTATTAAGAAAAACACTAAAGAGATTAGTTTTCTTTTCCAAATTCTAAAAAAAAGGTTTAAATTTCCCTAGCTTTTGAAAAGGCTCTATTAAAAATTTTAATTTCCTAAAAACATAATCTTCTAGGTTGCATTATTTTTTATTATTTTATTATGTTATTATTTTCTAAGAAATGATTTTCTTGCGTGAGTAACCTAATCAACCAAATATTTGTAATTAAGAATGAAAAACTTGCATGCATGGTTAGTCAAAGGTAACAAATACCCAATCAATAAAACGAAAAGAACCTGAACATGCGAAAGTTAAATAATTATGAAACTAATCATCATGGGATATCATGTACTAGCTCGACGTGCAAATAATATTAAAATCTAAAATAATAAATAATCAATAAAATATGTCTTTCATTTTTTTTCTACTTTTCAAAAATTTGCAAATTAAATCAATTATGCAAACGAATAAAACAAAAGGAGAAAAAACTAGGTCTTCAAGGTGAAAAAAACTTCTGCCCTGACGTAAGGAAAAGTGAAGAATTTACCATCACTTCTAAAAGCTAACCATGCAAGAAGCATTTTCTACATACCACCTGAAAATTTCGGTTCAATCAACTCGGCCAACTCCTTTGGTAGCATCAGAAGGGTGACAAACTTTACCTTCCCCATCTATTACTACCTTCATTATTAAATTCACCAATTGTAATTTTGTGGACACTGCAAATCCTACTATCAACGAAGCAACAACAAAAGCTCCTCTTTGTTTACAACATTTAGTAGGAACAGATACAGAACCATATCATTGGGGTCGAATCTATTTTATTTCAAATAATATTAGAATTTTTATTTAAAAAAATTACTTACTATTATAATTATAGTACATATATAACAATTTCGTTAAAAAATGTACCTGTAATATTATCTAATATTCAATAAGAGGAAATTTTAAACTTATTTATGAAATAATTACAAGTTGCAATGCTTTATATAATTCATGGTGCTTATATGAGGCAACCGAATCAGCTAGCTCATTTATCATTTTTAAATAAAATTAATAAATTATAAGATTGTGTCCATAAAGGAATAACTAAAAAAGGTGTTTAGGGTACCAAACTAACATCTTAAACATCTTTCATCTCTATGTAACCTTTTACTTTATAAAGGAATACTTAACTAAACTTATTTGTCAATTCATTTTAGATCTTTTGTGGGTTCCATATTATCATTACCTTTCAAACTATATATACAATATATTTTAGAGATTTTTAAACTCTAAATAGTTATTTCATTAATATTAAATATTATAACAATAATTTATTTCTTACTATAGGAAAATAATGAAAAAGGAACAAAAATAATTTAAAAAAGGTAATAGTAGGACGTTGAACATTGGTGAAAAGGATAAATTACAAAAATGTCTTTTTTGGGAAAATATGCTTAGGAATATAGCAAACAAAATCTCCTCTACAAGAGGCAATTTTGTTTCATAATGATGCGGTTTTGTATTGTAAACTACCCGTTTACTAACTATTATGTTACTTACACCTCCTTATTCTTGAATTAATAAAAAATCATTTTTAAATCAATTAGTATAGCTCAAATCGAATTCCATCTAGCAATATGTTAGTGAGATATTCAATTTGTTCTCTTTCTCTATCCTATAGATACGCACTTTGAATCAATAGAAAACCTTTTTGCTCTATATCTATAAGAAATGATATTGCGATATCAATTACTACTATCAATTTGGATGAATCTAAAACCACCAATTCTAACCTAAATTCGCCTCTTTGAGATGCACTTTTAAACATGAAAATACTTTGTAATTATGAAGGCATGAAAGCTTTATGGAAGCTATAATTACACTTTCAAATAGCTACATAGTGTTTGAAAAATAAGGACAAAAAACAAACAAACTCAAATATGAAGTATGTAAAGCTAATGATGTTAGTGTTGTCATTACATAAGTGGACGAACATCTTGAGGATCCATATCGGCTTAAGGCTAAACCATCTAGTCTACATCCAACTAGGTCATCTGTACTCCATCTTGATAGTGAGCATCTAAAAATGATGCATGCATGGGGATCGAAGTAGGGTGTATTTATGTGACTCCCTCGCCTATATCGTTGAAAGGATCTTTAATTGGCCTCTTCAATGACGCAGGGGGAGCACGAACTTGACTACTAAAGGTCTCTCCCATGAAAGGAGTGTAGCACATATGATCGTTGGAGTTCTCCTAGATAAATGATCTGTGAAACTCAAATCCTAGTAGTCTAAAAGATGTTGACGGTAAGTAGTATGGGGGAGATGCATTGTCTTGAATCTATACGCTAGCTTGTCTACATCTTCAACCTCCCCTTCAATGATGACTACATCTTCGACAGCCCTTTTTCCATTATAGCTCATCCGGTAGGGAGTTGTCTTCATTTACATCAAGATCGGATGTAGGTAGGTCACTTAAGTAGACCCCAATAATCCCCCTAGATAAGGTCATCATCCTCATATCCCTCATATATAATGTCACAGAATGACATATGCAACAACCTATGTATGAAATCTACTTGTAAGCCAAACATAAAAGCTTGATTAGTATATAACTAGAAAAACAAATGGACAATTGAAATAGCAATTGTACATACCATATACAACTAGGAGGCTCCTGACCTACTGATGTGTCTACAAGTTACTTATCAGTATTAGGGGACATAGTCAAGATGTATAATAGGTGGTAGCTAGACCTAGACAATTTGGTTTTTTGGTTCCTCCCATTATGCTATCCAATCTACATGGCTAATCGCCTAATAGATCTCATTTTGGTCCCTTAACTCGATTTCATGTAGCACTTACCGGTGTCGGGATAGATTGGGGTCTCCTACATCCACCGAACTGGCCAGCTACGTAGTCAAGATAGTGCATCTCAAGATTATAGAAGCACATCAGCAGGACCTAAGCTAGCACACATCACTCCCATCTCGATAATAAGTGGGGAGTCTAGCCATGTCCTCGTGTATATAAGCAATCCAAACAACTTGAATTGAAGATTAATAATAAGGTTAAAAGAAAGTAACACGTTAGGAACGAATAAATAATTGGTTTTGTTAAATAAGTATCTGTTCTGGATGCTATCGATCGAATACATCTGTATACAAGTTAACTACATCTGTGGATAGCTTGGTGACATCAAACTTCGCCCCTTATTGGCTCATAATTAGTCGATCATTGACTACGACTACTGATATAATCTAATGGCTTAAAGGGGTAATGTGTAGGAAATGCTCTCATTCTCACACCTGAAGAATCACTAATGGACTTCTAATCTCTCTAGCCTTCATCGTAGAAGTGAGGCATAATAGACAGGACATCTACGCTAAGCAAGTTACTTTCCAAGCATAGTACCTAGCTATGGTAAGGTCCAATAGGAGAGGGATGAACATGAGGTATCATGTTGTTGGACTTATCTGAGAGTAACATACCCTTGATCAACAACATGATATGTACCCTAGTATAGCACTACATCGTAACGTCATCTACATCAAAAGGTAAATAAGTGAAATTGTCCTTCAATTAGGATAATGTCAATCATATACTCTTCATGGCACTCTCTAGTAGGTGAATTCCTAGTAGGTGGTAACATAACTCACCCTATCCAATAGATGCTGTCATGCTTGTAACTCTATCGCCATCAATATGGAAACTAATGAGTAGAGATATATCTTGTAACGTCACTATCATTTCATTAGTATAGAAGTGAAATGTATGCATCTTCTTCCTTTATCGCTCAATTGGGGTAGTAATCAATTGTCAGTCTAGTTGTATGAAGGGCAACCTAGTGCGTATCAATGAAACCCAACTACTTTAGATATGGGATCATGGGGGGATTTATCGAGATCTCCTCACCATCCTGACACTTATAAGGGGCCATCTATGAATTAACTCGACCTAATAGATCAACACTTCAACCCGAAGTCGATTATATATCAATCCAACTAACTGGTCATATGTAATCCTAAATGGAGCACCAACTGCTATTCTTGGGTACCTATCATACTGTACCTCATCCCTTCCTTCCACAATATTTCCACTAACATAACAAACTAATCTCATATTGTCCATTTTACACTTGTTTGGCACATTAACTTCATAAACTTCTGCATCTGAAAATAAAAATACTACCTTATACTAATAGACACATTCTACTAGATTTCATGAATACATCACCTATTTTGATTTCACTATCATAATCCCTATAGGCACTACAATTAGTACTTACACCAATTGAAACAAACAAAGAGTTAACACCATCTCCCAAGCCAGTTCATTCTCCACATCACTCGACAATAATTATTTGTACACATATCACCTAATACACATTTATACATAAAATATAATAATGAAGATAAATTTACATAAGGAAAAACTATATAGACATACTTATAAAATATACTAACTAATGAACACAACATTATATATATATATATATATATATACATACACACATACACAATACTAATGATCACAAATTTATACCAAAAAAAAATAATAATTAAGCTTAAAGATAATAGGGTATAGAAAAATATTCAATGTACGTATATGTTAGAGAAAAGACTAACAGTTTATCCCATCTAAAAAATGCCAGTAAACAACAATGTATTATATTGTATCAAGCAAAAATACTAATTCTTCAAATAAAATGTGCTTAAAATGGATAAAAAGGAGAAAAAACAATACCCTTTCAATATAGATGTTTAGAGAGAGAAAGTGATGATCTTGCATGGATTGCGTCCCCATTTTGAAAACCTTCCTACAACTGAGATCTACATCACTATTACTTTGAATCTATCATTGATTCACAAAAAAAAAATGGATCAAAATGATGGATTTGGTTAAGAAAGTCTTAATAGAGTTTAGAGAGAGGGAATGATGGAAGAGAAATAGGAAATGCAGAACGAAGGGGATAGGGGTTAGGAAAGATGATATCCTTGTGAAAATTGCCTCTCCCAGGAATAATTTCCTAGGCACAGATTTCTTGAAATTTTTTTTTTACATTTTTTTTCCTTTTCCCTTGAACATTGAGCATCACTCAACATCAAATATTCATCAAGCGAAATTACAACACTATAAAGAATGAAATGGCTGGGGTTGTAGTGCCACATGACCTGTCCGAAAAAAAAGGGCTGAGCATTTGTATCGAAATAAGTATCTCTAACTTCATTTAGCATTGATGGCTGCATGTGAATTATAAAGGTAGTAGGGTGTTTGATACGGGAATTTGTGTCAAGCCTCCTCTAAGAGGAGAAAAAAAAAAAGGAAAAAAGAAAAAAAAAATAGAAGGGAGAAGAAGATTGTTGACTCAATCAATAACTTCAGTTATTGTGATATAGAGTGCTCCACATGTGTTGCTCAGACAGGAGAAATGGCGGTACAGATCGTAATAACCTATGACAGGGCAACAATTCTGGCTATTGTGATATTGGTACCTCATTCAACTATTGACATCATCTGTGGTTACCATTTGCTTGGATAAATCCACGATTGCATCCTTTACCAAAGTGAGAAACTAGAAGAAAGTCGTGCTTGCTTAGTCCTAATGATAACACGTGCTATATATATGCCTATTAGAATATAAACCAAAGGAGATCTTACGATGCATTACAGTGTAAAAACATTGCTTTCAACCGGATTCTCCAAATGGGCCGCTTAAGATGAACATCACCTGTCCAGTTTTTAGGAACTGTCCATCCCAGTCCAAGCAAGCAAACTGGTGCAATTTGTAGTGGCCCCCCCTGTAAGTTCATACAAATTTTATTACTTTAGGATATGTTGAGGTAGTTACTTTGCCTAGTATATACCACAGAAAGATTTTATCACACTTCTTCCCGGATGATGCAGTGAAAACATCAAAAGAAATTTGATTCTCTATTATTCTTGAATAATTAAAGAAACTATTTATATTTAAAAAGAATTCCTAAAATACTTAAAATATTGCTAAAATATCACCTAAAAAGATAAAAGGATTGGTAATGAACCTTAAAGAACATTTTTCAAGTGCAAAATTGCATCAATTAGGCTTGTCTTAATTGTCTCACTGTAGTATCCAAAAATCAGTTATTAAAAACATATAATAATAAGAACAACTCTTTTTAAATTAAAAGTTAGGTTCAAAAAAAAAAAAAAAAAAAACTACCTATTTTAACATGTTTACATCACCAGACCAGAACCTACGCTTTTACCTTTAAGGAAAACAAGAACATTTGTCCACTTATTCACAACAATGTATAGTCGATCAATTCGGTTTCATTGTATTGTCATAATTAATTCACTAATGTTAGAAGACTATAGAGAAAGAGGACAGAAAGAGTCGGCAATAGCTAGGGTCTTAGATTGAGGAGTCCATGGGATTCTAGTCGACATGTCTATTTTAAATACATCTTGACCTATATATAAATTATATATACTATTATTATATCCTAACCTACATATATATCTATTTAAATATGTCTTAACCTACAAGACGCTAAATTGCTTTTCGACAGGTTTATGGCATCTTAACTTTGACCATAAACTTTGTATCTCTTATTAAACATTTTACCTAATGTTGCACTTTATCAACCAAAACCAGACCCTTCATGATCGTCATGTGAATCACGGCAAATCGTTTTCTTCTTCTCTTCTTCGTCCCATGTAGAAGCACCGCACAAATTTGCAACACTCAGACATGTACCAGCAGCACCATACCTGCTCGGCTTCCGTTCTGGCTTGACGGCGTGCAGCCCGGAAACTACGGCTATTCCGGTTTCAGCTTAGGTTGCAACAACTTAGGAACCACCGTTTCGAAATTTCCCAAGTCAGTGGAGTTTTTCATCCACAACATTTATTATCGATCAAACACGATAGAGCTCTAAGACCCCGAAGATTGCCTTCCCAGAAAGTTTCGTGAATTGGATCTTTCGGGGTCACCATTTTTATCTCCTTACCATGTGAACTAGACATTCCTCAATTGTCGAATGAATATTACATCCGTGCTGCCCGTTCCTTGCCTTAGCAATGACGGTAGAGACATAGTCATGGCTACCTCCAGCATACCTGGTGAATATTTGTTGTGGTCACCTGATAGCTTCGATTGCAAAGCTAAAGGTGGTTCATGTGGCAATGAGAAGAGCATTACCAGTGAAGAGATCTGGGATCTTGATCCAGTTAGAGGTGATGTTTCTATAGTGCCTTCACCACGTCATCCTGCGTGTGTTAAAAACAAGCTTCATATATTGATTTCTTGGATTAATATTACATTTACCACGTAAACTGTTTGAAAATGTCCATCTGCACTTAAAAAAAAATTAATTTAATACCTAATTAAAGTTTTTCTGGTAATTTATGTAACCTGAAATAGAGTTAATGAATATGCACTCCTATGAATGATAAATTGACACATGGCATTTCAAATATTATATATATATATATATATATATATGTATTTAATTTAACGACAAATGCTGTTTCTATATCTCCTTCACCTTTCCATCTTGCATCTATTAAAAACAAGATTCATATATTGATTTCCTAAGAAGATTAATGTTGTATTTACTAACTAAACTTTTTCAAAACGTCTAATTTACTATCTATAGTTTAAAAAAATTAATCTAATATCTAATTAATGTTTTCCAGTGATTTATGCTATATGACCTAACTTTCTTTGCTGAAATGTGCTTTCTAACGATCGATAAATGGACCGCGGCATTTCAAATGTTTTACATATATTTTGTATATATTTAATTTAATGAAAAATACAAGTGATGTTTATATATCTCCTTCACCATATCCATCCGGCCTCTATTTAAAACAAGCTTCATATCCTGATTTCTCGAGAGGATTAATGTTGCATTTATTATCTAATTTTTTTTTTCAAAATGTCCAATTTACTACCTGCACATTAAAAAGATTAAGTTGATATCTAATTAAAGTTTTTCAAGTTATTTATGTTATTTCACCTAACTTCGTTTACTAACGTGGAACTCCTAGAGGAATGATAAATTGACACTTGGCATTTCAAATGTTTTTTATATATTGGATACATATACATTTTTAATTTAACGAAAAATAGAATATATCAAACCAATGCCACATTTCTTAATCCATTGGTCAGTAGCTTTTTTGATATTGCATTGTTCCACTTTAACTATACTTGGTTTAAATTGAAAACCTAAACCATGTGGGATTTATTTGGTCAAGAAAGAATATGAATTGCAATTGTAGTTCGTACACACAAGTACATGCATTTTAGCACCATTTTTCTTACTTTGATTCACTATTGCCAACTATTGCCAACTTAATTTAGGTGTGAAATGCTTCCAATATCACTATCTCTACTACCTCTTATTGCCAACTTAATTTAGGTGTGAAATACTTCCAATATCACTATCTCTACTACCTCTTATTGGTCATATGGAATGAAAATCAAACCCGAATTTCAATTGTTTCTCATATGTATCTTAAAAAATTGTCAATATAGGTATTATAGTTTATTTTGATGAGATTTTAGTATATATGTGAACCTATTATTCCATGTTGAGCACTTAAGAGCCATGTTTGGTATCCTTTAGGATAAGCAATTGTATGGGAATTTGAAGAAGCATACATTCTACTTAATGGAAGTAGTGTTCTTCAAATATATAGTCATAGCTATCAAAATTGCAATTATATTCATATGACTCTATCAGTTTACAATTTTATGAGGATCTTTCAAGTTAATTCATGTATAAAATTGTTTTTTAGTAGAAACCTACGTTTTAATTGAGTTTACATGTAAACTTAGTAAAAACTTATATTTTTTACTAAATTTATCATATCTACCTATCTGAGTTTAATAGGCTAAAAAATAAAAAAATACAACTGAGTTTTTGTAGGTTATTAACTATTAAGGTATTATATCTTCTTCCTTATCCCATTTTAGATTCCCCACCCCTCTTTCTCTTAGTCCCTTATTTTATGTTTATATACTTCATCTAGGTTTTAACATCAATAACTAAAATTATAAGGAAAACTATGTACTTCAGTTTGTACCATTAATAATTTAAAATAAATTGAAATATTTGGTTATCTTTAATTCATTACTTATTACAGAAAAAATAATTGAAAAAGTTTAGTTTTGATTTTGTTTGTTCTTATTCCTATATGTTAGATTATATATTACTAAGAACTTTTTTTTTATGAAAAAAAGAACTTAATTTCTTCATGTTTTTATTTCTATCATGTATTTTAAGTTTTGAATATAAGACTATAAGGATATCTATGGTTTTTTGAATCTATGGTTTTTTGAAGCTATTTTACATAGTTTGTAGAACTTACATTTTTACATTTTGATTTCACGTTCTAATTCTATCAACTCTCTAATGGCTCTAGTTAGAATCGTAAATTTGATAACCTTGCATATAGTATTTGATGGTAGCATCGAAGTTGATGAGGAAAAGGTAATATTTATTCTTGAATGGCCGACCTCAACTTATATAGCCAATGTGACAAATTTCCATGGTTTAAGTTCATTCTATAGAACATTCATCCACAATTTTTGTACCATTGCAACAAGATTAACTAAGCTTAATAGGAAGAACTTAGAATTTATGCAAATAGTGAGAGCTAAGAAGAGTTTTGAAGAGATCATCACTAAGTTGATTTTTGTTCATGTGTCGACGTTGCCGAACTTCAAAAATTTTTTCAAACTCCAGTGTGATGCATCTAGAGTTAGCGTTAGAGTTATCTTAATGCAAGAAAAATAGCCTATCACCTACTTTAGTGAGAAGCTCAGTAAAGCCATCTTAAGTTATTCGACCTATGATAAGGAGTTATATTCCCTTGCCTGAGCTCTCCAAGTCTGGCAACACTACCTCTAACCTCGAAAGTTTATTATTGGGAAATGTACAAATTTAAGACTAAACCTTTTACAACTTTCTATTCGAGCTTCAAACATATAAAATTCAAACAAGTCTTCCATTAGTTGCCATTAACTTATTTGTTAACTACAACAATTAGTACTTTTTGATTTATCTACAGGACAAGTACAAATTTAATACTTAACCTTTTATACATATTCTATTTAAACCTAAACGTTTTAAAATTTCTATCTAAATCCTCAACATTTGCAAAAGTTTTTAAACAACTCTTCTATTAGTTTACTCGTTAACTTTTTCATTAACTATGCTATGTAGTACATTTTGATTTGTCTACATATTTTTATTAAATAATTACTATAGTAAAATAATTAAAAGATTAACAAAATAATAATAATAATAATTAGGAAAATTGAAATAAAGGAAAATTATAAAGAAATGAAAAATTAAATAACAAAGATATATATAATGTATAAGTATATATGTGCATATATTTATTATAATTTTAATAAGACAAAAAGAATTAGAAAATCAAAGTTGGAAAAATAGAAGAAAAAAAAATAATGTTATAGCCACTCTAAGACTAATGGTGGCCGAAATGGCCAAAAGAAAGTAATTGATCGTGACCTACATACTAAAGTTGGTTGAATTAATCTATTATTGGTTGTGGATGGTTGCTTACCCACTTAAAGGGGTCAGAAAAGAAAAAAAAAATAATAGTGAAACTAATTGGGTTTCCAATCAAGTTACACGACCCAATTAAAACCGATCGAGTTTCACTCTATTATTATTATTTTTTAATACTTAGCTACTTACTCCCTAAGGGGTGGGTAGCTACCTATGGCTAGAAATGAGTCAATTTGACCTAGTTTAGTATATTGGTCACAATCTTTCACTTCCTTTTAGCCGTTCCAACCCATTTTATTACGTAAACCAATTAGAAAGTATAACGTATCATAGTTAACAAAAAAATTAATAGCAACTAACATATGACTTGTTTGAAAACTTTTATAAACATTGAGAAATGAAATAAAAATTTTAAAATTCTTTAGTCTTGAATTGAAAATGTACAAAAGGTTGAATCCTAAATTTATATTTTTCCCTTTATTTTCTATATAGGCCATGAGTCGCATAAGTATCTCTAAGGTTAGAAAGAATTATCCCAACGTCATGCCAAATGGGTTGAGTTCTTAGAAACTTTCTCCCATGTGATTAAGTATATGAAGGGAAATTTGAATGGTGTAGCTGATGCCTTATCCCATCACCATATACTTATCACGATCTTTTAATCTAGGATAGTTAGATTTGGAACACTTTTCGAGCAATCTAAGCAAGTTGCCTACTTTGGTTCTATCATGATCAAGTGTAGAGCAAGTATTTCTATGGATGAGTTTAACATGAACTAAGGATATTTATTCAAGAAAGGTTAGTTGGGCAATCTAAACAGCTTAACTAAATAGATGTTGGTTCAATAAACCCATGTTGAGGGCTTAGCTAGAAAATTTGAAAGAGCACTTCAATTGGTTGAGATTGATGAAGGATGCACATAAGGTATTGAGGAGGTGTAAGGTATGTAAGCAAGCAGAGGGAATGAAGGAGCCTTATGCTAAGTGTATACCTTTACCTATACTTAGATAGCTTTAGATTGAACTAAGCATAGACTTCATGCTCAAACTACCCAAAATAACTTAGAAGCATGATTTGATTATGGTGGTAGTCAATTAGTTCAGTAAGATAGGCTACTTCATCCTCTACCGTAAACATAGTGATGCTTTATTTGTTACTAACATCTTTTTACTAGAAATTGAGCACCTACATAGAGTTCCCCAAAGTATAGTATTGGATTGGGCTTCAAGGTTTACGAGCTTCTCTTGGAAGATTATAGAGAGAGCTCATCATTAAGTTGATCTTTGGCATTTCTTGCTACCCTCAAATTGATGCCCAAAGCAAGTTGGTCAAGAAAACATTAAGCACTTTTGTCCTAGTTACTATAAGCAAAATTTTAAGCAAATGGGACTTATGCTTGCTAGTTATTAAGTTTATTTATGATCGCTCCACTCATAGTTTGGTAGGCAAATCTCCTTTTGTAGTTGTCCATAGAGTTAGCCTAAGCTTACCCCCATACATGATCATTGGAACAACCTCCTAAGAGGATGGTTTGCTAGGAGTCAGGCATATTAAAGAGTTCTAAAAGCTAAATATGAAGGTTATCGAACAATTAGCAAAGATTTTCACCAAGCAAAAAGAGCTTTGTAACAAAGGATAGAAGTTTGTCATCTATAACCTAGGACAATTAGTTTTAGCCCATCTAAGTAAGGTAAGATTCCTAAACTATAGAGTTAACAAACTCTTGCTATGAATTGATAGACTATTCAAGGTTTGCTAAGGGATCAACAACTACAACTATGAACTCTAGCTACTGGATGGGTATAAAGTCTCACAAACTTTTAATGTCATTGACCCAATGTCATATGTACCACAAGATGCAGTTAACCATCATCTTGATTTAAGGGAAAATCTATAACACCCCCAATAGTACACCATATCGAAAGCAGATAAAGGCAATTATATCGAGGTAGGTCTAAGCATATAGAAAGCTTAAAAGCAAAGATGGAAAGAGAAACACATGAACAATAATGAAAGTAAAAATAAGCAAACCCATGATCAGCCTCGATGATATTATGTACTAGGAAACTATCGAAGACTTATAACTTAACTCGACATGGTGCACAAGTTGGTCCAATGATGGTACTCACCATTTAGCTTTACTTAAGGGTTAGAATAATAGTAAAAAAGGGGAATAAGCATACTTAGCTCACAAAAGGAGAAGTATATTCAATATTTGATGTATTTTGATTCTTACGGCTATATGTTATAAGGATATTTATACATGAAATGTTAAGGCAACTATAAATGGAAATGACTAAAAGGATAAAGTCTTAAAGAAATCATGCATAAGAATGAAAAAAAGGCATAAAGGGAAAATCAAGGAAAATTAAGGAAAACATCCGTTTTGTGCTAAGGATTTTGTCATATGATTGCTTGGACACATTGCTCCTTATAGATGGGTGACTTTCTATTAGAAGAAGACAAACTATATGATTATGTTGGTGAATATCGAGCCGAGGCGCTAAGCAAACCTGGGGGGTCCTTCTAATAAGTCGTGGGGATGGATGCGATCTGGGGTCCTCGGCACCAATACTGTTGAGTTAGAGGTTAGCACAATCATGATTGAGAAAATGTGTAAGGGGTCAAACTATTAGGGCAATTCATATTCAGGTTTGCTATACAGTTGGGCGAGTGGATCGAGTTGTTGTTTAAGTACATCCTTGGTTTACAACTAGAGATTATTAATAGGTATAAGAGGGTTTGACTCGGACAAGGCATCAGGTCAGGAGATTACAGCAGCTCCAACTTATCGGCTATAAGGTGAAAAGAGAGAACTCGCCATACTATGCTTTCCAGTCCTCAAGCTCGGGCTTAGGTTAGAGGTTTGATGGTCTGATTCTTATCATCCCTCTGGGTTGATTGGGATTTGGGATCAAATTCAATTGAACCTCATCCAGGCATTCTTTGAATCAGTAGGGACTGAAGTCGGCAACATTGAACACATCGGATACTTCAAAGTCCTCCAGTAGCTTTAATTAGTAAGTGTTATCATTAATCTACTAGATGATCTTAAAGGGTTTGTTAACTCTGATAAATAACTTGCTCTTCCTCTTGTTTGAAAATTTCTCCTTGCTCAAGTGTAATCTCACTTGGTCACATGGCTAAAACTACTTGGTCTTCCTTCCTTTGCCTTTCTCCTTTAGTTTTCTAGTAGCTTGATCAATGTGTTAGGCAACTCATCGGTAGATTTGCTGGAGGGATTGAGCTCTAGTCTTCGCTTATAGATCTTCTTGATTAGTTGTTGGCATCGAGGTGCGATTGAGGGATAGTTTAGGGTTAAAACCATAGACAACTTGAAATGAGGTGTACCCTATAGTAGCATATACTATTCTATTGTAAGCAAAATCGACAACTAGCAACTAAGTGTCTTAGTCAGCTAACTTCTTTCCCATTATAGCTCAAAGCAATGATCTTGAAGTACAGTTGACTATCTTTGTCTAGCAGTTGGTTTAGGGATGGAAAGAAGCGTTGAACAGTATTTTGGTTCCCATCCAATGTCAAAGAGTTCTCTAAAATTGCCTTAGGAATTTTAAGTCTTTACCTGATACTACACTCCTCGACACTCCATACAAGTGAACTATTTCCTGCAAAAACAAAGATGCAATAGTTAAAGCATTGTTAGTTTTGGTGCAGGGCACAAAACATGCCATTTTGCTGAACTTATCAATGAAAACCATTATAGAGTCTTTGCCTTGAGCAGTTTGGGGTAATTTGAGGACAAAATCCATACTTAAGTCAACTTATGGTTTAATTGGAATAAGCAGAGGCATTACCTTCCCTTATTTTACTCAACTTTTTGCTTTTTTACAGATGATGCATCCTTCGTTCATACGATATACATCACGCTTCATCCTAGGCCAGAAGAACCTATCATTCATTAGTTGATATGTCCTTTATTCTCTAAAGTGTCTAGAGAGTCCCCTACTATAGACTTCTCTCACTAGTAGCTCTCTAATTGAATAGGTCGACACATATAATTTGTCACCTCAAAACAAATAACCATCCTCCATATGATACTCATCCACTCCTCTTTCTTCTCCATAGTGCTTATATATATGGCCAAAATGAGAATTATTTCAATATTGCTCTTTAATGCTTGTAAACTTTCATAACCTAGTCTGCAGCTTAGTAAGAAGAACATGTCTCCTTGATAGAGCATTGACAACTACATTATTCTTGGTTTACTCGTATTTGACAAAAAAATTAAATCCCTCTAGAAATTCAATCCATCAAGCTTGGCATTTGCAAAGTTTTTATTAGCTTCACAAACATCTCAAAGAATCACGATCTATATATATGACGAATTCCTTTGTCAAAAGATAATATTGCCATATGTGAAGAGCTTGGATTAAGGCTAAAAGCTCTTTATCATACACATAATAGTTTAATTGCACTCCTTTGAGCTTCGCACTATGATAAATGATAAGTTGGCCTTCTTTTATTAGCATAGCTTCGATGCCAACACTTGACGCATCATATTAAGCTCAAACACACTATCAAAGTTTGCTAGAGAAAAGATTGGGGTAGAGGTCAACCTTGCCTTTATCTTAGCAAAACTCTTATGTTCTTTCTCCCCCCCACTTAAACTCCACATTCTTGTTTGTTAGCTCAATCTGAGGTACAACTATGGTACTGAATCCTTGGATAAAGTGTCGGTAGAATGATGCTAATCCATGGAAACTTTTTACCTTGGTACATAAGGTTGGGTTGGCCACTCAATAATGGTTCATACCTTCTCTTCATCAACTCTCGATCTTTTTCCACTAACTACGTAACCAAAGAAGATCACTTCTTGCTAATAGAAAAATCATTTCTTTAGGTTTCCAAACAATCTCTCTACTTGAAGGACATTAAAAACAGCTCGAAGATGGTCAATATGCATTGCCAAGTTAGCACTATAGACAAGGATGTTGTCAAAGTAGACGATGACAAATTTTTTTATTAGACCTCTCAAAACATGATTCATCAATCTCATAATAGTACTTAAGGTGTTTGATAATTCGAAAGGCATAACCATCCACCCATATAGGTCATCTTGGGTCTTAAAAGTAGTTTTCTATTCATCCCCTTATCTTATTCGAATCTGGTGGTATCTTAACTTTAAGTTGATCTTATTGATTACTCTCGCACCACTTGGTTCATCTAACATATCATTTAGTCTTGGGATGGGGTATTAGTACTTGATTGTAATCTTATTGATAACTCTACTATTCATACACATACACTAAGTGTCATCCTTCTTTGACACAAGCAATGTAGGCACATCATAAGGGCTATGACTCTCTCTTATGTACCCCTTCTCTAATAGTACGTTGGCTTACTTCTAAAGCTCTGTAGTTTGCTTGGGATTCATTCTACAAGATGGTTTGTTTAGTAGGGTAATGCTAGGTATCAAGTCAATGCAATGCTTTATGCCTTAGAAAGGGGGTAACCCTTCTGGTAGTTGTTTTGAGAATAGGTTTGCATACTCGTCCAATAGCTCCATAATCTTAAAGGGTAGTTCAACTTGCTCTTTCAATTCTAATAGTCACTTGACTAATAGGTAGGTTAGAATGTTAGCTTTAATAGCCTTTTATAGCTTAGCTCGACTTCGAACCAAAGCTTTCTTGGTTCCTTGAGCCAACTTAGCTTGCAGTCTACTTACTTAGCTCAAGGTCATGAGGTTCAAGGTAATTTTCCTACCATCCTTCTCAAATACATACATGTTCTTAAAACCGTCATAAATAACCCTTCAATAAAAAAGGTAAGGTCTGCCAAGTGATATAAGTAATGTACACATGAGTAACACGTCACAAAGGATTTCATTAGAGTAGTTACCAATAGAGATTGACAACAACACTTACTAAGTAACATGCAATGTTCCCTTTTCATCACCTAATGCAACTTATATGGCTTTGGATGTGAGATAGTAAGTAACTTGAGCTTCTTAGCTAATTTAACAGATGCCATGTTGGTGCAGCTCCCACTATCTACTGTGAGTGTATAAACCTGATCATTTACTTTGTAAGTGATGTAGAATAAGTTTTCTCTCCACTCTTCTTTAGTAAAGGGTTCTATACTTATTGTACGTTGGACAACCAAGGTCAATTTGTTCAGGTCCTTAGCAAACACATCTTCCTTAACTAGTTCAGTATTAACCTTAATCTCTTCTTCTACTTCCTCTTCTGGTTCCTTATCTATACTGTTTACTTTAATCTTCAAGATATCTCCCTTGATAATCATGGTACTTTGATCCAAACAATAAGTAGCTATGTACCCAAACCATTAGCATTTAAAGTACATGATTTGGTTAGTCTTCCTCCCAGATCCTTATCGTTTCTCATAAGTTCTCGATGGCACTTCATCGTAAATTGGTTGACCCTTCTGTTCAGCTTTGACATCTACTCTTTTGCTTGCCTTGGCACTTTGTTGGGCTTAGTAACTTCCTTGAGTGGGTTGGCTAGATTTTACCGATTGGTTCATTATAGGTTGACTCGGCCTAGCCTGTTCCTCTTCTATCTTTCCACTCACTAAGCTCTTTTTAGAGCCTTATCTAATGCAGTAAACTACTAAAGTTCTATGGTATCTTAAATGTTGCTTCTATCTTATTAAGAAATCTAGATACTATGTAGGTTGGTGGCTTATTCACTTCACATCAGATCATAAGTATTTGGAACTCTTAAACATACTCATCAATAGTTCAACTTTCTTATTGTAGATCATGAAGTCTAGCAAAAGTATCTTGTAGTTACATATATGGCATGAACCTATTTCTAAGAATTCTCTTCATCTTGAGCTAAGTGCTAACTTCTCTATATCTTTCTCATCTCCTTATTGTCTGGAAGTTCTTCCACTATAAATGTAGCATATCTTGAGAATTCTACAACAGAAACCTTTACCTTCTCATGGTCCTTATACTGATAATGGTAAAAAACACATTCAACCTTCTCCTCCCAATCTAGGTAATCGTCTATATCGCTAAACCTATTTAACCTCAGGACTTGAAGCTTTACATGGTTAGCAGTTTGTAGTGCTCAAGCTTGCTTCTCTTCCTCATTGTACTCTTCTTCTCCTTCATAATCCATATCATCTAATTCAATCCTTCTCTTAACACGTCCTCCTACTCTTCACCCTGATCTTATTGAGTTAAGTTCTATCTTCTTATAGGTTGAGTGGCTTGGGGAGTATTTTTCATGACTTTGGCAAGTTAAAAGGCCAATGCATGAACAACTTTAATTAGATTGACTATAAGGTTAGCCATCTTGTCTATTTGTTTGTCTGTACTTCTAGTAGTGCCTTAGGGTTATCATCCATAGTAGACAACAATATCATTGTCATCTTCAATACTAGTGTTGACATTGGGATCCATCATTCTCTCCTATAAAACTTAATAACAAACTCAGAATCTAAGAAACAACAGATGTTATTCCTTTAAGCTATGCAATATATACACTCTTCCATATGAATGCCTAACTAATCTGCGAACACAGCTACTCTAAAGAACAACAACCTCAACTGAAACTTGCTCTATTTTCGTATTTCGAAATAAGGCAAAACAGACTATGCGGCCATAGTAAACTACTATGCCTCCTATTTACTCAAAAATTCATAGTTAACTGCTAAGTAACTACAATACACTACCATAAGAAACACTACTCATAAGAAAGCTCAAATATAAATTATCTAAACGAGCCTTCGCTTTGCTCTGATACCAAGATGATATGTTACATCGAGGGTAGACAAGGGCAACTGTTTTAGGATGGGTCCAACCTTGTAGAAATCTTAAAAACGAAGATAGAAAGAGAAACGTGTGAACAACAATGAATGGAAATAAGAGTAATAAAGGGAAGTTAGCTCACTTAGCTTATAAAAAGAGAAGTATATTCAATATTTGATGTATGTTGATTCTTTCGATTACATGTTACAAGGGTATTTATACTCGAATGTTAGGCCAACTATAAATGGAAATAACTAAAAAGGTAAAGTCTTAAAGAAGTAATGCACAATAATGGAAAAGGGCATAAAGAGAAAATTGAGGAAAACGTATGTCTTGTATAGAGGATTTTATCATTTGATTTCTCGAACATGTGCCACTCTATAAATGGGTGAATTTTTGGTAGAAGAAGAAAAATTGTATAATCAAGTTGGTGATTGTTGAGATAAGGCACCAAGTAGACTTAGAGGTCCTTATGAGAAGTCGTAGAAGCATATGTGCACTAGGGTCCTCAGTACCAATACTACTGAGTTGGAGGTTGGCATGGTCATGATTGAGTAAATGTATGAGGGGTCGGGCTCTCATGGCAATTCATATTCAAGTTGACTGTACAATTGGTTGGGTGGACTAAGTTGTTGTTTGAGTGCATCCTTGGTCGGCAATTGGAGACTATTGATAGTCATAAGATGGCTCGAGTTAGAGGTTCGATGGATCGATTCAAATCGGTAAGCTACAATAGCTTGGACTCATCGGCTGTAAAGTAAAAAGGGAGAACTCACCTCATGCTTTCTAATCCTCAAGCTCAAGTTAAAGGTTTAGTGGTATGATTCTTATCACTTAAGGAGTTGATAGAGTTCCAACCTCAAGTTCTTTGAGTCGAGCTCAACTTCGAGGACTATAAGTGTTAGCATAGAGAATGTTGTCTTGATAATCAACCAAGGATGAGTCTTAATACCAAGTTGGACCATTACTATACTCTTTACCATCTTCCTTAAGGATGTATATGTTAGTACAAGCTCTTAAGCTCCCTTTAGTGTATCCAATTGACCTTACTAGTAGCTTAGCATGTAAGACCAATAGCTCGAATTCTACTTTAATACATCATAACTCCCCATAAGACCCTCTAGGTACCACCTAACCTACTTGCTTAAATACTAACCTGAGCTTTGGAATGGCCAAAGCTTTAAGTACTTTTCTTACTTGGTGCGAGCCATAACTAAGAATAGATAAGGCTGGATATAGGAAGGGTCCAAGCTTGTAGAAAGCTCAAAAAAGGGTTATGAGGAAAGGTATGGAAAGAGTGACAAAGATAAATGGAACAGTAAGCAAAAAAAGTACGAACAGTTCTAAAAGATATGATGTATTAAAGAAACTTTCGAGGATTCATGACACAATTCGATATGACGTACGAATTGGTTTGGTGATGTTGCTCACTACTTAACCTTGTTTAAGGGAAAAGATAAAAGTAATGCCGAGAGTAAACAAGTAGTATTTATGTAAGGAATAAAGTACTTAAGTGTATTGAAGGTAATTTGATGATATTACAACTACAAGTATAAGGGTATTTATACCTGCAAACTAGGGTAACTTGTTCAAGAGGGAAAAGACAAAAAGGACATTTCCTAAAGGTGCAATGTATATGTTACAAAGGGGCAAAAATGAATATACAAGAAAAATAATCATTAGTGTTACGGATTCTACATATGATACTATATACGTAGCAATGCAGCTTTGACGGGGTTGTTAAGAGATGCGGACAAAAAGTACGGATAGATGGGCTTGTCTGAGTAGGGATGGCTTAATCAGTCCGAATTCTCTCTTTCGGTAAGGATGATGTTAAGTGAGTAGGCGGCTTGGGAATAAAGAATAATTGTCAACTCGACATACTACAAAATAAAGGGAAGTCATACGACACGACATTAGAGGTAACACGGCAAATAAGTATTCGGCCTCAGTCGGGGCTGGTTGGAATATGAGGATTCTTCATGCCAACCCCTTTAGTCCTCGAGTTCAACTGTGAGTCAAGGGTCCCTTAGCTTGATTTTCATCATTCCCTCTGGGTTATTTTGGATTTGGGATCAAATCTGAATGGTGTTCGTTCAGTCCTCTATCAGGGTGATATGGACTGAGGTCGGCAATATTGAAGGCGTTAGAAACCCCATAATCCTTAAGTAGCTTTAACTTGTAGGTGTTGTCATTGATTTTCTAGAGAATTATGAAAGGTCCTTCTACTCTTGCAGATAAATTGTTCTTCCTTTCATTCAAGAACCACTCCTTATTGAGGTGTAGTTATACCAAGTCTCCTAGTTGAAATTGTTTGGTTGACCAACCCTTGATCTTTTTACGCATTCTTCTAGCAGCCTGGTCAATATGGTAAGTGACCTTATCATAGATGTGCTGAAGGGATTGTACTTTGGCCGAGGCGTTGGGGTCTTCTTGTACTAATGCGGATACATGGGCGTAGTTGAGAGGCAACTTCGGATTGAATCCATAGACCACTTAGAAGGAGGTTTGCTTAGTGGTGTCATATATGGTTCGATTATAAGCAAACTCGACTACTAGTAGGCAGATGCCCCAATTAGCCAAGTTCTTGCTTACTAAAGCTTAGAGCAATGAACCTAAAGTACAATTAACTACCTCTGTTTAGCTATCGGTTTAGGGGTGACATGAGGTGTTGAAGAGTAATTTGGTTCCCAACTGATACCATAGGGTTCTTTAGAAATGGCTCAAGAACTTTGGGTCTTTATTGGAGAATACACTTCTTAGCACGCCATGTATCTGCACAACCTCCTATAAGAAAAGAGAAGTAATAGCCGAAGCGTCATTAGTTTTAGTGCAGGGCATGAAGTATGCTATCTTACTAAATTGATCCATGATGACCATTACAGAATCTTTTCCCTAGGCAGTTCTTAGCAGTTAGAGAACAAAGTCCATGCTTAGTTTAGTCCACCGCCTTGTCGAAATAGGTAGAGGCATTACTTTCCCTTGTTCGGCTCGGCATTTGGCCTTTTTGTACACAGTACAGCTTTTGACTACTTGATGCACAGCTCTTTACATTCTCAACTAAAAGAATCGGTAATTTAATTGTTCATAGGTCTTTCCTTCTCCAAAGTGTCTAGAGTGTCCACCACTGAAGGCTTCTTTGATTAATAATTCCCGAAGGGAATAAGTCGGCACGTACAGTTTTCCCCCTTGAAACAAATAGCCATCCTCCACATAATACTTGTCCAATGTCCTCCTATCCATACATTACAAAATTATTGGTTCAAAGTGTCAGTCCTTGGAGTACTGTTTTTTAATACTCGCAAAACCAAACATTCCAGTCTGCAGTTTTGATAAGAGCGCATGTTTCCTCGAAGGAGTATCTACAACTACGTTGTTCTTTCCTTGCTTGTATTTGATCACAAAATTGAATCCCTCAAGGAATATAACCCATCTCACTTGCAGCTTGGATAGTTTGGTTTGACTTCAGAGGTATCATAGTGACTCATGGTCAATACAATGAAAAATTCTCTCAACAGTAAATAGTGCTGCCATACTTGTAGTGCTCAGATTAGTGCTAAGAGCTCTTTGTCATACATGGAATAATTTAACTAGGTTCCTCAGAGCTTCTCACTATAGAAGGCAATTGGTTGGCTTTCCTGCATTAGGATAGTACCTATTCCAATGCCTGACGTGTCACACTTTAGCTGAAAATTTTTGTTAAAGTCGAGGAGCACTAACACTTAGGCGGAGGTCAACTTTTTCTTTAACTTGGCAAAACTCCTCTCCTCTCTTTCTCCCCATCAAAAGTCGGTATTTTTCTTCATTAATTCAATAAGTAGTGTAACAAGGGTACTGAAGTTCCTAATGAACCTTCGGTAAAATGAGGCTAGTCCATAGAAACTTTTCATGTTGGCACAAGTAGTAGGGGTTGGCCACTCGACAATTGCTCGAATCTTCTCATCATCGACTTGCAAGCCTCCTTTACTAACTACATAGCCCAAGAATACTATATTCTCCTAGAAAAAGCAACATTTTTTTAGGTTGCCGAAGAATCTCTCAACATTAAGAATATCTAAGACTACTCTAATGTGTTTACAGTGACTCAGCATGTTGGTACTGCAGATCAAGATGTTGTCAAAGTACACCACGGTACACTTCTCGATGAGATGTCTCAATACATGATTCATAAGCCTCATGAAGGTGCTTAGGGAATTCAACAAGTCGAAGGGCATGACCATCTACTCGTAAAGTCTATATTGAGTCTTAAAAGCAGTCTTCTACTTATCTCTTAGCCTTATACGAATTTGATAGTAGCTAGACTTGAGATCAATCTTGCTAAAAATTTTGGCTTTACTCAGTTCATCCAACATGCCTTCTAGCCTCGGGATCAAATACCTATATTTGATCATGATTTTGTTTACGGCTCGGCTATTAACATACATCCACCAAGTTCTATCCTTCTTCAGTACTAGAAGTGCAGGCACAGCACAAGGGCTAAGACTCTCTCTCACATATCTTCTTTTCAGTAACTCATTGACTTGATGTTGAAACTCAGAAGTCTACTCGGGATTCATGTGATAAGCTGACTTATTCGGCAGTGCAGTACCTGGTACTAAGTCAATGCAGTGCTTTATGTCTCGGGTCAGGGGCAACCCTTTAGGTAACTATTCCAGGAATAAGTCGACATATTCATCCAACAGTTCCATCACCTCCTAGGGTAAATCATCCCGCTCCTTCATTTCTAGTAGTCACTTGACCAATAGGAAGGTCGACTCATTGGCATTAATGGCCTCTCGAAGCTTGGCTCTACTCATCACCAAAGCTTTCTTCGATCTGTGAGCAAGTTTCATCTATAACTTGTGAACTTCTCTCGGCGGCATCGGATTTAGGATGATCTTCCGATCATCCTTCTCGAGTATGTAGGTATTCTTATAACCATCATAGATAACTCTCTTATCAAACAACCATGGTCTTCCTAATAACATATGGGAAGCGTACATGGGTAGTACATCGTAAAGAATCTAGTTGGAGTAATTGCCAATAATGATCGGCAGCAGTATTTATCGAGTGACGTATAATGCTCCCTTCTCACTCAACCAATACAACTTATACAGCTTCAGATGTACAACAATTGGAAACCTCAGTTTTGTGACTAGGTCGGTTGATGCCACATTGGTGCAACCCCTACTGTCCACAATGAGGGTACATGTTTGTTCATTTACCTTATAGGTGATATAAAATAAGTTCTCTCTCTGCTCCTCCTCTCATGAGGGTTCCATGCTCATAGTATGCCGGGCAACCATAAGTAGTTAGTCCAAGTCCTCAGTATACACGTCTTCCTCAATCAACTCTTTCTCGGCATTCTACTTCTTGGTAGAAAGTTCCTCCTCCTTAGGTTCCTCATTCGTACTCTCTACGTCTAACTTCGAGATGTCTCCCTTAATGACCATCGTCCTTTCGTTTAAGCATTGAGTAGCTATATGTCCGAACCCCTAGTACTTGAAGCATTTGATCTGGCTGGTCTTCTTGCCAAACCTTTGCCCTTTCTCATACGTTCGAGTTGGTGCTACATCTTCAGGTTAGCTTTTCTACTTGGCTCTTACATCAACCCTTCTACTCGGCTCAATACTCGATAGAGTCTAATTACTTACCTATCTTGGTCAGCTAATTGGCATTTGGGTTGTTGCTCGGCATCCTCTTTGCTTCTCTACATACTGGGTAATCTTAACAGCTTCATCTATCATGTCAAATCGTTAGAGTTCTACAATGCCTTAGATGTCTCCTCTTAACCCACTAAGGAATCTTGAGAACGTTCGGGCTGGTGGTTTCTCTACATTGCATCGTATCATAAGCATTTGGAAATCTTCAATATTCTCATCAACAATTTGACCTACTTGTCTCAACTCCTAAAGCCGAGTGAAAGTATCTTGGAGATATGTTTCCAACATGAATCTATTTCTAAGCACTCTCTTTATCTCGGGCCAAGTATTAATTTCTCGATACCTTTTTCTCCTTCTCATCGTCTGAAAGTTCTTCTACTACATGGTGGCATATCCAGAAAATTCAACAGCAGCATCTTCACTTTCTCGTAATCTATGCTCCACCTTCTTTTCCTAATCCAGATACTCGTCAGTATTCCTAGATTCATTGAAACTCGGAATCCAAAGCTTCATATGGTTGGATGCTCTGGGGACTCGTACATGCTCTTCTTCAAAATACTCCTCTTCCTCCTCATCAAGCTCTCTCATGTTTATCATTTGCCTTACTCGTCCGCCAAATCCTTTACCTCGAAATAGTCGAGTTGGGTTCTGACCTCTAACAAGTTGAGTAGCTTGTGGAGTATTTTGCATGGCTTTAGTAGGTCAGTAAGATAGTGCATAAACAACTCGAGTCAGATCTACCACGAGGTTAGCTATCTCATCGAGCCTTTCGTTAGTGCTTCTAAGAGTTTTTTGAGATTGACGCCCATGGTGGACAACTCCATTATCATCACCAGACTAATATTCATATTTGGGTCTGTCATTTTCCTCATAGATTCAGAATTTAAACAAACATTTTAAAAAGTGAACAACTAATAACATAGCAGTCAAATGAACTTAATAACTGACTCTATTTCACACAGGCAAAACAGAGTACAATAGAAATTCAAGAACTAATTTTTTTTCACACAAAACTTTTACTCTGATACTAAGATGGTACGAATCATGACTAAGAACAAATAAGGCCGGTTACTAAATAGGTTCAAACTTGTAGAAAGCTTAAAAAAGGGTTAATGGGGCAAGGTACGAAAAGAGTGATAAAGACGAATGGAACAGTAAGCAAAATACCTATAAATAGTTCTAGAGGATATGATGCACCAAAGGAACTTCCGAAGACTCACGGTACAATTCGATAAGATGTACGAATTGGTTTGGTGAGGTTACTCACCACCTAACCTTACTTAAGGGAAAGGATAAGAGTGATACCGAGAGTAAATAAGCAGTATTAACGCAAGGAATAAAGTACTCAAGTGTATTGAAGGTAATCTGATGATGTTACAACTATAAGTACAGGGGTATTTATACTTGCAAACTAAGGTAACTTACCTAAAAGGGAAAAGACAACAAGGACATTTCCTAAAGAGGCAAAAATAAATATACAAGGAAAATAATTATTGATGCTACAAATTCTAAATGTGATACTGTACACATGGCAATGTAGCATTAGCGAGGTCGTTAGGAGATGCAGATAAAAAGTATGGATAGATGGGCTTGTTTGAGCAAGGATGGCTTAATCAGTCTAGATTCTCCCTTTCATCTTTTCGGCAAGGATGATACCGAGTGACTGAGTGGCTCGACAATAGAGAGTAATCTTCAACTCAACATGCCATAGAATAAAGGACGATCATACGGTACGGCATTAGTAAGTATTCGGTCTTGGTATGGGTTGGTTGGAACATAAGGATTCATTGTACCAGCTCCTCTAGTCTTCGGGCTCGACTGCGAGTCAAGGGTCCCATATCTTGATTCCCATCACCTACTTATCTTGAAGTTTGTCCTAGTTCAACCCCTATACTAAAAACCATTTTTATCCTACTCCCAACCTTACCGACCTACTTACTAGCCTCTTAAGCTACCTTAGCTTGGCAAAACTTGATGATCACCTTCTTCTATACTAAAGATGTACTAGAGTAAAGCAACAATAGCTCTAGATACATGTACTTCTCTGTTTTTGTACATGTACTATCTTTCCTTTCTGTGTTTTGTGCCCCATACCCTTTTAGGAATATCTTAGTTTATTAGTTTTATGATTGCCCTTTTGTAATTTCAATTTACTTTTTGTGTTACCCTAGAAGCTTACAGTAAAAGCTCTTAAATGATGTGGTTAGAATCATCTCTTACTTAATTAATGAATATTTTGCTTCTTATGAGAATCGCTCTCCAAGTATCTATCTCATATTGTTATCTACCTTGATTGTAGCTAAGGGAAGTGGTGAATGTGCCTTGACTGAAGCTTGTGTTTCATATCAAGTTGAGGTTGAGATGTATATGATCATCTTAGTATGTCATATTTAAGAAGATTTCTCATAATAAGCTACATATGAGCTAATACCAATTCTATTAGATGTAGTAAAAGCGAGGCCAAAATATGTAAAGATAGCACTTTGAAAAATGAAAAGCTTTAAGTTTTTTGTTAACATACATGATGATAGTTATTTATTTTCATAAGTATAGCTTATATAGTTTGTTGTATATGTATATACACATAGTAAGCTTTTTCTTTCTTAGGACATTAGAAATTAATTAATCTTATGGATGGCTTAATACGAGTGCTTTGTAGAATTTTTTAACATTTCATTTTCTTTTCTTTTTCTAATATTAAAAAGAGTTTACAATTACAGAACATTTGGCATGCTCTCTCCGTTCTCCATTTCACAACATAGAAGTGAAACTATAGTCCTTTATCATCTATTGCTTGGGCTAAAATGCTTGAATCATTGTCATCTACTTTACTTTTTCTTTCTTGCCGAAAGTTTTATTTAGTACTGCATTTGACATTACGTGAAAATTATTGCAAGTAAGTATGCTGTCTAAAGTTGAGTTCTTTCATTATGGCTTGAGGTAATACTTCATAACTCACACAAATAACAATTTTGTTCTTTTTTTTTTCTTTTTTCCCCACTTCTTAGGTTTCTCAATTTCATAATAATAATGTGCAATAGCAATATGGAGATGAATATGGAGTATTGGTTTCACAATATAAATAGTAATATAAAAAACATGAATTAATAAGATTATAAATCGATAAAAAATATAAATAAATATGTGGAGACGAAAAATAGATGTTGGTTCAATAATATGTAGATACAAATAAGAAAAATAAAGTATGGTTTGATATGTTATTTAATATCATTGTTTAAGCGGTATGGAAATAGAATGGTATTGTTGACTTAGCAATAAAAATGATAATAGAAAGAAAAGAAAAGAAAATATGTTATGCTATGCTATTTAAGGTCATATGATTTATTTTAGTATGTAATTTAAGAGGCATGAATGCGGAATAGTAAGTACGGATTTAATAATATATACATGAGGGAATGGATATAATTATTTAATTATCTCTATGTTTAATAAATTTTATATGATTTTTCACTAATATAGTTTTTATAAAGCTATGCTATTCAATTTTCATTAATCTCATATCCAAGCTTTTATTATCAATGGTTCGTTTCAAATGCAGTATATATAGAGCCTTATGCAAGTAAATGAATAAAGAGGAAAGGAAGGATATTATATAGTATAGGTAGAAACTATTTTATTCGAACTGGTAAACAAATGTAAGAAAAAGGAATATCAAATTTATACTTATTTTATCTTCAACGGTAACTGTTATGATAAATATTGCCTAAAATTATTTTCTATAGTGATAATTAAAGGGTTATTCTAAATTAAATCCTTAATTGAATTGTTAGCTAAGCTAGATCATTGTAAGCTAATAATCTAGTAGTCTTCATTAATATAAGTTATTAACAACTTAGTCAAAGCCAATCATATAACTAGAAAGCAATATCATAACAAATATATGGATAGGTTAGGGGTTTAAATGGATTGCAATCTACATATAAATTTGGAAAAACACGATAACAAATTAATTCTTTTGTTTTATTTTTATTTTTTTAACCTCAACAACACTTATTGAATCTTTGATAATATGGGCTTTAAATAAATATCTTTAGGAGTTTTATTTTTTTTTTTTGTAAAATCTTTTATAATTTGGAGTATAAATAAATATATTTAAGAGTTTTTTTATATAGATAAATATCTTTAAGAGTTTTAGAAAGTTCAAAATGTGATTTTTGGAGTTTATTAGTTAATGTTTCCATAACATTATATTAGTTTCCCTTGTAATTGTTTTTTTAAATCACCATCATATCATATTTCATGATTTCTTTGTACACTAAAATTATTAACTTAGTACATGATTAGATGTCGGAACAAACCTCGCATATAACGTATGATAGGCTTTTAAGAGAGTATATTGAGGGTATACAAGGTTTCTTAAAGGTTACACGGCACTATAGTTGAGAAGAAGATGGTTTTGTCTGTTGTCCTTGTTGAGATTACCTTAATGCATACAGGCATCCCATTGACATCATTGATATTTATCTATTAGTAAAGGGCATGGCTTGGTCTTACTCAACATGGACATACCATAGGGAAATTTCTATGTAAACTCATCCTTAAGCTCTAGAGGTTACCGTGATTGGGGATGATGACAATGTGGGTGTAGATTTAACATTTGATAATGGAGTAGATAATGAGATATTGCAAGACATGGCACATGATGGCATTGATTTGGAGGATGATGATATGGATGGAGATGTAGAAATTGATGTCCAGATGAACTAGTGGGCTAGTGCATTTGAAGATGCAAAACATAAGGTGTATCTAAGGTGCACTAAGCTTTTACTCTTGTTTATTGTAGTACAAATGATGAATCTGAAGGTTGATGGCTGGTAATTTGTGAGAAGCTTCAACAATTGGATAGCGTTTTTAAAGAGCTTATTACCAAATGGTGAAAGATTGCCATCATCCTACTATGATGAACGAAAGATGCAAAGAGGGTTAGGAATGGACTCAAACTTAATCCATACATGTATGAATGACTGTGTGCTATTTTAGAAGGAATATCAAAACTTGGATTCTTGTCCTGTATGTAATGAATTAAGGTAAAAGTTTTAGGTTGACCAAAAGAAGAGAATTCCAGTGAAGGTGTTGTGACAATTTCCCTAATTCTATGACTCTAAATAATGTTTATGTATAAGAAGATAGCTCCAGGGCTGAGATGGCATAAGGAGAGTTACATACCTGAGGAGGGGGTCTTAAAACATCTATCCAACTTGAAGGCATGGATGACATTGGATAATAAAAATCATGCATTTGCATTTGAGCCTCGAAACATTAGATTGGGTCTTGCAATGGATAGATTTAATCCCTATGCAAACCTTAGTATAAGGTACAGTGTGTGGCTAGTGATTCTACTCATATATAATGTACTACCTTAGAGATGTATGAAGGAGCGATATTTGTTGATGTCATTATGGATTTGAAGATTAGAAGCACTTAGAAAAAACATCGATGCATTCGTATAGCCTTTTATCGAATAGTTGAAAGACTTATGGATAGACAGTGTAAGAACATTTGACATGGTTATTAGGTGGTCGTTTAACATGCACGCAGCTTTGCTATGAACAATCCATGATTTTTCGTCGTACGATGATGTGTTAGGATGGAGCACAAAAGGATATAAGGCCCACCCCATATGTAATGTAGATATAACTAGTAGATATGCACACAATAAGGTCCATTATATAGGTTACAAGTGATTCCTTCTTATGGGGCATTAAATGCAATATGAAAAAGAAAGATTTAACGGGATAGTCAAAACCAGATCAGTGCAAAGAAAGTTCAGTAATGATTAAATTCTAATGTAGTTAAGCTAAGACGAGAATATAATTTTTAGTAAGCATTTAAGTATGTTAAGGCGTTAACAAAATGCTGATGATATGAATTGGTGTAAGAAAAGCATATTGTTTAGATTGCAATATTGACAAGATTTGGATATTAGGTATAACCTTGATGTTATGCACATCGAGAAGAACATATGCGATAATATAGTAGGCATAATGCTAAACATTAAGGGAAAATCGAAAGATACAAATAAGGCGAGACTTATGCTTCAAGAGATAGAGATTCGTTTTGAGTTGCATTTAACTTCTCAAGGTAGTCAAACTATAAATCCCCCGGCCTTATATACACTTACTCCTAATCAGATAAATGGGGTTTATAACCTTATCAAATATGTGAAAATGTTAGATGGTAATGCATCAAACATATCATCTTGTTTAAGTCGGTCTAAAGCAAATCTCAAAGAGCTAAAGAGTCATGATTGTCATATCTTGCTATAGAGACTTCTTCTAATGGTTCTTCATAGATTCTTAAATGATGAAATTTATGAAGTAATATGTTAGTTATCGTGCTTCTTCAAGGAATTGACAACAAAAGAGGTGAGGGTTAATGTACTGAAATCTATGGAGAAGATAATTGTACTCACTTTGTGCAAGCTTGAAACGATCTTTCCATCTGCTTTCTTTGAAATTATGATCAATCTTGTTGTGCATCTTCCTAAGGAGGCAAATATATGTAGTCCTATTCAATATAGGTAGATGTATCCAGTGGAAAGGTACTTAACTATACTCAATGGTGATTTAAGGAATAGGGCTAAACTGAAAGGTTCTATCATGGAGGCATATATAGTATGGGAGAGCATCTTGTTTTACTCAATGTACTTTAATAACATGAAGTCTAGGATTAATAGGCCCCATTGACAATGAGAAGGGTCTAACCCCATTCGAAGTATTGGTGCATTTGAATATATTTATACTAGTGATGAAATAAACAAGATGCATTGGATTATATTGAATAATTGTGAGGATGTGAAACCATATATCAAGTATGTACCTTTCAATTATTGGTATCCTGATGTTAAAGCTTTACCTATGTTTACATTTGATAGTTACTTTCTTAATTAGGGAATTTGAGCAAGAATTATGCGCATATGGTTTTCACAATGCAAGTTTGTTGGCACCAACACAATTTCCTTTATAGTTTTGAAATAAGATAAGTAAATGGATTAATATACTGACCTTAACAAAGCAAATCATTTAAAATCTCTAACGTTTTGTGCAAATGTTAAGGCTTAGGGCGAGATCTACCATACAAGTATTTGATGATTTAGTGGCCTTAGCATGGGCTTTAGAAACTAATGTACACCTCTATAATAATTGTATGGTGAATAGAGTTAGATTTATGACTGAATCTAAAGAGACAAGGGCTAAAATACAAAATAGTGGTATAAGTGTCTTGGTTGGTGACAATGGTAACCTTATTACATTTTATGAGACATTATCTATCATAGTATAGGTGATTTACTATGGGAAACATCATGTATTCTTGTTTAAATCTATATAATACAATGGCTAGCTTAATAAACCTAAGAGTATTAATGGGGATATGTTGTCCATTAACGCATACTACATATGGTAATACAATGATACATATATGTTTGTCGACTATTGTCAACAAGTTTTCTATTTAAGAGACCCCAAGAAGCGTTTGGAGGATTGGAGAGTGGTCTAAAAAGTTCGACACACTTATCTATTTGATCATGCCTTATTTGATAAAGAAGATTCTAATAGCAATGAGATTAATGACGAACCAATAAATGATGAGCCACTCCAATAAGAAATAATTAGACCCTAGTTGATTTAGTGGAAAGAATCTTCATAGATCTTAGGGCACTAGCACACATACTTGTTCTAGAGGAAAACATAGAGGGTGATCTAGGACTTAATGAGGAGTCCAATTTTGATAGTAGTGATAGTGAATAAGTAACAACTTGGTGTCTGTTAGTTTTTTTTAATAGTTTTTGTTTGAGACTAAAATCTTACTTCATTTATATTGCTAATAATTTGACATTTTCTTGTTTGTAGCATGAATAATGAATTCTTGGAGGCTACTATAAGAGACCCTTAACATTAGAGGCCCTCAAATATAGGTAAACTTTATAGTTTAAAGCATTATCCTTCCTATATATTTTCCTTTTTTTAATTCATCCTAATCATATTCTTAGATATTGCAGGTGGATTTTATACTTCACTTCTTACAGATATACCTTAACATGCACATGTTGAATAGAGTTAGGGTATGGAGGGGGGAGATAGTATTGGAGGTGATGATGATAATACTGAAGAAGAGGAAAATAACATTGAACAAAGGGAAGGTAGCATTAACGAGAGAAGTGCAAGAGATAATAGTGTTATAAATGAGGTTGACGGTGATAACCAACCAAGATGAAGGGGAAATTTTAAGTGTTTAACTTATGAGCAGATGGTGAGTTTGATTGGGTACAAACCAAAGTTATGGATTCAACGTCTATGTGGTGGAATAACAAGTGACTATTCGAATTTATTACAGGCAAAGTTTCGATTAAGGCATCTAGATGAAAGTCTACTGTTTATATGATGGGCTAATAAGAATGCTTGGATAGCTATCAATGAGGAATATTGCAATGTCATTATCAAAAAGGTTATGGTATGTATGGTTTGTTTCCATACTAAAAACTTAAAACACCTCATGTTGGATTAATTTATTTTACTTCTAAATCTTACAATGACTTGCACAATGGTCTTCAAAAATATTATGAGAAGGAAGGGGTGAATGCTTGAAATAAACCATATTGTGGATTAGAACAAGAGGCAAATCATTGGAGAGAACTTTTTTATTTTTTTGTTTTTTATAATGATCCATCCTATAAGGTAAGAGTATAAAAATTGATAAGTAAAAAATAATACATTTTACACAATCTTACAAACATAATTTTATGTTTTCTATTTGCAGGGCACACGATCAATAAACTCCCTGAATAGAATCAAACTGAGATATCCACATACTATTGGTGTACGTTCTTTCGGAAAGCACAAAGAGAAAATGGTAAGCTTTAAACATCATGGGAGAACAAAGAACATACTACGTTTGTGATAAATGATTCTTTTTACAACGAAAGTTTATAGATTTTTTTTCTCTTTCTTTTTTTTTAAATTTTTTAATCTTATGTTGTGTAATTATACATGGGAAAGGAAAAAGTTGAAGTTATGAGCGTGAGTCATCAAATTATTAAAGTTAACTAAAGGTAGCGTTAGAGGTGAGTTAAGAAGGAGATGGTGTCAAAGATGAGTTAAGATTATAGAATGGAAATGAGAATTAGCTAGTGTGGAATATGATATTGCAATAAAAGATGTAAAGTGTGACTATAGGGTTGATTAAAGCAGCAATCATTGTTTATGCTATAGCAGATGTTGCTATTGATTGTTGTAGTAGCTACAACATTTAGTGTAAGTTGCTATTCACAGCAGCTACAAGCTACTGTTTCCAATAACTATATGCTACTATTTTGGTTGCTCATTATAGCTAATTGTTGTAGCTATTTGCTGTTAGAATAGCAACTATATGCTGCTGTCAATAGTAGCATTATGTTGCTATTTTTGGCTACTGTTTACAATAGCTATAAGCTATTGTTACAATTATCATTTGTAGTCAATTTTAGTGCATGTTTGATGATGTTTTCTCTGTTCCATAGAACCATTTTCACTTCATTAAAATTGCTTTTATTGTTATAAATTTATTTTTATTTGTAACGACTATTTATTATATTTCACAAATTTATTTTCATTTTGTAATACTAATGTTTGTTATTAAATTTGCTACACTTGACAATATATATTAATTTCATTCTTGATTTTATAGAAAATGATAGATATTGAAGGTTGGGCATATTTACATCGTTGAAGGAAAGAGAAAAATATAGGAGATTGGGTTCATCCTAATGCATCATAAGATTATTAAGTACGCTTTATTACAATTTAGTTTACTCCTTTTGAATTCTTTAAATTGATTTAGATAATAATTTAACTATTCTATGTAGAAGATGATGTTAAAGAAGAAGGCAAAAGATGAAGTTAGAGTACGAGAGAAAGGAGGCAAACCTAAGTTCAATGCCATCATTATGTAGGAGGTCTTAGGTAGTAAGTCGAGTTATTGTTGAGGATTAGTATATGGTGGACCAATCCTGCCTCCATCACAATCATCAGTGTATGAGGATTAGTTTGGATATCCCTCGCAAACATCTAACAAGCCCAGTAAACAAGATAATCTTTGTTAGGAGTTCAGTGAATCAAAAAAAGAAATATGATGAAATAATGCTATAGCTAGATGCTCAGCCTTAAATGCCTTATTAATAATCACCTTATACTTGTCCACCTTTTGCAACATTCCCAAGTGGCCTACCTCAATAGCCTCCTCCATCTCAGCAGCCTCTTACATCTAGTTTTTTACAATGGCTTAGTCCATAGGTATATCTTCTTCGTATGCTTTCATCTCAACAATTTACCTTGTATCCATTTTATGGTCTACAAGAATAGTATGTGAATGCACCTATACAAATCGGCTCTAACACCAATTCATCTACTATGATAAATCATGATGGAGAGCAAGGGACATTGAGGATAGGTGCAAATGCAAGTATCAGACCCTCTACTTTGATAGTGTTTTCTGCTTATGTCTTATTTTTTTAGTTGTTATTATTATCATGTTATATTGACTCATGTTTCTTTTTACATTACATATGTATGTTATTTTACTTTTGATATATTGTTGAGCAGTATATGTCAATCTAATTGTATTAAATTCATGTTTCTTTTTTGACTAAGTATATATGCTATTTCATTTTTGTGATATGTTAAACAATATATGTTAATTCAATTGTATTATTCAGTTTTACTATTATTCTATTTATTTTCAAATTACATTAAATATTCAATATTTTTAACTATATTAATTTCCATTATAATGGTTACAATATTTCAAAATTAAAAAATAAATAATAACATATTTTTATTAATTGTAGAAATTAATTAAAAAAATGCTAATATAAATACATATATATTTTACTATTGAACTAAATTCACTAAATGAGGGATTTGATAAGTTTACAGTAGCAAACTCGATCGCAAAGAAAGTTCACTAGTAACTTTTCAACGACAAACTAAATTTAGTAGTTAAAACATTTGTTAACTTTTATGCAACCAACATAGCAGTAAACTAATTTTCTAAGGAAAAAAATTCACTAGTAGGCTTTGATAAGTATACTTTTGGTGGCTACTATTTTTTATTTAAATAATTTCACTAGTAGGACTCTCATTGGCAAAAAAGGACCTATTATTGCAATTTTTTTTTTTTTTGCAACAATAAGGACTTATTTTTATAATGAGATGAACATTACTTGTCCAGTTTGCAAAAACCATTTATTGCCCGTCTAAACTAATTAATGTAAGTATAATAAATTTCTTGAACTTTTATTCTTTTGGGCATAGTCAAAGTAGTTGTTTATTCTTTTATATACATGGTAAGATCATTCTTAGTGTATTTCACACTTCTATGCATGAATTAGCACTCTATCACTTAGATAGTGGATTATATTTGTGTATTTGTTCACAAAAATATGTAATTGGTGAAAGATAGTATTATGTTTTTCTAGTTATAATTAATTTGTTGATTTTTCCTCTTATGGTTGAGGAAAGCAATACCTCAAGTATTTAGATGTAATACTTGATCATGGAACATTAAGATAAATTAAAACAACTCCTCTTAGAATCTTCAAAGTTATAGAGAAACCTTAAATTTCAAAGATAACAATTGCCAATTGTTGAAAAATATTGACATCATAAAATTTATCTTCAATATAATACTAAGTCAATCTGTTGCATAAATACACTTTGGTATTACCTATTTTATAGGTTTAGCATAGGACTCACGAACTATATAAGGAGTTGCTACAACTAGCTGGTCACATGCCATAAGTATATCGAATGACCTTAGATATATCTTGATCTGATGATAAGTGAAAAGACATTGTGGGAACAAGCATGAGAGGAGAGAGAGACAAACTCAATATCTCGTATATCATACGCAATAGAGAATCAAGTTTAGCATTCTCAAGAGTTCTTTACTTATTCTTCAAAAGATAGTTGTTTTGATCTTCTATGATGGCATTTAGGTAGGAATTTGATGTTGCTCTCAATATTATAAATATAGAATGTGTAAAAAATAAAGAGAATAGTTTGCTATTTATTGATTTGGAGGCTAATTTCACCATCGAATCAATTTTAGATAGATGGCTATATTTTATTTTATTTTTTTATGGTGGATCAATTTTAATGATCTAACAGCTAATATTCATCCCTTCTTTTTTTATTGACATGAGTTTTTATATGGGCTATATAAGCCTAATTGGCTTAAAAGGAAACTAAAAAAAATCCCAAATCTTTTATAAGAAGAACCAATGTTCTATTTATGCTTATTTAAGTTTCTTGAATGCCTATTAAAACCAAGCAAAGCCCGAATGCCTTTTGATCAAAAGCTCATCTGACAAAGGCTGAGGGGGAGTGTTAAACATTTCACTAAGTCAATCTCTTCGTAGAACATAAGTGAGGTGTTAAAACTTGATTATTCGTTATGTTGATAGAACTGATTTCTATCCGTTCGTTAATGAGTCGAGGGGGAATGATCTTATATTTATGTTGTTAGCATGAAATCCGTGTCTTTGTGTGCTTTCTATAGCATCTTGTACTGATCTTATTACCCTCGAGATGTTACTTCGCATATGTAGCACAGAATTGATTATTTGGAGCTTTTCTAATAATTTCTTCATTCATGAATTTGTAGAGAAACTAAATATTTATGAAGCGATGGACATTTTGAGCTTCGAGATCTTCCGTGATAGATGTTAGATGATAAGTTCTCTTGACTAATGATTTGTCTTAAACACATTTCAGTTCACAACTCTATAAACCATAGTTCTGGGGCTTTGCTAGCATGCTCCAGAGCTTAAGTGTAGTCCTTCCAAACGTAAGATTTTACGTAAATCATATTAGCTACACATAAGCTCTAGAGTTGGTTCAGCGTCAGCATGCTCCTAAGCAAGTATGATATTTTTCAATAAAAGAATCGTTAAATCCCTCCTACATTCTCGCTTGAAGGCCCGCAGCCCCAACACTGCGGCTACCCCGGTTTTGGCTTAACTTGCAACAGCTTGGGAAAAACCATCCTGAAACTTCCTAATTCAGTAGAAATTTTCATCCAAAAACATCGATTATCAATCGAACAAGATAGAGCTCTATGACCCCGAGGAATGCCTTGCTAGAAAGCTTCTTGAATTGAATCTTTCAGGGTCACCATTTTCCCCTTCTTACCAGGCGAACTACACATTCCTCAACTGTCGGAGGAATCTCACATCTTTGTTGCCCGTTCCTTGCCTTAGCAATAGTAGCACGGACACAGTCATGGCGACCTCTAGCACACTCAATGAATACTTGTGGTATAGTACATGCGATGTAATGTTCACGTTGCCTACGGACGATGGTTTTCAGTTGTCGTGGATCGGCGGGAACGAGAAGAGCAATGCCGGTCAAGAGATCGGGGATCGTAATCCCGAGACTGGTGATGTGTTGCTTAAAATTAAGAATGTCTTCCGTCTTCGTCCAACAGATTTTCGATGTGAGGCGGTAGTGTCCTTACTTGACATAGGCAGATATGTATTCGAGAAAGTCAATAATAGGATGACATGGCACTTGATTACAAACTAAAGTGCTGGGTGAAATTGGCTTCAGTAAATAAAATAATTAATTGAAATGATGTAGTAAGCAGTAACTTAATGACGCAAATGTTGGTTTTACACTAAACAAATTAACTTCTACATGGCTTTTTTAGATTTAGATTATATGAAGTGTTTAGTATTTAAAAAAAGAATTTAATAATATTAATATATTACGTGTTTAAATAAATAATGCTTAAATAAGTATTAATAATAGTGCAGGAATAGAGATTATCATTTAAAAAAGAGAGAAGATAGAAAAAAGAGGAAAAGCCGATACCTATCTTGCAACTAATCAAACAATTTGATGGCAGTTTTATAAAATTCAAGTAAACCTTAATTAAACATAAGATATTAAGAGCATAACGTGGATATTAATTATTTTGTTTATTCTTCTATTCCACATAGAATTATCACATGCTTCATTGCTATATATAAATACTGCATCTAACTATAATAACAAATTACTAGATTTGACTTTTCTTTTTCTCTCTATTTGTTTCATCATTCTCTCGACCTCTAGGAAATGCTTCCATGGCAGACAGTTGAACCTATAAGTTTCTAATGGTATCAAAGTAGGATTGATTTAGTTTTTGCATAAATTTCTTTGTAGTTTACATCAACATATTGATAGTTAATGATGGTGCGAGTACCATAACTAATTTGAACATGGATCCATTATTTGTTTCAAATTTTGATTGTCGTAGATTGGTGATAGGTAACATTCTTTTTAATGGAACAAATTATTTGAGTTGGAGTCGTTCTATTAGAATGAGACTCAAAACCGAGATGAAGTTAAGGTTCATTGATGGTGGAATTGATAAACCTAATGATACTACTCGTGAACTTGATAAATGGATCCACTATAACTATATGGTCAAGTGTTAGATTCTCAATTCTATGAATAATGATCTTGCACAAAATTTCTTGTATACTAAATCTACTAGGGATTTATGATTAGAAATTTAGCAGCAATATGGTCAAAGTAATGGTTCGCTTATATACCAAATACAGCATAAGATATGCAACATAAAAGAAGGAAATTCTATTGTTAAATAGAATGAAGAGATTGTAGGATGAATTGCAGGCTTTAAATAGTTTTCCTAATTGTTCTTATGGTTGTCTTGATTACTGCACTTGTGGATTCAAAGAAAAAGTAGAAGAATTTGATTCACAAATGAATCTCATACAATTTTTGATAGGATTGAATGAAGTGTATGAGAATATATGAAATTCTTTACTTTCAATGGATCTGTTGCCTTTAGTAAATAGGACATTCTATCTTGTTTAGCAAATTGAAAAATAAAGGGAGATACATTATCAGGGGAATCAGATGTGTCAGCTCTTTATGCTGTTAAGAATGATGCAAGAAGGAATACTTTTGATAAAAGGAGATTTAAGGGTACTGGAGGTTTAAAGTTGTTTTGCAGGCATTATAAGAATGAAGGTCATAGCATTGAAAATTGTTTTCAAACTGTAAGTTGTCTAGACTGGTGTAAAGGGAAAAGGTATAAGAGTGCAAGATCAGGAGCAAATAATAGTGCTGTAGAGCGAAAAGAAAGATTTTATTCTGCAAGGATGCCATTTGATCATGTTGTTGATAGTGTGAATTTTGTTTCTAGTGATTATAATACAGGGTAAGTGCATGTAAACAAGATGAGCAAGATAAAATACAAAAACTTTGTGATAAATTGAGGAAAGTTCTTTAGTCCAAACAATAACATGAGGATGATGCAGCAATGGTTCACTTTATAGGTAATACTCTTTCTTTTTCTAGTATTACTACTATGAATGATAAGCCTGGTCTTTAGATAGTCGATGGTGGAGTCACAGATCACATAACTCCCAATGAAACTATTCTTTATAATCTCTACACTTTTGGTAAACCCATATGTGTAAAGTTACTTAATAAATTAATTCAACTTGTTCATAAGGCTGGTTCTACTAATATAAGTCAAACACTTATCCTTCATAATGTACTGCTTATTTGTAAATTCACACACAACTTGCTGTCAATTAGTCATTTATTGGTTGATCAATAAGTACAAGCCTTGTTTGATTCATCTATGTGCAAATTATAAGTTCAGAACAATAATTGTATAGCCAAAGCAATTTTGTAGCATGGACTATACTTGTTGAGATTAGAGTACAATCCAACAAGCAGTTTTTTAGTAGAGTCTTCATGTAATAAATCTGAGATAGCTCACTTGATTTACTCCAGGCTAGAACACATTTTAGTTTCTAAACTTAGATAATTGAATTGTTGTAAAGATATTGACTTTACAAATTTCTTTTGTGGAATTTGTCAAGAAGCAAGATTCCATCATTTGCCTTATGAAAGAAGTTCACATCATTCCTCATTTGCTTTTAATCTTTTACATATAGATTTATGGGGTCCTTGTCATGTAGCAAGTATTTCTGGAGCCAAATACTTTCTTATGATAGTTGATGACTACTCTAGATGTACTTAGACATACTTGCTTTGTCAAAAGTTTCAAGTTACATCTATTTTGGCTTCTTTCTTCAAATATGTGTACAATCATTTTTCTGTTCATCCAAAAATAATGAGAACTGATAATGGCACTAAGTTTGTTTCACATGCTTGTACTACTTTGTTTAATAGCCTTATAATTTTACATTAAAAAACAACTATATACACATCTCAACAAATTAATGGTTGCTATTGTCAAGCTCTTTTTTAAAAAGGATGATGTCTCAATCATATTACATAATATTTTGAAAATCTAGACAATAATATTTGTTAATTTATAACTTTAGTGACCTTGAGGAATAAAGTAAATTTAGAAAATCTATTTCCCATATGGACATATATAAAGGTTAAGGATAGGGTTTCATTCCAATTTTGCTAATGTACTATCATAATGTTTGATATAAAGTACATCTCTATATCCTAAATTTACCTTGAAACCTTTACTTTAGTGTATATAGAATACAAGTTATATGGTACCCTATATTCTCCCTTAAAAATTCTTAACTAATAATATTAAACAAAATAAAATATAATATATTTAGCTTAACACATATACAAACCCCAACCTTTTACCCATTATAGAAAATAAAAACCATAAAGTATATTGTTGCCTCTCTTTTTCTTCCTAAAGTGTTACTATTGGACCTATTCTCTTTATTCCCATTTCCTTTTGTTGCATCTCATTTTCTTTTTTTGGTTGCTTAATTAATTTCTATTTTAACTCCAAATTAATTTTGTATTGTTTATTATTCATAAACATAAATAATCGGATTCTAAATCAATGTGCATTCATTTTTTTTTTCATATAAGTTTGTTATTTTTTGTTTTCTTTTTTTTTTTATATATTTTCAATGGGTTCAAATATCCATCACCAATCTATTGTTAGACAACATTAGCTTAGTTTTAAGTGACTTTATACTAGATTTTCTTTAGTAAAAATCATGACAAGAAATTGTTATCGTTTCTAAATAAATAGAAAAATCATCCAAATACTTTTTGTAGCTTTGATTTGAGTCATGTTGAACTATCATAAGATAAAATGAAATGAAATATAGATATATTGTGATAAATTTACATTAATTTTTGTTGAATAGAACCTCCTAAACCTTTGAGAAGATGCCTGTTAAAGATTTTGCTAATCAAGGTAATATATATATATTGGAAATCACAACATAGGATTAAAAATAGTCCTGTGAAATAGATTTATAAGATTAAATAAATTAGTCTCTTTTGAAAATATGAATTTATTTAGAAAAACTATATCCTCTTATAGCTTTGCTTCTAATGGGCAATTAGAAGAATCTATGCTAAATAATATAAATGGAATACATATAAATGATTTTGATAAAGTAATAGATGATTGGAAAATACCAAAAACATCTTATGATCAAATATATCAAACAGCTAAATGGAAAATTTTTGGGAAAAATGATTATGTGATAGCCATAGTGGAAAAAGATATTCAAATCTCTAATGGTTTAACAACAATAAAACTTTTAAATGTTGACTCAATTAAAAGATAAGCCAAGGAATGGAATTACATGCATATAGGTATAGTCCGAATACGAGCAAAACCTCTTACCAAATTAGGATTAGATACTTCTATCTTCATAGTTCTCAGAAATGTTAAGGAATTGGTTTATGAAAGGTCAAAAACAAACATCATCCTCTCATCCTCTCTTCTCCTCCCAAACTCTTCTTACCTCTTCTCTCACTATCTGATCTTTCTCTTTTCTAATCTCTTCTCTTACTTCTTTCTTCTCTTCCTCTTCTCACATACATACTTTCTCTTCTACTTTCTTTCACATCCTATCTTATTACTTCTAATCAATTTTCTTTTCAATAACCAAAAACTTTCCTTTTTGAAATGTTCATACGTTTCTTTTTTGAGCTATAATATCAATACCTCTAAATTTTTTAATTTCCTTTCAATGATCTGAATATAAGACTCTTGTATTTTATATAATCTTTTTAATCAAATAAAATTTCTGTTTTATTATCTCCCTTTCTTATATTATATCTTGTGTGGAGAATCTCTAATTAAATTGGGTGTAACTCCACAAGATCTGTTAATTTATTATTAATTGTTATAAGACCCCATAATTAGCTGGTATTACCGCCTATGATGATTTTATATTAAAGTTTATTTTGTATATTTAATGATCATACACTTTAATATTTTTGCGTGAAGCTCCATTAGCCTTAGCATTGCTACTTATGGTGGCTTTTATTTCTATCTCTGCTCTTATTTCATGTCACAATTTATTGTTTATATTAATGATTATAGAATTTCTTGAATAGTATTATACTTTGTTATGTAGTAGTAATTGGTATTAAGATTCTATTTGGTGTTGATAGTAATATTGGGCTGTAATAGTTACAATTCTAAGGAATATCGGTCGAAAAACATAAACAACGCCATGTACTAAGAACTAATACATACCAATTTATAGAATTAATATATATTAAATTTATTAATAATATCAAAAGATCTTTGGTATATTGCTTGGAAACTAGGACTGATTAGAAGAAAAGGTGAGGATTTTGTAGACCTCCCGTTGACCCAAAAAGACAACACCACGTACTAAAATCGTTAAATATAATGTTAAATGTCTTAAAAAAACTAAAGATAATAATAGCAATGATTTAATTGATTTTTATCCTTATTTAGAAGATGCTTTAGAATTTTTATTTTATATTGTCTAGGCATATAGTTTATTAAGAGAATCTTTTTATTTATATGATATATATTTGAGAAGGAATTAAAACAATATATAGAAAAACATTGCATATAGTTGTATTCTAATCTATCATAGTTGCTCATTAATATATTTTAGAATAGTTACTCCTAGGTGCCAGTTGGTATCAAAGACAAAGTTATGAGACACTTTTCTTTATGAAAATCTATCTTATATTTGCTATTCACTTAAGACGATTCATCGATGGAAGTTCCTTGTATTGTGATAAGTCTACTAAGGTTTAGCATAAATCCCATTTTGAGTTGAGGGTAGCAAAAGGTCACAAATTAAAAATCACAACATAAGATTAAAAATAATCCTATGAAATAGATTTATAAGATTAGATAATTTAGTTTCTTTTGAAAATATGAATTTACTTAGAAGAACTATGTCCTTTTCTAGTTTTACTTCTAATGAGTAATAAGAAGAATCTATGCTAAATAATAGGGATGAAATACATATGAATGTTTTTGATAAAACAATACATGATTGGAAAATACCAAAAACATCTTATGATCAAATATATCAAACAACTAAATGGAAAATTCTTGGCATTTCAAATTGTTTAAATAAATGTGTATTTTTATTAACCTTATTAAGTTGAGCTTTTTCATTGATTTTATTTATTTCACTATTAATCACATCTTCCATTCTATTTAATTGTTTTCCTATAATATGTAAATGTTAGTTAGTGAAATTGTTTTGACTTATTATTTTTTTAATTCTTGAGTCTTCCTCTTCTGTTACATTTTTAAAGCCGCAAGTGTTATTTCAATATTCTTATGGATTGTTTTAATATTACTAAGTGGTGGATGATTAGATTCTATTATTTGTTCATTACTTAGTTTTCATTTAAAACATTCATTAATTACATTAATTTCTATAGGTTTTAGGTAATATTCTTCAAACTATTCGAAGAAATATACCTGAGACCCAATTTCATTCATAATATTATAATATTCATCTTTTATTTGTTGTTTAATATTATTAAAAGTTTCAAAATACCATTTTCTAATTTTCTCATTTTTAGGCGAATTAAACCCTTTATTTAGAAGAATCCTATCAAGTTCAAAATGTTTTTCTAAAATAATAAGTTCTAGATTATCTACTTCTGAAAGTGAAGGTTTTCCATGTTTTGGTTCATCGGTTGGTTAGTAAACTGGTCTAGTTTTATTTGACCTATTATTAACTATTCCAGAAATGGATGGGTTATCTAGGACTTGGTTGTTCATTAGATTGAGTATGAAAGGGTATATAGATTATTGGTAGAGGATGAGGAAGGTCTACTGATTTTCTAGAAGATGACAACATCGATCTTATTTTTAGAGTTCTTCTAGGTTAATCAAAAGATCTCCTACTAAATTGGATGGTGACTTTTCCATCTAGGTGATGGACAACATTTGATGGTTCTGTATTGTAAGTAAGTTGTTTTGGAAGTGGATTCTCTACTTCTTAATGTTCAGGAAAGTTGACTTGAGACCATTGAATCATTCTAGGGATAGAGACATTGGCTTTGGTTATCTTTGTTTGGATAAGAAGAGTTTGACTTCTTTTATCAATCTTATAAGCCTTAAACCTAAAAGCAATTTTCATTAATTTAAAATATTATTGTAAATTACAACCATTGGTATTGCTCCTTATATCATTCTATAATTATGGGATTTAATTTGAAGAATTAAAGAACTCATTATGGTTTTGTCTCTTACACCTAAGGTAATATTTGGATAACATTCAAATTGAATAGGTCTATTACTAAGGCTGGTTTCAATAAAATCATGAATTGACCTTTCATTATCAATGGGTAATTGATCAATATTGCGAAGAATTTCTTTTTCTTCATTTATTAAAACATTAATTTCATTGTTTTCCTCAAATAATGAAGATGATGTGGATTCAATGTCATTGACTTGAATTCCATTATCACAATCATTTTTTGATAAAGAAGATGCATTATCACAAAATATTTGTAAAATATTATCCATTGTTTATTCATCAAGATTTTATTCATTAAGCTTATTATTGATTTTATAAAAGTTTGCTATAAGACCAATTTTTTTTATATTTATAACACCTTAATTGTTTATATGATTTTCTTTTTTTTTCATATTTTTTCTCAATCAATTTCTTCAAACTTTTTTAGAAATTTTTTTATTGAAACTTTTTCGGGGTTTCTTATTTGTGCATTAAGAACATTTTGAATATGAATACGAAGGTTTTTATTTTTTCTTATATTCTTTCCAACAAAAGAAGAATTATATTGAGCACATAAATCACAAAAATTTTGGTGTTTTAAGCGTTGTTCATTCTTTAATTGTTTTTGCAACCTAATTATAATGCACAAATTGATTCTAATTTTATTAACATAAGATGCTAATTCTCCATATGATAAATTATCAAAAGGAATTTCTCCTTATTAACTTAGGTAAACTAGTGAAGGATTTTTCTTTCAAAAAAGGTTGATTACAGTTATTTCTAAGGAAAACTCTTTGAAAGAAAATATCCTTATATTGTCTAAATTCTACTAGAGACTTGCACTTTATATTAGACAATAAATCTAAGGTTTTATCCCTAATATGTGAAGGATCTCCTATGAAATGTTGGCTAATTGAAAAAATTAATGTATTGACCATATCTTAAATTAGTTTATCATTGTCATCTAAGATTCTTCTTCCATTTGTCATCAATTTGACATGAAGTCAAAATATTAATTCATTATTCCTTAGTGAGATAATTATCCCTCCAACCTTTTAATTATCCAGTAAAACTAGATATTGAAAGGAGTGCTACTTGATAATCAGTAACATTTGGAACAGTTTTATTTGTGTTCGAAAAATTATCATTTCATTAAGGATATTAAGAATTTTTTGTTGTAGGTATCCATCAATATTTTATTCGTATGTGGATCCTATAGAATACTCATTTTGATAGTTGTCGATCTTTTCTTCAATAAGTATATTAGGAGGTGTTGCTCTCTAATAATACAATTTTTGTGGTTTTTTTCAATTAATTTTATTAATTTCATCATTTGATTCATTAATATTTAAATCTTTTAAAGAAATATTGGACATTGTATCATTAATTGATTCATTATCAATTTCATCTAAAACATTAATTTTTTTCTAAAAATGTATCATCTATGATAATACCCGTTTTGATAAGAGTTAGTGTGTCTAAATTTAAAACATTAATTGGTTTTAAAGATAGAGTTTCTTCCTTAATCATTTTATTTTTTATTATTCTTTTTCTATCATCTAAAGCATTTGAAAATTCATTACTTGGATTTTTTGACATTTCAAATGCTTTAAATGATGGTGTATTTTTATTAGGCTTATTAAGAAGAGTTTTTTCATTGATTTTATTTATTTCATTATTGATTATATCTTCCATTCTGTTTAACTATTTTCTTATGGTATTTAAATGTTGGTTAGTGAATTTGTTTTGACTTATTATTTTTTTAATTCTTAAGCCTTCTTCTTCTGTTACATTTTTTAAAAGCGCTAGCATTATTCCAATATTCTTATGCATTGTTTTAATATTACTGAGTGGTAGATGATTAGATTTTATTATTTGTCCATCACTTAGTTTCCATTTAAAATATTCATTAATTACATTAATTTATTTATATTTCAAGTAATATTTTTCAAACCATTCGAAGAAATATATCTGAGACCTGATTTCATTCATAAAATTATAATATTCATCTTCTATTTGTTGCTTAACATTATTAAAAGTTTCAAAATAGCATTTTATAATTTTCTCATTTTTAGGCGAATTAAACTCTTTGTTTAGAAGAATCCTATCAAGTTCGAAATGTTTTTCTAAAATATTAAGTTTTGGATCATCTACTCTTAAAAGTGAAGGTTTCCCATGTTTTAGTTCATTGGTTGGTTAGTAAACTGGTCTAGTTATACCTGACCTATTATTAATTATTCTAGAAATGGATGTGTTATCCGGGACATTGGGTTGTATATTTGATTGTTCATTGGATTGAGTATGAAAGGGTGTATAGATTATGAGTGGAAGATGAGGAAGGTTTACTGATCTTCTAGAAGATGACGACATCGATCTTATTTTTAGAGGTCTTCTAAGTTGATCAAAAGATCTCTTGTTGAATTGGATGGTGATTTTTCCATCTGGGTATTGGACAACATTTGATGGTTCTGTATAGTAAACAGGTTGTTTTGGATGTGGATTCTCTACTTCCTAATGTTCAGGTAGATTGACCTAAGACTATTGAATCATTCTAGAGATAGAGATAGTAGCTTTAATTAGCTTTGTTTGGATAAGAAGAGTTTGACCTCTTTTATCAATCTTATAAGCCTTAAACCCAAAAGTAGTTTTCATTAATTTAAAATATATTTTGTAAATTATAACCATTGGTATTACTCCTTTTATCATTCTATAATTATGGGATTTAATTTGAAGAATTAAAGAACTCATTATGATTTTGTCTCTTAGACTTAAGGTAATATTTAGATGACATTCAAATTAGATGGTAGCTCTGAGAACTATGAAAAAAAAAAGTATTTAATCCTAATTTGGCAACAAGGTTTTCTCCTGCTTAGACTACACTTATATGCATATAATTCCATTCCCTATTGTTTAGTATAGATTCTTTTGATTGCTCATTAGAAGCAAAACTACAAGAGAACATAGTTTTTCTAAGTAAATTCATATTTTCAAAAGAAACTAATTTATTTAATCTCATAGATCTATTTCATAGGATTATTTTTAATCCTATATTGTGATTTCTAATTTATGATCTCTTCCTACCCTCAACTTAAAAACGAGATTTATGATAGGCCTCAATAGGCTCATCTCAGTATAAGGAATTTCCACTAAGGAATCATCTTAAGTGAATAGCAAATATAAGATAGATTTTCACAAATAAACTATAAATTAACCTATCAAATTATATACTTTTTCCTTAGGTTTGATACCAACTAATACCTAGGAGTAACTATCCTGAAATATATTAATGAGCAACTCTGATATATTAGAATACAACTATATATAGTATTTTTCTATATATTGTTTTGATTCCTTTTGAAACATATATTGTACAAATAAAAGGATTCTCCAAGTAAACTACATGCCCAAGGTTTGATGTATTAATGCATAAGTGCTCATTTGACTTTTGGAATCTAAATCAACTATTTGTGTTGTTTAATATATTTATTACTAATTTATACTAGATAAGAGAGTTGTTTCAATTTAGGGTGGTGTGATGATTTAATCTCAAGTTTATCATTTTTTATAATTATGTATTTAATGTTTTGATTGGTCTAATTATCCATCTAATTAATGATTTAGTAGTCAGAATTTATATTTCAATTCCAATTCATACTATTAATATAGTCAATATGATTAGCCAATGAGGTACCTATCCACAACTTTAGGGATTCTCGTAATCCCTTTAAATCCATGGGCAACCACTTACGGTAGCTATTGGGTCACATAACCCATTATTTTATAAGGAGTGACCGAGGGCCATCTATCTAATATTACATAAGCTAACCCTCCCCCATCCCCCTTTTCCCCCTACTCGCCCAATGGTTGTAAACAACAACCTCATTGATTGATTGTTCTAATCAGGCTAATGATATCAATTGGAGTTAATTAAATATAGATAGAGATAAGCAAATCTTTAATTAGATGTATAATTAGATAAATTGAAACTTTACATGTATAATTGAAAAATGTGGCAAAAATAAAGTGTGAACTTTGATATTAACCCATTCAATGTCCACATTCTTCAATAGGTGGATTTATTTGAGCATTCAAATTTTACTTACGATGTTTACGTTGTTCTCATAGTAAATTCACATCATTGAAATTTGGTGTAGCTATTTGTTTCAAACAAGTGAATTTAGACATTGGAATAGAAATTGCGATTGAGTATTCAGCAATAACTTGTTTGGTCTCATATAAATTGTATTAATGTTCCATATAATTAAAAGGATTCACTCGCAATCTAGCATGCTTCATAATTTGAAAAACACACTTACTATTATGCACTTGTCCTTTTAGGCCACTCAAAGAAGCGACTAATACCCGGGATAATTTTTATGTCAATCTCGCTATTTGCTATAATCTTTACAATAATAGCAAGACGTTCGGCTTCACATTCCGATAGAAGAACCGTAACAACTTACGCCAAGGTAGCAACTTGACTACTATAACTCCGCAACCAATGGTGATCACGATTGGTTTGGATGAAGCCACAATTGCATCCCTTACAAAAGTAGTCCTAGGCGAAAGTCGATGAATAACGGGGCGAAACAGTAACACATGTCCAATATGCCTATCAGAATATCAATCGAAGGAGATTTTAAGATGTATTCCGAACTGTAAACACTGTTTCCATGCCAAATGTATAGCTGAATGGCTTAAGAAAAACATTACATGCCCAGTTTCCAGAAACCATCCATCCTTAGTCTAACCTAGTCAATGCAATTATGATGGCTCCATTGAACTCATACAATTAGTCAAGGTAGGTAATTCTTCTTGTATATACATGGAAAGATATGTTGTTGGTACTTCTATGGGACCTAATGCTTTATCACTTAGAGAGCGGGAATATATCTATGTATTCGTTCACAATAATGTGCAGTCTGTTAAAGATGGTTTCATTATGCTGCTATACATATATATATATTTTTAGTTCATAAGTTTTTTCCTTTTTATGATGAATGAAAGGAATACCCGAAGAGTATAGATGTAATACTCGATTATTGGACAATAGGATAAATTATAGCACTGGTACATTTATTTAGGTTGTCCAACAATATAAAGAGGTGAAAAAAAATTATCAACAAGCAGATAATTCATTTTTTTTCAGTTGTAAATAAATAGTGGCAAAATCTTACCATTCGATAAGCCATCCCATGCTGGTCAAGGGAAAAATAGGCTATATAATTTTTTTTTGCCAATATCCACTTAGGAAGTGACAATAGAACCTTGTCATTCCATGTGGCAATTAGTGATGAGCGGATAGAAAATGTATAAAATGTATAAGGTATAAGATCTTATGTATACTTTATCCTATAGATATATAAGTTTTTAATTTTTTAAACTTAAACATATCTTCTAATATCCTGAAACTATGAATAAATGCATTTTAGTTTGTTTGTTGATTTGAGTTAAGTAATTCTAATAAGCATTTTAGACTGTTACTAATATTTATATATATATATATATATATAGCTGGATGCTACTAATGTTTCCCTATTGTGTGCAAGTGTTCTACGAAAGGCGCAACTTCAACATAGAGCGCTCATTCTTTTCTATAAAACAAGGCTTGACCTCGAGTATAGTATGCACCTTCAAGCTAAATAAATTATGAAAGGCAAGTATGCACATTCGTAATACTATTTGGATAATTATTTTTTTGAGACTTTAATTATTAAAAAGGTCACGGGTATAAAAATTAAAACCCCTGCATCCTCCACACAAAGGTTCATTGCATTTTTTGCGATTTTTGGTATTACCTTCACAGGAAAAGTGCATGACCCGTCTCCATACCCTTGCCCTCCATTTCTTTAAATCACGTACCAAATCATGATCAAAGGTCCAACTTTGGAGAAAGTTCCCAAATTTTATGTTACGAAATCGGAGGAGAGCTATTAGGTTGCAAAGCACTACACTTTTGGAGAACCACGAATTTTAAGCAATATTATTGTCAATATTTCAATGCAATTACTATTTTATTATTATTTTCAGATTCTCTGATATTTCTTATAGTATTCTCAATTTGTCCATTGACATCAACCCCTACCCTTTTTATAATATGATTAATTATGCAGTCGCCCATTGCAATGTAGAAGAAAAAACCATTAAGAAGAGGTTCAATGAGAGGAGGAACGGTAAAACTAACGAGAAACAGTACTCATCACCAAATTTAGCATATCAAATAAAAACCTTGTAATTTAGTGGCACCAATACTAATCTATGGACCAATTTCGATTTTCTCTCTCCCGATATTATAACCTATGTTGTAGCTGAAAAAAAAAAAAAGGAAGAAAAGAAAAAAATAAGTATATCTAGCGTTGGAAGATATCCTAAGAGAACCATGGATATAAATGAATCTCCCAATTTAGCATATAAAATCGTCCCGCTATTGATACTTTGGATCATCTTCAGCTATACATCTTGGACACTACCCGAATTTCTAGCATATAAATTCTACTTGGTTAAATGCTTTGAGCATGTACCAACTAAAGAAACTTGTTGGTGCTGTTGCCTCCCAAAATTTAACAATTGATACAAGCCATGATTTAAGGCAGAATCTTTTTAGCTTCAGCGGTCGAATGTTTCCAATATTGTAAGTCTTGCTAGGTTATTATAAAAGCTAGTTCAAACATCCTATTCCTGAAATTTAATAATCAATGACGCAGGTTGCTTTTAGACAGGTTCACCTCACATTAACAAGAGCATTGACTTTTCATCTTTTATATCAACACATTATTAAACCTCAATGGCAACATCTTATCAACCAAAACCAGCCCCCTTCATGAACTTGTCCATTCTAGCCAATCTTTTCCTTCTTCTCTTCCTCTTCCCCAACCAAACCACATCACAAATCTGTTCTGAAGTAAAATGTAACAGCGGTGCGCCTATTCGTTTTCCTTTCTGGATAGGAAGCTTGCAGCGCAAGACCTGCGGTTATCCTGGTTTCAACCTAAGTTGCAGCAGCTTGGGCAAAACAGTTTTGAAACTTCCTAGTTCAGGGGAATTTTTCAGCCGCAGCATCGATTATTTAGCACAGAAGATAGAGCTCTATGACCCCCAAGGCTGCCTTGCTAATCGGCTCCTTCAATTGAATCTTTCGGGGTCACCATTTTTTGCTAATTATTCCGTGGAATACACATTCCTCGACTGTCCAGGGAATTTCACATCCGAATTCACAATTCCTTGCCTTAGCAATAGCACAAAGACAGTTATAGCAACTTCTAGCAGAGCTTATGCAAAATCGATGTCGGTGATACGCAATGTTACTGTCATTCTGGCAGTACCAAGCTATTGGCCAGGCCAACACTATCAAGCTTTCTCAGATGATCTCAACAAGGGTCTTCAGCTAATCTGGTTCTCACCAAATTGCTCCAAGTGTGAAGCAAAAGGTGGTTTATGCGGCTACAAGAGCAATAACAGTAAAGAGATCGGCTGCTTTCATAATCATAGTGCAGGTGATGAACCTATACCTCCTTTACCAAATCCTACCTTTAATAAGATTATGGACTCGTTTAAGTCTTTAATGCTATGACTCACTCGTAACATAAAGGATCTTATTCACCTTAAGCGTAAACATAAGAAACTCAAGTGACCTAATTAAAATATATCAAGAATTTATTGGATCTTGGTATAAATATAGACTAGTTATCAACTACCTAACTCGGAAAGAGAATAATTTGTTTGAACACATAGCCTCTTTAGTGTATATGCAATGCTGATTAACATTGGATGGTCAACAGAATAGAGGATTAGGATATGGACATTCGGAGGGATTTAGATATGGGCCTGAAGGATTCTTCTCCACAATTTGTTAGACAAGGCTTAAAAGCTGGGATTACACAAGATTGATGTACGTTTTCATTTAAGTGTAAAGATTGATGAAGTAGTACCGCTCTCCTTGGGTGAGATAAGTGATTCAATTTTACATAAGGTGATGAAAAATCTAATGTATACTTTTTAAGGTAATTGAAAAAAAAAAAAGTAAAAACATCATACCAGTTCTCCATGTCTAGTTCATATCAGTGGCAATAAGCACTACTACTATTTACATGGAGGTAATAGAGAGAAAATAAAGTAATTATTTTTTAAATAGATTCTATTCCTTTCTATAGTTAAATTTATTTTAAGGAACTTCATTCCTAATGTCTTTTGCTATTCCTTCTCTAGATTGATTAGTTGTTACCTTATGTGAGATGGTATGTTCATTTTCTTTTTCACAAGGAATAGAAAGCTTAATTGACATAGCAATTGTATCCTCATAAAGTCACTTTTGATAAAAACATATATAATAATATATACACTAATGCTATATTATATCACACTATAACAAAATATTTATGTATATATATATATATATTTATGTAACACTATATATTACAACAGATTATAGGTGGCATTTGGTTTCCAAATCAATCTAAAATGAAGATGATAAAACAATACAAGTCAAGGAGAACAATTCAATGCACAAAGTTTCTTATACCATATTTGATGTGCTATATATTGGTGCTAAGTACAACACAAGTTTTTTTTGTTTTTTTAATGTTTATGTTACTTAATATGCACAGTACTAAACTAAAGTAACGCTTTGATAATTATACTATTTATGTTGTCATGTACTTATTTTTATTACATTTCTCCATTCTATCATCATCTTAACACTATTGTTGCTACTACTACTGCTAATACCATTACCATTACATCAACACCAACACTACCATTAGCATGATAATACCTATCTCTTGCATAGCATTATTGTGGTGATAATGGAAAGCATTAGTACATTAGTTGAAGTAATTGTGATGATGGGATGGTAACTATGTGAGAAAGGGCAAGAAATGATGATCATGTAGTGTAATTGAGGTATTAGTAATGTAGCAATAGTAGTAATGATGGTAAATTTACAGTATCGGTAATAGCAATGTAGTGAAATTGTAATGCCTTAGGACCTTAGTGAGTGCCACTACCCGCTAAATGTCTTTAGTTATCTAATAACACATTAAGACTCTAATTGATTATAATTTCCAAGATCACTTATAATAATGACTTATCAAATATAATACATCAATTCTCCAACTATATCAATTCAAGTGACTTACAAGTGAATTACTCTAACCATAGGCTTGTTCTACAACCAAATCTTGATTTTCTATAACATATAGAACTAATCACCTCTTTTTTCCTAACGGATGATAGCAATTCCCATATGTGCAATAAACAACAAACTTATCAGATCAACAAGCAGTTGTAGAATATAAAAGAATGAGTTGAAACCCAGCATATAATGCACAAGCACATATGGATACCAAACCAAGTCATATACCTGCATATAATGCAAGTTACATTAAGTATAACAATAAACAGTTAATTAATTATCTTAAATTTATGCCATCAACCAACAAAAGGTACTCATGACCCCATTAGATCATGTTTTTTTATCTACATATATAGGTAAATATAAAATATAAATTTTTCTTTAACTCCTTTACACTTAGAGTTTAGAGTTCCAAGTCCTTGAAACCTAGTATTCTAGTTGCATAGGTGCATATGCAAATCCATTAGAAAAATCTCACATATGATCAATAGTTGCTTCTCTTAAAATCTACCACTACGAACTTCTAAAGTGAGCAGGTCAAGCACAACCAGCATTATCTAAGTTTTACTATACCGAATATAAGTTAGTCTGATTTGCTTAGTATGTCATAACAAGCATAAGTAAACAACCAAGCACCACGTATATAGAAAATCGAACCAAAACCAATTCTAAAGCCTAAGTCCAAACTCAAAGTCTGAACCATGTTCACAAGTTTGAATCCAATCTAAAGGTCTAAATAGTACTCGACGAGAAACCCAAATTAATAACCTAGTAAGTAGAACAACAAGCCTTCCTTAGTCCATCATAAATCCAATTCAACATAAAGTAACTAGTTTAAAACTCCTAACTTGATTATGTTTAAACTTCATCCTAACTCCTAAGTGCACTGTAACTAAGGTTAATGGTAAAGTTCATAACTTTAATTAAGAATAAGTTGAAGGAAAAGTTTAGCAAAAGAATCAAAAACTTGAAATAGTAAAGGAAATTTACATGGAGTATAGTTTGAAAGATAGTAATTATTCTACTAAAGTGGAAAAAAAAGGTAAAATTCGTTAAAATTGGTTAAAATGACATTCAAGAGTAATAAATGCCTAAAATTAATCAAAATGCAAAATTAAACTTAGAGAACTTGAAAATTCTAGGTGAAGGTTGCAACATTTACAAAAGAAAGCTATATAGAACTCAATATTAAGGGTAGGGAAAGGTTTGATCAAGTTTAGTTAAGAAAGAAAACAAGAAAAGATTTTACGTAAAGTTTATAACTCGATACAATCAGTGACATAACCATGTTCTTTGGTTGTATCAAAATGCAACTATTTCTAGACAAGAAGGTTAGTGGAAACTAAATATCAAGGGTAGGAAAAGGTTTGAGTAAGAATGGTTAATAAAACCATAAGAAAAAAATACACTTGAAGTTTACTACTCGACATGGTCAGCGATATGATCATGTCATTTGTTCATGTTACTTTCTGCCTATTTCTTCCTCTACTAGGCATAATTAGTGACCTGATCTTGTCATTGATTGTGTCCCTCTAATAGTAACTTGCAATTTTTTCTCCTTTAAAAAGCACTTAAATCCAATTCTTTCCCTTTCATTTTTCAATACAAACTTAAATAGAATTCAAACCCTCAATTACCCATCACTTAAACTCTATTTGAATCAATCAAAATCACAAATTTCAACTCAAATATCCACTTAACCATCAAACCCACCAACAACTCCAAGGATACCAACTTTAAACTAAAGAACAAGATGAAAAAAATGAATGATACTTACTTGCAATGAGTGAGCATTACAAGTAAGTATTTTGAGGCTTCATTCTAACTACCATAGAGTCCATAAAAATGTAGTCCTCAAAAAATATTGAAAGGCTTGTTCAACTTCATTTGAGCATAATGCCATTTAGTGTTACAAGGAAGTCCCCCCCTTCCATAAAACACTTGAAAAAGAGGTTTTAATAAGAGTTCTATTATCCAATCATTATCATTAAGTCCTTTCCATGATATTTTTACTTAAATTTGATGAATTACTTATCACTTTCCTTTTTCAATAAATTTGATTAAGAAACAACTTTCAATTGCTAATTTTGTAATTGAAATTAACTAAAACCCTTCAATTCAATAGCCTTATACCTAAGAAAAATAAGAAAATTTACAAATTGTTGAGAGAAATGGGAAAGAAAAGAAGAAAGACCTTAAGAGACAACCATAAAAGATGGCTCATTATGGTTGCCCCTAAGGATTGCAAGCTCTATTTAGAAAGGTTATCCAACTCTTCTTAGGTGGTAGCCTCCTAAATCTTAGAAGGTTATATCACTAAGTAATAATTTAGAGGATTGTGTGACCTACAAATGGTAGTAGGTAACTTCCTACCTTCACTAATAGTGGGTGTAACCACATATAGTAGTAGGTTGCCACATGTCACCATCAATTGGGTAAAAAAAATGGAAATAGATTTAGTATCGAGTCATGTGACACAACTATGACCAAATGGAAAATATACAAACTCTTTATTCTTCTTTGTTTTTTTTCTTTCCTTTCAGTGGTCAAATGACGTAGCTATAGTGATAATACATGAACTAACTTATAATTAGTGAACTAATTTGTAACTGGTGGTAGGACTACACCATGGTTCAAAAAACCACCCACGACATTAGGTAGGTTATGCAATCCCCTTAAGTGGTAAATGATAGTTGCTTGCCATTAATATTGCTAAGGGAATGGTTATGTAGCCTCTAAGGATGCCTCTTACAGTATTTTCTCCTTTAATATTACTTTCTTTTTTATATATGTATTTGTAGTTATTTTTAAAAATCTTGTAGTTTTTTGTCTTCTATTATTTTTCTAAGCATAAAAATGGTAAACTAAGATGTAAAAGTACATTTTAAAACATTTAGGGGTTTAGGTACTTATTCACAACAAGAAGACAGTTATGGCCATATGAACCAAAAGTAAAGAAATTATTATGCAATTTATTCTAATTCTTAAAATAAAAATTGGCTAATAAATAAAGTGAATCCATGCAACACATTGATAAGATGTTAATTATGTGACACAAATGTACCACTTTATTAGTATTTATTATGAGTTTTTACCGCCAAAATTAGACATCACAAATTTGTACCAATTCATGTGGTTTTCATCACTTCTTTGCATTACTATTACAAGCAAACATTATCTTTTTTGCACTTAAGTTGAGACAAACATTACTTAAGGTATAATTATCCTAAATCTTAGAATAGACAAGCTTGAACAAGTAGCCTTTTCTAAGTTATTCAAAATTGCAACTATCATAAGCACATTAACTTTATAAAACATACATAGGTTGCATTCTCTTTTCTTGATTATTTTGAGGATCACCTTTAAATAACATGCTTTAAAATTCCATTATTTGAATAATCTCCTAACTAATATGTACTTACCCAACTAGGCGGCCACCGGACAAAGGGACTTCTAATATTCGAGATCATTCGATTTTCGATGGCTATACTAGCTATAATATTTGCAATAATAATAGGATGCTATGTATGTCATCACAATAGCTTGCAGCAAGGAAATAGCTCAGCTGTCATGGCATCTTACCCTATTGTAGAACCAACTATAGTGACTATTGGTTTAGATGAACCTACAATTGCATCCTTTGAAAAAGTGGTTCTAAGAGAAAGTCGACACTTACTTGAGCCTGATGATAACACATGTTCAATATGCCTATCTGAATATCAACCTAAGGAGATCTTAAGATGTATCCCAAATTGTAAACATTATTTCCATGCCGACTGTATAGATGAGTGGTTAAAGAGGAATGTCTCATGTCCAATTTGTAGAATTATTCTCTCTCCTATCCAATCTACCGAATCAACGCAATGATAAAAGCTTCCTTATACTTGATACAATTTTATTTTTTTAGGTTATAATCAGGGTGTCAATTTTCTTGTATATGTTATAAAAACTAGAAAGATACAATATTTGGTATCTTATAGTTCCACATGGAACCTAACAATTATCACTTGGAAGGGAGGAGTATGCAGTGTATTTTCACAAGAATAAGCATCCAATCGATATGGTTTCATTATGTTGTTCACTTATTATTAATTCATTAGCTTTTCTTCATATGATCACCCCAAGTAATACTAAGCTAAAATGTAACAGTTGATTATTATAGATAACAGTTGTTGGTTTTTAATATCTATGATGTGAGAAAGTAATGTTTATAAGTATAAACTATGTCATAAAGATAAAAGTTGGGAATGCTTGTAAATAGAGTAGAAATAAGGCTTAATTGTACAAAATTAGTTAATTCAATTACAATTGTTGTAGAAAATTACTTTAGTTTATATAAAGTCATACTTTGTAAATATTGGTTGATTTAACCATTATTCGTGTGCAAATTACATAAAATAAATTTCTCCCTTTCTTGTTTTTCCATTATTTAATTTCTTCAATTTTTTAAAAACTCTATTAACATAGTGTTTTGTTCTTCATTGTAAATCATTTAATTTTGTAGCAAGTTATCAAAGCTTTGGTTCTTCAAAGAGTTTAGGCTTTTGCAAATGAATTTTATTTATCAGCCAAATAAATATCATTACTAGAAAACCATAATTGTCTATGCTATCTCCACTAATCTAATAAGCATAGTACAATAACTATTACTCCATTTCTCTAAAGATCAAATAAGAAGAGTTCTCCTTTTAATTATATTAGAGTGGAACAAACTAAGGTCTTATTGATAGAGAAATAGAGCCATCAACTTCAATCAATTTATTGTCTCTAATATTGAATCGTCGTTATGATAAAAAATTTATGGAACTAAAGTTAAAGTGCTCCAAATTGTAATTAATAGATAAATCCAAATCAAGAATCAACTGGAAAAGAAAAAAGCCTCTCCGAAAATAAAGTGTCCAATCAACCAACAATGGCAATGCTATTGCAAACATCTTGTAATTTTGCTCCCTCCATCTTATGGCAATGTACCTAGGTCCTTAATTAAAGGGACTTCTATGAAAAGGTAGTGTCTTCTCCAAATTGAGCAATATAAAACCTATAATGCATATGTCATGCATAAGCCTTAAGGGCATGACCAATCACTACATATTCCTGTCTCGATAAGAATATAAGAGATAGTCCCATATCTTCTCCAAGTCCTCAAATCTGTATTTTATTTATCGAAAGAATAGTAATTTCTTCAAATGAGGTAAGTGAAGAGACCACTAGATACTATTCTTTATTACATACACACCCATGCACGTGCATGTGTGAATGTCGTTTCATATTAATAAAATGCAATAATTAAATTTATTAATATATATATAGTCAAAGCATACATCACAACCATGATAGTCAAAGGTTCAAATTAACATAGTTCCATTCTTTAGATGTAGTACGATTGCAAGAGACAATAGTATGTATATATGAATGACTAGGCTTACGAATTTGTAATTCATTAAACACTTGTAAAGTTGAATCTATTACCATTGGTTGAAACTCTAATTGTCTTGTATTAAAATTTGTTACTTATTATCATGCTAATTGGAGCATGATCCATTTATAAAGTTCTAGTTGATGTCCCACCAATTAAGGTCGAAATAAGAAACAAAAGGAAAAGAGACCAATGGTACAACCATCAAGCAAAAAGATCATCATGCATATTGTTAAGTTTTGTAGAATACTTTGCAGTATTATACATAGTATAGTTAGTATACAGACATTTACAAATTGTAATGACAGGGAAAAGTAGAAGATGCAACTACTTTTAATTAGACATCATCGGGTATAAAAGAAAGAAACAATAGATCTAAAGAGGAAAAGAAAAAATTACTGCTTACAAAAGAGTAGTCTCTCTTTAGAGAGTGGTATTCTCGAATAAGGCCTTTTACTCATCAAATACCTTGCATCATCACTATAAATACATTTCTAGTTAATATAAGCTACAAACAAGAACATAAACATCGTATACAAGAGATAAATGTGAGAGATTAAGAGATCTAGCGATTTGTGTACTTATTAGTGAGTTTTATTTAAAGAAAACTAAAAATAAAGCATTATATGTAGACTCTATGATAAAGAGCAAAAAAGAAAGGTTAAAGAAGAGAGTGATGTTCTGTACCTTTTACTAGAGAGTCTTAAGGAAAATGAGAGAAGATAATATTATGATTTGAAGAAAGTGCAAGTGTTGATTTGGTGTTTGTGGGCTAAGCATGTTATTAGGCTTCTATGTCAAGTCTATAAGTGCTAATATATATCCACGATTAAGGTACCCTTATAATTTTATTCTTGCTCAACTAACCATATCAAACATGACACCTGATATCGATAACCTACTAAGTCATTGTGATGATTTGAATGCCAAATCTAACTATATTGAGGTGTATAGGAGCACTAACCCCTCATTATCTACTATTATCTACCGGTCTCAATAATCATAAATAAGTAACATATAAATTATTGTAGTAAATTATTTATTAACCGAGTTATAGCTATCTTATTGTTATGCAATCTACAAACAACTAACATGGTACTAACCTTTGTTTTTTTCAAAAAAAAAAATATCCCTAAACCTTCACTTCCTTGTTATCTTTAAAACAATAGGTTAGATAATTCAATCCTAAATTTATTTTAATTTTATTCCTTGTTATTTACAAGTTTAACCAAATTTTAGTTAGATTAAATAATCTATTTGAGTTTTACAATTCTAAATTAATCCATTAAATAGTTTCCATAAACATTAGAGTGAAGGTGATTAATAACTAACGAAAATAGAGGGAGTCGACCTAGCATATAAGACTGACTGATCAAGGGAGCGAGGAATCGACCACCTTTCATAAGGTAACTCAACCTTACCCTCTATTAAGGCTATTTTCAAATTTTCCCAACCTCTATTTACATTTATCTAAATCTTGATTTTAGATTTTGTCATATTAACTATCTTTCTTAAGATTGTAATTCTTGCTTTCTTATGATTGCAATCATTAAATCTAGGATTTTCATTTATCTCTTTTTTTAACAATTCTTACAGTCTGATTTCTATTAATTGTTATTCCTATACTATTTTAAGGAAAAAATTATGTGTTTATTATCAAAATTAATAAATATTACATATGTAATGCCCCATAACCTTGAATGCTATAGCTCACTATACATCTCTAACCTCTATTGACATGTCAAGTGTAAACCTTTAACTGAAATTTTCGAACAAACACATTTTAAACTCTAAATGATTTCACAAAAACCCAGTTCCTTGAATAATTGTAGTGATCTTCAATAATTATTTCACTAAAATCTAAGACTTTAAACAAAACCAACATAACTACAAAATAAATTTACAATTTTCTAAACATACATAAATAAATGTAGTTTATATAATGAACTCTAATTGTTCTAATTTAAATTCTAAGCTCACAATAAAGATTCTAATTGCTACATTCAAACTAATGACCTTAATGTCTTTAACAAAAGCCAATAAATTCTAAAATTTTTGACCAAGCACCTAAACCTGAAAAATTAAAGATCAAATGAGCTGAAACCCAATACGAGATACCGAAAGCATATACACATGATCAAACAATCCCCTTTCACATGCAGATGAGTAGTAATAATAAATGCAACAAGTAACTAGTTTAAATCTTCAATTTAAGTGATCAACCAACACAATCTTAGCGTCCTATGATCAAACAATCCCCTTTCACATTCATTTTTTTTTTTTTATTTTAACACCTAAACTCTAAAATTGTTTATTTTAGTACTCTAACTTTTTAAATGAAATAAATTCGTATCTCCGTTATAATAGTCATTATTTTGAAATGGTAGAATAATAATTTACGTACGTTAACTTTCATTTTATTTCCATTTTAGTACTCAAACTTTATTTTTCTTTTCATTTTGGTATTTCAACTTTTTGAAGTGAAACAAATAAGTATTTTTTATAACAACTGCTATAATAGAAATGCTAATTTTTTTTCATTTAAAAAGTTGGGGTATTAAAATGAAAAATTTAAAGTTTAGGTACTAAAATGAAAAAATATGAAAGTTCAAGTACTTTTAATTGCTTTATCCCGAGTAATTAAGTAACCGATAACCATCCTAGATCTACTTAATTCCTTTCAGCACGGGACTCTACTAGAGACAACATCTCACAAAGATTACCAAGTGCCTCACTAATACTACTAGACCCTACCAATAGGTGGTAGAAGCTAACCACAAGCAACACAACAATAATTAGGCTAAATATATGTATTAAGACCATTTACTACAAACTTAACATGCACAAACCTACAAGTAAGTATCCTGTACTTGACTCCATAACAGTATTCAACAAGTACCCTGGTGTTCTATAAGTTAATACATCATACAAATAAGTAACTTAGCCCCTAAACTCAATCATAAAAGCCACTAATCACTCCTTATATCCCAACCTTCCAACTAAGCCATAAGTCTCTTCAAGAAGTCTCAATTTGTTTCTTGAAAAAACTAATTTTGATTGTTGTTTTGATTCAGGAAACTTGTTTGAAAACATGTTAGGAAGGTTTTACAATGAAAAAGAAAGTTGAAAAAGCACTAAGGAAGGAAAAGGAAACTTATTGTACACTATAGCAGACATGTGTCCGGATGCTAGAGGGTTGAGCATCCAGTTGCCATGTAACAACTCACATTGGTAAGTTATAGACCCCTAGTGTTTAGACGCTACTAAGAATGGCGTCCAGACGCTAATTGCAGTCTGCAATTTTTGCAAACTGTAGTTTGCGAATCTTCCCCAACTTAAACCCAACCTTGAAACCAAACGTCAAACTTCACTTCCCCGATCTTTTCTTACTCCTAAGCTCATCTCCAAACACTCTACATCACCTTCTAAACTACACATAACAATCGAATTGTCAAAATTACAGCCAACCCTCAAACTCCATAATATACAACAAGAACAAAACTTTAATAAACTACAGGGGTTTAAAGTGACTTACTTGGTATCTCTTGAAACAAGAACCCTCAAATATGCAATTCCTCACCCTTTACTTTTGTGGAAATGAGATTCCTTATGTTTCCTACACTAAAACTTAAAGAAAAATGAATTTCCATCACTAAAGGTATAAGAACTTACCCAAAAAAGTTGTCTCTATGCCCACTTTGGTGTTTGCTTCACTTAAATTACACAATCTTTCTCTAAATCCAAATTTAGGTTAATCTTAAGGTGTTTCTTATGAGTCTTCTACTACAGGACGAAAGAAACATACTATAAGAATGAGGGGGTAGTGGGATTAAAACTAAACTTAGTAGGAAGGGAGGGTATTTAAGCTTTTCCTTTTGGCAACTTTACCGCCACTCTTATAAATTTGACTTTTCTTTACTTCTTTATCAAGTTCAATTGTAACCCTAGTCATTACCCTCTCTTCCTCTTCTTTGAGTCAAGCATTCTCATTTACCTTCCTTTATTAAGTTATTAAGCTAGTTACTAAAACTTCTTTTTTAGTTGTCAAATTCAATTCTAACGCCATATATTAAATTATTCATGTCCCTTCAACTTCACCCAAGGCTTCTTTCATTTGACTCATAATACTCCCTTACCTACTTAATTTGTTGGCTTACAACTACTATTGTCATATTCACATCCTAATTCTCTTATTTCTTATATAAATTCCATTTGTAATTTTCAAGACTTTTAATGACTTTCTTTTTTATTGCTCCTTTGTTTGCTCCCTTCTCTTCCTTCTATGTCAGGGTTCAACCTTACAACATCTCACCTTAACAATCCTAATATTCTTAACATTAATAAGTCAACCCTCCATCACCTTAACTTCACAATAGCATACTCTTATCATATAACATCCCAATACTAGTCTCTAGCCTTGTGGCATAATTCATCAGCATGTCACATTACCTTTTTGGTCATTACAATTCCTTGAGCAACTTAATGATTCCAAGGCAAGAGTGCTCACTTCTCAAATTTGCTCCACTTCTAACATTCAATCTCAATACTTCTTGAGTTGCCCCATATTTACAGCTATTGCACCTTGTTCAGCGATTACTCATTTCCTTCACATACTCCTAGCTCATTATTAGATTGCAAAGGAAGTCTTACTATCACCATTAATATTATTATTATTCTTTCTCGATTGATTAAGCCATATTAAGTAATTATTTCCTTTGTAGATCTTAATGTAGTCTATTCATCTACTATCAACACTTTTGAGTCCTTTAAGATTAATCTCACTTTTTACTTCATTATGTTAAGCTCTAATAGGTTTGTTGAATTATGTGCATCTTGTTATTCCTTGTAATCTCTTTAGTTATCATTCCTTATTATTACTACTATAACAATCCATGCTATAATTATTTATAATTTACTCTTTTTGAGACTTACTATATACTATTAATTTATTTGTTATTTATTATTGGAATACTTTATTATTTTTGTTCTAGTCTATAATTCATTAGTTACCACTCTATGTATTTTCTCACTTTAGTTCTTTAGTATTGAAGAATTTTCCATATTATACATTTTGGCACAAATACACATAAATATGGGGTTAACAACTAATACAAATGATACGAAGAGATGAGATCCATAACTTGACTGGACTCACATGGTATGACTTAACACAACACATCAACACACTAGACATGACCCTAACTCACCATGAAAGAAGGAGGACTTGACAACCCCATTTCATGTGTATACGTGCCAATGTATACCAGAACTCCAATTGATGTTTTTAATCTTTACTCAATTTGGCACCATTATTAATTATTAGTCTTTGATCAGTAAATTTTATTGATTGGTGCATCAATACCCACTATGGGTAATTTAGTGAAGTAGGTTCCTATTTTGCCTTGGCATTGACATTAGCATTTAGTTCTTTAGTTTCTATTATATCATACATTTTCATAAGATTTCTTGTTTGTCCTCAAATACGTTATGATCTATTGCTTCAGTTTACTCTTTTGAATTCATTAGTTGGTTATTTCTTCTTATTTAATGCTATGGATTTTTAACTCTCTCTTTAAGTGTTCAAGTTTTATGTTACTTTCCTATTATTCATAGATTTACATTATCACATATAGTATTGTTAAGTCTTGGTTATGAATATGCATATAGGTACGTATGACTACCATATAGCTAAATTGTTTCCTTATCCTTATTATAAATTAAGTAATTTATATCCCATTCCTTACTAACTATTTTACTCATGTTGCATTATTGGGCATATCAAGGGGATTAGCTTCACCAATCCTAACTCTAGCTTCATCTTCACTACACCAATTTAACCTTTCTTCCACCATACATCTAGGTAAGATATAAATGGATAACAAAACTTGAGAGAAAGAGTAAAGAGAGACTAATACTGAAAATATGTATACAAAAGATACTAGATATAATGAGCAAACATGAAAGGAAATCAAGTAAAAAACAAGGTAAAAGCAATACGAGATAAGATGACCATTAAAATAGGAAAGTATAAATATTAACTAGTAGCAAATAGTAATATAATAGTGAGGAAAAAGGTATCTAGGTGAGATTAAGGTAACTTACTCCAAACCCTTAGTAAGAACTACTATCTTAGATTTAAAGTATAAACCTTTGACTATCTATGCTCCTTATATCTCATCTTCCAAAAGGTTCAACACCTAATACTCTAACAATCCTTTAAACTAAGTTTTGATATCACTAAAACTGTAAAGCCTTAGAATCTAGAACATTATAGCTTGCCACTTGTCCTTAGCCTCTACTAACACATTAGGCTTAAACTTTTAACTAAAATCTCCAAACAAACACATTTTAACCTTCAAATGGTTTCATAAAATTTCAATTCCTCAAATAATTGTAGTGATCTCCTCTAATTATTTCAATAAAATCTAAGACTTTAAATAAAACCAACATAACTACAAAATAAATTTACAATTTTCTATATATATATAGATAAATAGATAGTTCATATAATGAAATCTAACTATTCTAATTCAAATTTTAAGCTCATAATAAAGACTCTAATCGCCACTCCCTAACCTAGTAACCTCAATGTCCTTAACCAAAGCTAATAAATTCTGAAATTTTTCACTAAGCATCTGCACTTGAAAAATTAAAGATGAAATGAGCCAAAACCTATTATAAAATATCAAAAGCACATTCACATGATTGAGTAGTCACCTTTCACATGCATATGAGTAGTAACAATGAATGAACAGGCAATCGGTTTAAATATTCAAAAATCTAGCTGTCAACCAACACAGTCTTGGCATCCTAAGACTTAAGGTAACTTATGACCCTTACACAAGAAACCAAGTATTTAAAAAACAGATAACCAATCTAAATCTACTTAGGTCATTTCACTAAGGAACTCCACTAAGGACAACGTCACACAAAGATCACTAGGTGCCTCATCAATGCTACTAGACCTTACCAGTGAGTGTTCGAAGCTAAGCACACACAAGTAGCACGATTGATAATTAGGTTAGATATATGTATTAAGTCAATTTACTACTAACCTAACAAGTACAAACACATAAGTAAGTATCCCGTGCCCAACTCTATAGTAGTGTTCAATAAGTATCTCGGTGTTCTATAACCTAGTACATCAAATATATAAGTAACTTAACCCCTAAACTCAATCATAAAAGCGACTACTCACTCCTTACATCCTAACCCTATCACTAGGCCATAAGTCTCTACAAGAGGTCTCAATTTGTTCCTTAGAAAAATGAAGTTTAATTGTTATTTTGATTTAGAAAAATTATTTTAAAATGTGTTGGGAAGGTTTAAGAACAAAAAAGAAGGTTGAAAAAGCACTAAAGAAGGAAAAGGGAACTTACTGCATACTATAACAGACATAGTGTCTAGATGCTAGAGGTCGAGCATCTAGATGCCATGCAACAACTCACGTTCATAAGTTATAGATCCCTAGCTTTTAGATGCTGGTAAGCATGGTATCCGATCGCCAACTACAATTTGCAAATTGCATTTCACGAATCCTCCCCTACTCAAACCTAACCTCAAAACTAAACATCAAACTTCACTTCCCCAGTCTTTTCCTACTCCTAAGCTCATCTCTAAATGCTCACACAACACCTTCCAAACTATACACAATAATCGAATCCCCAAAATCACAACTAACCCTCAAACTCCAAAATATAAAACAGGAACCAAACTTTAATAAACTAGAGGGGTTTAAAGTGACTTACTTAGTATCTCTTGATACAAGAACCTTCAAATTTGTCATTTCTCACCCTCTACTTCTGTGAAAATGTTCCCAATGTTTCATTCACTAAAACTTAAAGAAAAACAAATTTCCTTCACTAGAGGTATAAGAACTTACCTAAATACATTGTCCCTATGCCCAATTTGGTGTTTGCTTTACTTAAATTACACAGTTTTTCTCTAAATCCTAATTTAGGTTAATCTTAAGGTGTTTCTTGTGAGTCTTCTATTGTAAGAAGAAAGAAACTTACCAAAGGAACGAGGAGGTAGTCGAGTTAAAACTAAACGTAGTAGGAAAGGAGGGGGTTTAATCTTTTCCTTTTGACAACTTTACCCCTACTACTTATTGCCATTTACATTTCATACCAAGAATACAATTTTGTAAATCCTTTATATTTTCTTTAATTCCTTTTTATTTATTTATTTGACTTCGGGTTTTACAACATAATTACAAATTAGGTAAAAAAATATCATCAAAATTCCATGCCTATATTGCATCTTAAAGATACGATATTAGTACTAATATATTTACACTAGTGTTGTATCTTCAAGATGTGATTTCTTTGTACTTGTCTATCTTGCATCTATAAGATGCAATATAGGTATAGTAGATAAAACATGAAATCATATCTTAAACATATGAGTTCTTTGTTAAATTGGATGTCACATTTAGATATATAATTTAGTCTTAGTATTTTGGTAATTTTTTCATCTAATTCATATTTATGTAATTTTTTTTAAAGAGCAATAAACATGTATTGAACCCTTGTTTTAAGGTTTTGTTAATACTTTGTTTATTCTATGGGTTTCATAATCTGTTCCTCTATTTTTCTACTTAGGTTAACCTTAAATTATCATTTGCAACACCTTTAACAAAGTTCCCATTCTTATATTGTTGTTTTCTTTATTTTTTTTTTAATTTGTAATTTGCACTTACTATAAATTAGATTTCTAAATTTGTATAATTTATGAAAAGGATTAGGGTTTGGATACTTATTTGCAAAAACTTTGGCATTTTCTCCCCTCCTATCATAGCAAAAAGGTTTCTTATTATAGTGAATTATATGGATGAGAGTAAGAGTTGCGATAAGATTTATGCGAGTCTTATTTCAAGAAGTGTTTCGGTACAATTTCACTTTTAAATAGTTTCTTATTTTATAAAAGAATATTCTATTTTAATAGATTGAAATACACTTTTACTCATGATTTTTATTATTTCTTTTTATGAATCCATTTTGTTTGTTTTAATGTAACATGATTTTTTTAACAATTACGATAAGAAAAGGGAATTTGAGCTTGATTCATCCTATTAAAATATCAATATCTAAGCTTGAAAGGCGTTGGTAATATTACATGATTTGTTTTATTGATTCACATGATTTATATAAGGAATTCCTCTTGTAAGAATGCATATGGTATGCCTATTTAGAGTAATTTTTTCCTTAAGTGAAATGTACAATAACATTTTATTTCTAAGATATTAGTTTATGAGATAATGCTAATTCCTTAAATCAAATTTTTCCTAACATACTATTGTGGTAGATATTTCAAATATAAATAATTAAAATTATGTTATAGGGCTACAAACAAGATTAGCCACTTAGGAATAACTAAAGCTCGGTATGCTTCAAACTTAACTAGGCTTGAGCTTGACTTATAAATGAACTATGTTTGACCTCATAAATAAAGTAACTTTTTCTAAACTAACTACGCTTGAGCTCCTAACTAGCTGATAATGCTTGTGAGTTATATATACATATATATTATATATAAATTATAATTAAAACCCAAATTTAATATTTCTATAATATAATATGATACATGTCTCATTTGATATAAGATAATATATATTATAATATATAAATATATATAATCTAATCTTTGTTGATTATTCATCAACTTATTTGTTTATATGTTTATTCATTTTATATATTTAGCTATTTGGGTTTATACATATATATTACTTATATATTTATATAACACATATAATGTATGTCAATTTTTACATGTAATAAATATACATCATCTTATACCCACAAGGCTATGCAAACATGTAAAGTTGCTTACAAGCTATTCAAGCTCAACTAAACTTGCTTTGAACATGAGTTTTAAACTAATTGAGCTTAAACTTAAAATAAATCTCGTTTGTCTCAATGAACTGAGCTTAACCTTATCATTTTCAAGCTTAGAAAAGCTTAACTTAGCTTGATATCAATAATTTTTAAATGAGTAAATGAATATTGTAAAATAGGTCCTTGTACTCTTATACAATTTTGCAGTTTGTGCAAATTATAATGAGTTAGTTGACAACATGACTACTGTGAGTGACAAACTCTATCGTGTGATAATACTTCACTAAAATTTTACAAATAATTTTTTTTTTCCATACTTGCAAATACAGTTTTCTATTAATGGAACCAATTATGACATGATTAAACAAAAAAAGTACCTTTTTTCAAGTAGTCAATATATCAAACTCATCTCCAACAAAAACATAACATATGAATGCACTTGTAGTAATGAACTAAAGTTAGACAATTAAGAAAAAAAAAACATTGAGAAGATTAAAAAACAAAAATTGTTTACTTAGCTTTTTCTTACTTATCTAATTTGTGCTTCAATTTATTAACAAAGAATGGATTTCTTTTCCAGCATTAAAAAGGATATTGCGCTTGGTTCACTCTTCTAACATTATGGTTTTGAATATGGGATAAGCAAAATTCCAATATTAGTTATAAAGTTGAGGAATAACTATTAATATTATTCATGAATAGTGGTGAAGTACATGTTTTCAATAAAATTATGCAACAAAAAATGAGTATTGGATTCACATATAGATAAATATAATAGTCATCTTATAGTGTCATTATTATACTAATACTATAGAAGATTCACTTTGATTATATAGGGTATATTAATGTAGCATGTCATTATAGTTTGACCATAGAGAGATTGAGAGGCTTTAATTAAGTATGAGCGAAAACATACATGAAAGAAAGCAAAAAGAAAAAAAGAAAAAGAAGAAGGATCATAAGTTTAAGAATTGCTTACAAGGGATAGAAGCGAGTTTAAAAACTATGTAGAGAATAAGTAATATAGATAAAGAGAATGTTTTGAATAGCTATCAGCTTAATATGATATATAATAATTGATAACAAATAATATAATATAATACTAGCGCATGATGTACCCCGATGCGTGTACTTAAATAATTCTAATAAATGAAATAATTTTTAAGAGAGTATAAGATAATATTACTAACCATAATGTATCAAATGCTTTACTCTCTTAGGAGAAACAATAACGGATGAATTGATTAAAAGAGTTATACCCTAAAAATTAAACAAATAATATAACTATAGCAAATGAAGAAACTCGAAAAGCAAAAAACCATACATTTAGCTTGAACCAAAACTAAAGCTAAGAGATGCAAAGTCATTTGGAAAAGTAGGGATGAACTGAAAAGGTAAATGATGGGAAATGAGTAGTTATTAAGCATAGTGGGGATGAAATGTGAAATAACTTACTAATAAAGTAATGGGTAATTATGAATAATTTATTCATTGGATAAATGTAATTAAGTTGTTTAAATATCAAACACTGAATGGAAATGTGGGTTAAATGATATAGGTATAGTGAAGATGAAATGTGGATTAACTTACTAATAGAGTAACGAGAAATTATGAATAATTTATTTGTTTTATAAATGTAGTTCGATTGTCTAAGTATAAGAAACCAAATTAAAGTGGAGCTTAAGTTATATACTAGTAGGCAACGCACCCACAATGTGAGTGCACAAAAAAATAAATAAATAAAAATAATTTTAATCTTCTTAATAATATTTATTATAAGAAATGAAAAAAATATATATTAAACAAAGAACTACTAATAATATTTAAAAAATTAATCTATAAGCTTAATATAAGGTGTAAAATAAAAAAAAAATATTAGAAAAATCAATCTCAACTATAAAAAAATAAAATAAAAAAGGAGAAAGTCATTTTTATTAAAATATCAACACCGTACAATGCTCTTTTCTTCAATTAAATTGTAATAACAACGTAACATTATATACATCTTGCTTTCTAAATGACAATTAAATTATTTCGAAAGTTTGATGGAATGAGCTACTACAGTTAATTAATAAAAAAAAAGGATACAAGTTAGAATAACAATTAAATAATAGTAAAGTGCATTGAAAAATAGATCAAATGGTGATTGATAGTGTTGATGGAACATTTTAGCCCAAGCTCCTAAGGATCAGTCCAAGTACCTCGACCTACTCAAGTACCTCTAAGCAATCCCTAAGATGAAGAGCCCAACCTCATCTGACGAGCTTGAGCCCGACCATACATGACTTGCTCGGCCTACCCTTAGCATTTTGCCTTGCCTAAACCACCTATAAGCTAGAAAGACTTGGTTGGCCCACCCCTAGTACCTCGATACCCTCCAGCATCTTAAGGTCCTCGAAGGGCTCGGCTTAACTCCTCTAATGGAGGCCACCTCAGTCTGCCTCAACATGTGTAAGGTATTCAACATGAAACTCAATGCTACAGTGTCCTTACCTTGCATTACTACCCCCTTTCCCTACCCCTTCTTTCTTTCTCTCTCTCTTCACTAATTGCCTTTTGATATCCATAATACAGCCAGAACGCCCTGTAAATTTGGACATGTCAACATCCCAAATTTCAAATGTAGCCACCAGTTTGTCTATGGGCAACTAAGTGACAGAGCCATTTTTTCTCCCTTTAAATGCATGTCCGCTACAAATGCCATGTATGACCAAACACCAAGATGACACATGCCTTTAATAGGTAAGCTCTTTGGCCTATAAATGGGATTAGGAACCAAGGGTACTGGATCCTTCTCTCTCTTCACTCACTTGATTCCTGAATATCCATAGCACTTCCCAAACACTTCCAGAAACTTTCCCAAACACATAAACATTCTCTTTATTCCATTTCAATCTCTCCTTGCAAATTTAAGTATCAGAAAGCCCTTATCAGCACAACCATAAGAGGCTTTTTATAGGTCTTTTGTCTAGCAAGGAAGACAAACCACTCAAAGAAGTCATCAACACCCAGTGATTTCACACATCACCATTTAGTACCTACTAAATAAGGCAAATCCACCCAAGACATGACCAAAAGCAAAAATAAGAATCCTTAAGCATCTTAGTAAGTTGACAATGGTAGGTCATCAACACCAGTACAACACTCATCTACTTTACATGTTCTAATCATCTTAACTTATAAGTTGGAGCAACTTAAGGTGTTGTTTCACTAGATGATTGAAGAAAGCTGCATAACTTAAGAATCGAATGCTACTATCTATGGGGAAGTTGTTGCCTTGAGAAAGGTACAAAAGAAATGATGCCAAGAAGAAGCCATAGTTAGCTCATCTACAAGTCTAAGCAAGTAGATTGTGAGCCTTACTCCAGTACTCATTATGAACCCTGCATGCCTAAGCTAACATGTTTAACTCGATCTCTACCCTCTTAAGGACCTTTACAATAAATTGAACAACAACCACGATAAAGCACATATGTTGAGTAAGCAATCTGGCATGGGTAAAGTACCTATGGAGCTCTCTCCAGTATGTTCCCAAAAGCTACCCAAGGGTATGAATCTCTAAGAGTTAGATGAATACATTTAACATGCTTCTAGCATGTATGACCAAACGAAAGTCAAGTGCTCCATATACGTTTCACGATTAGGAGCAATGTGGAGCCCTTTCATGCCTATCGTACGCAAGGAGATACTCCCATAAGGTGTCAAGCTCCCACACTTGAGCAGCTACAATGGTTCGGGTAACCTTGATGATCATCTCATATGCTTCCACACAATAATGAGCCTCCTCAACTTCTTAAATGCCATTATTTGCAAGGCCTTATCCATTATATAGATTAAGGTAATCCTCCTCTGGTTCAATACTTTGCTAAATAGGTCAATTAGTTGCTTCAATGAGCTAGAAACAAAGTTCCAACAGCACTTCCTTAGCTTTAAGTGCCACAAGGGACTCTTCCATACTTTATAGCATCAAGAAATGGCCCAACAAGACACTCTAGTCTTATATAGAATGCTTTAACAAGGAAAAGTTCCAAGTCTTAAAGTTAGATACAAGGTTACACTCCAGACCTTGATCACCAGAGTTGACCCTAATGCCAGGTTGTTCGTAGCCAATGCCCTGAAATGCCCCTTGACACTTGACGAATTAATGTGAGTGGCAAAGAAATTCATATCCTAAGAAGACACCATAAGGGCAAGGCTCGAGACTGACCATGATAAACGCAACTTAATTACAAACTACCTTAGCTTAAATGACATCAAGCCATCCTCCTTTAATAAGGAACATCAAGAGAGGCAAAAATAAAAGTTCATAAACTACACGAGCTATACACCCCTAAATTACTCTCTTGCTAAGGTTCTTTATGAAATCAAGTGATAGCTCCCTTGAGCTCCTTAGGTTCGAGAAACCCTAGAAATTGTAGGATCGAGTAAGTTCTATGACTACTATAACATATGTACTCATTATACTAATAAGTACTGCCACCTAAAGAATACCATCGAAGGCCTTATATGCAAAGGCCACATTGACCATCTCATGGCTAATGAGAGGAATCAAATCCAACGACCCACTCAACAACAAAGGATTAAGTAGCCACAATAGCAACAACAACAACAAGAAGATCTCCCTAACGACCAACAATGTCGAGGTAGGAGTAGCTAGGTCAACACAATTGTAGGAGGCCTTAAGGTAGGAGGAGTAAGCTCCTCTTCACCAATCGAGCACAAGGTCTTCCTTGTTCGAGGCAAGAAGGCAATGATTGATACCCCCATCAACTTCTTCAACAAGGATGGAGAAGGCATCGAGTACCCATGCAACAATGCCTTAGTAATCAATGTAGACGTTGGGTTCTTTGATGTCCTTAAGACATTTCTTAACAATGGTAATTTGATGGACATCCTCTTTTATCACACTTACAAGTAGATGAAAATGCAACTTGAAGAGCCTTGGCAACCATACAAGCATAAACTCATTGGCTTTAAAGGTGGTAGACCTATGCTAACCAAGGGGTTCATCATTAATCTACTTTAATTAGGTGATCTCAAGTACTTTGCCGTACAAGTGATAGATTTTATGGTCGTTGACTACTGGGCTTCACACAGTATTATACTCAAGCGACTAAGCATAAAAATGTTTAACATCCTGATCAGCTAAAGGTGCCTGAAGGTAAAGTAGCCAATGCTAACTAAAGTTAGCAAAGTATAGAGCAACTAACAGCTATCTAAATCCCTCTATCTTAAGGCACAATCTCAAGACAATGTAATATACATAGAATTAGGGTCAAAAGAAAACCTAGGCTCATAGGGAGAGCCAATTAAGAAGACAGAAGAAACTGAGCTCAGGACAACCTTAAGCTAATCGTACAGGTAAGGATGTTATAACCCATAGAAAAAAAGAGACCAACTTATCAATTTCCTCTAACCAAAATTGACATGTTCATACAATCCCCTGAGGACATGTCGAGCATTATTAACAACTTTAAGTCAATGCACCATCTCTACATAGACCTTAAGATGTTGTCTATTAAACAGAAGAAGAGATATTTTGCACCAAAGTGATAGGCTACAATCAAGTAGAAGGTGCAGAAGTTGCTATTGGCCAAATTTAGTTTGAAGGAGCACTACACCACCTGGTTAGCAAATATTATACTCGTGAAGAAGTCCAACAAGAAGTGGTGCACATATATGGATGATAAGAGTCAGCCCCCTAGACCGATCACACGTAGCCGAGCTAAAGGACTCTAGGGACTTACTCCATCTAAGACGAGAATTCCTATCTTGACCTCTATGTTTCCTTCCTTTGTCGACTAGACTACCAAGTCATCACCTACATTAAGCCTGCTGAACAATTGTACCATAACCTTATGTCCGAATAGACAGCCCTAGACTGTTTGAGCCGAGCTCTCAAGCTAACCACGAATGTCCAACCTTAACCCAAGTTGACTACTTTACAATGAATGACTGATTTAGCCCTAACCTAATCCAAATTAAGTTGGCCTCTTACTATATATTCTTTTTCTCGTCCACTTATGCTATATTTCTTACATCCAGCCACCAAACGATACGCATCTTTTAGTACAATATTCTAGAAGAATTCTTACTTTTTCATACTGAATATTCTTTGTCTCGTTTACCTTTTTAGTATGTATTATGTAACCTAATTGTAAGAATACCTTTTTTTTTCTTTTCATACATGTAAAGTAACCTTAGTGGATGCGCAAATACCCCCCCCCCCCAACACACACACATACACATACTTAATTATACATAGAAATCAATCCTCAATATCAGAATTTAATCAAGTTTCCTTTTAGCGACCCTAGTGTTCTCATTATCCTTCAACTCTTATCTATTCCCTTTAGTAAGGAGTAGTGACTTAGACCAATGAGTCATATCCGACAAATTGTAGGCCAAGTAGGATTGATTAATGTATCATATCTAGTTGATAGCTACCCGAGCTTTACTAGCTTTTTTTTTCTTTGTTTTCTTTTAGATTACTTCGTTGTGGAGTTTCTCTATGTATCCAACCCTGGAGACGCATCAGCTTTGCTAGTATCAAAGCATAGTTCTGAGAGGTAGTATGTGAGGTTGCAGTGAAGTTTTGGTTCATTTTTTTATTAGTGGCTATTGTGTTCCTTCCATAGTTACTATAGTGTATTCATGTAGAGTAAGTTTGGATTTGTGAGCTATATAGTAGAGGTTATTGTATTGGTAAGAGAAGTTCTTTATTACTCTGTTCCTATTCTATCTTTTGCCACGAAAACATAGTAAGTTTTGTTTCTATCTTGTTTAAGTGATTATTGAGTGTTGAAGTTGTTACAGTGTGTTAACTGAAGTTTTGGGTAGCATAGTAATAGTATTTTTCATGTATTGTGTTATTAATTTGTTCAAAAAGTATTGTACTATGTCAGATTTAAGTATTTAAGGTATTATTGGTGACCAAAGTAGTAGTGCTCAAACAAGTCATGGTCATAATGATAGTAACACTCTAAGGTCAGTGATAACAAGCTTACTAATCTCATTGAGAGCCTAGTCACCATGATGTAAATTAATAGACAACAACCCTAGGGAGTACAGCATTATAACCTACCAAAAAATGCTCCTAAGAGACACTATCGCAAAGGTAACCGAGCTAATCACCCAGTTCCACCCCCTTAAGCTGGAGGGGTTATAAACCAAGTTACTTGATGAAGATTAGAGTTAAAGGAGATTAAAGAAGATGTTGAGGAGATAGGTATCGAAGACTATGGTAAGGAAGAAGAAGAGATTGATTATTACTAAGCATAGGAATGAGAATATCGAGCCCCTCGAGGACTAGATAATGTCAAGATCCAAATCCTACCCTTTAGTGAAAGTGGAGATGTAGATGTAGATGAATACTTAGAGCAGGAAGAGAAGGTCAAGAAGGTGTTTGACTATTATGGGTATACAGATGTTGTTAAGGTCTGACTTATTGCACTAGAGTTTACTGGATATGCCATAATGTGCTAGAAAAATCTGAATGCACCTAGAGCAAGGGTGGAAGCCAAGGATTAAGGACTTAGGACGAGATGAAAAGATTGTTAAGGGTAGATTCGTGCTCAAGACCTACTTATAAGATACATTTTCAAAGTTACAAGAACTTCACCAAGGAGGTCGGTTTGTTGATTACTATGTGAGAGAGTTCCAGATACTAATGATTCGAGTTGATGTAGAAGAACGAGAGGCCTACACAGTATCAAGGTTTGTTTTTTGGGCTCAAATATGAGATTCGTAGCATTGTGGAAGTGTAGAGGTTTTATACCTTAGAAGAGGCGATTAAGATAGCGCAGAGGGTTGAAAAGTAGAGGAGAGGTGCTCTAAGCCAACTTGGGCCAACATTCTCCTAAACCTTTGTTCTGTACTAACCTATTCAAGATGAACCGAAGAGGCTATATTGTACCAAGGAAAGGAATAACCGACCTAACGATGGTAGAACTAGCTAACCAAGCTAAATCTAAGTTAGGTCAATCACGAGAACATATGAGAGAGGACAAACCTCCGAACGAAAGACTAGCTAGGTGAAGTGCTTCAAATGCTTAGGCTTCCAATACATAGCTATTGAGTATCTGATCCGACGTGTCATGGTACTCTGAGGAGATGTAGTAGATAGCATCGATGAAAGCAAGTTCGAAGAGGAGAAGGAAGTTGGAAAACCTGAAGCCAAAGAGGAAGAGGAGACTTGTATCTATGCCGACTAAGGAGAAGTGATGACCCTAGTCTTGAGATGAGTACTAAGTTCCCTATCGAACTCCGAAGAAGATTAAAGAAAAAATTTATTCCATACAAAGTGTACCATCAAAAGACAATTGTGTACTATCATAGTAAATGGAGGGAGTTATACAATGTAGTAGCCCAGTCCTTTGTGAAGAGGTTAGGCTAACCAACTTCAAAGCATCCCCAACTTATAAGCTACATTGGCTTCATGATAAGGGTACTTTGTACGTGATTGAACAAGTAACTATACCATTCAGTATTGGAAACATATATAAGGATGAATTAGTATGTAATGTCGTCCCCATGGGTGCTTCACATTTGTTGCTTGGGCGACCTTGATTGTTCAACCGACGTGTTACTCATAACGGATATAAGATCACCTATGCCTTTGTTAAGGATGGAAAGAAAATTATGTTGCAACCTATAACCCCATCACAAGTAAATGAGACTTATAACCAGCTCACTTGAGCTAGCAAAAAAAAGGCCTTAATGATGAGCTGAAGAGAGCTCTGAGTTGTTGAGAAGGTCGAAGAGCCTATGGTCCTATTGATTAGAAGATTTTTACAGATAAGAGATTTATTGGATGTTCCTAATGAGATTCATAGCTTGATAAATGAATTTTCCAACCTATTCCCTAAAGAGTTGCCTAAGGGACTACCCCCAATTTGAGGCATAGAGTACTATATTAACCTATAGCCAAGTGCTACCCTACAGAATCAACCTGCATACAAAATGAATCTTAAGCAAGCTGTTGAATTGAAAAGACATGTAGATGAGCTCATAGAGTAAGGATATGTGAGGGAGAGCATCAGCCCTTGTGTTATACTAACTTTGCTTATCCCTAAGAAGAATGGTTCATGACACATGTGCATCGATAGTTGAGCAATTAATCGAATCACTATCAAATAAATGTACCCAATATTGAGGCTTGATGACATGTTATATGAGCTCCATGGTGCCAAAATATTTTCGAAGATTGATCTACCAAGTGTTTACTACTAAATTTGTATGAGATCAAGTGATGAGTGGAAGATTGCCTTCAAGATTAGACAAAGACTTAAACAACTTTAGCAAACTTCATGATCCTACTTACAGGAGCCTATATCCTTGTGAGCAAGAAAAGGCCTCTAACTATAGTCAGGCTAAATAATCCAGAAAGAAAAGAAAAAGTGGAGGTTTGTGAGAAAAATCAGAATTTTTGGGAACAAATAAAAATAAATAGAACAGAGAAAATAACGCGGTAGGGGTATATAAAAATTTTTTATTTTTGTAATCTAATTTAATATGATCTCTACAATGGTTAGTTATGCCGCTTGGACTTACTAATACGTTGAGCACATTCATGAGATTAATAAAACATGTGATATGCTCTCTAATCGGCAGATGTGTTGTCGTGTATTTTGATAACATATTGGTATATAGTGCCAATGTGAACAATCATGTTTAACATATCCAAGCAGTTTTTGACATTTTGCAAACTGAGAAGTTATATGGGAATTTGAAGAAATGTACATTCTATTAAGATGAACTGGTTTTTCTTGGGTCTATAGTGTTAGGGGGAGGAATCCGAGTAGATGAGGAGAAGATCTGAGCTATGTTGGAATGGCTGTCGTCGAAAAATATCACTGAAGTTCAATGTTTTCATAGCCTAGTTTCTTTCTATAGGCGATTCATTAAAAACTTCAATACCATAGTTACCCCTTTGACCAAGTTGGCAAAGAAGAGTGATGGGTTTAGATAGAATGACTAAGCTAAATAGAGCTTTAAGGGAAGCTCACCTCCGCCCCTATCCTATCATTATCAGATTTGGACAAGCCTTTTGAATTATAATGTAATGTATTGGGAATTGGAATTAACACCATCCTAATGTAAGAACAATGACCTGTTGCCCACTATAGTGAGAAGCATAGTGATGCTACTTGAACTATTCTATGTACAAGAAAGAGTTATATTCTCTTTTTTGAGGTCTTACTGTTTAGTAACACTATTTACTGCCATGAGAGCTTATTATTTATACAAACCATGAGTCTCTGAAGTATCTTGGGAGTTAGAACAAACTCTTGAAAAGGTAAGCCAAGTAGTTGGAGTTAATGAAAGGATTCTCGTATGTGATCCAACACAACAAAGGAAGCACAAATATAGTCACCGATGCTTTATCACATTGGCAAACCTTGTTAACTACTTTACAAACAAAATTATTGGGATTCTCACTCATCACTAAGCAATATGCTCATGATCCTCATTTCGGTCCTATTGTAGAGCAATATAGAAAAGGAGTTGCTGTTAAAGGATGTTATGTCAAGGATGGCTATCTCTTCAAAGAAAGAAGGTTGTGCAAACCAAACTATTCTACGCGTGAGCTGTTAATTAAGGAAGCTCATAGTGGTAGATTGTCTGCTCACTTCGAATAGACCAAGACAGCCAATCAATTGAAGGAAAATTTTTACTGGCTTGGTTTGGCTAAGTATATCCATAAGGTAATTGGTAGTTGTGAAGTATGCAAGCGAGCTAAGGGAAAGAGAGAGCCCAATAGAGAATACATGCCCCTACCAACACCAACCTTACCTTAGGTTAACTTCAACATGGACTTTATCTCATGGTTGCCTTAGACATCTAGAGGAAAAGATTCTATATTTTTTGTGATAAACCGCTTCAGCAAAATGACACACTTCATCCCATGACATTAACTAATGATGCTTTACATGTTACAGATTTATTTTTGCAAGAAGTTGTCCAACTACATGGAGTGCTAAAGACTATCGTTTCAAATCGGGACACAAAATCCTTAAGCTAATTTTGGAAGACTCTATGGGGAAGACTTGGAACCAATCTTATGTTCAGCTTTGGTAGCTACCCTCAAATTGATGGCTAGACTGAAGTGGTGAACAGAACACTAAGAAACTTACTCAAAGCTATCATAGGAAAAAACTTATAAGACTGGGATTTGTATCTACCAATTGTGGAATTCGCATACAACCAAACTATCTACAGTACCATTGGAAAGACCCATTCGAGGTCATCTATGGCCTTAATCCTACTATCCCCTAGATATGATCATACTCTTACAACTGTTGAGGAGAGTTAATCTAAAGTTAACCAAGCTCAAGAATTGTAAGAGCTATACCAATCTATAACTACGAAGATCGCTAAATTCAATAAAAAACAACAAGTGATTGATAACCGAGGCTGTCGAGTTGTTTCTTTCTAGCCAAGAGACTTAGTATGGATTCACCTCAGTCGAGAACGATTCCCACACTTGAGATAGAGTAAGCTATCTCCTTAAGCTTATGGTTCGTTCAAGGTCCTGAAGAAAGTCAACCGTAATGCCTCTAAATCGAGTTACCTGATGGCTATGGTGTTCTCTCCACTTTCAATGTGTTGAACTTGATTCCTCACCAACTAAGAAAGGAAGACCTCTTGAGTGTTCTAAAAGAATAAGAGCCAGGAATCATTTAGATTTTGAGGACAAATCTTTCTAACCTTCAAGTAGATGATAGGAATCAACCCCCCTAGACTGATCACACATAACTGAGCCAGAGGATTCTACGGACTTACTCGAGCCTCATCCAAGATGAGAATTCCTATCTTGACCTCTATGTTTCCTTCCTCTGCTGACTAGACTACCGAACAATCACCTGCACTAGGCCTATCGAACAACTATAGCATGACCTTATGTTCGAATAGACAGCCTTAGACTGTCCAAGCCAAGCTCCTGAGCTGACTATGAATATCTAACCCTAACCCAGGTTAACTACTCTATAGCAAATGACTAATCGGCCCCTGACTATACGTTCTTTTTTGCATCTACTTGTATTATATTTCTTATGTCCAACTATCGAATGATACGTGTCTTCTGGCAAGATATTCTATAAGGACATTGTATAAGGATTCTTACTCTTCTATACTAAATATTCTTTGCCTCTTTTACCCTTTTTAGTATGTATTATATAACCTAATTGTAAAAATACTCTTTTGTCTTTTAATACATATAAAGTAGCCTTAGTAAATGGGTATATAAAACCACACTTAATTGTACTCAGAAATCAATCTTCAATATCATATTTTAATTAAGTTTCCTTTGAGCAACCCCGGTATTCTCATTACCCGTTAACTCTTATCTATTCCCTCTAACAAGGAATAGTGCCAATTGACCCTTCAATTTAGATCGATGAGTCATATTTGATGGATTATAAGTCGAGTAGGATCAATTGGTGTATCATATCCAGTTGATAGCTGCTCGAGCTTCACTAGCTTTTTTTTCTTTGTTTTTAATGGATTTGGGAATTTGATGAGTATTTGGATTAGGAAGAGAAGGCAAAGCATGTGTTTAATTGCTATCAATATGAGGATTATGAGAAAGTAAGGACTGCTACTATTGAATTCTAAGAATATGCTGCCATGTAATGGAAGAATTTTCAGGCCATAAGAAGAAGAGAGGAGTCTCGAGAGATTAACACTTGGCCCGAGATGAAGAGAATGCTCAGAAGGGAATTCATGTTGGAAACATATCTCTAAGATACTTTCACTCAACTTCAAGAGCTGAGATAAGGAGGCCGAACTATTAATAAGTATGTTCAAGAATTCCAAATGCTTATAATAAGACATTGTGGAGCTCTAACGACTAGACATAATGGATGAAGCAGTTAAGATTGCCCAATGAATTGAGAGGTAAAGAAGGAGCTGAGTAACAACCAAAATGCTGACTAGCCGACCTAGTTAAGCAAGTCACCTAGCTTAGTCAAGTACCGAGCCAAGCAGAAGGGTTGATATTAGAGTTGAGCAGAAACGTCGACCTAAAGATGTAGTACCAACCCGAATGTATGAAAAGGGGCAAGGGTCTGGCAAGAATACCAGTCAAATCAAGTGCTTCAAGTGCTAAGGGTTCAGACATATGGCTGCTTAATGCTTCGAATTAAAGGATGATAATCGTTAAAGGAGACATCCTAAAGTTAGAAGTAAAGAGTGTGGATGAGGAACCTGAAGAGGAGGAGGTTCTTACCAAGAAAGAAAATGCCGAAAAAGAACCAATTGAAGAGGACGTGTTTTTCGAGGGCTTAAACCAGTTACTCATGGTTGTTCGGTATACTATCAGCATGGAACCCTCACGAGAGGAGGAGCATAGAGAGAATTTGTTTCATACCACTTGTAAGGTAAATGATCAAATGTGTGCTCTCATTACAAATAGTGGAAGTTACACTAACGTGGCATCGGCTAATCTTGTTTCCAAACTGAAGCTACCGACTGTTGCACATCCCAAATCATACAAGTTGCACTGGTTGAGTAAAAAAGGAGCATTATATGTCACTCGATAAATACTACTGCCGATTACTATAAGGGATTACTTTGACTAGATCCTCTATGACGTACTACTTATGTGCGCTTCCCACGTATTGTTGGGTAGATTATGGTTGTTCGATAAGAGAGTTATACATAACGGCTACAGGAATACATATATGTTTGAGAAGGATGACCAAAAGATCATGTCGAATCCAATGCCATTGCGAGAAGTTAACAAGTCATAGATGAAACTTACTCGTGGATCAAAGAAGGCTCTGGTGATGAGTAGAGTTGAGCCCCAAGAGACCATCAATGTTGACAAGCTAACCCAATTGTTGGTTGGGCAACTATTGGAAATGAAGGAGTGGGGTAAGCTTCCCTAGGAAATCAAGGAGTTGCTTAATGACTACGCTAACATGTTTATAGAACAATTACCTGAGGGGTCGCCCCTAACTTAAGGTATAGAGTACTATATTCACTTAATACCTAGCGCTACATTGCTAAATAAGCCAGCTTGTTAGATGAATCCTAAATAGGCTTCTAAACTCCGACATCAAGTCAACGAGTTGTTGGAAAGAGTTTATGTGAGAGAGAGTCTCAGCACTTGTGTTATGCCTACACTTCTAGTGTTGAAGAAGGATGGAACTTAGTGGATGTGTGTTAATAACCAAGCCATGAAGAAAATCACAATCAAATATAGGTATCTGATCCTAAGACTAGAAGACATGTTAGATGAATTGAATGGAGCCAAAATTTTCAGTAAGATTGTTCTTAAGTCTGGTTACCATCAAATCCACATAAGGTTAGGAGATGAGTGGAAGACTATGCTCAGGACTCGACATGGACTTTACGAGTGGATGGTCATGCCCTTCGGCTTGTCAAATGCCCCAAGCACTTTCATGAGACTTGTGAATCATGTACTGAGACATCTCATTAGGAAGTATGTCGTAATGTACTTTGACAACATCCTGGTCTACAGTATTGACATGCTAAGTCACTGTGAACATCTTAGAGTAGTCTTAGATATCCTTTGTGTTGAGAGACTATTTAGCAATTTAAAGAAATGTTGCTTCTACTAAGAGGAAGTGGTATTCTTGGGGTATGTAGTTAGTAGAAGAGGCTTGCGAGTCAATAATGAGAAGATCAAAGCAATTGTCGAATGGCTAACTCCTACTACTTTTGCCGGTGTAAGAAGTTTCTATGGACTGGCTTCGTTTTACAGAAGGTATATCAAGAATTTCAACACCATCACCGCGCCACTTACCAAGCTAACAAAGAAGAACACCAACTTCTGATGGGGAGAAAGGGAAGAGTGGAGTTTTGCCGATGTAAAAGAAAGATTGGCCTCCACTTCAGTGTTAGTACTACCTAACTTCGACAAAATTTTTGAGCTAGAAAGCGACGCATTGGATATTAGAATAGGTGTTGTCCTAACATAGGAAGGCCAACCAATTGCCTTCTACAGTGAGAAGCTTTGAGGACCACAACTGAACTATTCCGTTTATAAAAAGGAACTTTTAGCACTAATCCGAGCAATGCAAGTGTAGCAATATTACTTATTACCGAGAGAATTTGTCATATATATTGACCATGAATTATTGAGATGCCTCCAAAGTCAGACCAAGTTATCAAAGCGGCAGGTGAGATGGGTTAAATTGTTAACCCCACGAATTTAGCTTTCTAAGTATAGAAACAAACGTCCAAACTGTAGATGATTTCCTAAACTCAAAAGAGCCAATGAGATTTAAAACCAATTAAAATCTTAATCCAAAACCTAAAGTGGATATGAAAAACCTTAAATCATCAATTGAACCCTTAACCACATACGAAGACCCTAAAACCTTGAACCTCATCAAAACCCTAAGATAACAATCGAAGATTTAATCGCTTAAGAATATATGAAACCCTAAATGTGTAAAAACATTAGAGATTGTGCCCTAAAGTAATAAAAACCCTAAAACTATAACTTTAAGGATATAAAAGCACTAATTCACCATAATTTATCCTAAAACTCTAATGATAATATATCCTCCATATTTTGCCATTTTATCGGTAAATGACTAAAGATAACCCTCAATCATGCATAAACATTTAGAATACTTAAGTGATCCCTTAGAAACTAAGATAATGAATCATAGATTATATTTATTTCTTAAGTATATGATTAAGATGGTATTACATAGAGTTAGGGGTATAGTTGAAGATTAGGTTAAATGTAGTAAACCTTAATACTCTAAATTATATTTTTCATCTTAATTATACTAAGTAGCTTACCATATGGTGTATACAGGATATAAATACCTAATGGAGGATCTCATTATCTATTTTTACTAATCAATTCACTAAATTTCTTATTTCCTTTCATTTCCTTAATCTTTCTCCAAATTTTTCCTAATTAGTTCATTTTGTACATCAAAGGGTCTTATTTTTTTGAAAGTTGACCAAGTCAACACATGTTGACTAAAGTTAACAATTGAAAAGTCAACAAAAGTATCCTTTTCATTTAAAGAAAATATCTTCTTCTCATGATTTCCTTTCTTTTCTTTTCCTTTAGCATTTCTTTTTCCTTCTCCTCCTAAATTGCCGTCCATTCATCTCCCCTTCTAGACCCCACCATTCTCTTTCTTCCATAAGCAAAACAAATAAAAAGAAACAAAACAAAAGCCTCCTCCATGCCATGAGCTTCTCTTCCCCTTTCACTCTTCTTAGCTTTTCAACTTTTCAACTATTTCATCCATAGTCAAGGGCAACTTAAGGTATGCTATTTTATTCTTATGTCTTACTTCATCCTCTTTACTACTTAGAAGGAGAAAAGGTTAGGTTATATGTTGTGTACACACACACACACACACACACATACACACACACACACATATATATATATGTTGATCTAGGCTTAAAGTTGCAATCTTTACATGTTGAAGTGTAGAAATCATGGTGAAGAAGAAGGATATGCATGTACATGTGTCCGTAAGTATATGTATATAAGGATATGCTAGAAGAATACATATATAAATACCTTTGTACATAAGTATACAATATGTACATAACCTAAAATAAGGTATATACTAACTATACATACGTCTATCATGTCAAATATATCTTTAAAATACAAAAAGAATGAAATTGTGAAGTTTTCTTAAGGGGCTAGATAAGGCATACGAAAATACGTATAAAAATACGTATGTCACCGTATGCGTATATGGGTATATGTATTAGTATATATATAAGTACATAAGTATACATATTAGTATGTTATGAGTGTAGGTAGGTATATAACTTATGTAATTGTATAAGCACTTAATGACATATACATATTTACATGTAATAAATGCATTACATAAGCCATGACATCATCAAAGCATTACATAAGCCATGACATCATCAAAAGATTACATAAGCCATGACATAAGCAAATGATGACCTAAGCAATGATACAAGCAATTGATGATATAAGCGATGAGATAAGCATAAGCTTATAAAATAAGAATATAAGTATGTACATGTACTTAGGATCCAAAACTTTAAACCCTAATACCCTTTCTAAATTGAATCAAACTTAATCAAGGACATAGATTAGTAATACCAATGTAAAAGTCCCTAAGTATAAGAATAAATGGCTAATTAAATCATTAACCACTAAAATGGAACATAAAACTAGCTAATAGGAATAATTAAACTTTAATAAGATAAAATGTCAATAAATTTAGCCTATATCGTAAAACACGGGTCTTAACGTAAAAAACGGACATCACCGTGTGAACGTACGTCCGAAAAGGATGAAAAACGACTATAAGTTCGCAAATATCGGAATCAAAACGAAAAAGTTACAAAATACATAAATGAAGCCTCATATCTTACTAATATAAGAAAATAGTTACTATTAATCTCATGAAGTATGGTAACCCTATGCACACTATACTCGGGTTATATTGGAGGAAACTAGATAAACTACAATAGACTTTTAGTTAACTAAGGATCTGAATTCTCAAAACACTTATAAGTTTTACCATTTTGATTTAGGCATTCAATATCGAGTCCTGAAAACCCTAAAAGCTTAGAGAATGAGCAATAATCCAAGTGAGGGAGTTTTGATGACCTGCTACTTGCTTGTGCGTGTTACTTGTATGATGTTTTGCTGTTTGCTATTGCTTGTATGTTTGAATGACTGTTCTGTTTGTATGCTATCATCCGTGTGATCACCTTTTTAAATTAATAAATATAAATATCTGCCTAAACAACCGGTTCTACTCGTCGCATGTCTATGACTCGGTAAAGGTATGAATGGAGAGTGCTAACCTTGCAAAAATCTTAAGAAAACTATTTTTGGAAAAAGCTTTTCTATCCTTAAACAAATTTTTGCATGATCGCTGTAAGGGCTTGTGGAGCCATAAATAGTATTTTTAACGTTAAGGCAAAGCTAGCATGGGTTCTCCACTTGATAGCAAGAGGACTCGCTTTATTGTGTCTGTAAGGCCTTAGTTAAATTTTGGTTGCGAGAGGACTCACATGTTTGTGCCCAAGGGGCCTTGGAGGGTGGATAGTCATAGTTTGGACTCCCCCTATTTGGATTGAAACTCTTTTCTCGGCTAGGGTAATAGTCGAGTTTTGCCTAGTGGGGTAGTGCCCCTAGGTAGCCTCATGCAGGTAAGCTGAGGTACCCTATGCGGATAAGTATAGGGGATAATTGAAGTATAGATGACGTAATTCTACACCTTCCATAGTTTTGAACTCCTATGGATGTGTTGCTTACATTCATCACGCCTGCATTCATTATGTATGTAGATAGCTTGCTTGCATGTGTGAAAACTTGCTTGACCCGTAGTGGTGAGGAACGAACTCACTGAGCTATTTTATGCCCATTCCCCCTTAATTTCCTTTGCAGGTTTACATAAGATGGAATTGAGATATGTCTCGAGTGCTGAGTACGAGATGAAGATATGTACATTAGTATTAGAAGTAGCTGAGTACTTTTTAGATGATACATAAACATCCTTTGTAGAAAATATTTATTTATTAAACCTTACTATAATGCTAGTATATCCTGTCTTATTATTTGGTAAGGGATACCAATTCTCTGCGGTTCTGAGGAACTGTGGGATATCGGATACCCATAGTTATTTATATTTATATTCTATAGTAAATTGACTACTTAAAAATTAGTAACCTTAGTGATTAATCATTTAAAGTCTTGCAATCTCTCACTTTCAAGGCGATTTTCATAGCATGGGTGCACACATGCTGTGGAAATTTTAGGTAATCCTATTAGGCCCCCTTTAGGGTCTTGACATGAATTTCTTGAGGGATTCAATTTTGTAAATAAATATAAGCAGGAAAAGAGCAACGTAGTTATAAATGCTCTTTTGAGGAGACATGCGCTTTTATCAAAACTATAGACTACGCTGTTTGGTTTTATAAGTATCTAAGAACAATACTTAGAGGATCTACACTTTGGGCCAATAATTTTGCGATGCATGGATAAGTGGACAGTAGATGAGTATTATGTGGAGGATGGCTACCTATTCCAAGGGGAGAAAACTGTACATGCTGACTTGTTCCTTATGGGAATTATTAATCAAGAAATCCCACAACGAAGGACTGTCCAAACACTTTGGAGAGAGAAAGACTTGTGAACTATTGAATGGTTGATTTTTTTGGCCGAGAATGCAAAGAGATGTACACTGAATTGTTAAAAGCTGTACTGTATGCAAAAGGCTAAGTGCCGAGTCGAATAAGGGAAAGCAATGCCCTTACCTGTTCAAATGAGGCCATAGATTGAACTTAGTATGGACTTTGTTCTCAAACTACCGTGAACTGCTCGAAGCAAAGATTTTAAAATGGTTGTCGTAGATTGGTTCAGTAAGATGGCACACTTTATGCCTTACACCAAAACTAATGATGCTTCGAATATTGCTTCTCTTTTCTTACAAGAGATTGTGCAGATACACGGCACACCAAGAAGTGTAGTCTCCGACAAAGACCAGAAGTTCTTAAGCCATTTCTGGAAAATGTTATAGTCTTAGTTAGGAGCCAAACTACTCTTCGGTACCTTGTGTCACCCCTAAATTGATGGCCAAACAGAGGTGGTTAATCGTACTTTAGGGTCACTGCTCCAAGCTGTAGTAAGCAAGAACTTAGCTGATTGGGATATCTGCTTGCCAATAGTCAAGTTCGCCTGTAACTAAACCATATATGATACTACTAAGCAAACTCCCTTCGAGGTAGTCTATGGATTCAATCCCAAGTTGCCCTTCGACCATACCCCTGTACTAGTACCCACACAAGAGGACCATGACGCTTCGGCTAGAGTACAATCTCTTCAGTAAATCTCTAACAAGGTCACTCGACACATCAACCAAGCTACTAGAAGAATGCGAGAAAAGACCAAGGGTAGGTCAGCCAAACAATTTTAGCCAAGAGACTTGGTATGGCTACATCTTAGTAAGGAATGGTTCCCGAACAAGAGGAAGAACAAATTATTTGTACAAGCGGAAAGACCTTTCAAAATCCTTTAGAAAATCAGTGACAATGTCTATAGGTTAGAACTACTTGAGGACTATGGGGTTTTTCACTCCTTCAACATTGTTGACCTCAGTCCATATCACCCTGACAAGAAACTAGGCAAACACCATTTAGATTTGATTCCAAATCCAAAATAACCTAGAAAGAATGATGGGAATCAAGATACAGGACCTCTAAGCCACAGCCAAGCCCGAAGACTAAAGGAGTTAGCATGATGAATCCTTATGTTCCAATCAATCCCTGTTGAAGCCGAATACTTTTTTACCAAGTTACCTTTCATGCTATATCATATGATTGCCCATTATTCTGTGGTATGCCGAGTTGATGATTACTCTTTAGTGCTAAGTCGAACAATCACTCGACATCATCCTTGCCGAGAAGACAAGAGATAGAGAATCCGGACTGATTAAGCCATCCTTGCTTAGACAAGCCCATCTGTCCGTACTTTTTTTCTGCATCTCTTAACGACCTCGCCAATACAGCATCGCTACGTATATAGTATCATATGTAGAATCTATAGCACCAACGATTGTTTTCCTTACATATTCATTTTTACACTTTTGTATCGTATACATTACTTCTTTAGGAAATGTCCTTATTGTCTTTTTCCCTTTTGGGTAAGCTATCCTAACTTACGAGTATAAATACCCTTGTACTTGAAGTTATAAGAGGACAGGTATCTTCATTATACTTGAATACTTTCTTCCTTACGTAAATACTATTTGCTTACTCTTAGCATCACTCTTATCCTTTCTTATAAGCAAGGTTAGGTGGCTAGTAACCTCATTAAACTAATTCGTATGCTATATTGAATTATGCTATGAATCCTTAGAAATTCCATTGGTGCATCATATTCTTTAGAGCTGTTTGTGGGTTTTTACTTACTGTTTCTTTAGTCATTTTTACCCTTTCGTACCTTTCCCTATTACTCCTTTTTTGAGCTTTTTATAAAGCTTGGACCCATCCAGCGACTAACCTTATCTGTTCTTAGTCACAATTCGCAATAAGCAAATTACCCCAAATCTTAACAAAGCCTACTAAAAGGATTATTTTCCCTTCCGTAGGAATTACCAGCTTGTCAATTCAATGTTGGGCTATGCTATTGGATGCCTATTTAAGCTACAACCAAATTTGATTATTATGTGTGGAATGTTTTAGCTTCGCTTACATGTATGGATCTTAGACTCTTTGATGATCGTGAAGAAAGCTAAGTTGGGCTTCCCTACAAAACTTACAGCATACTCAAGAGAAGGAGAAAGTATTTAAAGAAAGAGAAGCTTTGGAAACCAAGTGAATTCTTACTCAATTCTCTTATGATTACAAATCAAGGGAGGTCCTCTATATATACAAGTAGCTTCCAAAAATGGACAACCATGTTTGATTCGATCTAATGGTCCACATCGTAATTACATTTCCAATGCAAGCTACCCTCTATCTACAAAGATTCAAGATTTTCTAAGATTTAAGCCCAATGGACTTAAGCCTTAGGCTTCTTCTTTGATGGGCCTTAAGAAACTACATGGATTTGGGTCCTTATTGGGATTTTGTGATATCCTCCCCTACCTAAATTTGGAAATATCCTCATCACGTTCTCCTTATACTTATTGATCAATGCCTTAAATTGCCATAATAATTCAATCAGTTCCCATTTGTTCTCGCTTTTGGTTAGTAATTACAACTAAATCAAATACTCAATGCAGTTTGGATGACTTGCTTCTATTACAATTTGATCTGTAAATATGTCCTCCACCTCTTTATCATATGAGTTTTGTACTCTAATCAGGGCTTTTGTTGCCTTTATCCTCTTTGTGTCTTCCTTGTCTACATGGTAAGGCTTTAACATGCTAACATGAAATATCGGGTATATTTGCAACTGTGATGGTAATTCTAGCTTGTAAGCTACCTTTCCTACTCTTTTCAACACCTTCTATGGTCCTTCGTATCTTCTTATTAAGCCCTTATGTAGCATCCCCTTTGTTTGCTGTAACATATGTGATGGGAATTAGCCTCCGACTACGTCCAAGCCAAGGCCGACCTGTCTAAAGCTGATATTGACACTTTAGAACTTTCCCTAAGGGAAAATAAATAACAGAAGATCGAGGGGAAGAAAAGGAGTCACTCAGCAACAAGTCTGTCACCTGTCGTGAAGTTAAGAGATCATACAGTTGAGTACTTAAATCTAAAGAACCACTCGGCACTATTCTGATAGACTAGTGACGACTGACTTTAGAACTTGACAATTGTGGGCTGATCTTGGACATGCCAAGTAATTGCACGCCAAGTTCCGTAAAATGCATAGTTTTATATTCTTATATATGTTTTCCATCATTTTATTTATGAGCCCGATTCTTTAAGGTTTAAGGCTTTGTACTTTATTTACAGTTTTACTACTAAGGTTTAAGACTTACTATAAATAGCAATATTTGTACTAATAGAGATACATACAAACAAATATATATAAAGAGTGAAACTTTCCTTTTTCGAGCAAGGCTGCACTTGAGCTAGTAAAGCTTATGTTTGCCAAATTATTGAGTATCAATTACTCTCTATAATATCCCCAGTGTTCTTATCAATCTTATTCGTAGAATTGTGGTGAACCCCTTCATTTGAACTAATTATTAAGTTATATCTAACCCTCATTTGAATCCCGAGCGACATTTAGTATTCATAAGTTATATCAAACTCTATTTCAAGCTTGAACCCCTAATTGTGTTTGTGTTTATGTTTTGGTGAGTTATATCCATTCACATTCACCATTAAAAACCTTCATGTTCTTCGTACCTATTTTTCTTTTGGAATCTCAAATACCCATTCCTGCTCGTTTAAGATCCCTTACCATTCTGGATTGATCCCTATCATATTGGTATCAGAGCTTTGGGGAGATGCGTGTGCTAGTGTTCTTCAAAGTAGATTTGTAGTTCTAACATTTTTTTTAATCATTGTTCTGTAGTATAGTATACTTTTCGTAGTAGTCGTAAGTAGCTACAGAAGTTGAGTAATGGTTGTTTCTAGGTTACTATTAGTGTTTTCTTGTTTGTTCAATTCTCTGGTCAATTACTGTATAGACAAGAATATTGGAGGATAGTGTCAACAACACTGGTGATAGCCTTCACGGAAGCTTGAGGCGACGTGTTGACAACTTAGAATATCAGATTTAGAATCTCACTAACTCTATCCAAGAACTTACTAGATTAGTTAGAGGCTGCAGATAGGATGGCTAAGAGGAAAGAAGGGAGAGAATACCCATAAGTAGAAGTGGTTCTAATGAACTTAACCATGATAACTGATAGCGGAGAAGAGCTACCGAGCTAAGAAGGAGAGAAAATAGAGCCAAACTGAGAAGAAGAAATGAAAGGAGTGTTGACTCTAAAACAAATCAAGAAGCCTAGAGAAGAGAGCCGGGGCCAAGAAGCAACATGGCCTAGCAGAGCTCTAATAGAAGTAGCAAAACTAAGCAGAATTGACCAGCTTAGAATGCAAGGGATGAACCCTGAACACCTGGCTGAAGACTTGATAATGTCAAGCTGAAACTGTTGACCTTCTGGAGAAGTAGTCGACTCGAAGAGTTCCTTGACTAGGCTCCTTGAGTCTAAAAGTTATTCGAGTGCTATGAGTGCGATGATCGAGCAAAGGTTAAGCTAACTTCATTATCCCTTGTTGAATATATGATTTTTTAGTGGGATAAGCTAGTGGCTAAGCGAGATACCGAAGAAGAGGAGCCAATCAGAACTTAGAGGCTCATGAAAAGATTGATGAACCACCGCTTTGTCCTGACTTATTTCAAGCAAGAAATGCTCCATGCTTTCTAGCACCTAAGATAAGGTCGAAATACTATTAAAGAGTATTTACAAGAGTTTAAGAACTTGATGACGAGATGTGAGATTACTGAGCCACAGGACTGTACCATTGCTAGATTCTTAAGTGGACTCTGAGACAACATTGCCAACATAATTGAGTTGCAGCCGTTCAACTCTCTAAATGAGCTAATTAATTTGGCATTAAGAGTAAAGAGGCAGAGGAGAAGAATGCATCGGAAGCCGAGTAGCCGACCTCAACAAGGCAACCTTGAGCCTGAGAGGTATGTTAAGAGAAGGTAAGAAAAGATAGAGAAAGGTAAGCCTAGCCGACCTGTCTATATTGAAAAGAAGATTGTCGAGAAAGAAAAGGTACTAGGCAACAACGCTAGAGAAGTAAAGTGCTTAGGCTACGGGCACATTACATCCTAATGCCCAAATGAGAAGATCATGGTCTTGAAGGGTAAAGGGCCTAAGGCTCAAATTGAGAGGTAAAGTGACAGGAGTTCGGAAGACCAGTTGGTAGAAGAAGATGTCTATCCCAAAGACTTAGATAAACTCCTAGCTACGGCTATGTGAGCTGACCTGAAGGTAGATCCCGAACAAAGGAAAAATTTATTTCATATGCGATGCCTAGTGAATGGGAAGAGCTGGTCCCTGGTTATCGATGGAGGTAGCTATACCAACATCATTTCTACTGAGTTAGTAGAAAAGATGAAATTGCCAACCTACTCGCACCACTGACCTTATGGATTGAAATGGTTTAATGACAAGGGTATGGTCCATGTGCATAAAAGAGTGTGAATTGTATTTAAGGCAGGGTAGTATGAGGATGAGGTCAACTTCAACGTAGTGTCTATGAATGTCATATCTACTTCTTGGCCGACCATGGGAATTCGATCGAAAAGTTATCCATGATGGATTCCTCAACACCTATACTATTCGGAAGGATGGGAAGAGCTATCTCTTAACCTCGATGAGCATTTAGGAAATCTAAAGACACTCAACACCCATAGTAAAACGAAAAGGGAGAAGGAGCTTATTCGGCATCCTAGCTCAAGCACAACACTTAATGTCGAGGATGACTTCCTTTCAAACCCGCAATAATGATAGGAATCAACCTCCGACTGCGTCCAAGCTAAGGCCAACCAATCTGAAGCCGATGCCAACCCTTAGGAAGAAGATGTCAACCTAGTCTAACCTGAAGCTGAACAGCTTTCGTTGAGGGTAAAAAATTGACAAAAGACCGATGGGAAGAAAAGGAGACACTCGGCAACAAGTCTGTCATCTGCCGAGAAGACGAGAGACACACGGTCAAGCACTCGAATCTAAAGAACCACTTGACACTATCTTAATACACTAGTAACAATTGACTTTAAAACTCAATAATTGTGGGCTAACCTCTTTGGTGTCTTGGCCAGGCATTGCGTAACATTAGGAGCTCTCCCTAGGACCTAAACATCTAACTGCTAACCTCGCCCAGTTCGGATCTTACTCCTTCCTAGACATGCCAAGTGACTGCATGTCTAGTTCTGTAAAACCCATAGTTTTGTATTCTTGTATATGTTTTCCTTCATTTTATTTATGGGCTCAATTTTTTAAGGTTTAAGGCCTTATATTTTATTTATAGTTTTGCTAATAAGGTTTAGGACTTTCTATAAATAGCAACATTTGTACTAACAGAGACAGACACAAATAGATATATACAAAGAGTGAAACTTTCCTCTTTCGAACAAGGATGTACTTGAGATAGTAGAGCTTGTGTTTGCTGGACTATTGAGTATCGATTACTCTCTTTAATCTCCCCCATGTTCTTATCAATTGTACTCGTAGGATTATGGTGAACCCCTTTATTTGAACCGATTATTGAGTTATATCTAACCCTCATTTGAATCCCAAGCGACATTTAGTGTTTGTAAGTTATATCAAACTCTATTTCAAGCTCAAACCCCTAATTGTGTTTGTATCTTGGTAAGTTATATCCATTCACATTCACCATAAAAAAACCTTCCTATTCTTCGTACCCATTTTTCTTTTGGAATCTCGAATAACTATTCTTGTTCGTTTGAGATCTACTACCATTCTAGATTGATCCTTATCAATATGTAATCAGACTATAAGAAAATCTCCAACTTGATACTTGACATCTTGCCTCCATCGATTCACAAATATCTTCATTTGTTTTGCTACCTTATGTAAGTAAGCATGAGCTATGTTTGTTTCCTCTTGCTAATTTCTAGAAAAGTCATAAGCTGCTAGACTACTACCCTTATGCTCCATAGAGATAGTGATTGGGGTAGTAAGCTGAAATCCCAATACAACTTAAAAGGGGCTTCTCCCTATAGCTTCTTTTTAACATAAGTTGAATGAGAATTGAGCGACATCTAGTAGGCTTTCCCAGTTCTCCTGATTTTCATTCATATAATGTCTCAAGTATAGTTCTAGTAAGGTTTGAAGATAGACATAACCAAACAACAAAATTAGGTTGTTTCTAAGTAAATCTAGAGATTATTTTCAAGTATCACAACTAGTGACACGACCAAAAGACATGACTATGTTATCGATCATGTCGTTCCCAGTTATTTAAAAAGAAGAAGAAGAAGAAGAAGAAATGAGGAAACATATCTCATAATGAAGTACATAACGATCATGTCTTCGGTCAAATTTTTTTCTAGCTGGCCTTTTTTTTTTTTTATTACTTCCTATATAAAGCCTTGTTAGGGTTTGTTTTGAGAGAGAACTTTTTGTCAGGACTTTGTAAGATTTTTTCAAGCAAAGAATATTTAAGAGAGCGAGAGGGAGAGAAGACTTCAATATTTAACCTTTTTATGGATTTCATGACTCATACTTCTAATTCTTTCTATACTTTGATTTTAGATTCTTATTTTACAATGTATAGAGAGTAGATCTTTGGTATTTAGGTCTTATAGAACTTAGATCTACTCATGTGACATGATTATTATTTGATTAATTTAATTCTTTAGTCTTTTCTTGATTCAATTATGCATGCTTAGCAATTTAGAATTTAATATCTTATAAGAGAATCGAGAGATTTCTTATAAAATTAGATGTAGGGATAGTTAATGAGGGTTGTTGTAAGATTAGAGATAATTTGCAAGATCCTCTTAGAATTTTGAATTAAAGCATAGAGAATTCATTATGCAATAATGCAATCTTAGATCATACTATTGAGAAGAAATTTTAATAGGTGATTTTAGAGTTAAGGTTAATTGACTTAAGAAAGTGATTAACCTTAATAAAGTATTCTCCTATTTAAGAAAGATTAAAGAATAAAGTATCTTTAATGGAATTCACATGTTAGGTCTAAAAGAATTAAAGATCTAGATGCGATCCTTTTTTAATCTTGAAATAGTTTACACTTTTATTGCTTTCTTTCTAAGTTCTTGAATAATCTTTCATTAGTTGTTAATTTAGTAATTGCTATAGTTAGATTAGATATTTTAACTTCTCAAACTCGAATTTGTAGGCTAGATAATAGTGATCTAATGAGTATTGGTAATCAAACTTTGAGGGATTGATACTTGAACTTAATCTACTTATTGAAAAATTGATAGGTGTATCTACCTCATATTAAAATTTTAGCATCGTTGCTGCTATTGGGGACTTGCGATATCAAGAAAGATAGTAAATTTATTACTTTAAACATTTTTTTTTATCTTTTGTTGATTTTATTTTTTTTTCCTATATTCTTTTACTTTCTTGGTGTAATCTTAACAAAATTTTTTGTTCTCTTTGGTATAGTACATGACAAGAATCTAATCCAATAATCTAATTCGGATACAGCTTCTATTGACTAACTACAAATACTAGGCAAGATTGCCAGGTAATATCATTATCTTTTTGACAATTCTCTTTATATGATAAGAGAGCTGATTTAGGCATCGAAATAGCCATGTCAAAGCACCCTCAGGCACCTCTCATAGCCGTTTTCTCATTTTGCATGTACTTGCTTAATGGAACAAAAATCACCAGTCAACAATAGATGCCATCTATGGGAACCAAAAAGAAGAAAGGACACAATCCATCATAGTAATCTTGAATGGTTTTCCAAATCATATAGTAAAATATTTCTTCATTTTATGAACTATGCCGAATATGATCCATGATAATTTTGTCTTCTCCATTTCTATCTAAATTTAGGAAAATCACTCATAGTTTGATCACTTTTTTTGGTTTCTTAGCCATGAATCTAGCGTTGGCATGACTTTCCCTTGAGTCTTATCTTTTTTCATGTATTGGCTTTTGAATGGATAGTTCCCACATTCCTCAAGAACCACCATGTTGCCTTTTTAACTAACCTCTAATTTTCTCAAAAGAGGCATTTGCATCAATCTAATTGTCTCTCTAGCGTTGTGAGTCACTTAGATGATGATTTCAAGAAATGTAAAGAAGGATGCCACTTCGTCAAGTATTACTAATGTTCAACAATATCCGTGGGAGAAACTTCGGAAAATATCACTTTGTGGTAGTTATTTATTATTGTAGCTCGGAAGTCAGTTATTTGGATTTTGTTGAAGACAGCTATTATTGCGAGCTATTTCGACTATAGCTGTATAGTAACTAGAACCAAGTAATGACATAGGCTGAAAAACTTCAATGAAGAACAGCCTGAGCAAACGCATAATAACTGCAATTTTTTTAATAACCACTAAGCTCCTTCCTAACTAAACTTTACTTGAATTGGCATATCAGCTTGAAACTCTCTATGGCCGAAGTACCTAATTACAAGCAACTTTTTCCTAAATCCCATCGCAGTAGTAGTGAATAAAACTAAATGTCACTCATCCATTAACCACTCGCTAGGAAGTTATTTTTGGATTCGGTTTGAATATTTGTGAAAGAAAGTTCTACGAAAATATGATGAGATTCAAGCACCCAATTAAAGAGAAAATCGATTAGAGTTGTTTAGTACATATTAAGTTGTACAACAGTAATTAGTGAACTTTTCTTCCGAATTGCAAGGCTAAGCGGTAAAGTGCATGCTTGCCGAGCAAGACATTGGTTCCAAGCAAGTATAATAAACTCAAGTGGCCACTCTGAACTAAACTAAAGTGTAAGTTTGAGCTATTCAAATTTGCTGCCAAGTTGAGCTATGAAGTGTTGTATTAGTTATTGAGCCCTATTTCGTTTTTCTTTAATTTAACATATATCAAGCCTGGCCCACTTAATATAAATTACTTAACATTAAGCTAAGAAAATATTTTTCTAAAAAAATTAAAAAAAAAAACTAAAGTCGCCAATCAATTCAACTAGTAAAAAGTGAAATTAGAGTTTTCGGGTGAGAAAACCTTAATTTGCCTACTAATTCGTGGATTTTCTAAGAAAATGATATTTAGAAAATTAAACCAGAAAAAACAAAGTTTAGGGACTAACCTAATAAGACTTAGTCATCATGTAAAAGCTAAAGAAAAATTGATGTATTTTATTTTTATAATTTTTTAAAAATACTAAAAATATACCTAAATATACAAAATATAACTAAAGTGAATTTTCATTATTTTTCTATTACGAATTTTTAGGAGAAAGGAAAAAGGTTATTTTTATTTTTTATAAGTTACCTAAAAGATGCCTACGAACCCGCTATTTAGGATTAAACCAATGTAGCCCTCTTTTACAAAATATTGAATGGGAGGATTATTTTATTTTGAAAATCGAGCTAGATTTATGTTAACTTAACCATTTATTTATTATTTTTTAAAAAAGAAAACTAAGAATTCTAATTTCATGAATTAAAGAAAACACTAACTAACCAAATCTTTTTTAAAAAAACTCTAATTTAGACTTTTTTTTTTTACAAAAGTCACTACTTGTCAAAAGATATTTTTTTCTAAATCCTACATGCAAAATCTACTAAGATACAATCTAAATGCATATCTTTATATGCATCTTTTCTAAATCTCTACTGCAAAATACATTAAAGATACGATCTAGATACGTATCTTTATACATATATGTTCTAAATCTCAACTATAGGGTATGTTGAAGATACGATCTAGATACGTATATTTATACATATCTTTTCTAAATCTCAACGACAAAAGACATTAAGATACGATCTAAATGTGCTTATTTTTCAAAAAACATGATTTTACTAAAAATGAAATTGAGCTAAATTTATTAAAAATTTAGATTATCTAAAAAAATATGTAATATGAAAATAATAAAAACCTACACTAGAAAAATAAATTAGTAAAAATAATTAAATTAACTAATAAAATAAAATAACAAATTTTCTACCTACAAGTCAAGCCACGCGTGATCGGTACGCTCGTGTTGATCATCTATGGCATACTTGCGTCGTGGATGTTTGATCGTGTGTACATAGTGTGCATACGTTGTGTTTCATTGCTGGGTCAGTTTATGCTAATTATGGTAGAGGTCAAGTGTTATTTGTGCTATTAGGGAATTTGATTGTGTGCAGCAAGTGACTATGGTGTATTGGCGTGTATCAATTGGTGTAATGGACCTGCTAGATAGTGTGAGTAGGACATAGCAGTGGAATTATTCAGTACTTAGTAGTAAACTTGTTGGCTTATCAAGGGCATATGGTGAATGTCCAAGCTTTTCGGTTAGGGGGTCGTACTGCATGTTTGCTCGCATAGGCTTACTGCATGCAATTTGGTCAAATTGTGTTCAGTGAGGTGAGTCGACAGTGAGGAGCTGTAATGTGTGTATAGCAAAATGGACAATGGACAGTGTGAGCTCATGTGTTCAGTCATGAAGTGTGTTTAGGTAATGGCTAGAGTGTCTCAGTATAGGACGTGGCAGGGGGTCAAGGAATGTAGCCCTAGACTTTAGTTAGGTGTTTGTGGGGTGTGAATGTGATTCTGCTAAGTGTTGTGGAGTTCAATTGTGAATTGAAATCACGATGTGGAGTGAATTTTATTTGGGGATTGTGTTGTGAATTGTGTAATTGTGTTAACCATCCCTTACCGACTTACTATTTATAAACCCAAAATTGAATATTTCATATCTTAACAAATCTTAAATACGATAATGAATCCTAGATATAGAAAATACGTTTAGGATTTTTTGTAAAGATTTGACCTATTTTCTAAAAACTTTACTTAATTTGGGGTTTCTATTTTCTAAACCCGATTCAATCCAATTTAATTTAACTTGATAGTCCTCTTAATAAATCCTTAGCACATCTTAGCCCAATATAAATTAGATAAAAAAAAAGTCTTCTCTATATCAGACTGGATTAAAATTATTTAAAGCCTAATCCTTTAATGATTTAAGAATTCATTAAATTAATTACTCACCATTATCCGATTTGATCTTAAACGATCTAACTCAACTCAACTCAATACAATTTGACTCAACACAACTGGACTTGATTCGACTCAATTTGACTAAACTCGACTTGATTCGATTCGATTTGACTTGATACAACTTGAATCGACTCAATTAGATACCATTCGACATCATACGATTTAACTCGATTCAATACAACTAACTCGGTATCGACTTGACTTGACACTTTATATTTTTTTAATTTTTCTTCTGTTTTTTTTTTGTTTATTCATTTTTTTAACTTAACTTAACTAAAATAAAACAAAAATAGTAAAAATGAGGTATCTACAGTTGCCCCTCTTTGTAATGAAGTTCAATTAGAACTTTGCTACAAAGATAAAAGAGATACCTTTTTTTACCAAGCCCTACTTTGAACTGATCAATTAAACCGTATTGTTTTGGTTTGGTAAATAACTTGAAGAGGATAAATCTCTTCGAGATTTCTTATTTTGCTTTGGTTGATAATTCGAAGAGATTAAATCACTTCTTTAGTTAATGATCTAAAAAAGATAGATCCCTTCAAGATTCTTACTCTATTTGGTGATCTAAAGAGGATAAATATCTTTGAGATTTCTTGCTTAGTTTGGTGATCCAAAGAGGATAGATCTCTTCAACATTTAAAAAAAAAAAAAAAAACTTGCTTTGGTTGATTATCCAAAGATGATAGATCTCTTTGAGAATCTTGCTTTGTTTGGTGGATGATTCGAAAAGAATAAATCTCTTTAAGATTCTTATTTTATTTTGGTGATGTAAAGAGAATAAATCTCTTCGAGATATCTTATTTTGTTTTAGTGATCCAAAAATGATAGATCTCTTCAAGATTTGTCTTAGTTTGGTGAATAATCCGAGAAGGATAGATCTCTTCAAGATTTGTCTTGATTTAGTGAATAATCCAAAGGGGGTAGATCTCTTCGAGATTTGTCTTGATTTAGTGAAAAATCTAAAAGGGATAGATCTCTTTGGGATTCTTATTTTATTTTGGCTTGCTCCCTTGCCCATTGATCACTCATTCTTGCATTCTTGTTTCTTAGAGTATAATTTATGATTTCTAAACTTCTTGGAAGTATTAATTTCAAACTTGGAATAAATTACCATTCACGTTCTTGAGAAAGCACTCAACTATTCTTCAATTTTCCATTAAGGGGATTGATATTATTACTTGAAATGTTTAGTCAAACTAGACTTCCTTGCATTCTCGTAGGTTTGTTTTTACGCTCAACATCAATTCCAAAATTTTTTACTTATCTTCTAAGTAGTACACTTTAGTCAATCAATCGAGTCTTTTACGGGTTTGCAATGTAAAGCTTTTGGTCAATGATTTAAGTAAATAGATATCAATGTGCTTTAGCCAATTTTGAAAAAATTATATGCCATCCATCTTGGGTTTACAAGGCAAGAACCTAAGAGAGACTAAACATGGGCTTGCCCCAGTTTCATAAGCCAATTTTCACTTAAGATAAGTCTATTTCTTTAGTAAAAAATGTTTTATCAAAGGGTAGTATGGTACGTGTGATTATATAGTAAGGGCTTTGCTTTTGGGCTTAGGAATTGAAAGTATTTAGCCTTTGGATACCATCATAAGTTCGAACTTCAGGCTTATTAGTAATTTAGCTCTTCTTTGAAGGTGATCACCTTGCTAATATTTTTAATTTTTTCCTTTTTCACTTTTTCCTATTTTTTCCTCTTTTTTCTTTTTTTTTTTTTCTCTTTTTCTTCTTTTTCTTTACTTTCTCTTTTTTTTTCTCTCTTTTTTTCTTTTGCTAAGGCAATCACCTTCCTTTTTGAGTTTTTTTTTTTTTTTTTTTTTTGCTTGATGAGATTCAAAGCCCTAAAACTATGGTTCAAAGCGTATAGGCTAGGGAGCAGTGTATATGGCTTTGGAGCATTTAGGAAAAGTTCATAGGCTTGAGATATTTAAAGAGTGTATAGGCCTGAGTGAGGTATATATGATCTAAAACTCTTCTTCATCCCAAAGAAATTGAATTTTCTATGATAATATTTGCTCATGAATTGACACAACTAAGACTAGCAAATATTAGTCTACTCTTTTTCTCCAAATTGATAACCTTAACCTCTTAACTGCCCCAGTATGGGGTGGTTCATAGCAAGGTTAATTTGATGAAAAATTCCCTAAAAAGCTCAAATCGGTTTGTAAGAGATAACTATGTTTAGGATAATAAACTGAATGCCTAACATCATTTTGACATTTGTACCAAATTCAAGACAGAACTCCTTTAAGGAATGAGCCTAATACTCACATTGTGTCTCTCAACTCTCATATGAGTTTAGGGTTAGTGTTTTAGACATCATTTACCTCTTTTCATCCTAAACCTTTCAAGTAATATGTTATCATTCCCTTAGGTAGAAAATTTTAAGTTCCAAGTTCAAATTTATCCATTTTCACTTGCCTCAAGTCATGCATGAAGTATTTCATTAATGAAGGGTCAATGACATGCCCTTGTCGAGCTTGCTTCATAACATACAAAGAAAAGAATGCACATGAAAATTTCTCTATTCAAATAGATCATATCCATTACAAACTTAAAAACGAAAGGTTATGCAGAAACTAAAACTCTTTTCCAATTCTTGCCCTTGTTTCTGCTACTTCTTAGATGATAATAGTAGATCCTCAATGCTTAGTACTGGAAGTTGTCTATTCAATGCTTCTTCAAAACCTAGGGAAGGAATACCAATGCTAATCGACCTATTAGTCCTTAGAAAATTTGGTTGGATAATCTTAGCATCAATCAAATCTTGTACCTTATGCTTCAGTTTCTAGTAGTCTTCTTTAGTATGCCTCGCCCGACCCACATGATATTCACACAATTAGTTGGGGTCATGATCCCTTAGCTTGTATTTCTTTGTTGGGTTTTCACATGCCAATAGTCCTACATCTCTCAATTGCTTGAACACATAGGCCATTGGAATCTTGAACTGTGTAAGTTACCTCCTCTGTTGTGGATGGGCTTGTCTTGATTTTGGGCTTTTCTAATCGCACATTCGCTCCTGATTTCTCTTTTGTTGAATCATCTTCATGCTTGGGTTATAACTTCCTATTCATATTAGGTTTTTAGGTTTCCAAGCTACTTGAGCACATAACCTATTTCCATATCTATACCCATGATTCTTTCTCCTAACTTTGCTAACTTTTCTTCTAGAGTAGCAACCATTCAAATTATCTCTTAACAACCATTCCAAACCTCGTATCATACTAATAGTAGGCTTATGAACCTACAACTCTTTAGATTCATTTGCCATACATGGGATGTCAATAGGTACTTGGGCCTAGGTATAAGCTATGGCCTCGACTTGTTTCTCATGTTTGCTCAAAACCCCTTCTACTATGGCTACTCTCTATTCAAGAGCTTTAAACATCTTGATTTTTTAAAATGAGTAATTACAAGCTATAAGTTAAGCTAAATCACTTAAAAAGAAATCGTTCAAAACCTATAAGAATTCCTTCTTGTTAGCAACACTACATTCTTTTAAAAATAAAAAAAAATCAAGTATTTAATTTTGAAAACATTTCCATTTTTTTTTTTGAAACTTTTATTGAAAAAAAAAATAACGTTAATTTTATGTTGCAAAAGCCTAATACTAACGTCGACAAATATAAAAAAAAATTGGAAATATTAGGACTAACAATTAAGGATATAGAATGACGATTATATTACAAGAGTGATATAGAAAAAAAGAAATTATTTTACAATAAGAGACTCATGAAAAGATAACATAAAGGTGACGACTCATAAAGAAAGCTCTATCAAGAGCGTCATAACTTAATGGATGAATACAAAGAACAAGAACTAGAACTTAGACATTTACAAGATTGATGACTTTGAGATAGGAAATAATTTACAATGGGAATCTAATAGTTAAATCTTTTTTTCTTTTTGATTTTTTATTTTGTTAGTTCCTAATAGTATGGTACATAGCGGGCATTGTGATAACTCTTATTTTAAATACATTTCATATGGTGATTTTATAGTATTTCCCTTACATCTTTGGTTTTCTTTAAAGAAACTGATCCTTTATTAAGTAAAATTTTGATTTCAAGGTTTGAATGCGTTCTCGGATTAAAAACGAAGAAAAGGAATCAAGTTTCACTCAATTTAGAGTTCAAATGAATAAGTTATGAAGTTTTGAAATTACATAAATAATAGGAGAAAGTGGCAATTTTTTGTCAGAAAGTTATACAGTCTGGGACACAACTGTGTCCCTAGGCCATGCAGGAAGATTTTTTGTACTAAGGTCAGTAAGTTACACAACCTGGGGACACAACTGTATCCCAGGCTGTATCTAGAGTTGTGTCTGGTGAGAAAAAAAGAAACTTACAATACATTTTAAAAGGACTTACTAGGGCTTCGCACATAACTATAGACATTCAAAAGAGAAGAGACTTAAAGAGAAGGAGAAGAAAAAGGCAAAAACAATACTCAACTTCAAGATTGAAGAGATTTTTCATCAACAAATTTTTCATATTTTATTTCTTGATTTTGTTGCAATTCGATTTTAGTTTCATTATGATAGCTTAAGATTCTTGTATTTAGGATTATGGAACTTAGGGTTTCATGTAACTATTAGATTTATTGATAATTTCAATAAAGTTTCTATTTTTTCTTGATTCAATTATATTTTTTAATTGTTAATTGATATTTTTAGGGTATCAATCTATGATATTATGCACGATGATTAAGAAATCACATGTGTAATGAGATCTTAACATAATTGGAGAGAATTACATGTATACTTAGAGATAAGATACATGTTTCTTCCAGAAAGTTGTTCTTTTGTGTAGGAATTCATTATACATTAATGCGATTCTGAATTATATTACTAAGTGAAGAGAATCCGGTAAATAATTTAAGATTAGGGTTAATATGCTTAAAAAAGGTGTTAACTTTGATTGCGAATCCCTGCAGTAAAGAATAATAGAGATTGAATTAGATACATTTTAAGCGGTTACATGTTAAACATTAGGGGAAATAATTCCTAAATACATTATTTACCTTCTTGAAGTCGTTCTTAATTTTATCGCTTTCTAATTTGCTTAATCAGGTCTCATAATTAGGTTAGTTTGTTAATTTTGGCATTTTTAATTCATTCAACCCATCATAATTTTCTGATTAGATAATAGAGCTAAGGTTAATATTAGTACTTCAGGTCTTTAAGGGATCGACTCATACTCACTTTCGTTATATTAAAACTAATAGGTGCACTTGCCTTGTATCACCTTACAATAGAAATCAACAAATTAAATAAAATTATCATGAAACTAGTTTTTGATCACAAAATACCATTTTGAAATTTCTTCTTTTTAAAAAAAAAATTCTGAAAGCATTGAATAAATGACTGTTCCATAATAATCTTTACCATAGCTAACTTCCATAATTACATACAAAAAAAAAATTACAAGTTGATTCAGTTTTTTTTTTTTGTTCATTTTTTTCTTGCTTATTTTTTTGTTGTTTTTCTTTATTTTATTTTATTTTACCTTTTTTTTTTATTTGTTTTGTTTAAGGAAACTATCAAGAAATTAAAAAAAAATGAGCAGAAGACTATGTAATCAATAAAGGTTAACGTTTAATAAAGTTGCAAATTTATTAATAATCATAAAATCCAACCTATACACTAGACTAAAAGAAAAGAAAAGAAAAAACTCCTAACTAATCTTCCAAAAACTCGAATCTTATATCGATGAATTTGGCTAGTACGAGCTTCATCAACTTCTCTCATAAGTCTTCGAACAGTAACATCTCTTTCTCGAATCTTACTCCTTAAGAATTGATTTTCTTTCACCAATCTCTCATTCTCCAATTTTAATTCTTCAATGATTCTTTTACTTTCTTGAAACTGGGCTTCAACTCTAGCCCATATTGTATGTTGGTAAGGCAAAAGATATATGGTTCTGGCTCGTGTCTGAATACGTCTAGAGCTTCATATTGTATCCTTCCTATCTTATCCAACTAATCATAGATGAACTTCATAGTAGCTCGGTATTCTTCGACTTTGCCCTTCAAAATTCCTACGTTGACTATCTTCTTGACTTCCTTTGGTTCCTACAGCTTCATAAGTTATGCAAATCATTGAATCGGAGTAGCCATGGGTAAACATAGATCTTAATAACTCAATGTGGCAATGTTTGATGAATCTCTATATGCTATCTCTTGAAGTAGACCCAGCTATCTGGTGACACTAGGTAAGAAATATCATGTATAACCCGTAATATCGATAAGAGGGAAAAAACATAATCAACGCACCCTAAGATGGCTTAAGTGCAGTTGCTCCACCTAGCTATCCACATGAAATCTATTAACTGCATCTTGCTTATGACTGATACCCATCCTTTAAATTGAGCTTCATTTAGTACCTTAAGGTGATAGGCAATATCGTCAATCAGGTTCATATTTTCAGTTAAGGACTCTTTGAGAAGATTCTCTCCATACCTCTGTGTATGACTGAGAAACTACACAGTAAGGATTGTAAGGTTAGCCATAAAGTACCCATACCCTAGCTTCCTCAAGTAAGTGAGTGTCCTAAATTGTCCTGCCAAAAACACCAATATATAGGATTTACTAACTAAGAATTGAGCTACTAGCTCGGTTACCCTATAATGGACTTGACCATACCTGATGGGAAACAATACTATTCTAAATGCTGTAACGATAAAAGCATCCACCCTCTTCTTAGCCCACGATTCATATCCCCCACAAAAGATCTAATGATATTTCTAGTAAGCATTCGAACTCGAAAACCATTCCACTAGTCTTAAGATACTGGGATACTTCTTGCCCTTTGAATATAAGAATGGTGCTAAGGTTGACTTTTTGACTCCTAACAAGGTCATGAAGGCTTTCTCGGGCTAGACTATGAGATATGGGACAATTATACTTGCTTCGAGAGGTAAGGCACTAAGTAACTGCGAGTATTCTTCCAAAGTGGGCATCAGCACATGTAGGCCAAGATTAAAAGCTGTAGATTCTAAATCTTAGTAATGGATAAGGGTTTGAATTAGAGGCCAGTAGAGCTAAAGCAATATGAGGGATATGATTGGCTTGATCTTCTTATGAATATGATCTTGCTTGGTGGTTGGTTCAACTAATCTTTTAGGATAGCCTTAGGGAAAGAATATTTATCCAACTTGACCTTATGGATGGGTTCGAGATTAACACTACCCTGACTTTCCATATCATAAAAAATAAAATAAAATAAATTGATGCAATTATTTACAATGAGACCACTAAATTTACAATATAATTGGATATGATATTAATAATTTTGCAGCTTTTTCAAAAATTTTCTTAGAAATTATGTAGCTTTCACTCGCTAAGAGACAATAAAATAAAACACATATAGTATAATAAATAAAAATATTTTAAGAGAAACAACCATGGGCAAAATAAAATCAAATATAAAAAAAATGTAGTATACTACACACGCATGCAATGCAATAGGGGTCGGTAATTAATAAATTATATGAAGTATGATGAATCCGCGGTCGTAAAGTACCTCTCTATATAAGTAGGTTCAAAATAGGATTTAAAAATAAAATTGAAGCTCATAAATACTTATATATAAGAGTTACTAGTTTTTTAAATTAATTTCTACCCCTTCTTTTTTTTTTTGAAAAAGAAAGTCGAACTAATCATGGATTAATCGGGCTTTTCCCATAATTTAAAAATAACCATCCCTTTTTTCAATAAAGATTATGTAAAAGGGTGAGGTTTATAGGTCTCAAGCTCTATAGTTCTAAGGCTTTCCAAAGAGAAACCTAGTATGCTACATCAAAACTTAAGTGAGCTCACCTATCACTGCCAACCAAGAGTAAAGACCTTAACGACCTAAAGGTTACACGATGGCAACCTGTCCTAAGTTCCTAAGGTGGCCCAAGTCTAACCACACCTAAACATGCAAATGATTACCTAAAAATAAAAAGAACCCCCCTAATTCCCCAATAGGGCCCATTAGGCCAAGATTTTTCTTAGGACCTACATCACTAAAAACCCGTTAGTACAACTATAATATATATATAAAAAAAAACTAATACAAAAGCTCATCAATTAATTTTAATTTTCACAAGGCTAGCCCAATAGGCATTCCTAGAAGAGTCGCCAATTCTATCGAGCCCTATTTCGGTTTTCCTTAATTTAACCTATATCAAGCTTAACCAAATTATTATAAATTACTTGACATTAAATTAACAAAATTTTTTTCTAATTTTTTTTTAAATTGGAGTCCTAACTAGCTAAACTAGTAAAAAGTAAAATTATGATTTTTAGGTGGAAAAACCTTAATTTAGCCATTAATCTATGAATTTTCTAAGAAAATGATTTTTAGAAAATTTTAAAAAAAAATTAAGTTTGGGAGCTAACCTATTATGACTAAGTCATCATGTAAAAGCTAAAGAAAAATTGATAGGCTTTATTTTTATAATTTTCTAAAAATACTAAAAATATATCTAAATATACAAAATATAACTAAATTGAATTTTTATTATTTTTTATTACGAATTTTTAGGAAAAAGGAAATAAAATTATTTTTTATAAGTTGCCTATATACTCGCTAGTCAGGATCAAACAAACATAGTTCTCTTTTATAAAATATTTAATGAATGGATTTTTTATTTTAAAAATTGAGCTAGATTTACGTTAACTTAACCATTTATTTATTATTTTTAAAAAGAAAACTTAAGGAATCTAATTTCATGAATTAAAAAAATACTAAATAACTAAATCTTTTTGAAAAAACTCTAGTTAAGATTTTTTCTTTTATTACAAAAATCACTACGTGTCAAAAGATATTTTTTTCAAATCTTACATGCAAGATCTACTAAGATACATATCTTTATACATATCTTTTCTAAATCTTAACTGCAAGATACATTGAAGATACGATCTAAATACGTATTTTCTCTAAATCTCAACCACAAGATATGTTGAAGATACGTATCTTTTCTAAATCTCAACTACAAGATACGTTAAATATGATCTAGATATACTTATTTTCTAAAAAAACACAATTTTACTAAAAATGTAATTGAGTTAAATATATTAAAAATTGACATTATCTAAAAAAACACGCAATATAAAAATAATAAAAACCTGCACTAAAAAATAAATAAATAAGTTAGTAAAAATAATTAAATTAACTAATAAAATAAAATAACAAATGTTTTACCTATGAGTCAAATCACGCATGATTGATACACTCGTGTTGATCATATACACCATACTTGCTCGTGGATGTTTAATCGTATGTATGTGTTGTGTGTGCAGATTGTGCATGTATTTAGAGTAGTATCCATACATTGTGTTTCATTGCTAGATCAGTGTATGCTGATTGTAGTAGAAGTTAGGTACTATTTGTGTAGCTGGGGAATTTGGTTGTGTGCAGCAAGTGGCTATGGTGTATTGGCTTGTGTCAATTGGTGTAGTAGAAGTGTTGGACAACGTGAGTAAGACATGGTAGGGGACTTGTTCGATGCTTAGTCATGGATTTATTGCCTTGTTAGGGGTGTATGGCGAATTTCCAAGCTTTTCAGTTAAGGGTTCATACGGCGTGTTTACTTACATAGGCTTACAGCATGCAATTTGGTTGGATTATGTTTGGTGAAGTGAGTTAGTGATAAGGAACTATGACTTGTGTGCAGCGAATCGAATAGTAGGCAATGTGAGCTCATATATTCAATCGTGAAGTGTATTCAGGCGATGGCTAGAGTGTCTTAGTGTGGGATGTGGCAAGGGGTCAGGATGTTTAGATAGGGGATGTCCAAGAGGCATAGAGTTAGGCTTCAGTTAAGTGTTTTTGGAGTGCAAATATGATTCTGCCAAGTGTTGTGGTGTTTAGTCATGAATTGAAATCATGGTATAGAGTGAATTGTGTTTAGGGATTGTGTCGTGAATTGCGTAATTGTGTTAATCGTCCCCTACCGACTTACTATTTATAAACCCAAAATTGAATCTTTCGTATCTCAACAAATCCTATATACAATGGCAAATCTTAAATACGAAAGATATGTTTTGGATGTTTTTTTAAAGATTTGACCTAGTTTCTAAAAACCCTACTTAATTTAGGCTTTCTATTTTCTAGGCCCGATTACATCCAATTTGATTTAGCTCGATAGTCCTCTTAATAAATCCTAAGCCTATTTTAGCCAGATATAAATTAGATAAAAAAATCTAATTTATGTCGAATTGGACCAAAATTATTTTAATAAAGCCCAATCCTTTAATGACTTAAGAATTCATTAAATTGATCACTCACCATTGAAAGCCTCTTGAAAAAATACATTCAGTTTAATGAAGCACATATGCAACAAATAGAAGCTTGTTTAAGGAGCTAAGAAGCTTCTATTTATAACTTGGAAAATCAAATTGGCTAGATTGCTAGGATTTTGAACAATAGACAACAAGGATCACTGTCTAGGAACACTGAAACAAACCCTAGAGAACATGTCAATATAGTGACCTTGAGAAGTGGTAGAGAGCTACAAGTTGAGAAGAAACAGGATAAGGAAGCGGTTGATAAAGAAGTGAAGGTCAAGAGTAAGGAAAGTTCAAAATTGTTGAGATCAAAAGAGGGTGCAGAGTTACCAAAAGTGCAGGAGTATAGGCCACCCATCCCTTATCTACAATGACTTAGACAAGATTGCCTTGATCTAACCAAGCAATTCAAAAAATTTCTCGATTTTTTAAGCAACTACAAGTGAACTGACCTCTTGTTGATGTTTTATTGTAGATGCTAAAGCATACGAAGTTCCTCAAGGATCTTCTATCAAACAAGAGGAAGATGGGGGATCTTTCTATTATCACTCTAAAAGAAGAATGCCCGGCACTTCTTCAGAGAAAGTTTCCAAAGAAATTACAAGATATAGGGAGTCTTACTCTTCCCTATGTGATTGGAAAGTTGTTAATAAATAATGCTTTGGCAGATTTAGGAACTAATATAAACCTATTGCCATATAAGTTGTTTAAAAATCAAGAGATAGGAGAACCTAAACTAAAATGCATGTAGATTCAATTAGTTAGTAAGTCCACCACAAACCCTAGAGACATCATAGAGGATGTTCTAGTATGAGTTGATAAATTCATTTTTGTTACAGATTTTGTTATCCTCAATATAGATGGGGATCTCGAGGTACCATTGATTCCAGGTAGACCCTTCCTAGTTACTATTAGGGTTATATTTGATATTAACAAGCTTAAGCTCATCTTAAGGGTCAGAAATGAGGAAATTGTTTTCTAGAATCCAAATTCAATGCACAAGTCCCTTAACTTAAAGGCCACAAGCTATGATGGTGATACTTCTAATGATGTTGTTACTAAATGTGTACAGGAAACACTTATCAAAGAACTTATGAGCAATTGTTTAGAAATGGCAGATGAAGAAATGGTGAAAACCCTTAATAAATCAAAAACTATAGCTCAGTTGGGAGCTAATGAACCCAATGTGATAAAGATAGGGATTGAACCATTTTGTAGGCCAAAGGAAGGAGAGTTAGAGACTCCCAAAGTAAAACCACTAGTCTTGAAGCGAAAACACTCAGAAGATCATTTAGAGCTTGCTTTTGTAGTGATGAGCTCAAAACTACTAACAACTACCCCACTTAAGCAAAAAGCTGATAAAAAGAAGAGACTCAAGCAACACGAGTTTGATAAGTAGCGTGATAAGAAGCAACTAGGTAAAATATATGCAACTAGACAAGAGAATTTTTTATACCAATGGAAAAAGGGTAAGTCTAGCCTTATTTGAAGGGTTCGGAAGAGAGGTAAAGATGGAGATCCATCTCCACTTAGACGAAGGTAAGTAACCCATGCATCCATCGAGCTATCGACATTAAATATAGAGCTCTTAGGAGCAAACCCAAGTCGGTAGGTTATGTTAGCAATGTTCATTATTTATTTTAGTACTTTAATACTTTTATTTTTCATTTCAAGGATAAGTTCACTTTTATGTTGCATTAGATTTCTTTAATTCATTTTTTAGTTTAGTACTTTTGCTTCTTTAAGTTTCTTTTATTTACATTTGAATTCATGCATGTAGGCTAAGCATACATAAATTAAAATAAAAATAATAAAAGTTAAAAAAAAAAGAGTCATATTTAACCTACTATACGATCCAAAGACATAGTCATATCCTAGACCGTGTCATTCCTAAGTCATAAACTTGATAAGGATACAGTCTAATATATAGTTGTAAGTCATACTAGTATCTTAGACCGTGTTGTTCTTAGGTGACATATCTCTACACGGCCATAGTTTAGTATATGACCATAAGACATAAGTGTATCTTAGGTCGTGTAGGACCCACTTTAACAGGCTACACTGGCATTCTTAATTCACTATTCCCCTTTGATTACACACTCAAGCACGTACATCCTCTCCTCTTTAGTCACTTACATATAATCATGCACACACAAGAATACAGTCCCTTCCATCCTTTGCTTCAAACTTTATCACTCACAACTATTCAAGATTCTCAACCTTCACCCTACTTCAAATACTTTGGGTAAGTTGTTGGTCCTTCTTTTTTACTTATTTTTCAGCAAAACTTACTTAGAGAATGATCTTTTACATGTTATATTTAATTACAAGTTAATAGTGCTATTGAATCATTCACTTGAAGAACTTAGTGATAAGCATGTTAGGATCCTTTCTTGTATCTAAGTTGTTCGGATTAAGTGGAAATTTTATCAAGAGAACAACTATATTATGCATGCATACCAAGTGTTTGATAAAATTCCTCAATGAGTTATAGTGTTTATTTTCCACACTTGTCATAATTTTTGGTATATTTCTTTATTCTAAGTATGGCAAAGCTTTTGTGTAATGGAAATATGACTTGAATATTTTTTTGCTTTTCTAGAGAAACATAGTACCAAGAGCTAAATTACAAGTTAAGAGGAGGCAAGTCGAGAAGAGAGTTCCTTTGAAGAAGTCAATAAAGAAGGGGATGACAAAGATTCGGATTTTGAGGAAAATGAAGACAATTCCATGGATGATGATGGAGATATATGGCTATGTTCCTTTTATGATATGGCTTAGGATGTACTTTGGTTAGATGACACGGTTTCCTTTTCTTAAATTCTTTTATTTGTTTTGTTTTTGTTTTCTTCATTTGCTTTTTGCTCTTTTATGTTTCCTCTTGTTTTGTGATGAAGGGTTAGAGTTGGTTGTCTATGCATGCTGGACTTATGGTTGAAGCTTTTCAATGGAGTTGTTATTTGTTACTCTTACTATTTGATGTGGGTTTCTTCATAACTGGTGGATAATGCATTTACATTACTTTAATTTTTAGGGGAGTACTAGTTTTTTCCCACTTTTCTATTCCCTTCCTCTTAAGTGTTTGCATTGATTTTATTTTTCATATGTGATTTAATTCGTATATTGAGGACAATGTACAATTTTAAGTGTAGGGAAAGGGATATAGAAATTTTTGCTACTTAAGAAACCTTTTTTTTTTTTTTTGCATTTAACCCACTTTTATTATTTTACAGACTTGCATTATTTAGAAATTGGTAACTTCTAGTGACTTGAATTGAATGAAATTTAGTACTTAATCTTGATTAATTTATACAATGCTAGAGTTGATTAGTGACATCTATGTAGAGTAAAATTATGGTTTTTTAGCCTAAGATTTTTAGGACTTGAGATTAAAGTAGCATAACTGGTTAAGAGTTAGTCATGATTATTTTTGAAACTTACTTTAATGTAAACTTTTCTCTTAGATGACTTTAGAGCCCTATAATCCTTAATAAACAAACAAATGAAGTTTTTCATTTGAGAAACTCCTAAAAACTTGAAATAGTTAGAAGTAGAAAGTGATAATAATTGCATGAATAATCAAACAACAAAAAGCCAAAATTAGTAAGAATTCGCCTTGGTCCATTAGAAGAGTGAGGTTAAATTCCACTACTAATGCCAAAATAGGCTTAAAGAATGAGTTGACATGGATCAGCCTTGGTTCCTCATAAGAGCAAAGTTCTTTTCTGCTATCAATATGAAGGCTAAGTTGGTATAGATTGGTCTTGGTTCATCAGTAGAGCGAGTTCCTTTCTCGCTGCTAATTCAATTGTCCTTAAATAATGTGCTTAATTAATAATATAAATTCAATGAATTTAAAACCTTCCCAATGAAAACGTGAACTATGGGGATGATTAGAGGATCAGTAGATGTAGTACATGTTTACTCTGAATTATGACACCTAACAGGATTGAGGAGAGGGTTGTATACATTTTAATTAAGTAAGTTAAAATCTTTATGACTCTTTCCTAATTGGTGAGATGTAAAATCTAATATTAAGTATGGGAATCCTTAATTAAATGATCTGGGTAAACTTTAATTTATGTGTATTAGCTTGTGAACTCTGGTACTTTGTGTCCTCTAGACATTAAGAAAAAGATTGAGTATAAGAGTTAAGGAAGTTGCTTAAGAAAAATTTATTAGAGTTGCAAGTTTAATCTTTTTCTAGGTTAAGTGTAAATTTTGACCGATTTCCTAAGCAACAATTGTTTTGAACTTAAGAATTCTTGTCTTGATTTTTCTTTACTCTCTATGCTTAAGGATAAGCAAATTTTAAGTGAAGGGAAGTTTGATGAGTTCTTAATTGCATATATTTTATTTAGCGATTTTTCAAGATTTTCCCTTAACATTTGAGTTTCTTTTTAGATAATGATACTTAATTAAGTAATTTTTTTTTTTTAGGTTTTGAAATAATCCATGTGAAAAAATAAAAAGATAGAAATAATTTTCACTCAATTTAGAGCTAAAAGAGCAATTTATGAAGATTTGAAGATCAACACAACTAAACAGCATGACTATATCGTTTTTAGGCAAATTTGGAGCTTATTTTCAAGTATCAAAACTAGTGACACGACCATGTCCTCAGTCGTATTGTTTCTAATTAAAAAAAAAAAAGAATTAAGAAAGAAGGAAACATGCATCACAATAAAGTAAACGATCAAGGGATACGCTCGTGTCTTTTACAATCGACCTATTTTTTTTTTATCACTTCCTATATAAAGCCTTGATAGGATTGGTTTTGAGAAAGAACTTTTTTGCACGACTATTTGAGATTTTTTTCAAGCGAAGAATATTTAAGATAGTAAAGAGAAGCGAAGACATCAAGATTAAACCTTTTGTGGATTTCATGACTCCTACTTCTAATTCTTTCTATACTTTGACTTTAGATTCTTATTTTATGATGAATAAAGAGTAGATCTTTAGTATCTAATCCTTGTAGAACCTAGAACTACTTATGTGATATGATTATTATTTGATTAATTTAATTCTTTAGCCTTTTCTTGATTCAATTATGCATGCTTCATGACCTAGATTATTACTTCCGCAAGTAGTAATCTAGAATTTAATATCTTATATGAGAATCAAGACATTTCTTATAAGATTAGATCTACGCATAGTTGATGAGGGTTGTTATAAGATTAGAGATAATTTGTAAGTTCCTTCTAGAATTTTGAATTAAAGCATAAGAATTCATTATGTAATGATGTAATATTATGTCATGCTATTTAGAAGATATTCTAATAAGTGATTTTAGAGTTAGGGTTAATTAGCTTGAGAAAGTGATTGACTTTAGTAAAAAAATATCTCTGTTTAGGAAGATTAAAGAATAAATTATCTTTAATAAAATTCACATGTTAGGTCTGGGAGAAGCAAAGATCTAAATATGGTTTTTTTTTTCAATCTTGAAATAATTTAAACTTTTATTGCTTTCTTACTAAGTTTTTTAATAATCCTGCATTAGTTGTTAATTTAGTAATTGCCGTAATTAGATTAGATATTTTAAATTCTCAAACTCGAATTCTAGGTTAGATAATAGAGATCTAGTGAGTATTAGTAATTAAAGTCCTTGAGGGATCAATACTTAACTTAATCCACTAATTTCAAAACTGATAGGTACACTTGCTTCGTATCAAGTTTTTGGCATCTTTGTTGTTGCCAAGGACTTTTGATATTAAGAAAGCTAATAGATTTATTAATCTAACCATTTCTTTTTATCTTTACATGATTTCATTCTTTTTTCCTTGAATTTTTTTATTTTCTTAGTGCAATCTTCACTAAATTTTCTGCTCTCTTTAGTATAGTACAAGATAAGAAGTTGGTCAAAGGATTTGATTAAAATTGATCTTGAGATTAAAAAGACAACTTTATGCAATTTGAGGCAATTAATAGTTAAATAAACAACAGGGGGTGTTAAATCAAGGTTCTTCTATTAGGTTGAAAGACGAGGTCCACAATGTATTCTATGTATCAGTCCTAAGGAAACATATGCCTAATCTAAATGGAGTAGTAAAGTTAGAACCTGTACAACTGAAGGAGAATTTAACTTATGAAGAACACCATATTCAGATCACAAACCACAAGGTACAAAAGCTAAGAAACAAGGATATTAGATGCGTGAAGATCCTTTAGTAGAATCATGAGCGAGAGAATTCTACTTGGGAAATAGAAGATGAAGTGAAGCTACGATATCCTCACTTATTTGAGGAACTAGGTACGCCTTTAAGTTTTGCAAACAAAACTTATATTGGGGGGGAAGAATATAAACCCCATAAGATTTTGGTCATAGTTGGAACCAAACTTGAATGACCATGATATTCTACTGAGTTGACAAGCTAAATAATTAAACTCTACCTACTAAGATAATTTGAATTGATAGTTGAATATTCACAAACTTAAGAAAACCCTAAACGATCAACTGAATATCGATTAACGAAGTAAACACTTAAGAACCCTATTTTAAGTAACTAAGCTGAACCAAGATTAGTTTAATCTCAAACTACCAAAAATTTTGTAGAAGATCCAATTTAAAGAGAGAAAATAATTACGTAGTAAACTCTATCCAATTAAGTGATTAAGGTAGCCATTTAGGTTATATATCTTGAAAATTTTAGAGAATTGTATATGAAGAAGAATTAAACCCCATTACATAATTTCCTTAACAAATTGAGTACAATTGAATCAAGGCCAATAGTGATAATCTAATTCACCTTTCGCTTGACCAATCCAATAAGGAAATGATAAGCTAATCTTCATCTCTCTACATATGTTAAACTACTTATAGATAAGTGAACCAACTTATTAATTTATTTATTGTACAAAAGGAATTGATGTGACAAAAGCATGGCATAATAGTATCTTATTGTTCTCTTTTCATGCTAGCTAGAGGAGAGGGAATGCTAGGTCACTCCCTATCTTTTCTACATGCATTCACTTGTCCATTTTAGTCATTATTTTGCCATAAGACCCATACCTTCTTCCATCATCATGTGTTGACTCTTTTACACTTTCAATTTTTCTCAAACAAAAGGAGTTTAAGGAATGCACAAGGCCATTCCCCAACTGGCCAGTCCATCCTCATTCCTCCCCATTTGTTTGAAAGTTTCAAAAACACTCACACATTTAAAGTAACAACAGGGAAGCCCACTCCCTACATACACAAGCAAACCATCTAACCTCCCTTACACCCCATTCACATCCCATACATGCACACCACTTAGTGATACCACCATGAAACACTTGAAAAACCAAAGCTAGAAACCTTTGTGTCATCTTTTGGAAAGTAAGAAGATCAACCAACATAAGAAGAGTTTAGGTCTTAAGGAGCTAAAGAGCAAGGGAGGAAGACAAAGGATAAGGAGCTAAATGGACAAAAAGTAGTGTCATCTACCATCATCCTCACTTAGTGAAGTAAGTTTCCCTTTTAGAAATACTAAAGTGCCATCTTTAAAAGATTATTTCTTGTCTAAGAAAAGTGCTATGTACCATTGATGTATCCTAGTAAGTTCAAGAACTCCTAGAGATTTTCATATGAACATTATGGTACGAGTGGTTTAGGCTTAGCTTCTTTATAACATATTTGTTTATCACTTAGGATATAGCTTTAAGGCTTGAAGGAGTTATGAAATCACATGTATAAAAGAACCAACAAGCTAGACGTGGCATGTATAGAGCATTCCTAGATGATATTTCTACTTCTACTAAGTTTCACAAGCTTTATAATAGCCTTTAGTAAAGGAAAAATCAATATATAAAGTGTTGGTGATGATATGAGCTTATAACTCATGAGAGGACTCAAAATAAGATTCAACCCACTCTTAATTAGTTGCTGGAAATGGTGTGTTTTGAAGTATTTCTAAACTTTCTTAGACTTATTCTTCTTAGATTAGCCAAAAAAATGCCACCCTATAACTCCTTTGCAAGTATATATGTTGTCTAAACAAGAATCCATAAGATAGGTGTTCATTTGAGAGATTAATCAAACATTTTAAAATCTGACCCCACTTTAAAATCCACTTATAAGAATGTTTTAGAAAAGATTAAAGTATCTTGGAACTTCCTAAATTAGTATAGCTAGCATATGAAGGCTTTAAGAGGCTAAATTGAGCCAAAAACATGTTTCAAGTCTAAAATCTATCTAAGCAAGCCCCAAAAACTCCATGGATAGAACTGACCCCTACTTAAAAATCCTTTAGAAATATGTTTGAATAATATTTGAACCTAAATAAGCATGCCGGGCTTAGGCCATAAGCGCTAAATGACTAAAACAATCAAAGAATCACAAAACAGGCTAAACTGGTAAAGCTTTAAGCCTAAAGAGTTAAAGAAACAGCATTTCTAGATTTCATAAATAAGATTTAAGGCCAACTTGACCAATTAAAAATCCCAAAAGGACAAATGCGAAGCCCCACTTAAAAGACCTTAACAATATGGCCCAAAAGTCCAAACTAGAAATAAAGGGAGACTAAGTAGGATCAACAATTAAACATAAGCCCATGAAGAATAATTACTAAATATACTTCAAAGCCCAAATAAGAAGTTACAACTCACTAAGAATTGGAAAAATGGAATATAAGACTAAGAGTATAAAAAATTGGAACCCTTCAACCCCATAAATAAAAAGGGTTTGTAACTTTCTGAACCAACAAGGAAAATTGTGGTTAAAATCTATCAATTTAGAGCACACTATAATAATCTACATCTAAAAACAATGGGAAATGACTATAAGAACACAAAAATAGGATTTAAAATAAAAATGTTATGACAAGAACAAGTTTTAGCCAAAACTAGAGATTTTAGTAAGAATAGTTAGCTTAATAGGAAATTTTCCTTTTTCTTCTCTTTATTCCTTTGTGATCGTTTCTAGTGATCTCGATACTTATTTGAACCCACTTGTTGACCACTACAATCCATAGATCATCATGGCCGGGGAGTATTCTTATAACTACTATTGTTGTATTTGATTGTAATCTAGTTACACTTGATGTTAAACAACAATTGATATGTTTAGGGACTTGGGAATTGCATGTGTATGACATTCTATAATTGTTGTGTTAAAGCACTCTAATATATATAGTGACAAAATGCTTGCTATATAGCTACCTGTAGCATGCCTTACAATTGTCTGTTGATAATGAGTGGTCACAAAAATAAAACATATAACTATTTTCAACCATAATTAAACCAGATCATCCAAGGCATAACTCGCATCATTATATGTTAGTTATCACATTACACTTGTAAGATAGAGGGGTCTTGTGGGGGTCATGATGATGTTTATGGATATGAGTTCTCACACGGTGTATACATGCAACATGGCCTCACCCTAACTTATGGGCTTACTAGGTGTTAGAAACGCCAACCGCATAACAATAGACCAAGTCCTAAAGTCCACTGCTTAGGGGTGAGTAGACTACGTACGTTACTCACATCCTCACTCTTAGTATAGGAATTGAAAAGTAATAATTGAATAATGTAATTAATTGTAAGAACAGAAATAACTGAGTGGATGTGAGACTTGTTTGTTTAGTTGCCAAGGGTGCTTGAAACCCAGATTTGACAATTTAAGTAACTCCAACCCTGGTTTTGAGGGCGAAATCCCTAGCTATATGTAGTTACCAATTAAGTTGTATATATTTGTTTGAGCATACAATTGTTGCATTCATATGGTTGTTTAATATAAATGTTTGATCTTTACGTAAAAGGCTTAATAAGAGAATTACTCACTCAGCATATTATAAGCTTACACTCCCTTAGTCTTTTGATGCAAGATGACATTTAGCTTGTACTAAGTTGTCACATCCTGGCATAACATTGGATGTACCATTACATAAAAATACCTGTTTATAATCAACAAAAGTTCTATTTATAACAAAAGTGTACTACAACGGAGTTCAACTTAACACCTATTTATACGAAAGTTTACATATGTCAACATAACCAAACCGAAAATATAGTACATTTTTTTTTCCATGTGTACAAATCCTTTATAGGAATAAGAACAAAATACAACCAAACTTCTTTAAAAGAGGCTGGCTTTGTCTTACGTATTCTTAAAAGACTTTTTCCCCCAGCTAATGTTGCCTTGTCAATTCTCTTCATAAAGACTGATCTTTCCTTTTTCATTTTTTTGAAGGCTCAATTTACTTTTTCTATTTTGGATGATTTATTCTTAACTAACTTTTTATTTCCCTTTAAGTACCCTATCTTTTAATGATTTGTAAGTTTGCAAGAGACTTTATTCAAATACTTAAATTAATAGTGATAGTTTTATTTAGTTATCTTATTTAGGTTAACTTTTTTTTCATCTTTCTTTTAGTTAGTTCACTTTGATGCAAAGAAAACCTTACACTTTAACAATTCAATGGAATTCAAATTCCCAGCTTCAATTTTTTTTGTAAGGATCAATGCTAAAATCAAGTCCCAGTTTCTCCCACTTGAATTTAGATTTGCATTGTATTATGTACATTAAGGACAATGTACAACATGAGTGTAGGAGGAAAGGATAGATTAAGTATGTTAATTTTCACTCACTCAAGCTTTTAACAACTTTTCTTAAAAATATTAGAAATGTGCACCCCCTATATACATTAAACAAGCATAATTTTTTTTTTCAAATTTTCCAAATCCTTTATGAATTTAGAACACTTTATTAGATTTAGGTGATTAAATCTTTATGATTTAGGGTATCCTATTACTTAAACTTAGACTTAGACTTAGACTCGATATTAGGATAGATATGAATGGGTTAAGGACTAGTTATTTTGATTTCTAAACTTAATTCTAGAGAATAGTTATTTATCCCTCTTGTTCAAAAAATTTCCTTTTAGATTGGATAAATAAAGGGGATTTGTCCATGGAATGTCACTTGAAAAATCAAAGTAGTTGGAGGTACTAATTGAATAAGTTGAATTAAAATGACCACTATAGATTGGTACGGATTGATCTTGGTCCCTTAAAAGAGCAAAATTCTTTCCAGTTGTAAATCATAAAAGTGAAATCAATTAAAATTGTTAAGGATTGGCCTCTATCCCTCAGAAGACAGAGGTACCTTCTTGTTGACAACTACTAAAGGAACTAAATGGGCTAAATTAGTAAGGATTGGTTCTATCTCTTAGAAAAGTGATATGCTTTTCCAATGCTAGTTAAGCATCATAAAGAAAATTTATTTGAGTTTAAAAAGCCTCTTAATGAAAATTAATAGAAGTAAAGGGACAATCGAAGAATGAATTGGTGTAATATGCATCTAGTCTAGTTTTTCAAGTTAAAAGTAATTAGGGAAGATCTCTTTCCTCTTGAGTTAGAGTGAGGAAATCTCTATAACTTTTTCTTAATTGATTTATGTTTGTTTTAATCTCTAGTTTTGTTTCTGTTTGAGTGATATGACTAACTCTGCGATATTTAGATTAGTCATTGAAATTTAGTAGTTCTTAAGTTATTATTTTCTCGGTATTCTAAAGGTATTATAAAGTTAAGGCAAAAGGGTGATTTGGAAAAAGTTTTTACTAAGCTATTCAAATTGAAGAGTGCACTTTTCTTAGAACTGGATAAAATCATCTTTTCCTTGTGATATGTTTACTTTGAGTTTAATTGTTTTGCTTGAGGATAAGCAAAAACTTAAGTGTAAAAGCATTTGATAACATAAATTTAGCATACATTTTCTATACTTAAATTATGCTATCTTAGACATTATTTTCGTCAATGTTATATTATTTTGAGCTTAATTTGTTTAATTATCGTTTTTATAAACTTAGGAAGCATTTTATAAAGTTTGAAAGGATTTTATCAAGTTTTAAGCTTAATCGAAGTGAAAACATTGATCGACAAACAAAATAGAGAGATTTGAAGTAAGAATTAAGGTTTGGAAAAGATCACGGCTAAAGACCATGACCATGGTCTCTACCCATGATCCCCTCATCATTTAATTCTAGTGAAATTTTGAAATTTCAAATAAAGTACAAGTATAAACCCAAGCTTTACAGTCGTCCACCTCAACCGTAGATTTACAATGATTTATAAATCTTCTATTTTTGTTACGTTTTCTTTATAATTCTGGCTCCACTTCTTATATATAAATACTTAAGCCTAGGATTACCAAGGGAACCCCTTAAACACAACTTAGTAAAATATAAAATTACAAAGGGAGCTCCTCTCTTCTTTTCTTTTCAATTATTACCATGCTTTTATTTTGATTCTTAGTAAATCATTGTTGAACCCTATGTTCTAAAGTGATTTTTATTAATGAAATTCATTCTATGAATTTTCATATTGCAATCTAATTGTGTTTGTTATGTTGTCTGCTTTAAATCAATATACTCATGGTTAAGTTATTGATAGATTCTATTATAGAGTTTATGAAAGCATGCCGTATGAATAATTGACACAATTAGGAAAAACTAGCTAAATAAAATGTTTAGTAGTTCAGTTTTTCTAGATTTAGACAACCTAAGAGTGAGATTCAAGAGTATCATGTGATCCTGTGATGCTCTATTCAGAAGTGATTCAAGTAGAGAGATTTTTAAGATTGGGAATCAGCTAGAGACATGAGTCTGGTTAATTCATAATAGGAATCCTGGTTCAATATAACAATTAAGATTGAATATATCACTCAATTTTAGGTAGTAAACAACATTAAAGATTTACAAAGGAATATGTTATCTTTTTATTAATTTCCTTGTTTAGTTAGTTTGTTGTTTTCATTCTTAGTAAGTTGTTTTAATTAGTTTTCTTTTTTTTTTATCTTTAATTATTTTATGCCATTATTGCAATCTTCAATTTCCAATCTTAATTTATTCCATTAAATCTTTTGCCATACAAGTTAGGTAATTGAATAATCTATGGGTATAACTACTAAAAATAATTAGATATACTCTCATGTATGTTTCCTCGTAGGATTGACCCTTGGACTCATAATTTGTTTATTTATACTATAACTTGACTTAATGTACTTGTCTAACTATCACGGTATATTTCCCATCAATCCTCAATCTCTATCACCAAAAGTATAAGGTCCTATGGAGTAACCTCGAAGTCTTCTTATTACTATTGCTCACACTCCAATCGCCTCTTCGGCTAGCCCTTGACCCCTCATTAGTTAGCTCATCAAATATCCAAGGCTTAGGTAACCCTAGACTAATGATAAAGAGCCTGACAAACCCTTACCTTAAGCTACCTTCAAGAGTCTAGGCAATAATAATAAGAAATGGGACCGCCTCAGGTAAGACCCTAATAGCCTCAGGGATGGTGGTCTGGTGTTCCCCTTTCCCAATGCTTTTCTTACTCTTCTTCTAAGAGGAAGTGCCTTCCCCTTCAACAATGGCCGAGGTCCTTTCTCCCTTAACCTAACTATTCTTCTTAAAGGTAGCTAGCTCCTACATGTACTTCTCATGCGTTGCCTCAAGGGTTTACTTGAAGGCCTCAAAGGAGACTTACAAACTTGCAAGAACAATAAAATAGATGTGAGAAAATCTAAAAAAAAAAAAAGAAAGGAAAACCTAAATGGCCAATGATGAGTAACCCCGAGCTCCCTTATCATAGTGACGATGTAATACGGTGAACTCTTAGCCACCCCTCTTTTGATGAGAACATCTAGTACCTATCTCCCTTCCGAATGGTAGCCCATCATATACAAAGTTGTCGACCACCATTGATAAGGTAAGGACCCTACTCCAAAATGTGAGGTCAAGGATCTCTTCCTTCACATCTTTATCATTGGGGTAAAAGTGCTCTATCACCATGGTCTTAATGGACTTTGCCCATGCGAAGGGAAAGGGTACCCTCTCAATGGTCTTGATGTAGAAGAGTTTATCTTTCTAACCTTCACCTTAGATTTTAGCCAAGTAAACATTTTAACATGCTCCCTATGGGTTGTTACATAAACCTAACTGTCCGGGTTGCTCTTCAAGTGGAAGAAGCACCTGAACAACCAAGCCATTAGCCTTTGTAGATTGAAGAGAAAGACCGCCTTGAATGCCATCAGTTGCTACTACACATTAAGATGTAATGAACCCAAGCTGACTCTGAATAATTGAAGCATTTAAGGCGGAACTTCAAAAAAAGGCAATCATAACCCCAACTTAAATAGTCTCACATACATGCAAAATGACCTCTCTCCTCTACAGTCATATACCCTCTTATCCTCCATAAGCTTCTCCACTTGTTGGCCATTGATCACCCTCATAACCTTAAATACTTTACTAAAGGCCATGTTGTTTTGCTTATATCCCACATACTCTACAACCTTCTTTTTCTCACTTATGCATCATAGCTCCACTACAACCTTCCTCTCCTCTTTGTCACTAGCGTAGACTTCTTACGACGTTTACCTTATAAGCCTCCTCTTCTCCTCCCAACTTCGCAAACCACCATTGCTCATTGCTACCGCCATCCTTATGGGGAAGGGAGTAGGGTTAGTGCCCTCCTCAAGTACTACTGGGTACCCTACATCAACCATACAAAGAACATTGATCAAGCTCAAGTACTTACCTTGGAATCTTGATCCTCTCTATTCAGTCATTTTCTTTATGTATTTAGAAGAGAAGTTAAAGTATGAAGGTTGTAAGTTTTGAAGAAAAGTTGGAACTTAAAGTTTAAAGGGAGATCAAATTTGAGAGAAAATTTTGGCAAAGTTTTGTTAAGGTCATAGATGAAAGTAGAGAAATGAAGACCCCCTAAGTCCTTTATATAAGTGAGTGAGGGGTAGGTAAATAGTTTCTTCCCATTAGGACAAGGACCACCATCTTAGTCGTTTATGGACCACCACTGAATGCCCAAAAGTCCAGATCTTCTCAGCATGTAGATCGCCAACATAGCCATATATGCTTGCCTTCCGTGCACTATACTCTGCCTTAGGCATCATAATTACACCTTGGGCAAGCTAAACATCATATCAATCAGTTCAATAGTCACTTCATTGTGCGAACACTTAGCTAAGTCACATCAATCGCATCAAGCGTCGCCTCGGCTACCCAAGTGCTCAATGACTCCTGCTTACAAAGGAATGCCATCACAACTTAGGCTTAAGCCTATGAAGCCAAATGTGTCTACTCCCTTAGCTACCTTAATGCCAAGGAGAGTAAGGGCAAGTATTGATAAGCCATTTTGGACTTAAGCTCCTAAGGCCCTATTTAAGCTCTTAAGGCCCAATCAAAGAGCTTTGGCCTACTTAGGTACCTTCGAGCAAGTCCACAAGACAAAGAGCCCCGCCTCATCCAGTAAGCTCAAGCTAAGTCATACACAACCGACTTAGGTAACCCCAAGCACCTTGCCCTACCCAGACCATTCGCAAGCTAGTGATAAAGCTTAAGTGTACCTATTTTATAAGTAGATTTTATATTGCTTTTATAGACTTTTTATTATAATTTTAGTGTAAGTTGGTACTTTATTAGTTAATATTTTATTTTAGCACTTTATTATACTAATTTGTATATTTTTATATTTTTTTATAGGAAAAATGTGCAAATTAGAAAATATACACGTGAAGATGAAATCATGTGAAATTGTAAGGGAAAGGGAATTAAATATGAGAACTACATAGGCATACACCATGGCTAAGGTGTTGGTAATATAGATCATATACTTACAATAGTTTATTTAACATGCCATGTACCTCTTTTTCCATGCAAGAATTGAAATATAGAAAGACCATATGCAAAGACCATAGTCATGGTTCCAAGGTGTAGTCATTTAGATTATTATTGGAAAGAATTGAAGTCATTCAAGAAAGATTTAATTATACCTTAGGAGCCCACTTTTACGTGAAATTCCTTGTAATATAAATAGAAGGCCTTGTAATAGAATAAACAAGTAGCAAAGACAATTCAATAGACAGTAGAATAGATTTTTTTTTTTTCTTTTATTAATCAGTCTAGGCTTTTACAAGAGTTTTATTTTCTTTTGAGGATTTCAACTTTAGGGAACAATAAGAACAATATTTGATCTCAAATCAGATATTGGAACTCATAAACAAGTTGTTTCATTCTTTTCAATAAATTCTTGATTTGATATTGTTTTCTTTAGTATTTCTCCATTATGCTTTACTTGATATTGTTTATTAGATATTTTAGATTATCAGTTAGAGAATCGTACTTATTGTTTAATGTCTTTAATTGTCTAATCATGACAACATGTATTTTGATTATATTAGAATATTTATTAATTAGGATTAAGTTGTAAGACCTTTTTTAAATTGTTTACTATGAACTAGATAATCTGGTTTAAAGAAGTCATAACATATACTCTTTAATTCAAATAAGGTTTAGAAATAAGAAAGGATTAATTTAGTTTATCTCCTGTCTAGCAATAGAAATGATAAATCAATTAATCTTGAGTATTCTCTTTGTAAGAAGTAATTCTTAGTGCTTAATTGCTTTAAAGCTAAACCTGCTAAAAACATCTTTGTTGACATTAATTGATATTTCTAATTATCTAGTTGCAATTGAATCTTTAAAGATGTTGAATATCTAGATTCATTTATTTTATTAATTTAGTTTTCTTTAGGATTTAATTATTTCTATAAACCCTTTGTTTTAATGTGTAAATTTAAATGGGACTAATACTATTAATAATTAAACATCATTCCTTATGGGTTTGATGAACTGCCGACCAATAGCTCCATTACTCACGTACGACTCCGAGGACTCTAATCCCTCATACGGAGAATTCTCTTTCGATAACCTATTAATGACTACAAAGTTTAAGCCGAGGGAATTTGGCTTAACTCCTTGAGGTCCCTTAATTGTCATATGTTGGTCTATACACTTGGTAATAATGATACCGACCATTCCCCTACTAAGGACCCTATTGGAAGCTCTTAAAATTGAGTTTAGAACAACCGAACCTAGATTTAGGGCTTTTAGGGAAACTTACCCAATCAAACCCAAACTTTACTACTAAAATAAAAAAGTTAGTTGAGATATTACAGTGAAGTTAGATTTTAGAAATAATGACTCAAAATCCCAATTTTGCCCTTAGAAGTAGAAATATTCAATATAGCACTAAAATGTTTAGAACTCTTAAAATCGAACTTAGATTGCAACAAGAACTTAGAGATAAGTTAATTAAGCTATAAAATGAGATAATATAGTATAATTTACTATATAAAAATACAAGTAATTTTATGAGTACACCTGGTATAAATAATAATTATACCTGTAAATTAACCCCAAATTATGTAATTATATATCTATTGTGTTGAATTTATGAAATTAACTTTCGAACATATCCTAAAAATAAAAGATATGTTAGAAACTTAATTATATGAATAAAGTTATATATTTCACATGTTATTTACATAGGGTATATACTTATATACTAATTAAATAACTAATCCTAACATAATATCTATATTTAAGTAATTATTTAATAAAAGAAAAAAAAATTTACCAAATGCATTGAAGATTGCTGGACTAAAATGCTAATTGAAAAGAAAGATTCCTAATATTTGGGCACCTCATACTTAGGAAAACAAAAAGAAATTTGAAAGAAAAATATAAAATAATTAAAGAATAAATTATCTAACCGACTTGGAGGCACTATAACAGGCCAATACCTTTAGATATGTAAATTTTAGCAGTTTAGAATCAGAAATACTTAGAGAAAAAAAATTAGAAAAATTGTAGAAAATAAAAAAGAAATTTAGAAAAACAAGGGAAAATTCGTGATAAGGTAGAACCATAACCTAAAGTGATTCTGCTGTGGAGCCCAACCAGACACCACTAGTCACCACCGCGCCTACGCCCTCCAACAATCACCCAACCGTCGCCGACCACCAAAGCACCCAAGAACACCAAAGTTGATTTCCTGCCTTGTTTTTCAATAATTTTTAAAAATTAGTAAATCCGTCCCAAAAATTATGAAAAAAATTGTACTTAGGTTATTTTAAACATTCTTTCATGTGATTTTTTATTTTTAAAAAATTCATAATATTTAATATACTTTCTTAAGAAATATATTGTTCGCCCAAATTTGTATTTATAAAATAAATGTACTAAATGATGTTGTTTCTAGTTGAAAATTTTTATGTAGGATGTGTATGATATATAGATAATTGTTATGTATCCCGAATTTTTATTTGAATTTTTTTAATATTTATTGCATTTTTAGGCCTGAAAATAACTCGAAAATAGGCTGAAATTATGAATTTAATAGGAAATTATGAAATTAATTGATGAAATGGACATGTACTGATCTATAATAAATAATAATAGTATTTATTCATATTGAAATTAATTTGGTGCTAAAAGAATCATAATTGGATGATTTATGATAATTTAAGGGTAAAATCATCAATACGAATATATAGGCAATAGGTCAGAAACTTGAAACCAAGTAATAACTGAATCCCCTGTATTTTTAGGAGTCTATAGAAATTTTTGGGGAATTAGTTGGTAACCTGCACTATTTATTACGAATTTACTAAGTAAAATAGCTTAATTTACAAGTCGGGGTATATTTGTAATATTAATAAGCTAAAATGAATTAAATAGTTAAATAAAAACTATTTATAGGATTGCTGATCAGATTGTATTAAATGGATATTTTTATTATATTTATTAATATTTTTTTATCGGGATACACTTTAGGTATATTAGAATTGGATAATACTTATATTGTAACAATATATGGACAAATTAAATAAAATACAATTTAATAACGTAAATTACGTATAATACGATCATATTTATATAATTATGTATAACTATATTAAAACTCAAACTACTCGTTAAAAGCCATCTCTAGAAACAGGACTCATAAAACGTGTCATTAGGTCTATACAAACCCATTGACACTAATTTTGTTAAAATTGGACAACCTTAAGTAATTTAACCTATAACTTTATCATATTCAAGAACGTACATATTTCGGTAACTTTACCAGAATTAAAACGTGAATTAATAAATTAAAAGTACGTTTCGATGCGATTGAAACAATATATAATACGTAACAGTATATATGATGTACAGTACCAACAATTAATAACTTAATTCAATATATAGTGATAACAGGACTATATATTATGGAAACAATATATATATATATATATATAACCATTTTAGATTAAAGCCTAATATTTTCGTAATTATCATGAAAACTGAATTTGAGTTTTTTGTGTAATTAGGACCTTCCAATACAAAAGCGGTTAACGATTCGAGTCAGCAATAGTGAACGTCAAAACAAGTTGGGATTGTGGCTTCACCGCTTGTTTAGATATTTTTTAAAGTATCTGGAGACCCAAGAGCACTTCTGGTTGTATTTGTAGTTAGATGATGTGTGCACATGCTGTGTGTATGGATAATACTCGGTTGTGACAGAAGTTCAACTCCTTGGTATGTTGTACTGCATATTTGCATGGATTCTGTATTGTATAAACTTGTTAGTCACCCCTGATTAAAACTAAATTTTATTCAACTAAATGAAACTATACATGCATAACACCCACTAGGGGAAACGATTAAGAGTGTTAGGCTAAATACCGACTTCCTTCAATGAGGATAGTTGAAATGGTCCTTTCTCCATCCTTAGTCGAACTAAGTGACAAGTAAGGAAGTCACGATAAGGTTGGGGGCTGTGGTTCGAAAGCAGTTATCGGAGGAGGGTATTCTCCATTGCACAAGCTTAGGCTAGGTCTGACTTGAATCGCAATGAAACTCCTCAATTTGGGTTAGAGCAAATGTAATTTCTCTAACCTCACAATGGACCGGATAACACTATGCAATGTTTCATTTGAGTGATTGCATTGCATTTCATCATAATTATTAACCTTATTTGTGATTGTGCAATACTCTTCTGACTCCATCCCACTTACTGAGCTACTTGTGCTCACATCCCTACAGACTCTTTTACAGGTGTTGAGTAAGGACAGAATGTTTAGATACCACTGTTCCCAGGTTAGTGTGCTACTGTTTGGGAAAGTGAGGATCGAAGAATCAACTAAACCTAGGCTTTTGACTTTATCGTTGAGTTTTGAGGAAAATAATTAGGAATTCCCTAAGAGCCCACTAGTTTCCTAACTAATTGTATATAGACTATAAAACCTGTAATTTTTAATATACTTTGATTGTAAACTTTACCTTTGGACGTAAAACATTGATATAAATACTGTTGTATTACTAAACAATAGGTTGTATAGAACAAGTATTTTGTAAAAGCTCTACCACAAGTTTGGTTATTAACAAGTGTTAGAATAGACATTTCAAGCTAATTGAGTTGTGCACCTTATGTGAACTGTATCTACGGTAGCAGCTATGAGGTCAGCTTCTATTTTAGATTAGTTTACACAGCGGGATTATTATGACTCTTCCTGTTCGGGGCATGACACCTGTGCTGAGCAATCCGTCCAAACACTACCGAAAAGTTCCTGCTGATTGACTAGAGACTTACTTAAACAACCGAATAGTTTTCTCTCTGCATATCACCATCTCTCTCATCCCGACCCTTTATTACCGTAACAATTTGACTCCTCTCACCTACTGTGCTTAGAGAATATTCGGATGGGACCAATGTTGCACTACTACCTGTCCACCTCATCTAACATTGTACTACTTTTCCATTTTTGGTCTTTTGTCCTTTTGTTCTTTTTACTCTTTTTGGTATGTACTAGGAATCCCCTTTTTGTATACATTTTCTTATCATTTCATTATTTATAATACTAGTCTAGAGACTTACTATAAATAGTCTTTTTTTTTTTGTAAGCCACAAATAACTTACACTTTAATACTAAATATTCTATTCTTGTAAGGCAACCATGTCTAAGTCCATATTTCTTACACTCTTATCTAATCTTGTCAAATAGCTCAGGATTAGTGATAGGTAGACATTGACATCAACTTGTGTATTATATCAAGCATAGTGTCAAGTCATGTTGTATTCATTGGTGAGTAGTCATATCCTCCAAGAAGCTTCACATTAGCTACTTTTGTTCATTTGAGGACCATTTCCCTCTAATTTTCTCCGATATCTCAAAGAACCCATTTCAATTCAAATTTTCTTCGGTAAGTCCTAATGATAACTGAACTCCTAGGCACACCAAGGTTTGACCTGGTTCTCATCAATTTCATTGCTACATATGTAACTCAGTGCACTTACTAATAAAGTATGTTTTGTTATAAAAAGTAGTGTTATAAAAAAGTAAAGTCAGGTTCAGTGTATCAAGTTCTTGGTGCCTTCATCAGGGAATGTTTTGTGCGAATTTTGATATTTAGGATTATCTTTAGGTATTTTATTTTATTTGGTTGTTTTCTTTTTTTACTTTTATTTTCTTTGTCTATTTTCTTTTAGTTTCTTTTTAGCGTTAAACTTTTGCTTCTTTTTATTTTATTTTGCAAGCACTTCCTATAGAGGATCAATGTACATGGACTTTTTCATTATGTTCCATTACAAAGCTTCAAATTCAAATCCTTTCTTTCAAACAACATGAAGTTGAATCATTATATGAGGCATGGTTGCAATTTTGCAATTTGATCATTAAATGCCCACATCATGATACTCCTTGGATTCAATTTTTGATATATTATGATGGGATCCAGTATCAGGAAAAATTGAAGATTGAAATTGCAATTGGAGGGCCATGAATGATTACACCAGTGATGGAAGCAATTAAAATAATTAAAGAATTGGCATATCACAAATATTATGAAAGGTCTCTCTTTACATACCCCATGATCCTAGCTCTAATAAATGAAAAGACTGTAGATAAATTTTTGAGGAATTCGAAACAAAAGTGGGAAGAAAGATTTAAAAGATAAAGTTTAATCATCCAAAGATTAGAGACAATTAATGCAAGTACTAAAGCTTTTGACTACCACACTATTAGGTGTAAAGGTAAACCCTTCTAAGTCTACTAAGAATGTGAAAAAGCTAAAATGGCCAGTGTGTAAAGACTCACAAGCTGAATTTAGTTTTCAAGTAGCAAGACAAGTGAAAACAAAAGAGAAACTAGCTTAGGAAGTAACAGTTGAGAAACTTGCCCATGTGATCATAGAAGGGATTAGAAGTGTAGAAAAACAATGTCAAAACATTATGAAAACTTTCACCTTAGTAGAGCATGTCAATGCCACACATCTAAGGTTAAGCAAGAAGGTTGGAACTAATGAATAGTCAACTTCTACATCAAATTCAAGGGAGGAATAGGCATAACGAAGATACATTCCTAAAGAATGTGAGCCCACTGCCAAACCAAGTACACATCCTATACCTTTTCCATAACACTTAATTTAAACAAAAAACTAATGAGAATTGAGTCATTACTAGAGATGTTTAAGAAGCTAGAAATTAACATTCCCTTGGTAGATCTATTATAACAAAAACCTCGTTATAGACATTATATGAAAGAGTTGTAATTGATGTGAAAGATAGTAAAATAATATTAAGGGCTAGAAATAATGAGCTTCATCTAAAAATTACAAAAGCATGGAAAAAGAAAGACTCCCAAGCCATTAAATCAACTATGACATGACTCACTATATTTGAGGTAACAATTGACTCTAATGACAATTAGGAACTCTAAGAAAAATCTATAAATAGATACCTCAAAGATTTGAGCTACTCTAAGGAAAGGAGCAGAAAGCATCGAGCAAAGGACATTAACAAAAGCATTTATTGGGAAGCAACCTAATTTTTATTTTTTGTATCCTTTTTTTATGTTATTTTATTTTGTTTTGTTTCAGTTAATTTTATGTACTTACTCTACTTGTAATCATTTTTATCTAGCAACTTATAGAAAATTTTTGAAGCTTTTAACTAATTAATGTATATAGAATTTCTGTAGCATTTTATAGTTGACATTACAAGAATAAAGTGAGGAAAAAAAATTGGCTAAAAATGAATCATGAAAAGGGAAATGAATTAAAAATCCTTGACGATCATAGTTAAAGAGCACACATGTGATCTAAAGCGTGATCTTCTCAAATCCTAGGTAAGAATCTAAAAGCAATAAAAAATTACAAGAGGATCATGGACAAGAACCACAATCATGATCTAGAGCATATTCCTCTTGTTAGCCAAAAAAAAAAGGAAGAAAATAAATTTTTTTGAGAGAATCACAAGGAAGGACCATGTCCTTGGTCTTTAATTATGATCCTCCTTATATCAATAAGATTTTTTAGTTTTCAATTGTTTTATTTTTGAAGAAAAAAATCACACTTATCATGCTAATTTGAAAATTAGTAAGATGAATATCCATGATAAATTTGCAAACTTATATATTTTATTTTACCTTTTATAGTTGACAAGGGATTAGTCCTGCCAATTCCAATGCTGCCCTTTGAACTTTCATGCATGTAAGAGGAATAACAGTAGGAATTATTTTAGTTTATTTTATTTTTTTTCTTTTTAAATGCTTTTATTTTACTTTCTTTTGTTTTGTTCTTTTTCTTTTTCTTTTGCAAAGCCTATATAAACTTCACACTGAAACAAGGAATCTTGCAACTCAATAATTGCAAGTTCAGTATCATAGTTAAAACTAGGGAAGTTGCAATTCCCTTTTATCTATTTTTCTTTATTATTTTCCCCTATTGATTTCTATGCTTTTATTTGATTATATGTACATTAAGGACAATGTACAATTTAACTATATTGGGAAGAAATGGAGTATTTAGACACTAATGGAAAAACCTATAAAAGCAGCCAAACTAAATTGATTATATTCTCATACTTAGGATTTTTGTAATGAATTTTTTTTCTTTAGAAATATAGTATTGATTCATTTGTATTGCACATCTATTCACCATTAATTTTCATCTACCTAAAAAATAGAAAAGAAAATTTTTGGAATAATTTTTTCGATTTTTGCATGAATTTTACTTGATCATAATGCCCATCTAAACAATGACAAAATTGGATAATGTAATATGTGCAAAGTGTGGAGTTTTCTATTATTTAAACTTGGAATTAAGGTGAATATTGATAGGGAGCTAATTGTTGATATTTTACTTTAATGTATACTCATTCCTTAGAAGCCTTAAGAGCCCTCTAATTTTTAACAAATGAACAAATGATGACTATATTTTGAATGTTTCCTAAAAAATCAAAATAATGGAGGTGATTGAAAAAAAAAATAATGATATTAATAATATAAGTTGGTAAGGATCGACTTAATCACTCATAAGAGAAAAGTTCTTTCTCATTGCCAACCTAAAGAAAGTTGATTAAAATTGGTATAAATCAACCTTAGTCCTTCAGAAAAGTAAAGTACTTTGCAACTACCAATGTGAAAATTAAAATGCTATGGATCGGCTTTGGTCTGTCAAAAAAGTAAGGTTCTTTCCAACTACCAAAATATTTGTATTTAAATAAAGAAATTGAATTGAATTGAAAAAGCCTCTAATGAAAAAAAAAAATTCAAATAAGTAAGGAGATAGTTAGGGGATTACTTGATGCAACATACATTCATTTTTAAGTATTATGCTTAGAGAAGTAAAAAGGGGGATTGTACACCCTTTGGTTTTAGAATGTGGATAACTCTTTCTTCACAAAGTTTATGTTTATTCTTATTTCCAATTTAATCTTTGTTTAAATGATGTGTTTTAACTCTAATTTCTATGGATTAATTATTGAATTCTTTTTTGGTTTCTATAACCAGTACATATATAGTGTAATTGTGTTTTAAGAGCATGTAAATATGGTAAGGTTAAATTCAATGGAATAAAAAGTTGCTGAAATTATGGATTTTATAGAGATGAAATTTATTTTTAATGAAAGAGTATGTACTCTTGTCCTTAAATAGACTGCATGCGGTATTTACTTTTGATTCCATAATTTGATAATACAATGAATTTTTATCCTTAAGAATTTTACATTGTTTTACTTATTTTGCATAAAGATAAGTAGAAGTTTAAGTGTGAGGGAATTTGATAGAGCTTACTTATGCCTATTTTATAGGTAGATTTTATAGTACTTTTATAGACTTTTTAGTGTAATTTCATTGTAAATTGGTTCAATAAAGTGTTAAAATTTTATTTTAGCACTTTATGACCCTAATTTGTATATTTTTTATAGGAAAAATGTATGCTATAGGAAAAATATACAAAGTTGATAAAGGCACACAAAATTACAAGGAAAAGAAAATTAAATACAAGAGCTACACAAGCGCACACCACAACCGTAGTGTTGATAATTTATCCAACGCGTTGTATATCTCTTATTCCATGTGAAAATTGAAGTATAGAAAGACTACATGTAAAGGCCTGGTTCTAAAGTTTGGACATTTCAGATTATTATTGGAAAGAATTAAAGCCATTTAATAAAGATATAATCATACCCTATGGACCCACTTTTATATGGGATCCCTTGTAACATAAATAAAAAGCCTTGTAATTGAATAAACAAGCAGTAGAGATAATTCGATAGATAGTAGAATAGATTTTTTTTTCCCCGTCTCATTCATTAGTCTAGGCTTTTAGAAGAGTTTTATTTTCTTATAAGGATTTCCACATCAAGGAATAACAAGAGTGATATTTAATCTCGATGGAGATTAGAACTCCTAAATAGGTTGTTTCATTCTTTTCAATAAATTATTGATTTGGATATTATTTTCTTTATTCTTTCTCCATTGTGCTTTATTTGATATTATTTATTGGATATTTTAGATTATCAATTAGTGAATTGTGTTTATTGTTTAAAGTATTTAATTCCCTAATCACGATAATACGTATCTTGATTATATTAGAATATGTGTTAATTAAGATTGACTCACAATACCTTTTCTAATTGTTTATTGTGAATTAGATAATCTGGATTAAAGAACTCACTATGTATGCCCCTTAATTTAATTAAAGTTTATGAACAAGAAAGGATTAATTTAGCTTATCTCCTATCTAGAAATTAATCCTATGTATTCACTCACTCATAAGGAATTCCTCATTAATTGCTTCAAAACTAAACCTATTAAAGACATCTTTGTTAACATTACCTAATATTTCTAATTATTTGGTTGGAGTAGAATCTTTGAAGAAGTTAAATATCTCGATTTATTTATTTTGTTAATTTAATTTTCTTTAGAATTTAATTATTTCCATAAGCCTCATATTTTAGTTACCTAGATTTAGATGGGACTAATTATACTAATAATTAGACATCAATCTATGTAGGTTTAACCTAGTTCTCATCAATTTTATTAATGTATACAAAACATAAAATAGTTGCTAATAAAAAAACGCTTTTATTATTAAAAGTAATATTATAAAAAGTAAAGTTATGTTAAGCATATCAACTAACAAGACGGGCTACCCCTAGCACTTTGACACCCAAGTACCTTAGGGTCCTTGAAGGATACTACCTTACTCCATAGGCCGAGGCCACCTCAGTCTTCCATAACATACGTAAAGTACACAACTTGCAGCTCAATGCCATAATACCCTTATCTATCTCTCTCTCTCTCTCTCTTTCTCTTCATTAATTGCCTTCTAACATCTATGGTATGACCAGCACACCTTACAACTCTGGACATGTCAGCATTCTAAGTTTCAAACATGGTTATCAGCTTATCCATGTTTGACCAAGTGATAAAGCCATTCTATCCCCGCTACAATGTATGTCCCCTGCAAATGCCATGTACAACCAAACCTAGTACGACATGTATCCTTACTAGGTGAACTCGTTGGCTTGTAAATAAGGTAAGGAGCCAAAGGTTCCAGATCTGTCTTGCTCTTCACTCACTTGATTCCTGAATATCTCAAGCACTCCCCAAATACTTACAGAAACCCTCTCAAACACATAAATACTCTCTTTTATTCCCTTCCAATCTCTCCTCACTAACTTATGTATTAGAGGGCCCTAGTCAGCACAACCACATGGGGTCTTTATGAGTCCTTTGTTAAGGAAGAAAAGCCACCTGAAGAAGTCACCAACTCCTAGTGATTTCACACATCACCAAAAAGAATTGCGGTATAAGTTTTATAATGTTAATGAAAAAGTTTTAAACAAACAAAGTATTATCAACGAAAAGAGTCACAAAGAAAATGTGTTCCTTAAGTTTCATAGCAATGATGTTTTAGTGAGGTTGTTGAGAAAGAAATAAAAAGAGATAGGATGTTGAGCAAATGAAAGGGAATGTAGTTATTTCATCATAAAAACATATATTAAAAAAATGAACTATGGTAGTCATAGTAATAATAAGAAATTGCCATTTTAGTTGAGATTATTTAGGTTAGTAGAACTTCATCATGAAAAAAAAATACCATTTTAACATATGTTTGACTTGTGGGAAAGATACACGTCTACAATTGTTATAAAAAAAATTATATCGATATAAATTAAATAAAAAAGTCACCAAAATACCAATATTATATCTTTTGTTAGAAATGAAATACAAAGTTTATATGAATATCTACTTCAAACATGAGACACTATTCATTTCATAGGTATGTCACAATTTAGATAAAAATTTCTCTAATAAGGGGAAATTTATATGATAAACATGAAAATTTATCTAATGGAGAGTAATACATGTCATGACTCTAAAGAAGACCTAGTAGGATTATCTAAAATTTTAACATCATGTATGTACTCATAATACGAAAATTGCCTTGCAGGTTAAAAATTACAAAACTTTAAACAATTAATCAATAATATTTTTTATTTTTAATTAATTAACTTACTATAAAATATAAATAAATATGGACATCCGATATTTCACAATTCACTATAATTGTAAAAAATCGGTATTCTCTACCAAATACTAAGATAAGGTAAAACAACTTAATAATTTAAAAAAAAATATTATATTGTATTTAATCTTATCATATAAATATTTTTTACATCAATTATTTCTATATCAACTATACACATTTCAATCTACTCTAATATTACCAAACCTATTTTTGGTTTGTACTTTGCTCTCAAGACATTCCCCGATCCCTACTTAAAGAAACTTGTAAAAGAAACTATAGGGAAATGAGCAAACCATAACACAGTGAGTTCGGTCCTCACTGCTACCTTTCAAGCAAGTTATCGAACATTTTTAACACCAATGCAATCTATCTACAAGTGAAATAAAACTAATTAAAGAAACTTGTAAAAGAAACTATAGAGGAATGAGCAAACCACAATATAGTAAGTTTGGTCCTCACTACTACCTTTCAAGCAAGTTATCAAATATTATTAACACCAATGCAATCTATCTACAAGTGAAATGAATGCATATGCAATGAATGTAAGCAATACATCCATAAGAGTTTGAAACAATGGAAGGTGTAGATTTACGTCGCCTATATGTCAATTTTCCTCTATACTTACCAGTACAGAGCATCCTACCTTAACCACATGAGGTTGCTTAGGGGCACCATCTCTCCAGACGACACTCGACTATTACCCTAGCCAAGAAACAGCAATCAATATAGGTAGGCCCTAACTAGACAATCCATTGAACATATCCAAGGCCCCTCAGGTACATAAAGTGAGTCCTTTGGCTATCAAAATATATCCAAGGCCTTACGGACACAAATATGCGAGTTGTCTCATAATCAATTAGAGATACTGTGTTAGCTTTGCCTTAACAATACAAATATCATTTACAGGCAATACAAGCCTATACAAAAATTATATAAAATATATTTAAGATTGAAAAAAAAAAAGCATTTTCCAAAAATACTTTTCTCAAAAATCTACAAAGCTAACACTCCCCATCAATATGCTAATTGGGTCATAAATATACGATAAATATGACTAGTTATTTTAGTTAAATAGTTATATTTACCAATTTAAGAAAGTGATCATACAGATGACAACACAAAAAGTAATCAGTCATTCAACAAACAATCAGTATCACCCAATAGATAGTATATAGCATCAAGTAGCAAGCAAATAGCTAATCATCAAAACTCCCTCATCTAGGTTAATACTCACTCTTCAATCCTTTAGGATTTTCCAATTCTTGATAATTAGGTACCTAAAAAATTAAGTTTATAAGTATTTTGAAAAATTAAGTTCATCGATTAACTAGATATCTATTATTATTTGCCTAGTTTCTCACTATATTCCATGTATGGTATAAACATAGTTTAACTTAAATCTTTTACTTACTTTTCTTGGTTTATCTTAAATTTTCAGTCACATATAACTTTTTTGTTTTAACTCCAATTTTTATTGTTTTCAATTGTATTTTTGCATAGCGGCATCCATTTTGGATGTTGTGATTTACATTTTTCATGATGGTTCTAAAATATCATAAATTTTATTATTTTGACCCAAATGTTTATAAATTATTATATTTAGCTTTTCTTATAATTTTTTGATTTAATAAATATCTAAATTTTATATTTTTGTAAGTTTTTTTATTTCTAAGTCTATTTTATAACAATTTACTTATTTTTCTATTTTTAGAGTTTTAAGACTTATTTGATTCATTTTTAATATTTTAATAATTTTTTAAGTAATTAATTATTTTATTATTAATAATAATTACGAATTTAATTAAAAAATATTAATTACTGATGTAGCAGTCTAGGAATGTTCCACGTATCACTTTCATGGATTTTCCATATTTTCCACTTTTTCCTATTCCGTAACTTTACTTTACTTAATATATATATAGATATATATATTATAATTTACTAAATTTTTTTTAAATTAATCCAATTTCCTTCTATAATGCTCATGGCATGTATATATATATTATCTTACTTTATTTAATGATTTAGTATTTTAGTATATTTATACATGTATTATTTAAACATATACATATACTTATATTTATAATATTCTAATACTATACATAGATTTATACTTATACATATATTTTTATACTTATGTTTTCCTACTATCTTTTTACACATACTTGTTTATGCAATTTATACTATACTTCACATATATATACATATATATATGTACATATATTACAACTTAAGTATATCAAGTATTATATGTATGTATACATACTATATGCACCTATATATATATATATATTAATATGTTCCATATGTATACATAAATAAAGCATGTGTACATATAATTAGATATACAAGCATACAACCATGAAGGTGAAAAACTATATATATAATTCAACATATGTACATAGATTTTAATTACAAAGTAGAGAAATACATGTCATCCTAATTACATACTTCTAAAAAACATGAAACCTTACAATATATATATATATATATGACAAAAGTATATATAAGTTAATATCACAAAATAAATTAAATACAATAAAAATATTACTTAACTATTCCTTTTTGTATCTTAGAGAGTGGTTGAATCAAGAGCTCCTCTTCTTGAATTTGTTGATAGAAAATAAAAGAAAAATCAAAATGATAAAAATAAGAAGAAGTTGGGAAAGTACCTTCAGTACATGTAGCTAGATGCAAAAGTAAGGGAAAGAAGGGAAAAAATAAAAAGAAAAGAAAAGAAAAATAAGATAACATCTATCATAAAAATCTAGTCATCCTTATCTTCTATTTAGTCACATGGGAAAAAAATTTGCAACAAAATGGTAGCTAAAAAAATGGAAATGACATGGGCCAATTTGAGAGAGAAAAAAAAAAAAGAAAAGAGGAAAAAGGAAAAGAAGAAAACACGGTATATCAAATAATAATTTTTTTTAATACACTTCACTTTTACAAGACATTTGAAATAATTTATAATGTAGTTATAGGGAAAAAATATGAAATATAAATTAATATATATTATTTAGTACGTAAACACGAAATATATGGCTAAGTTAATTTAAAATAATTAAATTGATACAAACTAGCACATATATATATTTAAATATGATATTATAAATAATCATAATTTAATATTCATAATTTTATCAATTTTATTAATTAAGTTGTTACTATTTACATTTGTGAATATTTAGAAATTAATTCTATTCGTTTATTAATGATTTTACGTGATTACGCACGTTAATTAGTAATTATATTCGATTAGGGTTTTATTACTTCTAAAGTAAATTTATACAATTTACAAGTCTATGTTTATAAATTTAGAGTTTTTGTCAAGTTCAAGTTCAATCTCGAGTATTTATACGTATACAGGGTTTAGGGTTTTTCTACACAATTTAGGTTTCAATCGAAATTCTAGGGTTTTTCTCATTCGCATTATGTTCGAGTTTAAAATTTTAATTAGTTTTCAATTTATTAACTTTATTGAGTTATAGAATTACCTATAATATTTAAATCAATTCATTACCTAAAAAGCTAAGTTTGCAGGGTTTACAATACATGCATATCATTGGTATTAAAAAAAAAATACATCAATATAAATTAGTTAAAAAAAAAACAACGTAAATACCATCTCATGTTGGAAATGAGACATTAATTTTATATGAATGCCTCGCTTCAAACATAAGATACTAATTTTTACATGAGACATTCATATGAAATGAGTATCTTATTTCCAACATGAGATATAGCATTGATATTTATGTAATTATTTCATATAGTTGGTAATTGTGTAATATTTATCTATTTGATTATTAAACAAGAAATTTTCTCTTTGTCTTTACCATAATGACCTTAAGCTACTAATGATTAATTAGTTTTATTAAGCTTTTAGGAGTTATTTTGTAAAAATAACAATCAAATAATTAAAGCTTTTAAAGGCAATTTAGGAAATTTTGAAAAAGAAACCATGACCCCCTAAGGCTTAAATAATATATATATATATATATATATATATATAGTGGGGTTGAAATGTGGAGTAACTTAGAAATAGACTAATAAAGTAATAAATAATTTATTCATTTGAGAAATATAATTAAATTGTTCAAAAATAAGACACCAAATTGAAGTGGGGCTTAAATAATATAGAGAAAGGATATTTTTGAAGGTCCACTTATACATGGAGTAGATAATATGAAGAGATAGAATGTAGAAGAGAGACAAAATGACAAATTGGGTATAAAAAATTTATATTGAAACTATAGATTGGGGATATGAAATCAAATAAAGCTTCTTTATTTAATATTGAAGAAGATATGCTTAGAAAGCTATTAATATATGAAGTAAATAAAGTAAACAATAGAGAGAGATTATAAGAGTGAGAGGGAACAACAAATGAGGTCCTAAAGATCATATCAAAACTATATATTAGTGGGGAGTCAAATTTGCCCTTTTCTATTTCCTTATATTTTATAAAAAAAAAAAAAGGAGTTAAGTAAGAGGTAAATAAGCACTACATTGAGGATAAATAGATAACTTTATAGATTAATAAGTATTTTAAAAGAGTGTGGAGTTAAATAAGCCAACATTGTCTTAATAATATAGATAAATGATATAAATTCAAAAGCTTTTGTTATTATTAATAATATATTTAGGTACCTAAATTTTCTTATTATTTTCACTTATCTTTTTCATAATTATATCTTTTGTCTATTTTTGCCTTTTATCATTTTTACTTATACCTTAGAGAGACATATCCTTTATATAAATTGTAACACTAATAGATGATCTAGAACTTTCTCTTGCAAAATAATAGAATTCTTGGTATGATGCTATATCCAAAGATTATATCTCTTCGTAAAATCATAAATTTTTATAACTGTGTTAAAATCATCAATAACTATATAAAGTTACAATACACTTCATAACTATATAATAATGGCCCCACAATTATGGAAAGATATGAATATGCATTATTATTAACACATTAATTTTGATAATCTTTTGAATAAACCAAATAAAGATAAACTAGTAGGTAACATACCCTCGATACTTGTGCAAAAATAAATACTATAATCTTAGGCATATAGAGTAGAAATCATATTTAAAAAATATATCGAATGGTTTTTATTGTCTCCATAAAATGTAACTGCATAATTTATATTGGTAGATGTAGAGTGGTTGGAACCATAATATTAATAAAATTTAAAAGATTTAGTTGTAATTAAATTATTTTAATAATTTTTAAGGAGGTGTAGGGTTCAGTTTAGAATGATTTACTTAATAAGATAGATAGATAAGAAATGGATAATAATATATATAATACAATTACTGATTTAAACTATATACACATATTGCTTGCATAAAAATTAACAAATGAATACTTTATAAGATTCAAATTCTATACCCCTAAATTTTCTAACCCTATTTTAATGAAGTAAATTACTTACATATTTCAACTTTTCATGCCTTGAAAATATAAGAAAAAAATCACAATATTAGATTTATATTTTCAGCATGTCAAAATGTGATGAATATGAAAGAAATTATAAGAAATTATACATAGATATGAAATCTAATAAGAGGTTATTAGTTTAATATATATATATATATATTATACATAGAAGATTAACAATTAATAATAATAGATAAGTAAGTTATAGTAAATTAAATATGGAAGTCAATCAAAGTGAGCTGAAAAAAAAAACCTTTAGATTATATATTTGGAGTGCAATAATAGTTATTGTCTTAAAAAATATAAATATAGAAGATATATATATATATATATAGAAGATTAACAATTAATAATAATAGATAAGTAAATTATAGAAAATTAAATATGGAAGATAATCAAAGTGGGGTAAAAAAAAAACTTTAGATTATAGTTATGGAGTCTAATAAGAGCTATTGCCTTAATATATATATATAGATATAGAAGATATATATACATATATATAGAAGATTAACAATTAATAACAATAAATAATTAAATTATAGCAAATTAAATATGGAAGATAGTCAAATAAGGATGAAAAAATAAACTTTAAATTATAGATATAAAGTCCAATAAGAGGTTATTGGCTTAATATATATTAGACCAAACTACACAAAGAGCAAGACTATCCATTGGAAAAATTGAAAAAAAAAAAAAAAAAAAAAAACCTAAACTAGGTAGAAATTTGCTCTCTAAACTTTCAAATATTGCAAATCATCCATCTAACTTTGATAAATTAACAATATAATAGACACTTCCTTTTTAATTAAAAAAATCCATACTATAGTCAAAGTTTATGGAGTTTTATAGTATATTTTGATAAGTTTAAGCAATGCTTCCACACTAAAATCAAAGTTTAGGAGCTTATTTTCAACCTGTGGGGTTATTTATCAATTTATCGAACTTTAGGTGATTTTAAATCATATTTAAAGGTTTAGAGAGTTGATCCTCCTAAATTTAATTTAGGAGAATCATTTGTACTATCCTCATAACTATATTTTAGAAGATTACAAGGATGATTCTTCAATTCTTCAACACTATTATAGCTTTTCGTTGATCATACTAGTATATTGTTTATGAAAAATCAAGTCTAAAGCTTTTTTTTTTTTTTCAAATGAAACCAAAAGTCATATTACTAACCATTATTAGACAAAGTATGAAAAGCAATCAAGCTAGAGAATGTATAAAGCCAATAATATTTTAACCTAGTGGCATAAACATTAGTTTACCGGTTATATTGGTTCAGATTCAAATCTCACTTATAATATTGTAATATTGTTTGTGTGTGTCTTATTTAGCCTCAACGCCACCATCTCATCAATTAATCCAAGGCTAGTCCCTTCATTATCATGTATGTCATTGCCAATCTTTTCCTTGATCTCTTTCTAACCCTCAACAAAACCACAGCACAAACTTGCTCCACCACGGCATGTTCTATCAGCACCTTGCCTCTTCGGTTTCCTTTCTGGGTAGAAAGCAGGCAGCCGAAACACTGCGGCTATCCTGTTTTCAACTTAAGTTGCAGCAGCTTGGGTAGAGCAGTTGTGAAACTTCCTAATTCAGGGGACTTTTTCGCCATCCATGACATCGATTATCCAACACGGAAGATAGAACTCTATGATCCCAAAGATTGCCTTCCTAGACAGCTCCTTGAACTGAAGCTTTCGGGGTGACCATTTTTGCTGCTTATATGTATACTACACAATCCTCGACTGTCCAAGGAATCTCACATCCGAATTCAAAGTTCCTTGCCTTAGCAACAGCATAAACACAGTTATAGCTACCTCTAGCACAGCTTATGCAAAGTCGCTATCTGCGATATGCAATGTTACAGCTACTTTGGGAGTACCAACGAATTGGAAAGACCAATATCAAGAATCTTCAGCTGATGCCTCCAATGGTCTTCACCAGTCTGCTTCAAGTGCGAAGCAAAAGGCGATTTATGTGGCTACAAGAGTAACACCACTGAAGAAATTGGCCGTTTTCGTGATCCTGATTCCAAAACAGGTGATGCTTCTAAACCCCCTTTAACCACATCCATGTTCAAATATCAATTTCTCAAAATTGAGAATGTTTCTTAACATTCATTTGACAGATTCTATATGCATTTGATGCTGTCTTGACAAAGTTTGCAGAAACTCAATCATGCAATGACATGACATGTTGTCACGAATTCATTGTTGAATTGCCTTCAGTGAAGAAAATAACATAGTTGGATTTATTCCATGTAAGGCTTGAATAATCACACCAGGCTAATATACAGTTCTACCTAAAAGTAAAAGGATGATAAGTGTTTGAACGGTGCTGATATGTGGTGATTGGTGAATATTACACAAGGTGAAGCAAAAAGATATGATTTCCTGTTTTAGTGATGTAAATAGGTGATGAACATTAGACAAAATTTTCTGTACGTCATGATAATGAGTTATTGATTGCATAAGCTTTTCTTTGATTCACGTTTAACCTAGCATGCTATACAGTGTCACTATTTTAATAATTCCATAATAATTATTTACTTTGTCCTTTTAGTCAATGCAATCAAGAACCTTCTAGTATTATAGGGGATTAATTGCGTGCGAATCGCCCTCTTCGCATCAGTACTTGCAACTTGGTGTTCTATGTGCTGTTGTGACGGGAGAAATGATCGTGGACTCAACATGCCATCATGGCCGCGACATGGCTACTGGCATCGAGGCCGCAACAGTGCTACCGTGAGACCACAGCCAACGGATGTCACCATTGGATTGGCAGCATCCACCATTGCATCCTTTACAAAAGTGGTCTTAGGAGAAAGTCGGTGCCTGCCAGGACCTAATGATAGCTCGTCTGATATGCTTATCAGAGTATCAACCCAAGGAGATCGTACGATTGTATTCCAGAATGCAAACACCGTTTTCATGCCGACTGCATAGATAAGTGGCTTAAGATGATCATCACCTGTCCAGTTTGTAGGAATCGTCCATCCCCTGTCCGAGGAAAGGAATCGACAACGCAATTGTAATGGCTTCCTTAAATTTCATGCAATTTTATTCTTTTGGGGGCTACAGTTACAGTTAAGGTGTGGTTATTTTTTTCTTGTATATTTTCACAATAAGTAGTTTGGCATTAATGGTTTCATTAGTTTGCTCAAGCCATGCAATGTTTCGTCGGTTTTTCCTCTTACGTCGGAATAAAGGAGTCCCCTGAAGGTTAAAGCTGTCATGCTTAATTGATGGCTATACTTAATGGTTTTTACTCTTGATATTGGCGATGTGATAAAGCCCTTAGAAAGGGTCAAACAAAATATTATATATATAATCAAATATAAAGCACAAAATTGCTTCTCCATATATTTATTTTATCTACACTTTTTGGGAAAGACTTTGACATGACGATTTTACTATTAATTTTACGTTCTTTAAGTATTATTTAATTATTTTATCTATAATTGCCAAAATTATAATTTTATTCTCATAATTCTACAATTCTACAATTTTATGTAACGTTTCCTAATTGAGACCCATAGCAAATCGTTTTCATGTAAAATCACAAAAGAATCACAAGTCAAGGCTTTAAAAATGAACCGATTCTACAATTTTACAATGGCTTCAGATATGATGGGTTAATTTAAATATACTTCCTTACCTAAAAAAGAAAAAAAAAAATCAAATATAATTCTACAAGCCCATCAAGCCAGCTATGACTTCCTATTACTTTTTTCACTCTCAAATTAGTAAATGTAAATCCCATCAACCAACCCCAGGACTACTAACAGGAGAAAGGTGCTAGTCTTGAATATGACAAAGCAGCTAATAATTTGCTTTTGTTTTATATTGGTACTACTATTTATATTATAGTTTTATGGATTTGTGTTCAATTATTTGTATCAAACTCATATTGTAATTAGAATTTATGATGAATTTTCTTAATTTCATCATATATTTCAAGTTCATAATTATTGTAAAGCATATTTATAATTTCTAAAAGTTAAATTACATGGGTTATAAAAACTTATCATCATTATGATTTTACGAACCTCTGACAACTGCAAATAGAACCCAAAATATGACATATGTGATTCCATCAAACCAAAAAATAATAAAATGGAGTCGAAAATACATTTCATAGATTTAAATACCTAAATGATTAATTTTAAGGATAGAGAAATTAAGCATACATAAAATAAGTATAAGAAAAAAATTTTGCAATTTATTGCAATATAATAAAGATAAAATAAGGAAATTATTGTAAATAAAGTTGTTGCAATACAAAATCAACTAGTTTAGAAGGCAATTGAATAGTAGCTAGTGGAAGTCACACTAGCCCCATTAAGGGTGGGCACGAATCGAATTGGTTTGGCTTTGTGTAAAATCCAAACCAAACTATAATTTATAGTTTAGTTTTTTTTTTTCCTAAATCAAACCATACGGTTTGGATTGGGAAATTTTTCAAACCATTAAATAACAATTTGGTTTGGTTCGGATTATGGATTATGGATTAAACCAAAATTATCTCTTTTTTCTTTTTCAACCTAAATTATTATTTAGTCATTTACCCACATAAATAAATTAAGATATCACAAACAAATTCAATAATGACTCCTTGTTTACCGATCTAAATGAACAGAAAGGAAGGGGAGAAAGGCAATATCTTTTGGCTTTTTTGCAATTATAAATATAATTATAGTACTAATCGAATTATAGTACCCTACAAAGTTTTGGAAAAACAATATGATACCACCATACTTAATCACCAAAATAAAATAAAATAACATGTGACTAGTCCCTTATTATTAAAAAATAAATTATTCGGTTCTGATTAATTGGTGTGGTTCGAATTGTGCACCTGAACCAAACCATAAACCGTTTGGAGGGTGCTAATCCCAACAGTTAAAAGAAACTACTATTTCAATTCAGATTGATTTGGTTTATGAATTGGTTCGGTTCAAACATTTTTTTTTCCTACCTCAAGGCCCCATGATGCCAATTCCAAGCTTGTTGTAGGAACCGTAGATTCTAATTTTTGGGTCATTGATCCATGAGCGGCCAAACTACAATTTCTATTTTAAACAAACTCAAACTAATTAGATTCTAAAGGCAAAGTTTAGATTCCTAGTTTGGATTCCTAGTTTGGATTAAGAAATGTGATTCAAACTTATACTTTATTCGACCATTTTATTAAGGCTAGCAATTTGAGATCCAGATACAATGTGATACAATTCAAACAAGTTAGCGTATAAAAAAAATTGACATGAGATAGAAACAGGTCAAAACTATTTAAATACCCCTATATTCTTATCCAAGTTCGGATTAAGCTTCCAAACCTAGACACAAGTCACACTATATATTCTATAATATTTGCATTTTTGTTGTACAAATCATTTTTTTTTAAGTCGGAGATCTTAATTATATATATGAAATATTTTTAATTATATATTATTCTTACTGTATCATAATTTAAATGGATCAAAAGTATAAATTTATATGTAAATTCCTTTATTGTCTCTCTTCAAAATTTAAAAAGTAATGTAATAAATATAGAAATCAACACTAATAGTAATATTAATATCCATTTAATCATGAATAAGCTTAACTTAATAATGTTATATAACTTAAATTTTCACACTTTTTATACTTGGTAAAATTTTGCTTTATTAAAAACTTTTGTTTGGGGTGTAATCTTTTAATAAGTATAAAGATATTATATTATTTATCTTTGTAAAATTTAAATATTATTATCGTTATTTTCTCATTATATTTATACATATTTTATAGATTTAAATATAACTTTTTAATTAATAACCAATATCTAATAATAAATAAGATATGATATGGTAATACAAATTATCAACCTTAATATAAATGAGTCAAACTTGGACACAAAACACGCTAAGTCACGGGTTTAAGTTTTCATACATGATTAATAAATAGGGCATGTTACGGATTTAAATTTTTCAAACACGAATCCATTTAAATACGGAAATAAAACACAACAAAATAACACAAATTGCTAATCCTACGTTTTATAAATTATAAATAGAACTTACTCGTAATTATTTTTAGGTAGTAAATCAATAATATAAAAAACTCACACATACCTGCATCGCTAGAAGTGAAGTCAATGTTGTATCATAGCACACGGCCCCTTCTTGTCTCTTTAGTTCTTTCCGTCTGTAATTAACCTAATGCCAGTTACTTTCACGGGTCAAGAAGTATAGAAAAGTCATATAACAATGTCATGGAGAACTTGAAAAATTCAATAATACATCAAAAATATTAATATACGACAAATTTACAAATGTGAACCGCATATTATATATGTAATGTGCATAAGACTCACATTATACGTGTAAATATAATGTGTATATTGCATGTGTCTGTTTTATAAGTGCGTGTATGAATTTACAGTCTTCGATCTCTCATTGCCTTTTTGATTTACGATAATAAATTCAAAAGTTTTTCATATTTTTTTTTAACTATTTACTCCTCTTTTTCTTTCTTTAAATTTTTTCAACAAACTACCGGTTTGCATGGCGATTCTAGGATCGCAAGCACAATCTGGTTCTGGAACCATAACGATTCCAAGTCATTTTCCTAATCAAACTGGAATCATACCCCTTTTGGTAGTTGGTTTACTTTAGGGCATACTCTCTTAATACAAATTTACTTCATAAATCTCTTTAAATTTATAATATTGTTTGATTTATTTTTTAACATGCATATAAGGCTGAAAATTACTATATTAATTTTTATGCTAAGTCATTATTCATTTGAGATCAACTCCTTAGGTTATGATAGTAATCAACTCTTTGGACTAGTTACATACAATCGAACTAGAGGACTATCAACACTTATTCGATGTGTCCTAGATTGAGAATTACTAAGAAGAGAGAGTTCTATCGCTGAGTTAGCTAAGCTGTTGAGTAGTCATGCCAAGCAACTAAGCATGCATGCCAATCCGTTGAGCAACCATAACTATTGCCTAGCTCTTACCATGATCTAGGTAATGTCCGAGCCAACCAACTTCAAATGTTTGACTGAGCCGAACTGTTAAGACATCCAACCTGGAGAGCTACCCTAAACTCCACATCAACAAGACCAATTTCTATATATAGCGCCAATTACCTACTGACACATATCTTCTAGTATAATATTCAAGAATGATTCCTTACATTACCAAATAGTGTATTATTTGCCATTTTTACCCTTTTCAGAATATTTTAGGATTTTTTGTATATTATCCATTTTTTCTTTTCCTTATTTAGTATAACCCTAATTGAGGTCATATAAATACCTGATTTCCTTATACACAAACAACAAGTACCTTTCTATTGAATATTGAAAATCTCCCTTTAAGAGCACTTAGTCATATCTTCTCTCTTATCATTTAACTCTTATCTAGGTCATTTAGCAAGAGTTAATAGCAAGTAACCCTAATACTGTATTCATGTGTCATATTGAGTATTAGGATTAAGTCAAGTGGGATTTGTCAGTGTATCATATCTAATTGGTAGCCATTCAAATTTGCAAATCCCCTTTTTATTTTATTGTTTCTACTCATTATGGTGGGGCCTCTGTATGTACAACCCCAAAGATGCATTAGCTTTACTGGCATCAGAGCACGATTCCAATAGGAAATGCGTAAAGTGTAATACCCTAAGATTTTGAGCCAATGTAACAACCATAAGATTCGAACCTCTAAATTTAGGGCATCGAGTAACATTATCTGTTTTTGTTCAAACTTCATAATAAGGCTAGAAAAGTCAGATGAAGTGTCCTAGTAAAGTTAATTTCTCAAAATAAGTTATAGAAAAGGACTAATTTGATAAAACAAAAGTCAATTTATCGATAAAGTTGATAAACTATCGAAAACATAGAATTCGAGTTTTAAGATATAATGAGATATTAGAAATAAGTTATTAAACTTATAAAAGCAATAAATGAAGTGAATTATATATAATATACATGTATTTATATGTGATATGCATTATATGTATTAAATACATATAATAATAAAATAATAATAATAATAATAAATTATTATCAAAATAACGTAAAATAATGGAAAATTAATTAAAAAATGAATGGATGAGTTACTAAATGATGCGGCAACATAAAAATAACTAGAAAACATGAGTCATCACTAAAATGATGAGGAGATGACACATGGCGCTTAATTATACTTAAGAAATGGAAAAAATGACATGTGGCAAGCATATGTCCAATTTTTATTAAATTAAGCTAACTTGAAAACCTATAAATAGGACCCAAAACCCCAATTACAAAATTTTAGTACTCTAAAAAATGCAAGAACATAATTTAGGAAAATTAGAAAAAAAAAATATGAATAGAACAAAACTTAAGTCCGAATCAAGTTTAGGGAAATTTAAATACCAAACCACAACCTGAAACTAAGCTACATTGGAGACAAAGAAAGGACCACCAAGGGAGGTGTTTAGACAAGGTATGGCAGCTCGGTGGTGGCTAGAGGCAACCGGTTCAGAAGAACCAAAATTCAGCCCATATCTTAATTAATTTTCTAAAAATACAAAATGCTATTAATTAATTATAAAACATGGTTTCCTAGGGTTACTTTAGATATATATTAATGTGATAATTTTAATTTAATTAAATAATTATTCAAAATATAAGGTCCTTAAGAAAATGCCATGCTTGGGTGAAAATTAAACTAATTGTGATAAATACTAAATGATGTTGTTTCAAGCTTAATTTTTGTATATAATACACTTGATACAAATGTTTAATTATGGTAGTAATAATTTTCCAAATTAATTATTATCAAACCTTATTTCGATTTCCTTACTTTAACCTATATGAAATGCAATCCGCTTAATATAAATTATCCGATATTAAACTTAAGGAAATACTTTTATAAAAAAAAATTAAATTGGAGTCACCAATCAATTCAACTGATAAAAAATAATATTAGGATTTTCGGGGAGAAAACCCCTAATTTAACCACTAGTCTACGGATATTCTAAAAATTTTTATTTTAAAAAAATTGAATCAGAAAAATTGAGTTCGGAATCTAACCTATTAAAACTAAATCACCATGTGAAAATTAAAAGAAATTGATAGGCTTTATTATTTTGTAATTTTTATAAAAAAATTAAAATATACCTAAATAGGAAAAATTAACTAAAAATGATTTTTTTTATTATATTTTTAGATTACGAATTTCTAAAAAGGGGAAAAAATTATTTTTTAATGGTTCTCTCGAAAGTGTCTATATACCCACTAATTAGGATCAAACCGACCGTATTCCCTTTTTATAAAATTTTCAGTGGGTGGGTTAATTTTATATTGAAAAACAAGCCAGGTTTATATTTTTTTTCTATGAAATTATTATTAAAAAAAAACTTAAAAATCTAATTCTTCTAAATTAAATAAATAAAAACCCTAACTGATTATCTTTAAAGAAAAATCAATTTAGAATTTTTTATTTTTTTTAAAATACCCTAAGTTCCAAAAATATATTTAAAAAAAAAAACAAGATTTTTTAAGAAAGACCTAATTTAACAAAAATTGCAAAATAAATAATTAAAAAAATCTACACTTAAACACAAAAAATTAATTAATAATAAAAATAAATAACCAATAAAGAAAATTAATAAAAATTACTAAAAAATAAACAAAATAAAATAATAAATAAATACAATAAAATAAATTACCTAACATTGGACCATCAGTATTGGGCAATGATCTGGGCGACATTGGTGATAGCACTAGGCAAGGACTAGGCTAGAGCGGGTAGACGGACGAGAGCATGGGCGATACTTCAAGCAACAATGGCATGCACTAGGGCAAGACTTCAGACGAGCGGATGGGCGTACTGGGTGTATGCAACGGGTGAGAGGGAGCGTGTGCAAGGGCGAGGCTTGGGCTGGGATACAAGCAACAACAAAGGCGTACATAGGCGATGGAGTAGGCAAGCGATGGTAAGCGTTTGGGTGATGACAAAGGTGAGCATTAGGCAATGTTCGAGCGATAGTGGGCAAGGCACAAGTGACTGTAAGCTATCATAGGCATAACTAGGCAAGGGAGTGGGAAACATTAGGCAATGGCTCGGGCGTATGATGGTGAGCACTAAGCGATCATGTAAGCGACACTAGGAGAGACTTGGCGATGGAATAAGCAACACGAATGGTGGCTCGAGTGATGGAATAGGCGACGTAAGTAATGGCTCAGGCGATGTGGGTGAAGGTTCGGGCAAGGGTTCAGCGATGCTAGTGGTTTTGTGCGACGATGTGGTAGTACGTGTAGGGGGGAGAGGGGGGGGGAAGGGGGCGTATGAATGGGTATGGGGGCACATGTAAAGTTTAAGCTATAGGAGTTTTTGAGTGCATGTGATTAGAAAAAAAAAAAAAACCCTCCTTAATTACTAACCAACATGATATTTATAAGCTCAAAATCGAATCTTTCGTATCGAAGATAAGAAAGATTTGTTTGCGATTTAACCTAGATTCACCCTAACTTCTAGAAACCCTAACTAGTTTAAGCTTTTCTTTTAAGGCTTGACCCAATCCAATTTAGCCCAATTAATTTAATAAATCCTGATTTTGAGCCCCTTAAATTGGCTGGCCAAAAACTAATTGATTCAATACATCTCAATAATTGAACCAACAACTTAACTTAATCCAACTCAACATGACTTGACTCTTGACTCAACTTCCTACGACCTAACTTGATTTCCTTTTTTCTATTTTTTCTATTTTTTATTTGTTTTATTTTTATTTTTTCTTTTATTCATTAACCTAGATCAATTAACAAAAAATAAAAATTGGTAAAAATGAAGTGTCTACAACTACCTCTCTTTGTAGTAAAGTTCGATTAGAACTTTGTTATAGAGATAAAAAAAATACCCATTTTTGCTAAACCCTACTTTGAACTGAGCTATGTTTTATTTTGATGAAGGATAACAACTTAAAAGGTTAATATAAAGAATAAATTGCCCATAAAGCAAAAGGTTAGGAGAGCCTATCTTGAAAGGATAGGACTTAATGAAGTCTATCTTAAAAAGACAGAACAAAATTTTCCAAAGGGCTTATCTTAGAAAGATAGGGCTTAATGGAGTCTATCTTAAAAGGATAGAGTAAAAATTTTAAGGAGGGCCTATCTTAAAAAGATAAGGCTTAATGATGTCTATCTTGAAAAGATAAGGCTTAATTGTGTCTATCTTAGAAGGATGGAGCAAAAATTTCAAGGGGGCCTATCTTGGAATGATAGGGTTTAATAGTATCTATCTTAGAATGATAAAGCAAAAATTTCCAAGGGGGGCTCTCTTAGAAGAATAAGGCTAAATGGTGTCTATCTTGGAAAGATAAGGCTTAATGGTGTATATCTTGGAAAGATAGAGTAAAAATTTCAAGGAATTTTAAGGGGACTTATCTTGGAAGGATAGGACAAAAATCTTAAGGGGGACCTATCTTAGAAAGATAGGGTAAAAACCATTGAAGATAAAATTAACTTGTTTTAGTTTAGCGGATAATTCAAAGAGGATAGATCTTTTCAAGATTTAAAAAAATTTGTTTTGGTTTGATAGATGATCCGAAGAGGATAGATCTCTTTGAGATTTCAAAAAAAAAAAAAAAACTTATTTTGGTTTCGTGGATGATTAGAAAAGGATAGATCTCTTCAAGATTCATTTTGGTTTGATCTAAAGAGGATAGATTTCTTCAAAAACTTATTTCACTTTGATGACCTGAAGAGGATAAATCTCTTCAAGATTCTTTTTTACTTTTCCAAAGAATATAGATCTCTTCATGATGAATTCCTAGAAAGGATAGATCTTTCAAAGACAAGATAAGATGACATTTTATTAATGACAAAATGAGCTAATGCTCTCATGAGCAAGCAATCTTTTAAATGACTAGACAGCGCTTCTTTGACCAAGCAATCCAAGCGATTCTACAAAGGAATTGATAGGACAGCACTCCTTTAAGCAGGCAATCCAACTAAGGAATAGGTAGGACAGCACTCCTTTGAGCAAGCAATCCTAATAAAAGACTAGATAGGATAGTGCTCGTATGATCAAACAATCTTAGAAAGGACTGGATGGCGCTCCATTAAGTAAGCAATCCAGAAAGTAAGAAAACTTTCATGAGTTTTGACATATTGATCTATGACTTGAGTTTAAGGGATTTTGATGATTCCTTGAAAATTTTTGAAAAGTTTTTCTTTATTCTCTTTTTTCAAAAAAAAAAACTCTTTAATAGAAAATTATACTATTAACAAGGAAGAAAGTCTCGAAAACTCTAAAGATCACAAATAAGGGGTTGACTTGCCCCTTACCCATTGATCACTCATTCTTTCAATCTTGTTTCCTGAAACATAATTCATGATCTATGAACATTTTAGAAGCATTAACTTCAAACTTAGGATAAATGACCATTCATGTTTTTGACAAAGTACTCAACCCTTCAATTTTCCACTAAGGGACAAATATCATTAATTGAAATATTTTGCCAAACTAAACTTCTTTGCACTCTCATAGGTTTGTTTTTACTCTCAACATCAATTCCAAAATTGTAGCCTATCTTATAAGTGATACATTCTAATCAATCAATAAGTCTTTTCGAGGTTTGCAATGTAAGGCTTTTAGTTAATGGTTTAAGTAAATGGATATTAATGTACTTGGCTAATTTTGAAGAAATCATAAGCAATCAGTCTCAACTTTACAAGCCAAGAACCTAGCAAAAACTAAACATGGGCTTACCTTAGTTTCATGAGCAAATTTCACTTAAGATAATTCGATTTCTTTAGTCAAAAGAGCTTCATTAAAGCTAATATAGAGGGTTAGATCGTAAAATGAGGGCTTTGCTTTTAGGCTTAGGAATTTAAAGTGTTTAGCCATAAATATCCTTTATAGATTCGAACTTTTGGTAATTTAACTCTTCTTTGAAGGTGATCACCTCGCTCATTTACCCTTTTTTTTCTTTCTCTTTTTTCTTTTTTCAATTTTTTCTCTACTTTTATTCTTCTTCTTTTGCTTTTCTTTTCTTTTCTTTTCTTTTTTTTTGTTTTTGTCAAGGTGGTCACCTTCCATTGTTGAGTTTTCACTTAATAAGACTTGAAGCACCAAAAGGTAAGTCTAAGGTGTATGAGCTTAAGAGAAGTGTATATGGCTTTGAAATATTTGGGAAAGAATCTATGGGCTTGATGTGTTTGAATAAGTGTATAGACCTAAGTAAGGTATATATGGTTTGAAGCTCTTCTTTATTCTAAAAAAATTGAATTATCAATGACAATATTTACTCATGAATTGGCACAGCTAAGGTAAGCATAAGTTAGTCTACTCCTTTTCTCTAGATTGATAACCCGAACCTCCTAATTGTCTTAGTTTGGGGGTAGTTCTTGGTAGGGCTAATTTTAAGAAAAATCCCCTAAAAGTTCAAATGGGCTTGCAAGGGATAAGTGTATTTAGGGATAATGAAATGAATACCTAATATCATTTTGACACATATACCAAGCTCAAGATAGGCCTCCTTTAAGGAATGAGCCCAATTCTCACCTTGATGGCACTCTTCTCTCATGTAGGTCTAAAGTTAGTGTTTAGGACATGGGTTGCCTCTTCTCATCCTAAACCTTTCAAGTAATGTGTTATCATTCCCTTAGGTAGAAAGTTTTAAGCTCTAAGTTCACATTTTCTTTATCCATTTTCACTTATGCAAAATGCCCCTATTTGAATTAAGTTAGCTTCATAACAAACAAAACTGCTCTATTCAATAACCCATATCTATTACAAACTCTAAAATAAAAGAAAATGCAGGAACTAAAATTCTTTCCTATTTTTCGCCCCTATATTTCTATCACTTCTTCAAACTCGGCCCATTCAATTGAATTGATCTCTCAGAGATATACCTAACTGCTAAGTGGTGAGCCACCTCGTCAAATAATAGTAACAAATCCTCAATGCCTAATGTTGGAGGTTGTCTATTTGATGCCCCTTCAAAACTTAGGGAAGAATATCATTGCTAATCAACCTATCAATCTCTATAAAACTTGGTTAGATAATCTTTGCATCAATCAAATCTTGCACCTTATGCTTCAATCTTCAATAATCTTCAGTGATATGCCCCGCTTGGCCTACATGGTATTTGCACCATTTGTTAGGGTCACGATCCATTGGCTTGCATTTCTTTGTTGGGTTTTCGTAGGTCAATAGTCTCACGTCTCTTAATTGCTTGAACACTTAGGCTATTGAAATCTTGAACTGTGTAAATTGCCTCCTCTTGTTGTAAACAGGCTTGTCTTGATTCTGGGATTTCCCAATTAGCACATTTACTCTTGATTTCTCTTTCACTAAATCATCATTATGCTTGGGCTATAACTTCCTATTTGTATTAAGATGTAGGTTTTTTAGCTGCTTAAGCACATAACCGATTGCCATTTTCGTGCTAGTGAGCCTTTCTTCTAATATCACCAACTTTTTTTCTAAGGTAGCAACCTTTTCTTCCAAACCTTAGCAATAACATGGCCCTCAGGCTTGACCATTCAAATTCACTTTTGGCAACTTTTCAAAACTTTGTATCATATTAATAGTAGGCCCTTGAATCTGCAACTCTTTAGACTTGTATGATTGAGATGGCGTGTCAATAAGCTCTTAGGCTTGGATATAAGTTATGGCCTCAACTTGTTTCTTCTGTTTGCTCAGAACTCCTTCTATTGTGGCTATTATATGTTCAAGAGCTTCAAACATCTTGTTTTTTTAAATGAGTGATTACGGGCTTCAAGTTGGGCCAAATCACTTTGAAAACAATTTTTCAAAGCCTGCAAGAATCCCCTCTTGCTAGCAACACTGTATTGAGTTTTTAGTTTTGAAAACCATTCTTTTTTTTTGGAAACTTTATTTAGAAAATTAATACTTATTTTATGTCATAGAAGCCTAATACTGACATCAACAAATCTAAATCAAGAAAGCATTAGGACTAACGACTAAGGACATAGGATGACGATAATATTATAAGGATGACATGGAGAAGTGAAAATTATTTTACAATGAGAAACTTATTGAGTAAACGATACAAGGGTAATGACTCATGGAGAAAACTCTATTAAGACCATAACAACCTAAGGACTAAACACGAAAAATGAGAACTTAAACATTTACATGATTAATAACCTTAAGATGGAAAATAATTCACAATGGAAATCTAATGATTAAATTTTTTTTATTTATTTTTTTAGTTCCTAATAGTATAGAATATGTAAGGCATTGTAATAGAAATCAACCGAGTAAATAATTATCATCAAACTGGTTTTTAAAAATAAAATATCTTTTGAAATTTCCTTTTTAAAAAAAATGTTAGAAAGCCTTTAAAAAAATGACAATTCCATAATAATATTGATTATTGTTAATTTCCATGATTACATGCCCAAAAAAATAAATTATAAGTTGATATAGAAGTTTTTTTTTTTTTTTAACATTGGCACTGGGGGAATACTAATGATTTTGAGCATTTTATGTTAAATGTTATGTTACACAACCTATTACTAATGAAATAAAACAAAAACTACAAGATGCACATATATTACAAAAGATAGCATATACAAACAAATATGAAAAATAAATGTGATGTAATATGCTATACATGCGTACGATGCAATATGCTACATATGCAATAGGGTTGGTAATTAATAAACTACAGGGAGTATGATGAATCCACGGTTGAGAAATACCCTTATATATAAGTAGGTTTGAAATACAATTTTTTAAAAAAATGAAGTTCACGAATACTTATATATAAGGTTTACTAGTCTTTTTAAAATTTCCCTTTTTTTGAAGAGTAAGATCAAGCCAATCATAGATTGATCAGGTTTTTCCTATAATTTAAGAATAACTATCCCTTTTTGGAAAAGAATTATGCAAGTAGATGGGGTCTACGAGTCTTAGGCTCTGTAATTCCAAGGCTTTCCGAAGAGAAACCACTAGACTACATTTAAGCCTAAGTGAACTCGTCTATCACCACCAGGCGAGGGTAAAGACCCCAACGACCTAAGGGTTACACAAAAGCGGCTCATCCTAAGTTCCTAAGGTGGCCTAAATCCAATCACATCTAAACATGCGAATGATTATTGAAAATAAAAAAAGAATCCCCTTAATTCCACAAGAAGGCCCATTAGGCCTGGCTTTTTCTTTTTTTTTAGGACCTACATCACTAGAAAACAATTAACACAACGATAATACAATACAAAATGAAAATAATAATAATATAAAAGTTCATCAATAATTTTTTTAATCTTTACATGGTTGGCCTACCAACCTTCCCTAGTAGAGTCGTCAATTCTATCGAGTCTTATTTTGATTTCCTTAGTTTAACATATATCAAGCCTAACCTGCTTAATATAAATTACCCAACATTAAACTTAAGGAAATACTTTTGTTAAAATAAAAATTTAAACTGGAGTTGCCAACTAGTTTAACCAGTAAAAAATAAAATTAGGATTTTTGGGTAGAAAAACCCTAATTTGGCCACTAGTTTGCAGATATTCTAAAAATTTTGATTTTTAGAAAATTGAATTAGAAAAACCGAGTTCGAAGACTAACCTATTAAGACTAAATCACCATGTGAAAATTAAAAGAAATTGATGGCTTTATTTTTTTGTAATTTTTCTAAAAATATTAAAATATACCTAAATAGGCAAAAGTAACTAAAAATTATTTTTTTATTACGAATTTCTAAAATGGGGAAAAAATTTTATTTTTTAATAGTTGCCTCGAAGGTGTCTACGTACTTACTAATTGAGATTAAACCAACCGTAGTTCTTTTTTATAAAAATTTTAGTGGATGAGTTAATTTTATATTGAAAATCGAGCCAAGTTTGTGTTTTTCATGAATTTATTATTTAATAAAAACTTAGAAATTTAATTTTCATAAATTAAATAAATAAAAACCCTAACTGACTATCTTTAAAAAAAAATCAATTTAGATTTTTTTATTTTTTTAAAAAAAAACCCTAAGTTCCAAAAAATATATTTAAAAAAAAACACAATTTTTCAAGAAAGACTTAATTTTACAAAAATTGCAAAATAAATAATTAAAAAAACCTACAATTAAACACAAAAAATTAATTGATACTAAAAATAAATAACCAATAAAGAAAATTAATAAAAATTACTAAAAATAAACAAAATAAAATAATAAATAAATAAATTACCTAGCATTGGACCGTTGGTTTTGGGCAGTGATTTGGGCGACGTAAGCGATAGTACTGGGAGAGAGCGAGCATGCACAGGCGAGTGCCTGGGCGAGCATGTAAGTAAGAGTACAGGCGACAATTGTGTACACCAGGATGAGACTTCGAGAGAGTAGATGGGCATGCTTGGTGTATGCGACAGGTAAGAAAAGGCATGAACGAGGGCATACACAGGCGATGGAGTAGGCAAGCAATGGTGGACGTATAGGCAATGACAAGGGCAAGCATTGCACGATGCTAGAGCAAGGCATAGGCACTATGTGTGATCACAAGCGTGACTAGGCGAAGGAGTAGGCGATACTGGGCGATGGCTTGGGTGTGTGATGGTGAGCATTGGGCGATCATACAAGCAATACTAAGCAAGATTAGGCAATAGAGTGGGTGACGTAGGCGGTGGCTTAGGCAAAGATTTGGGCAAAGTAAGTGAGGGCTCAGGTGGTAGTTTAGCGATGTTCGTGGTTATGTATAGCAGTACTAGTGGTTATGTGCAGCAGTACGGTAGCACATAGAGGGATGTTGAGGGGGGGGGTTGGCATGGCGGTCGGCACGTGAAGGGGCATGGAGGCGTGTATGGTGTTCGGGGTACATGTGTTTTTTAGTGCGTACGATTAGAAGAAAAAAAAAAACCTCCTTAATTATTGACCAATGTGATATTTATAAGCTCAAAATTGAAATCTTGCGTATCTAAAATATGAAAGATTTGTCTGCGATTTAACCTATATTCACCCTAGCTAGTTTGAACTTTTCTTTTAAGACCCAACCCAATCTAATTTATCACAATTAATTTAATAAATCCTGATTTTAAGCTCCTTAAATTGGTTTGCCCCAAAACTAATTGATCCAACCCATCTCAATAATTGATCCAACAACTTAACTTAATCCAACTCAACATGACTTGACTCTTCACTTAACTTCCTATGACCTAACTTGATTTTTTTTTTCTATTTTTTCCTTTTTTTCATTTTTTATTATTATTTTTTTTATTTTTCTTTTTTCTTTTTATTCATTAACCTGGCTCAATTAATAAAAAATAAAAATTGGCAAAAATGAGGTATATACAATCATGTTTACTATTTATTATATTTGTTTTGGATATAACTAACTATTTTGTTGATTTGTTAAAAATAATTATTTCTTGATAAAATTAATGAATGAGACTTATATTTTTCGACTTTCAAAAGTTTATTATGATATTTAGAACACTTAATTTTGATCTTATACATAAAATTTTTTATTTTTCGTAATTTTGAACTAAAACCGCTATTTTAGTAAAATTATACAATAGCTTGTTTAGTATAATTGATAATCAATAATTAAACTTTTTTTTTTTTGAGTCTATAGGATTTTTTGTGGAATTAATCGAACTCATATACCATTTATCACATATTTTTCTAACATAAGCTTATATATTGACCTAATATGTAAAATAGTAAAAGTACTATTATGATAATTAATAAGATAGTGTTAGATCAGTCTTTTAGGTATAAAATAGATGTTGATCAAGTTTGGAAGTGTGATTTTTAGGGTTTTCAATTTAAAACTAAAGCTTATTTGGGTCAATTACGAAGTTATGATAACATACGGTCGATTCAGGAGTGAGAGCGGGTATTTATGGGCTTTTAACAATATTGATCAATCTTATTTCTTGAGATATATTAATAGTACTCGAAAGAACAAGGGTGACAATATAAAGTTTACTAAAATCGAATAAGAAATAAATAAGATTCAATCAAATAAAGTTTAAAAACGTAGTAATGAAAGCTTCTAAGAATTTGAGTTCAACTCGTAATTGATTTGGAGATTATGTTTATATTTTCTTAGGCAAGATAAGTATGGAAGGACCACGTCATGAAGTTTAGGATTTTGCACTACTAGTAAGCTTAGGTAAATATATCTAACCCATACTCGAAATAGATATATAGCTACTCATAACATTACGTATTATTTGATGTCATGTTGATTGGATATGGCTATGTCTTAGGTGAATTGATATACTATTATAGCGGATATTGATGTGGTGATTTTGAATTACGGTAACTATATCTTAGTTAGACTATTATTCTGCTATGTTGGGTATTGATTTGGTACTTACAAATGATTATACTAACTTAGAGAGTTGAAGGATTACTAACTCAATCTTCCAGGTGTTCACCTAAGTGAACCTTAAGTGAGATAATAAAATTCCACTAAGGAGAGCTTGAAAACTAGAATCAGATAACTAGGTTAAACAGAACTTCAAGACTGATTGTATAGAGTGATATGCTTAAGTGGTTATGGCATAGCATGGCATGACATGGCTAAAACGGACCTATAGATCAGAATTTTCAAAATTAGGCTTCTAAGTGATCCATGTAGTCAAGAAAAATCATGACTTTTTGAACTCAGTTTTTGGAAGCATATAAATTCACATTACCCAAACATCTTGGTTATTTTGACAGTCTAATTTAATAAACTACCATGTATGGTCTAATTTTGCAAAACAAAGTTAGGGGTCTTACTCCTAATGAGCCCCTTGTTGCCTTTTTTATTCAATAGACTACAGTATGTAGTCCAATTTAGTTGGCAATCCTACTCCTAAGTAGCTCCTTGTTGCCCTAGGTTCTTGGATGTTGTAACCAGATGCTCAGCTATGTCAACTAACCGGATGAGAACATGTAATAACCATAGGGTGTACCTCACCATGGTCAAGTTAAGAACATCCTTAATAGATAATATGGCTAAGGTAGCCGAGCTAATTGCCCAATTTGACCCCACTAAGCTGGAAGAGTAGTAGACCAAGCTATTAGACGAAGATTGGAGTTGGAAGGGATTAAAGAGGATGATGAAGAAGTAGATGTAAAGGAGTATAGAGAGGAAGAAGCAAAGTTTGAATATTACAAAGCACTAAAATGAGGACGCCAAGCTCCTTAAAGAACAAATAATGTAAAGATCCAGATTCCCACCTTTACAAGTAATGGAGATGCAGATGAATATCTAGAGTAAGAAGAAAAATTTGAGAAAGTATTTGACTATTATGGATATATAAATGCAGTTAAGGTTCAACTTACTGCACTTAAATTCTCTAGATCTGCTTCTATGTAGTAGAAGAATTTGAATGCGAGTAAAGCAAAAGATGGAAGACATGGTGTGTAAACATGAGAAGAGATGAAGAGATTATTGAGGGTAAGATTTGTACTCAAGACTTACCTATAGGACACATTTGGTAAGGAAGCCGATCTATTGATGACTATATGAGAGAACTTCAGATGTTGATGATCTAAGTAAACATAGATGAACCCAAGGCTCACATAATGTCAAGATTCACCTATGGACTCAAATATGAGATTTACAATATTATGGAAGTACAAAGATTCTACACACTGGAGGAGACCATTAAGGTAGCATAGAGAGTCAAAAAGTAGAGGAGAAATACCCCAAGTCGACTTGGGCCAAGTTTTTCCCAAGCCCCTACTCCGTGCCAACCTACTCATGATGAGCTGAGGCGACCCATTGAGGAAAAACATGACCGATCTAATGATCATCAAGTAAGTTAGAAGAGCCAAGCTAAAACTAGGCCAACCTTAAGGATATATGAGAGAGGACAAACCTTTAGGCAGAAGACGAGCAAGGTGAAATGTTTCAAATGCTTGGGTTTTGGACATATGGTTACTAAGGGTCCAAACTAATGTGATATGGTACCTCGAGGAGATGTAGTGGATAGTATCGATGAGAGCGAGCTAGAAGAGGGGAAGAATGTTAGAAGAGGAGAAGAATGTTAGAAGAGTTGAAGTTGAGGAGGAAGAGGAGACCTATGTCTATACTAACCAGGAAGAAGTGATGACACTAGTATTGAAGCAAGTGTTGAGTTCCTTACCAAGCTCCAAAGAAAACCAAAGAGAAAATTTGTTCCACACCAAATGTACTATTAAAGGACAACCATACACCATCATTATGGATGGAGGGAGTTTTAACAACGTTATTATATAATAGTTTGTGCAAAGGCTAGGACTATCGACCTCTAAGCACTCTTGACCTTACAAGTTACATTGGCTTCATGATAAGCATGCTTTTCACATCGTTGAATAAGTAACCATACCTTTTAGTATTGGAAATGTGTATAGGGACGAAGTGATAATTAATATCATTCCCTTGGGAGCTTCACATCTATTATTTGGATGACTTTGGTTATTTAACCAACATATTACTGACGACGGATATAAGAACACCTATACCTTTGTCAAGGGTAGAAAGAAGATCGTACTATAACCCATAATGCCAACCTGAGTAAATGAGATCCATAAGCAGCTCACCTGAGTTAATAAGAGGAAAGCCTTAGTGATGAGCTGAAAGGAGCTCCAAGCAACTAAGAAATCTAAAGAGCATATGTTTTTAATGATTAGGAGATTATTGGAGATAAGAGACTTGGAAGATATGTCCAAAGAGGTTCAGAGATTGATTGATGAATTTTCCAACCTATTCCTTGAAGAATTGCCTAAGGGATTACCTCTAACTTGATGCATAGAACATTTTATTGATCTATAGCCAAATGCAACCCTACCAAATCAACCTGCTTACAAAATTAATCGTAAGCAAGCTACTAAGCTAAAAAGACAAGTAGACGAGTTAATTAAATAAGGTTATGTAAAAGAGAGTATGAGTCCTTATGCTGTCTTAGCCTTGCTTATCCTTAAGAAGGATGGTTCGTGGTGCACGTGCATCGACAACCAAGCTAGCAACTGTATAAAAATCAAGTATAGATGCCTAATACCAAAGCTCAATGACATGTTAGATGAGCTTCATTGCACCAAGATATTCTCAAAGATTGATTACAAAGTGGCTACCATCAATTTAGCATGAGGTCTAAAGATGAATGAAAGACTGCTTTCAAGACTAGGTATGGTCTCTACAAGTGATTAGTTATGCCATTTGAACTTACAAGTGCACCGAGTATATTTATGCGGCTTATGAACCATGTGATGCATCTGCTAATTAGAAGATGCATAGTCATGCACTTTGATGACATATTAGTATACAGTGTTAACCTGAACAACCATGTTCAACGTCCCTAAGTTGTTTTTAACATTCTGCATGCTAAGAAATTGTATGGAAACCTGAAGAAGTGTATGTTTTGTCAAGAAGAAGTTGTCTTTCTTAGGCATGTAGTATTTGGAGACTAAATCTGAGCGGATGAGGAGAAGGTTCAAGCTATCATGGAATGGCCAATGTTAAAGAAAGTCACTAAAGTATGAAGTTTCCATAGCCTTGCTTCTTTCTATAGGTAATTCATTAAAAACTTCAGTACAATTATAGCCCGCTTGACTGAACTAACAAAGAGGAGTAATAAATTCCAATGAAATAATCAAGCTAAGCTGAGCTTTAGGAAAATCATGGAGAAGCTCACTACTACCCTAGTCTTGGCTCTGGTAGATTTTATAAGCCATTCAAGTTAGAATGCAATGCATTAGGCATTAGCATTAGTGCAATCTTGATTTAGGAACATCAACCGGTTGTTTACCATGGTGAGAAGCTTAATGGTATCACATTGAACTACTCTATATACGAAAAGGAGTTGTACTCACTTTTCCAAGCTCTTACTATTTGGCAACACTATCTATTACCTCAAGAGTCTATAATTTATATGAACCATGAGTCCTTGAAACATCTTAGTAGTTAAAAAAAATTCAAAAAGGCATGTAAAGTGGTTAGAATTTATGAAAGGTTTTTCTTATTTGATCCGATACAAGAAAGGCAACGCCAACGTGGTCGTAGATGCCTTATGTCATTGGCAAACATTATTGACTACTTTGTAAACAAAATTTTTGGGAATTTCTCTTATTACGGAGCAATATACTCAAGACCTACATTTTGGTCCTCTTCTTGAGAAGTGCAGAGAATGAGTAGCTATTGAAGGATCTTACCTCAAGGATGGTTATCCATTCAAGAAAGGAAGGTTATGCATACTGAGCTGTTCTACACGTAAGCTGTTGGTTAGGGAAGCTCATAGTGATGGATTATTTAGTCATTTTGGAGAGACCAAAACAACTAACCAGTAGAAAGACAACTTTAACTTACCTGGTCTAGCTAAGGATGTCATAAGGAAGTTAGTAGTTACAAAGTGTACAAGAGGGCCAACAAAAAGATAGAGTCACATGGAGAGTATATGGCTTTACCTACACTAACATCACCTTAAGCTAACCTTAGCATGGACTTTGTCTTAAGGTTGCCTAAACATCTAAAGGAAAAGATTCAATTTTATTGTAGTAGACTGCTTTAACATAATGGGCCACTTCATCCCGTAACATCAAACTAACAATGCTTTATATATAACTGATTTGTTTTTGCAAAAAGTTATCCAACTGTATGCAATACCGAAACCATTGTCTCAGATTGGGATAAGAAATTCCTTAGATATTTCTAAAAGCTACTATGGAGAAGACTTGGTACTAAACTTGTTTTCAACTCTAGTAGTCACCCTTAAACTAATGGCCAAATTGAAGTGGTGAACAAGACACTAAGCAATTTTCTCTGAGCTTTCATAGGAAAGCACTTAAAAGATTGGGATTTTTGTCTACCAATTATGGAGTTCACATACAACAGAACTATCTACAGTACAATTGGCAAAACTCCTTCTAAGGTCGTCTATGGCCTCAATCGTACTATTCTCCTAGATCTGATTAGTACCCCTGCAGCTGTTGAAAAGAGTTAATTTGGATTTTCCCAACCATAAGAATTACACTAATCTGTAGCAAAAAAGATTGCTAAGTTCAATCAAAGACAGTAAGAAATCAATAGTCATGGCTACCATACCATTTCTTTCAAACCAAGTGACTTAGTATGAATTCACCTTAATTAAGAAAGATTTCTACATCTAAGACAGAGCATAGTGTTTCCTCTACCTTCAATATGTTCAACCTCATTCCCCACCAACCAAAAGAAAACCCAATGGATGCTAAAGCAAAGTAAGTACAAGAAACCCCTTTGAATTTGAGGATAAATCCTTTTGACCCATAAGCAAATGATAGGAATCAACTCCTCAGACTAGTCACACATATCCAGTTAGTAGCCATTCAAAGCTTCTAAACCCCTTTTTATTTTATCATTTCTACTCATTGTGGTACAGCCTCCATGTGTATGACTCTGAAGATGCATCAGGTCACATGGTAGAGCCTAATGAGTCTAACCTATATTTGTAATGACTTAAGGAGAATTGATTAAGTAGGCTCGAAATAAAGATCACTAGGTTAGTCCATCTACCTCTAACATTTCTCAAGTATACTCATATACTCATGAGGAAGGTTGTTGGCCTTAAGCTTATTAGCAAGCTTAATCAAGATAAACACGGAATGAGTAGGCCCTATCTCATCCATTGATCATCAAGATGATTCAATGAAAGATATCACACTTGAGTGCCTATATATACTTATTCATTCATCATCATTTGCAACTTTAAGATAGCATTAAGAAATAATATTGCATTGCATGAACTTTAGTATCTAAGATCAAGCAACCATTTCATGTAATGAATCGATCTTTCTCACTTGAGTTACAAGGTGGATACCTAAGGTTTCCTAAGGCTCCCTTATCTATCTTTTGTGCACTTGGGAAACCAAGATTACCTATTCTTCCTTCCCTACCTCATCTTCTCTTAGTCATCCATAATCAAGTGTCATTCCCAAGTCACTTTTCTAAAGCCACATGTCACATATAATTCACCTAGCAAAAATGTGACAACTTCAGTTGAAACTCATGCATCTACATTTAAGTAACACCTTTATGGATATGATGCCTCTTAGGAAGAGAACTACTGATACATCCAATGCCCCCTCTAAGACCCTAGTACTAGTGCTAAGCTTACCAAACAAAGCCTACTCTAACTATGGTGAATACTAACTAGACAATTCAAGACCTAAGGCTTTTCTAGATACCATGCAAATGATGTGGAAAATGTAGGAAGCTACAAGAGCTCTAAATTAATTCATGGCTATTCTTGCTTGATATGCCACTATGAAGGCAAATAGGCATGGCAGTATCGAAGGTCGACGAATCTAAGTTATGGATTGAGAAATAAATGAGAGTTGAAGGCTTTAGCAAAACTCGTATGCCTTTTCTCAAATATGATGCACCATAAGCCATGTATGAACCAAGTAGGCAGGCTTTCTGTATGCAAATGCCATCTACAAAGGTTACTCGCCATAATCCTTGCTAAAGGAGCTGATATGAGTAGGGTATTAGACTTGGTAGCTACAAAGCATACTTAAGAATAATGAAGAAGATAAATAGAGTATTGAAGTATATATTGATGATGAGATTCTATTGCGGAAATATACATATTTAAGTATTTATATTGGGCCCTTTAAGGCAAATCTTACAAAAGGATAACTTACTAAAATGTGATAACTCGCCCATAAAGGAAAGTCTTAAGTATAATATTACATGAAAAGGGTAAAAGGGAGAAAAGGCGAAAAAAAATTCTACAAATATAGTACAAACGTATAGTATTGAAGAAAAATAGTTGAATACATGTCACTAGCTACTTATATGAGAATCAAGTCATGTATTGTAGCTCCTAAGCAGTTTGGAGACAGGCGACAATTTTCTAAACAAATTGGCTTCTAGTATAAGTAACTTAGAAACATGATAGTTGTCTTGTTGGTTAGATTAGCCAAGCTATTTGCCAGGTCAAGTTTATCGGCAACTTTAAGCTATAATACGGAGAAAGGTGCATAAGAGCTTAGGAAACAGAACATCTCAAGATGGCTCAGCAAGTTTGAATCCTATGGACTTAGTTAAAAGGAAATGATTTGTCATACCAAGCTCTCATTCTCAAATCCCTTAGCTCGAGCATGTGTAATGGGATTTTAGGTTTGACTTTAATCATCCCCTCCTTGTTGTTTCGGATTTGAGATCATACTTGAAGAGTTTTCGGCTGGTTATCTTCTTCTTTGGGTACATAGGAGCTTAGGTCAGCAATGTTGAATGTATCAGAAACTTCGTACTCTTTGGGCAATTCAAGTTTCAGTGATATTAAAAAGTAATACATATATATATAATATTATAAGTTTTTATATATATAACTCATGGAACTTATTACTAAATTTGAAACTAAAAAGAAATAATAATTTTCCCTACCTTCACTATTTCAAGTCTATATGATCTTATTATTAAGAAAAAGAAAATGAATAAAGGGAAAAACGGAAATAGTAAAGTTAGAGAGGAAACTAGAGAAGCATAAGGAAAAGAATGGAAAACAAAAAGTAAAGGAAGCACCTTTAAGGTTATTAACTTATGATCTTAGGTCCTGCCAAAAAAAAAAAAAAAGATCTTGAGCTTTTTTTCTTTATTTACTAAAACATTTATTAGCAAAAAATATGTAATATTATCATTTATTATTCATTTATCAATATTACTTTATAATTTTAGGGCACTAGCACCACATGTGCATCTCAACTTTATACTTTTTATAAGGGAAAAGTATAAAATTAAGCCTTAACCTTTATCACCTTTTTTATTCAAGTCCTCCACGTTTCCATTTGTTGACAAACTAGGACAATAGTTACATCTAATAGCTTTTCAGTCTAAGTAATATTGCGTGGCTTTTTTTTTTTAATTTTGCTCCACGTAGATAGCTACATCAAATAGAATATGAAAATGGCTATATTTGATCCAATTGGTCCATTTGACCCAACTTAGATTAGGAAAAAAAAAAAAAAAAACAAAAACCCGATTAAGAGAAAAACAAAACTATATTGCTAACAAGTATAAAGCCAAACATGATGAAAACTAAAACCTAAATAGAGTCTCAAGAAAACTCTTACCTAATCTTAATACAAGTCAAACAAACCCTAACCCTAAGCGAACTAAAGAAAAGAAAATCCTAATCTATAGTGGATCTTGTGACAAAATGTAATTGCACTTGGAATTGGACATCCGGTTATTCGCAAACCTTTTACCCTCTTTTTATCCAATAGTTTGCTGAGTCATTAAAGGAGAAGATGTAAAAAGCAACCTAATACTCGACACCATCTTACCCTCTTTTTTACTTATACGTGGGCCCCAACGACAAAGATTGAATGGTAGGTTTACTTCATCCTTTTCATTTTGTCTTTGTTTATTCATTAAAAAGAAAGAATTTTTATCTTTAATCTTTTTAAAGTAAGGTGGGGCTTCATCTAGAATGAGTAATGGTTTGTGTTTTTTCTGTTTACAGTGACTCATAAACATGGATGAAAACATAGTGGGTAAAGAATTAAAGGTATTCCATGGTAGAAGGCTAGTCCTTATCCTAGTCAACAATATGAGGAAGGTATGTGTAATGTTGTATGTGTAGATGTGGCTAGCATCTCTATTTCTGATAGAAAGAGACAAATAGCCATGTACTTAGGAATTGAGATAGAGTTTTCTTTATCTTAGAGATTAAGTGATGTACCAAAGGGGATTTTGTGGAGTTGCATTGTGATTCTGTTTTTGCTAATTATGTTTTCCATATATTGAGTGGTAGAAATGTGGAGTTTTATGTTGTTAAGCAACAAATGAGTGAAGCTAGCATCTTTAAGGAAGTTAATGTTGTTGACTTTGAATTTAGATTTGATGAGTTGTTTAAAAATTTAGGTCTAGTAGCTAACTACAAATTCTTAAGTAACAATGACAATGAAGAGGTCTTAGAAGCAAGGGGAAGGTTAAATGATCAACTTAATGGAGATGTAATACCTAGATTCGATGAGAAGGGACACAAAAAAGTTGATTTTGAAAGTAACATCAACATAGTAGAGGATTGTAGGATTGAATGGTAGTTATGAATGATATGGTGGAGAAGATAGTGATGATCCTAAGATAATGAGGAGGGACAAAAGTAAGTGTCCAATTTGTAGAGAGGGGACAAGTCCACCAATCTTCTACATTAGAATGATTTTTTGCTTCATTGAAGATTCAAAAAGGCCATAGTGGAATATTTAATGAGTACGAAGAAGCAAATAAAATTCACTAAGACTTGCCCCTCAATAGTAAGGGCTCAATGCACAAGGGACGGTAGTTGTCCATGGTTTATCTCTTGTGTTAGGAACAAAAAGACGGGATCCTTCCATATACACACATTGATCGACTAACATCAGTATAGTATTACCTTTCACAATAGTAGGGTCACTAACACGTAGTTATCTTAACTATTTGGTGCTACTATTCAAATAATGCTTGCTACTAAGCTTAATTGAATTTAGAGAGCTTGTGAAGAATGAAGTAAATGTTCATGTTACAAAAGTTAAAAGGGCTAAGGAGAGAGTCTTGAATGAGATTGCCAGTAAATACGTTGAAGAGTATGGGAGGTTATGGGATTATGCTTATGAGTTACATAAGGCAAATCCAAGGACTTTGGCGAGATTAAATGTATACAAGTCTAATCTAAGTACTCCCCTATAATACAATAGATTTTATGTTTGTATGAATGCATGTAAGAAAGGGTACTTAGCTAGTTGTTGGAGAATAATAGGCTTAGATGGATGTTTCTTAAAAACAATTTAAAAAGCGAAGTTGTTAAGTGCTATTAGTAGGGACAACAACGACCAAATGTTCCTGATTGCCTAGGCTATTGTAGCTATAGAGAATGAAGACACATGGACATGGTTTCTAAGCTTGCTAGCCATTAATCTAGGCATGCGGAGTCATATTGGTTAGACTATCATTATTAACCAACAGAAGGTATATTCAACATTCCTATTAAATGTTATTTTGTAGTCATGATATCATAAATATTTTCTTTTTTTTCATAAGTTGCAACTCATGCTATATTTCAACCTTGTTATGATGTAGGGGTTAGTAAAGGCTATTCAGATAATAATTGGTGAGGTAGAACATCGAATGTGTACATACCATGTTTATGCTAATTGGTCAAGGAAGTTTAAAGGAAAAGGTCTAAAATGACAATTTTGGAGGATAGCAAAGAGTACCAATGCAATTGACACAAATGCATTCATGGAAGATTTAAAAGCCATCTGTCCAAATGGTTATGATTGCTTGATGGTGATAGACTCTACCCATTGGTGTAGAAGCCACTTTGGTCTACATGTTAAGTGCAACATAATTGATAACAATTTATGTGAGGCTTTTAATGGTACTATAATCAAAGAATGAAACTTGGCTATAACCTCTTTATTAAGGGGGATGCAAAAAAATCGTAACAATGCAACAAAATGAGTGAAGAACATAGGACCTAGAATTGTACAAAAGATTGAAAACATTAAGGGTTTGGTCTAATTCTTCCATATTCTTTGAAATGGAAATGATAGATGTGAGATAATGCTTGATGGTGTGAAATATCAGTTTTTATCAGACCAAAGAGAATGCTCATGTAAAGCATGGCAGCTAAGTGGAATTCCTTGTATGCATGCATTGTTGGCAATCTTAAGTTGACGACATGATCCGATTGAATATGTTAATCAATGTTATAGTAAGGAGAAATACTTAAAGGCATATGAGTACATGATTGAGCCTATGTTGAGAAGAAGTTCTAGAAATTGATTGATAAAGAAGCTCCCCTACCTCCACCTCCTTAAAAAATGCTTAAGCCACCTAAGAAGAAGAGGAACTGCCAACCCGATTAGGCACCTAGCGCTAAGCATATGTTACATGTGGGGATGGAGATGCATTATCATGAATGCAAGCAAGATGAGCATAATAAGTGGGCATGTCTAAGGCTAATTGGTGCTAATGCAAAAAAAATCACAAGATCAGGATATCCAAAGCATAAGTTCATAAATATTTCTTAATAATTGTATGTTATCCATATATCTAACAATCTATTACATAAATTACCCCCAGTTGTCTTATGCAAAAGGACAGATAGTGGGAAAATCAACACACTCCCTCAAAAGAAGTTAGAAACGATAGCAAACTCTAACTCCACAAGTATGTCATAGCACTTGAGTTTGCCATATATTTTATTTTCCAATATCTGGAAGCTATTATGGTAGGGATTATTGGTGATGATATGGAATACAAATCGTTTTTGTTCTTCTTAATTTCATTCTGGGCTAAAACTAGATGAGGGAAGTTAGACATTCAAGCCAAGAATGCAACCTAAGTGCACCAGCAACCCAAGAGAGTGTATCCATAAGGAGAAGTTCATCCTCACATCTAAATGAGCCCTCTTCAATAGCAAACCAAAGATTATCTTTATAAGCAAGACAATCTTTCTCCTCTTCTCCAAGGCGAAGTTCAAGGATATGTGTGCAATTTGGTGCTAACAAAAAAATGCTATCTAATAAGGATGACCCATCAATAGTAGACTGATAGAGTTCCTTCTTTATGTTTCTTTTCTTTTTTATTTTTTGGGCTATGGTACCGAGAATGCTAAGGAAGGTTTTGTAGTAGGCTACTATTTATGGATCTTCTATTTTGTGAAACAGTGCTCTTATGTATGTAAATTGTTATTTGATGGTCATCTTTGTATGAATCCATATGCTTAGTGTGTAAACACTTGCAATTTGAACAATATAGCAACCTATTATTTATGAAATATTATGTCATGTAAGCAAGCACTTGTATGTGTTTTAACTAGTGGTTTTGGTGTTTCATCAGCTTTATAAGGAAACTTCAAAATTATTGAGATTTCTCATGTTATAAGAATTATTTCAAAAATTTTTGTTCAAGGCAATAGCTTGGTGTACCTATATCCATGAATTAACAAAGTGAAAAATGAAACAAAAACTAACTTCCATAGTTAATAGTCTTAATATCTTATGTCAAACAAACGTAACTTTATTGGATATGAAATCAATATACAATGACCAAAAATTGGCTTCTATGGGACAATACAAACACACTCCTACATTTGTTCGTACCCGTTTCTAATAATCTATTACAAGAACTAAGTATACTAGGCATGCTATTTTTAGTTCATTTTCTTCCAACATCCTAAGCAATTAACACTACAAATATTATCAAAAACATGTAAGCAACAAGGTCTTTTCAAGGACTTTCTTCAAATCTTTTTCAACTTAGAGTTTTTTTGTACAAGTTCATTACCTCAAGATTCAGCTTTTCCAACTCGGCAATATCGTCTTCATTACACAAACTAAGAATAATTTCATCCATTCGTTTTAAGAATTTGCAATCAATCTATTTTTGGAAGTTACACCCTCCTTACTTCCACATCGGGCATGTCATAAACCTTCTACCTAGGTTCTTACATGTCCATGACATTAACATATGAGCTCCCATTCCACAATGACATTTCACAATACCCATGGGGCTTGAGATTTTTATTGCATCTATAAGATTCGAACTCACTTCTTGATCTTCCCTTCTCCATGAATTTTCCTAACCCCCTCTCATAGATCTCGACATTTTTTCAGATCTCCACGTTCTTGCTACACGAGTGTAATGATGGGTTAGCTTAAGATTAGGGTTTGGCTTCAAATAGGTACTTTCTCTTTTTGAGATACGTACAAAGGCGATTAAAGACAAGTTCACTCTTTCAAGTGTTTTTGCACCGAAGACAGTGAGTTCATGGTTTTTCATGGATGAAGGTTTTCATAGGTTTTAGTCTAATTAAGGGGTAAAGGATAATTTAATTTAGTTTAGGTCTAGGATTTAAACATGATGAAAATAGGGTATTTTAATAGTTAATGTCTCTTGGGTCAAATGGACAAATCAGGTCTAACATACCCATTTCCATTTTCTATCTGACGTAACCTATTGGAGTTGTAGAGAACGAAGGTAGGTGAAAAGAAAGAGAAGTTTTCCAATTGAGAACATTCTCAGTAATGATCAAAAGCTTGTATTCGTACAGCTTTTTGTTGAATGAAATTGTAAACTCTGCAAATTTTATGTTTTAGAGATAAAATCAAACTTAAATACCAATATATATTTGTTAGGTTGAGCGGGATTGAAGTAATTAAAACAAAAAAGAAAATGAAACCTTAAAACAAACATGAAAAACCTCAACATTTAAAAAAATAAATAAATCTAAAAACCCTAATCGCGTTCAAAAACTCTAAACTCTAGACATAGATAAGATGCTAAAATGGTAAATTGAACTTAAATTTCACAAAACACAAAAATTCGATATTAAACAATTAGAGATGTTCATAAATAATAAATTTACTTAAATTACACCTATTAAAGTAATCAAAATAAAAAAAAAAATTACAAACTTGCCCTATAGGTATGCATCATGATATACATGTATAATTTTCTTTTATATACAAATATTTATAAGATATATTGCGTAATATCAATTAGCATAAAAATTGAAGCAATTAAAACACTAGGTTAGTAAGTTGACTCTAGATATTACAGAACCACATAAATTCGATAGCAAATGATAAAGATGTTCTTAAATAATAGTGACTAATTGAATTAAGCTAACTAGAGAGTAAAATTTATAAAATTAAGAAATTACCCTACAAATTTATATTTTGCTATAGATGTGTATGTATACAAATAATTTTAGTCGCATACATTAAACTATACACAATATCATACATTGTTAAATTAATCTAATTAAACCAATCAAAATACTAAACTAATGCAATTATGATCGTGCCCCACACATATGAATTACATTATATTATATATATATATGACCTTATCCGCACACGAATAGAAATTTGAAATTGAAACACTAAAATGAATTCGTTACCCTAAAAGTCTTAGACTATACATTTAGGCTATGAATTAAATTTGAACACTAAATTAAATTCAAAGCCTTGATTTGAAATCAAAGACCTTAGAATAACTTTTCAAAACTACAAACAAATTACAAAACCCTGAATATTGGTTTGAAAACCCTAATCCTAAACCTAGCCATAATCTAGCCATGTCTTTTTCTTATGTTAGAATAATGATTTAGTTAAGATAATGATGATTTAGGACTTGTCCAATCGAGGTAATCACTACACTAAAAAACTAGAGGCAAAATTGAGTTAGAAAACATGCTTCAAGCCTAAAAATAACCCAAACGCCCACCAAAATGCCCTTGACTAGAATCAAACTTCACTTTAAAATTATTTTTAAATATGTTAAGATAAGTATTGGACTCAAACAAATAAGTCAGGTCTAGGTACTAGGCCTTAAATGGGTAAAATGGGCTAAAAACTACAAATCAAGCCAAAACCAACAAAAGCAAACTAAGAACCTAACATGACCAACAACTAACAGAATTTTAAAAATAAAATCGCAAGCCCATTAAAATATTCTTTAAGCCTAAAGAACCAATGAGGAAGCTAACTTGAAAATTAGTTAGAAATAAGACCTAGAAGCCTACTAGTTAAACACTTAGGATAAAAGACTAAAAGTTGACCAAGGAATAAAAGCAAAACCAAATATATTAACCCAAACACTTAACTAAGGCCCAACAAGCATTCCAAAATCTAATAAAAAAATTGAGTTTATATAAGGAAAACTAAAACAATGTAAAATAGAACAAAGAAACCTAACAACTTCAAAGGTCCATAACTTTCTAAGCCTATAGTAAAAATTGTGGGTCCCATCTACAAAAACAAACTACACCAAAGGATCTACATCTAAAAAGAATGGAAAACAACTATGAGAGCACAAAAATCGAAGTTAAAAAAAAAAAAGAAAGTTATGATAAAAATAAGTTTTAGTTATATATGGGGATTATAATTAGATAGGTAGTTATTCAAATACTTATTAGTGTTCTCCTTTACTAATATCATATGATACCGACCTTGACATAGACTTTCCTATGGATTATTACAACTATAGGAAGATCTAATTGGATGAGTACTGCTGATAACTCCATAATTGTTTTATGCTTATAGTTAATGCACCTAAATTATATATATTAGCAAATTGATGCTTAGGGTTTAGGATGTACATATGGCTAATTATTGGTTATTTGTTTTGTAAAATAATATTAAATATAATAACTTAATAATTGGTTAGATGATTGACTGCTGCATAATTGGATGCTTTGCTGTTATTAGTTACTCACATAATAATTCAACTTAATGATACATGGCTTACTGAAACTAAATGGTTCATGCATAAACATGACATTGCATCTTTATACCGACTATTACCTCATGCAAATGGTAGGAAGGGGCTTCTAGAAGCAAGAGTTCTCAAAGGCATTCTTTATAAGCCTACTGTAGGTATCGAAATTATTAAGTCTCTATCCTAGCCTATGAGCTTGCGAGGCATTAAGAGATGCTAATTGTATGGCTAAGGGTCATCTCCTAAGATTTTTGCTTAGAGCATGTGCATGAACTATGAAGGCTACCACATCGTTAAACCTATTATTTCATTATTACTGGTTTTAGGAAAGGAAAAAGTTGTTAAGTACGAAAATCTTTAAATGTGTGTACAAGTACACTTGTTTAGCTAAAACCTAAGTACTAAAACCCAATTGTGATTTATGTTAGTTAATAATCTCTAACCCTAATTATAGACAACGGAATTCTAAGTTACATGCAACACCTAGGCTACTACATGTATTTATTTGGCATACTGTTTGATTCATGTATTTATATGATTGTTTAACTAACTATATGACAACTTTCTTGTCGGTATATTGTAAGTGATATCTCACGAAATTTATGTAGCTTACTTCTCAACAATTTTTCCTTTGCAGGTTGATTGCTAACTTAAACTAGGAAAGGAGCTGAGTGCAAAGTGCAACAATTGAGTAGTATAATCAAAAGTTACAAAAAGAAAATGATTTGTATAGTTGATTTATAACATTCTATTAAATAATCTCTTAGTTAAGTTTTAGCATCTTTAGTAAGTTTTAGAAACTTTAAGAATTGTCTAGCATATTTTATTATTTGGTGTAGGATACCAACTCTTTACAGTTATGATGGACTGTGAACTATTGGGTATCTACATCTATTTATTAAATAAATTAGTTATATGTAATATAATAAAAGATGAGTTGTAATCTCTTACTTGCAAAGCAATTTTCATTCCATGGGTACACACGTAATATAAAAATTTTAAAGGAGTCTTACTATCCCCGGTTTAAGGTCATGACAGAAATTACCTTAGCCATTTAGAACTTTAAAGAGAAGCGAGACGAGTTTTAAATGGGTCATAGGAATTTAGAATCCATCCCATTATGCTAATAGGGTTTCCAAACTTATCCCAAAACTTTATAAGATTTCTAACCCCATACTCAAAAGCCACCCCACTACCTTAATAGGGTACCCACTTCCCAACTCGTGAAACCCATTTATAATTTTTTAAGGCCAAATGACCATTTTTTTATTCATTAATCATTAAGTAAAAAAATCATTTACAATATCTACGCAACGTGAGTAATACGATGAGTATTGAGGAACCCTTAGTTTTACTCTCTTTATCTTATATATCTTGCTACAGTATTAGTGGAACACCGAGTAATATTATTAGAGAATAAGTTTAATTATCTATGTAGGCTCCACCTTGATTTTTTATTTGTTTTGATTTTAAGTATATGGTTAATATTTGCATGAAATTTGTTTTTTACTTAGCTAATTCTGTCTATTATATACTAAATACACAATCACATTCTCTTAGCAAAATAAAAATAAATAAATAAATAAATCTCACCAAGATACATATTCACAAATACTAATAGAAAATAGTAAACATGATCAAAGTTGTTATCATTTTTGTTTTCATCTAAGTATTATTTTAGGTATTAAAATTTTTAGTTAATATTATACCATTAATTTATTATTGTTTATTAAGTAACGAATTTCACATCAAGTTTTTCTAAAATCTCATAACCCATCACAAAACCTTAACAAATATTTAGTGATATCCTAAAACCCTATCAGGCTTTATCAAGTTGTACCTTATTGGGTTTTTAGCAAGTTGCACTAGCTGGGTTACCCTACAACAACCTTCCCAGTTACATCCCTACAAGAGTGCTCATGTGATAAGCATGCGCCTACATAAAAAAATTGCAAAGGTCCAATATGGACTGAAATCATGTATTAAAGGTTAGAAATAGGGTTTCAATTGGTTAGAGGTGAGCAATAAGGTCTCAAATGGGTCAAAGCTTAGTTTTAGGTTTCAATTTTTTCTATTTTAGATAGGATATATATTCTCTTATCTGCAATTTATTTTTTTGAATTATTAGTACAATGATATTTTTTCTTTTTAAATTCCGTTGACATGGAATTTTTTTTTTATATATGGAAACTAATTGGAATTTTTGAAGAATGATGATTAGGAAAAGAAAACTAAGAAAATACATGTATCATGCAATAATTAGCGTATCATGCTAATTAGATTAACGGTATAATAAGGAGATAACAAAGGTGCATACAAAGCCAAGCAAAGTTTTAATCGGGTGTATAATATGAGAATTTAAAAGTTAAGGTGTGTAATTGAAAAAAAGTGTAAAGTTGGGGCACATGTGATGTCATATGCCCATAATTTTTTAAAAGGTGAATATTGGGTATCTTGAAAATTGTACTTTTATGCTTTAAAGTACAAATTCTAGCATATGCATAAGGTAGGAAGACCTCATACATGTACTCAATCCTATGTCAGCAAGCTCTAGAAAATTCACACTTGGACAATACCTTGTAATACTTACTACCCACCTAGAACCATCCTAATTAAGTGAGGTACAAGTAGATATCATGTATAATAAATCATAATGAAGTAAAAAAATATTGTATAAGCATGTTGGTCCAATTAATTACCCATTTAAGTGTGTGTCCATTTCTCGATTGAAATTTTTAATATTTTCTCAACATTTATTATAATTATTTAACTCAAGGAAAATAAATAAATGATGTTTTTGTTTTCTTACTTTTTATTTATTTCTGTAAACCTCGTAAATTTGTAGTCCCAATTATAAACCAAACTTAAATGTCTTAGATAACTGTATAAGTCGATAAGGTTGGATCAACTAAAAACTTTATTTAAATTGTAAACCCAAAATTATTCTAAAGAAGAAAAAAAAAACTTAATATAATGATCAAAACCCTAATTGCATATAAAAACATTAAATCCTATATGCACGTAAACTCTACAGATTGAACCCAAATATGATAAAAGCTCCAAAACTTAAACATTAAGCTTATAAACGTAAAAATTTACTTTTACAATAATAAAACCCTAATTGAATACAATAATCAATCAATATACTAAATCACATAGAATTATTAACTAATGATTAGAATTAACTTCTAAATGTTAATAAATGTGAGAATACTAAACTAATTTATAAATTTGATAATATTATTGTATAATTATTAAAAATTATATACATATATATAAATTAGTATTATATGAATTTAATTATTTAGATCTAATTTTATTATTTAATTTTTTTATGTGTCATATAGTTAATATAAATTATATATCTTAATTTTCTTTATAATTATGATATATATTATTATTAATATTATTTATAGGATTAGAAATATATATAGAGAATTCAAAATTTATTTTACTTAATTACTTACTTGTTCCTATATTTTTCCTTTTCTTATCTTATTCTTTTATTTTCTTTTTCCTTCTTGATTCATATGTCTTAAATATATAATATTATAAAATTGAATTGTAGACCAAGTCAACATGCTCTTTTCAATCTTGAAGCTTCTCCATTTTTCTTTTTCTTTCCCGTTTATTTTCTTTTTTCTTTTTCTTTTCTCCTTCCTTTTTCTTTCTTGCCATGTGTTAACTTGACCCCACTAGAACCCTCTTCAACTTTCTCCATTTTTCACAAATAAACACATACATTTGACCCCTTTTCTTTTCCCTTTGTGACTAACAACATTCCTCTCCCATTTTCCATCTTCTTCATTTATTTTTCCTTCAATTTCTCTATCCTCTTCTACCTAAAAATTTAACCTACCATTCCATGTATTAGCAACACCAAAAGAGGGAGGAAAAGAAGGATTTTTCTTCAAAAATATTAAGAACAAGAGAATATATTTCCTTGTATATTATTAGTATTAGTTCTTTTATGTAAATTATATTTTGTGTATTTTGTGTACTTTTGCACTTGATGTATTAATATGTATTTAGTATGTATTTTAGTGTATTGTATTATAAGTTTTATGTATATGTAATATAATTTTGTGTATATACCTTATTTCTTTTAGAAATTATGCTTATACATGTATATATGCTATTATACATATAGATACATATTTATTTGTAGGGATATGTTAGAGACTTAGTTATGTATAGTATATGAATATATATTGATATATACGGTTTATGTGCATATACATATGAACACATAATAAATATATATAATATAAATGAATAAAAAAGGAAAAATGATAAGATTATATTAACATATATACATATACTCCCCTATACATGCATATTATAGTGGGTACATAAACATACATATAAGAAATACTAGGTAGTTATACATAATGTGCAAAACCAAAAGTATATATGTATGTATATATGTTCTAAATTGAAATTCCTTAAAAATATACTAAGAAAATATAAATATACATATATATACATGTATAAAAGTACATATAAAATTGAGTATAAATACATGTATATGTACATAAATACATATAATAATAGTATACTAAAGGTATAAATATGTATACATACGTATGTATACATGTATAGGTATACGTATAGTTGTGGTATAGTATGAGTATACATACATGTATATATACAAGTATATGTACTAATATGCCAAATATATATATATATAATAAAAGACATTTATGTACATATATATATATATAAATAATACTAATACATACATAACTATATTATATTATTCAAAATAACATAACAATATATATATATATGTAGATATATAAATAAGGTAAGCCAAAACCCAAAAAGAAAATTTAAGCCCATATACATATTAATTAATAAATTATAATAATATATAAATATATATAATAATAATACAAAATCTAAAGAAATGTAGAAATAAGGGGAAAGTCAATAAATAGCTACATGGACAAATACGAACATGTCATGTCGATAATTTATCTAAAATAATTAATTAAATAAAAAATTGTAAAATAATTAGAAAGTAATAATAAGTAATTAATTAGGAAAAATTACAATAACAATAAAATTAATATAGGTGGTAAATTAAACATAAAAACGAAGAAATAATGAAATTTACATAAATGGACTTAAAAATAAAATATTATGCAAATATGAAATTTATAAATTAATTAAATCATAAAGTAATAAAGAAAAGTTTAAAATTGAAAAATAATTTTTTTTCAAACCAAAATAACTAAATTCATAACATTTAAGACTCATAAAGAAAAATACAAGTTTCAACACCCAAAATGGACTCTGCTACATGAAAGTATATCCAAAAACAATAAACATTAACTCTAAGATCATAAAAATTGGAGTTAGAATGAAAAAATTACACAAAACTAAAATATAAGATAAATTGAGAAAAATAAGTAAGGTAACTAAGTTAATTAACCCTATAAACAGATAATAAGGAGAAATAAGTAACTAAATACATAAAATACAATAATTTATAAATGTATTTACTATTTACCCTAATAAGTAAGTTAAACTATGTTCATGTCATACTTAGGTTATAATAAGAAATTAAGCAAGCTACAATAGACATTTAGTTCACTAAAAAGTTTAATTTTTCTAAATACTTATAAGTCTTATTATCTTTTAAGTATTCAATTGTCGAGTTTTAGAAACCCCAAAGGCTTAGAGAATGAGCATTAATTCAAGTGAGAGAGTTTTGATGATCTACTATCTGCTCATTATTTGATGTTTATATGCTGCTTGTCGGTTAATACTAATTATCTATTGAATGACTGTTTTGCCTGTGTACTATCATCCATATGATCACCTTCGTAAACCAATAAAAATAAATATCTTATCAAAATAACCAATTCTATTTGTTGCTTATCTATGACACAATTAGTATATTAATGGAGAGTGCTAACTTTGTAGAGTTTTTTTTTTTAAAAAAAAAGGTAGTTATGGAAAACCTTTTTCTAATCCTAAACATATTTTTGGTATGATTTTTGTGATGGCTCATTATCAAGTCTAGTTTTTTCCTCCCGATTTATATAAATTAAGTTTTCTTTAAACCAATCAGTACTAAACTCTACCCATTTAATACTAATCATCGACTAAGTTTAAAGAAAACCGGTTTTAAGAAAACCGGTTTTTATATCTTGAAAACGCTTTGGAGTCGCCATCCGACCAAAGTCGAGAAAACGAATTAAGTTATAAAACGATTTTTGAAAACCAAAGATCTAGATTTAAGGGCTAATTTTTTAAACCCTAAATGAGTACCACTTTTTAACTTTCCAAATTTAATTTTTCTTTTCAATAATGCCCCTTTTTAATTTCTAAAATACTAATCATATCACATGTAACTAAATTAATTAATTTGAAAAAATATTTACAAAGATGGAAAAATAAAATTTCCATATTTTAAGTCATCTCGTATATACGAGTGTTTACGTACTTGCTATTTAGAATTAAACTTCCGTAGTTCGTTTATCAAAAACACTAGCGTTTATAAAAAAAAATTAGCGGGTTCAATTGATTTTAATTTTTGAAAAGAAATCAAGTTTACGTTTTTACTCATTTCAAATTATTTAAGGAAAATTTCTAAGGGTCCTAATTTATGGTTTTATTTTTGGAAACTCTAAAGTAGTCATACTTTGAAAATGGTCCATTTATTTTTAGAAAGTTGATTTTCAAAGTGATAAAATGACTTGATTTTTTTTATTATTATTTTATTTTTCTTATTTTATTATTTTTATTATTTATTTATATACTTTTTATTGTTTGGTTTTTTGGTTAAAATGTGAAAATAAATAAAAATGAAACTAAATACTTCTTCCTTTTTTTTCACCATTTTCTTTCCTCTTTTTCTTTTTTTTTTTCTTCTTTTTTCTTTTCTTCCCCCCTTTTTTTCTATTACATTTACAATTGAAATAAATATTTAAAAAAAAAAAACAAAACAAAAGAAAGAAGATGAATCAAATGGAAATAGGGCCAAACTAAGCACTATTGTTGGATTGAGTTGGAGCAGCTGAGCATGGGTCGCGGGTCAAGTCAGATACAGACTTCCTGGTTAAGTCACACATAGAAGGAATAAAGAGTAGCTCCAACATGCTAAAGGTGGATCTGAACACTAATTTGTTAGGGAAAGTGGATTTTCATGTGTTTTGGATTAGGATTAGGGGGGAAGGTAAGTAAGAGCCATGCCATGGCCAATAGTGGTTGTTTTAGATGTTTCCAAAGTTAGGATGACAACATTAGTTGAGGGCATGGTGACCATGTGTATTGTGCAATTGGGCTTCAACTGACACAAGTTACGCAAGGATAAGGGTTGTTGTTAAGCTATCCTAAAAAGAAAGGTTGGGGTTTAACGATGGTAAGGGAGAGTAGCTGAGTGGATGGATGGCAGTGGTTATGAGTTTGAGTACTTATTGTATGTCAGGGTGTTGGGGATTACACAATAGTAGTCAAGTGAAAGAGAGGGGGAGCTTGGATGATTGGGTTGGGTCGTATGTGTGTGTATCAGATCTAAGAGAGTAATGAGATAAGGGAGTAGGTCTTCGGTTTTGTTGCTGTTGGGTTAGTCGCAGTGGACAAGTATGCAAAGATGATGGTAGCGTAGGCATGAATGTACACGATTATGGTATATCTTATACACGATGTGGGTATTGTGAACCATGTGTGTGTACTGGTGTTACAACAATGGAGCGGCATTAGTCAATGGGGTGTAGCGTGGTTCGGCATGTGTACGATTGTATTGGGTTAAGTAATGAGTAGCCAAAAGATTTTGTTGAAGGAGAGAGGGAGGTCGGTGTTGGACTTAGCAAGGGAAAGAGACAGTAGCACGTGTATGTGTTTCCCCCAAGGGAGTCGATCAAAAAAGATGGTGGATGGTTAGGTTGTTTCCTAAGTACTATAGTAGAGGTTCGGCTTTGTAATATTAGGGATCGAAGGAATGTATTGGGCTTAAAGTGAGAGAGAGAGAGAGCCAATTATGTATTCCCAAAAAAAATGGACCACCCTAACCCACCTCCTATGTATGTGATGGCTAAATTTGAAAAATAATGATGGCATATTTTTCTCCTATTTTCCATTTTTCAATCTCGGTTTTAAATGGTCAAATGAATGAATCTGTCTAACTTCTTAGATTCAATTTGAGTAGGATATGCCTATTTTGCAATTTCACCAACTGACCAACCAAGAAAGAAAGTGCAAAAAAAATCTAAGGAAAATACAAGAAATGGGGAGAAAGTGAAAGCAAAGCACTAATGTGGCGCCACATCAACAGTACTAACCAACAAGGAATTGCCATGTGTCTTGAAAGACATGAAGCGATGACGTAACAACACATATCACGCTATGTGGCAACACAAACACATGTCATGTGGTAATGTCATGTGTCCTAGAGTGGATACACAACATGATGATGCCTTGACACGTAGCATCATGTGCTATGGATGATGTAGCCATACATATTCCAAAAAAAAAAAAAAAAGGCTTTCCATGTCTTTGCTGAGAGTCAAACACCTAACTTCTAAGCCAAACCCCTAACTTCTAAGCATTTATTTATTAGGCCATTGATCTATATCTTATTCATATATACAATTAAATTACACTTATGGACAAAGTCAATCTAGGCTAGACTCAAGCTTAGGCTTAAAGACCTTCTCCGTATTAAAAAAAAAATATTCTATTAAACTATCTTAAAAAAATTATTATTTTTTAAATTCCTTAAATCCTCTATGTTTTCAATTTTTCTATTTTTTGTGACTTTTCAATTTTTCTATTTTTTTGTACTTTTTCTAAATTTCTTATTTTTTTGTCCTTTTTCTTAGTTTTTTATTTTTTTTCATTTTCCTAAATTTCCTATTTTTTTCTAAATTTTTTGGGTTTTCTTAATTTTCTATTTTTTGTATTGTTCCTAATTTAGGATACTTTATCTTATTCTAAAAAGATTTGAAAAAAATAAAAGAAGGGCAAAAATGAGGTATCTACACTTATAGTGCCTGTGAATGATATTTTTATTATTAAGGCAAAACCAGCATGGTATCTCTAATTGATTATGAGAGGACTCACATATTTGTATCCATAGAGCCCTTTATACATTTTTATTGTAAGAGGACTCACATATTTATGCCTGTAAGGCCTCGGATATATTTTGATAGTGAGAATACTTGCTTTATGTACTCAAGGGGCCTTAAATATGTTCAATGGATAACCCTAGTTAGGGTCTACCTATTTGAATTGAAATTTCTTTCTTGGCTAGAGTAATAGTCGAGTATCGTTTAGAGAGAGGGTGCCCTAAAGCAGCTTTATGCAATTAAAGTGAGATGCTTCTTGCAGATAAGTATGGAGGAAAATCAACATATAGACGACATAAATATATCCCTTCTATAGTTTCAGACTCCTGTAGATGTGTTGCTTCCATTCATCGTACATCCATTCATTTCGTACGTAAATAAACTTACATGTATGCTAATAATATTTAATAACTTATTTGAAGAATAGTATTGAGGAACAAACTCACTAAGTTGTGGTTTGTTCATTCCCCTATGTTTTTTTTTCTTTTTTTTTCTTTTTTTTTTTTTGCAATTTAGTTAAGTTGGGATTAAAGTAAATCTCGAGTGCCAAATACAGAATAAAGATAAATATGATAACGTTAGAGTCAGTTGAGAATTGTATAGACAGTATGGAAACATCGTTTGTAGGAGATATATAATTTAATATCTCTTGTAATTTTACAAAATTGGTTTACCATGTCTTATTATTTAATAGGAAATACCAGTTTTCTACTGTCTTGAGGAAATATCAAATATTTATAGTTTGCGATAAGCTATTAAATTAAAAAATCAAAAACCTTAGTGAATAATTAAATAAAGTCTTGCAATCTCTAATTTCCAAAACGATTTTCATATCATAAGTGTATACATGATACGAAAATTTTAGGCAATCCTATTAGGCAGCAGTTTCTTTTTTAAATCATTGGATTTCTTATATTTTAATTATTTGATAATTTAATAATTTAAAAGATGGGCTTCATGATAGTGCCTTATCATTAATCATGTGACATAACAAGTACGTATGAAAACTACAAAATTATTCATTAACATTTAATTGATTTACTATATTCATCCAACTCTTTAGGAAAACTATAAATAACACTCTAAACTTTAATCTCAATGCAAACATATACCATGACTTTCAAATGTTATTATTTAAAAATAATGTCCCTTAACTTTAACTTAAGTATAAATATTCCTTGACTTTCAAATGTTGTATATGACCGCCAATTTTCTATTTAACATGCCTACCCTAACTAATTAATTTTTTTCATTGGTTTGTATGCTATAAAAGCTTTTTCATATCAAATAATAATCACATTTGAATTCAGAAACTTATGATACAAAACATGAACTTCGATGTATGTACTACAGTATCTACATTACACACAAAGATGAATGGAAGATAGAGATGAGTAATGAAAATGTATGGAGATCCATTACAATATAAATTTTAGAAGTACTTCATTATGATACCTCTTCAGTATTATGTTTTTCTTTAATAGAAATTGTAATGCCCTAAGTATCTAGTCAAAATTTTTTCTCGACATTTGATGCCTAAAAGACAATTTGTATGACATTCCTAAATTGGAGATAAAGCAAAACTTGTAACCAACCTGTTATTTAACTTCATAATGCACTTAATTTCAAATCTCCTCTTATTCATATCACTGGAAGTCTTTACATGTGTAAGCAATACTTAGAGTATCACAATGATATAACTCTTGCATGATACATGATTCAATTAAAAAGTCGACACATTATATCTACAACCTTTATGTTGAAATCTTTATAATGTAATATGATGTTCTCCCTAAAGAATCACTTCCAAGAACTTAAAACAAACCCACCAATCATCAATCCTCAAAGGAAACTAGCTCTAACTAGTGCTTTCAAAGTCTTGTAGCCCTTCCAATAGTGATGTCCTGTCTAAATTTTTTCTTGACAGGAGGATAAGATAACTTATCTCCTTAGCTTACTGTAAGTTGAGTAAGAGTAGATAGCAAAAAAGAAACATTAGCACATCCAACACCATAATCATACAAGCAATTTGTTATTTCAACTTTATTATTTTACAACCCAATCAAGAAGTTGATACAAGTAATTTATGCCATGCTCATGTACGTTACATGCACCAGTATCACTATCTTAACCTAACTTAAGGCAATAAGGTTTTGCCAAAGAGTAAGGATCCTAAACTTTACCTAAGGCTATGATATGTAGCCAAACACAATTGAGGGCTACAAAGAGTAGCCAAAGCACAACCTAAGGCTATAATGAGTAGCCAAACCTAATCTAATTGATCATTTGATGGTTAGAACTCATTGAATAATACACTTCTATATGCTCAAAAAATTTGGCCTAGCAAGACCTTGGTACTATAGGTCATTTTCATGTCATGTTATGAATACAACAAACTATGTATCAAAACAAGCATAAACACTATTCCCTAATTACTAGTAAGCATCATTTGTTCAGCTTAACCGTTACTTTTATGTTTTACCTTCTTTCTTAGAAACATCAGTATTATGTTCAATTAAGTGAACACTTTAGAAGGTAGGGTTAGTCCTCAGCTTCTTGTCCAAGTTAGTGTGAATCCCAACAATGTGCCATGACCAAATAGCAACACAACCATAATAACGAAATCCAATGTTAGAGCATGTTCCAGTTAATATCACATATAAAGAAGGAAGTTATTGTGCAAATCATCAAGCAGCATATCAAAGACTTAGAACGAAACTTAACTAAGATAGCCATGACAAGATAAGTTAATATACTAACATCACAATGAGTAGACATAAATCTACCCTAAACATACAAATATCCACTTACGTAGACTTATTAGTAGCTCCGAGCCTATGCTTCAACACAGTGTTCCATTGACTTATGTCACCTAAGAAAGATGCACATAGCATCACAATCATCTTTGACAACTTACTTGCATCTAAGGTTTAAGATTAGAGGTCTTCCCTCAAGAATAATGCATTCCATATATGTTTTGACTTAATCTCTTATTTATCTTTTGAATTATCCTTTAGATTAATTTAATTGTAGAGTTTTTAAATAAGTACCCTCTTATACGCACCTTGAATCGTTACTAATTAAAAGTCTCACACACATACTCTGATTCAGATTCTGAATCCATCTTATATAAGTTATAGTTCACCTAGCAAATCCTCTGATATGTCCTCCTATTCGACTAAAATACTATATAACTTATAAATTTTTCACTTTCTCATCCCTTTCAAGTTAAGTCTAGTAAAGAATATCTTAGAAAGAGGTTATCCAACACTCATTTAACAATAATATCATCAATGCAAATTACCTATAAGTAAATCATAGGAACTTAAATATGTCGTTTACATATATTTTTCCAAAATACCGATCTTAAGTCCGCTTTCACTAAAAATAACCTTAAAATATACAAACAATCAAAATAACCAAGAAATCAAAGTTAAATAGTCCTAATTTCATAGATAACTTCCGGAAATTAAGAAAAATCAAATTCGTCAAGAAATTTAACAAAAATCCTTTAATTGTCAATTTTCTCAAAATAGGGTAGATTTAGTAAAATAAATTTAATAAATTATAAATGTGTAATTTATCTTTTTATGTAAATTGAATGCAACATATGAAGAATATCCAAACCAAAAATTAGCTCAGGAAAACATCATTTGCTACTTTTAAAAATTAACACTAAATTCATCATACATGCCAATTTCTTAAAGAAGTGATACAAACACTTCAAATTTCAAAAATTTGGTTTGATTTTTAGATTCTGTATGCAAAAATTATCTAGGGAATTCAAATTTCATAATTTTTAAATATTACTTACTAACTTTAGTAAATTTAACAACTTACAAGAGGAAAATCGAATATTTCCGTTTTACCGTCCACTAGAGCTCCTCCGGCCATCCCACTATGTCTATCAAGCTTCCCTCCATGAAATGCTTGCGAGCTCCAAACCATACAATATCAGGTTATCGTTTGCTCTACGAACCCTATTTTCCCTAATATTTCTCGATTTTTTTTTCATTTGTTATTTTTCCTTAGTAATTTTTTCCTAATTCCAATTGACTAAATGTCCAAATTTTTCACCTCAAACCCCTGTCATAGTTGCATGATTCGGTGGAAAAAGTGTCAAAGGAAAAGATCCATGTGTAACTGCATTATTATGCATGTTTGTTACCCTTATTTTGTCATATTTTGAGTTTAACACCACCTATTTCCAATCTGATCTTCTTGCCGCGCCTAATTCAACGTGATTCCCCTGCTGCCACTTGCTATTTTTATTTTTTTTTTACTCATTACTTTACTGAATTAAGAATTAACGTAATATATTATATTATTAAGGATTACGTTCATTATGTGCATATATTTATATATGACAAATATAGTGGATCCTCATATTGCCCTACTATAATTTCACGTTATTCCAGGAATTTTAAGATTCAAATAATTCATCTTCAAAAACTCGTTGTACTTCGAAACTTATATTTTGTGTTATTGATAAATAACAAGGAACATCAATGTTTACATACAACTAAAATTTTTATTTACTTTATTTTAGAAAATTAACTTTTCTAGATATCTTTTTTAACTTTTATAACTTCATCCTAAAATCCGAATCAATTAGGAGAATGTTTTTCTATAGCCCTAAATTTATTGGTTCCAAGCAGGTAAGGTTTCAATACACAGTATAACTTGTTACTTTGGTTTACCAAATAACAAATTTATGTTGTCACTCCCCTAATTTACCCACTAAATTCTATGTTTTATAAGAGTAGACCTTCGTTTTGAGTTTGAGGTAGCTGGTCAAAGATCAAGTTTCACAAGCACTTGATTATTAACTTTTAATAAGTATTAATTTTGTGAAATCTTTATAATTATGATAACACTTTCGTATTACTCTTTTTTTTATAATACTTATTTACTATTAATTTTTGGTCATTAGTAATTTTTAAAAAGCCACCTTGTTTCTGAAATCTTTTTTTTTTAATATATTGTTTTGAAAACATTTTATTAATAATATGTATGGATAACTTATAGTTCTTTATTACTGTCATTTATGCATTTTGTTAATAATACCTTTTATCTATTTTTGTCTTCTCATCGTTGTAACTTATACCCTCGAGAGACTTGTATGGACTGCAACACTAACAGAGGAACAACTACACACTTCTCGTGCAAAATGACGTAACTCTTAGTATGACAATATATTCAAAGATTATAAATTCTTTGTAAATATTGTATATTTTCATAAACGTATTGAAATTATCAATAATTGTATAAAGTTACAATACGTAAAATATAGTTATTATATAACTAGTCCCATAAGGAAATATGAATGTGCCTTATCAAAATGTTAATTTTTAATAGTCTTTTGAATAAATACAAATAAAGATACATACATATATATACATACGTACATACACATATATATATGTATATATATATTAGATGAAACTGCACAAAGCGCAGGGCATTGACTATTTTGTAATAATTTTAGAAGATTGCAGGGATTATTTTTCAATACTATCATAGCTTTTTGTTGATCATACTATTGCATTGTCTACGAAAATTCACTTCTGCAGCATATGTAATTTTTTTCTTTCCTTTTTTTTTTTTTCCCTTTCAAACGAAACTAAGAATTATATTAAGGTACAAGCACTAGACTAACGCATAGAAGATATATACAAAGTAGGTAGCCTTTGGAGATCGGATCGGGTAAAAATATGGAAGACTAACGCATAGAAGATATATACAAAGTAGGTAGCCTTTGGAGACCGAATCGGGTAAAAATATGGGGAAAGTCACGTATTTAGGTGAATGGTATATAATAATTTATAATTTTCATATATATTAAAATTTTATTTATATTTATATATTACTAATCATTTATATAATATATTAGAACTATTAAAGCGAAGAATACCAGTTCATGCATCCGCTTCCTAGGATTGATGTTGTCTAAAAGATCTATATATGTAAAAATTCTAACATCGTGTTCCTATAATTTAATAATACATGACGCGGTTTCCTTAAAGTTTAAATCACCTTAATATAAGCGTTGACTTCGCATTTCTCTATTAGAATCTTATTTAGACTCAACACCACAATTTTATCAAATAACCCAAAAACAGTCCTTTCAAGATCATGAATGTCCTGGGCAATCTTTTCCTTGTTTTCTTCCTCTTCCTCAACAAAACCGCAGCACAAATTTGCTCCGGCACCACATGTTCTACCAGCACCGTGCCTATTCGGTTTCCCTTCTGGTTAGAAAGCAGGCAGCCCAAACACTGCGGCTATCCTGGTTTCAACCTAAGTTGCAGCAGCTTGGGTAGAGCAGTTGTGAAACTTCCAAATTCAGGGGACCTTTTTGCCGTCCGTGAAATCTATTATCTAGCACAGAAGATAGAGCTCTATGACCCCAAAGATTGTCTTCCTAGGCGGCTCCTTGAATTGAATCTTTCGGGGTCACCATTTTTTGCCGCTCATTATGTAAACTACACATTCCTTCTCTGTCCGAGGAATCTTACATCTGAATTTGCAGTTCCTTGCCTTAGCAATAGCACAAACAGAGTAATAGCTACCACTGACACAGCTTATGCAAAGTCGCTATCTGCGATATGCAATGTTACAGCAACTTTGGCGGTACCAACCAATTGGGCAGACCAATATCAAGAATCTTCAGCTGATCTCTTCAGTGGTCTTCATCTATGGTGGTCTTCACCCGACTGCTTCAGGTGTGAAGCAAAAGGCGGTTTATGTGGTTACAAGAGTAACACCAGTGAAGAAATCGCCTGTTTTCGTGATCCTGATTCCAATACAGGTGATGTTTCTAGACCCACAAACACCCCACCCATCACTCCCCTCCACACCAACCCCTCCCCCCAGGGGTTGACCACATCCATGTTCAAATATCAATTTCTCAAAATTGAGGATGTTTCTTAGCCTTCATTTGACAGATTCTATATGCATCTGTGTTGTCTTGTCAACGTTTGCAGAAAGTCAATCATGTGATGACATGACACGTGATTGCAAATTCATTGTTGAATTGCCTTCAGTGAAGAAAATAATATATATTTGAATACGTGGCCACTTAAGAGCTAGAATAGCAATGCTGATTAACATTAGCAGGAGTATATGGGCAATTAAAATATGGGCATTGAGGAGTCGTTTTCTCCATTGGTCACTTACAGGTCAAAACTGTCATCCTCTTAACATGGTTGGATTTATTCCATGTAAGGGCTGGATAATTACACCAGGTTAATATACATTTGTACCTAATGGTAAATGGATGATTTATGTTTGTTTGGTGCTGATAGGTGGTGATCGGTGAATATTACATATGGTGAACTAAAAAGGGAAAATTTCACGGTTCCATCCATTTTTTTATAGTGATGAGATTAGATAAATTCATAATTTGATTGTTGAATATCTTATTATATTAATTCTGTAATTATCTAAATTGTCAGATTATGAGTTAACAATCGTATCACAAAAATTTCTAGAAAAAAAAAAAATTGATTTTAAAGTTTTAGTGGTAGAAATAGATGATTAATATTAAACAAAATTGTCTATACATTGTGGTAATGAGATGTTAATTAAATGAAAGAAATGTCATATGTGATATGTGATTCAATTCGCATCACTGGAATTATGCATCAGTTTTTAATACCATTAGGTTCAAAGTTCATTACTTACCCTTTTTCCACTTAGACCAAATTGTACATCACATCGATACTTCATAAAAGTCAAGCCCTTAGCAAGATACCTTTTCCAAGTTATCTAAAATCACAAGTAGCAGAAAGGAGCACATTAACCTCAGTAAACTCGTCGTTAGTTGCATGAGCTTTTTCTTGTTGATTTTAAGGATTCAAGTTTAACCTAGCGTGCTTTACAGTTTCACTATTTTGGCAAATCCCCCTAACTGTTATTTACTCTCTCCTTTTTAGGCCATTCGAACAGGGGACTTCTAGTGTTCGGGATCATTTGCCTGTCAATCGCCCTACCGGCGATAATATTTGCAATTGTAATAGGTTGCTCCGCGTGGTGTTCCGACAGGGGATATGTCCGTAGACGCCCTAACAATTCCCGTCGAGGCCGCAACTTGGCCACCGTGAGACAACATCCAACGATGGTCACCACTGGATTAGATGAATCCACCATTGCATCCTTTACAAAAGTGGTCTTAGGAGAAAGCCGGCGCTTGCCAGGACAAAATGACAACACATGTCCAATATGCTTATCAGAGTATCAACCTAAGGAGATCGTAAGATGTATTCCAGAATGCAAACACTGTTTTCATTCGGACTGTATAGATGAGTGGCTTAAGATGAACATCACTTGTCCAGTTTGCAGGAACTGTCCAACCCCTGTCCAAGATAACCAATCGACAACGCAATCGTAATGGCTTCCTTAAATTTCATACAAACTTATTCGTTGAGGGTACAGTTAAGGTGGTTTCTTTTTCTTGTAAAGATTATAGAAGTAGAAGGATTCTTTGCTTGTGTTTCACACATTTTCAATTGGAAAGCAGGAAACAACTCATGTATATTTTCACAGTACGTAGCTAGGCAAAGATGGTTTCAGTAGTTTGTTCAATCCATACAGTGGTTTCGCTGGTTTTTTCTCTTATTTCCGAATAAAGGAATCCCCTGAAAGTTTAGCCATCATACTTATTAGAAGATGAAAGTTTTCGAAAACTATTGAAATAATGCTAACTAGTTACCAGAAGTGTAGAGAGTTGAGAGCAAGGAAAAGAGAAAGTTACAGCTGGAATGTGTTTGAGTGAAATGCAGAAAATTGATATTAAGTTGAGCTGTAAGCTTTGAATACAGTTGATCCAGTGAACTACAACACGTGTGGAATTAAATAACTAACAACTAACTACTAACTACTAACAAATCTACATATAAACAGAAACTAACTCTAACAACCCCCTCAAGATGGAGAGGAGTAGATGTTTACGACTCCCATCCTGTCAAGCCAAAAATGAAAATGATCAGCAAGTACTCCTCTGGTGATCAAGTCGGCAAGTTGCTAATGACTAAAAACATAAATTGGCAAAATGATATCCTCAACGACCATATCACAAACAAAATGTAAGTCCATTTCTAGGTGTTTGATACATTCATGAAACACCGGATTTTTAGCAATATGTAAGGCAGATTGGTTATCACAAAACATCTGAATGGGCAACTAACATTGAACATGAAATTCCTTCAACAAAATAACTAACCACATGACCTCACAAGTTGTAGCAACAAGAGCATGATACTTTGATTCAATGGCACTACACGAAATAGTAAACTGCTTTTTCAACTTCCAACAAATAAGAAGAAAACACAAAACCTTGCTTTAGATCATCAAGACATCCACCCAATCTAAATCACTATAAGCTAGAAGAACACAGTCAAATTTGGTTGGAAAAAGAAGACCCTGCCTTGGACTTTGTCTAAGGTATTGCAACACATGGGATAAAGTAGCTTGATGAGAATGCCAAAGATAGTCCATGAATTGATTTAGGATATGAACAGCATAAGCAATATCTAGCCTTGTAATGGAGAGATAAAGTAATTTCCCAACAATCTTCCTGTATGTAGTAGAATCAACTTGAACAAAATCATCATGTCTTGTCAATTTATGGTTCAGGATAATAGGGGTGTTAGCAAGTTTGCTTCCCAAATAGCCAGTCTCAATAATAAGTTCAAATGCAAATTTGCATTGTGAAACCACCAACCCTATATCAAACTGAGCAACTCTTAGACCAATAAAATACTTAAGCACTCCTAAATCTTTGACTTTAAAATGAGCTGCTAAAAACTTCTTAAAATCTTCAACAACAACAACAATATTCTTGCTAGTAATGGTAATGGCAATGTCATTGTCATCCACATATATCAAGATTACTAGAAAATCATCACCATTACCCTTGGTAAACAAAGAATAGTCACTATGTAATTGAATAAAACCATGAGATAGCAAACAACAAATAAGTTTTTCATTCCACTGTCGAGAAGCCTACTTAAGGCCATATAGTGATTTATTTAATTTGCAAACTAAATGCACTGTAAACTAACCAATGAGCTCAAGTCCCATTGGAAGATCCATATAGACTTCCTCAACTAAATCGCCATTGAGATATGCATTATGCATATCCATTTGATGAATATGTCATCTGTGAAGTATGCTTAACAACTAGACTAAAGGTATCCATATAGTCAAAACCCGCCTTTTGGCTATACCCTTTAGCAATCAAACAGGCTTTGAATCTATCAACATCACTATCAACTTTAATTTTTAATTTGTAAACCCATTTACATCCTATTGTATGTTTATCAGGCGATCGAGTTATAATTGTCCAAGTGCTATTACTTTTTAAGGCATCTAACTCTTTAACCATGGCTTTACGCTAATGAACAAATTGCATAGCTTGAGAAAAAGGGGACAACTCAAAGTATTTGGAGAGTGTGACAATAAAGGCTCAAAATGAGGGAGACAAGGACTTATAAGATAAGTGCTTTTGAATTGGATGTTGAGTAAAAGAAAGAGATTGGTGAACCAAACTAGATTTAGATCATGATAGTAATCAGATAAGTATTTAGGAGGTTGAGGAACATGCTAGCTACGAAGCATGCAGTAGATTAAGATTGAGACTGAAGCCTATAACCAAAAAGGCCAATCAAAACCCTCCCCCCTTCCCTACCCCAAATATCTTTGGCAACGGTTTTGATAAGGAAAGTAAGTGCATGAATATGCCTCTAAGTCAAGTTGTTGCACTATAGTAGGAGCCTCTCTTAATTACTTTCAAGTTAACTCATGATTTAGTGAATTGGAGCTTTAACTTAGATGAAGTAATAAGGTAAGTAAGATGTTCGAGTTGGAATTAACCCATACTAAGAGGATCGGTGGAACAAATAAGTCATCCAAGTCAGGCATGACCTATGCTTGGTAAAGCAATAGAATAAGCAGGTAACCCAAGCAAATCATGATTTGTGCTAAGTAGAGCAATAGAACACCAAGTACCTAGGTAGGTAAAGCTAAATATTTGTACTGAACAAGGTCAAGTTTTGGCCAATCTTAGAAAGGTAAGTTTGTAAACCTACAGAGATCGACTTCGTTGTAGGTGACCTGTAAAAGTCAAATTCAAACTTAATGACCTAAATAGGACAAGTCCATTATAAGAGGTTAGAAAAATCAAGATCGAACTCATGAGATTAAATAAGTCGAGTCCCTCTTGGGGCCTAAAGAGGTTGGGTAGACTTTGTGAACTAAAGAGGTTGCGTCCATTACAAGGACTTATAGAGGTCAAGGTAAACATTACGACCTAAAAAGGCTGTGCCTATTGTAAAGGCCTGAAAAGGTAAGAGCCTAAAGAGTTAAGGGTCTAAGGAGGCCAAAGTACCTAAAAAGGTAAAGGCTTAAAAAGGCGAGCATTGAAAGAGGTTGGAGTACTTAAAGAGGTAGGTATTTGAAGAGGCAAAGCCAAAACTTGAAGAGGCCGGAATGTAGGGAGTTTCTCGACTATAAGAACCTATGCCCCATCAATGAGATTACTCAATGTGGTGACATTCTAATCAACAATGCCTAAAGAGGCTAGTAGGAGTTCCTCGGGTGTTTAGGCTTTAGCCATACCAGCGAAGATACTTGGTAGGAAGAGTAGGTGTTAATTTTCTAAGGAATTCCTTAGATGCCTTGACTATAGTCTATTGACAAGGTTATCTAGATGGCCCAAAATGGTAAAAGTGAGAGCTCCTCGTGTTTGAGCTTTTAGCCATATTGACGAAGGTACTCGAATGGGGAAAAGTTTCTCCCAAGAAGTTCGTTAAATGTCTTGACTTAAGTCTATTGACAAAGTCACCCAATATGATCAAGTTGATGGTATTCCAACTCGACCATAGTGTTTTCCTAGTTAAGACCTACACAAAATTGTTTTCATATAAAATCGCAATAGAATCACGAGTCAAACCTTTAGAATTGAATCGATTTTACATATTGTATAACTTAACATCTACTGGGTTAATCAAACTAGGCTTTTATAAGCCCATAACTCCACTTTTGACCTCTTATTACTTTTTTCATTCTCAAGTCAATAAATACAAAGCATGTTTTCTCCTATTCTTACTCTATTCTAGTACCACAAGCTTTCCTCATCTCTAACTTGAAATATGAGTTCTCTCCTATCAACTAACCAAATGACTAGTGATGAGAGAGCCGATGCTAGTCTTGATGCTGACAAGTCAATTAATAGTTTGATTTTGTTTTATATTTTTATACCAATGATTTATGTCATAATGTTTTATATTGGCACTACTATTTATATTATAGTTTTATGGATTTATAATGATTTATGCTCAATTATTTGTATCAAACCTATATTATAACTAAAATTTATGATGAATTTCCTTAATTTCATTATATATTCAAGTTTTTAATAATCATTATAAAGTGTATTTATAGTTTTTGCAAGCTAAATTACACAGATAGAAATGTATGTTTTTACATTTCGATTTTATGAATCCCTTGTAAAATTCCAAATGTAATAACTATAATTCTATCCAAGCTAAAATACTTTTTTCATAGTTTTAGAAATCTAAATGGTCAATTTCAAGGATAGAAAAGTTAAGCGTGCATAAAGTAAATATAAGGGAATGAATTTACTACTTACAGCAATACGATGAAAATATTGTGAATAAAGTCCTTCCATACGTAATTTAGAAATTAGTAGTAGGTAGAAGTATGTGTGGTTACGAACCAACTTGAAAGTGGCTTAGAACTTGTTCCCTATATAGTGGAACTTGTGTCGGCCCCGCCATTGCCGGTTGCGCACTTGTTTCAAGAACTACAATTTTGTTGAAAAAGATAAACTTAAACTAATCCAACTCCTCAGGGAAAGCTCAAATTCCTGGTTTGAATTGACAAATGTAATTCCATATTTATGCTTTGCTGGACCGTCTTATAAATTACAAATACATCTTACTCGTAATTATTTCTAGGTAGTAAATCCATAATATGAAAAAATACAACATGTTAATTTATTTTGTTATATGTACGTACATAGTATTTTAGGAGAAATTCGACCATTATGAAATGTTACTAAAAAAGTAAAATAAGGTAATACTACTACTCTTATGGTTACATTATAAACTTACATGAAATGATTCACAAGCAACTTAACAAAAGAAATAACTTGTAAAATGTTAACATTGCTAATACTTTTCACATTACAAAATTTTATAAGTAGTGCTATTGCTTACATTGCAATCACCATTATTGTGTTGTTGTTATAGAAATCTCAAGTTGTTAAAGTAGGTGACTAACATCAAGCTAAACATGGATGCCAAGAATTAATGAGAAACAATAAAGACAACTACTTTGATGTGTCAATGATTTCAGTGTCACAAAATTATAGTAAAATATATTGAAAATATTGATAGTTAAATAAGTATCGCTAATTATGTTATCATCTGTTTTTTATACATTCATTTGTATCCATTGTGTACAAATGGTTGTCATCACTATCTTCCATATATGTTTCCTCCACCGCTAGATCCACTCTTTGCTACCAACCTTTTTGAACCTTGGTATGAGTCAAGTTTCACTTAAATGACAAAGATGTTTCAAAAATATCAACACGGAGTGAATGAGGGAATTGGAGAAAATATATGGGAATTTGGGACGATAGACTACTTGCCCGCACCAAATACAAAGGAGCACCGAAAAAAAAAAAAAGAAAAAAAAAAGAAAGAAAGAAAAGATGGTAACAATTTGCAATACTTAAGTATTGATAGTTTTCGTGCATTTCACCGTAAACTTACATGTACACTACACCACCAAAAGTGAAGTCAGTATTCTATCATAACAACGGTTGCTTTGTGTCTTTTTAATTTTTTATGTCTATAGTTAACTTAAGGCCAATCACCTACTTTAATAGGTCAAGATTTTAAGAAAAGCCAATATGCAATATCAATATTATGAAGAACTTGAAAAACTTATTAATGCAAGAAAAATATTAACACTTTGATACGTCAATAAATGTGAATCACATATTATATATTATTTTCTTTTACCAAAAAAAAAAAAGAAAGAAAGAAAAAGGACTCGCAAACTCACAAAATGAATCACATATTATATGTGCAATTATCACGTGCCTGTTGAATGTGATCATTGTGCAAGTGCGTGTATAAAATAAATAATCTTCAATCTCTCCTAGTCTTTATCCTTTTCTTTTCTTTTCTTTTTTTCCCAAGACCCTCCTAGACTTTATTCAATTGCAATTAGAGATATAAACGAATTAAGTCAGTTTATAAAACTATTCAAACTCGACTCAAGTTTTATTTGAATTCTATTCGATAATAGTCGAATCATGCTATAGCTCGAACTATCCAAGCAATAAACCGAGTCAAACTTGATCTTTAAAATATTAAAATTGTTAAACTCGTAAGCCTAACTGAACTTAATATAATTTTTAATTTATTTAGATATAAGCTAATCTAATATTGATTATGAAAAATTTATAAAAAGTTTAAGTTTAATCAAATCGAGTTCAAACCTTCAAATTTAAAACTCAATTGAATTCAAACCAAATTTCAATTTTTAGTTTTCAAGTTAAGCTCGAGTTTAAACGTAAATCCAATACTATATCCATTCAGCTCGATTTGAGTGCATCCCAATATGCAATAATGATTGAATAGTTTTTGCATTCTTTCTTTTGACTTTTTTCTCTTTGGGTTTTCTTTTTTTTTTTTAATTCTCTTTAGCAAATCGTAGGTTCCCACGGCAGTTTGAGAATCGTGGGCATAGTCTAGTTCCAAAAGCATAGCGGTTTCAAGCCGGTTTCAGAATCCAACCCGAGCCATGCTCTCTGCTAGTTGGTTTACTTAGCGCATACTCTCTTAGTAGTTGGCTTACTTCGGGCATACTCTCTTAATACAAATTAACTTGATGTGTCATTAATCTCTTCAAATTTCATAATATTGTTTAATTTTGTTTTTAACATGCAAATTTTATAATATTCATTACCCAACTAATGTATTTCTTAGAGCAATTTTATCCAATCGCTTGACACAATTTTTCATATTCAAGGAACTCAACAGCGCTAAAGTGGGTTCCTTCAATTTCGAGAGTTCCACTGACAAGGAAATCTTAAAAGCGATCCTTTCTTTTACTTTTTTTTTTTTGTTTTTTTTTTTTTTTAATTTTGATGTGTTAGAATAGTATCATGGAGATAAAAAAAATAAAAAATAAAAAACGTTAAGAAACTTTTAAAAAGAACGTTGTAATAAAATCCAAAGTTTCTTAAAAAAATTTAAATACGTCCCTCGGTAATAAAAATACTCATGGTAGCAATTTATGCATGACCTGACAGCCCTACTTATGTTCCAACTGTAAGGCAACTCAATAATTAATGGATCATTTTGGGATTGGCTCGTTATATAGCAGTTTGAGTTAGGATAAATTCGCATAATGAGGAACGATTGATATAGTATTCGGTTAATCGATCCGAAATGAATTAAGAATTTCTCACAAAGGGAAAGAGTGTTACAATAGGGACCTATCCACTAATTCGAATCAAATTATGTCCATCTTTCCTTAACAAATGAGTTCACATAACATGACCCATCAACGTAAACGACCGAATCTGGGAGGGAAAATTATGAGCACCAACACGATAGTATCAACACAAACACGACCTATCAACTTCGCTTCCTCGACGCCATGTTTGGAACAATTTTTCCTGAGAGAAAAGTTCGAATGATATTTTATTTCTAAGATCTTATCCTTGTGAAATAAAACTACTTCCTTAAACTAGATTTTGCGAATATATGTGTACTAGCAACAAAGTTTTCCTATCTTCACATCCTATTTTCATCCATCTCTTTCAAACTCGTTAATCACGTATTGTGATGTATAAGTAAAGAAAAAAAAATATAAAACATGGTTTAGTTATACGATCGGACAAAGTTCGCTTATGTTTTTCATAAGATTTCGCTAGGAACATACCACCATTATAGCATACAATCTATCAATGCAGATTATCATCAATCGGTAAAATTCAAGCGGTCATGTTTAGCTATTAAGCTTGGGCTGCTAGACAGACACAATGTCACGGATCACGCCTAACCTTAGTAAAATATCATGTCAAAGGTTGCCTCTGCAGATCTAATAATAATTCACGCCACAAAGTGCTTTTTGCATATACCCTAATAGAAGCATTGACCCTGGAATTTAAATATTATATTAGAACCCCACATTAGCCTTTAGATGAAAGTGGAAACACGCTATAAAATATCTTAAAACCCCCCAATTGCCCAAAACAAAAACCAGCCCCATGACAGTCATGTGCAAGTGCATCCTAGCCAATCTTGTCCTCCTCCTATTCCTTCTCGCAAACAATACCACAGCACAATATTGCTCAGCTGTAACATGTCGTTACAGCAGCGTACCTATTCGGTTTCCTTTCTGGGTAGAAGGCGGGCAGCCCCAAAACTGCGGCTATTCCGGTTTCAACTTGGGTTGCAGCAGCCTTGGCGAAACAGTCCTGAAACTTCCTAATTCGGGGGAGTTCTTCGTCCGCGACATTGATTATCCAGCACAAAAAATAAAGCTCCATGACCCCGAAGATTGCCTTCCTAGAAGGCTTCTCGAACTGAATCTTTCGGGGTCACCATTTTCTCCTGCTTACTACTTTAACTACACATTCCTCGACTGTCCAATGAATGTGGAATCGCAGTTCGCCGTTCCTTGCCTTAGTAATAATGGAAAAAACACGGTCATAGCTACCTCTAGCGGGGATTACGTGAAGTCAATGTCCGCTGTATGCAATGTTACGGCAATTTTGGGACTACCAATGTCTTGGATAGGACGATACTACTATGGATCGGATCTTCAACTTTCGTGGTTTTCACCTGACTGCTTCGACTGCGAAGCAAAAGGCGGTTTGTGTGGCTACAAGAACAATACCAGTCAAGAGATCGACTGTTCTCGTAATCCGAATGCAGGTGATTTTTTTTTTTTTTTTCTTTCTATATAAACCCTTTTACCTCATCCATGTGCCATCTGTTGAAGCAAGCTTCATTTATGAGTTTCGTGATATTGTCTTCACTTTCGTGGAAAACGTGTTCCCAACTTTTTTTGAGATTTGCTATAATCCAAGTTTTGGAATCATCAAATATTTTTGAGATTTTAGCTGTAAATGATGATTTGAGGTGAATATGGCAACTAATAGCTGATGATGTCGAATACACATCATAAAAATTGTCAACAAAAAAATAAATAAACAAATCAGCATATTATTTCCGTTTTTCAAATCATTTTTCTCCATTTCCGTTAGCATAATTGTTAACCATTACCACATGCGATTGGGCACTAACATCTGCAAAACCTTGTGATTCATACAATGATATTTGACGACTATAAAGCTTCAATTACAATAAATATTGGAAACAAACCAAAAAAACGTTTTGGGGAAAAAAAAAAAAAAGTAAGAACGTTCTTTCGCATTCATCCGGCGGATTATAGTTGTGATTGGTGCTGCTTTGACAAAGTCGGATACTCTTTGTAGAAAGTCGATCGTGTGTATCACACTTGTAAACAAGTTGACAAGGGAAATTAACTTCTTCAGAAATAGAATATAGGCAGTGATGATTAACATTAGCAGGTCAACCGGCAATAAGGATTAGTATATGGGCATGTCGTGGGATTAAAATACGGGCATTAAGGAGTCATTTCTCCATCATTACAAGTAAGAAACCCTTATCTTTTTAACAGAGTTGGATACTCTTACGTGATGCTTTAAAAAGTCAACCCCTTAGCTAATGGAGGTAATTGAAGAGTGAATCAATCACTTTTTTTTTTCTTTTTTTTAAATATAATCAATCACGATTATTCAGTTACGATTAAAGGATGTTCTTAAATACTTACTAAGATTTAAAAAATAAAGCATTTTATGTTTTTAAATATCAATTATATATTTTATGAGAAAGTAAATATATAGTTTTATGAAAATTTACTTTATCCGTTGTGATTTAAATACATGCCTTCTAATTGTTGTTGTAAATATTTTGGAAGATGGCGTATGTTCAATTGGAAGAAAGTGATGTGACAAGGACAAGTTTGAACTATCTCAAACAAATTAAAGGATTTTATAAGTGATTGGATTCTTTTTTCTAGTATTTTTTATTTAAACCGTATTTTGAAAGATAGCAAAATGTATTGCTAATGCATATCAACACACGGATATTTTATTTCGTACTTACATATTTTAGTTTAAAGGATCTTTTCCTTGAATAATTTCTAAAAGTCAACCCATCGCAAATGAGTAACGTCATTTATCTTGAAAAGAAAATGATAAATTCTCTGGAGATTATATTTGAATGAAACAAAATTTTCCCTATAGACAAACGAAGATATTAGCAACTGTCACTTTTAAGGTACATTCTCATTTTAAATATAGCTATTGATAGGCATACAGTTCTTTTTTCCTTTTTTCTTTTTCTTTTCTTTTTTTTTTTTTTGATAAGCTAGGTATACAGTTCGATTGTTACTGAGGATTAGGCAGCAAATGTCTTCATAAATATATATATACACATTTTTATGTGTATATATTAGTATTGATATCTCATGAATATTAATAAGTGCTAAATAAGGTCTGATGATGATTAAACACATGATACAGATAATGGGTAGTTACTGAAATTACACAATTTAAGCAAATCCCCAAACACAAAATTGAACCTACTACTTGGGTCTTTTAAGGAACTTCACAGTAGGTGTTTGCACAGGAAGGAGACTTCTGCATGGTGTTCTATCAAAACTCAAAGTTATGATTGTTGTGAATGTTGTGCTACCATTTTTCTAATATCGAAAGAACATTGGAAAGAAGTCCAAGGAAATGAACAGTTCTGGGGAAATTAACTAATTGTATTCTCATTCTTTTATCAGGTCATATACATGTTCTTTTTCTGGCACTTTACATGTGCATTGCTCTCTCATGTAGCCCTTAATTAGCCCTTAAATTAAATAAATAAAAAAAATAACGAAAAAAAGAAAAAGAGCTCTAACATGATTCCTAAAACCCTAAATAAGAGATCTCCTCTTACAAATCCTAAATCATGATCAAAAGATTATGCACTAAGATTGTCGGTGACAAGAACATCATCGGTGCCAAGCAACGACGTCAACACCGCAAATAAGGGTCATCTAGAAGATGGAAAAACTGTAGATAATATTGAAGTGTTAAATCTGCATCGATCTTAACAGAAACCGCCAAAAACTTTAATTGTGAAGTGAACATCCTAAGGCAAGCTAAGGTCCAAAAACTTGGCCAAGTTGATCGTTTATGTTTAGAAAATTCAAGGCCTTAGTTCTAGGATTCATGAAAATGGAGACATTGATAACCTACGTTTTTTTTATGAGTTTGGCATTAAGGAAGATTTTCCATTTAGGGTTTTAGGAATGGGGAAGAGTGCTAATCAATTATGTTTTTGGGTTTTGATTCTATTTTTTTATTTTGATTTTAAGGATTGACTAATGGTTATATGATAACAAATGAGACACGGCTGATATGTAAATAAATAAGAAAAATACACACCAATGCAGAAGCCTGACCTAAAATATTTCCTTCTTTTCTTATATTGCAAATGGATTCAATAGGTCTCTTTTGAAGAGTTTATGAGGCTCCAAAAGGTTCCTCTAGTAAATTGTTGTGGAAGTAACTAAAATGATTATTATTTTTTCTTTTTCCCATGATAAAGAAGCTAAAGAGAGATAACTGATGGTTGATTGATTGCAATATCTCATGATTAAGTAAAGTCTCACATACATTGTTTAAGGGATCAAAATCACGATTTTACTATTCATTAGAATGAATAAAATCGGTAGAATAGTATAAAATCGTACAAAACTAATAAAATCATACATTCACTAAAAGTCTGCATATAAATGACTTTATATCAATTTTAACTAAGAAAAACATGATAAAATTATAAATTCGTAAAAACATATTTTTTATTTGCAATTTTAACAATCATAATTACTGATCATCACTAGATACAAATATATATTGATAGTGAAGTTCATACGGATTGCAAGGGGGTTATAACTAGTTTATAAAGTAGAATACCTTGTCAATATAAAATTATAACTTCTAAGTCAAGTAGTTAAAATGAGCCCATTAGTATTTGTTAGCTTAATTATTTACTAGCTTAGAGTATTACTAAGTTTAATCATTTAACTACCTTTAAACCGAAGGGTTACTAAGTTTATGGCAAGGGAGTATTTGATGAAAGTTGTAATCAAAGTTTTATTGAATGACCCATGTCTATTAGATAATATCTATATATATATATTGATGGATGTGTAATACATGTGATGTTAAATCTAAAGGAACGATTTTGGTGTTATATCCCTAAAAATTAATTTTATTTTATAAATGAAATTGTTCAATTGCCCTTTGAATCAAAGGTACATTTCTATCGTGTAAATAATTCTAGTAACCTAATAAATCTTCTTTATTTTGATAGTTTTTACTTATCTATATATCACGTCTTCCATTTTAGGTAAGAAAACCCAATTCTAATAAATTAGGATATAAAAATCAAAAAAAAAAAAAAGGTAAATCTTAATTAGTCTCTACTTTCATTTGATCTTTTTTTAATTTAAACACATGCATTGTATGAGTGTATTCATATGGTATTTTCTTAATTATGTGAACTCAGTAGCGAAGTGCTACCATTTTATGATTTATATCTTCATGTCAATTCCTCAAAGCAACAAACGTCATTTTTCAAGCGTCTTATGTCATGATTCGACTTTACAATACGGTATTTATTTTAAAGATTCACCTGTAACCTAGCATGCTAGATAGTTCGACTACATAAAACATTTTTCCTAGTTGCTAAGAACTTGTCCTTTTAGGCCACACGAGCAGAGGATTTACAGCGTTCAGAATCATTTGCATGTCCATCGCTCTGTTGGCGATAGGATCTGCAGTAATAGTAGGGTGCTTCGTGTGTTGGTCCGACAGGAGAGATTCTCGCAGACACCACAACTTCTTGCATCAAGGCAGCAGTTCAGCTACCGTGACACCGCAGCCAGTCGAAGTCACCACCGGCTTGGATGAATCTACAATTGAATCCTTTACAAAAGTGGTCTTGGGAGAGAGTCGACGCTTGTCGGGGCCAAACGATAACACATGTCCAATATGTCTCTCAGAGTATCAACCTAAGGAGGTCCTCAGATGTATACCCGAATGTAAACACTGTTTCCACACCAACTGTATAGACGAGTGGCTTAAAATGAACATCACTTGTCCAGTTTGCAGAAACTGCGCCTCCCCCATACAAACCGGTGAAACAACGCAGTCATAATGGGCCTAGTGAAATTCATGCATTTTTATTTTTTTTGTAGCATAGTGAAAACAGTTACCTTTTATTGTACATATCACAGAAGGATTCTTTGGCGGCATTTCTCACTTCTACATGGATCCTGTTGTGTATTTCTTCACAAGTCACAACAACACTAGTGAATGATTCTGGAAAGCCTACGCTTAGCCAATTATCATTTATAGCACGAGAACTAGAAGCCTGTGGCTCCGTTATCAAAGAAGCCAGCGTCCAGTGACAGCCATAAACGCTGCTCCAGAATCAAATTCCAGACCATGAAGAAGACTTAAGAATCCTCAAAAATCATTTCTCCAACTCAATCTTCACTACGTAATGAAAAGACTAAAAGATTTTCATTGAGACTCCCACATGCTAATGCATCGATTCAAAACCATCCGGGCCAAGTTGCCAATGATATATCAATCCCTCCGGGGCAGTCAATAAAAAAAGAATGATTAATTGCACAGCTTAGCTACGGTCGATTAAAATGTGCCGCAGGGATTCCTCGTATCGTTCACTTGTTCAGCAATAGCAAATTCACTCACAAAGGACTCCACATATAAGGTCAAAGTCTGGATAAGCATACTCAAATCATTCCATATAAAACGTCAAAATCTGGATAAGTATACTCCATATATCTCAATCCATTACATCACCAGAAATAAAAGCATCTAACATGAGGTAATTGGTTCACAACTGCTAGATAAAAAAGGAAACTTTGGTAGATATACACAGTTTCACTTATGTCAATTCAAAGTACACAGCCCTCTTGTTGCCCAAAAAAAAGAGTACAGAGTCCTCTAAATTGCTGGCTGAGCCACATTAGTCACATGGAGAAAAGTAACATTACTTTTTCGCAAGATGCTTCTTAGGAATTTCATCCAAGGGTGTGGATTTCAGGAGGAAAAGTCTGGCTGCACGCTCTTGTAAGGTACCCCCACACTTTAATCCTCGCATCTGCAGTTCAACCTTCAACCTTTCCATGCCAAGAAACTGTAGAATAATAGAAACAGAAAAGAAATGGTCAGCCTTTGTGATGGTCAGCCAAATCACATATGATAGTCTGTGTTAAAGACCATAAAGAATCTTCTAGTTTTCTTTTTTCATTTTCTTTCATCCCAATCAATGGTACAGTAAGAAATAGGCATCAAACTCATGGAAATAGAAAGAGTAAACTTAAGGACACAGCACGATTTTAAATTCAAAGAGAAAAGGGCTAAAAATTAAATTATTTAAATGTTATCCCATAGATTATCAAGCTGCCAGAAATATCTCAAACAAGTTAACACGATCATGTGATTAACCATGCAGTGACCATTGCATTGTAAAGCCCATTAGAATCTATTAATTTATTCTTCATCACTACTCCAATATATTTCAATCCATAGATGGGGTAAATTAGCAATTTGTGCCATATCCTAACTCGAAATACTTGGAGTCAGGACGTAGAAGATCCAACATGCAGGAATATAATTAACACATTTGACAACAAAATCATCTGACTGTTGATAATTTGAACCAGGGAAGGAAAGAAGAGGATAGGAGGAAGCCAAAAGAGAGAGGGAGAGAGAGAGAGAGAGAGAGAGAGAAGCAGCCCTGGATGGAACTGGTCCGGAATCAAAGCTTAAAGTGTTGCCATGACCAGTGAAAATCTCAACCAAATTTTCAATAGCAACAGACATGCCCCTAAAATGAATGGAAATCTATGAAAATTCCCCGTGATAAGGGCAAAGCTACAGAGATTCTCATTCTGAAACTTCGGAAGGCACAAACTCCAGTGTAGAAATATAAAGATAGAAATTGAAGATTAGTAAATCCCAAGTGATACAATATCCTACAGTATCCTGCTATCTATTCCATCCAATATCTCTCTATCAAAATATGTTGAATTCACATTTAGGCATAAACCATCAATAAATACCCCATTACCCCTTGAAAATGATATATCCAGGCAAATGAATAAACTACATACCTCCATCTCTTCTGCTGCATTAAACTCTTCAAAATTGAGAGGCTTATCTTCTCCAGTACTTTGTTTCATAAAGTCAGGTTCTACCATGACTCCTGAACCTGAAAATCCATTAGTAACAGCTTCAGCATTCCTACCTTCCTCTGAACCTGAAAGACTTGGCAAGTGACTAACTGCATCCTCAGTATGACCAGGTTCAGATTTATCATGCTTCTCCTTTGCAATTTTAGCAGCTTCAGTTTCAGAGGCTGTACTTGGACCATCAGCTGTCTCTTCTCGTATTATCTGATTGTCCTCCTCACAAGATACAGATTCTTGACCAATACACATGGCAGAGGAAGAACTTACAATCACATCTTTCTCTTCCTCAGAATTACTTCCAGAAGATCCTAAAGCAGATACTTCTCCATCTTGCTTCCCTCCAGTAACTGAACTAGGGCTGTCCTCTCTGTCTGTCTTCGAACCCACATCATTCTCATTATTCAGAACTGTAGATTTCTCATTTTCCTCCTCATCCTCACTGCCACTTTCATCTGAATCATCACTGTCACCTTCACCCAGTTTCCTTTTGCCCATCCTAACAAATATACAAGGTACAATATATCAATTTAACAATACATAAACATCAAAATATGGCATATATACAACATCAACAACAAAAGCTTGATGATTTGACTGCTAATCTCTACACCTATACATAAAAATAAATGCAAAGAAAGAATGTCGATACCAAGGAGGACAGATAAATCATCATTATAGAGTGACAAGAAACAGGGTAAAAAGGCACTAAAAGACAAATTAATATCATGGATTAAATTGGACATATAGCAAGACAAATTGGCCCGGAATATTCTTCTCACACATTTATATACTAGGTTCGATTCCCCTCCCCTTATCAAACCACCACCCACAACCACCTCTCTTTTCTCCCTCCGATTTTTCTCCTCTCCTTCTCCATCCCCTGAAAAATATTTGGTTGGCCAACACAAGTCAAGAGATTAACATAAAAGAAACATCAATGGCTGTCCAAATATCAATGATCAACCATCGGAGTAAAAAGAGTTCCCTGTATTCTCGAAACAATTTTTGTTTCACTTGTCTGCACAAATCGATATTCACATTCCAATAAATAAGTGTAAAGGCCCATTATAAACGACTTAACCATATCCCCCATCAAGCCAAGCAAATAAATTAACTTTCACACAAATTGCATAATTGACTATGCTTAAGGCACTAAAAATACTAGCAAAAAAATCTCTAAATGAATTAAATCAAAACAGACAATACCTTTCTAAAACATTAAATTACACCTCTAATCAGGTCAAGCAAGTAAATAAATTTCACGTGTATCACTTAATTTAGCACAAATTACACGAATTTGCCTCCTTACCAAATCTTCAATTTCTTCGACTTCAAATCGCCATCACCTCCAACACCTGCTCTACGTTTCCCGTTCCTCGATGAAGAACTGATAACTTCCCTCAAACACATCTCCACCTGCCGAACACATTTCGCCGACTCCTCCCTGTACTGGGCGACATACTTCTGCGCCTCCCCATCACCCGCTCCCTTCTTCCCATTCTTCGCCGTCTTCTTCAAAAAATCCTCCGCGATCTTCTCCAACCTCCTTTCCTCCTCCTCTGCCTTCCACTCCTCAAGCTTCTTTTCCGCATTCACGTGCCTCAGCCTCCGTCCACTCATGTCCCTGCACGCGTCAAAATTGTTTGTCTTCTTTTGTCCCGCCTTAGTGGCGGCGCCACGAAGGAGGGAGCCAAAACCACCCTTACCACCGCGAAGACGGAGGCAGAGGTGGACGGTGGAATCCGGCGAGGATACGATTGAGTCATCAGTAAGCTGGTATCCTGAGTGGATTAAACGCTGGAAAGGGACGGGGATGTCGGTGATTTGGAAGAGACGCGTTTTGATTTCGAGAGAAGAGACTTGTGGTGTGAAGAAGGTTAGGGTTTTGGTTTCGCCATTGAAAAGTCGAGCGAATAGGTTCATTGGTACGGATCTGGTTGATTCGTGCAGATGATCCATGTCTGATCGTCGATTTGGGAATTAGGGATTAGGAAAGAAGAAGAAACAGTAGTTATTGCGATTTGGGAATCAGGGGTTCATCCGTTCAATGGCGATTGGCACTGACTTTTATATGAAGCTTCTGGCTCCTACTTAATCAAACATTCTATTAGTAAATAATAATAATAATATATTACCGAAAAAATTAATGATAAACACAAAAAGATAAAAGAAACTTGAACATAAATCGAAGGACCAGTCTTCCATACTAATAAAATTTGAAGTAATCTTTGTATTATTACTTATCTGTATTATTTTAGTCACACCACCCTTAAGAAACCAATATTTTTTAAAATTACTATTTAATTATCAATTTAATAATAAATAACAACAAAATAAAATTTTATATTAACTATTAATTAATTTAATTATTTAAGCTGTAAGACCCTTAAGTAATCATCCTATTTTAAAATTATTGTTTAGTCATCAATCTAATAATAAATAACAATAAACAAACTTTTGCATTAACTACCGAATAATTTAATAAGGACATATTTCTCAATATCATAAAAATTAATTATTATAATAAATGTTTAATAACCAATTTAACCAATAAATTTACTTGTTTATAATCAAAATTAATAAATATTACATAAATACAAATTAAACAAAAAAATTACCAAAATACAATTATTATATCACGTCATGAAGATACGATATAGTTTTTTATAATAATATTATATTTTTAAAATGTGAGACTAATATAATACTTAACGATATGATATAATGTCACATAACCTCGATACATAAATATTAATGTTGCATTTTAGTACAAATAATAACGATGTATTTTCAAGATATGAGATAATAACTATATTTTCGTAATTTTTTATATAAACTTTTTTTAAAATCAATAAATATATATTGCACTCTACGTTAACCCCTAAACTACCACATTACTCACTTCCCATAATAATATTCTATTATGTACTCACATGTATTTCCGCATTACCTATTTCCCTTAACAATTCACTATGTCGCATGTTATTCATGAATAAGTGAACAACCAAAAATATAAACTTGAAAATATTAACATATTAGAGTTTTTCAATAAAATAATTGTTCTCTTTACTCTTTTCAAAATATTCAAATACTTTGGCAACATGAAATTAAGAGGAAATAAACTATTCAAAATCACCTTTTCCAAAGGTTATAATAATTATTAAAAAGATTCCTTAAAAGAAGTGGATTTTAAAGCACAATTGGGGGTACAAACAACTAAGTCGTCTTATAAACTACCAGAGCTTACCTCGAATTTTACTTAAATTCAATTTTAGTAACAATTAAGTTGAGCTCTACTTAAATAGTAAATTAAGTCGAGCCAAGCTAAGCTTAAGTTTTAAAATATTAAACTTGTTAAACTTATTAGCCTAACCGTAATTAATATAATATATATATATATATATTGAAAGGTGAGTCCTAAGCTGATTAGGAAAAAATTATAAAACGTTAGAGCTTAATCGAGTTAAAATTGAATCAAACTTCCTAAATAAATTTTCGAGTTGAGCTCAAGGTCAAAATTTAAAGCTTAGTCGAGTTGGAGTCGAACTCGAGCTTCAAGCTTTTAAGTCAAGCTAAAACTTAATACTCTACTAATTAGATTCAACTCTATATCACCTCTAAGCACATGCACAATATAGCACTCGGTTCAACAATTGACTCTCCTTTTGAAATAGTTCTACCAACCAATCACCTTCTATTTTCCAACTCATTTCTCTTAGTATTAGTTAAACCTTCCTTCACCTTATCCGAAATTCCCATATCCGTCAAAACCAACCTTTTTTATTCTAGTGGATTTTACTTCTACAAGAAAGATGTCTTCTTTTAACTTTGTTTTATTCTACTCCTTCCCAAATTTAGGATCTATATATGATTTCAACAATGGCCTTAGATTCTTATGTTGAAACTTTTCTTAATTCTTCTTTATATACCTATTGTAATACCCCTTAAGTTCAAGATACCACAGGCTGCCATGTGTTCTTAGTAACCTACTAATACGACAAGTGTAAGCAACCAACTATTATCTCCAAAAACATTAGTTAACTCCATTAATACTAGTGAAAGATGATAAAACTCCAAAAATATCAAAAGTCTCACAATGTCTCTTCAACTCACAACAACTACAATATAATGATTTAACTCTCGTAAGTTTCATTAAAGTAAAAATAAATAACATAACAAATCTCCATGATCAACCAATCTTTTCCTAATAACATAAAAACTTAAATCTTGTCATCACAACAATAATAAACATAGTATCCTGTATCTTCATCTTAATAAAAGTAACATGGATGTCCATTCTCATGATAACGCATTACTCATTTAAGTCTTCTACACTTGAAAAAGAAGAAAGGCTAAGCCTATGTCTAGTACATATAACCCATAAACACAAGCACATCACAAGTATAACACACATTAAACATGCAATAATGTAACATAATAGAAACAACAACAGGTTATTATCTTTTAATTACCTCACAAGCATTTAGTTTGGATTATTCATGACTAACCTTAACTTAGTATATCTCACAACTCCTCACCGAGTTCTTAGGTCGAGACATTGACACTACAACCCTTACTTAAATAGGCATTTGGACACTAACATTACCACCCTCTAATGCTACTTAATCTAACCTATACCAGTATATTGGTAATAAAACCCCTAGACACCATCTCTACCAACCTTAGATGATTTCTAAAGAAGACTCCATTAGAGATAATGTATTCTAAGGATCATTGAGGTGCCACCTTAGTTACACTAATTCTACAACTCGCTGAGCCTAACATGTATAAACTAATATGTAATTAAAGATTCAAGAATTTATCAGTCCAATATATATGTTACCCTACATAAGCACATACAACACATAAGGGTAGCACGTACCTGAATCTTGAGTAGTGAGTGTAAATATGCTAGAACTAGAAATTTAATTAAAGTGATCTACACCTGAATTAAAGAATACAAGTCATAACCTATCTTCAAATCCATATAATTAGCAACCTATATTATTTTTCTAAGTTTATAGGATCATTTGGTTTTTAAGGTGATTAACTTGATTGTTTTAAAGCTTATACTTGATTTATTAAGCATGGTGGATTACTATATTAAGGGTAGATTAATTAACATTAAAAAGCCAAAAAGGACAAAAAAAGGAAATACACAGCCTATTCAGGTAGAGCACGGTTATGCAGTAAATTGTGCTTAGAAGTATAGCTCCCATTCCATATTAGCATAGCATACTTTTGGCCATGCTACTAAGCATACCCACTAACACGATGGTGCTATGACTGTACCCCTCTATTGTAAACATTCTTCTTATTCTCGATCCAACCCTTCTCTAATCACCAGCAATCCTTACCCTTAGTGCCTTAAAAACCTTAAAACACCTTTCTTCCAAGTTCAAGATTCTTAAAACTATGAAAAACACTCAAGTTTGGTTTTCTAAAACATCAAACTCAATCAAAAGATGGAGACACGTATCATAGGAAGTCCTTGCAACAACTACACTTTACCCTTGAATGGAGATCTTGCTACAAGATAACAACACAAACGAATCCAAAAAATCTTTGTCCATACACAATTTGCATTCTTTTCATAAGATAGATGCACTTATTAATTTAAGGTATTCTTGATTCTAACTCCACAACTTTCACTTATTCACAACTACTCCTTGTTGCAAAACTATTGCATAAACTAAGTTAGGATAGAATTCTTTTCTCAATTGATTTAATCTAGAACATGAAGAGATCCTTACCTATGTCACGCATGCCTTAGGTTCTCTAGAGAAGATGATAGGGATCACGAACTAATTATGCGCTCCCGAACTCATGGGCTTTCCTAAGTGGCTTACCTAGCTGTCCGAAGTGAATTGAATGCCAAGAAGTAGTGTTTACCCTAATCTGACCTACCGAGTTACTTCACTCTCTACATCATCCAGGAAGCTATTGAGGTAACTAGCCAATTCCTCCACCATACACCAATTTAAGCATCGAATTAGGATATAGCCAACCTCACCAGTGTCGAAGCTAAGTTGACAGTTATTAAGAGCTAATCACCTAAAGCCAACCCGAAAATGAGTCGCCCTTGAACCAACCCCTATCTAATCCAAACTATATGAGTTGTCGATGCCGACCTGACCTGATCATGACCTTACCCCTACTCAATCAACAATGTCATTGGGACCATAGAATAAGCAAACTATGCTTGTGTTGTCCTTTTTCTAACATCCATATTGTCCTTTCTACCAATAAATATTCTCTTTGCATCATTACATCGATACCCCTGTAAACTATTCCCCTTTTCCTTAACGCGTTGGAATTCTTTTTCTATAATTTACTGTAACCTAAGATTTACCCTAATTGGTACTATTAATACTTATATATTATAACAACCACAACAGAGAGAGAATAGGTTAAAATTTCCAAACATACTCTCTTGAGCTAAGTATTCTACCGCTTACTCTTGAGCTACTTTTATCAGGCTCATTGAGCGTAAACTAGTGGCAAGTGACCTTTAGTCACACTTGTACATCATATTAAGTACAATTCGAGCTCGTATAAAGCATTGGTGCATCATATCAATTGTCAGTGTACAAGAACCCCTACTCGACCTTCAACTATCATTTATCTTTCAAACCATCTTGCAATTCGAACACTGGACATTGTATATTCATCCACACTGAACCGTATCATTCTAGTATCAAAGCTTAGCTCCTTTTGAAGTCAAAATTTTATTAATTTTTTCTTTGAGTAGTCTTTTTATTGTTTTCGTGTATTAGAAGTTCTATTGTTAACATTGGAGTCTGGGTAGTAAAAAGGTGTTGAGGAAAAATCAGTGCTCTGTTTTCCCCTATTTCTTCTACGTAAAACAAAGTGTAGTTGTTTGATTGTTAGTTGTATGGTTATCTTGGTGTTGGGACTATTAGTTATTGATCTGCTATTATTATCTACAAAAAGAACTTTAAGTAGTATTTTAGACATCAATTTTGTAGGCTAACCAATAATGTCAAATTCTAGTATTTAAGAAACTCTAGGAAACCAAAAAAGTGGTGCTTGAAATGGCTAATGGCAAAAAGGAAGCTTCATACCTTAGTCAATGGGTAACTGATTGGATAGGCTTACCGACTCAGTAGTTAGTTTAGTGATTGTTATCTAAGAAGACAAACAACAAGCTAAAAATAGCCCAACCAAATATTGTAAACAACAAGAATGAGGCAATGGTCAATTTGGCTAAGTTAATGCCCCAACTCGACCACCCCGAGTTAAAGGAATGGGTAAGGAAGCTAGGCAAAGGCTAGCACTTGAAGAAATTGAGGAAGAAGAGGAAGGAGACAACGAAGTGGAGGAATACTATGAGCCTAAAGAAAGGAATGTACGAACCCCTAGAGTTAAAGGGTTGAGGATGAGTATTCCAAGCTTTTTTGGAAGTAGTGATGTGGAAGACTACCTAGATTGAGTAGATAAAATTAAAAAGCAATTTAAATGCCATGAAGTACCTAATAATACAAAGGTTAGACTTGCTATGTTGGAGTTTACTAATTTTGCCGCCCTGTGGTAGAAGAACTTGTGGGCTACTCGAAAAAGAGAAGGAAAATGTAAACTTAAGAGTTGGGATGAGATGAAGAGGGTCATAAGGGGGAGATTTGTGCCAAACTACTATTTGTAGGATACCTTCAAAAGATTACAAGAGTTAAGGTAAGGAGGATCAACTATTGAAGCTTATGTTAAGGAATTCCAGATGTTAATAATTCGATGCAAAGTTAGTAAGCCAAAAGACCAAACTATATCTTGATTCATCAGTAGACTAAAGTACGAGATTATAGATATTCTAGAAACTATGGATATTAAGTCACTTGATGATGCAATTTGAGCTGCCTAAAGGATAGAAAGGCACCAAAGAAGACAGTTCTAATGACCTGTCAACCAACTAAGTAATAGCTGACCTATTATGTGCAAACATATACGAACAGAACCAAGTAAGGTTATCGAGACCTGACCTACTTAGACTACCCAAGCAAAGGAAAAGAAAGTCCTAAGAAAGTCTTAAAAAAGTTTGAAAGAGGCCAAAGTTCGAGCAAGAAGACAAGTAAGATCAAGTGTTTCAAACGCCAAGACTTTGGACATATGGCCACTTAGTATCCAAGCAAAACAATTATGGCAATCTGAGGCGAAGTGCCAACAGTTGAAGTAAATAGTACTAATGAGGAAGTAGATGAGCTAAAAGAGGATAGATGGACCGAGCTATTCAAGGAAGAAGTTATCAATAGTAAGGAAGGTAAATTTACGCTGGCCACTCTAGTGTTGAGAAGGACAATGAGTGTTAGTCTTGTATTCGAAGTCAAACAAAGCGAAAATCTCTTCCATATAAGATATAAGGTGAATGAGTCACTGTATGCCTTAATCGTTGATAATGAGAGCTACACCAATGCAACCTCTACATTTATGGTCTAATAATTGACATTGTTGATCAAGCCCCACCCAAAACCTTATAAGCTACATTGACTTAGTGATAAAAGAGCCCTACAAGTGAACAAACAGGTATCCATGCCGATTTACTTTGGTAATTATAGAGATGAAGTACTCTGTAATGTTCTACCTATGAGTATGTCCTACATTCTACTTAGACAACCATAGATGTTTGATTTAGTAATGATATATGATAGAAGGAGAAATACATGTTCCCTAGAGTATGAAGGTAATTGAGTCCTATGACTGTCGAGCAAGTAAAAGTCATGCAGTTCCAACTAAGTTGAACCCTGAAGAAAGAGGCTTTAGTAATAACCCAAGCCGAGTTGAAAAGAGAGATGGAGCTCTAAGGACCAACCTCTTTACTGATCCAAAGAATATTAGAGATGAGGTTTGAAGAAAGGGAGCAACCCGCCAAGGTAAAAACATTATTAGAAAAGTTTGTTGATCTGTTCCCAAATTAACTATCGAACGGCCTGCCTCTAATCCAAGGTTTCAAACATACAATTAACTTATAACTAAGAGCCATACTACTGAACAAGCCTACTTATAGGTTGATTCCTAAACAGGTTGTAAAAGCAAGAAAATAAGTTGATCAAGAAGAGGTATGTGTGTAAGTCCCTTAGCCCCTGTACCGTGCCGACCTTGTTGGTGCTAAAAAAAGATGGGTCTTAGAGAATATGTAAAGATAACTAAGCAATTAATCAAAACACCATCAAGTACGAGCATCCCATACCAAGACTTGATGACATAATGGATAAGTTAAGCGAAGCAAGAATGTTCTCCAAGATTGACTTCAAATCTAGATACCATCAGATCCAAATATAAGAAGGTGACGAGTAGAAGACCACATTTAAAACACGCTATGGATTATATGAATAGCTTGTAATGCTGTTTGGACTAACCAATGCGTCAAGCACATTTATGTACTTGATGAATCATATGCTCCAAAAATTAATAAGGAAGTTTGTTGTGGTTTATTTTTATGACATCTTAGTATATAGTCCTGAACTAGAGGCTCACCAACAGTATAAGCCCTACAACTAACCATTCGAGGTTTCGATCAGTTGAAAGACTCGATTAAGCCTAAATTATAAAGTAAAGCTAGAAATATTAGTAAACTGATCCCGTAAGTTTGAATTTAAGAAAATAAGTAATAAAATAGGAGACTACAAAATTTTTAAATTTTGAGTATATAACTCGTTATTTATCGAAAATGCGTAAAATACATTCTGGTACTTAACGAATCGCTCGAGATAAATTATATATATGCTAAAAATCATAAAATAACCTAAATAATATTTAGGCATACTTATTTGTACTATATATGAATTTACGTGTATGTAGAAATACACGTAATTACTTAAAATATGCGTAATATGCTAAAATCATACTAAATAATTAATTAAGGAAAAATAACAAAAAATCAGGAAAAATAATGAATGATCCAGATATAGGTCGTGGAAGTTGGGAAAAATAAGAAAAAAATCGGCCAATTAAATTAAGATAACACAAAAGCCAAAAATTAAGGGATAAGGTAATTGTCTTGTCCAATTTAATGCACAATAATTACACTAAAGCTCTATAAATAGAAATAAAAATTCATAAGCATATTTGGACAGTTGTAAATCAAATAAAATTAGGGAGAGGTGAAAATTAAGAGAAAAACCAAAGAAAAAAAAAAGAAAAGGAAAACTCTACAGTTAGGGCCACAAAGGAGAACCTAGATCTGATGGGCATCTGGGAGTGGATGGCCACCACCACCACATGGTGGTGGCAACGCCCAGGTGGGATGACACACCCATGGCCACCGACGGTGGCCAGAGCCACCCAAATCTGTGAGTTCGATTTTCAACCCGATTTTGTGTAATTTTGAAAAAAATAGTAAATACTTTGATAAAATTATGAAACTTGTTATTCCCAAATATTTTTGTATGTAGTTTTTAGGAAAAATATTATTTTGATAAAAATATGTCTCGTGATATAGAGTCCTTAAGAAATCGTGCAAAACCAAACATGTTTCGGTTTTGAAATAAATGACCTTAGGAGCGTAGTTTTGAGCCCAAAATTTTTGCATAGACCAATTAGATGATATAGAGTAGTGCTATGAATCCCATTTTCAAAAATTAATTTTTGAAATATTTAGACAATTTTTAGGCCTTAAAATAAGGCATAAAATGGGTAATTTAGGGTTAATTAAGTAATTAAATGGTTAATTATTGATTTAGTGAATAAGTATATGTTTTAGGATGTTGAAATCTAATAGAGTATGATACTTGCAGCATTTATGGTATTAGATGTAATTATTAGGTTAATTATGTAGTAAATGAGTAATAGGGAAAAATAATTAACTTTAAGTTAATTTTGTAAATTAGGGTAATTAGGAGTAAAATCTGATTTAGGATGAATTTAGACATTTTGAAATGATAATTGGTGTTTAGAGACGATAATTAAAGTGATAGAAATATTAGAAGTGTATTATATACATAAAAGGTAATAATACATAATATGTAATTATTAGAATATAATAAATAGAAAATATTATAATAAAAATTGATATTTTGATAATAATAAAAATATACAATAAATCTGATACGAAACTTGAATTTATATAATTATATAAAAAATATAAAAATTTCTCACATTAGGAGTGAATTTGGTACACTAATATGGATTTAAGTGTACCGGGTAAAATAACTACTGACTAGGGGTAATGATGGTATTTAGGAGATCATGAAGTAATGTGATTAATTTCACATTATAGGTTGAAACAAATTCCTAAGGTTGGAGTATAAAACACTACTTAGGAATCGAACTAAAACCTAATTTAGAAATTGACGCGAAAACCGAACCCGAACTTAACCCAAAATCTAGAATAATTGTAAAATACTTAAGGCCTAGATAATTAGGCATATTAAACCCTAAATAAAACATAACAATAAGCGTTATAGGATAAAATGAACCTATAATAGTTATATGAAAAACTGAAACCACGTTTATGTTATAGGGATGATCGGCGATGGCCTGAGCAAATCGGACCTCGAGTGAGTGAGCGAGGAGTCAAGGTAAGTTGGGATTAATACGATGCTATATTTTGGAGGCTTAAGATTATAATTGGTTATGCTTGTTAGATAGTTTAATGTGTGCATGTGCTTGATTATGGGTGATGCTATAATTCTGTTTGTTGCTCTAGCATGTATTGTATGATTTGTATGATTTATATGAAATGATTGATCACCATAAACTGGACTTAATCAAATATACGATCAGTAATTATAATCGGACATGCATGGCAACCCATTAGGGGAATTTAGGACTCTCCGGCCGAATACCGACCCCCTCGAAAGGGATAGCGCAGGATTGCAATTAGTCCCTTCTTCATCCTTGGTCGAACTAAGTGACAGGAGAGGAGGTCGTGGCGAGGGTGAAGTCAATGGTTCGAAGGTAGTCGCGGGAGGAGCAAGGTCTCCATTGCACAAGCCTAGGTTTAGTTATGAGCTGTTGCATTAATGGCAACTCCTCAACCCAGATTAGAGCGGGCACAATTTATCTAATCTCACGACGGGCCGAACAACGTCGTGTGGTGGCATTTGCTTACACATGCATTGTACTTAATAAGTTGATTGAAAACCTTATTGTGTTTGTGGTATAGTTTTAAGTCCTCCATCCTAACTTACCGAGCTGTGGTTGCTCACATCCCTATAAACGTCGTGCAGGTGCTGGTTAAGAAGCGGCAAACAACTACTCTGAAGCTAGCAACTGTTGGATCCTAGGGAGTGAGAAAAAACATTGAAGAATCAACACATATGTTATTACTTTTCATTTCTGAATAATGTAATAACTAAATTATAGTGAATATATATAAGTTTCCTCACCTTCTTAGGTAAATTATTTATTTAAATTACAAACTGTTTACTTCAAAGCGGGTTAGACGTGGACGCTTTGTGTAGATCAGGTCTAAGATAGCGGTTGTAAGGCCAACTTCTATCTTAGGATAGTTTACACAGCGGGGCTGTTACGACTCTACCGCTTTGGGGCGTGACAAGTAGTATCTTTGAAATGTATATGCAAAACTCCGAACTGAATAGCTCTATGCCAATCTAAAGAAGTGCAGCTTTTGCCAATCCATAAGTGATATTCTTAGGATTCGTTGTAAGTAATGGTGGCATAAGAGTTTATGAAGAGAAGATTAGAGCGATCATTGAATGGCCAGTACCAACCACTTTGGCCAACATGAAGAGTTTCCATAGCCTAATATCATTCTATCATAGGTTTATAAAGAATTTTAGTATAATTGTGGTCCTCCTCACCGAACTCTTAAAGAAGAATGTTGAATTTAGATGGAGAGAAAAGAAGCAAAGGAGTTTTGACAAAGTATTTGAAGTAGAGTGTGATGCATCCGGACTAGGCATATGTACCATGCTAATGCAAAAAGGCCAACCTATTGCTTATTTTAGTGAGAAACTTCAAGGAGCTACACTTAATTATTTTGCCTATGATAAGGTATTTTACTCCTTAATTCGAGCCTTAACAATATGGCAGTACTATCTGTTATCTAAGGAATTTGCAATCTACACCGATCATAAATCCATAAGTATTTGAAGAGTTAACCCAAGTTATTCTGAAGGTAAGCCAAATGGATCGAGTTCATAAAGGGTTTTTCTTATGTAAAAAAATATAAGAATGGAAAGAATGATGTAATGGTTGATACACTATCGAGATGACATTCTCTCCTGACGAACTGTACACCAGGCTGCTTGGCTTCTTAACAATAAAGAATTTATATGCTAGGGATCCATACTTTGGTCCCATCTATGCTAGATGTGAGGAAGGATAAACACTAGATGGCTATCACAAGGAAGACAAATACTTATTCAGGAAGAGGAGGCTATATATCCCAACTTGTTTCATAAAAGAATTACTAGTACGCGAGGCCCATGAAGGAAGATTAACAAGACACCTTAGCCAACACCAAACCCATGAGGTACTATCTACAAGATTCTTTTGGCCAAAGACGATAAGAGATGTGCAATTCATCTTAGAAAAGTGTGCGACCTACTAAAAAGTGAAGACTTGAGCCGAACAAGGACATTATCTACCTTTACCAATCCAACCAAACCATAGTCTGAGTTAAATATGGATTTTACGTTAAGATTACCAAGGACATCCTAAGGGAAAGACTCCATCATGTTGGTTATGGATTGATTTAACAAGATGGCACATTTCATGTCTTGTTCCAAAACTAATGACGCTTTGGTTATCTCTTTTATTTTCTCGCAGGAAATAATCAAGCTTCACGGAGTACCCAAAACCATTGTTTCCAACTGAGACCCAAAGTTCATAAGCTACTTTTAGAGGACACTATGGAGACAAATGGGATCTAAGCTATTGTATAGTATGTCCTACCATCCACAAACTAATGGACAGACTGAGGTTGTTAATAGAATAGTAAAAACTTTACTACAGGTTATTGTTAGATGAAACATGGCTAATTGGGATTTATGTCTGCCTATCATTGAGTTTACCTAGAATAGGATTGTTTATAACATGATGAACATGCCCCCCTTCAATGTCGCCTATGAGTTTAACCCCGAGCTCCCAATGGACCAAACAACCTTATCAAGGCCCAATGACAACCTACTTACTGCAAAGAGAATCAAGGCCATCAAAGCCATACGCTAGAAGGTAGTAAAGCAATTAAGATGAGCTACTGCTAAGCTCAAGAGGCGAGGTCGAGGACAGAAGAAGAGAGGATTTCATCTTGGTAATCTAGTTTAGATCCACCTTAGCAAGGAACAATTTCCAAACTTAAGAAAGAGCAAGTTATCTCCTAAAGTCGACGAACCTTATAAAGTGCTTGAAAAGATCAATCCTAATGCCTATAGGATTGAACTACTAAAGGAATACAATGTCTCGAACTCCTTCAACATTATCAATCTCCATACGTAGACTTCGAAGGATGAACAACCTAAAGCTAAGCTAGATTTGATCCCAAATCTCTAACAGTCCAAAGGGGATAATAGGGATCATGGACTAATCATGCGCTCCTAAGCTCATAGGCTTGCTTAAGTGGCCCATTGAGCTATTCGAGGTGAATTAAGTGCTGAGGAGTAGTGCATACCTTAATCCAACCTACCGAGTTACTTCACTCTGTACATCATCCATGAAGTTGTTGAGGTGACTAGCTAACGTACCGAGCTAATCCCTATGCCACACACTAGTCTAAGCATCAAATCAAGATACAGCTAACCTCACCAATATTGAAGCCGAGCTGATAGTTGTCAAGAGCTGATCACCCGAAGCTGACCTGACAATGAGTCACCCTTAAACCAACCCTTGTTCAGTCCCAACTGTTCGAGCTGCCAAATTGCTAACATTGACCTAACCTTACTTAACCAACAATGTCATTAAGACCACAGAATGAGTAAACTATGCCCGTGGTGTCCTTTTCCAAACATCTATACTGTCCTTTCTGCCAACAGATATTTTCTTTGCATAATTACATTGATACCCTTTTAAATTTTTCCCATTTTCCTTAACGTATATGAATCCTTTTCTATAATTTACTGTAACCTAAGATTTACCCTAATTAGGTATTATAAATAATTATATATTGTAATGGCCAAAATAGAGAGAGAATAGATTGAAATTTCCAAACATACTCTCTTGAGCTAAGTGTTCTGCTGCTTACTATCGAGCTACTTTTATCTAGCCCATTGAGCGTGGACTTGTAACCAGCGACTTCTAACCACACTTATGCATCATATCAAGTGCAATCTGAGCTCATGTAAGATATTTGTGCACCATACCCATCGTTAATGTATGAAGAACCCTATTCAACCTTCGACTATCATTTATCTTTCAAACCATCTCACGATTCGGACCTACCTCATTGGTTTGTGTAATATCGGATGTTGTGTGTTCATCCACACCAAGTCGTATTAGAAGAAGCTACATAAAAATATTAGTGCAAAAAATGAGCCTTAAGTCAAAAGAAGGGCTTTTACAATCTGTGGGAGAATTTCTCATTTTACCCCTTTAAATAAAACCTTATAATTTTTTACCCCTTTTCATTTCCATAGCCTTAATATTTTCCTTTATAATAGATTTTATGTTTTCCCCCTCCAACAAGAACATTCATCCTTAAAAGTTACCTAGATTACTAATAAGATCTAAATACTTCCTTCTCATCTTCTCTTTTAACACCTATATAGCCTCTCATTTAATCTAGTTAGTCCACTAAACTTTGAAATGTCTTATAATTTTTCCCTTTAACCTTGATCTTTATGTCAACAATCTTAAGGGGTCTCTATACTATTGTAAGATTTAGTTGAACTTCTAAAGGATCCAAAGTAGTCACCTGGTCCAAATATGATATAAACTTCTTTAACATTGATACAGAAAAAACATTATGTACTTCGACTAACTAAGGTGGTAACTTTAACCAATATACTACATCCTCAATTCTCTCTAAAATCACATATGGTCGTACATATTAAGGGTCCACTTTACCTTTTAGCCCAAATTTGATCACTTCTTTCATGGGAGAAATCTTTAATAGTGCTTAATCACCAACTTGAAACTCCAAGGTCTTCTTCTTTTATCTGCATAACTCTTTTGGTGACTTTAAGCTATCAACATCCTCTATCTAATCAACCTTACCTTATCTAATGCATCTTGAACTAATTTTGATCCCAGCACCTATTTCTCTCCTACCTCATCCTAATGCAACGGTGACTTATACTTTCTTCCATATAAAGTTTCATAAGGTGCCATATGTATAGTTGTCTAGTAACTGTTATTTTAGGTAAACTCTACTAAAGTAAGCATTCGTCTTAGTTTTCATTAAAGTCTAAGGCATAAGCCCTCAACTTGTCCTCTAGAATCTATATAATTAATTCTTTCAAATTGCCCATCTTTTTGCTAGTAGAAAGCCATACTAAACTATACCTTAGTCTGTAAAGATTTTAGCAAACTTCACTAGAATTGTTCACAAACCAAGTGCCTTTATCAAAAGTGATGGATATTAGATCTACATGAAGCTTCAATATTTCTTGCATATATAACTTTACCAGCTTTTAGAATCTATAGCTCAAATTTATCAATATGAAGTGTGCTGATTTTGTCAATCTATCAACTACTATCCATAGTGCATCATGCTTCTCTTTAGTCTTGGGAAGATAAGTGACGAAATCCATAAACACATGTTCCCATTTCTATATTGGCACTAGTAAAGGCCATAACTCTCCTGTTGGCCTCTTATGCTAAATCTTAACCAACTAACATGTAGAATAATTGGAAACATACTCAATGATTTCCTTCTTCATATTGTTCCTGTAAGCCCTAAAGTTAAGTCAAATGACCGTAGGATTGAACTTAGAACACAAAGTTTAGGGCGATCGGTTAAAGGATCTAATCAAACTCAAATTGTAAACTATGGATAAAAATATTAGTAAAAATGACACCATAAACTTGAATTTAAGAAAATAAGTAATAAAATAAGAGACTGTAAAATTTTCAAATTTTAAGTATAATAATTGTTAATTATCGAAAAGATGAAAAATATAATCTAATAACTAATAAATTACTAGAAATAGATTATATGTATACTAAAAATCATAGAATGACCTAAATAATAATTAGAAATGTTCATGTGTACCCCATATGTATTTACGTGTAAATAAAAAATATGCGAAATTTCTTAAAGTGGCTAAAAACTTATTAAATAATTAAAGAAAATTATTAATTAATTAAGGAAAAATCAGAAAAAAAAATCAGAAAAGTTAGGAATGAGGTGGATATGGTTGTGGCAAGTCATGAAGTGAAGAAAAAAAATTGCCCAATAAAAATCAAGCAACATAAAAACTAAAAACTAAGGAATTTAGGCAAAATCTTATCTAATTTAATGCATATTAATTACTAAAAACTCTATAAATAGAGAAAAAATTTATAGAGCTCCTTTAGATAGTTAGAAATAGAAAAAAAATAGAGAGCATCGAAATTTAAGAGAAAAACTAGAGTAACAAAAAAAAAACGAAAGGAAAAATATGCAGTTAAGGCTAGTGAGTCAAACTCACGCGCTACCACCACCTATGATTGAGCCACCACCACCACCCCACTCCAGACCCATCGCTTAGACCGGTGTTAGAAGGCCAAAAGCCAATGGATCTAGTGAGTCTCTCATCTGCTCTGATTTTGTATAATTTTGTAAAATTATTTATTTTGCCTAAAAAATTGTAAAATTTATTATTCTGAGGTTTTATTGTATATAGATTTAGGGAAAAATAGTGATTAAGTATAATATCATCTAAAAATATAGGGTTCTTAAGAAATTAAGCAAAACTGAGCATGATTAAGATTAGAAATAAATAGGTTTAAGAGTATAGTTTGGAGCTCAAATTTTTCCTATAGGATGTTTAAGTAATATAAAACAATGCTATAAAGCCATTGTTTAATTTAATTTTTGAAAAATCTAGGTAAATTTTGAGCCCTAAAATGATAGAAAAATTAGGTAATTTTGAGTTAATTAGGTGATTAAGACATTAATTACTGATTTAGATAATAATTAGAGGGTTAGGGATATTAATCTCTGATATAGAAACCTAATCTTAGCCTTTGGAGCGTTAAGTGTAATTAATGAAGGAATTATGTGGTAATTATAGAAAATTAAGAATATGTAGAATTGGAAAATTAATAAATATGAAAAATTAGGTTTAATTAGATAATATAATAATAAAAATCAGAATATAATAAATCTGAAACAAAATTTAATTTTAAGTAATTGTATAAAAAATATAAGATTTTCTCATATTGGGAATAAATCCGGTATCCCAAGTAAGATTAACGTATACCGAACAGTTTAGAATACTAAATTAAGACCCAATAGGATGTTAGAATACTCGAACTTAATGTGATTAATTTCATATTAGGATTCAAGCATATTTAAGATTCCAGAATCAAAACTAGAATCTAATTTAGGAACCAAACCCTAAAATAAGGTATAATGAATCATTAGTAAATAATAGGTATACATGGGAAAAAAAGAAGAAGCTAAATTATAACTTAGAATATGAATCATTAAAATATAAGAACTAAAAAGACCTATTTGTATTACAGGACACCTAAAGACGAATCGGCTTACAATTGAGTAATCGGGCGACTGAGAAATTTCAAGTAAGTTGGGTTATTACTTACTGTATTAGAGTACTATTTTATGGTACTGGGAGACTTAGGATTGTATATAACTGTAATTGTAAGTAGTTTACGCATATGTTTGAAGTATCTGAATGCGTACTGAAATTTGTAATGTGATTAATTGAATTGATGTGAAATTGTTTGAATACCCTAAATGAAATTTAATCTTATTCGACTATAATGACAAAAAATGTCATGCATTGCAACCCATTAGGGGATCATTAAGATTCCTTAACCAAATACTGACCCCTTCGAAAGGGATAACACAGGATTGCATAATGGTCCCTTCTTCATCTTTAGTCGAACTAAGTGATAGGAGAAGAGGTCGTAGCGAGGGTGAAGTCAATGGTTCGAAGGTAGTCACAGGAGGAGCGGTGTCTTCATTGCACAAACCTGGGTTTGGTTGTGAACTGCTGCATAACATGGAAACTCCTCAACCCAAATTAGAGTGGGTGAAATTTCTCTGATTTCGCAACAGACTAGACTACGTTGTGTGATGACACTTGATTGTTACATTGCATAAAAATAATTGCTTGATAAGCTTGTTTGTGTTTGTATACTCTCATGAGTCTCCAATTCAACTTACTGAGCTGTAGTTACTCATATCCTTATAGATCCTTTTGCAGGTCCTTATTTCTTATTACTGTAAGTATTATGCCGTTATACAATTATCCATAGGTTAGTTCTTTTGAAGCCAGGGGTGTAAGGATCAATTTGCTTAGCAGTGGATATGTAGTTAGTTTGTCCTTTATAGTTCAAGACTAAAAGACTGATACTTGTTATGTAAAATTAGTAAACCATTATGTTTAAGTAGAGCTTTCTGAGAAATTCTGTGGACTTTATATATAATTATGTATGTTTATTAAATTTTTTTTATAATTACTATATTTGTAGTTAAACACTTAAATGGGACTATTTACTTCAAAGCGAGGAGTCGTTGACGCCTTATGTAGATTATGTCTCTAGTAGGTATTATGAGGCCAATTACTATCATAAAATGGTTTACACGGCGGGACTGTTATGAATTTGTGACTTCGGGGCATAACAGTTCCACCAATAATGCTCCTTCAAATCTTTATACATTTTCATACTACTCAGGTGTATTGTATACCTAGAGTAATAAGCTTCTTTAAGAGGTTATTTTCTCAACTCTAGATTAGTAGGTCTACATTGTCTAGTTCCAGACCTAAAAACCCCATCTGAACCCATACTAAACTTTGTTGCCTTACCATGCACCACTTTACCTTTAATCTCTTGTATTTCCATGTCTTTCGTTTAAGCAACCTCTAACATATCAATCAAAATAAGCTAAATGTATAGTATAGCTAATCGTGCTTGTACATCACCTATCAAGATCTCTAGTTCTAGTCATCTTTAGTCTTCAAGCAAATGCCTTTAACTAATGATTAAAGTAGCTAAATTGCCTCATTTCTTTCCACTCAATGCATCCGCTACTACATTTGCCTTACTAAGATAATGCTAGATGTAAACCTTAAATAAATAAATACTTTAGAGATGAATTTGAAACCACGAAGGAGAGATTTAAGAGATAATTTTGAAATTGGCTAGTAAAAAGATTAAAAAGATAGCTAGATTGAAAGTATTATATCAAAATATTTTAATTATCAACCTTAAACCCTATTTCCTTTCAACAATAACTCTCACTAATCAAATATATTAAGAGATTTCTTTTACTAAAATAGAAATTTAGCACAGCTATCCATAGACTAAGAAATTAATCTCCATCCTTCTTAACATAAAGCTATCCATATTGATTAAGAAACTTAACAAGCATAACAAGAAAACACTTTTAGATGATTAATTGTACTAAAATTTTTAGAAATTAAAACAAAAAGGGATCATAAAGATAAAAAGTAAAAGATAATCTCATATCTCCATTTGAGGTTATGAAGATTTTACTATTAAATCCCTAATCAAGCTGTCGTAGTAAAGAAATGCCATCTAAATAGGGGTTTAGATTAAAATATCCAAACTACCCTCCATTAGATTAAACAAACAAAATCAACACACTAACAGAAAACCCCTAAATTGATGGTCTTGTGGTCATCATCCCTTTTTCACTCTTTAGCCTCTAAGGCTATTCATGAAGAAACTAACGTCACCATCCAAGTACAAGTCGATTGTCACTGTCCCTCTTTTGCCTAGACCAATACATTTGTGCTCTTCGACCTAACTTGTTCCCCTACTAGAAGCTAACTCCCTAACCTATAGAGGTTTGAGGATGAGCCTTAGCACAAGTCAACTATCATCAGAAAAGAAACACGTAGCAAACATGTTAATACACACTGCAAGGTGGATAACGTCGCTTACTTATGCTTCAAGAGAGCTTTAATGTGAGTAGAGGATGACGATAGGTTTAGGGTTACAACCTTCAAATCATATCTCGATTAGGAGTCAACGAGAGGAGAGAAACGAGGGTCTTTCCATATCTAGGGAGTTAACAAACCAAGATGCGTTAGGGTTTCATCCAATGTAGTTGTGAAATTAATGGAGGAAGTTAGAAACCCTAGAACAATGGTGTTTATGAGGAGTGTTGCTTGTGATTTGATGTTTTTATTGGAGGGAAAAGGTTGTAAATTTGGAATTTTTACAAAGGCAACGTTGGGATAAAGTAAGTCATACAAATTGGGAATGCAAATTCCTCATCACCTTTATGGAATTCTAATTCCCTACATTAGTAGAGAAGACATTCTTAGGGAATTGAATGATGGGAAGGCAAATGCCATCTAAATAGGGGAATTAGGGAGGTAGTTGGGGAATAAGGGGTCTCCTACTAAACATATCGATTGTGTTTCTAGGTTACCATAATTATCTTAATACCTATACCAGAACTCTCCTTACGTATTGTAGATACCTAATTTTTGTCCCTCTATAGTCCTAATTTTTTATTTTTTTTAAAAAAAATGGTCCTAATTAAAAAGAAAAAAAGAAAAGATAAAAATAATAAAAACTGACAAATGATGAAAATACAAAAAAAAATGAGAAAAAGAAAAAAATTAAAAGATTTTTTAGATTTTTTTCAGGAAGTAAATTATTTTAGAGACAAATAGTTTTAGTTTTAGTTTTAGTTTAGTCCGAATAATTATTTTAGAGAGTCGCGTGGTTTAAGTACAATTTAATTGTACTGAATATCAAGGCATAGGTTAATAGTCTAATGGATAAGTATTGGAATATTTGATATGGAGTTAGGTTGAAGACATTAATAGAGTCTTGTTAGGCACCTATGTTCTTTTATTTTTCTATCATTTCTATTTTTTATAAAAAGCAAGTTGAACATACAGGATCACGTTTAATCAAATCTTTTTTGTTTGGATTTGAATCATTATAAAAGATTTGAATTTAGTTTAATTTTTATTAAATTAGATTTAAATTAATATAAATGATTCGAACTTAATTTAATTTTTATTGAATCAAATTAAAATCAATATAATAGATTCTATTCAATACAATTCATTTTGAACTTTATAAATATGAACAAGCCACACATCTAGAGAACCTAGCGACTGTGCATGTCCGTATCCTTGGCTGAACACACTGTCTTCACTGTAGCACTTGCACTCCACTGCACATTCACCTAATCTCCACAGACTTGGATACTATCTCCTTGCCAGCTTTACAAGCCATACGTCCCCCTAACTGTACAAGTCATGTGTACTCTAGCTGCATAAGCCATACACTGACAGCACTTGCACAACTCCACAACACCAACTGCATGTCCAATCTATGTACGACAACAATCTGTGTCATTGACCAACAATCAGCAGCAATAGCAATCCTACACAAGCACAATACGTTAGCACACAAAACTTGATTCATGCCTGATTAGCCACACAACAGTCCATGCCTACAGCAAGGCCTTCCACATGCACGAAGTCCACATCACTTGCCAATACTGATCCACCAACAGCAATCACCCCCGCCAAGCACACTTCAAGCACTAGCGTCTGCAAAATGGACATCACAACCCCATCGCCATAGCCCCTTCTATTCTCGCCCAATTGACGACGATAAACCCAAAGACTAACATAGCACCAAACCTTAAGCACATATGGCCCCGACCAACTGCAGCTGTTCCATCCGCGGCCATACGCAATCGCATTGGGCACTTCACCAACAGTAGGCGATAGCAAGCAACAGCAATGTCCAGGATCTCTCTCTCACCAACCGACTCTATCTCCCACAGCAACTACAGTAGTCCTCTTCCTCTTATGCTACCACAGCCATGCAACCACACATCCACTACTATACACATGGCCAGACTCCCTAATGCAAAACAACTTAACAGCAGCTACTACCCCATCCTCACTCCCTTTGGCAAAAACCAACTACACGCATAGCATTATCACCCAACATCAATAACGTACGAACAAAACAGTGCAGCCTCCACATGTGACTCACTCCCATACACAAGAATGCCGAAGAACAGCCCCATACACAATAATACAGCAAGCAGCCAACAACACACCCAACTATTCCAATAGCCACACTTACTCGGACCCAGTCACGTACATAGCCTCTACGACATCCTCAAGCTAACCTATGGTCGACGACTTCCAATCCACACTCCACCGTCTGCCGGCTACTATCACCACTCACGAACAACAATCCAAAGAATACAACTCCAGCAACTTTCCCGTTGAGTTCCAACCAGACGTTGACCCATATGCTTTGCCCAGTTTCCAAGTTTGCATCCTGCTTTTGCTCTATTTCATTTTTTATTTAATTTATTGTTATTTATTATTTTATTTTTGTTAGTTAATTCTTTATTTGCAAAATAATAAAAAAATCTCTTAAATAAAAGGGTTTTTCTTAGGGCCTTTTAGGGAATTTTTTTAAGGAAACATGTTTTATCACCTAGATTTCTTTCTATAAATTAAAAAAACAAAAGTTTAATCAACCCTTTTGGAAAAATTAGGACCCCTTTTTCTAGAATTTTCAAAAAAACAAAAATTTAACTTTAGACCCTTTTAAACTTTCTTTAAAAAAGGAAGAGAATTAAAATGTAAATTCTATCATTTTTCAAAATTAAAATAAATTAATATACTAAAGTTTTTAAAAAGAACTACGATTGTCTAATCCCTATTAGCAGGTAAATAGATAGTTTTGGGGTAACGATAAAATCCGTAGAAACTTAAGTTCTTTTTCATTTGATTTTTTATTTGATTTTTTTTTCTTTAAAAAATATTATAATTGGAAGAATAATCCTAATTTCAGTAAATAGATAGTAATACCCATAAGGGTTTAATAGATTGGCTCCCGAGCTCGGAACCCTCTAGTTTTTCATTAAAATTGAGATCAAAGATCGGTACCCAAATCGTAATCAATCTACCTAATTGATTACGATTTCTTTCCTTTTTCCTAATTCCAATCGAGTAGCGACTCTAAAAACTTTTCCCAAATAAGAAATCGAAATTTCCCAATTTCTTTAGTTGAGGATTAATATTAAATGGGTTAAGGTTTAATATTAATCGGAAATGGGAAATTAATTTTAAATAGAAACAAAAAAAAAAGGCTCGACACATATCAATGAGCATATTGTCAACCTCTTAGAAATTATATCATATCATATTATAATATGAGCTCTTTCTATATATAGTATTATAATCATAATGCATTTCGCTATTAGGTTTCCTAAGATAACTATTTGATAATGTCGATTAATATTTTCTTCTATTTTTATTATGATACATTAATTTTGCATTGAATAGAATAAATACATAATTAACTCAATTTATTCATGAATTTATTTTGACATACCATATTCATCTACTTACATCCCTCTATATAATCTACAATTGAGGTTAAGACTACGAATAACCGAGGTCATAAAAAGGACCAATGATGTAGCTAAGCTAGGAAGGATTAAAGATAGCAATGAGATTGAATATCATATCTCAAGAGATTAGAATCGAGTTTTGAGGAGGAGGGGAAGAAAATACTATGATTAGTATGCCAACACCCCCATTTACCCTTTAAGTGCTATTTAGTATTGATTTATTTTGTTTGCCTTTATGTAGTCCTTATATTAATAATATCACCAACATAGTCACCAATCAGATTAGAGATTTTCATCCTTACTTAAGTGAGAATCACCAATGTAATCACAATCTAGTTTTATAACAAATGATATCATGCGTTTAATTATACATTTTTTAGGTTTATTTCCTTTTAACCGTGCTGTGTAGAGTGGTCATTTAATCTTTATTTTTTGTACTCATTTCATAGCTTCAAACCTCCTAAACTATTTTGCTAGAAATGGATACTTCAATTGAGCTATCAAGTAACTACATGTGTTTATTAATATTGTGTTTTTTTTTTTAATTTTCAACATTGTTATAAATAACAAATATAAGGAATATTTTTTTAATACAATAGTTTATGATTTAACTTGATTGTTTCTATTTATTAGAAAGAGTAAGTAAATGATCAATATTTATCTAAAAAAAATTTTTATATTATTTATAAAAGGAAACAAATGTTATGGTTATTAGTTTGCTTTACTTTTAGGCTCAATAGGGGAACTTATATTATGTAAGAATAACCAATTTTTTTTATATGTCTTATGCATAATAATTTTCATTGGAATGGAATTTACTATAAATTCGTGTTCTTACATATGAATATGTGATATAATTTTTGTCAAGGCTAGTTTTTTCCGCCTGATTTTATATAAATTTGTTTTCTGTAAGCTGATCAGTATTAAACCCTACATGTTTAATATTGACCCTTAACTAAGGTTTAAAGAAAACTGGTTCTTTTAATTTTGAAAACATTTTTGAAGTTGTCGGACGATCAAAGTCGGAAAAAAGAGTTAAGTTATAATTAATTGGGTGGACTAATTATAACCTAACTACCAATCATTCAATAAAACCGATTTTTTTGTTAAAGTGATTTTTTAAAACCAAATATCTAGATTTGAGAGCTAATTTTTTAAACTTTAAACGAGTACCGCTTTTAATGTCTCTAAATTTAAATTTACCTTTCAATATACTCATATAATAAAATCTATTTACATTTTAATTCTATAAAAAAACAAAGTGATCAGTTAGGGAAAAAGAAAAAATTCCCATATTTTAAGTTGCCTCGTAAGTATGGGTGCCTATGTACCCGTTATTCGGGGATCAGACTTTCGTAGTTCGTTTAACGAAAACTTTACTGGGTTGATTGATTTTAATTCTTGAAAAAGATCAGGTTTACGTCTTTACCGTTTTAAGTTTATTTAAGGAAAATTTCCTAAGCATCCTAATTAGGGTTTTATTTTTGGAAATTTTTAAAGAAAAAGTCCTAACTTGGAAAGAGGATCAGTTGTTTTCATTTATTTTTGGAAAAAACCGATTTTCTAAGTGTCAAAATGATTTTCATTCACTATCTTATTTATTTTTTATTTTTATTATTATCATCATTATTTTATACTATCTTATTTATTTATTTCATTTTATCTATTTCTATTATTTATTGTCTTAGTTTTAACCAGGAATATAAAAATAAAAAAAAACAAACCAAACTACTATGTCCTCTTTTATCTTTTCTTTTTCTTTTCTCCTTTTTTTCTTTTTCTTTTTTTTTTTCAGATTTTTTCCCTTTTTTTTTATTTTGCATTTACAAATTCATGAGTAATAAATAAATAAAATTATTTAGACCAAGTTAGCTTTGGGTCAACTCGGACAACTCTAAACGCCTCTTTAGCAACAACTTTGTCAGGGTGGTTTTAGACAGTTATCGAGGTCAAAACAAGCTGGAAATGGGAGATTTATATATTTTGTATGGGACTTAGGGGGGGTAAGGGTAAGCTCAATACCTTTATGTTCGGTGTTCGTTTAGGTGGTAGTTAGAGTTAGTGGTTTACAGTAGTTGTTGGTAGTAGCACGCAATAGTTGCTAGAAGTGAATGGGAGGTCGGGTCTTGGCTTTTTTACCACCACGAAGTCAATCGTAGTAGTAGTTTTCGAAGATGATTCCTAGAGAGAGAATTCTAGAGAGGAAAATCATACTAGAGAGAGAAAGCTTCGATTTTTTCTTATCTAGAGTGTTTTAAAGCTTTGTTGTGTTTGAAACATGATCCCTATGCCCCAATTTATAGTGTTTGATCTTTGTTTAAGTTTAGAAAGCCTTGAAATTGAATTAATTCAAAGATTTGAATTAATAGACTTTTAACTTGGAGAATGATTTTTTCCAATTTTTAAGCTCAATTTTAATAGCATAATTAACTGAATTTGGCCGATTTTTTTATCCCAATTCAAAGTATGCTTAGTGTATTATACGATTTCACCATTAATTCAATAAAATCGTATAATAAATGGGGTAAAAAATAACCCTAAACCAAGCACACAAAGGAGGAAGCTTGCTAGAAATCTAGAAAAAAAAATAAGGAAGGAGAAGATTAGAGATGCAAGTCACATGTGGGGCACATCCTACGCGCATGTAAAAAAAAAAAAAAAAATGGGGTACTTAACCCCCCTACCCCCTGCTGCACTTCAAGTTTCCTTCTTCTTCTTCTTTTTTAATAAATAACTGAATACTAAAATTAAATACTTTAAAAATTCCTACCTTAATTGCACATTATTATTATTATTATTATTATTATTATTATTATTATTATTATTATTATTATTATTATTATTATTATTATTATTATTATTATTATTATTATTATTATTATTATTATTATTATTATTATTATATACTTTTCCTTTCAAAAAAGAAAAAAGCACTTTGTACCTAGCAAGATTCAAACCTATGACCTTTAGTTTTGATGTAATGCTATGTCTATATGCTTAACTATTAGGCCGTTGATCTATGCCTCATCCATATGTGCAATTAGACAAGGTTTGCTTAGGTTAGAAGTAAGCCTGTTTACTAACTAACTTTGCATAGAAGTAAACCTGTTTACTTTTCACTTAAAGACTCAATTGACTTTTAAACTTCAAATTCTAAGGCTAAAAACTAAGTAAATTAGATTCCTAAAGAATTGACTAATGAATTTTAACTAAGTACAAAAATCTCACATTGGTGAGTAAAGCACCTTAGTGAGTCAATTATTCAAATCACAATCAGATGCTATCAACAATTTTTTTTTCTTTGTATAATCTCTAGATTCTAAACAAGAAATTTAAAAAAATTGGCTAAACATTGCCAATTTTTTTAAATTTCTTGTTTAGAATCTAGAGATTATACAAAGAAAAAAAAACATTGCCAATTACTTAAGAATAAATAAAGTTCAAGCTGATAAGAAAGTATAACTATTTGTAAACAAAAACCGACATAAAAATTGATATTTTCATTTCCTATAATTCTTTCCCTCCATTATAGGATAGACAATGTCCACACTGTCTTCTATTCAATATTTAAAAGGAAATAAAAATTCACAGTAGTAAGAAATGAAAAACTGATACTCCCCTGGATACAAATTTTCAACAATAATAAAAATTCCAAGCATAAGATCATTACTATCATAAAATTCATATTTGACCTGTCTCATCAAATGCAAAGAAACATGAGATAACAAAGATAATATAAAAGTGCACTGAAGAGTACATAGTAGAGCTAATGATCCTGAGTTACCCAAACATTTTTTTTATATGTAATAAAAAAATGATAATATAATAGTAATAAATAAGATAAAAAAAAAAATTAGTTTGGTTAGACATGGATTGCCTCTCATGAAGCACTTAGTTTATAGTCACTAGCTTGACTTTTCCAATCATACTGTGGGTTCTTGCTCACTACTATAGTGGTGTCACTGTCTATGTTTTCTCTTTCAAAATAGTGTTTGAGGAGATGACCTTTTACCTTAAAAGTGTGATTATCTCTTGCCTTTAATGCAACTGTACCATAAAGGAAAACATTAGCTATTTCAAATGGTCTTTACCATTGAGATTTTAACTTACTTGCGAACAATTTCAGTCGAGAGTTGTATAATAACACTTTCTAACTAAGCACGAACTCCCACTATTGAATGTTCCTATCATGCCATTGCTTGGCTCTCTCCTTATAGATCTTTGCGTTTTCATATGCTTCTTCTTTAATCTCGTCTAGCTGGTTCAATTGGAGCAATCGCTTTTCACCTGCAGCTTGTAAATCAAAATTAAGGTATTTTATGGCCCAATAAGCCTTGTGCTCGAATACTACAAGTAGGTAACATGATTTACCATAAACGATTTTGTATGGGGACATTCCTATAAAAGTTTTAAAAGCTATCCTATAAGCCCACAATGTATCATTAAGTTTTACAAACCAATCTTTTCTAGATGCAATGACAGTCTTTTCTAGGATATGCTTTATTTCCCTACTAGACACCTTAACTTGTCCATAAGTTTGTGGATGATATGAGGTGGTAAGTTTATGAGTGACTCCATATTTTGTCAATAATTTTTGAAATTTCTGATAGCAAAAATGCGACCCCCCATCACTTATAATAGCCTTAGGTACCTTAAACCTGGAAAAAATGTTCTTTTTCAAAAATTTAATTACCAATATGGCATCATTAGTTTGTAGAGCTACTGCTTCAACCCATTTCGACACATAATTGATAACTCTAATTTTAAACATATTTCATAGGGTGATTTTATAGTATTTTCCGCACATTTTTGGTTTTCTTTAAAGAAATTGATACTTAATTGAGTAAAATTTTGATTTCTAGGTTTGAACTCGTTCTAGGATCGAAAACGAAGAAAAGAAATCAAATTTCACTCAATCGGAGTTCAAATGAAGAAGTTATGAAGTTTTGAAGTTGTACAGAAAATTTTGCCTTAGTGCAGAAAGTTACACGACCTGGGGACACGGCCGTGTCCCAGGCCATAAACAGAATCTTTGTAATACACATATAAAAGGATATCTTAGGGTTTCAAAAGATGAGAGACATTACAGAAACAAAAAGACACAAGAGACAAGAAGAGACTTAAGGAGAACATCAATCAAGAAAGAGGCGAGAACAACATCGATTTCAAGATTAGAGAGATTGTTCATCAAATCAAAAGGGGTTTTCCATGCTTTATTTTATGTTTTTGATGGAACTCGTTTTTAGATTCATTATGATAGCTTAGAATTTGATTATTTAGGATTATGGAACCTAGGGTTTCATGTAACCCTTGGATTGAATTATAATTTCAATAAAGTTTCTATCTTTTCTTGATTCAATTATGTTTAATTGTGGATTGATAATTCTAGAGTGTCACTATATGATATTATGCATGTTGATTGAGAAATTGCATGTGTAATTAGATCTAGGCATAATTGAAGAGAATTACATGTATACTTAGAGATAAGATACATGTTTCTTCCGGAAAGTTGATTGTTTGTGTGGGAATTCATTACACATTAATGCAATTCTAAATTATATTACTAAGTGAAGAGATTCCGGTATATAATTTAGGATTAGGGTTAATATGCTTGAGAAAGATATTAGCTTTAATTGTGAATCCCTCCGGTCAAGAATAATAGAAATTGAATTGGATATATTTTAAAAAGGTTACATGTTAAACACTAGGGGAAATAATTCCTAAATACATTATTGCATACTTGAAGTCGTTCGTAGTTTATTTCTTCCTAATTTGCGTACTTAAGTCTCATAAGTAGTTTAGTTATTAATTTCAGTATTTTTAATTCATTCAACTCATCACAATTTTCTGGTTAGATAATAAAGCTAACGTTAATATTAGTACTCAAAATCTCTGAGGGATCGACTCTGACTCACATCCGCTATATTAAAACTGATAGGTGCGCTTGCATGATATCAATAATCTACTGCTAAAAGTATATATTTGTTTGAAAAAGATAAAGGGAAAGGACCCATGAAGTCTATTCCCCGTATATCAAAAAGCTCAATTACTAGAATACTCTTTTGTAGTAATTGATGTCTTTTAGAAATATTCTCGATCCTTTGGCATTGAGCACAAGACATAACATAATTCCTACAATCATTAAACAAACTAAGCTATTAAAATCTATAAGATAAAATTTTAGCTGCAGTTCTTTCCATACTAAAGTGGCCCCTTGCTTCTTTAGGATGATAATGTTGAATTATGCTAGCTATTATGTTTCAGGAAAACAACGTTTATTTACTTGGTCAATACAACTTTTGAAAAGATATGATTCATCCCAGAAATAAAATTTCACATCATGTAAAAACTTCTTTTTCTTTTGAAATGAGAAACCATATAGTATTATTTTACTAACCAGGTAATTGACTATATTAGCATACTAAGGTAATCCTCAGATCTTTACTGTATACAATTGTTCATCAAGGAACTTTTCATTAATGGGTGACTCTAAACACTTCAATTGTAATCGAGATAAATGATTAGCAATTACATTTTCAGTTCCCTTTTTATCTCTAATTTCAAGGTCCAATTCTTACAGTAATAAGATCCATCGAATTAACCTAAGTTTAGCATCAGCTTTAGCAAACAAATATTTTAGAGTAGCATGGTCTGTATATATTATGATCTTAGAACCTATAAGATAAGGCCTAAACTTGTCATAAGCGAATATAAATGCTAAAAATTCTTTTTCTATCATGGCATAGTTTCTCTATGCCTCATTCAATGTTCTACTCGTATAGTATATAACATAAAATAACTTACCTCTCATCTACCCAAGTATTACTCGCACAGCATAATCGCTGGCATCACACATCATCTCGAAATGAAACTCCCAATCTGGTGCAACGGTCACTAGTGCATAGTTCTTCATAGTATCGAGCTTTGATTTCTAACACCTATTCCCTACCTACTTCTTTAAGCTCAACATCATTATTCCAACATCTAGATCCCTAAGAACCAATTCCATGGTATCCAATCCTGCTTTCTCTTCTATAGACTCATAGGTAATCTCATAAAAAATATCAATAGTGTAACAGGATTTGCAATCATCAAAATGCTTTATGGCTTCATAAACATTAAAGGTTACCTAATCGTCCATAACTCTTAAAGTCATCTTACCCTGTTCCACGTTTATCAATGCCTTACCTGTTGCAAGAAACGGTCTGCCCAGGATCATGGGTACCTTTCTGTCTTCTTCCATCTCCAAGACTAAAAGTTTGATTGGGAAGATAAATTTATCTACCTTTACCAAGACATTCTCGACAATATCCCTTGGGTATTTGATACTCCTGTTAGCAAGTTGCAAGGTGAAATGAGTTTCCTTGCAAACTCCAAGTCCTAACTTCCTGAAAATAGATAAGGGTATTAAATTTATACTTGTACCTAAATCAATAAGAACCTTATCAAAGCGAAAATTTCCTTTAGTGTAAGGAACAATAAAAATCCCCTCATCTCTTTGTTTTATAACTAGGGTGGACAAACTTTTCTACAGGATCATGGATCACTCCCCTATAAGCATTACCGACTCGTTCCCATCAATCTTTCTCTTCTTAGTGAGCAACTCCTCATGAATTTAGCATACAAAGGCATCTACTAAAGTGCTTCTACAAAAGGACTGTTGATTTGCAGCTTCTTGAAGACATTTAGGAATTTGGAAAATTAAGCCTCTAGTTACTATTGCTTCAATCTTTCAAGAAAGGGGACTAGATGAACATACAATTTCACTTCTAGTGACTTCTACGTTAGTTCCTCTTCCACCTCCTTCCCTTTTTCTACCTTTAGAATCTCCACCTTTTCTTCAACTCGTCTATCAACTGTTTCTAGTGCTTTTCTACTCTTCAGTATAATAGCATTGACACCTGTAGGATTCTCTTCAGTATTGCTGGGTAAAGACCCTGATTGTTTTGTTACTCAATTGTTGAGAAATCTGGCTAATCTGATTCTTTAGGTTTTGAATAGTCGTTTATTGATTCTGTAGCAAGGTGTCAGTCTTTTACACATGACTCAACATGAGCTCTTCCATTCTAGACTGATTTTACTAAAGTGGAGCGTTCTGAACAAGCCCTTGCTTCTAGAATCTAAGTGGTAGTTAGAATGCATTGTTCTCATTTCTCCATGAAAAATTTGGATGATTATACCATCTAGGATTATATGTATTCAAATATGGTCCTTGATTGCCGCTTTGAAAATTGTTGACAAAATTCACTTGTTCTTTACTGGTTGGAGCTGAGTGGTTCCCAATTAAGTACTCAAGAGTCGAATGTACTCCTGAACATAACTCACAAAAACAGTAGGGTTAGCATTAAAAGACTGTATTGAGGTGAGTTTATTTACTTAAGTAGTGAGAGCTACAATCTAAGCTGTTAATTGAGATACAATGCTATTGTCACTGGCTGTTGCCATTCGTAGCTTGCTTCTCTCATTTTGCTAATTATGTGTACTGGAGGCCACCTCTTCTGTTAGTGCACTTACTTCATTATATGTCTTACCCGTTAGAGTACCTCCAGCTGCAGCATCAACTAGAGACCTCAATGTCTCATCCAAATTGAGATAGAAGCTCTCAATCAAGAGATTATTTGGCAAGCCATGATGTAGGCATTTTCTAATCGCCTCCTTGAATCTCTCCTATGCTTCATAAAGTGAATCATCGCTAAACTTGGTAAAGTTAGTGATGTCATTCCTCAATTTTATAGTCTTAGCTAGTGGGAAAAATCTCCTTAAGAACTTTGATGAAAGATCAGCCCAGGGGGTGATCGATTCTTCTAGTAGTGAATGAAACCAAGCTCTAGCTTTATCCCTCAGTGAAAAGGGAAAGAGCTGTAATCTAATAACTTTGTCTATTATATTGTTCATCTTCACTGTATTGCAGTATTGAAGGAATCTTGCAATATGCTCGTCAGGACTTTCATTGAGATATCCTCCAAATTGATTCATCTAAACCATCTGAATAAGGGATGGCTTCAACTCAAAGTTGTTAGCCTGAATAATGGGCCTCCTTATAACCAAACCCATTACTGTTGGTACGATATAATCTCATAGTGCTCACGGAACTCCTTATATATGATTATTACCCTCGTTACTTGCCATCTCTTCTATCCTTCTTCTGTTCTCTCACCTCAATTGATGTAAAGTGCACTCTATTTTTGAATCTAGTGGTAAAATTTTAGCACTTCTACTCTTGCATATAAAACACCTACAAAGAGAATAAAAATAACACGCATCATCAACTGCGCCTAAATTATCAATAGAACTAAAAGGTTTAATATTTCCAATCCTCAGCAACAATACCAAAAACTTGATTCACTTAAAAATTATATATAAAAATAAATCGTGAATACGCTAACAAGTATACTAAGTTGAAATCAAGTAATATAGAGAAAGCAAGGTTTGTTGATCCCTTGAGGACTAAGAAATTACTAACCTATGTTAGTTCTTATCAATATTCAGGCAATCAAAATTAAATTAATTAATCTAATAATTACTCTAAAACTATTGAAAAGAAAATAACTATGAAAAATATAAAATTAAGCAACCAATTAAGAATTGTAGGAAAACAGAATCTACCCTGGATTATGCCAATCAAATTGTTATTTTGTTATATAGATTAATAGTTATATGGTCATTCAAGTGAAATTATTATACCTTAAAACCTAAGGATTTAAACTCTTAATTAATTAGTCAGCTCCCGCATCTTTCAATTACCAATACACTCTAAATTACAATCATATATCTCCTGATACTATGATTGTTTAATGTCCTGAATCAATTATCCCTAATATTTTAATGAATAATGAATCGTCGAACATCACATTATTTTCTAGATAATTTTTAATTAATTCAATTAACTCTGCTTCTACATTGATTAATCAAATCAACTAAGAATTTCTAACAAACCCTATATCAATTCCTGTATCATTACCCCGAAGAAGCAGAGCCATAACAGCCTTGCCTTATAAACCATTTTAAGATAGAAGTTGGCCTTACAACCGCTATTCTAGACCTGATCTGCACAAGGCGTCCATGACTAACTCGCTTTGAAGTAAACAGTTTATAATTTAAATAAATTATTTACCTAAGAAAGTAAGAAAATATATATATACACTATAATTCAATTATTACAATTAACGTTTACAATGTTTTACCATAATATATTTCATAGTTATTACATTATTCAAAAATGAAAAATTCTAAAATAAAAGCTTAGATCTTAAAAATATATGTTTGTTCTTCAAATGTTTTTCCTTACTCCCCAAGATTCAGCAATTACTAACTTTAAAATAGTTGTAAGTCGCTTCTTAGCCAACACCTACACGACGTCTATAGGGATGTAAGCAACCACAGCTCAATAAGTTAATATGGAAGACTTAAAACTACACAACAAACACAAATAAGGTTATCAACCAAATCATTTAGTGCAATGTATGTTTAAGCATATGCCATCACACGACATTGTCCAGCCCGTCGTGAGATTAGAGCAATTGAGCCCGCTCTAATCCGGGTTGAGGAGTTGCAGTTAATGCAATAACTCACGACCAAACCCAGGCTTGTGCAATGGAGACACTGCTCCTCCAGCGGCTATCTTTGAACCATTAACTTCACCCTTGTCATGACTTTCTTACCTATCACTTAATTCGACTAAGGATGAAGAAGGGACCCATTATGCCATCCAGCGCTATCCCTTTCGAAGGGGTTGGTATTTAGCCAAAGAATCTTAGGTTTCCCTAATGGGTTGTTATGCAGGTTCGATTTATGTTTACAAGTCATATCTTTGTTAAGTTCAGTTTAGGGTGATCAATCACTTCATATAATGCAAGCCAGAATAACAAACAAAATCATAGCATCACTTATAATCAAGTACATGCACATAACTAACTATCTAAGAAGCATAACCAAGTATAATCTCAAGCCTCCAAAATACAGTATTGTATTAATCCTAACTTACCTAAACTCCTTACTCACTCACTCGAGGTCTAACTCGCTCAAGCCACCGCCGATCATCCCTATAGCACAAACATGGTTTCAGTTTTTCATATAACTATTATAGGTTAGTTTTTTCCTATAATGCTTATTGTTATCTTTTGTTTAGGGTTTAATTTACCTAATTTTCTAAGTCTTAAGTCTTTTATGATTTTTCTTAAACCGTGTTAAGTTATGTTTCAATTTTCATATTGATTTCTAAATTAGGTTTTTAACTCAATTTTTGGTTAAAGATTTATATGTACACCCTAAGAAATCATTCCGACCCATAATGTGAAATTAATCGCATTATCTTTGGATATCCTAAATATCATTTTTAGTCTCTAATTAATATTCAAGTCCGTGCGGTATATCTAGATCCTAGTTTAATCACCAAATTCACTCATGGTATGAGAAAATCTTATATTTTTCATATAATTACCCTAATTTAAGTTTCCTATCAAATTTATTATATTTTTATTATTATCATAATATCAATTTTTATTCTAATATCTTCTATTTATTATATTTCTAATAATTGTGTATTATGTACTATTACTTATTATGTACATAATACACATATAATATTTTTATCACTCTAATTACCATCTCCCAATATCAATTATTATTTCAAAATATCTAAATTCATCCTAAATCAGATTTTACACCTAATTTTAACTTAAAATTTACTATTTTTCCCTATTTCTTATTTACTATATAATTAACCTAATAATTACATCTAACACCCTAAATGCTTCAAGTATCATACTTCATCATATTTCAACATCCTAAATCATATAATTATTCACTAAATCAGTAATTAACTATTTAATTACTTAATTAACCCTAAATTACCCATTTTATGCCTCATTTTAAGGCTTAAAAATTATCTAAAAATTTTGAAAATTAATTTTTGAAAACAGGCTTCATAGCACTGTTCTATATCATCTAAGTAGTTTACACAAAAATTTTGGGCTCAAAACTACACTCCTAAGGTCATTTATTTCTAAACCGAAACATGCTCAATTTTGCATAATTTCTTAAGGACCATATATCACAGGACATATATTCATCAAAATATATTTTTCCTAAAAAATACATACAAAAATATTTCAAAATAATAAGTTTCATAATTTTATAAAAATATTTAATATTTTTATAAAATTACACAAAATCAAGCTGTAAATCGAACTCACCAGTTTGGGTGGCTTCAGCCATCGTCGGTGGCCATGGGTACGTCGGCCCACCTAGGCGCTACTACCACTATGTGGTGGTGGTGGCCATCCACTCCCAGCTACTCGTCGAGTCTGTGTTCTCATCTAAGGCTCTAATTGTACAAATTTGAGTAATTTTTTTGTAATTAATTCAAACACTTATTATTTCGTCCCTTTCTATTTTTCTCACTCTCCAAACTAACCAAATGAGTTTCTGAAATTTTCTTGCTATTTATAGAGTATTAAGGAAATTATTGTGCATTAATGAGACAAGACAATTACCTTATCTCTTCTTTTTTTTTCACTTTCTATTTATTGCATTTTAATTGGTTGATTTTTTTTCTTTAATTCCAGATTGCCACACCTCAATTTTGGATTTTTTCTCATTTTTCCTGATTTTTCTTAATTTTTCCTTTAAGTAATTACATGTATTTCTACTTACATGTAAATTCATAATAGTACAATTAAATATTTCTAAATATTATTTAGGTCATTCTATGATTTTTAGTATACATATAATATATCTTTAGTGATTCGTTAATTATGGGAATACATTTTACATATTTTCAATAAATAACGAGTTATATACTTAAAATTTGAAATTTTTATATTCTTTTATTTTATTTCTTATTTTCTTAAATTCGAACTTATGGGATAATTTTTACTAATATTTCTAGCTTTACTTATAATTTAGGTTCGATCAGATCTTTTAGTTGATCGGAATCTTGAGTGATTGGTTGTGGAGCTTACATTAGGGTTTCTAACAATTATAATCAATTGAACAACTATAATCGAAATCATGGAAATTGCAATCATGAATCATCCATATATCTCTTAATCATATAACATGAACACAATCACCATCTTAGCTATCTAGGGTTTCATCAATTCCTATAAATAAATTTAACCAACCATGAATTTAGAAATAAAAACACAAATATTAATTGAAATGGCAAAGAAATTCATAATTGAAATCACAAAGAAATTCATAATTGAAATCATAAGTAATTCACAAAATTGCATAAGAATAATTAAAATAGATGTCACTAATTCTGTATTGAAAAAAATAATAATAATCTTTAATTGCAACTTTAACTTGGTCTCCACAGTAAAAGCAAATTCTTCTAAATGATCCAAGCAATTCTCTTAAAGAATTATTCAAGAACTAGCTAAAGACTATTTTACGACTCTCTAAGTCTAAGGTAAGTGTGCTTAAAAGTCCCTCAAATGATGAAACATAAGCTATGTATAAAAAAAAAAAAAAAATTAGGTTTGACTCACATGACGCTCTTTTGTTTTTATGAAGGCCAGTGGTATAAGTGTAGGGCCAGCTTATAGGCCGGCAACGTAAACATCAAAGGCCACCAGTGTAAGTTGTAGGCTGGCTACCTTAATTTCCAACTTGCACGTATTGATTCAAACTTCGTTCCTTTGCTTAAAATTTCTCTAAATCGTCCATAATTCCACTCTTGAATCCTCTAATTCTTAAAATGTCCAAATGAAAATAATTAAGTATCATTTCTTAATAATTTCTATAAAATCAATAATAATTCTATTTTAATTTGTACTTGAAAACATGAAAAATATGCCTTTATCACCCTTCTAGGCTCACTAACCTAAGCAGGAGCGTGTCTTAGGGACTAGTAACCTTAAGCTAAAATCGATTTGGCATTTTACCTATAATTAGCCTCATGTCTATCTTATATTTACATTAATGCCACTAAGGCATCCTTAGTCATTTTATTTACAATTTTACCACCTTATATAAATAGAACACTTATATAAGGTTTAAGAATACACAAATTTTTTTATAATTGATGAAAAACCCGTAAGACTTTTCTATTAGAAAACTCTCCTCTACTCGCTCTTATTAATCCCTTTAGTAAGGATTGCGGCGAATAACCCTATCATTTGGACCGGTGCATCACATCCAATGAGTCTTATGTCACATCCCGGTATAGCACAGGATATACCATCATACGAGAATATCTATTGAAAACTTAACTCAACATACCCATTCATCAAAAGATAACTTTGTTTATATAATAAAGAGGTTGCTACATCAGAGTTTAGTTAGATATTCTGTTACAACTTATCCGTACAACATAATATTTACTTCAAAATATGAACTAACTTTTTGTTTCCTTTATCATCTTCACAATAATAGGATTCTTGACTTAATACAGGTTCTATACAACAGTTGTTGACTCCAACTCACGCTCTCAGTATATATATCCCCCCTAAGTGTTAAGCCCTTCACGATGTAGTTAACTTGAAGATAAAACATTTTATCCCCTCTGTTACTAAAGTTGAGTAAGAGTGGATAACAAATAACATAATATAGACAATATGATAGACAATACTACATATCACAATTGAAAATTTTCAATCATAACTCTCAAGTTTAACTTCATATATGCATTCACCCAACCGGGCACTTATTGCTAACAATGCAACATGCCATGCTCATGTACGTAGCACACATTGGTACCGATATCCTATGCTTTCCAAACTTCTTCCGGTTAGTCGACATAATTAGGCATCTGAATACAACGTCTAGAAACTTGGGGTAATAAGGAGTAGCAGCCCCACAAAATTAGACTACACACTATAGTCTACCATTTTCAAATAGGGCAATAAGGAGCTACCTAATAGTAGGACCCCCAACTTTACAAAATTAGACTATACACTGTAGTTCACCAAATCAAAGTGGCAACACTACTAAATTAGATCATACACTGTAGTTTACCATATTTTACTATCAAAATAGTCACAATGTTCAGGTAATACAATCTATATGCTTCCAAAAACTGAGTTCATAAAGCCATGCTTTATACATGATCATTTGGAAGCCTCATTCTAAAAGTTATGACTCGTAGGTCCCTTTTTGTGTCATACCATGCCATATTATGCAATAACAACTTAAGAATATCAATCAGCATAATCAATCTCCCAATTTTATTCAACCTAGTGATCCAATTCTAGTTTTTAAACTCTCCCTAGTGGAATTCTAGTATCTTACTTAGGGTTCACTTAGATGAATACCCAAAAGATTGAATTAGCAATCACTCAAATTTCCTGATTAACACAATCATTCGTAAGCACAAATCATCGCCAACATGGTAACATAACAGTTTAACCAGAATATAATTACTATCATTCAAAATCAACACATTAGCATCCATTATAGTAGCATATCCATTTACCCAAGATATATCCATATTTAATCAACACAATATCAAACAACACATAGTGTTATGAGTAGCAATATATCTACTCTAAGCATGAGTTAGATCTACTTACCTGGACTTAGCAATAATGCAATATCCTATACTTTATGACGTAGTCCTTTCTTACTTATCATACCTATGAAAATATGACACAGTCTTCAAATCAAATTTAGGTTGGACCAACTATTATAAGTTTTCATTCCCGCATTTTTAAACTTCAGCTGACCATATCTTACTCATTTATTATCCAATTTCAGTAAACTTTATATCGTCACTTATTGATATATATTAAGAATCAAGACTAATCAATATTTCCAAATATCCAAAAATACCCTTTCATATTACAACTCGACAATACGCTACCCTAACTCTGAAATTAACTCGGGTAAGCTTTAGTACTGAACTAAAAACCCTAAAGTTTATACTTTCCAAACTTGTCCAACAAAACTTATTATACCCCAAAGTGTTCGTTTTATGTAATTTGACAAGTATCTTACTAGTACTAATTATTATGTTACATATTAAGCCAAAATATAAGCTTAGATTAGAAAAATATGAAATAAATGATATACAAGCCCAATTAATTTCACAAAAAATCATATAGACTTATAAAAATATGTAAGTTAATTATCGATCATCAATTACACTAAATTGGCTATTATCTATTTTTACAAAAATAGGGGTTTTAGCTTTGAATTATGCAAAATTGAGGAAAATAAACAAATTTAAGTGTAAGATAAAAACTAAGTATTCTAAATATCATTATAGACATCCAGAAATCAAAACATGTTAGGCTCATTCATCAATTTCATCAAAAACTAATTATTTCAATAATTCGGTAAAACTGATAGTTTTATTCAAAAAATATTGTTACCACAATTAAATATATATATATATATATATTAGATGTATTACATACAAAAATTAAGATTGAAACAACATCATCTAATATTTATAAAAATTTATTCAATTTTCGTCCAAACAAAGCATTTTCTTAAGCAATCTATATTTACACTAATTATTTAATTAAAATAAAATTATTATATTAATACAAAGTTAAAATAATCCCAGAAAACCAAATTTCATAATTAATGGATAACATTTGATATTTTTAGCAAATTAAACAAATTACAGGCGGAATTTTGGTTCACCTGAACTGGCTGGCTCCGACCACCACCTAGTTACCGCACCTTGTTGGAAAGCCTCCTTCGATTATCCTCTATTGGTCCTCCAAGCCACTCCAACTTAGGTGGTGGTTTGGTACACGAACCACCCTAGATCGATTCCGACCTTATACTTTGTTCTATTTTATTTTTTATTTTTTAACTTTTCTAAATTGTTTTCTTTCATTTTTAGGGTTCCAAAATTCAAGGGATTGGTTTCTTTTTATATTTTTTGAACATTCCATAATCAAATAAAATTTGGACATATGTATGACACATGTCAATTTTTCATTTTCTTAAAGGACATATGTTATTTCTTCGTCACGCAAGTGTTGACGCACCATTTTCAATTAATACCATCTTGACACATCATTTAATGACTCATCCATGCAATTTTTTTTTATTAATTTCCCATTATTTTACCTTATTTTAATCATTATTTATTATATATATGTATTTAATACATATCAAATGTAAATACATATATATTATGTATAATTCAACTTCATTTATTATTTTTGTAAGTTAATTAACTTATCTCTAATATCTCGCTATATTTAAAATCTTGAATTTCTCGTTTTCGATAATTATTAGCTTTTAGCGATAAATTAACGTTTTTTCTTAAATTAATATTTTTATATAACTTATTTTGAGAAATTAACTTCACTTAAATTACTTCATCTAATTTTTCTAACTTTACTGTAAAGTTTAAAATAAAACAGATATTATAGCTTGGTATCCTAAATTTAGGGGCTTAAATCTTAGAGTTATTGAACTAATTGGAAAAAACCGGGATATTACATCTTAGGCCATGTTGGATCTTGTTGGTGTGTCATATTCAGCTAGATAGCGCGCAAATTTGCTAAACAAAACCCACCCACACCCCCCTCCCTCCCCTTGCCCCCCTCCCCCCCTCTCCCCCTCTTCCCCCCAATTTAGGAAGAGAAGCGCCCTATGGGCTTGCTACGACAAATCAATGAAGAAAAGCGCCCTTTGGGGTCTCTAAGACCTTAAAGAGAGTTTAATGGATGGAAGATGGGATAACGCTTTAAGAGCTGACTCACCTTAAAAGAAGAGTCATCGCTCTAAGAGCTAGCTAGAATTCTAGCAATAGTGAAAGATGCAAAGTAAGGAAATTAAACTTTTTTGAAAAATTGCCTAATTCGAAAGATATTTACAAATAAACCCTTTGGTGAAAACCATTTACGTCAAAAAAGACATTAGGGATAATTTCCAGTATTTGGGAAAAGTGAGAATGACCTAGACTATTGTGGTTAATTTTTTTAAATTAAATGACATGGATGGAAAACTTACCCATTTAGGCCAACATGGATTTGGATAAAAGATTTGTCACAAGCTTTTACTTTCTCTCTTCCTTCTTTTTTTTTTTTAGTTTGCTAACAAGTAAAGAAAAACCTTTCCTTGATAATTGCATGGGGCCTCTTATATTCTCCCCGACCTTGATGTTGAGCCAGCTAGTGGAGCCTTGTGATTTCAAACACCCTTACTTTTGAGAAAAAGGTAACTCATAACTAATTTAGTCGAAGAAGACTTCCTTGCAAACTCTCGATCCAGATTACACACTATAGTCTCAAAATTATAGTCCATTTTGCACGTGATACACCTTAATCAATCCATTAGGTATTTTTTGGTTAAATCATTATAAATTTAGGCTTTTGGTTAAGAGGTTCCAAAGAGGACTAATGAGAAGGTCTATTTTAAAAGATTTATCTATTTAACCTAAGTGTACAAGTCAAAAATCTTTTAGGAAAAATAAGAAGTATGCTTACCCCAATTTTTATTAAAGATAAATTACCTTCAAGATTGAAAAAGCTTTATTAAGTAAGGATGGTATTGTGTTTGTGGCTAAGGATGTGTCAAAGGGCTTTATGTCTTATAGGGTTCATGAGTTTTAGAAAGGGCACAAAGGCTTTGTATTTCTTGGGAATGTTTAAGCTTCAATTATGGGCCTCTAGGCTCTCTTCAGTTAGGACCTTTCCTTTTACACACAAGTCCTGATTTTCAAGCTCTTCTTTTTCTTCATTATTTTTCTTATTTTCCTCTCTCTCTTTTTTATTGCCCCCTTTCTTTCTTTATTTATCATTTTGCCCCATTATTTCTTACTCTTCTCTTTTTCTTTGGCCCAAAAAGTGAATATTCATATTGCTAAGTCTTTGCCTTTGAGAGATTTAAAACCCTGACCCATAGATTCCAAGTGTATGAGCTCGAGTAAGGCATATGTAAGCTTAAGGTCTTTGGAAAGGAGTTGGTCTCTATTTCATGTTAGAGAAAGATAACTTATCAAAAATAAAATTCGTCTCTGAATTAATGTTACTAAGACAAACACAAACCAACTTTATCCTTCTTTCCTAATCAATTACCCTAACCTCTGAATTAACTTATTGTGGCGTGGTTCTTGATAAGGTTCAAATTTGAAAGTTCTTCAAATTGGTCTAACGGGTTTAATAATAGATAGCTATGTTTAGGATTTGAAAATGAATGCTTAACTTCATTTTAATCTACGTATCAAATTTAAAAATGACTTCCTTTAAGGAAGAGCCTAAAATGTCCTCACTCCGATGTTTCTTAACACTCAAAGTGTTCCTTTTTTTTTTTTTTTAGAGGTTAGTGTATGGGATGGAGTTCACCTCTTTTCATTCTAAACCTTTTAAAAGTGAGTTACCACTTCCTTAGGGAGAGATTTATTTGCCCCAATGTTACTAACACTACGATCATTCAATTGAAAAGGCAATAAGATTATATTATTCCAGCTATTACAAAGCTATTCAAAAATAGACTTTATTAAAAAAAACTTGATTCTTCTTTGCCACTACCTTAACTTCCTTTGTTAAAGCATCCAACTACGTAAGATAACCCATGAGCTTATCAAAAGGTGTTGGTATACTCAAAAGAAATAGAGCTTTAGGCAACTCAATTGAACTACCCCCATGACTTAAAGAAGGATCGACTTGTTGTAGCTCTGGCTAAATGACTTTTGCATCAATCAAGCCTTGGATCTCATTCTTTAATCTATAGCATTTTTCAGTGGAGTGCCCCTTCTGACTCATATGATAGTCACATCGTACTTCTAGGTCAAAGCTGTGTGGTTTATAATTCAGATTAGGGGTTTCATAGGCTATAATCCTTACTTCCTTTAGATGATGAAAGATATAGGTCATTAAGATTTTCAGCTAAGTGAATTGTCTCCTTTGAGTCCCTTAGGCTCGTTTTTTCTCACTCCTCCTTGGATCTTTTCTTCTTGGGCCTCCTTCATTATTTGGGCTTATTGACATTTAAACAATATTGAACATCGAGTGTTAAAATCTTCAAAGTATTAGACCCATTGCCATTTCTAAGTCTGTAATGTTCTTTTGTAGTGTAGCCACCTTTTGTTTTAGATTCGAGAGTCTCCTTTCTAGGTTTGAATCTTGAGATATTTGGAGAGTGGTGATTACCAGGAATAAGATTTGCCACTATTGGGCCATCTGATGTATCATCTTTTCTAAGAAGGCGATTTTGTCATTAGCCATGTAAACCTGATTGGAAGGATTCTTTACCAGTTAGGAACTTTTCTTTTCTTTTTTCTTCTTTTTCTTTTTTTTTTTAGTGAGAGAGGAAGATAAAGCTTTATTTTACAAAAAACAAAAAAAATCCAAATAAAGATAGCAATTTTTTTTTTTTTGGGTTCTATTTACAAGTTTGTGAGATTTATTTATATTTTCCTAAGTGAGAGAAAAAAAAATGGTTAGGTGAGTTCTATTAAAGGACTATTTACAGGGAAGGGGATGCTAAAGAATGAAGAACGATAAACTAAAAAGAAAATTTGTTATTTTGAAAGATTAGAGTATAGAAAACAAAAGGAAAGGAACATAACAATTATTCCTAATGAAACTTAAAATTTATTCAAAGTCATTTAACCACATCTAAAATTTCTAACCTCACTGTCATAGTTGGGCTTTAATCTTGTTCAGCATCTCTAAAGCTCAATCCATGGTTCTTTCGCTTTTTTCAACCTGAGCTAACAAGGCTCTATTAAAGGCCTCAATGCATCTAGCCCTTTACTTCTAATAGGTAGCCTTAGCTTGCAGCAGTTACTCATGGATTCTTAGGGCATTTGGTAACCTATTGACTCTTTGATTATTCTCTTATATTATTCATCAATAAAACAATCATGGAAACATGCATATGCTCGAGTTAATTCATTACTCCTTGAGTTGCAACTCTATCATTTCATTTGATGTTTTTACTTTTAAAAAGGACTAATTATATTTCTAAATCTTTCAAACATTAGTAGGGTTACAATTTGTAGGAGTAATGCATTAACTTAAGCTTTAAAGGAGGTATATGTAATTAAGGTGGGTTTTAAAAGTCTTTAAGCTTTATGACCTCACTAGTTTTTAAAAAAACACCTTCATTAATGACATTACAGCCTAAGTGGGGTGGCCTGATCAATCCTAAGTGGTAGTTACCTCACTATACCCAGAGCCTACTCAATGGTTCTCCTCCTAAGGTCCTAAGACGATTTGGGTCTGACCACATCTACCCTGCATCTTTGATGCAACAAATGACCCCCCTCATGTCCCTAGTATAATGTATGCAAGATGAACATAGCAATTTAAAGTAACATTTACATGAAATAAATAAGTAAATGGATAAATAAATAACATGAGTATTTTGAAAGGCAAATTTACTTTTGGAAAGTTTTTAAGTGACTAACCCTCTTGACATCCCCAGTGAAGTTGTCAAGCTATCAAGCCTAATTTTTTCCTCCTAGTTTTATATAAATTTGTCTTCTTTAAACCAACCAGTATTAAACCCTACCCCATTTAATACTAACTATCAACTAAGGTTTAAAGAAAACTAGTTCTTTTAACTTTGAAAACGTTTTTGGAGTCGTCATCCAATCGAAGTCAGGAAAAAGAGTTGAATTATAATTAATTTGGTGGATTGATTATAACATAACTATTGATCAATAAATAAACCTGATTTTTTTGTTATAGCGATTTTTGAAAACCAAAGATCAAGATTCGAGAGCTAATTTTTTAAACCCTAAACAAGTACCATTTTTAATCTCTTCGAATTTAAATTTGCTTTTCAATATACCCTTATAATGAAATCTATCTACATTTTAACTCTATAAAAAATAAAGCGAACAATTATGGAAAAAGAAAAAAATTTCATATTTTAAGTTACCTCATACATACGAGTGCCTATGTACTTTCTATTTAGCATCAGACTTTCGTATTTCATTTAACGAAAACTTTAGTAGGTTTATTAATTTTAATTCTTGAAAAAGATCGAGTTTATGTTTTCACCGTTTTAAGTTTATTTAAAGAAAACTTTCTAAGGGTCTTAATTAGGGATTTATTTTTAGAAATTCTAAAGAAAAGGTCCTAACTTGGAAAGAGGATTAGCTGTTTTATTTATTTTTGGAAAAAAACGATTTTTCTAAGTGTCAAAATGATTTTCATTCACTACCCTATTTATTTTTTTATTATTATCATCATTATTTTATACTATCTTATTTATTTATTCATTTTATCTATTTATATTATTTATTGTCTTAGTTTTAACCAAGAATATAAAAATAGAAAAACAAACCAAACTACTATGTCCTCTTTTTCTTTTCTTTTACCTTTTTTTTTTTTCTCTTCTTCTCTCCTTTTTTGTTTTTCTTTTTTTTTTTTCTCAAATTCCCCACCCCCCCCCCCTCCCCCCTTTTTACATGAGTAATAAATAAATAAAATTGTGCAAACTAAGTTAGCTTCGAGTCAGCTTGGGCAACTCTAAACTTCTCTTTAGTAGCAACTTCGCTAGGGTGGTTACGAACGGTTATCAACGTCAAAAGGAGTAGGAAACAGGAGATATATATCTTTTGTATGTGACTTAAGGGGGAAGTAAGCTCGACGCCTTGATGTTCAGTAGTTGTTTGGGTGGTGGTCAAAGTTGGTGGTTTGCGATGGTTGTCAATAGTAGCACGCAGTGGTTGCTAGATGTGAATAGGAAGTCAAGTCTTAGTTTTTTTACCACAATGAAATCAGTCATGGTGGTAGTTGTGAAAGAGGACGCTTAAAGAGAGAGAGTTTTAAAGAGGAAAATCGTGTTAGAAAGAGAAAGCTCCGATTTTTGCTTATCTAGAGTATTTTAAATCTTTGTTATGTTTGAAATGCAATCCCTAAGCCTCAATTTATAGTGTTTGATCTTTATTTAAGCTTAGAAAGCCTTGAAATTGAATTAATTCGAAGATTTGAATTAATGAACTTTTGACCTAGAGAATGAATTTTTCCAATTTTTGAGCTCGATTTTAACTACATAATTAACTAAATTTGGACGTTTTTTTTATCCTGATTCAAAGTATACCAGGTGTATTACACGATTTCACCATTAATTTGGTGATATCTTGTAGTAAATGAGGTAAAAAATGACCCCAAATCAAGCATATGAAGAAGGAAACTTGCTGGAAATCTGGAAAAAACAAATGAGGAAGAAGACTAGGGTGCAGGTCATGTGTGGGACACGTGCCATGTGCCCCGAACGTGCACATCAGAAAAAAAAAAAAATGGGGCATATTATGCCCGCAAACCCCCCCTCCCCCCCTCCCCTTTGCCTACTTCTCTTTACTTATCAAGGCTTTCTACACCAAGTTTCCTTCTTTTTAAAAAAAAATAAACAACTAAATACTAAAATTAAATACTTAAAAAAATCATATCTTAATTACACACTATTATTATTATTATTATTATTATTATTATTATTATTATTATTATTATTATTATTATTATTATTATTATTATTATTATTATTATTATTATTATATTTTTCCTTTCAAAAGAGAAAAAAAGGTACATTGTGTCAAGTAAATTCAAACCCATAACCTTTATCTATTTGACCGTTAGCTTGTGAGTTATCCAATCGCACATATGGATAAGGTTTATGTAGGCTAAATTTAATCTAAACCCAAGTTTAATGGTCCTTTTCTTATTTTATTTGAAAAATTTTTATTATTTTTTAAATTTCCTAAATCCTTTTTTTTCTACTTCTTGTGACTTTTTTTTTTTTGCATTTCATTTTTTTTGTTTTTCTTAAAATCTCTATTTTTTTTCTAAATTTCTTTTTTTTTTGGCTTTCTTAAATTTCCTAATTTTTTTTGTTATTTTTCTACATTTCTTATATTTTGGGTTTTCTCTTTTTTTTTTCATTTTTCATATTTTAAAACTCTTTATCCTATTTAAAAATAAATAAATGGGATAAAAATTGGGTGTCTACAATTTTTATTGAAAATCCTTTAACTACATTGAAGGGTGTATTTTCTTTACTTTCTTTTTTCTCCTTTCATGACTTAAAAAGAAATTAATCGAAGATTCACCCTTGATGAAGTAAGAATTGCCAATATAATCACAATCCAATTTTATAACAAATAATATTGTGCTCTTAATTATAATTTTCTTAGATTTATTTCCATTTAACTATGCTATGTGGAGTAGTAGTTTGATCTTTAATTGTTACATTTTATGGCTTCAAATCTCTTGAGTTATTTTGCTCAAAAAATTTATTTAGTTGTTATACATAAAAACATTAAATTATATTTATGTTTATTGTTTCAAATAAATTGTAATAATTCAATTTTAATTATCTTGGAAGGAAATAACAAGCATTTACGTAGTCATACTGCAAATGAATGTATTTGTACAAGTTCTAATGTAAACCCTACAAATTTTCTAAATAAAGGGTTGGAAGTTAATAAGATTTCCCAAAATATACCCTTGGTGTTGACAAGATAACTAACTTTAAACCTAAGAGACTACGCTTAAAAAACCTAAACTTAAACTCATAAACCCCAGATGGCAACCTTAACCCTAGTTTGAACCCTACACTTAAAGTTTTAAAATCATGTAAACAAATGCCAATAACTAATGTTAATTCCCAAAGTCAACCTAATATAATAAAACCAACCCCAAACCCCAATGAGAAGAAACCAATAGTTGAAGCCCACGAAAGTTCCCTAAAACCGATAAAGAGTTCCTTAAAACCCTCATATTGTAAAGTTAGATAATTAGATATTCCAAGATAAATTGTTAGTAACTTAGGCTATGACACACTAGTTCCTTATACAATCGACACTCGGACTCACGTTCATTTTAATTTATATTATAACTTAACTAAGCGCACCTGACGCACATGATGCCTAATCAAGCTCCTTGCAATTAGTCAAATAAATCATCAATACAAGGAAGGGGATATTTATTCTTGATCATCACACTATTTAAATCTCGATAGTTAATATAAAGATGCATACTACCATCTTTCTTCTTTACAAAAAGGTTTAGTGCAACCCACAAAGGCATACTGGGTTTGATAAACTTCTTATGTTGTAATTCTTGTAGTTGCTTCCTCAATTCTATTAATTCTACAAGTGTCATTCTATAAGTTGCTTTAAATATTGGTGTTGTTCTTAGCAATAAATTGATACAAAACTCAACTTGATGGGGAACAACAATTACAACTTGTAATCCTCTAATTAGGTCTTACCATAATGTGAATTAGGTCCTTTGAAGTTATCAAAGAAAAGGAGAATGGGTTAAGAAGAATTTAGGGTTGAAAAAGGGGTAAGCAATTGTAAGCTGCTCGTAGATGTAATACACCAATTAAGCGCTCACAAACCGGTGTCTTGCTAGATGTGACTCACCAATCTAAGGCAATGGGTTGCTCACCATATAAACCTTGCTTAAAGGTTTGATATGAGTTAGGTTAAGGTTCTCACATACATAGATGAGGGAGGACAACTTAGTGAAAAAGAATTCATTCAATAAAAGAGTATAATTACAACAATGCTGTTAACAGGATATTTATACCTAATACAACTAGGGTTACACTAACATTTGTTATTACTAAAAGGGGAATTCATCTACTAAAGGATAGGGGTAAATCCATAAAAGAGAATATTTTACATTTGGTGGCAGTGTTATAAGGAGTGGGATCTTTATGTGAGGGGCTAGTAGACCTGCTGCATAACAGGATTTAACTCATTAGGATAAGGTCAGCAATATTTAGGTCCTTAGTCAAGTTGACGTTGTTCATTCTAGAACAACTCGCAATAGTCTTATGCTTAAAAGGTAGGGTGTCCCTAAGACAAGTTAACACAATAGGTTAGGGTTCATTGGCAGTTTGAATTGGTCTTGATCTTAGGTAAGGAGGAGGTTGAACTCATGGTAGCTTAAATGCATGGTTAGATTAACTTAGCATAGCAAGTTGGCTTCTTTTTGAGTTAGGCAGTGGATAAGGATCTTGTAGACCATATTAGCTATGCCTGAGTTTAGGATGGAGTGAGAGGACCTAGAGGCTAAATCCTATTGTTCCCTTTTGGTTGTTTAAGATTTAGGATTAAATCCTAGGAGGTATCTGCTTGAGTGTCTTCCTCAGGTGCATATGGGCTCAAGTTGGCAATGTTGAAGACATTAGAAACCCTATACCTTTCAAGGAGCTCAAGCTTGTAGGCATTGTCGTTAATCTTCTAAAATATTCAAAAAGGTCCTTCAGCTCGAGGTAAGAGCTTGTTCTTCCACTTGTTAGGAAATCTTTCCTTATTAAGATGTAGCCATATAAGATCTACTAGTCATAATGGCTTCTTTTCACTTCGTCCCTAGCTCCCTTATACTAATTTTTCAGCAGCTTAGGTTAATTACTCAATAACCTTCTAGTAGATCTACTATAAGGTCTTAGCTCGATCTTCACCTTCAGGTCATCTTGCTCTATGATAAACAATCTTGTTTGGAGCTCAGTAGGCATCACATGTTACCTAAATAGGGCATCTGTAACCACATTTGCTTTCCTTCACTTATACTTGATTAAAAATGAAAAACCTTGTAGAAGCTTAACCAATTTGATTTGTCACTTGGACAGTTTTAGTTGGCTCTTCAAATATCTCAAGGCTTGGTTATTAGAGTATTTATCAAATTCCTTAGGCAAAAGGTAATGTTACCATGTTTGTAAAGATCTAACAAGCGCATAAAATTTCTTCTCATACATTAAATAGTTCAAAGTTGATACTTTAAGATTTTCACTGAAATAAGCAATAAGTGAGTGGTCATGCATGAAAACTGCATCAATTCGAATGCTTGATGCATCACATTCCAACTCAAAAACCTTACTGAAATTGGGCAAAGATAGTATTAGGGCTACAGTTAACCTCTTCTTTAACTTAGTATAGCTTTCTTCTTCCTTAATTCCTTAATAAAATTCAACATTCTTCTTTGCGAGCTCAGTAAGGGGTACAGCAACAAAACTAAAGTTTTGAATAAACCTTTGGTAAAGAGAAGCGAAGCCATGAGAACTTCATACATTAGCACAAGAGGTTGAGGTAGGCCACTTTACAATAAAGATAATCTCTTCTTAATAGAAACAATACTTCTTTAAATTCCTAAACAATTTCTCAGTTCATAGTACTTCAAAAGTAGCTTATAGATGGTCTACAAGACTCAATAGATCGAGGCTATATACTAGGATGTCATCAAAGTAAACCATAATAGTTTTTCTCATTTGATTTCTCAACACATGGTTCATCAATTCATGAAGGTAGTTAAGGGGTTTAATAGGCTAAACAACATCATAAGCCATGATGGGAATCAGGCAACAGGGCCTTTGACCTACAGTTGAGCCCGAAGACTAAAGGGCCTGGTAGGTAGATTCTCCTATTCTAGTTGACTCCTATCGAAGCCTAATATCTCCTTGCCAACATATTCTGCATACCGAGCTGGATGACTGCCTATTTCTTGCAGATAGTGTATTGAGAAGTGAAAGGTTAAGCAAACATCCAATTCTCATTCTCATTCATGCCTGGCCAATTATTTACTCGGCATCACCCTAACCAAGATACCGAAAGAGAGACTCCAAATTAACTAAGCTACCATGATGCGTCTCCAGGGTCAGACACATGGAGAGGCACTAGAATGAAGCAAACCAAGAAAATAAAATGGGGGTTTAGCAAAGCCCGGGTAGCTACCAAATAGATATGACACACCACTCGATCCTACTTGGCCTACGATCCATCGAATATAATACATCGGTTCAAACTGAAGGGTCACTTGCCACTACTCCTTGTTAAAGGGAATAGATAAGAGTTAAATGATAATGAAAACACTAAGATTACTCAAAGTGAATAATTTCTATATTGATTAGATGATTCTTACATACAAAAAAGTAAGGGTTTATATACCAATCTACTAAGGTTATTTTACATATATGAAAAGACAAAAGGATATTCTATAATTAGGTTACATGAAATATACTAAAAAGGGTAAAAGAGACAAAGAATATTTAGTACAGAAAAGAAAGAATCATTCTGGAAAGTTGTGTACAAAAGATACGTGTCTCTTAATGGCTGGACATTAAGAATATGATACAAAGTAAACGGAAGTAGGAAAGAGTTGTAATCAAGGGCCAACCTGATCTAGATTAGGTTAAGGATCAATTAGTTCTTCTGAAGAGAAGTTAGCTCGATTTGAGGTTAGATGCTTATGGTTAGATCGGGAGCTTATGTCAGCTATTCTTATGCTATATTTTTAGATAAAGCATTGCTATTGAACAGGGGTGGATTAGAAATAAGTAAGGATTTGATAGTCAGGTCGGTAAGAGACTAGCTTGAGGTAATAATCCTTGTCTCAGCTATGGTCTAGAGCTAGTATCCTTCAAGCGACTCCTTGGAGTCCTCTAGCATGACTATATATGATCGATCCAAGGGGTTGATTCCTATCATTTGCCTGGGGGTCTGAAAGATTTGTTCTCGAATTTAGAGTGGTCTTTACTCTTCCTTCTAAGGCATTCATGGGGTCTTTTTCTGTTGATTCATAAGGGATCAGATTAGACACATTGAAGGTGGAAGAAACATTATAGTCTTGAAGAAACTCGATTTGGTAAGTGTTGCAGTTGATTTTCTTTAGGACCTTGAATGGACCATCAGCTCGAGGAGATAGCTTATTCTGTCTTAAGTATGGGAATTGTTCTAGGCTGAGATGCATTAATGGGAATCAACCTCTAACTACATCCAAGCCAAGGTCGATCAATACTTGTTGAGGCTGAGTTGAAGCTCGAAGGACGAGAGGAAAAAAAATAACCACTTGGTAATAAGTTTGTCATCAATCGAGTAGCCGAGAGACTACGTTACCGAGAGTAGGATCCACTCGACACAGCATGGAAAGACTAGTGTTTACTAACTTTAGAACTCGGCAATTATGGGCCAACCTCTCTAGTGTCTCGACCAAGCCATGCGAGACTTCAGGAACTCCTTCCCAAACCTATACATCCAACTGCTGACCTCGTTCGGTTCGGATACTACTCCTTCTAGGACATGCCAAGTGACTACATGCCAACTTCCCCTATAAAATACACAGTTTTGTATTCTTATACATGTTTTCCTTTATTTTATTTATGTGCCCAATTCTTTGGGGTTTAAGGCCTTATACATTATTTATAGTTTTGCTACTAGGATTTAAGACTTGCTATAAATAGCAACATCTATAAATATCAGAAGAGAGATAGTTGTCAATAGATAAAAAGGTATATTCTTGCATTTTGGAATCTTTTCCTTTTTGAGCAAGACTACTCTTGAGTTAGCATTGCCAAATTATCAAGTATAGATCAAACTCTTTAAGCACTCCTACCTTCTTATTGATCTTGACCCTAAGATTATGGTGAACCCCTTCATTTGAACCGATTAGTGAGTTGCATCTAACCCTCATTTGAAACTTGAGTGAGATTTAATATTTATGAGTTGTATCGAACCCTATTTCGAACTCAAACCCTTGATAGTGTTTATGTCTTAGTACGTGATATCCATTCACATTCACCGTCAAAACCAACCATTTCACTTCCTATCTATCACACCTATTCGACCTATTATGGGTTTTCGAGATCTATTGCTGTTGAGCCCGTATCATGTATCCATGCCAAGTCTCCTGGGTGGAAAGAAACAGTTTAACGGCCTCAGCTACCAACTTCTTACTGTATCTGATTGAACCTAGCGATCTTCTTAGTTATAGACTGGTGTAGCTCATGCAATTATTAGGTTTAGTCCACTCTGGATTGACTTTCTTCAATAGCTGCTGGGGTATCGATCATATCCAGGGAAAGGTAGGGTTAAAGCCACAAATGACTTCGAATGGAGTCTTCCCAGTAGTGCTATAAACAGTTTGGTCATATGCGAACTCCACAACTGGTAGGCACATATCCTAATCCCTGAAGTTTTTTCCCATGATAGCTTTGAGCAGATTGCTTAATATCCTATTTACCACTTCAGTTTAACCATTAGTCTAAGGGTATCTACAAGAGCTGAATACAAGTTTAGTTCTAAGTTTTCTCCAAAGAGTCTTTCAAAAATAGCTCAAAAATTTTGTATCCCAATTTGAAACAATATTCTTTGGTACTCCATGTAATCAAACAATCTCCTACAAAAATAAATCAGTAATATATAAAGCACCGTTAGTTTAATGGTACGGAATGAAGTGCACCATCCTGTTGAAGTATTCCACTATAACAAAAATAAAATCTTTCCCTCTAAATGTTCGAGACAACCTTATGACAAAGTCCATGCTAAGGTCAGCCTAAGGTAAGGTTAGTGTTGATAGTAATATATATTCTCCATGGGTTCTCTCTTCCCCTTGGCATGCTTGCACACTTCACAATTACTAACTACCTTATGAACATTCTTAGCCAAACCAAGACAATAAAAGTTTTCCTTCAATAGATTAGCTACCCAAAATGACCAGATAATCCTTCGTTATGAGCTTCCCTAATCAATAGCTCATGAGTAAAGCAGTTTGGAATATATAGCCTGCGGTTCTTGAACAGATAACTGTCCTTAAGATAATATCCTCCAACAAATACCCCTTTTCGGCACTATTCAACAATGGGACCAAAGTGAGGGTTAGTAACATACTACTAAGTGATGAGTGAAAATCCCAATAATTTTGTCTGCAAAGTGGTCTGCAAAGTTTGTCATCTTGATAAAGCATCGGCAACCATATTTACGCTTCCCTTCTTTTGTTGAATGATGTACGAGAACCCTTCCATAAATCCCAACCACTTAGCTTGTCTCTTTGAGAGCTTATTCTGACTCTCAGGATACTTCAATGATTTATGGTCAGTGTAAATAATAAACTCTTGTGATAGCAGATAGTATTGCTAAACAGTGAAGGCTCGGAAAAGGGAGTACAACTCCTTCTCATACATAGAATAGTTTAAGATAGGACCATTAAGTTTCTTACTGTGGAAGGCGACGGTTCGTCGCTCTTACATCAAGATAGCACCAATTCCTACTCTCGATGCATTACATTCTAATTCAAAGGGCTTATCATAGTTTGGTAATGACAGGATAGGTGCCGAGGTGAGTTTTTCCTTAATCTCTCTAAGCTCTGTTTAGTTCGTTCATTACACCAGAATCCTTCACTCTTTTTTGTCAACTCGGTCAATGGGGTAACTATTGTACTAAAGTCCTTAATAAATTGCCTATATAAAGAAGCTAGGCCATGAAATCTTTAGACCTCAGTGACATTCTTCGACATCAGCCATTCCAAAACAACTCAAATCTTTTCCTCATTTGCTCGGATTCCTTCCCCTGACACTACAAACCCTAGGAATATCATCTCTTTCTAGTAGAACATATACTTCTTCATATTTCTATATAATTGCTCGGTTCGTAAAATGTCAAATACTTCATGAAGATGTTGAACATGGTCGTTTAGGTCGGCACTATATACTAATATGTCATCAAAGTACAAGACCATACATCTCTTAATTAGAGGTTGCATTATATAGTTCACTAACCTCATAAATGTGCTCGGTGCATTAGTAAGTCCAAACAGCATAACCAACCATTTATAGAGTACATGCTTGGTCTTGAAGCCAGTCTTCCGTTCATCGCCTGACCTCATGTGAATTTGGTGGTAGCCACTTTGCATATCAATCTTTGAAATTATTTTAACGCTATGAAACCATCTAACATGCCATCGAGCTTCAGTATCGAATAACTATACTTGACAGTAATTCGGTTGATTGGTCGGCTATCGATGTACGTATACTATGAACCATCTTTCTTCAAAATGAGTAGAGCTAATACAATACATGGGCTCATGCTCTCCCTTACATATCCTCGCTCTATGAGTTTGTCCACCTATCTTTTTAGCTTGGCAGCCTACTTGGGGTTCATCCTGTATGTAGGTTGATTTGGTAAGGCAATGGCTAGCTATAAATCAATACAATACTCTATGCCTTAGACTAGTGGTAGTCCTCTAGGCAGTTCTTTCGGAAACAAGACGGAAAACTCATCTAGTAAGCTTCGGATCTAATCTAGAACATTCTATAATTCCCACATCTCCAACAATCTCTTAACCAATAAGAACAGTCTTCACAGTAGATTGAAGTTCTCTTTGGCTCATAACTAAGGTCTTCTTCTTACTAGCTCAGGTGAACTAGTTATGGGTTTCATTTACTTAGGATGGGGTCAGGGGTTACAACACGTTCTGTCCATCCTTGACAAAGGCATAGGTATTCTTATGCCTATCGAGAGAAATACGTAAGGTCATCCAAGCAACAGATGTAAAGCTCCCCTGGGGACAACATCATATACTACTTCATCCCTATCACGCTCCCAATACCAAATGATACGGTCACTTTCTCAGTTACATGCAAAACACCCTTATCATGAAGTCAATGTAGCTAATAAGGTCAGGGATGCTTTGAGCTCGGTAGACCTAATCTCTGCATAAAGGATTGTATAACCACATTAGTACAGCTTTCTCTATCCACTATGATTGTGCATAATTGGCTTTTGACGGTACACTTGATATGGAATAGATTCTCCCTCTAGTCCTCCTCAGAGTTCAACAAGGAACTCAAGACTCATCTCAGGATTAGGGTCATTACTTCTCCCTAGTCAACATAGACACAAGTCTCCTCTCTTCGGCCCCGAGCTTTCCAATATCCTCTTCTTTCTTGGGCTCGCTTTCGTCGGTACTATCTACTACATCTTCTCGAAGCATCATAACGTATCAGTTCGGACACTCAACAATCATATATCCAAAGCCTAAACATTTAAAGCACTTCACCTTGCTAATCTTCCATCCGGAAGTTTTCCCTTTCTCATATGTCCTCAAGGTTAGCCTAACATTAGATTAGCCTAGCTGACCGGCTCGACCCTGTTAGCTTGCCCAGCTATCATCATCTCGGTCGTTCCTATCTTCGACCCCGTATAGCCTCCTCGACTCGACTTGAATAAGTCAGCACGATGTTGGGACTGGCGAGATTGTTGGTCCAAGTCGGCTTGGAACACTTCACTTTTGCTTTTCGACCCTTTGCACTATCTTGATGTCCTCTTCTAGTATATAAAATCTCTATACTTCCACAATATCATAAATTTCATACTTAAGCCCAGAAATGAACCTCGATATTGTATGGGCCTCTGGTTCTTCTACATCGGCTTGGATCATTAACATTTGGAACTCTCTTACCTAGTCATCAATAGAACAACTTCCTTAGCGAAGCTCCTACAACTTTGCAAACGTATCTTATAGGTAAGTCTAAGATACAAATCGGCCTCTTAATAACCTCTTCATCTCATCCCAAGTTCTAACACCTTGTCTTCCATCTCTTACTCGGGTTACATTTTGATTTTTCCACCACATAGTGGCATACCTAGTAAACTCCAATGCAGCAAGTTAGACTTTAACCACATCTTCATACCCATCACATTTAAATACTTTCTCGACCTTTTCTTCTCACTCCAAGTATTCATCTGCATCTCCATTTCCATCGAAGGGTAGGATTTGAACCTTGACATTGTCTAATCCTCGAAGGACTTGGTGTCTTCATCCCTACACTCGATAATAGTCAACTTCTTCTTCCTCTCCAAACTCTTCAACATCAAACTCCTTATCATCTTCCTCAATCTCCTCCAACTCCAGTCTTCATCTAGTAGCCCAGTCTACTACTCCTCTTGCTCACGGCGGTCGAATTAGGTGATTGGTTTGATTGCATTGGCCATAGTGTCTTTCAAGAGTGTTTTCCTATGGGTTTTGTTGTTATACACCTTAGGGTTATTGTTTGTTAACTTGTATTGCGGTGACTCGACTCTCAATAAGGTTTGTAAGTTTGTCAAGTTTGTTGTCAACCAACCGTAAGTATCACTACCATTACGACTAGATCAGGTTGAGCACCATTGCTCTAGTCACTAATAACTCCATGAACACTTAAATCTGACATGGTACAGTACTTCTTAAATGGATTAACAAGTCTCTAACAACTTTAATACTTGATAGTCACTCAAATGGAATAGAAATGAACTTGTTCTATTTTCATAATGGGAAATTGAACAAAACTGAGTAACATTGAAACCACACTTGCTGTCACAGCTACTGAAGGAATACAACAGGCACTAATAGTAAAGTGAACCAAAACTTCACCATAACTTCACATACTCTCTCGCGAAATTATGCTCTAATACCAGTGAAGCTAATGCATCTCTAGGGTCGGATACAAAGAGAGGCACCATAATGAAGCAAACCAAGAAAATGAAATAGCAAAGTCTAAGTAACTACCGAATGAATATGACATACCACTCGATCCTACTCAGCCTATAATCCGCTCCAAACTGAAGGGTCACTCCCCACTGCTCCTTGCTAAAGGGAATAAATAAGAGTTGAATGATAACAAGAACACTAAGGTTACTCAAAGTAAATAATTTCTGTATTGGTTGGATGATTCTTGTGTACAAGAAAGTTGAGGTTTATATACCCATCCACTAAGATAATTTTACATGTATGAAAAGACAAAAGGGTATTCTACAATTAGGTTACATGAAACATACCAAAAAGGGTCAAAGAAACAATGAATATTCAGTACGAAAGAAAAAGAATCATTCTGGAAAGTTGTATGTAGAAGATACGTGTCGCTTGGTGGCTAAACATTAGGAATATGATACAAAGTAGGTGGAAGCAGGAAAGCATTGCAGTCAGGGGCCACCTTGATCTAGATCAGGTCGGGGATCACTTAGTTCTTTTAAAGAGAAGTCAGCTCGATTCGAGTTAGATGCCTATAGTTAGATCAGGAGCTCACATCGACTATTCTTATGCTGTATTTTAGGATAAAGCATCGCTATTGAATAGGAGCAAATCAAACATAAGTAAGGATCTAATAGTCAAGTTGGCAGGAGACCAGCATTAGGTAAGAATCCCCATCTCGGCTATGGTCTAAAGCTAATATCCTCTAAGTGAGTCCTTGGAGTCTTTTAGCTTGGCTACGTGTGATCAGTCCAGGGGGTTGATTCCTATCATACCCCTGCTTAGACAAGTAAGCTGACTGTACTTTTTATTCACATCTTCCAACAGTCTCACCAATACAACATCGCTACATACACAAAATAATGTGTAGAATCCATTGCACCAATGATTGTTTTTCTTAAATATTCATTTTTACCCTTTTGTATTTTGTACATTACTTTCTTAAGAAATGCCATTTCTACTTTTCCCTTTTAGGTAAGTTACCTTAACTTATGGGTATAAATACCCTTGTATTTGTAGCTGTAAAATATCAAATTGAATATCAATATACTTGAGTATTTCTTCCTTATGTAAACACTTCTTGTTTACTCTCTACATCACTCTTATCCTAACCCTTAAGTAAAGCTAGGTGACAAGTAACCTCACCAGACTAATTCGTGCATTATATTGAATTATCTTGTAAGTCTTCAAAAGTTTCATTGATACGTCATATCCTCTATAGCCGTTCATAGGTTTTTGCTTACTCTTCATTCGTATTTGTCCTTCCTTACATTTCCCATCACTTCCTTTTTCGAGCTTTCTACAAGATTGGACCCATCCATGACTGACCTTGTCTATTCTTGGTCATAGTTCGCATCATTTTGGTATCAGAGCACAAAATTCACAACAATTCACCCATATAACTTATGCCTCATCTTAAAGTTTGTTTTCCATTCATCTTTTTCTCGCATACGTATACTATAATATTCGAACTTGAGGTCAATCTTAGAAAATATCCTCGCACTATGCAATTCATCCATTATACCATCTAGTTTAGGAAATTGATATTTGTACTTTATTGTGATTTTATTGACAATTTAAATGTCTACACACATCCTTTAAATTTCTATCCTTCTTAGGAATTAACAGTACAAGCATAGCATACAGACTCATGTTTTCTCAAATATATTCTCTACTAATAAGCTTATTTACTTATCTTTGCAATTTGATAGCTTACTCTGGGTTGTAAAGATAAGTAAATGATTTGGTAAAGTAGATTACCACTTACCACTTTACCATTCCATGCTCTATTCTTACGCATCCTCCATGGAATGGTAAAGTGGCTCTTAGTTGTAAGTCCATTCCATGCTCCATTCTTCGCTTTGGTGGTAATCCTCTAGGCAACTCTTCGAGAAATAAAATGACAAACTTATTTAACAATTTCTAAACTTCTTTAGGTAGGTTGGTTTGCTTTTTCTGTTCTAACAACCTTCATATCAACAAAACAGTTGGCTCATTAAACTTTACAATTTCTCTAAGCTTAAATCAACTCATAGCTAAAGTCTTCTTAGATCGGTCACTTAACTTGGTCTACATATTACTAACTTAACTAGGTATCATGAGGATAAGGGTAATATGTTGGCCATCCTTCTCAAATGCACATGTATTCTTATAGCCACTATTCATAACTCTTCTATCAAACAACTAAGGTTAGCCTAGTAAAATATATGAAGCAAAAGTCAACAACACATCATACAATATCTCATCTTTATAACTCCCAATAGAAATTGGTAACAACACTTATTTTGTAACATGCAACGACCCTTCCTCATTTAGCCAATATAGGTTGTATGGTTTAGAATGTAGAGAGGTCGACAATTGTAAACCACTCAACTAGTCTCGTGGATAGAACATTCGTATAATTACCACCATGAATAATTAAAGCACAAAGTTAATCCCATACCTTACATGTGAAACAAATTTTCACATTGCTCATTCTATGTTAGGCTCTAAACTCGTTGTTTGGAAAACAACTAAGGTTAGCATGTCACCTTCTTCTAAATAATTACTCTCTCTCATAACATCCACCTTCACTCCGTCAACTTCACTAATGATAAGATTCTAGGTACCAACCTGACGATATGCCTGGTTTTAGACTACATGGGAGGCTTGCTCGTGAGCTCCGCGCAAATGGATGAACTATTTATAAGCTCTGTCAACGTCAGACGGCTTGCCCTTTACCTCGTAATGTTGAAGATACCCTGCTTTATCCTGACTAAGCACTCTCGCAAACTTACCTATGAACTATGGCAATATTGAAAGACCTGACGTACTTTATAAGTTCTGTTCTGGCTTACTATTTGTGCTCTATTTTACCAGGTCTTCCTTACTATACCAGATTCACCCCACCTTGCTCTAGTCAGGTTTGCTCTACCCTTCCAGGTCTATGCTAATCAGTTAGGTGTGCTCTGCTTTGATCTAAATGGTCTTGTCCTACTTTGCTAACATCCTTTATGCTATCGATTTGTTCCACTCTACAAGACTATCCTACCCTACTCATTCGTACTGCTTTGCCGGGATCGATATGCTCGCCCAAGTCAACTTGGTTAGTTCTACTCGATGTAATTAGTCAACTTCAAACAAGTCGGCCCTGGTCGTAATAAATTATCCCATCCTGATCAGGTCGACCACTACCACATCAAGTGGGCTTGGTTATTCAAGGTTAGCCTTGATTATATAAGATCGTCCCCAGATAAAGACAAGTTGTCTAGAATCTCAAGTTTACCTAGATAAAAGCTCCAGAGTCTCTAATAGCCTTTGGAATTAGACATCAGCCCTTCATCCAAAAATCTTATGTAGCTACCCATTTTACTTATGTTATTTGGATTCTCCTTTTCTTATATTTTCCCTTAGTTGTCTATCATGTTTCATTTGTAATTATTAGAATGCCACCAAGGCATCATTTAGTCATTTTATTTACAACTTTACCCTTTTATATAAATAGAACACTTATATAAGGTTTTAAGTAGATTTTATGGCATTAATAAAGAACCCTTTGAGCATTTTCTCTTAGAAAGCTCTCTTTGACTAGCTCTTATCAATCCCTTTAGGAAGGATTGTGGCGGACAACCTTATCACTTGGACTAGTACGTTACATCCGACGAGTCTTAAGCCATTTACAATCTAGCTAATGCATCATATCTAGTTAGGTGGTTCAAGGATTTGCTAAACCCTCAACTTCCATTTACTTTTCTAGATATCTCGCGATCTAGACCTACCTTTTCAGTTACATATGACACTAGGTTCCATGTGTTCACCCATGGCGAACTTGTATCAACTAACTTCTTCATCAGCACTATATACCTTAAAGGTCGAGACTTTACCTTTAATAACAATAGTTTTTCGATTCAAACACCAAGTGGGCATATATCTAAAACCTTTGCATTTAAAGCATTGTATCTTACTTATCTTTCATCTTGAGTTCTACCTCTTTTAAAATTCCTTCTCTTTCCCTCCTTAATCCATCCTTGCTATATGCAGCATCTTCCCTTCTTTCTTGTTCAGCACTAAGCTGACAGGCTTCTTGCCACTTCTTCTAACAAGTTGAACCAATTGAATGAGTTGGGAATCAAAAGCTTAGTAAGGTCAATTTCTCTTTTGTCTATCAACTCGTTAGATAATCTTAATAGCTTTTTTGAGGGTGTGAAATGATTGTACCTCGACAACATCTCTTAGCTCATATCTTAGGCTACTTACAAACCTTGAAATAGTTTAAGCTTCAAGCTCTTCTACTTACATCTAATCATCAACATTTGAAATTCTTACATACATAAACATATCAGTTTCGTTGCCTTGGTTCTTGCAATGTTGCAAAGTTATCTTGATAATACAAATCTATAATGAATCTCCCTTTCATGACTCTTCATTTCTTCCCAAGTTCTTATAACTCACCTACTACCTCTTCTTCTCATCATATATAACTTCTTTCACCACATATGGGCATATCCAGTAAATTCTAGGGTAGCAAGTCTAACATTATCATCCTCAGCATAATGATAGCACTTAAATAACTTCTCAACTTGCTCTTCTCAATCCAAGTATTAATCAATGCTACCACCCTACTAGGGACCAAGTTCTTGAATGTGACAAATTTGATCATCTTAAATTATTTTCCTTGTTTGATTGTGAAAGTTTTAGATTAGCTTCTATTTGTTATGTTGTACTCATAAGAAATCGCGAACCAAACTTAAAAGATTACAGTACAAATTTGAGGAAAGCAACAAAGAGAGTAAGCATGAAGGATGACTAATTCAATGGATGAAAGTGAGAAAACTTCTAACCACCAAACTGGCCAACAATCTGATGAATAACTAGCTTAACGTAAAGGTTTGAGTTAAGCACGCAAGGAGAAAACAAGCAATCAGTCTGATGGTGCTCCATAATGCTGGTCTACTATTTGTAGCTTTTTTTTTTTTTGCATATTGTTAATTAATTTTCTTATTTAATTGCTATTAAAATATTATTTAGTGATTTATCATTGGCCAATTAGAAATTAGTTGAATTAATAATTTATTTCTATTGACCAATAGAAATTTAGTTCTATTAACAATATGAATTTATTTCTATTAGTCAATGGAAATTTATCTCTATTGACTAATAGAAATTTATCTTTATTAACCAATAGGAATTGAGTTCTTTTACCATTGATTATGGGTCTCTTATTTTATTTTAATTATAGAAATGCCATTATGGCTATAGGGTTGATTTAAAGTTCTTGATCCACTGTAATAGAAATCATCAATTTGTAAAATTTTTTTCTTGAGTATAAACTCTCCCTTTGCTTTTATCAATCTTTTAGATTGTAACGAGAAATATCTTATTGAATCCTTACTAGTCATATCACAAATTTAATCAAGCAAATGTTTTTTCCTTTAATATGTAATATATATTAGAAATTTCACTCAAAACACTAAACCTTCAAATCTAAAAACCAAACCCTAATTTCTCCTAAATTTGGGATTTTGATGGAAATCATCCTAACGAGTTATTTGATGTCCTAACAACCTCAATCCTAGACACATCATACTTCCTAAGAAGCTTGGAATTTGAACTCTCACATTATCAATATTTTTGGAGTCTTAGATAACACGCTCCTCTTCATAGTAACCCTCATCAAACTCCTCGTCAACCTTACCAACATCATCTAAATTGATCCCTCGATGAGCAAGTCGTTCTGCTCTTCTTGGGGGGTATCGAACAGGATAATCAACTCAATTAGGTTAGCCTTCAACTCTACGACCTCAGGGTACTCTTTCTAGTCTTTCATCAACCTCATAGAATTCTTTATCATTACTCTTTTCTTTTTCCACGACCTTAATTTTCCTATTAGCTCTTCACTCAACTCCTCTAACTCAAATATCATAAGCTAGGTAAACTCTACTAGGTACAACATTATTATTAGGTTGATTGCACTGATATTCAGCTCAAATTCCCTTTAGAGTTTCATCACCAGTACATCCATCAACTTAGTGAACTCTCTACATATGAGATACGGTTTCTCTTTGCATCATGACTAACATATTCTCTAAAAATTTAGTGAGTTAGTCCAACCATTCATCTATGGTTCTTGGGATTTACTTTATACATAGACCCAAGCCTTAAGCATCACTTCAATTATCTCAAACTACTACGTTCACACTAGAGTCGGTCATTTTATCACTCAATAATTTAATATATAGCTTTGACAACCACTTTTCTAACAACCACGGCTTTGAAAACCACTAAACCACCATTACAGTAACATAGCAAACACAATACAATAACGATTACTATTCACCTCAACAACAACTACCACCTTTGACAACAACAAAACAAGCCCATAGAAACAATAACTTTACTCCCCAATTATTACCTTACTCCAACAACTCCTGCTCTATTTAAAGAAATGAAGATAGAGTACAATAGAACTCACATCAGCATACTCAACTATTGTTAACACAACAACAAATCCTTAGCCACATCATTACTCAAACTATCGGCCTTACTCAAAACCTTATGCTCTAATACCAAGATGATAGGAAACAACAATTGCAAGCCTCGAATGAGGTCTTATTGTAACATAAATAGGTCATTTAAAGCTATCAAAGAAAAAAGGAATGGATTAAGGAAAATTTATGGTAGAAAAAAAGGATAAAAAATCATGAGCTGCTCGTAGATGTATCTCACTATTCAAGCACTCACAAACTAGTATCTTATCGGGTATGACTCACCAGTCCAAGGCAATGGATTACTTACCGCACAAACCTTCCTTAAAGGTTTGGCATGAGCTTGGTTAAGGTCCTCATACAAATGGAGAAGTCGGTGAAATAAATTCATTCAATAAAAGAGTAATGATCTAATTACAATAATGTTGTTAAAAGGTTTTTATGCCCAGTACAACTAGGATTACACTAATATTTGTAATTACTAAAAAGGGTAAGATTCTATTTACATTCATACTACTAAAAGAAAGGGGTAAATTCATAAAATAGAATATTAGTACTTAATGGCACGACTATAGGAGTAGGTACGTGCCTTTATCTAAGGGGCTAGTAGACCTACTACATAAGGATTTTTACTCATTACCATAATGCTAATAGCGTTTGGGTCATTAGTTAGGTCAGGGCATTCATCTTAGAATAGCTCAGAATATTCCTATGCTTAGAAAATAGGTATGTCCTTAGGACAAGTTATCACAATAGGTCGGGAATCATCGAGTAGCTCAAATTAGTCTTACTCTTAGGTAGGGAGGAGGTTGAACTCATGGTAGCTCAGGTGCATGGTCTAATCAACTTGTCACAACAAGTCGGCTTCTTTTGGAGTTAAGTAGTGGATGAGGATCCGATAGACCATGTTGGCCAAGCCCATAGCTTGGGATCAAGTGAGAGGAACTAAAGGTTGATTCTTATCACAACTTCTCTAAGCAGTGGTAAACCAATCAAGTCTTTTAGAAAAACATCTCTAAACTCATTCACTACTAGAGACCCTTCTATATCAATAGTCTAATTTAAACTTATAGTTATGGCTACAAGCTTACTATCACTCTACAGTTCATATGAATGAAATCTTAAAGGTCTTTAATCTTCGAACTCAAAAATGAAAGGCTTTTCATCTTGAGGTGTGAAAAAGAATAGCCTATTCTAGCAATTTATGCTAGTATAATTCCTTAACAGCCAATTTGCTTCTAGAATCACATCAAAATGAGGCATCTCTAAGACATACAAATTAGCTAGTATAACTCGACCCTAATCTCTACTTTAAATCTTATAAATCTGATTTAGCAACTTTTCGGCACCTAAAGTAGAACTCATACACAAAGAATCAACTAACAACTTAGGTTTCATACAATAATCAGACATAAAAGATTTAGTTAGGCATGAAAGAGTGGCATTGGTGTCAAACAACACATAAGCTCTAATAGAGTTCATTAAAAGCATTCCTGCCACGATGTCACTACCTTAATCCTCCTAGTAGTCTTGCTACTATTGTTAAAGCTCAAATTCTCTTACAAACGCCTTTTATCTCGGTCTTACAATTGCAACTTTGTTTTTCTATCCTCTATCCTAAGGCTTGATATTCTATTGAGACATTGACTATTATACTAAGGCTAGTTGATTGCCGGTATTATACTCAAAAGTTATATGCCCTCTCTATTTGGAATGGAAGCAAAAATTCAAAAGAAAACTTTTATCTGTGCAATATCTACTAATGTGATCTACCTTCTCATAATAAAAACAAGCACCATCAAGTCATGCATTCTTTCAATCTATGGGGACTTCTACACATATGTACATAGGCCCTACAACCGATGCTAGTGGAGGTAGCGCTAGTAGTAATAAGTAAAGTAGTAATCAGTGACTTAAAAGGTAAAGGCCTAATTGGTCAGGCCACAAGTCTGGCTTATTGAAGAAATGATCTCTTATCCTTATCCTAAAATGATTCTCCTCTAGCAAATCTCTTATCCAAAACTACATTGCCTCGCGAAATCTCCTTTTTACTTTTCTCCATCTTCTTAGCCTTATTGACGAAATCTGTATAAGTCTTTATTTCAAATGACCTTACCTCGTGTCATAAGGCAACTTCCAAACCTTTAATAGATCTTTGAACCTTAGATTCTTTGTCAACTCTGTAAACCTCTAGTAAAAACTTATGTAAGCAGTTAAGTTCAACCTCATATTGTTCTACTGTGCAATTCGCCTACCTGCAATCATAGTATTGAGCCATTAACCTTTCCATAAGACTAACAAGGAAGTATCTCTTGTAGAACAGCTCTTTGAAGACTACTTAGGTGATAGGAACATTTTGAAGCACACTCTCTCCTTCTCACCAATCTACCGTAGGTTCCCTCAGCATATAAGTAGCAAACCGTACTTTTCTATCTTTAGGGACCTCAAAACCTTCAAAGGCTTTCACTATCTAAGTTGTTTACCTCTCAACACACATTCATCATCAGTTTGTAACTCTTTCCTTAGCCTTATGAACTTCTACAAGGTAATGGGGCCATTATGATTAAGTCCACCTCCTATACCTACAACAATTCCATTCCCCTCATTAGCCTAAACTTAGGATACAGGCCAAAGCTATCAATTTAGGCCCGTTAGTTTATGGGTCACCAAAGTGTTGAACCGTAACCATCCTAAGATAGATTGATTCCAAGCCGGTTCATTTTGGTTTACAGGTTTGTTCAATGGCCTGTGAATTGGTATTTCAAATTCTTTTATGAAATTATGTGCATATATATATATATGTATTTATATATATTAACATACATTTATATATATTTACATACATTTATATATATTTACATAAATTCTATTAAATCATTTCCACCATTATCTTTAATCATTTGAGACATTAGTAAAATAACCACCACAAATGATAGAGCCTTTTTTAATGGAGTTTTGTTAGCTACCACAAAAGACTTAATCAAAGTTTATGGAGTTAGAACAATATTAAACATTTAACTATGTCTAAAATAAATATCATATAAATAAAAAGATTTTCCAAGCAAACTATATGCCCAGCCAATATACAATAAAAATTCTATTACATCTTCTAAATAAGGATAAAATTCAATTAAGTCATTGCCATTATTATCTTTAGTTTTTTAATGTATGTTAATATATATAAATATACATTTATGTACATTAATATATATATATATTAACATTTTTTAGCCTCTTAGATAAAATAGATACAAATATTTATACATAGATATCTTGCATATATATAAGACATATGCACCAAATTTTCAAAATTTATTATAAAAAATGGATAGATACATAAAGTAAAATTATTGCTGGAAAAATGTACTGATATATACACATATATATGTTTCATATATATACATATTTTTTGTCAATTTATTTTTAAATAAGGTAGATTTGCAAAGTTGAACTACTTTGACCTACCAAGTTTAGTATGTCATTGTGCCCAGGCTTGCTTTAGTTCAATGAACCAGTGGGCGAATCTTGAACTGATTCACAGTTTGGAATTGGCTTTTTCTTAGGTTTACATTAGCATCTGTTATTATTTCGAGCCATCACCTAATGCTATTGCTACCATAACTACTCATGTTGCCTTTAAATCTAGTCTCGTTGTCTATTAGTCACCCTCAACATATTGTCTATGGTATTTAGTAGCCTATTAACGTCATTTCTAGTAATAGCACATTTTTACTCTTTTGTTGCTGGTACTGATTCCCCTACAGATTAGTTTCCCTAAGAGCATTACCCTGACTAGCTCTTGCAATTGTTCTTAACTCAATTCTTTTTGTTGAAGGTATTTTACATCTAAAAACAAAAGAAAAGAAATAAGAATCTAAGCTTGGCAAGAGTAAAAAAAAAAAAAGAAGAAGAAGAAGAAAACCTAAGGAAAACAAGAGACTATTGAACAACTATTAATATTAAGAACCTCCTTTTTAAGTACTTACTCATCATAGTTCACCACTTTATAGACCAATTACCTAAATTTCTATTGATCTACAACCTAAACTCTAATACCACTATAAGCATCAGGCTCGGGATACCAGAGACCATCATAGGTCCGTACTAACTTACTAATATGTCAAGTATAAACAATTGGCTATTATCTCCAAAAACATTAATTAACTCCATTAACACTCATGAAAGATAATAAAACTCTAAAAATATTAGAAGTCTTACGATGTCTCTTCAACTCACAACAATTACAATATAACAATAGTAACTCTCCTAAGTCTCAAGATAAATGAAGTAAAAATAAACAACATAAAAAATCAGTAAGATCAATTACACTTCTACTCAGAACATAAAAACCTAAATCACTTCATCACAGTGACAATAAACATAGTCTCCTATATCTTCATCATATCAAAAGTAGTATGGATCCCCATTCTCATCATAACCCACTTGCTCATTTATATCCTATACCTAAAAAAGGAGAAAAGGTTAGCCCAAAACCAGTACATGTAACCCATAAACACAAGCATGACAGGCACAACATACATTCACATGCAGCAATGCAACATAATAGAAACAACAATAGGTTATTACTTTCTAATTAGTTCACAAGCAGTACAATTAGGATTATTTACAACTAACCTTAACTTAGAGCATCTTAGGACTCTCCAATGAGTTTTTAGGTCGAGACACGAATACTGTGGCCCCCTATCTAAACATTAACTTATCAATACTACAACCCTCGAACAGCAACTTTACCTATGTCATATCATTTCTAAAGAAGACCCCACTAGTGATAACATGTTTTAAGGATCATTCAGGTACCATCTTAGGTATATTGGTTCTATGATCCCCTAAGCTTAGCTAACATAAACCTTGTGTAATTAAAGATCTGAGAATTTATTTATCCAATTTATATACTAACCTACATAAGCACATACAACAAACTAAGGCAACATAACACATACTTAGTCCCTAAGCAATGAATACAAATATACCAGAAATGGAATTATAATCAAAGTGATCTACACCTGAACTAAATAATACAAGTCACAACTTATCTTAAAATCCATAAAATTGGCAACTTAGTTGTTTTTCTAAGTTTATAGGATCATTCGGTTTCTAAGGTGATTAACTTGACTATTTTATAAGTTATACTTCATCTATTAAGAACAAGGGATTATTACACTAAGGGTTTAAGGTTAAAGGGTAGATAAATTAACATTTAGAAGTAGAAAAGGACAAGAAAAAGGAGTACATGACCTACTTAGGTAAAGGGTAGATAAATTAACATTTAGAAGTAGAAAAGGACAAGAAAAGGAAGTACATGACCTACTTAGGTAAAGCACAGTCGTGCATTAAACTATGCTAAGAAGTACGACTTCCATTCCATACTAAGAAGGCATGCTTCTAGCTATGCTCCTAAGCATGCCCTCCAGTATGGTCATGCCGTGACTGTACTCCCTCTATCATAAATACCCTTCATCTTCTCGATTCAACCCTTCTCTGATCACCAACAATCTTCATCCTTAGTACCCTAAATACCTCAAAACATCTTTCTACCAAATCCAAGAGTCCTAAAACTATGAAAAACACTCAATGTGTTTTCCCAAAATATCAAACAAAAAAAAAGATGGAAAAATGTACCTAACGTATTAAGTCCTTATAACAACCACACCCTTAAATTGAGATTTGGTTACAAAACAATAGCATAAACATCTCCAAAAATCATTGTCCATGTACGATTTGCATTCTTTTTTTATTCGATAAATGCCTTACTGGCCTAAGATATTTTTTATTCTCATTCCACAACTTCTGCTTGTTCACAACTCTACCTTGTTGCAAAACCATTGCATAAGCTAAGTTTGGACATAATTCTTTTCTCAATTGTTTCAATCCAGAATATGAAGAGATCCTTACCTATGTCATGCATGGCCTAGGTTCTTTAGGGAAGAGGTTACACAAAAATATTAGTGTAAAAAATGAGCCTTAAGTTAAAAGTAGGGCTTTTATAACCTAAGGGAGAATTTCTTATTTTGCCCCTTTAAATAAAACCTTATAATTTTTTCTTACCACCCCTTTTATTTTTCATTGCCTTAATATTTTCATTTATTTCATAATGGATTTTATACCTATTCTCTACGTGGTTAATGAGACAGCTAGCTAAGGATACATCCGACATATTTTCATACTTACGACATAATTTTAATATTTTTTCCCTTATTATTTTGTACTCTATATACTATCCACCAAAGGTTTTTATCAATGGGAAAGATGACTCTAACCTTCATAATGTCTCACTTCACTACTGTAAGGTCTTCAACTTTGATGAGTTTTTGTTATTTCGCACAATTATTTTAATGTTATTAGTAACATGCATAAGGGGGAGTCCATGAATTTGAATCCATTTTTTAAGAATAAGAGGACAATGCATGACTAAGCGAGGACTTAGATCCTTAATTTTAGTCATAAAGCTAATATCTTTCATCATGACGAGAAAACATATTTTCCCTTAGATTAGAAGCTTCAAAATGGCCTAATCTATCCCATGCCTTCTCAATCACTTTCATTGATTTTCTTGTCTAAAAGAATTTCCAATGAGATGTATAGATTTTTTTTATTGAAACTGGACTAAGGATATCAAACTCATCTTCAATCTTACCCTAGAGTATTTTAAGGTCCATCCGCATTGAAGTTGTAATACTAATGCTAACATAGGACAAATAAAGACATTAGACAGTAACATAACCAAGAGCATGAAATGAAACAAAAGTAAACAAGCGTATAAAGAAAAGAAGACTAGACAAACAAAGAAATAAAATAAAAGAAGATATGAAACAAAAGGATTAAGTAAAGAACACATATGGCTTAAATATTGAAAGGGAGATGAGAGAGACAAAATAGAGAGGTAAATCCTTTTTTATAGGATTAAGGTAATAGAAAGAAAATATTTGGCAGAATAAAGATACTAATCAAAGACCCTTATAATCAAGTCACATGAAAACTAACTATGTAATGGAAGAACCAGGTTTGATTCCCTTAAACATGTAAAGTTATACAATAGAGAAGTAGTTTTAGGGTTAGGTTAGAGCGGAAGGATTGGGTGGGGTAGACATGCGTTAATCTAAGAAAATAAAAAATTAGGTAATAAACAAACCCAAGAAAGTTAAAGAGAATCTTTTATTAAAAAAAAAAAACTAACTAAAGAGAGGAAGCAAGCTTATGTATGGTTTAATCTATTTTCAAACGATGTTATGCTTTAAGATAAGCATGCAAATGAGTAAGCTAAGGCTCACAACTGTTGACATGACACAATGCAATCCGATTATGTACATGATTATAGAGAGAATGATACATGTCTTAATATATGAAAATAAGACAAGATCATGACATGAATGAACACGATTATATTATAACTTAATTATTTACAATTCCTAATCAATTTCATGTACTTTTGGTACTACTGTGAATTTAGCATGGGTCACGTCCCGAAGCGGTAAAGTCATAACAGTCCTGCCATGTAAATCATTCTAAGATAGAAGCTGACCATACAACCGCTATATTAGACTTAGTTTACACAAGCCATCCATGATTAACCCATTTTGAAGTAAATAATTCATAAATTAAATAAGTTATTTACTTATGAACTTAAGAAAAATGCATATTTGCTTTAAAATAATCTAAATATTTTACAAGATTTAACAATGTAACATAATCTACTTAAGAAATACATAAAACTTTAAAGATGAAATTCAACTTGTGAAAGTATCATATCTTCGGTTTTATATCCTCACTTCCTTAGGATCCAGTGGTTGCTAGCTTTAGGGTTGATATAAGCTACTTCTTAACTAACACCTGCAACAACGTCTATAGGAATATAAGCAACCACAGTTCGGTAGGTTAGGACGGAGACTTAAACCATACAACAAACACAAACAAGGTTATCAACCAAATTATTAGGTGCAATGCATGTTCAAGTAAATGTCATCGCACAACGCTATCCAGCTTGTCGTAAGATTAGAGAAATTGTACCCACTCTAATCCGAGTTAAGAAGTTTCCATTAATGCAATAGCTCACGACCAAACTTAGGTTTGTGCAATGGAGACACCACTCTTCCTACGACTACCTTCGAACCATTGACTTCACCCTTGTTATGACCTCCTTACCTGCCACTTAGTTCAACTATGGATGAAGAAGGGACCAATTATGTCATCCAGCACTATCCCTTTCAAAAGGGTCGGTATTTGGCCAAAGAATCCTAATGTTCCCGTAATGGATTGCTATGCATGTCCGATTTAGAATTTCAATTCATATATGTAATTAGATCTGATTTATGGCGTTCAATCATTTCAAACAATTCACACAAATACAAGCTAGAGTAGAAATCTAGATTTCACATCATCAACTCTGAAACAAGCACATGCACATAGTCAATTATCTAATAAGCATAATCAATTATAATTTCAAGCCTTTGAGTACTACAAATTAGTACTCTGAAATACAGTAATGTATTAATCCCAACTTACCTAGACTCCTTACTGGCTCATTCGAGATGTGACTCGCTCAGGCCATCGTCGATAATCCCTATAATATAAATATTGTTTTAATTTTCTATATAACTATTATAAGTTGGTTTCATCCTATAACGCTTATTATTATCTTTAGTTTAGGGCTTAATATATCTAATTATTCAGCTTTTTAAGTCTTTTACAATTATTCTTAATTTTGAGTTTAGTTCTAATTTGGTTTCCTAATCGGTTTCTAAATTAAGTTTTAACTACATAAATCTTAAAAATATTATTCGAACCTAAATATGAAATCAATCACATCACGCTTGAGTATTCTAAGTATCACTTTTAGGTCCTTAATTAGTATTACAATCTAGTCAGTACATTCTAATACTTATTTATATATCAAATTTGCTCGCGATATGAGAAAATGTTATATTTTTCATGTAATTACCCTAATTTAAGTTTTTTATCAGATTTTATATGTATTCCTATTATTATTACAATATCAATTTTAATATAATATTTTTTGACTTATTAATTTCTTACACCTACATATTATACATTATTACCGAATATGTACATAATATATATATATAATATTTCTATCACTTTAAATAGCATCTCCTAACATTAACTAATATCTCAAAATATCTAAATTCATTCCAAATCAAATTTTACACTTATTTATCCTAAATTAAAAAATTAACCTAAAATTTACCATTTTTACCTATTACATATTTACTACATAATACCCTAACAAATGAATCTAACACTCTAAATGCTATAAATAACATATTCCATCAAATTTTAATATCCTAAAATATATAATTATGTACTAAATCAGTAATTAACTATTTAATTACTTAATTAACTTTAAATTACCAATTTTATGCATCATTTTAAGGCCTAATAATTATCTAAAAATTTAGAAAATTCACTTTTAAAAAAGTGTTTTATGGTACTGTTCTATATCACCTAAATAGTCTACACAAAAATTTTGAATCCAAAACTATACTCTTAAACCTATTTATTTATAATTCGAACAAAGCTCAAGTTTGTACGATTTCTTAAGGATAATATATTTCTATCCATAAATTCATCAAAATAAATTTTTTTTCTAAATCTACATACTAAAATATTCCAGAATAACAAGATTCATAATTTTTCAAATTTTTTTAATAATTTAAGAAAAATCAAGTAGAAATTGAAACTTACCAACGTTAGTTGCTCCAACCACTAAGGCTTTGTCAGCTAAGCTAAGCGTTGCTACCACTGTGTGGTAGTGGTGGCCGTCCACTCCTAGGTTGTCATTGAGTTGGGGATCTCCTCTAAAGCCCTATTTGAGTAGATTTTTCCTAATTTTTGTAAGAAAACCCTAACTCTTTCTTTTTAGTGCTCTCTTAATTTTTCTAGATTCCTAACTGCCTAAATGAGCTTCTGAAAAATTTTGTGTATTTATAAGGCCTTAAGAGATTGTGTATGCATTAAATTGACTAGACATGGGCCTTATCTTCTTCCAAATTATCTTTTTTGTTGTGTTAATTTGATTGGCTAATTTTTTTTTCTTTCTTTCTCTAATTTCCATAACCACTTTCTAGACAATTCCACATTTTTCCATAATTTTCATGATTTTTATTTAATTATTCATGCATTTTCTTTAATTAATTAACATTATTTTAGCATATTTCGCATATTTTAAGTAATTATGTATATTTCTAACTACACGTAAATTTATATATGGTATAAATAAATATTCCTAAATATTATTGAAGTTATTTTATGATTTTTAATATACATATAATTTATTTCTACCAATTTGTTAATTATCAAAATTCCTTCTAAACATTTCCGATAAATAACGAACAATTTTCATAAAATTCAATATTATATTAAGTAATTATTTTATTACTTATTTTCCTAAATTTAAACTTAAGAGATCACTTTTACTAATAATCATAACCTCATCATAAAATTTGAGTTATATCAGATAATTTACTCAATCGCCCTAAATTCTACAAATTGAACCTCGAATAGTTGATTACAAGTCCTATAGCATAAAATAGGGACACGAGACACAACTTGCTAATACAAATCGCTAACCTTAAGTAAAGCTAATCATTCAGCCAATTTGTATAAATCTAAACCCAATTTGTCTAAACACAAACTTCTTTAAGCTATCTAAACCTATCGAAACTCATAGTCAAGCTTGGAATTTTTTCATAAAGCTACCCTATGATGAGCCCCATAGGGTCTAGCATGTTGGGTTTTAGGAATTAGAATCATGCACTTACACAGTAAAATTTTAAAATTTTATCATCTCTAAACATCCTAGGATCCAAGCGTTTCAATTAAACCCAAAAAGGACTACGAATTTTAACTTTTATGATGCTTTTCAAAATTCTTAGTTAAGCAGATGAACAAGTGTTACAAATGAAAAGCACCCTTTAACGGTATCCATACACAAACGAATGTGTTGAAAATAGGCTACAGTGTATGCTAACACTCTAAGATGAATCTGTATTTGTGCAGGAGTCAAACTCACAATATCTTGTATTTAACTCTCTTTATTTTGGTCTATAGACTTTCTTTATAGGTATATTGTTGATGACAAGGCATCAATGTAACCCTAATAGAGAATTGTGTTTATCTATATATAGAGGAGCAATAATATCTTTAGAAGATATTATAAGATATTGTGAGATATTAAAAGATTTAACAACATATAATAAAATACGTCATTTTAAAAAATAATAAATGTCATTATTTATCATTCTTAAACTATTAAAAATAATAAATATTTCAATAATTCCTACTAGGTTTATTTAAAATAAACTTATAACCCATTTAGTTCATTCTTTGTATGTGACCCTACAAGTTCACGTAATGTTGTAGTAGGCTTAAAACTCCTTTTTGGACCTACAAGACATAAATAGCCTCTAGCAAAACATTATGCCTATCCAAATTAAGTGAAGATCAGTTATCTAACTTTACCTATTAAATAGTCAATTATTTAGTCTCTTTGTCACATGATATCTAACGATCAAACATAATGTGTGGATCAAAATACTCTTATACTGTTTAATCACTTGTTTCTTGATTACAGAGTTTGACTAACTTAAGCAAGTGATATTGATAACTCCTTATCAATTCATTTGAGCATGGCCATGCATTTTTCTTAATCTTCCTCTTCAAGAGAGCCAAAAGATATCTCTCTCATATTAATGAGAGGGACAAATTTATTCACAAACACTCATATTCCTCCACATAATTTATTTCTTAACCAATCACAATCTTATAATCATTTCCGATTAAAAATGATAAATAATAGAGTCAAACATGAAACTTACTATATAAGAATCCATGGTATCATCAAGTCAAAAGACTAAAATAAAGTTATAATGATTAGTAGTTATCAAATTGATCTATGTAGCACTCTTACAGTAAGTCAACCCAATACAATATACTCTTACATATATCCATGTGTTGAATTAATATCTCATATCCATGATCAGTAAAACATGACTATTATTCATCCAAGATTCTAGTCTTAATTCTTTATTGTTTCATATAATGAGTGAATATAGATAATTTAAGTAATATTGAACAGTGCTATGAAGTTCTTTTTCAAAAATTAATTTCTGAAAATTTTAAGTAAATTTTTAGCTTTAAAATGATGAGGAAAACGAGTTATTTGAGACTTAATAGATAATTAAATGATTAATTAGTGATTTAGAAGATAATTAGATGTTTAATGATGTTAATCTCTAATGAGGTAAAATAATCCTAGCATTTAGAGTATTGATTACAATTAATATGAGAATTATGTAGTAAATGTGAGTAATTTAGTAATATGTGAAGTAGGAATTTTAATAAATGTAAAATAATAGGTTAAATTAGGTAATATAATAATAATATCAATGCACATTAAATCTGATACAAAAATTAATTTTAGATAAATATACCAAAAACGTAAAATTTTCTCATATCGGAAGTAAATTCGGTATACTAATCAAGATTTAAGTATACCAATTGGATTAAAATACTGAATTAAGACCTAGTATGATATTAGAATACTTGAGCTTGATGTGATTAATTTGCATTAGGGTTCAAAACGTATTTTAGGATTACTTGTAATAAAAACTGAATTAGAGCCTGAACTGGAATCCAATTCAAAAATCAAACCCCAAACTAACGTAAAATTAATCGTTAGTAAATAATAGGTATATAAAGAAAATTTAGTTAAATCATAACCTAAAATATGTATCGTCAAAGTATAAATACTAAAAAAAACTATTTATATTATAGGATACACAAAGACGAGACAATTTGCGATTGAGTAACTAAGTAACCGAAAATTTCAGGTAAGTTGGGTTTAATATTTCATCGTATTTTAGAGTACTATTTTAGAGTACTTGAAGACTTAGGTTTATGTATGATTGTGATTGTAAGTAATCTTATGCATATGCCTATGTATTTGATTTCATACTGAAATCTGTGTTATGTTTGATGACTGTTTGGATTGGAATAATGTGAAATTGATTGGTCACCCTAAACCAAACTTAATCCTAATCATCCTAAATACCCTAAAAAGACATGCATTGCAACCTTGTAGGGGATTGTTAGAATTCTCCAACCAAACACCGGCACCTTTGAAAAAGATAACGTTGGATAGTAAATTGGTCTTTTCCTCATCCTTAGGCGAACTAAGTGACAGGAGAGGAGGTCGCAGTAAAGAGAAGAGCATTAGTTTGAAGGATAGTCTTAGGAAGAATAGTGTCTTCATTGCACAAACCTGAGTTTGGTTGTAAGTTGCTGCATAATATGAAAATTCCCCAACCCAGATTAGAGTGAATGAAATTACTCCGGTTTCACAACGGATCGAACTACATTATGTGATAACACTTACTTATTGCATTACATGAAAATAATTGCTTGATAATCTTGTTTATGCTTATATACATTCATAATTCTCCAATTCAACTTATTGAGCTATAATTGCTCATACTCGTATAGATTCTTTTGCAGGTCCTGACTTCTGATTACTATCCCGCGTTACAACTATCTAGAAGTTAATTCTCTTTTAAAGTTATGGGGAGTGAGGATCAACTTGCCCAATGATCAAGTTTTTATTTAAGGTCTTGTTATAAAATTATATATGATATGTAAATTAGCAAACTGTTGTAATATGTAGAATCTCCTAGGAATTCTACGATAATATGAAATTATATATCTATAAATGATAGTTTTAACTTTTTATGTAAATTTATTTCAAATCTTAATTGAACTATTTACTTCAAAGCGAGGAGTCATCAACATCTTGTGTAGATTATATCTATAATAGACATTGTAGGTTAGTTACTATTATAGGTTAGTTCACATGATAAGACTGTTGCAAATTTGCAACTTCGCGACTTAATGCAATATACTCCTACATATATCTATGTATTGAATTAATATCTCATATCCATGATAAATAAAGCGTAATTATTATTCATCTAAGATTCTAGTCTTAATTCATTATTGTTCTATATAATGAGCAAATATGGATAATTTAGATTAGTACTCTTATTGCCTTATGGTTTTACTATTAAGGTTACACGCTTTAATAACGTAAGGAAGAACAAAATATTTAAGGAATCATTTTATCATATTAAAAGGCTAATAATAACGTAATAAATAAAATAATTCGTATCATTAAAAAAATATTAAAATGATATAAAATCCATATAACATAGGACACATCATTAGCATAGCAGGCCTTATTAGACATAACCAGGCTCAATTATCCTTCTTAAAAATTTGTATTTTCTATCAATTAAAGTTTTCAATCTAAAATTTATAAATATTATTAAGAGGATTATGGCCTTTATTAACCATAGCTACGTAGTTCAATCATCAATCGCTGTATAATCATTTTCATTAAATTATTTTAAATAAGAAAAATTGCACCACTAAAGATTTAAAACATTATATATTAATTCAATACATTAAAAATCAATGTAATATTGGTCCTTTTTATTTTAAATATTTTCCTTTTTTTAATCTATGATAATGGGGTGTAATATTTATTATATAATCAAATATACTTTCTTACTATGATTTACTAGCCCTATGAGCCACTAGTTAACTGAGCCTAGATTTGAGAACCAAGTGGGCTTGAGATTATTGCCCAGGCCCGCCCATTATGGAGCCCACCTATTCATCGCCTCCGATTACGAGCTAAGGCCATAAATTTTTGGAAAATGTTACGAAAAGTATTAAACCTTATGCAATTGATTACTCATTTCTATAGGTATCCTTAAGCCTTAAATCTTGATGGTTTTATAAATTGAGTCCTTAATCTTTTTGAAAGTCCATTTATATCCTAAAATATTTTCTGAAAAATGATCAATTGAGTCCTAAACAACGTTGTTAAAAAATGAACAAATTTACGAACTAGATAATTCGATATAAGAATAATTTGGATTTAAGTACATATTTAGAAAAATTTAATGCTCAATTGAAAAGTTTAATACTCGATTAAAAAAAGAGAAATATAGAACGACTCAATTTACATAATTGCAAAAAATCTTAAAGATATCTTATGACACTTGGCCTAAGTCTTGAGCTATAAAATGCTATTTTTAACACACAAAAATAATTCCCACCAAATGAAAAAAAAAAAACCTTCAAAATATATTCTTTTCTCATAGTTTAGAGAACTTGAAAGAGAAATGAAAACATCCATAAAATTAATAATTTGAATAAGTTTTTTTCTTTTCTAGTACTTATTCTTTTTTTTTTTTCTTTTCCTTCTATTTACTTTTTCTATATATACTTTAAGATATTTGGAAAATAGACCAAAATTTTGGTAAGTCATCAAAGGCGATATTTTTCCCTCCTTAGCCAACTTACCTAATATTCACAAGTCGTGCACGTAGATGTAGCATTATAAGTGGCAATTAGAAATCATGATTCTTGCATGGCCCTTCACACCATGCAACTGAAAAACATGTATAGCGCTCAAGAAAGTTTAGGATCCTCATGTATTGTATGTTTATATATATATATATATATATATATATATATATAGACTACGAACAAACCCTATTAGGCTAACTTAAATCACACACAACCATTTGAGAATCTCATTATTTATCAAGATAATCCGAGTCATGTATATGGATAGCGTAAAAGGATTCCTTGCAATACTTCTCCTATTTTGTATTTCAAATTTTCCTGAACCTTCGGACTCATCTCCATTATCTCTTTCATGCCCAACCGTGATCAATGAACTCGCGCCGTGCCTCTCATTCATTGGAGATGGAAGCAATTCTCCATCACAGTCATGCTGTGGTGGGGTTAAGGACATTGGTAACAAGGCTAAAACGAAGGGTGATCGAATCACCATTTGCGATTGCCTTAAGCAAACTTTATCTACTGTCAAATATGACCCTTCCCTCTTGGCTTCTCTACCGAAGAAATGCGGTGTCTCCATCAGTATACCCCCCATCGACAAAAATACCAACTGCACCACGTACGTGGGAAAACAATTCACTAATTAGAAATAAGCATGAAGAAATGAAAATTTGATATAAATATTATCGTACCTTAACCGGTTAAAAAACCTTCCATCTATCAAAATTTTATTCGCTCGAATTTACCACTAAACAATTCACGTTTTATATAACTTTTAGTGAAACCTTTCTATAAAGATTTTCCTTTTTCTTTTTTCTTTTTTTTTTTTTCCCGTTTCCGTCTTGCTTTGATATATAACTGATTTTTCACTTATATTTTGTGCAGGGCCATGGTGAGTTGAAGTGATGCCCATTCTATGCACCAACGTCATGATTAAATAGCTATATATGTATGCTCCAACAGAATTTATCCAAGTCAAGGAGGATAATAAAAAAATATAGAGTCTATATAGTTCTTAATAAGCACCAAGCTAGCCACGTTTAATAGTTGTGCTGCTGCATTTATAAGAGGGCTAGTGGAATTATATAAACTTGTTCCAATAAATAAAACAAAGTGATTTATACTGTCGTCTTCTCTATGTGCAAGTATTGTGATATTCCTTGACTAACCGATGATTGTAGCGTGAGTGTATTCGAAAGAGACGAGACCTGGAACTTGTCCAAACTTGTATGGCCAATGTCGGTTTCGGAAAGGTTACTAAAGGTCACTATATCATACAATAATGGAATATTTAGTTTATTTTTAAGTGGAGAAAAAGGAAGTAGGATCAATGCATATATGATTTTCACTGGGAAATCGATAAACGAGCATAAGATCTCTTCATATGAGTATCCTATAGGCACTATAGTTGGGAACAGGTAGAGAAAAGTTTAATAGTATTAATATATTACACAAATAGATTGGTTATATATAAGTATTAATTAAATTCTAACATTTAAAAATATAAATTATAGTTCTATAAAAAATATCTACTATCGTTAATATATGTATAAAATATTATTGATATTTATTCATAGCTCATTTAAATACATAGTGTATTGATATAGTAAATCTCTCTCTTTTTTTTAAGGGTATCGATAATTGTATGTCTCCTCTATGCATTGGAACACAATGTCCAATCTTCTTAATAATAATATATATATATATATAAAAGAGAAAAAGGAATGGCATGAAATTAATACAAATAAAAAAGCAAAACACTTCACTATCAATGGGACATTGACCTTACAATTTACAAAGGAGATAAATCTAATAGAAACCCTTCTCTTGTAGAAAAAAAAATTAATAGATATTGCATATCACTACATGATGTATACATATCAATAAAACGTTGAAATTAAAACTAATTATAGAAATAATTTCTAAATACATTATTACATATAATCACATACAATATATATATATCAATATTTTATTAATATTTGCATATCATATATACATAACACGTGACGTTTATTATCCATTAAATTGTTTCTCTCTCTGTCTTAGTGAATAAAATTGTTTTAATCATATATTGTTCCACTCATTAAGAAAAGAAAAGAAATTTGGTTTTTAGAGACAAAAATTTGTCTTTAAGAGTAGGAATTCTATCGCAAAAAAACATTTTGAGATAGAAAGTTCATTGTAAATGCCTTTTGCAAAAATCATTGTCTCTAATTCTATTTAGCCACTAATCACATATTCATCTTAAATTTGTAATAGAAAATTTGTCTCTAATAATGATGAATCTCATTGCAAATTAGTTATAAAAAATTATAACAAAAGAGATTCAAGGACAAAATTCTCATCGCAAAACAAAATAATTTTTGTCTCTAATTATTACATCTAGTTTTGTTTTAGTTAAATTCTTTCACTACAAATCCGTCTCTACTTTAATAGTAATTGATATTAAATTGTTGTTTAGTAATAATCTCCTTCACAAATTTGTCTCTAATTCAATTATAATTAAATTTTAATCTTATTTATTAATAATTTTCATTGCAAATTTTTTTGTTTCTTCCATCATTATAATTAACATTTTATTTATTTATAATATCTATCACAATTTGTTTCTATTTTTGTAATTTTTTATTTAAAATTTCTTCTTATTAAGAGTGAGCAAGTATAAAATGAGTATGGTATGACACATTACCCGATAATTAACATTTTGTGGCATCTAAGAACCACTTTGTACGCTATACCCTATCAATTCTACAGGGTACAAGGTATCCTATAAAACTTATATTTTCTTTTTCTTTTCTTTTTTTACTTTATCTTCTTTTAAAATATTGTACAGATACATAATTCATATTAAACATCTAACTATACTAATTAACCAAATAATAATATTTAAAATGTTTTTATATTTATAACATATCTAGCTATAACAATATAAAATTTTAGTGGGTAAAATAGAGAATATTCCTAATAAATAAAAATGTTCAACCCTTAATGTGGTTATACTAAATTTTATTTTTTTTTCCTTTCTTTTCAAATCATCATAATAAATTTTTATCAAACTATAAAATTATTATATGCAAAATACAAAAATAATACATTACCTAAGAAACTAAAAAGAGAGAAAAACAAGACAATAAATACAAGAGCATGTAATCTTAGGATTTTATTATAAATTAATATAAGTTACCTTAAAATTTGCACCTTATATACCGTAGAATACATGGTATCCTGATGTCATACTTTTAACATATCTTATTAGAGCAGATTTTGAAAAATTACTATTTGAAGCCTATCCTATGACTCTCTTTGCTTACCCAATAAAGTAGGGTCCGAGTAGGTATCCTATATAGTAGGATTATCTGCTCACCCCTACTTCTTATCATAAAATTTTAAAGCTACTTTCTAAAAGAAATACAAATATCATACTTTTCGCTTCTCTTGAAGTATTCTCAAACTGTCAAACAAGATTTATAATTTATAATGTAATATATACAAGGAAATAACAACAAAGAGATTCCAATACATCTCTTTTTTCGAAAATTCACCAATAATTTACACATTAGTTCTTATGTAAATATGATAAATAAGAAAACAAAATCCCTTCATTAAGTATTGACTCCATTCAAGCCAATAAATGATCCCATTATCATCTCCAACTTCAACAAAATTTTCAACATATCCTTCAAGTACAACTGGCAAGTGTAAATAGGGGCACCATTAGGGAGAAGCAAGAGAAGATACCAAAAAACCCATGTCTAGTTACATGCATTAAAAGTATATTCAAATTGTATAGCAATTATGACCAATAGTAATTGTAAATAAAGGTATTGAGAATATTCCAATGTAACTATTTATATTGCAAGATAAGTCAATAGAGAGAACTACTAAAAGAGTTAAAACAAGTATCTTTAATGTAATATAAGTAGACTGGCTACTCATAATTTACTAACCATATAAAGGAACTTTAAAAAAAAAAGAAAGAAATTATTACTGACCATAACAAATTATTGATACCTGAGCGTCATCATCCTTAGAGGCCTATGAAGTTCTTACAGTAAGGAAAAAAAAAATTACTAACCATAACAAATTGTTGATGCTTGAGTCTCTTCATCCTTTAAGACCTATGAGGTTCTTATAGCCAAAGAATCTTCCATCCACATAGACATGCTTAATGGAATCTCAAAGTTTAACAATATTATTAAAATTAGATATTCATATTAATGTCATTGAGTAAAGATCTTGAAGTTTTATTAATAAATAAATAAAAGGTTTCTTTGTACAACATTACCTGCCATCAGGTGAATCCCAACCCTTTAAACTTGCTATCATGATGTGGCTATTATTACTTGATAAGAGAGGATGGACTAATAAAATATTTATTAAAATTTTTCATGCAAGTCAAATAGAGTATGAATGTTTGAAAACCATATCGACATAAAATTTGAGCTAAATCATTTCTTTAGCTAGATGAGGAATCTTATAGAAAATACTTCTCAATGCGTTTATAAGTTCATAATCTATCCAATGTGGTGTGCATATATTATCGAAATTTATTTCTTACACTTCTTTAGCAAAGGGTTATTTTATGATTGTACTAGATCCAATAGCTGCACATTAGACAAGCTTAATATAATTAGATATGATAATGCAAAGCTAATAAATCTACTTTATTTAAGGTTAATCTACTACTACCTTTACCGGCTAAACTTTTGGAAGCTGCTAATTAATACATCAAAATTCACCTAAAGAATCTTATAACTCCAAAGCATTAGACTTAGCTATTACTTTAAATATTATCTAAAAAGGTGAACATACGAAATATTCCAAGATCAACAACACTAAGATTTAAATTAATGAAACCTAAAAACCAAGTATGATGTAAAAATTTTAACTTTATATTTGAAGTCTAATAATAAATAGTTTCTTATTAATGTAACTTATATAATCAAATGCATAATTCTATAAATAGGTCAATATCAATCATTTAACCCTTCCTAAATATATATTTGAGAAGTGACCAAATGATCCAACTACTAATGTAAATTGATAGTCAAATGATCATTTAGATACATGTATGTAAATCTAATTAAGGGCAAAACATAGATACGGTGTAAAGGATGGACAATTATTTATGAAATGCAATTATCAATTAAACAAATGAATGTAAAAGTAAATTATATGGTCAACTAATTTTAGAAATTATCAACATACAAAATGATAGAACTAGGCATACCTACTCTTGAATTTAGATGCAATCTCTTGAGAGCAACCATATTTTCTCTCATCAAAAGTTCTACCATGCAATAAGTATTTGCCATTATGTGTAGAGGGAAGTAAAGTAAAAGAACTAGACACGATTTAGAGAACATTGAATTTACTCTCCATGCCACATTAAACATCTTTATGGTTTCATGAAATCCATCAATTACCTTAATTAACTTTAGTCATTTTAAGAAAAGAAAGAATATGAGAACAAGAAAAAGAAGGAAAAATTGAAAAGAAGGAATACCGAGAACCTATGGCCTTAATAAAAAAATTGACACTAAATATATCAAGTCCATCCACACTCCACCAATTCACAAAGTCCCTATCTATTCAAGATTGCATCAATATATAGTGAAACTTTATCGGTTATATACTAAACTGTAGCTAGCACTTATTTTATAAGCTTATCAGCCTAAATAATGAGAATTGAATTAATGAATCCATGCTATTACTCATGACCAACATCACTTCCATCCTTTACACAAACAACGTATCTATTAGCTATACAAAAGTCTAAGTTTTAGACATTTCTATATTCTATGTACTTAAAGTAAATATGAATAAAGAGATGAATTGAAAAATGTATATCCAACTACAAGAAGAGAGCAAATCATGGTCTATCGTATGTCAACGAATACATATAAGGAGAGGATAATAGATTTTTCGTGAGAGAGAGAGAGAAAGACATTAACATTGAGTAATGGGTACAATTATCAAACAACATTTTAAAAACAAGCAATAATCTACCAAAGTCAATCAAGATCAAAATTGTATGTATAAGTAAATACCATATGCAAAAACTAAAGCTTAGACATATAAAAACCAACAACGTCCTATAATTTTCTACCACATTATTTATACTTACTCATAATTTTATTAGATCACAAATTATGGACATACTTCAATTTTGAATTATTAGACTACCACAATCATTGAACCTTTCTAATGGTTTAGAAGCTCCATAGACCTTATACGGAGATCTAAAAAAAAAAACCCTCTTTTGCCGTATTGCAAGCCATAGCCTATTTTGGCAAGTTAATCAAATCTCCAAAACAAAACAAAAGAATAAATAATAGGCAAAATTTCCGCACCTTAAATTTATGATCATTCAACCATATTAGAAGAGAAAAACTTTGAAACAAAAAACTAAAACACCTAATTATGAAAGAGAGAGACAAAGAGAAAAGTAAAGAGGGATCAAGTTTAGCCATTTGATAATGAGTTGGAAGATATAGAATAAAAAAGAAAACATATTAGGTTTTAACTTTATTAGAAATAGCCTCTTTTTATTAACTTAAAAACCTTTTATTAAAAATAGAAGAGAGAAGATAAAAACTTTGAGGGGGGAATGCTAAAAATCAAAGAGAGACAAATTTGTAACAAAATTCATAAAAGAAATTATGGCACTTGAAATTTCACATTTCTACTTAACAAATAGAAATAGATTTATTACAAAAAATATTTTCCTTGTAGTTTCCATAGGTGATCTGTTGCAAATTCTATTATTTATACATATATAAATAGTTAAAGCCATTATAATTTACTCTATTGTAAATTTCTTGCAAATCTAAATTATCATTTTTAGAGAGATATTTTCTCTCACAAGATTTCCATCTCTAAAAGCAAGTTTTTTTATTGCTTTGAATTGTACAAGTTGTGGAAACTATTTAAATGGAATAGATTTTTTTTTTTAGGTTCATTAATATAATATAATAAGATAATGTAAAAACTATACCATACAGCAAGAAAGGTAAATTTACTCTAATCTACATTTTCATATGGAATTATATTAGAAAATCTAGCTTGACATTAAAAGTATAGCAAACATCACCTAGTTTTGTATTTCACATTTGTCAAATAAATTCTTCTATGATAAATCTAGGACAAACACCACATTGTAAAATGATGTAATTAAAAATAAATCAATTTGATAAAGCTATCTAGCTAATTAAATAAAAAACATAAACAAGAGTAAGTGAAAATTATTTCATGTTCACATGGATAATCACATTAAAGATGAACCCATTTTTTGAAGCAATGAAACTAAAAATATAAAATATAATGACTATCTAAAGACTAAAATAGCATAGTAACATGATACTAAAGTAGTACAAAAATAATTGTGTAATTCATGTGCTCCACTTTATGAAAGAAGATAACTTAAAAGATGTGATGAACTCCATAGTATCCTCTATAAAAATTTCGATAATAAACTAGATGACTCTAATTGAAAAGAAAAAAAATTAGAAATAAAACAAAGATTTGAAAGATTGTGCAACATTCTAGAAATAAATATTAAACTACTAAATCTATCATAATGGATCAAAATCTTATAATCTAGTTGGTGATGCTTGAGATCACATAAGGTAAGTCGATGGTTGCTCTAGGTGCTTTATCAACCTTGCTTAAAGAAGGACTTCCAAAAAAGCCCCTTGTGGTGGTGCTACAGGGGCCTTCTAATGCTTAAATTAGTAAGGAGAGAATAGAAAGGAAGTGTTTAAGATGCTCAATGTGTTAATGGAATCAAAAAGAAGATTCGTGTATCTTTGGTTCCTATCAAGTACATATGGCGTCCCACGATTTTGTCATACGTGCAAGGGATATGTTCTGTAGAAGGGGGGATAAAATGGCTTATGTGTTTGGTCAGCCTTGAATAGGCTAGCGACTACGTTTGAAACCTAGAAGGCTAACATATCTAAGGCTACAAGGCTTGTTGGCCACACCATGGTTATCAAAGGGCAATTAATAAGAAAGAGAGTGTGAGGTTAAAACGCTATGGACATCGAGCTACATACTGAGCACTAAGTGCGTGCTAAACACTAAAGCGACCTTGAGCCAAGGTAGAGTACGCCAAGTATGATTTCTAAGGATCTTGAGGTGGTCGGGGTGAAAATGAGCGTAGGGTGGCTTGAGCAAGTTATGTTGGCATGTAGATGCGTTAGGCATGGTTAAAGAATCTTGAACAGGTTACCTGAGTTGATCTAAGCTAACAAGGGGGGACCGAATAGGTTACTGAAGGAGATTGGGTTTTTTTACCTTAGTAAGGTGTTTGAGGATACTCAAGCAAGTCAAAGTATTTGGACCCTTAAGAGCTTAAGTAAAAAATAACCTATGAACACTTCCACCTTACTCAGGCAAAAAGGAAAGTAAACCAATTTAGGCTTAAAAGGTTCAAGATTAGAACAAAGTGATTCAACGGGTAGGAGCCAATAAGTACTTAAGTGCTTATGCAATGAAGTAACTATTGGCTTGACTAATGTGCTGCTTAGTTTGCCTAAGGTGTAATTATGATGCCTAGGGCAGGGTATAACTTATAGGAAAGGCATGAGTGGCCACGTTGGCCATCTACATCCTGAAAGGATCTAGGCCATTAAACCATTTAGATATGACACATGGACAGATAGGATAGTGATCCTAATTTCCATGGGAGGAGATGGTTTGCTCACCCCTCATTTTCCTATATAAAGGCCTAAGGGGTCCTCATTTCTTTACCTTCACTTGAAACCTTAGTTAAAACTCCACTTGATTTTCTCTAGAAATCTCCCGAATTCAAACTTCTTTTAAATCTACAAAGTTTTTTATCTTCAATTTCCTTTTCAAACTAAACACATACATAAACAATGGTTGAAAAAAAAAAAGGCTTTAGATTCCAAGATGAGTACTCAACCTTGATCTCCGTTGTACTTGAGGAGGGTTAATGAGCAATAACTAACCCCACTCCTTCCTACATGGTGGCAGTGATAAGTTGTTGTCTTAGGTAAAAATGAGGAGGCTCATAACAACAAGGCCTCGAGAGGTATATGCTAATGACAACAAGGAAAAGATCATAGTGGAGTTGCAACCCATAAGCACAAATGAAAATGCCATGGATTTCATGGTATACAAACACAATCACAAGGCATTCAATAAGGTATGCTAGGCTCTATGGACTAAGGTCGATAGTTGGCAAATAAGGAGGCCCGAGGGGAGTGAGAGGGCATACAACCTCATAAGTGAGAGGTCCTTCTGTATGTACGCAAAGCTATTTGAGCTCAGGTTACAATAACCCTTCTCCAAATTCCAATTGAAGTATTTTAAGTACTTTAAGGTTAGCTCGGACTCCCAATACCTAAACACCTAGCTGCAATTGCTCACCTTTAAGGTGATTTTTGTATTCAACCTGTGAAGGCCTATGACTTGGCTCTTAAGTCGTTTCTTTCATCTACAGCTGCAAGATGGTTGAGTCTATGCTGCAACCTATAGTGAGTACATAAAGATCTTTAGTAGGCTGAAGACAAAGGTAAAGGGATAAAAGGATAAGTAATTTTAAGTTAGGTCGATTAAGAATGTGCCCTTTCCTATTGTATAGTTGAAGTCGACTAGGATGACAATGGTTGAGCATTTCTTCCTTAAAGATAAGGATGCGAGGAAGGACATCTTAGATGTTGCATTTTGGTACGAGGGCCTTAATGTTCTGATGTTGGTTAATAACTATGTCTACGGAGGGCGTTGTTTAGCAAGGAGATAAGTACTAGGCGTGATCCTAACTGAGGAGGGGTAGCTAGGAGTTCGCTACGTTATGCCATCATCATGAAAGGGAAGCTTAAGGCTACTCGTCCTTAACCTTGTAAGGTTAGTTTTTATTTATTCAATTTGCAAACTGATTATTTCCTTATGCTTATAACCTTATAGATCTATCCTGGTGACTTTAGGCAATCCTTAATGGCAGTATGCAAGAGGTGAATGCAAGCACTAGCTACCTCAAAGAAAAAGAAGACCCAGGTTAAGGGAGCAAGCAACTCAACTATTATAGGAGGGGGTAAAGACACCCTTATAAGGAAGAGGAGCAGAAGGGCAACTGGTTCCCCAAAGAAGAGAGAATGACGAGAAGGCTCGAAGGTTACCGTTGTTGAGCTCGTGCTAGAAAGGCTTCCCACTAGATTTAGAATTTACCATATCAACTTAAATTTTACATTGTCACAACTATTTGAATCTGATAATGCTAATTTCGCTAATTTTAAATAACTAATTTATACATAATAGATATTTTCCCAATATTTCATGAAATGCCATCTTACAGTAGGTTCTTAGAATGGTAATGAGATTTAACATTTGAATTCTACATTTCAATGCAATAACAATACAACATCTGTATATAATAAAAGCTATATTGAGCTCTTTTTTACAAAATAAAACATCTATATACATAAGTGTCTATGGTTCATCAATTCTTATATAAAATACAAATTATCTTTAGTTATAAAATATACTTTATATTTAACTATGGTCGCTTATGGAGTTTTAGTTATATTGGTTTCAAACTAGTACTTACCTATTATTAAAAAAAAAATGACTATCATGCTTTTTATCAAAAGATATATCTATACATTAAACTTTCTACAGCATGGTACTTATAACATATGTCGTAGGATTTATTACTTTCCATTATAATATAAAGTCTCTATATATGTATATTATATATTATATTTTCCAAGCCATGGTATTTATGAAATATATCATGTAAAACCCACAAAAATTAGAATAAAAAATTAATGCATAAGGCAAGGTACTAGAAAGTAAATATAATTTTATTAAGAAGGCATTTTGGTAATAACTACGAGACATATAACGGTTAAGAAAACCTTAGCCTCATTCTTTTGATGCTCTACAACAATAGACTTCCTGCCTCCCTCATAGGAACCCTTATAAAGTAAGAGAACATTGAAGAAATTAGAGAATAGTTAGTAAATCCTTTGATACCAATATGAAGTTACAAAATCCAACATCTAATCTCAATGTTTCACTTACAAGGTTTGTGAAATTGAGTGAAAGGACTAGAATTCCTAAAAGTTTTGCTTTCTTCAAACCTTAAAAACATCAAGGTAAGAGGTCCTCTCATTGAAAATTCAAAATCCATAATTGTTGATGTTGTTTTTTATTTGTGATTTAATGCTTCATAGAAAAAAGTGGATAAAAGGTTGTATTGGGTGAAGTTTTAGGGCAATTAAATAATCTAGGAATTGAATCAAAGAGGTTTAGGAAGAAGAAAATCGTAGATTTTAAGGTGATTATCGAAGGGGGAAACACAAGCTAGGACTACGCTCGTGGTCTCCACCCATGGTCCTCTCATAAAATTTTAAGATACGAGCTAGAGTGAAAGAAAATTACAGAGGAGAGGAACATGCCCTAAGGCCACAGTCGTAATCTTTAAGTGTAGTCATGGTGTGAAGTTAAAAAAAAGAAACACAACCATCAACCTTGACAGTATTCTTGTGCCTATCTTTGCTTCAATGTTTTTCAAATTGTCTTGATCCTAAATCATGTCTTAACATTGCTTAAACTCTTTTAGGACTTTAAAACAAATCTTTAACTCTAGAATAAGCTGATAACAAAACTTACGCTAAGTAGTGTTAAGAGAGGAATGAAAAGATATATCACATGGACTTTAAGAGAATATGCTTACGTTGTGCTTTAGGTATTGACAAGAATTGTGAGTTAGAGATATCGGTTGCTTAGGAATTAAGCACGTATTTATTGTGCTTATTAGGGTTAGTAATCTATAAATGAATTTAGCATATATCTAGCTATTAAAAACTATGTTTGCTGCTTGCGTGTAGCTCGATCTAGTGAGAGTTTCCTAAAGAGCACCCCTATGATCTTTGAGTGATGTTATCCTTGATAGAGTTACTCCTTGACATGATTAAAGATAGGGTTATAGAGTCGAGGTGGTGAACCTATAATAACTAGGTGGTCGTAAGGACTGTAAATGGTGAACCCCTATCAGTAAACATAAGTATTAGGAAGGTATGGGGATCGCGAATAGTGAACCTTTACCAGTAGAATTGGTGAGGATTAAGAAGGTGTAAGGACTATGGATAGTGAACTCCTGCTAGTAGAAAGTGTGATGTTAAGATGGTGTTAGAGCTGAGTGGCGAACCCATGCCTATAGTATTAATGAGGTCGAGGCGACATTCTAGTTTATTTGTCGATATCGAAATCATGAATGTTCCTTTACTATTTATGAACTGAAATAAATATATTTGGAATTGATATGTTTATTGATTGTTATGTATTTTTCATCTTAATGCATGTGAATTGTGAACCTGTATGGCATGTACATGTGGTTGTGTTACTCATATACTGAGCATTAGTGCTCATTCTTTTTTTTTCTTTTTCAACTACATAGAATTATGAAGATTATGTCATATATGAAGACCCTAGAGACGCGTGTTACTACCAGGATTCGAGGAGTGACACTTACTATTACTGTTACGAAGAAGATTAGTAGTTTTAGTGATACTTACGAAATAGACTGCTAGTGAATTATATTTGTTTTCTCTAAACTTAGCAATCATTGAAGTTTCCATATAACTAGACATATCATAAAGATGTTTTTAGTTTAATTCATTTATGGAGCTTTATGGTTATCATTACTGATGATTGTTTAAGTCTAATTAATGGAGTTCATATGAGACTATTGCAATTAATACATGTATTTTAGAGATATTAGATTGTAACTGATGCTTGACATGTTAGTAGATAGGTAGGGACAAGTACTAAGTTGTAATGTCCTAAGCCTAGGATATTACATATTATAAACTACTACACATGATCCTAAAACTATTTTATATTTTTCGAAGCAACTAATTGACTTACTATTAACTATACTATTTAATCCTTGCAATAGTACGATAAAACAAATGGGACAACATTCCACAAGTGTTACAAATTCTAAAGCTTCCATTACATTATATGGGATTTTGAATACAAAATCTTCATAATCCTCGATATTTGAGTATAAGCTATCAGATAAGTAGGTTTATGCTTTACCCCAGTTATGGGTACACATTTTGAGTGCTTGGGGATTGTAAGTCATTGTACTTGGTTATGCTTATAAATAGCCTTGGATGTGCTTATGCCATGCTTATGCTTAAAAGCTATTGCGTTGTTTGATATTCTTTGTTGTGCTATTAAGTGTCTGTGGAATTCTCTAATCACAAATTTCAACAGATTAATGACGAATGATTGAAACTTCCAAATTAGATATGCATTGCAACCCACTAGGAGATCATATCTAAGGTTATGACACCAAATACCGACCTTTCAATAAAAAGTACTTTCGTTATACCTCAACAAACTAATGAGGAGTGGAAGAGGCCACAACTAAGGTCAAGGACTAGTTGATTGGTTTTTAGGAGGAGTCAGAGTGGCCCCGTTGCACGTTCTTGAGTTTGATGTCATTCGTGATTTGACTCACAAAACTCCTTAACCTAGACTAGAATGCATGAAATTTCTCTACTTTCACGATAGATTAGACAACGTTGTGCTAATATGATGTGCTTAGAAGCTTATTAATCACTAAAGCTTACCATGAGAGAGAAAGTAACTAAGTGGATCCTTCATGATAATGAAGAACATGAAAATGAAGAAATTGCCTCCACAGTAGCTTATGTGAAGCTATTTAAAGGATGTGACTCACCAACAAATACAACATGACTTGGAACTTACTTGATATGACGCATAAGCTATTGTCAAGGTCTATTTGCCACTAATCTCCAAATACTCAGCAAGATTAGATAAAATTATAAAGGAGCCGTACTTGGAGAGGAATATCTCACAAGAACAAAGCGTATTCAGTATCTGAAAGGAATGTATGATATTTTGGATACAAAGAAAAGGGATTATTTATAGTAAGTCTCTAGGGCAACATTATAAATAAGAAAACTTACAAAAAGAATAAAGGGGAAAGGGTTTCCTAATATGTATGTAAAAGGGTAAATAAGACAAATCACAAAAAGGGAAAATAGTACAATGTCAAAAAATGATAGACAGGTGACAACTCGTCAATGGTTCCGTACTAAGGAATCTTTAGGTACAGCAACTAAGCTAGGTTCATAATGTAGCAACTATAAATGATAGTATCAAAAGTTACCAAGACAAATAAGGGGTACCAATGTATAGTAAGCTAAAAAAGAAGGAGCCAGCATGTAGGGGCCTTGCCCTTAGCACTCAACAAGTTGGCCTTGGTAAATGAGGTATTGGCATCAACATAAGTAATAAAATAGAGTAAAGTGTGGCTAAACTGAGCTCTTAAGGAGTTTGCCTACCATTCTTCTATATATTACGTCTCGTCCTTAGCAGGCTAATGGGAGAAAATCCTTTTGGTGAGAGATTAAAGGCCTCAGAGGGGCGTGCATGTAAGAGGGCTAAAGGTTAGCAATCTATCAGTTCCTCAGGATTATTAAATATTTGCTCTCAAATCTTAGTCTTCTTTTTCGTTAGGTACATAGGGCGTCAGGTTGGAGACATTAAAGGTAGCTGATATGCCGTATCCTCTAGGCAACTTAAGCTCATATGCATTGTCATTGATATGCTTAAGGTTCCCATAAGGCCCATCTGACTTGGGAGGTAGATTGTCCATCCTCTTTCTAAGAAAACACCCCTTACTGAGGTGGATCCAGATAAGGTCTTTGGGATTATAAACAACTCGCCTCCTTCCTCAACTTCTTTGTTCTTTCTGTTGGGCTACAGTCTTGGCCAGTTGTTCGACAACCCTTTGATGCAACTTTTAAAACTCTTCAATGCACTATAGGCCGAATTGACTTTATCCTTAAGTGGTTGGGCTGATGATTATATTCAAGGGTAAGTTTAGGTTAAGTCCATAAAAGACCTCAAACAATGACCTTCTTGTTGAGCTGTGAGTAGAGCGGATTTAAGCGAACTCAATGATGAATAGGCATAAATCCCAATCATGTAGATTCTTCCCAACAGTAACTCGCAAAAGGCTGCTGACTGTCCTGTTTATAACTTTCGTTTAGCTCTCTTTTTGTGGCTAGCAAGAAGTACTTAACATAAGCTTCATGCTAAGCTTCTTCCATAAGGTTCTCTAAAAGAAGCTTGTAAACTTCGAGCCACGATCGAACAAAAATACTTCTTGGCACTCCATGAAATTACATAATTTCCTACAAAAAGAGATTCACAACAAATAAATTATTATTAGTTCTATGGCAGGGGATGAAGTGACTCATCTTGCTGAATCGATTGACCACCACAATAATAGAGTCATGTCTTCTCAGAATTCGAGGTAGGCTAAATATGAAATCCATGCTTAGGTCAGTTTATGGCTGCTCAGGTATAGGTAGAGGTATGTACTCTCCATACAGCTCTTTTCTCTCCTTTGCATGTTTATACCCTCGCACCTCTTAAGAACTCAGTACACATCCTTCATCATCTCAAGTAATGTGTCTCCGGGGTCAAACACATGAAGAGGTACCACAACAAATAAGAAAAGAAAATAAAATGGGGGGTTTTAGCAAATCCATGAGCTATCTTACTGGATATGATGCACCAACAAGATCCAATGCGACCTAAGACTTGTCGGATATGACGTACCAGTCTGAGTGATAGGGTTGCTCGCTATAATCCTTGCTAAAGGAATCGATAAGAACGAGAATTGATAAGAGCAAAGAGGAGAGTTTTTCAAGAGAAAAGTCTTAAGGGTTTTTCATTAATTGTTAAAGTCTATATAAAACCCTACGCATGTGCTCTATTTATACATAGTAGTAAAATACTAAAAAGGATGCCTTAGTGGCATTTCTGTAAATACAAAAATAAACAAGAGGGTAATTTAGAAAAAAAATACAATAAAAGGAAGTCTAAATAATATAAACAAAAATAAATGATCAAATGAGATGTCCGGATGAGTATTGGACGAATTGGGCTTTGGCGTTCGGTGAGGTCAGTACCCCAAATCCTATCTTCATCCCCTCTTGAAAAAGTTTCGACTTGAAACTTAACAAGTGATTACTCCAACTTTCACCTGGATCAAAAACAAGTCTGCAGGAGTGAAATAAAAATAAACTATAACAATTCAACTCAATGATCAAGGAAAATATAATTCGACACTCTATCTACTCATCATGAGCGTGATTAACCATGCTCTTTATTAGATACCCTTCCTTCCACTCATAATGTACCCTGTAAATTATCCTTAAGTAATTCCAGTAGCCATCAATCAAAGGGAATTGCAAAACTTAAGTTCAAACATGGCATGAGCTCAGGAGGTTTGAATACATAGAAGCTCAAACTGCTACTTAACCTCATTTTCAACAGTCATTACCTCATCCGCTTCCTCACAACTTGTTTCCTCTTCAGTCACCATGGATGGTGTAATAATCCCTTGATTGACTTCTTCTTCCTCCTTGATGGCTTCAACAGGATTTTTTTTTCAACTCTCCATCTCTCTACTGAAGTCTTAACAATCTTTAAATCATCTTTAAGATTAGCTGGAGAGATAGGATGGAGCACAACTCGTTCTTTATCAAGGAAGGAATAAGTATTCTTCAAGGGTGTGTAGCTCAAGTTATGACTCGTCTTCCATGAAGAATCCAAACACATATAACAGTCACTAATGTCGACAACATCAAATAAAACTTCATCTTGAAACTTGCCAATAGAGAAGGCTATTCTTGTTTGTCTCATCACTTGAATCACTTCATCATTATAAACAAAATCATACGGATTTGAGTGGCATATAGTTTCATAACCCAATCTTCCAACAATAATTTCATAAATAAAGTTCACAGGATAGTGACTAACTCGAATTAATATAAGACCTTGTTTAAGTCTCCCTTTTATGTAAAATTTCTCCATTGCCACAAGGTAGAGTTTGAGCTTGAATGATTATTGGCACCACAATCTATAATCTTTGATGGATACCGAAATTATACTTTGGATCAAAGACAACTTGAATAAATCACCTTGGCAACGGCATCAATCATGGCTTGGTAGTTTTGTCTTGTAACAAAATAAGCTCAAAAAGTAGGAATTTAATCAGCTCTGTAGCTTGACATGTTGGGAAGTACCTCGGCAATTTACAATTGGTCCACACTTCAACAGTTCAGGCCACAATGCTACAGCTTAGTTCACAAAAAGCAACACTTCGGCACAATAAAAACAACACTTTAAGGTCGGCAATTGATTCCCTTACAGGAGCTTTGTACTTGATTTCTCTCCTGACAAGGCTCACACAACTTCTATAGAAGCACAGCACTTCACCTCGGCTCACACGCAAATCAGTAATTAGACTCAAATGCACTTGTTCGAGACTGACAAGTCAACTAGCTGATCAATACTCCACTTCTACTACGTGTATACAAATAAGATAACACACTTTTGAGCTCGGCAATTATAAGGACAGCATGGCACAGAGTGTAAACTACATAACAAGTTCGAAAAGAGGAGTTGCTTAGCCGAACACGTATACAACTCCAGAGCAGCAATTTCCGACTCGTGCGCACATAATTCTGCAGATTCTTACCAAGTTCCGACACAGCAACACGATAACCTTTTAAGCTCAATTTCACTTTGAATTCCAGTGGCTCGGATTGGCACCTTCAAGCAAATAACTTTGATCTCAATGGTTCACAACAGTAAGGCAATTTACACTAGGTACAGCTCTGCTAAAATTGAAAAGGAGCTTCACAACTTAGTTCGGCTCATCAAGTATTATAGTTAGGAAACTTCAGCTTGGCAAAATCCGTCCAATTCAACAGCAGTTCAGTTACAAGATCTCAGGTCAGTTCCACAGTTCGATCAACAGTAGCTCATTCCTTGCTCACGCTTCAGCACAGCACTAACAGCAGTCTACGTACGCAACAATTGGATAGAGCCAGTTGACAGTTTAACAAGACTTGAATTGCAGTAGTTTGGAGCTCGAACAGCAACTACGATTCCACTCAACAACTTGTAATGAAATTGCACGGTCCTTCGCTCAGCTCGGAAGCTTCTCCGTCACACACGCAACAGTTTGGCCCTGCAATTAATTCAGCTCGGCAAGGCAAGGAAAACAGCAGCTTGTTCTCTGTATAGATTAACGACATCTTCGGTAATCACCAAACGTACAACACTCCAGCTCGGCCTTCGGATTGCACCGCTGACCAATCTGCTCGGATGTTGGAATCGTTTCGGCCGAATAATGTATCAGCTCGAACAATGTTATATCGACTCGGATTTTGCACATATAGTTCGATTCTACACTTTAGGCAACTTGGCACAAGTTCAACAACACTTGAATCAGCTCGGGTTGGAGCACTTTGTCAGCTCGGTTTCACGCCATACACCAAAAGATAGTTCGGTATGGCCTTTATACGCAGCAGCACGACATGGGTCCGCTTCAGGTCAGCTCGGTTCAGCAATTTACTTGTAATCAGCTCGGAATAGTTCACTTCGGCAGTTCGGGTTGAAACGGTTCGACACTGATAAACACTTATGTAACTCAGCTCGGCACGTCGGATCGCAACAGCTCTGTAATTGTTAATGACCAAAACAGTACGGCAAGTACTTGGTCACGACAGCTTGGAAATAAATCAGCTCGATCACTTCGGGACAGCTTGATATTCTTCACCTCTGCACTTCTACGGGGAGCTCGAGTATGCACTAAGTAGCTCAGCAACTAAGTTCAATAAGCTCAACGCTTCGAATTGGCACAGCTCGGAGCTCAGGCCGCTACTTCAATCCGGATCGACAAAGTTCACTCGGCTCGGATGTAGGATTTACTTCGGCAGTTTGGAGCTCGAATCACAGCTCTAGTTCAAGTCGGCAAGGTGTTCACTTCAGTTTCGGTCTCCAATAATGCACTCAATTCAGTTCGGCACTCTAACTTAGCTCGATCACTTTAGATTAGACACAACAAACCAGCTCGGTAGAGATCTAATAGATCACATTGCCTCTGTTTCAGTGGCTTGGTACACACGCAAAACAACTCGGATAGCGCCACCCTTATCAACTGCTGCACTAGTAGCAATACAATAGCTAGGAACCTGAATCAGCTCGGGTACACTCTACAAAAGCTTTGTTTATCAACTGTACGGTTCTTGTACACAGCCAAGTAATGGCTTTGTATCAATGTAGTTTGGCAATCCTAGCTTCAACTACACATCACAATGGCTTCGTCCACCCGGGCACCATACGCTATCAACGTTCACTCCACCGGCAGCGCAATCACCATACGCGACCCACGAACGCTAACTGCGGCGACTGCCACAACCAAACTCGCAGACCCACACGACTCCAACACTCAGTTACGACCACCAGAGGCACAACTTGACTACAAGCTCACGGCCACTACAACACCACTAGTACACCTACTACGGTTTATCACTTACAATAAGAGTACACACACAACAGTGCCTTTGGACCCTCGTACACCCACACGCGACAATGTTCTTCAAACACTACACCTCCGAAACAACCCAATGAACTCAAGATCATTCACCTACTAGTGTAAGCATTAAATGTAGTACACAAACACTTCAGTCTTCTTCCATCTCACGTACATCAAGAACCCAAACATTCACATGACCCAGTAGCCTACACGATAATCTGCATCAAGCTACTAGAACTCCGCTTACACTCCAACTAGACTCAAATACCCAAACCAGAAATTGGAACACCTTTTGTAAGGGAACCAAACGCCTTCTTCTCAATTTGAGCACTCAATTTGAATCCCTTAACAATTTCTCGAAGCTTTCGTTGGCAATCCCAAACGCTAGGTCACTGATCTCCCCTTTTAGTGGACATAATAGCGTTTTATGGGTACGTGTTGAGTATGGGTGGTGTAGAACAATCCAATATAAAATAATAGCTCTTAGTCATAGGCACTCCAATTATCAGTTGCATCTCAATACATTGCACTAGCCACCAAAAGGACACAATAACTACGCATAGCAACAAGAAACGAAATCTCAGAGCAATTTCACACACTCCCTCGCGAAACCGTGCTCTGATACCAGCAAAGTTAATGCGTCTCCAAGATCGGACACACAGAAAGGCACCACAACAAACAAGAAAATAAAATAAAATGTGGGTTTTAGCAAATACATGAGCTATCTCATTAGATATAATGCACCAACAAGATCCAACATGACCTAAGACTCGTTAGATGTAATGCACCGATCCAAGTGATAGGATTGCTCGCTACAATCTTTATTAAAGGGATTAATAAGAGCGGGTAGATGAAAGTTTTCTAAGAGAAAAGTCTCAAAGGTTTTTCATTAATTGTCAAAATCTGTATAAAACCCTACTCATGTGCTTTATTTATACATAGTAGCTAAATACTAAAAATGATGCTTTAGTGGCATTCCTATAAATACAAATATAAATATGAGGGTAATCTAGGAAAAATACAGTAAAAGAAAGTCTAAATAACATAAGTAAAAATAAATAATCAAATAAGATGTCTGGATAAGTAGTAGACGAACTGGGCTTTAGTGTTTAGTGGAGTCAGTACCCCGAATCCTATCACCAAGCCAATAGAAACATTCTCTCAACATCTCAACCATTTTCTTTTCTCCAAAGTGGCCATTTAAACCTTTAGCATAAACTTTTCAAATAAGTAACTCTCTAGCCGAACCACTTGGCACACAAAGTTGTTTACTCTTCACAAAAAACCCTTGGCTCAAATAAAACCTATCTACAACTCCTCCAACATTATGCTTTGCCATTAAGATCCAAAATACTAATCATACTCATATTGATCAGGTAGGATGCGAAATCTAAGTATCTTGGCTTGTAATGCTGTAATGAGGACATGTTGAGAAGAAAGAGCGTTGACTACAGTATTGGTGCTTCCCTTCTTATACTAGATAATGTAGCAAAAAAACATTAGGAATTTAACCCATTTAGCATGACACCAAAAAAGTTTTTGTTGCTCTCGAAGATGTTTGAGATATTCATGATCTGTATATATGATGAATCCTCTTGGCAACAAGTAGTATTGTTAGTTTTGCAATGTTCAAATAAGGACATAGAACTCTTTGTCATATGCTGAGTAATTTAGGGCGACTCTTTTAAGTTTCTCCCTAAAATAAGTAATTGGTTGGCACTCTTACATAAGTACAACACCAATGGCGACTCTTGATGTGTCACATTCCACTTCAAAAACTTTTTCAAAATCTGGTAAGGTAAGTATTAAGGCTGATGTTAACTTGCACTTTATCTCATCAAAGCTTTTCTATGCTTTCTCGAACCACTTGAATGGAGAGTTTTTCTTAGTCAATTCAATTAGTGGAGCAGTTATGGAACTGAAGTTCCGAATGAATCTTCGATAGAACAAAGCTAGAAAATGAAAACTCCTCACTTTAGCAGTACTAGTCGGCGTTGGTCGCTCAAGAATAGCTCAAACTTTCTCAGCATCAGCCCTTTGAAACAACATATCTGAGAAATATAACCTTACATTGGCAAAACACACAATTCTTTAAATTGTTAAATAACTTCTTGGCATAGAGGACATCAAACGCTAGTCTTAAATGTTTAACATGAGAAATAAGGTCAACACTGTAGACTAAAATGTCATGGAATTACACCATAATGCATTTACTAATTAATTTTCTCAAGACATGATTCATGAGTCGTATGAAAGTGGTTGGCACATTTGTCAGACTAAACGACCTCATTACCCACTAAAACAAACCATCCCTTTTGTGAAGGCCGTCTTCCATTCATCTCTAGGTCTCATCCATATTTGATGATAGCCATTCTTCAGATCAATCTTCAAAAAGACATAGGCACCGTGCAACCATCAAACATATCATCCAATCGCAAGATCAGATATAAATACTAAATAATGATTTTATTGATTGCTCGACTATCAATGTACATTCTCTAGAAGCCATCTTTCCTCAACACTAGGACAACTAATATTACATAGGGGCTCTACTTTCTCAAACATATCCATAATCAATCAACTCATCTACTTATTTCTTTAATCAGCTACCTATTTGGGGTTGAGTATGTAGGTAAGTCGATTAGGAATAACAACTCTGGGCTGAAGATCAATACAATACTTAATGCCTCATATTAGTGGTAAACCATTAGGCATTTTGGCAAAAAAAGGTTGGCATACTCTTGTAGTAATATTTGCACCTTGGCAAGTAAGCCGTTGGCTTCTCTTAATTCTAAAAGCTTCCTAACGAGCATACACTCTTCTACCTTAACATCTTGAGAAAACCGTGCTTAAGAAATCACTAGGGACTTTTATTGCAGTGATCGAATAATCTTCTCTTATGACTCCTACACTTCTTTGGGTCTTATCAAGGTCAATATAACCTTCTCCCTATCTTTTTGGAACATATAGGTATTCTTATACCCATCATAAAACACTCTCAAATGAAACAATTAAGGTCGGCTCAGTAATGTGTGAAGCACACATGGGTAAGACATAACACAACACCTCATCCTTAGATTTGTTTTCAATAGTAATGGACACTCTAACTTATTAGGCAACAAGTAGGCCTTCCTTCTCATTTAACCAATGAATCTTATATGGCTTAGGGTATGGTTAAGTCAGCAACATTAGGGCCTTGACTACTCAATGTGCTATGACATTCATACAGCTTCCCTCATCAATGATTAATCCGCATAATTTGCTATTCACTCGGAAATTCATATGGAAGAAGTTCTCCCTCTGCTCATTATTGTCGGCCATAAAGGTACTGAAAGATCTTTAAATAACAAAACAGTACTTAACCCTTAGTTTAGGTGGGGTTACGGCATTGGGATCTTTTAGAAATCCTTCAAGCACCTAATTAACTCCCTCTTTGTCCTCTCCTTCACTAGCATTCTCTACCTCGAACTCAAGCTTGTCTCTTTTGAGGGTCATGACATGTCAATTTAGACATTAACTAACCATATGTTTGTAGCTAAGACATTTGAAACACTTGACCTCTCGGGTCTTCCCCCTTAAGCTTTGACATTAGTCTCTTCAAACCCCAGGCTCCTCAGCTTTGCCTTTACCTTGGCCATCATTAAGTCAACTTGATACCTATCCTCGACAATCCACCTCAAAACTGTTTAGCATTTGATCTTTTCTAGGTTGGCTCGACAAACCACTTCGAGTCAGCAATCCTAGTCAATTACTCAGCATTCGACTAATTTAGCTCTACCTGCATCTTTCAACCTTCTATACCACTCAGATGGCCTCATCTAAAGTCCCAAGCCTCTACAACTCTACTATATGGCCAATCTCAGTTCTAATCCCAGAAATGAACCGTGCTACAATTTAGGTATTAGGTTCATTAACATCACATTGAATCATCAACAATTGGAATTCTCAAACATACTAATCTACTAGTTTGTTGCATTGCCTCAAGTCTTAGAGTGGTCGGAATGTGTCTTGTTCATAGTATTTTGGAACAACCCTACTCCCCAAAACTCTCTTCATTTTATTCCACATCTAGATTTCAAGTCGGGCTCTCTGACGTGCGTTTTGCAACTTTTTTCACCACATTGTTGCTTATCTAAAAAATTCTAGTACAACTACTCTACTACGAACACCATCCTCATAATCATAAAAGTCAAATATCTTTTCGATCTTTTCCTCCAAGTCTAAGTAGTCATTAGCACTACCAAACTCATTGAAGTTGAGAATCTATACTTTGAGATGCTCGTCCCCTCAAAGAGCTCTCATATCATACTCCCCAATCCCATCATTGCACCTCCTCATCATGCTCCTCAATTTCATCTAACTATAGTCTCTTTCTAGCAACTCGATCAGTATGTCGAAGGGTAGAGCTTGGTTCATAATGATTGGTTTTGGTGTTCGTTGCTCATCTATTTGCATTCTTAGCCTTTCCTTCACCTCATAGCTTTATTCAATAACAATTCTTTCTTAAGGTCTGGTCTCTAAGACCCTTTGTATAGAGATAATCAAATTGGCTACAATGGTAACACGGTCTTGTATTTACTCATCAATAGTTCATGGGTTTTGTTGTTAACACGACTATAACTATGAGCATCACTCTCAATATCGTTAATCTCTCTTTGAACACTAGGATTTGATATTCTCAATCCAAAGCTTCAAAAACACTCCTTATACAAGAAATTCCCACACGCACTTAGAAAATACTAATCAAATAGTGAACTACAAGCTTGCTCTATTCTTCTAGTAGAAAACAAAGTATAATAGAACAGTACACTAATAAGAACTACTTTGAATCGGCTTTCGGTCACAACCTTAAGCTCTAATACCAAGATTATATGATGTGCCTAGGAGTTCAATAATCACTAAGGCTTACCACGAAAGAGAAAGTAACTAAGTGGGTCCTTCATAATAACATAAAAAATGAAAATGAAGAAACAGCATCCATGGTAGCTTACGTAAAGCTACTCGAAGGATGTAACTCACCAACGAAGACAATATGACTCAACACTTGTTTGATATGATGCACAAGCTAATGCTAAGATCTACTCATCATTAATCTCAAGTTACTCAATAAAATTAGATAAGAGTGTAAAAGAGTTGTACTCGGAGAGGAATATCTCATAAGAACAAAGTATATTTAGTATCTAAAAGGAATGTATGATATTTCGGCTATAAAGAAAAGAGATTATTTATAGTAAGTTTATAAGGCAACATTACAAATAAGAAAAATTACAAAAAAAAAAAAAATACAGGAGAAAGGGATTTCTAACATGTACGTAAAAGGGTAAATAGGACAAATCATAAAAAAAAAAAAAGAAAATAGTACAATGTCAAAAAATGATAGACATGTGGTAACTCATCAATGGTTCTATATTAGGGAATCTTTGAATGCAGCAGTTGAGCTGGGTTCGTAATGTGGCGGTTGTATATGGCAGTATCAAAAGTTACCAAAACTAATAAGGGGTGTTGTTGCGTAATAGGCTAAAAGAGAAGGAGCCAACATGTAAAGGCTTCGGCCTCAACATTCAGTAGGTCGGCTTCAACACATGGGGGTTTGGGTAGTTAGAGCAGGGCTTGATGATTGTAGTCTTTAGCCTTGGCACTCGACAAGTTAGCCTCAGCAAATGAGGTGTCGTTATCAACACAAGTAATAGAATATAGCAGAGTGTGGCCGAACTGAGCTTTCAAGGAGTTCACTCATCATTTTTCTGTATATTATGTCTCGTCCTTAGTGAGTTAATAGGAGAGAATCCTTCTAGCAAGAGACTGAAAGGCTTCGAAGGCATGTATAAATAAGAGGGCCAAAGGTCGGCAATCCATCATAATGACACTTGATTTGCTACATTGCACTCGATATCTATTTTCAATACCATGTTTGTTGTTTGTTACGTACAACGCATGTCCCTTACCTCTTATTGAGCTATAGTTTGCTTATCCCTTTATAAATCTTTATGCAAGTAAAGGCAAATGAGACAAAAGTGGCTTAGGATCTAAAGAGAGGTTTAGGCTTTTTAATACAAACCTAAAAGTAGTTTTGGAGCTCTCAAGATGATGTTTTGTATTTGCAGGGGTTTAATCTAAACCTATGCAATTTTTATACTTATGCCACTACCATTTACACTTTTCATAATATATAAAAGTACTAAGTTATTTTAAATTACACTTGTTATGTTTCTACTAACTGGTATGCTTCAAAGTAGTTAGGCTTGTGACGCTTTATATATAAATCTCTATGGCTAATAGTTACGTAGTTAGCTTTAGTAATAGATTGTTGTACACTATGGATTGTTGCAACCTAACCGCATTCGAGGCATGACGTCTAAGGACCCTCTATAATATTAGAAACATCCTATAACGGCCTTCACAGAAAGTTTTTCCCTTATGCACAATATGATATGTGCCATATGAATAAGCTAATAGGAGAACCATCTTCATGACTAATTACATAATGTATAATGAACAAGTCATATTCCAATATGGTCAACTTTAGATTAGCATTCTACCACAGTAATAATCCTTTACTTAAGCCTCTTAGAGCCTCATAAGAACTGCTTAGATAATGCAATCTATTTCTTATTCTTTGTAACTTGTTTTCAACATTTTTTATTTCTACTAAAAAGATAACATTAACTTTATGTTTATTGACTAGGTCATTTAGATAATGAATTGTCATGGATGACCCAACTCCTTAACAATTCTAAGAGAGGGAAATCATGGTCCTTCATGGGGCTATGATGGGCCAACTACTATAGCTAGACAAATTTGTAAACCCAATAGGTACTTCAAAGAGCTTGAGAGTTTTTTCAAAAACTATACTTTCCCTACCCTTTATCTTATACTTCCCTACAATTCTTCTTGCAATCTTATTTCCACCTCTATTTTTCAAATAATTACTTCCTTTAATTTCTTCTTTCACATTAATCTCTAACTTTTACCTTCACTTTCTTGTTACTGTTTTAATGCACATAGGAAGAGGCCTCTTTAAACACAATATTTCCATTGCCATTAATAGATCATTTGAAACTGCAAGCTGTTGCAATTCAAGGTTTAACTCATTAGTTATAATTAAGGAAGTTTTTCCCACCATCTCCTCATCATCAGAAGGTAAGACCACATAGTATCCTTTAGAGCTATCATCTACATTTTCCTTACTAGTTAAGGATACAAACTCAAGTTTAATATGGCTAGTAGCTTCTAGGGTTAAGATTGTGTTTGGGTCCTTATGAACTTGTACAAGTTATGGCAAAGGTATGCTAATAAATGGGGTGTTAGTGTTACTTTTTATATAGTTAGAGATCTCTAGTGTTTTAATGGAAACAGGGAGTTTAACATTTGTAAGATCTTAAAAGGGTGAAAATAAGGTGGAAAAGGATTGTAGGTTTTATGGAAAGAAGGGGCTTATCATATGGTGTTTTAATGTTTTTTAAAGGTTTCACAGGAGTAATGCTTGAAAGTACATTATGGGTGGATGTGATATGACATTCCTTAACCATTGATAATCTAACAATTCTAAGTTCATTCTTTATGTTATGTTAGGATTGATATTTACTTTTATAAACTTTAACCCTATCCTAGTGTTTCCTTTCTTAATAAATAATCCAAAAATCACGAATAAGGAAAGCACGTAAGTTAAAGCCAAATCTTACATTTTCAAATTTAAGATAAGAACATTCTATATCCCAACCTACCATAGTCAAAGTAAATCTCTAACAATATTTTGTATATGAAAAAACACCCAATACTTCTCCCCTTGCTTGTGATTCACCTAAACACTAGTTCTTAATGGTTTAGTGCAATTCACTCTCACTTTAACCCTTAACAAGCTTCACTAAAACCTACAAATAGAGTTGATCAAGTTAGCTTCCAACACTATACCTACCATAGTTGAGAAATGCTCCAACTAAAAACTATAAATTTGCAACAAAAAAAAAAACACAATCCAATCTTAAATCTTCAACTCTAAAACCTACTTTCCGCTCAACCAAGATCAAACAGTAACCCATCACTACCTATGACCCTCATGTGTAATTTCTTGGGCACTATCATAGCAATCAAATGCAAAAAGAAACAAATTCACTCCCATTGCAAAAATTTTAACCTTATTGAACTCCTCTCATGCTCTTTTCAAGATATTCATTACCCTACATTTGTTTAATGAATTTTTTTCATAGATTTTACCAAACATTAGGTATTCCTTTACACTAATCAATTCTACATTTTCTTCTAGGTGTAATACATCTCTAAGCTCATCAAAGTTACCAAAATACATAAGGACTTTACTAAAATTGGTTGTAGCCATCATGGATATGCAAACCACAAGTGACAAAATAAAATCAATAAGGAAGAAGAAGAAACACATTAGAGCATATATGGACCATTGACAAAGAGAGAATGGTTAGAGTAAAGAAGAACATTCAAACTAGAAATATGAATAAAAGGAAGATAAGAGAAATTTTAAAAAAATATCAATATAAACTCAAGTGAAGACACTTGGAGGAACAAAGATTATAAAAAGACAAGGGATGACAATAAGTAAAATTGAACAACATAGCAACGATGCTAGATGGGTGACAAGAAGATGACATGATGTCATACCTTGAGCTAAGCATTACATGAATGGTGTGATATGAATGTTAATGTAAAAGTACAATAGAAATGAACTTGTAAATGATTATAAAAGAGCTAGAAACGGTATATGATTAAATATAATTGATCAATGATTCATGATGAAGGTAATCTATAGAAATTGATGAGAAGAGTGAAAAGTGAATATGAAAATAGAAAGAGAACATTCTAACAAACTCATAACAATTATAACAAGTGCAGAACCACTCCCAATAATTGAGAGGATTTTCTCTCTTGAAAGTAAGAGAGAATAATTAATGGCATATTTCAATAGTAGTATTTTAAAGGCTCCCATCCATATAAGATCCCTATCACCATTTGAACAAAATATGTATTTTGATCTATCGGATTCTTTCTCTCTCTTATCATTTAAATAGGACCTCTTATATCATTTGTGTAGGAGAGGTACATTATAGATGCATAGAATATTGAATGTTACTGTTTAATTGGTAACCCTATTACCATGTGGATGCCCAATGTTAGTAACTATTTTATTATTACATTTTTTTTTCTTAATTTTACATTTATGTGTTATTTTTTATTCCATCATTTCTTTTAATTACAAACTAATAAGAGTCTTAATTGTACTCTTTTCTATCCTTGTTGAACAATAACTTCTTTCCATTGATTTTACTTTCTCACTTATAGTTCATGTCAATGGTCTTTTATTGTAGCAAGCCTAATATCGACTTAGGTAAACTTAGTTTAATTTTTATTGGTGTATGATATCCTTTAGCAAGTCATTCATATCCCCTTTAACTTAAAACCTAAATTACAAATATCTCTATTTGTGAGATCTTGATTGTATAATGGTAAAAAAAATTATTTTTTTTATTGTCAAAATTAAAAAAATTATATAATTACAAATTGTATAGAAAAATATTACTAAAATATCAATGCTATAGTATTTATATATATGTCGCATTTTGAAAATACAAAGATGTAAAAATACGACATTCTTAAAAAATATATTTAAACTTATGTCATATCTTCAAAATATGATATTACTTTTGGTATACCAAGCTAAAGATGTAATATATATATAAATGTTAATGTTGGTATCTTCAAGGTATAACATGATATTAATATTTTAATAATATTTTTTGTATAATTATAATTATTTAATTTTCTATAAAAATATTGGTAAACATGTATTGCACCTATTGCATACCATAATCTATATACATATTCTAATAACTCGTGGTAATAAGAGTGATATATAGATGTACATTTTAGTGAGTATGAAGTTAAGTTTCTTTTAAATACTTTGTTAAAATAAAATAAATTTTTTCAATTATAACTAAAATTGATTTTTTTTTTCAAAATGATTGAGTTTACTTTTCCAATTTGGTTTGCTTTACTTCTCAACCAATTACAAGTTTTTAGTTTGTTATAATTGAGAGTTTTTTAAATTAAATTAAAAATGGTATTTGACAAAAAAAATTAAAAATAATATTTTTAATTTGGATTGCGGTTGATTTGACGTGGTAAGTCTTCTGCAACCCTAGTGGAAGTTCAACCAAATTTCTATCTGACATTTTCGAATCCGGTTTTTAACCCCAACCTAAACAATAAGCTAACAGGACAGCCCCCTGAACTGACATTTTCGGTTTTTCTTCCATGGGTTTTTCCTTCAGTTCAGTCTGGAGCACTGAAAACCTAAGTCTAACGGTCTAACTGGTTCTTTCTCTTTTGAAGTTGAAGAAGAAGAATTACAGTAAACTTAAAGGTAACGACTTGTTTTGTCAAAGCAGAGTCTTTGAAGCTACATGAATTGCATAAATGTTAATTCGATTTATCTTACAATGTGCAAACTTTAATAATGTTTGGAATTGATTCAATGAAGGAAAATGGCGTTTCGGCGTAGTATATCGACATCAGGTACCCTAATCGCTAGAGGAATCCGCCCTTCATTTTTGGGCATTCATTACGACAGTCGGGATGATACCGTTAGCTCTTCTGGTGACAAATTTGTCCCTCCTTCTAGATATACTTACGATAACCATTATCACTGTTATAATTATAGTCGTCCCGCCATCGATGCTCGAACTAGAGAGAGACAAAGGCATGCTCTGTTGTTTGGTACACCAATGTGTAGGTATATGTCTAGTGGTGGTATTCCGGAACAAGATAGCTCTTTTAAATTTGATAGCATTGTTGGGGAAGTTGCTTCGCAAGCCACTGATGTGAACGAAGTGGCTGTTGCTGCAGCTGATTCTGTTTTTCCTGTTGCTGCCCTTCAACATGGGATCGATTTCGTTCATTCTTTTACAGGCTTTAATTGGTACCTTCATATTTGTAATTATTTTGTTCATTATTATTGTCGAAATCATGCCATATTTATTGCGGTACTTTGTGCGTTTTCAAAGTTATAAGATCAAACCTGCTGTTTCCTTCTTCATAGTTCCACACATTCATATGATGATAATCAGTCAGTTCCTTGACCCATCTTTAAGTAAAATTAGTATGGTGTCAACAAAGATGGGCATTATCCATATCCATATCTATGCTAATCTAAAGGGCGAGTCTTTGAAGACTATGTTTAGAGACTCCATTATCACAGAGTGAAGACAATAGTTTGTTTCACCTTAGAATGTCATTGCTGTTAGGAAAATCCTGATTACATCAGTTACTTCTTCAATGGTTTGTGTGCTATCGTTGTTATCCATTTCATATTTTGAATATGCCAGAGTTAGTTTGCCTTTTTCAATACCTCGATACCCCAGAATTACTAAAACCACAAGATTAATTCCCCCGTCACTCACTAAAGTAGCAGATATTGTAGGCAAGCCGAATTGCCAGCGTAGTTGGCATGATTCGAGGCCGATATCCATCTTTGCAGCAACATGCTTGTGAGTCCAAAAGCATTTGCCAAGTATATGAAGCTTGTAGGCCAGTTGATGTAGGTAATGAGCTAGCTCCATGTTTCCTTGGCGTTTTGCATTCCCACCATATTCCACAATTCTCAAGGCTCTACATGCCACCTCATCGGTTCTTACAATTTTGTCAATGAGAAGGAATTAGATTAGGAAGGAGTCACCTACACCAAGACTTCATCAATGGTTGCATTTCGCCGCCCACCATAATTGTTTGTTGGGCCTTAGCTTGAGCCAATTTTATCTTTGGGTTTCATCTTGGAAGCCCTTACCATTTATAATTTCCTTAAGCCTTTATAGACTCCAAGAATATACGAGTCATTGCCATGACCAAATACCTTGCAAGTTTCGCAAGATGGGGGTCTTTATTGATGTTCTACTTATGCACATAGTATACTTTGATCTATACATAATACACCCGTATTTGTAATATGCACTGCAGATAAGCTAAGTTGAGCTTTTGAAGGTTTAGACTCAATCTTGTTAAAAAAATTATTCAGATGGAGCTGAGTTAAGTTGAGCTTTTACTGAAGTTTAAGTTGGAGCTTGATAAGAAATATGAAACTCAAACTTGGCTCAGAAGTTACATTCTCAAGTCTAAATAAATCTGAGGTTGAGCTTGAGCTCTAATTGAGGCTTGAAAACTGAAAAGCTCGAGCTCAAGCTTGTTTTCTTAAAATAAATCTATAACAACTTGCATAAATATATTTTGCTTGATTTTTTCAATTCAATCTCACAACTTACAAATATTATAAACAACCTAAAAATAAGTCAATCCTTAGAAAACCTCAAAATCCAAAAAACCTTGTATGACAAAACTCTAGCTCTATCTTCAATTTATAGTTTTATACTTTTATGGATAAACTTTCTGAAAGATAAAGATGTGTGTGTGTGTGTGTGTCTATATATATATATATATATATATATATATATAATATGCTTGAGCCAAGCTGAGCTTAATAGCCCATTTACTTTATTGAATAGAATATGGGGGGATTGAATCGCAATTCAATAGGAATTAGATAATTATTTTGTTTAATTGAAAAAATAATGAATAAGACAATAATAAAAAATAAATTATCCAATATGTACCCTTGAATCCCAAGCCTTCTGCACTTTTGATAACCAATATAAACTCAACTTACAAGATAGAGTATTTATGGAAATGATAATAAATAGGCCATTGAATAGCAATTCATAAGTTGGATGATGGATTACTATTCAATATTTTAGGCAATAGCAATTCATTGAGAATAACTATTTGGTGTTTAAAATTTAGCTGAACATGTAATAGAAATTTTATATGGAATAAAGGGCGAATAAAATAGCTATTCCCCCAAGTGAATATGCCATAAGTGAGTCGAGTTTGAGTAGATCGTCAATGACTTGGCTGCTATTTGCGGTGCTATCTGCAGCCATCTTGAAGCATACACTTGCACAACAACAATGGTTTTCCTTGTTTTTGACAAGGCCAACCACAAGAGGATTACTAGCTCTGCTACTCTGCTATTCTTTATCGATAAACTTATGATGAGGCACCCTAAGCTGTTTCTAGATGAAATGCTCATCATAGTATTTTGGTTTGACAAGAGGGGCCGAAAAATGGTTAATTGTTCATTGCATTCTTTTTATGGTTAGTGCCCTAATTGATGTTATCAATTGATGAATTGATGAATAGGGCAGTGCTCAAACAAAATATTTGCTTCATGTGTGACCAAACTCTTGAGGACAGTGAATGCCTCTTCTTCCTATAATTTTTCCAGAATGGTTTGGCTTGGAATGCAAGGAGAACTATAGTGGCTGCTGAACTTCAGTAGCCTAAGCAATTTACTCATTGCCTGCCAGCAGTCTGAGGCATCCCTTGATGACTAAATGAAAATTAGGCTTATTCCTGCCATAAATGGTTGGTGATCCTGCATCTACTGCTCATAGTATTACCAGGAAGGCAGTGGCCATTGCACTTGTGGCTACTAAGGTAGAGCTACTTAGGCTAGTGCCAACTTTTTGTGTATGAAAGTAACCAGTAAGTTTGTTTATAGCATTGCTGATATATCCCTAGTAGTAGTGGTGTTAGTAGTGACTATTATAATGAGTGTAATGTGTGCGGATGTGGCTTAGTTGGTTACTTCTATAAACAGGCAGTGTGGCTAGAAATAAGGCGTCCAGATATTTTGTCCAACACTTGTGAGTTAGTTAGTTGTGAGCATTATGCTTGTAGGCATGTTAGTGAGCTTCTAGCTAATGGTTCTCAATTTATGAGAGATTAGGGTTTTGTAATCAACTTCTTCTATAAAAATCAATCAATTTACTTAGTTTGTTGTTGTTAATCTTTTGGTCCCTAACAATTGCAATCGGTGAATTTCACATTATGGACCTTTCCTGGATTAATGCATCTTTTGAAACTTTGAACTGGGCTCCTATAAGCATCATGTAATTCCTTAGGTAATCATTCCCTTCGAGGATTATTGAAGGATTTACCCTATGTACTATATTTCTTTTTCTTTTAAAGAAATCTGCTAATAGTGCCCAAAAAGTTGTTTAATCATGCCTCTGTAATGTGCATTAGTACTGTCATGCTAGTAAAATAGGTAATCATGGAGAAGTCGTGTGATGGAGGAAAGCATTATCAATTTTCTGTTATTTTTGTGCCTCAAACATTTAATATTTTTTCACCTTTTTTGTAACAGGTGGTATTCAATTGCCTTGACAACAATATTGATCCGATCAGCCCTCATTCCTCTATATATAAATCAGCTCAAATCGACTATAAAACTTAGCGTAAATTCTCCTTTTATCAGCTGGCTTTCAATAAATTACGATTTCTTTTATTTTTGGGCACTAATTTATTTTTTTTATTTGGTCACTTAACTCCCCTATCGGGGGGAAAAAAAAAAAGGAAGAAAGAAATTAACTGTCTAGAGGTGGCTTTAGATTCATGCAAACTCATGTCTGTTCTGCCATAATTTTTAGGAGAGATCATACGCAGTTCATGACTGTAGTCAACTGCTTGGCATTCAGCCCAATAGAGCATTGCTGTTCTTGTGGCCATTGGGTAGAACTTACTTTTCAGCTTTAGTGGAACTTTACAGTTGTATAGAATACCTGAAGCACATCTCCATTTCAACCATGTGCTCGAACTCTCTATGTCATATCTTCATCTATATCTCTCATTAATGAATTATCAAAAAAGAAAACAAAGTTACTAGAAATAAATGAATACATGCTATCAAATATATATATATATATATATTTGTATGTATATATGTATGTACACATATATGAGCCTCTTATGAGAATTTGTTATCCTCATTTCCAAGTTAGAGCAAGTAGATGCACATACTTGTTATGAAATAAATAAAAAACGAAGTAGCACCAGCAGGAGACAATTGGCAGTAGCAGGCAGGTTTAAGTGGTTGCTAGAGTTAAGATTATGGTGGATAGAGGTTTAGTGGCTCTTATAACCTGTTAAAATAAAAAGATATGGAGCAAGTCAGTTTTTTGTATAATTCATGGGCTTCCATCTTTTTCATCTGGATAGTGATGAAAAATTACCTAGGGAGACACCTAAAGTAACTAGAAGTAATTAAATGTCTGGTATTGAGTTCTAGAGATGCCAAATTTATTCAAGACATTTTCTATATCTATGCAAAATATTTCAGTGATTGCTCTTCAGATTTCATGAGATTTTTACAAGTTTCTTAATGAAACTGTCTATTCATTTTGGATGATTTTTTTGGTGCAGTTGATGAGACCATGCATGGAGGAATTGAATCAAAGGCTGAAAGAGACAGTATGTTTGTGTTAGTGCCATAATATTGTATCTTCATCAGAATGCATTGTCCTCATATTGAAATCTAAGTCCAAAGTTAGCCCATCAAATGGAAGTATTTTCTCTTGACTTGATCATTTCCTCTAAATAATAAACTCTCTAATACTGATTTTTTAGTGAAAATTCTCAAGCTGATGATGACTTATCCTCCTCCTTTGCAATGGCAACCTGACTGTTTCACAAAATTATTATCTTTACCTACCTTTTCAAAAAAAAAAAAAAGAAAGAAAGAAAGAAAAGAAAAGAAAAGGACAATCATGCCAGCTTGACATTGATTTTAGGAGCTCATTTGAGAAGTTCTCATGCTTGTTTACATTTTGCAGGCTTTGGATGCTGAAGCTGTATCTAAGCACCAGCAACAAGTGATGGGATTATTCAAAGAGTATGCTAGCTTCTTACGACTCAATTTTCAATTTATATTCTATTGTGCCCGTGATAATCAATGTTTTCATTCTAAAATTAACTTTTCTTTATGGGCAATCAAGCAATGAACTATAATCACATAAAACAGACAACTTTCAGGACTTTGTATGGCAGTGTATATGTTCATTTGCAATATATGACATCACCCTTTTCCAGCAAAATTTCTTTGTAGCACTTATTGTCATCTGAATGCAGGCCTTGAGAATCATCAATCAGTGGACTAAATTTTTTTTCATTTTTTTTTTTGAGTAATTGCTAGAATCTAGGTTAGGATAAGCCTCTTAGGACCAATGGGAAAACTAATTACCATCACGGTGTAGAATTTTTACCAGACGGTTGATATTCTAGTATCCTCGAGATCAAGCCATTGTATTATTATTTTTTTTTTCTGAAACTGAATATTTTAATTTTCAAAGATAATGAAGAGTGCAACAGATTGGTTTTCTTAACAAAAAGAGAAGTTAGCTCCTTAGTGTGTAGGCCTTGTTGGAGGGCATAAGTTACAAAATTAAGGTTCTTATAGACATAATCTCTCAATCTAATACACTTTATCAAAATTAAATATGAAATATTTACACTTTCAATAGCATTATGATACTGTGTCAACTGCCACATTCCTGGCCATGTTGGATGTACAGGTCCTTTGCTTTTACCAAATGATATAGCAGCGATGAAGTCATACCCTATACTAGATCCCTGTTGCCAGGTCAGAGTAATGACAGTTCAGGAAAAAATACCTCTTTTTTTCTTTTGGTTAAGTAGCTGCATTAAAGTTGATACTAATTTATATAAATTAGTTATCCAAAAAAAGATGCTAACTTGTCGCAAAATCTACAGATGCTCTTATTTTTGGCACAAGTGAACCCATGGAAGGGGTTGATTCATTCAGTCTAATTCATTTCCTAAGACACACAGAATGTTGCAGCAAACTGCAGTCTGCATTTTTTCATGGAATGGTGATTATTCCTCAACAAAGCTTGCATTATGGATCTCGCACTGTTCAAACTCTGTGACCACTGTAGAAAAGCTGTCACATAAGTTAAAACCCCACTCATGCAGTCACAGAGCACAAACAGATATTTCTGATTCTCCCTTGACTTTTGAGACAAGTGACAAGTGTCAGTCACCAAAACACTGCAAACATTTAACTTACCCAGTGTATGCTACTTTTCTTGAACCATTAACCACTCAATAAACGCATGCCTAGGAGTTTGTTAAACCAAATCAACTTCCTCCATTGCATTGAAGGATGATGCACACGCATAAAGTCAAGGGCAGCTTTCAGCCTTAAAAGTCTGTTGGCTCTATCCTTTCTTGGTGCTTGATGGTTTCCTAGACATCCCCAAGGGGCCAATCCACTTACCCTTATTGATAATAGAGAATAAGCGGGCTATCTTAGGCATCTCTGAACTGTATTTCTCCAATATCTTGGAGAAATTACATTGCCATGTGGAGCAAATATATATATATATAGCCATCCCCAACTTTCCAGGCAAACCAATCCTTAGTCTCCAGTCTCAACTGTAGGATTTTCTGCCATGCCCACACTGAGTCTCCCGGAATCTCAGCTGAACTAAAGTTGCTACCATTAAGAAGATTCATTTTAACACAGTTGGCCCATAAGCTCCCACCACTATCTTTGTAAAGATGCCAAATATGTTTTAATTGGGCATCCTTGTTCCAAACTAGATTATCAATGCTACCCAAGTCAGCCTCTTCTTGAGATTTGCATATATTCAATCCCAAGAGATCTTCACTTTAACCCTTTCTTGGTCATTGCCCTCCCAGAGAAATCTTGTCATCTTCCTTTTGATGTCTTTAAGCACAGGTTTTGGCAACAAAAAGGTAGGCAATTGATACACCTGCGTAGAGAACAAAATTGATCTAAGAAGCTGGACCACATTATAAGAGAGTGATTTCAAAGTTTAATGGTTGGTCCTTCAGGTTCTTTGCATCAAAGCTTCACCCCCACCCATTAGACAGCTTATAAATATTAGAGGAATTTCTAGATACTTTATCGGAAGAAACTTTCTGGAAGTAACCTGTTGCTATAATTTTCTCCTTCACAAGAGGAAAAACCTCTCAGAAAATATGGCTTCTACTTGGATTGGTCATGAGGTCAAAATAAGTCCAAATTTCTCCAGAGCCTCCTTAACTAGGACCATGGATTCAGCTTCCCACCCACTTGTGAAGATGATAATGTCATCTGTGAAACATGTGTGTGTAATATATTCCTTCTTGCATCTCCAATGCTGGGCAAACTGTGGGTAGCAAGCTTTCACCAAGTAGGAGAGAGATGACTTCCATCACTAACATGAACAAGGAGAAATGCAGACTGCCTCAGATCTCTTCTCCTCTGAAATAAACTAGCTATCTTCCTATTTAAATCTATAGAAAACTCAAGCCATTGTAGCCTAGTAGCATGACTGCTGGTTTCTTATTGGGATAAACTAGAGTTCAAATCCCCCATTACCCATAATTGGGCAAAAAAAAAAACAAAAAGAAAAAGAATCTGGAGAGGAAATTCAGTGCTTGTAAAAAATGCTCATGAATGTCCAATTAATCATATTATGCACTTTTTCAAGATTTAACCTAAAAAGGACATCGCCTTGCTGCAATCCTTGCATGAACAAAAAGGTTTCTGAGCCAAGAGAATGTTAGCAAATGATATGCCTGCCCTTGATGATGGCAGTTTGTACCTTCTCAACATGATAGGGGAAAAAGCCATACATTCTGTCTGCTAAGATCTTGGAGGTGAATTTGTGCTGCAAATTACATGACATGGGCCTGAAATCCTTCAGAGTTGAAGGATTCTCATTATATGGATCATTTGATAATAGAGAAAAAGAGATGAACATTGCCGGTTATAATGTTATTGCATTTTTTGCCACAGTTAAATCTAGTAGCTCAAATTGCAGATCTCACTAGTCTATTCTGGGTCAGTTTCATTCTTTTTATTTCAATGGGTGAATGTAGATATGGTGTCAGTCCATTAACTCCACTCAAGGGATTCCTAATACAAGCCCCCTTATTCATCAGCTTTTTCCTTGCGGTATTTTCACAATTACCCTCTCCTCTTGAAGTGTCTATAGCTGTTTTTCTTTCTTCCCAGTATCTCAGAACTTGCAACCTTCTAAATTATCTTGGTTCGTGCAGATCAGAAACATGGTTGAAAAAGTTCCTTCTTTCCAAACTGGTGGAGCTTTCTGGTTTATTGATCTCACAACTCCTGATAGCTTTTACATTTTGCCATTTTTGACAGCACTGACTTTCTGGATCACTGTGGAGGTAGACATCCTTGCCTAATTAATAGTGTGGATACTGGTTTGAAATCTTGGCATGATTATTATATGTTCCTGACTTAACCAAGAAGGCCACTTATTTCTCATGTCATCTAATTCCTGAAATTTGATATGAGATTCAGTGAAGCTGATTTGACATTCCCAATGCATGAAATTGCTTCCCTTCCTTGGGGAGATTATGCGAAAAAGAAATGGATATATGTCCATCAGTTTTTTGCTAGTGTAATGTCTTTCTTTTACTAGGTACAATGCCAGAGTGTCCTTTTTCCACTAGTAGGTCTAGCCCTTTAGACTCTGATGCACTTGTTTTGTATAACTGAATGCCCTAATCGAGTTTACAGCTTTACAACACCATTCTGATCGAAATATCACAAGAGCTTGCTTCCTGCTGAATTTTTTGGAAAATTTTGTTTGCTCATCATAGTATCCACAATGCAAAGGTCTTAGATTTGGGTCTGAAATTTTACTTTTGTGGGCTTTCCTCCCTTCTTGAATCTTTTTATGGCTGTTGCTTCATTGGTCTACCTGGGAGGATGGGCATTGCAGTGGCAAGCTTTGTTATTTAAGCGTTACAAATCGAGGCCTTTTCACCATTGTCCCACTGGTAGACCATAGTAGGAAAATACTAAAAAGAAAAAAGACCATCATAAAAAAAAACTCTTAAGCATCATATGGATCAAGAAAATTACCACAACCACTAAACATCACATTTCCATTGCTGAGAAAATTGTAGTTACCTGGAAATATTTCTTGTTTGGGGCTTAATCAATTAGAAAGGACCAACTTACATGTATTGAGTGGAGATGAAGCTAATATCCAATATTTCACACTGTCCTTCTCAAATGTCATTGGTCTCATTATTTAAGCAACTTACATTTTCTTTGTTTAGATAAGCGTGCAGTTGAGGTAGGTTGATTTGTGAGGTGATTTCCCTTCCACAACTGTGCTAGGTATTTTATATATATACATTAAAAAGGAAAAAGCTAGTTACATGCTAGTTTTAGGAAGGGGCTCTCACCACACTATGAAGCCACTTTGCTACATTGTGACTGTAAAGCCGTTATTGCTACTAATCATCTCATTTGACATGATAATTTACAGTACATGGAGACTGATAAATGGTTCATCCATGGAAATAATTGGTGATTAGGTGCTGCATATATCTTTGCATAGTCTGAACTTCTACAGCTCCTTGTGAATGCTTTATTTTCAAATGATTCAATTACTTACCAGAAAAACATCTAAAGCCTTGTTTCTGCCAATTCACTAAAAGTCTTAAGTTCTAATACTTCTCAAAAGGCCATGTGAGTGAGAGTTTTGCTATTTGTGATTTAAGTGGTAAGTTATAAGGTTGAAAAACTTAACAATGGCCATTCCCTCCACCTCTTTAATGTTCTAATTTTCTTCTGTTTAAATCTATGATTAGTTTTAACCATGGATTTTTTGAAATATGTTTTCTGTCACCTTGTTATTTTTGGTATAATAATGTGATTATGTATATTCTTTTCCCAGTGCAATATGCAGGAAGGTTTGGAAGGAAATCCAATTGCTGGAACCATGAAGAAGTTTTCCAGGATCCTTGCTGTTGTTATGGTTCCAGTTACATTGAGTTTCCCAAAGGTACTGAATCATTAATTTCTTATCGATACGTTTTTAAGTGGATATGGAGTTTTGCTTTTAGATGGCAGATTTGAGCGTGCTTGCAGCTAAATAGCATGCAGGAGACATTCACTATTTCCATTACATTTGTCATGGATGGTGGCAAATATTCACAACATATGGTTTAATTCTAGGTGAAGCTTTCCTTGGTCTTTGATCTTGATTTCTGGACAAAAGTATCTTTCACTTCAGGTTGAATGCTTGTTCTGGCACCCTGTGGGTTTTGTTTTGTCTTGGTTCTTTTTTCTTTTTGCTTTTTTTTTTTTCCTTTTCTTTTTTTAAATGGCAGTCTATGAATGGTGAATAGGACTTCTTTTAAGAAATACGAGTCTATTAGATGTTCATAAATCACTTTCCTTATGCTTGCAGGTTAAAATATTTTGTACTTACACTGGTAATTTGGCATTTAGGATTAGTAGCAAAGACTGTTTATGGCACTTGAAATGGTAGGCATGGACTACAGAAAGAAAGTTCATTCGGATATATTGTGTGGAATTTTCATTGTTGCAGCAAACTCTTTTCTTAGTCAACTATCTGTAAACAAGTTGAGCAATATGGATAGGGCAAAAGATAATTAACATGCACTCCCATTGATTAGATTAACTGTTGCTCAGCATATGCTTAACGATGACATATCTTTTTTCTCACATTGCAGGCACTATTTGCCTATTGGCTTACCTCCAACTTATTCTCTCTCACCTACGGTCTAGGTCAGTTGTTTTAACCTCCCCTGCAGCATTTTCATTAATATAAAGAAAAGAAGAGGAAGAAGAAGAAGAAGAAGAAGAAGAAGAAGAAGAAAATCAAAGAAGCATTTATTTATTTATTTTATGGATAAATCAAGAAGCATAGTTTATTGCTTTTGCAGGATTATAATTTATATATGGTGTCTGTGGAAGTCCTCTTTCTGTTTTAACCACTAAATCTGCCTGTCTCATCCTAATTTATCCACTTTTGTGCTGATGCATGTGGATGTCTGTGGCCTGCTTGTCTTCCTTGCACTTATTTATATTATTTTGGCAGAAGAAGGTGCATAACTTGTCTTACACAAACTCATCAGTTTAGTTACCAACCATTGCAGTGATACGACAACCAGGTGTTAAGAAGTATCTGAAAATCCCAGAAGTGCAGCTTACACCTGATGCACCGCATTCAGAATTCAAAGAAATTGGTAGAGAAAGGCCAGAACCATCATCATCTACAGAATCATCAAAAGTTGCTAACCGAAAAATATCTGCAGCTTCAGTTCTCAGCCAAAGGATAAGAAGTTTACAGAAACATGTAAAAGGCAAGAAATAAATTCAAGCAGAGGTGACTCATTGATAACCTTATTCCTTTCTGGTGTTCCAGTTTTATATGATGAACAATTCACAGTCTATCTACGGCAGTGGCTCCATATTACATGATTGCTCTCCTATAAAACTTTTCGGAATAGGTTATGTGGTATATTCTATTATTTCATAATATATACCATTCTTCTGCACCTTTGCTTCTTGGAATTTTTCCCTTTCTGATGTTTGGTTGCGGAAGGAGCAGATAGTCAGTACATCATGACAGATGTATGAAGAGAAAACATGCAGACCCCTCTTCTCTATGATAAATGCAATAGAATTAACAAGCAGAACGGTCATACTTGTGTACGTTGTGTCAACAGAGTTATACTAATTCAATATCTTGGTTTTGTCTTTGGCATTTCACTTTCTCTGTCTAAAAAAGTCACAGATGATGTAGTGTAAGTGAGGCAATGCTTTTATTTTTTTGGTTCTTGCACTGTTAGTTGGTTGAATAGTATAATTTTTTTTTTTTTTTTGTATTGTTAGGGGTATAGTAGTAACCGTGTTCATGATATATGTACGCAAGCAAAGAAAGAAACAGATGTTCTAATAGAATCATTTGTCTCCTTCCTATATCTCAAAATGGTAGTAGAGCTTGAGCTAGATGAAAAAGAAAAATCCTAACCTAACTACTTTGCCTATTCAACATTTTAATGCTCGTTTTCAATAAGAGTTTTCATTGGTAACTAGAATTAGGGTTACAAGTCCTCAACTCTGTCAGCAATGTGATACAATCAATTTGATGACCTGATGGCTGACTGCAGTATGGTTATGACATAAAGCTAACTATATGAAACGTTCGGTTGATTTAGAGGTTGTAAGCATTGCCTAATTTGAGATTAAATGCAACCCACCCACGACAGTGAAATTTTCACCCTCAACTAAAACTTTATCAGTTTACTTCTTGCTATTAAAATGACTATAAAGATTCTCCTGTGTGCACTTGCTTTCTTCTTCTCTTTTCAAATTGTTTTATGCACTGATAAACTGGGTACAACAGCTTCTTGTTTGCTGTAAAAACCATAAGCGTACTGCTGTGCTATAAATTGGGGCCACAGTATGAACCCTGGTTGCATCATAAATTCTTGCTTACCATTTTGAGAAAATTTTGTGGGATCGGTGCTATTTCCAAGCGATTTTTTCAACCATCGTTACTTTTTATCATGCATTCATCTACCCTGAACACGAAACCATTTGCTTTTATATGTGTAATTTTTTAATGAAGTTAATGGAAAATGGATGTTGCAATTAGATTGAAACAAATCTAATCTTGATGACTTTACCTATTGTCAAAGGTCTGTAACGGTTAAACTTTTGGATGCAATTACCTCATGTTAAGAACTTCATAAACAAAGAAAATTTACTTTATGTTAAAGTCCCTGTGCATCTCAGAAGCCATCAATATAATTTCTACCCTCGAAGTTGGTGTGCAAAGCTGCCCTGCCTCTTGGAAAGTTTCATCTGCTGTATTACATAGCTCCTGACAGTCCAGCCATAGGAAGATCAAACAAAGTATGCCATCCTTATGTAGTGTTTCTATGTGTCAGGCATGGAGCAGGTAAAAGATTATATAGTTTCAAACTCGTCTCAAACTTGGAAACCCACTGCAGTGCATTAACAGAAGTATTTACTTTGCCAAAAAAGTTTCATTTTATGTGCTTACTGAGTCCAGAATTTTAACACTTAGTGCTTAATGTACAGCATAAGAACTTTCTTGATAAGGACCTCAAGACTAAGTTCAACATAGTAGGTCTTTATGTACATGTCGCTTAGATTACTCTTGCACTTGAGATATTTATCCTAGATCAATCTTAGGAAGAACCTTCCAGGGAACTAAGGACTTCAGTAGCCATCATTTGCTGTAAAATCTGGTTCGGTTGGCTTTTGCGGCAACAGAGGAGGTAATCTTGGCGGCATTTTGGGGCTGGGTGTGGTGCCACCACGCCTTAAAGCACGGAGAGCGTTGGCTGCAAATTTCGATGCATAGATAGTAGCACCAAGGCTTGGTGTCATGTCGGTCTTTGTTGCTAATGCATCCTGTAGCCTATCTTCTGCCTCGCGCAACGCCTTATCGTGTTTTCTACGACAATATCGATGCCAAGCAGCTTGAATGAAGCAAGCTGCCCATGTTCTCCACTGCTGTGAGTATAATCTGAAAGCAAAATAGTACTGTTAACTATCTAATGGATTTGTTCAATTATATAAAACAAAATGAAAGAAAATCCATTAGAATTCTTTTGCTATGATCTTATTCCTAGTTAATGTAATATTCCAAAATGGGATAAACCCATACCCCGTTGATTTAAGCAATGGAAAATATCATTTGGTTCTTTTCTTTTATACAGGCCAGAAATTGTTAACATGAAACGACATCATACGTAACATGTTTAAAGCATTTAACCTTTTTGAATGGATGTCTGTGGAGTCAAAAACAATCATGATATCAAAGCAGAAAACCCTGAGATCAAATGCCTATGCACTTATGTCACCTCTGTCGAATTGAGAGGTATACTTGATGCACTTTAATTGATAGCTCCATCCAACAAGTGAAGGAAGTGTTAATAAACATAAAATCGCATCATATCTACCCGATATATGCTTTTGGTGAGAAATGCATGAGATGAGCAATAAAACAAATACTAGATGGAAGCGGCTATACCTGAAAGTGTGCTGGAGTTGCTTGCTGTGAAGGCGTCGAAATTGGGAAGCCACAAACTTCAAGTCATCAGCCATGAGTGCGAAGGCTTCAACCTCTGTTATGGTCTCTACTGTTCTGGTAGATGTGGGAAGGTTGGAGGTAGAATTCGGATCCAAGGCCCAAGTAAGTAGCTCCTCTCCACAGAAATCACCTGCCTTCAGATAGTCAGAGTTGAAGAATCCAGTTCTTCCGCCATTTGTTGTCATGGTCACCAGTCTACCTCGAATGATAAATAGCATCTCATCGACAGGATCCCCCTCGCGGACAATGGAACTCTTCTCGGTGTATAAAACTGGCTTGAGGCGATCACACATTGCATCCAGTAGCTGTTCATCCATTTTTTCAAACATACGGACCTAAAAAGAAAAAGCAAACAAAGATGGTTAAGAGCCTATTGTTTCATCAGCTTCTTCTTCTTCTTTTTTCTGTATCTGATGTATTTGATTTGTATTTGTTCTGCGTCTACTCTGTATTCGTTCTACATTTGCTCTGTTTTTATGCCCCCCTTTTTTTTCTCTTATATCGTTGTTTTTCAAACACACGGCTTCAAATCATTGCAAAAGTCATACCAACACGACAAGCCAAAAAAGCCTTAAGAATTTAAAAATCAGGAAAAAATGCTCTTAAGTGAGCAACATGCAGATGGAGAATTTAAGATTCAGAAAGTCATAATGAGAACTCACTCTTTTCAGTAGATCCAAACAAAGATGGCGCTTAATGTCCCTACGAAGATCTTTAGGGAGGCTACCAATCAATTGTTCTTCCTCAACTCCTCGAGTTTCTTGCCATTTGTATTGTTCATACCGTCTGATTCTTTCCCTTATGCCCTCTGGAAGCATACGGTGCGACATCCACAGCTCCGCATCTCGTCGCTTCACTCTCATTTCTTCTACCCTAACAGTCGTTGACTGAAGATATTTCTGCAATGGAAAAACGAAAGGATGGACGTTATGACCGATAGTTGTGCTAACGAATATAGCATAACCATGATCGGTACCGATTTTCTCCTTCGTAGGTTTTCGATAAATGTCTCATATGCACATATGAGATTGAAAAGAGTAAGAACAAGGATCGAATGATACATACCTGCATATTTCCAATGAGCAGGGCAAATAGAACTAAGCCAGCAATAGAAATGCCTACAGCAAAAGCGATTTCGACCTCGGAGGTGCTTGTTTTTAAATTTTGTCCCAGTGAACTGTAGAGAGAGTAAAGTGAAAAAATTTAATGACTGATTCAATGCAGTATGCAAGCAGCCCAAAAGCCTACAGGCCATACTTGAAATGCTTCAGTTTGTTAGATCTAGGCTTCACAATCATTTATTAATCTAAAAGCTCAAACTTATAGATAAGAGACATTGATTGACAGCCATCAAGTTTAGGACTTGAGTAACGAGTGTAAAAATGACAGCATGCAAATAGTTCGAACTTTTGATCTCTAGGCTCTAATATCATGTAAGGTTCAAACGGCTGCTCACTTATTCTATCTCTATTTAAATAAAGCAGTTCGTTTTATGGTATCAATGAAAGTCCCAGCGTATAAACGAGAAGAGCGTTAACCAATGTATATATAATGACACCAAAATTTGACAAAGCTTAAGTTTTTACATCAACTGGTGTCTAAGTTCAGCCAATGTGCCACAACAGGAAATCGTTAAGATCACAGAACTTGAAACGACTGTTCTTTGTGGAAACGATGTCAACAACTAAAATCCTTAGTTTTTAATAACCTAAACATTGGAAATAAATAAGCCGTATGATCCTTGCTTACCTAAGATTGCGCAGACCCCACCAAAAGCAGTAGAAGAACTTGTTTGAGAAGTCTTCTGATTCTACCACACCAGAGAGAAGAGCATCGGTGAAAATTCCGAAATTGAAGATCGTGGAATTACTAATGTCCTCTGGATCTACTAAAGTACAAGAAGAATTTAGGAAACCATAGTTTCCAACACGGCGTACATCACAATATAAAGCCGAAGGATGACAATCTTTGTGTTTGTCACATTCTCTATGCCAGCACGTATCTTCCCTTTCTATTGAGAACAAGTACCAAAAGGCTCCTACAGCCTGCAAGGTCACATCTCATTGAGAATTAGAGCATTAACCAGAAATATAAAGCAACATATCATAATAATATACAACATTCAACCAAATACAAAGAGCTCTAACAGACCGTATGCAAGAGCAAGTTACAGGTACAATGTACCCCGTTTGTATCTGTGGCCTATAAACCAGGCATAGACAAGAAAAATTCAGCTGATAGTATTATGCACAAAGTCTTACATGACTGGCTAGCATATAAAGGAAGAGATTGAAAGCAGCTCCAGCCCATGCAGTTTCAGCTAGTATGCCAGAAGTTCTTGTTACTTCTTTGTGTAGTGGAAGTATCCTGATAATTCTTGGCACATATTGGATAAAAATAGCATACTTCAGTAACTCCTTTGTGGATAATGCAACTGGCCCTTCAATTACGGAGACTATGATCAGCACAATGAACTGTCATCAAAAAACGGATGTTAAATTAGACACCAAATCATGAGATGAGCGATTCGATTTGAGCTCAGTCTTTTAACTTGCAAGGCATCACAATGTCAAAGTATAGATTATAAAAGATCACACTGGATTTTTTAACAAGCTCAAGCTTATACCTGTGGGATTGGAAGAATTGCAAGGATATCAACTAGGAAATACGATGACAGGTATTTCAAGGAAATGGCACAAGGATCATCAACCAACTCTCCCCTTCCAAGAACTCGAGTAGAAGGGGCAATAAATCCAGTGCGGAATTGAAGGATGATGTGGAAAATATAAAAGATATCAATGGCCGAGCGAAGGACACAAGCCGTAATCTTCATTTTGCTGTCCACGTGAAGGCACTTGTTTGTGCCATCAATCAAAGGAATGTAGAAAAACAAGGGGTCCACAGCAAGTGCAACAAAGCAAGCCACTAGGAATATTTTGTTCCATCTCTGGAGAAAGGGCTCTTGAGGATCAAAAATTCTCTCCTGCCAACTCAAGTGTTCAGTTCCTCGGTTGTGTTTATGCGAGGAAGTCAATGGTTTTCTCAAGCTCGTAATCCTCTTAGAACCCTTCTCAAATCCTCTTCGCACGGCTTGCATAATTAGTCTAATTTTCTCTTGAACATGTCCATAACCTGAAGAGTGCAGTTGCTCTGAGCTCCATGATCTATCCGAAGCCCATTCTTTCAACCTGAAATGATATGTGCACAGCAAGAAATAAACAGGGAATCAGTACATCATATTGGCCAGTTAGACAACATACGAATCGGATCAATCAAACTGCTTCAGATCAAGTTTCCTATTCTCATAAATGGTGTCTTTATCTGTATTCCTCTAATCACATACTGCCATGTATACATTATTTTCAATATGTATACCACTTTTTGCTCTTTTACTCATACGTAGCAGCATACAATTCAATTGGGCACAGAGCGGTCCATATTAGTGATAGCAATGGTCACTTCATAACCCAAGAAAAACCTCCTTATGAATTTGGACCAAAAAGAGACAAGCAACAGTAGTAGCATTTTTTTCTTACCTTACAAACTTGTATTTGAGATTCATATCTTCAGCTTATCAACAGAGTCTGCAAAATTTTCCAAATTCCGTATAACAGTTCCAAAATCAAGACCCTGCAGTGTCCATATATACATGGTATTATTAATGCTGTAGCGTAAATATTTTTAGACTTCACGTCTTGTAACACAGTATGGCAAGATTTCACGAGTATATTCTGAAGAATTTCCTTGTCTTATACCAAATTATTTGGAAGCATCACAAAAAACGGAAAGAAACAAAGAAAAGGAAATTTCCATGAAAACATAAAATTGTAAAAAGTTATATCAGAACATTCTTTTTTCTTTTCACTTGAATTTCGTCAATTGAGGATAATATAATCACACTAGATGATTTCCACACTTGCCAAACTAATAAATTGTACTTCTTCAGTGTAAAAGAGAAAATGAAAAAATAGGAGATGGCAGTAGGAGACTAATTTTCTTTATCAATTTGAAACTCTTACCTGCGCTCGAAGAATAATATCCGTTTCAATGAAAAATACAGAAACAGATTCAATGCAGACAGAAACAAACTGAACCGACACTCTATGTATCAATCGACATCTAGCTTCTGATTCATCAAGAAGAAGAATGAATGAATGAGAAACACGAAGAAAGTTCAAAAAGAAAAAGATGAACGAAGTGTGAAGATCAAAAAGTGTATAAGGTTTATACTAGGAGCTTGAGTTTTGAATGAGAAATTTCGTCAAGCAAAGGCTGCTCCACGAGAAAGTTCGTGGACAGACAACTCTATTTATGATATCGTCTCTATACAAACTTAGTATAAGGAAATACTATATGATATATGACGACTAAGACTTTATGAGGCAGACGAGGGACGACAACGACGACGACGGACTAGACGCAGTCGTTGTGATGAAGAAAAGTCAGCTCTCCAGAATACATGCATACATACACACACATATATATATATTTGCCACAAACTCTCCGGAGTATGAAATGCTATATGCATAGGTTACCCAAAAAAGAAATTACTACATGCATTATGCATGTGAAGAAGTTTATTAAGAATATGATATAATTGCTACAGGATAAATTATAGTAATTTGTATAAATAAAATGCTTTCACAGTGAGTATGGATACTAAATATAATATTATTTAAAACTTCACCATTTTAAGTAAGGTATCATTAAAAGTTTCATTTTCAAAGAGCTGTATTTAAGGGTATTCTTTTTTCTTTTTTTTTTTAATAAAAAAGAAATTTCTTGAGAAATATAATAATTCAAACTTGGTAATATATATTATTGGATTTGAATTTTCTAAAGTTACTGTCTAAAATTTTATTAAAATTATTCTTAATTATGTATAATCAATAACTGATAATACATAAAAAAAGATGATATCATTATAATGTTATAAGATATTTCAAAATTTTAGATAATCTCGATATTTAATTTTATAAATTTACTTAAAAGTATTTCATATATTTTTCCATTCAATATTAATTGGGTGTTGAATTATTGATATATATATATATATATATATTTGGGGAGGGGGTGTTCCAATGAATTATCGATATAATAAATGGCAAAAAAAGAATTTCCGCTCATATAGAAAATGTGAATAAAAAGCAAAAAGAATGAACCAAAATGCTGGAGTTGTAGATAAACATAACAAGAAGAAAGGCTAGAATGTACGTAACTTTGTCATGTCATGTAAAAGAATTTTACTTATTTACTATTATATATAATAAATATTATATTTTTATTAATTATATGAAAAATATTAACAATTTATCAAACTTATCTTGCATATCTAAAAAGCGATATAGATATTTATACTATGGCACAACATAAATTTAATTATATTAATATAAAAAAAAATACGATATATATACAATTAATATATACCACATCTCTTAAATGTAACATAACTAATAAAATATAAAATCGTATTTATGAAATACAATATTTTTATTATTTTGAACATAACGTTTATTAAATATAATTTAAGTTTTATATTTATATAATATCTTTCATTTAATCTATGTTTCGGTAAATTTTTTTTCTAAAAACTAGCTGAGATATTTTGCACCCTGTCATGGCATGTGCCTATGAATTATTGTGTACATTGGAATTGGAAGATTTTCATTCTCTCGTAACTCCCTTTTATTTTTCCCTTTTGTCCAGTACTCGTGTTCTGGAAAAAGGAAAGAAATGCAAAAAAACAAAATTAAAAAATACGGTCGTTGTGTAAAATATCAAAAAAATACAGTAATTGAATTTAATATTTGAAAAGCTGAATAATACAAAATTTAGCACAAATTCAGCTTTTTAAAAGTCAAATCTAGGAAAATTGTAACAGAATCCGCTTTTAAGAAACCGATTTTACTAAGTTTATTACCATTAAATAGAAATTAAAAATGTCTTTTGGAAAGTTGAATTTTATTGTAATATTTTTCGGATTATTTTCCGAAACGCGGTACTTATGGAAATTTTTTTATCTTCCTTTTCCCTTGTCCTACCTCTTAAAAGTGTGGTTCGAAGTCTCCTTAATACATAATTTTTTGGTAAGTCTATGTAATCTATTCTTTTATTTTCTTTTCTCTCTCGCTCTCTTTTTTTTTATTTCCCTATACGTACCAGATGGATCATAACAACATGGAATGAAATGGAACAAAATTGATATCAAAATGGGAATCAATTCCTATGTTTAGAAACGCAAACAGAATCATTGATCCCAATCCTATAATATGTTTAACCGTAGTATATTTGGAATGGAATTGAGTGTACATGTATTCATATTTATAAAAAAAATGCCCTCAACTTATAGATGCAATGAACATATATTATAGACTACATATAGATGAATGTTCATTAATTAGAGTGAATAGAATCTCTTCCCCTTAAAAGCAGATTATAGAACTGCAATTCTATGATTCAAATTTAGAATTCCCTCATAAACTTGGAATTACTTATTATAATAACCGCAAATTTAGTTTCTAAAATTTCTTCCAAATATAGAAAAAGGAGCAAAATCCAAAATTTCAATTCCATTCAGAGATGCCATAATGCGTTTTATCACCATTTGTCTCTAATAGCTAAAGGCAAGCACGTTAGATTCTGATTAATCAATGATAATTAATTTAAGAAACTAATAATATTATAAAATTTTAATTAAATAATATAATGAAAATTAATAAAATAGAAAGAAATAAAAAACAACATCTGATCATTGTGACCATTGATCAGTTTTATTATATTATTTAACTAAGAGAAAAGTATATTTTTAGTCCTAAATGTTTTATTTATTCTATTTGAGTCCTAAATTTTCATGAGCATTTAAGTCCTTAACATTTGTAAAATAATAGAAATGAGTGCTTTAATTAACGGTATAGTTTTTCATTAAAATATGACACATGGCACCTTTTAATTGGTCCATGTACTTACATTAAATAAAAAATATAATAAAATAAAAAATAATTAAATTCACTTGTGAGATTAAAAAATAAATAAATGAAATTTTGCAAAAAAATTGAAAAAATAAAAGTACTTCCAATCACCCTAAAGCTAAAGGAGGTAACTGAAATGACAACTTTAGTATAGTAGGTTATGTTTAACTTAAAAAAGTAAGTTAGTTTGATTTAGTAATAATTTTAGACTACTATACACCACCTTTAAGGGGGTCGCTCCACCTCCTTGAAAGGGTCGGTGACCACCTATGGCAAACCAAGTGAGTTTTGCTTCATTTTTTTTCTTTTCTTTTAAATTTCAATATAACACTTAAGAATGGATTAAATGGCCAACTTTTTTAGTAAGCCAACTTTTTTAGTAAGTTATAATCCTCTATGCTAAAGTGAGCATTTCAACAAAATCCTACAAGTGCCCATTAAGGGTGGTTCAAAGTAGGTTTTTTCTTTTTTTTTTTCTTGGAGAAATTAAAAATAACTTATCTAAACTTTAATTTAAGTATGTATTAGCCTTTTAAACTTTTAAAATATGATTTTTATCCCTTAAACTTTAATAAATTAATAATATAAAAAATATTTTATTTTTTAGTTAAAAAAAGTCACACAATCATTACAGTTTTAAGGAGTCTTAAAATATATTTTGATAAGTTTAAGAGATCATAAACCACGCTTTAAAAGTGCAGTTAATTAGTACCTAAGACAAAAGTTCGGAGGTTTATTTGCATTTTCTTCTAGTTTTTTTTTATTTAATCATTTTCTTTTTACTTTTTTTCTATTTTTTATTCTTTTTTATAAATTTACTTAATTAATCTATATTGAATTTTATATTTTAACTAAATTACTTGTATGGACCAAATAGTGGCTACCACGTGTTATATGCTAACCGAAGAACTAATGCCCTCGAGAAAACGACTAGTTTGCCAAATTTTGTAAACATGGAGAGTTTGATGGAAAAAAAAATTAAGACTCAAATAAAAAAAAAATTGTGAAACATCGGGGACCAGATACTTCTCCCTTAAACTAAAAAAGATATGTAATAATATTATTTTACTAAATTGATTATTATGAATTAATTAAAATTCGGGTGTGTCTCTAACTAATAAAGACATACGATGATAAACTATAGATTGTGCATTCATTAAAATAAAATAAAATAAATACTGTTTAGTTGATTGGAGAAGAGAAAAAAAAAATCATAATACTATATTTTTTTCATATATATCATAGAGTTCATACAAATGAGATGCACCAAAGAATAAGATAACTTGGTATTTAAAGGGATTTTTTTTTTTTAAGAGAGAGGTGTTGGCATTTGGATTTTGGTATACTTAAATAAAATGGTTTAAAATAGAATAAAATGGAATTGAAATGTAATGAGAATTTATTCTTATGTTTGTAAACGTGAATGGAATCATTCATTTCATTCCTAGTATACGTTTAATTATACCATATTTGGAATAAAACTGTTTGTATATAATAATTTTTATTAAAAATACCATCAATTTTGTATATGCAACAAATATATATTACATACCTACAGCTATTTAGGTAATTATTTATTAATAAGGGTAGAATGGAATCGTTCTCCCTCAAAGGAATAATCAAATTCTCCCTTCTAAAATTACTCTCAATGTAGCAAAAAAAAAAAAAAAGGAAATAGAATACGGAATCATAGTTCCATTATGAACAATTCCATATACAAAACATGCCTATTACTTAAAAGGAAAAATATAAAAATATGATTTGTACATTGATATTTTTACAATTAATTGGCATGTGTTTTCAATCTAACAAACTTATAACTTATGTTTTATCATTATTTTTTCTATATTAGTTAAGACACACATGTTACTTTTTTATTGATTCATAATAATTAATTTGATAAAACAATATTATTAGATAAATTTAATTAACCAATGTTACGCCCCGAAGTCGCAAAGTTGTAACAGTTTTGCCGTGTAAACCATTATATGATGGTAACTGGTCTCATAGTGCCTACTACAGACATGATCTATACAAGGTGTCAACGACTCCTTACTTTGAAGTAAACAGTCCGATTAAAGGTTTAACTACAATTATGATAAATATTACAAATTTCTAATAAACATGTATAATTATATGTAAGTTTACAGAACATCCCAAGAAATTCTACATATTGACAATTGTTCACTAATTTACATAATAATTATCAGTCTTTCATCCTTAACTACAAGGTCACTCCAGTTATACATTATTACTAAGTAACTTGATCCTCACACCCCTAGCTTCAAACGGACTAACCTCTGGGTAATTGTAGGGTGACATAATACTTGAAGTGTTCAGAAATCAGGACCTGCAAAAGGATCTATAAGGGTATGAGTAACTGCAGCTTAGTAAGTTAAATTGGAAACTCATGAATGCACACAACCATAAACAAGATTATTAAGCAATTATTTTTATGCAATGCAACAATCAAGTGTCATCGCACAACGTAATTTAATCCGTTGTGAAATCAAAGAAATTTCACTCGCTCCAATCCGGGTTGAGTAGTTTCCATGCTATGCAGCAGCTTACAACCAAACCCAGACTTGTGTAATGGAGACCTCGCTTCTCCCGTGACTACCTTCGAACAATTGACTTCACCCTCACCTCGACCTCCTCTCCTATCACTTAGTTCGACTAAGGATGAAAAAGGGATCATTTTGCAATCCTGCGCTATCCATTTCGAAGGGGTTGGTATTTAGTTGGAAAATACTATGATCTCATAACGGGTTGCAATGCATGACATTTTTTTTGTTATTAGGGTCAAATAAGATTAAATTTCATTTAGGGTGTTCAAACAATTTCACACAAATTCAATCAATCACAAAATCACCCACATTACAAATTCAGCACGAATTCTGATACATCAAACACATGCGTAAACTACTTACAATCACAACCATATACAAACCTAAGTCTCCGAGTACCATAAAACTAATACTCTATTACAATAAGTAATAACCCAACTTATTTGGAATTTCTTAATCGCCCGATCACTTAGTTGCAAGCTGATTTGTCTCTGAGTGTCCTATAATACAAAGAGGTCTTTTTAGTACTTATACTTTAAGGATTCATATTCTAGGTTATAATTTAACTCTGTTTTTCATATATACCTATTATATACTAATAATTCTTTCTATTCTATTTCGAGGTTCAGACCCTAAATTTGATTCCTAAGTCCTAAATATGCTCGAATCCTAATGTGAAATTAATCACATTAAGCTCGAGTATTCAAATATCCTATTGGGTCTTAATTTAGTATTCTAAACTGTTTGGTACACGCTAGTCCTAATTGGGGTATCGGATTTATCCCCGATGTGAGAAAATCTTACATTTTTATACAATTACCTAAAATTAAATCTTATTTTAGATTTAGTTATTATTCTGATTTTTATTATAGTATTATCTAAATAACCCTAATTTTTTAGATTTATTAATTTTCAATTCCACATATTACTAATTTCTTACAATAATTACCTAATTTCCTAAATTAACTATACTTAATACTCCAAATGCTAGGATTAGGGTTCCACATCAGAGATTAACATCTCCAAACATCTAATTACTATCTAAATCAGTAATTAATATCTTAATCACCTAATTAACCCAAAATTACTCGATTTTTCCATCATTTTAGGGTTAAAAATTAACTTAAAAATTTCGAAAATTAATTTTAAAAAAATGGCTTCATAGCACTGTTCTATATCACATAAGCATTCTACAGAAAAAAATGGAGCTCCAAACTATACTCCTAAGCCTATTTATTTCTCATTATAATCATGCTCGGTTTTGCTCAATTTGTTAAAAACCCTATATTTTCAGACGTGATTAAACTAAATCACTATTTTTCCTTAAATCTACTTACAATAAAACCTCTAAATAACAAGTTTCATAATTTTTTAGGCAAAATAACTAATTTAACAAAAATATTCAAAATCAGGGCAATTAAAGGACTCACCGGTTCGATACTCTTTGACTATCCAAATCCGGTCCAAGTGTGTTGGCCAGCTTAGATAGTGGGGCTAGAGTGGGGTGGTAGTGGTAATAGCTTGGTCTCAGGTGGTGGTGAGATATGGGTTTAGCTCCCTAGCCGTATTTGCACAGTTTCATTTTCTTCTTTTTTTGTTTTCTAGATTTTCTCTCGAATTTTTTAAGTTCCCCATTTTTCTCTTATGCTAAACTGTCCAAAGGAGTTGTCTGAAATTTTTTCCTATTTATAGATATTTTGGGTAATTAATATGCATTAATTAGACATAACATTGCCCTATTTTCTTGATTTTTTGCTTTTATGTTGCTTAATTTTAATTGGTTAATTTTTCTTTTTCAGATTCTGACCTGCCACGACCATATTTGCATTAATCCATACCCTTATGATTTTTCTAAATAATTTAATAATTTTTTTTAATTATTTACTAAGTTTTTTGTCAATTTAAGTAATTTCGCGTATTTTTATCTATACGTAAATACATGTGGGATACATGTGAACATTTCTAATTATTATTTAGGTCATTCTATGACTTTTCGTATACATATAATCTATCTCTAGTAATTTATCAATTATTAAATTACACTGTTCACCTTTTTGATTATTAACAAGTATTATACTTAAAATTTGAAAATTTTGCAGTCTCATATTTTATTACTTATTTTCTTAAATTCAAGTTTACAGGATCATTTTTACTAATATTTCTCTCAATAGTTTATAATTTGGGTTTAATCGGATCCTTTAATCAATCGTCCTAAACCTTGTGTTCTAAGTTTAATCTTACGGTCTCTTGATTTAACTTTAGGGCTTACAATCAAGGCTAGAAACGATGTACCCACAATGCATATGCCAAAAAAAAAGGATTATTTTATAATATTTGTTATGTGAAATAATGAAAGTATTAAACGTAAACTTGTTGATAATTAATATTTTATAAACCAACTCAAATTATGTAAAGGGGTTTTGTTTTATAATTTTATGATTTCTCATAACACATATTAGGTGATCATGATATTTAGATAGGATGAGCAAATTTGATACCCTAAAAAAAATGTCGTCTTAATATATTAAAGTAAAAACATTCAAATCTAAAGTTAAAATATGAAAGTAGAGAGAGAGACCTTACCCTAAAATTAAAATGGTAAATATTAATGAATAATGATTGAATTTTTATAATAATAATTTACTTTAATGAATAAAGCAAATATGATGAGTTTAACTTAAAACTAACTTTACGATATATAATTCATATAAAAGTAAAATATTACATTGGCAACTTCTAGAAATAGGAGATTGCGTTTGAAACAAACCACTAAAATGTATGGGAAAAAAAAAAGAGAAAACCACTAAAATAAAATATAAAATTATTATATTTATATAACCATAACTCCATCAATAATCTATATTATTGTCTCACTAATTTTCACCACTTAATCTGTTTCTTCATTCTCATCTTCATTATATGGATCTTAGAAATATTTGCAAAAATACAAAGAATGAAGCCTATATAAAAATGTAATTAAAGGTTAACAAAAAGGAATTAGAGAGAAAATAATAGATATCGATCATAGAAATATTAGAAAATTAAAAAGTCTACACCTTGTAAGAACATCAGTCTTACAATTTAATGAATATTATGTATTGCTTGTAAAAACTAATATACTTGAAGTTCTTTTTTCATCCTTATATAAATAAAAAGTAGATAAAGATTTGATCTTATTTAAAACATAAATTTGGTATTTAGGCTTTTTTGTTTAAATCTTCGTTCCAATTTGAGTTTTAAAAGGTATTTAGATGACGGTTTTCAAAGGGAATATATGTAACCACCGCTCATAGTCAAAAGGATTGAGAAATGGTGCATTGAAATATGTGTCATTTTCAATTAATAGATAATTCTTAACATATTTATCTATTTATAGACAATAAAATACTAAATCTAATACAAATTGATATAATTATTGTAATGGATAACAAGTAAATATAGTAATAAATAATGGCAATGGAATCAACCATAAGTTATATAATGATAACAAATATAATGGATGTTATACATATAATTGGTTATATTCAGTGGAAAGGTGAATGACATTTTTAACCCCGATGAAATGATATTAAAGATTTAATATAAAATAATAAAATGGTAAATTACACAAAGTATTATTAATATATTAAATGGGTAAATTGGGAAATAATGAAAATACACAAAATCCTCTCTCTTTGACTTTAATATTATAGATAATGAGAATTCATAAAATAAAAAAAAAAATTAAAAGCAATAGTTGATCATTAAGACCTTTGAGCTGCTTTATTGTACAATTTAACTAAATATATTGAATAATAATATTTCACTAAATTATTATAGATTTTTCTATGGCCTTGTTTATATTTTTGTTTTTATAGTATTGAGATAGAGGATGTTTTATCCCGCATTTGATTTAATGTCTATTGGATCATTGACGATACCTCTCTCTCTCTCTCATATTTATCTTTTCTTATCACTCTAACCATCACTGATCCATCGACGTTACGATATTGCCAATCATAAATCTACATTTATAGATTTGGTTCGTCTGAATATTGTGGTGATCAGGTTGAGATATGTTTGGCAATATTTTTACAAAAAGCCATTTTTATGTATTTGTTTATTGTCTTTTTCCTTTTATCATCCCCGTATGGGATTATATCTTTCCTTTTGTGAGATTTGTTACTTTTACCAATCGAGTGAGTTTTGTTCTCTTAAAAGAAAATTTAGTATTTCAATATGAGATATTGTGACATTTGAAGAGATGTTGTGACACTTGAAGAGATGTGCCTATTTATTTGGTTGATTTCTATACCTCTAATTTTTTGGTATGTCAGTTCTTTTACATCAATCAAATTGATTGATGTAATTTCTTTCTATTAAATAAAATTATCTTCTAATCTCTTCTGAATTGATTGTGTTTTTGTTCATTCAATTTTAATAGACATTACATCAATGATATTACAAAAGATTAGATTAGTCTCATCAAAATAAAAGAAGGGATAGTAAAAGCTCTCTTACCATGAATTAACTAAAAATTGACACATGTGTACACAGATATATAATTTTCCCATACTTCTATCATCTTCTAAAACGGGGTTGGCATGAATGAGACTAACTAAAAAATATTCCCTTCTTATACGATAACTTGGCATTTAAATGTATTCCTTTTGGGGGAAGACTTTGGTAGAGAGAGAGAGACACTGACATTAGAAGTAAAATGACTATCGTTTATTTATATATCAACTATTCCAATATATATTCCCTGGCAAATTGGAATGATGGAGTTAAAAAAAATAATAATAATTAATCTCCATGATCATTGTTTAATGCATATTATATAATTATCAAATTCAAAGGAACGAAGGCACCCAGCGTCCTTAATACGCAGTACGCGGTCTGACCGGGAAGATGCAAAGCCCTAACCACCAAGAAAATAAAGAAATCGATGAAGATGACTATTGACTATTGACTTCCGCAAGTCAATGATTTTTAACCATATTGTTCTTGGGGTTTTTTATTTTATTGGGACAATCATGCATATGCTGTTAGATTATTGCTTAAGTGCATAAATAAATTTCTAAACTTCAAATCGTGATTTCTAACTTTCATAAATTTTAAATATATATATATACCTCCTAAGCATTATTAAAATCCCTAAATTATAACTAATGAACCATAAATCAAAATGGTTTAGAACTTAAACGATAGTTTTAGTGCAGGTACATATTTATAAGGAAATAGAATTAAGTTATATGAGTTTAGAGTGTCTATGGACTTTATAATAATTTAAAGGTGTGTTGTTTACAACTTTCCCTATTTTTATTTTCTTGTGCTTCAAATCAGGAATGTATCAAGCCCATCATATATTTGTGCCTCAACTGGAACATGCAAGAATGAAACATATTAATAAAACCAGAAATTACACCATAAATTTTCAAAAGGAACAAGACACTCGATCAAGTAGGACTATTCATCAAATCAAATCAGACTAAATTGCAAAATACTGTTTTTCATAATTCAATTTGATTTGCAATTCGATTCAAAGAGAATCTAAACGGTTCACAGTTCATGGTTTTATTTAGGGGTTAAACAAAATTGAATCAAATTGCTTCAATTTCACCATGACGTCAATATTCAATCGAAAATTTCAATGACTACTAATATTATCAACTTGAACAAGGTTTATTTTAAAAAGGTCGAAACCGAATCAACTTGTTGATAGCAGTTCGATTCATTACTCAATGAGACTAAACCGAGCTACGTGCTACCGTTACTTGAAAACAAAAATCCCAAAAGGTGAGCTTTGAGGCCCAATATGCAACTATTGCTACATGCCATATGTTGAAGTTTCATATGCATACCTAAGTCTATTGCAATAAGCAAACATATAGTGTATGATATAGTTTTGGTACCTCAAGATTATAGTAGCTCTCATCATACCGACCAAAACCAAAAACGACACCAATACCATATTTATGTGTGTGCATAAGTGTGTAAGGAAAAATCCGAGTCCACATCATGGATAACAATGATACATGACAATCTCATTCTAAGTTCACCTTCAATATTGTATCATTAGGAGCATAAGCCGTCTACAACATTTGAACCAACTTCCCATATCACTAGTTTACCCTATTTCAACTTCATCTTTGCTATTAAACACTTACTAGCCATAATTCCCTCATATCAACTATATCGAGCCATAAATATGGCCTAAATGTTTAACTATCACATCATCCCAAAAGATCCTCCCTTTCGAGGCAAAAGAAACTTGCTCCTAAGTTGTCACCTTATAAATTTTAGCATGGCTAAACATATGCATCACAAAACATTTAATAATTGAATAATTATTACTCTATCTCATTTATAGGCTTTAAAGCATATATAACAAGCAATGTACTCAATAACCAGCTTAATGCTTAGATAAACATTAGATTTAGGATCGATTCCTAAATTCCACACAATAAATTAATGCTTTTACAAATTTATCAAAAATTCATAACTTAAGATTAAAGTTTAATTTTTATATTTCCGATTCAGGTTGAAACATAGAAAGGTCATTTACAGTCACTGAAAGATCACTTAGTTGATCAGTAATAGGGGTAATTGAACCTTAGGTTTAGGAGAGAGACTGCGTAACTTCAACTACAGGCCACTAGGCTATAGCTATAGGGTGGTTGATTCCCCCAAGCTAGGGTTCAACTCCTCCTCTAATTTAGAGGCTCGATCGAGCCAGGTGTTTATAAACTTTAGTCCAAGTTTCCTCTAAATATCTTTTAGGTTTTGTTTCAACATCTTTTTATCATCTTTTTCTTCTATTTCACTTCAATTATTTTATAAACATATTAAACTCATCAACTCCTCAGATATTTAATGGCTTCAATATATTCTTTTAGTTTTTAATTGGATTACTAAGAATTTTAAGTAACTACAAAAATTTTCTTTATAATCATAATATATATTCCAACAACATGAATTGATTGCTGATATCATGAAAAATTAAACATTACTCATAGCTCAAATCCTATACCCATGTGCATTTTAATGCAATTTTATAGTGATAATTGATTAAATAGTGATAACATGTACACTCAATAAAACAAATATACTAAATTTAGAAAAAAGAATCAAAATTAGAGTTTGAATGGCTTATATTATGTTTATTAGTTTTTTATCTAGTCATATGCCATTTTAGTGAGTCTATTCTCATTTTAAAACGCGTGTGCAGAATAAGGATATACACGTGTAAATTGTTGCCAGAGCAAAAATATACTTGAAAAGGAAGCCCGGAATAAAAGGCAAAGCCCAGTATTAATGTCTATAGAATTGGTCTGCGGTCAAATCAAATAAGGATTGAGAGAACTCTTTTAATTGGCCCTAGAGAGTTGAAGGACTTCATTTCCATTGTCTTTTTTCATTTATTGGCTTCAAAAGAACTTCAATATTTTACGTTTGAAATTGGCTATATATATTCCATCCGAAAGGGGACCATAGTTGTCCAAATGCTACGTTGCCGAGCTAGTGAGAGACAGAGAGGGGCCGACCATCAGTATATTTGGAACAGCGAAATTTTGCGTCGACAACAGGAGCAACGAGCTCCACCAGTTTCTTTTCTGGATTTCAATCCAAGAAGAGGCAAGGAATTTCATGTATACACGGATTTGGTCTCGAGATTTCTCAACAAACTTTTTCCGTTTCGTTCCCTAATATCATTGTTATGGTGTTGCCTCGTTTCTTGCTCTGACGTGCTTATTAACATCATGAAATATTAGTATGTTTGGGATTTATGTTGATCAATTATGTCATTGTTCCCTTAAATAGTTGAGTGGATGATTTCCTACATTGTTGATTGTCGTGAATGTGTTTTGTTCCAAGAGGATGCATGTTAGATTAGGTGAAGATTCGAAGGATTGTAATTAGATCGATTTCATAATAAGCTAACTTGAATTATAGTTTGATACAGGAATATGCATCACAATTTAGTTAGGGTTTAAGCCATTCAACACTCATTTAAATTTCCCCCCTTTCTAAAGATAAATAGATTAAATGGTTAAATTAGATAATTCTTATTTTGAAAGAAGAAGATTAATCTTGTGCCAATTGTTTTAAAGACCTAAACAAGTTAAGGGGTTGTTCTAATTAATTGTGGTATGAATCAATAATACAATCGTTAAAATTAATCCTATTATGCTAATTCATGATTGTATCCATTTTAGTTTTTAGGTTTTAGAAAATTAAAGAAACCAACTTTTTTTTTGTTTTTTTGTTTTTTTTTTTATTTACCTAACTATAGATGGTTTCATCATAGGTGGTAGTAGCACACTATTCCTTATGGACACGACCTGTACTCATTAGTCCTTTTACTGCTGCATAAACACTCGATAATTGTAAAGTCAAAGGAAAGTGAGCTATTATTACAAGTAGATAGGTCGAAGGAAGTACAAGAATTGGGTTTTAGTCTCCACAGATACTTTCCAAATGTGTTATGGGATAAATTGATTTTAGTCCTATAAGCCTAAGCACAATGGTTTTGTACATATGGGCAGATATGTAAGATATCGTGTATGAGGTGTGTGTTGAAGTTTCAATAACGTTTTATTTCCTTACTTAATGGGATTGTATGAGTTATCTAGGTATAGTAAGATTTTATAATATGGAATTATTGTGCGGAGACCTAATGATAATGGGAGGAGTTAGATTCGAGACTTGTTGCTACTGCAAGGGAAAATAGGTATTGGTGGTTCTTTAGGAATATTAAGGTATAGGATCCTAGTAGTTTTATTATTGTATGTGATAAAGAAAACACATATGGACTGTCCATATAATGGAACTTCCCTTCACTTTACTCAAGTGCTGCACCAAGCCCTAATGTAAAGAGAGTTTGGAGGAAGGTGGAGCCTCAACTATCCAAGAACTACTCAGTAGTAACTTAGAGTTTGTCAGTTGGGAATGGTCATAGCTTGAGACGGTTGTCAAAGTAGATGGACAACATCATCTAAGCATAGAGCAATGAAGGCTTATTTGTATGTGATACATACTAGATAGCCCAAAGTTAGGCAATAAGTAAGATAAGCTTAAAAGGCTACACTTTAGGTATTATTTGGGTATATGAGTAGGTTCCACATTTAAATTAAAGAGGAGATTTTTTTTAAATCTTACTTGAATTTACGTGTGACTTTGTTATAGAAGAGTATTAAGGTAAATAATGGGTTAAGGGCCAAATCAAAGTTAATATGTATAAGTGCTTGATAGTTTCTTACTTTGTATTTTTTCTGGTGCCTAATTTATATTCTACTATATGTATTAGAGTGTAACTTCTTGTATATATACATATGCTATTACATATATTGGGTAGATTGAGTGCTCTAAAATTGTGAGAGAATCATAGCAACATTTCTATTACACGATGGTTGATTGATTCAATATTACCCCAGGGTTTTTACCACAATTCCTTTTAAGTTTTCCACGTAAATTCTTTATATCATCATTTCTCTGTTTAGTTGTTATTTCTCTTATAACTATGTCTTATTCATATCCTATCGCAACTTAAATATTATTATACTGAATAATGTTTTGCTATAGGAGGAGATAGTGGAAGTTGAACAATAGTAGTGTTTAGTTGAAACAAAAAATTTTCACCAACTATGAAAAATTAAGAGAAAAGTTCTCTTCTCGTTTTGATGTATCTTTTTTTGCAACTACTATCTTTAGTTAGCACCGTTGGCTGCTAAGAGTAGGTGAAATTCAATTTTGCGATCATTTTTTATAGGGCACCAAATCAACTGTTTTTTAGACTAAACCAAGTAAACATTTTTCGTTTGGTTTATTTGGGTTTCAATGTAAACCAAATAGCAAGTAGTAATAAATAATTATAGTATCCTCATATTTTTTACTAAAAAGGAAACTTCTTATATTTGCTGTTTTTGTATAAAATTATGTAGATATTTACTTAAATATATGGTAGACATACCGTTAGTTATTTATACTAATGTATAATAACCAAATTTAATATTGTGCATGATACATAATCATACGTGACAAATATATCACTTTATGTATATTCTTTATTTTTCATCGATATAACTAATATGAAAATGTTAATGAATACTCCAATTACTTGCTAAAGCAAAAGGAAAAAAAGCTTTTCCATTTTTCCATATATATATATATATATATTGAGTATGCAACCAATTTTTAAAATATATTTGTGGACACTTGTTAATAGGAACCTGACTAATATTGTAAAATAATTGTTTAGACAAATCTTATCTACTTTTTTTTTTTTTTGCCCAAAGACACGTGTTATTGTATATACCTAATGATTTTCTATGTAGTCATGTGCTACATGTATAAATATTTCATGAAATTCTAGTTGATAATGCATTTGCAATGTGTATATATAAAAAAAATAATACAGTTTATAGAAATTGAGTCTTAAGTCTTAGAAAACATAATTTCTTTTTTCGGTAATAAATAAAAAACATAATTTCAACCTACAGATTTTTAGGATTTCATAAATAATAGTTTTCCCAATATAGAAAGATGAACATAAATCATAAAATAATCCCAAAGAAATATATCTACAAACGAAAATAGCTGTTTGAAATTTTTACACAAGCAAAACAAAAAATATTACTAGATATGTCAATTTCATAAGATTGATCTAGCAACTCAACTTGAGAAAATTAATTAATATTTGGAAAATTGCTAACTTTTTATTATATGAGAAAGAAAATGAGAGAATATATTAAGTTTACGGTAAGAAAAGTCTCCCATTTTACCATGGATATTTTTAAACCGAAATATTATAACACATGGTTTAATTTCTTTTTTCATTAAATTTAGGCATATAATTGTGATTAAAAAAATGTATGGTCCAAGTGAGAGGGTTTTTACTTAATAATATAGATGTAATTAATTTTCAAGATGAATTGTGTATATTTTCTCTAGAAATTTTTGTAATTATAAGGAGTACGAATATCTCTTATTTTTTAAATTGAGTATTTACAGCTATTAAAATGGATGTGAGATATAAGGTAACCGATGTATCCGCTAAACTCATATGAAAAATATATTAAAATAAATATATTATCGTATCATTGAAGTTGCTAACATAACAAAATACATAATTGATTTTTTTATTTAATTTGAAACCTACCTGACTTTTCAACCGAACCTGGACCACATATTTCCTAAGTAACAAAATATAAAACCAATGTCAAGCCAACTAAATAGAACTGACAATGATAAAGTAAGAAACACTGCATAACCAAACTACACATGTCAAATCAACGAACCACCACGGTAAGCTTGAATCACCTAGTAATCCAACTGCACGTCAAATCGATCATCCCGTGCAAATATATAACCCCGATAATTCGCAATTACATGATTGTTTTACGTTTTGTTTACTCAAGAAATATGAGATGCAGGTTTGGTTCATTTATTGGATGATTAGATTTTAAATTGAAAAATAAAAATCAATTATTTTTTTTTCAAGTTAGTATCTTATATAAAGTGATAAAATATTTATTTTAATATATTTTTTACATTAATTAATAGATATGTTGGTTGTCACAAATCTAAGCATATTGGATTCCACACCTATTTTAAAAATTAAAGATCTCCATGTAATTATAAAAGATCTTACAAGAGGGTCGCATAATTTATATTAATCTTTAAAATGTGTTGATGATATTGATAATTGGATTTCAACAATATTGTTATCTAATTGTGTTGACAAATGTGATTGAATTTTAAATTTTTTTTGCTAAAGACACCTACTATTATATATGCTTGTATTTATTATAATCTTTTTACGTAGTTATGTGTTATCAAATGTCAGCTAAATACAAACTACTAAACGGAATTTCTGCACCGTGAAGTTATTGTTCATAAGTGATAGAATGATAATTCTCCTGGATACAAAATTATACATACCTAACATAAGGGAAGATATCAATATTATTAAATTCAGATTAATTTATCAATCCAATTTGATTCAATTTGATCTAATTATAAAATTATTCAGATTTGATTCTAATTCAACGTGGCACATTTACAGCTCGTTCACTTTACTGAATAGAACGAGGGAGAAAAGTAATTAAAATTCTTAAGGAATATAATATGGGTATAATACCTTTTATTTTATTTAGTTTGATTAATAAATAACTTAAAAATAAATATATAATAAAACTTTAACAATTAAATTACCCTTAATTTATTTTCTTTTTCAAGTAATTCTAAAGTAATAGGTGGTGGTGAAAATTGACTCTGAGGTTGAAGGTGGTGGTAATGGTTGACGGCAATTGTAAGTAATGGTGATGGTAGCCGATGATGGTAGCGGTGGCAATAATCAGATACCGTCGTGAAGGGAGGGTAGGGATAGTTGCGATGGTGGTGACAACAACAGTAGTGGTGATGATAGCAGTGGTTAGAGGTGGTGGTGGTGGTGGCCGTAACCATGGCGGTAGCGGTGGTGGCGGTAATGAGTGATGGTAGTGGCAGCAGTGTGATGATAATGGTGTTGGTAGCAATGATGGTAGTGGTAGTTGGTAGTAGGTAGCAATGATGGTAGTGGTAGTTGGTGATGACAATAGCCGTAACGATGGTATTAACAATAGGTGGTAGTTGTTGGTGATAACAATAACCGTGATGATGGTAGTAATGGTAGGTGGTGGTAGTTGGTGGTGACAATAGCCGTGACGATGGTAGTAACAGTAGGTAGTGGTTAGTATTTAGTAATAGTAGCGATGGTTGCGGCGATGGCGGTAATGGCAATCAGTGGTGGTAGTAGCGGCGATAGCAATTGTGATGGCAGTGGCAGTGGCAGTAGAGATGATGTTAATCATTAAATTAATATAAGGTTATTTTTGAAAAAAATGAGAAATCGTGATTTTTTTGTTAAATTAAGAAATTCCTGTTGCTTGATTTCGCGTAATAGAAATTGCTATGGAATTACAATTTAAAGACAAAAAACCAAGTAAATGTTGTAATAAGGAACAAGAAAGGAATTGAATTTCAATTCCTATCAAGTGAACAAGGCATTAGTATACAGGAATTAATTGAAATGAAATCGCACTTCTATGTTCTATTCTCATCCTCCTTATTTAAAAGTACAGATTAAAGTTCATGATTCTATGAATTCGATTTGGTTTTTAAGAAGGTAAGATCACGATTATATTCTCATTTCATCAATTATATTTAATTAAGATATACTATTTAAGATTTTAATATCATTCTATTCCATTTCATTCATTAACCATCGATGCTCATTTGATTTCATTTTGATCCATTAAATTTCATTCCATTCCAATTCATTTCTTCATATCAAGCGTAATTGAATCCTGTTCATTCCCTTAACCTTTAATCTTTTTATATATCCACATCTACCATTAGGGTTTAACAATTTTGGAAGAAACACAACAAAAATAAATAAGAGGCATCAATTACATGCTATTAAGAAAAATTTATTATAATGTTTTAGATTTTAATTGGTATGAAATATATAAAAAGACAACAAACAAAAACTTAATAACATAATACGAGTGAGCTAGAGTGACATAGGGGTAGTAATTGGGTAACTCCTGTGCCCCTGCATGCCAAATTTTGCATACTCGTGCATTTTGTATGTCTGGCCCATAGTACTCATGTACCTAGGTTTTACATAGTTTTGCTTTTCACATATTCCCATTTATTTGCTTGTCAGCTTGCATGCCTCTAAATAGGCTTTGATTAAAATGTAAGAAATACTGTTTTAACATTTTCGGATATTTTTGGTAATTTGTGGTATTATATATTTGTTAAATTTTTCGAGTTTGAACATATATCAATATTTATTACACTATGGTCTTATATTATACAATAAATTAAAGAGGTTATTACTTATTATGCTGCCTAAAATAAAATGGGGAAAAAAATAATTCAATTATGTAAAGCATATTTGGCTATAGAAAAATATTTCGAAAAAAATATGTATGATATATAGTTTGTAAATTGTAAGGAATAAATAATGTATACGTATACTTTATTATATATGGTAATACGTATATATTTTATTATGTACGCGTACATATGTATGATATTTTAGTATATCCAAATTGTAAGGAACAACATATAAGTGTATATATATAAATAGTATACGTATACAAGTATATATTGTGTATATAAATATATGTTATATATTCTATATGTGTTATAATATATATATATATATGTAATATACTTATTTATTATATATACAATATAATGTGTTTATTTTATAAGTACATACATATACATAAAAATAACAGTGATATATTTTACAAGTAATGAAAAATTAAATATTAGAAAAACATGAAAATAATCATGAAGAAAGAAATAGAGAAAAATTATATTATTTTATTTCATGTCACTAATTACATTATAAATGATGAATAAAAAAAATTATGGAAATAACATTTAAGTAACATTTCTAGAATTCATTGAATAATGGATAAGGAGAATTGGACGATTGTCGATTACGAAGGAGAAAGGGAGGTGGATGCTGTGGTTGTAGATGCGGTTGTGGTTGTACGTAATGGAAGCATTGCCAATCTAAATATGCTTGTTGTCATGTTTACATCTTGTCTATCTAATTATGTTGCTTCCTTTGTTTGGATCGAATATTTGCAACGTCATTCTTTATAGTTAGTATTTGGTTTTTCAATATTTTGTGCACCTCATCGGATCTCCATAAAGGTTCTCATCATCTATTGTTGGTTAGTCATCATTGTTCCAAATCGAAGTAATAATTCTTCCAGGGTAAAGGGTTTAGGATCCTGTTGTTGCTCCTACTGTCCTTCGCCTCCTACCCTTTGATCTTGACCCAATAAGATAAGGTCGTAATCATCAACATCTAGTTTTCCCCTTTCACCCTGTTGTTGCAACTATTTTATCTATTGATAAGTTTCCTCATCATGATAGAAGTGTAGTTTTTTCCACCTTTACTAGGTTGAAGACAGATTTCGTCATGTGTAGTGCGTAATTACCTCGGTTAAACTTATTGGAGAAAAGAGTATACTTAATAAGTCGGCCATAACTTAAATACTTATCCTTTTATGAGAGTGTACAAACGAATTAACGATTAACAAATTGGTCAATATTGATCGGTTTCCTTTTCACCATACAGAAGAGTAGGAAAAGATCTTCTTCACTAAAGAAATTAACGTTCGATTATAGCGTAATGGAATTGGTGATTATGTGGTATAGGATTCGAGTATGTAGTGGAAGATCGCTAGTGGTGAAATACTTTAAATGTTGGGCTTACATCTCGTATGGACATATCGACCATACAAAGAAACGTAAGAATGTTGCTAACATGTCCCAATTTGCTGGCATATGTGCATCATTCGTGCTAGGTCAATTAAATAACTCGTTGATAAAGTCTGGCATAATTTCTAGAACTTGGCCGAACATGTAAGCGCTGAGGAAGCAAGCATCTTGATTCGTTTCACTTGTACGGTACCTTGTCATCATCAGGATAGACGATACTGGAGGTTACCTTAGAGTAAAATATATGAGCTAAAATAGCATATGCTTCGTTCTCCAACTCCACAAATCGGAGAAGACCCATTACATCAAGAGCACCTTGAAAAGTCATAGATTTAGTGGAGCTCCTTAAAGTAATACGATAGGGTGTGGAGAACATTTCGAGTGCACTAAATGCATTTCATTAATGAAATCGATATGAAGGAAGTGGTGGAAGTGTGAGGGTGAATGGAGGAGTGGTCGCATATTTATAGAGTAGAGGAAGCCATGTGATTGTTAAGCTAACATGCCTATGTCTAGCCATAACGTTAGCGCTCAATGATCAAATTTTTTTTACTGTTGGGTGCTATTGTGCCCTTACCATCCATTCACGATAGTACATTGGTGCTTATCGGTCAAAACAATATTAACATTGGGTGCCAACTTTCCTATATGTGTGTTCAACATGGGTATGTGTTGCCCAACATTACAATTTTAGCGAATGTTAGGTTGGCCAATGTGGGTATGTTGGGCCCAAATGTACTCATATTGCTTCGTGCCTAAGAAAAAAATTTGTTGGGCAAAAATGGCTACCTAATTGATATTTTCATGAGGGAAGTAACGAGAGCACGTTTAGGCCTGTATTGGCCTACCTAACTTTTTCTAATAAACGGCTTCTTGGGCCTAACAAGCTTATGTTAAACACGAATGTAGGTACATTGAGTTGAAACGCGGTTACGTTAAATAAAGTTTATATATATCGATCCATTTGCACTAAATGCATTTCATTGGCTTTAAATTCCCAACCTACATCTATATTCCTCCAAACACTCTCTTGCTCTCTCAACTCTATGTTTAACTCTCAAAAAATCTATTTATTTTCTTGAAAAAATGGTTAGATGAGAAAATTAGTTAAGAAGATCATCCATATTCTTAGGTTTTTGGTAATGACAAGGATACAAGGTCAAGTGGTGAGAATGATGGTGATAATAATGTCAACAATTACGATTACTTGATATTTCTATAGGATTTTTAGAGATTTTTTTTTAAATATTTCAATAGCTTATACCAAAAGTTAACTTGTACTATGAAAATTTATTAGTGATAACACCGTATGATCCTTGCATATGGATAATCATAGGAAAAAAAAAATTTAATGATATCAACCTTTTAATATATGAAAAAATAAAAAATAAAGATGCATTTGTTAATTAAGAAATAACATTTAAATACATAATGATGAATAGTTTCAAAAAATAAAAAAGTAGTAACTTATTAAATTATATTACAAATTTAAATTTGCTAATTAAGTAATCTATTAATAATTTACTATTTAGTAAATAATTTACAAAATTTATATTATCCATCAATTAAAAAATTATTATTTATTAAATAATTTATTATTCATTGAATTAGCCTATTATACCCACTTACAACACGAAACGTCCGAGAGTGCCTTGTGCAGCGCCATCTTATCTCCATAAACCCTTCCACCTCTCCCATACGGCTCTTAAATTCTAACCCTAATGGCTCCATATTCTTCTCCATTGCTATCGTTCTAGCTTACCTCCCCCTTCGAAATCTTTTCATCACTCTCAACCTCTTTCTCTCTGTTTCAAATATCTCCATTTCCGTACTATGCCCACGAAGCTCTTACCTCATCTCCGTCTCCTCCAGCCTTCTTCTCTCTCTCCCGCCATGAAACTCGCAAACCCATCTCTTCAATCCTCTCGCTCCATCCCCGTTTTCTGCCGCATTTTCCCTTTCAAGCTCAAATACCATGCTCTACTCACTCCACAACCCGCGACCCAACTTGGCCTCCGCACCTTGTCGACTCACCCATTTCGCCGCAGAACCCAGACTACTCAGAGACTGGAACCTAGAACTAGGGCGACTTCTTCCTCCAAGAGCCTCATCGAGGATGAGGCCGAACTCAGTGACTGGGTCAGTGAGTTAAGAACTGACTCGTTCCGCAGTAGGTTGACTAGTGATGAGGAAGATGATGATCGGGGCCGACGTGGTGGAGTTCGTAAAGTGAAGGGAGGAAATAAGGAGAATAATAGGATTAGAGGTCGGGATTCGTATTCATTTTCGAGGAAACGGAATAGGGAGAATGATAGTGATGAGGATGGTTTCGGAGGAAGAGTTCCTAGAAGCTCGGGTTTCAATATGAATTCAAGACGCTCGGCAATGTCAAGGGGGCGGTTTGATGGTGAAATAGATGAGGGAGAGGGGAATTACCCAACTAGGAAGTTTGAAAAGGGAAAGACGAGTTCCTTCATGGTTAGGAGGGAGGAAAGAGAATTCAATTCGAGGGGCAGTCGGCATAGTAGAGGCAATGCCCATTCATTAAGGAGAAATGCAGGTGTGATGAGTAGGTATGAGGAAGATGAAGATGAAGATGGGGACGGCGAAGAGGATGAGAGGATGAAGGCTATTGGTAGTTTGAGCGACTTGATTAGTGAGGAGAGTAGTGAGGATGCAGAAGATGAATCTGATGACGGTGACAGGTTCTTGAAAAAGAGTGAGAATGCTTTATTTGGAAGTGAAAGAGGTGGTATCACACAGAAGGCAGAGAAAGTCAGTGGGGGGAAGTCTGCTTCTTATTTGAGTGAGACAAGGTATGCAATTCAAGTGTCGAACCTTTTAATAATGGGACTGGTGTATTAACATCAATTTAAGAGTCTGGTGCTATTTGTGTTTACTTGTCTTTGATAGTCTTGTTAGGGCCTTGAATTGGGCTGTATGTTTTTAGGAACTCAGTTTTTGAGGATGAAGCTCCTTAGCTAGACGAAAGACATCAGATGTACTGTATGAAGATAGGTTTCTGTTTGTTCAATTTTTAGATGGTCTTTCTGGTTAATGTGATGCCTGAAGGGTAAAACTATTGACAAGGACATGGTTCATCTGGAGTTAAAGCTTCATGTCATAAATATGAAATGTCCTTTTGTAGCTTGAGTTCTTGTGAATTTACTTTGATGGTATTTGTTTGTATCACTGTTTCATTTATTGGCATAGAAAGTTGCAAAGTGAGCGTGATGACTACACTGAATTGTGCATGTGCTTGTTCTTTTATTTTCAATGCATTTTCCTGTATTACCCAATGATTTGACACGCTTGTAAAGTTGTGACTTGACTTATACTTGTAGATTCGATCAATGTTCAATCTCCCCTTTGTCACTGAAAGGGATCAAGGATGCTGGATATGAGAAGATGACGGTGGTACAAGAGGCTACTCTTCCTATAATTCTCAAAGGTTTCTTTCTGCTGACATCATTTTTAGTTGTAAAAGGAACATTTGTACATGAATTTTGTCTTTGTTTATTATCTCTCTCTTTGTTGCTGATGGTACTAAAACTGTGCCTATGAGGCATGATCTTTCTTGTTTTGTCTGTTGTTTATGAAAGTTCAGTCATTTTTTATTCTTTAATTCCAGGTAAGGATGTTCTGGCCAAAGCTAAAACAGGCACTGGGAAAACTGTAGCTTTCTTGGTAAGGATTTTTGTTTTTGGTTTTTCTACAGCAATGTGCTTTACAGGATTATAGTGTAATGAAGTAGGTTAAGCCCTAGTTTTAGTGATACAAGCAGGTGCTCAATGTCTCCAACAACTCTTTGGATTATTTAGAAAAGAGGAAGACTTGTGTGGTGAATTTGTGTCTTTAACAAAAAACCAAAATCAGTGCCACCAATGATATGCTCACAATTTGATTGAAAGGAGCCCATGAGTAACAATGAACATGGCTATTTATATATTTAGGAATTTCGTATGTAGATTTTGATTGTTTAGTCTTGGAGGAGAATCACAGCAAAGCCATTATCATTTGAGAATGTGCAGTACATGGATATTTTAAGTTTGATCTAAGATTTCTGTTTGTAATTTTTATGAAAGCTATAATGCCGTTCTACTTCAGTTTGAAAAACGAGGAATTATCATTCTGTGTGTCTAATTGTTAATTGTCTTTTTAGCTTCCATCAATTGAAGTCATATTAAACTCCCCTGCGTCTGGAAGGGATCAAAAGAGACCTCCAATTCTTGTTCTTGTTATATGTCCGACACGGGAGCTTGCGATTCAGGCTGCTGGGGAAGCTAACACCCTTTTAAAGTATCATCCTTCCATAGGCGTTCAAGTTGTCATTGGAGGCACACGCCTTGCTTTAGAGCAGAAACGCATGCAAGCTAATCCTTGCCAGGTTGGCCCATTAGAAATATTCTGTTTTCTTTTTTCTTGCATTCCTTCAACTGCCAAAGCATCATCTAGGAATCAGTTTTTGTTAAGCAGACTGCAGACTCCCATGTTGGAGCATGTGCTACAAGTTCTTAGTAAAGGGTTGTCTCATTAATTGCAGATCCTTGTGGCTACACCTGGAAGGCTCAGGGATCATATGGAGAATACTGCTGGATTTGCAACCAGAGTGATGGGTGTGAAGGTTCTTGTGCTAGATGAGGCTGATCATTTACTAGATATGGGATTTCGCAAAGATATTGAGAAAATAATTTCTGCCGTTCCAAAGCAGCGACAGACACTTCTATTTTCTGCTACAGTACCAGATGATGTAAGATCTTGTAGATTCAATTTGTGATGGTATATTTGCCTAAGTTGAGATTCTAAATGGAATATTGTGTTCTTAGGTCCGGCAAATCTGTCATATTGCTTTAAAGCGTGATCATGAATTTATCAATACTGTTCAAGAGGGAAGTGAGGAGACGCATTCCCAGGTAGCTTATGCCTAGAGAAAACGTGCTACATTTACCTTATTGTGTTGATTTAGATTGGTTACCGAGATGTTGGCAATTGGAAACTTCAGGTCACCCAGATGCATTTAGTGACTCCGCTGGAGAAGCATTTTTCTCTACTTTATGTTCTTTTAAAAGAGCACATTGCAGATGATGTCGACTATAAGGCAAGTGTTTTAATACACACTTTCCACTCACCTTTATAGTTATTTTTTTTTTATTTTGATAAATGTTTTTTTTTTTCTCTTTTTTCATTTTCTCCCCTCCTCCCAAGTTTTCTTTCATAATTTCCAACAGATGCATATGACTCAATATACATTTTTTTGATGAGATGTCCTTGTTAACTGATGTTGAATGCTATTTACAGTAAGCTGTTGGTTCCTGCAGATTCTTGTGTTTTGCACAACTGCAATGGTCACCAAGCTTGTTGCAGACCTCCTAGGTGAATTGAATTTAAATGTTAGGGAAATCCATTCAAGAAAGTCCCAGAGTTACAGAATTCGGGTTTCTGATGAGTTTCGGAAGTCAAAGGGTCTCATTTTGGTGACTTCTGATGTATCTGCAAGGGGGGTTGACTATCCTGATGTGACCCTTGTCGTACAGGTATTGTCGTGTTTACTATGCCGAGTAAACTACCAGTAATCTTTGCCTTTATTTGAAACTATTATTTGCTGCAACGGGATTTTTCCTATAACATGTAGGTGGGATTGCCAGCAGATAGAGAACAGTATATTCATAGAATTGGTAGGACTGGCCGCAAAGGGAAAGAAGGGCAAGGCATACTGTTGCTAGCACCATGGGAGGAGTTCTTCTTATCAAGCATAAAGGATTTACCAATTACGAAAGCCCCAATGCCTTCAGTGGATCCTGACACAGCGAAAAAGGTCAACTCCATTTCTAATTACCGTTATCTGTTTCCTCTGTGCTTTTCTTACCAGCAAGATCCAAATATCTTAGATAATACGCATTTCAATATGACAGGTACAAAGGGCTCTCTCCCACGTGGAGATGAAGAGCAAAGAAGCAGCATACCAGGCCTGGCTTGGTTACTATAATTCAGATAAGAAAATAGGCAAGGACAAGTTCCGGCTGGTTGAGCTGGTGAACGAGTTTAGCCGCAGCATGGGTCTTGAAAACCCTCCGGCTCTTCCGAAAATTGTTATTGGAAAGATGGGCCTAAAAAATGTGCCTGGCCTGCGATGTAGATAGATAATGGTATGTCTAGTTTATTTACGAAACTTATTCTTGTGGGAAAGAACAGTTCCTGCAGTTGTTAATGCAGGATGCTTTCCCAAGCCAATTTTGAATTGGGTTTTTATAGTTGCGTAACCTTTTGGCATTTGATTTGTTTTTATTAGGGGGAGGGACATTTCCGTTTCATTTCTCGAGATAAGAAGTGAGGTTATTTTCAGCTTCTTTTTTTTTTTTTTCCTGTTTATTCATAGGAAAAGTTAAAAAATAAAAAATGAAAAATGAATACAAGGGATATAGAAAATTAAGATAAAAGTCACCTTAAATGGTAAAAAACATAAAGAAGATACAGCCGAAGGAAAATACTTTTAGGCAAGAACGTACAAGCCAAAGGACAAACAATCAGCCTATGTATTAGGTCCTAAATCGATGTTTGCACTTGCTTCTTCTTCTTCTTGAACATGAGACTCTAGACTTTAACTCTGAGAGCCACGGTTGGAGGATTTGATACCATAGAGTAAGTCTGTCTAGTGTCATATCAAAAGCAGGGTCTACCTTTAAAGGCTCTCTTCAATACTAGTAAGCTTTGTACTCCATCAAAAGCAACCATAAAGACGGTTTCCTATCTTTGGTCCCAACAAACAAGCCCCCTGTTACATGCTTTAACTGGGGCTTGAAGAGGAGGAGTGGGGACAGCGTGAACCTGACGCATCGAAGCCTTGATCGCCTCTTCACCCAAAGCTTCTATCATAATATCGGAGGGAGGAGCCAATGCACTTCAGTGGGTTCAAGTGAAAGCTGTACTGACTTCGATGAATAAGCAGCCGAAGTACGCCCAAAGACTCTCTACTTATAACAGCCAGGGAGCTTCTACAAATACCATGGGATTCTATTTGCCATTGTTAAGTTACCACCCAAATCGTGTTTACGAAGTCGCTATTAGCGTTAATATCAACACGAACACGAGCAATGGACAGAGATGGAAAGGAGTTAGCCACTGTATGCTTTCAGAGATAACTGGCAATATAACTGATACCTTGCTTATGGAAAAGCTTTATAAGCACATTTTAAAGCTGAACCCGAATAGGTAACGAAGGGAACTCTCCATTTGAGAATGATATCTCCATTCCCCATCGTTGGAGAACGAGAAAGAGACTGGCAAAACACTAGGGAGTATCAAGAACTCCTATGACTTGGTTGTCGTTGCCAAATTTGAAAAGAAATGTGCCTTCTTATTACTCAATACTCTAGTTAAATCGTGATAGTCCCATAACATATGAAAAATCTTTTCAATGATATGCAAGGGAATGTCATTACCAAGAAAACAACCTACCAAAGTATTTTTCCATGAGTAAGCAGCACTAATCTTAGACACCTCTAATGGTGGGCTACCGTAAAATTTTCACGATCACAACCGGAGAGTAAGAAAGAATGGAGCAATCAGCCTCAAGAATTATAGTGGCTTCCATTGAGGGATGATCGAGAACACTCATTTTGCACATATATTTTATGGTAGTTTTGTTAAGGCTTTATTAATTGTTTGAAATTTGTTTTTGAAGTATATTTGTAATTTATTTCTTTAATTTTTTAAGAATGTGATGGAGTTTCGGAGCATTAACGAGGAATATATTCAAGATTGCATTCAAAGAAAAGAATTTTGGTTAAGACTTGGAGGTTAGAGAAGATCAATGTCCATTTTTCAACCTTTGATCCTTATGTTCGAGAATTTCAAAAATTTTATTTGGAAGGAGAATCACTCTTAGAATTTAGGCTTGCTTCTAGGGGTGTGAACATGCTATTAATAAGAGAATTCCTTATTTTTAGAAACTTTCTTCTAACCCTAGGTTTTAAGTTTAATAAATAGAAGTCTAGGCTTAAGTTATGCAAGAGAAAACTTTGAGAAAAAGAGTAAGTAAGGTAAAGTTAAAGGTTAGTTTTTTTTTTTTTTCTTTTCCCTTGATCTTTTTAGTGTTATTGCATGTTTTAATTTAATTTTTCTTAGTAAATTGTTATTGAACACTAGTTCTTTCATGTACCTTGTTCTTTTTATTCAATTGTTGGTATTCGCTATTATGATCTAATTAAATTGTGCTTTGATGTGTTGAATTGATAAGTTTAAGTTATTGATTTAATGTTTGAGTTTATTATAGAGTTCGCGAGATCTTATAGTGAATAGACTAATGTAATTAGAAATAATTGAATAGACTAAACAATTAACTATTTGGTTTAATGGAATTCAAGGACTTAATGCAATCTTACAATATTTTATTGTAGAAGCAATTTTGGCTAACTCATGTAAGGAGTTCCTACGGTCCAATAAGTAGGATTTTTTGTTTGCGTTTGTTAGTTTATTTATTTAATTGAGGATTTTTTAATTAGTTAATTTGAATTTATTTGTTGAGTTGAATGATTGAAGAATAGAGAGAACTGTAAGTAATTCAAGTATTTCATCTTAATAATATAGGCTTCTTGTAGGATTGAAACTCAAACTTAATCCGTTTATCATACTATAATTTGATAGGTGCACTTGTTTTTTATTAAGTTTTTGGCGTTGTTAGTAGAGGCTCTCTTTAGTTAGATTACTTAGATATTAGGAAAATCCCTTAACCAGTTATTCTAGCTATTTTTTATTCGTGTCCTTATTCTTTTGGTGTTATATTCTATAAAGGGTTATTTTGATAATTAGCTTTTAACCTAATTTAATGGCATAGGCCGATATCTTAAGCTAATAATAGAGTTTATGAAATTGGCCCAATTATGGATGTTTTAGAAAGATTTGGCTTTGTAGGCTTAAAACAGGAATTATTAGACGGAATATTTCGCTCTTGACATTACTCGATTATCTTATAGGCAAAAAGAAGACTTGAAAATAATGCTTTTGGGCCTATTTAGGCTTTATTTAGGTATATTGGGCTTTAAGGAGACTTAATTAGTCTTTAAGCCAAATAATAATAATAACAATGGGCGTTCTTTAGTTAACAAAAGCCTTAAACATACTTGAGGCCCATATTTAAGCCCATGAAGGCTAAAGGAAATGATAAACTTTAATAATAAGGTTTAATCTCAACTGTCCATCTTAAAGCCATTTGACAAATAAGATTAATCTCCACACTTTATAAATAGGAGATTTCTTCACTCATTTGGCTCATTCAGAACATTGGTAAACTTAAGACAAAAACTAGAGCTCTACCGAAATCACTTTAAAGAGGATCAAATAAGCAATTTTATCAAGAACACCGAGTTTGATCTACTGTCATATGCGCGCATTTGAGATATCAAGTTTTCCTATTCTTCCTCCCACGTCTCTTCCTAATGATGTCTCTCTATGTATCATTAGCTCAAGACTTCTCCTAAGTCGACCGGCATACCCGTTGCATGTGATTGGCTAGCTACAACAATCCCATCACACATTATTTTCACAACTCCATTGGGGAAGGAGAGACTTGATAGAATGGCACTAGCATACAAGAAGATTGGAAATGATGGGCACATTTAAGAGCGCGAGAAGCAATACGAGAGGGTTGAGCAAACCCAAGTGATGCATGATGCTAATGTGCCAACGATTATGCAAGCACCGGGAATTGTGAGAGTGTTTGGAAATGTGTAAGCGCCTGTAACCATATAAGCACTCAGGATTATGTAAGGATCTGGTATTGCTCAAGTACATTGGGCTACATAAGCACTCGGAATTATGCAACCACCTACTACCGATGATTCACCTGTATTACGTGCAATATAGGAAAATACCCATGTGATGAACCAGCTCTTTACCACTTTCATGCAATTATTATCAAGCATGACAGCTGTAATTGTTGTGAATACCGGTACATTATCTAGTATGGCTTTACCAGTATCGGCTATAGCAACTATGCCATTAGCAAATGTTGATGCATTACCTGGGATGAGCCTACAAGCGCCTGTTGCTATCACCTCACCTGTTAGTGCGTCCTTTGAGATGGTTGTACTTGCATTAAGCGTGTGTCATGGACGGATTTCGTCGCTCGACCCCATGCCGTACTTAGCGTTCCTAAACTCACTAAGGAAGGCTAAGTCAGCCTGTAATACACTCACAAAGTTAGAGAGAGAAAGTAGAGAGAGAAACTTTGGAAGTATATTGTATTCACTTCAATAACTTTTCTACAACTAAGGGGATCTCCCCTATATATATGAGGCCTCTTAAGATGGGGGGCTAAGATCAATTCGATCTAATGGTTACAAATGAATCCTTACCTACCTTTACATTAAATGCATCTATCTACTTTACTTACCATTTATTCTAGAACCTTCTAGATCTTTTAGAATATTCTGGATTATTTCCTCTTGAGCTTGAATGAACCTCATGATTTTGGGCCCCTCTAAATCGGCCCGTGACATTCTTCTCCACTCAATCTGGTGATGTCCTCGTCGTATCTTCTTCGTGGAACTTCTGAATTTTGTTTGGAAAAACTGCCATAGAGCTTTAGTAGGTTCCCGACTAGTCTCACTTTCCGGCTTTCCTTTCCAAATAACCATATACTTGTGCCTAGGGGAGTGGCTTCGTCTTCTCACATATCTGTCCATAATAATTTTTCCAACTTCTTTTTCGTATGATTCCTGAATTCTAATTGGAGCCCTCTGTGATATTGTTCTATTAAGGTCATCCCCTTCCTTATGATATGGCTTAAGCATTGTAACATGAAATACTGGGTGGAAATTTTAATGTTGGAGGTAACCCCAACTTATAAGATACTCGTCCCACTCGTTTTATGATGAAAAACGGCCCTTCATAACACCTCATTAGTCTTTTGTGCAATTGGCCCTTGGTCCACTGGATTAGGTGTAACTTCACAAGTACTTAATCCCCTATTGGATACTCCATTGGCCGACACTTCTTACCTGCAACTTCCTTCATTCTCTGCATAGCCTTGTTTAAGTAATTTAGAGCTAAGTCTTGGCCTTCTTGCCACTCTTTTGCAATTTTATATGCTAGAAAACTAAACCCCATATACCTTGTGGTTGCCGTATTTAGCGGCTATCTCCCTAAGACAACCTCAAACGGACTATGTCTTGTTGATTCATTCTTCTATAGATTGAAAGAGAGCTGTATGACATCCACTAACTTAGACCAGTCCCACTAACTTGTACTTACAAGGTGCTTCCAACTTTGAAGGTAATGCACTACAACTGTCTTTTCCTTCTCATCTACTGGGTATCGCCTCTCTGTATCGTTCAACGTTCGATTCTTAAAGGTTATTGGATGGTTTTCCTGCATCAAAACCTTACCAATGGCATAATCACTATCATCCACGCATACTTCAGATACTTTACCAAAATTGAGAGCATAAGAACTTGTTCTTTAATGACTGCTTCCTTCAGGGTATCAAATGCCTTTTGTCGATCTTCCCTCCATACCCATAAGACATCTTTCTTGAGTAAATTTGTTAAGGAGGTAGCCATTCGAGAGTATCCACATATGAAATTTCTATAATAACTTTCTAAGTCAAGAAATGACTTCAATTCGGTGGGCTTAGTAGGTTCTTTTCATTCCCGAATGGCCTGTATCTTCTCTTCATCCATTTTGATCTTCTCCTTTCCTACTACATACCCTAAAAAGGCCACTTCTTCCTTTGCAAAGGCACATTTCTCCAGCTTTACATATGACTCATTTTCCCTTAAGGCTAAGCAATTTGTATGAAGATGCTTTAGTTGCTCTTCCATAAGCTTGCTATAATTCATGATGTCATCCAAATAAACCACAACAAAATGATCAAGAAAGGGGGCTAAAACACGATTCATAAGTGTACAGAAAGTAACCGGGGCATTGGTAAGGCCGAACGGCATGACTAAGAATTCAAAAGCACCATACCTTGTAACACAAGTGGTCTGGGGTTCATCTCCTTCTGCAATCCTCACTTGGTGATATCCCGAGCGTAAATCCAATTTGGAAAAGTATCTAGCTTCTCCCAACTTGTCGAATAGATCCGATACCAGTGGAATGGGATACTTTCTTTATCGTGACCTTATTTAAGGCTTGATAATCAATACACGTTCGGAGTGATCCATCTTGTTTCTTCTGAAAAAGTACAGGAGCTCTAAAAGGTGCCTTTTAAGGCTTAATGAAACCTGCTTCTAGTTATTCCTTCAATTGTCACCTCAACTCTTCTAATTTTGGAGGTGACATCCTATATGGGACGGTGGCGGGCGGCCTGGCTCTGGGTTCCAATTCTATCACATGGTCTACCTCTCTTCTTGGTGGTAACTTCTTAGGCAACATTGGCGGTATTATATCCTTAAATTCTTCCAATATTTCCCCCACTTGAGGTGGAACACTTTCTTGACCACTAGTCTCTTCCCTAACTTTTAAGGTAGCTAAGTAAGTGACTTCATTCTTCTTGAGTCCCTTTTCCAATTGCATAGCCGATAGGAATTTAGTGGCTTGGCCTACCTTTCTTACGACAGGTACCACACATTGCGAGTTGTGATCAAGTACATAAATGCAGTTGGCCTACGGTACGATAAGTGCGTCAATGCGATCTAAGAAATCCATCCCAATCACAAACTTAAAATCATCCATTGGCACTACTTCGATGGTTTCTTTCCCTTTCTACCCTTGCATATGGAGCTCTATCTCCCTGGCGACTCTAGTAGTAAGGATTTCCTTTGAGTTTACTGTCTTGAGCCATGTCTTGGTTTTCTCCACCTCCATTCCAATCTTACTTGCTGCTACATTGGAGATGAATAGATGAGATGCCCCTGTATCAATAAGGGCATTTAACTTCTTGCCAGCAATTATCACCTCAGTGTACATCAACCCCTTTCGCTTCTCCTGCATCTTCATAACACTAAGTAGTCGTACTGAACCCAGTTTGGCCCCATCCTCTTCACTGGAGCTTTCATCTACCATAATTGCTGCCAACCGATCTTTCTTTGGGAATTCCCTAGCATAATGGGGCCCATTGCAAAAATAGCACTTTAATTCTCGAGGCTTCCATCGTTCCCCATCTTTTCCTTCTCGAGTCCTTCCCCGATCATTATTTCTCTCTTCCATCTTAGGCTTCCCTCTTAAGGGACTCCCATTCCTTTCCTTCTCAACTCCCCCCTTCTACCTTCCTATTGGGATCTTATGTTCTGTCTTCTTGAATGCCGTTAGGCCTTTAGCAACTGCTATGACCATAGAGATGTCTTCTATTCCCCTTCGATCTAGCTCTAACTTTGCCCAAGGTTCCAGACCATCTAAAAACATCACTAGAGCGTCATCCTGGTTAAGGTTTGGGATCTCCGACATTAGGTCTGAGAATTCCTTCACATATTGCTTGATGTCACCGTTATGAGTTAGGTGACACAACTTCACCTTTGCTTCTTTAGTAGCATTTTGGGGAGAGAACTGCCCCTTGATCTCATGAACAAAGCTAGCTTAAGTATTGATTTCGTTTGCCTTCCTACGCCACCATACCATAGCAGAATCTTTCAAATAGATGGCAGCAGTACGTATCTTTTCGAGGTCATCCAAGATTCTTACAGCATTGAAATATTGTTATATTCCCCAAAGGAAGTTGTCTACCTCCCGAGTGGATCGTATCTCATTGAAAGGTTCGGGCTTGGGGACATCGATCCTATGAGCAGACTGGATGGTTACTCCATTTACCACTACCGCCCGACACGCTGCTAGTTGGTTCTTAAGTTCTTCAATCTCCTGGCACATGGCCGCCATTATAGCATCTATCTTAGCTTCATAACCTTCCTCCTGAGTTTCCAAAGCAATGACTCGAGCTTGGAGTACTTTATTCTTCCCCTCATTCGTCTCATCACACTGCTTCAGCTCATCAATGGCTTAATTCAATGCTCCTTGCAACTTGCCTTGAAGTTCTTCCTCCATCTCTTCAAGGCTGCCTTGTGATTCATCGAATTGTTCCTTCGCTTCAGCAATGCTCAACTCCACTCTATCCATCCTATTAAAGAGGGAGTTTAGCAAATCTCGGGCCCTAGTCCTTTGCCTGGTAATATGGCGATCATCATGGTCAGCCAACTCATCGACCATTGAAGTGTTGTTGTCTCCTCTGGATGACATTTTCTCCACAAGCAGTTCCTTTTTCAGGCTCTGATACCACTTGTCACAGGTGGATTCCGTCGTTCGACCCTGTGCGGCATTAAGCGCTCCTGACCTCACTAAGGAAGGCTAAGTCAGCCTGTAACACCCTCACAAAGTTTAGAGAGAGAAAGAGTAGAGAGAGAAACTCTGAAAGTATATTGTATTCACTTCAATAACTTTTCTATAACTAAGGGGATCTCCCCTATATATACAAGAGGCCTCTCAAGATAGAGGGCTAAGATCAATTCGATCTAACGATTACAAATGAATCCTTACCTACCTTTACATTAAATGCATCTATCTACCTTACCTACCATCTATTCTAAAACCTTTTAGATCTTCTAAAATATTCTGGATTATTTTCTCTTGGGCTTGAATGAACCTCATGATTTTGGGCCCCTCTAAATTGGCCCGTGACACGTGCAAGTCTAAGGATCCATTCCTGTTGCTATCGCCCCAAAAGACGCTTGATAACATGAACAAATTGATCCAACCCATACAGAAGGTAAAGGAGGGCAACAAGAAAAACCTTGCGAACCCATTGTAACACTCGAACCTAACACATCAAACACCTACTATTGAGGAAACAAGGGTCCATCTTAGAGGGTCCTCCTCTTTGAGGTGTAACCTACAACCACTAATAGCTAGCATGATTGCACCCCTCATCCTTGCACTAATGCTCCAAGTAGGAGCCAATCTCGTACCTATTGCTTTGTCCTATGTAATGAAGGAAGACATGGAGAGTTTTATGAAATAGATGAGAGTAGCACCTTTTACCAATGTGCTCAATTTGAAGTTTCCGTACCTATAGAGGGTTGTAGATAAGACTTATTTGAAGGACTGTACCAGTCCCAAGTTCACTAAATTTAATGGAAAGTAAGGAAGTATGAAAGAACATCTCCTTAAGTTTGTTAAGATACTCAATGTCTATAATCTCGACGACGATTTAAAGTTAATAGAGTTCTCAAAGTTACTCATTGAAAAGGCATACACGTAGTACGTTAGCCTATCCCTAGGCTTTGTAGATTTATGGGGAACAATGTATAGAATGTTCCTTAAAAAATTCTTTGAAACTTAAGAATGAGTCACAATTATGGATATGGGACACATTAGGCATAGTCTAAAAGAGGATCTTGTGGATTTCATTAAGAGTTTGAGGGAACACTCCTTAGACATCCAAGACATATGTGACGAGAAAGAGCTGGTTAAGATTTGTATTTAGGGGATATTTATAGAATATGCCATATATCTCAAGAATTGATCCCTTAAGTCATTTTCTGTACTGGTAGAAAACATGCAGAGGGTTGATAACTTCGTCACTAAGCAAAGAGGTGACTTTGGCAAGAAGCGGTAGCTATTTGTGAGTGCTGTGCAAGGAGAAAGTTATAAGGGAAACAAAAAGACTAAGAAGGATAGTGCTGCTAAAGTCCTACTTTTTCCATGTCCAATGGATGAAGTGCATGTTATCCTTAACTGATGGATCAAGGATGGGAATATAAAATTACTAAGGATAAATAGAGAGCCTACCGTATAAGAGAAGAATGATCCCGAATATTGCCAATATCATAGAGTTGTTAATTATGCTACTAAGGATTGTAGGAATTTGACATGGATATTCCAAAAGAGAATACAAAGCGGCAAATTGTTTGTTGAAGGCAACGACATTCAAATGATGTAGACTAAAGATAGTGATAGCAAGTAAAGTTTTGTAAAAGTATTTGATCATGTATTAAAGGTAGAGCTTGCCTATCATTTGTAGTCATCCTCTAAAAGGAAGAAATAAATTCAACTTTATTCATGAAATGGTATTTTCTTTCACCCATTTGCTATGATTGTTTGCTTGTATCTTTTGACAATTAGTTTAAATAAAGGAAAAATTTGTGAGCATTACCTCACCCTTTGAAGCTGCGATAATCCCTTCATACTGCATAGGGATAACATTATTTCCATAAGCCCATGATATATAAGCATTGCTAACATTGCTGCCTCATCAGGTGTAGCTAACATTGCTACCTGTTACCTACTTCCTTTTATTAATAATCTCTATAAAACCAAAATTGGCATAGCTAACATTGCTGTCTCATAAGGTATAGCTAACATTGCCACCTATTATCCCTTATTGAGTCTCTATGAAACGAAAACTAATGTTGGTGTAGCTAGCATTGCACATCATTTGCAGGCTTAGCAACTATAGTGCCTTTCCGTAGAATCGAAGCCTAAGTGACTTATCCATGATTGCTTGAAGCAATCAAATCATGGTGGCTGTAGTTGTTTAGCAAAAGCATAGGCTCCTAAGTACGCGGCTGGTGCAATGCCCATTTCTATGACATTACTTACAAGATCAAAATGATCCTATAACAAGCTTGGCAATCGTAATGCCTTTTCGAGGGAATCGAAGTTGAAGCCACTTCGTCCATGAATGATTAAAGCAATCATATCATGGCGATTGTATTCACTCGATGGAAGCAAGCGTTCCTGAGCATACGGTGGCTACAATGTCCATTCTACAACATCATTTATGAGTTTAAATCGATCTTTGTTGTGATGGGTTGAAGTGGTCCTATAACATCTGATGGGAATCAGGTTATCGGATTACTGACCCGCAATCGAGCCCAAAGATTAGAGGGACTGGTAAGATGAATCCTCCTATTCCAATCGACTCATGTAGAGGCTAAGTATCTTCTTGCCGATCCCTTTTGCTTGCTAAGCTGAATGACTGTTTATTTCTCACATGTTGTGTGCTGAGAAGCGGAAGGCCAAGATAGTAGTCCATCTTCATTCACATACATGCCTGGCCAATTGCTTACTTGGCCGTACCTTTACTGAGATGCTAAGAGAAAGAGTCCGAATTGATCTTGCCACCCCTACTCAGACAAGCAAGTTGTCCATACCTTTTTATTTACTTCTTTTAACGGCATCACCAATACAGCATCACCATGTGTAGAATCTGTTGCACCTATGATTGTTTTTCTTATATATTCATTTTTACCCTTTTGTAATTTGTACATTACTTCCTTAAGAAATACCCTTTTTGTTTTTTTCCTTTTGGGCAAGTTGCCCTAACTTATGGGTATAAATACCTTTATAATTGTAGCTGCATCAAAATCAGATTACCATTAATATACTTGAGTATTTTTCTTCCTTGCGTAAACATTACTTATTTTCTTTCGGCATCACTCTTATCCTAACCTTTGAGCAAGGCTAGGTGGTAAGTAACCCCATCAGATTGATTCGTACATCATATCGAATTGTGTCGTAAGTCGTCGGAAGTTCCATTGGTGTGTCATATCCTTTGGAGCTATTTGTGGGTTTGCTTACTTTTTATTCATTTGCATTTGTCCTTCCGCACTTTCCCCATTACTCTCTTTCGAGCTTTTTGCAAGCTTAGACCTATCCAACGACCGGCCTTATCTATTCTTAGTCACGGTTAACACCATCTTGGTATTAGAGTAAAGGTTTTTTATGAGTTGTAGTTGGTTCATTTTGAAGTTCTGTTATACCATGTTTTGTATGAGTGAAACAAAGTAAGTTATTGTGTTCATCTTAGCTATTATGTTTGTTAGCTATTAGTTTCCTGAAGTGTTTGTATGAACTTTGAATCTATGGAGAAAATGACGAACTTAAGTATGAACGTTAGAATGGGGATGACAATAGTGGAGTTGTCCACCATGGACAACAGTTTCAAGGAAGTCCGAGAAGTACCGACGTGAGACTTGACGAGGTAGCAACCTTCTTGGTAGATTTGACTCGAGCTGTTTATGCATTGGCTTACCGACCTATTGAGGCTGCATAAAATATCCCACAAGCTACTCAACTTGTTAGCGGTTAGAACTCAGCTCGACCAGTTCAAGGTTGAGGAGAAGGATTGATTTAGCAAACATGGGAGACAAAGAAGAAGAAGAGTACTTCGAAGAAGAGTGAACTCGAGCCCCCTGAGCATCTGACCATGTGAAATATCGGATTTTAAGTTTCAGTGGATTTGGGAATGCTGATGAAAATTTGGAATGGGAAGAGAAGGTGGAATTGTGTGAATCGTAACTAAAAACTAACAAAGTTAGATGGGTCTAAGCTTGCAGAAAGCTTGAAAAGATTAACGAGGAAAATGCGCGAAAGAATAGTGATGAATGGAAGCTAACCAAATCCCACAAATAGCTCTAGAAGATATGACACACTAATAGAACTTCCAAAGACTCATGACATAATTCGATATGACGTACGAATTAGTTTAGTGAGGTTACTTGCCACCTAACCATGCTTAAGGGAAAGGATAAAAGTGATGCCAAGCGTAAAATAATAGAGTGTTTACATTAAGAAGGAAAAATACTCAAGTATATTAATGATGATCTGTCTGCCTGCGACTTACAACTACAAAGGGTATTTATACCCAAGAATTTAGGGTAACTTACCTAAAAGGGGAAAAGATAAAATGGTTGCTACCCCAAAGTAGTAATGTACAATAATATAAAAGGGTAAAAATGAATATTCATAGAAGCAATAATTAGTAGGGCAGATTCTACACATGGGGATGTTGTATTGGTGAGGTTGTTAGAACATGAGGACAAAGCAGTATGGCCAGCTAGCTTGTTTGAGCAGGGATGACTTATGTAGTTTAGGGTCTCTTTCTCGGCATAGCGGTAAGGGTGGTAACGGGTAAGTGGTCAGGTGTTGATGTGAACCGTAACCAAGAATAGATAAGAGCAGCCGTTTAATGGGTTTGAGCATGCAGAAAGCTCGAGAAGAGTCGATGGGGAAAGGTACGGAAGGGTGAAAGTAAGGATGAAAACAATAAACGAAACCCATGAATAACTCCAGAGGATATGATGCATTAATGGAACTTTCGAGGACTCATGGTACAATTCGATATGACGCATGAATTGGTCCAATGAGGTTACTCGCTACCTAACCTTGCTTAAGGAAAAGGATAAAAGTGATGCTGAGAGTAAACAACAGTGTTTATGCAGGGAAGAAGGTACTCAAAAAGTGTATTGAAGATTATTTGATCTCTTATAACTATAAGTATAAGGGTATTTACACCCGTAAACTAAGGCAACTTGTCCAAAGGGGAAAAGACAAAAAGGATATTTCCTAAAGGAGTAATGTTACATGATACAAAGGGTAAATTTGAATATACAGGGAAAATAATCACTGGTGCTATAGATTCTACACATGATACAATACACATAGCGATGCTGTATTGGCGAGGTTATTAGTAGATGCAGACAAAAAGTACGGACTGATGGGTTTGTCTGAGCAGGGGTGGCCTAGTCAGTTCGGTCTTTCTCTCTTAGCTTCTCGGCAAGGAAGAGGCTGAGTAATTGGTCAACTCGGTAATAGAGAGTAATTGTTAACTTGGTACACCACACAATACTGGGTGGTCATACGACATGGCATTAGGGGTGATTTGGCAAAGAGGTACTCAACCTTGGTAGGGGTTGGTTGGAACATAAGGATTCGTCGTGCTAGCCCCTCTAATCTTCGAGCTCGGTTGCAGGTCAAGGGCCCCATAGCTTGATTCCCATCAGGCATAAGGGAGGATTGGATGTTGTTTTGACCATCTGTTTCTCAACATTCTATCTGTGAGAGATTTACTGTCATTCAGCATGGCTTAAGGAGTGATTCGGTAAGGAAGTACTCTACATCGGTAGGAGTCGGCTACAATAGAAGAATTCGTCTCATCAAGCTTTCTAATCTTCGGCATTAGCAGGAGTCGCCTAAAGTAGAAGAATTTATCTTGTTAAGCCTTCCAATGCTGAAGCTTGGCTGTGGGTCAAAGAGCCAATAGCTCAATTCCTATCATTCCCTCTGGGCTGATTTGGATTTGGGATCAAACTCGGATGGTCTTCGATTAGTTCTCCATCAGGGTGATATGGATTGAGGTCGGTAATATTGAAGGTGTCGGAAACCCCATAATCCTCTAGCAGCTCTAACTTATAGGCGTTGTCATTGATCTTTCTAAAGGATTTTGAAGTGTCCTTCAGCCTGTGCGGATAATTTGTTCTTCTTGTTGCCCAAGAACCATTCCTTGCTGAGGTGTAGCCATACCAAGTCGCCTAGCTGGAATTGCTTAGTCGTCCTACCCTTGGTCTACTCTTTCATTCTTTTAGTAGCTTAGTCGATGTGCTGATTGATCTTATCGTATATGTGTTGAAGAGATTGTGCTCTGGTTGAGGCGTCAAGGTTCTCTTACATGGGTACTGGTATAGGGGTATGGTCAAGGGGCAACTCCGGATTGAATCCATAGACTACCTCGAACGGAGTCTGTTTAGTTGTGTCATGTATTATTCGGTTGTAGGCAAACTCGACTATTGGTAAGCAAACATCCTAATCAGCTAAGTCCTTGCTCATTGCAGCTCGGAGCAGTAATCCCAAAGTGTAATTAACCACCTCTGTTTTGCTGTCAGTTTAGGGGTGACATAAGGTACTGAAGAGTAATTTAGTCCCCAGCCAACGCCACAAGGTTCTCTAGAAATGGCTTAAGAACTTCAGGTCTCTATCAAAGATTACACTTCTCGGCATGCCGTATATTCACATAATCTCCTGTAAGAAAAGAGAAGCAATATCCCAAGTGTTGTTAGTCTTGGTGCAGGGTACAAAGTGTGCCATCTTATTAGACCTATCCACAATGACCATTATAGAATCTTTGCCTTGGGCAGTTTACGGTAGTCTAAGAACAAAGTTCATGCTCAATTCAGTCTACAACTTCGTTGGAGCAGGTAAGGGCATTGCTTTCCCTTGTTCGGCTTGGCACTTAGCCTTCCTGCACACAATGCAGCTTTTGACAACTCGGTGCACATCTTTCCTCATTCTTAGCTAAGAGAATCGGCCATTCAATAGATCATAGGCCCTCCTTTCTCCAAAATGTCCAGAGAGTCCTCCACTGTAAGCTTCCCTGATCAATAACTTCCTTAGGGAACAAATCAGCATGTACAGTTTCCTACTTCGGAATATTTAGCCATTCTCTACATGGTACTCGTCTACTGTTTTTCTATCAATACATCGTGTAAGTATGGGTCTAAAGTGTGGATCCTCAGAGTATTGCTTCTTGATACTTGTGAACCTGAACAGTTAGGTCTACAGTTTAGAATCTGCAACTACGTTGCTCTTTCCCTACTTGTATTTTATTACAAAATTAAATCCTTCAAGGAATTCAACCCATCTCGCCTATCTCTTCAACAACTTGGCCTGACTTTGGAGGTACCTTAGCGATTCATGGTCAGTATATATGATAAATTCTCTTGGTAGTAAATAGTGTTGCCATACTTGTAGTGCTCAAATCAGTACCAAAGGTTCTTTATCATATACAGAGTAATTTAACTAGGGTCTTCGGAGCTTCTCACTATGGAAGGAAATTGGTTGGCCTTTCTGCGTTAGGACAACACCTATTCCAATGCCTGGAGTGTCACATTCCAGCTCAAAAATTTTGTCGAAGTCAAGTAGCACTAACACCGAAGTGGAGGTTAATCTTTCTTTTATCTCAAAAAAACTCCTCTCCTCCTTTTCTCCCCATCGGAAGTCGATGTTTTTTTTTTGTTAACTTGGTAAGTGGTGTGGTAAGGGTATTGAAATTTTTGATGAACTGCTTATAGAATGAAGCTAGTCTGTAGAAACTTCTCATGTTAGCACAAGCAGTAGGAGTCAGTTACTTGACAATTGCTCGAATCTTCTCATCATTGACTCGCAAGCCTCCTCCACTGATTACATAGCCCAAGAATACCACTTCCTCTTAGCAAAAGCAATATTTCTTTAGATTGTTGAATAGTGCCGACATAGAGTAAGGGCTAAGATTTTCTCTAACATATCCTTTTTCGAGCAACTCATTGACTTGGTGTTAGAGCTTAGAAGCTTATTTGGGATTCATTTGATCTGATCTTATTTCAAAAGTGAAGTTACTGACTGTTGCACATCCGAAGCCGTGCAAGTTACATTGGTTAAGTGAAAAAGGAGCATTACATGTCACTCGGCAAATACCACTGCTGATCACTATTGGGAACAACTCTGACCAGATTCTCTATGACGTATTACCCATGTGTTATTAGGTAGACCATGGTTGTTTGATAGGAGAGTTACCTATGACGGCTATAAGAACGCATATATGTTCGAGAAGGATAACCGGAAGGTCGCATTGAACCTAATGCTGCTAAGAAAAGTTCATAAGTTGTAGACGAAACTTGCTCATAGATCGAACAAGGCTCTAGTGATGAATAAAGCTAAGCTCCAAGAGGTCATCAAAGCAAATGAGCCGACCCTTATGTTGGTCAAGCGACTTTTAGAAATGAAAGAGCGGGGTAAACTACCCTAGGGAATCAAAGAGTTGCTGGACGAGTATGTTGACCTATTCCTAGAACAGTTACCCGAAGGGTTGCTGCTGACTTGAGGCATAGAGCACTACATTGACTTAGTACCCGGCGCCGCATTGCCAAATGAGCTTGCCTATTAAATGAATCTCGAACAAGCTTATGAGCTCTAACGCCAAGTCAATGAGTTACTTGAGAGAGGATATGTTAGAGAAAGTCTCAACCCTTGCATTGTACCGAAACTTTTGGTGTTAAAGAAGGATGGAACTTGGTATATGTGTGTAGACAGTCGAGTTGTAAACATGATCACGGTCAAATACAAGTATCAGATCCTAAAGCTCGAAGATATGTTAGATGAACTGAATACAGCTAAGATTTTTAGCAAGGTTGACCTTAAAGCTAGCTACCACCAAATCCGCATAAGGCTAGGAGATGAGTGGAAGATTACGTTTAAGACTTGACATGGACTTTATGAATGGATGGTCATGCCATTTGGCTTGCCGAATGCCTCGAGTACTTTCACGAGACTAATGAACCATGTGCTGAGATATCTCATAAGGAAGTGTGTTGTGGTGCACTTTGACGACATCCTAGTTTACAGTATTGACATACCAAGTCACTATGAACGTTTTAGAGCAATCTTGGATATCCTTCATGTCGATAAACTATTTGGCAATCTAAAGAAATGTTGCTTTTGCCAAGAGGAAATGGTATTCTTAGGCTATGTAGTCAGTAGAGGAGGCTTACGAATAGATGATGAGAAGATTCAAGCAATTGTTGAGTGGCCGACTCCTGCTACTTGTATCAATGTGAGAAGTTTCCACAAACTGGCTTCATTCTATAGGCGGTTCATTAGAAATTTCAGCACCCTCCCCACACCACTTACCAAGTTAACAAAGAAAAACACCGACTTTCGATGGGGAGAAAGAGAGGAGAGGAGTTTTGTCAAGATAAAAGATATATTGACCTCTGTTTCGGTGTTAGTGCTACCTAACTTCGACAAAATTTTTTAGTTGGAATGCGACGTGTTAGGCATTGGAATAGGCATTGTCTTAATGTAAGAAGGCTAACCAATTTCCTTCTAAAGTGAAAAGTTTCGAGGACCCCAGTTAAATTACTCTGTGTATGACAAAGAACTTTTGGCACTAATCTGAGCATTATAAGTATGGCAACACTATTTACCACCGAGAGAATTTGTCATATATATTGATCATGAATCGCCAAGGTACCTTCGAAGTCAGGCCAAGTTATCGAAATGGTAGGCGAGATGGGTTGAATTCCTTGAAGGATTCAATTTTGTAAAAAAATACAAGCAAGGAAAGAGCAATGTAGTTGCAAATGCTTTTTCGAGAAGGCATACACTTTTATTTGAATTGTAGATTCAACTGTTTAGATTCGCAAGTATCAAGGAGTAGTACTCTGAGGATCTACACTTTGGACCCATACTTGCATAATGTATTGATGGAAGAACAATAGATGGGTACCATGTGGAGAATGGCTACTTATTCTGAAGTGGGAAACTGTACATACCGACTTGTTCCCTAAGGGAGTTATTGATCAAAGAAGCTCATAGTATAGGACTCTCTGGACATTTTGGAGAAAGGAGGATCTATGAACTATTGAATGGCTGATTCTTTTGGTTAAGAACGTGGAAAGATGTGTACCAAGTTATTGAAAGCTGTACTGTATGCAGGAAGGCTAAGTACTAAGCCAAGCAAGGGAGAGCAATGGCCCTACTTGTTCCAACGAGGCCATAGACTGAATTGAGCATAAACTTTGTTCTCAGATTGCCGTGAATTGCCTAAGGTAAAGATTCTATAATGCTTGTTGTGGATAAGCTTAGTAAGATGACACACTTTGTGCCCTGCACCAAGACTAACGACGCTTAAGCTATTGTTTCTCTTTTCTTGCAGGAGATTGTGTGGATACATGGTATGCTGAGAAGTGTAGTCTTTGACAGAGACCCGAAGTTCTTAAGCCATTTCTAGAGAACCTTATGGCGTCGGTTGGAGACCAAATTACTCTTCAATACCTTATGTCACCCTTAAACTAACGGCCAAATAGAGGTGGTTAATCGCACTTTAGGATCACTACTCCAAGCTGCAGTAGGCAAGAACTTGGCTGATTGGGACGTTTGCTTACCAATAGTTGAGTTCACCTACAATCGAACAGTATATGACACTACTAAATAGACTCCCTTTGAGGTGGTCTATGGATTCAATCTTGAGTTGCCCCTCGACTACACCCTTGTACCAGTACTCATGCAAGAGGACCCTAATGCCTTAGCTAAAGCACAATCCTTTCAGCACATATATGATAAGATCACTCGACACATCGACTAAGCTGCTAAAAGAATGTAAGAGAAGACCAAGGGTAGACGGCTAAGCAATTATAGCCAAGTGACTTGGTATGGTTACATCTCAGTGAGGAAAGGTTCTTAGGCAAGAGGAAGAACAAATTATCTGCACAGGCAGAGGGACCCTTCAAAATCCTCTAGAAGATTAATGACAACGCTTACAGGTTGGAGCTGGTAGAGGATTATAGGGTTTCCGATACCTTCAATATTGCCGACCTCAGTTCATATCACCCTAACGGAGAATTGGCCCTTTGACCCGTAGCCAAGCCCGAGGATTGGAGGACTTGAGAAGAAGAATTCTTCTTCTCCAGCCGACTCCTGTCGATGCTGAGTACTTCCTTGTCGATGCCGAATACTTCCTTGTCGATGCCGAATACTTCCTTGTCGAGTCACTCCTTAAGCCGTACCAAATGACTGCTAATCTCTCATTAATAGAATGCTGAGAAATGGATAGCAGAGACAACATCCAATCTTCTCTCATACCTGACCACTTATTCGATACCACTCGCGATACCGAGAGAGAGACCCCGGACTACATAAGCCGTCCTTGCTCAAACAAGCCAGCTCGCTGTACTGCTTTGTTCGCATCTTCTAACGACCTCACTAATACAGCATCCCACATATATAGGACCACGTATAGAATCTGCCTCACTAACTATTGCTTCTATGAATATTCATTTTTACCCTTTTGTATTGTTGTACATTACTACTTTGGGGTAGCATTCATTTTATCTTTTCCCCTTTTAGGTAAGTGGTCCTAAATTTTTAGGTATAAATACTCTTTGTATTTGTAAGTTGCAGGCAGATAGATTATCATTAATACACTTGAGTATTTTTTCTTCCTAGTATAAACACTTTACTATTTTACGCTTGTCATCACTCTTATCTTTTTCCTTAAGCAAAGTTAGGTAGTGAGTAACCTTATCAGACCAATTTGTGCATCATATCGAATTATGCCATTAGTCCTTGGAAGTTTTATTGGTGCATCATATGCTTTAGAGTTGTTTGTGGGTTTTGCTTAGCTTTTATTCATCACTATTCTTTTACGCATTTTCCTCGTTACTCCTTTTGAGCTTTCTGTAAGCTTAAACTTATCCAGCTATTGACCTTATTAGTTCTTGGTCACGGTTCGCATTACGTTGTACCAAAGATTATTTTCCTTATATATTTATTTTTACTCTCTTATATCTTGTACACTACTTCCTTAGGAAATACCCTTTTTGTCTTTTCCCTTTTGGGCAAGTTGCCCTAACTTATGAGTATAAATACTGTTGTAATTGTAGCTGCATCAGAATCGGATTACCATTAATATACTTAAGTACTTTTCTTCCTTGTGTAAACACTACCTATTTACTTTTGGCATCACTTTTATCCTAACCCTTAAGCAAGGTTAGGTGGCGAATAACCTTATCGGACCGATTTGTACGTCATATTGAATTGTGCTATGAGTCCTTGAAAGTTTCACTGGTGTATTATATCCTTTGGAGTTGTTTGTGGGTTTGCTTACTTTTTGTTCATTCGCATTTGTCCTTTTGCGCTTTCTCCGTCATTCTCTTTTGAGCTTTCTATAAGCTTAGACCCATTTAGCAATCGTCCTTATCTGTTCTCGGTTACGGTTTGCACCAACATCCATAACGTCTTTTCATAGATGTCACGGTTAAAGGACCTCATCCATGCATGATTGAAGTAATCACCTCATCATAGTCATTCTCGCTTTGTAGAAGCATTTACTCCTAAGTGTATGGAGAACACAATGCCTTTATGTGACTTCACTTAATGTTAGGGTTAAAGCAACCTTAACTGTGATGGAATGGAGCAATCCTATAGTTAGCTTGATAGCTGTAACATCGCTTAGTCTAATGATGAGATTGGAGCAATCTTAGCCTAATCATATGATTAGAGCAAACATAGCCGTTAATAGAGTTGAAGCAACCTTATCACATACTCTACCTAGTGATCCATGAAGAATATAAGTGAGTGTAAAGGGAGTAACAAGATAAGATGAGGCAGTATCCTGTGAATCACGAGTTGCTACCTTGTCATGTTATGGCACACCATCAATTAGGGGAGAAGAACAATACTTCAACATAGCATGCCAATTTTAAATTGCAAACATCTTAGCATGATGACAATTCACATAACACTAGAACTTCTATATAAGGCTCTTAAATGTGAAGTTGGAGCAACAATATTGTGCTTTGTGGATGGATACATTCAAGTAAGACATGGTACTCCAAAGCAGGTGCTTATATATTAGGGAAGTCTAGATAGTTATCTGTCTTTTGGAATCTTATAATCTTGATATCCTGGAGGCAATATACCTCAAGAACTAATTCTCCTTGCATTCATGGATGATATACCTTTAAGTTTGATAAGTGACTTTTGAAGATGAAATAACACTGATGTTGTTCTAATCCCTACTGTGAAATGCGTAGCTTAACAATTGGATGATGTGTGACTTGTTAGATATGGATCCTTTAGATGCGAGACTCATTACATGACTAAAAGGCAATGAGATTAGGAATCTACGATTGTACTAGGATTAATCGCAAGCTCATTAAGTGTCTAAATATCAAGAATCCACGATAATGCCAAGGTTGAATGAGGGCCTATATAATGTTGATATTAGGAATCCGCGATAACACCAAGGTTAATTGAGGTCCTATATAATGTTGATGTCAGGAGTCTATGATAACAACAAAGTTAATCGAGAGCCTGAATGAATGATTAGATTTTGGGAAATCTGGGCTAACACCTGAGGTTAACTACCGGCCTAAATGATGACTAGATATTGCAAAACTAGGTTAATGTCTTAAGTTAACCACAAGCCCATTTGAATTTTAAAGCTGGGCTCGAAATGAGAAGGCACTAACAGTTGACCTACAAAAGGAGAAAAATTATTTTTCAAGAAAAAATAAAAAAATAAATGGAAAGAAAGCATACCATCAGCATCGAGTATCTTTTAAAAAAGTGAAAAGGGGATATATTCTTAATGCTTAGTGACATACACGAATATGCATGCCGATCACAAGTTGAGGGAGATTTAGATGATAATCAATGGTCGAAGTGTGTTGCTATGCGAGAGGAGATGACTTCTAGTTATTGATATAGACATATATATGTATGTGTACCTAAAGAATGGAGGTTGATGCTCGCTCATTGTTGTGACCAACCAAACGCCTCTAATTATATGTTACTATTGCCTTGTCTCTTTACCAATAGGTGACAACAAAATACATGATGAAGCATATATATATATATGTATATATGTATATGTACATATATAAACAAAAACAAGGAAGAAAAAAAGAAGTAGAAGAGACTTACTATTGTTGGTGGTTATCTTAAGCAATGACAAGGTCAATCGCATTGAGATATATTTATGGTTGGCAAAAAGTGATTAAGAGATAAAGATTGGAGATGTAAGTTTAAGATTTGATGGGACTAAATAGATTCATTGATATTTTAATTGATTTAGCTATAAGATATAAAGGGTATTGATGGTTTTGAGAAAGATTTGGAGTTCTATCCATTAGCTATCAATATGCATAGGGGGTATGTGGTTCCAGCCTATATTTTCGTTGATTTAAATAGAATCTGAGTAATTCTAGGGAGCTTATCTCCATGGTACGTTTTCGCCTTAGAATAAAATAAGAGAGCACACCTACCCAATAAATAAAGACTGGTCTCCCTGCATACAATTCAATTGAAACAATAAATGAACATATATATGTTTATATAAGGAAACACATCAATAAAAAGAAAGAAAGAAAACAAACAGGAATTAGGTGAAAAACAAAAAGTATAAAAGTGTAAGAACAAAATAGGGAAGAAGAAAGGAAAGAGCCAAAGAAAGGACTTATTGTTGTAAACCTTATTGTTGATGCTGGTGAGAGTAGAGTCAATAAAGCAAGGATCTATAAATAGTGGAGTGAAAGATATGCTTTGAAGACTTGGTTTCAAGATTTGATGAAGACAAGTAGATTTAATAAAGTTTGAGTTATCTTTGGATATTAAGATATAACATATTTTAATTAATTAAGGAGGATTTGGAAAAGGAAGAGAAGATTCGGGAACATATGTGGAATAATCTATTTAGTTACTGAAGGTGTATTGCATGAAAATTGATAAGGATGGCTTTTGTTGGAGTTACGTTTCTCCATCTAAAAAAAAAAAAGATACAAGTTAATCTTTGATGAAAGGAAGATACAGTGGGTGGCATGGCAAGAAATTACATTTTGTAGAATAACTGAAAAAAAAAAAAAAAATAAAGCAAGAGCAAGCAAAATTACCCATGGGCCAAGGATTGATATTGGGTATTCTCGGCCTTAACAATGTACTTATTCAATAGCTTGTTAGCCCACTTCAGAATATATATATATTCAAATACTGTACTGTATCATAGGGGCGTTGCCCTTGTACCCATGCTACCTCTAGTGCTCTACTCCACTTCACGACATCATTACCCTATTTATTGGTATGAATGATATACATACATATATACATATATATGTATGTATATAACATGGTTTGAGGGAGATTATTGAAGTTCTAGATTTCTATGAATGCTTAAATGGCTTTATTTTTCTATCAATGCTCATAAAATGAGGAATGAATACTGAGAAGAGCCAACTATGTTGATTTTATGTGATGAATGCGAATCAATGCCATAGGAACAATAAATCATTACAACGATACAAAAGCATATCAAAATATATGTTCTATGGTAGCAAAAATAAATACTAGAATATTATGCTTAACTCATTAGCGATGTAGAAGAAACGTTAATTCCACTAATACGAGAAGTGATCAAGAAAGAAAAATTAGCATTCAATATGTTTCCACAACAATTGGAGGAACAACTTCTAAAAATGTCCAAAATCCCCTTGACTATATCTAAGGAACTTTTAGTTTGGGAGCAAAATGTAGAGAATCATTTCGGTAATTGGGCTTTTAACTTAATTTAATGTCATGAGCCGATATCTTAGGTTAGTGACAGAGTCTACAAAATTGATCTGATTAAGGATGTTTTAAGGAGATCTGGCTTGGTAAGCTTAGAATGGGGATTACCGGACTGGATATTCCGCTCTTGGCTTTACTTAGTTATCTTGTGCGTAAAAAGAGGACTTGGAAACAGTGCTTTTAGGCCTATTGAGGCTTTATTTGGGCATTTTGGGCCTTCAGAAGACTTGGTTGATCTTTAAGCTAAATAATAATGATAACGGGCATTTTGTAGTTAACAAAAGCCTTAAACATACTTGAGGCCTATATCTAAGCTCATGAAGGTTAAAGGAAATGATAAAGATTTAATAATAAGGCTTAATCTTAGTTATCCATCTTAAAGCCATTTGATGGATAAGATTAATCTCCATACTCTATAAATAGGAGGTTTCTTCTCTCATTTGGCTCATTCAGAACCTTGGCAAGCTTAAGATAAATACTAGAGCTCTATTAAAATTACTTTAGAAAGGGTCAAACAAGCAATTCGATCAAGAATGATCAATAACACTAAGTTCGATCCACTATCACATGTGCGTATTCGAGATATCAAGTTTGCCCGTTCTTCTTCCGATGCCTTTTGCTAACAACATCCTTCTACATGTCATCAGCTCAAGACATCTCCTAGGTCAACCAGTACACCTGTTACACATGATTGACCAACTACAGTCACATTCTGTTCTTGGTTGCTTCTAATGTCTAAAAGTTTCCAATTTATGACCAGCATTAGTTGAGTTGATCTCATAGAGTTTGATCTTGAAATTGAAAAGACCACTTGTTTGCTATGAATGAGAGTGCACGAAATAGTTGAGTCAAAGAAGAAGATTTAGAAGAAGACTTAGAAGAGATGGCTAGAAACAATGAGCGTGCTAATCAGACTATGTCAGAGTACGTTGAGCTAATTGTGACTGGAGCTGATTCTAGTATCACCAGATCTACAATTCAAGTAAATAGCTTCCATATTCAACCCAATATAATTCAAACGATGTAGCGGTTTATTTGGTTTGACGGCTTTGTTGACGAGGATTCAAATAATCATAGCTTAAGTTTTTTAGAGATCTACAACACTTTCAAGATCGATGGGGTTACATATGATGTAAGTAGGGTGAGGTTATTTCCTTTCTTGCTTAGAGGAAAAGCTAAACAATGGTTGAATTCATTAACGAGGGGATCAATTGCCACTTAAGATGAATTAGTCAAGAAATTCTCAAGGAAATATTTTCCACTTGCTAAAATAACCAAGTTCAAGAAAACTAGATCATCTTATACTCAAATCGATGGCAAGACTTTATATGGTGATGTCCACATCATGACCTTTCATTGTGGATGCAAATTTATAATTTTTACAATGACCTTAACTATCCTACTAAGCAGATGACTAATGCTGTAGCGTGAGGTACGTTGAGTGTAAAAACACTGGAAGAAGCCTAGAAGTTGATTGAGGGCATATGGTTGGGCATTCCTCTAAGGAGATTTTTAAATGGCAATTGAGGTACTAATCCTACCTTTGATAGGTTAGGTAGGGTTTACAACCTAGTCATATGATTGGGCATTCCTCTAAAACTAGGACTTAGACCAACAAAAGTTGGTCGTATGTCGAAGTGGGTTGGTCGACGGTCCCAAGGATCGGAATGGGCCTTGAGAGCTCATAATCCAGAATAACCACCACCAATTAGTACACGATACATAATATTATATATCATAATTAATACTTCTCTTAGTTTGAAAATAAGTTTTTTTTTGTCCTTATGACACATATATTTTAATGTTATTTCATTGTAAGTATAATGAATAATCTTAAATTAGTAATACCTTATCTGATCTATATCATAACTTAATATAGTATCTCATTTCATAGTTAGGTATTATATAAATTTCTAATAAATAATCTTAGATTAGCAATATGTTATCTAATCTACAATTAATGCTCTCACATAGTAGATAATTTGATCATTATCATGTGCGAATATTTTAAGGACAAAGGATGTTACATTATATATCCATTGGTTATTGAAAAATTTGCATGTTTACAAATAAAATTAATAAATATTATATAAATACAAATTAAATAAAAATATTATCAAAATATTGTTGCTATTATAACATAGCTATTTATATTAAAAGATGCAACGTTAGTGTATTTTTAAGATGATATTTATATTAAAATATTGTATCTTTAAGATGATATTAGTATATTTATCTGCAACATAACTATGATATATAAATAGTGATGTCATATTTTGATGTATTATTAGTATAAATAGTAATATTACATGATATAACATAGCATAAGACAGAATGATAGTATTTTGGTAAATTGTTTTATGTAATTTATAATTATATAATTTTTTAAAATCAGTAAACATTTGTTATACCAAAAAATGAACACGTTGTAATCTTATTTTGCTATATGATTTAATATAATATTTATTAACAAATCTATAAAATTTCAACTTTCAAGCAGCAATTGAATTGCGTTTTACAATATCTTATTAATTTTTACATGAAAATATAGACAGTATAATATGAGGAAAATAACCTACAAAAGCTTTTTAAAAAAAAAGAAAAAAAAAAAGAGGTTTATTTGCACGATACGCAAGTTCAAAGTTAGGCCGACAAAATAAAATGGATAGGTAAAGCACAATCCGGGTCACACCACTCACCATTCATCCTCTGCTCACTGTTCACCAGTTTAACTTTTCGGTAGAGATAGGTCAGGCCCGATTATTGAATCGAATTTAGTACAAACGTTTGATTTTTTTTTTTTTTGAAAATTGAATCTATGATTAGATTTATAATTTTTTAGAATTTAATTAAAACTTATTTGATTTATGGTTTAAATTATTTATATTAAATTTTTATTAAATATTTTTATTTTTAATAAATATAATTTTTTTAATAAAATTTATTCAATTTAATTTTAATAATTGATATAAAATTTTAATAAAGAATAATAAGATATAAAATATTTAATAAAATTTATAAAAATGAATAAAAAAATATAAAATAATTATATAATTTTTTTATTTAATTAAATGATTCTATTTAATTTAAAATGATACAATTCAATTAAAAAAACGAATTATTTATATATAATTTAACAGAACCTAAATTAAATAATTTAAAAAAAACCAATTTCTCGATTCCATTTACTCACGATTCGATGTGATCTTTTTCCAACCTTATTTTTATTTATCACAAAGCGCGTATCGGTTTCACCGAGCCCAAAGGTCCTCGTCTCTCACTCGTCGCCAGGGACGAGCAGAACTCCCACCTTCTCTTTCTCTATCTCTCTCCGGGTCTATCTCAACATCTGATATTCACCGCCCATAACATAACTTCCACCGTTTGTTTTTCCCATCGTCTCTCTCCTCTTACCGCCGTTTATTTAAAGGAAAAAAAAATAAAGAAAGTAGAAACCCTGTTGTCGTAAACTACCCCCATCCTCTTTTGCAACACCGTAATTGATTCTTCTTCTCTTTGGGCAGCGTAGATGGCCGACTCCAATGAAGGTCGACCCGATTTATCCGGAAATCCTGTAGATTCCTCTGCTGATAAAGATAAACAACCTCCAGAACAAGGTAACTCTCTCTTCCCTACAATTATTTACCCGTTCTCTTGTTCAGTGTTTGAAGTCTATACTTTTGGCAAATTGCGCCTCTCTGTCTCAATTTTAGATAGTAATTTGCGGATTCATATTAGTGGAAGTTCATAAACTTGTAATCTTAGGGCTTGTCTCGTTAATCTGCTTCTTTTCGCTGATAACAAAATCTAAACTTTACTAAGTTATTGATTACTCCCTCTTTTGTGTGTCTTTATTTTTCAGTCTGCAATTTCTTTAGAAAGCCTTCCAAGAATAAGAACATTAGAAAACGAACCGTTCAGGAAGACGATGATGATGACTCTAACGCCGGGACTTCTGTCTTGCATACTCAGAAGAAACCTCAAAAATCTGATAGTAAGCTGTACTTTACCACTGGTTCCTCGAAACAGTCCACGGCCGTTGAATCCCAGCCATTGTTTCAGTTCGAGTCTTCTAGGGCAATACAGGTTGAGAATGATAGTAGGGCAACAGCTACTCTAGAAACTGAGACGGAGTTCACTAAAGATGCTCGAGCTATTCGAGAAAGAGTACTTAAGCAAGCGGATGAGGACGTCTCTGGCAAGAGCAAGGTATCCGGTGATGAAAAAATATACAAGGGTATCCATGGTTATACTGATTACAAGGCTGGGTTTAGGAGGGAGCAAACAATTTCTAGTGAGAAAGCTGGGGGGGCACATGGGCCACTTAGGGCTTCTGCCCATATAAGAGTGTCAGCAAGGTTTGACTACCAGCCTGACATCTGCAAAGATTACAAGGAAACTGGTTACTGTGGGTATGGGGATGCATGTAAATTCATGCATGATCGTGGGGATTACAAGTCTGGGTGGCAGTTGGAGAAGGAGTGGGAAGAAGCTGAGAAGGCAAGGAAGAGAAATCTAGCAATGGGAGGGGATGATGGAGATGAGGGGGATAATGACGACGATGATGAAGACGATGAATTGCCATTTGCTTGCTTTATTTGCAGGCAGCGGTTTGTAGATCCAGTTGTCACAAAGTGCATGCATTATTTCTGTGAACACTGTGCTCTAAAGGTAATTTCTTATTCCCAATTCTTAGTTGGTGATTTGTAATATTGCAACATGTATTCATATGGTGACCTTGAATTTATATCTCCTCCTCAGTTGGAGAACTACAAAATCAGCATTCCAACCATCCAACAACTTTAATATATTTGACATGCCTCACATGAACAAATTTATTAAACTGAAATACACTAGGAAAGGTTAATTGATGTTAGTGGAAAATGGAATTGAATACTTGCTTTGCTCATTTTAAAGAACTCGAGTACTCAAAAAAAAAAAAAAAAAAAGTTAATTGATAGTAGTGGAAAATGGAATAAAATACTTGCTTTCCTCATCTTAAAGAATTGGAGTACTCAAAAAAGAAATTTATAAGTTGAAGAGCTTAAAGGAGAAGCAAATGTTAAGAGTCCTGGATGACCAATTTTGCATTTCCCCCATCCAGCTGTACAAGGAAGGTTGTTTGGTCATGCACTCAAATGTGATCACATGTTGAAAGATAAACTGACCATAATAGAGATGCACTGTATTGACAATATGGAGTTACATAACTATTACTTATCTGCTTTTAGTGGCTTGACAATATGTAGTCATACAATGAAAAATTGATCATAGGTTATGGTTTACTGATAGTTTCACCATATCAATAAAGGAATTCTTTCTATTTTTATTAGATTTTTAATTTTTTTTGGTTTAGCAATTATATAAGGAAATAAGTCTGTTACATTGTTTGCAAAAACATGTATCATATATGCGCATAATTCGGTCAAATGTCACATATGCAAATTATCATCTTAAGATGGTCTTTGTCCCAATTCTTGATATTCTGTGCAGTACCTGGCCTGCCTTCTACAGTTATCTGGGCTTTGGTTATTGGAGCTTGGCATAAGGCGAAAAATCTTTTTCTCTAAACAGCCAAAGCTGATTGGTGGTGTCCCGAAAACTTTTAAGTGATCTTTAGTTGAATGCAATAGTTTCCTCTAAACTACTATGTAGGCTGTCTCCAGCTTACAGTTTTCACATGTTACCATAAAGATTCTCTATGTCAACCTATTTTTCAATTGAAGTAAAATGAACCAGATTAAACATATTAGAAAATTGATAGGTGTTGTTGGTGCTTGATCAAGTACTAGCAAGTGTGTGGCTAAGTTTTTCAATTTTGAAGGAGCTAAGTGCAATTAAACTAGTAGATCTTGAGTTTTTCTCAGCTGTCAGTAGTTGGTGTATCCTATACTAGCAGTTTTGTGTGTCCTCATGCCATCAACCCATCATATATCTAAATGCTAAAATAGAATTACTTTTCATAGTTATGTACTGACCTGCCCTTTCTTTGGCATTTACAGCACCATTCAAGAAATAAGAAGTGCTTTGTCTGCAACAAGCCCACGCTTGGAATATTCAATACAGCTCATGAGATACGGAAAAGGATGGCTGCAGAAGGAAAGTGATGGTAGAATTGCTCTATCTGTTTGATGAAAAATTGAAATAATAGTAGATATAAAATTTTTGTTATATCAAGGGGTGTTTAACAATTTTGTAGGTGAAATGAGAAAAAAAAGAAGATAAGAAAGAAGTTTGAACCATGCAATCAGGCGTCATGTAATATTCACTTAAAGCTACATGCAGAGAAGTCTATGATTGAATAGATCTGAATTCATTTTAATGTTATTGGTTTCCATAATACAAGATCTTTTTAGAGGTGATGCTTTAAGAAGGATGAACTCTATGCTCCTAAGCTTGATTGAATTGATCTTACAGAATTGTTTCTTGAAGATTTATGTTCAATGAGTTTCATCTTCAATTAGTTAGATGATGCAGATTTCAGATGGTATCTTGGAGTGATTGTACATTCTATCAATCAACTATTTTTATCTTGTTTTATGTGCAAAGCCAAAATTGTCAGATGCAAGCTTTATTCTATTTACTCGTTGGAGTTTGTTTAGTTAGATTATTATAGCAGATTCAGCTTTGTTATAACAGTTAACAGCCCATTCACTTCGCCGTAATAGCAATTCCATTCCCCCTGTTCTTTATGGAATCGCTATTATGGCATTTAGTTGAGTTTTGACCCTTTAATAGCAATTCCTCACAAAACGTTGATTTGCCATTCTTTGCTTGGAGCCACGATTAGCAATTTAGAATTTGATTTTTTTTTTCTTTTTCCTCAAATGACATCATAGAAATTAGCAAATTACAAAGTTTACCCCTCAAATTAGAAAATGTGAGATTATCTATTGAACAAAAAAGAAATCCTAGAGTTCAATCTCTACTTGTCTCTCCTGCAATCCAAGATCACAGAAGTGAAGCTCTGTATTTCTTGTCCAAATCTCGTTGCTGCAGATGGAGAATGAAGCTCTGTATGTGTCATGATGTGTGCTTAAAGGCCACTGTCTCTCTCTCTCTCTCTCTCTCTCTCCCTCTCTCCTTTTCTTTTAGCTTTTCTTTATTGAATCACAGTTTAATGTAGAGCTCCAAATTGTTAGTGGTGGATAATTGTGTGGTTTTGATTATAAAGATTCAAAGGACTCGTTTGGATTTATATTTTTATAATGGCTCCTTGACATGTGAAAATAGAGAATTTCTCTTTCTTTTTGGCTAGATTAAGTTTGAACCTGTGATAAACTTGGAATTGTGATAAGCAACCTTTATTTCTTGGTTTCAGATCCTGTCATGGTTTGATTTTTCTAGCATTGGGGATTTTCCTTTCCCATAACAAGAGTCATTGGAATAGAATTCTTTTTTTTGTTTCCACTGCTATTTTCACCATGAATAGTGCTTCATGGGTGGTCTGTTATTCACCTTCCTTTGTCATTAAGGCAACTTGCAAGATAAATTTTGTCAAAAGTCGGCTATCTATTCTACATGTACACTTGCCAACTTTTGGCACATCATTTCTGCCAAAATCCATTTGTGTTTCATTTTTAAGTTGTGAAAGGGATCTGCCATGATGAATATAAGATTGTAATTTGTGTAAGTTGTTGGCGTGGAGATAGTTGACTTCGGTTTTCAGTTTGTGCAGAAGCATTATTTGAGAACTGGATAGTTGACTCTAGAATTGGTTTTCAATTTGTGTAAAGAACTGGATACTGTTGAATTGCATGAATAGTTACCCGCTCTGCAGCTGGTAATGAGCTTAGTTGGATGACAATGACAAATATTTGTTTTTGAAATATGGAAAAGGAGCAGAGTGAGGATCATCTGGCAATATTGCAAGGGAAATATTATACGATGGATACTTTGATTTGGGAGTTAAACTCTCAATCACAGATGTACTTTTGTGTGTATCATGCTCTCAATCACAAATTCTTCTATGTGAAGTGGTAGACACGGTACTTCTAGCTCTATTTATGCTCTCTTCATGCCGGTGGCTGTTGATGCAGAAATCTGTGCAAATGTCATTACTTCAGATATTTTAATTTCATTTTCTAGGTCCTCTGTTAGCATTTGTCACGTTTCCTCTATTAGGCACGCAAGCTGATGCACATTTATTGGCTATTTACAATGGTTTATTCGTTGTCAATGTCTTGAAATATCAAATTTAGGCTCCTCTACTCTTTATCGTCAACTTTGTCCTGCACATTTAAGTTGCAATGCCTCCCAAGTGAAATCTCCCTTATGCGTCATGTTGCAGCTTCTTATTCAATATATGTTACATATCAACCGCAAAGCAACTCATTGTTCTCATGTTTTCAATTTAATTGCCAAGGTGATTGTACTGCTAAGTTAACTGGAGAACTGGTGTGTGAAAATGGTTTCTCAGTCACTGATAATGCAAGAATAAACAGTTATGCGACTGGGAATTGCATTGGCAAGAGTTTTAAGAAGCAGATGATTAGATGTACAAGTGGATCATGGTTCCTAATTTGTGCACTCTAGACTCTGAAAATGAGCCTTTCTAAGAGAGCTGCTGTCACTTCCTGATTTGTGCATAAATTTTAGCAAATATGCTTTTCTATTCTGCCATCAGCACTTTTTAGTGTGTTATTCACTGTCATAAAATTGAACGCAGACAAATATGAACACAAACTTTGAATAACTGCTTTTATTTGTCAAATAAATTGTTAGATGGTACATTGGTCAACATAACCCCAACTTACAACACAAAATCATGCTAAGCACGGATATTCCATCTTATACACGTTGTTTCCACCAGACAATGAATTTCGACCATTACAAATCCTGACGCAAAATCTTTTTAACTGCATCGCAGGTGGTTTTCCCCAGTTTTCCTTAAATGCTGTGGTATAAGCAGTAAGGCTTTGGTACTCTTTGACACCCAACAAGTGGGCAATGTTCAAATTCGGGTTCCTCACTTGGGTTTCTTTGTCATGAATTACATGCATAAGCAAACAAAGCTTCTGCAGTTTTTTGCAAGACCCTCTACATTGTAACCATCTCTCTATAGTTGTTTGAGCATCGAGTCTACATGGAAGCAAAGACATTGGGGTAGCCGGTCCTTCCATCATTTCCCTCGCCAGGAGGAAAACTAAGCACCACGATTGCAAGCTTTTTCTCTACCTGCATGAATTTTATGACATCACATGAACAAATAATAAAGCTTAGTTATGTTAAAAAAAAATGGAAAAATCAATTTACAGCGGCGATGTTATTTAGTTAATTATTTTTTAACATTCAGTAATATAATTGATCGAACCCATTCACCATGAAGGACTTGCAGGGTCCATTCAATAATTGGTTTCATCTGTGATGTGAAAGCTACCAGTGGCATATCAACCAGAAACATTTTCATTCAAAACACTGATACTACCTAGAATATTTTATGGTCAGACCAAATAGAATATGTTTCCCTTGAAGAGCATGTGATTTACTAGGTGAAACAAATTCCCACCCATTTATGAAGAGCATGTGATTTACTGAAGTTGTGTTGTGATTTATTCTCAACGGTCATCAATGTAGTGGGTAAAAATATATACAAAAAGAACGACACGAGGATTTGACAACTGCAAAACCAGCAAGAACTATTAAAACTGGGTAAAAAAAATAAAAGCAGCCTTACTTTCCCTATAATCTACAAAGTATTTTCACTTTGTAAGATTACCAATGAATGAAGGCTTTTCATAAAGCTTGTTAACCATTAAAATGTCTACGCTAAAAGGAAATGGTTCACGGTAATTACAAGAAATTTCTTGCTTATGAAGAATTTGATTTGAAGCTGATAAAGATATGTGATTGCGAGAAATAACTTCCACACTCATCTTTCACGCATCTCGACTATGAGATTGATGTCCTAATTTTTGCGACTTCAATTGCTGATTCCGAGCGGTGAATTTGGGGATTAGGGTTTGGATTTGGAACGCAGTTGATTTTTTTTTTTCTTTTTCTTTTTCCACTGATGGTGTTGCTCCCAGTGGATTTACTGTTATGTTTGGATTTGGGTTTTATGTGTGGAACAACAGAACAAGAAAATATATCTCTATTCTATTTATCAACAATAGCTATTACATTATAATTCTATTTTTATTTAGTAAAATGAGCATCTTAAGTTTATTGATTATTTGTTTTGTATGATTACAAGTGTGAAGCAAATAAAGTATTGAAAGTAATATTTGTTGATTGTAAATTTTTGTTTTATTGGGTGACCATCTACAAAATAAAAAACAGCCACTAGCCACTGAAGGTATTATAGATTATTTTGAAACCACCACTTTAAAACTTAAGTTAGTAAGAGTAACGAGGTATTGAGAATCCTAATCCCTTAGTTATAGGGAAGGAGGCCACACTATGTTTGGACCAGGTTCTTCCAATTTGGCCTAAATTTTAGACAGTCTGTAGCGCATATTCAAAACGAGCTATCAAACAATGCAACGTTGAAGAAAATTTATGAAACCAGTTATTGATTGTCTTTCTATTGGATGAAAACATACATAATAGAGTATACTCTTTCGCACAAAATAGAACAGAGGTGATTAAGAAATTGGGAATTTAACTAGCGATGTTGGGTTTTGCCTCGACTTAGAACACAATGATGATACGAATTTGCCATCATTGTAAATTTCTGGAATCGGGTCAGAAGGGTTTAGTCGATTGAGTCATTAAGCTGAGTCCAATCGTGTGGGAAATGCTTTTACAAATTAAGTTAAGTTGATTGAAATAATTAATAATGAGGTTTATACAAGTCTAGACAAGCATTGGTGGGTAAAATTATTCAATGTTCAAAATTAACATTTTTATTAAAATTATTAAGGTAGCTATTAATAGGGCTTTTTAGATATAAACTCCTTAGGCTCGTCTAGATCTGATATATTTTGTCACTTCAGGCTTGCTACCGTGAGCTTAAGCCCTAAGCCCGAATTACTAAGCTCAAAGAGTCCTTCAACAGCTAGAACTCATAAGATAAGGAAGATAGACTAAGTCAATACCTACTTTCAGTTAAAGTGGGATACATTAGGTACCACGATTCTACTCTCTCATACTTGCTGGAAAAGATCTCTCTTACTAACTGTTCTTTAATTATCGAGCCACTCTATTATAAATATCTTATTACCATCTAATGGTGTCTTTTTCTATATTCTGTGCACTAAGCTTGTTTATTAGTCTAAAGCACCTTCTACTCTCTAAGAATTCATTGCTGACTTAAGTATTGGAATGACTATATTGGACAACACCCCAACATCCCCCTTATGATGTTTCGTTTTGCAGGCTTACTACGTACAGAGCTCAGTCACTACCAGCAAATACTCAGAGACCACATTTGGCGTTGTTTGTAGGAAACCAAATTCTTACATAAAAATCCTTAAGCACACTAAACACATTCTTTAAACACAATTCTCAAGTATCATGTCGCACCATGACGAAGAAGAGAATCGCCAGTTGGTGAATAACCAACCTACGGCTAATCAACCCTTCCTAAGGGCAAAACTAGAAGAGCACCTAGAGCGCATGGAATGATTAGTTGAGGAGTTAGTTGCTTAAAATAGGCTACTTCATGTTTGCTTCGAAGAAGCCGAGTGGCGTATCGCACAAACCCATCCTCTTGAAGCTTTAGATGCCTGCACTGGGCAAAACAATCCCCTACAACAGCAGTAGAATGGTAGGGATCAACAACTTGATCCACCATTGTAGTAGCAGCTAGTAAGGTCTATGGCCACCTGCGATTGAGCCTTGGTTGGTAATGAATAAGTAGCCAACTTACGAGGAGTATCGACTTAATCAGCAACATGCCGAGCACACTCGACAAACAATGTTAACCTTAACGAGCTCTGTGCAATGGTGAGGAAGCTCTCTAAATAGCAGGGGAGCAAGGTCGTTGCCGATGCCAGGCTGGTCACCAGCAATAAGACCCCCTTCACCAAGGGTATTCAGGACGCAGTGTTGCTTCTCAATAGCAAACTTCTGTTCTTAGACCGGTATGATGGTACAAGTGATCATGATGATCACCTCCTCTACTTTTGTACCCTCATGAACCTTTATGGTAATGGGAATGCTATAATGTGCAAGGCTTTCCCAAACATCTTGAGGAAAGTAGCTTGGACATAGTTTAACTACCTTCCTAACAATTCCATCTGCTCCTTTGACAAGTAGGCTCGGAGATTCAATCTCTTCTTTAAGGCTAGTAAACCCCCATCCAAGGATATGCCATCCTTTTACCTCATCCAGCAAGGTGAAGGCGAATCCTTATGCGACTATGTGGCTCGATTCAACAATGCTGTGGTTGAGATCCCTTATTTGGATAAAGGGAGTTGCTGTCCATGCCGCTTAGTGTAGCTTCTGACCATTGGGAGGCTTCTTTTGATTGCTTGTGAAGAGTAAGCTAAATACCTTGGTTGACTTTTGGAATAAAGCCTAAAAGTACATCAATCAGGAAGACATCATTCGTGCTAGGTGTGATGTCAACTGAGAGAGGTCGAGAGATCAGGACAAAGAAAAATTATCCATGAAGGATCGCCTTAGCGATAGGTTATCGGGCAGATTAGAGGGGGAGAGCTCTAGAAAGAAGAAGCGTCGATTTGAGCGTAACCTGCTCCCCCCTCTTATTGATACGCAGCACACGCCCTTGACTAGACCTATTGCCTAGGTTTATTTCAAAGTGAAGCATTGGAATTCACTTCGATCACCGTAGAAAATGTGGGGAAACCCTAACCATCGAAATTGCAATAAGTACCATTAGTTCCACAATGACCATGGCTACACCATCAGTGAGTGCTTCTAGTTGAAGAACACCATCGAGTCTGCCATTTAGCGAGACTATTTCAACGAATACGTAGCCCATTTGAGAAATGGTGACTGTTCCGATGATGATGGAGATAGGGTACCTCGGAGGTGATGGATCGAGAATGCTTATATCGAGTAGAATAATGACTGTCGCAACAACCGTACCCCCAATGGTGTCATTAACATAATTATGGGGGAGGAGGTTGCACCTTAAGAGTCGTCCGAGTACTAGCAGCTTGATTAACATCCCATCAGAGGTGTTGGCAATAAGGAAGAACAGATAGAAGTTAGACACTTCCATCTCCTTCTCTGATAAAGACCTTGAAGGGGTTGACACACCCTATCAAGATGCCCTAGTAATACGGGCAAGGATCTCAAATTTGGAGGTCCTAAAGATTATGGTGGACACTAGTAGTTCTATTGACATACTTTTCCTCCATATTTATGAGAGGATGAGGAAGAAGCTGTTAGTAAAAATGAAGCTACACCACTATAATCTAATCGACTTAAAAGGAAGTACGGTTTGAGCCAAGGGGATTATTACGTTAGACATAGAACTTGATAATGATGATACGTGGTACGACGACATGTAGAATTTGTCATGATCAACTACCCCTCCCCCTATAACGTACTCTTGGGAAGACCAAGCCTGAATGCATTTGGAGTGATCATATCTTCCCTTCATCTAAAGGCCAAATTTCCGACTTTGACCGGGGTAAGAGTATGTAGGTATGACCAAAAGCTCTCATAAGAGCTGTATATCAGGGCTGCTAGGGGAGATGGCATCTTTACGCTAAGACTAGCTCGTAGGAGAAGTCGGTTGAGAGGGGTGAGCCAGGGAAAAAAACAGAATAAGTCTAGATCGGACCCTTACCTGAGTAAACCATGAGAGTTGGGATTGAGACCTCACTTGAGGTGAAGGATGAGATCATCACCCTCTTGCAGACAAATTCCGATAGGTTTGCTTAGTCGGCATTAGACATGCTCGGAATCTTGCCCAATCTGGTAACTGATAACCTTATTATCGAAACTACAGCATGACTTGTCAAGAAGAAAAAGAGGCATTGCGCTCCAGAAAGGCAGGCTACCATTAAGGAAGAGGTATAAAAGTTACTTAAGGTCGACTTCATAAAGGAGGAAAACTACCCAACCTGGCTAGCAAACGTAGTGCTAGTCAAGAAAAAGAATATGAAGTGGCAAATGTGCATCAATGACGCTGACCTCAATAAAGCCTGCCCTAAAGATTGTTTTCCTCTCTCGAGAATCGATCAACTCGTCGATTCTACTTCGAGACATACCTTGTTGAGTTTTATGGAGGCCTTCTCAGGGTATAACTAGATCAAAATGGACTTGAAGGATGAAGTCCATACCTCTATTGTCACTGATTACAGCATATACTATTACACTATGATGCCGTTCGGTTTGAAAAACGCCGAGCCACATACTAACAGATTGTGACAAAATTGTTCAAGCCCCAGATTGGACGTAGTATGGAGGTATACATCAATGAAATGATTATCAAGAGCTAGAAGCCAGATGATTGTGTCAAGGACCTCCAAGAAGCCTTTGACCAGATGTGCAAGTACGACTTGAAGTTGAACCCTTAAAAGTGCATCTTCGGGGTCAAATTTGGCAAATTCCTTAGTTTCTTGGTCACCTAAAGAGGTATTAAGGCCAACCCTGAGAAAATTACTACCATAAAAGAAATAAAGCCTCCAACCTCAGTCCACTAAGTACAAAAAGCTCACCGTTATGGTAGCTGCATTGAGTAAGTTCATCTCAAAGAGCATAGACAAATGCATTGAGTTCTTCAAAATCCCGAAAAATCTAAGGGGTTTTGAATGGACCTCGAATTGTGCCGTTGCTTTTCAGCAACTCCAAGACTTTCTTGTGCACTTATCTATCCTCTCTAGGACTGTCTATGGGGATGACTTATTTTCATACCTAGCCATTCGTGACTGGATGCTCTCCTTTATGATGGTCAGAGTAGAGGGAAGAGATTACCGACCTATATACTACTTTAGCCACATACTCTATGGGTTGAAGGTTAGGTACATTCGGGAAGAAAAGTTCGCCCTGGTTGTTGTTATCACAATACGATGGTTAAGGCTTTACTTCTAGGTACACCAGATAATTGTACTCACAGATCAATTGCTGTACACCATGTTGTAGAAGCTTGATGCGTTTGGGTGGATGATGAAGTACGTGGTGGAATTGAGCATACATGGAATCTAGTATCAGCCATGAATGAACTATAAGGCACAAGTGCTAGCTGACTTCATGGTAGAGTATACAAAAGAAGAGGAAGCACCAATAGGTAATGACAAACCGATGTGGACTTTCCATATTGATGGGTCATTCGCCTTGGGGGGTGGAGGTATGGGTCTTGTTCTGACCAGCCCGTACAAAGTCAAATTTTGCTTTGTCCTTAAGTTTAGGTTTGATTCTAACAATAATGAATTTGAATACGAGGCCCTTATCGCAAGTCTTAAGTTGGTTAAGGAGATTGGTACTGAGCATTTATAGATCTTCTTGGACTCCATACATGTCGTCTAGTAAGTTTGAGGTGAATACAAGGCTAGGGATGACATTATGGCTAGTAACCTTAAGAAGGTGAAGAGCCTTCCAACTAAATTCCCTTTGTGGAACATCATGAAGATCCATCAACTCGAGAATTCAGTAGTAGATTGGCTATATAAGCTTGCCTTTACTAGGATATAGAAGCTCGAGGTGAAGGATAGGAAAATCTTGATAGAATACTTTCCAGAAAAGAGCATAACTCCGGGCTCAGCTGAAGTTTTAGAATTAACCACAACAGCTCTAAGGCCGAGTTGGATGGATCCTATCCAGACTTATTTGGAGTAGGGTATGCTCCTCAATGATAGGAAGGAGGTAAAGAAGCTTCGGTATCACGTCACCAATTATACATTGGTTGATAGTGTCTTGTATTGTAGGGAAGTCAACCTTCCCCTACTTCGATGCCTTTGGGAAGGTGAAAGGTTGTATGTCATGGAAGAGCTACATGTCAGAGTGTGTAGCAATTATATTTAGTTCTAAGCCCTTTACCTCCAGGTACTATGACTTAAGTATTATTGGCCTACCATGTGGTAGGACATGAAAGTTGTAGCCCAAAAGTGCTTGTAGTGCCAAAAGCATGTGCTAGTCAGTTATGCACCTAGCACTAGCCTCCAACCCTTGACCAGCTTATGGCTATTCGCACAATGGGTTATTGATATCCTCGATGCCTTCTTAAAAGCTTTAGGAGGATGGTAATTCATAATCGTTGCCATCGACTACTTCACAAAGTGGGTAGAAGCCGAAGCAATGACAAAGATAAAGGAGAGAAGTGTTGAATCTTTCATTAGAAACAACATTCTCTCCTGGTTTGGGGTCCCTTATGCTCTCATTATGGACAACGAGTGACAATTAGACAACCCCAAGTTTAGGGAGTTCTGCATCAAGCACCACATCAACTCGCACCTCACTTTAATTGCCTACCCCCAATCGAATGGACATGTCGAGGCAACCGATCAAATTATTTTGGATAGCCTAAAGAAGTACATGGACTGATTTTAGGGCACTTAGGTCGACGAATTATCTAATATCTTATAGGGGTATAAGACCACCCATCATACTTCTACGAGTGAGACCCCCTTTCGCCTAGCGTTTGGGTCAAAAGTAGTCCTCCCCATCGAACTTGAGCTTCTTAACATCTGGACTCAGAGTTTTGACACCTCTCGTAATGAGTTACTGCGACAAGCCAGTATTGATACCATCGAGGAAATCAGAGACCTTGTTGCAGCTCTAGTGACTGCATACCAACTTTGGGCTGCATGATAGCACGATTAGAAGGTTAGACATAAGAAATTCAAGGTCAGCGAACTAGTGTGCCGAAAGCTAGAAGCCACGAGTTCGCAAGAAGAGCAAGGCAAGTTGACCCCTAATTGGGAAGACTCGGTCAAAGTCAGGGAAAAATTGGGTAATGGAGCGTACAAATTGGATAGCGATCTCATCTTATGCATATGGAATGCAGATAATCTTTGTTTTTTTTTATTAGCATATTATTGTGTACATTTTTTCTAGAATAATGAAATGAACAATTTGCTTTATAATTATTTGTCTACTTCTCTCTCTCTCTCTCTCTCTCTCTCTCTCTCTCTCTCTCTCTTTCTCTCTCTTTCTCTTTCTTTCTATTGCCATCCCAGCCATTGATAAGGCAAACAAACCATTATTCGAGCAGGTTGAAAAGCCATTGACCTGGCCCTTTGGGCAGGGTAAAAACACCCCTTATAGAGGAACTCTCATTGTTCAGGCAGGTCGGAACACCACTGACTTGACCCTATCGGGTAATCTCGATAAGGAGAAACACTCCTTGCAGAAAGAAACTCCCATTTTTCAAGTAGGTTAGAACATTACCGACTTAACCCCCTCCAGTAACCTCAGCAATGGGAAGCACTCCTTGTAGAGAGAAATTCCCATTTTCCAAGCAAGTTGGAACGTCATCGACCTAACTTGGGTAACCTTAGCAATGGGAAATACCCCTTGTATAGAGGAACTCACATTTTTGAGTAAGTTACAATGCCATCGACCTAACCTCCTTAGGTAATCTTGGCAAGGGAAAATACCCCTTATATAAAGGAACTCCCATTTTCCAAGCAGGTTGAAACACCATTGACTTGACCTCTTAGGCAACCTTAACACTGGGAAACACCCCTTGCATATAGATACTCTTACGTAACATAATAACGAAAAGGAAAAAAAAAAATGTTAAGAAGTGCACAATATGCGACATTCACAAAGGTGGAATTTCATTCATAGACTTTCAAATTACAAGGCTAAGGCTAGCATTCTGACTTAAGATACAAAAAGGAAGAAGAAAATTATTACCTAGGATTAGCTAACTCCGGCAGCTCCGAAAAGTCCAAAACTTTGATTTGCTTAGAGCGTTGATTTGATGGTGCCTCTTGAGGAGGCCAATCTTGTATTGGAGCAGAAGTGAGAGGTTGCTGATGAGGGTTGGTAGAAGGATTGCCCTAATCCTGATCTCTATGAGTGGCATCCTTTGGGGAAACCTCTTGTTGAGTTGCTGAGGGAGGAGTAGATGTATGAGTAATATGTTTGGTCCTAATAGTAGAAGAGGTTCACAAAACATCACTGACCTCGGCCTCCTTTTCTTACTCTTCGGCCTCCTCCTTCTCCCTAAAAGTGGGGGAGTCCAAGAAATCTAGGAAGCTCAAGTCAAGGCTTGGATGGTGGAAGAGCACCTGCCTCTTAGTATAGTGGGCGCAATAGATGGACAGGTCTTCCAGCTCTTCCAACCAGTTTTCGTCACCCAATAATTGGTTATAGCCTTCTTTGCGATAGCATCACTAAAGACCTCTTCATTCTCCAAGGCTATGTAATTTATGTTTACATCAAAGAGTTGTACCTTGCTAATGGATAGCTCCAACTCAATAGGGAGGATAACTTCAGCTCCAAATGCAAGACGCAATGAAGTTCGTCTGATCGATGTCCTATGTGTCGTGTGGTAACTCCAAAGTATGTTGGGAAGCTCGTTGGCCTACCTGTCTCTTACTCATTCCACCCTCTTCTTAAGACTATTAAGAATTATCTTATTGATGGCTTCAACTTGGCCATTGGTTTGAGGGTGGGCAATGGAGGTATAGTGTAGCCTGATGTTGTGCTTACTGTAGAAGTTCCTAAAATGATCGCTGTTGAATTGCCTTCCATTGTTAGTGATCAACCTGTATGGTACTCTAAAGCAAGATAGTATGTGGGTAAGCATGGACCTTCGATGGCTTAAGCAATTATAATTACGACAATTGACGCTTTTGCCCACTTGGTGAAGTAGTTTATTGCCACCAGGATAAACTATCGGCTCATTGAAGCTCTAGGGAAGGGTTTAAGGATGTCTAATCCCTACTATATGAAGGGCCATAGGCTAGTTAAAGGGTATAACTCTAAGATGGGGGCATGAGTAATTGGCATGTGCTTTTGGCAGGAGTGGCACCTTTGGATCATGGCCTTGGTGTCTTCCTTCATCATGGGCTAGTAATAACTTGCCTAAGTGCTTAGAGGTAGACTAGTTGTGATTTGATGTGATTACTACAAATCCCTATGTGGAGTTCCTTAAGTACTCGAGTGCCTTCTTTTGTTTGGAGGCATTTGAGGAGCGGAACAGTGTATCCTTGTCTATAAAGTATGTCATCGATTAGCATATAGTTGGTTGCCATGTAAGCTAGCCTCTTCACCTTGGATCGTTCCTCAAGTTGCGCCTTAATCTTGAAAATACTGCACAAGGGAGTCTATCTAGGAGGGCTTTGGGACTACTTTTGTTGTTTTGACGACCTGCTGCTATTGTACCTCCGTGCTCCTCTCGGGGAGGTACCATATAAAGAGTGGCTTATCATAGTTGTATGATGCGAGGATGGTGGATGAAGCTATTCTAGATAATCTATCTACTTCTATTTTTCGCTTAGGGGATTTTGTTGACTTCCAAGAGGCCAATTCCATGAGAAAGATGTGCACTAAATGTAAGTACTTCGCTATTGTTTCGCCGTTGGTCTCGTATTCACCCTGGACTTGTTATACAACTAACATGGAGTTTGTGTGTATGCTAAGTTTCTTACTTCAATATCTTTGGTAATTTTTAAGCCGGTGATAAGTGCTTCATATTTTGCTTCATTATTGCTTACTGGGAGATCAAACTTTAGGGCATAGAGGATTTTCCTTTTGTATAGGCCTTGTAGCACGATATCGGCCCCACTCCCCCTATTAGTGGAGAAGCCATCAACGTGGAGCATCCATACTGGTATGGTGAGCTCTAGTTGAGGCTTGTCTGCTCTAGTGTATTTTACTATAAAGTTTATGAAAACCTATACTTTGATTGTTTGTCCTAAGTAGAATTGAACTTTGTGAGCATTGAGCTCGAAGGAGTACTTCATTATTTGACCTAAAGTGTTGCGCCTTTGTAGGGCCATTCTAAATGGTATATCCATTAGTATGAGGATTGGATGCGATTGTAAGTAGGGCCTAAGCTTACGAGCGGTGATGACTACCATGAGGGTAAACTTTTCTATCTTAGTGTATTGAAGCTGGGGTCTTTGGAGGATGTGATTAACGTAGTACATTAGGTGGTAGTCATGATAATCAACTTGAATGAGTACAAACGATAATTCTTTATCACTGACTGTAAGGTATAAGAACTATTCTACTTTAGGGATGGGTTCGGACAGTATGGGTAGGGTTGCAAGGAAGCTCTTCAAGTCTTGGAAGGCTTATTATCATACTGGTGTCCATTTAACTTAGCGGGGTGCTTAAGTAGATAGAAAAACTCTGCGCACTTATTTGCATTTTGAGAGACGAAGCAGTTGAGGGTGGTTATCCTTCATGTAAGTCACTAGACCTCCTTTACTAAGGTCAATGCTTGCATGTCTTGGCTATCAGGGTTGGTCTTGATCCCTCATTTTGTGACCATAAAATTCAGAAACTTACCCGAAGCTACCTCGAAGATGCACTTTTAGGGGTTAAGTTTCATTTTAAATCGTCAAAGTGTTTGGAAAATTTCTTAGAGGTTGTCTATATGGCCTCTTCTAGTCTTGCTCTTAGCCATCATGTTGTCGATGTAGACTTCGATGTTTCTTCCTATTTGTGACTTAAAGATATGGGTTACCATCCTTTAATATGTAGCTCCGGTGTTCTTCAGGTTGAAGGGCATGGCTTTATAACAATAATTCCTGAAGTCTATGATAAAAGATGCATAGACTTCGTATGGGAGGCTATAGGTTGACCATTCTACATCAAGACTGTGGCTATGCCTATAGCAAATGCATTACACTTAAGCTCAAAATTCTTTTCTAAGCTAGGTAAAGTTAATACAACTGCAAAGGTCAATCTTTCCTTGATATTAGTAAAGCTTCTCTCTTGCTTCTCTTCCTACCTAAAATCTATGTTCTTCTTTGTCAGCTCTATAAGGGGTGGAACAATGGTATTGAAACCCTTGATGAATCTTTGGTAAAAGGATGCCAATCTATTGAAACTTCTTAGTTTGGTATAAGTGGTCAGGGTTGGCCATTTGAAAATTGATCAAATCTTCTTATCATTGACTTGTAGGGCTCTTCCTCCAACTACATAACCTAGAAAAACCACCTTGTCCTAGCAAAAACAACACTTCTTCATATTAGCAAACAATCTTTCTATTCAAAGGACATCAAAGACTACTTGGAGATGTTCAATATGGTTAGTTAGGTCGGTACTATATATGAGGATGTTGTCAAAGTAGACAACGGAAAACTTCCCAATCAGATTTCTCAAAACTTGATTCATCAATCTCATAAAAGTGCTTGGAGTGTTTGATAATCCAAAGGGCATGACCATCCACTCGTGTAGGCTATTTTAAGTCTTAAAAGCAACCTTCCATTCATCCCCTTGCCTCATTCAAATTTGATGGTATTTGTACTACTTAATTCATTTAACTTATCATTTAGCCTCGGAATAGGGTACCTATACTTGATTATGATTTTACTTACAACTCTACTATCAACACACATTCACTAAGTGCCATCTTTCTTTAACACAAGCAATGCTAGTACAATACAGGGGCTAAGACTTTCTCTTACATATCATTTTTCCAACAATTCATTGACTTGTCTTTGGAGCTTAGTAGCTTATTTAAGGTTCATTTGATAAGTTAGCTTCTTTGGCATAGTAACATCGAGTATTAAGTCAATGCAATATTCAATTCCTTGAAAAGGGGGTAGTCATTTGGGCAACTGCTCGGGAAACAGGTTTGCATACTCATTTAATAGCTCCTTAATCTTTAGGGGTAGCTAAACTTGCAGCTTTACCTTTTGTAGTCATCTGATCAACAAAATGGGTGACATGTCGACTTTAATAGCTTCTTGGAGCTTGGCTCTACTTAGAATCAAAGTCTTCTTGGTTCCTTGAGCAAGTTTAGCTTGCAGCTTACTAGCTTGGCTCAACATCATATGGTTTAAGGTAATCTTCCCACCATCTTTCTCAAATACATACATGCTCTTAAAACCATCATAGATAATCTTTTCATAAAAAAAGCCAAGGTCTACCTAGCAACACATGAGACGCATACTTGGGTACTACATCACAAAGAATCTCATTGGAATAGTTTCCAATTGAGATTGGCAACAATACTTGCTGAGTAACATGTAGTGCTCTTTTCTCATTTAGCTAATGCAATTTGTCTGGCTTTGGGTGTGAGGTAGTTGGCAACTTTAGCTTTTTAACAAATTCATCAAACACCACATCAGTATAACTTCTACTGTCTATTATGAGCGCACATACTTGCTAGTTTACTTTGCATATGATGTGGAATAGGTTCTCTCTTTGCTCCTCTTTAGTGGAGGGTTCTATACTCATCTCACATTAGATAGCCAAAGTTAGTTTGTCTAGATCTTTAGCAAACACATCTTCCTCAACCTCTTCCTCCACTTCTCTTCTCTCTTTAGGTTCCTCATTCGTGCTATCTACTTTAATCTTGGGGACATCTCCCTTGATGAGCATAGTTCTTCTGTTTAGACATTGGGCAGCCATCCTTGGCATTTAAAACATTTCATCTAGCTCATCTTTCTTCTAGATGCTTGTCCCTTCTGATAAGTTCTCAACTGTACCTCACCATCAACTGGTTGACTTTTTTATTCAAGTCTAACATTTGTTCTTCTACTTAGCTTGAAACTTTGTTGAGCTTGGTAACTGCCCTAACCGGGTCAGCTTGTTTGGACTAGTTGGTTTATTGGAGGTTGGCTTAACCTGTTGCTTCTCTATCTTTCAACACACTGCATTATTCTCATAGCCTTATCTAATGTAGTAAATTGTTTAAGTTCTACAATGTCTCGGATATTGTTTCTCAATCTAGTAACAAACCTTGATACTGTTCAAGCAAATGGTTCATCTACTTCACATTTGATCATAAGCATTTAGAATTCCTGAGCATACTCATCAACAATTTGACTTCCTTGTTGTAGCTCATGAAGTCTAGCAAAAGTGTCCTATAGGTAGGTATCTGGCAAGAATCTATTTCTGAGGATTTTTTGCATCTCAGGCTAGGTGCTGACTTCCATATATCCTTCTTGCCTCCTTATGGTCTGCAAATTCTTCCACCATAATATAATGTATCTTCAGAATTCTACAGTAGCAACTCTCATCTTCTCGTGATCTTCGTACTGATAATAATCTAAGACATGTTCAACCTTCTCCTCTAAATCCAAATAGTCATCTATATCCTTAAAACCATTGAAGCTTGAAATCTAAAGTTTCACATGTTGGCAACTTAGGGTGCTCATGCTCATCTTCTTCCTTAATGTACTCTTCTTCTCCTTCTTCATCTATTTCACCCAAGTCAATCTTCCTCTGTACTTGTTCTCCTACTCTTCCACCTCAATCTTGTTAAGTTGGAGTTTATCCTCTCATAGGTTAAGTAGCTTAGGGAGTGTTCTAAATGGCTTCAATAGGTCGTAAGGTCAATGCATGAGTTAATATGGATCATTGAGAAGCTTGACACATGGCTATCAATATTACGTAAGCCAAAAGGTTAGGTTTGAACCACAAAATGGTATAAAAGACAAATGGTAATTGAAGGTTGAGCAGGGGTCCTCATGTACGGATGGTGGATATGACTCACCAATGCTTCATACGAGCTTGAATTGTACTTAATATGATGCACAAGTATAATATAAGGTTGCTCACCACAAGTCTATGCTCAATGGTCTAGACAAGAGCTCTTTAAGTCTTGGTCCTCAACGAGAAGACATAAGCTCGAGAAGGAAGAATACTATTTGAAATTCAATATCATTGATGTTATGGCTATTACATATTAAAAGTATTTATAAGGCCTAATTAGGGCAAGTCTTAGGTTGATGTAAATTATAAAAATATTTTTATTTGAAAAGGAAAAGTATGCAATTTACAAGGGTAAATTTGTAATCAAATGGAAAGAGAATATTCTTGTAAGGGCAGTATGGATGTAAGAAAAAAATAAGGTACATATCAACTGCCTATTTTGATCAACTGTCTATTTTGTGGTCTCAATGATACTACTTTGCTGGGTAGAGCTAATCTAAGCAGAATAGGTCAGGTCGGGTACCTGGCTATTCAATTGTTCAGGGCTTAGGAAGGGTTGGTCCTATAGATGGCCATTCTTTGAATTGGCCTTAGTTGATTAGCTCGGAAGTAGGGTAACTCAACCTTAGAGATGTGTTAACTTAGTAGTAGGTGGGTTTAGTGCTCAACCTTAGACTAATGCGTTGTAAGGTAGTCGACTCAGCAATAGGTTGGGAGCCTTAGAGGTTTCTTTAATGAGATAGAGAACAGAGTACTTTGGTAGGTCGAGGTAGAGATTGCATTGTTCTTTAGAGTTCAGCTCCCCTAAGATAGCTTGATGAACCATATGAGAGAGTCCTTAAGCTTAGAAGTGAGTGATTGGTCCATGATCCCTATCATCCCTTCTGGACAATTTAAGATTTAGGATCAAATCTGGCTCAGCTTATGGTTTCTTGTCTTTGAGAAAATATGGATGGAGGTCGGTGATGTTAAAGTAGTCTAAGACTCCATAATCTTTGGGTAATTCAATCCTATAGGCATTAAGATTGATCTTTTCAAGAACTTTAAATGGCTCATTGGCTCTTGATTATAACTTGCTCTTCCTCAAACTTGGAAATCAATCTTTATTGAGGTGGATATAGACCAAATCACTAGGCTGAAATTCTCTACCATTTCGTCTTTTGCCTCAACTCTTGTGCTTGGTGGTAGCTCGACTCAGTTGCTCTTTAACCTTTTAGTATATTGTCTTGATGGTCTCTTACTCATTTATAGTAGACTAGTCTTCTTGTTGACTTGGTAGTAGTGTTTGATCCTGTGGAAGCTTAGGGTTGAATCCATAGGCGACTTCAAATGGGGATTTTCCTGTGATGCTATGCATGGTTCTATTGTAGGCAAACTTGATTTTAGGTAGGCACATATCCTAATCAGTCAGGTTTCATCCAACGGCAACTTTGAGTAGGGTTCCTAATGTTCTATTGACAACCTTGATTTGTTTGTAGGTTTAGGGCTAGCAAGTCATACTAAATAGTAGCTTGGTTCTTAGTTGCTTCTATGAGGTTCTTTAGAAGTAGCTCATAAATTTTGGATCCTAACTAGACATGATTATTCTAGGCACTCCATGGAGTTTGACAACCTCTTATAAGAAAAGAAAAGACATAGTTGAAACATCGTTAGTTTTGAAATAAGGCATGAAGTGTGCCATCTTGCTTAATCATTCTACGACTATCATGATGGAGTCCTTCCCTTGAGATATCCTTAACAATCGTAACATAAAGTCTATGCTTAGCTTGAACCATGGTTTGGTCGAGATCAGTAAAGGTAAATATTAGCCTTGCTTAGCTTGGGCCTTAGCTCTTTTACAAGTAGCACATATTTCTAGTATAGATTAGGCATCTCTCATCATCCTTAGCCAAAAGAATTTAGAGGCTAGTGCCTTATGAGTTCAGTGTTAATCCTCCACCATCCGCTTCATGCACGAGCAATGGCTACATAGAACAGGTTGGGATATACAGTCTCTTCTTCTTGAATAAGTATTTGTCTTCCCTGTGATTGTCATCAAGTGTTCAGCCATCTTTACATCTAGCATAGATTGGGACAAGGTGTGGATCTTTAGCATATAAGTCCTTAATCATAGAAAATCCAAGTAACCTGGTTTGCAACTTGGTTAAGAGGGAATGTCATCGTGATAAAGCATTGTCTACTACATTATTTTTGACGTTCTTGTACTTGACAACATAGGAAAATCCCTCCATAAACTCAACCTGCTTGGTTGGTCTTTGAGACAACATACGATGGCTCTTCAAATATCTTAAAGATTCATCATCAATATAGATCACAAATTCTTTAGGTAACAAATAATGTTGTTAGAAAGTCAGAGCTCAGATTAAGGAGTAGAACTCCTTATCGTATACAGAGTAGTTAAGCATAGTTCCTTTCAGCGTCTTATTGAAATAGGCAATAGTCGACCTTTTTACATTAGCATGGCTCTTAAGTTGAGTCTGGATGCATCATACTCCACTTTAAAAACTTTGCCAAAGCTCGATAGAGCTAAGACATGGTTGGTAGTCACCTTCTCCTTCACCTCCTCAAAATTCCTCTACTCTTTCTCTCCCCACCTGTACTCAACATTTTTCTTTAATAGCTTAGTGAGTGGAGCCATAATAGTACTGAAATTTCTTATAAATCGGTAGTAAAATGATGCTAGGCTATGGAAACTTTGCATGTTGGTAAAGCAAGTCGGTACGGGCCAATTAGTAATTGCCCTTACATTCTCATCATTAACTAATATACCACCACCACTCATAACAAATTGCAAACAGATCACTTTAGTTCAACATAAATCACATTTCTTTAAGTTGTCATAAAGCTTCTTAGCTTGAAGTTTTGAGAAGATTGCTGGGAGGTACTCATGGTGAGTCTCCAAGTCAGGGTTGTAGACTAGAATGTCATCAAAATATATAACAACAAATTTTCTTATCAGTTTTTGAAGCACATGGTTCATTAGTCTCATAAATGTGCGCAGTATGTTTGATAACCTGAAGGGCATCACAAGCTAATCATATAATCCATTGCGAGTCTTGAATGTGGTCTTCCATTCATCTCCTTCTCTCATTTAGATCTAATGGTACCTAAATTTGAGATCAATCTTGAAGAATATTCTTGCTCCATTCAATTCGTTGAGCATGTCATTAAGCCTTAGTATAGGGTAGTTGTAAACCCTAAATTTTTCGACCTAACATCTGATGTAGAATCAAGTGTGTTAGATATTTTTAGAAGTTGACAAGGCTAGTGAAAGTGAAAACCCTAAAATAACTAATCAATCGTGTATAAAATTTTTCTACCTTAAACATATGTAAACACTAAAGATTTCATTTGAAAGCGATAAAAATCCTAAAACTATAACTTTAAGGATATAAAAGCACTAATTCACCATAATTTATCCTAAAACCCTGGTAAAAGATTAAAGATAACTTTTAATCATTCATAAATACATATAATACTAAAGTAATCCTTTCAAAACTAAGATATTGCATCATAGATTACATTCATCTTCTAAGTATATAAATAGGTTAGTATTATATAGAGTTAAGAGTTTAGTTGATGCTTATGTTACATGTAGTAAGTATTAATATCTTAAATGAAACTTTTCATGATAATTACATCAAGTGGCCCACCAAATGATTTATATAGGATATAAATACTTAAAGGAAGATCTCATTACCTATCCTTACTAATCATTTCACTAAACCCCATGTTTCCTCTCATTTCCTTAAATTTTCTTCCTAATTCCCCCTAATTCTTTCATTATGTACACTTAGATTACATGTAAATTTGAAATGTTGACTAAGTTAAAGGTTGACTAAAGTTAACATATTGAAAAGTCAACAAAATGTCATTATCATCTAGAGAATTCTTTCCTTTTTCTTTAGCTTTCTACTCATTTTTCTTTTCCAATTTCACCCCTCCTTTTTGCCGTCAACTTCCCTCCTCACTTAGACCCCACTTGTCTTCATCTTTTCAAACATAAAACAATACCAAATCAAGTCCTTTTCTCTATCCCCAAACTGTGAGCTTTCCCTTTTGCTTTGTCACTTTCAACTTTTCCAATTTCACTTTCATAACTCTAACCAACACAAACTAATAACACATATATACTAGCTTTCCTTTTCATATTACAAGTAAGAGAAAGGTATGTTAATATGTAATTTCTTATCTTATTTAGTATTTAGATGAATATGATAGGTTAGTGTAGGAAGCTTATGTGATATGTGCATATGCGTTGTTAAGAGTGGAAGTTCCAATTTTTATCCTCAAAAGTGTAAGAATCCTTAGATAATTAGAAGAAGAACACATGTACATATGCTTAAGTATGTCTATATAAGAGTATACTTAATAAATACATGTATGAGGACTCTTATACATAAGTACTCATTATGTATATAACAAAAAAAAAGGTATATACTAACTATACATACATATACCTTGCTAAATACACCCTTAAAATGCAAAAATATGAAATTTGTGAAGCTTTCTTAAGAGGAAACATTAGGCATACGAAAACACGTATAAAAAATACACATGTCACCGTATGTGTATATGGGAATGTGTATTAGTATATGTATAAGTACATAAGTGTACATACTAGTATGTTAGAATTATAAGTATATATATTACATATGAATAAAGTATATGAATTCATAAGGATAAGAGTGCATATGTAATGGATGAAGATGTAAGTAATGACATAATTAAATAATGATGTAAGCAATGATGTAATCAAATGATGACATAAGTAATGACGTAAGCAAATGATGACATAAGTGATGATATAATGAAACTATTAACTACTAAAATAGAACATAAAACTAACCAATAAGAATAATTAAGCTTCAATAGTTAGAATTTTAGCAAATTTTGTCTATATCATAAAACATTGGTTTTAATGTCTAAAACAAATATCACCGTGTGAATGTACGTTTGAAAATGATGAAAAATGACTATAAATTCGTAAATAGAAAAAATAAAATGAAAAAGTTACATACGATTAGTGATAAAGTCTAATCGGATAAAAATTGATAGTAATTGAAGTAGAATTAGGTAAATAGATATCCAGATTTACTAGTTAATTTAATTGCTTACTATCGTTATTATATCATAATGATCAACTAATCTCGACATAGGTGAGGATCTCTCGATTGATTACCATGACTAGAGTGAGTTGTCATGGCCAAGTGAGTATTTACCCTATGATTTCATGCTTGTATGTGATTGCAGATAGTTGACTTAAATGATATTGTTAATTGATTATTGTGTGGGGTCATGAAATGCTTATGTATGTATTATGTGCTGAATTGTGAATTTACCTTAAGTATGAATAATACTTTATTTGTTGCATGTAAGAATAGATAATGATTGTGTGTACTATTGGATAGTCACATCATAAATGGACTTAACTATACTCAACCCATAAGAAGAAATTGGTATATGCATCAACATGCATTTGATAGACATAATTTTGGCCATCACATCACATGGAGTTAGAGATAGGCCATTTGGGGGTTGATATTATAAATTTATTGGTTCTGTACTGTACACTCGTACAAAATGACCATACCCTGGCCCGCGAGAATACTAAGTGTTTGAGGCGCTCATTGCCTAGCTAAGGGTCGAGTCTAGAGGCCTTCGTTTAGGGGTGAGTATGGACAGCGGGGGCCCACTCACGATTATATTAGAACTTAGTTTTTACGAAAATAAAGGACTTGTTTGATTTAAGTACGGAACGTGGAGTACCATAGTAAATTAAGTTCTAGTATAATACCAGGATCTGATTGGTGCCATCTATACTCTAATCCTGACTTCGGAGGGCGTTAAATCTAAATTGGGTATATTGATTAGTTAACTATATGTATTGTTTGGCATGCTATTTGTTCATTCATTCATATGCGTGAATATAATGTATTTATAACTTGTTTCTGGTGTGGCTGAGGGTTTTGCATATTAAGCTTAGGCTTATATCCCCTTGGACTTTTGTTACATGATGGCTTATTTGTTGAGGCTGGCTAGGGGATGCTACAGGTTAGCTTAGGGAACTGGGTAAGAGCGGGCCATTCAATGTGATGAGAGAACTAACTATGTAGACTTTTACTTATATACTGTTGTTTTGTTAATACTATAAACCTAGATATACTAAATTATTACTTACTATAAACTTTGTAGTTTAAATTTTATATAAATATGCTTATGTGATGATATCATATAGATCTGTGTGTTCTTGGGAAGCTAATGGTTGTAGAGCCTTATATATTGTATGAAGAGTTCATGATTGGAAGGGTAACCAATTAGGGGTACAGTATACAACGTTTGCTATGATTAGACTATTCTCAGTTAATGACAATACTTGTACTTGATGGTAATGCGATTAATTACTCGACTATCCATACACATCCTCCATGTCCTATCTTTCTTTCACACCAACAAAGCTAGCACAACACATGGGCTTAAGGACTCTCCTACATACCCTCTCTTCAATAGTTCATTTACTTGTCTCTACAGCTCGGCAACTTGTTCCGGATTCAATTTGTCGGTAGGCTTGTTTAGTAGTGCAGCTCTTAGCTACAAGTCTATTGCATGTTTAATGCTTTGGATTGGTAGCAGACCTACTGGTAGTTTACCTAGGAATAGATCGACAAACTCATTTAGCAAGATTTTTACCTCAGTAAGTAGCAATTCCTCATTTGATCCACTCATCTCAAGTAACCTTCCAACCAATAGATAGCTCGACTCGGGTTAACACCAGAACTTCGTTCTTCAGAACTTAGCTTAGTTGAGTTTGCATGCTTTTAACATGCTTGGTAGTCATAAGGCTAACTTCACCTTCCTGCCTTCATACTTTATGGAACATGTGTTCTTCCTCCCGTCATAATTCACATTTCGATTAAAAATCCATGGTTGTCTAAGAAGAACATGAAATGTACTCATGGGTAGCACATCATAGAGTACTTCATCTTGGTAGTTTCTAATACAGATTGGCATGACTACTTGTTTATTTACTTGTAAGGCTCCTTTGTCATTAAGCCAATGCAATTTGTAAGGCTTTGGGTAAGGTATGGTTGGTAACTTCAATTGTTGGACCATGAATAAATGTTACATTGGCGTAGTTGCTACTATCGATAATCAATGCATACAATAATCCATTTATGTTATAGCCAAAGTGGAACAAATTCTCTCCTTGCCCATCTTTTGGTTCTGGGTTTACACTCATCACTTGCCTTAGTACTATGGCTATAGGTATGAGATTCCCTTCTTCATTCTAGACAATCTCGTCCTCCTTAGACAACTCGCTTTGTCAAGTCTTTTTTAGTTCTTCCACTTCCTCATAGTACTATTTACCTCAACGGTTGATGCTTCTCCTCAAAGCATTACGGTTCTTCTGTTTGGACATTGAGTGGCTATGTGCTTAAACCCTTGATGCTAGAGCACCTAATCTCACTTGTCTTTCTTCTTTAGCTCTGGCCTTTCTCGAACTTCCTTAGGATCTCTTTCTCCTCTGCTCGAGTAGTTTGAGCAGGTTAAACCTCAACAACTTTACTTGGTTTCAATTGCATAAGTTTGCTCAGAATAGGTTGACTAAGGGAAGGTTGACTAACAGGAACTTGAAATCTTCCAACTCAGTGCCTTTTAATTCATTAGGCAGCTCGAATTGCCTCATCAAGTGTACTGATGTCCATTGTCTCCATAATATCTCCAATCTAATACTTCAATCCACTGCTGAATTGAGATATAGTTTGATCCTTGGGTTTGAATACTTTACATTGGATCATCAACATTTGAAATTGCTTCACGTACGATTCAACACTTGATCCTCCTTACCTCAACTCTTATAACCTCTTCAATGCATTCTATTGATAGTAGCTTTAAATAAATCTTCTTCTCATGAGTCTCTTCATTTCATCCCAATCCCAATATGGCAAGTCTAACTTTAGCATTCTCAAGTACTTCATGACACTCAAATTGCTTCTCAATCCTTCTACTTTAGGGGCTTGGACATTCCTCTCCTCGGGTTCATAATACTCTTCGTCCTCATCACCTACTTCCTCATCCTTTTCTTTGATCTCATCTAATGCTAAGTAACTTCGTCTACTCCTTTAGCTCACAATAGTTAAACTAAGGCATTATCTTATCCATATCGACCATTGCCTCTCTTGGGCAACTCATTGACTCGGCTTCTGTAGGGGTCATTTTGAGCTCATTGCCTATCTTTGTTTATGGGAATCACCAGGCTAGTCACCAAGTTAATAAGCCTATCTAGTCATTCATCCATAGATTGGGGCATGAAACTTCCTTATTGGCCTTAGTTATTACAAGCACCACTCTCTTGGTTACCTAGGGTTCCTTATGCACTAGAATCGAACATTGCTACCTATTATAATAGATTAATAGATGAAACACAACTCAAAATTCTTTCCATGAACAACAACAAAAAAACAACACTTAACACACTAATAACTATTACAACCAACATATGACAAACCAATTCGAACACTCATTTTGTTTTATGAACAAGAAATAGAGGAAAAACAGAGCATTAAATTTCTTTAACACTAAGCACTTCTCAAACTCTCATGATAACGACAAATAATTTCTAGGATGCACTACAATATTAGTAAGTCACCTAGAGTACAAAGTAACAAAAACTTGCTTAAGCATAGCTAAGCTCTGATACTAAGATGATACGGATCATTAGGAAGGTTGATACATGGCTACTGATATTATGTAAGCCAAAAGGTTAGGTCTAAACTACGAGATGATTTGAAAGATAAATGGCAGTCAAAGGTTGAGCAGGGGTCTTCATATACTTAAGGTAAATATGACTCACTAATGCCTCGCGCGAGCTTGAGCTATACTTGATATGACACATAAGTGTAATATGAGGTCACTTACTACTAGTCTATGATCAATGGTCTAGATAAGAGCTCTTCAAGGTCTCGGTCCTCAATAAGAAGACACAAGCTTGAGAAGGAAGAATAATTTCTAAAATTCACTATCACATATTACGAGTATTTATATGGCTCAATTAAGGCAAGTCCTAGGTTGGTGTAAATAACAAAAAAGATTCTTATTAGAAAAGGAGAAGTGTATCATCTATAAGGGAAATTCCATAATTAAATGAAAAGGGAATATTCTTGTAAGGATAGTACGAATATTAGAAAAATAGGATATGTATCAACTGTCTATCTTGTGGTCTTGAAGATATTGCTTTGCTAGGTAGAGTTGATTCAAGTAGAGTAGGTCAAGTTAAGTGCTTGGTAGTTTGGCTATTCAAGGCTTAGGAAGGATTGGTCTGATAGATGGCCATTCTTCGGATTGGCCTAGACTGACTGGCTTGAAAGTGGGCCAACTTGGCCTTGGAGATATCTCAACTTGGTAATAGGCAGGTTCAGTGCTTAGCCTTATACTGGTGTATTGTAAAGAGGTCGATTTAGCAATAGGTCAGACACCTTAGGGATTCTTCAATGAGATGGAGATCAAAGTGTCTCGATAGGTTAGGGTAGAGAATACATTATTCTTAAGAGTTCAGCTCCCTTAAGACAGCTCGACGAACCATATGGGTAAGTTCTCGAGCTTAGGAGTAAGTGATTGGTCCGTGATCCCGATCATGAACAACACTGGTTAGATTGGCTCTAAGGTTAGCTATCTCATTAATTCGTTTGTTTATGCTTTTAAGGGTGTTTTAGGGTTGTTGTCTATAGATACCTCATTTTTGCCCTCCTTTTATTTTTCAAATTAGGTTATAGGGCCCTAAATTAGAAAAATTTCAAAAAAATATAAAATTAAAGAAAGCCCCAAAAAATGAGGAAATTTAGAAAAAATAGGAATTCTAAAAAAATATAAAAAAAAGGAAAATAGGAAAAAGTACAAAAAATAAGAAATTTAGCAAAAATACAAAAAAAAAAAAGAAATTTGAAAAGTTACAAAATAAAATAGCGTATTTAGAAAATAATAAATTTTTAGGTTATTTAAATAGAATATAATTTTAATTTTAATTTTAATTTCAATTTCAATAGTTTTGAATAAAGGTTGTTAGGTCTAGGCTTAGATTTGAATCTAACTTAGACTGACCTGATCCATATGTGCAATTAATTATATATATGAATAAGGAAAAACTAATAGCTTGGCTGGATAAGCATCTGGACTTGATATTGCATATGACTTGGACATCTTGGGTTCAATCCATAAAAGGTGCAAAATGTATTTTTTATTTTCTTTTCTCACTTTATTGCCATGTCATTGCCACATTACGGGCTACGTTATCGCCACATCATTTGCCAACTCACTTCTAAGTATGGTAGACACACTCCGACACATTCATACACGCGCAGTTATGTATTTGGTACCATATATTGTCTAGGTTCGTCCAATCCAAAATTGGAAGAAAATCATATTGCATTTAATTTTTTCTATCCTTAACACAACCATGACACCTATGGTGTTTGTTGACAAAAACATAGGTCCTCTCTCTTTAGGATAGCATCCTCTATGGTGTTTGTTGACAAAAACCACCACCATTGAATTTCACGAGTCGATCGAGCCGACTCCAAGCTGAAGTGAGGCAATCCGAGTTGAAGTGAGCCGATCCGAGACGAAGTGAGTCGATCCAAGCCGAAGTGAGCCAACTCAAACCGAAGTGAGCTGACCGAGCCGATCCAAGCTGAAGTGAGCCGAGCGAGCCGTTCTAAGCCGAAGTGGGTTGATCCAAGCTGATCTGAGTTGAAGTGAGCTGATCCAAGCCGAACTTTTTTTTTTCTTTTTAATTTTATTCATTTATTTATTTGTAAATGTTATAAATGAGAAAAATAAAAAAGAATGAAAAAGACAAAAAAGAAAGAGAAGAAAAACAAAAAAAAAAAGAAAAAGAAAAAAAAGAGAAAAGAAGTAGTCTATTTATTTACAAAAATAGATAGAATAAGTATAAAAAATTAATAAAAATAAATAAATAGGTTAGTAAAAAAAAATCGTTTTGACACTTAGAAAAATTGAGTTTTCTAAAAATAAATGAAAATAAATAAATAAAAATTTCAAATTAGAATCATTTAGAATTTCTAAAAATAAAATCCAACTTAGAACCTCTTATAATCTTTTCTCAAATAAACTCAAAATGGGTAAAAATGTAAACCCGGTAATTTTTCCAAAGTTAAAATCAATCAACCTGCTATATTTTCATTAAACGAACTACGGAAATCTGATCCCGAATAGCGGGTACATAGGTACTTGTACGCAAGTACAGGACGACTTAAAATATGGAAAGTTTTATTTTTTCCATTTTTAGATATTTATGTAAATTAATCAATTTAGTTGCATGTATCATAATTAGATGTTTTTTAGAAATAAAAAGGGTATATTTGAAAAGCGAAGTTAAATTCAGAAAATTAAAATTGGTACCCGTTTCGGGTTTAATAAATTAGCCCCTAAATCTAGATCTCTAGTTTTTAAAAAACCGTATTTATAACTTGGTTTTTTAATTGATAGACCGATAGCTAAGTTATAACCAATCCGCCCAATTGGTTATAACTTAACCTCTTTTCCCGAGTTTGGTCGGGTAGCGACTTCAAATCTTTTCAAATTGGAAAAAATGGTCTTCTTTAAACCTTAGTCGAGGGTCAATATTAAACGGGTAGGGTTTAGTATTGATCGGTTTAGATAAGACTTAATTTTATAAAAAGAACCGAGAGGGTGAATAACTAGGCTCGACAGCTTAGCAACTCCACTGGGAACTGTCAAGAGGGCTAACCACGTAGAAACACTTCGAAATTAAAATCGCTTTTCAAATTACCCGCATTGTTAGTTATTTATTTATTCTTTTATATATTGATTTGTTTATTTGATTGCTTTGTGTACATATTTGTTTTAATTAACATATTTATTTTAGTAAGCATGGGATTTATTTTACTGCATCTTGAATGCATAATAGATGCGGTCGAACCTGGGTTGTCATAGGACCTTAAGATGGGGAGCCATTGAGTAAAGTCTCGGACGTAGTGGGGCAACCACCGTTTGGGGCCGATTAAGCTAGCCCACTTAAACTTTGATGTGACTAAAGAACCATTTCTTTATAAACGTATGAGGTTGCAGAGTTTAAGGACCATTAGAACCCACCTGTCTTGCATTACACTTCATAGGGTCAACAAATAATTAGCAAAACGGCAATGTTACATAAAAAAAAAAGAAAGAAAAAATGACAAAGATTCTAGAGTTTTTAGTTTTCCTGTATTCTTCCTAGAATTGATGTACATAGGAGATCTTGTATATTAGTCTTTTCCATGTAATTTATGCTTTCTTTGTAATGTTTCAGAAATGGCTAGCTCATCTAGCGCCAGGGTTCTCGCCAAAGAGATTCATGTCCACAAACCTGTAGACCTAAAGCCTATACTTAACTAACAGTTTCAAACCTTCAATCCGAGAGAGCAACAGTTCCTTACCAACAAAATTAGACCTATACTCTCATTAGCCAAACAGAAAGTTAACATCACGCTAGTAAGGGTCTTAGTCCATTTCTGGGAGCTCAAAGAAGTGGCTTTCCAATTTGGACCACATCTAATCAGCCTAACTCTAGAGGAGTACACCCAATTGCTTCAAGCTCTTCCTTTGGATGAAATATATGTCCTGGAACTCAGCTTCGGCCCAACATATATCTTCTCAAGATTCTTAAGGATCCGTAAGATTGAGATAAATGAGGCCCTAAACGACTGCAACAAATATGCCATCAAGATATCGGATCTAGTCCATTGGTTCCAAAATGAGCCTAGCTCCAACAGTTAAGCGCTGTTTTTTGGGAATTGGAGAGAAAATCAAATCAAGGCTTATGTGCTAGCTATGTTCACTACTATCTTATTCTCAAGTAGGTCTCTTCTTATACACTTTAGGGTAACAGAGTTAGTGGCTCAATTTTGGGAAGGTAAATCTTACATTCCTGCCCTACTTACTGAGTAGATAAGGAATCTTAACTTCCTTAAAGGGGCTATAGAGATCTTAGGTTAAGCATGGCATTATTAATGGTTTGGTTCATTAGTCACATTAAGTGCTTTGGGTTGGATTTAATAAAGGGAGGATTTGTAAATAAGGTTGACCTTATTGATTCTTTTGTCGATAAGATCAAATTACCAGGAGATATCCCTACCCTTCTCTGGATAGAGGTTCTACAAGATTTTCAAGTAGAAGACACACTGTGGACTGCCAAGTGGAGCAATTACACTAAGGTCATTCTAATTTGCAAGAATTACCATATTGTACCACTGATCCGGATGAGCTGATGTACAGGCTACTATCCAAGCAACATGTTAAGACAATTCGGAGGGATCCAGGACATAGTTCACAATCCTTCACTGAAACCATTCACTCTTAATCTCTAAGAGCCTCACTTTACAGAAAAGGTATCCAAACTTCATAAGATCAAAGCTTGGTAGGACACCCGGACCATAAACCCAAACATCGATCTGATTGAGTTCATAGGAGAAGTGGATAAACACTGGGTTACCAAAGAGTATTTATATAATCAACTTCACAAGGTAGGCGCAATGCGATATCGGGCACCAGAAGTCCTTCAAACCTCCCCTATGCACCTAACTTTGAAATGGTGACCTATATGGACTAAATGAAAGCGCGTTTGGAGATCCTCCATGATTAAAAAGATGAATGGGTGAACCTATGCCGAGAATCTAGACAAAGGTTACACGCCCTGGAACACCAGCTGAAGATGGCTCAGAAGAAAATTCAAGAGTTTGAAGAAGCAGCTAAACATGACCAAAAAGAAGAAGAAAATGTCATCTGGCCCATAGAAAAGAAGGAAATTAGCATAGATGAATTTGTACCTTTTTCTTTCTTTCATGTAATAAGACTCCAGGAATTCAAAAATAATGAATAATTTGCCGTTCTGTTAATCATTTGTCGATCCTCTCCTTTTCATCCGTGTGATTCACTTGCATTTCATTCATTTGCAATCCTTTTTTCAAAATATCCCTACATTAACTTGTTGAGAAGTGGTTTTTGCTTAGATTGCCAAGATAGCTCCTAAACGTCAAACCTTCCAGAGAAGCCCCATCAAAACTTGTTCTCAAGCCAGAATGGCCAACCAAGGAAACAACAACAATAATGGCAACAGCAACCCTGAGGTTATTGACTCCACAGAGTTGAGATTCCAATCTTTGGAACGAACAATGGGAAAGATGGTAGATCAACTGAGCTTCCTTATTGACAGCATCTCTCTACTCAAGTCTACAGCCCCATTAAATGAAGAGCACTCTAAATCCTAATATAGAAAGAATGGTGAGGCCCTACCTATTGAAATAGAAGAAGCTTACCCTAAAGGCAATCAGGGCTTTGAATCCTTTGAAACTAAAGGGGTATTTCCAAAGGCCAACCCAACCTTTGAACTGAATACTTACTCATTCCCAATCAACCCGAAGCATAAAGTTGACTAGGATAGATTAAAGGAGCTCGAAGAGTGGTTAACTCGATAGATCACCGAAACAATGAAAACGCTTGAGGGGTATGATGGATTTGAGCACGCTGGAATAACAGACTTCTCTACCTATGATTATGGAAGCTTCCTAGAAAAATTCAAAGTACCTGACTTTGAAAAATAAAATGGGACTGGATGCCCCAAGCTATACACCCGGCTGTATGTACGTAAGATGGGCAAATATATATAGTATGATCAACTCATGGTCCAGACCTTTCAGGACAGCCTGACAGGCCCTGGTTTAACCTGGTATGCCTAGTTAAACTTAAATCAGGTAAATACATGGTAGAAGCTGGCTAAAGCATTCTATGAGCAATATAGATTTAATGTTGAAGTGGCATCAACAATGATGGATTTGGTTACCCTAAGGAAAAGGCATAATGAGTCCTTCAAAGAATATGCTCAAAGGTGGAGGTCCTTAGCTACAAGGGTATCTACCCCTGTGATTGAAAAAGAGCTGACAGCAACTTTCATTAACATTCTTGAGAGGCCCTACTTTGCTCACCTAATTGGATAAGCCTCTTCTAGCTTTGTAAAAATAGTGGCAGCAGGGTACCGAATTGAGAATGCCATTTCCTCTGGCAAGCTGCAAGAAACAGTAGATAGATGACCACCCTCTACTAAACCTACCACTAGCAAGCTTAGAGAAGCTACTATCAGCATGGTCAACTCGAATGCAAGACTTAACTCCCAAGTTTCTTTTAGGACGAATCCCCCGCCAGCTCAACCACAGTACAGAAACCAACTACAGGTTAACTAGGCCCTGAGATAGTTCACCAGAATACTTATTCCACTTAGTCAGGTGGTTGAGAAGTTAAGAAGAGATAATTTGCTACATTTTGAGGCTCCCAATGAAAGGTATAGGCCGAAGTTCTTTGATTCCGATGCAAGATGTCAATATCATCTAAGGTAAGTAGGCCATTCAACTGATTCATGCTGGAGGTTGAAAAAGAAAATCTAAGATTTGATCGATGAAGGTACAGTATGATTGGATTTTGTAGAGGCTCCTACCCCAAACGTCAACAACAATCTACTACCAAGCCATGGACCTATCATTAATATGATATATGACCACCTAGAATATGCCATTAACATGATCGGTTGAAACCAAGAACCAAAGGTTTATAGGTTCTATAAAAACGAAGTCCTACAAAATAAAAGGTACACATTATACATACCTGTGGCCCCCAAAAATTATAAAGCTGCCGCCTTTAATTACCAGGCAATAAACCAGGGGCAATCAAGCTTGCTTGTAGGGGGGTCACTCGCTCCGGCAGAATTTACAATCCAAAGGAAAACTTAAAGAAGAAGGGCATACAGGAAATGCTAAATACCGAACAAGTTGAACATAAAGAAGGATTAACTGCTTTCACCAAAATGATCAAGTTTAGTGAGTACAAGATAATGGACCAGCTTGCTAAGACTCTAGCACAAATATCCTTCATGAGTCTATTGATGGCATCAGACCCACATCGAGAGGCCTTATTTAGAACGCTAAGGGATGTCAAGGTCCCTCGTGAAATCCCAGCTGAAAGGATTAGCTCTGTCACCAATTCCATCCTCACTATAGATCAAATTTCCTTCTCCATCGAGGAACTAGGCAAAGAAGGTACCTAACATACAAAGCCTCTGTTCATAATAGTAAAGATAAATAACATCATCGCAACAAGAGTCCTCATTGACAATGGATCGTCTCTAAATGCTTATCCTTTAGCCATCCTGGGTCTATTAGGCGTTGATACAACCACAAACCTAGTTCAACAACGGTAAGAGCTTTTGATGGGTCTAGGAGAGAGATAATAACGGAGGTGGACTTATTAGTTGATATCGGCTCGCAGACGTTCAACATCCCATTCCAGGTTTTGGACAATCCAAGGACCTTCAATCTATTATTGGGAAGGCCTTAAATACATTCAAAAGGGGCTATACCATCAACTCTTCACCAGAAAGTTAAGTTAATCTCCAATGGCTAGGTCATCACAATTTTAGGTGACTAAGATTATGAAATCTATAAAGAGACAGCCATACCTTATATCTTTACAGAAGAACAAGAGGACTTTGGACTCTAGATGTTTAACGAAGTATGCACGATCACTAATTAGTAGAAAGAAGAGAGGCCAAAATATAAAGAAGGCCAGTTTGGGTCCTATAGGTTAGGGTACATTCTAACCCCAACAGAAGAATTGCAAAGAATGCAAACCAAGGGCAGAAAGGACGACAGGTTGTATCATATTCTGATGAACTTCCCACCGTTGTCAGAAACTTTCATCAAGACCAAAACCCAAAACTCAAAGCCCGCTGAAGAAGGCACTTCCAACAAGAATGAAGGGGTTAGCCTAATTAACAATGCCCATCACTTGAATAGTTAGTTCTCCATCCCTGTGAATAACAATAAATCTTCCCTAGGGTTAATGATGAATCATGATCCAGTATTTTATAGAATTTTGTAATAAATTACCTCTGTTCTCCAAATGCTTGTACTCAACAGAGAGTTCCCCAAAATAAAATCAACTTCTCTTTGTTCCTACTTTACTTACACTCTTCCTTTTGTACACTTTCTTTTTCTTTCCAGATCCAATGAATCGAATAAAGGCCATGGATACCTTACACAGATAGGCAATGAGAATATTGATATCACTTTCGGTTTTACTGGGTTAGTCGTTGAGGGTGATGTTGATGACCATAATGACATACAAGAAAGCTGGCAAAAACACGAAATGAGTAAAATTTCCATTGATGAGCCAACAGAGATGATTAATGTCGGTACCAACGAAAACCCTACGGTATTGAAGGTTGGGGGAAATTTGGAAGAAAATCAAAAGATAGAGATGACCACATTGCTATCCGAATACCAATACGTGTTTGCATGGTCTTATGATGATATGCCCAAATTAGACTCATCGATCGTGGTCCATCACTTATCTACTCAAGAGGATATCAAGCCTAAAAAACAAAAGTTGAGAAGGTTCCAACCAGATATCTTGTTGAAAATCAAGGAAGAAGTCAAAAAATTATTGAAAGTCAGCTTCATTGAGGTATATGATTATCTTAAGTGGGTAGCTAACATAGTACCAGTTATGAAGAAGAATGGGAAAGTCAGGGTATGCGTGGATTTTCGAGACCTCAATCAAGTAACTCCTAAAGATATTTTCCTTTGCCCCATATTGATGTATTGGTCGATAACACAGCCGGAAACCATATTTTCTCTTTCATGGATGGATTTTCTGGGTATAACCAGATTTGAATGGCTGAAGAAGATAAAGCCAAGACTATGTTCATCACAACTTGGGGCACGTTTTGCTATAAAGTGATGCCTTTTAGACTAAAAAATGCAAGGGCAACTTACCAAAGGGCCATGGTAGCAATTTTTCATGACATAATGCATAAAGAAGTTGAGGTATATGTTAATGATATGATTACCAAGTCTAAAGAAGGAGAAAATCATACGGAAAATCTAAGGAGATTGTTTGATAGGTTGAGAAAATTCTAACTGAAACTCAACCTAGAGAAGTGTACTTTCGGGGCAACTTTAGGGAAGTTGTTAAGTTTCATAATTAACCAAAGGGGCATTGAAGTGGATCCTGATAAAGTTAAAGCGATAGTTGACCTGCCCTCACTACACACACTTAAAGAAATCAGAGGTTTGTTGGGCCGTTTAAACTATATAGCCCGGTTCATATCCTAACTTACAGACAAGTGTCGTCCTTTATTTAAGTTGTTAAAAAAGAATGCTAAGATCAACTGGGACGAAGAGTGTGAGCAGGCCTTTACAACAATAAAAGAATACCTCATGAATCCTCCAATTCCGGTAGCTCTGAAACCTGGGAAGTCTTTATTTCTATACTTGACAATATTACCAGAGTCTATGGGGTGCATGCTTGGCCAGAAAGATGAGGAAGGAAAAGAAGGCTGTATACTACTTAAGCAGAAAATTCACTGAAGGGGAGTAGAGATATTCAGAAATTGAAAGAACCTGTTGTACGTTGGTCTGGGTAATGCATCGGCTCAGACAATACATACTTTACTACCAGGTAGAATTACTGACTCAACATGATCCCCTGAAGTACTTGGTAAACAAACTGGCTCATCTCAAAGTGGCAAATGCTACTATCAGAGTTTGACATTACATATGTGAACCGAAATTCAGTCAAAGGGCAACCTTTGGTAAATCAATTAGCAGAAAAACCCTCTAATAGTACTCCCTAAGAAGTACAAATCAATTTTCCTAATGAAGGTATTTTAATGATTGAAGAAAACTCTGATAAAGGAAAGGATGATGAGCCACCAAAATGGAAAATGTCCTTCGATTGTGCAGCTAACGTGTTTAGATGTGGAATTAGGGCAAAACTAATATCCCCCAAAGGTACTCAGTATCCTGTGGCCATAAGGCTCGTTTTCCCATATATTAATAATATTGCTTAATATGAAGTATGCATCATGAACTCAAGATGTCCCTAGAGAAAGACATTGAAGAATTAGAAGTATATGGAGACTCCTCACTCATTATTGGCTAAGCATGAGGAGAGTACTAAACTAAAGATCCCAAGCTGGTGCCTTATCACTGGCATTTGATGGCATTAATGGAAAGTTTTACAAAAGTCACCTTCAATCACGTACTAAGGACTCAACCAATTTGTTGATGCTTTAGCTACGCTATCATCTATGAGCTAGATATCTGGTGGAGTCGAGATTCAGCTCCTTACTATTGAAATTAAGGACAAGCTTGCCTTCTGCCTAACGATTGAGGGTATAAATGAACAAAAGCTGTGGTATCATGATATTAAGGTGTTCTTATAATAAGGTGCATACCCTAAAAAGGCCGAGAAAAAAGACAGAAAGATGATTAGGAGACTAGCCACCCAATTCTTAGTAAGCGAGTCCACCTTATACCGACATTCATTTAACAGTACACTCTTAAGGTGTGTGGCTGATGAAGAGGCTGAGAATTTAATGAAAGAGGTACATGAAGGAGTATGTGACTCTCACATGAGTGGGTACATGTTGGAAAAGAAAATCATGAGGCTAGGGTATTGTTGGTCAACAATGGAAAGTGATTGCATCAAACATGTTAGGCACTGTCATTTATGCCAAGTTTATGCAAATAAGATAAGTGCCCTGCCTTAGGAATTTCATGCCATCGCAACACCATGGCATTTCTCAATATGGGGCATAGATATCATTGGCCCTATCACTCCAAGAGCATCTAATGGGCATCGCTTCATATTAGTCGCCATTGACTACTTCAGCAAATGGGTAGAGGCTTCATCATACTCGAATGTTACTAAAGGGGTCATAGTTAAGTTCATCAAGAGGGGTATCTTGGCTCGGTACAGGTTTCCTGAGACAATCATCATTGATAATGGTACCAATCTCAACAACAAGCTTATGACAGAATTATGCTAGCAATTTCGAATCATTCACAGGAACTATGCTCCTTATCGACCTCAAATGAATGGAGCTGTTGAAGCAGCAAACAAAAACCTCAAAAGAATCATTGAAAAAATGGCTGTTACATATAAGGACTGGCATGAGATGTTACCTTTCGCACTCATGGCTTATTGAAATTCCATTAGAACGTTGATTGAGGCAATACCATACTCTTTAGTATACGGCACTAAAGCAGTGTTACCAGTAGAGGTCGAAATCCCATCACTCAGGGTACTATTAGAAATTCATTTGGACAAAGCCGATTGGATAAAGAAATGCATTGAATAGCTAAATCTAATTGATGAAAGGAGATTGATAGCCCTGTGTCATAATTAATGCTATCAGTAAAGAATGGCTTGGGCTTTCAACAAAAGGGTGCGACTTTGTAACCTCAAAGAAGGAGATTTGGCGTTAAGAAAAGCTCTACCTAATGCACAAGACTCCAGAGCGAAATTCGTCCCCAATTACAGGGGTCCTCATGTCGTGAAGCGAGTATTATCAGGAGGGGCTTTGATTTTGTCCCAAATGGATGGTCTAGATTTGAGAGACCCTATAAATGCTGACGCTGTAAAATTGTACTATCCAGAAGAAATCAATGGGAATTTTGCTCAAGATATGAAAATGCCAATAATTTTGAACGTCATTATGGTCCAATTTTCATTATCTACAAGCAAATTTGGTATCCTTGGCTATTGTCATCGTTGGAATAATCACCCTTTCCATGGATAGGTCTAACTCCCTTGACCTCATTTGACCAAACCTATACACTGCAGACACAAGAGGAGTTAAGGAATAAGATCTAGAACATTGGTAATTGACAAAATTCTTTAAATACTTTATTATGGATTGATCCCCCTCAATGAGGAGTTTTATTGTCTATTTTTTCAAAGGAAGGTGGAACTCAAGTAAGCAATCACAGTAGATGGGAATGAGGCTTTTGGGTTCATAAAAGTCCTAAAGAAAAAAAAATAGTTGGTAGTTTTTTCTTGCATCGGGCTAATCTCCGTGGTTTTTTCTTGCATCGGGCTCCGTGGTTTCTCAAAAAAGAACCAGTAAAGTCTCAAACGTTGTATGTCAAGAACATCTGGGTTGATAACAAGGGACTAAAATAAGAGTCAGTAATTTTCCAATAGGGGCTTTTGAAAAAAGGTTTGACAGATTGTGTGCTATCGACAAAGACCGAGTGAGTATTTCTACACAATTTTAGTACACCAATTTTTTCTTGCATTTAAGACCACTTTTACTCCCGACAATCTTTTTTAACCAACCTAGAGGCGTTTACTTTCTGCATTTAGTATTTGGCCAACCAATGAAGACATGATCTTAGCTCAGTTCATCCTTCCAAATTTCTTGCAAACAAGCCCCTCTCTTTACTAAGTTCTGTAAGGTACTTTCTTTCACCAAGTTTCTCTTAACTGGCTCATAAAGCAATTACCTTCATCATCTTATTAACTAACCTTTCAAGTTTCCTCATTCTTTTTAGGATCTTAGCCAGCTTTAGGAGTGCTTTGCCCTCCTTGGTTAGTCAGCTCATCAGGGTATGACCAAGTTTGCTTATTCTTTTTAGGGTCTTAGCCAATTCTAAGAGCGCTTTGCCTGCCTTGGTTAGTCATCTCATTAGGGTACGACAAAGTTTTTCTTATTCTTTCTAGGGTCTTAGCTAGCTCTAGGAGCGCTTTGCCCGCCTTGGTTAGTCAGCTCATCAAGGTACGACCAAGTTCACTCATTCTTTTTAGGGTCTTAACCAGCTCTAGGAGTGCTTTGCCTGCCTTAGTTAGTTAGCTCATCAGGGTATGACCAAGTTTGCTTATTCTTTTTAGGGTCTTAGCCAGCTCTAGGAACGCTTTGCCCACCTAGGTTAGTCAGCTCATCAGGGTACGACCAAGTTTGCTTATTCTCTTTAGGGTCTTAGCCAGCTCTAAGAGCGCTTTGCTCGCCTTGGTTAGTAAGCTCATTAAGGCACAACTAAGTTCGCTCATTCTTTTTTAGGGTCTTAGCCAGCTCTAGGAGTGCTTTGCCTGCCTTGGTTAGTTAGCTCATCAAGGCACGACCAAGTTTGCTCATTCTTTTTAGGGTCTTAGCTAGCTCAAGGAGCGCTTAGCCCGTTTCACTTCACTTTGTCAGTTCATACGAGTATGACCAAACTTTAATTCTTCTTTTCATCTTTTCGACCATCTCTTAGAGTACCACGCTTCTCTTCTCAAAATCCCCGATGGATTAGACTTAGGATAGTAAGCTAGCTGCAGCGCTTCTTAGCATAAAATCCACTTGTAAGGCAAAATAGTATCTATTTTATCTTTATGCCAAAGTTTTGCTCAAACTTTACCTCAAAGATGGCCAGTTGTAGACACCTAATTTTTGCACCCCCTTTTATTGTTCAAACTAGGTTATAGGGTCCTAAATTAGAAAAAGTTCAAAAAAATAGAAAATTAAAGAAAGCCCAAAAAAATGAAGAAATTTAGAAAAAATAGGAATTCTAGAAAAATATAAAAAAAAAGGAAAATAGGAAAAAAGTACAAAAAAAAAAAAATTAGCAAAAATACAAAAAAAAAAAGAAATTTGAAAAGTTATAAAATAAAATAGCGTATTTAGAAAATAATAAATTTTTAGGTTGTTTAAATAGAATATAATTTTAATTTCAATTTCAATAGTTTTGAATAAAAGGCTGTTGGGTCTAGGCTTAGATTTGAATCTAACTCAGGCTGACCTGGTCCATATGTGTAATTAATTACATATATGAATAAGGAAAAACCAATAGCTCAGCTGAATAAACATCTGGACTTGATATTGCATATGACTTGGAGATCCTAGGTTCAATCCATGGAAGGTGCAAAATATATTTTTATTTTCTTTTCTCAATTTATTGCCATGTCATCGCCATGTCACCGGCTATGTCATTGCCATATCATTTGCCAACTTACTTCTAAGTATGGTAGACACATTCCGACACACTCCGGTACATTCATACACACGTAGCTATGTATTTAGCACCATATAATGTCTAGGTTCGTCTAATCCAAAATTGAAAGAAAATCATATTGCATTTAACTTTTTTCATCCTTAACATAACCATGACACCTATAAATAGGGGTCTACTCTTCATTTTCAAAACATAACGAAAACTTCGAAACACTTTAGAAAAACAAAAATTGAAGTTTCTTCTCTCTAGCATAGTTCCTCTATCTCTAGGATAGCATCCCCTAAGGTATTTATTGATGAAAACCACTACCATTGAATTTCATGAGTCGACTCTAAGCCGAAGTGAGTCGATTTAAGCCGAAGTGAGCCGGCTCAAGCCGAAGTGAGCCAACCAAGCCGATCCAAGCTGAAATGAGCCAACTTAAGCTAAAGTGAGCCGATCGAGCTGATCCATGCCGAAGTGAGCCAATCCAAGCCGATCTAAGTTGAAGTGAGCCAACTCCAAGCCGACCCTTTTTTTTTCCTTTTTAATTTTATTCATTTGTTTATTTGTAAATGTTATAAATGAGAAAAAGAAAAAAGAATGAAAAAGACAAAAAAGAAAGAGAAGAAAAACAAAAAAAGAAAAAGAAAAAACAAAGAGAAAAGAAGTAGTCTATTTATTTATAGAAATAGATAGAATAAGTATAAAAAAATAATAAAAATAAATGAATAAGTTAGTAAAAAAAAAAATCGTTTTGACACTTAGAAAAATTGAGTTTTCTAAAAATAAATGAAAATAAATAAAAAAATTTTCAAATTAAAATCATTTAGAATTTCCAAAAATAAAATCCAACTTAGAACCCCTTATAATCTTTTTTCTAAAATAAACTCAAAATGGGTAAAAACGTAAACCCGGCAATTTTTCGAAAGTTAAAATCAATCAACCCACTATATTTTCATTAAATGAACTACTAAAGTCTGATCCTGAATAGCAGGTATGTAGGTACCCATACGTAAGTATTGGGTGACTTAAAATATGGAAAGTTTTATTTTTTCCATTTTTAGATATTTATGTAAATTAATTAATTTAGTTACATGTATCATAATTAGATTTTTTTTAGAAATTAAAAAAGGTATATTTGAAAAGCGAAGTTAAATTCGAAAAGTTAAAAGTGGTACCCATTTAGGGTTTAATAAATTAGCACCTAAATCCAGATCTCTAGTTTTTAAAAAACCGTATTTATAACTTGGTTTTTTAATTGATAGACTGGTAACTAAGTTATATACAATCCACCCAACTGGTTATAACTTAACCCCTTTTCTCGACTTCAGTCGGGTGGTGACTCCAAATCTTTTTAAGTTGGAAAAAATGGTCTTCTTTAAACCCTAGTCGAGAGTCAATGTTAAACGGATAGGGCTTAGTATTGATCGGTTTAGAGAAGACTTAATTTTATAAAAAGAACCGGGAGTGTGAAAAACCAGGCTCGACGTTGTCCATTGTGGACAATACTGCTAATATCATCCCTAATATCGGTGTTGATACTTGGATCTATCATCCTCTCAACTAATCTTAGAGACAAACTCAGAATCCATGAAATAGGAGACATTACCTTGTAAGCCAAACAACTTATGTGCACACTTATTGATGGATTGTTAACCTCCGTACCCATCACTTGTACCTGTTTCCGAAGCCTACAATTTCTCATGAAGAGGATACTGTCACGTTAGCTTGCTGAGGATGAGCTCTTATAGATGGAAGAGTCATGGGTCAACTCTTTAAGGTCTCAACTTGGATGTACCCTGCTTTGCTTTAACACTTATCTAGTCACCAGCCACTCAAGTATCGAGGTTGACTTACCAAGTGTCGAAATTGAGGCCACTACATGCCAACCTCTACTCATTCAGCCTACCGAACAAAATTGTCCTTTGTTTGTCTTAGCAACTCCAAGTACTAGTCTCCAATAGTAGCTACACTCGTTCTAAGCATCCATAGTGCCCTAAGATTCCCTTCCATGAACACATTGACAAGTTACCACCTATTCATTACTTTTCTGATATTTGTACTATATATGCCTTTTTGTCATTTGTCATATTTACCTTTTTTTGTACATACTAGGAATCTCTTTCTTTATTGTCTTTTATGTAAGTTTCCTTATTTGTATTGTTGCCCTAAAGGACTTACTATAAATAGTAATTTTACTGTAGTTGCAATCATCATCATATACCTTACACTTAATGAATATTCTTATTATTATGTGGTATCCTTCTCTGAGTACACTTTCTCCGACATTCTTATCTAATTTTGTTGAGTAGCTCGAGATTAGTAGTAGGTGGACCTTAACATTAGCTTATGAGTTATATCAAGTAAAGTGTTAAGTTGTGTCATGTTCATTAGTAGCAGGTAGACCTTAACAATCGAGCACCCGAAACTATTAATGTAAACCTAGCTCCACCTCAACATGTTGACCGAGTTGTGAGAAGGAGACTTGAGGAATATGAAGAGGAAGAGAAGTATGATGGATTAGAAGAATGAGAGTTCCTTGCTCCCAAGGGAGCTGAGCATCTTAAGGTACAGATTTCGAGCTTTAATAGATTTAGTAGTGCCAATGACTACCTGGACTAGGAGGAGAAGAATGAAAAGACATTCGACTTTTATGATTACGAAGACGTCGTTGGTATTTGAGTAGCTGCATTAGAATTTTCTAGGTATGAAACATTGTGGCAGAAGAAGTTACAAAATGTACAACAAAGAACTTAACAAGAGATTTGAACATGGAATGACATGAAGAAAGTTCTAAGAAGTAGGTTTGTCCTAAAATACTATGAGCAAGATACCTTTTGATGCCTTTAAGAACTCAAACAAGGTAGTCGACCTGTTGATGAGTATGTCTGAGAGTTTCAATTGCCGATGATCCACTATAATGTTGAAGAACCCAAGGTGTGAATAATAATGAGGTTCATTTCTAGGTTGAATACTGAGATTGGTAATATATGGAGGTGTAAAGGCTAAGAAGTCTAGATGAAACCATTTGAGTAACCCAAAAGGTAGAAAGAAAAAGGAGAAGTTAGCTTAGCCGAGTGCCAAGCAACAGACTTAGCTTATCGAGTCAATTAGGATATTATTCGAGCTTAATATAGTTCTGAGGTGGACTGCGAAGGTCAAATGTTGACCAAACCTAATGATTGCCAAGGCAAGAGCAAGGTTGAAGACCTGAGGGCAAGAAAGACTAAGGTTAGAGCTCAAGAAGGAATACCAGAGAGATTAAGTGTTTTAAGTGTCTTAGTTTTGGATACTTAGCTAGTTCGTACTCGAACTGAAGTGTCATGACCATCAAGGGAGACAAACCCTAATTTGAGGTGGAAAGTGCTATTGAAGGTGAGGAGGAGGTGGATGTTAATCACCTATTGAGTGAATTTCAAGAAGATTTTGACGCCGTGACCCGACTTTAAATGGGAGATTACTATGTGGTCATACGAAGATCTCTCAACACTTTTATATCTAATGAGAATGAGTAGAGGGAGAACCTCTTCCATACAAACTGTTGAGTGAATGGGAAACTATGCCCTTTGATCATCAATGGAGAGAGTTGTACCAATGTAATAGCTTAAGAAGTGTTGAAGGCGTTAAAATTGTTGACCTATCCCTACCATAAGCCTTACAAGTTTCATTGGCTAAATGAGAAGGGAGGTGCACTTGTTACCGAGCAAGATAAAGTACTGATTACTATTGGTGATAGATATAAGGAAGAGGAGCTATGAGACGTCCTACCAATGTGTACTTCACACATTTTACTTAGTCGACCTTGCCTATTTGATTTAAGAGTGCTATATGATGGATATAGAATCACCTATATGTTCTAGAAGGATGGGATGAAGGTCATATTGACACTAATGAGCACCAAAGAAGTTTAGGGGTTACAATATAAGCTTTTTAGATCACTATAGAAGAAGTCCCTAATGATTTCCCGAGCCCAATTTTCCAAAAATGTTAAGACAGAAGAGTGTGTGCTCTTATTAGTTAAGAAACTCCTAGAGTTGAGAGAAGCCAAAACCTTACTTGCCGTGGTGCAGAAGAGTGTGTGCTCTTGTTATCACTTGTAAGAGGTATAGAACATTGTATTGACCTTTAGCTTTGAGCTGCCCTACCTTATTGACCTGCCTATAGGCTCAACCTTGAGCAAGCTATCAAGTTGAAGAAATAAGTTGATGATTTCATTGATTATGGATATGTCCGAGAGAGCATGAGCCTTTGTTTTGTGTGGGCTATCTTAGTGTTAAAGAACGATGGCTCATGGAGGATGTATATTAATAGCTGAGCAATCGATAAAATCACTGTCAAGTATCAATACCCAATCTTACGATTGGATGATATGCTTGATAAGTTACGTAGTGCATAGGGATTTTTGAAGATTGATCTAAAGAGTAGTTACCACAAGATTAGAATGAGACTTAGAAACGAACGAAATAATTCTTTTAAAACAAAAGATGGTCTATTCAAATGGACACTGATTTCGTTTGATTTGACAAATGTACCAAACACTTTTATGTGACTCATGAATCATGTTTTGAGAACATTGATCGGTAAGTGTGTTATTGTCTACGTTGATGATATTCTAGTATACAGTGTCAACCTCACCTCTTATTGTAGACACCTAATTTTTACCCCCTTTTATTTTTCAAATATGGTTATAGGGTCCTAAATTAGAAAAAGTTTAAAAAATAGAAAATTAAAGAAATCCCCATAAAATAAAGGAATTTATAAAAAATATAAAATAAAAGGAAATTTGAAAAGTCGTAAGATAAAATAGGGCATTTAGAAAATAATAATTTTTTAGGTTGTTTAATTAGAATATAATTTTAATTTTAATTTCAATATTTTTGAATAAAAGGCTATTGGGTTTAAGCTTAGATTTAAATCTAGCTCAGGCTAACTTGGTCTATATGTGCAATTAATTATATATATGAATAAGGAAAAACTAATAGCTCAGTTGGATAAACATCTGGACTTGATATTGCATATGACTTGGAGATCCTAGGTTCAATCCATGGAAGGTGCAAAATGTATCTTTTATTTTCTTTTCTCACTTTATCGCCATGTCATGGGCTACGTCATCGCCACGTCATTTGCCAACTCACTTCTAAGTATGGTAGATACATTCTGACACACTCCGGCACATTCATACATGCGCATCTATGTATTTGGCACCACATATTGTCCAGTTCGTTCAATCCAAAATTGGAAGAAAATTATATTGCATTAAATTTTTTCTATCCTTAACGTGACCATGATACCTATAAATAGGGGTCTACTCTTCATTTTCAAAGTACAACAAAAACTTCAAAACACTTTAGAAAAACAAAAAATCGAAGTTTCCTCTCTCTAACACGATTCCTTTTTCTCTAGGATAGCATTCCCTATGGTGTTTTTATGAAAACCATCACCATCGGATTTCACGAGCCGATTGAGCTGACTTCAAGTCGATCCAAGCCGAAATGAGCTGATCCGAGCCATTTAAGCCAATCCGAGTCAACCTAGTTTTTCTTTTTTCTTTTTTATTTATTTATTCATTTGTTTATTTGTAAATGTTATAAATGAGAAAAAGAAAAAAAAAGAAAATAAAAAAGAATGAAAAAAAAGAAAGAGAAGAAAAAAGAAAAAGAAGTAGTCTATTTAATTATAGAAATAGATAGAATAAGTATAAAAAAATAATAAAAATAAATAAATAGGTTAGTTAAAAAAAATCGTTTTGACACTTAGAAAAATTGAGTTTTCAAAAAATAAATGAAAATAAATAAATCAATTTTCAAATTAGAATCATTTAAAATTTTCAAAAATAAAATCTAACTTAAAACCCCTTATAATCTTTTCTCAAAATGGTTAAAAACTAAAACCCAGCAATTTTTCCAAAGTCAAAATCAATCAACCCGCTATATTTTCATTAAAAAAACTACGTGCATCTGATCTCGAATAGCGGGTATGTAGGCACCCGTATGCAAGTATGAGGCGACTTAAAATATGGAAATTTTTTTTCCATTTTTAGATATTTATGTAAATTAATCAATTTAGTTGCGTGTATCATAATTAGATTTTTTTAGAAATTAAAAAGGGTATATTTGAAAAGCGAAGTTAAATTAGGAAAGTTAAAAAGTGGTACCCGTTTAGGGTTTAATAAATTAGCCCCCGAACCTAAATCTTTGGTTTTCAAAAAATCCATTTTACAAATTGGTTTTCAAAAAAGCCATTTATCGATAGACCAGTAGCTAAGATATAACCAGTCCATCTAATTGATTATAACTTAACCCTTTTTCTCGACTCTGGTTGGGTGGTGATTCCAAATTTTTTCAAGTTGGAAAAAATAATCTTCTTTAAACTCTAGTTGAGGTCAATATTAAACGGGTAGGTTTTAGTATTGATTGGTTTAAAGAAGACCTAATTTTATAAAAAAGAACCAGAAGGGTGAAAAACCAGGCTCGATACTCATGTCATGCACTTGAGATTTGTCTTCGATATCCTCTATACCAATTACTTATTCAGCAACTTTAAGAAACGTGTATTTTGCCAGAGCGAGGTAATATTCCTTAGTTATGTTGTTTCTAAGGGAGGTATAAGAGTTGATGACAAGAAAGTTTAAGCTATTCTCGAATGGTCGACAACGACTAGTGTGACTAAAGTGAGGAGTTTTCATTGTCTAGCTTTGTTTTATCAAAGATTCATTCAGAACTTTAGTTTTGTCATTGCCCTATTGACTGAGCTAGCTAGGAAAAACTTTAAATTCAAATGGTTTGAGAAATCTCAAAAAAGCTTTGATGAGATAGGGCTCAGGTTAACTTTTTCCCTAGTACTCGTCTTGCTTGACTTCAAGAAAGTTTTTTAATTAAAATGTGATGCATCTAGAGTCAGCATGTGAGTTGTTCTTATATAGCATCGTTGACCAATTGCATACCTCAATGAGAAACTCAGAGGTGCCACACTAAATTACTTGGTGCACGATAAGGAGTTCTATGCCCTTGTCTAAACACTTTAGAATAGGCAACACTACTTACTACCAAGAGAGTTCATTATCTACATGAACCATGAATCTCTCAAACAACTTAGAGGACATAAAAAACTTTCCCAATGCCATCCTAAGTAGATTGAATACTTGGAAACTTTTTGCTATGTCATTTGACATAAGAAAGGGAGTACTAACACCATGGTCAACACACTTTCTCATCGACATGTTCTTATTACCACTTTGTAGGCTAAGATACTTAGGTTTGGCACCATACCGATTGTAGATATGGGGGTTCAATTGGAGTGGTCACATACGTGTTAAATGAGTAGTACGCTGCACGTAGCTTTAAAGAAATGAAGCAAAACTGCCACTTGAAGGGATGATTGAGTGAGAATATGGCAGAAAGGAGGAATAGGCAATCTTAGAATCTCAAATGCATAAGTGACGAACAAGGTGGCCTTAGTGAACCTCAGGTGTTGACCTTGTAGCTTGAATGAATGAGATCAGTTCCTTGCTTGAATGAGATTTGATCTTAGAGAGAAAAGATTTCATAGTGGAACACCGTTTCTTTGATCTCTCTAAGAATCCCAAATGATGAGGAAATGCTGGGTATTTATAGGCTCTTGGGCATGGTGGCATCCATTGATCATCTAGGTGATCAACGGATGAAATGGACCTTGCTCAATTCATAATTATTTAGAACGAGCTAGCTAATGGGCCTAAAGCTAGTAGCCCTCCTTATAAGTGTATGAGCCTACTTGAGAAAGGTTGGAGGTGGATGGGCTGATCTAACAATCCATGTTCCAAGCCCACCAAGTTAAATCTTTCTAAATCATCCTAATATGGACTAGACTCCTTAGACCCTATCATCTGACCCAAGGAATCAAGCCTAAATAAATAATGGGCTTATTTCAATAACTAATATACAATTTTTTAGCCCTCTACATCGATCAATATAAGTATGATTCATATTTTGGACCCTTAGTGGCCAAATGCAACATAGGAGGAATAGTGGATGGGTTTGATTTAAGCTAAGGATTTCTAACGAAGATAAGACAAATTTATGTGCTGAGTAGGTCTGCTAGGGAATTACTTGTTCGAGAAGCCCATGCTGGACGCTTAGCTAGCTACTTTAGTGAGAAGAGGATGATTGAGTTGTTGAAAGAACATTTCTATTGGCCTACGATGATGAAGGATGCGGGCAAAATTCTTGAGTGTTGCAAGGTGTGCAAATAAGTTAAGGGATGAAAGGAGCCATATGGAGAGTATACACCTCTGCCCATACCCGAATGAGTATAGATTGATTTGAGCATGAATTTCATGCTCGGCCTACCCAGAACACCATAAAGACATGATTCTGTTAGGGTAGTAGTTGATCGATTCAGTAAGGTGAGCCACTCATTCTTTGCTATAAAACTAATGATGCTTTATTTATTGCTAACCTCTTTTTGCAAGAGATCTTCCTACTATATGGAGTACCAAGGAGTATTGTATCTAATTGTAATTTAAAGTTCATAAGCTTCTTCTAGAGAACCTTATGGAAGAAGCTTAGTACTAAGCTCATGTTCTCCTTACCACCTATAGACAGATGGCCAAACAGAAGTTGTGAACAAAATAGTAGGCAAACTCCTTTGAGATACTGTTAGGAATAATCTACATGATTGGGATCTATGCTTGCCTATTATTGAGTTTGCTTATAACAGCTCCACTCATAGCTTGATAGGAAGGTTACTTTTGAGGTCATCTATTAACTTAACCCGAACTTACCCTTAAACATTGTTATTAGCTCAACCTTACTAGGAGAAAGTCAATCAAGCCTGTAGTGTGCTAAGGAGTTTCAAAAAATACATTAGAAGGTTGCCGAGCAACTATCCAAGACTGTAACCTGATAGAGAGAATAGGGAAGCCAAGGAAGACGACGAGTCATTTACAACCCAAGAGACCTTGTTTTGATTTACCTCAGTAAGGAGCGATTTCTAGCGAAGAGGATAAATAAGTAATCTCCTAAGTCGAATGGACCTTTTAAGATCCTTCAATGTATCATTGACATTGCCTATGAACTTAAGTTACTTGAAGGATACGGAGTATCTCCTACTTTCAACATTGTTGACCTAATGCCTTATGTGCTTGAAGAAGAAGAAGAAGACCAATATTTGAGGGTAAATCTTCAACAACCTTAAAGAACTAATGTATTGCCTACCCACACCTGTCTTCGACGCCTATAATCTCTTGTAAGGAGAATATTGTCACATCAACCTACTGAAGATGAGCTCTTATATATGCAAGAGTTATGGGTGAACTCTTTAAGGTCCCAACTCGAGCATACCTTGCTCTACTCTAACTCTTGTCTAGTCACCAACCACTCAAGTGTTGAGGTTGACTTATCGAGTGCCACGATCGAGGTTGCTACAAGCCGAGCTCTACTTATTTAGCCTATTGAGCAACATTATCCTTTATTCATCTAGGCAACTCCAAGTACTAGTCCTTAATAATACCTATACCGATTCTAAGAATCTATAGTGCCCTAAGATTCCCTTATATGAACCTATTGACAAGTTACTTTTTTGACATTTGTATTATATTCTTTTTCTTCATGTGTCATATTTACCCTTTTTTGTACATACTAAGAATCTCTTTCGTTATTGTCTTTCTTGTAATTTTCCTTATTTGTGTTGTTGCCTTAAAGGACATGCTATAAATAGTCCTTTTATTGTAGTAGTAATCACCATTTTATACCTTACACTTAATGAATATTCTTGTTCTTATGAGATACCTCTCTATGTGTACACTTTCTACACTCTTATCTTGAGATTAGTGGTAAGTAAACCTTAACATTAGCTTGTGAGTCGTATCAAGTGAACTGTTAAGTCATGTCGCATTCGTTGGCGAATCATATTCTTTGAGTAGCTTCACATAAGCTACTGTGTTTGCTAACCCATTCGTCTTCATTCTCTTTAATATCTTTAAGGACCCATCTGGTTATTACTCCTTGTGGTAAGCCCTAGTGATTATTGAGCTCCTAAGTACATCACTTCACCGTACAAAAATTCAAACTAACTGTGAACACAACAACTACTTCAGAGAACAATAAACCTAAGTGATACTTACTCTATTCTCATATGCTCAAAATAGGGAAAATTAGAGTATTTGGTAGCAAAGGTCTCACAGCAATAGCAAAACATCAAATACTCTCCAAAATATTTAAATAAATTCCTCTCGTATTCATGGCATACTTGAATATAGTACTTTATACTATACAATAACAATCACAACTGAACATTAGCTTACCCAAATGAACCTCCACTTTGATATCAAAATGATACGATCCACGTTAAGAACTAATTAGGCCAATTGGAAGGGTAGGTATAAACTTACAGAAAGCTTGCAAAAATGAGGATAGAAATGTATGAAAACAAAGAAATAAAGAAGCAAAGCTTGATCTATTCCAAGGATATTATGCATTAGGGAACTACCGAGGAGACTTACAGAATGAACCTGATATTATGAATGAGCTAACTCAGTGAAGGTACTCGCCATCTAGTCTTACTTAAGGGTTAGGATAAGAGTAAAGTAAATAGAGAGCAATGTTTATGAAAAAAGAAGTATATTTAATATTGAATGATGTTGTGGTGACATATTACAAAAGGGTATTTGTACCCAAAAAGTTAGGACATCCTACCTAAAATGGAAAACACAGGTAATGTACAAGGAATAGTAAAGGGGTAAAAATGAAATTTCAATGAGATTAAGATTAATGTAGTGAATTTTTTCACGTGGGGCTGGATATGTGGCGCTCAGGCATTAGGATGCTTCTAATAGAAATAGACGAGTTATATGGTTACATTGGAGATTGCTGAGCAGAGGGATCGAGTGGACCTGAGGGTCCTTTCGAGGAGATGTTGTCTTGGATATGTCCTAAGGCTCTTAGCACAAGTGTTGTCGAGTTAGTGGTTAGTATTGGTGGAGTAAAGCTAACTTTAGGGCTAGTTGAGTAGTAAGATAAATGTGAGTTAGGTTGGCATACGATGGTTGTAGAGTAAAGCTTGAGCTAGTGGTCGGTATTGGTTGAATGTGAGTTAGGTCGGTATTGGTAGAGTAGAGCTAACTTCAAGGCTAGTCGAGTAGCAATAGGAATTAAACAACTGGAGAAAGGGTATCCACTTTGTTAGTTTTTCAAAACCTTGAGCTTGGGCTTAGGTCATAGCTCCAGTTGTTTGATTCCCATCACTAAGCCATTAAATGACGATGGGTTATACACTTTAATTTGATACCTTGTATGGATGACAAATAAATAAGCCCAACGTCTTGTATCATTGGCGGAGTTGAGGTTAATTGACCACTTCAAGCCCTAGCCTTTTAAGGCATTCCGATACTTATTAAGTGCTCCAACCTCTCTCAACCTTTCCCTCCTTAAGCCCTTGAAGTATTGTAGTCTCTTTAGACCCTTGATTGCAAGCTTTTTTAGAGTTCCTATGAAATTGACTTGCTTAGGCACTCTCTTTGCTAAACCTATCACCAAAGAGAGTAAAGGGTAAGTGTTGATAGAACTTTTACTCTCTTTGCTAAACTTGTCATTGAAGAGAGTGGTAGGCAAGTGTTGATAGTACTTTTCTAATATATAAGTTGTAGGCTTATATTAACCGGCCTACGACTTAAGCCCAACTATAAAGGCCTAGTCTAGGTTCAATCTCCTCTCATTCACTATAAATATTGAATAAGACCACCAAGTAAGGGAACCCTCTTTTCCATTTCATTTTCATATAACTTGAATTATATTCTCCTATGATAAGAAGACTAACTTAGGCATTGGAGTGGCCATACTAAAGCATTCTCCAATATCCTTTGTAGCTGTTTCTTTGTTTTGTAGGTATTCTTTCACAAGGAAAAAATTTGATATCAATGGTATTGTTGAAGAATTTTAGGTTTTCTTTTTTTGGGAATCTTTTAATTTTGCACTTATTGTGTGTATTTGTAGATTTTACAAAGTGCCCAATTGTTGATTTTGTGATTTGTTTACTTAACAGTCTTTGATTTAGTGGTGATGTGAGTGTTTTTATTTTATTAAGTTTCAGTGCCTATGTTTTAGTTAGTATATGTATAATTTCGCTACATGTATAAGATTCATGCTGTTTAGCTACCTAAATCGTGATTTCATTATTTTGTGTACAACATTTGAGTTAGCTACTTCTGGATGATTTTGTATATTAATATGTTACATCTTTTCTTACAAAAATTTATATTCTTGGTCATATCACATATATATTGCCATAAGAGAGGCAAAAAAAAAAAAAGATATAAAAGCTGTATAGCTTCCAATGCCTTCGATAATTCCATACTGATAGGCTTTACACAATAATTGAGTTAACAAATCATTTATGGAAAATTACACCAAGGTTTTCAATGTTTGGGAGAAAATTCAAATAAAGTATAAACATTTTAAAGAGTTTAAATAATAAATTAATGCTTTAATCACTAGTTAAAATAAAGGATGGTCATTATAATACTATTAATGCTGGTTGACATGGCACTAATTTGCCAAGTGTTGTCTACGTGGTGCTTCCAATATAATTAAAATAAAAAATGAAAAAATAAATAAAATTAATAAAAAATTAAGAAATATTGAAAAAAAATCGTAAAAATAAGATGAAAAAATATATTATAATTAGATATAATAAGTATAATGAAATTTTATAATTAAATATAATACGTATATATTTAACAATAGCGTAAAAACAAAAAATTTTAAACCCCAAAAAATAAGAATATTTAATTAAATATAACATATATATAATATGTATATAATAAGCTATAAAATAAAAAAAATGAAAAATGGAAAAAAAAGGCTGCTTCACCCACCTTAAGAGCGAGGGTAACTGATAATTACTCAGTTAGGATAAGGTAAGGGGGTAGGGGGTAGGGGGGGGGGGGCATGCCCTACCCTTACAGCATGTTCACTTCATGGAATAGAACAAGGAGAGGAGATGAGACGAGACGGATGGTTAAAGTCATTCCTTAAGATGCTTAAGGGTGTAATATATATTACTTTGTTTAGTTGGATTTATAGGAAATTTAGGAATAAACATGAAATATAACTTTAATGACTAAATTATCCTCAATTCATTTTTTCTTAACTAATCCTAAGTAATAGGTGGTGATGGGGCAGTGGCAATAGTAGCAGTAGTGGTGGTAATGATGATAGTGGTGGTTGGTGGTGATGACTACGGTGGCGGCAGTAGCGGCTGTGGCAGTGGTGATGGTGGTAACGACTATGGTCAATGGTAGCGGTGGTAATGGTAGTAGCAGTGGCAATGGCAGTAGCAATGGCAGTAGCAGTGGCAATGGCAGTAGCAGTGGCGACGATGACGATGATGCTAACGGTGGTAATGGTAGTAATGGTAAAGAATCATGATTTCTTAGTTGGATTTAAGAATCCCTATTACTTGAAAGAATCCCTATTACTTGATTTCAAGTAATAGGGAATAATAGGGATTCCTGTGAAATTTTAATTCCGTGATAGAAAATCAAGTGAACATGGTAATAGCAAAATAAAGAGGGAATCAAATTCCAATTCTATGAATGAACGTGCCGTTAGGGTGGCTGGAGTGGCCATAAGTTTATAGTTAGGGTCGCCCATTACTAGTAGTAGACTTATTATCTTGGGGTAGTGCAACCCCTTAGGGTGGAGGGCACCCACTACCCTTAAATTAATGATTGATAGGTTTTTTACACTTTTTTTTTAAATGATGGTTAAGGTGTTAGGGCTATGTTTACATAACCACCCCTTAGCCATAGTCAACTACTTACAATCACTTAATGAGTTAGATGACCTATCTATTTATTTAGTGGCTGATCTGATCACTTAAGGTTGGGGAATGTTGGTGGCCACTTGACAGGGGTTGCATGACCTTCCTATGTAGGCACTAGTCACCCCTTAAGGTGGTTGGAGTTTCCTTTTTTGTTTTTTTGACAATTTTTCTTTTTCTTTTGTTTTATTTTTTTTTTACTTTTTAATTTTATATTTAAATATATATTATATTGCATGCATTTTATATTATATTATGTACTTATATATATAATATGTATTATGTATATAATATACATGTTATATTACATACATATGACATAGATATTATGTTTTAAATATAAAATATATTATCTATTATATATATTATATACATATTATATTTAATTTTATTATTTATTTAATTAAATTATTTTTTAAAAATAATTTTTTGGAAATTTTCTTTATTTTTCGTTAATTTTTCTTTCCATTTTTTGTATTTGTTTATTATTTAATCATATTGTAAGCGCCACCTATTTGTTGAGTCACCACCAAGTTAGTGCCCTGTGGTAGTGATTGCATCAGCTAGAGTTAAAGATATCATAACAATGATCTGTGGTAGTGATTGCATTAGCTAGAGTTAAAGATATCATAACAGTGATCCTTTATTTTAACTACAAACTAAAATATTGATCTCTTATTTAAACTCTCTTTAGAGCATTAATAACTACTCGTGTAATTTTCCCAAATCATTTATCAAATTCATTCAAAATTTCACCATTTATTTTTAAATGTTACTAAACATTATTTCTTTCTAAATAATAAAATAAATAGTAAGATTATGGTCATTTGTATATGATGATAATAGATAATGTATATTTAAGTTTATATATTTCAAAACTTCATTAGTAAATCAACGACAACACTTGAACTTTAATTTTGGAAGTACATTTATTACATAACTATAACAAAACTAAGCATCTTAAGGAATGACTTCGAACTTAGAAAGAAGAGGGGAATTAGTAGATGAGACGGATGGGTTTACACAACAAGCATATTTGAGACACCTACCACTACCATAACAACTTTTTTTCCCCTATTTAATAATAGTTCATAATACTAAACACCACAAGGTAGAAACTTCATAAAAAAAAAAAAAACCAATTCTTATAGAAATTTACATAGCTATAGGTTCTACATAACTATACAAAAGTAATTATAGATATAATTCTTATGACATTACTTTAAGGGTACCCCTAATTATCATATAATTACTGATCACAAAGGTATGAATATAACGTTTATGAAATTGACATACATTTACTTGTACTGATATATTTGGAGAACAATGATGTCATTTAACTTCTATATCATTTTTTTCATACAAGGAAAATAACATATGGGGAATGAAAGATGTAAATCTTGTTGTTTGATTAAAATTAAATAACAATTGACATACTCTTCTAAATTTTATTTTTCTAATCTAAAGAGTCAAATGTAAGGACCATCTAAGCATTTAAGGTCTACACAAATCAAAGTTTGAAGGATGCATTGAGGAAAGTGAGCTAGATCATATAGATACTTTATGCACAACAAAGGTAAGCTCATCTTACTATTTGTTGAGCTGTGTATTGTAAAAGGAGAAGTCGCTTTAACTCCTCATGGGCTATCTTCCCTCTTTAATTGACTCTTACCAATCCTTTACATGCTCAACGAAATCAAATAAACTGTTTCAATATTTAGTTCAACTTGGATCGTGTAAGAGCCTCTATAAGATTTTTGGTTAATTGATGTTTGGCGCTTGGCACAATTAAGATGTACTGACATTTCATTAATCCACAATACTACATATGTTGTCGAAGACATTAGTATATGAATCTTATTTTCTTATTCAACTCTAGCTTTATAGACTAATTCGAACACATAGTTGTTGCTCCCATATAACAATGCACAATACTATTGGTAGATAAATCTTAACTGAACATGCAAGCACCTTAAGAGGACTTTGCTATCTACTATGAGGCATATTGCATGTTTATGCGGAACATATGCCTCTCCAGCAAGTAATCCCACCCTTTTATCATAATAACTCTTTATGTGAATTTCATAACCTCAAATCACAATGAAGCTTTCTTTATTTACTTTTCATACAATGTATAGGTGATACTCTTACTAAACCACACTATCAAAATCAAGTTACTATTGGTGGACGTATTTAATTGAACATTAATTTGTTTATAATTATCTCTGCATCTTAGTGTTTTATTATGTTTTATTTTTTGAAAAAGTTTGTTATTAGGCTAACACAATAGTGGGTTTTTGTTAATATTAGTTAGGAATTCCATTAAAATCATGATTATGAGATACTTCATTTACCTGTAATCGTAACACGTCTATTCTACACTGCACAATTATTTGATATGTGTTGTTCCAATAAACGAATTATCCTTTCTAAATTTCTTTGCCCCTAACTCCTTGAAGTGTATACTACTCAACATAATATTGGAAGACATTTCAGATAGCATATGTTGATGGGAAATTGAAGTCTTAATTGCCTATGTTGACCTATCGCCTAGTGTGCTACCTTTCTTGAGGCTCTACCATCCCCAGGATTGAGAATGCTAACCTTAAGTGCACTAACTTTGGGTTGATAGAAGGGACTTTAGAACCTAGTTGCTTGAGCACTCGGAGGATGGCTAGGCGAAGAAGAGCTAACATATACCTAGGTGTTTTGAGCTTATTGTATATTGAGTTGTTCTACGTTCATTCAAGCTTTCAAAACTTTGGCTAAGCTACAAGCTACATCTAGACACCTTAGGTTTGTAATCAAGGTCACTGGTTTACCTTGCATCACAAGGTCTGAGTTGAGATCTCCAATAATCTACCTTCATAAGGGATGAAGTTTATAATAGCCTTACACCCAATAACTCCACTTGTACTAATTTGTCCCTTTTGTCAGGTGCTTACCTAATGTAGAATGTGAAGGAATCTGCTAGCCAATGCTTTATTTCCCATAATTCCTTTTGTACCCATGAATATTCCTTGTATTTTGCTCTTTTTTAGATGTATCCTTTTAGTCTATTCCTTGTATAGTAAGTAGCCTAATTTTTTAGGTATTTAAAACCCATGTAAGAGGCAGAAGCCACAATCATCTTGTATTGAATCTTATTGAGTATCCTCTCTTGCTTGCCTTGTGTGCTCTAATTTCCATTTATTCTTATATATTTCCATTTCTAGTTAGGAATTTGTGGCTATTACCCTCATTACCACAATTAATCAGTAATGTTAGATGTATGGTGTAAGTCCTCTTACAAACCTTTTTGAGTCATATCCTAGGTTCAACTTATGACTGTGCTTGAAAACCACTTCCATTCTATTTTCTTCTCTACAAAAAGGACCTACTTCCTAAGCTCAAGGTAAGTCCTAGTTATCGGTATGCTTGACCTAACCCTACATTTTATAATAAATAACAAAAGCATATTTTTACTAGTAAGTTTATTAGGTTGCGTATATTGTAATAAAACTAGTTAGAACTAGGTCAACCCATAGGAAATGATGTCTAGTTTTTTTATAGTATTAGCCTCATCTAAATTTAGGCAAATAAATTTATAAAATAATTAAATTCTAAAAACTAATCTAACAAAGCAATTTAATTGGGATATTCAACATTTGTAAATGATTCAATTGTAACCATATAATTAGAAATATTAGTTATTAGGTAAACAACATCTTTATCAGCTTTAGTTTTAAAGTAATTAAGCTTAAGTGGAATTCCTTCTCTTAAAGTGAATAAATACCTAAGATTAATTAGTTTATTATTTTTATCACTAGACAAGAAATAAACTAAGGTAATTCTCTCTAATTCTTAAACCTTAATTGAATTAAAGAGTACATCACTATGTCTTCTTTAATCTAGATTATCCAGTTTACACTAAACAATTTAGAAATGTCTCACAACTCGATCTTAATTAACACGTATTCCAATAGAGTAAAAATACTTGTTTACATGATTAGGGAATTAAACATAATTCATCAGTTGATAATCCAACAATCTAATAAACAATGTTAATTAAGCACAAGAGAATTAATAGGTTTAGTAACATCCAAATCTAGAATGTAACAAAAAGGAATGAATACAACCTTTGAAGGAGTTCCAAACCCTAACTCAATATTAAATATTGGTCCTATCACTTCCGATGATGAATTCCAAAGAGAAAATAAAACTACTTTGAAAGATGTTCTCAAAACCTAAGGAATAAGAATGAGTTACAATCTATTCTATATTCTCTCTTCTACTCTATATTATATTTGCAAGCCTTTATATTGAAGTACATGTGTAAGGTAACTTTTAGGCTTCAATTCTTTCCAAGATAAGAAGATTTGCAAGGAATTACATATTCACGCTCAAGGATCACAACCATGATCCTATAGTGGTCATTTAATGCTTAAAAAATCGTGAAATAATTAAAGTAGGAGAAACATGCCCAAGACCATGGCAATGGTCCTCTTTGGAAACTAATTTTTCCTTCATTTCTTGCTCTTTTGCCTATGATTTCTATTCATGATCATCATCTATGGGTGCAATCCTTTCAAAACTTCAAAAATCATCTAAATCATCTCCAAATTCCAAAAAATCATCGAACTCCTCAAATCAATCAAATGAAGCTTGAAATCAAAATATAAACAAATTAAGTATTGAATTCAATACAAACACCTAGAAAATCTTATAAAAACCTTATAAAATTAACTATAACATATGTACATTTACATACTCATCAAATCTCCCTACACTTAAGCATTTGCTTGTTCTTAACCAAAACAAATAAAACAATGGAAAGGGACAAATATTCATTAAATGCTCAAATTATAGAATTAAAAGCAAATACCCACATACGATGTCATACTCTTCTACTAAAATTTCATCCTTATAAATATCAAGATTCAAGGCTTCAACAACTTTTTATTCCATAAAATTTCACTTAACCATATTTACATGCCCTTAAAATACAATTAGACAATATATGTATTAGCTATAAAGCCATACTAGAAATAAAAGAATAATCTATGTAAATTGAAGTTTGACCACATCATTTAAGCAAATATTAAACTGGAAATCATAGTAAATATAAATTGAATAAAAAAAGAGTTATTCACATTATAAGAACTAAAGATATACATTCCCTTCTTTTACATCTCTAAGCACAATAATTAGAAACAATTACATGTTACATTAGCTAGTCCCCTAATTGTCTTCTTTCAATTTTTCGCTAGAGGATTTCTCAATTCAATTCAATTCAATTCCTTTAATTAAACACAAATATTTTGGCAACGAGAAAGAAGCTCGCTCTTATAGCGGACTAAGGCTAATCAATACCATTTTATTTTTCACGTTGGTAGTGAGAAAATACCTTGCTCTTTTAGGGAACCAATGCCAATCCTTACTAGTTTCTTTCGACCAATTTCCTTGGGTTGGTGGTGGAAAAGAGACTTACTCTTCTTGGGGACTAAGGTTAATCTTTACTAACCTATATTATTATTATTATCATTATCATTAATATTTATTTTTTAATCACCTCTAATATTTTTATTTCTTTTTAAGAAACTTTCAAGAAATAGGCATCATTTGTTCATTTGTCAAAAATTAGAAGGCTCTAAATGCTTCTAAGTAGTGGGTATACACTTAAGTAAAACATAAACAACTGGCTTCTAATTAGCAATATTTACCCCAATTTCAAGTCTAAAGTTAGGCTTAAATAACAAAAATCTCTACACCTTACACAGATTTTGTTTTTTGATTCTAGTATTGTATAGAAAGGTCATAATGATCAAACGAATTCCATACCAAAATAAAAAAAAAATTATCCCCAAAAGTTGCTTCTTTAATAAGACGAAAAATATAAATACATGTGTAATATAAAACACTTTGATTCTATATTTCTTAAAAAAAAATTTACTTGCAAAAATTTGAAGTGTAGGTATATAATCAATTTAGTACAGTTGCTTTGATAGATTTTTCTATCTATGCCTTATTACTTTATTTCTCCCCTTACTTATCTTGTACATTGTCCTCAATATATAATTAGTCAAATAAAAGCATAGGAATCAATAAAATGAAAACAAAGAGATAAACCGAACTAAGACTTCCTCAATTTGAGCTCTGATATTAGACTTGAACCACCATTGAAGCTACTAGATTTTGTACACACCATTAAAGTCCTAAAGCGTTGGAAAATAAGAAGAAAAGCAAGATAACTAAAAAGTAAAATGCATAAAAGAAAGTCAAAAACTAAATCTACTCTTAAACTATTCCACCTACAAACATGATAAGTTCATTAAAGTGCAGCATAAAATTTATAGGAGCAATACTTTGCTAACTGTAAGATATATAAATATTAAAGAAAAATAAGTTAACAAATCAAATTATGAAAGAAAATCTTGCTAAGTCTCTTCTCTATCTTTAGATTGCTTAGCTTGATCCTTTAAAAAAAAAAAAGGAAAGACACAATTTCATATTTATAGAGACATCTTCCTTACACTTAAACTAAAGTAATATGTGAGAAACTATACAAGTGTGTGGAATTAATATGTCGACTCCAGTATAATATTTATGAAACATAATTAGAAACCAATTTTATGTAATCAAGCACAAAATCAAAATAGATGATTAGTTAATTTCTAATTTCATAGTGTTAGAGTCAAAACAACATGATTCAAGTTATGTTTAATTGCTACATAGTAAATTGCACTAATTTAGCTAATATGGAAAATCAAATTCTTAACTCCATCAAGTTGCAAAAAGGCACCTTTTTTTTTTTAATGAAGAAACACTCCAAAGAGTGCAAAAGTTTATAAAAATTTTCAAGACTATTAAAATAAAAAATAGAAATGCCATGTTGAGTTTATAAGCTAAATATTCAATGTCCTAAGAAAAATAACCAATCACTTGTGTTTATACATGCAATTAGTAGATCAATTAGAGAATATTCACATGTAATTAAAACATGTATAAATGAGGGAGATCAAGTGGAAAGTGTAATGTAAAGGAAAGGAAGGTGTTTTTTTTTTTTTTTTTTTTTTATATGAGAGGATCATGCCTTGCAACACAAGCATAGTTCTTGCTTATAGTTCTCTTGAATTTTACGTCGTTTCCAAATTCCTTACCCGTGATTTGAGAGGATCGCGCCCTAGTTTATAGGTATGTTCTTTACCCGTGATCCAATTAGATCTTTAATTCATCTTTAACATCCTGATCCTTCCTTGGCCATTTTTTTTTCTCACTTTATTCTTATCATGTCAACTATAAAATACCACACAAATTCTAAACTACAAACATAGTTAAATGCTTCAAAAAATTTAGTGTAAGCTATAGACAAAAATAATTGCAAGTAAAGTAACTTGATAAAATTAAATAAAATAAAAAAAATAAAGTTAAAGTAAAATAAGGGATATAGAAAAGAAAAATTAGATTGCCTCCCAGTAAGTGCTTTTGTTTAACGCTATTAACTCAATGCTTTTTTGCTTCCCTTTTCTAAGGTAGGTTAAATCCTTTTCTGAGAGCTTCCTACTCATTGTTAGAGTTAATTGTTATCTTGAATGAAGTGTCTCATGTCATCTTTGCTTTTGTGATTCAAGGGTCTTTCTTTTTTCATCTTTTTGTAATATTCACATTAAGCTCTCTATTTCTTACTCTTAATACCATTTTACTATTTTTCACATCAATTACAGCTCCAGTTATGGCTAAGAATGGATACCTTAAGATGATAGGAATCTATAGATCTTCTTTTATATCTAAGACTGTGAAGTTTGCCAGAAAAAATAAAAATTTCCACTTTTAGAAGTATATTATAAATTGTCCCTTTTGGTCTTCTAAAGGACCCATCAGCTAATTGAATTGACATTTCAATTCTTTATATCGCATCCCTTAATCCCAATTTCTTTACCATAGATTTTAGCATCACATTAATCACAAAATACATTCTTAAGATTTTGACCTCCTATGATGCAATTTATAGGGAATTTCTTTAGATTATTTAACTTAAGGGGAAGGGTATCCTTCAATGCTTTAGTTTACACTTGAGATAACATAATTGTCTCTTACCTATTTATTTTTATTTTCTTAGCTATTATTTTTTTCAAATAGCATCTATAACTAAGTGTTTAATCTAATATATTTGCTAAGGGAATATTAATCTCCAGCTTCTTAAACATCTCTAGAAGAAACTCAAAATCTCAATAAGTTTTTTGCTTAAATAAGTTTTTTTGAAAGGGTTACATACCTGGCTTAGCAATAGGCTCACATTCTTTAGAAATTCCCTTTTGTCATAACTCTTATTCCTTTGAATTTGATGTAGAAGATAATGATTCATTAATTTCAACCTTCTTACCTGATTTCAGATTTATTACATTGACTAACTCAGATTGAGATGAAACTGTTCACCACATTTCAAAATTGCCTCTCTAATATCTCAAACCCCTCTATAATCACATTGGCATGCTTCTCAATTGCAACTTCTTAGGCTAGTTTTTCTTCTTTCCTCACATCTCTTACTACTTGAAAATTGTAATAAACTTGTGAATTTTTAGACACAGTTACTTGTAATTTTGGTATTTCCTCATTGAAAGTAGATTCAGAAGGATTTAATTCCTTCTTCTTTTTGTAGGAATCATTTTGGCTTTCTTTTACAACTATTAGTGTGGTGGTCAAAAGCTTTAATGCTTACATTAATTGAGTCTCCAATTTTTGAATAATTGAACTCAATATTGCCAATCTTTCTTGCCACTTCGACTCTAAATCCCTCAATGATTTTTCAATAGTCTTCTCTAGAGATGTGATCACAAGATTTATAGAGGAAGGATGCTCATTATGTTCGTAATATGTTAGTCAATTATTCCAATTGCTTGCATAATTGGCATTGTTGCCAATGGCCATCCATTAGTAGCTTTAATTCTAGATTTTTTGGATCCCATCATAATATACTAACAATTGGTTCCAGGTAAGAGTATCATGATATGGCCATATGGTCATCAAATTGCAAAATCACAACCACACCACATATAGCGATTCACTCTCATGTTGCTTGAAAGAAAGAATTTGCACTTGAAGCCTTACAATATAACATAAACCAAAAGACATAGGCAATTATCCACTGTAAGAAGTGCTTGAAAAATAAGATAAAAGGAGGTAGAAAATTGATAATAAAAAGAAACTAAAAGAAAACAAATAAAGAAAACAAGTAAAGAAAATAAAGCACCTAAATCCAAACAATCCTAAATATTGCTATTAGGGCAAAACATTCCTCAACAATGATGCTAGAAACTTGACATGCTTAACCTAACCTTACTTTTCATAAAAAATAAACAAAAGCATATTTTTATTAGTAACTGCACTAAGTCAAGTATGCATTGATAAAACTCGTGAGAACTAGGTCAAACTCACGAAGAATGATGTCCAATTTTTTATAGTATTAGTCTCGTCTAAATCTAGACAAATAATATTAAGGATTTATGAAATGATTAAATTCTAAAAACCAATTTAACAAAGCATTTTAATTGGGATATTCAACATCTATAAAAATTCAATTGTAACTAGATAATTAGAAATATTAGTTGATGAGAATACCACATCTTTAGCAAGTCTAGTTTTAAAGCAATTAAGTCCCAAGTGGAATTCCTTCTCATAAAGTGAATAAATATACATGATTAATCAATTTATCCTTTCTGTCGCTAAACAAGAAATAACAAAATTAATCTTCTCTCATACTTAAACCTTAATTGAATTAAAGAGCATATCATTATATCTTTTTTAATCTAGATTATCTAGTTCATAGTAAACAATTAGAAATGGTCTTGCATCTCAAACTTAATTAACACGTATTCCAATAAAGTTAAAATACTGGTTATCATGATTAGGGAATTAAAGACTTTTATTTTTATAACTTTTCTAAAAATGTGAAAATATGTAGAGATATGTGAAACGCATGAAAATGATTTTTTATGATTTTCTAATACAAATTTTCCCAAAAAAAAGTTTTCTAAATTTTATAGTTGTCCTAAAGGTTCCTACATACCCATTAATTGAGATTAAATTTAAGTAGTTCTATTTTTTTAGAAAACCATAGTGTGTTGGCTCTTTTTATTTTGAAAACAGGTTAGGTTTACGTTTGCTAGTCATCTTATATTAAAAAAAATTCTTAAAACCTAACTTTTGTTTGTCCTATTTTTAAAAAATTCCTATAAACCTAATATTTGAAAAGTACCAATTAAGATCTTTATTTTTGAAAAAATGATCTATGTGACAAGACAATTTTTATTTTCTAAAAAACTAAAATCCTAATTTGTTAAAAAAAAAATTCAATTCTTCATAAAATGCAATTTTCATACAAATACTCTAAAATATGCAATTTTGGTAACAAAAATATGTGAGAATTTAATAAAGATGCAAATCTTTACAGTAATGTGAATTTTAATAAAAATATGATTTTTTTTCATGTAATGTTTAATTCTAAATGTGCAATTTTCCTAAAAATGCTAAAAATGTGATTTTAATGACAAATATGCAGAAATGTAATTTTCAATTTTGAACGTGCAAAAATGACCAATCAATTGAAATTGACACAAAAACTTGCGAAAAGACTCATGTTAATGACACTTTATGTAATAATTTTTCATGCAATTTAATGGACATGCTAATATAATATATTATTTAAACTATCAAATAAACAAACAAACAAATAACTAACAATAGTAAAAAGTTAAAAACTAAGACGAAGGAGGTTTCAGTATCCTTGTGTCAAGGAACACTCTTGAACATAGTACTATCCCATATTGATAGCAAAAACTAACCCTCATTATGTAATGATATAAAGGTTTCAATTCTTTATCTTGAATCAAATTGATTATCAATCGAGGGACATTCTTTCTGTGTTAAAGAACTTACTATAGGATAGTTTTATGGTCGACACATGCGGGAGCTTCCTACACAAAAAGTAAACAAAGTTAGTACAGGTTTTTAATGATTTTATTTACAACAAAATGATAAACAATACTAAAATAAAATTAAAAAAAAAACAAAGGAAATCTATAATCCACCTGCCTTAATTAACATGTCGATCAGACTTAGGGAGTTCATTACATGTAACTCAGGTCTTTAAACGAGCGTAGAGCTTAAACAATTAGGTCAAGTCGGGTCATTACTTCAATCACCTTCTAAGCTTCACATTAAGACTTCTAGACACCGAGTCAAATGGGAATTTTAACCTTTATGAGGAAGTGATTGAGGAAATTAAGGTTTGCATCAATGCCTGGTCTTATGGTGGTTGTTTAAAGTGTTTGGAAAATTGAGTGGTGGTGATAGATCATAAGCAGCCATGGTTAGGTTTGTTTTGGATGGGAGTTGGGGTGTGTTATGGGGTTTTAGGGTATATAAAAGATAGTGCCTAAGTTCGTTTTCATTAAAGTGTGGTGTTCAATCGTGGTTTTTATAGTGGCTAATGTAGGTTAAGGGTTTGCATGAGGTTATGTTTGGGTTATGTATAACTTGTAGGGTATGGTGGCTATCATGTTGCTATAGTTGTATCGGTCGCTTAGTAGTCATTTGAAGTTGCGGTGTATACATATGTTGGTGTAAGAGAGGGAGTGGAAGGTCGCAGTAGAGAGAGAGAGAGAGAGTAACAATAGGAGTTGTGTTTTCTACCCTTCTCTAGTAGATTGTGTCTTTAAACTCTTTTATAGCTTCATCAATCTAATCTTGTTGTTAGCTTTGGATTAAAATGCACCGAATTTTATCAACCCCAAAGTACAATTTAATGTATCTATTTTACTTTATCAAATCTTCCTTTTGTCTTAAAATGCGAGTGTCTTAATAGCTTAATTGAGTTTTTTTCTAATCCTAATATGCACACCAGTTTTATTTAAACTTCACTTATTAGGTCCAACTTTAAATTAGGCTTTGAAACCTAGGCTAAACTTATTTCAACTCACCTTAAAATGACCCAAATCTATTTAAATAGCCCCAAAATACACATGCTAAAGATTTTCAACCCAATTTAATAAATCCTAAGTCTTAATTTTAACTATTTTAGTTAAATTTTTTTAAATTGAGATCTAGGCCCATTTTCATGAGCTTAAGTTTTACTACACTATTCTCAAATATATATTTTTTATGAAGCGCAATTTTTTAAAAACTCAAAATTCATTATTATATGTATAATTTTTAACTATTGCTTAATTCTACCTAAAATGACCAACTAACTTGACTTGGACTTTTTACACTTTATATTTTTCAATTTTTTCTATAAATCTAGCTTAAAGACGAAAACAAAAAAAGAAAAGAAATAAAGGGTGGAGAAAATGGGGTGTTTATAGTTATAAAAGGAGACAAGCTGGAGAATATAGATGAGGAAGAGTTGGCGGATGAAAAGGATGAAGATAAATACACTGTTGGATGATTTCTTAATAAGTTCTATCAATATGAAGAGTTATTATACATTAAAAAAAAAGGGAAATTAATGAGCATGATTGTACGTTAGGCTTTGAGCATGGCTCCAACCAAAGAAAAGGCACAAAGGGAAAACAATTTCCACATTAGTTGTAGAGTAAAAGGGAATCTGTACATGTTGATCATTAATGGAGTGAGTTGCATGAATGTGGAGGTAGCTAGCCTGGTTACCTAACTTGGGTTGTTGACTTGTCCTTACCCTTAACCTTATAAGCTCTACTGTTGAACGAGAAGGCTTCCTTACATGTGACCTAACAAGCTCATGTGTCAATCTCTATTGGAGACAAGTATAGAGATAAGGTCCTTTGTAGTGTAGTATTGATGTGTGTCACATGAGTTACTTGGCTTACCTTGAGTGTTTGATCTGTGAGTAATACACGATAGGTATGAGAATACCTACCTATTTTAAAGGACAGAAGAAGGGTAGTTCTCTATCAAATTACTCATTAGGAAGTACATGAGGCTCAGGTCAACCTTAGTCGAGCCTATAAGAAGAAGACAATATATATGAGCTGGGGAGAATTGAAGCAACTAGTAAAGGAGGCTGAGCCAATATACTTCTTAATAGTTAAGTGGCTATTGGAAGTTGTCGACCTAAACTCCACTACAACTAAGGTCTGAGCTTTATTGGACCAATATGCTAACATGTTCTAGGATGAACTACCCAAGGCGTTGCTACCTTTATGCAAAATAGAGCATGCGATTGATCTAATACTTATTACAAGTTTACCAAACCAACTTGCTTATTGTATGAAACTTAACAAGGCTAAGGAATTGAAGCAATAAGTAGATGAGTTCATTGAGAAAGGATTTGTAAAAGAGAGTTTGATAAGAATTAACTCCCTAGATTGATCACACAAAGCCGAGTTAGAAGACTCCAATGACTCATTTGAAGAATACTAGCTTGAAGCTCTATTCAAGATGGAAGTTCCTATCCTAACCTTTATGTTTCACTTTTCTGCCGACCTGAATACCAAGCCTTAATGTGTTATAGACCTATATAATAGCTATGCTATGATAGAATATTTGAGTAAGCAATCCCAAGACTATCTAAACTGAGATCTTGAACCAACAACAAATGTTCATCCCCAACCCTAGTTGACTACTCTATAGAGAGACTGACTGAGCCCTAACCTGATGCCCCCTAACTGCAAATTCCTTTTCTTGTCTACTTTGTACCATATTTTTAATGTCTAGTCATTAAATGACTTATATCTTCTAGCATGATATTCCACAAGGATTTTTTACTTTTCAAACTGAATATTCATTGTTTCTTTTACACTTTTTAGTATGTATTGCATAACCTAATTGTAAGAATACCTTTTTGTCTTTTTATATATGTAAAGTAACCCTAGTAGATGGGTATTCAATTGTACGCAAACAATCAATCATCAATACCAAAAATTATTCAAGTTTCCTTGAGTAATCTTAGTGTTCTTATTATCTTTCAACTCTTATCTATTCCCTTTAGCAATGAGTAGTGGCAATTAACCCTTTAATTTATATCGATTAGTTATATTTGGCGAATTGTAAGTCGAGTAGGATCAACTGGTGTATCATATACAGTTGGTAGCTATCCGAACTTGGCTAACTTTTCTTTAGTTTCTTTTGGTTTGCTTCGTTGTGGTGTTTCTCCGTATGTCCGACCTCAAAGACACATCAGTGTGCAAGCCCTTATGTTGTCCTTGCTCTCCTTGTATTAAAGAAGGATGGCTTCATGGTGGACGTATAGACAACCATGCTATAAATACGATCATTATAAAGTATAGATATCCAATTCCCCAGCCAGATGATATGTTAGATGAGCTATATGGAGAAAAGATTATTTCAAAAATTGATTTGAAGAGCAAGTGTCATCATATTAAAATGAAGGAAGGAGATGAGTAGAAGACTGCCTTTAAAACAAGACATGCACTATATGACTAGATGGTTATGCCATTTGGGTTAACCAACACATTATGCACATTTATGTGACTAGTGAGCCATGTACCACATAATCAAATCAACAAATGTATCGTGGTCTACTTTGATCGCATACTAATCTATAGCAAGAATCTTATTAAGTATGTTGAATAGCCCTAAGAAGTGCTTGACGTACTTCGAGCCAAAAAGTTATACAACAGTCTTAAGAAGTGCACTTTTGGCATGCCTAAAGTAATATTTTTTGGTTTTATAGTTGGAAAGGATGGAGTTTAGATGGATGAAGAGAAGATTAATGCCACAGCCAATTGGCTGATCTTATAGAGTGTGGCTGAGGTAAAAAGTTTCCATAGGTTACCATCCTTTTATAGATGGTTTATTTGCACTTTTAACACCATTGTTGCTCCTCTAACAGGATTGACCAAGAAGGGTGTAGAGCTTAGATGGATGGACTGAACTTAACAAAACTTTGATGAGATTAAGAGGAAGTTGATTAGTACATCGGTACTTACCTTGTCAAGCTTTAAGAAGATATTTGAATTGGAGAATGATGCTTTTGGAATGGGGATTGGAGATTGATGTTGCATGTAGGACTTATTGCATAAGTAATTGTACTTAGTCAAGTTATAGTATAGATTTGGATGGAGTTCAACTGTTTAATCCTATGTGAAACCATATATAGGAGTAATATCTAATTATTTAGCAATGATATCGCTAAATTATTCTAGTTACCTGACTTTTACAATATAAGATTCAATTGAATAATTAAAGATAGTAAAGTAAAGATTGAACTAACAATTAATTAAAATAACAAGAACATAAATTTAAAAAGGAATTGGTAGAAATAAAAAAAATTAAATAAAATCAAAATAAAAAACATGTTCCTTAGTAAATCTTTAATGTTATTTACTATCTAGTTCTAAGTGATTGATTCAATCTAAATTGCAATACTGGACCATAGGGATTCCTATTACGAACTAATTGGAATCGTGTCTCTTAGCTAATTCTTAATCCTAAAACCCTTTCTACTTGAATTGCTTTTGAGTAAAGCATTACGAAATTGCATACACTCTTCAATCCCACCATTAGCTTGTCTTAATCCAAAAAAACCTAACTAGTAAACATTTTTAATAAGCTAGTTTTGCTTAATTTTATTAGTTAATCATATTGTATACTCTTGCAAACTCTACAATAGACTTTAGTAATAATTCAATCACCAGTATATTGAATTAATGATAACAATAAACACAATACAATTAGATCATAATATGCAAAATCATATATTTAATTTTATTATCAATCATAAAAAGTCACCCTAGAACATAGGGTTCAATAGCAATTTACTAAGAAATTAAAATGACATAATAATAAAAACAAAAGAAGAGAATAGTGAAGCCTCCTTTGTAATTCTTTACCTTATTGACTTTGGGCTTAAGGGCTCTCTCCGCAAACCTAGGCATCTATTTATAAGAGTAGGACCTAGTTTTATAAAGAAAACATAACAAAAAGAAAGAATTTGAAAATTATTTTATGTTTATAGGCAGGGTACACAACCATGGTGCTTAGGCATGTACTTGCACTTGATCTCAAATTCTTGAAATTCGATGGAAATTGGTTGACGAGGGGAACATAAGCATGGACTACGGTTGTAGTCCTCAATGTGTTCTTCACTGAACATTTGATTCTTGCTTAAAATCCATACTTACTAATTCCTCGATCAATACTTTTGTTTCAAAATGCTTTAAATAATGATAAATGTCTTAAAAAGTCCATCAATGGCGTCCCGAAGTCCCTAAAAATAAAAATTAAACAAATTAGGCACCAATAGAAGTAACTAGATTATTATATAAAATGTCACAAAATGATGTAAAATAACCATAGAATATGTATGCTAATTTCTCATTATCAAATACCCCTAAACTTAAGGTTTTACTTGTACTCAAGCAAAACAATCAAAGCAAAACATCATATCCTGAGGATAAGGTAGTTGAAAATTATTCTTTAAGAAAGTACACTCTTAAGTTTAAGTAGCTTCGCAAAAATATCTTTTTAGAATCACCCTTTTTCCTTATCTTAATAATATCACTAAAATACTTAAACAATAAATCCTTTAAAACTACTAAATTTTAATATTCAATCCAAATACTTCAGAGTTAGTCTTATCACTTAAACAACAAACATCAATAAGCTAAGAAACTCGAGTGAAGGGGAATCTTACGTAATTTTATCATGAAAACTTAGACTAGATGCATGGTACATGAATTTATTCTCTAATTATCTCTCTATTTCTTTCAATTTTTATTAGGATACTTTTTATATTCTATTTAAATTTTTCATCAAAGCTAATTAGTATTGGGAAAGAGCCTCACTCTTCTAATAGAAAATGGTTGATCCATACTAAAGTAGCTCTTTTTATTTATTTAGTAATTGTCAGTAGGAAGGCACCTCATTCTTTGGAGAGATTGAAGGCTTAACAACCTTTAATTTACCATTTCCTTTTTGTAAATTGGTAGCAAGAAAGAGACTTGCTCTTTTGAGAGACTAAGATCGATCCTTACTAATCTTTAGTAATCCTTTTACTAAATCAATTAACACCTCCAATTACTTTGATTTTTGAAGACTTTAAAGGATAATTTTTTATTTTCATCTAATCTAAAAATTTTGAAAAAGAGGGATAGATAAGTATCCTCTAGAATCAAACTTAGAAATAAAAATAACTAGTCCTTAGCCTATCTTTATCTACCTTAATCCTAAGTCTAAGCTCAAGTAACATGGAACTCTAAATCATAAAAATTTAATCACTTGAACTCTGCAAAGTGTTCTAAATTCATAAAGGAGTTGAGCAAATTTGAAAAAAAATTTGCTTGCTTAATATTTAGGGGGTGCAAATTGCTAAGATTTTCTAATTCAAGAAAATTCAAAAGCTTAAGTAGATATCTTAATTATTAGCATACATAATTTATCCTTTCTCCCCACACTAAGTTTTACAATATCCTCAATGTATATTATAATAGACAATTCAACATAAAAGTGGGAGCAAAATAAACAGAAAAAGAACTAGCACTTCCCCAGTTTTTGCATTGATTGTTAAAAAATTCTAAAGTCCAGGATTTGAATTACATCGATTTGATTAAGCTTAAGCTTTTCTCTTATATCTAACAATATGAACTACTATAAAATAAAAAGAATAAGTTGACCAAACAAAATACATTAAATAGAAACGACTAATTCAAGTATCTAAATGTTGGCATCTCGTAGAACTTACAAATTATCAAAAGTTAAAGAGTTATTTATTAGGTGTACAAGTGTCGTATAAGTTTACCTGATCAAGTTATAGTATATATAAAACGGATATGAGTTCAAGTATTGATCCTAAAAGGAACTATGTGTGTAAGAACCTATGTTACTAGTAATTTACCTTAAGTTACCACTTTTCTAACTTAACTGTAGGTGAAATAATTATAATTAAATAGGCAGACCGAGTAAAGAACAATAAACAAAACAAGAATAAAAAAATAAACTAAACTAAATGAAAGAAAATTAATTAATATAAATAGAAATGAACCAATTAAAGGAAATAGCACATGATGCTTAGGAAATTGTTGTTATCTACTATTTAGTTCTATATAACCATTCAATCTCAATTATTCTTTGTAGGTCTTAGTTAAGTAACCAAGACCAGGGGTGGTGAATTGGTTATTTATATCAAAATTTAAACTAATACATTGCTAAAGAAATTTTTATCCCTTTGATTACTTAAGGTATTGGCTAGAGATAAGTAGACAAGCAATTAGAAATAGGGTGCATGAAAATAAAGAGATGAGAGTTAGAAGAGAAGACAAATGAATTATAATGCTTTGGCCTTATGCCTACTGTATTCTTCTAGCCTCACTGTCAAGGACCTGGTTCAATTTTCGAAGTTGTTCTACTATCCAAAATATCTAAACACTTACAGAGCTTACATACAATACTCTTAACTCTAACTTACTTAGCCTTACTTCTAGGCTGAACACTTAGAACTATAGAGAAAAACTCTCTAAAACAATACTTATATATAAGGATTACAAAAGATAATGAGGAGAATAAAAGAAATGATTCCTCGACAAATAAGAACTAGCATAAAGATAAGAATGTAAGCATCTAATCGATCTTTTACTCTCAGAAATGGATTGATTGCAGCACTTTTGAATGACCATAGAAATTGGCTTGTTTTTCTTTTATTTTTTTTTTCTACTTCCATCTACTTTTTGTGAAGACCTTGCCTCCTTTATATACTTGAAAGATGTAACTACTTGAAACGTATTTGAAGGTAAGTCATTAGAAAATTTATACCAAACTTTTGCATTAACAAATTACTTGTGAAGATATCTTCTTTGCCAGCCTTCCATATATGTGAGATCTTTTCTATACTATATGTGTTGCAAGAGTGGTGATATTTCCTTTTTAAGTACTTCAAACGAATATACAAGGTAAACTTTTGCTATCAATATATGAGTCCTTTTAAGATTCAAATGTCTTGATCAAAGACTTCTTTTCTATGAAAAACTTTCCAATCTTAGATAGATTTTAATAAAAGAATAATTTAAACTTATCCTCGTGGATTTCGATCCTACTTAGTAGAACGTATTGAACATATTTCCTAAATATATTCAATAAATGAAGTTGAGTCCTCTTAAGATCTTAAATAATGATTCTTATAGTTTAAATGAATTCCCTGTTTCCTAGTTCTCATACCTTCTAATTAGTCCTCTAACTGACTTTCTGATAGATCTTAGTAGACTTTGTTTAATATACCTGAGAAATTGATAAACACATATAGTAATATCTAATTAAGGTAAACACACATGTAAATATTATAATATCATCCCCTTTTTGATGTCATCTTTTGTTATTATCAAAACACAATGAAGAGATTATCATTATTTGGAACATGGAGATGCTTAATCTTAATTGATTGGACTCGTGTCTCAAGCCTCTTCCTAATCTTGAAACCTTATTTGCCTTAATCGCTTCTAAATAGAGCATTGCAGGACTACATTAAAAACTTAGATCCCACTAATAGGTTAGCTGTTTAAATTATCCTAATCTAGAGAAATCATTACCTAACCTCTTAGTGTACTCAACTCCTTCTAATTATAGTTGTTTGTTCACTACAAGATTCGTGTCTCTATAGAAAACTTACATATGAATTGGCAACCCAAGTAAAAACTAATCAACAACAATATAATTGATGTAATTAGATCATCAAAGAATAAAACCATAAATTGAATAAAAAATAAAATATTGAGATAAGAACTAGAGTTCAAAGGAACAACATAAACGAATGAAGGAAGGAATAATGTTGAGAGACCCCCAATACAATTTAAGCATACCATTCATCTTAAGGGGACTCTCCTTACAAACCTAATCCTAAGTTTCTATGTACATGAAGTGGATCTAGGGTTACAAATAAAACTTAACAAAAATAAAAGATTTGTGAGTCATAGCATGTCCATGGGTAAAGTTCATGGCTTGGAGTTAGGGTGTGTACTTGCACTTTATGTGAAATCTTCGAAATCGATGGAAATTAATTGTTGAAGGGAATATTAGTAGGGACTATAGTCATGGTCCCTAATCGTAGTCTTTATTAGACTTCTTTTCTCACTTGATTTTCATCTGATTCATTCCTTAATTAATACTTTTGTCCAAATTGGCTCCAAAATGCGATAAAAGCCTTCAAAACTTCATATAATACTCCTAAAGTCCCTAAAAAAGAATTTAAACTAATTAAGCTCAAAATAAAATACAATTAACTAGATTAATGTCTGAAATAGCACAAACAACTATATAAAATGTATGTTAAAATCATGTTATCAAATGCCCCTACACTTAAGATTTTGCTTGTCCTCAAGCAAAATAAACAAAGTTAAATAGAAACATCTTGAGTATAAAGCAATTACAAATCATTCTAAAAAAAGAGCACCCTCAAATTTAAGTATCTTTGCAAAAATTCTTTTTGAATCACCATTTTTCCTTCACTTCGCAATGCCTTTAAAATACATAGATGATAACACTAAAGGACTATTAAATTTTAGTGATCAATCCAAATAACTTAGATTTAGCCACATCACATAAATGGAAATTAAACTAGAGATTAAAATAGGTATAAAACAACTAACAAAATTTATAATGATTTTGTTACTCTAACTCGAAAGGAGGGGAATCTTCCCTTAACTAGTGTTTATTTTGAAAATTAGGCCAGATTCATGTTACATCAATTCATCATCTAATTGTTTCTCTACTTCTTTCAATTTTCATTAGGAAGCAATTTGAATTAATTTAATTTTCTTTATTGAAGCTTGATTAGTAATAGGAAAGTACCTTACTCTTCTAAAGGACTGATGTTGATCCTTACTAACTTAGCTCTCTTTAATTTACTTTAGCACTTGTTAGTGGGAAGACACCTTGCTTTTCTAAGCAACTAAGATTGATCCTTAACAATTTTAATTGGATTCACTTTTTTGTAGATTGGTAGCAGGAAAGAGTCTTACTCTTCTAAGGGACCAAGATCAATCCTTACTAATCTTTAGCAATTATTTATTTAATCAATTAATGCCTTCAATTGTTTTGATTTTTCAGCGAATTTCAAAGGACAAATCTTTGTCCATCCAATTTAAAATTTTTGAAAAAGAGGGATAGATAACTATCATCTGGAATCAAGTTTGGAAATCAAGATAACTATTCCTTAACTAATCCATATATATCCTAATCTCGAGTCTAAGTCTATGCTTAAGCAAGAGGGAACTCAGAATCATGGGGATTTAACCACTCAATTTCAACAAAGAGTTCTAAAGTCAAAAGGGTCATGGGAAAATTCAAAAAAAAAAAAAAATTTACTTACTTGATATATAAGGGCTACAAATTTCCAAGATTTTTAAGAAAATTTTTCAAAAGTTTAAGTGTGTACCTAAAAATTGCAACATACATATTTATCTTTTCCCTCTATACTTAAGTTGTATATTGTCCTCAATGTACATCTAAACAATACAATGAAAAATAAAGTGCGAGAAAATAAAAATAACAAAAAGAGAAAAGGAATGGGACTTCCCTGATTTTAGCGTTGATCCTTAAGAAATACTAAAGTTTAGAATTTGAATCTGATCAAACTAATGAAGCATATGAGGTTCTCTTTATATCAAATGAAATGCATTAACTAATATGAAAAGAAAAAAGTTAACGAAATAAGATAAACTAAATAAACTACTAATTCAATCACGAAATGTTAATATCCTATAGAACTTTTAAAACATTAAAAGATTAAACAGTTAAAGAGAAAGAACGATAGAAAATAAGTTAGTGAGTACATTCACCCAAAAATAAAAATCGAATTGAGTCTTTTATAGAAAAATAAAAGTGCAAAGGAAAGTTCATTCTTCATCTTCTTCCTTGTCTTCATCCTCTTCAATCTCATCCTCTCCATCTGACTCCTCATCTTAAAGTACTCAATACTTCCAGCATCAGCTCTTTATATACTAGCTCATTAACGGTTAGGAGCTTATCCCAACCTCTAAATTCTACCAGCTGCCTAATCTTAGAATCGTAGCTAGCCCGAGTAAGTGCTTTTTAGTTTAGATAAGTAGTTTGGCTTCTTCTTTGACAAATAGAGATATCTCTTTTGTTGCCCTGTGTGGTGGAACATTACGAGAAGATGCGTATGGATGGTGCTTAAGATCTTGTGTGTGATATGATTTTCCTTAAGCACGATCTGTAATCAAAAAGCAAAAGAATTCAATTATGATGAAAAGGAAATAATTCATCTTACATAGATAATAGTTAATTCAAGAATCCAATAAAAATTAAGTCTCATTCCTAATATATTGCTAGTTTATCCAATTAAACATAATAGGAAATGATTGTATAATGGATTGTTAATTTTGCTAATATCCTGGATTAATGTAATTGGAGGATTAATTTAAGATCAAATCCTATTTTTATGCATAATCTCTATTAACATAAGCATTGGCATTCAATATACAATTGACTAAACTTGTTATTCATAATTGAATGTATTAGCAATATAAGAAGTTTTTGAGGTAGCAAAATATTTATATTAAAGTGCTAATTTCTAAGTAAATGGATTAATGAAATTAAAGGTTAACATTAATAATAATCTTATAATTTCCTAATGTTGGCTGTCATGAACATTAGCATTCAACATATAATTGTTTGAAAACTTGTTTTTCTTTTCACAATTCGATTCATGTGCAGTCATTTACAACAAAGCCCCTAATTCTAACATCAATTTAGGATGTATTGGCATGAATCCATATCAACAAATCTAATCAATATTTAAGAATTCATGGATTTTTCTAATTGTACAAGAATTTCAATCACAACAAGTTTCTAAATTTTAACATGAATTGTAGATGTTACATTGCAAGAATAACATCAATATCATGGTTTTCATCACTTTCTCTTGGTTTCCACCACTTTGTCTCACTATCTTTAACTATTTATCTTTTTCCTTCACTGTCCTTTACCATCGAAAATCACTCTCACATTAAATCCTTAACAAGCATGCAACATATGTTTTTCATGTAATTTCTAGTAGATAATGAAAAATACAACACTTTTTATCACATTAGCTATCCTAAATCACTCTTAGAATTTGAGATATCTATACATGTATTCAAAGTGTTCTTCATAGAACCCTTACTAAAAATTAAATTTTTATTTACTCAAACCACAAAGCTAAGATAATAACTAGAGAAGGATGATGTATGTACCTTGAAATTACAATATAGGATATTGGATCTTCAAGTTTTGCAAAGATTTGTTATGGGTGTAGCAAGAGGAGTGAGCGAAAATAGTGGTTTAGACATAAAGTGTGATACAAACATTGACTTAGATGGACACATGACTAATGGTATCATATGAACAAGGGGGGGAGTTTGAACCACAAGATGGTCTAGAAATTAAATGATAGTCATAGTTTAAACAAGTGTTCCTATATACTAATGATAGATATGATGCACTGACGAAGGATATGGCACACTAATGCCACTAGATGTTATGCATAAGTGAGTCATGAAGCCACTCGCCACTAGTCTACGCTCATTATGGGCTAGATAAGAGTGCTTTAAGACTTGAGTTTCTTCGTTCAGAGATACACAAAAGTGTAAGAAGGAAAATAAGGAAAGTTCTATTGTAATATTAAAGGATGATCTAGTGGCCATTACAATTGAGGGGTATTTATATGCCCTAATTAGCATAAATCCTAAGTTACTACAAATTATAAAGTGATTCTTACAAGAAATGGAAAACATATATTATGTTAGGGGCAAATCAGTAAACAATACAAAAGGAGTATACTATGCAACGACAATATAGTTGTTAAAAGATCGGATACATGTTGGCTTCTTAATTTGTAGTCTAACTAGATGTTGGGTATAGGGTGGAGATGACCAGGTTAGTAGTTTAGGGACCTAAGGGGTGCTTGACTTGACTATTAGGGCTTCGAAGCTCAGCTTCAAGAGGTTAGCTCGTCATTAGAGAGCTTAGGGACCTAAGGGGTAATTGACCTGACGGTATAAGTAGGAGTTGCCTACTTCTGTGGGAACTTCCTTTACCCATAAGATTTTGAACTGGTTGGAAGAGCTTAGGAAACAAATCAAGTTTGTTCAGAGGAACTCCTCTTCTTCTAGTGTTAGGTCCTTCTAGGTAGCTTAGCGTATTAGGTCAGCAAACCCTCTTGCTCGGGATCATATGATTAGTCCTCAATTCCTATCATCTCCTCTAAGTTGTTTGAGATTTGGTATCAAATCTTTATTAGCTTCAAGTAGCTCATCCTTGAGGAAGTATAGGCTAAGGTTAACAATGTTGAAGAATTTAGAGACTCCATATTCCTTTAGTAGTTAAACTCTGTAAGCATTAGGATTGATCTTCTTGATTACTTTAAATGGTCCACTTGCTTGCAAGGACAACTTACTATTCCTTATATTGGGGAATCAATCCTTACTAAGATGAATCTAGACTAGATTATCGAGCTGAAATTCTCTAACTTTTTATCTTCAATCTTTTCTCTTAAGCTTGGAAGCAACTCTAGTCAAGCAATCCACAACCTTCTAGTGCATTACTCTAATGGCCTACGATCTCTCAATGGGGAGACTTGATCAAGTGGAAGCTTGGGGTTATATCTATATGCAACCTCAAAGGGTAACCTCTCTAAGACACCATGAGTAGTCCTATTATAGGTGACTAATTTATTAGCAAGCATAGATCCCAATCAGTTGGGTTTCTTCTTACTACAACTTGAAGTATAGATCCTAGAGTTTAATTAATGACTTCAGCCTAACCATCTATTTATAGGTGGCAAGATACTGAATAGCAATTTGGTCCTTAGTCATCTCAATAATGTCTTCTAAAAATAGCTTAGGAACTTAGGATCCTAATCTAATATGATAGTTCTTGGTACTTCATGCAGCTTGACTAATTCCTACAAAAAGAGAAAAAAAAAAAATAGCCAAAGTGTCGTTAGTTTGATTATACAGCACAAAGTATGCAATCTTACTTAACTGATCCATGACTACCATAATAGAGTCCTTCCCTCAGGATGTCCATAGTAACCCCATTACAAAGTCTATACTTAGCTTGGATTAAGGTTTGATTGGTATGAATATTGGTAAATAAGGTCCTTGTTCAACTCAATTCTTCACCTTTTACAAGTAACACACCTTTTTAGTATAGCTTGCACATCTCTCATCATTCTTAGCAAAGAGAATCTTAAGGTAAGCACTTCATGGGTCCTAGCCTTTCCAATGTGACTAGACAATCCTCCTCCATGTGCCTTGTATACGAGTAACTCCTAAATAGAGCAGGTTGGGGATACATAATTTCCCTTTTCAAAATAAGTATCCATCCTCTTTGTGGTAGTCATCAACATCTCGTCTTCTTCACGCCTACCATAGATCAGACAGAAGTGTTGATCCTTGACATACAGACCCTTGATCATTGAAAATCCGAGAAGCCTTGTTTGGATCTCGGTCAAGATGGAATGTAGCCATAATAAGGCATCAGCTACCACATTATTCTTCCCTTTCTTATACTTAATGTCCTTAGCAACCCTAACACAAAGTCCATACTCAGCTCAGACCATTGTTTGATCAGGATAGGTAATGACAAATGAGGTCCTTATTCAGCTTAGCTCTTCGTCTTTCTATACGTAGCATACGTTTTTGGTACAACATGTACATCTCTCATCAATCTTGCTTAAAAGAATCTTGAGGTAACCACTTCATTGGTCCTAGCCTTTCTAAAGTGACCAAATAATCCACCTCCATGCACTAGTCATTCCCTTATGGAATAGGTTGGGATACATAACTTACCCTTCCTGAACAAGTATCCACATCTCTATGGTAGTCATCAATAGCTCGTCCTTCCTTACACTTAGCATAGATCAAACCTTAGTGTTGATCCTTGACATATAAATCCTTAATCATTGATAATCCAAGAAGCCTTGCTTAGAGCTTGATTAAGAGGGAATGTAGCCGTAATAGAGCATCGGCTACCACATTGTTCTTCCCTTTCTTATACTTAAAGACATAAGAAAATTGCTCCATGAATTTGACCCATTCAGCTTGTCTCTAGGATAACTTTGGTTAACTCTTTAGCTATCTCAATGACTTATGATCAGTATAGATCACAAATTCCCTTGGTAACAAATAATGTTGCCAATCTATTAAAGCTAGCATCAAGGAATAGAACTCATTTTCATATACTAAGTAGTTGAGTATAGCTCATTGAAGCCTTTTACTAAAATAGGCAATAAGTTGGCCTATCTACATCAACATGGCTCCTATGCTTATCCCAGATGCATTGCATTCTATTTTAAAAGGCATTGTCAAAGCTCCAAAAGAGCTGAGATAGGAACAGTAGTCAATTTCTTCTTTATTTCCTTAAAACTTTGTTACTTCTTCTCTCCTTACTTAAACTAAGTGTTCTTCTTCAATAGCTTAGTAAGTGCTATCACGACGGTATTGAAATTCTTTATGAAGATGCGGTAGAATGATTTTAGTTCATGGAAGCTATGGACATCAACATAATTGGTTGGCACTAACCATTTAGTAATTTCCCTCACCTTCTCCTCATCTACTTGAATACCTCCACCACTCACAACAAAACCCAATAAAGTTACCTAAGATTGGTTAAAGTCATTCCTTTTCAAGTTGGCATTTTTAACTCCAAGCTTAGAGAAAATAACTCAAAGATGCTCACAATACGTCTTTAGGTTAGGGTTGTAAATAAAGATATCGTTGAAGTAAACAACAACAAACTTTCCCATCAACTCTTAGAGCACATGATTCATTAGTATCATAAAGGTGCTTAATACATTTTATAACCCGAATGGTATTACGAGCCATTCATACAACTCATTGAACATGTCATTAAGCCTGGGAATAGGGTATTAGTACTTAATAGTGATCCCTTTAATAGCTTGGCTATGTACATACATTCACCTTGTGCCATCTTGCTTTAGTACTAATAAAGCAAGGACATCATAAGGGATTAGAGATTCCTAAGAATATCTTCTTTCCATAAGCTAACTTGCTTCTGAATCTTGGTAGCTTGTTCAAGATTCAAGTGATATGTTGGTTTGTTTGGCAGTATGGCTTTGGGCTATAAGTCAACTACATGTTCAATCCTTTAGATCAAAGGCAAACCCTTAGGAAGCTAGTTAGGGAATGGGTTGGCGAACTCATCTAGTAGAACTTTCACCTCGATAAGTAGCTTGGTATTCAAAGCCTTTTGCTTGAGTATTCTTAGAACTAACAAGAAGGTTGGCACTTGTAACTTCATCTCTCGTGACAACTTGTCTTAAGTCATTACTAGGGCCTCCTTTAAAATTTCGCTAAGTTGAACTTACATCACTTTGACTTGCTTAGAGGACATGGGGTTCAGCCTCATCCTTGTTCCTTCATATTCAAAGAACAAGTATTTTACCTCCCATCATAAACTACATGTCGATCAAATGCCTATGGTCTACCAAGAAGAATGTGTAAGGTACTCATAGGTAGCACATGATAGGGAACCTCATCCAGATATTTCCTAATGTAGATTGACACTATAACTCCCTTATCACTGAGCTAATGTAGTTTATAGGGCTTAAGGTAAGGTGTGGTTGGAAACTTCAACTGTTGGACTATAAATGTAGATATTAAGTTGGTGCAACTACCACTATTAGCTATAAGCGTGCATAGTAGCCCTCTCATCTTATACCTGAATTGAAACAAGTTCTCGTATTGTTCATCCTAGGCACTAAAATTACACTCATCATTCATCTTAATACCATGGTTATGTACATATAATTTCTCTCTTCACTGTAAATGACTTCCTCCTCCCCAGACAAGTCAGTTTGTCTAGACTCCTTCTAATCTTTAGCTTCATTGTTAGTGCTAATAACCTCAATGTTTGACATCTCTCCCTTCACTACCATTATTCGTCTATTCGAACACTAAGCTACCATGTGTCCAAACCCTTAGTGCTTGAAACACTTGATCTCACTTGTCTTTTTGGCTGAGCTCTATCCCCTTTCAAGTTTTCTACAGACTTCTTTCTCCTTTACTTAAGCGGTTGAAATAAGTTAGACTTCACTGGTCTTACTCAAATTCAAATGCAAAAGTTTACTTAGAAGATGTTGTCTTGGGGAAGTTCAACTAACAGGAGCTTGGGATTTGTTAATTCAACATGGGTTTAACCTCTAGGCATCTCAAATTGCTTAATCTAATTTACCAATATCCCTTGTCCCCAAAATATCTCCTATCGAATATCTCAACCCATTAACAAATCTAGAGATAGTTTGGTCTTTGAGTTCTACCACTTCACAACGTATCATCAACATTTGAAATTCTTTCATGTAAGTGTCAGCACCAAAGCCTCCTTGCCTTAGCTATTGCAACCTCTTAAATGTATCTTGCAAATAATAGCTCAAGATGAACCTCTTTCTCATTACTCTATTCATCTCATCCTAACTACTAACTTCTCTTTATCCTTTTCTATGTTGAGTAGCTTGTAGGTTTTTTTTTACCATAGCATGGCATGTCTTGTGAATTCTAGCATGATAAGTCTAAGTTTGCATTTTTAGGAACTTCATGACACCAAACTAATTTTTAATTTTATTAACCCAATCCAAGTAATCCTCAGCATCTCTACTACTATAGAAGCTTGAGATTTTCATCTTTAGACCTTCCACCCTAGGAGTTTGAATATTTCATTCTTCCACTTCATAATATTCTCATTTATTGTCACCCAACTCCTTTTCTACTTCCTCTATTTTGTCCATTGCAAGCCTTTGTCAAACGAGTCCTTTTGCTCCTCCAGTTAGGTGAAGTCAAACTAGAAAATTAACTTGATTAGGGTAGCCATTACCTTGCTCAAGTAAAGCTTATATATGGTCTCTATTAAACTTATCTCTAAGTTACTGTCTGATGCCTTGTAAGGAAGTAACCAACCTCTTAACTAAGTTAGTGAGCTTATCGATTTTCTCATCATCTAACCTTGGTCTGTAAGTCCCTTAATGGCCCCAACCAACATGAGCACTACTCTCAACATCTCTGGTAGTCCCATGAAACTAGAATCTAACATTGCTATGCTACCACTTTCAATTAAACCAATTTCTAAACTACATAGAAACCTTTTGTGAAACCTAGCTTTAAACTATAACTCAACAACACTTGCTCCAACTTTGACCAAACACTACTAACAACACTTAACATAGCTGTGAACCTAAGAAAACCTCACAATTTGTTTTATGAGTATAGGAAGAGGGGAAACAAAGTACTTGCTTTAACGGTTCCAAGATACTATTCTAACACCCATTACTTACTATTGCAATAATTTAAAACCCAATGAAAATCACTTCACACAACGCAATTGTAGTACATACATAAGAACATAAAAGTCAGGGACTTACACTTGTGAATGTAGCTAAGCATTGATTCCAAGATGATATGAACACTGACATGGATGGACACATGACTAATGGTATTACATAAATAAGGGGGGTGACTTCGAACTACAAGATGGTATGAAAATTAAGTTATAGTCATAGTTTAAGTAAGGGTTCTCGTGTACCAACAATTGATATAATGTACTAACGATGGATATGATGCACCAAAACCATTAGATATGATGCACAAGTGAGTTATGAGGCCACTTACCACTAGTCTATGCTCATTATGAGTTAGATAAGAGTGCTTCAAGACTTGAGTTTCTCCATTCAAGGATATACACAAGAGCAAGAAGGAAAATAAAGAAAGTTCTATTATGATATTCAAGGATGATCCTATGCCCTTTACAATTAAGGGGTATTTATAAGCCTTAATTAGGGCAAATCCTAGGTTAATACAAATTACAAGAAAGATTCCTACTAGAAATGGAAAACATGTATTAGTAAGGGGAAAATCAGTAAACACCACAAAAGGAATATTCCATGCAAGGGTAATACTGTTGTTAGAAGGTAGGATGCTTATCAACCTCTCAATTTTTTATCTAAGTAGATGATGGGTATAAGGCAGAGTTGACCAAGTTAACAACTCGCGAACTTAGGGGGTGCTTGACATGATTGTTAGGACTTAGGAGCTCAGCTTTAGGAGGTCAGCTGGGCATTGGGTTGATGTAGCTAAGTTGCCTAATAGCTTAATGTCACGAGAGTTTGAACCTCAGTATTGGTGGGAGTTGTCAACTTTTGTTAGAGTTTCCTCTATTCGAGAGATTATGGACTGGTTAGAAGAGCTCAAGAAACATATCAAGTTGGCTTGGAGGAACTCCTCTTCTTTTGGGGTTAGGTCCTTTTGAGCAGCTTTGCATACTAAGGTAGTTAGCCCTTATGCTTTAGATCACATGATTGGTCATTGATTCCTATCAGAGAGTACATTAAATGCAATGGGAAGGTTTAATCATGATCCTTGAATTCATAAGAGATTATTGTTAAGGTCCATAGTCGTATGGTCTAGCCATGGTCCTTGCTTTTACTTAAATTTGTGTACTTGGTAGGACAATAGGCATAGTCTTGATGGTGGACATCTTGTCCTTTTATTTTATTCTTGTTTGAAATTCCTCTTGAATTAAGTTTACAAGGGGAACACGGGCTAAGTCCATAAGTGTGGACTTTGATTGATTCTTTTTATAGTTCTTGAATTTACGTAACTTTGATTCTCTTGACTTGATTCCTACAATTTCCTTAGAAAAACTAAAAATTAGAATGAATTGAAGTATAAAGGTAGATCAAATAACACCCCAATTGAAAGGCAACTTCATTTTTACTATAGCATAAACAAATTCAATAACTGTTTTTGGATGAAACTAACTTGTTCAAGCAAGGAAAGACACTAACTACTATTTCAAAATCCGATACTTGAATTGACTTAAGATAAGACAAAAAAAATAAATGAAACAAAATAACAATTGGGATTAAAATAAACCGAACTTAGGCTACCTCTCAAGGAGCCATGTTGCTTTACGTTGTTGGCTTGATGGTAAAATCCATCCCCTAATGCTATTTCCTAGCTAGTATCTGCAACACTCTACCAGTTAAAAGCATGCTATCAAACACTAAAAGAAGTAGTAGGGAGGATTGATTTACAAAAAATGTTAAAATAATTGGAAATTAGAGTTTTTGCTAATCCTAACTAGGTTACAATTTTTGGCTCCCTTACAACGGTACCAAAAACTTGATTATGCATGCAAATGTCAGGCAAGTGCACTTAGTCAAATTATAGTATAGATAAAACTGATGTGAGTCTGAGTGTGGGTCTCACGAGGAACCATGTGTGTGAGAACCTAGCTTACTAGTAATTACCAATTACCTGACTTAACTATAGGGGAAACAATTATAATTAAACAAGCAACTTAAACAAATAATAATAAACAAAACAAGAAAAATAAAATAAACTAAACTAAATTAAACAAAATGAATTAAAATAAATAGAAATGAATCAATTAAAGGAAATAGCACATAGCCCTTACTAATTGTTGTTGTCTACTACCTAACTCCATATAACTATTCAATCTCAATTATTATTTGGACCATGTAGATGCCTAATCTAAATTGATCGAACTTGCATCCCTTTAGCCTCTCTTCCTAATCTTAACACTTTCTCTACCTAAATTGCTTCTAAATAGAGCATTGCAAGACCACTTAAAAACTTAGATACCACTAATCTAGAGAAATCATTACTTAATCTCTTGATATACTCAATTCTTTCTAATTACACTTATTTGTTCACTGCAAGACTTGCGTCTCTACAGCAAGCTTACACATGAATTAGTAACTTGAGTAAAAACTAGTTGACAACAATATAATCGATGTAATTAGATCGTTAAAGAACAAAATCATAGATTGAATAAAAAAGAAATAGTTGCAATATAAACTAGAGTTCAATAACAATTTACTAAAAGCAATCAAAGAAACAACATAATTCAAAGAAAGAAGGAATAATGTTGAGAGACCTTCGATACAATTCTCACTTACCACTCTTCTTAAGGGGGCTATCCTTGCAAACCTAAACTTAAATGTATATATCGGGAATAAACCTAGGTTTACAAAGAAAACCTAACAAAAATAGAAGATTTGCATATTATAGCATGTCCATGGGCAAAGTACACAGTCATGGAGTTAGGGAATATACTTGCACTTTGTTTGAAATATTTGAAATTGGTGGAAATTAGTTGGTGAAAGGAACATGGGTAGGAATCATAAGCATGGTCCTTAACCATGGTCTTTATTTGATGTCTTTTCTTACTTGATATTCATTTGCTTCTTTCCCTGATCAATGCTTTTGTCCAAATTGGATCAAAATGTGATGAGGACCTTCAAAACTTCATAGAATGATCGTAAAGTCCATAAAAATGAAATTCAAACTAATTAAACTAAAAAATAACATAAAAATTTACTAGATTAATGTTTAAAATAATACAAAATAACTATAGAAAATGTATGATAGCTTTATGTTATTAGTTATCTAAGGCAAAAGAGCAATAGTAATTTAGTTAGTATAGTCATCTAAAATAAGGGAAAGTAACCAAGTCTTCCAAAAAGAAAATGAAAAGTAAAAAACAAATTCACTCATTGTGCTCATTCTCATCATCTTCATCCTCCTCTTCAATCTCTTCTCTTTCGATCTTCTCATTCGAGTCGAGCCCTAGCTAGTGGCTAGATTCCTTGGTGGGCAAAAAGTGAATTCATCCTTACCTCAATATGATCAATTTTATGTGTCAAAATCATTTGCTTCTTCAATATTTTCATCATCATCTTCTTAAGCTTATCGAATATCGAAGAAAATGAACCATGTCGCTACTAGGATGATGATGATATAGCCTCTCCAACTGGCTCAAAGAGTAGACCTTTAAGTGTTAGAAGGAGTTACATAGCCCTGACTGACTCTCAGCTTAGTGAAACAGGACACTATAGTACCTACATACAAGGAAGGTTTTGAAAAAGAGGGGTATTTCTTACCAACCTAATAATGAAGGGACCTACAAAAATAAAGCTCGAATGTCTCTTGGTAACTTGACTTAAAAGAAAGAAGGCCATCCTAACACTTATGTTTATGGGGTAGTGTTCGACATTGCAATACAGATATAGGATATCCCTTTCATTCACTACTCTCTAACTACTCTTCTTTCTTGAAAAACCTTGGGCCAATACATAATGAATTAATTAGAGAGCTGGTTCTCTTAGCTTAGAAGCCTTAGAACTCCCTAAGACATAAACTCCTCCCTCATTAATCAAATCTACCCTTATAAAAGACTCAAAAACAACCTGTAGTAGTTTATAGGGTAGCTCCCTATACTTCGAAGTCATTACATAGTTTGGAGAATATATACCAATGCGAACAAGTATATCATGAAATGACTTGGTCACCTCGTGACTATTACACCTAAAATATATAGTATTTTGTATATCATCATCTATATAGTGATAGACTAACCTTAGGGTACTTAACACCTCCAATGTCAATTCCTTGTGAACTGGCTCATTAATTGTCAGTAGCTAGTCCCATCTAACAACTTCTACGAGTGGTTGAACCTTTACATCATATGCAGCCAAAACCAGTGGTTCCTAACCTAGAAATGAGGTTTGGGAAAATTCCCTCTTTGAGAATCGAAGATACCTCTTCCTTTGCCATGATTCTTGAAACATTAACATGAGATGTGTAGGAATGGTGCTTAAAGAGTTTTTACGCGTGGCACGTTTAACTCTCAACATGGTTCTAAAATAAAAAATAAAGGATTCAATTTTGATTAATAGAAAACGAACTAATGCTCATGAATAATTGCTAATTCAATGATCAATTAAAGATAATAAAGCAATTGCTAGTTTATTTCTAATTTATTCAATCGAGCAAGATTAAAATATTGAATTAGCAAAAGGTTGTATAATGAAGTGCCAACTCATCTATAATCATGGATTGATGAAATTATATGATTAATTCTAGATTAGATCATATTCCTATTCATAATCTCTATTTATATAAATATTAGCACTCAATATATAATTAGTGAAAGCTTGTTTTCCTAAAGTCTAACTCATGTACAATTGTTTCAACAACAACTTCGACATAATAACATGAATTTTATAGCATGTTGAAATAGATTTCACATTAACAAATTTAAATCAACATTGAAAAATTCATGAAATTGATGGATTGCTTTAATCACGCAAGAATTCAATTAGCAACAATTTGATCATGTTTCTAACATGAGTTTACACAACCAATACATTAATCAACATGACAATAACATGGATTCCTTCACATTCCCTTGCTTTCTCTTCTTTTCCTTCATTATTTACATGACCCATGTTCTTCATGGTTTCAATCTCTAACAAGTATGTATTTTTAAATGATTTTCAACACAAAATGAGCAAACAACAAGTTCTATCATATTATCTTTCCTAAATCACTTCTTGAACCCAAAGTTTATGCACATGCAAGCCATGTTATTCTTCATGAAACCCTAAATAAAAATATAATTTTTATGCAAGATAACAACAAAACTAAGAAAATAAATAGATAAGGGGCAATGTAGGTGCCTTAGATTTGAAGTGTAGAAGGTTGAATTGTGAACATTTGTGAAGTTTTGATACTAGTGTAGTGAGAAGATTAAGGGAAAAGTGTGTTTTAGAGAGACAATGAGAGTTTAGAATGAGATGAAGAAGAAATACTCGTGATGTTTAAATTTAATCTGGACTACGGTCATAGATTATGACCATGGAGTGTGGTTGAAATCTTTGTCTTTGCCTCAATCTCGCAATCTTGGCATGTCCACGGTCAAGGATCATGGTCGTGATCCTAATCATAGACCTCTCATCCAAAAATTTCCAACCTCTTCTTGTCATGATCTAAGTCTATAGCTATATACTTTGATCGTATTCTCGTTGATTTTTATTTTTTATTTTTTTAGAATTCAAGTTGCATCAATTTCCTTTGACTTAATTCCTAAAATAGCTTTCAAAATTTGAAATTAAAATGAATTGAAGCACAAAATAATTCAAATAATAGTTAAATTAGATGACGACTTCATTAACTAGTATTGCATGAATAACACTGAATAACTATTTTTAATGAAACTATTGTTCAATGCAAGGAAAAACACTAAGTTATAGAATTGATACTTGAACTAACTCATGATACGACTATGAAATAGATGAAATAACAACTGAAATTAAAAATAATCAAACTTGGACTGCCTCCTAAGGAGTGCCATTGTTTTACATCATTGGCTTAATGGTTGACTTTCTTCCTTTAGTTTGGTTCCAAACCTATTGGTTTAGGATTTGGCTTAGTATTTCTAAGCAAACTTCCTTATAGCCTTTTAGTGATTGTCTTAGCTAATTAACCCAACTGGCTCTTCAAATTCCTTAGCAAAGCTTCAGTGTTCCTAAGTGCCGCTTCATTGGCCTAAAAATGTGTATCTAAGCCTTGGATGAATCGATTTAGCAACTCTTAAATGTTGGGAGCCCTGTTCTGAGGTTGGATATTTTGATTTTGTTATTGCTGCTGGCCTCCCTAGGAGAAATTTAGATGATTTTTCAAACTTAGATTATATGTATTCCTAAAAGCATTGCTTTGAGCATTGTAGCAATAAAATTAACATCCTTAATTTCAGCCAAAATTTATCTTGCTCTAAATTCACTGGTTTCATTAGTCCTTCAATCGTTTGATTGAAACTCTCGACTTGATAAATTAACGCAGTTACACAGTGAACTTCATACTTCCCAAACACCTCTTTAGATCACACATTATCCAACTACTAGTTATTCATTACCACACCCTTAATAAGCTTTTGGGCCTCTTAGTGTCTTAGCACTTAAAGTAACTCCAACTATAGCATAGGTCATTTGGCACGTAGGACAATTAAGCCCATTATAAATGTCTAAATTTGCATTTGCTGTGGTAATCCATGGTGCAAACATCACCTTAACAACTCCTTGAATCTCTCTCATGTGTCATAGAAGGTATTATCATCAACTTGTGCAAAAGTAGAATTATTGTTTCTGAATTTTACCATTCATGCATGTAGGAAATACTTTTCAAGAAACTTTTCAACTAAAGAATCCTATGTAGTAATAGAGCCTCTAGTTTCCATTGCGTAGCCTTACCTTGTACGGAGAACGAAAATAATCTGAATTTTACCGCAACGTTTGTGACATCATTAATCTTGAAAGTGTCATAAATCTCTAAGAAACTCAAGTGGTTGTTAGGGTCCTCATTAGCTGATTTATCAAACTGAACTGATTGTTAGACCATTTGGATGAAATTCGGTTAGGTTTGGAAATTTGTTGTTTAGACTTTAGGTCTCATTAAGCTAGACTTAGCTTTAATCACCATGGGTTTAGCTTTCTCAATAAAGGTCTTGTTGGCTTCATCATTGTTTTTGTTCAATGCCATATTTTTAAATTCTTGATCACTTTTTGAGTCTTCTAACTCTCTTTTAATTGGAGTGGTGAATCTTGATTGATTAGATCCACCATTTCACAAAATCCTTTATGAAGATATCATGAGGTTCTTTCAATTTCTAAATTAAATTCTACAAGATTCTTGCTACCACTTCTCCTAGTCATAAACTGAAAGATTCAAAAATTAGAAACAATTTAGGGAAGAAAAATACCAAAAATAACTAAAGGAAAGAAATATTACAAATATGTTAGAATAGTTAGGACTCTAGGATTTTTGCTAAATTCCTAATTAGATTACTCCATTGGTTCCTCGGCAGCAGTGCTAAAAAACTTGATATTGCATGCAAGAGTTATCATGTAGGCGGGTACACTTAGTCAAGTTATAGCACATATTAAAATGGGGTTCGAATTGTCGATTTTATAAGGAACCATATATGGGAGTAATATCTAATTAGTTAGTAATTATATCCTTAAATTACTTCAATTACCCAACTTTTACAATATAAGATTTAATTGAACAACTAAAGATGATAAAGTAAAGATTATACTAACAATTAATAAAAATAACAAGAATATAAATTTAAACAGGAATAAACTTAAATAATAACAATTAAATAAAATTAAAAGAGAAAATATGTTCCTTAGTAAAACTTTAAGGTTCTTTACTACATAGTTCTAAGTGATCGATTCAATCTTAAGTGCAATATTGGACCACGCGGATTCCGATTATGAACTAATCGGATATACATCTCTTAGCCAATTCACAATTTTGAAACCCTTTCTACTAGAATCACCTTTGAGTAGAGTGTGGTAGAATCATATAACACTGTTGGATCCTACTACTAGGTTGCCTTAATCCAGAAAAATCGAAGTACTAAATGTTTCAGTCAATTAGTTTTACTTAATTGTATTAATTAGTCATATTACATGCTCTTGGAACTCTACAATATACTTCACTAATAATTCAATCACTGGTTTATTGAATTAAAGACAACAATAAGCATAATACAATTAGATCACAATATGGAAAATCATAGATTGAATTTCATTATCAATAATAAAAATCACCCTAAAATGTAATGATTTACTAAGAAATTAAAATAATGACATAATAACAAAAATAAAATAAGAGAATAGCGAAAGCCCTTTGTAATTCTTTACCCTATTGACTCTATGCTGAAAGGGCAATGATATGACATCTGGGAAAAGAGAACACGGTAACTGATATCATGTAACAAGGGGATGGTTTGAAAGGGTAAATGATAAACGATGGTTTGAGTTGGATTTTTGTGCACTGATAAAGGATATTATGCACAAATGCCTCACTCAAACTTGAGCCATACTTAATAAAATGCACAAGTGAGTCATGAGGCCACTCACTGTAAATAGGCTAGATAAGAGTGATTCAAGACTTTGGTTTCTTCATTTGAGGATACACATAAGAGCAAGAAGGAAAATAAGGAAAATCCTATTCTAATATTCAAGGATGATCATATGACCATTACAATTGAGGGGTATTTGTATGCCCTAATTAGAGTAAATCCTAGGTAATTACAAATTACAAACAGATTTCTCTTATAAATGGAAAACATATATTACATAAGAAGCAAATTGGCAAACAACACAAATGGAATATCCTATACAAGGGAAGTATGATTATCAGAAGGTCGAATACATGTCAGCCTCTCAATTTATGGTCTAAGTAGGTACCAGGTGCTGGGTAGAGCTTACTAGGTTAGCATTGAGTCAGCAGCTTGAAAACCTAAGGGGTACTTGACCTAATTGTTGGGACTTGGGAGCTCAGTTTCGAGAGGTTTGCTCGGTGTTAGGCCATTGTTGGCTTAGATGCTTGATAGCTCGAGATTTGAGAGCTCGAACCTTAGTATAGGTAGGAGTTTTTAGCTTTTGTAGGAACTTCCTCCACTCGAGAGGTTATGGATTGGTTAGAAGAGCTCAAGAAACATATCAGGTCAACTTGGAGGAACTCTTGTTTTTCTAAGGATAAGTCCTTCTAGGCATCTTAGCTTACTAGGGAAATGATCCTTATGCATGGGATTGTGTGATTGGTCCTTAATTCCTATCATTCCCTTCAGCGTGTTTGAGATTTGAGATAAAATCTTTATTGGCTTCAAGTAACTCATCCATGAGGAAGTATGGGCTAAGGTCAACAATGTTGAAAGAGTCAGAGACTTCATATACCTCTAGTAGTTTTACTCTATAGGCATTAAGGTTGATCTTCTCAATCACTTTGAATGGTTAGTCTTTTTGCAGAGACAACTTGCTTTTCCTTAGATTAAGGAATCGATCCTTATTGAGATGAATCCATATGAGATCGCCGAGCTTAAGCTCTCTAACTCTTCATCCTTGGTCTTTTCTCTTTAGCTTGAAAGCTACATAGGTCAAGCGGTCTACGACCTTCTGGTGCATTACTCAGTAGCTCTGATCTCTCAACAGTTTATTGGCCCTCAAGTTAACTGGGTAAGGGGACCTAGTCAAGTGGAAGCTTGGGGTTAAATCCACATGAAACCTCAAAGGGTGGCCTCTTTGTAACATTATGAGTTATCTTGTTATAAGTGGCCTCAATAATTGACAAGCACATATCCCAATCATCAAAGTTCCTACTAACTCCAACTTGGAGTAAGGTACTCAATGTTCAATTTACAACCTTGATCTAACCATCTATATGTAGTTAGTCAGACATACTGAACAGTAATTTTGTCCTTAGTTGCCTCTATAGCATTTTCCAAACATGGCTTAAGAACTTAGGATCTTGATCTAACACTATAGTCCTTGGCACTCCATGTAGCTTGACTACTTCCTGCAAAAAGAGAAAAGAAATAGCTAGAGCATTATTAGTTCGATGGTACAACATAAAGTGTGCTATCTTATTAAATCGATCCACAACTATCATCATGGAATCCTTCTCTCAAGACATCATTGGCAACCCCAACACAAATTCCATACTTAGCTTAGACTACAGTTTAGTTAGGGTAGGTAATGGAAAATGAGGTCCTTATTTAGCTCAGCTCTTTACTTTTTATAGGTAGTACACCTTTCTAGTGTAGCCTACACATCTCTCATCATTCTTCCTAAAAGAATCTTAAGGTAAGCACTTCATAGGTCCTAGTCTTTCTATAGTGACCAAATAATCTACCTCCATGAGCTAGTGCACTATTAATTCCCTTATAGAATAGGTCGAGATATATAATTTTCCCTTCTTGAACAAGTATACATCCTCTCTATGGTAGTCATCAACAAGTTGCCTTTCCTTACACCCAGCATAGATTGGACCAAAATATTGATCTTAGACATACAAATGCTTGATCACCGAAAATCTAAGAAGCCTTATTTGGAGCTCGGTCAAGAGGGAATGTAGCCATGATAGGGCATCAACCACCACATTTCTCTTCCCTTTCTTATACTTAATGACATAAGAAAATCACTCCATGAATTTAACCCACTCAACCTGTCTCTTAGATAACTTCAGTTCTTCAAATATCTCAATGGCTCATGATCAGTATAGATTATAATTCCCTTGGCAGTAAATAATGTTGCCAACTATTAGAACTCAAACTAAAGAACAGAACACCTTGTCATACACTGAGTAGTTGAGTGTAGCTCTTAGAAGCTTTTCGCTAAAGTAAGCAATAGGTCGGCTCTCCTGCATCAACATGGCTCCTATACTTATCCCGAATGCATCGCATTCAACTTCAAAACTTTTGTTGAAGCTTGAGAGAGCTAAGACAGGAGTAGTAGTCAATTTTTTCCTTATTTCCTCAAAACTCTATTGTTCCTTCTCTCCTCACCTAAACTTAGTGTTCTTCTTCAACAACTTGATAATTGGTGTTATGATGGTACAAAAATTCTATATGAAGCAGTAGTAAGATGATGCTAATCTATGGAAACTACGAATGTCGGTAAAACTGGTCGGTACTAGCCATTTAGTAATTACCCTCACCTTCTCCTCGTTAACTCAAATACCCTTACAACTCACAACAAAACCCAAGAAAATTACTTCGAATTGGTAAAATTACACATCTCGACATTGGCATATAGCTTTTCAGCTTAGACCCTAGAGAAAATAGCTCAGAGATACTCACAATGCATCTCTACGTTAAGGTTGTATATAAGAACATTACTAAAGTAAAAAATAACAAACTTTCTTATCAACTCTCGAAGCACATGGTTTATCAATCTCATATAGGTGCTTTATGCATTTGATAACCCAAATTGCATTATGAGCCATTCGTAAAAACCATAGTGAGTCTTTAATGCAATTTTCCACTCATCTCCTTTCCGCATTCTAATTTCGTAGTACCCAAACTTAAGGTCGATCTTGGAAAAGACCTTCGCTCCGTATAGCTCGTCAAGCATGTAATCAAGTTGGGCCATGGTGTACTTGTTCGTAATGGTAATGATTGATTGTTGGGCTATCCATGCTCATCATCCATGTACCATCATTCTTTGAACTAATAAAGTAGGAACAATACAAGGACTTGGAGATTCCTAAACGTATCCTCATTCCATTAGTTCGTCAACCTACTTTTGAAGCTTGGCAAATTGTTTAGGATTCAATTGATATGCTAGTTTGCTCAATAATGAGGGCTTTAGGCTATATGTTAATTTCATGTTCCATTCCTTGGATCGGGGGCAAACCCTTAAGGAGCTCATTAGGAAATAGGTTAGCAAACTCATCTAACAAAATTTTCATCTTGATAGGTAGCTTAACATTTAAAGCTTTCAGTTTGAGCATTCTCCAAACCAATAGAAAGGTTGGCACTTGTAACTTCATTTTCCTTTATAGTTCAACTCGAGTCATTACTAGGGCTTCCTTCTTTAGAGTTCTACTAAGTTAAGCTTTCATCACCTTAACTTGTTTCGAATCCTTCACGTTCAAAAGAACAAGGATTCTTCCTTCCATCATAAATTACATACCAATCAAACATCCATAGTCTACCCAAAAGAATGTATAAGACACTCATAGGTAGCACATCACAAAAAACCTCATCCTAATACTTCCCAATGCTATTGGCTTTGAAACTTGCTTGGTCACCTGCAGGGCTCCCTTATTACTAAGCCAATGTAACTTATAAGGTTTAGGGTGAGATGTAGTCGACAACTTTAGTTGTTGAACCATAAACACAAATGCTATGTTGGTGCAGCTACTACTATTGACAATAAGAGCACACAACATTACTTTTACATTATGGCTGATACGAAACAAGTTCTAATGTTACTCATGCTTTGGTTCTAAGTTTACTCTCATCACTCATCTAAGGGTTCTAGATATGAAAATAGCATCCTTACTATAGATAACTTCCTCCTCTTCGGATAGGTCAGTTTATCCGCACTCTTTCTACTCTTTAACTTCCTTGTTAGTGCTATCGACCTTAATGGTTAGCATCTCTCTCTTCAGTACCGTTGTTTGTCTGCTCAAACATTGAGCTGCTATGTCCACAATTCATTATCACTTGAAACACTTGATCTTACTTGCCTTTTTTACTTTAGCTTTATCCCCTTTCAAATTTTCTTAAGAATTCGTTCTCCTTTTCTCAGATAGTTGAAATAGGTTAGACTTCATTGGTCCTACTTGGATTTGAATGCACAAGTCTGCTTAGAAGAGGTCATCTTAGAGAAGTTTGACTAACAAGAGCATGAGATTTGTTCATTCGATGTAGCTCTAAGCTCAGGGCAACTCAGATTGCTTCATTTAATTTACCAATATTCATTGTCTCCCGAATATCTCCTATATGATATCTCAACCTACTAACAAATCTAGATATAGTTCGGTCCTTAGGTTCTACCACTTTGCAATGCATTATCAACATTTGAAATTCTTTCATGTAAGCATCAATAGTAGAGCCTCCTTGCCTTAGCTTTTGCAACTTGTTAAATGTATCTTGTAAATAGTTGCTTAGGATGAACCTCCTTCTCATTAGTCTCTTCATCTCATCTTAATCTCTAACTTCTATCTCCCCTTCTCTACATTAAGTAGTTTGCAAGTTTTTCTAACATAGGGTGGCATATCTTATGAATTTTAGCAGAGCAAGTCTAACCTTGGCATTTGTAAGAACTTCATAACACTCAAATTATTTCTTAATTTTATTTGCCTAATCCAAGTAATCCTAAGCATCATCACACTACTAGAGAAGCTCGAGATTTACATCTTCAGAGCTTTCACCCTTAGAGCTTAGATATGTCATTCTTCCACTTCATAATACTCTTGCTCATCATCACGCAGCTCCTCTTCTGCTTCCTTTATTTCATCCATTGCAAGCCTTCATCGAGCAGGCCTTTCCACTCCTCTAGCTCAGTGAGGTCAAACTATAAAATTAACATGGCTAAGGTGGCCATTAGATTACTTAGGCAAATCATCTTCTTAGTTCCTATTCAGCTCATCTCTATGTTGCTACTTATCGCCTAATAAGGTAGTAACCATCTACTCTATTAGGTCGATGAGCCTACCAATTTTCTCATCAACTAACCTTAGTGTGTAGCTTCTTTAATGGCTATGACTAGCATAAGCACCACTCTTAACATCTTTGATAGTCCCACGAACACTAGAATCCAGCATTGCTTAAGACTTCTATGCACTACCACTTTCAATCAAACCAACTTCTAAACTACACAAAACCTTCTTTGAAACCTAACTTCAAACTATAACTCAATAACACTTGCTCTAACTATGACTAAACGCTACTAACAACACTTAACATTATTGCAAACCAATGAAAGCCATACACTGTATAATGAGTACATGAACAAGGGAAAACAAAGTACTTACCTTTTACACTTCTAAGATGATACTCCAATACCTATTACTTACTAACTAATGAATGTTGCCTGGCTCTAATATCGAGATGATACAAATATTAGAGAAAAGAGCACACGACAATCGATATCACGTAATAAGGGGATGGGTCTAAACTGCAACATAGTCCGAAGGGTAAATGATAAATGATGGTTTAAGTTAGGTTTCTATATGTCGATGAAGGATATTACCCACTAATGCCTCACTCGGGCTTGAGTTACACTTGATATGGAATAGAAGTGAGTCATTGGGCTACTCGTCACTCGTTTATGCTTATAAATAGGCTAGGTAAGAGTGCTTTAGGACTTAAGTTTCTCCATTCAAGGTTATACACAAAAGCAAGAAGGAAAATAAGGAAAGTGCTATTCTGATATTGAAGAATGATCTTATGCCCATTATAATTGAGGGGTATCTATATGTCCTAATTAAGGTAAATCCTAGGTTTCTACCAATTACCAAAAGATTCCAATTAAAAATGGAAAACGTATATTACGTAAGAGGCAAATCAATAAACAACACAAAAGGAATATCTTATATAAGGAAAATACGGCTATTAGAAGGTCAAATATGTGTAAGTCTCTCAATTTATGGTCTAAGTGGATGCTTGTTTAGGGTAGAGATAACCGGTTGGCATTAGGTCTGCAACTCCGGAACTTATGGGATGCTTAACTTGACTGTTATGACTTAGGAACTTGACTTTGGGAGGTTAGCTTAGCATTGGGTTATTGTGGGCTTAGTCACCTAATAGCTTAGGGTTATGAGAGCTCAAACCTTAGTGTAGGTAAGAGTTGTCAACTTATGTAGGAACTTCGTCTACCCGAGTGATTTTGAATTGGTTGGAAGAGCTCAAGGAACATATTAGGTAGGCTTAAAAGGAACTCCTCTTCTTCTGAGGTTAGGTCCTTTTGGGCAACTTGACATACTAGGACAGCAAGCCTTCATGCATAGGTTTGCGTAATTGGTTTTTGATTCTTATCAGGCTTTCTTGGAAAATCTAGGTCTAAGCATCTATTTATAGGAGTAGAACATATATTTACAAAGAAAACCTTATAAAAATAGAAGATTTGAAATATATTACATGCTCATAGGTAGGGTACACGACTATGGTGTTTGGCTATGTTCTTGCACTTGATCTAGAATTCTCAAAATTTGATGGGAATTAGTTGATAAGGGGAATATGGGCATAAACTATGATCGTGGTCCTCAATTGTGTTCTTCATTAGACCTTGTTTCTCATTTGAAATCCATCCATACCAATTGCTTTATCAACGTTTTGTTCCAAAATAATTCAAATATTGATGAAAGTCTTAAACGATCCATCGATGGCATCCCTAAGTCTGTAAAAATAAAATTAAATGAATTAAGGTTTAAATACTATAAAAGTAACTAGATTATTACACGAAATGGTACAAAATAATTATACAATGTGTACACTAATTTCATGTTATTACATACTCATGTAGAGTGAAAATCTTGGAGGTGCTATTTCAAACTACTTAGTATATGAGAAGGAGTTCGATTTCTTCATTTAAGATCTTATTATATGCAACACTATTTGTTACCTTGATAATTTGTACTTTGCATTGACCATGAGTCCTCAAAGTACCTTTGGGGACAGTAGAAGCTTTTTCTTTATGACAAGCTAAATGGGTTGAGTTTCTCAAAACCTTTTTATATGTGACTAAGTACAAGAAAGTTAGTGCTAACTCTACATCTAATGCTTTATTGCGACGGTACATACTAATCACTCAAGTATAGGCTAAGATATTTGGTTTTGGATTATTGATTGAGCTTTATGAATAAGATAAGTACTTTGGTCTTATTATAGCTAGGGTTAGGAAAAAAAAAAGCAAATCACCGATTGAACCATTAATCGAATCGAACTAAACCAAAAAATTAGTTTTTTTTTATGAATCATTCAGTTCACGATTTAGTTTAGTTATATATAAATGGTTTACGGTTCGGCTTGAGGAAGTAAGTGTAATTGAACCATTTTGAACCAAATCGAATAGAACCGTTTGTTTAAATAAAAAATTCATGCAATTCTTTTATACTTATTTAAAATATTTTTTTTCCATCAATCTTCACAGATTTCACAAATTTTTCATATCCTGTTCTTCTTTGTCTTATTTTTGGGCTAATTAATGAAATTAAGTTAAGTAAATTCCATTTCAAATTTCACATTTAGAAATTTTCTTTTTTTAAATTGTCCCATTCTAATGTGTTTGCAAATCAAGAATCTGATCATGGTGCTTATTACATATATCCCATCTCTTTTCTAGTCTTTGGTATGTCTCTTTTGTTTTCTACATATTTCTTTTGAATAAGTAGTTCTACTTCTCCTTCCTCATTGTTCTTCATTGGAATAGAGTTTCTTAATCTTATCCAATTAAGTTGGGTTTGTTAAAATCTTATACAACTTTTTCCTAAGTATCGTTGCACGTAATAAATGTATGAGAAATTAACTGGATATATATAAAAGTTTAATAGAAAGGAAAATATATTATTGGAAATAAAAATATTTAGCGAAAATTTGACATATCGAACAAGATCGAACTGGTTTTAATTATGTTCAAAAAATTTATGAACCGAATCGTTTATTAGTTTCAAATTAATAAGGGAGGGTAAAGCGTACCAAACCGAATTGAACTACACCTACCCCTAATTGTGGCCAATTGTAAGGATGGAAAGCTCATAGATAGGTACTGCCAAGCTAATGGGTACCTATATAAGAAAGGACAACTATAGATTATGAATAGTTTGGTAGGTGAACTTTTAGTTTAGGAAGCCCATGCCGGAGGACAAGTAGGACATTTTAGGAAGAAAAAGATGTATGAGCTATTGAAGGAGCATTTCTTTTAGCTTGGGAGAATGAAGGATGTCCATCATATGCTTAAGTAATGCTTAGATTATAAGAAAGCCAAAGGAAAGAAGGAACCTTATGGGGAGTACTTACCTCTATTGACACTGATCCAACCATAAACTAACTTAAGCATGGACTTCATGCTCAAACTACCATGGACTACCCAATGTCATGACTCCATCATATTTCATTCTCTACCAAAAGACCAATGATGCTTTTTATATTGCTGACCTTTTTGTTCCCCATAGTATCATCTAGAATCAGGATCCATAGTTCATTATTTTCTTTTGGAAAATACTATGGTGGAGACTTGGGACGAAGTTAATGTCAAGTACTTTTTGTCACTCTCAGACTAACAACAAGCTAAAGTGGTGAACAGAATATTAAGGTTACTACTCTAACGTATAGTGGGCACAAAAAATTTTAGATTTGGTGGAGATTTCAAATAGATTCTTCCAACAATTTTAGAGGGCACAAAAAATCAAATGATCAATGCATGCCTTAACAAATCACCTCTACGGAGTAATGTCCAAGTCCTTTGATTAAACCCAAAATATGAGACCACTCATCGATAGAGATTTCTCCCAATTCATTTTATGAGTTGCTAATGGGGTCGAGCTTTTTGTTTGTGATAATTGTATAGAAGTACCTAATTTTATGATTATATAATGGCAAGATGATCGATCAATTGATCACTTGATTAATGCAACCTTCCCAAATCTTTCTGAACATAGATACGTTGCCTCTTACTTTACTAGTTGTATGCCTCTAGCCACCAGCAAATATTGATGTTGACAAGTTAAAAAATGCAGTTATTGAAGCATTTCCTCATAACGCAAACACTTATTACTCCTTTTATTCCATTAGCAATGATGGTAGGCATATGTACCAACAAGAGCATGCCTTCTCATATCTTGACACTAAAGAAGGGAGCTCTAATTATGCTTCCACAAAATATAGATTCGAAGGTAGGTCTCTATGATGGTGTAAGGTTAATATGTGTTGATTTCTTAGAGCATCATTTATGTGTAGGCTACCTCTTAATTGTTCATGCAAGTGGTTTAAGAGTTTTCGTTCAAAGAATAATACTAAGGACTTAAAAGAGTTTAAATCTCCCATTTGAAATTATAAGAAAACAATTCCTAGTGGACTTGAGTTTTGCTTTGAAAAATAGTAAAACACAAGGTAAAACTATACATAACGTAAGAATCTACCTTTCCGACCATGTTTTTAGCCATGAACAATTTTATATAGCCCTATGACCTGGAGTATCGATGGCTTCAATAGAAGTTTTGGTAAAGAAGGAAAAATTACCTAGTGTAATTGGTACACACACGAAATATTGTTTACAAAAATGTATTATTGTCTTGAAGGTACTCTTACAATTTATTCATTATAATTAGATTTTCTAAGATTAGAAGCATCACTTAATATGTCCATGGATAACTTCTTCAAATCTAACTTTTTTTTTTCATCATAATTAATTACATATCAGATTATCATTGCCATCATCCATCGGAAAAATAATTCAATGATATATTTATGATTGTCTCATGGATATTACATTAACTAAATCTATTTTTTTTTTATCATAATCTAATTACATATTAGAAATTATATTGCCATCATTACAATTTACTATAATAATATATTCAAGATGTCATCACTATTTCATACGGTAAGATTTTCTTTTATTTAATATTGTTCATATAAGAAGTTATAATTTATTACTACTATTCTATATATATCTAAATCATCTATTATCTCTTTATTTCATTTGCATTTTATCATAATATGCCATGTCACTCTACTCACTCCAATAAAGAAGATATGGATTGTAGATAATATGATGAACAAAAACAACGTTTAGCAGTGTATTATGTATTTCTAAAGTAGTTTTCTTCTTTTAGTATTATCCGAATCAAAGCAACTTATTTTGTGATTTCTATTTAAAGAAACCCTTGCTTATACATCCATCCACAATCACCTTATCCAGGTTTATGCCACTTACACTAAAATCATACAAATCATTATTGTTATTTTTTTTCTTTTCTTTTCTCACACCTCGTATAGGCTCTATTTCCAAAACTTATGTTATTAATTTTTTTTATTTATTTTCTAAATCAACTAGTTGGAAAGTTCCTTTTAATTTATTTTGATTTCCCATCAATTAGATAAATTTTCTTCCCCATATCTTAAAGAAAGAATTAAAATAAATTAATAATTATATTGTATATCTATATTATTAAAACCCTAAGGAGCTTAAGTAACCACTATACTCTTTTATTCATAAAATTCCTCAAAATGCCTTTAAATTGTACTTCATAAAACTAATAACTATATATTAAATAATATTTTATTCATCGATTTTATGCTAATTTAACAAGTTAGCAGTTTTCCTACCCACTCAAGTGTCATGCCTAAAAAATTATAGAGAACTTCCCATCATCAATGAAGTGATGAAAACTTTCCAATATTTCAAGAGCCTACTTTCCAACTCTACCGTTTGGTATAGTATGTATGCATTTCTATTATTTCCATCTTTTCTTTCTTGTGATCTCCTCTCTTCTATATTTCTTACTATGTTGTTTCTATTAACATAGTGGGGCTAATGGAGACAGAGACTTTTACAGTGATCTCTTTTATGAATGAAAATAAATGCGAGTAGTTTTTTTTTAGCTATTTTAACAAAGATATAGATTGTGGTTATATGTTTCTTTTTTTATTTTGGTCCTTCTTAACACCATTCTAGCATTATTTTTTCTATATTAATTTATCATATACATAATTTGATTTTGTAATTCTTTTATATTTTCGAATAAACTATTTTTTTTCATGTTTTGAACTTCACTAAATTATTGATTTTATTTTTATACATATGCAATGCGAGTGTGCATTTACTAGTAATTGTAAGAATGAGTATGAGTTGACATACTCACTCCATAAGGGTTCATGCTTAGATCTTTAATTGAATAAAAAAAAATACTTATTGGAATAATCTAGAAAAGAAAATAAAAATGCAAAAATAATAACAAGAATAATAGCAACAACAATAATAATAAAAAGTAAATTATGAATACATCTTGTTATCATATTTCATGCACACTTGACCCCTTATTTTTAAAATGGATATTTAGAACCCCCATATATTTGAAAAAAAAAAAAAAGTGTTTCGAACCTAATTTACTTTTTTATTCTTAGATAAAACAATTGAGAACTAGATATCATCGCGATGACAAAATAGTTATTTAGAAGTCTAAATGCAATATTTTATAAAAGATTAGGGTGTAGATGCTCAAACTTAAATATAGATAACTAAACACACATGAAGCAATTATTTACCCAATTAATAATTAAAATACCATATGTTCCAATAAAACCACAGTTGGTAAGATTCTTATAACATAGTGACGTGAGTACTAGTTTTTTTAATGAAATGGACTAGATTTAGTTCTCTCTTTCTGTAAAGTTGCAATATGATGGTATTTTGAAAAATAAATAAATAAATAAATAAATAAAACCACACCAATCAAACCAATCAATTATTGATGGATGATCTTCACTTTATAAATTTTCCAATAGAGATTTCTTAGTTTCAAACTTTTGGTAAAAGAAACACTGTTAGCAGGCATTGAAGCTTGCTCTTGTACAGCTACTTTGATGACTAATTGAAGGAGGTGATGACAAATAACAAAACTCTAATAAAGAGAGAGAAACAGAGAGAGAGCAATGACCAAAAAATATCCTTTACTTGGGAGCTTGCTATTTTCTAAACTCTAGGTTTCCATTTCTAGACTAAGTACATGTATGGGCTCTAAAGGCTCTAAGCCCAATTGTTGCACTATAAGAAAGCTTTTTAGTGAGCGTTTTCGACTTTGCCTATAACCTAATGAGCTGGAGTCTTGAGTTAGGCAAAGTAGCATGGCGCATCGGGTGTCTAAGTTGAACATGGCCCTTACTACATAGAGTAGTTGTGTCAGATTTTCATCGAACTTTTATGCCAATGAGATTATCAAAGAAAGAGAATCAGATTTTTCTCAAGCCTTTATGCTCTTAAGATTTTTCAAAGAAGAGATTCATTTTTTTTTTCTTCGACTTTTGTGTCGACAAGATAATCCAAGCAATGAGTTGGATTTTTCTCGAGCTTTTATGTCATAGAGATTATCTATGAAGTGATTCGTATTTTTCTCGAGTTTTTATGCCTTTAGATTATCGGAAGTAGGTTTTTATGCCAATGAGATTATACAAAGAATTACGTCAGATTTTTCTGAAACTTTTATACTAGCAAAATTATCTGAACTAGCATGTCAAATTTTTCTTAAGTTTTCGTACCAATGAGATTATGCAAAGAAGTGATTTACATTTTTCTTAAGCTTTTATGTTTTCGTACCAATGAAATTATCCAAGGAAGTGATTTACATTTTTCTTAGGCTTTTATGTGGTCGAGATAGTCTGAAAAACCGTATCATATTTTTACCCGACTTTTCTACCAGCGAGATTATCTGATCCGACCTTACTTCCCCCTCACTCTCATTGCCGAAGATTCACTCATGAAGAGTTGTAACGTCAGTGTGCTCCTGAGGCCTTTATCCATATGCCGGCCACATTTTCTTTAATCGAGCATGGTTTTTCGTCTTGTTGTTTAGTATACATATACATATATAAAGATATATAGAAAGAAAGTACGAAATTAAATGCATTGAGTTACCGTCGTTGATAGACGACACTAGAGTTATCTTGGAAGTTACACCTCCAGATTCCGCATCGTTATCCTTTTTGTCACCGTTGTCCTTCACATGAAAAAGGACTTGCAAATCAGCTCAGAGGAATTTGTATGATGAAGCTCAACATGTAATTGTAACTCGGAACATAGCATGTAATTGTAGCTTGGAGCACGGCCTATACTTGTAGCTCAGATTTAGCTCAGGTTGGCATCCGTTATTGCTTTTGCTGGGGTCTAGGACGACATTGTTCTGTCCGTCACTCTTCCTGGCTCGGATGTGAAATTATCGAAGCTCAGCATAACTGCCGGAGCTAGGTTTCATGGAGTTATCGAATCTCGGCCTTGAGCACTCAAAGTTCGGCTATGTTATGGGAGACAACTCGACGATTTCTCTCTAATCGGGGTTGAAGCTTGGATTCCACTCATGGCTTGGAATTTTTGAAATTGGAAGCAATTGTCAAGCTTGATTTTTACTTGAATCACTGCTGTACAGTTCGGCATGATAAGCAGCTTGAAGTTTGTCAAGCTCGAAGCTGCTGCAGGCCTTTGTCCGTCTACTACTATTGCACACTAATGAGCAGCTCGGACTTATCATGGAGTTCAGCCATAGATATTTAGCTCTGGTCACCGAATTGGAATATGTTTAGCAGCTATTCTTCGAATGGAACGAGCTATAATGTTCGGAGAATGCAAGTTCAGGGTCGCTCAAATGTTGTTCGCTAGGACAAATGCCTGACTCAATAGCTGCTGTAGCTGCCCAGAGTAAGGATAGCTAGTTGGATGACGCTCGGTTTCATGTACCAAGATCAGACCCTGTTGGATTTAGCTCGGAGTCTTGACACGAGCTTGGATCGATGTGCACCTGACTGCTTGAATCAGCTAGGCCTCGGTTCGAACCTGTCGTGAGAAGAGCTCAGCTGTGACCTCCACTGGCCATACGTGGAGCTGCCGTTGTGATGTTCAGTCGAGTGGAGAAACGCTGGGCAATGGAGCTACCTGTGCGGCAAGGAGTATGTAGCTCGGGTTATTGTCCATGCGGCATTGCCTCGGGTCTATTGTGCTCAGAAAAGAAGGATTGCCTCGAGTTTTAACGAAGGTCGGATCCCAGCATTCCTATTCATCTCGTACTCTATCTGGAGTTGCTACGCTCAGCTGGGAAATTGCAGCTGCTGTTCCGCTCAGTTCCAAGTGCACAAAGCTCAACTTTTGCCCAGATGTACACCTAGCTCATTTGTTCAAAAGCTCAGCCTTGTTCGTACTTAGGCGTAAGCTGTTGTTAACTGGCTGCTGCAGATCGTGGATTTGTAGAACTTGCTGCAGTCCGGTAATGAGGGAAACCCGATCAAGAAGCTCAGTTTTTGCTCGGATTTCTTGAATCATGGTGCTGTCGATCGGTTTGGTTGCTCAACTGTCTATATGTCCAATTGCTGTAGCTGCGGTCCAGTTTGGGTGTAGTCGCTATGTCCTATAGGCTCGTCTGTAGTTCGGGGTGCGGTTGTTGTTCCATAGCTTAGGGTTTGCTTTCATCCGATGGTTCGATTGGTGACATTGCAGCTCAACTACTTTGTCATTAATAAATCAGTTCGAGGCTCAGATTTTCTGCTATAAGTCTCGGTAAAGCGGAGAAACAGCTCGGGTTTACACGTCGGCCACTTTGGCATGGACAAATCCGCTCAGCCACTGAATGCTCGATTCTTTGCAGCCTAGGCCACTGAAAGCTCGGTATGACTGTTTGCTGGGATTGCAGCAGCTCGGAGTTAGCTTGTAAGAACTATAATGAAGCTTCAGCTTGCGTCGAGACTTCTTCGCTGAGGTAGGAGAGTTGCTCTTCGGTAGGAGTGCAACTCAATGCGCTGCTGCTCACAACATCTCGGCTTTTCTGAAAGTAGATCGGGAGAAAGAACCTGAGAATAAACTTAGGACCCCTTGTATTCAATGAGCTTGATATCTCGTGGACTGTCTGGTTTCCTTTGCAGTTCAAGTCAGCCATCAGGAATGGAATTGGACTCGGCATCATGGAGCTTCTAACTCGAGCTTTCCTGCCGGTGTAGCTCGGCATTTACTTCCTCCAGAAAATAGCTCAAAATTGCAGCTCGGTCATGTACAACAAGCTCAGCCCCTGCTCGAAACTTCTGTTCGAACACTGTGGGTCGAATGTAGTCACGAAGGTCGAATATTATTTATATTTTAGCCAATCATTGAACCCCGCTTTTCCTCTTTTCTGTCTGTTGTTGCGGCTTCTATGCGCTTGGCAAATATTGGAGTATCAATTTCTATAAGCTTTGCCCATGTATTAATCGAACCCCACTCATATCTGCTACGCGGACAACAGTATACAAGATAAGACATCCTTTCCTGTTCTGGCTTTTTACAAACTAAATCCGTTCATGTTATTTTGGATAACCAGTATCGTTACAAAGGCGAGATCTTGCATACGAGGATTTCAGAGCTAGGTCGGCTAGCGTTTCTTTGATGCGAAGAGCTCGTGGAAACCGACATTAATCGATAAATAATCAACTGATTTTGCCAGTTTTAGACAAGAAACGAGAGGAGGGACCATGTCATGCCAAATCTAGAAGGATCAACATGCAAAATTTCAAAAATTCACGAAAGAATTGGATTCAAAATGCAAGACAATTATCAGTTTTGAATGGAATGTTTCCCATAGACAGTGCTAATATTGATGGGTGATCTTCCTTCCATAAATTTGCCAGTGGAGATTGCTCGTTTTCAGGCTTTTTGCAAAAGAAAACATGATTAATGGGAGCTAGAGATTGCTCTTATATGATATTTCAATACCTAAGTTAGTAGGGGTAATGAAGAATAACAAAGGACCCTAATAGAGAGAGAGGCAGCAAAGACTGAAAAAGCCCATTACCTAGAAGCGTCATCTCCTATTTATATGAGACATAAGAGATGAAGCTAAACTATTCTTCTAAACTATTCTCTAAACTGGGCTTATTAAAGCTTGGCTTATGTTTTGTGATAGGAATCAAGGACTGATTACACGCTCTTAAGTTCGAGAGCTCTCTTAAGTAACCCGTCCAGTTGTCCGAGGTAAGTTAAGTGCTGAGAAGCAGTACTTAGCTCAGTCCAATTTGCTAAGCTATTTTGCTCTCCATGCCATCTAAGATGTTGTCAAAGTGATCAACTAGTATGCTGAGCAGAACCCTCCACTAAATCGTAGTCTAAGCACTAAATCTAAATGCAACAATCTCCACTCTACCGAGGTTGAGCAGAACTATTAGGAGCCGACCATCCAAGGCTAACCAAAATGTGAGCCGTCCTTGAACTAACCACTCTCCAGCCCCTTTTGATGCCAAATAGGCCTGAATTAAGGTTTACCTCTGCCCGGACCACAATGCTATCAGAATCACAGTAAAAACGCACACGCACTGTTCTTTACTGACGTGCATACTATCCTTTTTGACAAAGAACGTCCGCGTTCCTTCTTTTGCACTGTTGATAGGGTATTTTGAACAGGGACCTCCCTAGGCTCACCTCTATAGGCCTCGGGCCTAGCTCTTACTGGCATTGACCCATGTCCATAAAAAACTGTAATGGCCATAAACTATAAGATAAAGATAAAATAGTTACGTCCTAAATATTAGGGATATGTCGAACACGAAAGCTCAACTCTCCTACACTTGTGGGAGAAGATCTCTCCCACCAATTGATCTCTAATGACCGGCTCCACTTCGTTATAAATACTAGATATCTACCCAATGGTAACCCTCTTTAAAAAACTCTGCATTCTAAACCTGCGTACTTAGTATTCTATTCCATAAAAAGCTTATTATTAAGTTAAGCGTCGGAGTGGTCACGCTAGATAATCCTTCGGCATTCCTTCACTGTGCATTGTTTTGCAAGCCCAATACGTGTAGACCTCATTCAACTACCAATAAGAACTGAGGAACGACATTTGGCACCATCTATGGGAAACAAGAATTCCTACACCCGAAATCCTAAACACACCAAACACATAACCTACATTATGTCTCAGCACGACGAGGAAGGAAATCAACAATTGTTGAACAACCAACTTAGGGGCAACCAGCCCCTCATAAGAGTCGTACTGGAAGAACGCTTAGAGAGCGTGAAGCACCTAGTTAAGTAGTATGCTAAGCAGAACAAGAAGCTCCGAGCTTACCTGGACGAAACAGAGCGCTGCAGTAAACAAACTCACCACCCTAAAGCTTCATATGCCCACATTGTACGGGATAACATCCAACAATAGCAGTAGTGGCTACTACTACTGTAGAATGGAAGGAATCACCAACCTGATTCACTACTGCCATAGTAGCCAACAAGGTATGCGCTTACCTACGACTGAGTTCTAGCTGGCAATGAGTAGGAAGCCGACTCGTAAGGAGTTCATGTTCATTCAGCTGCACGGTGAGCTTACTTGGTGGATGACGCCAACCTAAATGAGCTTTGTGCGATGGTAAGGCAATTCTCCGAGCAACAGGGGAGTAAGCTTACTAGCGATATCGGGTTGGTTGCCAGCAACGTGACCCCCTTCACCAGGGATATCCAGGATGATGTATTGCTCCCTAACTACAAACTTCCGCCCTTGGACTAGTATAATGGCACAAGTGACCCTGATGACTATCTCCTCTACTTCTGCACCCTTATGAACCTTTACAATCATAAAGATGTCATACTATGCAAAGCCTTCCTAAGCATACTAAGGAAGGCAGTACGGATGTAGTTTAACCACCTCCCCGACAATTTGATCAGCTTCTTTGATGAGCTAGCCAAGAATTTCAGCCTCCATTTTAGGGCTAGTAAGCCCCCGTCCAAGGATACATCATCGTTATACCTAGTAAGGTAGGGTGAGGGTGAGTCCCTACACGATTACGTAGCCTAGTTTAATAACGTTGTGGTTGAGATCCCTCAGCTAGACGAGAGAATCATTATCCATGCCATATAGCTCAACATTAGACCCTCAGGAGATTTCTTCCGATCACTTGTGAAGACCAAGCCAAAGATTGTGGCCAACTTCTAAAATAGAGCCCAAAAGTACATCGACCAAGAAGATAACGTTCGTGCCAAGCGCAATGCCAATCGAGAAAGGTCAGGCAAAAAGTAGGATAAGGAGAAATTATCCATTAAAGATCACCTCAACGGAAGTATGTTGAACAGGCCAAAGGGGGGGGGGGAGCTCTAAGAAAAAGAAATGTCGAGCAGAGCATGACCCTCTCTCCCCTCCCATTTATAGCTAGTCACGCCTTTAAATAGACCCATAGCCTAGGTTTATTTCAAAGTGAAGCACTGAAACTTGCAGCAGAGGCTACAGAAAATGCGAGGAAACCCCAGTCGCCGGAACTCCGACAAATACTATCAATTCCACGATGATTACAACCATATAACTAAAGAGTGCTTCCAATTAAAGAATGTCATTAAATAAGCCATTCAACACTACTTCTTTAATGAATACGTGGCAAATTGGTAGAACGACAAGCGTTCTAACAATGACACTTACAGGGCACCTCGGAGGTGATGAATCAAAGATTTCCAAGTAGAGTAGAATAACGACCGTAGCAATGATCGTCTCCCCCCAATGGTGTCATAAATGTAATTATGGGGAACCCGCACCTTAGAAGCCAACCGAATACTAACAGCTTGGTTAACGCCTAATTAGATTTACTAGCAATTAAGGAGAAGAGACAAAAGTTAGATACTTACATCTCCTTCTTTGACATCGACCTTGAAGGATCGATACTCCCCACCAAGATACCTTGGTGATTGAGGTAAGGATCTCAAAATTTGAGGTTTTGAAGATCACGGTTGATACTAGCAGATCTACCGATATACTCTTTCTCTACACATATGATAAGATGAGAAAGAAGTTACTAGTAAAGATAAAGCCATACCACCACAATTTGATCGACTTCAATGGCAGCATGGTCTGAGCCAAGGTCATCATCACGCTGGACATGGAACTTGGCGATGACGATCATGGGGCACAATAACGTATAGAGTTTGTTGTGATTGATTGTCCCTTCCCTTATAATGCACTCTTGGGAAGACCAAGCCTGAACACATTTGGGATGATCACATCCTCCTTACATTTGAAGGCTAAATTCCCGATGCCCATGGGGATAGGAGTATGTAGGTGCAATCAGAAGCTCTCGCAAAAGCTATATGTCAGGGTAGCTAAAGGTAATGGTGTCTTTACCCTAAAGATGGGCCCGTAAGAGAGACTGATTGAGAGGGGTGAGCTTAAAGAAAAAACCGAAGATGTCCAGATTGGTGACTCTCCTAACTAAATAATGAAAGTTGGGATTAAGACCCTAGCCAAAGTGAAGGATGGAATCATTGCCCTCCTGTAGGCAAATTTGGATAGGTTCGCCTAGTCGGTGTCCAATATGCCCGAAATTTCCCCCGACTTGGGAATTGGAAGCCTCAACATGGACACTATAGTATAGCCTATCAAACAATAAAAGAGGTATTTCGGCCCAAAACGGCAGGCTGTAATCGAGGAGGAAGTGCAGAAGCTACTCTAAGTCGGCTTCGTAAGGGAGGAAAAGTACCCAATGTGGCTGGTAAACAATGTACTAGTGAAAAAAAAAAAGAATATGAAGTGGCACATGTTTGTCGATTATACCAACCTCAACAAAGCTTGCCCTAAAGATTGTTTCTCCTTCCTTAAAATCAACCAGCTTATTGATCTTAAGGCAGGATACGCCTTACTAAGCTTTATGGATGCTTTTTGGGGATACAAACAGATCAAAATAGACCTAAAGGATGAGGTCCATACCTCCTTCATCACCGACTATGGCACATACTGCTACATTGTGATGCCATTCAGACTGAAAAATGCTGGGTCTACATACTAGCGAATGGTGACAAAATTTTTTAGGCCTCAAATCGGGTGCAATATGGAAGTATACATCGATGACATGATTTTCAAGAGCCAGAAGCCAGTCGATCATGTCAAGGATCTCTAGGAAGCCTTCAATCAAATGTGTACACATGACATGAAGCTGAACCCTTAGAAGCATGTCTTTGGCAGTGGCTCTGGTAGGTTCCTTAGATTTTTGGTCACCTAGAGTGTTATTAAGGTCAACCTCAATAAGATCATGACTATTAGGGGAATGAAGCCCTTAAATTCAGTTTGAGACGTACAAAAGCTCACTGGTATAGTGGTTTCCTCAAGTAGATTCATTTCGAGGAGCACTCATAGATGCGTTGCGTTCTTCAAAATCCTCAAAAATCCCAAGGGTTTTGAATGAACTTAAGAGTGCACCGTTGCCTTTTGGCTACTCCAACACTTCCTTGCTCATCCACCGGTGCTCTTTAAGCCTGTCCATGGGGAGTATCTATTTTTGTACTTAGTTGTTAGCAATCGGGCTCTTTCTTCTATGCTAGTCAGGGTAGACAAAAGAGACTACAAGCCAGTATATTACGTTAGCTACATATTTCATGGGCTTGAGGTCAGGTACACCTGGGCAAAAAAATTTGCATTGGCCATTGTCATTACTGCCAAATGGCTAAGGCCCTACTTCTAGGTACAATAGGTGATTGTACTTACGGACCAGCTACTACATACTATGTTGTAGAAACCTAATGTGTCCAGATAGATAATGAAGTATGCAATGGAACTGAGTATGTACGGAATCTAGTACCAGCTACGAACGGCTTATAAGGAACAAGTCCTGGTTGACTTTGTGGTAGAATATACTAGACAAGAAACACCGCTGGGTGATAAAAAATCAGTATTGACTCTCTACATTGAGGATCATCCACCACTAGAGGTAGAGGTATGAGCCTTATGCTGACCAGCCCACATAAGGTCACCATTTGTTACGCCCTCAAGTTTGGGTTTGGTTCCAATAACAATGAATTCGAATACAAGGCGCTTATCACCAGCTTGAAGTTGGCTAAGGAGATTGGGGCTGAGCAGCTATGGATACTCTCGGACTACATGCTTGTGGCATGCTCGTAGTCTAGGGTGAATATGAGGCTAGGGACAACACCATAGCTAGGTACATAGAGAAGGCAAAAGGGTTCTTAGCGGACTTTCCCTCTTAGGACATCAAGTAAATCCCTCTAATGGAAAATTCAGTGGCCGACATGCTATCCAAGTTGGCCTCCATTGGTATATGGAAGCCCAAGATAAAGTATAGCAAGATCTTCATAGAGTAGCTACCAGAAAAAAGCATAACTCCATGCCCGGCTAAAATTCTGGAACTAACCATGGTAGCAATAAGCCAAGCTGGATGGGTCCCATTCAAAGCTACTTGGAGGAGGGAATGTTGCTAAGGGATAAAAGGGAGTCAAAGAATCCTTGATACCACGCTACCAATTATACACTGATTGACAGCGCCCTATACCGTAGGAGAATCAGCCTCCCCCTACTCCGATGTCTTCAAGAAGGGAAGGGCTACACATATATCCAATCCTAAGCCCTGTACCCTCGGGCATTACAACTTGAATATTATTGGCCTACATGAGATAAGACGTAAAGGTCGTAGTCTAGAAGTGCCTACAATGCTAGAAGGATGCCCCAATCAGTCGTGTACCCAACATCGCACTTTAACCCCTGACGAGCTTATGGTCATTCGCCCAATGGGGTATTGACATCCTCGGCACCTTCTCGAAAGCATCAGGAGGACGACAGTTCATAATTGTCGCCATAAAGTACTTCACGAAGTGGTTAGAGGCCAAAGCTGTGGCTAGAATCACACAGAGGAGTATAGAGTCATTTATCAAAAACAACATTCTCTCTCAGTTTGGAGTCCCCCATACACTGATCACAGACAACAATCGACAATTTGACAACCCTAAGTTCAAAGAGTTCTATGCTAAGTGCCACATCGCTGCATACTTTACCTCGATTATCTACCTCTAATCGAATGGACAAGTAGAGGTAACTAATCGGGTCATTTTAGATAGCCTTAAGAAGTGCATAGATCGATCTCATCGTCTTGTAGGGATATAAGACCATGCACTACACTTCGATAGGCAAGACCCCCTTCTGTTTGGCTTTCAAGTCGGAAGTTATCCTCCCTATCGAACTTGAACTCTCTTATATCCAGACTCGATGTTTCGATGCTACCTTGAATGACTCATTGTTATAGGCAAGCATCGACATAATTGAGAAAATCAAAGACCTCGCTACTGCTTAAGTTACTACATACCAACATTAAGCCGCCCAGTATTATGATCAAAAGGTTTGACATAAAGAATTCAAGGTCAGTGACCTAGTATGCCAAGAATTGGAGGCTACTAGTTCATGAGAAAGCTAAGGCAAGTTGGTCCCCAATTGGGAAGACCTAGTCAGAGTTAAGGAGAAACTGAGTAGTAGAGCATACAAGTTAGAAAGACTGCATCATAAGCTTATCTCGCGTACATAGAATGCCGACAATCTATGCCTCTACTTTAATTAAAATTTCATCATGTACAGTTTTATTTTCATTTTGAGTCAACATAAAAAACTCTCAATCTACTGCATACTTCTCTTTCTCTCTCTCCTTTTGTTTCAATCGCCTTGCCAGCCTTTCAAAAAGGCACTCAAATAGTTAACCAAGCAGGTCGGAATGCCACCAACTTGACCCTTTAGGGTAACCTCGGTAAGGGGAAACACCCCTTGCAGAAACTCCCACAAATTAGGCGGGTTGGAACACTAACAACTTGACCCCCTTAGGGTAACCTCGGTAAGGGGAAATACCCCTTACACAAAGGAACTCTTGCAAACTACATAGGATGGAACTCTACCGACATAACCCCCTAGGATAATCTCGATAAGGGGAAATACCCCTTGCATAAAGAAACTCCTGTAACAAAACCTTAACCATGGGTCCATAAAATTTACAAAGAGAATAGCGAAAGACTTTAAAAAAACCTCATTTATTTATTCTACACCTTTATTTATAGAGCAAAGGTCAACATCCCGGCCCTAACCACATTAGAAAAAAAAATTACAAAACCTTACTACCGCTTAGGATCAACTAACTCCGATAACTTTGAAAAATCTAAGGCATCAATCTGTTCCAAACGCTGATCCGCAGGCACTTCAGCCTGCAAGCCTTGAGTTGCAAGGGAGTACGAGACATGCGAATCTAGAGCAGTAGGACCCCCTACAAGCGGATCTTCCTTAGGGACAACTTCTGAGGCATCCTCTTATAGAGTTGCTAAGGTAAGCCGAATGTAGAAGCGCCTTACCTTGCCCCAACACCAAAGGACATACCTGTATCTTCGATGCCACCTGAGTAGACTCCCACCATGTTAGGGCTCCCTCTTCTTGTTGAATGTAGGGGAGTTTGGAAAATCGAGGAAGGTCAGGTCTAAATCTAGATAATGGGAGAGGATTTCCCCTTTAGTAAAGCAGGTGGAATAAGTAAACAAGTCCTCCAACTCCTCTAGCCATTCTTCGGTGGCCTTGTAGCCGACGACCGCCTTCCTTGTAGCAGCATCATTGAGGACCTTCCCATTCTTCATCTTGGAGATGATCTCTTCTATCTCCAAAACCCTACCCTACAACTCTCCGACTTATTGCTCCAGAGTGGCCTTTAAGCTGACCAGCTCGAACGACATAGCCCTAACACTGTCACACTTAGATGCCTTTATCGCCAGCTCCACTTTCAGCCTAGCCACAAAAGCCTTCAGCTTGGCATTTTGTTTTTTGATTCGAGCCCTAGTTGTACCCTCCTCCTCCAGTTATTATGAGAGACGGGCCTTTGTCTTCTACTCATTCTCCAACTGAGCCTTCAATTCCTTGACCTTTCGAGTATCCTTCTCTACTTGAAAAACTACAACCTCTAAAGTCACTTAAGACTCTAAACCCTAAAACAATTAAGGACTTGTAACCCTAAGTGACTAATCAATAATTTAATTTGAATAATTTTATTCAACTCTAGAAAATTTCACAATTTTATAAGAATTGAATCATAAATTACAAAATAATACAAGGAGTAAATCTTAAAACAGTTTCCTATAAGACAATGCCCTTATCTTCGTGCCTAAGCCTTACATATAAATAAGTAGACCAACTAACCACCTTAAATGACTTATCAATTGAAAGTTGGAATCATTTATCAATTGATAACTTATCAAAATCTAGTGATAAGACACTTTCCTTATCACCCTTTCACTTATACTACATATAAACAAATTGTCACAAGATTTCACATGCTTAACTTTAATAAATGAGACGAGACAATTCCATGCCCTAAAGGAACCCCATGGCCGGTTTGAACAAGCAAGAAAAGGGGGAACATATTATTGTCTTCCATTCATCAATCACTTTATCTTACACACTACTGTTCACTTCTTAATGCTTACATCATCAATAGTTGCAATTGTTGACTTTTGTGTAAGCTATAAGACAACAATTTCAAGCTTCTTAAACATACATTTAACCCATTCCCAACTAGCTACATTTTCTTAAGTTTCTCTCACTTGAAAACCAACACAAAAGTGGAAATAACCATACCTTACAAATCCTTCACTTTGCCGCCACTTTTAAGCATACTCACACTTATGGCACATTCAACTTTTTCCTTGTGTCCTTATTTTCCTACATTCAAGCTTCTTTAGGACCCTTAGAACATTCCACAAAGTCTACTTCAAAGGATCCAACAACTTAAGTTTCAAAAAGGTGCAAAAGGAGGAAGTAAGATAAAGAGCATAAGTGGAACCTTTAAGTACAACCACCATTCTTTTGCTTTGTGGACGAGTAAGTGTATCTTTATGTTAGTAGGTTAGTATTCATGTTAGGAGATTATGATTTCTTGAAGATATGAGTATGATCATAAGTGGTTATAACATCAAAGACTACCTTAAGAAACAAACTCATGAAACCCTACATGAAGTTACAAAATGAGCATGTAAAGTTAGTGTTTTGTAAAGATACTTGTTTAACACTTTGAATAGAAGATTTTAAGATGAGAAAATCTTGAAACAAGAACTTGAATGAAAGAGGAACATGTTGGACTTGAGGATTCAATGGTCATTTGGATGTTGATTTCATTTCTTTTAACTTGAACATGCTCAAATCTAGACTTAGGTTAAGGAAAAAAATTCATCACATAAAGTTTCATGAGGAAACTAACCTTGTAAGACATGAGCTATGATATGGAAATTGTAATAAGTATGAGATCTACTATTTTCATGAAAAGTATGAGTCAAATAACCCTCTCAGGGAAAAGAAGTCAAGATAAGATTTGAATACAAGTAACCTAGGTTTATGATCTAACACTTAAATTTAAGAAAATGATGAATAAAGTTAAAAAACCAAGTCGGAAGCCCTCATATTCAAACTAAATAGATCTAGAACATCCTTAAAAGACACTTAAAAATATGATAAGAGTAAGTAAATAAAGTAATAAATAAAGTAAAAAGACCAACCAAGGCAAGTATGATAAGTATATTAAGCTTAAAACTCAAAACTGAGCTTAAAACTTCCAAAATGTGCCTCATACACCAAGTTGAACCACTTTTAAATTTCTAACAAGCAACTTGACACATCAATGAGAGTTGTTTTAAGACTCTCAAGAAACCCACAAGGTACTTCCTAAGCCTAACAAAGTGGCTAAATTTGAGTTGGATAAAAAACAAGCCTATTGACAACTTAAACCCACTTAAGAGCCCAAGAAGTAGTTGATAGCCTTAAGAGTATAAATCAATGTTGCAAATCTAACCTTAAGGAATATTTTGAGCTTAGAAGGAAATCTTAAGACCAAGCTCAAAGGATTTCTCAAGTTACCAAAAAGCCCATTAACCAAACAAATCCTATTAACCAAACAAAGCCCAAAAGCACTCTAAATCATGAAGACCGCTACTGTTCTAACCCATGAACAGGTTTGCATACCTCATTTTGAAAATATAACCTCACCACATTAAATGACACTAGAAAAAGATGAATATTGACTATAAGATCATAAAAATCGGATTTAAAACAAAAAAGTTATATGCTATTGAACTTTTAAGTAAAACCGGGAAAAGATACAAAAATTAGTCAAGAGTATAACTTAAGGGATTTTAGCTTAGTTTCTTAAGTTTATTTCAATCCATTATAGTATTATGATTTTGATGATCAGAAGACATCGCGTACGGAGACAACTTGCCCCTAAACTACTTTGACTAACCGCATGGCGAAGTGAGTAAATTCCTGATGACTCTTTACTTGATTTTGCTTGTAGAAATAGATGCACTTAAACTTATATATATAAATTTGGATGCTTGTGAGATATGGGAAATACATGTGTATGGATCTATGAACTGAATGCTATGACTTATTAATTATATAATAATGGGAATTGTTATGATAAATTTGTATGTACGATTGTATGGAATGACATTGTCTAATCACCTTCAAAAATCAGATTAACTATCTATATGATTAAGAAATAAGATGAATCATGCATTCCCCAAATTGCATTTGGATAACACCGACTGCCACTTTACGTAGAAGATGGGAAGAGACTCATAGGAGGACTAGCCTCCTGCAGGATTGGGCACTAGTTATGTCATCATTTTTATTGAGTCTCTATCCTAAGCTAATGGGCTTAGTAAGCACTGAGAGATGCCAACCGTTGGCAAGGGGGTATATCTTGTGGCTTCTACTTAAGGCGTATGTTTGTGGATTGCAGAGGCCACTAACAGTTAGACTTGAGATTTTAAAAATATGATTTGTTATTTGGTAAAGAAAGTATATATACATATATATATATAATTTTGTTTTAACTTAAGCACATTAGTGCAAATGAAATAAAACCTAAGGTCTAGAACCCAGATTTTGGTTTGGGTCAGTTAATTATCTTTAAAACCCGACTACAAGGGCCGTAGTTTTGAGTCATATGCAGTTCTTAGGCCACTGCATGTGTCGTTTGGCACACCGATTGTTCATGCATTCATATGATTGTGCATCTAATAAATTTCTATCATGTGGTATTAATGAGGGTATTTATCTCACTAAGCTTAAGCTTACACCCCATTAGATTTCTTTTGATGCAGGAAAATCTCTTTGCTAATCAGAGCTGAGGCATACCCACGATAAGTCTCATGTAAGGACAGGATGGAGTGATCAGGGAGCAAAAAGGAAATTTTGTAATAGATTTGTAGATAACTAATTACTTTTATATTTTTTGTTTATAACATAGATTAAAATTTCTAATGCAGTTCACTTATGAACTGCATTTGTTTGTCATATTCTTTTGGTGTAGATCTTGCGAGTCCACACGTCTAATTAATTTATATCATAGAAGTAAATTTAGTTAAATTTCTCTATATTACATATCTATGGGCTTGGTGGTAACGTATAGTGAAAGGAGCCTTGTATATCGTATGAAAGGCCTATAATCAGCAAGGAGGTTGATAGTAGACCTTTGTATGGTACACGATGACTTACTATAACTACGATACTGTTGGGTCGTGATATCAATTGCCCTCGAAGGGGACAGCACTTACATGTTGGGCCCCTCCGCATCGATATCTTTGTCGCCTACAACGATGGGCTTGGATGAGTGGATAGTAGGAATGGGTAGAGACATGCTTAAAGGCACCACAACCATCGGCTCGTCCCAGATGATGAGGAGAATCCCCTAAGGCACAAACTTCAGTTGTGGCTTACTGGTCTCTCTAAGCCCCAGCTTCAGCTTTGCTACCTTCCCTATCAGCTAACCTACCTTTGATTATGCTTTGCATTGGCTCATCAGATTGTCTACAGACAGACGAAGCACTTTCAAAGCCAAGCTTTTTCTTACAAGAAGACCGATCTAAAGGTTAGTAAAAGAAAACAAGGACAAATCAAAGGAAATTACCACCACCATTTGTAAAACACTACTATGACCACTACAACTAAGGAAGTCCACTCATCCTGCAAGAGTTGGATGAAACACCCCAACACTAACACAACAAACAGGCACGTAGGAATGAACCGGTACCTTCAACCTACTTCTCTACAACATCTTTCTTCATATTGGGGAAGAGCTCGAAGATTGGGCACCCGAAAGACCTTTCTATGGTCTTCACAATGTGGATCTCTTAGCCACCTCTCAGCTCTATGAAAGTTAAGATCTCTTGGACAGCCTCGGCGTCGCTTGGCCCGAACTTCTTCTCACCTCTAGTACGAACCATTCCACTCCACCAAGTCTCGAAAGCAGCTTCTTTGGGTAGCTCTACCACTATGTATTTGTCCTGCTAGCCTTTAATTGAGTCAACAAGGCTGTAAAACAATTTCTTTCCTAAGCGTGGCTGGAGGTAAGGCCATCCCCCAACGCTCTTCCACATGTAGAAGTAGTAGAAAAGCTCAGAGGTAACCCTTATCACTAGGTATTCACAGAGCGCTTGGAATGCCTTCAACAATTTCCACCCATTTGGAGGGATCTGCAACGGTGGTAGTCGAAAAACTCCCTCTCAAAATGACTTAGGGGGAGGCACTACCTAAACTCCAGGTACTTCTCAAAAATTGCAAAGTGCTTCCCTAATAGCAGTGCTACGCATTTGTCCCTACACATCAACCTAATATGCTACTCAGGTATTGCCCCCATGAGGAAGTTGTTGCAGACCTAACTAGGGCCAGAATCCTTACTTTTGCGTAATGGCCATTAAGCCCTTTCCAATACTAAGAGTGTTGAATAAATCCTTAGCAAGGGCAAGGGAATATCCGCGTACACATCTTTGGGGATGGCATTGATGATTTTGGCCTTGTCCAACACCTTTACGCCCATCCTTATAAGTTGGTTGAGTTGTTCTAGTGATGACACTTCGCCCTCCTATGCCCGAAGAGGATTACTCCTTGTAGAATCTAAACTGAGGGTAAGTTCTAGTGAAGAAGAGTTAGCCTCACCCCTGTTGGTAAACATGATTGTGATTCTTGAAAAGAAAAATTAAAGCTTCTAAAGAAGGTTTGAGAGTTCAAACGCAAATGTAGAAATTACAACAACTGAGCAAAAAAGATTGTAGAAAAGCATTCTCTCTTTGCAATCCTCCTATTTATAGGAAAAACGCCTGGAAAACCGTACTAGTGGTTATGGGGATACGTATAAACACAAATCCCTTAGAATGCTGCCTAGTTGACACATAGAAAGCATCTTAATCGGATAGCTACCTTTAAAACGGTAGAAAGCATGTAGCTGCATACTAATCTGCTGCAACATGACACCTGTCACTAATATGCATTCTTTCATATAAGTTTCTTAACTTGTAAACCTAAGTTAAAGAGCAATTCTTTCATAAAAAGCCATCTCACTAATATCCATTTCGATGTTCCTAGGAGCTTAGTTATTATTAGGCTAACCATAAGAGATGAGAACCGAATGGGTCCTTCAAAGTATCAAAGAAAATAGGATGATAAGGTTAGCAAACTGAATGTAGCAGCTAACGTAAAGCTGCTTGGAGGATATGATTTACCGATGAATACAACATAACTTAGCACTTCATTTGATGTAATGCACAAGCTAATGCCAAGGTCTATCAACCACTAATCTTAAGCTATTCAACAAGACTAAATAAGAGAGTAGGAATGGACTTAGAGAGGAATGTCTTGTAAGGACCAAGTATATTCAAAATTTCTATAAGGAATGTATGATATTTTAGCTACAAGGAGAAGGGATTAATTATAGGAAGTCCCTAGGGCAACATTACAAATGAGGAAAATTACAAAAAGGTGTACATAAAAAGGAGATTCTTAGTACATACGAAAAGGTAAAAGGGACAAAGAACAAAAGGAATAAAAATACAATATCAAGTAAAAAGGGATAAGTGGTAGCTCATCAATAGATCCATACAAAGGAATCCATAGGTACAGTAACTAAGCTAAAACATGACATGGTGGCCTTAAAGTTGTTGAGATGAGAAAGGGATGCCAAAAGATAAGTACTCAACTAGTAGAAGCTTATGTCTTGTCACTCGACAAGAAGCTCTTAGCAATTCGAGGTCCGAGTAAGAATTGGCATAGAGCCTTAGTTCTCATCACTCAACAAAGGGTCTATGGTAGGAGAGTAGTTAGCTTCAATACAAGGAATAGAGCAAAACATAGTATACTCACCTTTAGCTTTCAAGGAGTTCAGCCACCACTTTCGTGTACGGTTTCTCGACTTCAAATGGATAACGAAAGAGATTTCTCATGGTGAGAGACTGGAAGCCTCTGAGGCGTGCGCGAGTAAGTAAGCTAAAGGTTTGTAACCTACTAGTTCCCCAAGGTCATTGAAGATTTGCTCTCAATCTTGGTCCTCTTCTTTGTTAAGCACATAGGGCGTTAGGACAACAACATTGAAGGTGGTAGATCCACCGTATTTAATGGGCAACTCAAGCTCATAAGCATTGTCATTGATGTACTTAAGGATCTTAAAAGGTCCATCTAATCTAGGGGAAAGCTTATTCGTCCTGTTCCCAAGGAAACACACCTTACGAAGGTAAACCCAAACAAAGTCTCTAGGGTTGTAAACCACTTATCTCCTTCTTTAGTTTCCTTGCTCCTTCTATCGGGTTACAGTCTACGTTAGTTGTTCCATAGCCCTTTGATGTAACTTTTGGAATTCCTCAGCACGTTGCAAGCCTAGTTAACTTTCCCATTGAACGACTAAACCAATAGCCATATCTAGGGGTAAGTTCAGGTTTAGTCCATAGATTACCTTAAAAGATGACCTCCTTGTCAAATTGTGAGCCACTCGGTTGTAAGAAAACTTAATGATAAGTAGGCATATGTCCCAATCATGTAAATTTTTCCCAACAGCAACTCGCAGGAGGTTGCTAACTGTCCTATTTACTACTTCAATCTAACCATCTATTTGAAGGTAGCAAAAAGTACTCTACATAAACTTAGTGTTGAGCTTCTTCCATAAGGTCCTCCAGAAGAAGCTAATAAGCCTCGAATCATCGTCAGATACAATACTTATAAGCACTTCATGTAATCGTACAATTTCCTGCAAAAAGAGGTTAGTGACAAATAAAGCATCATTAGTTCTATAGTAGGGAATGAAGTAACTTATCTTACTGAACCGATCGACCACCACCATAATTGAGTCATGTCTTCTTGGCATTCAAGGAAGGTTGAACATGAAATTTATGCTTAGTTCAGTCCATAGGCGCTCAAATATAGGTAGTGGTGTGTATTCTCCATACGGTCCTCTCCTTCCTTTTGCATGGTTACACACTCCACACCTCTTAAGAATTTGGTGCACATCCTTCATTATCCTAAGCTAGTAGAAATGTTCTTTCAATATTTTAGTCATACTCTTTTCTCTAAGATGGCTAGTTAAGCCTCTAAGATGAGCTTCTCGAATGAGTATCTCTCTAGCTGAACCACTTGACACATAAATCTGCTTCCCCTTCATCAAGAACCCTTAGCTTAAATAGAATTGATTGACAACTCCTCTAAGGTTGCATTTGGCCACTATTGTCCCAAAATAAGGGTCATACTCATATTGATTGGGTAGGGTGCCAAACCCTAGTACCTTGGCTTGCATAGTTATGATAAGGGTATGACAATGAGAAAGAGCAACAGCCATGGTGTTTATGCTCCCCTTCTTATATCTGATGACGTAGCATAATGTCTCCAAGAAATCAACCCATTTAGCATGATGCTGAGAAAGTTTTTGTTATCCCCGAAGGTGTTTGAGAGCTTCATGATCTGAGTAGATGATGAATTCTCTCAGCAACAGGTAATGTTGCCAATTTTGTAGTTGATGCGAACTATAACTAAAAACAAACAAGGCCAGTCATTGGATGAGTCCAAGCTTATATAAAACTTGAAAGGAAAGTGATGAGGAATGTGTGAAAAGACAAATGTGAATGAAGAGCAAGCAAAAACTCATGAATAACTCCAAAGGATATGATGCACCAATGGAAGTTCCGAGGACTCATGACACAATTCAATATAACGCACGAATCAGTCTGGTGAGGTTACTCGCCACCTAGCCTTGCTCAAGGGTTAAGATAAGAGTAGTGATGCCGATAGTAAACAAGCAGTGTTTACATAAGGAAAGAAATACTCTAATGTATTAATGATGATTAATCTGTTCTTTACAACTACAAGTACAAAGGGTATTTATACTCGAGAATTTAAGGCAACATGCCTAAAAAGGAAAAGACAAAAGGGTATTACCCTAAAGAAGTAATATATAAGAATACAAAAGGGTAAAAATGAATATTCCAAAAAAGTAATGGTTAGTAGAGTAGATTCTACACGTAGTAATGATACTTGGTGAGGCCATTAGAGGTTACGGACTAAAGTATATGGATAGGTTGCTTATTTAAGCAGGGATGGCTAAGGATCAGTCTAAAGTCTCTCTTAGCATATCAGTAAGATTGAAGCTGGGTAAGTGGTCGGTTCAGGAATGAATGTGAGAGGGCATGGATTTGTAGTTTTCTCTACACACAATCTCTAATAAATAGGCAATCATTCGGCTTAGCAAGATAAGTGACTCATTAAAGAAGTACTCGGCTTTGGCAGGAGTCGGCTAGAGTAAAAGAATCCACCTTGCTAGGCCTTCCATTCCTTAGGCTCGACTACGAGTCAAAGACCCAGTAGTTTGATTCCTATCAGTAGTGTTCAGATAAGGGCATAGAACTCCTTGTCAAAAGCTAAGTAATTCAAGGTAGCTCCTCTAAGTTTCTCGTTGAAGTAAGCAATGGGCTAGTGTTCCTGCATAAGGACAACACCAATGCCAACTTTAGATGCATCACATTCAACCTCAAAAACTTTCTCAATATCTAGCAAGGTAAGTATTAAGGTAAACATCAATTTAGACTTTACATCTTCAAAACTCTTTTAAGCCTTCTTCGACCACTTAAACTCAGAGTCATTACTAGTTAACTCAATCAATGGCACTGTTATGGAAGTGAAGTTCCGAGTGAATCTTCGATAGAATGAAGGAAGAACATGAAAGCTCCTCACTTTGGCAGCATTAGTCAGCATAGACCACTTGAGAATAATTCTGACTTTCTCGTCATCAACTCAGACTCCTTCCTCTGAAACAACATCCCCAAGGAATACAACCTTGCTTTGGTAGAATACACATTTCTTCATATTGCTAAATAAACTCTCGGTATGGAAGATGTCAAATATTGATCTTAAATGCTCAACATGGGCAATGAAGTTAGCATTATAGACTAAAATATAATTGAAATAAACAACAACACATTAGCCAATCAATGCTCTTGATACATAATTCATGAGTTGCATAAAAGTACTTGGTCCATTCGTCAGACCAAACGGCATCACCAACCACTCGAACAAATGATCCTTTGTTTTGAAACCAGTTTTTCATTCATCGCCAAGCCTCATTCTTATTTGATTATAGCCACTTTTCAGGCCAATCTTTAAAAATATGCAAGCACCATGCAACTCATCGAGCATATCATAGGATCGAATATCGGTACATGATAATAATCTTATTAATGGTACTGTTGTCAATGCACATTCTCCATGACCCATCTTTCTTCGGTACTAGAACAGTAGATATGGCACATGGGCCCATGCTTTCTTAAACATACCTGCGATCTATCAATTCATCCACTTATTTCTTTAACTTGGTTACCTACTCGAGATTGAGCCTATAGGTAAGTTGGTTCGATAGCATAGCTTTTGGCTAAAGGTCAATACAGTGTTCAATACCTCTTATCGGTGGTAAACCTTTCGACATCTTAATAGGATATAGGATGGTATACTCTTCTAATAGAGTTCTCACCTCAGCAAGTGAGTTCTTAACTTCTCTTAACTCCAGAAGTTTCCGTATTAAAGAAGCACACACTCCTTAGCCTTGAATTTACGGGAGAATTAAGCTTGGGAATTACCAAGAACTTCCACTACAATGATCTAGCAACCTTCTATTGTACCTCCTACACTTCCTTAGGACTCATAAGGGTTAGTGTAACCTTTTTCCTATCCTTTTAGAACATATAAGTATTTCTATACCTATCATATAATACCCTCAAGTCAAACAACTAAGGCTGGTCAAGTAAAATGTGAGAAGTGCACATGGGTAGGATGTCACACAACACCTCGTCCTTGTACATATCGCCAATAGCAATCGGTACTGATAACTAACAAACCTCCCTTTTGGTCAGCCAATAAATCATATACAGCTTAAGGTGTGGAATGGCTAGCAACTTCATAGGCTTAACTACTCTTTATGCTATAATATTGGTACAGCTTCCTCCATCAATAATCAAGGCATACAACTTGCCATTCACTCAACAATTCATGTGGAAGAAATTCTCCCATTACACATTCTCGTCGACCACAAAAGTGCTGAGAGATTGATACACAATAAAACAGTACTCGGCTCCTACTTTAGGAGGAGTAAAGGCATCGGGTTCTTCTTGAAACTTCTCTAGAATTGAGCTAACTTCAACCTTTTCCTCTCCTTCACTAGGACTCTCGACTTCAAATTGAGGCATGTCTCCCTTGATCGTCATGATACATCAATTCAAACATTGACTAGCCACGTGTCCATAACCAAAACATTTAAAGTGTTTGATCTCTCAGGTCTTCTTTTGTAAGCTTTGACCTTAGTCTCTTTAGACCTCAGGTTCCTCAGCCTTGCCCTTACCTCAGCCCTCTTCAAGTCTGCTCGGCACTTGTCTTCGACAGTCTACCTTGGAACTATTCGATGCTTAGTTATAATTTGATTAGCTTGGTATGTTACTTCGATTCGACAATCCTAGTCGGTAAGTCTAGCTTTGCCTCTACCTTTCAACCCTCTATGCCACATAGATAACCTCATCTAAACTCCCAAGTCCCTATAGCTCCACAATATGACCAACCTTAATCTTGAGCCTAACAATAAATCGAGCTATGGTTCAAGTTTCAGGTTCATCGACATCACATCAAATCATCAACAATTGGAAATCTCATACATACTTATCTACTAACTTGCTACCCTACTTCAAACCTTAGAGGCATCGGAAGGTGTCATGTTCATAACACTCTGGAGAAAACCAATTTCTCATAACTCCATTTCATTCCACATCTGAATCTCTCAACGTGCTCATTAGCATGTGCTCTACAACTTTTTCTGCTACATTGCTGCATATCTAGAAAACTCTAATGCAACTACTCTAATGTGAACATCATCCTCATAGTCATAGAAGTCAAATATTGTTTCAATCTTTTCCTCCCAATCTAAGTAGTCATCAGTACAACCAAATCCATTAAAGCTTAGAATCTATACTTTAAGATGCTTAGCTCCTCGGGGTACCTTCAGGTCATGCTCTTCAACATCGTATTGTTCTTCCTCATCAAACTCTTTGACTTCATCCAACTTGAGTCTTCTTCTCGCAACTCTATCGAGACAACGGGATAAAGCTTTGTTCACACAAATCAACTCTAAAGCTTGATGTTCATCTATTTGTCTTCTCGGCCATATTTAATGACAACTCTTTGTCGCAACCTAATCTCTAAGAATCTTTGCACTAAGATAGCTAAATTGGCCATAATAGCAATAAGGTCTTATATCTGCTCATCATTAGTACATAGTGTTTGTTGGGAACACGACTATGATCATGAGCATCACTCTTAGCATCGTTAACCTCCCCTTAGACACTAGGATTCAATAGTCTCACAACAAAGCTTCAAAAAATAAAAAAATAAAAAAAAAAACACTCTTTACACAAGAAATTCCTACACATATAGAAATTACCAATTGAATAGTGAATTGCAACCTACTCTGCTTGTCCAAATGAAAACAAAGTATAACAAACAATAAACTAGTAGGATTTATCACAACATAACTCTCGGTCACAACCTCAAGCTTAAATGCCAAGGATTATATGATGTATCTAGAAGCTCAATTATCACTAGGGCTTACTGTAAAAGACGAGAATCGAATAAGTCCTTTGAATTATCGAAGAAAATAAGATGGTAAGGTCAGCAAATTGAATGTAGTACCTAACATGAAGCTGCTAGAAAGATATGACTCACTTACGAACACAACATGAATTAGCATTTCACTTGATATAACGTACAAGCTAATGCTAAGGTCCACCTGCTACTGATCTTGAGTTACTCAAGAAAACTAGATAAGAGTGTAGGAGTAGACTTGGAGAGGAATGTCTCAGAAAGACCAAGTATATTCAAAATATCTATAAGGAATGTATGATATTTTAGCTACAAGGAGAACAGGTTATTTATAGTAAGTCTCTAAGGCAACATTACAAATGAGGAAAATTAACAAGAGGCATTCATAAAGAGGAGATTCCTAGTACATACAAAAATATTAAAAGGGACAAAGGAATAAAAATACAATGTCAGGTAAAAAGGGATAAGTGGTAACTCATCAATGGATCCGTACAAAGGAATCCATGGGTGTAAACCCCTAAAATTTTCAACGTAATATCCAAAGTAAACCCTAGTGTGCTTGAAGACTCTAAGAGTTGAAGGATAGTTAAGATGAAAACCTTAAGATAATAATCGAAGATTTAATCGCGTATAAAATTTTTAAACCTTAAATGTATATAAACACTAAAGATTGCGCCTGAAAGTGATAAAACCTTAAAATTATAACTTTAAGGATATGTACTAAGTCACTATAATCTATTCTAAAACCCTAATTGCTAATATATCCTTACTATCATACTAAATCGTTATCAATTAATCAAGATAACTCTCAATTATTCATAAATGCTTATAATACTAATTTAATTTACTAGAAAACTAAGATATTGCATTATAGATCACATCTATCTTCTAATCATATAACTAGCTTAGTATTTTATAGAGTTAAGTGTGTAGTTGATGTTTTACTATATGTAGTTAAATTAACATACTAAATGACATATTTCATGATAGTTACACTAAGTACCATACTAAATAATGTATATAGGATATAAATACTTAAAGGAAGATAACGGTAACTGTTCTTACTAATTATTTCAATAAACCCTACATTTCCTTAATTTTCTTCCCAATTTTCCTTAATTACTTCATTATGTACACTCAAATTACATTTAATTTCAAAGAGTTGACTGGGTCAACATTTAACCAAGTCAACACATATGTCATTGTGATCTAGAGTTTTCTTCTCTTTTCTTTTGATTTTTTTTCCCTTTCTTTTCCCCTTTTTGTCGTCCCTCTATCCTCCTTCTAGACCCCTCTTCTATACACATCAAAAACACAACAAAAATCCCCTTTTCCCCTCTTATCAAAACCGTAACCCCCTCTTCTTCTTCCCCTTTTCTAAACTTCCATTTTTTTTCTTTTACCTTTACCTTAATACATATTTTATATCCTAATATCTAAGTAGTCACCCTTATCTAAAAGGAAAAAGAGGTATTTTTTCATATAATCTTTCATCTTAATTGGTAATTAGTTGTTTATGTTATGTTAGTTTTGGAATTATCATGTACTATGTACATATATGTTGACACAAATAGGATTCTTCTATACATGTACATAAGTGTAGAAACACTTAGGTATAAGAGTAGAATACATTGTATAGATGTACATATACATAGGTAAGAATAGGCAAACTACTTGTACATAAGCATAGAGAGCCATGTACATGAATACCCTTTACGTACATAACCTAAAATAAGGAGTAGACTAAGTATATACACATATACCTTGCTAAATAAGTCCTTAAAGTGCAAAAATATGAAATTTATGAAGCTTTCTTAAAAAGGAATATTAAGCATACGAAAATACATAGAAAATACGTATGTAACCGTATGTGTATATGGCTAAATGTACAAGTATAAATACGGTATATATATAAGTATATGTATAAGTATACTAGTATACATACAAGTATTGTAAAAGTATAAGTATATACTTAGTATATGTATAAATGTACATAAGACACTTAAGCATAAAGTAAGGACTTATATAAGCAAATAATGATCTAAGCAATGACCTAATCAATTGATGACCTAAGCAAGTGATAACATAAGCGATGGCACAAGTAGCTAAAATAATAAACCATAAGATCATCTAAGTGTAAGAATTAATAGTTAATGAAATCATTAACTACTAAAATAGAACATAAAACTATCTAATAAGAATATTTAAGCTTCAATAGATAACATTTCAATGAATTTAGTCCATATCGTAAAACATGGGTCTTAACATCTAAAACAGACATCTCTGTGTGAACGTACGTCCGAAAATAATGAAAAACAACTATAAGTTTGTAAATACTAGAAATAGAATGACAAAATTACATACGATTAGCAATTAGGTTTAATCGAAATAAAAACTGGTAGTAATCTAAGTAAAATTAAGTAGATAGATATCTACAACCATTAGTTAATTCAATTACTTAATATCCCTGTTACCTCGTAATGATCAAGTGATCCTAACGAAGGCAAGGATTTTCCGATTGATTATTACGACTAGAGCAAATCGTCATAGTCATGTAAGTACTCCCGATGACTCTATTCTTGTTTTGTGTTTGTAGTTAGTGTACTTAAATTAAATAGTAATAACTTGATGCGTAGGGATCCAAGATATGCATGTACTTGATACTAATTACTTACTGTAAAAAATATTGTTTAATACAATAATTAAGGATTTGATTATATGATTAATTGTTACATGACTTAGATGGTTTGTGGATATTGATTGATCACCACATAATTTGACTTAATTATATTTTGTTTATCTTAAATTAAAAGGGTCATGCATGATCCATGCATTGCATTACTTATTCCAGCCGTCACTTCATGCGGAGGTAAAGAGAGGCCTTATGGGGGTTGTTTATATATATTAAAGTGTTTCTGTATGGTGCACTCATACAACATAACCTTACCCAAACCTACGAGCTTACTAGACAATGGAGACACCAATTGTATAGTTGAGGGTCGAGTCTAGAGACCTCCGTTGTAGGATGTAAGTGTAGACTATGAGGGCTACCTCACCGCTAGGCTTAAGATTTTATGTATTACTGGATTTTCAAAAATGGAAATGTATTTTGTGAAATACAAAATTCAAAGTTATGGTTAAAAACCCAGGTGCTAGAGCTCGGTTGTGATTGGTACCGATGTATCTCTAACCTTTATCTTGGAGGGCATTAAAATCCAATATTATATGCAGCACCGGTCAACTACATATATTGTTTGGCATACTACATGTGCATGCATTCATATGATTGTAATAATTTGTTTGATAACTTACTTGTCAATATAGTATGAAGGATAACTCACTAAGCTCTTGTAGCTTACTCCTAAATAGTTTTTCTTTTGCAGGTTGATAGATAATTGGACATGGGTTAAGAGCCGAGCGTTGAGTGCAAGTGCTGAGGTGTTTTAGAGGTTAAAATTAGAGAGAAATTGTTTAGTTCATGTGAAACTCTAAATGTAAATACTACTTATATATTTAGATTTAGTAATTTAAATAATTTTGAATTTTAAGTTTATTCTCTTTGATCTTATCATTTGGTAGGAGATACCGATTCTCTACGGTTTTGAGGAACTATGGAATATTGCATATCCATAATTATTTATATTTTATGATATGTTAATTAATTAACAATTCAGGAACCCTAGTGATGAACTATTTAGAGTCTTGCAATCTCTGATTTGTAAGGCGATTTTCGTATCATGGGTGCACACATGATATGGAAATTTTAAGTAATTCTGCTGACCCCCTTTAAGATCCTAACAATGGTTGCAAGAGCTGAGCTGTAACATGACGTAGTGGCCTTAGAGTTGCCAAGACAAGAAAGGGATGCCAAAAGAGAAGTAAGGGCCTGAAAGATAAGCACATAGTTGATAGAAGCCTGTATCTTGTCACTCGATAGGAAGCTTTCGACAACTAGAGGTCCAAACAGGATTTAGCATGGGGCCTTGGTTCTTAACACTCGGTAAAGGGTTCACGATAGAAGAATAGTTGGCATCGGTACAAGGAATAGAGTAAACCAGGGTGTACCTACCTGTAGCTCTCAAGGAGTTTAACTACCATTCTTCCATGTATGGTTTCTCATCTTCGGATGGATGGCAAGAGAGAATTCTCATGCTGAGGGTCTAAAGGCCTCTGAGGCATATACAAGTAAGTAGGCCTGAGATCAATAACCAATCACATTTTAAAACCCAAGACTAAAAGCCTTTATTACATTACAATCCGAAAAAGACCTAATGGATTGATTAAAAATGTATCCCTTACATGATGGACCATAATTTTTGGAATCAAAGTTAAAAGAGAAGAATTTAAGGCCAAAGCTCGAGGAAGTCCTCTGATACTAAACCTATCTTTAATTAAATATCTTCCAAACGAGAGGAAATTTGAAGTCATACCTAATAACATAGAAAGCCATTTGTCCATAAAGAAATGCAAAGACCCTCAGGAAAGAAAGGAGTCTCTTAGATAAAGGTAGCGTAGAAGATCAAGATTGTTATGTTGTTAAAAGAGCCTACTACTTGGGTGTAACTTTCTTAGAACCTATAAGGAATCCAAGCCTGTTAGCAAACATTGAAAAAAAAATTAAACCATTCTTTTTCCATGTCACCGCAGTTGTTCAAGTTTTTTGCTTTCTCTAGGCCAACCCTAATAGTCAATTTCTTTAATTCCAATCTATTCACCCAGTAGTCAGTTTTTCTTCCATATGTCAAAGTCATCTCCTTTAACAGGATCGTCCTCATGGTTGATGTCATTCAATTCCTTTAGTATCAAGGGACTTTGTCCCAAACGTCTGCTCCATCCTAAATGGCTCCCAATTAAACTGTCAGCACAAATCTTATGGTCCTCATGGATTATCTACTCCTTGGAGCATTGTCCATGTAATTTAAAACCTTTAGGTTACTTACTCGTTGGAGTACCACCCTATCCTTAGATCGTATGCTTTTGAAGTTTTATCTTGACCTAATTTGAAACGCTCAAATCGTATGCTCTCAAAGCGCTATCCTAACCTAAATTAAAACCCTCGAGTCGCAAGCTCTTGAAGTACTATCTTAACTTAAAGCCGTTGGATTGCATGCTCTTAAAGTGTAATCCTGATTCTTTTCCCTCTTTAAATTCTTATTGTACTTAAAGTATGCCCACCTAGTATAAGCCAACTCTTAGAGCACACTAAGTCTTCTTATCTTAATTCAACTCTAGGATATAAACCTGCCTAGGTTAGTTAGCTCATAGGGACACGATCAGGCTTTTAATTTTTTTTTAGGGTTCTTGCCAGCCCATAAGGGCACTACCCTCTTTCAATATCTTCTATGTCTTGGCCATATCTTACAGTGCCTTCTCTCACTTTCACCCTTCACCATTCACCAAATCTTTAATGGATCAAACCTATGATAACTAACCAATTGTAACGCTTCTTAAGACAAAGTGGTCCTCAAGGAAAAAATTATGTCTCATTTATCTTTATAATAAAATTTTACTCTAATTTCACAACAAAAAAAGGCAATTGTAAACACTCCAAAAAAAATTTGAAAATTGAAAAATAGTAAAAAAATATAAAATATAGAAAATGAAAGAAAATAATGATATAGAAAGATAGATTTTTAAGGAAATAGAAGTCTTAGGTCATTTTTAGTATCATTGAGTCTCGTGGAACTAGCCATTTAATTTTTTGCGTCGGCTCTAAGAACAAAAAATAATCAAGCTTGAGTGAAAATAATTTTAAGGGCAGTTGTCTAAGATCTTATCTTAAGTAGAAACTTGGTTTTTTTTAACGAAGGAAAAGAAAAAGAGGGAGGGGGAGGGGGTATGTAGGGTAGGAGTATCGAACCATTCTACTAGGCTTAAATCCTAATAGACGAAAACCAACCCAAGCTACATTTTCAATGCACGCACACTTGTTACTGATTCTTATATCAATTCTTAGTCTCCTTTCCAAAAAAAAAAAAAAAGGTTGGTGGCTTCCATTTGGGGACCATTTTCGTATGGTTTTCATACGATTCCATACAACTAATTGGTGGAATCGTATACTAGGCATGGCCCAATTTTAATTTCATTCAAAATCATATCCAAATTCAAAGGATTACATGGTTAAAATTAAGCTATAAAGTGAAAAAGAAAAAAAAAACATTCGAGTCAAAGTTCATCAATGTAATTTAATTCAATTTTCAAAACTTTCCAAGCTTGTTTATACGTCAATTAATATAAATAGAGACTCATAGACTCTCGGAAAGAAAGAATCAACATACATACACACAAAGTGATTTTGGTTTCCCTCTCTCTAGGCATGATCACTTTCTCTCTCTAGGTGGTAGCTCGCATATGGTGTTTCTTGGACAAAACTATCACCATAACCAGCTTCTTCCCCCTTTAAGCTCTCTAACCCGACCACCCAAAGCCCTTGTCATGGCTACCAACGTCTATTGTAAACTAAGCCTCTTCAACTACCATAACTACTACAAAACTCTAACTACCACCACCACTCATCGTCACTCTTCAACCCAAACCAACCATACTACGATACTCACCAGCATAAGAGACCTTAGCCCGACCATCTCTCGCACATTATTAATCACCATCGGTAGCAAAGCTCAAGCTTTCTCTCTCTACCCTTATTCGAACCAACTCTAACCACCCTTGAAACAACAATGAAATGCTAAGGCACTTAACCTACCCCCCATTCATCAATAGGAAACTCACAAAAGCGCTTCTTCTCGATCGATTTGGAGCTCAAAACTACCAAAACCGTCCTAACAAGCCACTATGCTTCTTCTTCAACTACGACCCATGTGCCAACTTGCAACCCAACCCTACTTAGACCTAAACCCAATATATGTACCTAAGATCCGACTCTTATGTCTTGTCTCCAATTTGGTCTAGCCTTCTTAGCAATCTTTGATGTTTTATTGTCTTTTGTTTATTTATTTATTTATTTGTATATCCTATTGTAAATGTAACCTAAAAAAAGGGGGGGAAAAAGAAAAAGAAAAAGAAAGGAAAAAAATAAAAGAAAAAGGAAAGAAAAAAAAGGAAGAAATGAAAAATAAAAAAGAAACTTAGTTTATTTTTTTAATTTTCTATACATGAATAAGATAAAGAAAAATAAAATAAAGAAATATAATAAAAATTGTTTTCATCACTTAAAAAAATTAATTTTCCAAAAAAAAAAATAAACCAACCCTTTTTTTTCAAAAATTAAGACATCTTTAGAACTTTCCCGATTTAGGACTCTTTTAAAAAAAATTTCCAAAATAAATAAAATAGGTAAAAGATATAAATTTGACCGATTTTTTTTTCAAAATTAAAATAAATTCACAAATTAAAGTTTTCATGAACAAGCTACAAAAAGTATAATCCCTAATAAAGAGCACATAGACACCTAAAAAGCAACTTAAAATAGAAAAATCTTTCATTCTCCCTTTCTGTAAATATTTTCGATTTATTTATTTATTTATTTTGTAAATGAATTGATTTTAACCATAAGTTTAGAACCAATGATTGAATTTTGTTTCAAAAAGGGTAATCTTGAATGGTAAATCTAAATTTGGAAAGTTATAAAGTGGTAGCTGTTAAGGATTTCATAGGATAGCCTTCGAATCCAAAATCTCTGATTTTCAAAAACCTTTTAAAAAAAATTGGTTTTTTACATAACATAGTATCTAGATTAAAATTAATCCATCCAATTGGTATTGGTTTTAATCTAAACCTTTTCTCGATTCTAGTCAGGTAACAACTCTAAGTATTTTCAAAACACGTTTAAAAACCATGTTTTTCTTAATTCCTAATCAATGGTTAGTATTAAACAGGTTAAGGTTTAATATTAACCGAGTTAAGAAAAATAATAAATATTGGAAAAAATAAGGCTCTATAAGGACATATACCATCAAGGGAATGTAGATCAATTCATCGATGTAATAATATGAGACATTTTGCATCTTTCCTGGTGAAGAAATAAGGATTCCTTAGTAGATTTATTGCTATCACTAATGAACATTCTTCTCTTAGCAAAGGAATTAGAGATCCGATTCTTGTTCACTAAATGCTAAGGATCCTTCTTAATGCTTGAAATGTTAGAAAGGGAGCTATTGAGGTAGCAAGTGATATGAAGAAGTTAACTCTAAATCAATTGCACAACAAGTTGATAGTTTATGAAGTTGACTTACTCAAGATAGAAAGTTTATTAAAATATCTAAAAAAAAAGGCAATAGTATTCAAAGGCAAGGATGAAAAAAATGACTTAAAAGGTAAAGAGTCGTTAGATGAGGAAGAAGATGTTACATGATTGGCAAGACAATTAAACTAGTTGCTCAAAACGAAAGATAAGAAATCTTACTTTGAAAAGTTTACAACTAAGAAAAATCGAAATGATGCAAGAAACCACTTAAGGAAAAGAAAATAGTTTTTTGTTTTGTATGCAAAAGACTGTACACATTGTATATGAACATTTAGTACTTTTAAAAAAGCTTCGAAAATACAAAAAGAAAGAAAGAGGCTTGCCAAAGACATGGAGTAATTTAGATAAGTCAAAAACTAAGATGGAAGTTTCAAATGATGAAGCAGAGGAAGCAAATTTGTACTTAATGTTACTTTTTTCGGTAAGCTTCAAATCTGAAAGTAATCCTAACGAAGGGATACTTGATGGCATTTGTGTTGAGATAAATAAATCGCTATAAGCCCTTTTAAAAGCCAATGACAAGATTTCAAAAGTTGATAATGAAGAAGAAAACAAAGCTCTCATGCAAATAAACAAGCTTTAAGCAGATGAAAATGATATTTTGAAAAATGATAACAAAAGTTTACGTGTTACAAGAGAAGCTTTGGTAAATGAAAATCTGATTTTGAAAAAAGAAATCAAAAGTTTGACAATTTGTGCTGTTGATTTGTCAAAATTTAATTCAAAATACTTTTAAAAAGTTTGATGAGACAAATGCTTATTTCTTATCAACATGTTGATCAATCCAAATTTGAAATGGGATTTGAAAGTGGCAAATCCTCTATTGTTAATATGAAAATAGTACTTGTAAAGTCTAAAGAAATGGCTAACAAGAACATAGTAGAAAGAAGTGAAACAGGTCATGTTGTTCGGCAATACAGAGACTTTGTTAGAAGCCATTAAAAATAAAATAGAAAGTATCTTATAAGAGGATACTACAAAACCTCAAGCAAAAAGTATATTCAAAATACCCAATTCAAAACCAAAAGAGACTAGTGTAATAGATATAAGTTTCCAAAACCCTATGCTTACTTCTTTTGTAACAAGTTGAATTATATAGAAAAATACTGCTTTAATGAAAATTCTAAGCTTAGTAGTCATTAAGTTAAAAATCAAAGCACGACCTTAAATTTCAAATAACCCATGCTTATATGGGTTCCCAAGAATGTCTATTTAGTTTTATAATGGTCATAGCTCCATCAAGTGAAATATAATTGGAGATAATACTCATTCAATAAAGCCTTATTAAAAGTGAATAAATGAGATTCCTAAAATAAATAAATGCAGTATTTTTGTTTTATTACCTCTTTTTTTTTTTTGTTTATTTGTTGTTCATTTTATATACTAATACTTGTCATAAAAAATCAATTGGTATCATTGTGAAGGGGAGCATTTTTTTCAAAAAGATTAATTTTAAGGGAAAGAAAAGAAAGATTTTCAAATTTATTTTATTAATTGAAAAATTGTTAATGGTTTATTATATTAATGGGGAGGAAAGCTTTTGAAAAATATTTAAGATTGTTTTTTATGATAACAAAGAGAGAGAGAGAAATAGTATATAAAAATGTAATTTCAAAAAAGAATTTAGTGCATTTCATATTTAAATTTATTATATCTTTTGTACGATATTTTATCATCAATAAAAAAGGGGAGAATATTGATCCTCTTATTTTGGTTTGGATGATATCAAAACATATGTCATGGTTTGGATGATATCAAAACATATGTCAAAGTGATTGTTAATATGTTTAACAAGTGTGCAAAAATTTCATAATATAATAGTACTATAATTTGGAAGAAATCTCAGTAGAAAATGTAAAAGCATCTAGACAATATTCGAGAATTCGACAGACTCAATTTGTAAGTCAAGAAGTAGGACAAAAAGTATATCAGATTCTATAACTTAAAAAAAAAAAAAAATAGACGCCAACATTTAGAAAGTAATTTAAAAAGTAAGATAAGCCAAGGACAAAAGCTTGAAGATTAGATATTCAATTTATTTTCAGCACTTTAAATTGGAGAAAATGAAAAGAATTTTTATTTGTACTTTAGTTGATTTATTTGGATAATATATTAAATTTCATTCCACTCAAGTTTGATTAATATCTATAGGGATGAAGATATATTAAGTGTAAAATGAAGCTGTAAATTTTAGAAGATATAAATTTTAAAGATTTTAATCACTTTATCAAATTAAGTTGGATTAGTTTATGTTAATGCAATCTTTGTTTTATCAAAGTTGCAAGCTTTGAAAGTGCAGAAGATTTTGTTTGCCAGCAAAGAGTCAACGAGTAGTTGATTTAGTTGATGTCCAGTTGCATTGATGTCATTAGCTAATCAGGGGCATCATGCCCGTAGTCTTCTTGAAGTAGAAGAAGTTAAAAAATAATGGAGCATTTCATCATTATGAAAAGCACTTCAATTCTTCATAACGTGTGCACGTTGTGGTGTTCAACTCTAATTACGACGCGTGGACAACAGAGTCGTAGCTAATTGATTAGTCTTCAATGTGGTCGGCAGCTTTTGGTCTACCAATAGACTCCAACGAGACACATGATAGCATGATAAGTTGCATTTCCAAGTTAGTCGCATGTCGCCAAGAGAATCAGAGATTTTTAACTTTTAAATTATGTCATGCACGTATTCAGCCGCTAAAAAGGAGAAATATCTGGGATTGAAATTCAAGTGGGAGTAGATGGGAATATGGATAGAGTTAGAGAGATACCCTTTTTAACTTTAAATTTAGAAGATTTGGTGGAGGTTCATAATGGATTACTCGTCCGTTGAACCATGATCATGACATTGTAGGTGTTGCGATGGGACGGATACGACTTCCCGTTCTTGGTTTGGGTGGCATAGCCCCAAGCTGAAGCTTGCGAGATTGCCCTTTGCACTGTTTGCAAGCCTTTTAACCTTGGCCTGGACTGGCAAAAGCAAAGGAGACGTGAAGAAAAGGTTACACTCTTTTCTTAGCCATTTTTTCGCTATTTTTCCCGGATTCATCCAATATAATTCATGAGCAGTACAAAATAGAAAATAGAGAGACTAATCAAAATTTTCTGCAATAATTCATGATCCAGAACTACACTAAAAAATTTTATCCGAAATTGACTAAGAATGCACACAATAAAGCTTTTAAGTAGTTTTTTTTTTTTTTTTAACTAATCTTATAAAGGGGACTATTACTTTGTATTTCACAATTTCTTTATAATTTTTTACAAGAGTTTGTGCTTAAGTTTGACAAAAGTTTAAGGAGTTTTTTATAGCGCTATGAGTGGTTTAGGGACAAGCTAGTGAGAAAGAGTAGAGAGTGATTATTACCTAATTGTAACCTAATCATTTTCATTTGATTATTGTTATTATATTAGTGGAATGACGAAGATGAAGAAGAGCGGATCCCTAAGTTAGAAGAAAGTAATAGGTAGAAGATTGAAACTCTTTAAATCATTTACCTGATTTTGTTTTCCCTTCACTCTCTATTTATTGTCCAACACATTTATTCTTACTACTATTTACTATGCCTAGGAGATAAACTCTTAAACTATTACTATGTACCATTATAAGAATCAAGAGGGAATTGCAAAGTATTAAAAAGTTTAAAATTTTGGAAAAAGTATCAATTCACCTCCAACCCACATAATCCACTAAAAAAAACAAGTTTTTTAGATTAAATGGGTTACCTTAGCTTGATGGGAATCGACTACCGGACCACTGACCTATTGTTGAGCCTAAAGACTAAATAGACTGGTAAGATAATTCCTCCTATTCCAACTAACTCATGTGGAGTCCGAGTATCTTCTTGCTGACCCATTTTGTTTGCCAAGTAGAATGGCTGCCTATTTCTTACATAGTGTGTGTCGAGAAGGAGAAGGCCAAGACAACAGCCCATCTTCATTCTCACACATGTTTTCCAATTACTTATTCCATCGCACCCTTACCGAGATGCCAAGAGAAAGAGTCCGAACTGACCAAGTTATCCCTACTTAGACAAGAAAGCTACCAGTACCTTTTTGTCCACATCTTCTATTGACATCACCAATACAATATCACCACGTGTACAAAAGCATACATAGAATCCATTATACCAATGATTATTTTCCTTGTATATTCAATTTTACCCTTTTGTATTTTATACATTACTTCATTAGAAAATGCCTTTTTGGTCTTTTTTCTTTTAAGTAAGTTACCCTAACTTATAGGCATAAATACCCCTATACTTGTAACTGTAAAGATAATTAGAATCAAATTATCATTAACATACTTTGTATTTTCTTCCTTGCGTAAATACTATTATTTGCTCTCGATATCACTCTTATTCTAACCCTTAAGCAAGGCTAGGTGGTAAGTAACCTCACCGGACCAATTTATGTATCATATCTAATTGTGTTATGAGTTCTCAGAAGTTCTATTAATGCATCATATCCTCTAGAGCTATTCATAGGTTTTTGCTTACTCTTTATTCTCATTCGACCTTTCACACATATTACATCACTTTCTTTCAAGCTTTCTACAAAATCAAACCCATCTAACAATTGGCCTTGTCTATTTTTTGTTACGGTTCGCACCATCTTGGTGTCAAAACAAAAGTTTTGTTTAAGTTGTAGTTAGTTTTTTAAGTTCTGCTTATACTCTGTTTTGCTTATGTGAAACAGAACAAGTTACTGTATTCATCTAAATTGCTATATTTGCTACCTATTGATTTTCTGGTTTCCAGAAGTATTTATTTAAGCTTTGAATCAGTGAAGAAAATGACAGATCTAAGTGTAAACGTTGGTGCTAGAGATGACAATAGTAGAGTTGTCTATCGTAGATGACAACCTCAGGGAACACCGAGAAGCACTGACGAAAGACTAAATGAGATAGCTAACCTCTTGGTAGATTTGACTTGAACTATTCATGCATTAGCTTATTGATCAATTGAAGCTGTGCAAAATACCCTACAAGCTACCCAACTTATTAAAGGTCAGAACCCAATTCGACCAGTTCGAGGTAGAGGAGTAGGTAGATTAATAAGATGAAGGATAGACTTGAGAAAACTTAATGATGGGGACAAGGAAGAATATTTTGAAGAAGAGTGTGTATGAGCCCCTAAAGCATCTAATCATGTGAAGCTTCGGGTTCCGAGCTTAAATGGATTTGGGAATGCTAATAAGTATTTGGATTAGGAAGAGAAGGTAGAGCGTGTTTTTTATTATTATCAGTATTAAGATTACAAGAAAATAAGAATTGTTGTTGTTGAGTTCTCCAAATATGCCACCATGTGGTTGAAGAATTTCCAAGCTATGAGAAAACAAGAGGGCTACCGAGAGATTAATACTTGGCCTGACTCATGTCGGAAACTTATCTTCAAGATACTTTTACTCGGCTTCAAGAGTTCAAACAAATAGGTTGAACTGTTGATGAGTATGTTTAAGAATTTCAAATGCTTATAATCCGTTATGAAGTGGAGGAACCATTAACTCAAATAGTCTCAAGATTTATCACTGGATTGAGAGGTGATATTCGAGACATTGTGAAACTCCAATGCTTTACCACAATGGATGAAGTCATCAAAATAGCCTAACGAGTAAAGAGGTAAAGATGGAGCTGAGTACCGACGAGGATTTCGACTAACCGAACTAGACAAGTAAGTCATCGAGCTCAATTGAGTATCAAGCTAAGCCCAAAGATAAATGTCCGAGCCAAACAAAAAGGCCAACTTGATGGTAAAATGCCGACCTAAACTTATGAGAAGGGGCAAGGATCAGGTAGGGAGATGAACCAAATTAAGTGTTTTGAGTGCCAAGGGTTTAAACATATAATTACTTAGTACCTAAACTAAAGGACAATAGTCATCAAAGGAGACATCCCGAAATTAGAAGTAGATAATATAGATGAGGAACCTAAGGAGGAGATCATCACTAAGAAAGAACTGATTGAGAAGGATATGTTTGCTGAGGACCTGAACCAATTGCTTATGATTGTCCGATGCACTATGAACATGGAACCCTTACAAGAGGAAGAACAAAGAGAAAATTTGTTTCATACCACCTGTAAGGTGAATGTTCAAGTGTGTGCCCTTATCATGGATAGTGGAAACCACACCAATGTGGCATTAACCAATCTTATTTCAAAATTGAAGTTGTTGACTATTGTACGTCCAAAGCTGTACAAATTGCATTGGTTAAGTGAGAAAAGAGCATTACATGTTACTCGGCAAATACTACTACCGATCACTATAGGGAATTACACTGACTAGATTCTCTACGACGTACTACCCATGTGTGCTTCCCATGTGTTACTAAGTAGGTCATGGCTGTTTGATAGGAAAGTTATCCATAATGGCTACAAGAACATGTACATATTTGAGAAATACAACCAAAAGATCATACTAAACCCGATGCCATCGAGAAAAGTTAATAAATTGTAGATAAAACTTACCCGCAGATCGAGGAAGGCTCTAGTGATGAGTAGAGCCAAGTTTCGAGAGGCCATTAATGTTGATGAGCCGACCCCCATGTTGGTCAAACGCCTATTAGAAATGAAGGAGTAGGGTGAACTACCCTAGGAAATCAAAGAGTTGCTAGATGAGTATGCTAACCAGTTCTCATAACAGTTACCTAAGGGACTGCCCCCAATATGAAGCATAAAGCACTACATTGACTTAGTACCCAGTGTCATACTGTCAAACAAGACAGCCTATTGGATGAATCCCAAGTAGGCTTCTAAGCTCTAATGTTAAGTCAATGAGTTGCCAGAGAGAGGATATGTCAAAGAAAGTCTCATCTCTTGTGCTATGCTGGCGCTTCTAATACTAAAAAAGGATGAGACCTAGTAAATATATGTGGATAGCCAAGCTAAGAATAAGATTACAGTCAAATACAGGTATGCCATTCATAAATTGGAGGATATGCTGGATGAACTGAGTGGAGCTAAGATCTTCAGTAAGATCAACTTGAAGTTTGGCTACTATCAAATCTGCATAAGGCCAAGAGACGAATGGAAGATTAAGACTTAGCATGGACTCTATGAGTAGATGATCATGCCATTCAACTAATCAAATGCCCCAAGCACTTTCATGCAATTAATGAACCACGTTGTAGACACCTAATTTTTGCCCTTCCATAGTCTTAGTTTTTATTTTTACAAAAAGGGTCCTAATTCAAAAAAAAAATAATAATAAAATAAAAATTAGCAAATAATGAAAATACCAAAAAAAATAAGAAAAGAAAAAAGTATAAAAATTTCGGAGTAATTTATATTAGGAATAATTAGTTTAAATATAATTTAATTGTAATGAATATTGAGAAGCAGGTCAACGGCTTAACGGATAAGTAGCGGAGCGCTTGGGTGGATTTAGTTGGAGGTTACGGGTTCGAGTCTCTGTAGGCACAATATCTTTATTTTTCTATCTTTGCAAAAGAATCATATCTAATTAAATCATGACTGAGATTTGAATCTGTTTAATCGGATACATTAAGATTTGATTAAGGCTTTATAAAAAGAAGAGAACCACAACAAAAAGAGGGAATCAGCTTCAAAAATTGGAAAATCTGCACATCTGAATTCCACAGCAATAGCAGCAGATCCTCGACGTCCTACGGCCAACAACAACAGAAGCAGCAGTAGATCGACACCTGCTGCACATCTGAGACGTCCTACGGCCAACAACAACAGAAGCAGCAGTAGATCGACACCTGCTGCACATCTGAATTCCACAGCAATAGCAGCAGATCCTCGACGCCCTACGGCCAACAACAACAGAAGCAGCAGCAGATCGACACCTGCTGCACATCTGAATTCCACAGCAATAGCAGCAGATCCTTGATGCCCTATGGCCAACAACAACAGTAGTAGGCCGTTCCATTCAGCAGGCCGTTCCACGCAGCAAGTCGTTCCACGTAGCCAGCCAAACGCCAGCCCCACGACACCAACTCAACAGCGGACTCCGATCTCCAATCGTGACACCGACCAGCGTTTTTGTTTGAGCTGCAATTCGCACGCATGCCCACTGCGCGCGATCTCGATCGATATTAGTTTGTACGAGTGCTTCCAATAATCCAACGCTACAGCCAAAACATCAACTCAGGTTCGGTTGCTTAATTTTTACTTTATTTCATTACTGTTGATTTATTTATTTATTTATTATTATTATTATTATTACCATATGATTATTATCTTATTAGATCCTTATTTATTTATGTTAATATATAAGTAGTTATGTATATAATGACCTAGTAGATTCTTTTAAGTATTAGTTTTATAGGTTAAATGTATTATATTCCACTAAAGCTAGTTGTTTGCTAATAACAATATATATATATATATTAACTTAGGTTTTTTTTAAGCTTTTTATGATTTCCTCACTTAGAAAATTCATTTATTTTGAAAAGAAAATAATAATCATATTTTTTTAAATAGGATTTTTGGAGATTTTTTTTTTTTATAAAACAATAACATTTAAGAGTTAAGACCCCATTAATTTTTTTTAAATAAACCGAAATAAATTAAAACGTAAACTTAGTCAGTTTTTAAAATTAAAATCAATCAACAAATTAAAGTTTTTTTAGAACTACGATCGTCTAATCCCGATTAGCGGGTACGTAGGCACCTTTGGGACAACGATGAAATATGTAATTTTTCTAAATTAAAAAATCATTTTGATGGTGATAAAATTAAAAAAAAAATCTTTAATTGATTTATTTTCTATGGTTAGACATCTTTTTCATAGTTTAGGTACCTTTTTCATAGTTTAGATGTCTTTTCCATAGTTTAGATGTCTTTTCTATAGTTTAGATGTCTTTTTTATAGTTTAGATGTCTTTTCCATAGTTTGGATGTTTTTTTCATAGTTTGGATGTTTTTTTCATAGTTTGGATGTTTTTTTCATAGTTTAGATATCTTTTCCATAGTTTAGATGTCTTTTCTATAGTTTAGGATTCTTTTTTATGATTCAGACATCTTTTCTATGATTCAAATATTTTTTCTATGATTAAAGTATATTTTCTGTGATTAGGAAATTTTTTTTTCTTTCTATTTTTTTTAATGTTTTAAGCATCTTTTTTATATAAAAGTTTCATCATGTAGAACATTACACATTTCATAAAATCTTTAGGGCTTTTCTTGAAAATAAAAAATTATTACTTAGTTATTTTTAAATAAAAATTTTAATTTGGTTCTTTTCAAAAATTAGGTTTTTAGGTTTTTTTTTTAATTAGGAATAAAAATTAGGCTTTTAGGGATTTTTCTTAATAAAAATAAAATGGTTAATAAAAACGTAAATTTAACCAATCATTTTTTATAAAAAGAATCAACACATTAAAGTTTTCGGAAAGAACTACGATCGTCTGATCTCGGCTAGTGGGTACGTAGGCACCTTCGGGGCGACGATAAAATATGTAGAAATTTAGGTTCTTTTTATTTATTTATTTATTTTTTAAAATATTATAATTAGAAAAATAATCCTAATTTCGGTAATAAATAGTGGTACCCGTTAAGGTTTAATAGGTTAGCCCCCAAATTCGGAACCCTCTGGTTCTTTATTAAATTTGAAATCAAAGACCGGTAGCTAAATCGTAACAAATCCACCCAATTAGTTACGCTTTCTTTTTCTTTTCCCGACTTCGGTCGGGTGGCGACTCTAAAAATTATTTTTAATAAAAAACTATAATTTCTCAATTTCTTTAGTCGAGGATTAATATTAAATAGGTTAGGGTTTAGTATTAATCAAGAAATGAGGAATCAATTTTAAATAAAAAACCGAAAAAATCAGGCTCGACACACGTGTTAAGACATCTGATTGGAAAGTGTGTCACAATGTAATTTGATAACATACTAGTCTACAGTACTGACATGTCGAGTCACTGCAAGTATCTTCGAGAAGTATGAGATATCCTCTGTATTGAGAGACTATTCAACAATCTCAAGAAATGTTGCTTTTGCCAAGAGGAAATAGTATTCTTAAGCTATGTAGTCAATGGAAGAGGCTTACGAATAGATGATGAAAAGATCCGAGCAACTATAAAGTGGCCGACTACCACTAATTGTATCAATGTGAGAAGTTTCTGTGAACTGACTTCATTTTATAGACGATTCATTAAGAATTTCAACACCCTTACTATGCCTCTTATTGAGCTCACGAAGAGGAACATTGATTTCTAATAGGAAGAAAAGGAGGAGAGCAGTTTGTTAAGGTAAAAGAAAGATTGGCCTTTACCCCGATGTTGGCTCCACTTGACTTCAAGAAAATATTTAAGCTAAAATGTAATGCATCAAGCATTGGAATAGTTTCTATCCTAATACAAGAAGGCTAACCAATTGCCTTCTACAGTGAGAAGCTCAAAGAGCCACAATTAAATTACTCCGTATATGATGAGGAGCTCTTGGCACTGATCTGAGCATTGCAAGTGTAGCAATTTTATTTACTATCAAGAGAATTTGTCATATATACTGATCATGAATCGCTGAAGTATCTCCGAAATCAAAAAAAGTTATCAAAGTGACAAGCGAGATGGATTGAATTCCTTAAAGGATTCAATTTCGTGATTAAATGTAAGCATGGAATGAGCAATGTAATTGCAGATGCTCTTTCAATGCGACATGTGCTTTTAATAAAACTATAGACCAAGCTATTTGGGTTTACAAGTATCAAAGAGCAGTATTCTGAAGACTTACACTTTGGACCCATAATCATAGAATGCATTGATGGAAGGATAGTGGATGAGTATCATGTGGAGGATGGTTACTTATTCTGCAGTGGAAAATTATGCGTACTAACCTGTTTACTATGGGAACTATTGGCTAGGAAAGCATACAATGGATGACTCTCTAAACATTTTGGAGAAAGGACCTGTGAAGTATTAAATGGCCGATTCTTCTAGCCAAGGATGAATAGAGATGTACATTAAGCTATCAACAGCTGTGCCATGTACAAGAGGGCTAAGTGCTAAGCTGAGTAAGGCAAGGCCATGCCTTTACCTGTTCTAAAGAAGCCATGGACTTAATTGAGCATGGACTTTGGTCTCAAACTACCACGAACTATCTAAGGTAAAGATTTTATAATGATCGTCGTGGATCAATTCAGCAAAATCACACACTTCGTCCCTTACTCAAAAACTAACAATGCTTCGGCTATTACTTCTCGTTTCTTACAAAAGATTATGCGACTACATAGCATACTTAGAAGTGTAGTCTTCAATAGGAATCCAAAGTTTTTAAACCATTTCTAGAGGACCTTGTCGTGTCAGATGGGAACCAAACTAGAATTCAGTACTTCCTGTCACCCCCAAACTAACAGCTAAATAGAGGTAGTTAATCGTACTTTGGGATCACTACTTTAAGCTATAATGGGAATGAACTTGGCTAATTGGGATGTTTGCTTGCCAATGGTTGAATTTGCTTATAACCATACAGTGCATGACATCATCAAGCAAACACCCTTTGAAGTAGTCTATGGTTTCAATCCTAAGTTATCCCTTGATCATACCCCTATACCTATATCCATACAAGAGGACCCTAACATGAGAGCTTGAGCACAATCCCTTCAACACATCTATGATAAAGTCACTCGACACATCAACCAAGCTACTAGAAGAATGCAAGAGAAGACCAAGGGTAAGACGACTAAACAATTCTAGTGAAGAGACTTAGTATGGTTGCACCTCAGCAAGGAACGATTCCCGAATAAGAAGAGGAACAAATTATCTACAAGAGCTGGAACAAATTATCTGTAAGAGTTGAAGGACCTTTCAGAATCCTCCAGAAGATTAATAATAATGCCTATAGATTGGAGTTTCCTAAGGACTATGGGGTTTTTAATGCCTTCAACGTTATCGACTTTAGTCCATATTACTCTGACAGAAAGCTAAACGAAGACCATTAAGATTTGATCCCAAATCTAAAACAACCCGAAGGGAATGATCGGAATCAAGCTATTGGACTATTGACCCATATTATAAAATTAATACTATTAACTTTGTTGATTACTTAAATCTTTAATGTCAACAAAAAGTTAATTCTTAATGTCTAAGGCTGTTACATGCATGTATTCTCTCATCATGTCTTTCTCCTATCGTCTTTGGGTTTTGGCCAATAAAGATTGATTAGGACTAGGCTTTATGCTACTGTATAAGCCTGCAAAATAAGGAACATTGAGGGGCATTAGAGTATTGTTCGGCATGACTACCCCAATACTTAAGTTTGTTAGGCATATAATGATAGTAAGAGTAGTCGAATGCAAAGAGAAGGCTTTAGTGGACAAAGTATCATGTAGTTTACCATTGAGTGGTAACTTTGTATTTATAGAAAAGTAGAGTCAACAGTTAGAGAGGAGTTAGTGAGCAAAAGCCATGTCCACAAATAATGAATAGTAGAGTTATAAGGTTCGATGTGGTCCACAAATGTAAGAGGTGGTTGTTGACTTCATTACTCAACCTTATCTATAGTCTTCTAGCTGTTAAAGACCATTGTAGTTGGACAAGCCATATAATAGGCCTAAGTTGAGGTCAACCACAAGGATAAGGAATTCAAATCCTCAGAGGTACTATGTTGTAGGCCTAATTAAGTCGACATAAGTCAAAAGGCTTGAAGGGTTCATGTCTAAAAGGCCTCATCAATACTTTCCCCCCTCCCCCACAATCCCAATGCCATTGTAGAGGCAAGGGAAAGGAGAAGATAGGCCTTTCAAGCCTATGGTCGATCTGGTCCAAAGGTACTCTAGTTAGCTAGGCAACATAGTGAAAATAATGTCACACTGATGTCATGATGGAGGTACCGACATGGTATAGCTGGAGTCTATACTAGTGAAAGACTAAGGTGAAGGTACCCAAGCTAAGTAGAAGCCAACCTTTCAAATTCTCACTATATCAAGCCCTTTCATGGTGCATTTAATTTGATGTGATAGGTGTCCTATCTATGTAGACTTGGGTATAGTCATAAACATTTTGTCTTTAAAATTCAACTGTTCGACTCAAACCCCTAGCGAGTATCACCATCACACTTCTTTAAGGGGATCTTCATTTGTACGAATCCCCATAACCATCAGTGCATTTTCCCTGATTTTATGCTCATAAATACTATTCAACACTATCGTTTACTCTTTCTATATCTCTTTCTTAATATACACTTATCTAAAATACTTACAGCAAAATTTCTCTTCTTTGTAACTCTTTATTCTTTTGATTTCCAAGTTCTTTTCAAGCTTCATTCTTCAACATCAAAATGTCAACCAGTAGTAAAGCACACATAGGCAAAACGCCTTCTAATGCATGCAAATTCTATATAACAACTAACATTAAAGATATGAGGAGTGATCTTCCTTATAGAGGAAATGACTAAGTCTTATCACTGGCACAGTTAGATGAAACGTCAAGAATGGCTATTGAGGTGCTAGATAGAGAAAGCTTATCAACACTATCCCCAGGGATGTTTATGTGTACTTGTATAGGATAGAACTTTCAATAATATTCATACGAAGATTTACAAGGGATTTTTACGTTAATCAAAGTATGGCTTAAGGCGTTCTAAGTGCGTAGGATGAGTTTGCCATCCAATCTTTCTAATCTATATGCTCCATTCCCCAAGCTCTCTCTTAATCTGACCGAATCTTCCAAAGATCACCTCTAATTAGAGCTTTCAAGTTTTACATATTATAAACCTATGTTATATCCTTAACTTGGTTCAACAAGCAAGTGTACCTATTGTTTTATAGCACTGATGAGTATAGGGTCATCTCTATTGGGGAAATGACTCAACCACTAGTAATTAATAATTTTCCTATTATCTAGTAGTCCAATTTATTAAGTAATCAATTATTACGACTCTAATTTGTTAACTAAACTACACTAATCCAAAATTAATACCACTAACTCAATGGTTATAAAAACAATTGTGAACAACACACTTGACATGCAGACTTGCTTTATCATTTAGCATGATATTACCAAAATACTTGTTATCCTAATACTTGTTATTTACGGGTAATTACAGTATGTAAGCATTCTTCTCAAAATTACTTACTTCTAATCCAAATTGTATCTATTGGAATCTCTTCCTAATTAATAGCTAACTCATATTGCATTAATGTTATATTAATGTATCGATTCCCTTAAAGATTTCCTCATAATATCTATATTATCAAGAGTAAGTTGTCCCAATAAACTAGATCTATTTAATAAAATTGTTTCTTGACATATTCTATTGAACTCTGACCTTAGTCGGTGTCTTGCACTATATCATACTAAGATTCATTAAATACAATTCATCGAAATTAACATGTATCAAGAAACTACTATTCCATGCCCTTAATTATACTAAGTAATGTAGCAAGTCCTAACATACTACTCACACATGATGAAAGAACAAAATGTATAAACACAATATAGAAATAACAATGAAATTAACATGAGACAAGTAAGAAATACAACCTCATTTTAATTTCAATGTAAATATCTTTACAAGAAGCAAAAAATGAAATCCCATCATCCCTCTCAAGTCATTCTGGGAATGTATGATACAATATTTAGGCAACTATACTGTAAGTGAAAACATACTGATGTAGATATAGATGATTAAGTATTTGTTGTGAATTGGGGTTCCGAAAATGATCTTTGAAACAAAATTGATTTTGATGTCTTTTCTCCACCAGTTGTGGTATCTTTTATATTCTCCTCATCAAAGGACTCAAATATACCTCTTCAAGGAAATACCTAACGTTTCACCCGTACTAGTTCATATGAAAAGATTGGAAAGAACAGTTGTGCCCCATTCATCATGCCCGTGACTCAGGGAATGATAGTCTTGAAAACATAATTTTCTTCACCAATCACGGTCGTGATGAATGTTAAGATCTCCTTATCACTTTATCAAATTACATCACACCCGTGACTCTAGCCATGATCATCCTCTTGCTATACAATCATGACCGTGATTGGTAAGGGGATCGTCAGTGCTTTCCCATTCACAACCGTGATTGAGGACATGATCATGGCGAGATTTTTCATTACTTCATTATCATGCTCGTGAATGTTACTACTTTACTAATTTCTTCTTCATACGGCCATGACTAACTAGAAAGTTGTTGTTCTTGTGTATAATTCATCCCCTTATTCATGATTTACCTAAAATCAATATTTTATACAATTAAGTACCTAAAACTTAAGAATTAAACCACATTTATGATTAATTCTATGCCTAAACATGCCTTAAAAGTATAAAATAATTTACACTTATCACCCAACTAAAGGTGAACTTACCTTGTCCTTCCTTCTCGTAAGCCTATGGCTTCTAGCTTCCAGCAAACCAGGTTATCAATCTTGAACTCTTTATGTTTAACCTTGCGATCATAATATCTACCTACTCGGTACTAGTCGGCAGTTACCCAAGCTGTGGCAAGGTCTTTGATTTCTTCTATAGTATCAATGCTGGCCTATAGTAGGGACTCATTTAAAATAGGATTAAAACTTTGAGTCTGGATGTCAGGAAGCTCTAACTCGATGAGGAAGACTACCTCTAACCCAAATACCAGGCAAAAAAGGGTTTTTGCTTATAGACATGTGATGTATGGTCCTGTATCCCCAAAAGATATTTGATAACTCATTTGCCCAAGTGTCTTGAGCTCTATTTACCCTCTTCTTCAAACTTTCAAGGATGACCCAATTAGTTGCTTCAACTTGACAATTCAATTAAGGGTGGGCGACCAATGTAAAGTGTAGTATAATGTGGTGCTTGGCATAGAATTCTCTAAAGTTAAGGTTATCAAATTGATACCTATTATCCATGATGAGGGCATAAGGACCTTAAATCTAGAAAGGATATTCTTTCAAATGAACAACTTAATGATCTTCTTAGTGATTTTGGCTATAGCTTCGACCTTGACCCATTTAGTAATGTAGTCAACGACTACGATGATGTATTGCTGACCTCCTAAGGCCTTAGGGAATACGCCAAGAATGTCAATGCCCTACTGGGTAAATGGCTACAAACTCGTTAAGGGTTAGAGATTGGTGCTAGGAGCATGACTAATTGGTACATACTTCTAGCACTAGGGGCACTTCTAAGCTATGCCTTTAGCATCTTGCCTCATAATAAGCCAGTAGTATTCGAGCCATAGAGCCTAAATGTAGAGGGATTAGGACTAGATGTGATTGTTGCACACTTGAACATGCAACTCTTTTGTGATGTGTAAGCCCTTATCTACTTAGAGGCATCTAAGTAGGGGAAGGCTAACTCTTCTATGGTACAGGATGCTATCGACCTACATATAATTGGTAGGGTAGTATCTCAACTTCTTTGCCTCTCTCCTGTCTTATAAGAGTGTACCTTGCTCCAACTCTAGAGGGGATACATCAAGCTAGACTCAAATGGTGGCACCATAAGCTCTAAGACCTCAATTGAACCTAGAGCTATACTTTTCTCTAGTAAGTACTCTATGAAAATCTTTTGGTCCTTTACCTCAAGCTTCTATATCCCCATAGAGGCCAGCCTAGACAACCAATCTACTGCTGAGTTTTTTATTCGAAGGATCTCAATGATGGTCTATGAAGGAAATTTAGCTAAGAGACTCCTCACTTTCTCCAATTATCTTACCATGGTGTCGTCCCTAGTCTCGTATTCATCCCAAACATATTGGACGACAAACATTAAATCCGAGAAAACTTATAGGTAGTCAATACCAATCTCCTTGGCTAGCTTAAGACCAGCCATTAGTATCCCGTATTCAAATTCGTTATTGCTAGTGTTGAACCTGAACTTAAGGGCATAGTAAACAGTGTTCTTATGTATTTCAATCAGTATTAAACTCATACATCTACCCTTCAAGGTGGATGATCCATCAACATAGAGAGTCTACACTAGCTTATCATCTCATAGTAGTGCTTCCTCCTCACCTTTATATTCAACTATGAAGTGAAGTCAGCCAGCATTTATGCCTTGTAGGCCATCCATAGTTGATATTGGATTCCTTACGTGCTCAGCTTCGTTGTTGATAAGAATCAACCTCTCAAACCAATCACACGCAGTCGAGCTAGAGAACTCAAAGACCCACACTAATGATATTAAGTCAAAGCGCCATCCAAGATGAGGATTCTTGTTCCAACCTCTATTTTTCACTCTACTATTGACCTGGACACCAAGTTCACATGAATGCCAACTTAGTTTTCCAACAACTAAGCAAAATTGTTGACCTACTAAGCACAAAAACTAACTAGCCAAGCAGCTATACCATGACCAAAATAACATCTAAATATACTAGCATCAAACATCTATCTGAGTTAACTAGAATCTGACCCTAGTTTAAGGTAAATATTCTTTAGTAATTGATTAACTAAGTAATAACCTGACCTAGATCAGATTAGCTCTAATTGTAGGCCTTTTCCTTCACTTATCCAAATTGTATCATACTCTAAATTACCAACCACCATGTGACATATGTCTTCCGGTACAACATTCCAAAAGGATTCTTTAATTTTTTTCATACCAAATATTCTTTGTCTCTTTGACCTTTTTTAGTCTATCAATTGTAAATTACTCCTTTTGTCTTTTTATGTATGCTTGTAACCCTAGTGGGCTTAGTATATAAACCCCATTCATTTTTTTTATGTAGCCATCATTCAAATTATCATAACTAATATAAGTTTCCTCTTTGAATAACCTCAGTGTTCTCATTATCCTTTAACTCTTATCTATTCCCTTTAGTAAGAAGTAGTGATGAGTGACTCTAAAGTTCAAACTGATGAGTTACATCTAGCAAATTGTAGGCCAAGTATGATTGATTAGTGTATCATATCCAGTTGGTAGCTAATTGGATTTTGCTAAACCCATTTTATTTTCTTTGTTTCTACTCATTGTAGTGCTTCTTTATGTATACGACCCTAAAGATACATCTGCTTCACTGGTGTTAAAGTACGGTTTCAATAGGGACTATATGAAGTTATAGTAGATTTTTTAGTTCGTGTTTGCTATTGTATTCCTTCCATAGCTTCTATAGTGTGTTCATGTGTTGGCAAGTATGGTTCCATTGTCGCTCCGTTTTTCACTACGAAAACAGAGCTAGTTCATTTCCATTATATTTAAGTGATTGTTAGGTTTTGAAGTTGTTAGAGTCTATTAATAAGATTTTGGGTAGTGATTAGAAGTGTGTGTTGTCTATTATCTTGTTATTTTGCTAAGAAAGTGTTACATCATGTTGGATTTGAGTGTTCAATGAGTCATTGCAAACCAAAGTAGTGGTGCTCTTGCTAGTGGTGGTCAAAATGGTAATAAAACTCCTATATCAGTTGACAATAAGTTTCATAGACTCAGTAATCTTGTTGAGAGTCTGGTTACTGCAATGCAAGTTAACAAAAAACAACCCCAGAGCATGCCACACCATAACCCACCTAAAAATGTTCTAAAGAGATGCTATGGCCAAGGTAGCAGAGCTAATCACCCAATTCAACCTCATTGAGCTAAAGGAGTAGTAGACCAAGTTGATAGACGACAATTGGCATTAGAGGAGATAGAAGAGGAAGATGAGGAAGTAGATGTGGAGACTAATAGAGAAGAAGAAGAAGAGGCTATGTACTATTAAGCACGAGAGCAAGGATGACGTGGTCCTTGAAGACTAGATAATGTTAAGGTCTGAATCCTACCCTTAAGAAAGTGTTCGATTGTTATGAGTATACTGATGTTGTAAAGGTACAACTTACTACCTTAGAGTTTATTAGATATGCTACTATGTAATGGAAGAATTTGAATGTAGTTAAAGCAAGAGATGGAAAACAAAGAGTAAGAACATAGGAAGAGATGAAGACAATGATGAAAGGGAGATTTATGCCTAAGACCTAGATACATGATGATGTAGATCGTAACCAAGAACAGACAAGGTCGGTCACTAAATGGGTACAAACTTGTTGAAAGCTTGAAGAGATGACGGGGAAATGTACAAAAGAACAGAAGGTAAATGAAAAGTGAGCAAAACCCACGAATAACTCTAAAGGATATGACGCATCAACAGAACTTCCGAAGACTCATGGCACAACATGATATGAAGCACAAATCTATCTGGTGAGGTTACCTGCCGCCTAACCTTACTTAAAGGTTAGGATAAGAGTGAAATGAGAGTAAACAAATAGTCTTTACGTAAGGAAGAATATTTAGTTATATTGATGATAATCTAATGTTTGCAACTATAAATATAAGGGGTATTTATACTCGAAAGTTAGGACAACTTGCCTAAAAGGGAAAAGATAAAAAGGGCCTTGTCCTAAAAGTAATGCACAAGAATACAAGAGGGTAAAAATGAATACTTAAGAAAACCAATGATTAATGCGGCAAATTTTATACATGGTCATGTACATGTAGTGAAGATACATTAGCAAGGTCATTAGAGGATGTGGACAAAAGTGTACAATTAGATTACTTGTCCAAGTAGGGGTGGCTAAGGATTAGTCTAGAGTCTCTCTTTCGGTCTCTCGGTAAGGGTGACATCGAGTAATTTTTCGGCTTAGGTGTAAGTGAGCAATCATGAATGGTTTAGTTGTTGTCTTGGCAATCTACAATTCTGTACACTTTAGAGAGATGGGTAGTCACTCGGCTTGGCATACAAAGTGACTCAACAAAGAGATACTTAGCTTTGGTAAGAATCAACTGAAGCAAGAAGATCCACCATGCCAACCCTTCCAATCCTTGGGCTCGGCTACGAATCAAAGGCCTAATAGCCTGATTCCTATTATTCCTTCTAGGTCGATTTGAACTTGGGATCAAATCCGAATGGTCTTCAATCAACTCTCCGTTAGGGTAATATGGACTGAGGTTGGCAATATTAAAGGTGTGTCAAAAACCCCATAATCTTAGGGAAACTCCAACCTATATGCGCTTTTATTGATCTTTTGGAGGATTCTAAAAGGTTCTTTTACTCTTACAGATAGCTTATTCCTCCTCTTGCTCAAAAACCTTTCCTTGTTGAGGTATAGCCACACCAAGTCTCCCAGTTGGAAGTGTTTAGCCATTCTACCCTTAGCCTTCTCTTGTAATCTTCTAGTAACTTAGTTGATATGCTAAGTGACTTTGTTGTAGATGTACTAAAGGGACTGTGCTCGAGCTCTAGCATTAAGGTCTTTTTGCTTAGATTCAAGTATAGGGGTGTAATCAAGAGGCAACTCAGGATTGAAACCATAGACAGCCTCAAAAGGGGTCTACTTGGTAGTGTCTTATACTATTCAATTGTAAGCAAATTCGATCACTAGTAAGTAGACATCCCAATTAGCCAAGTTCTTGCCCACTGTAGCTAGGAGCAGTGATCCTTAAGTATGATTGATTACCTTTGTTTGGCTATCTATTTAAGGGTGACAAGAAGTACTAAATAGCAATTTAATCCCCATCTATTCCCATAAAGTTCTCCAAAAATGGTTCAAGAACTTCAGGTCTTTGTCTAAAATTACACTTCTCGACACGTCGTATAGCCTACCAATTTCCTATAAGAAAAGAGAAGCAATACTCGTAGCATGGCTAGTTTTGGAGCAGAGCACAAAGTATGCCATCATGCTAAATCAATCCACAACAACCATTACAGAATCTTTGCTTCAAGCAGTTCGAGGAAATCTAAGGACAAAGTCTATGCTCAACTCAGTCCATGGTTTCTTTAGAACAAGCAAAGGCATTGCTTTCCCTTGCTCGACATAACTCTTACATACAGAGCCTTTAACAACTAGGTGCACATCTTTCCTCATTATTGACTAGAAGAAACGGTCATCCAACAATTCATAGGTTTTTCTTTCCCCAAAATGCTAACAATTTTCATCCTCGAAACAAGTATCCATCTTCTACATGATACTCGTCTACAATCCTCCCATTAATACATTACACCAATATAGGTCTAAAGTGTAAATCCCCGAAGTATTGCTCGTTGATGCTCATAAATCCAAACAATTTAGTCTATAGTTCATTCAAGAGTATATTCCTTCAAGACAAAGCATCTGTAACTATGTTGCTATTTTCCTTGTTTTTATTTTATTATGAAGTTAAACCCCTCAAGGAATTCAACCCACCTTGCTTGCCACTTCGATAACTTCATTAGGCTTCAAAGATACCTCAAAGACTCATGGTCAGTGTATATGACTAATTCTCTTGACAATGGATAATGCTACCATACTTGTAGTGCTCGAATCAATACTAACAGTTGTCACGCTTCGAAGTGGCAGAGTAGTAATAGCCTTGCTGTATAAACAATTTTAAGATAGAGATTAGCCTTATAACCCCTATCCTAGACCTGATTTACACAAAGCGTATATGACTAACCCGCTTTGAAGTAAATGGTTCGTAATTTTAATAAGTCATTAACTTAAAAAAGTAAGAAAATATATATATACACTATAATTTAGTTACTACAATTAACATTTACAACGTTTCACCGTAATCTATAACACAAATGTAGTTTCAGTTTTTCATATAACTATTATAGGTTGGTTTTATCCTATAACGCTTATTGTTATCTTTTGTTTAGAGTTTAATATACCTAATTATCTAGGTCTTAATTCTTTTACAATTCTTCTTGAATCATGTTAAGTTCAGTTTCAGTTTTCGCTTTGATTTCTAAATTAGGATTTTAACTCGGTTTTTTGTTAGAAATTTATACGTACACCCTAAGAAATCATTCCGACCCATAATGTGAAATTAATCGCATTATCTTGGGATATCCTAAATATCATTTTTAGTCTTCAACTAGTGTTCTAGTCCATGCGGTACACCCGAATCCTAATTTAATTACTAAATTCACTGGCATTATGAGAAAATCTAACATTTTTCATATAATTACCTTAATTTAAGTTTCCTATCATATTTATTGTATATTCCTATTATTATCATAATATCAATTCTAACCAATATTTTCCTAATGATTAATTTCTCATAATTACATATTACATATTATCACCTAATGTGTACAAAATGTACACATATAATATTCCCATCACTTCAAATATCATCTTCCAATATCAAATAACATTCCAAATATCTAAATTCATCCCAAATTAGATTTTGAACCTAATTACCAAATTAACTCAAAATTTCTCATTTTTTACCTATTACATATTTACTACATAATATGCTAATAATTTCATCTAACACTCCAAATGCTACAAATAGCATACTCCATCATATTTCAACATCCTAAAACATATAATTGTGCATCAAATCAGTAATTACCTATTTAATTATTTAATTAACCCTAAATTACCCATTTTATGCATCATTATTGAAAATTAATTTTTGAAAACAGGCTTCATAATACTATTTTATATCACCTAAGTAGTCTACACAAAAATTTTTAGCTTAAAACTATACTCCTAAGGTCATTTATTTTTAAATCAAAATATACTCGATTTTGCATGATTTCTTAAGTACTATATATCATAGGACATATTTTCATCAAAATAATATTTTTCCTAAAAAATAAATACAAAAATATTTCAAAATAATAATTTTCATAATTTTCCAACTAATTTTGATATTTTTAACAATTTAAGAAAAATCGGATAGAAATCGAGACTCACCAAAACTAGTGGCTTCAGCCACTGTCAGTGGCTTAAGGCATGTCGACCCACCTGGACGTTGCCACCACCATGTGGTGGTGGTGGCCGTCCACTCTTAGTTGCTCGTTGGGTCTAGGTTCTCCTTAGAAGCCCCAACTGCACAGTTTTATGTGATTTTTTTCTAAAACCCTAATTTACTCTCAATTTTGCCTCTTTCTAATTTTCTAAACTTCTTGACATCCAAAATGAGCTTCTAAAAAATTTGGGGTATTTATAAAAGTCTTAAGGAATTATTATGTATTAAATTGATTTGACAATTACCTTATCTCTTCTTTTTCTTACTTTCTATTTGTTGTAATTTGATTGGTTGCTTTTATTTCTTTAATTCTAGATTGTCACGCCTTAATTCTGGATTTTTACTCATTTTCTCTTATTTTTCTTGATTTTTACTTAATTAATTATGAATTTTCTTTAATTATTCATCATTATTTTAGCACATTTCAGGTATTTTAAGCAATTACGCGTATTCCTACCTACATGTAATTCATATATAGTATAAATAAATATTATTTTGGTCATTTTATGATTTTTAATACACATAATTTACCTCTAGCGATTTATTAGTTATCAAAATGCATTTTACATATTTTCAATAAATAACGTATTATATACTTAAAATTTGAAAATTTTATATTCTTTTATTTTATTGTTTATTTTCTCAAATTTGAACTTACGGGATCACTTTTACTAATATTTCTAACTTTATTTGATAATTTAAACTCGATCAGATCCTTTAACCAATCATCCTAAATTCTACGAACCAAATTTTAGGTAGCTGATTGTAGGTCTTACAAGAGTTTCTTATTATACACAAAATAATTTAGTTGAGGTTCCCTAAGCTTCTCACTATAGTAAGCAATTAGTCGGCTTTCTTACATTTGGACAACACTTATTCCAATACCTAACACGTTACATTCTAACTCAAATATTTTCTCAAAGTTAGGTAGAACTAGTACAGGGGCAAAGGTCAACCTTTCCTTTATCTCAGCAAAACTTCTCTCCTCCTTTTCTCCTCATCAGAAGTTGGTGCTCTTCTCTGTTAACTCGATAACTGATGTAGCAAAGATGTTAAAATTTCTAATGAATCTTCTATAGAATAAAGTCAATTCGTAGAAACTTTTTACGTTGGCACAAGTAGTAAGGGTTGGCCACTCAATAATTACTCAGATCTTCTCGTCGTCTACTTGTAAGTCTCCTCCACTTACTACATAACACAAGAATACCACTTCCTCCCAGCAAAAACAATACTTCCTAATGTTGTCAAATAATCTCTTAACATAAAGGATATTCAGTATGGCTCAAAGATGTTCACATAACTAGGCATGTCAGTACTATACATAAGAATATCGTCAAAATACACCATGACACACTTCCCTATTAGATCTCTTAGCACATGGTTTATTAGTCTCATAAAAGTGCTCAAGGCATTCAATAAGCCGAATGGCATAACTATCCATTCATAAAGTCCATGCCATGTTTTGAATGCTATTTTCCACTTATCTCTTGGCCTCATGCAAATTTGATGATAGCTAGAGTTTAGATCAATCTTGCTAAAGATCTTAGTTCCACTCAATTCATCCAACATGTCTTCTAACCTCGAAATAAGATACCTGTATTTGATCATAATCTTGTTTACGACTCAACTATTAACACACATTCACCAAATTCCATCCTTTTTTGGCACTAAAAACACCCGTATAGTGCAAGGGCTGAGACTTTCCGTAACATATCCTCTCTCCAGTAGTTCATTAACTTGACATTGGAGCTCAGAAGTCTATTCGGGACTCATCCAATAGGCTAACTTATTCGGTGGAACGATACCGGATATTAAATCAATGCAATGTTCTATGCCTCAGATAAGGGGTAATCCTTTAGATAACTATTCAGGAATAGATCATCGTACTCATGTAGCAACTTTTTTACTTCTTAAGGTAGTTCACCCCACTCATTTAATTCTAATGGTCGCTTGACCAACATTAGGATCGGCACATCAGCTTTAAGGGCCTCTCAAAGCTTAGCTCTACTCTACTCATCATTAGAGTCTTCTTCAATCCGCAAGTAAGTTTAGCCTACAATTTATTAACTTCACTTAGGGGAATCGGATTCAGCATGATCCTCCTGCCATCCTTCTCAAAAGTATACATGTTTGGGTATCCATCACGAATAACTCCCTTATCAAATAGCCACGGTCTACCTAGTAACACATAGGAAGTGCACATGAGCAATACATCGCAAAGAATCTAGTCAGAGTAATTTTCGATAATGATCAATAGTAATACTTACCAAGTAACATGTAGTGCTTCTTTCTCACTCAACTAGTGTAACTTGTATAGCCTTAGATGTGCAATAGTTGGCAACTTTAATTTTGTAATAAGATTGGCTGATACCATATTGGTGCAACTATCACTATCTGTTACGCCCCGAAGTCGCGAGGTCGCAACAGTCCCGCCGTGTAAACCACTCTATGATAGAAACTGGCCTCACAGTTCCTACTATAGAGATAATCTACACAAGGCGTCGACGACCACTCGCTTTGAAGTAAACAGTTCGATTAATGATTATACTACAAATATGATGAGTAACTCAAATTACTATTAAACATAGATAATCATATAAGTAAGTCCACAGAGCTTCCCAGGAAGATTTACATAAGAACTACAGTTTACTAATTTACAGAATAACTAACAGTCTTCATCCTTTAACTACAAGGTCAGTCTGGTTACACATTAAGCTAAGTAACTTGATCCTCACACCCCTGGCGTCAAAAGACTAACCTCTGGATAATTGTAGGGCGGCATGGTACTCGAAGAGATTACAAATCAGAACCTGCAAAAGGATCTATAAGGGTATGAGCAACTACAGCTCAGTAAGTTGAATTGGAGACTCATGAATGCATACAAGCACAAACAGGATTATCAAACAATTATTTTCATGCAATGCAACAATCAAGTGTCATCGCACAACGTAGTCCGGTCCGTTGTGAAATCAGAGAAATTTCACCCGCTCCGATCCGGGTTGAGGAGTTCCATGTTATGCAGCAGCTCACAACCAAACCCAGGCTTGTGCAATGGAGACCTCGCTCCTCCCGCGACTACCTTCGAACCATTGACTTCACCCCCGCCGCGACCTCCTCTCCTGTCACTTAGTTCGACTGAGGATGAAGAAGGGACCATTTTGCAATCCTGCGCTATCCCTTTCGAAGGGGTCGGTATTTGGTTGGAGAGTCCTATGATCCCCTAACGGGTTGCAATGCATGACGTTTTCGGTTATTACGGTCGACTAAGATTAAATTCCGGTTAGAGTGTTCAAACAAGACCACAACAATTCAATCAGTCACAAAATCACCCACAGCACAAATTCCAGCACGAATTCAGATACATCACACATGCGCAAACTACTTACAATCACAAGCATATACAAGCCTAAGTCTCCGAGCACTACAAAACTAGTACTCTATTACAATAAGCAATAACCCAACTTACATGAATTTGCTCGGTCGCTCGATCCTCAAATTGCGAGCTGATTTGCTTCTGGGTGTCCTATAATTCAAAGAGGTCCTTTTAGTACTTATTTTTATGGATTCTTATTCTAATTTATAATGTAACTCATTTTCCTCATGTATACCGACAACGTACTAATAATTCGTTGTATTTTATTTCGGGGTTCGGTTCCTAAACTAGATTCTAGTTTTAATTCCTAGGTCGTAATTAGGCTCGAATCCCAATGTGACATTAATCACCTTATGCTCGGGTATTCAAATATCCTATTGGGTCGTAATTTTGGTATTCTAACTATTCGGTACACACTAACCCTAATTGGGATATCGGATTTATTCCCGAGGTGTAAAAATCTTACATTTTAAGATATTTACTTAAAATTAAATATTAATTCCGATTTATTATTTTTCTGATTTCAATTATAATATTATCTAAATAACTTTATTTTTTTAAATTTAGTAATTTATATTTTCACATATTCCTAATTTCTCATATTCTTTACCTAATTTCCCTAATTAACCATAATTAGTACCTAAAAGCTAGGATTAGGGTTCCACTGCAGAGATTAACTTCCTTAATCATCTAATCAAGATCCAAATCAGTAATTAACATTCTAATTACCTAATTAATCCCAAATCACTCAATTTTACCATCATTTTAGGGCTAAAAATTAACTTAAAATTTTCGAAAATTAATTTTAAAAAAAAGGCTTCATAGCACTGTTCTAAATCATGTGAGAGTTCTACAGAAAAATTTTGAGCCCCAAACTACATCGCTAAGCCTATTTAATTTCCGGTTTAATCATGCTCGGTTTTTAACAATTTCTTAAGAACCCTATATTTCCAGACATAATTAAACTAAATCAATATTTTTCCCTAAATCTACATACAATAAAACCTCAGAATAACAAGTTTCATAATTTTCTGGGCAAAATAACTAATTTTACAAAATTATATAAAAATCGGGATGAGTAAATGACTAATCGGTTCAAGGATTTCTGGCCGTCCAAAACCGGTCCAAGGCTGTCGGCCGGTCCAGACGCTGATCCTAGGGTAGGGTGGTGGTGGTGGTTCGGTCCCAGGTGGTGGTGGGTGGTGGTTCCCGTTCACCTTGCTAATCTGCACAGTTTTCTTTTTTTTTTTTTCTGGAATTTCTCTCGATTTTTCTTGTGTTTCTATTTTTCTCAGATTACAAATTGTCCAAATGTCTTCTGTGAATTTTTTCCTTATTTATAGACAAACATAGTAATTAATGTGCATTAATTTGATGTGATTTTTGCCCATTTCCTTGATTTTAGGCTTTTAGTTTGGCACATTTTTATTGGCCAATTTTTTTTCTTTTCAGTCACGACTTGATCCAGTTGCAGACCTCTCCTTCTGATTTTTTTTTATTTTTTTACAATTATTTTGTATTTTTCTTTAATTATTTACTTAATTTTCGGTCTATTTTAGCAATTACGCGTATTTTTATCTACACGTAAATACATGTAGGGTACACGTGAACATTCCTAAATATTAATTTGGTCATTCTAAAATTTTTAGTACACATATAATTTATCTTTAGTAATTTCTTAGTTATTTCATGACACTTTTCGCCTTTTCGATAATTAGCAGTTATTATGCTTAAAATTTGAAAATTTTATAGTCTCCTATTTTACTACTTACTTTCTTAAATTTAAGTTTACAGGGTCATTTTTACTAATATTCCTATCAATAGTTTCTAATTTGGGTTTGATCGGATCCTTTAACCGATCGCCCTAAACCTTGGGTTCTAAGTTCAATCCTACGGTTACTTGACTTGGCTTTAGGGCTTACAATTCTACCCCCCTTCAAAAAAGTTTTGTCCTCAAAACTTCTGTATATCTAATTTACACTTAATTGACTAAATACAGTAACTTGTATACTTTTACTAACCTGGAAATCAGAAAAGCCATGGATACTGCTCCATCATCGCAGCTTTTGGTTCCCAAGTCATCTCCAAGTCTGGACCTTCATTCCATTGAATCTTTACGTACTCCATATCTCTGTTCCTTAACTTCTGAACCCGGCTATCCAAGATCTTTATGGGTTGTCTCACCAGTTGAAAATTCCTCGTTAACTCCACTGGCTCTATTTCCACTATTGCATTCGGGTTCTTAATGAATTTTCTTAACATGGATACATGGAATACATTATGATAGCCTGATAGACTTGGAGGTAAAGCTACTCGGTACGATACATTGCCAACCTTCTCTAACACTTCAAATGGACCAATGTATCGTGGGCTCAGTTTTCCCTTTGAACCAAACCGTCTAAGTCCTTTGAATGGGCTTATTTTAATGTAAACATGATCACCCATTTCAAATTCCAAGGGTCTTCTCTTCAAATCAGCCCAACTTTTATAACGGTCCTGAGCTTCCTTCATCCGTTGTCGTACAATCTTAATCTTCTCACTCGTTTGATTGATCATGTCTGGTCCAATCATGGCATATTCTTCATGATCCCAATACAGTGGCGATCTGCATTTCCTCCCATATAGTGCTTCATACGGCGCCATCTGTATCGTTGCATGATAACTATTATTGTAGGCAAATTCTATCAACGGTAAGTATTTATCCCAATCACCTCCAAAATCCAACACACAAGCTCGTAGCATATCTTCTAAAGTTTGAATCGTTCGCTCAGACTGCCCGTCTGTTTATGGGTGATAGGCTGTACCAAACTGCAACTTTGTACCCAAAGCTCTATGTAAGCTTTCCCAGAATTTGGATACAAACCGACTATCTCGGTCAGAAACAATACTCTCAGGAACACCATGTAGTCTTATTATTTCTCGAACATACAGTCTAGCCAGCTTTTCCATTGAATCACCAGTCCAATAAGGTAAGAAATGTGCACTCTTTGTTAATCTATCCACGACTACCCAAATAGAATCGTATCCAACTTGAGTCCTTGGTAAGGCTACTACAAAATCCATGGTAATATGATCCCATTTCCATCGTGGTATTTCTAAAGGTTGCAATAATCCACCCGGTCTTTGGTGTTCTGCTTTGACTTGTTGGCATGTAAGGCATTCCGATACATACTGTGCCACTTCTCTCTTCATCCCATTCCACCAATACATGAGTTTTAGATCTTGGTACATTTTATTTCCTCCCGGGTGCACAGTATAACCTGTAATGTGTGCTTCATCCAAAATTTGCTTCTTTAAGTCTGCATCTTGTGGTACACATATTCTTCCTCTAAACTTTATTAGACCTTTATCATCTACCTTAAAGTCAGGGTCCTGTCCGTTACTTAATCTCTCTTTTATCTCCATCAGACCCTTGTCCTCCTCTTGCTTTTGCTTGATTCTCTCTAATAAAGTAGGTTGCAATTCCCAGTTCATTAACTGGCTATTAGGTTCACACCAATCAAACCCAATTTGCATCCTTTCAAATTCATGCACTAATTCATATTGAGGTGTTAACAGTAAAGCAACCTGTTCATAACTCTTTCGACTTAATGCATCTGCCACTAAATTGGCCTTTCCAGGGTGATAATTTATATTCAGATCATAATCCTTAATCAGTTCTAACCACCTTCTTTGCCTTAAATTCAACTCCTTCTGAGTAAAGAAGTATTTTAGACTCTTATGATCAGTGTACATCTCGCACCGTTGCCCATAAAGATAATGTCTCCAAATTTTTAAGGCAAACACTACAGCTGCTAACTCTAAATCATGAGTCGGGTAATTCCTCTCATGTGGCCTCAATTGTCTTGATGCATATGCAACAACTTTTCTATCCTGCATCAATACACAACCTAATCCATTTCGTGAAGCATCACTGTACACATTATAAGGTTTATCCGGATCAGGTAATGTTAACACTGGTGCTGTAACCAGTCGTTTCTTCAACTCCTGAAAACTCATTTCACACTCTTCACTCCATTCAAACTTTACATCCTTCTGGGTTAATCGAGTCAATGGTTTAGCGATTTTGGAAAAATCCTTTATGAACCGTCGATAGTATCCAGCCATACCCAGAAAACTCCTTATCTCAGTCACTGTGGTTGGTTGCTTCCAGTCCATTACTGCTTTCACTTTATCAGGGTCTACAGAGATTCCTTCACCAGATATAATATGACCTAGAAAAGCAATCCTATCCAACCAAAACTCACATTTACTTAACTTGGCATACAATTGATTCTCTCTCAACTTCTGCAATGCCAATCGTAAATGTTCCGCATGCTCCTCCTTGGTTTTTGAGTAAATCAAGATATCATCAATAAATACCACAACAAACTTATCCAAATATGGTTGATATATATGATTCATCAAGTCCATAAATACAGCCGGAGCATTCGTTAAGCCAAATGGCATCACCAAAAATTCATAATGTCCATATCGAGTTCTAAATGCAGTCTTATGCACATCTTCCGGCTTAACTCGTAACTGATGATATCCTGATTTCAAATCTATTCTAGAAAACACAGTTGCACCTTGGAGTTGATCAAACAAATCATCAATGCGAGGTAGCGGATACCTATTCTTAATGGTAACTTTATTTAACTCCCGATAGTCTATACACAATCTCATAGTACCATCCTTCTTTTTCACAAATAATACCGGTGCTCCCCACGGTGAGACACTCGGTCTAATAAACTTTTTATCCAATAGCTCCTGAAGTTGTTTCTTTAGTTCCTGAAGTTCTATGGGTGACATCCGATATGGGGCTTTCGAAATAGGTTCAGTTCCAGGAACTAATTCTACATTGAAATCCAACTCTCGGGGTGGAGCTAACCCTGGTAAATCCTCCGGAAATACATCTGAAAACTCATTCACTACCTGTATGTCTGCTACCTTGGGTATTTCCTTCTCTACGTCCACAGCAAACACCCAACAAAATGTCCAATCATCCTCCTTTACTCTTGTCTCAAATTGTTCATCACATATCTCCATCACTGATATATTCAACCTACTTCCACCGGCTTTTCCTTGAAATATCGTTTCTCCATCATTAAGATCGACAATTTTTTTCCTACACTCCATAATGGCTTTATTCTTAGACAACCAATCTATTCCCACTATTACATCGTAACCTTGTAAAGGTAATATCACAAGACTTATAGGATACTCTTTCTCTTGGATTTTTATTCTACCATCTGCTACTATTTCTCGGGTTGTTACTTTCTCCCCAGTTGGAGTTCTAACTTTATAAGTTACATTAACAGTAACCACACTAATTTCTTGTTCATGTACAAATTTCTGGCTTGCAAAGGAATGTGATGCACCGGTATCAAACAGCACAAAAGCAGGTTGTCCATTTATCAGCACAAAAGCAGGTTGTCCATTTATCAGCACATGTCCTGGAATGTACTATTACTATGGTTACCAATTACACTAACATTCATAAATCTTAAAATGCAAAGATTTCAATTTAATTCACACTTAGAATTATTCTTAAAATAAATAGTCTGAGTACATACCAGTTACAAGTCCTTCATCATTTTCTTCTTCCACTCCCATGAGCTCCTCAACATCGTCATGGTAGTACTCTTCCATAAAATCCGAAAAATCCTCATTTTCCTCAATTTCCATATCCTCCAAAGCAAAGATACGAGCAGGTGCAGTGGTGTTATCAAAACCTTCTGTTCGCTTAGCTCCTTGTACAAACTGTGGACAGTATCTGGAGAAATGACCCTTTCTACCGCACTTACTACACTTCACCAATTTCATCTTAGGGCATGCCTTCAGCACATGGTTCGGATCTCCACATATAAAACATTTCCCTTTTAGCTGAGTACAATTTCTTGGAAAATGATTTGCACCACACTTCCAGCATTTGACATTACCATCCTTGTCATAAAAACTCACACTCGGTAGTGACTGCGCTGGGTTACTAGCCAGAGTTACTGGTCTCCTTCTCTTCAGTCCAGAATTGCTACTAGAGGCACCAGGATATGATCTCTTAAATGATGGTCCTGGTCGATAACCTCTATTAATCTTTTGACTCCACATTGCTTGCATCCTCACACGATTATCTTCCAATTGCCTTGCTTTATCTACCACTTCATTGTAAGTGGTAAAACCATAATCCAGCAGCTTGCAACACATTGGGGTCAAATCCAGTAAGGAATAAATCTTTCTTCAACTCTATATTGTCTCGATATGAACCAGGTACATATTGTAACAATCTGTTGAACTCAGTCTCATACTGGGTTACACTCATACCTCCCTTCTTTAGTTCAAATAGGTCTCGCACCATTCTATTTTGGACACTATGAGGGAAATACTCCTTCCTGAATTCCTCCTTAAATTGTTGCCAATCAATGTTATTTCCAAGTTTTCTTGCTCTCGAGTCCCACCATACTCTTGCAGCTAACTTTAGCATGAATGTACCATAAGATAACTTTTGGGATTCAGGGACTCTAAAAGCCTCAAAACTCCGTTCAACTTGGGCTAACCAATCATCAGCCACATCTGGCCTACCCATCTCCCCCTCAAAATAACAGTTGGCTTTTATAAACTCAGGAAGTTTATTAACCTCTTGAGGTCGCTCTATTCGTTGTTCAACTTCTTGGGGTCTTCTGTTTCCCACATTACCACCAGTCATAAGATGTTGAATCAACATTCCTTGCTGTCTCATCATCGTATGCATACTGGCAAGTATTTGCCCAATAGGCATATTTTCTTGTGGAGGCGGTGGAGGTAAATCTTGTCTATGTTGTTCTCTTGGTGGTGATGGTGCTCGTGGTGGAGGGTTTTGATTCCCTTCAGTTCCTCCTTGATTACTTCCGTTTCCAGCTTCAGCCATAATCACTTACTAGTTTAACTTATAGTCCTGCATTCATATCTATCTATAAGTTATCCCTACTTTTGTTTAGAGAATATTTATAAATAAATAAATGCTTGCAATATGTACTCATATCAAATAGTAATGACAATAGTATTAGAGTCAACGTACTTAGAAATCTAACTTTCACTGTATATTTCATTCAACCTTACATCATCACTATTACAACTTTAAAACAAAAGATACAACTCGATAATCTTTCAAATACATACATCGAATTTACAACTCGATTACATCATTACTTACATCATCTACTACAGACTCGATCTTTACAACTGTACAAGACAAAAGGTTACATCAAACTTAATTACAACATACACCTAACTTGATCCAGAAGCTAAAAAGTACATCAAAAGTCAAAAAGATACATCAAAAGTCGAAATACATCAAAAGGTCCTAAAATACATCAGTATCCATCAAAATTGCTACTGGATCATATCCAAAAATCTACCTAACTAAACATGTCAGTCATCCAACTAAACTAGTCCTCCTCTGAATCCGTAGCAGCTACCTCATCAAAGGATCATAATCCATATGGCCTCCAACTGAATGGTCCTCATGCTCACTCTCTGATGCAGAGTCTATATATATTATCTCTGGAGTCTCAGGAATCACAATCACCTCCTGTACTTCATCATCGTCCGACTCAACTGGATTACCAGTTCTTACTCCAGCTATCCCAGTGTCTGCAATCACCTGCATGAGCAAAGCATGTAGGTCTACACCAGGTTCACCCTCGTTTTCCTGCTCCTCTTCAGGGTCTTCTTCTGGATCTTCTTCTTCTTCTGGGTCCTCCTCAGGGTCTTCCTCTATATGAACTTCATCCTCTTGGGGTTCAACTGGAGGTGGGTTTTCTGGTGGTGGTCCTGGTATTTCAGGTTCAGGTTCAGGACTAAAGTTCAATGGTATCTCTATACCATCCCCAGCAGGCTCGGGAAACTGTGGAAACCAATCAATGATCCCTGGTGGGTACTGTCTAGGAATGTATGGGATATCAGCAGGGATGTGTGCAATACTGGCAGGGTATGGTCTCCCATCCTCTAACCTAGCAGGAAAATACCGTAAGGGCATCATCAGGGTTATAATTCCCTCTTTCTCCAACCATCTCTGCTCAAAAGCGGCTATAGCAGTGTATCTATTATACTGGGGGCCTAAGCTCATTTCCATCCATGCCCACTCATCCTTCCAACTATAGCACATCCGATCATGGAACTTATTGATGATCTCATCAACCGTCCTAAATATATTCCAATCAGCTAGTTCCATCAATAGCCATTATAATTTCACCCTATAATCAATGGGAGATACTTCTCCATTCCATCCAAACCGTATCCAACTATGAACTAATTCTCCCCTTCGACCCTGTAATTATAATTAAACCAAGTCATATTTCCTATGTTAAAGATTAAGGTTATTTATGTTATACAATCTTTTATCGTCCACCTAATATTACCCACTCTCAACATTCCTATAATGTCTATTTCTTTTAAGGTATGACGCTTCAAAGCAAGTTTACTAAAACTTCGCTCTGATACCAACCGAGAACTGTTACGCCCCGAAGTCGCGAGGTCGCAACAGTCCCGCCGTGTAAACCACTCTATGATAGAAACTGGCCTCACAGTTCCTACTATAGAGATAATCTACACAAGGCGTCGACGACCACTCGCTTTGAAGTAAACAGTTCGATTAATGATTATACTACAAATATGATGAGTAACTCAAATTACTATTAAACATAGATAATCATATAAGTAAGTCCACAGAGCTTCCCAGGAAGATTTACATAAGAACTACAGTTTACTAATTTACAGAATAACTAACAGTCTTCATCCTTTAACTACAAGGTCAGTCTGGTTACACATTAAGCTAAGTAACTTGATCCTCACACCCCTGGCGTCAAAAGACTAACCTCTGGATAATTGTAGGGCGGCATGGTACTCGAAGAGATTACAAATCAGAACCTGCAAAAGGATCTATAAGGGTATGAGCAACTACAGCTCAGTAAGTTGAATTGGAGACTCATGAATGCATACAAGCACAAACAGGATTATCAAACAATTATTTTCATGCAATGCAACAATCAAGTGTCATCGCACAACGTAGTCCGGTCCGTTGTGAAATCAGAGAAATTTCACCCGCTCCGATCCGGGTTGAGGAGTTCCATGTTATGCAGCAGCTCACAACCAAACCCAGGCTTGTGCAATGGAGACCTCGCTCCTCCCGCGACTACCTTCGAACCATTGACTTCACCCCCGCCGCGACCTCCTCTCCTGTCACTTAGTTCGACTGAGGATGAAGAAGGGACCATTTTGCAATCCTGCGCTATCCCTTTCGAAGGGGTCGGTATTTGGTTGGAGAGTCCTATGATCCCCTAACGGGTTGCAATGCATGACGTTTTCGGTTATTACGGTCGACTAAGATTAAATTCCGGTTAGAGTGTTCAAACAAGACCACAACAATTCAATCAGTCACAAAATCACCCACAGCACAAATTCCAGCACGAATTCAGATACATCACACATGCGCAAACTACTTACAATCACAAGCATATACAAGCCTAAGTCTCCGAGCACTACAAAACTAGTACTCTATTACAATAAGCAATAACCCAACTTACATGAATTTGCTCGGTCGCTCGATCCTCAAATTGCGAGCTGATTTGCTTCTGGGTGTCCTATAATTCAAAGAGGTCCTTTTAGTACTTATTTTTATGGATTCTTATTCTAATTTATAATGTAACTCATTTTCCTCATGTATACCGACAACGTACTAATAATTCGTTGTATTTTATTTCGGGGTTCGGTTCCTAAACTAGATTCTAGTTTTAATTCCTAGGTCGTAATTAGGCTCGAATCCCAATGTGACATTAATCACCTTATGCTCGGGTATTCAAATATCCTATTGGGTCGTAATTTTGGTATTCTAACTATTCGGTACACACTAACCCTAATTGGGATATCGGATTTATTCCCGAGGTGTAAAAATCTTACATTTTAAGATATTTACTTAAAATTAAATATTAATTCCGATTTATTATTTTTCTGATTTCAATTATAATATTATCTAAATAACTTTATTTTTTTAAATTTAGTAATTTATATTTTCACATATTCCTAATTTCTCATATTCTTTACCTAATTTCCCTAATTAACCATAATTAGTACCTAAAAGCTAGGATTAGGGTTCCACTGCAGAGATTAACTTCCTTAATCATCTAATCAAGATCCAAATCAGTAATTAACATTCTAATTACCTAATTAATCCCAAATCACTCAATTTTACCATCATTTTAGGGCTAAAAATTAACTTAAAATTTTCGAAAATTAATTTTAAAAAAAAGGCTTCATAGCACTGTTCTAAATCATGTGAGAGTTCTACAGAAAAATTTTGAGCCCCAAACTACATCGCTAAGCCTATTTAATTTCCGGTTTAATCATGCTCGGTTTTTAACAATTTCTTAAGAACCCTATATTTCCAGACATAATTAAACTAAATCAATATTTTTCCCTAAATCTACATACAATAAAACCTCAGAATAACAAGTTTCATAATTTTCTGGGCAAAATAACTAATTTTACAAAATTATATAAAAATCGGGATGAGTAAATGACTAATCGGTTCAAGGATTTCTGGCCGTCCAAAACCGGTCCAAGGCTGTCGGCCGGTCCAGACGCTGATCCTAGGGTAGGGTGGTGGTGGTGGTTCGGTCCCAGGTGGTGGTGGGTGGTGGTTCCCGTTCACCTTGCTAATCTGCACAGTTTTCTTTTTTTTTTTTTCTGGAATTTCTCTCGATTTTTCTTGTGTTTTTATTTTTCTCAGATTACAAATTGTCCAAATGTCTTCTGTGAATTTTTTCCTTATTTATAGACAAACATAGTAATTAATGTGCATTAATTTGATGTGATTTTTGCCCATTTCCTTGATTTTAGGCTTTTAGTTTGGCACATTTTTATTGGCCAATTTTTTTTTCTTTTCAGTCACGACTTGATCCAGTTGCAGACCTCTCCTTCTGATTTTTTTTTATTTTTTTACAATTATTTTGTATTTTTCTTTAATTATTTACTTAATTTTCGGTCTATTTTAGCAATTACGCGTATTTTTATCTACACGTAAATACATGTAGGGTACACGTGAACATTCCTAAATATTAATTTGGTCATTCTAAAATTTTTAGTACACATATAATTTATCTCTAGTAATTTCTTAGTTATTTCATGACACTTTTCGCCTTTTCGATAATTAGCAGTTATTATGCTTAAAATTTGAAAATTTTATAGTCTCCTATTTTACTACTTACTTTCTTAAATTTAAGTTTACAGGGTCATTTTTACTAATATTCCTATCAATAGTTTCTAATTTGGGTTTGATCGGATCCTTTAACCGATCGCCCTAAACCTTGGGTTCTAAGTTCAATCCTACGGTTACTTGACTTGGCTTTAGGGCTTACACTATCCATAATGAGAGTGCACACCTAATTATTCACCTTACAAGTAGTATGAAACAAATTCTCTCTTTGCTCCTCTTTGCGTAAGGGTTCCATGTTCATTATGCATCAGACAACCATGATCAACTGATCCATATCCTCGGCAAACACATCCTCTTCAATGAGTTCGTTTTCTGAAGAAACTTCTTTCTCAGTTATGCTCTCCTCCTCAGGTTCCTCATTAGTACTCTCCAGTTTTAGCTTTAAGAAGTCTCCCTTAATGACCATAGTTCTTTAGTTCAAGCATTAAGCAGCTATATGTTCGAAACCTTAACACTTGAAGCACTAGATCTAACTTGTATTCCTACTAGATCCTTACCCTTTCTCATAAGTTCAGGTCGGAATGTCACTGTGAGGTCAACCCTTCTGTTTGACTCATATCTTCCTTCCTGATCGACTCGATACTTGATTTAGCTCGGTGACTACCTTGTCTTAGTCAATTAGTTGACAACCTAGTTAGTACTTAACCTTTATTCTGCCTCTCCACTTTTTAAGCTATTCAAATAACTTCATCCGTTGTGGTGAATTGTTAGAGTTCCACAATGTCTCGAACGTCACCTCTCAATCTAATAATGAACCTAGAGATTATTCGTGTTGATGGTTCCTTTACTGCACAGCAAATCATAAGCATTTAAAATTCTTGAACATACTCGTCAATAGATCGGCCTCCTTATCTCAGCTCCTAAAGTTGAGGAAAAGTATCTTGTAGGTAACTATTCAGCACACAACTATTTTTGAGTATTCTCTTCATCTCAGCCTAAGTATTAATTTCTCTGTAACCTTCTCATCTCCTCATAGTTTAAAAATTCTTCCGCCACATGGCAATGTATCTAGAGATTTCAACAGTAACAACTCTTACTTTCTTGTAATCCTCATATTGGTAATAATCAAACATATGCTCTACCTTCTCTTCCTATTCTAAGTATTCATCCGCACTTCCAAATCCATTGAAACTCAGAATCTGAAGTTTCACGTGGTCAAAGACTCTAAGTGCTTACACTTGCTGTTCTTCTTCGTAATACTCTTCCTCATCCTCTTCTTCCAAATTTCCCGAGTCAATCCTTTATCTTAGTCACCTACCTACTCTTCTACCTCAAACTTGTCAAGCTGAGTTCTAACCTCTCATTAGTCAAGCAGCTTATAGGGTGCTATGCACAGCTTCAGTTGGTCAGTAAGTGAACACATGGATAGCTTGTGTTAAATCTATTAAGAGGTTAGCTATCTAATCAAGTCTCCCATCAATACTCCTAAGGGTTCCCCGAGACTATCGACCATGGTGGATAACTCCATTGTTGTCATCTCTAGCACTAACATTTACACTTGGGTCTATCATTTTCTTTACAAATTCAAAGCTCAATCTATTCAATAGGTGTTTCAACAAACACTTCCATAACAAAAAATTAACAGCTAACAAGCATAGCAATTAAATAAACACAATAACTTACTCTATTTCACATACACAAAACAAACTATAGACAGAACTTTGTAACAAACTACAACTCAAGCGAAACCTTCAATCTAATACCAAGATGATGTAGATTATGACCAAGAACAAATAAGATCAATCACTGGATGGGTCCAAGCTTGACGAAAGCTTGAAGAGATGATGGGGAAATCATGAAAGAATGAAAAGTGAATGCACAGTAAGCAAAACCCATGAACAACTCCAAAGGATATGACGCACAAACAAAAATTTCAAAGACTCACGACACAACTCAATACGATGCATGAATTGGTCGATGAGATTACTCGCTGCCTAACCTTGCTTAAGGGTTGGGATAAGAGTGAAATGAGAGTAAACAAACAGTGTTTATGTAAGGAAGAATATTCGATTGTATTGATGATAATATGATGTTTATAGCTATAAATACAAGGGGTATTTATACCCGAAAATTAAGGCAACTTGCCTAAAAGGGAAAAGACAAAAAGAGCATTGTCCTAAAAGTAATTTATAAGAATACTAGAGAGTAAAAATGAATATTCGAGAAAAGCAATAATTAGTGTGGTAGATTCTATATGTGACCCTATATACGTGGCGAAGATACATTGGCAAGATCGTTAGAGGATGCAGATAAAAGTGTACAATTAGATTACTTGTCTAAGCAGGGGTGGCTAAGGATCAGTCCGAAGTCTCTCTCTCTAAGTCTCTCAACAAAGGTAACATAAAGTAATTTATCAGCTCGAGCATAAGTGATTAATCATGAATGGTTTAGCTGTTGTCTTAGCAATCTACAATTCTATACACTTTAAAGAGATAAGTGGTCATTCAGCTTAGCATACAGAGTGACTTGGCAAAGAGATACTTGGCTTTAGTAGGAGTCGACTAGAGCAAAAGGATTCGCCTTGCCAGCCTTTCCAATCTTCGAGCTCAGTTGTGAGTCAAAGGCCTAATAGCTTGATTCATATCATAGGATACCTTTGTCAAGCTGTAGGAACTGTGCCAAGGAGGCCAATACGTTGATGATTATGTAAGAGAGTTTCAGATACCAATGATCTAAGACAACATGGATGAATTAGGGGCTCGTACAATCTTGAGGATCATTTCTGGACTTAAATATAAGATTCACAATATTGTAGAAGTATAGAGGTTTTATACTCTAGAATAGGCAATTAAGGTAGCATAAAAGGTCAAAAAACATAGAAGACATGCTTCGAGTTAACCTAGGCAAACATTTTCTCGAGCCCCAACTCTATGCCAACCTACTCATGTCGAGTCAAGGAGGCCCTCCTAAGCTAAGGAGAGAAATGGCTGACCTAATAATAGCCAAGCAGGCCAACAAGGTCAAGCAAGCCAACTGAGCGGAACTGAGGGTAAACCGACCCTAAGGAGATATGAGAAGGGACAAACCTCTAGATGGAATACTAGTAAAGTAAAGTGCTTTAAATGCTTAGGCTTTAGACACATGACCACTAAGTGTCTAAACCAATGTGCTATGGTGCTCCAAGGAGATGTAGTGGATAGTACCGATAAAAGCAAAATTGATGTAGAGAAGGATGTTGGTAAAGCTGAAGTCAAAGAGGTAAAGGAAACCTATGTTTATGTCTACCAGAGAGAAGTGATGACCTTAGTGTTAAGGCGAATACTAAGTTCCCTACTGAACTCTGAAGAAGACTAAAGAGAGAACTTATTTCATACAAAGTATACCATCAAGGGATAGTTGTACACTTTGAAAGGTCCATTGGCTCTAAGAGACAACTTTCTCTTCCTCAAGTTTAGGAATCGTTCCTTATTAAGATGTATCTAGACCAAATCACTTGGCTCAAATTCTCTCCTCCTCTATCTTTGGCATAACTCTGATGGCCTCAACTCTCTTAACGGCTGGCCAGTCATCATTAAGCATCAATTAGGGTGCTTGGTCCATTGGGCGCTTAAGGTTGAACCCATAAGCGACCTTAAATGTAGACATGTTTGTTACACTATGGGTGGTCCTATTGTAGGCGAACTCAGTGATTAGTAGGCATAGATCCCAATTAACCATGTTTCATTTGACGGTAACCTGCAACAAAGTTTCTACGGTTCTATTAACAACACCGATCTATCCATCAATCTGTGGATGACAGGACATGCTATACAATAGCTTAGTTCCCATTCTCCTCCACAGCATCTTCTAGAAGTGGCTCATGAACTTTAAGTCTCAGTCCAAAACAATGGTTCTGGAACTCTGTGAAGCTTGATTACTTCTTATAAGAAAAGAAAAGAGATGGTTGAAGTCTCTTTAGTTTTGAAACAGGGTATGAAATGTGCCATCTTGCTAAATCATTCCTCTACTACCATGATGGAGTCTTTCCCTCAAGATATCCTCAACAATCCTAACATGAAGTCCATACTTAACTCGGACCACAGTTTAGTTAAGGTCGACAAAGGCTAGTAGTATCCTTGCTAAGCTTGACTCTTCTCTTTTCAACAGGTCGTACACTTTTCCAATACAGATTGGATATTTCTCTTCCTCCTTGGCTAAAAGAATCTAAAGGATAATACCTCATAGGTTTGTCACTGGCCAAAGTATCTTATCAATCCCCCTCCATATACCTCACGTACTAGCAATTCTCTAATAGAACAGGTCAAGATACATAACCTCTTTCTCCTAAATAAGTATCTATCTTCCCTATAATAGTTATCCAATGTCCGTCCTTCCTCACATCGAGCATAGATAGGAATAAAGTGTAGATCCTTAGCATACAAATTCTTTATCATTGAAAAACCAAGTAGCCTTATTTGTAACTCGGTCAAGAAGGTATATCGTCCTGATAAAGCATTGGCCACTACATTGTTTCTCCTATTCTTGTATTTTACAATATAAGAAAAAACCTTTCATGAACTCAATCCATTTGGCTTGTCTCTAAGATAATTTGGGTTAACTCATCAAATACCTCAAAGACTCATAATCGATGTAGATCACAAACTCCTTGGGTAGCAAATATATCATACCCCAAAAAGGTGAAGTTGTAACAATCCCACCATGTGAACTATCTTAAGATAGAAACTATTCTCACAGTTGCTATCTTAGACCTAGTTCACTCCAGGCTTACTCAACTCTACCCCTTTGAAGCGTTTAATTCGATACCTATTTGATATAAACTTGTAGAGAAATCCTTTGAAATAATTTGTAATAAAAAACTTAAAATTTTGACCTTATAAAAGAGCAGTTGTAAACCCTACAAGTACGTATCATTTCATATACAGACCAAAATATTGAAAATTACAAAGCCCTTTAAAGAGTCTTATGTAGTTTTCCTTAAAAGATAAAAAGTTAATACTAAGGGCAATAACCGGCCATTTCATGTTGTATCTCACTCCCTGTCTCAGTTTACTAGGGTTCTAGTATTAGGTAAACACTTATAAGCCATTAGGAACCTGCAAAACAAACTATAGGAGAATGATCAACAACTTGCTCAGTTAGTGGGGTGAAGACAGAAGTACACATTCAGCATATCACAAGCAGGATTTTCAATCAAATTAGTTAGATGCAATGTATGTAAAAGCAAATTCCATTGCATAATCTTATCTAATCCATCATGAGATTAGAGAAATTTTATTAGCTCTAATTTGGGTTAAGGGTGGGGAAAGGACCATTTTAGTTATCTTCATCGAAGGGAGTCCATGTTTAGCTCGAGAATTCTAGTTGTTATCCCTAATGGGTTGCGATGCATATCAAATTAGATATTAAGCCCTGTTTGAGTATTTTCATCTTTTTAGGGTGATTAACCAAGTTCAAACAATTCAATAATAATATTCATAGAACAATCATATCATGGAGCTTAGCTCCCATTACAGCAAATCAAAACCCAACCACAAGCGTTGTATGCACATAAACAGCTAACTACAATCACAAGGCAATACATACCAAAATCCCTAGATATTCTGAAATAATATTGCAAAATGCAGTAATGCATTGATCTCACTTACTTATCCTAACACTTACTTTGAAAACTAGTGTCGTCAACGGTTTGATCACTATAAGACCCTATATATACAAAATCTAAATTTAGTTTTCATAATGATTATGAAAACATTAGGGTACGGCTATATATATATATATATATATATATTATATTATCATTTTCATTATATAATAATATATAGTTTTATTATATTGGTCAAGTTAAGTTATTAAGTATTAATAATGTACACAATTATACTATTACGTATAATATATCATTCCGATTGTATCAAAACATACTTTTAGTCATTTAAATCATGTTTCGATTACGATAGGGTTATAATAGTACGTTAATCGGTAATATTGTAAAGATATAGGTTATATTACCTAAGTTTATCTGATTTTAGTAAAAATAGTATCGTTGGGCTTATATAAACTTAACAACACATATTACAAGTCTTAATTTCTAGAGATGACTTTTGACGAGTAATTCGAGTTTTTAAAATATTTATATGTATCTAATCAAATATTATCATATTATACGTAATTTCTGTTATTAAATCATATTTTACCTAATTTGTCATATAACCTATAATAAATATTATTTAATCCTAATACCTCTATAATGTATCCCGATTATTAAAATATCATTAAATATATTTAAAAAATATGATTTTTATCCAATCTAACCAATACACAAATAGATAGCTTTTATTCAACTATTTATCACATTTTTACCTATTATTACTAGAATTGGGTATTGGTTCGTCATTTAAGATATTTTATAGCATAAATTCATAATAAATAGCTCAGGTTACCAAATAATTCATCGAAAATTTTTATAAACTCCTAAAAATAAGTGAAAATCAGCTAGTACTTGGTTTCAAGTTTTCAATCTATTGCCTATATATTTGAAATTACAATTTTACCCTTACATTATACTTAATTACCTAAATATGATTCTTTTTGTACAAAATTATTTTCAACCTTTCCTAACATCATTATACTTCGTTAGAAATCAATATAGGTTAATTTCACTATTTAATTTCATAAATCCTATTTATTTAACATTTTCAACCTAATTTCAAGCTATTTTTAAGCTAAAAAAACAAGAACTATTAAAAATATTAAAAATATTCAAATAAAAAATCAGTCTACATAGAAATTATCTATATATCATAAGTATCTTACACAAAAATTTTGAGTTAGAAACTATATCATTTAGTGTATTTATTTTAAATTTCAAATTTCGGATGAATATTACATTTATTAAGCAAGTATATTAACTATTCGTAATTTTTTAAAAATAAATTTACGAAATGAAAGCAAATCTAAAATAACCTAGAAATTTATTTTTTCTAATTAATTTAATAATTTTTCAAAAATAGAGAAAAACAAGACAAAAGATCAAAACCTGAGTTCATCAGAACTCCGACCACCATTGGCCGGAGAAGGGTTGATGACTAGCCTAGTCAGTGGTGGCTCTGCTAGGTAGCACTTGGGCTCTACATCAGGTCATCAGATGGTTGAAGAACTGTCCTAACTTGGTCTGGGCTCTATTTTTGTTCTAATTTTTTATATTTTCCTTTAATTTTTTTCTAATTTTTCCTTTCTATAATTTGGGTTCCTAAATGTGTATTTTTTGTAGGGGAGTCTTATTTTAGTAGTTAGAGTTGGTTGGATTTTTTTCTTAATTGTTAAGTAATTTATTTTAATATTTCTCTTGAAAAACAAAAGGTATGAGGTGGCAAATGGTTGATGATTCACGTTTGAGTCATCATTTCTAGCCATTGTTGAAGTGCCATGCGGATTCCAGCTGTTCCCACATCATTTGGATAAGTTTTGGTTAAATTTTAGCGTAATTTTAGTAATATTTGAATAATTTAAGTATATTTAATTATTATGTTAATTTACATGTATATATATACTATATATGTAACACACGTAATGATTAATTATATGCATATAACCATGTTTCTAAGATATCTTTTAATTTTAAAAGATATTCTCTAATTATTTTTATGAATTTAGCACATATTGTATATAATTGTGTAATTTTAAGTTAATTTACGAGTATATTTATTATATATACCGGGTATACTCATAAAAATACCTATATACTCGTATAGTATATTATGCTATATTATTTTCTTTTATTGCCTAATTAACTTATTTTTAAGTCCTCGTCACATTTCAAGCTTGGTTTTAGGGGCTCCGATCATTTTTACATTATATTAAGTAATCATACTTCTAAGAGCAAAATCGAGATTGTGGGTAATTATTGTGGCCCAACAATATCGTTCTCGTAGTAGGTTGCCATATACCATATAAAAGTCTACTATCAACTCCCTTATTGATCATAGGCCTTTCATACAACACATAAGGCTCCTCCCATTATATGTTACCATTAGAACCATAGACAAGTAATATAGAGTAATTTAATTAAAATTACTTCTATGGTATAAATTAAATAATTACGTGGGCTCGTGAGACCCATACCAAAAGAATATTACAAACGAATGCAGTTCATAAGGGAATTGCATTAGAGATTTTAATCTATGTTATGAACAAAATATAAAAGTAACTAGATATCTACAAATCTATTACAAAATGTTCTCTTCGCTCTCTGATCGCTCCAACCCATCCCTACACGAGACTTACCACTGGCATGCCTCGGCCTGGATTAGAGAAAAGGTTTTCCTGCAACAAAAGAAATCTATTAGGGTATAAGCTTAAGCTTAGTGAGATAAATACCTTCGCTAGTACCACATGGCAAAAATTTATTAGATGCACAATCATATGAATGCATGAATAATCAGTATGCCAAACAACATATGCAATGACCTAGGAACCATATACGACTCAGAATTACGTCCCCTATAATAGGGGTTTGGAGATAATTAACCGACCCAAAACAAAATCTGGGTTCTAGACCTTGAGTTTTATTTCATTTACACTATTGTGCTTAAGCCAAAACAAAACTATATATATATATATATAATTTCTTTATCGAATAACAAATCATATTTTTAAAATCCCAAGTCTAGTGGTGTAGTAGCCTCCACAAACATATACCCTAAGTAGAAGCCACAAAACCCGACCCCTTGCCGACGATTGGCGTCTCCCAGTACCTAATAAGCCCATCAGCTTAAGACAGAGACTCAATATATATGATGGCATAGCTAGTGCCCAATCCTGCAGAAGGCTCGTCCTCCTATGAGTCCTTTCCCATCTTTTGCGTGAAGCGGCAGTCGGTACTATCCATATGTAATATGGGGAATGCATGATTCATTTTAATTTCTTAATCGTATAAGTGATTAATTCGATTTTTAAGGTAATTAGACAATTTCATCCCATATAATTACAGGTATAAATTATCACAACAATTCCTATTATTATATAATTAGCAAGTCATAGCATTTAGTTCATAACCTATACACATGCATTTTCGATATCCCATAATTATCCAAATTTATATATAAGTTTAGATATATCTAGTCTATAAGCAAAATCAAGTAAAGAGTCATCGAGAATTTACTCACTTCGCCATACAGTCAGTCAAAGTAGTCTAGAGGTAAGTCATCTCCATACGTAGTGTCCCCTGGTCATCGAAATAATATTTATAAGGGATTGAAATAAATTTAGGAAACTAAGTTAAATTTCCTTAAGTTATACTCTTGACTAGTTTTCGTAACTTTTCCCGATTTTTACTTAAAAGTTCAATCGCATATAACTTTTTTGTTTTAAATCCGATTTTTATGATCTTATAGTCGATCTTCATCGTTTTCGAGTGTACTTTAACGTAGTGAGGTTAAATTTTTTAAATGAGGCACAAAAATATGTCCATGGGCTAGAATAGCAGCGATCCTCATGTTTTGGAGTACTTTTAGGCCTTGTTTAATAAATGGGCTTTTTGGTAACTTAAGAAATCCTTTAAGCCTGGTCTTAAGATTTTATCCTAAGCTCAAAATACTCCTTGAGATCATATTTACAACTTTGATTTATACTCCTAAGGCTAACAACCATTTCATGGGCTCTTTAGTGGGCTTAAGTTATCAAATAGGCTTATTTTTTATTCAAACTAAAGTTAGTGGCTTTGTTGGGCTTATGGAGTCTTAGGTAGATTTATTTTAGGTTTCAAAACAACCTTTCTTAATATTTTAAAGTGCTGGTCAAAATTTTAATGAAGGCCCAACTTAGAGTTCTGGGCTCGGTTTGAGAGTTTTAGGCTCGGTTTTTAGTTTTAGACTTTGTATACTTGCTTTAGTTCATCTTTTCACTTTATTCACTTACTTTTATCATATTTTTAAGTGCCTTTTACTTATGTTCCAAATCCGGTCATGATGAATCTAAAGGGTTCTCACCTGATTTTTCAACTTGTTTCATCATTTTCTTAAATTTAGGTATTAGATCATGCACTTAAACTACTTGTATCCAAATCTTAACTTAACTTTTCTTCTGTAGGATGATTCTTTAACTCATGCTTTACACAAAGAAATAGGAGATCTTATACTTATTACAACTTCTATATCATAGCTCATGTCATGCAAAGTTGGTTTCTTCATAAAACTTCATGTGATGAATTTTTCCTTAACTTAAGTCTAGATTTGAGCATGTTTAGCTTAATAGAAATAAAATCAACATCCAAATGACCCTTGAATCCTCACATCCAGCATGCTCATCTTTCATTCAAGTTCTTGTTTCAAGATTTTCTCAACTTAAAATCTTCCATTCAAAGTGTTAAACAAGTATCTTTATAAAATACCAACTTTACATGCTCATGTTTCAACTTCATGCAAGGGTTTCATGAGTTTGTTTCTTATGGAGGTCTTTGGTGCTATAACAACTTAAAATCATACTCATATCTTCAAGAAATCAAAGTCTCCTAACATGAACACTAACCCACTAATCATAAGAAACACTTATTCATCCTTAAAGCGAAATACGGTGATTGTGCACAAAGGTTCCACTTAAGCTCTTAACTTTGCTTCCTCCTTTTGCAACCTTTTGGAAACCCGAGTTGTTTGATCCTTTGGAGTGGGGTTCGTGGAAGATTCTAATGGTTTTAAAAGAGCTTAGATGTTGGAAGAAAATGACACAAGAAAAGGAAATGGAAGTGTCATGAGTGGGACTTAGAAGTGGTGGCCAGATGAAGGATTTTGTGGGGTAAGGTTGTTTCTTCTTTTATGTTTGTTTCAAGTGAGAGAAAGAGGAAGTGAAAATGAAATTGAAAGTGAGATAAATAAGGGAAAGAGCGGCCGGTTAGGAATGAAGGAAAATGGGTGTTTAAGATGTCTTGAAATTGTTGTCTTGAAGCTTACACAAAAGTCAACAATTACAATTATTGATAATGTAAGCATTAAGGAGTGAATAGTGGTGTGTCAGAGAAAGTGATTGATGGTTGAAAAACAAGAGCATGGCCTCCCTCTTCTTCTCATTCAAATCGGCCATTTAGTGTCCTTTGGGGTCATTGGATTGTCTTGTCTCATTTAATGAAGTTAAGCATGTGAAATCTTGTGAAAAATTGTCCATATGTAATATAAGTGAAGGGGTGATAAGGAAAATGTCTTATCACTAGATTTTGATAAGTTATCAATTGATAAATGATTCCAACTTTCAACTTTCAATTGATAAGTCATCTAAGGTGATTAGTTGGTCTACTTATTTATATGTAAGCTTAGACGTGAAGATAAGGGCATAGTTATTTTAGGGTTTTTATCTTACATTGTTCTGTAATTTATGATTTAATTTTTATAAAATTGTGAAATTTTCTAAAGTTGAATGAAATTATTCAAATTAAATTATCAATTGGTCTCTTAAGGTCAAAATTTCTTAATTGTTTTAGGGTTTAGGGTCTTAATGACTTTAGAGCTCGTAGTTCTTCAAGCTTAAGTTTTATCGATAATTAGCTTTTTGAATTGGAAAAATTTAATTTGTTTCTAAATGTAAACTTAAGTTCTTAGTTTAGTTAATCCTTGGAAACGTTCAGAAAGTACTCTAAATCAAATCATAGGCTCACTAAAAGTAGAGTTTACAGTAATTATTTTCAAAATCCAATTTCACCAAATTACTTCAACTAACTTTTCTATCTTAGTCGTAAAGTTTGGGTTCAATCAAATAACTTTTTCCGAAAGCCCTAAATTTAGGTATGATTGCCCTAAAGTCGAGTTTAGGGTCTCATACAAAGCAAATTCTCACTATCTTGATAATATTTTTTATATTTTATTATATTTTTTACTTCCATATGCACAAGGATTCCCCGATTAGGGTTATCATGTTTCTCATAAGCTTTTAGCCTACTCGATTTACTTTCCTAAATGTCCTAGATCAATTATCAATCCTAATCATACAAGCATAGGGCTTTGTCATAATACTCAGATGTTCATGTCTTGATTGCTAATTTATAGGATATTACAGATATTGTTACCTTATTGTTAGGGCTTGTATTAAGGAGTAGAACTATCGCATTCTATAACCAAGAATAGAGAAGGCCGGTAACAGGATGGGTCCAAGATTATAGAATGTTCGAAAAGAGTTAATGGATGAAAGCAAAGAATAAAAAACAGTTAACAAAACTCATAAATAGCTAAAAAGGGTATGATGCATCAATGGAATTTCCAAGGACATACGGTATAATTCGATATAACACACAAATTGGTCCAATGATGTTACTCGCCACCTAACCATGCTTAAGAGAAAGAATAAGAGTGATGTCGAAAGTAAACAAACAGTATTTACAAAAGGAAGAAAGTATTCAAGTGTATTGAAGGTAATCTGCCTCTTGCAACTATAAGTACAAGGGTATTTATACCCATAAGTTAGGACAAATTACCCAAAAGGGAAAAGACAATAAGGACGTTTCCTAAAGAAGCAATATACATGATACAAAAGGATATAAATGAATATATAAGGAAAACAATCATTAGTGCTACAGATTCTACTTATGATACTATATACGTGGCAATACTGCATTGGCAAGGTTGTTAGGAGATGTAAACAAAAAGTACAGACAGATGAGCTTATCGGAACAGAGATGACTTAGTTAGTCCAGATTCTCTATCTCTTAACTTCTCAGTAAGGACAATGCTAATGATAGGTTAGTCCGGTACTAGAGCGCAATCATTAACTCGGCATACTACAGAATAATGTGCAATCATACAACACGTCATTAAAGGTGACTCAGCAAGGAAGTACTCGGCCTCAGCAAGGGTTACTTAGAACATAAGGATTTGTTGTGCTAGCTCCTCTAGTCCTGGAGCTCAATTGTGGGTCAAGGGTCCCATAGCTTGATTCTCATCATTCCCTCTGGGTTGTTTTGGATTTGGGATCAAATTGGAATGGTGTTCACTTAGTTCTCCGTCAAGGTGATATGGACTGATGTTAGCAATGTTAAAGGCATCAAAGACCTCATAGTCTTCAAGCAATTCCAACCTGTAAGCGTTGTCACTAATTTTATGGAGGATTCTAAAAGGTCCTTCCACTCTTGTAGATAATTTGTTCTTCCTTTTGTTAAGGAAACGTTCCTTGCTGAGGTGTAGCCATATCAAGTCTCCCGGCTGAAATTGTTTGGTTGACCTACACTTAGTATTTTCTCTCATTCTTCTAGCAACTTGGTCGATATACTAAGTAACCTTATCATAGATGTGCTGAAGAGATTGTGCTTTGGTCGAAGTGTCAAGGTCCTCTTACATGGGTGCTGGTATAAAGGCGTAGTCAAAGGGTAACTCAGGATATATCCATAGACCACCTCGAAGGGAGACTGCTTAATGGTATCATGTACGGTTTGGTTATAGGTGAACTCAACCACTAGTTGGCAGAAATCACATCAACTTGGCATACCACACAATAATGGGCGGTCATATAGCACGGCCTTAGAGGTAACTTGACAAGGAGGTACTCGGCCTCGGTAAAGAAGTACTCAGCCTTAGCAGGGGTTGGTTAGAACATAAGGATTCTTTATGCTAGCCCTTCTAGTCCTTGAGCTCAACTACGAGTCAAGGGCCTCGTAGCTTGATTCCCATCACTTGCTGGATGCCATGTAGTGCTCCCTTATTGCTTATCCAATACAACTTATATGGCTTTGGGCATGCAATGGTCGGCAACTTTAACTATGTGACCATTTCAATTAATGCCATATTGGTGTAACTTCTACTATCCACAATTAATGTTCACACCTAGTCATTCACCTTACAGGTGGTATGAAACAAGTTCTCCCTCTGCTCCTCCTCTCATAAGGGTTCTAAGTTCATGGTATGCCGGATAACCAGGACCAACTCTAAGTCTTTGGCAAACATGTCATCTTCAATTAGTTCTTTCTTGGCAGTTTCTTCTTTGACCTTATTATCCTCCTTAGGTTCCTCATCAGTGCTTTCTACCTCCAGCTTCGAGATGTCATATTTGATGACCATAATCCTTCGGTTTGGGCACTGAGCAGCCATATGTCTAAATCCTTGGCACTTAAAGCACTTGATTTGGCTCGTCTTCCTACCAAACCCTTGCCCCTTCTCATAAGTTTGAGTCAACATGTCACTATCAAGTCAGCCCTTTTGCTCGACTTGGACATCCACCCTTCGAATCGGCTCAATACTTAACTAAGCTCAGTGAGTTATCTACCTAGGTCAAGTAGTCGGTACTCTAGTCAGTACTCAACTTCTCTTCTATCTCTCTACTCATTGATCTATTCAGATGGTTTCATTCACTGTTGTAAATCATTAGAGTTCTACAATGTCCCAAATGTCACCTCTTAACCCAGTAATGAATCTAAAGATTGTTCGAGGTCATGGTTTCTCCACTTTACAGCAGATCATAATCATCTAAAATTCTTAAACATACTCATCAACAAATTGACCACCTTATCATTGCTCCTTAAGTCAAGTAAAGGTATCTTACAAATAGGTATCCGGCACAAACTTGTTTTTAAGTATTCTCTTCATCTCAGGAAAAGTATTAATCTCTTGATAGCCCTCTCACCTCCTTATAGCCTAAAAATTCTTCCACCACAAGGCAGCATATCCGGAGAACTTAACAACAATGATTCTCACTTTCTCGTAATCTTCGTACTGATAATAGTTAAAAACATGATCCATTTTCTCTTCCCATTCCAAATATTCATCAGCACTTCTAGATCTATTAAAGCTTAGAATCCGAAGCTTCACATGTTCAGATACTCTAAGGACTCTAACTCGCTCTTCTTCATCCTCTTCATCTAGTTCTCTCAGGTTTATCATTCATCTTACTCACCTACCTACTCCTCCACCTTGAACTTGTCGAGTTAGGTTCTAACCTCTAGCAAGTTGAGCAACTTGTGAGGTAGTGGCATAACTTCAACAAGTCAATAAGCTAACACGTGAATAGCTTAGGTTAAATCCATTAAGAGGTTAGCCAGCTCATCAAGTCTCTCATCAATGCTTCTTGGAGTTCCCTAAAACTGTCGATACTAGTGGACAACTCCACTATTATCATTTCTAACACCAACGTTCATACTTGGGTCGGTCATTTTCACATATTCAAAGCTCAAACAAGCACTTCCGCAAACTAGAAAATTAACAACTAACAAACACAACAATTAACTAAACACAATAACTTGCTTTGTTTCACACAAGCAAAATAGAGTATAGACAAAACTTCAAAACAAGCTACAACTAAAGCGAAACCCCCGCTTTGATACCAAGATGATGTAAACCATAACCAAGAATAGATAAGGCCAATCGCCGAATGGGTCTAAGCTTGTAGAAAGTTTGAAAAGGAAGTGATGGGGATTGTACACAAGGACAAATGTGAATGAAAAGCAAGCAAAACCCACAAACAACTCCAAAGGACATGATGCACTAATGGAATTTCCAAATACTCACGATACAACTCAATATGATGCACGAACTATTTCGGTAAGGTTACCCACCACCTAGCCTTGCTTAAGGGTTAAGATAAAGAATATTCGGTTATATTATCGATAATCTGATTGTAGTTACAAATACAAGGATATTTATACCCAATAAGTTAGGGCAATTTACTTAAAAGGGAAAAGACAAAAAGGATATTACCCTAAAGAAGTAATATACCAGAATATAAAAGAGTAAAAATGAATATTTAAGAAAAAAGCAATGATTAGTGTGACATATTCTACATATAACCCTATACATGTGGCAGAGATACACTGGTAAGGCCATTGGAGAATATAGATAAAAGTGTACAATCAAATTACTTATCCGGGCAAGGGTTGCTAAGGATCAGCCAGGAGTCTCTCTTGGCATCTCAATAAGATTAAAGCCAAGAAATTAGTCGATTCAGGCATGAATGTGAGAGAGCAAGGATTAGCACTTGTCTCAACATACTGTTTCTTGGCATACAATCTCCGAGAAATAAGTAGTCATTCGGCTTGGCACATAGAACGAGTCAGTAAGGAGATACTTAGTCTCGATAAGAGTTGGCTAGAGTAAGAAGATTTGTCTTGCTAGTCCCTTAATCCTTAGGCTTAGCAATGAGTTAAGGGTCCAATTACTTGATTCCCATCAACAACTATCTCCTCCTTCACCTCAAAAGGGGTCTCAATCCTAACCTTGGTGGTTTGGTTAGGAGAGGTGCTAGTATGTACCTCTTCCATTTTTTCACTTGACTTACCTCTTTCAACCAACTTTTCCTGTAAGCTAGTCTCCCATGCAAAGATACCATCAATACCTTAAGGTAAGTCAGGAACTTTGCCTTTAGGTAGAAGGACAAGGTGATGATACCAAAGGCATTTAGGCTCAATCGTCCTAAGATACTACCATAAGGAGAATGGGTAGTTAACTATGACAAACTCTACTAATCGTTGCTCGACATTATCGTCATCACCAAGCTCCATGTTAAGGTTAATGATACCATTGGCTTGGACAATTCCCCCATTAAAGCCAATGAGATTATGGTGGTACGACTTCATCTTGATAAGCAATTTTCTCTGCATCCTTTTATACGTATGCAAGAAGAGAATGTCAATAGAGCTGCCAGTATCCACCATAATCTTGAGGACCTCAAAGTTTGTGATCTTCACCCCTATCACAAGGGTATCTTGATGAGGGGTATATACCCTCTCCAAATCTACATTGGAGAAAGAGATTGAAGTATCAATCTTCTTCCTCTTTTCCCTAACGGCTAATACCTCGAATGGGGCAATAACCAAGCTACTAGTGCTTAGCCGGCTACCTAGGTATGTACCCTTATTGATTATGTTGATCATACCATTAGGAGCTTGGTTATTGTGACATTCTTCATTTTACTTTGCTCGTGTGCCTTCGGTTCGCTACCTCTGAAGCACCTTGTCTTCATCATCATTAGAATAGTCATCGTTCCTCTGTTGGGGCACATACTCACTAAAGAAGCCCTACTGAATAGTATATTCAATTGAGTTCCTCAACTAGAAGCACTCCTCTATGGTGTAGTCATAGTTATTATAGAATTAGCAATACTTATCCAAGTTTTGACAACCGGAGTTCCCCCTCATCTTAGGGGGCATCTTTAGCAAACCTCTATTCCATACCTCAGCAAAGACTTAGGCGATTGGTTAGTTTAGAAGAGTATGTTGTGTATAGATGGGAGGGGGAAATGGGTTTTGCTTAACTCGATGCTTCTTACTACCCAAGGCTTCCCCCTTAGTTTCTTACTGCTCGAGCCTTCCCCCTCAATTCTACTCAATGCTTCTTTCCTTATCCTTCTTTCTACCTAACTTGTCTCAATTGTCGTCACACCTAGCATGGATGCTATCCTCTTAGTCTATGTATTTTTTTGCCTTATTCTAAAATTCAACCAAGATCTTTAGCTTGCTCTTCGCAAGCAAGTGAAAGAAGTCTCCTTGAAGTCTTATGTCAAGCTACGCGGCATGTGCTAGTACTCCTTCATCTAACTGAGGAATCTCGACTATGACATTGTTGAACCGAACCACATATTCCAACAAAGTCTTCCCTTCACTCTACCTTGTCAAGTACAAGGATGAAGTGTCCTTAGACGAAGGCTTGCTAGCCCTAAAGTAGAGACTAAATGATAGGAATCAACCTCCTGGACCAATTATACGTAACTAAGCTAAAGGACTCCAAAGACTTGCATAGAGCATACAAGCTAGAAACTAAAGCTAAAATGAGGATCCTTACGTCGAATTGATCTCCTACCAACCTATTTGTCAAATCCTTACATACATCAGACATGCTCCTGCCCAACAACGAAGTCTTAATCCAAAAGACATCCTAAGACCAACCAAGCTAAGCTCCCTTAACCAACCATAAGCGTATGACTCTAATTTAGCTAACCATTTAGCAGACCAATTGGCTTCCAACCTGATCTAAATCAGGTCGGCCCCTGATTGCAACACTTTCCTACTTCTACCTATTTTGTATTATATTCCTAATGTCAAGCCACCAAGCGACATGTGTCTTCGTACATAACTTTTCAGAATGATTCTTTCTTTTCTGTACTAAATATTATTTGTCTCTTTTACCCTTTTTAGTGTGTCTCATGTAACCTAATTGTAGAATACCCTTTTGTCTTTTCATGCATATAATATAACCCTAGTGGTCGGGTATATAAACTCTCACTTTCTTGTGCAGAAAATCAACTAATCAATACAAAATTATTCACCTTAAGCAACCATAGTGTTCTCATTATCGTTCAAATCTTATCTACTCCCTCTAGTAAAGAGTAATGGCAAGTAACTCTTTAGCTCAGACCAATGTGTCAAACTCAGCAGATTATAGGCCGAGTAAGATTGAGTGGTGCATCATATCTACTCAATAGCTGCTCGAACTTTGCTAACTTTATCCCTATTTGATTTTTGTTTGCTTCATTGTAGTGTCTCTCCATATGTCTAACCTCGCTGGTATCAAAGCACAATTCTACAAGGTGCAATAAAGTTTTAGTTTGCCTTACTATTAATAGCTATTGTGTTCCTTCCATAGCTACTATAGTGTATTGAGTGTAAGTATGGTTTCATTATTACTCTGCTCTTACTCTATTTTTCATTACAAAAACAAAGAAAGTTTGCTACTATTCTATTCAAGTGATTATTAGGTATTAAAGTTGTTAACAAGTTGTTAATCTATTTGAGAAGTACTATACCATCTTAAATTCAAGTGTTCAAGGTGTTACTAGTGACCAAGGTAGTGGTGCTCAACCTGGTTGTAGTCATAATGGTAATAACACTCTAAGGTCGGTTGATGACAAACTTGACAAACTTGACAAACTCACAAACTTTGCTTAGAGTCTAGTCACCACAAGGCAACTTAATAAACAATAAATCAAAGGTGTACAACACTAAAACCCTTAGGAAAACACCCCTAAGAGATACTATGGCTAAGGCAATCAAACCAATCTCCCCATTTGACCGCTACAAGCTAGAGGAGCAGTAAACCAAGTTGCTCGACGAAAATTGGAGTTGGAGGAGATTGGGGAAGATGATGAGAAGCTAAAAGTTGAAGAGTTTGGTGAAGAAGAAGAAGTTAACTATTACCAAGCGTAAGGACAAAGATGCCATGTCCCTCAAAGGTTAGACAATATCAAGGTTCAAATCCTACCCTTCAATGGAAGTGGAGATGCAGATAAGTACTTGGAGTGGGAAGAGAAGGTCGAGAAAGTTTTTGAATGTTATGGGTATGCAAATGTTGTCAAAGTCCAACTTACTGCACTAGAGTTTACCAGATATGCTATCGTGTAGTGGAAAAATCATAATACAGCCAGAGCAAGAGATAGAAGATGAGGTGTTAGAACTTGAGATGAGATAAAAAGGTTGTTAAAAGGTAGATTTGTACCCGAGACTTACCTATGAGATATGTTTGCAAAGTTACAGGAGCTTTGCCAAGGAAGTTGATCTATTGATGACTATGTTAGAGAGCTCTAGATGATTATGATTCGAGCTAACATAGAAGAACCCCAAGGCTCGTACAGTATCGAGGTTCATTTTTGGGCTCAATACGAGATTCGCAATATCGTAGATGTACAAAGCTTTTATACCTTAGAAGAGTTGATCAAGATAGCATAGAGGGTCGAAAGGCATAGGAGAAGTGTTCTAAGTCAACCCAGGCCAACATTATCCTAAACCCTAATTCTACATCGAACTGTTCAAGCTAAGCAAAAGAGGTCATATAGGGCCAAAGATGAGAATGATCAATCTAATGACAACTAAGCAAGTCGGTAGGGCTGAGCTAGTCAACCAAGTCGAGCCAAAGTTAGGCAAACCCCAAGGATATATGAGAAAAGGTAGACCTCCAAATGGAAAACTAATGAGGTAAAGTGATTTAAATGCTTGGGCTTTGGACATATGGCTGCTGAGTGTCCGAACCAACGCGTCATGGTGCTCCGAGGAGATGTAGTGGATAGCACCAAGTAGAGCGAGCCTGAAAAAGAAGAAAATGTTGGAAAACCCAGAGTTGAAGAGGAAGAGGAAACTTATATCTATGCCATTCGTGGAGAAGTGAAGACCCTAGTCCTAAGATGAGTACTGAGTTCCTTGCCGAACTTTGAAGAGGACTAAAGGGAGAATCCATTCCATACCAAGTATACCATCAAAGGCTAATTATGCACGATTATCATAGATAGGGGAAGTTGTACTAATGTCATTGCACATTCCTTTATCTAGAGGTTATGTCTGCTAACCTCAAAGTATCCCCAACCTTACAAACTACATTGACTTCATGATAAAGGTACTTTGTACGTAACTGAACAAGTGACTATACCGTTCAGTATTGAGAGTATGTATAGCGATGACGTAGTGTACGATGTCGTCCTCATAGGAGCTTCACATTTGCTGCTTGGACGACCTTGGTTATTTAACTAACATGTTACTCACGATGATTATAAGAACACCTATGCCTTTGTTAAGGATGGGAGAAAGATTATGTTATAACCTATGACCTTATCCGAAGTAAATGAGACCCATAAATAGCTCACCTGAGCTAGTAAGAAGAAAGCCTTGATGATAAGCCGAAGAGAGCTCCAAGCTGTCGAAGAAGCTAGAGAACCTATGTTCCTATTAGTTAGAAGGATGTTATAGGTGAGAGCTTTGGAGAATGTTCTACATGAGATCAAAAGCCTATTAAATAAGTTTTTCGATCCGTTCCCAAAAGAACTACCTAGAGTATTGCCTCTAATTCAAAGTATTGAGCAACATATTGACTTGCATCCAAGCACTACCCTACCAAACCGACTTGTATACAGGATGAACTTTAAACAGGCTACCGAACTAAAAAGACAAGTGGACGAACTCATAGAGCGAGGATATGTAAGGGAGAGCATAAGCCCTTATGATGTGCTAACTTTGCTCGTTCCAAAGAAAGATCGTTCATGGCACATTTGCATCAACAACCAAGCAATCAACTGAATTATTATAAGTACAGATACCCAATACCGAGGCTCGATGATATGTTAGATGAGCTTCATGATGCCAAGATATTTTCGAAGATTGATTTGAGAAGTGACTACCACCAAATTCGCATAAGGCCAGGCAATGAATGGAAGATTGCCTTCAAGATTAGGTATGGACTTTATGAATGGTTAGTTATGTTGTTTAGACTTACTGATGTACCAAGTACATTCATGAGGTTGATGAATCATGTAATGTGCCCTCTAATTAGAAGATGTGTGGTCATGTACTTTGATGACATATTGGTATACAATGTTGACCTGAATGACCATGTTCAACATCTTCCCAAAGTATTTGACATTTTGCAAATTGAGAAGTTATATGGGAATATGAAGAAGTAAATGTTTTTCCAAAAAAAGGTATTTTCCTAAAGTTTGTGGTATTAAGAAAAGGACTTCGGGTAAATGAGGAGAAAATCCAAGCTGTTCTTGAGTAGCCGACACCAAAGAATGTCACTAAGGCTCAAAGCGTTCATAGCCTAGCTTCTTTCTATAAGAAATTTATCAAAGACTTCAGTACCATAGCTGCCCCCTTGACCAAGTTGACAAAGAAGAATGAAGGGTTCAAGTGGAATAATCGAGCTAAGCAAAGCTTTAAGGAGATCAAGAAGAAGCTCAACTTAGCACCTATCCTTTCATTACCAGATTTTGACAAACTCTTTAAGTTGGAATGTGATACATCGAGAGTAGGAATTGGCGCTGTCTTGATGCAAGAATGATAACTCGTTACCTAACATAGTGAAAAGCTTTTTGTTCCTTCCCTGAACTATTCTATGTATGAGAAAGAGTTGTACTTTCTTTACCAAGCCCTTACTATTTAGCAACACTATTTGATGCTATAAGAGTTTGTTATTTATACAAACCATAAGTCTCTAAAGCATATAAGGAGTTAAAACAAACTTTTGAAAAGGCAAGATAAGTGGTTGGAGTTTATGGAGGGTTTCTCGTATTTCATTCGATACAAGAAAGGGAATACAAATGTAGTTGCCGACGCCCTATCATGGAGACAAAGCTTGCTTACCACTTTATAGATAAAATTATTGGGATTCTCACTCATTATAGAGTAGGATGCTCATGATCTTCATTTCAACCCTATCATAGAACAGTATAAGGACGGAATTTCTGTCAAGGGATATTATCTTAAGGAAGGATGCCTATTCAAGGACCGAAAGTTTTACATACCAAACTGCTCCACACGTAAGCTATTGATTAAGGAAGCTCATAGCAACAAATTATCAAGCCATTTTAGGGAGACCAAGATCACCAATCTATTGAAGGAGAACTTTTATTGGCTAGGTTTAGCTAAGGATGTTCATAAGGTAGTTAGTAGTTGTGACGTATGCAAGCATGCTAAAGGGAAGAGAGAACCCTATGGATAGTACATGCCATTGCCAACACCAACCTTATCTTAGGCCAATCTTAGCATGGACTTTGTCCTAAGGTTGCCCTAGACATTTAGAGGAAAAGATTCTATTTTTATTATGGTGGACCATGGCGTACTTCATCTCGTACCATCAAACTAACAATGCTCTATATATTGTTGATTTGTTTTTGCAAGAGATTATCCAACTACATGAGGTACCAAAGACTAATGTCTTAAATCGGGACACAAAATTCTTGAGCTATTTTTAGAAGACTCTTTGGAGAAAACTTGGAACTAAACTTGTATTCACCTCCAGTAACCACCTTCGAACTGATGGCTAGACTGAAGTAGTGAACAAGACACCAAGCAATCTAGTTAGAGTTGTTGTAGGGAAGAACTTGAGGGATTATGATCTATGTCTAACAATTATAGAGTTCCTATACAACCGAACTATCCATAACACTACTAGGAAGACTCTATTCAAGGTCATCTATGGCCTTAACCCCACTATTCCCCTCAATTTGATTAGTACCCCATTAGCTACTAAAGAGAGTCAATCAGGAGTTGATCAGGCCCAAGAATTGCATGAATTACACCAATTTGTAACCAAGAAGATCACCAAATTTAATCAGAGATAGCATGAAATTGGTAGCTGAGGTCACCAAACTATTTCCTTTTACCCAAGAGACTTGGTATGGATATACCTCAATCGAGAACGATCCCACACTTGAGATAGAACAAACTATCTCCTTAAGCTGATGGTTCATTCAAAATCCTAAAGCAGATCAACCACAATGCTTACCAGATCGAGTTGCCTAATGACTATGGTGTTTCTTCCACCTTCAATGTATCTGATCTAATCCCTCAACAATCAGTAGAAGAAGACCCCATGTGTACCCTAAAAGAGGAAGCAGAAACCACTACAGATTTGAGGGCAAATCTTTTCAACCCCTAAGCAGATGATAAGAATTAACCCTTTAAAACAATCATGCATAGTCGAGCTAGAGAGCTCTAAGGACTCACATAGAGAATACTAGCTAGAAACCAAAGTTGAGATGAGGATCCCTATACCGAACTGATCTCCTGCTAACCTATCTATCATATCCTTACATGCATCAAACATGTTGTTGCCTAGCATCGAAGCCTTATTCCAAAAGACAGCTTAAGACCAACCAAGCTAAGCTCCCCCAACCAACTACAGGTGTATGACTCCAATTCAGCTGACTTTTTACCGGACTAATTGACTCCTGACCTAATCTAGATCAAGTCGGCCCCTGATTGCAATGCTTTCCTACTTCTACCTATTTTGTATCATATTCCTAATGTCAAGCTACCAAGTGATACGTATCTTTTATACATAACTTTTCAGAATGATTCTTTCTTTTCCATATTAAATATTCTTTATCTCTTTTACCCCTTTTAGCATATCTAGTGTAACCTAATTGTAGAATATTCTTTTGTCTTTTCATGCATGTAAAGTAATCCTAGTGGTTAGGTATATAAACCCCCACTTTCTTGTGCAAACAATCAACTAATCAATATAGAATTATTCACCTTAAGCAACCATAGTGTTCTCATTATCATTCAAATCTTATCTATTCCTTTTAGTAAGGAGTAATGGCAAGTAACCCTTCAATTCAGACCGGTATATCATACCCGACAAATTATAGGCAGAGCAAGATCGAGTAATGTATCATATCTATTCAGTAGCTACTCGAACTTAAATAACTTTTTCCCTATTTGTTTTTGGTCTGCTTCATTGTAGTGCCTCTCGATGTGTCCAAGCCTAAGGATGCATCACTAAACCTTCCTGCTAGCTCATCAAGGGAGCCAATGAAGTTCTCAAGTAAGTGGTTAACCCAGGTCCAAGATACTTTCCTCGGAGTACTTAGGAAAGCCTTATGCATAATAGCATCACCATGACTATGGAGGTTCATGAGGATATGAAAGTAAAGGTGGTGATCATTAGGATCACCAGTACCGTTGTATTAGTCCAGGATAGGAAGTTTGATGTTCGGAGGCAAAACTTTTTCCTAAATACCCCTAGTGAAGGGGTTTTGTTGCTAGCTACTAACCTATGTCATTAGTTACCTTTCTCCCTTACTACTCAGAAAGCCTTCTTACAATCGTGTGAAGCTCATTGAGGTCAGCATTATCTGCCTACTATACCTTTCGACATCCTCAAGGCAAGCATAGAGCAACTTATTTTGAGAAACAAACTCCTCAAGCAAGCACTCTACACACTCCAAACGTTGTTTAAGCATCTCCCTAGTTAGGGGTTGATTGTTGGTAGGTTAGTTGATCACCAACTGGTTGTTCTAAGGGTTGTTAGTGCAATACATGCTAGCAATCAAGGGTGATGTTTAGGAGAGTGTTTAGTATTTACTCAGGCGAGAGGTTAGATCTATTTCCTATAGACGGCACCAAATGTCATCCTTAGGTTTTTGCCAATAGAAATTAATTGCAACTACGCTTTATGCTACTGTGTATGCCTACAAAATAAGGAACAGTGAGGGGCATTGAGATATTATCTGACATAGCCACTTCAATACTTAAGTTAATTGGGTATGTAAAGATAGTAAGGATACTTGAATGCAAAGAGAAGGCTCTAGTATAAAGTATCAAGTAATTTACCATTGGATAGTAACCTTACATTTATGCAAGAGTAGTTGAAGAGGAGTTAGCGGGTAGAAGCCACATCCGCAAATAATGGGTAGTAGAGTTACAAAGTCTAACATGATCTACAAATGTAGGTGGTGGTTATTAACTCTATCACTTAGCCTTATTTATAGTCTTCTAGCTATTGAAGACTATTGTAGTTAAGCAAGTCATATAATGGGCCTGAGCTGAAGTCAACCACAAGGATAAGGAAGTTAAATCCATAGAGGTACATCCTAGGCCATAAGCCTAATCAGGTTAACATAAGTCTGAGGGGTCCATGTCCAAAAGGCCTTATTAACACATCTCAATCCTATAGTGCTAGAACTAGGTCGAAGGAAAAAAAAAAGATTTAGAGAAAATTATATGTAAAAGGATTATTGTTGCAAGTTAAGTTCAAACAAATGGATTAAATTTTCAAGTGATTAAAAGAAAAATCAAATGTTATAATAAATGGTTTCAATAGAAGATTAAACTCTCAAGTAATTAAATAGATTATCAATATTATGATAAGTGGTTCAAATAGAAGACTAAAATCACAATTTTATTTAATAACTTCCCCAATCATAATCCTCTATTTATAACTACTTATCATAACAATAATCCTTTATTTTAACTACTTAAAAGTTCAATCTCTATTTGAATTACTTAATATGACATTAATTCTCTATTTTAACCATTTAAAAGTTCCATTCTTTACTTGAACTTAACTTCAAGTGTTGCTTCTCATATGGCTCTCATAGAAGTTTTACTTTTTCCTTTTTAAACATATTTTAATATGTTGATTGTAGATCAAATGTCTTTTAACGCATGGTACAAAGAGTAAAAAAGAAGGGGGAAAAAATAGACAATTGATATATATGATCTTTCTTATTATTTTAGTCGTGCCTTTTGTTACTTTTATATTATTATGTTCATTGTCTAGTGTATCAACGTGATATCATGAGATGAACACATCCATTGTACATCCTAAATCCTTGAATATACTTTGCAGCGCAGATCTTAGTGTGGATTGAAGATCAGATCTTTTTGCATTTAAAATTGTGGTTTTCAATGAACCTGGAACGTCAAGCATGCATCCAGCAAAAAGCCACTAAGTAATGGCTATTTTAGTGGGGGCTTTTGCTCTTGACCCAAAGGCCATTTACGTAGCTAGAAAGATATCACATATTGTAAATTATTATTGTTTTTGTCATGTAGTTACCTAACTCAATGATAGAGAATTTTTAAGTTAATGGATCTTATAGTCTACCTAGCTAAAACTTTCTAATTAGATTAACTCGATGTTGGCTGCTTTACGAACAGATAAATATATATGTAATATCTTTACCATACGTGAAGCCTTATATACCACAATAACTACTCTTTCATAATCAGTATGGAACACTCATTTAGGATATCACAAGTAGCAACCAACTATAAAAATAAGTAATATCTTTACCTGTTGGTAAGCCAGTAAGTATTTTAGCATGAGGTTCAATCTATTAACGCATTTGATGCCACATCATAATCACTAATGCATGGAAAGTATTAACAAACATTTTTTTGGAGCAATTGTTAAGAGATTAAATTATTTGGACAATCAATGGTTAATTTGAAGCCCAAAAATTTAAATAATTTAATTATAGATAAAAGAATCTAGTTGTCGCGATTATGTGCATATGATATGTATTTCACACTATACATGACCTTAAAAAGACTTACATAAAATGTCATGTAAGTGGTGAGCTAAAGAGAAAGGGGTAAGGAGGAGGAGAAGCTAATATTAGGTTGCTCGAACATATTAGTAACAATAGCGAAGCTATGAAGTACCAATCCTATTATTTTATATGAGAGGTAGTGTGTTCATTGTTTTCAACTCTACTTGATCTTTTAAGGTAGCAACTTGATAACATGACGTCATTTCTCTAAATAATTAAATGTTTTAAATAAAGAGAACTCTTTGATATTTATAGGGTTAGGTCGTAAATAAAATCCATCAGATCGCATTAATAATTAATGGCTAAGATGTACCCTCCTATTGATGGATTTCTTCAAGAGCTCTTATTAAGTTTAGATCTATTGGTAGCCTCTTCAAGTGCATGAATTTTTCTGAGAAAAGTTGTGAGTGGACTAATTAGTCAAACGTTATTTACTCCAAACCTGCCATACCTAATCTCCACAACTAATTCCAAATTCATCTTTTCTTTTCTAAAAAGTTTTGACGATTTACAAAGAAGGTAAAAAGGGGAAAAAAAAAAGAAATTTTTTGGTTTGGATTTAATATAGTGCTCATGTTATTGTTATTTCATGATCCCCACCCCCGCGCGCATCCCATTTTTGTCGGCCATAGCCAGCAGGTGGGTCAAAGAAGATATGAAAAATGGACTCCGAAGTCGATGCAACGCAGACGTATTGAAAGATTGACATAATCTGAATTAATTGCTTAAAGGAGAAACAGTAGAGATTGTTGGCCAACAGCCCCATTTCATAAGCGTTGCTGCTAAGTATTTTAATTTTCAAATTTAGGTTGGCGTCTGTGGGCCATTTAAAGAATAAATAAAGTCCGACCAATGTACGTATTCTCCATTAATTAGATATCGGATTTAATGACTGCTTCAAAGCGTTTGTTAAGTATTCAAAAAGAAAACCATTCACATGTTTTAAGATTGACTATACATGTTATGAAAATGAAAATATACAAAGAATTAAAAGTTCCATATCTTTAAAGAATGCTATAATTCATACACGGTAACATGAATCTCTATGAACTCAAGCCTAAAATGGATGCTCAAATCAATGGCTTATATCGGCAAACTTAAATCGACATGGAAACTGGACTTGTTAGGAGCAGTATATAGTTGCACCTCTCTCTCTAAATTTAGGAAGAGAAATTTCTCCCATTTCTAAGTGTATTTTCACAGGTGTAGTAAAGTTTGGATAGTTTGTTACACGCTTCCTCTTTTGCCTTTACTTGCTTTCTTTCGTACTTTTTTCACTAAAAGATTATAATCATTGTCTAATAACAAAATTAATATCTTTTACAAAAACAAATATAGATTCATCCACAATTACGCACACCATCATCTGTTACAAAACTAAAACTCGTCTACCTTTACATAATTACATTTCGATTCTCTCTACGTCACTTATTCATTTAATTTTGAATCCCGTTTCATAGTTCATTTTTAGCAATAATACTAGTCCGAATCAATTAACTAGTTTTCATAAGATATAAGCTCACTGTTTCATTCTCATCTTCAAATTGCTGTATTATTGTTTCTCGTAGTAAAAATTACAAAACTTGTATTACTTTGTCTTGCATTGGGTCATGTTCCTTTTTTTTTTTTTTTGTAAATTTCTATTTTTGCGAAAAGCACAAAATTCATAGTTTCATCTGCATAAGCTTGAATGATATCAAGCTAAGTTTTTTTTATCTTCGTCGCCATATTTCATGTTTCTATTACTTTCAGTTTATTTTGAGTTTTTTTTTGTCGTAATTACCTTCTTGTTTGTCAACTAAATTGGATAGCCTCAACAAAAGATAAGAATCTAATGATGGAAATTAGGTTTTAACCACAATTTAGTATCATGCATCGATTTAATAAGTTAATGATGGAACCTAGGAGATCGAACCCAATCAAGGATGTTTTAGAAAGATATGCTTGATCAACTCAATACAGGATCGCTAGATTGATCTCCGAATGTCACCTTACTTGGTTGTCTTGCAAATGAAAAATAAGATCAAAAAAGATCCTTCTAGCTTAGTTCTGCTTTTGATTTTGAAGGGGTTATGTGAATAAATGAAGACCTAGTCTTACCTTATTTAAAGTGGAGCCTCTTCCTTTCATTACATGTCTTTGAGCTTATGAAGACTAAAATCTAGGCCCACCTCTAGGAAAGCCCACATCTATCAAAAGAAGGGAATGAATCAATCAACAATGATGTGTAGCTCTTAATCTCATTTGTCTATCCTAAAACCATTCGATGGTTGAGATTGGCCTCCAAATCTATGAAGAGGCTAACCTTCTCATTCCTTTACATTCTACATATTGTAAGGTTTCAGAGCAACATGGAAACTCAATGCATCTATAGAAGCTTAAATCAACTATTTTGTGAAGAACAAATCAAGAGAAACTTAAGAACATGGGATCTAATCTACTATCACATGCATACAAATGAGACATTTAGTTCACCTATTTCTCTTCTCATGGTTCTTCTTCTTACAACATTCACACATGTATTATCAAATCAAAACATCCTAAAGTCAACTGATGCTCATCATACATGGTCAACTAGCTACTACAACACTACTATAGTATTTGGCAACTCCATTGGGGAAGAAGACAACTTGAATTAAGAATAGTATTTACTAGTAGATAGGACGAGATGCTCAAGAGATCAATACTACGGTTACTCAACAAATTCAAAGTGTTTAGAATGAATATTGTACTTGTGACTACACAATAAACAACTATTGCTAGCACATTTATACTAATGATCTGTGATAGAAATCAAGGACCAATTACATGCTCCTAATCCCGAGGGCTCTCTTAGGTGGTCCGCCAAGTTGTCTAAGGTGAGTTAAGCACCGAGGAGCAATGCTTGCCCCAACCTAATCTGTCGAGCTACTTTGCTTTCCATGCTATCCAAGATGTTGCTGAGGTAATCAACCAACATACCGAGCCAAACCCTCCACTAAACCATAGTCCCTACACTAAATCTAAATGTAGCAATCCTTATTGTGCCGAAGTTGAGTAGAAATGTCAAAAACCAACCATTCGAAGCTAACCCAATTTGAGCCGACCCTAAACCAACTACAGTCCAACCCCTTCTAATGCCAAACAAGCCTAAATAACGGCCCACCCCTGCTCGGATCGCAATACTGTTAGAATCACAATAAAAACGCATGCATACTATCTTTTACTAACATCCATACTGTCCTTTCTGATAAAGGGCGTCTACATTCCTTCTTTTGCATGATTTCATATTTTCCTTGTAAATTATTCCTTTTTGTTTTTAGAAACTAAGGACCATTCTTTTATAATTTTCTATAACTTAGGATTTGTCCTAATAGGATAATATAAATATCGCCATACTGGAAAATGATATCAGAATGCATAGAATACACTGAACTATTTTACTCTTGAGCTAAGTGTCCCTCTTACTCTTAAGCTACTCTTATCTAGCTCATTCAAGCATGGACTAATGGCGAGTGACTTCCGATCATACTTATACGTCATATTAAGTATGACCTGAGCTCGTATGAGGTGTTAGTACATCATATCCTTCATCAGTGCACAGCTCAACCTTCAACCATTGTTTACCTTTCAAGCCATCTTATGGCTTGAACCCACCCCTTTGGTTGCACATGATATCAAGTTCGTGTGTTCATCCGTATCATCTTAGTATCAAAACTTAGCTACATTCAAAGCTAGATCAAGCTACTGTGTTCTTCTAATAATTTGTTACTGCTCCCATATGATAGTGGTTCTATTGATTAGCTTTGAAGTCTAATGTTGTCATTGTGAAGTAAACACCAATGTCGGATTCAAGTGTGTAAAGGACTTTAGGAAACCAAAAAAGTGGTACTCGACATGGTCAAAGACAGGAAAGAAGCTCCTTACCTCAGTTAGTAGATGACCGCTTAAATAAGCTTATCGACTTAGTAGCTAATTTGGTGACCATTATATAAGAAGACATACAGCGAGCTAGAAATAGCCCCATTAAGGAACGTAAGCAAAAACAACGAAGCAATGGTCAATTTGGCCGAACTAATGCCCCAACTCAAACAACTCAAGCTGAAGGAGTTGGTAGGGATGCTAGATGTAAGTTAGCGCTTGAGGAGATTAAGGAAGAAGTGGAAGGAGATGATGATGTAGAAAAGTATTAGAGCCTGAGGAAAGAAATATACGAGCCCCTAGAGTTGAAAGACTTAGGATGTGTATCTCAAGTTTTTTTGGAAGTGGTAATGCTGAAGTTTACGTAGATTGGGTGGATAAGATTGAAAAATAGTTTGAATACCACGAAGTACCTGACAATGCAAAGTTTAGACTTGTTGTGTTAGAGTTCACTAGTTATGCCACCTTATGCTGGAAGAACTTGCAAGCCACGAAAAGAACGGAAGGAGAACAAGAGATTAGGAGTTAGGATGATATGAAGAGAGTCATGCGTTGGAGGTTTGTACCGAGATATTATTTACAAGAGACTGCAGGAACTAAAACAAGGAGTATCAAGTGTAAACACTTACATTAAAGAGTTCCAGATGCTAATGATCCAATGCGAAGTTGTGGAGCCAGAAGACTAAACTGTGTCTCAATTCATTAACGGATTGAAGTATGAGATTAGAGATGTCTTGGAAACCTTAGATGTTAAGATGCTCGATGATGCAATCCGAGTTGCCTAAAGGATAAAAAGGTATTGAACAGGAAGATTCTAACCACCCATCAACCATCTTGGAAATAGTCAACTTGCTCCGAGCAGACCTATGCGAATGGAATCAAGTAAGGTTACTGAAACCCAACCCACCCAGACTACCTAAGGAAGTTTTAGAAGGGCCAAAGTTTAGGGAGGAAGAAGAGTGAGATCAACTATTTCAAATGCCAAAGATTTGGATACATGGCCGCTCAGTGTCCGAACAGGTAAACAATGGTGATTAGAGGTGAGGCGCCAACCATCGAGTTCGACAGTATAGAAGAAAAAGTAAAGGAGCTGAAAGAGGACGAACAAACCGAGTTGTCCGATGAGGAAGTCATCTACAACAAGGAAGGCAACTTCATGTCGACCGCTCTAGTGTTGAGGAAGACAATGAGTGTCAATCCTATACCCAAAGACAAACAGAGAGAAAATCTCTTCCATATTAGGTATAAGGTGAATAAATCACTATGCGTGCTGATTGTAGACAATGGAAGCTACACCAATACAACCTCCGCATTTATGGTCCAGCAACTAAAATTACTAACCATGCCCTACCTAAAACCGTACAAGCCTCATTGGCTCAGCGATAAGGGAGCCCTATAAGTGAACAAGCAAGTATTTATGTCAATCTACATTGGTAAGTATTGAGATGAAATACTCTATGATATACTGCCTATGAATGCATCCCACATTTTACTTGGATGATCATGGATGTTTAACCAAGCAATTATGTATGACGGTAAGAAGAACACATGTTCTATAGAGCATGAAGGAAAAAGGGTTAAATTGAGTCCCATGACTACCAAACAAGTAAAAATCATGCAATCCCAACTTAGCCAAACCCTCAAGAAGTAGGCTTTGGTATTGACACGAGCCGAACTGAAAAGAGAAATGGGGCTGGAGGGACTATCTATCTGCTTGTCAGGAAGCATCTAGAGATGAGACTCAGGGAGGAAGAACTAACGACTGAGGTAAAAACCCAACTGGAGGACTTTGCCAATCTGTTTCCGGAGGTGCTACCAAAGGTTTTACCCCTAATTCGAGGCGTCAAGCATGCGATTAACCTACAACCAAAGGCCACCCTACTAAACAAGCCTACCTATAAATTGAACCCTGAACAAGCTGCTAAGCTGTAGAAGCAAGTATACGACCTCATGGAGAAAGGGTACATGTACGAGTTCTTGAGCCCCTGCATTGTACTGGCCTTATTAATACCGAAGAAATATGTGTCTTGGAGGATGTGTATGGATAGCCAGGCTATTAATCGAATCACCATCAAGTACAGGTATCCCATACCCAAGCTTGATGACATACTATACGAGTTAAGTGGAGCAAGAGTGTTCTCTAAAATCAATCTCAAATCTGGATACCATAAGATTCGAATGCGTGAAGGCAATGAGTAGAAGACTGCCTTCAAGATACGACATGGTTTATATGAATGGCTTGTAATGCCATTTGAGCTGTCCAATGCGCCAAGCACATTCATGAGACTCATGAATCATATGCTCCAAGAATTACCAGGATGATTTGTCATGGTTTATTTTGACAACATCCTAATATACAATCTGGACCTATAGATGCATCAAGGGCACCTCCGACAAGTGCTTGCAAAACTCTAAGCCAAATAACTCTATGCCAATCTGAAGAAGTGTGATTTCTGCCAATCTAAAGTGATCTTCTTAAGATTTGTTGTGAGCAAAGGTGTCATTTAAGTTAATGAGGAGAAGATAAGAACAATTATAGAATGCCCCCGAGCTGGCCTGTTATGCCAACATAAGGTGTTTCCACAGCCAGCATCATTCAATCGCTGATTCATAAGGAACTTCAGTACAATTGTGGCCCTATTCACCAAACTCTCGAAGAAGAATGTTGAATCCAGATAGGGTGAGAAAGAGAGGAGGAGTTTTGAAAACGTAAAGGTTAAGCTAACTATAGCCCCTATCTTAGCTCTACTAAGCTTCAACAATGTATTTGAGGTAAGGTGTGATGCGTCCAAACTAGACATAAGTGTTGTGCTAATGCAGGAAGGCCGACCTATTGCTTATTTCAATGAGAAACTTCGAGGAGCCATACTCAACTACTCTATTTACGATAAGGAGTTCTACTCCTTAATCCAAGTCTTAACAGTATGGCAATACTATCTACTGCCTAAAGAATTTATGATATACACCGATCATGAATCCTTAAGATATATAAAGAACCAATTGAAGTTATCCCAAAGACAAGCCAAGTGGGTTGAATTCATGTAAATTTTTTCTTATATCGTAAAATACAAGAACGGGAAGAACAATATAGTGGTCGATACCCTATCGAGATGACATATGCTCCTAACCAAACTATAGATGAGGCTACTTGGGTTTTTGACCATTAAGAATTTGTATGCTGAGGACCTACACTTTAGTCCTATCTACGTCCATTGTAAGGAAGGACGAACGCTGGATGACTATCATAGGGAGGACAAATACTTACTCAGGAAAAGGAGGCTATATATCCCAACCTGTTCCACGCAAGAACTACTAGTGCACGAGGCGCATGGAAGGGGATTGATAGGATACTTTGGCTAGCACCAAACTTATGAGGTATTATCCTTTAGATTCTTTTGGTCAAAGATGAAGAGAGATGTCCAATTTATGCAAGAAAGATGTGCGACCTATCGAAAAGCGAAGAGTCAAGTCTAGCAAGGATACTATCAACCTTTGTCGATCTCGACCAAACCATGGTCTGAGCTGAGTATGGACTTTATGTTAGGATTATCGAAGACGTCTTAAAGAAAGGAATCCATCATGGTGGTTATGGATCAATTTAGCAAGATGGTACATTTCATGCCCTGTTCCAAGACTAACGATGCTTCGGCTGTGATTAAGTTTCACGACATATCAAGAACCATAGTTTCAAATCAAGACCTTAAGTTCATGAGCCACTTTTGGAGGCAACTGGGAACTAAGTTATTGTATAACATGTCCTGCCATCTACAGACCGATGGGTAGACCAAAGTTGTTGACCAAACTGTAGGAACTTTGTTAGGGTCGCTATCAGACGAAACATGGCCAATTGAGATCTGTGTCTACTAATCATCTAATTCGCCTACAATCGAACCGTCTACAGCATCACAAGCATGTCTCCATTCGAAGTCGCCTATAAGTTCAACCTTAAACTGCCATTGGACCAAGTACCCCAGCTGATGCTTGATGAAGACTGACCAGCCATCAAGAGAGTTGAGGCCATCAAAGCTATGTACCAAAAGGTTGTAGAGCAACTGGGTTAAGCTACTATTAAGTTTGAGAAACAAAGCAGAAGACGGAAGAAGAAAGAATTTCAAGAAGAGCAAGTTATCTACCAAAGCTAACGGACCTTTCAAGGTGCTTGAAAAGATTAATCCTAATGCTTATAAGATCGAATGACCTAAAGGATATGGAGTCTCAGACTCTTTCAATATTACCGAACTCCAACCTTACACTCCTTAAGACAAGCAAACTGGACCTAAACTAGATTTGATCCCAAATCTCAAACAACTTAGAGGGGATGATAGGGATCAAGGACCGATTACATACTCCCGAGCCCAAAGGCTCTCTCAGGTGGTCTACCGAACTGTTCAAGGTGAGCTAAGCACCGAGGAGCAGTGCTTACCCCAGTCTGATTTACCGAGCTACTTTGCTATCCATGCTATCCAAGATGTTACCGAAGTAATCAACCAACATGTGAGCCAAACCCTCTACTAAACCATAGTCCTCGTACCAAATTTGAATGCAGTAATCCCTACTATGCCGAGGCTAAGTAGAATTATCAGGATTCGACCATCCAAAGCCAACCTAATGTAAGCTAACCTTGAACCAACCACAGTTCAACCCCTTCTACTGCTGAATAGGCCTGAACAAAGGCCTACCCCTACTCAAACCACAATACTATCAAAATTATAGTAAAAACATGCGCACACTATCCCTTACTAACATCCGTACTGTCCTTTCTGATAAAGGGTATCCATGTTCCTTCTTTTACACGATTTCATATTTTCATTGTAAATTATTCCCTTTTGTTTTTAGCAAATAAGGACCATTCTTTTGTAATTTTTGGTAACTTTCTGTAACTTAAGATTTACCTTAACGGGATGATATAAACACTACCATACTATAGAAATGATATCAAAATATACTGAACTTTTTCACTCTTAAGCTAAGTGTCCCTCTTACTCTTGAGCTACTCTTTCTAGCCCATTCAAGCATGGACTAGTGGCCAGTGATCTTCGGCCATACTTGTACGTCATATCAAGTGTGGCCTGATGTAGACTCTATAAATTTAACCTTCTAAACATGGTGTTGGACTCGAGTATCGTAAATATTTTCCTAAGTCGATAAGACCACAAAAAATGAAAACCGACTAAAGTTTTAAAATTAGAACTTAAAATAAACTTGAAAGACACTATTATATGATTTAGAAACCCTAATCATACAAGAAAACCCTAATCCTTACATACTCTTACTTTTAAAAATGTAAACCTAAACTTAACAAAAACCATAAGTATCAAATCATAAAAATTTTTAAAAATCTATAAAATTATCTTAATGCTTGAAAAACCATAAATCAGTAAAATTATCAATAATTTTGTGAAATCATATAAAACTGATAATCAATGAATTAAGCACTATTTCAAGTAATAATAAACAACAACACTAAGCTAGTTAAAGGAATAAATTAATAAATTTACAAAAATTACTTTATTTGTGTACATAAGTAGCCCCACAATATGTATATATAAATATATTATTAAGCAATTTCCTTCTTTTTTTTTAATCTATCGTATATATACATATATATATATATGTTACCTAATAAAGCAATGTTCCTAAATAATTAAACCAATTGAACCTTAAGCTCCTACGTATAAGTCAATTAGTCCCAAGTTGGTGAAAATCCTAAAACATACTTAAACTCACTCGAACCCTAAACCTTGGGATAATCAGGGACTTATAGCCTTAAATAAGTAATTAAAAATATAATTTCAATAACTTTCATTTAACTTTAGAAAACTCTAAAATTTCTTAAGAGGCAAATCACAACCTATAAATTAATTTGAGAACCAAACCCTAAAAGAATTTCATATAAGACAATTCCCTTATTTTTACTTATAAGCCACGTTATATATGGATAAGTTGTAAACCCTACTTCTTAGTAGACTTGTGATTCAACTAAGAACACTTCCCAAATGATCCCAAGGATAAACTACGCTAAGAATTCAAGTTTACATTTAAAAACAAATTTAATTTTCCAATTCGTAACTCTATTATCAATAAAACTCGAATACGAGAACCATAGAATCTAAACCCAAAACCCTAAAACAATTAAGGACTTGTAATCTTAAACGGCTAATTAAGAATTTAATTTGAATAATTTTATTCAACTCTAGAAATTTTCATAATTTTATAAGAATTAAATAATAATTTACAAATCAATTTAAGAGACAAACTCCAAAAGAATTTCATATAAGACAATCTCCAATAGAATTTCTTATAAGATAATCTCCTTATCTTCATGCATAAGATTTGTATACATAAATAAGTAAACCAACCAATCATCCTAAATAACTTATCAATTGATAAATATAAACCCTACTTTTAGTGGGCTCATGATTCAATTAAAAGTACTATCAGAAGGTTTCCAAGGATCAACAAAACTAAGAATTTAAGTTTACATTTAGAAACAAATCAAATTTTTCCAATTCAAAAACCAATTATCGATAAAACCTGAGCTTAAAGAACTATGAGCTCTAAAGTCACTTAAAACCCTAAACCCTAAAACAATTAAGGAATTTTGACCCTAAGTGACCAATTGATAATTTAATTTGAATAATTTCATTCAACTTTAGAAAATTTCACAATTTTATAGGAATCAAATCATAAAGTACAAAACAATGCAAGATGAAAATCCTAAAACAATTTCCTATAAGTCCATGCCCTTATCTTCATGTCTAAGCCTTACACATAAATAAGTAGACTAACCAATCACCTTAGATGACTTATCAATTAAGAGTTGAAATCATTTATCAATTGATAACTTATCAAAATCTAGTGATGAGACATTTTTCTTATCACCCCTTTACTTATACTATATATGGACAATTTTTCACAAGATTTCATATGCTTAACTTGATTAAATGAGACAAGACCATTCCATGACCCCAAAGGACACTAAATGGAAGATTTGAACAAGAAGAAAAGGGAGGCCATGCTCTTATCTTTCAACCATCAATCACTTTCTCTTACATACAACTATTCACTCCTTAATGCTTATATCATCAATAGTTGTAATTGTTGACTTTTGTATAAGCTACAAGACAATCAATTGGAGCTTCTTACATACATTTCTTCTCTCATTAAAAAATCTACCGCTCTCTCCCTTTTTCACTCTCATTTTCACATCATTTTCTCTCACTTTAAACACAAATCAAAAGAAGAAATTCAACCCCACAAAAATCCCAACGTTGCCACCACCATTTTTGCTTCCATACTTACCGCACGAAGCTTTATTTTGTGCCCTCTATTTGTCAACTTCAAAAACCACTTTTAAGAACTTTAAAATATCCTCAAAACCCCACTTCAAAGATCAAGACTCTAGTTCCAAAGGAGCTTGCAAGAAGAAGGAGGAAAAACAAGGAATATAAGAGGGTACTTAGTTGCATAACCACCATTTCTACGCTTTTAGGACAAATAAGTTGTTTCTTTGTATTAGTGGTTTAGTGTTACGTGTTAGGAGACCATGTTTTCATGAAGATATTAGCACGATCATAAGATGATAAAATAACTAGACCACCTTAAGAAGTAAGCTTGTGAACCCCTTTACATGAAAGTTGAATTATGAGCATGCTAAGTTGGTGTTATGTAAAGATATATGTTTAACACTTAAAATAGAAGATTTTAAGTTAAGAAAATCATGAAATGTGTAAATGAATGAGGAGACATCATGCTGGACGTGGAGTACATATGAGCCATTTAGATGTTATTTCCATTTCTATTAAGTTAAAGATGCTCAAATTTAGCCTTAGGTAAAGGAAAATCTATTACATGAAGCTTTTATGAAAAAACCAACCTTGTGAGATATGAACTATGATATGCAAGTTGTGATAAGTATGAGATCTACTATTTTCATGTAAAGTATAAGCTAAGTAATCATCTCGTGAAAAAGAAGTTAAGTCAAGATTTGAATATAAGTAGCTCAAGTTCATGATCTAACACTTAAACTCAAGGAAATGATGAAACAAGTTGAAAAACCAAGTGAGAATCCCCTAGATTCATCATGACCAAATCTGGAACATAACTAAAAGCCACTTAAAAATATGATAAAACCAAGTGAACAAAGTAAAAAGATCAACTAAAGTAAGTATAGTAAGTATACAAAGCCTAAAACTCAAAACCAAGCCTAAAACTCTCAAAACAAGCCTAGAACTCTAAGTTCGACCTTCATTAAAATTATGATCAACACTTTAAAATATTAAGAAATGTTTTTTTGAAGCCCACAAGAAGTCCACCTAAAACTCCATAAGTTAAACAAAGTCACTAACTTTAGTTTGAACTAAAAACAAGTCCATTTAACAATTTAAGCCCATATAAAAGCACAAGGAGTTGCTGTTGGCACTAAGAGTGTAAACTAAAGTTGGAAATCTAACCTTAAGGAGTATTTTAATTTTGGAATAAAGTCCTAAGCCTAAGCCCAAATAATTTCCTAAGTTACCAAAAAGCCCATTAACCAAACAAAGCCTAAAAGCACTCTAAATAATGAGGATCGCTACTTAACTGACCTATGGGCAGTTTTGAATACCTCATCACGAAAATATAACCTTACGACATTAAAGTACACTCGAAAACAATGAAGATTAACTATAAGATCATAAAAATCGGATTTAAAACGAAAAAGTTATACGTGATTGAACTTTTAAGTAAAACCGGGAAAAAAATTATGAAACCAAGTCAAAAGTATAACTTAAGGGGTTTTAGTTTAGTTTTCCACGTTTTATTTCAAATCCTTATAGTATCGTATTTGCAATGTCCAGGGGACCTAGCTTTTGGGAGACGACCTACCCCGAATTATTTTGATTGATCTGCATGGCTGAGTGAATAAATTCCCAATGACTCTTTACTTGATTTTGCTTGTAGAATAGATGCACCTAAACATATATATATAAATTTGGATGCTTGTAGGATATGGGAAATGCATGTATATGAATTTGTGGTTGAATGTGATGACTTGTTAATTATATATAAAATGGGAATTGTTTGTACTAATATATACATGCGAATTGTATGAAATGAAATCATCTGATCACCTTGAAAATCGAGTTAATCACTTATACAATTAAGAAATCAAAATGAATCATGCATTCCCCATATTTCATACAGATACCACTGACTGTCGCTTTACGTAAAAGATGGGAAGGGACTCACAGGAGGAAGTGCCTCCTACAAGATTGGGCACTGGCTATGTCATCATTTATATTGAGTCTCTGTTCTAAGCTGGTGGGCTTACTAGGCGCCGAAAGATGCTAACCATCGATGAGGAGATGAGTCTTGTGGCTTCTGCTTAGAACGTGTGTTTATAGATTATGGAGACCATCACACCGCTAGACTTGGGATTTTAAAAACATGATTTATTATTCGGTAAAGAAAGTATATACATATATATATATATAGTTTTGTTTTGGCTTAAGCACAATAGTACAAATAAAATAAAACCCAAGGTCTAGAACCCAGATTTTGGTTTAGGTCGGTTAATTACCTCCAAACCCTAACTACAGAGGGCATAATTTGAGTTGTATGCAGTTCCTAGGTTACTACATGCTTTGTTTGGCATACTGATTGTTCATGTATTCATATGATTGTGCATTTAACAAATTTCTGTCATGTGATATTAATGAGGGTTATTATCTCACTAAGCGCAAGCTTACACCCTAATAGTTCTTTTCCTTACAGGTTGATCGATAGTTGGGAATAGGATAAGAATCGAGCGCAGAGTGCTACCATTGAATCAGTATGATGAAAAGCTTATATAGTTAATTCGAAATGCTTCGAAAAACGACTAATGTCTCAATTAAGTTTAGTATCTTTACTAAGTTTAGAATTTTCTAAAATTGTCTATCTTATTTCACTATTTTGGTAGGAGATACCGATTCTCTACGGTTTTGAGGAATTGTGAAAAAATGGTTATCTATAATTATTTATATTATATAATGAGTCAATGAACTAAATTGAAGACTCTAGCAAATAACTATTTAGAGTCTTGTAATCTCTAACTTGCAAGGCAATTTTCTTATTATGGGTGCACACGTGATATAGAAATTCTAGGCAATACTATTAGGCCCCTCCTAGGGTCGTCACACCTGATCTCTATGAAGTGTTAGTATGTCATATCCTTCGTCAGTGTACAGAAACTCCCTGCTCAACCTTCGACTATCATTTACCTTTCAAGTCATCTTGCGGCTTGAACCTACCCCTTTGATTACATATGATATTAAGTTTGCATGTTCATCTACAAGTCCTTATCAATCTACGCCATACAAGAGTATTGCAACATAATTCTTAAATTCTTTCGTGAAATATATTCTTGGCATAATAGTAGCTATTATGGCTACTACAACAAATCCTAATGGTATTTGATCTATAATATCTCTACCTTCACTAAGCTTGCAAGCAACTAGATTTGTACTTACTATCATTATCATGCAAGCCACTACTCAACGCAACATTCAACAAGGCACTCAACTTAAGTAGGTTAACCAAGTCCCTACAAAAGAGGAAGAGAATACAGTAGGAGGGTTGACTATAGCCATAGTCGCCCCTAACTACAATTGGAAGGGTTCTCTTCTTTTAAGGACAATATATAACCCATTATGATTGGTACAATTTCACAACATAGCCTTACCTAAGTACTCCTAATTAAAGCTAATATTTTGTGCACTTCTTTGTCTTATGTGAAAAGGGAAGACTTTGAGAAGTACTTAAGGTAATTATAATCAATGCCTTCTACTAGTACCATCAATGTAAATTTTCTAAATCCATAGAGGTTTGTAGAAAAGCCCTTTTTTGGAAGACTATAATAGCCTGAAGTTCCTCACATTCAATAGGAAGCAAGGACTGCTGAGGAGCAGTTTGTCAAATTTTTTAAGATGCTTGATGTTTATAAACTCAATTAAGAGTCTAGACTAAAGGAGCTTTCGAAGTCATTGATGGATAAGGATATACTTTCTTGTGTCAACCTATCCCTAAGATCAATAGATTCCTTAGGAACTATGTGTAAGATGTTTCCAAAGAGAATTTTCACAATTAAGGAATTGGTGACCATCACCACTATGAAATGCATCCGACAACAACTAATGAAAGATCTCATGGATTATCATTTCCAAAAGCACTCATTGCAAATCTAGGATACAATGACAAAAAGGTCATCAAAATTTTCACTCAAGGAATATTTATGGAATATACATCCATTTCGAAAATTCATCTTTAAGTCCTTCTTTGAGTTAGTAGAAAATGTGCTAAGGACCAATAAATATGTCACCAAGTAGAAAGGTAACTCTAGTTAGAAGAAGTGGCCGTCTATAAGCACTACACAAGATAGAGGTTACAAGGAAAGTAAGAAAGCCTAAAAGAAATCGTATTGCAGTTATTTTGCCTTTTTCTTTGTCTAAAAAACAAGGTTCATGCTGTCCTATCAAATTACTAAGGGTTAAAAGAAAACTCACAGCATAAGAAAAGAATAATATAAAGCTTTGTTGCAAAATTGTTTAACACTTAACAAATGAGAGCTTAAGGATGATCTTTAATAAAATGTTCTAAAGTGATGAGCTGGACTTGGATAACAACAATGGTGTATGTGGGGACGCGTTTCCAACATGCAACAATCAAGGGGCTACCAATGTGATCTCTCATGATCTAATCGCCTCCTAAGAATTTAGTCAACTACAAACACATGTGCCAAGGATATATGTAGAAGGAGACACCCACAATTAGAGGCAAATAATTTAACGAAGGCCTAAGTAGTCATGTGGTGTTTGCCTTACTAAAGACTATGAATGTGGGAAATTTCTTCGATTTTCTTAAATTCAATAAGTAGACTAAAACAGCAACATACATGCTATGGTGGAGATTTTCACATGCCAATATGTACAGTGTAGTGCTAGAATCCAATATCATTATAAGATGTGATTCCAAAGAGAGTTTTTTGTTGGATGTGGATTCTAGTGGGTCCAATAAAAAGGAATATCTTTTAACATGAAAGATGTTTAGTGACAAAGTTTTAACTAAACATGGGGTCGTAAACATTTTAAGGAACATTTAGGAGGATTATGGAGAGGTATCATTAAATCCTTCCAATATTAATAGACTTTGATGTCATGCGTTAAATTCACTCAATATTTGTTCAAGAAAGATCCTTGTCAATTTTAGGACATGTCTTTATTTTAGAGGAGTAGATAGTTGATTGTAACATTAATGAAATTTAGCTTGATTTAATAGCTTTTTAGGTTCAAATATATAGGTTGAAGTTACATCAAATGACAAAATTGAATGTAAGAATTATCAAGGCTACTTTAAAAGAGGTAGCATATAATGATAAAGTGAAGGGGGGAAACATTTAGGAAGAAATATCCTAAGATTAGGATTAAATTGAACTGTAATAAACCCTTTTGAAAAGGCATGGATCAGTTAAGATCTTAAGGTAAGATATAAGATAAATTTCAAGTATAGAAGACTTTTAGTTCCTACTTTACTCATGATAAATTAGGTCATATTGTTTGTCATTTTTTTTTTTTTGTGGAAATAGTTGTAGTAAGAAGTTTGGTCCATGGATAAGTGCTTGCAATAAGAGGTAGTTTCTTCTTCGAATCAAGCTTTAGAAGTGAAGATAGTAGGTCTAAGAGATAAGCTGAATTGGGGAATAGTGAGAATCAATCAATGTCTTCACCTAATCAATATGTACATCCCCTAATAAATGCAATGACTTAGATAGAGCAACCACTATATTAGCTCTGTTATGTATCTATAAGTTGTTTTAAATCAATAGTACTATTCATCGCAATGCTATACTTTTCTGCTCATTCTTTTTCAGAAGAAAGCTCCAAGGATTATTGGAGGTAAACATGACATCATTTGCAAGAGTTTCTAAATATCATATCATCTGAAATTGTCCTCATTCAATGAAATATCTTCAAGAATATAGACATTAGACTAACATAGTAAAAATGAAGGTCCAAGGGAAATATATACAAGCAATTTGTATATACATTTAAGTGTGAACTTGATTTAATTAAGAAGATACTAAATGCAAATATGTAGTAGTCCCTCCTCTAAAGTGAATGAGCATATGTAGTCATTAAATATTAGACTTTCATACATCCTATGTGTATATTTTCATACCATGAAAACAATAATTCTATCAAGGTATGCATATAATATGGTTGTTAGTTGTGACCTTAAGTTTACAGAGTTTGGCGATTAATAAGAGAATCATTGATGGTGAGTAGGTAAGATAGATGTCTTTAGCTTCTTGATAGGAACAAAAGCAACTAAAAGTCCATGGAAATAGGAGGATGTTGCAACATCAATTTCATTTAGCCCTTTCATCTTAAGTTGCTAAGGAGAAGGGGTCCAATTATGAAGTAGCATGCATTGAACTATTTGAGACCATCGTAGATGAAGAAATTGAATTACACAGTAATTAAATCATAGGGTAGTTTTTAGTTTATTGCCAATTTCCTTTCCCTTGGGGGCTAACAATTGTTGTCAAGTGGTTACTTTAATTTACATTCAAGATAGAATACTAGTATTGTATGCGATAAATTGGAGCATTGCAAGTAATAGCATGTTGTTAAGGACTAGTCTAAATTGATTGATCAATTTTAGTAAGTATTGGAATTATATCAAAATGGTTTAGATTGCATGATTTCAATTAATTCTAAAATTAAGTTAATAGTAATTTCCAAAATTAAATTAATGAGATGTTTTATTTAATTTTTTAAAGTTTTTATTATACAAATATCATCCATAATGTTATTCAATGATTAAATTGATAACGCTAATAGTTTAATCAATAAAATTTTTTAATGTTGGAAATTATTTAAGGATTGACTAAATAGTTTAATTAATGTATTCATAAATTCAAATATTAAAATGAAGAAAAAAGTGAGCGAAATATAATGTGCCTAACAAGATGGATAGAGACATAAGTGTAAATAGGCCTAAGCCCATGTAAAGACTAGTTTCAAACCATAAATCAACTCAAACCAGAACAAGGTTGAATCAGCCTCCAAACGGCCAAGCCCTAAAGGCTCAAGCAATTCGACCATGTGAAACCACCGACTCAATGGGCTTTTGAACTGGCAGTTTGTCCCATCCGAGCTTCCAATTTAAAATAGAAAAAACAAATAAGTATAAACACCATCAACTTTTGTCCCTTGATCATCTTACAACACACTACCGAATTCCTACTTATTCTCTCTCATTCTCTTCCTTTACAAAAAAATCAACAAATAAATATTTTCCCTTACTATCTCTAATTTTTCCAAGAGTGAACTATAAAATGGCTTCTCTATATTATTATGGATGGTATTGTAATTTATATTTATGTTCAACAACTATACTCCAATATAAGAAATAATATTTTATAACATATCATCACAAATTATAATTAATAGTTACATTGTGATCCATTTCTTTCTATATTGACAATGTATTTTGAGATTCGAATACATTATCTTCTTCCTTTGCAATTTCTATTGCTATAGCCAATCTTACTCAACATTATAATTAACATCACGCTCACGTGATATAAAATAATTATTTCGAAATGAAAAAAATTTTGAACTAAAAATAAAAATAAATCATTCATGCATCACTATATATACACATAAATTTTTAGAATTATTTATGAAAAACTAGAAATACATGAGTACGCAAGAAATTATTTACATTAATTTATAAAAATGCAAAATCAAAATATAAAAAAACACACGATTCAAGGGTTGATAAACCGACGATTCAACTAACTCTTGAACCACCAATTCAGCTAAACTAGCCCGACCCATAACCTTAAGGGTCAAGCCTGGTTCAACTTATCATTGATCCTTAAACCAATAATTCCAAACCACTTTAGCCTGGTGCATAGCTCTAGATAGCCCATCAACGTATATCACATTTAACCTTAGGTGTGTACTACAATCCATGTGTGACACCTCAAATATGGACATGTGGCATTGGAAGAACCTTAGAATTATGTGCTTAAGGGATGTATTGGTTGTTTTCTCCACTTCATGTTTAGGTTATTCAATTGTCATTCAACCTTAGAAACATTAATATCACATTTCGTATGTAGTAATAATCTAAAATAAAATTAATTGAATCAGAACAAATAAAATAAAAGGGAATTAGGAAATAAATGATCGATCCATTTCTCATGTTTAGAAAATCCACAAATTGATTCCATTCTAACATCATGTTTGATTGTGGCATATACAAAACAAAATGGAATACACACATAATGGCATTTCAAAAAATCAATGTTATTTCAGTAATGTTTATTAGTAAAGGTAGAATAGAATTGTCATCCCACTCCTCTATCCTAGAGTCACAGTTTTATCTCCTTATCAAAATTGTGATTTTTATTTCTTAATATCTTCTAAACATAAAAAAAAAAAAAAAGAAGAAGAAGAAAGAAAGGTTTGAATATCACCCATACTATAAGCATTTACATGCTGAGTAAACATGAACTATTCTGAATAATTGAGTGCGTGCACCTGATAAGAATGAGCACATGAGGGACTCCTAGAAGAGATTAGGGTGGATTTTGTTGATTGATGAACGCATGCACGCAATTATTACTACGTTGAGTAGCGGTTCCATCGGAGTTTTAATGAATCCTTTGACAAAAGGCGGTTGTTAACTTCTTTAAGTGTTGTTTTTCCTATTTTAGGGACTTTGTGTACGAAAACATTCAAATTGTAATGCATTTAATTCAATAAATTCCAACAGTTTAAAATACTAAAAAAGTTAACTTTTTATATTTTTATATGTTTACTTTTTTTTCTCGTAACATATAATCGACATTCAAAAATATAAAATTTTTCTTTTAACAAATATCTTAAATAAAGCATCGGGACTTTGATTTATAAATTGTGGGTCTAGGGGACTTCGAAGCCCTCGATTCTCAGTCCCCATACGATTGGAATATTCCAAACCAAGGAAAAGTGACTTGGAATATGCACTTCCTATCACCTACAGGACAATCCTGTAACGACCAATCCGACAGTTGTATCAATGATTATTCCCAGATTCTAATTACGTCGTTTTTCTTTTTTTTTTAGGTAAAATATTTCTGCAAAGATATATATTATTTTTATTCTCCTCGTTTGCTACATGTAACTCGACGGATACGCTTTAAAGAAAAGATTTACAATTCCATAATTTTGTTGGCGTCCTGATAAACTTCATTTATAGTAAATCAAATTTTCATTTCTGGTACATGTACTTTGCGATAAGGATGACACCCACGATTTGTCTCGGCATGAAATCAAACTTTTTAAAATTTAAAAGACACGGCCATCCGAAGTCACGTGATGTAAAGTTTTCTGAGAAATTTAAAATTAAAACAGAAGTAACTGTCTAAACGTTAAGTGTTTTCCAATTTTACATATAAAATTTAAAATTATTAAAAATCATGTATTTAATTGAAATTTTACTTATTCATATCTGATTATTTATACATGCATCTCTCACTCTATAAATATTTATGAGAATAGATTTTTAAAAATTGATGGAAATAATAAATTCGATAAAAAAATAATTGATTGAATATGATATATGACAACTTTACACTAATAGATGTAATAAATAAAAGCTTGTTTACATATAATGATTTACAACATCGAATTTTATACATAATAAAAATAAATAAATAAAATCAGATAGCAATTTTAACAAAATCTGGATGTGCACACCCGGATTCCAAATTTGAAGACATAATGAAGCCCCTATGGAAAGCACGCTTTTTAATTAGAGATAAGGCAGGCTAGGTCAAGGAACACGCAAAAGCCATTATTAACAGTCAATTTTGGAAGGAGAAGGACATAAATACTAACCGATAAAGTTTATCTATTAACGGCATGGGAAACTTTTTTTGACATAAAAAAGCTGAGTCTTCTCCTTATCTCATCAGGCTTATCCTTCTTGAAGTGGGAAAAAGGTCCCAAAGGATGGGATAACTAGCTGGATCTGCCATTAATAATTAGTTGCTTGTAACAGTCTAACATCTTATTTTGGGCAATCACATATCATATCACATATTTGTAATCCATGAGATAAATATGAGTAATGCTTAGGATGTACTAGATATTTCCATATGCTTAAAAAAAAATAAAAAAGATAAGAGGAAAAAATTATAAGATAATAAGAGAATAACTTAGTTTTATTTGGTTAAGATCCGAAAAATAACATAATTAAAGGAAGAAAGCAGAGAACTTATAAAATAGAGAAATATATTATATCAATATTCCTAAATATGTTGACACGATGAAAGTGGGAGTGTTTACAATAAAATATTTGAAGATTTTTTCTAGAGAATTTTAGAGAGTGTCTAAGACCTAAGTTTTTGCTCTCGTGATTTTTTTTATATCCTTCTTAAGTGTTCATATAAAGTTTATATAGAATTTCAATAGACCAAGCATACCTCTATATTAGATTCGTTTTAAATGATAAAAATATAAAGATTTTTGTCTATAATAAATAGTACAAGAATCTACTTTTTATAAGGTGAATAGTATAATAATTTTTCTAAAAATGTTTAATAGTATGTGAACTATTTCTCCTAATAAAGATGTCTTCACAATAATTTTGATCCTCTAATAAGGAATCTCATCATGCATTCTTATCTCCACGATAACTTTGTTCTTCTATCAAAGAGTCTCATCATGCATTCTTAAATAAGAGCAAAGTTAAGGGTTTACATTTCAGAATTCATCATTTAGTTGAACAACTTTAGAAAATAGTTAACAACTACTCCTTTTTTTGTCTTTGTCTACAATAACTATGTCTTATGACTTCTCTTGTTTATGAAATTTATTTTTTCTGGTTCATCTTCTTCTCTTTTTGTCATTAAGCTTCCATTGCTGTGCTTAAACTTTCTTGAGTAAAAAAGTTTTCATATTTTTCTATGATATCATGGTTTTAGTTTTTATAGGTTCCCATAAAGCTTGATAGTCTTGAAAAAAGATACTGTAAACCTAATTTTGAAAAATTAAGAAATATTGATCTAAAATTCGAGCTAATTAATAACCTGTCCAATTTCTAATTTGTTCAATTAAAACTTTTCTACAAAAACATTTATTGTCTACTTGATTTTTATTTTTCTAAAGATCTGGTCAATATTCAATATCCATATAAATTGTATGATATACTGGTTTTATGATGTTGGAGACAAGTGCACGTATTAGTTTATAATACAGCGGATTAAGTCTAAGTATCAATCCCTTAGATACTCTGACTACTAATACTTACTAGGTCTCTATTATCCAACTAGTAAATTAAATTTCAAAAAACTTAAAGAAATAAATCTAAGTCATTGCTAAAACTAATTTAAAGATTAACTAGGATGCAATTCAAGAATTAATAAGAAAGCAATTCAATTAATTCAAAATTCAATGTTGTATCTAAATCTTACTTTACTTATATCTAACATGTGATTTTCCTCAAAATAAGCTAATTTATTCTTTAATCTTTCTTAATCGGAAGAACTCTCTACTAAAATTAATCATTTTCTTAAGCCAATTAACCTTAACTTTAAAATCACCTATTAAAATCATTTCTCAATAGCATGACCTAAGATTGCATTATTGAATAACCAATTCTCTACACTTTAATTTAAAATTCTAGAAGAATCATCAACTATGCCTAAATCTAATCTTATAGGAAATCTCTCGATTCTCTTATAAAATATCAAACTTTAAATTACTACCTATGGAAATAATAACCTAAATCATGAAACAAACATGATTGAATCAAGAAAAAAATAAAGAACTAAATTAATCAAGCAATAAAAATATCACATGAATAGTTCTAAGTTCCATAAAACTTAGATACCAAGGTTTTACTCGTTATACATTATAAAATAAAAATTTAAAAATAAAGTATATAAAAGAATAGAAAGAAGCATTATGAAATCTAAACAAAATTAAATCTTAAAATCTTCTCTTGTCCTCACTTTCTTAATTGTTCTTAGCTTTAAAAACTCTCTAAAAATCTTATAAAAAAGTTCTTCCTCAAATAAACCCTAACAAGGCCTTATATATGAAAAGATAAAAAAAAAAAAAAAGGTCAATTAGAAAAAAAACGATCGAAGACACGACTGTATCTTTTGGTTATGTCTTTAACTATACTTCACATTTGTTTTTCTTTTTTCTTTTTTTTAAGTAAGAACTAAACGACCAACGACATATTCATGTCTTTTAGTCATGTCCTAAGCTATAACAATAGAAAATCAACTCTAATTTTGCTTGGAAACAATAAAATCATATCATTTAACTATTTCGACCTTCAAACCTTTATAATTTTCTTATTTTAGCTTCAATTTAATTGAATTTGTTTTTATCTTCTTGTTTTCTCGTGTAGATCATTCCAAAACCTAGAAAACAAAATTTTACTCAATTAAAATTATTATTTAAGAATAAACTAAAATATAAAAAAATCATAAAAAATCTCTAAATAAAATATATGCAATTAGAAACTCATCATCTTACATTATATTCAAACCAATCAAAAGAAATAGAGTGAAAAGTCATTTTTACACAAAGTAACTCACCTCTTTCTGAAGGATCATAGCTTGATGATATCATTTTTGCTACTTCTTTAATTATGAAACCAAATTCTGAATTTTAAAATTGTTCTAGTATTCCTTTAACTATGTTTATTAAGCTATAGTCTAACAATGTTTATTCTATAAAACAATATTTGTCTACATAGATACTCATAAGCTTTTATAATTCTATATCAAATTTACAAATGCAAAATTCTTCTTCATTATTTTCATTTCTAAATACATAAAGAGAAATATTTCTATAAGAGATTTTTGATATATTAAATTGTAAGACATGAAATGGTTCTCAAAATTTCTTTTCTACCAATTTACTAATATATTATCTACATCTTGATGGTAACTTATCAATATAAGGATACCTTCTAAAAAAATATATGAATATATTTTTTCGTATAAAATATCTATATTTTCTTAATGTCTAATGTATTGTCTAGGAAATACTTGATTAAAAGTTTTCCATTTGTTTAAAGTTTCTTTCATTTTTACTAGAGGTATTTTTTCTACTTAATGTCTATATGCACTAATTAACTATGAGTTTATTAAAAAGTCTTCATTCTCCAAAATTCAATTAGTTTTTGTCTAGTTTCAATAACAAAATTACAGCCACTCCAGATTGAGCTATAATGATCCTGAATCTAAGGAATTACTTTATACTATTCTTTATATATTCCCAGATTAAATCTATTCATTACTACTTAACAAATAAACATTCTTTGTGAAAAAAAAAAAGTTTACTTCCTTATCTAGAGGTAAGCTCATTATTTATGTTTATAAAGTAATTAGATAAGGCTACACAAACTTTTAATTTATTTTTATCTATAATTTAAAGTTTCCATAATACATCAATAATTACTTTTTGGGCTTCGTTTATTTCTACTTTGGTTGATTGTTTAAATTATAAAGATGAGCCTTTTGGATAAATAGGAAGTTTCATACCATTAAAATCTATCATGAGAAATATATTACTATTACTACTACTAGTAGGCCTTGGAGTTGGCCCACAAGTTGTTGGCTCTTATCTATTCGTAGTGTCCATTTGTTTACTATTGAATGAGAATCTCATTAGACTCTAGGCCATTGGAGTTTATTGAAATATCTTATTGTTGTTGTTCTCCATTAAAAATGTACTTAACTACCTACTCAAAACATCGGCCAAATTATTATCTTTTCCTTTTATGTGTTATATTTCTATTTTATAACCGCTATTAATTAAAATGTCTATGAACTTGATTCACCTTCTTTATGATATGCTTTTATTATTCTTATTTTTATAAAAGTTAACAATAGCTACACAATTAATCTTTACCAAGATTTTGGTTTTATTAACTAAAAATAGTCTAAAACTATTTAATTCATAAATAACTATAAGAATCTCCATATCTATGCTAATGGTTAATATTTTTTCCCTAAATGTTACATTGTTATATCTACAAACTTACTCTTCACTTTTTTAGGGCATATTTATGAGATTTTCTTTTTAAGATTGCTCTCCTTCTATTTTCACATCCATTTGTTTCTACAATCAAACAGTCACTATCTAATAATAACCTTAAATTTAGCAATTTTCTTACCAATTCTTTTATTTATTTTACTTGTTTTAACTCTTTTATGTTTAAAGTTTTGAAATTACTAGTTTTCTAGTATAATTGTTAGGTATATTTTCCTATTTTTTTTTTATAAATGGTCTAACATAATTAATTAATCCTAAAAATTGTTGTGAAGTTTTTTTGTCAAATTATTCAGTAAATTATAAAACCTTTTTAGAAATATAAAGATATATTTTAATTTTCCCATTTCCTATTTTTACTCCCAGAAATTCTATATTTTTCTTTATAAAATTAAGCCTTTTATTACTTATAATTACTCCATTTTTAAGAAATTCAAATAAAATAATTTTTAAATGGGATATATGTTCCTTTTCGATTTTTGAATGTACTAAAATATCATCTATATATACACAAACAAATAAATATTTTGGAAAAATCTCATCCATCTTCCCTTGAAAGATTAAAGGACCATTTTTTAATCCAAATGGTATAACTATGCACTCAAAGTATCCTAATGGATATATAAAAGCAATCCAAGGAATTGATTCTTTATGCATTCTAATTTACCAAAATCCCAATTTGCAATCAAATTTGCTAAAAATATTACTACTTTGGATTCTATTTATTAAATCGATTTTATCAAGAATATCATATACATTCGTCTTGTATTATTATTTAACTTTTATAATTTATGGTCATTCTACTTTTACCTCTAATTATTTCACTATCATTTCTAACAATAAATATGGGCTTCTATGGGGCCTATTTGACCTTCTGATAACTCTTACTTTTAATAATTCTTCAATATGCATTTCAAATTCTTTTTTATCTAAATTATCACATTCTATAATTTTAGATCTTATTTCTAAATCTGGATTAAGTATATCTAATTTACAATACCTTTTATTTCTATCCCATAGTTTTATGGGATTTTCAACTATAGATTCTTTTTTTTTTAATTTACTAATTATATTATCTATTTCTATTATTCTTATTTCTATGAAATTATAAATTTTTTTATAATTGAAACAATTATTTATTAATTCTAAATCCTCATATTTTTCTATTACCTATTTATATAGTTCTTGCTTTACTGCTATGTTTTCTTCTTTTTCTTCTTCTACTTTTTTATCAACCATCTTTATTTTACATTTTCCTTATATATTGCATTCACATTTTTCTTTCAGAAGAGGTACCATAGGAGAACCTAAAAGTGTTGAACCTAATGAGCTTAAACTAAATCCATAATTATCATTTAACAAAAATTGGAATCCTATTATACGTATGTACCTATGGAGTTTCACATCTCTTACATATGTTCTAAAGACCATTCATCCATCCTTTATTTGTTTCTAAAGTTATTTTATATTTTGCTAATACATCACAATATTGATGTAAGTCCATCATCTATTTGTTCTATATATATACATTCACTTATTAGTAACTTTCTAATCAAATGTTTTAGGATCTGTTTACTCTCTATGCAATTATTTGATGCTCCAGTATCTATTAAAGCTTATGATTCTAAGATAAAATCTCTTATAATAAACCTTACATTCATTCTTACATTTGTTATTAATGATCATAGGTTGCTATCTATTTCTTTTGTAAAATATATCTTAGCCGTATTTATATAGTTATCTTCTAATTTACTTTCTAATTTTTCTTCTATTACTATTCATTTTCCTATTACTATTCATTTTCCTATTATTTGCTTGTGTTTCAATTATTTATTTCCCTCTAAGTTTAATACTTATTCTATTTTATCTACTTTTTCTTCTAATTTTATTATCCTTCTTTCAATTAGATTTTTACTATCTTCTATTTTAAAAATTTTTGTTTTAAATTCTACTATTTCTCCTTAGTTGTCTAAACAAATTTTATAGGTTTCAATTAAACAATTATTACATTGGTATCTAAGTTTTAATTAAGGATATCTATTACAAAATTTATAAAGATGATCATCTGATCTAATCCTTGATTCTAATTATGATTATAACCTATTTTATTATCTACAAACTCTTAAATACTTATATTTTCTAGCATTTTGTTCTACTTCATCTATTCCTTATAGTGCTTTTATCCCTCTTTCTGCTCATCACTGTCAATTTTTTCCCGATCTTCTATCCTAATTATGTTGTATATGATTTATGTATCATTCATAAATTCATCTACTTCTAAAATATTTTCTTCAACACAATTAATTATTGTGGCACATTTATCATGGATATTATGACTTTTATCACAATCTCTAGCTAAATATCCTTATTTTTTACACGCAAAATATGTTAGTACATTCTTATAATTTCTATGTTTATTGTATTTTCTTACATATCTATCTCTATTTGAATAAAGTTTTCTTACTCTATTCCCTTTCAAATAATATCTTTCTATAGGTTTCTTTTGCCTAAGCCAATATTGTCTTTCTTTAGGTCTATTATTCTCTTTATCTCTATATCTTTGAGGTGTATAAATATTTCCACAAAAACTGTATCCTCCTTTTGATTATTGTGTTATTTGTATACTTGTACATTTTTCTACCGATTTTTTTATCACAAATTGTACTCTAATATCTAAATTATTTAATTCTATAAGCAAGGTAGGTTCTTTTTGTTCTTTAAATAGTTTATAAATTTCTAGTGCTAATGGTCCTAGTAATTTTATTAAAAAAATTGTCTATTATATTTGTTTCATAATAACATCCTACCATGTTACAATGATAAAAGAAATCATTTAAGACTTTTTTTACATATCTCCAATCCTTTAATTATAATTATTCTAAGCCTCTCGTCACATTCATTTAAACTTGTGAATCATTACCTACATTGGGATGTGTATTCATTACTAATATAGTAATTTTATTTGTAAAATTATAAGGATTAGTTCCTCATTTTAAATATGTATGAAATTATTCTAAAATTTTTCTTTCATAACATTCCCATAAAGCTCTAATATTATCTCCTAAAAATTTTTCTAAGAAATTATACATTGCTGTAACATTATCACTTTTATTACAATTTTCCTAATCTCTAGTTGAGGATCAAGAGATACTAAATTAAGTATTCTTCCATTGTCTACTAAATTTCTTTTATCAAATATTTCTAAGAGCATTCATTTTCTTAAGCTTTTATAGTCTCTATCAGGTTCTGTATAGTACATTTAAGGGGTTCTACGTGGTTATTATATGGGGTTTTCTACTCTTGTGTTAAATATTGAAATACCATTTACACTACAAGTATTTAAATTCATAAGTTCTAGAGGTTTTCTATTATACATATATTCTGATGTCATTGATTCATTTTTTGAAGATTCATTTCTTAGTAATCTTTTTACTTATTTTACTTTGTCTTCTAAAAGTTCTAGTTCTTGGGAATCTATGAAATAGTTGTTTAAAAAAGTTTCCATTGTCTGCTTTTCTTCTTCTTCCTATTCATTTTTTAATTGAATATTGTATCTTTGTATTATTTCTAATTTTTTTGGACAATTTAACCTACAATATTTTACATATGTTTTTCCTCTTAAGTCATACTTATTTTCTACAAAATAATATTCTTCTTCTTTTTCTAAATATCCTCTATTTCTCAATTCTTCTATTGCCTCATTAATCTCTTCCCAATTTTTAATTAAAAATCTCCCATTACTTGAACTTTCTAATATACCACAATACATGTGTCTACTTCCACTAGCATCTAACATCATTTCTATTCTACTTTCTAAGTTTTCACTTATTGATTCTTCTTCTTCTAATGTTATTTTTTCTTTGTAGTCTAAAAATCTTAATTTGTATGATCCATCAAGATTTATATACATCATACTGTCTTCAAGAGCTCTACTTGTATTTGGACTTTCTAAATGTTTGGATATAGTCCATTCAAACCCTTCTAATTCTCTACTCTCTATTTTCATAGGTTAAATAACCTTAATTCTTACACTAACTATTTCTTGTATTATACCTTCTATGTTTAGTTTATACTGTCTATTGTTACCATCTAATATTGATATCAGGAAAGTGCACCTATCAATTTTAATATAGCGGATATGAGTCCGAGTCGATCCCTTAGAGACTTCAAGTACTAATATTAAACTTAGCTCTATTATTTAACCGGAAAATTATGATGAGTTGAATAAATTAAAAATACTGAAATTAACAAACTAAACTAATTATGGGACTTGATTAAGCAATTTAGAAAGCGATAAAACTAAGAATGATTTCAAGAATACAAATAACATATTTAGGAATTATTTCCCCTAGTGTTTAAGAAGTGACCGCTTAAAATATATTCAATTCAATTTCTATTATTCTTGACCGGAGGGAATCACAATTAAAGTTAATACCTTTTTCAAGCATATTAACCCTAATCTTAAATTATTTACCGGAATCTCTTCACTTAGTAATATAATTTAGAATTGTATTAATGTATGATAAATTCCCATACAAAGAACAACTTTCAGGAAGAAAAATATATCTTATCTCTAAGTATATATATAATTCTCTCCAATTATGTCAAGATCTCATTGCATATGTGATTCTCAATCATGATGCATAATATCATATATTGATACTCTAGAAATATCAATTAACAATTAAATAATATAATTGAATCAAGAAAAGATAGAAACTTTATTGAAAATTGTCAATCAATCCAATAGTCGCATGAAATCCTAGGTTCCATAATCCTAAATACACGAATCTTAAGCTATCATAATGAAACTAAAAACTAGTTTCATCAAAAACATAAAATAAAACATGAAAAACCCCTTTGATTGATGAAAAATCTCTCCAATCTTGAAGTTGGTGTTGTTTTCGCCTTTTTCTTCTCCTTCTTCTCAAGTCTCTTCTCTTCTCTTCTCTAATGTCTCATATGTTTTGTGAAACCCTAATATGTCCTTTTATAATGTTTTGTAAGGTTTCTGTTTTCGTCACCAAACACGGCTTGGGACATGGTCGTGTCCCCAGGTCGTGTAACTTTCTGATCTTGGCAAAATTTCCTGCATGGACACAGCCTGGGAACATGGTCATGTCCCAGACTGTGTAACTTCAAAACTTCATAACTTCTTTATTTGAGCTCCAAATTGAGTGAAACTTGATTCCTTTTCTTAGTTTTCAATCCTAGAACGTGTTCAAACCTTCAAATCAAAATTTTACTCAATTAAGTATCAATTAATTTAAAAAAAAAAACAAAAAATGTAAGGGAAATATTATAAAATTACCATGTGAAATATGTTTAAAATCAGAGTTATAAACTACTCTTCCTATAAATCCAATATTTATTAATATATTTTCCCTTATATGGTCTTCATATCCTTTTCCTTATAATTTGATTTCTTAATTTTTTACATTATTTACACTAATCATAAAATTTAGTGTACAATAAAATATGTCTTTATTATTATTCATATCTATTTCCATTATACCTACTATTGCTTTTCTAATACCATTTTGCTAAGATTTTTCTATTATTACTAATAACAATTTTGGTCCAATTTGTTTTCTTACTAATCCTTTTATTACTACTACTATTATTCCTAAATGTACTAGTCTCCTTCCTCTTTGTTTAAATTTTCTAATAACTGTATCACTTAATAACTTTACATTAATTGGTTTAGTGGTTACTAAGATGGTTTATTCCTAGTTTGCTCTTATCAATCCTGTTCTTCCTCAATTTAATTGTCTTATTCTATATAATATTCTAGGATTTAACAAATCAATATTTCTATTATTATAAATTTCTACGTCTCTATTTATATCAACTATCTTTTCTAGTTGTTCAATGCAATCACCTGTCTACGCCTACTTTTTAATCTATTTAGGATTGCTCTTTCTATGGAAGTCTCTTCTCTAGTTGGGTTATCTCTAAGTATTCTACTATTCCCTGTTAATGTAAAGGTTCTTGTCCTTGAAGTCATGATCTTTCTTTAATTTTCTAATGGCTTATAAATACCAGAAATGTTGCTAGGTTTCTTTACCTTTTCTACTAGTTTTTCTAAAATTTTTATTCCTTGAAGTTTTCTTATTTTATTTTCTAATTCCTGTGAGTAATTTTTTTATTTTTTTTATTTTTAAATTTCAATTCTATCTAATCTAATTTTTTATGTAGAGATAACAATAACAAAATTATAGTATTATTTTGTCTAATAATTATTTTATCTTGTTCAACAGGAGCATTATAATTTATTAACTCTTTAGGATTTGATAAGTATTTTCTACTTAAGTCTAAGGCTTTTTTATAATTAGTATCAGGTTCTACTTCTGTTACAAAATTACTAATCCTTAACCTTAATATTTAATGTGAAAGATTTTTTTTTTTAAATTTAATGCTACTTAATACTATAAGCATTCATCTTATTCTACTTAGGTTTTTCCTTTTCTTTTTTAATTTAATAACCTTTTAATGATTTCAGAACTATGTTAACTTTTTCATAAACTAAAGCTTCTACTCCTTAATTAGACTATTGATCTAAAGGCAACAAAGTACCTTACAAACACCAATCTTAGGCAATAAAATGGGAAAACTATGCTAGATCTTATAGGTCTTAGCAAAAGGTTATGAAAACTTTAACTAAGGCTCTAATACCAAAATAAGAAGGATTATAAACAAATAAAAGGAAAAGAAAATCATAAGATAAACAAGAGAATAACCTAGTTCCCTTTCGCTCAGACCTGAAAAATAATATAATTAATGCTCTTAAATATGTTTATACGATGTGAGTGTAAGTATTTACAATGAAGAGTTTGAAGATTTTTTCTAAAAAATTTTGGAGGGTGTTTAGGACTTAGGTTTTTACTCCCATGATTTTTTCATATCCTTCTTAATTGTTCATCTAAGGTTTATATAGAATTTCAATAGATTAGCTACATTGGATTCTTTTTAGAGAGTAAAATTATATAGGTTTTTGTCTATAGTAAATAGTGTAAGAATCTACTTTTTACACAATAAATAGTACAATAATTTTGCTAAAAGTGTCTAATAGTGTGTCAACTATTTTTCCAGATAAAGTTGAACTAAGTTTCAATTTTTTTTTTCTACAAATCAACATATAACTATATTAGACAAAAAAGAAACATGTAATGACAAATAGTTCTTGATTTCTATTTTCTTTTACTAGTTTGAATTTCATAAATATTGGTATATAAGGTAGCAATATCTTGGCAAATCAAAAGCAAGGATCTAACTTAAAATCGGTTCTAATGCCAAACGTGAAGTCAACAATCCAATTATTAGGATATCCTATATTTTATGAAAAACTAATGGATTATTGTATTGTGATTAAGTAAAATCCCAATATGTTAAAATACAAAAATAAAAAACTCATTTTACCCTAATATAGGACCTCATAAATCCATAATTGAATGGTTTACTTAGTTTCTTAGAAGAAAATTTTTAAAAAACAAAAGGAACATGATAATTGTTTCAAAAACTAGTGTTTTTGCTTCCCGTTCGAATGATAGGTACCATTATATATAGTTATTTGAACATTTTAAGTCGGCACATATTATCTATTAACTTCTCTATGTCGGCTTCAAATTATCACATATTCACCTTGTGTATTCTTTGACCTAGTTTGGTCAATTAAAACAAGGTTTGAATCATCAAATCTGGGTTTGTCAAAAATTTAAGCTTGTTTAAGTTCAACTTCTTAATTTTTCATTGCCTCACATTTGATTCAACCATGAGATTTAAGTAAGTAATAGGTTAATCTATTTTAGGACTATTATTAACCTAAGTTTTCAATTAAATATTTAATGTTGATAAGTTAATTGACCTAGTTGTTTATGAACTTTAAATACCCATTTAACTTAAAAACTTTAAAGACCTGATTCTACATTATCAAGTGAAAGCATAATCAAACACCAAATTCTAAGGCTTAGATTTACTAGTCTCTAATAGGTGGATACACTTTTCCTAATAAGTCTTCTCTACCTGTTCAATCTCCTAATTAGCCCGATAATTTTCTTCTTGTCTTTCCTCTTCTTCCTTAGCCTCGATTAGTCTATATGGTGGCCATAATGATATTAGTAGAGCTTAGAGAAAACGAACTAAGAGAGTTAGTTAGATGAAAGGAAATCTCATTGGTTTAAGGTTATAACCTTGTAGAATCCCTCTTATGACCTTTTATTATTGGCAATTAGCCATATATCCTTAACTTTAATCTTAATATTTAAGGTATTCCATTGTTTATATGGATTTTTCATCATCATGTCAATTCTTTCAAGTCATTAAGTTAACTACAAAAAGCAAACTACTCTCGTAATTACTCCTCTAACAAATTAATTTACTATAATTAAATAAGACCTTCATTGAAATTTGATCCCTTTAAAATGGAATTGTTGATACTTGATTCTCACTTAAACCAAAGTCAAACTAGTAAAGCCCATTATAGGAGACATCAAATGACGAGATCACATGTCGCGACACGATCCTCTCGTAAGGCTAGGGCTTATTCCAATGAAGATACGAACTGATGGTAAGCTTGTCCTCAACATCACAACCTACCTAACAAGCCAAATAACTATTGTCCGAGCAAGTTAACCCTTAACCATGGAGTTAGCATCCATCGATCGTCTAGCATAAGATCAAGCATCAATTAACTCCTTCCTCAACATCTTAGCTCAAACTTTATCTTTAGTGCCTATACTCCATTGAAGCTCATTAATGAGCACCTAACATCTATAGTATGATCAATACGCCCAATACCCCTGCTCTTGCTAAATCACTAAGCTGTTGATTTGGTGGTTTGGTCAGTTATGACATGTCCCCGCAATGAAGCTTAATCTCTATGATAGAGTACACTGTCTGTCGAATATCAATACAAGCGAATCCCTTATCGCCACATATTTAGGTATCCCACATAAAAGGTTTCATACGCTGGGAGGTAAGGGGGACCTTTTCTCATTATCTAAGACTTTTTCTCCTTCCTCTCTCTGAGGGGCAAAAGTTTAACACATGACATCTACATATTAGGAAAGTATAATCCACTAAGTCTTTAGTGCTTGTCCCCCCTAACCCATCCCCTCCCCCCCTTCCTTCGTCCTCTTTATTGATTTCAGCATTAGAGGGCTCATATGGCCTTACCCATAAGGGGCTTTTTTGCAAGTATTGAGAAGTAAGAGACAAGGCCTAAGCCCATTCAAGTTGGATTCTACCTGAATTCATACACCTTAGTTGGTCTAACCATGATCAACAAGATTAAATAAGAATAGTATATTATTTTTATTTTCATAGTACTAAAATCTCCTATATAAAATAAATAAGAAATATAAATATAATGATTAAAAGAACAATGTTCCATTAAAATCCTAATAACAAATCCTAAACTTAGCCATCATCCTTCACCTTCACCTTCAAACTCTAACCACCAACCCCTCTCTTAAATCTACCTACTAACTCAAGACACCATCATGTGATTTGCTGGACATGAACCTACTTACTTGTTGTATCTAGATTGGTTTAATCTATATGAGCCAAAGAGCATGGATGAATGGATCCATTCGAGATCTACATGAACCACATGTATTCAGCATAGTTTGCATCTATTGTGGTGCATGGTTTGATTGGTGGCCTAATGTATGCATTGTAGTTGTTTAACCAAATGGTGGTTTGGTTCTATGGTATATGTTATATAGATAGCAAAGCATTTCCATATGTAATGGTTCAGGCTACAAAGAATGTTAGGATTGTAAGAGAAAGTAGGGAAAGGGAAAAGGAATTTGCTACTAAAAACTTTTTATTACTCAGGTGTAATATCTTATATTGCAAAATAGTTATTTTATTAAGCTAATGTGAAAGTAATCCCTCAATAGTGAATAGAGGATATTCCCTCATTTTAGCAGCATTGAGAGAAATGACATTTCTCCCTTGGACATCCTTCGATAAAGCTATCCTGTGTTAGATGGAAATATAAATTATCAATGATTATTAAGATGAATACGTTAACCATATTATCACAAATCCAATGGTTTCATGGTTATTGTTTTAAAGATTTCTCTTTCAAGTTGAAAATTATTAAATTCTTATACTTATCGTATTATTGGTAGGTATATTAATTAATCAAATAAATTTTTGCATGCAAGAAAACTACACTAAATTATTTTCTTTAGTGTGACTCCATAGGCAAACAAATAAGAGTGACAATCCAATTAAACACGAGTACATACGATGAAACACCCGCGGGCCAATTTACCCCGAGCCAGGGCTCGGGCGCAAAAGAACGTGACAGGCCAGCCTCGACCCGGGCCACCTCCCTAAGTCACAACTAGAAATGGACCCGCCCCAAGTCCCAGCCGCCTCTAGATATATCTAATTTTGTTTTTATTTATTCAATGGATAAACATTTCCGATCGGAAAAGGCATAGAAAGGGGGGCCACCATCAAAGGACTTGTATAATGTGCCAGGAAATACTAAAAAAATGAAAATGTCGGTGAACTTTAAGATTTTTGGTGGACTGAGAAGCTAAGCTAAGTAGCTAAAAGACATGGGACAAGACAAGGTAGTCCTCAGCTAAGGTTTGGTCTCCACTCTCACTCTCCACCAATCAAAACCGACAAAAGCCCAACACCCTCCGCTTTACATTTCACACACAACCGACGAAACCCATTTCCTCTCTCTCTCTCTCTCTCTCTCTCCCCTTCTCTTTTCCTATTTGTATTTGTTCGTATTTAGCAAAGCTGTTTCCTTTTCACTTAAAACGATCCTGCTTGTTCCCTATCACGCATAAAACTCTTGGCTCTTTAATTTCTTTGTACAATGAATTGTGTACATGAAATTGGGATAATGGAAGAGCAATACATCCAGAGACATCACACACACAATCCTGCCCAAAATCAGTGCTCTTCAGCTTTGTTTAAGCACATAAAAGCCCCTGTTCACCTTGTAAGTTTTCTTCTTTCATTGTTAGATCTCAATCCTATTCAATTTTTGTTGAAACCCATCTTCTTATTTGCTTGATTTTTGAGATATATCAATTCCGCGTCATGATGGGCTAGGTTCTAGTGTTAATTTTATTGGATTTTTAGTTTAAAATTTTGGGTTTTTGTGTGAAAAATTCATGTAAAGAAAGGTTCTTGATTTTGGCCAGTAAATAGAGTTTGGATTTTTCTAGAGGTATGTGATGAATATATGAACTTTTAGGTGAGCTATGTGCATAGTTTGGATTTTTTTTTATCATTCGGTTAAAATAGTATCGTTCTCTGTTATCCATATTCTAATATAAAATTAATATTTCCTTAAATTCTTTTCTGTTAGCAGCATCCAGAAATTGATGGATTCCACATTTGAGTTGATTTAGGTCTTGTGTGATGGATTGTTCATATGATTTTGTTGATATGATCAGGTTTGGTCTCTCGTGAGGAGATTTGACCAACCCCAGAAATACAAGCCCTTTGTTAGCCGGTGTGTCGTAAATGGGGACCTGGGGATTGGGAGCGTTCGCGAAGTAAATGTTAAATCTGGCCTTCCTGCAACCACTAGCACCGAGAGATTGGAACTTCTCAATGACGAAGAACACATCCTTGGTATCAGAATTGTTGGGGGTGATCACAGACTCAGGGTGAGGATAATTCTACTACTTGAGTCATTGGATTTAGGATTTCGATTGCTTGAATTGCGGTTTGATAAAAATTTAGGAAAAGGAAAATTTTTCACCACTGCTAATCAGTTATTCATTTATTCCAAGCATGAGTTCTAATGTCTTTATGATATGTTATATATTAGCAAGTAGTATGTGCAGTACAAGGTCCAACCTTTTCGCTATTTTTTCGTTTTAGGGTCTATGTTTTGCTGCATTTCGGGACCTCCTTTTTCATAAATGAGCCAGAAAAGAATATCCATTCATCTCCTTTGCAAAGAACTGTTACAGCCATTGACATATCATCCAAATGGCCACGTGTTGTTGACATGGCATGCCAAGTAAAACATATTGAGTGAATCTTTAGAAAGTAGGTGGCCTGGCATGCCACCAGATGACATTTGGCAATATCTGGACACCATGTCAATGTTTCTAAGGCTCTTTTAAGGAGATGGAGGGATGGATGTGCTTTTTTCATCACTTTCTAAAACCTAGGTTCTGAAACACAAAGTATATACCGTGAATCAACAAAGTGCCAAAATCTTAGGGCCTTCCAATGCAGTTATCCCATATTAGCTGCGGCATCTAATGTTTTGCCTCTTTCAATTTGCAGAATTATTCCTCTACTATTACAGTTCATCCCAAGGTAATTGATGGTAGACCAGGAACCCTTGTCATCGAATCCTTTGTGGTGGATGTGCCTGAGGGTAACACGAGGGATGAAACTTGCTATTTTGTTGAGGCATTGATAAGGTGCAATCTTAAGTCCTTAGCTGAAGTCTCAGAGAGGATGGCTGTTCTCGACAGGACAGAACCTATAAACCAATTTTGAATTAGATTAAATCATGTTCGTGGCTTCTACACCTGATTATTAGTATAGCACAAATTCTATCCTGGGACTGACTTCAATCAGGTGAAGCAATCAGTACGATTGTGCATTTTTCAGGGATGTCAAGAGTGGGGATGCATCGTCCTCTTGTATGAAGACTCTAGGTTACTTTTGTATCTATGGTTGTGTTTTCCAGTTATCTGTGAAGGCTCTTGACATATGGGATGGTTGTTTCCCATGTATACCGAGTGTCTTATGCAAGGCGGTCCTCTTGGGTCGTTTGTGAATAGGAGATGCATGAGAACTGGGTCTTTATGGGTAGATTGTGTAGAATAGTTTCTCTCTTTTCCCTCTTTCATTCTCTTGGTTGTGATGGTGTACCTTGTGAACTGATGTTAGTGCTGGTGCTGATCAGTGTCCTACATAGCTTGTTTGAAAGCTACATGAGTTTGGTACATTCTGGTTGTCTATAATTCATAGATCTAGAGCTTACTGGAGAAAGTTTACATATGTATGCATATTTATCCGATATTGAGAGTAGTATTTTTAGTCTAAAAGCCTTTTGTTCTATGTAGTCTTAAAACGATTGCTAACATTAATTTGGAGTTCACACGTTGGATCTGCGGGTACATCATGCATTGTGAGCCCTGTACAATCTAATTTGCACATTCATGCATAGTCAAGACCATGTTTCACCTTGGACAAGAAAGAAGTGGGGAAAGGAACAATGTCTCCATTCATCCCGAGAAAAAATAGTTTCTTTTGAAAATTTACCTACCAGGATCCAAATGAGGACCGATTCAGAGAATTAAAAGTTAAAACGGAAATCTAATACAATCCAATCACAGAAGCTATTCACTTTTTCGGTTGCATTTTATTTACTGGGCCATTTGTTTCGGCTTTCAAATTCAAAAAGTTAGGTTGGCCGAGCTCAGCATTTTCCATCTCGCTGCCTTGTAAGTCCAACAATAACTTGGATAGGCTCTTTGAGTTAAGTAACAGGCCTTAGAGAGTTAAGTTCATATATATGAAATAACTTGGGAACCCAATTTAGCATGATAGGTTTAAATTAAGAATGGCGGCACTATGGAGAGTATGGACTGTAGGATTAATCTATCCTTTCTCAATCTTTCTCATGAAAGCTTATGCACTCAGAGAGGCTACCTATAACCTTTGATTAGACAAGAGCTTATGTGGGAAATCATCAATTTAAGGACTCAAGATGACTGTCTACACAATTTGACAAATGTTGTTAATAACCAAGTTGTACAAATATTCAAGAACTTTCTCCCCATTTGATGATTTTCAAAGAATTTAAGGATTAGAGAAATATTGTTGTGCTATCGAACTATCATTCGAAAGGATTGAACAAAGTTTAGAACGAAATATAGTGTCTCTCTTCAAGAAATTGTAGGGTTGATGCTTTGTAACTTTTCCACTTCTCACGCATGCATTCAAATTGAAGGAACATTTGAAGGTAGAAAAATCTTTATCTTAATGTGATGATTATTCAAATTAAAGGAAAATTTCCCAACTCATCCATTATTGTCCCTTGAGATTTAAGCTACCTAATGAGCTTATCTTGGCTTTGAACCTCCTTAAACTATAGAATGTAACCTATGAATGAAGGGGGAAATGTAGTCACCTGTATTATTGAAGAAAGAAAACCCTATTAGCTTCACTTACAGCACCTTTTCTTGGCATGATATGGAGCCATGGAGCCCATGAGACTGATATCATTACAAGATTTTTACTATAGAATGGTTCCATGAATCCATCACATAATGATCTATTCCATGCGCACATGGATTCCTTAAGAACATTAGAGAGTAACTATATAGCATATGTTTCATAAAGTGAATGCTTGTGAAGAAATAGCATGCATAGGATAAGATGACATTAGTTGTTTTTACTTATAATTTCTACTTGAGGGCCTCTACTATTTTCTCTATTTTTAACCACTCAACCTGTATGTGCTATTGGGGCATGGATTATACAACTTAAAATTTGTTATATTAATACAAGTGTCTTTCAACTTGAAAGAAGATATGCAACTATAGTCAAGACATTCATAACCGTATAATAGAAGCTATCATATGCAGCATGTATTTCTTGACCTTAAAAAGTTTCATGGTTGGTTAAATAAAGGTTTTCCTAATCCATATTGAGTTGTGAAAAAAAGAAGGAAAACTAGTTGTATGTGATGTAAGAAAAGCGAACCTCACATATAGTCCCATTTTCTTATATTGTAGTCTTCAAATCATGTGTGTTAATATTTCAATAGAAGATATATTCAAGAATAGATGTAAAAGGTTGTACTTATACTTTTTTTATTCACATAGGTAGCATTTGGTTACGTAATTTTTGTAGTTTTGAAATGAACAAAAAATTTTGTCTCATGTTTGATTTATAAATTTGCTTAATAAATGCACAAAAATTAGTCTGATAGACTGGACAAAATACATAAATATTATTTTATTTGCACCATAATATCAAAATGAAATTTACTGATAAAAACAAAAAAAAAAAATTACATTCCTAAAAATACTCTATCTATACTATAATATTAAGTTAATGAATATTATTTTTATTAAATATTACAAAAAATTATTTATTTTATAATATAAGTAATTAATATTTTAATATAAATTTTGTATACAAAATTATATAAATTAAACATGGTACAATAAACTTATATTGTCCTATCTTGTCCTGTTTAATCCAGTCAAGTCCTTATACTTATTCTATTTAGTTTTTTTTTTTTTTTTGTCCATTCTAATCCTTACAACTAAACGTTATCATAATATCAATGTTTCTTTTTCTTTTTTCCTTGTTCCTTATTACTACAGTTCCTCACTTCCTAGTTGTGTTGTGCTATTAGATAAATGATCCATGGCAATGATATAAGTAGACTTATTATAAGCATCTTTTGACATGTGAATGTTTTGTGTTCATTATCGATCATCTGCTTAGATTTTGTTTGGTCAAGTAGATTTAGATGAGCTTTATTTAATGGGAAAATTACACAAAAGGATATCAACGTTTTTGGTTAAATTCAAATAAAGAATCAATATTTTAAAAGATCCAAAAAAAAAAAGATTAGTATTTCATTAAGTGGTTCAAGTAAGAAAATCCATTAACTTATAGTTATAATGTTGATAAATCAATCTAACATGGCCATTAAGCAGCAAGTGGCACTTAAATGGCAATTATACGATGCTTATGTGATGCTTAATTGGAAATAAAGGAGGAAAAGTATTTTAAAATATCATGTAAAATTATAAGAAAAAATTGAAAAATATTTGCAAAAATAAAAAAAAGTTAAAAAAATATACATAGCTATTTATATTATAATTACATAATAAATATATTATAATATAATTAATTAAATTAGAAAAAAAAAAGGAAAATGGAAAAAACTTAAAAATAAAAATAACATAACTAATCACTCAAGGTGAAGGGTAGACGGGAGCCACCTGAGAGGGCTATGCCACCATCCCAACACCCCTCCCCATCCCAAGTAAGCATTAGCCAACCCCAACCTTGGGTGGCAATGCGGCTACGAAGAGCTAAGCGAGTTGCAACCCACTTGAAAAAGTGGTTCAAAGACCCCTTTCAAATGGTCGTATGCCATTGCTTTGCCTTGGATGGTTGGTCATGCTTTTTTTTAAATTCTTTTCGGTTTTCTTTCCCCTTTTTCCTTTTGTTCCTAAATTTTTTCTAATCATTAATTGATTATATTATAGTGCATTTAGTATGTAGTTATAATGTACATAGTTATGTATATATTTTTTTACAATTTTTTTTTTCAAATATTTTAGTTTTTTATTATAAATTTACATGATCTTTTAATATTTTTTTCTCCTTTGTTTCCAATTAAGCACCATGTAAGTGCTATAAAAGCACTTAACGACCATGTCAAATCGACTTAAAGGTGTAAGCTAACAAAATCCCTTACTTACCAAAGCCATTATAGTCATTGCCATTGGTTTCATATTGGAATAAATTAAGGTTTAAATCCCTTCTTTCTCCTTAGTTGTCTAAGAAAAATAAAACAAAATAATAAAATCACTTATTTAAACCACTTAATAAAACGTTGATCCTTTATTTGAACTTTTTAAAATATTAATTTTTTATTTAAACTTATACCCAAACATTGATACTCTTTCATGCGATTTTTCCTTTACTTAAAATATGACCCCTAATTTGAGTTTCATGTCGCATGATACCTATGAAGAATAATTGTACATCTTGAATATAATGAAATATAGGTAAGTTTTGACTGTTCATAGAAATGCTCAATAGATTCAAACTATAATGAGCCCTACAACAAATTGAAATGATTATCGACAAAAAAGTTAGCATACATATATGTTCTAAGGATGAATCGAAACCAATTAATTTAGCCACAATATGGATAATTCATCGGTTCCAGCAAACATGAAAAGTTTCACATAGTTGATTATCCACACCATGCTTATGACATGTTAGTCAATGAATACAAAACCAATCATATCTAATAGACATAAGATTTTAGCTCTAGTAATTGTATATTTAAAATTTATCATACTGTTATAACAAAAGATTTTGAGTTCAAACTTGGTACACTTATCCTCTCTCTATTTAATTGTGATGGGATTTAATCAAAATCTCAACGCATAAGTAAAGGAAAATATTAACTAATAAAGTAAACATACCATAAGATCTAATAAGCATAAGCTTTTAGATCATCTGGCTATAGATATGAAATTTATCAAATAGAACAAGATCTATAATAAAAGAAAATATTTAAGGGGATAAATGAAGTGTAACATTAGTCATTAGTATTAAGCTTGATTGTGTTATCTACCTACAAATAGAATTTTTTCCTTATTTTATTTTCTATAATATAATTTTTATTTAATTTACCATATAATATAAAATGTAAATGTATAATTCTAGTATAATACAAACAGATAAATGTTCAAGACTCAAATCAAGCCAATTTAAGGATAACATGGGGCATCACGTGGGAGGTATGTAGGCTAGCATGTGGGTAGCGCATATAAGGATGTAATTAGGGCGAGTTCGAAACAGGTTTTATGAAACCCTAACCCGCTCCTATAGGGTTTAATGTTTTCCAAAACCTTATAGGGTTTTACTATAAACTCCTAAAATTTTCAACCTAATACCTAAAGTAGACCTTGGTGTGTTTGAAGACTCTAAGAGTTGATAAGGTTAGTTAAGATGAAAACCTTAAAATAACAATCAAAGATTTAATCGCATATAAAATTTTTAGACCCTAAATATATATAAATACTAGAGATTGCGCCCAAAAGTAATAAAATCCTAAAATTATAACTTTAAAGATATAAAAGTACTAGGTCATTATAGTCTATTCTAAAACCCTAATTATTAATATATCCTTAGTATCATACTAAATCATTATCAAATAATCAAGATAATTTTCAATTATTCATAAATGCTTATAATACTAATTTAATTTACTAAAAAACTAAGATATTGCATTATAGTTCACATCCACTTCTAATCATATCATTAGGTTAGTATTTTATAGAGTTAAGTATGTAGTTGATGTTTATACTTTATGTAGTTAATATTAACATACTAAATGATATATTTCATGATAGTTACACTGAGTACCATACTAAATAATGTATATAGGATATAAATACTTAGAGGAAGATTTCATTAACTATTTTTACTGATCATTTCAATAAACTTAACATTTTCCTTTAATTGCTTAATTTTCTCCGAAATTTTACTTAATTACACCATTATGTACACACAAATTTCACTTGATTTCAAATAGTTGACCAAGTTAAATGTTGACTAAGTCACATGTTGATAAAGTCAACAAACATGTCATTGTTATCTAGAGCCTTCTTTCTTTCTCTTAAACTTTCTATACATTTTTTGTCCAATTTTGCTCCTTTGTTGCTGTCTACTCTTCTCCTTCTTCTAAACTTCACTTTTCTCAATTATAAAATACAAATTAAGATAAGAACAACTCCTTTTCCCCTCCCACAAAACCATGAACTCCCTTGTCCTTTCCATCTTCAACCTCCTCATAACTTCAACTACACAACTTCACTTACAACCATAAACCAAGGAGAAAAAGGTATGTTATCATATGGTTTTCTATCTTATGTAGTAGTTAGTTGTATAAGTTAGTTTAGTATAGAAATTTGGTATAATATATGCATATGTGTTATTGAAAGTGGAAGCTTCATATTCAAGCTTAAAAGTGTAGGAATCCTTAGTAAATGAAAGAAGAACACATGTACATATGCTTAAGTATGTATATATAAGAGTATACTTGATAAATACATGTATGAGGTACATAACCCAAAAAAAAGGTATATACTAACTATACATACATATACTTTGCTAAATACATTCTTAAAGTGCAAAACTATAAAATTTGTCAAGCTTTCTTAAGAGGGAACATTAGCATATAAAAATACATATAGAAATATGTATGTCACCGAATTTGTATATGGATATGTGTATTATTATACATATAAGTACATAAGTATACATATTAGTATATTTGAAGTATAAGTATATATATAACATATGTATAAAGTGTATGAATATATAAAGATAAGTATACATATGTAATGGATGATGTAAGCAATAACCTAATCAAATAATGACATAAGCAATTGATGACATAAGTGATGACATAAGCCTCTAAAATAATAAATTATAAGATCATCTAAGTGTAAGAATTAATGGCTAATGAAATCATTAACTCCTAAAATGGAACATAAAACTAGCTAATAAGAATATTTAAGCTTCAATAGATAACATTTCAATAAATTTAGTCTATATCATAAAACATAGGTTTTCACGTCCAAAACGGATATCATCATATGAACGTGCATCCGAAAACGATGAAAAATGACTATAAATTCATAAATATTGAAAATAGAATGAAAAAGTTACATATGATTAGCAATTAGGTTTAATCAAATAAAAACTGATAGTAATCCAAGTAAAATTAGGTAGATAGATATCTAAAACCGTTAGTTAATTCAATTATTTATTATCATTATTATCTCGTAATGATTAGGTGATCCCAACGAGGAAGAGGATCTTCCAATCAATTATTACGACTAAAACAAGTCGTCATAGTCAAGTGAGTACTCCCGATGATTCTACATTTGTTTATGCTTATAGTTAGTGTACTTAAATCGAATATTAATAACTTGATGCATGGGATTTCAAGATAGGCATGAGATTGATATTGATTGTTTACTGTGAGAAATATTGTTAAATACAATAATTAATGATTTGATTCTATGATTAATTGTTATGTGATTTAGATGGTTTGCTGATATTGATTAATCACCTCACAATTTGACTTAATCATATTTGGCCTATCTTAAATTTAAAAGGGTCATGCATTATCTATGTATTGCATTATTTATTCCGGTTGTCACTTCATGCAGAGGTAAAGAGAGCCTTGCGGGGGTTGTTTATATTTATTAAAATATTTCTATACGGTGCACTCGTATAACATAACCTTACTTGTACCTACAGGCTTACTAGGCGATGGAGATACCAACCGTATAGCTAAGGGTTGAGTCTAGAGATCTCTACTATAAGGTTTAAGTGTGGATGTAGGGACCGCTTCACCAATAGGCCTTGGATTTTATGTGCTACTAGATTTTCAGAAATGAAAATGTATTTTGTGAAATATGGAATTCAAAGTTATGGGTAAAAACCTAAGTACTAGAGCCTAATCGTGATTGGTGTCAATGTATCTCTAACCCTTATTTTGAAGGGCGTTAAAATCTAATATTATATGCAGCACCGGTCAACTACATATATTGTTTAGCATACTACATGTGCATGTATTCATATGGTTGTAACAATTTATTTGATAACTTATTTGCCAGTATAGTATGAGGGATAGCTTACTAAGCTCTTGTAGTTTACCCTCAAATAGTTTTTCTTTTGTAGGTGCTAGATATTTGGGCATAGGTTAAGAGCCGAACATTGAGTGCGTGTATTGATATGTTTTGGAGGTTAGAATTAAAGAAAGATTGTATTGCTCATTTGAGACTTTAAATGTTATTACTACTTATATATTTAGATTTAGTAACTTCAATAAGTTTGAATTTTAAGTTTATACTATTTGATCTTATCATTTGATAGAAGATACCGATTCTCTATGATTCTAAGGAACTATGAAATATTGGATATCCATAGTTATTTATATCCTATAATATGTTAATTAATTAACAATTCAACATCTTTAGTAATTAATCATTTAGAGTCTTGTAATCTCTAACTTACAAGGTAGTTTTTATATCATAGGTGTACACATGTTATGGAAATTTTAAATAATTCTACTAAGCCCTCTTTAGGGTTCTGACATTTACCCTCTATTTCCAAAACTCGCCCCTATAACCCTATAAGGTTCTTGTCCCTATAGGGGTAGGTTTTTATAGGATTCAAAAGACCTTATAAGGGTAGGTTGTTATAGGATTTATATGAGATTAAGTAGAGAATAAAATAAAAAATGTTAAGTAGGATTAAAATTACATTTACTAACTTACACAATAATAAAAATTGAGAATTAAATATGTTATATAATATAAAACTTGTATAAGATATGTATATTGTATAAGTTCAGAGTAAATATTTTTATTAATATATCTTTTTTTTTTACTAGGTTAGGTTTTCTATCGAGTTTTTTTATAATCCTAAAACTTAACCATAAACCCTATAAGATTTTAAATCATATCCTAAAACTTAACCTTATACCTTATAGGCTTTTTATTGAGTTTAGCAGGTCAAGTACCCTTTAATAACCTACCCAGTTGCATCCTTAAGCACATAAAAGAAAAACAATGTAAAAAGCATGGCACATGAAAAGCACGAGCACGCAGGACATGATTTTTAAGCATGCAGAATCACATAGAGCCCCATTTATTCAAGTATGAAATTCAAAGAAAATATAATCAAGCAATAGTTCAAAAATAATTTTCTTACCTTAGCATTCTAGTGCAACAAGTAATTTTCAACACATAATGTCAAGGATGCTCTCTTAAAATTGAAAGCAACTTGACGAAATAATGAATTGACATTGCATAGCAATGGTTTATGGAATAAGTTTTAGGATACAAACTTTTGATAGACTTCAAATGATTTCAAATCAACAAACTTAAAAATAGAGACTGAAGGTAATGACGTAGCATTGTGTCTAATGTGCAGTAAAGGGTTACGTAGATTGAGAAACGGCACCGATGACCTTTAATGTAAGAACTACATTTTAGCTATGTGTTTTAATATCAATTATTAAAATAGCTTGACATTTTTCTATTCTCTTATTGCATTCACAAAGAAAGTGAATGCTTCTTTATGCAAAAGTTGTCCTACATTCAATTATTGTTGCTCGAGTGGTTAAAGTTTCAAAAACCGATGAATCAATTTGTAAGTTTTTACCATTAATAGAAATGCTAGTAGATTCAAATTTTAATGAGCCCTACAATATATTGAAAAAATTATCAACCAAAAGTTGTCATCAATATATGTCAAATGGATGAACCAAAACCAATTAGTTTATCCATAATATGGGTAATTGACTGGTTCTAGCAACCATGACAAGTCTCACATAGTTGATTATCTACACCATACTTATGATGTGTTATTTAATGAATACAAACCAATCATATCTAGCAAGCATAAGATTTTAGCTTTGTTAGTTGTATATTTAGAATTTATTATATCGTTAGAACATAAGCTTTTGAGTTCAAACATGGTACAATTATCTTCTATCTATTTAATTATGATGGGATTTAATCAAAACCTCAATCTATAAGTGGAGGAAAATATTAACTAGTAAGGATAAGATACCACAAGATCTACAAGGCTTACACTTTTAAATGCAAATATAAAATTTATTAAATAGAATGACATCTAAAATGAAAGAACATATTGTAAGGGGACAAACGAATTATAACATTAGTTATCAATGCCAATTGTGATTGTGTTAAATACCCACAAGGTTAGAACTTCTTTCCTTATTTTATTTTCTATGACATAATATCTATTTAATTTAATGTATAACATAAAATATAAATGTATAATCGTAGTATAATACAAATTGATAGATCTTCGAGACTCATCTCAAGCCCATTTAAGGATAGTAGTACATGAGAGGTACATAAGCAACACATAGGTTGGTACAAAAGAGAAAATGGGATGAAGGTACGCTGTCACACTAGCATGGTACGTAAAAAGCATGAGCATGGCAAACACAGTTTTAAGCATGTGAAAGCAAATAGAGCCATGTTTGTTTAAGTACAAAATTTAGAGCAAATATAATCAAGCAATAGTTCAAAAATAAATTTCTCATCTTAGTATTCTATTGCAACAAGTATTTCTCAACACTTAATGTTAAGCTCTCAAAATTGAAAGCAACTTGAGGAAATAATGAATTTATATTGTATTGCAATGGTTTATGGTACTAGTTTCATGATATAAACTTTCAATCAAATTCAAATTATTTCAAATCAGTAGATCTAAAATTGAACTTAAAGGTAAAGATGCAGTATTGTATGCCAATGAAAGGTTATGCAAACTAAGAAACAGTACCAATGATCTTTAATGTAGGCACTACAATTTAGCTATGTGTTTACAAATCAGTTATTAAAATAGCTTGACATATTGCTATAATCTTGAAACATTCACAAAGGGAATGAAAGCTTTTTCTAGGACTTATGCGAAAGTTATCTTAGAGTCAATTATAATTGCTTAGCTAGTTGAAGTTTTGAAAACTAATAAATCAATAGGTAAATTATGACTGTTTATAGAGATGCTCAACAAATTCAAATTGTAATGAGCCTTACAACATATTAAAAAGATTATTAATAAAAAAGTTAGCACACATATATGTCCTATGGATGAACCAAAACCAATTAGTTTAGCCACAATGTAGGTAACTCACCAATTCCAACAAACATGAAAAGTCTCACATTATTGATCATTCGCACCATGCTTATGATATGCTAATCAATGAATAAAAACCAATAATATCTAATAGGCATAAGATTTTAGATTTGCTAGTTGTACATTAAAAATTTACTATATTGTTTGAACATAAAGCTTTTGAGTTCAAATGTGGTGCATTTGTCTTCTCTCTATTTGATTATGATGGGATTTAATCATAATATCAACCCATAAGTAGGGGAAAATATTAACTAATAAAAATAAGACACCATAAGATCTAATAGGCTTAAACTTTTAAATTATCTGGCTATAGATATAAAACTTACCAAATTGAGCGGGATCTAAAATGAAGGAACATATTGTGAGGGGATTAACAAAGTGTAACATCCGTCATTAGTGTCAAGTGATTGTATTAACTACCTAGATAGAACTTTTTCCTCATTTTATTTTTTGTAACATAATGTCTATTTAATTTAAAGTATAATGAAAAAATATAAACGTATAATCATAGTATAATATAAACTCAACTTAAGCCCATTTAAGGACAATATGGGGTAGCACACGAAACGTACATAGGCAGCATTTATACTGGCATACAAGCTCCACTCAAGAGAAAATGGGAGGCAGGCATATGGGCTTATTGAGCATGGCATATGAAAAGCATGAGCACATCAGACACGATTTTTAGTCAAGCAAAAGCATAGAGGGCAGCAATGGTTCAAAATTAAATATCTTACCTTAGCATTCTATTGCAACAATTAATCCTTAAGACTTAATATCAATGGTGTTCTATTAAAATTGATAGCAACTTACGAAAATAATGAATTGACATTACATGGCAATGGTATATGGTATTAGTTTCTAGGAACAAACTTTTGATGGACTTTAAATGATTTCAAATCAATAGATCTGAAATTAAACTTGGAGGTAATGATGTAGAAATGTATCCCATGAGTAGTAAATGTTTGCATGGATTAAGAAACAGTACCAGTGATCTTTAATGTAAAAACTGCGTTTTAGCTATATGTTTTAGGATCAGTTATTAAAATAACTTGACATCTTGCTATAATTTCACTGCATTCACAAAGGAAGTGAAAGCTTTTTCTAAGAGTTATACAAAAGCTATCCTACATTCATTTATTTTTGCTTGGGTGGTTGAAGTTTAGAAAACTGATGAATCAATAGGTAGGTTCTGACCATTCAAAGAAACGCTCAACATATCCAAATTGTAATGAGTCCTATAGCATATGGAAAAGATTATTAACCAAAAGGTTAGTACACATTTATGTCCTACGGGTAAATTGAAACCAATTAGTTTGGCTACAATACGGTAATTCATCGACTCTAGCAAATATGACAAGTCTCCTTAATTAATTATGTGCACCATGCTTATGATACGCTAATCATTGAATATAAAACCAATCATATCTAACAAGCATAAGATTTTAGCTTTCCTAGTTTTATATTTAGAATTTATTATTTTGTTAGAACATAAAATTTTTGAGTTCAAACTTATTGCACTTATCTTCTCTTTATTAAATTATGATGGGATTTAATCAAAATGTCAACCCATAAGTGGAGAAAAATATTAACTAGTAAAGACAAGATACCATAAGATCTAATAGGCTTACTCTTTTAAATCAGCTAACTACAAATATAAAATTTATCAAATAGAATAGGATCTTAAATGAAAGAACATATTGTAAGAGGACAAACGAACTGTAACATTAGTTATTAGTGTCAATTGTGATTGTGTCAAATACCTACACCTATAAGGTTAGGACTTCTTTCCTCTTTTTATTTTGTATAATATTATATCTATTTAATTTAACATATAATAAAAAAATGTAAATGTGTAATCGTAATAGAATACGAATTGACAGATCTCCTAGACTTATCTTAAGCCCATTTAAGGCATGGGTAACATACAAGAGGTATGCAAGCAGTACATAGGCTGGCACACGAATAGCACAAAAGAGAAAATAGGATGCAGGTACACAAGCACACTAGCATGGTACGTGAAAAGCATGAGCATGCTAGATACGATTTTTAAGCATGTAAAAACACACTTCAAGTACAAAATTTAGAGCAAATACAATCAGGCAATAGTTCAAAAATAAATTTCTGCATTGCAACAGTTTATGGTATCAGTTTCAAGATACAAACTTTTGATGGACTTCGAGTGATTTCAAAGTAGTTATCTAAAATTAAACAAGGAGGTAATGATGTAGCAATGTGTCCTAATAAAGGGTTGCACGGATTAAGAAACGATGCCAATTATCTTTAATGTAAGCATTATGATTTATTTGTGTTTTAGGATCAGTTATTAAAATAGCTTGACCTTCTTTTAGAAGTTATGTGAAAGTTGTCCTAAAGTCAATTATAATTGCTCAGGTGGCTAAAGTTACGAAAATCAATAAATCAATAGGTAAGTTTTAATTGTTCATAGAAATGCTCAGCAAATTGAAATTGTAATGAATTAAAAAGATTATCAACCAAAAAGTTAACATACGTGTATATCTTATGGATGAACCGAAACCAATTAGTTCAGCAACAATATAAGTAATGCACGAATTCTAGCAAACATGACAAGTCTCACATAGCTTTTCACCTACACCATGCTTATGATATTCTAATTAATAAATATAAAACCAATCATATCTAACAAGCATAAGATTTTAGCTTTGCTAGTTGTATATTTAAAATTTATTATACAGTTAGAATAGAAAATTTTGAGTCTAAACGTGGTGTACTTATCTTTATGATGAGATTATATCAAAATCTCAATGCAAGAAAATATTAACTAATAAGGATAAGATACCACAAGATCTAATAAGCTTAAGTTTTTATATAATTTGATTGCAGATATAAAATTTATCGAATAGAATTGGATCTAGAATGAAATAACATATTGTGAGGGGACTAATAAAGTGTAACATTAGTTATTAATGTCAAGTGTAATTATGTTAACTACCTATAAGATTAGAACTTTTTTCCTCAGTTTATTTTTTGTAACATAATATCTATTCAATTCAACATATAATGTAAAATATTAACATATAATTATAATATAATACGAATGGATAAAGGCTCAAGACTCAAATCGAGCTCATTTAAGGATAGCATAGGGTAGCAAGCAAATGTTACACAGATGGCATTTGCATTGGCACGTACGTAGTACGTATGTGGCACATAAGAGAAAATAGGATGTAGGTATGCGGGCCCGCTAAGCATTGTACATAAGCATGCCAAACTCGATTTTTAATCATGCGGAAGCACACAAGGCTCCATTTATTCAAGTACAACATTCATAGCAATTATAATCAAGCAATGGTACAAAAATAAAATTCTTACCTTAGCATTGTATTGCAACAAGTAATCCCCAAGACATAATGTCAAAGATGCTCTATCAAAATTAAAAGTAACTTGAGGAAATAATGAATTGACACTACATGGCAATGGTATATGGTATCAATTTCTAAATACAAACTTTTGATGGACTTTGATGATTTCAAATCATAGATTTGAAATTGAAGCTGGAGGTATGATGTAGCATTGTGTCCTAAGAGCAGTAAAGGGTTGCACAGATTGAGAAGCATAGATGTTTACCGATCATTACTATATTGTAAATTACCTTAGCAATTGTCGCTTTGTTGTTGACAATGAAGATTTCGGCTGTTCAATTAGCTGTTGCAACACCAATAATCTTTAATGTAAGAAATCAGTTATTAATATAGCTTGACATGTCACTATAATCATACAACATTCATAAAGGGATCCAAAACTTCTTCTAGGAGCTATGCGAAAGTTGTTCTAGAGTCAATTATAATTCCTCGAATGGTTGAAGTTTTAAAAACTAATAAATCACTAGGTAAGTTTTAACAATTCATAGAAATGCTCAACAAATTCAAATTGTAATGAGCCCTACAACATATTAAAAAGATTATCCACACAAAAAAGTTAGCACACATATATGTCTTATGGATGAACTAAAACCAATTAGTTTAGCCATAATATGGGTAATTCACCAATTCTAGCAAAAATGAAAAGTCTTACATAGTTGATTATCCTCACCATGCTTATGATATGCTAGTCAATGAATACAAAACCAATCATATTTAATAGGCATAAGATTTTAATTTTGTTAGTTATATATTTAAAATTTAGTATACTATTAAAATAGAAGATTTTAAGTTCAACGGGGTACACTTATCTTCTCTCTATTTAATTATGATAGGATTTAATCAAAATCTCAACACACAAGTAGGCGAAAATATTAACCAGTAAAGACAATATATCATAAGATCTAATAAGCTTACTCTTTTAAATTAGCTAGCTACAAATATAAAATTTATCAAATAGAATAGGATCTTAAATGAAAGAACATATTGTGAGAGGACAAACGAACTATAACATTAGTTATTAGTGTCAACTATAAGTGTCCTATATACCAACAAGGTTAGAACTTCCTTCCTCATTTTATTTTCTATATCATAATATCTATTTAATTTAATGTATGATATAAAATATAAATATATAATTGTAGTATAATATCAAGTGATAGATATTTGAGACTCAACCCAAGCCCATTTAAGGATAGCATGAGGTGGTACATAAGAGGTACACAAGCAACACATGGGCAGTACAAGAGTGGCATGCAAGAGTGAATGGGATGCATGCATGTGGGCATGTTAAGCATGGCATGTACAAGCACATCAAACATGACTTTTAAGTATGCAGAAGCATACAAGACCCCTATTTTCAAGTACAAAATTCAAAGCAAATATAATTAGGCAATAGTTCAAAAATAAATTTCTCACCATGACATTCTATTGCAACAAATAATCCTCAAGACTTAAAGTTAAGGATGCTTTCTTAAAATTGAATGCAAATTGAGTAAATAATGAATTTACTCAATAAGGCAATGTTTTATGGTACTAATTTCATAAAACAAACTTTCGATGGTTCAAATGATTTCAAATCAGTAGATTTGAAATTGAACCCAAAGGTAATGATGTAGCATTATATCCCATGAGCAGCAAAGGGTTACGTGGATTAAGAAACAACACCGATAATATTTAATGTAAGCACTACGATTTAGTTGTGTTTTAGGATTAGTTATATAGATATAGTCTTGCAGAATTCACAAAGGGATTATGTGAAAGTTGTCATAGAGTCAATTATAATTGCTTGGGTGGCTAAAGTTTTGAAAACCATATAGGTAAGTTTTAACCATTCATAAAAATGCTCAACAAATTCAAATTGTAATGAACCTTACAACATATTGAAAAGATTATCAACCAAAAAGTTAGCACTCATATATATCCTACTGATGAATCAAAACCAATTAGTTTAGCCATAATATGGGTAGTTCACCAGTTCTAGCAAACATGACAAGTCTCACATAGTTGATTACCCGCACTATATTTATGATATGCTAATCGATGAATATAAAACCAATCATATTTAAAAGGCATAAGATTTTAGCTTTGGTAGTTCTATATTTAAAATTTATCATACTGTTAGAATAAAAGCTTTTAAGTTCAAATAAGCTTAAGTCTCTAGATTATCTGATTGCAAATATAAAATTTATCAAATAGAATGGCATCTAAAATGAAATAATATATTATGAGGAGACTAACAAAATAGAACATAAGTCATTAGTGCAAGTGTAATTGTGTTCACTACCTACAACATTAGAATTTCTTCTCTCATTTTATTTTTTATAATATAATATCTATTAAATTTAACATGTAATGTAAAATATAAATGTATAACCACAGTATAATATGAACGGATACAAGTCCGAGACTCAACTTGATCCCCCTTGAAGGATAGCATGGGGTAGCAAGAGAGCAGCACATAGGTGGCACACAAGAAAAAACGGAACGTAGGCATGCAGGCCGGCTAAGCATGGGAAAAGCACAAGCACACAGATGCAATTTTTTAGCACATAGGTCCCATTTATTCAAGTACAAAATTCGAAGTTAATATAATCAAACCATAGTTCAAAAATATATTTCTCACATTGGCATTCTATTGCAATAAATAATCCTCAAAATTTAAGGTTAAGATACTCTCTCAAAATTGAAAGCCATTTGAAACAAAGCTGTATATGGCCTGAACCAAAATGCTATACCCATGCTTTAACAGTATATGTAAAAGGGCTTTAGAAGTGGATTGCAGTAATCCGAAAGTGAGAATGCATTGTTTCCTGTCGAAATCCAAAATACGAGATTGCCCGTTTCATTCAAGAGTAACAGAGGATTGGTGCAATGTGCGTGAGTATCATACCCTAACGAAAAGGGCTACTTTCGCCGCATGAACTTTTTGAAATCCAAGCCTGTGTGTTATAGCGCACCAAATAGGGCGCTTTTCAGCCCGACAAAAATCCATAATCTGTCCTGTAAGCGACTGAACTGAAACGGGGCAGTCCTTTGTCCCTTGGTTAACAATCTCCGATTCCCAGCATTCTCAAGGTCAAAACCTGATTTGGTTTTGACACCATCAGCTCTAATCAGGATCACGTTGATAACCAAAGTGTAAGAACAGATATGTATGTTTCAACGAAATTCACTGGAAAATGCGGTATGGCTTGCCTAAGTCACAAAAGTAAAATCAAAGTTCTTATTGTTTCTTTGCAGGAAATAGATCAACGTGGTGGCACCTTTCCCATATTAGACTTCAATGGTCTTGCAAATGTCAAAAGAACTAATAGCTTGCCCTGGATTTTTAGCCTAATTGAATAAACGATTCTTTTTTTTTTTTTTTCTTTTCGGTGGAATTGAATAAACAAATTTGAGAAATGGAAAAAGATGGGGAAAAAAAAAAAAAGATAGAAGTTCATGTAACGTTCTACATTTTCTGATGCTCGTTCTGTATTTCTTCAAATATATACACTTAAATTTTAAACCTTTTGAAAATACACGATATGAGTAATTCTATCGAGTTTTAAATCCAACCAACTAATGTGTGGCAATTTATTACTCTTCACATTGATACACATGTCATTTCATAAATAGATATTAATAAAAAGGAGGAGAGGATAATCAACTTGTGATATAAAGTGTGGCTTTTCTCTTTTCAATTGAGGGTGGTAATGTGATTCACGTGAATCATTATTAACAAAGTGGATATAATTATGTTAAACTCTTCCAGTAAAGATAATCCACTAACAATAAAGGTGATTGGGGCAGGCAATATCAGTTAGCAAATGGTTTTAGGCCCTGTAATCCTGGTTTTCAACCTTAAGAAAACAAATAGTAAATGTTGATTGTGGTGATAAAAGAATTCAGTTTGAGGATGCGGATGTGCAAATCAGACTCCTTTACTCAGCAAAAAGGAAAAAAGGGCAACACATAATGTATTTGATAATGCAATAGCAATATGGAAAGTGCTTCTCTTTTAATTCTGGGTTCGTTTCTGATTTGGTACGCGCTTACTATTTCTAGTCAGTTCTTCAGCCTTCTGCGTATTTCCATATCCATCTTTATGCACGCACAGCAAACAGATTTTGGAGAAAATACTTATAAAACTGCATGACACATAGTACGTGATCAACCAACATGGAAAACATTGCCCATACATAGTACATCATCCTTGACCGCCAATGACTGATGCCACCTCCCACCACCAGCCTCTACTAGTCAGTGCCCTCGCTCTTAATTATCACCTTGATGTCCAACAATAATACCGATATCAAGGAAGTCCATGTATCGACAGATTGAAGGTTGAAGATGATGTTATGATTTTGTTCTATAGAGAGGAGAAAAAAAAAAAAAAAAAAAGGGAACAAAAATGGTAGAAAATGTTTAGTTATTGTATTTATCTTCTGACGGATATAATTAAAATTGTTGCACGTGAAGTGCTGGCTACATTAAAGCTAGCACTGGTTGGTGTTCTTTGTGTGGTTGGTAGAAGCTAATGTAGGAGGTTGAGTAAAACCGTGAACAGAAGCAACCTCTGTAGTACAAATCAATACAATAACATTGTGACATCGGTAATATATTCTTACACCATATTGATAGTTATTCACTTCTTGGATGGCATGTCATGACAATCGAGTTCCTCACAATATTATTCATATGCTGTTTCAATGTAAATGTTAATATACTAACAAAATGGTCATGGAACCCTATATAATGACTATGAATTACATTCATAACTTCAGCTCGTAGACAATATGATGAGGGAGATCCAACCAGGGATATTTTACTGATGACTGATTACCAATCTGGCAACATATAAAATAAAAATTTCCAAGATTTCTAGAGTGAATATGTATGAATAGGATGGAGTATGATATGACCAAGTAATGAGAGAGTCACCTCCATGCTGCTTGGAATACTGCTGCAACAACCGAATGTCCATGGAGTTCCAGCACTTTCTCCTCTGTCTTTACTGCTGCTCTTCGTTGCATGTGGAATAATGGGGCACACACTTATCTCTTGCTCTTTAACATGATGCTTTCAAGTCAGAGAAAAATAAGATGGTGCAGAATAAATAATGTCATGACACTACAAGATGAAAACTCACAGCCAAGTTGTTATACTGCCCCATGAACATGCTCATAAAAACATATTTAGCTTGTGGAGTGGAGCAGCACTTATTCTAATCAATCTTTGGGGGTTTAAGACTGCAACCAATCTCAAAGCACTATAGCCAGTAATAAGTATGAAATTAGCAGAAGAATTCATTGACAAATCAGAATAAATGCTAAAGACTAAAAGTTATCATCATCATGACGGCCTGTTGCTGATGTAAAAGCTGTATTGGTTCGTCTAACCAATCTTTTCTGCTCCAGCAAAATAGAAAGGCCTTTCAAGCATGGAAGAAATCTACTGGTCATTTGCCTTGAAAGAAAAGAAGTTCCATGATATTCACAAGTTGCCAAAGAGGTGACCGGGCTTTCATGCTCACAACAGGATTGCTTCAAATAATTTTTACCATGAGTATGAAGTTAATTCCACACATCCAATTTTCATATCAAATGTACTCAGAAATGGTCGTCTTAGCTTATTTTCCTGACTCCAGATAAAGTGATCAGAGGCGACAAAGATTGTTTAGGAGTTACATGTCACTTGGAATACTTAGTGGTGAACAAGATGACTAGAAAAAAACGTATATTCAATTTTTACACACTGTATCAAGGAAAACTACCAAGTTGTGACCAAAAAATGGTAAATTGTAACATGTACTTGTCCAGCCACCAATAAGCATTCCAAGTGGCATGTCACTTCTACTAAGGCCTTTCTCAATCAAAGAACACTTCACAAGCATTTTTCTTGAGGAAACATTCAAAGAAACCATTGGCAATGCAAATAGCATGCTTATCATTGCTTACGGATATTGCACAAACATAATCAGAAGACCCTTCACAAGCATCTTCATCCAAAATATGCCTAAAGCAACTGTTAATAATGAAAGAGCACACTTGCTAGGCACCATTGTGATAATGTATAGAGATAAATGACAAAATCAAGAGATCAGAAAAAATGCTCCATAGGGAATGACATGGATTATTCTAGTGGATACTTTCATCACAAGACAAAACAGGTTGTTAAACCCCCCCCCCCCCCAGCAAGCGCAACCAGCTTGCCTCAGTTTGAACAATAAGAGGCAGAGCTGGAAGCCCTTGAGGGAGAGTTAACAACCACTGCCTTGGATATCGTGGTGTGGCAAGTAGAGAACCTTCCTTTTGTTGTGAGCCATACACACTTTTAGAGAGCTAGATATCTCCCTTTCTGGCCATAACATCCAGGAAGGCAGCTTATTGTATTTATAGACAGAAAAGGCCGGAGAAAGGTGATGGGGCACCATATCTAAGGCATAAGATTTGAGTGGCAAGATTAGATCCTTGTGACCAAACATGGGTCGTTGATTAAGCAAAATGTACATAAAGAATAGGCTGTAGTTGCGCAAAGCAAAGTCAATATATCCAACTAAAACAAAGAATAAAGGCTAAAGCAGCTTAAGGCATCTCAACTACATCCATTATCTAAAGTCATCCATGCATGAAAAAGGAATTCCTAATCTGATCTCCATATCCAATAGAACAATTAGCAACTTGGAAAATGGTCACGTGGACATCCATGGAAAATTTCCAAGACAACCTTTTATCATCCGAGCTTAGTGGATTCGCTGCTACCCCATTGACATAACAATAATTTCTCTGCGATACGTATGTTACCTCTGTTATTATGTGACAGCATAGATATTTTGATGCTGAAGTATGAAAATAAATAATGATAATAATAATTGGTTTATGACTATACTTCTTGCATACCCATACTAGTCATGAAAGCAATCCACTTGGTATATCTCAAGCCATTCTCCATATTTCTACCATGAGGAACGTTTTGAGGCACATTGTACTCGCCGAATTCTATCTACTATCATATGCCAAAATGAGGAATATCTCAAAACCTATTTTGTCATTTTGATTATACTAGCTATAACATGAGTGTGAGAATAACATAAAGCATTTACTTAAATTAAATTATATGAAATGCTTCTTATTAGAAAGGAATGTAATAAAATAAAATAATCGCAATTAAATTTTATTTGATACTTTATTTTAAAAGGAAAGAAATTGCACAAATATCATGAAAACTTTGAACTATACTTGAACAAACTATACACATAAAAGTAATCTACTATATTTCAAATTGAGGAAAGTCTCGAAACCCACTTTCTCATTTTGATTATATTCCGCACTAAGGTGGTCCTAGACTTCACACATCGCCGCTTCTCATTCATAACTTAACCTTCCAATGAAAGGTTGAATAAGCACCACCACTCTGCCCTCATGCAATAAGAAATTTTAGTGGAATCCAACATCTTGCAGCATTTCAGAGCTTGCTTAGCCATGAATAAACTAATATAAAACAAGAAAATGAAAAGAGAGATAGGGCAAGAAACTAAGCAACTGCTTTTTGGTTATATGTTTTGCGTGTATGATTGCATAGATTTGTGTTCTTTTTCCTTTGTCCTTAGTACATGGTCCCTGGCAATAAAAATGCTGCAGAACTTACTTTCCAGTAAGTGTAAATTTTTTTAGTTAATCATACACTAAATAAGTCTAGAATTCTGATGTTTTCAAGATGCACAAAACCAAAGAAAGTGGCAAACTTTTAGGGAGGAGGAAGAGATCCAGAAGATCTTAAAAGAACGGCAGCAGAAGGCTTTAAATTCCTTCTTGGTTTCCCTTTTTTTTTTAACTTTTTATTTCCTTTTTCATGCAGCGCCTTCTTGAACTAGTCTAGTGCGACTAAAAGGGCCTATTCCATCATATGCCATTGAAATTTGCTTCAACACAACTTAATCTTCCAAAGCGTAATTAGATTTATTTGCACAAACTACACTGCAAAATCTAAGCAATAACATACATATAAGCAAACATACATACATACATACATATATATGTTAACAGCTCCCCCAGATTGGAGCAATAAGTCATCATCTCTATATATATCCTGAAATACTTGTAGCCTACAGCACCAAATACGGCGACAACATCACTCAATGCTTATTTTTTGCTATTGCATTTTATGGATCTTGTTTTGCTATTGCATTTTATCATGAACCATATTTTCATTAGTACCTAAATATGGCATATTTTTTATTACTAATAATCTACACACACCAAGTAAGCATACAAAATTCTTGGATCTAATCACTTAGATTCCAAGGATAGATTACTTCTTATTACGAATGCTTGTTACTTGTTTTTTTGCATCTTCACTCTGTTTTGAAGACAAAATCTCGCATTCATGAATCACTTAACTTTTTATGCACTTCTTTAATAAATGAACATGCTGCTTAGACAACAGACTTCCATCCAAATTATGTCTAATATTATAGTAGGATATGCTGCAAAAACCTTTGCCACACCTGTTTAGACGACAAACTGCTTTATAGGTTCCTATCTAGCAGTATACCTCTGGAAATCAAAGATGTACAAGGCTGAATTCATCAGGAAAACTAAAGAAGTAATACTATAAAACAGGAAGAAAATACTTATGGGGTTATTTCTAAATAAACCTTCTCGTTTCTATCTGACAAGGAAACCATATCAGAAAGAGCAAATTAGGCTTAGGAAATTGCACAAAAAATTTACACATGCTAGAAGGTCAGCCTACTAGTTTTTCGGAAACGAGGATAATGATATGGTGAGTTTATGACCCTGAAAACCAAAAAGACATCCAATCCCCACATAACACCCAACACTGCCTCCTCACCAGTGCTTTAGCATCTATCAAACACAAATCCCCCTTCCACCATTACGTCCATCTGCCTTTCCAAATGAAGGCATATGAATATAGGTACTCATATAGTCTATAACTGGCAAAAAATTGGGTCCAAGTCCATAGATTGCATTGAAAGGTAGAGTTAACAGTGGAAGGGTTTGGAACGGTGCTTAGCTGGTTCTGGCTACTGGCAGACAGCTCGGTCCATGTGCTGGTGGTAAAAGCAAGTTGTCTTCTATGAAATGGTGTAAGATGATTAAATGGATGTTCCATTTGTACTTCTTCAGTGCCTAGATAGAGGGAGTCATGATGGTCCTTAGGGACATGGAAATGATTGTACCTTTGTCCATCAATGCTGGTACTTTCCTCCCCTATTGCCTGCAAAAAATTGGTCCATGGTTCAGCAGATAGCTGTTTTAGCTTTATGCATTTCCAGCTTCTCTTTCTTGTGAAAAGGTAGTCACCTAAAAGAACTATATACCAAAGAAAGGCCATGTCACATATTCACTGATAATAATTAGGTTTAGCTTTTTCACCAACCAATATATTTGATAACTCTAATCCAAGGAGTCATCAGGATCTTGTGACTGCTCTTGCATTTTGACTATATGCAGTAACCCTTTGTGAATTCAAGTGGAATTCCCTCACACAGAAATTAATGAAATTTCCTACAGAAATACTTGAAAAAGAGAAGGTTTTTGAGTTGTCCAACATGCATTTCCTAAAATTCGCAGGATTAGACAGCTGAATCTTGGTATTAGCTTCCAAGTATACATATAAGTTTACTAGCCTCCAAATTAAGCTGGAAAAAGTTATCGATGTTTATCTTTTATCCTTCTTCCCCTAGTACATCAGCTTGTTGCCAGTTATATAGCTCAAGCTTATCTGCTTGTTACTGGTATTCTACTTTTTCTCTTTTTTGTTAACAAAATGCCACGACTGTGTCTGGATCAGCTATCTCCTGTTACATAAACCATTCTATAAGATCCATACACCAATTAAATATACCTAATGTTTTCCAAAGGGGCAGTATAGCCAGTGCCAATCGGTAGTCCCAAGAACCAGGCCTGGTGTCGTGCAATTTATAATGATTCCTAGATCTTAACCACTGAGCATTGCACTCTATTTTCACAGATGCAAAATGTGGAATATATGACCAGCTAAAGATGAACAACAAAATCCCAATTGCAGTTAACTCTTGAATTCTGCAAGTCATTACTTCACTGAGTGAAGTGCTTGAAAGCAACTAGGCTCCTATGATTCATCTGCAAGTGAATCGAGACACTTTGTGGTATGTGTGAATCCCTTTTCCTCCACCAGTAGCTCCCTATTTCATCAACAGACACCCTGAATTTCCAGTCTCATTCCAATAATCAGAAAATGCTTATGGATAATTTAAGCTGTTTTTTGAAACTCCTCACCCATGGTTATAGGATCTTTATTTAAACTTTAAACCTGCAACTTCACATCTTGGAAATGATCAAGTACTTCAGTAACCTTTGCGTACCATACTGGACTTTTGTTTCCACTGGCATCAATCTTTGTGCTGTATAGGATCAATCCACCCAACAGCATACTGCTGCATCTTTTTAAGTAGACCAATACTAAAGAAAAACTATCCACTTCTTACCGGATTTTCATTTCCATTAACCCAAAAATTTCTTTTGCCGAAACCTGGCTGCACGCTTCAACTAGTGAAGATAAACCTTTTTCAATACATCTTCCATATGCAAGGATGGATAACACAATGTGCTAAACAATTTTCAGATGATTCCCATGAGAAGCTCGAACTCAATCTCTGTTAAGGGCAACATGAACAATTGCAAGACCAAATTTGGAACCAAATAATTAGTCGTTAATGCATATTGTGAAAATGTTATGATCACAAAACAAAACTAGCACTAATAAGCCAACATATTGAATAAACAACTTAGATCTGACCACTAAAAAATAGAAAAAAATGACTTGGTGAAAATGTTCAGTGCAGAAAAAAAGCAATAGGCCAATATAAGTTCCACACCAGAATAACCTACACGGTGTAATCTTGAAACGACCTTGACAAAGAACAACTACCTACCATAAAACCACTCAGTATGCCATTCAGAGAGAATATCATCATGAATCTTCTTTGACAAAGGATTACGTACTAAATCAATTCATGCCTTAGCTGAGCTTTAATCAACAATTCTCAGGCAGATGATTAGCTAATCTGACCAACTTCTGATTAATATATGAGCTTGATGCATTTTTACTATGCTGGAAGTTAAGGTGATTCTCTGGTTCAATCAATTATTCTGATTAGAACATATCATACAACAGAAGCAAAAAGTAATTCAAAAGAACATGACAAGTAATATGCACAGACAGAATGTATGAAGGTGGATCTTCCACATAATTTAATCTGTAAATATTGGGGACAAAATGTTTCTAATAATCAGAAACCTAAATTCTATACTCAATGGCTGCACTCTAACGTGTGGACTGCTTGACAATAGTTGAGAAGAGGTGCATGTATCACCTTTCTCATGATTCCACCATTTACATTTGCACGATTCCAGCAAGAAAGCACAACAAAATGCCCTAATCAGTTGTATAGACAATCACACCTATTTCATGCACAGTTTCCGTTCTCTGCATGTAAACTTAACATTTACCACTGCTCCCTTGGCTGACCATCAGGATATACGGGTACGAATACTTTCTCTTCCTTCTTAGCAAGCTTATCTGCTTGCCTAACAGGAGTCCTTCCTACATTCAGCATGCCATCATCATCGTCAAAATCTTTGGGTGGAATCTCATCTTCCTCACTCCAATCATCTTCATAATCTCCATCATCCTCCTCCTCCTCCTCCTCATCATCATCATCATCAAATCCATCATCATTCATTAAGTCATCAATATTTGACCAAGCATCCCTCTCATCGTCATCAGTTTCATCTTCTTGCTCAGAGATTCCTCGAGGCCTATCAACATCAGTCTTTGCAGCAACTCTATTTGGAAACCTAGGAACAGAGGCAAGCGAACGGAGCTTCTCCTTGATAAGCAACAGTCGATCCTTTTCAATCAATTGAGAATCACGATAAGCTTCCCTAAGGAAGACTGAATCCCTATCTCCTTTCAAGGACACATAGAACATATCGGGATGCCTTATGAGCATACCCCTCAGTTGTTGGGAGAACCTAAATTCTTCTCTGAAATGGGTAAGATGATCAACTAGAGTTCTCTTTTCTACAGTGAGGCTCAACATCTCATGAACCACTCCACAAGCATGTTTTTCTTTCTCCAGGGTTCCTGACTTTAACCCCGAAAAATCAGAATAAGGGGATATATACGGCAAGTCCCTAAACTTAGCAATCTTCCTCATCTCACCACTAGACAAAGTAAGACCCTTGGGCAACTTGACTCTCTTGAATTTAAGAGGCCTATCAATTATTAAGTTCCTCTCTTCTATTTCTCTAGCCCTATTCTCTTCTTCAGAGAGCTCGGCAGCTGAAACAGCCAGCTCAGGATCCCAGTGAGTAAGTTCCAGGGCAGGGCCTCGTGCAGTCGCAACAACACGAAAGTATTGCGGATACCGCTGACAAATAGTGTCCCGAAACTCCAAGGGCAGCCCTAAATCAGTCCTAAGGTGAGCAATCTTCTCGAGGAGAACACGCTTCTCAAGAGACATCATTAACAATTTTCTCAACTTGATGACCAACAAATCCTCCATCTCATTCCTAACCTTCAATTCCTCAAAGTAAAGCCTTTCGCCTTCATCTGTCAATTTTAACTTCAAACAATACACACCTTCCTCAACAATTTCGAATACCGCCGGGAACTTCCTCAACAAAGCAATCAGCCGCCTCTTTTTTGTTAATCCGAGGTGTCTTCTATACCTACCTAAATCCTTAAGTGGCATTATCCTATCAGGTTGGCTTACCAGAATCTTCCGAATCTTAAGTATCAGTTTCAATTTCTTATCCCTTTGAACTACATTATCAAAAGGCATCTCCTTTCTTCTCTTAACTGCAGCTCTAATAGGATAAACGGGAACACGGATCTTCGAACAATTATTAAAGCCAGCAACTTTCCCATCAACAACCAGACTTGTACCAAAAAATGGTGTCTTTAGAGCAACATCCTTGGATAGACTCACATGGGGTTTTACAGAAAGTTTGGGTCTTTCCGAATTGAACGGTAAGAGGACTGGAAAAGGAGTGTTGGGTAAGGATTTATGGGTAGAAAGCAACATTTTTGGATCCATTACTACAGGCTATACAAATGGGTATGGCATAATAAGTTAGTATAGGAACAGAGAGTGGTTTGATATGGAAGAGGAGGACTCACCTAAAGTAAATTCGCTATAGAAAACCCCTAAGCAGAGATTTTTGTGCCTAGCGTCCTATCTATCATTTTATCTTTCCCTCGAGAAAGATATGGACCGCGGACATGCTTGTGTAATGTTTAGTGCAAAATTGTCGAGTTTTTTTCCCATGAACCAAAAGTCACAAGTTGCTAGGTTTCTTAGTTTTTACCCAAGTACCGCCCCCCACCCACCCACCAAGCCAACCCCATAAACCCACGCCCAAGCCAACCAACTTATTTTTAGTGATATGCAAACATTAGTTAAACAAAATATAACAAGATTATCGAATTATATATATTTCTTTCTAATGAACTTTTTAGTTGTATGTATACATTAGTTAAAGAATATGGTAAAATTTAAAATACAGCACAATTATCAAATTACATTATATACATAATTAACGATTTAATAGAGAAAAAATGAATACATAGATAGCTTAAAAAAGTGTGAAAAAAGAAATATATAACTATAATATTACATTATAATTATGTTTGTTATGTATTTTCATCATTTACAGTTTGTTTACTTTATAGATAGAGAGGAAATAGAAAAGTTATGCATTGACAATATCTATTATAAATAGATTGCAAAATTATATTCCCTTATTTACTTTGTTCTTTTCTTTTCAGGAGGAACTTATTTTATTGTTTATTTTATCTTATTTATTGTAGTATTAAATTATAAATATAACAAAAAAATACCAATATATCCCTATTTGATCTTAACCAAAATTTAAATAACTTTCCTTATTAATTAGGGATAAATTTTGCCTAATTACTTGAACATTTTATATATTGTAGAGAGTGAATAAAAATTTTCATCATCCATAAGGTAATAAATATTCTCTTTAAAAAGGAAATACAAAAACTATTGGAAATAAAAGTTCTCAAATCAATTTTTAAGTAATTAAGATAATGATAATAATAAGTATTTGGGAAATAGGTATACTATTTCCTTTTTATCATCTTTTAAGTAAATGGGCCATTAGAGATTTAATTAAGAAGTTTTGTATCTTCTAAGTTTGACTTCTTAATACTATATTAATCATACATCTTGTTTTATTGTCAGTTGTCATGGCTTAGGAGTCTAAAATCAATGTTACTATGTCGATGAAGATATCAAACAAAAGGAATTGAAGGGTCCAATCTAATGTTTATCAACACATGAAAGCCTAGAGCTGAGCAAGCCCGGTCAAACGTTATAAGTAACCAAGTTGCTTTATCCTTTTAAGCAAAGAAGATCCTATTATCTTTTATCCAAATTAGCGAAACATGGGTGCTTCTAAGAACGTACTGGTGCTAATTAATGGCACTTTATATCATCCTTCATACAACTAACAAGAGGCTTTTAGGAAAGTTGTTGATGGCAATCAAGAAGATATTTCACCGTGCTTCATGCAAAGGTCAAGTGTTGGCCATATAGAAAACATGTACTAAAGCACATAGTGCAAAAAATCAAGTTCTTAAAGGCCACTAATGTCAATAGCATATGTAAGGGCATAATGTAAAACATTTGTTGTGTATTCAACATCACGTCAAGGTGTCACATAAGATTAGATGATACTGGCACATGTTAAAATTGAAGTTGTAGACTTTGTTTATACATTTTTTCCTCTAGTAATAGTCATGTTATGATGGGATGAGTCAGCAACTCCTCATATAGTAGCTAAAAGCACTCTTCAATTTGCTCTTAATTACTCATTCAATCGATAAAGTGTCAAAGAATATACCAAGGGTAGAGAAGCCTTCAACAATCCATTTTATGAAGTAAGCTTTTCATTTCATGAGTATCATATTGAAAATGGTGAAATTGTAACGTCATTTTTTGACTTAAGAGATCATTTGCCACTCGAAGCGTTATATTAAATGGCAGGAGCATCATCTTAATTTTTAGGGCAAGCAACTTAGCTATCCAATATGTCTAAACCGAGGAATTACGTAATTGCCTTGTCATTTTAAAATTTCATGCCAAGATCAAAATGGTGATTAAATCCCTTTAAAAGAGAGTTGAAGTAATCAATTGATGATGCGAACATTTGAGCCAATGTAAGAGCAGATTTTTTCTTCATTAGCAGATTTTTTCTTCATTAAACATCCCATTATGTAATTTTCAACACAATGTAAATTCTTAAGATGAATGAAGATGAATGATTTTTTTTTTCTTGCACCATCTTTCTTTAGTTTTCAATGCTTTCCTTATGTATACTATTGTGATTAGTAAACATGTTATGGTAGATCTATTTGTCTTACATACATATAGCAAATAACTATTAAACCTGGCAATATCAAAATTATGAAGAAATGAAATTCTATGAAATTGTTTAGACTCTACAAATTGATTGTGTACTTTTTTAACAGTCGACCTTCAACTCAAGACTTTAGAGGCCCAAGCTTGCCAAAGAATTCAGCTAATGCAATATTAATGCCTCTCTAGCTCAGATGAAGGCTGACCTCGCATTCACCTAAGTTCCATTCGTCTTACTCGATCTCGGCTTTGAACACTCTATGAGCCCTTTATCGAATGTAAACCCTGCAAATTTTACTATTTAAGAGTATAATTAAACCCTAATACTGTAGATGACTTGATAAGTCATTAAAGTTGAGCAAGATAAAAATTTAATAAATTATAAATTTGAATATATTATAAGTAATAAAAACTATAGAAAAATTGATCAAAACCCTAAATCGCATACTAAAATCCTATAGGATTTATGCATCATTAACCAAAACCCAACCCAAATTTGTTTAAAACCCTAAAATTATAAATATAAACCTATAAAATAGTTAAATATTGCTCAATAGTGATAAAATTATAATCGATTGCAATTTTCGACTAAAACGCCTATTTGCGTGAAATTTTAACAAAATCACTATAATAACTTGTAAAAATTATAATTGTAACAAGTACCAATTAAATTGATAAAATTTGACAAAAATTTAAAAATTAATTTACGATAAGAATTGTTATAATTTATATGTTTCGAAAAATTACATATATTTATTATTAATTTTTATTCTCCTTCTCTTTCTTTTTCATTTTATCTCTTTTCTTTCCTTTCTTCTTTTTCTCCTTGCTACACGTCCTGCAAAACCAAAATAAAAATCAGCAAAATTAGCAGCCTATGTGACTAAATTAAAGTGCCAAGTGTTGATTAAACAAAAGAAATAAAAATCTTGATATGATTGCTTTTGTTTTATTCTCATTAATGCAAAAGATTAAATAATATCTTAGCTTATATTTTAAGCTTACTACTCACGTGAACAAAGAAAAGAAGCAACAAAAAAATCTAGAAACCAAATTGCAAACACAACCGAAACCTGGAAGCAAAACCATGAGGGAAAGAAAAAAAAAAGAAAGAAGGAAAAGAAAAGAAGAAGGAAAAGAAGAAGAAAGAATTAAAAGAAATAAGTAAGTAATTCATTTTAGTAGTATAGATGTATAGTATATAGTGTACACATGTATAAATATAGTATTTGTATGATATATATATTTTTTTTTTGTATTTTTACATATAACATTGCTATTATATGTTTATGTGCATGAATACTTAAATTTAATTATATATGTATGTATAAGGCTAGGTATGTATACATGTATATACATAGGTATATTATACGAAAGAGTATGTATTATGTATTTTTTTTAGGAATACATATAATTAGTATTAAGTATTTTATTAAATAACTATATTATATATATACATATTTGTACCGTAAGCTATATATATATATATATGTATGTATCCATGTATAATTATATATATATTTAGTAGTATATTTCCATAAATAATAATATATGACATATATATATGTATAATATAGAGTATATATTGCGGTATACCGCATATATCATAAAATATGTGTATAATATATAGTATACATATTTTATAACAAATACTATATAAATATATATATACATCGAATATATATGTATGTATTTATATTTATGTACACATGTAAGACTTATATGTATAAATACAAATACATGAATATGTATATAAGAATATGTTTATTTTCAAAAAATATATATACATATATAAGGCGTATAATGTATATATATATAAGTAATATACCGAATATGTATTAGCTTATATGATATATAATATTTACTAAATTCATGAATATGTAAGGTGTAGATATATATATATAATATATTATCGTAATTAAGGATTTTTCAATAAAATAAATTATAAAATATATTATAAGTATATGAATATATATATGTATAATCGTGAAGTACATAAAAAAAAAGAAAATGAGAAAAAATAAAAATAATAAAGGCAATAATAATAATAATAATCATAATAAAGCTAAAAATCTCAAAAATAGGAAAATATGCTCAAAATAATAAAAATATGAAATATATGATTTAAATAATTATTAAATCATAAATATGTTAAGAAAAAGTGAAAATTAATATTTTATGATTTTTAAACTTAAATAATAATTTTTGTGATATTTTTATATCATAATTTAAACTACGAGTTACAATGTCTAAAACGGACCTTATTACGAGAAAATACGTTCGAAAATGATCAAAATGGACTATAAGTTCATAACAATTCGAGCTAAAACGAAAAAGTTATATGTGATTCGATAAAAAGCTCGAATTGATGATTTTACGTAAATCAATAATCGATTTAAGTAAATAGTACAATTTAGCATGCTAGTTTAGTTATTTAATTCTCAACTTATTACTTTCCATATTCCCCTAATGTTAGGTTATTTTGAGATCGAGATCGACTTATCTTTGAACTATTACAATCCTTGACATCATTTATGACCAAGTGATTACTCCCGATAACTCTATACTTGTTTTATGCTTATAGTTAGTGTACATGAATTAAATATTAATAACTTGATGCATGGGGTTTTGGGTTATGCATGCGATTGATATTGATTGATTACTATGTAAAACACTATTAAATGTGATATAATTGATTGTTGCATTATTTGAATGATTTGTTGATAATGTTTGACCACCTCATAAATTGACTTAATCATATTCAACTCAACTAAAATTAAACGGTTTATGCATAAAGTACGAACATTGCATATAATATTCCGTCCATCACCTCACGCGGTTGGTAATGAAGGGCCTTAGAGGGATGGATTCCCACATGATTTGATTAGTACAGTGCAAGAGTATTTGTACAACAAAACCCTACCCTTGGCTCGTGAGTTCTATTGGCGTCGGAGACGCTAACCGTATGTGGCTAGGGGTCACATCTAGAAACCACCGCTATAGGGTGTGAGCGTGGATTGCGAGAGCCAGCTCACTGATAAATTTGGATATTTGTATACTATTGACTAATAGAAGTAGAAACCTGTTTAGTGAAACAGGGAATTGATATACATATATATATATATAATGATATAAGGGTAAAAACCTAAGTGCTATAGCCCGGTTGTGATTGGTGTCGATGTATCTCTAACCCTTACTTGGAAGGGCGTTAAATCCGATATTATATATAGTACCGGTCAACTGCATATATACTGTTTGATATACTGCTTATTGATGCATTTATATGTTTGGTAATAAACTATATGATAACTTGTTTGCTGATATAGTACAAGAGTTAACTCACTAAGCTCTTGTAACTTACTCCCCAATAGTTTTCTCTTGCAGGTTGCTAGATGATCTGGCATGGGTTAAGAATTGAGAGTTGAGTACCAACATCGAGATGTATAGAAGTTAGACTCTAAGGACAGACTATATGGTTCATTTGAATTATTATATATATATATTTATATAATTATTAATACTACCTTTAAATTTTGTGACTTTAGTAAGTTTGAGTTTTAAAACTTTACTACCTAATCTTATTGTTTGGTAGGGAATATCGATTCTCTGCGGTTCTGTTAGATTGTGGCGTATCGGATATCTATAGTCACATATATGTGATTGTAAGTTAATTAAATAAATAAATAAAAACTTTATTAACTAATTGTTTAGAATTTTGCAACCTCTGACTTGTAAGATAATTTTCAAATCATGAGTGCATACATGATATTAAAATTTTAGGCAATCCTACTAGGCCCCCTTTAGGATCATGACATCGAAAGCCTTTCCTTCTCTCTTCCTAACCTCATGAGTTAGGCATACTCTACTCTCCTTGCTTCTTTCTCTCTCATCATTAAATGTTAAATGATCAGTGAACACTCAACCTACAGCCTAACTGTCACATTAGGGCAACCACCTCTACTAATACGATAGGCCCTTCTCCTAAGACTTTACTAACGGTAGAAGGTTAGTTGTTTTTGCTTGTATTGACAACACTGTCCTTTTAGGTTTTATGCTAACTAATCTCCTCTTGACATGTATCCAAGCAAGTCAAATCCTTTAACCTATAAATAAGGGTAAAGCCACCAGGTAAAGGATCCTTTTAGCCACTCTTGTAAACTCTCTCAATCTCTTTACTACATTTATTATGATTCCTTTTCTCTTCATACTAACTTGAGCAACAAATGGCCCTTATTAACTATGTCAAGTTTTTTGCAAGTTCTTTACCATACATAACTGATGGACCACTAAGAGTTTACTTAAGAGTTATACCTATGATACACACCATCACCATTTGGCATCCATCATTTATGCAAGCTCACAAGCATAGTTAAGAGTAAAACTACACAACCAACTCCTACACTTCCAAGGGGTGGTAAGCAATCCATAATAAACCTACCATCACTATAGAAGGAAGTACAAATGTTGGACATGGAATAGATAAAGACAATGTTTCAACAATTGATGGAAATTAATGTAAAAGTTCTTCAAGAAAGCATCAGCCTAAGATAGCAGTTAGCCGTATACCAAAAACTTAAAGGAAATGCTAAACCCAATGATAAGATTAACCTTGAAGATACTTCTACAAGATCTCTCAACTGACTTAGCAAGCACCCTAGACACTCCCTTACACCATTAGCAGACCCTATGCACTTACTCAATGGTGTTCAGAATGAGTAACACCTACTATAAGATTTGTGTAACTAATTGAATATTACTCGCGATAACACATACCATTAGGGTACTCATTTGAGTATGAGTAAGATCATAAGGGACGTCTCCCCCAACTGCTTCCCAAAGTACTTGGACGACATGAACATTCGAGAGCTTGACAAATACATCAGACATGCCTCTAGCCTACACAATTAAAAGAGCCTTAAGTCTTCTACTCAACAATTAGGTATAGTAGTAAGCAAAAGCCTTTTTACTCTAGTTATCCGGAAAGAAACTCTCCTACAAGGTGTACACTTCCCTCACCTAAATACCTATGATGGAATAAACTACCTAAATGACCATTTAGCATGCTTCTATATAATTGTAAGCCTTAAAGTCAAGCCAAGTAATCGTAGGGTTGAACTTAGAACCTAAGGTTTAGGACGATCGGTTAAAGGATCCGATCAAACCCAAATAATAAACTATTGAGAGGAATATTAGTAAAACTGACCCCGTAAACTTGAATTTAAGAAAATAAGTAATAAAATAGGAGATTATAAAATTTTCAAATTTTAAGTATAATAGGTATTAATTACCGAAAATGCGAAAAGTGTCATGAAATAACTAATAAATTACTAGAGATAGATTATATGTATACTAAAAATTTTAGAATGACCAAAATAATAATTAGGAATGTTCACGTGTACACCATATGTATTTACGTGTAGATAAAAATACGCGTAATTACCTAAATTGGCCAAAAACTAAGCAAATAATTAAAGAAAATTATAAAAAAATCAGAAGAGGATAAGATGAAGTAAGATCAGGTCGTGACAGCTTCAAATCAGAAAAAGAAAAATTAACCAATCAAATTTGGACAACTTAAAAGCCAAAAACTTAGAGAAATGAGCAAAATCCCATCAAATTAATGCACATTAAATTCTACAATTGTCTATAAATAAGGGAAAAAAATTCCAGAAGTCCTTTGGTCAGCTTAAGATCTGAAAAAAATCAAAAAATCGAAAAAATCGAGAGAAAATCTAGAAAAATAAAAAAAAGGGAAAACTGTGCAGATTAGGCAAGTAAGTTAAACCCACCACTCACCACCACCTGGGATCGAACCACCACCACCACCCTACACTAGACCCACCGCCTGGACCGGCCGACAACATTGGACCGGGTTTGGACGGCCCAAAAGCTTCGAACCGGTTAGTCATTTATTCACCCGATTTTTGTATAATTTTTTAAAATTATTTATTTTGCCCAGAAAATTATGAAACTTGTTATTATGAGGTTTTATTGTATGTATATTTAAGGAAAAATATTGATTTAGTTTAATTATGTTTGGAAATATAGGGTCACTAACAAATTGTTCAAAACCGAGCATTAGTAAACCGGAAAATAAATAGGCTTAGGGATGTAGTTTGGAGTTCAAAATTTTTCTATAGGATGCTCATTTGATGTATAACAGTGCTATGAAGCCATTTTTTTAAAATTAATTTTTGAAATTTTTAAGTTAATTTTTAGCCCTAAAATGATGGTAAAATTGGGTGATTAAGAGTTAATTAAGTGATTAGGATGTTAATTACTGATTTGAATCTTAATTAGAGGTTTAGGGAAGTTAATCTCTGCAGTGGAACCTTAATCCTATCCTTTAGGTACTAAGTATGGTTAATTAGGGAAATTAGGTAAGTAATATAACAAATTAGTAATATGTGAAAATGTAAATTAATAAATTTAAAAAAATAAGGTTATTTAGATAATATTATAATAGAAATCAGAAAAATAATAAATCTGAAATGACATTTAATTTTAAGTAAATATCTCAAAATGTAAGATTTTTACACACCGGGAATAAATCCGATACCTCAATTAGGGTTAGCGTGTACCGAATAGTTTAGAATACAAAAATTACGACCCAATAGGATATTTGAATACCCGAGCATAATGTGATTAATATCACATTGGGATTCGAGCTTAATTACGACTTATGAATTAAAACTAGAATCTAGTTTAGGAGCCGAACCCCGAAATAGAACATAATGAATCATTAATACGTTATAGGTATACATGAGGAAAATGAGTTATATTATGAATTAGAATAAGAATCCATAAAATATAAGTACTAAAAGAACCTATTTGTATTATAGGACACCCAAAAACAAATCAGCTCGCAACTAGAGGATCGAGCGATCGAGCAAATTCAAGTAAGTTAGGTTATTGCTTATTGTAATAGAATACTAGTTTTGTAGTACTTGGAGACTTAGGCTTGTATATGATTGTGATTGTAATTGTAAATAGTTTGTGCATGTGCTTGATGTATCTGAATTCGTGCTGGAATTTGTACTGTGAATGATTTTGTGACTGATTGAATTGGTATGAACTGGTTGAACACCCTAATCGACATTTAATCTTAGTCGACCCTAATAACCGAAAATGTCATGCATTGCAACCCGTTAGGGGATCATAGGACTCTCCAACCAAATACCAACCCCTTCGAAAGGGATAGCGCAGGATTGCAAAATGGTCCCTTCTTCATCCTCAGTCGAACTAAGTGATAGGAGAGGAGGTCGTGACGGGGTGAAGTCAATGGTTCGAAGGTAGTCACGGGAGAAGCGAGGTCTCCGTTGCACAAGCCTAGGTTTGGTTGTAAGCTGCTGCATAACATGGAACTCCTCAACCCGGATTGGAGCGGGTGAAATTTCTCTGATTTCACAACGGACCGGATTATGTTGTGCGATGACACTTGATTGTTGCATTGCATGAAAATAATTGTTTGATAACCCTATTTATGCTTGTATGCATTCATGAGTCTCCAATTCAACTTACTGGGCTGTAGTTGCTCATACCCTTATAGATCCTTTTGCAGGTTCTGATTTGTGAACACTTCAAGTACTATGTCGCCCTACAATTACCCAGAGGTTAGTCCGTTTAAAGCCAGGGGGTGTAAGGATCAAGTTACTTAATATAATGTGTGGTTAGAATGACCATGTAATTAGGAAGGAAAGACTCATAGTTATTATGTAATCTAGTGAACTGTCGTGTTTGTGTAAAACTTCCTAGGAAGCTCTGTGGACTTATTTATAATTATCTATGTTTTATAGAACTTTGTGATAATTATCATAATTGTAGTATAATTAATAATCGAACTGTTTACTTCAAAGCGAGGAGTCGTCGACGCCTTGTGTAGATTATCTCTATGATAGGCACTGTGAGGCCAGTTACTATCATAGAATGGTTTACACGGCGGGACTGTTGCGACTTTGTGACTTCGGGGTGTAACAATAATGATGAGCCTCTATAGCTTTTCTAATGCCATAATATGCAAGGCATTCTTAAGTACATTAACTAAGGCTGCGTTGGTATGGTCTAACTAACTTCCTTGTATTTCCATTTATTCCTCTGACAATTTGACTTCAAGATTCCAATAACATTTCTTGAGTAACAAAATACCATGTAGGGACTCATCCAAGTTATACAACATAGGTCAGTACTTGAACAAGAACTTACAAGCATATTTAGAGTGCTTCAACAGCACTAAGTTACTTATCCCAAAAGTAGAATTGGGAATAGCTCTCTAGGCCATCATCTATAGCTTAGAACTGACTAGTAAGACTTTCAAGGCCATAGCACTACATCAACTAGACAGCTTTGAAGAATTCATGACTGTTACCAAGCAATATGTAGCACAGGAGAATGCTAACTAAGCATGCCTCGAGAATGACCTACAATATAATACATTTGTGAAAGGCTACTTTAGCCCCATAAAGACCATCTTTCATCATCTTGAGAGCACCAGGAAAAGCAAAAGCAAAAGTTCGTTAACTACCCTAACTATACTCACAATGTTTAGAGAGAGAAAAACATAGAGAGAGAAACTCTGATGTAAATAGTATTCGCTTGAAATAACTTGATGATACAATTGAGGAGATCTTCCCTATATATACAAGAGGCCTCTTAAGATGAAGGGCTAAGATCAATTTGATTTAACGGTTACAAATGAATCCCCACCTACCTTTACATTAAATTTATCTATCTACCTTACCTACCACCTATTCTAGAACCTTTTAGATCTTTTAGAATATTCTGGATTATTTTATCTTGGGCTTAAACGAACCTCATGATTTTGGGCCCTTCTAAATCGGCCCGTAACATTCTCCCCTACTCATTCTAGCGATGTCCTCGTCGTATTTTCTTCGTGGAACTTTTGAATTTTGTTTGGAAAACTGCCATAGAGCTTCAGTAGGTTCCCGTCTAGTCTCACTTTTCGGCTTTCTTTTCCAAATAACCATATATTTGTGCTTAAGGGAGTAGCTTCGTCTGCTCACAAGTCTATCCATAATAATTTTTCCAACTTCTTTTTCGTATGATTCCCGAATTCTAACTAGAGCCCTTTGTGATATTGTTCTACTAAGGTCATCCTCATCCTTATGATATGGCTTAATCATACTAACATGAAATACTGGATGAAATTTTAATCTTGCAGGTAACTCTAACTTATAAGATACTCATCCCGCTCATTTTATGATGAGAAATGGCCCTTTATAGCACCTCATTAATCCTTTGTGCGATTGGCCCTTGGTCCGCTGGATCAGGTGTAACTTCATAAGTACTTGAGCCCCTACTTGATACTCCATTAGCCGACGTTTCTTACCTACAACTTTCTTCATTCTCTAAATAGCCTTATCTAAGTAATTCAGAGCTAAGTCTTGGCTTTGTTGCCACTCTTTCGCAATTTTATATCCAGGGAAACTAAACCTCATATATCCTGTGGTTACCGTATTGGGAGTTAGCAGCTGTCTCCCTAAGACAAACTCAAATGGACTATGCCTTGTTGATTCATTCTTCTGTAGATTGAAAGAGAGCTGTATGACATCCAATAACTTAGACCAGTCCCATCGACTTGTACTTACAAGGTGCCTCCAAACTTGAAGGCAATGCACTACAGTTGTTATTTCTTTCCCATGTACTGGGTATCGCCTCTCTGTATCATTCAACGTTTAGCTCTTAAAGGCTATTAGATGGTTTTCCTGCATCAAAACCTCACCAATGGTATAATCACTAGCATCCATGCATACTTCAAATACTTCACCAAAATTAGAGAACGCAAGAACTTGTTCTTTAATGACTGCTTCCTTTAGGGTATCAAATGCCTTCTGTCGATCTTCCCTGCATACCCATAGGACATCTTTCTTAAGTAAATCCGTTAAGGAGGCAGCCATTCGAGAGTATCCACGTATGAAACTTCTGTAATAATTTACTAAGCCAAGAAATGACTTCAATTCGAGAGGCTTAGTAGGTTCTTTCCATTATCGAATGGCCTGTATCTTCTCTTTGTCCATTTTGATCTTCCCCTTTTCTACTACATGCCCTAAGAAGGCTAATTCTTCCTTTGCAAAGGTACATTTCTCCAGCTTTACATATGACTCGTTTTCCCTTAAGGCTAAGCAAACTGTATGAAGATTTTCTAGGTGCTCTTCCATAGACTTGCTATAAATCATGAAGTCATCTAAGTAAACCACAACAAAATGATCCAAGAATAGTGCTAATACCTTATTCATAAGACTACAAAAAGTAGCTGGGGCGTTCGTGAGCTCAAATGGAAAGACAAGAAACTCATATACACTGTACCTTGTGACGCAAGTGGTTTTGGACTCATCTCCATATGTTATCCGTACTTGATGATATCTCAATCGTAGATCCAATTTTGAAAAGTATCTTGCCTCTCCCCATCAATCGAACAAGTTTGATACCAAAGGAATAAGGTACTTATTTTTTTTAGTGACATTATTCAAGGCCCTCTAGTCAAGTACTCATTGAACTACGCTCTAAGGGAAGTATTCTACGAAGTACATAAGTGCCTACCTCGTGTACCAAGCATTAGAGAAACACCTGAGGCCTTCACCTTAGGCAAATTTTGTGACTACCATGGCGTCCACAACAATAACATTGATGAGTGTAGACACCTTAAGAATGCGGTTGAAGGTCTTGTTTACAAAGGTTACATCAACCACCTCATCCAACTCAATGACGTTGCATTGAAGATCTACAACAATAGCCACAACTGTAATAAGAGAACCCACCAACAACACAAAGTGAAGGGGCCACCAAGGACAAGTACAAACAATTATAGGTGGACCAAGCTTATCAAACAAAGACCACTATACCCAACCATAACATAATACTCTTAGTCTGATACAAGAAGCAAAGACTGGATACAGCCATCTCCTTCATCAATGATGATATGGAGGGCTTCAAGTACCCTCACATTGACCCATTGGTCAGCAATACCCATATTGGATACTTTAATGTCCCCAAAACATTCGTCAACAATGGTAGCTTGATCAACATTCTCTTCTACTCCTCATACGAACAAATGAAGACCAACTAGACAAAAAGCTCTAGTTTTATAAGCAAAGCTTAGCAAGTTTTGGGGAAAAACAATCCCAGCATATGGTCTCATCACATTACATGTTCGACTGGGTAACGACAAGCACATCACCTCACAACTAATAGATTTTATAATTGTTAATCATCGGTCTCCTTATAGTACCATCTTAGGACAGCCTAACATCAATAAACTTAACATGTGTATCAGATAGAAATGTCTCATGATGAAATTCCTACACCCATAGGAGTCGACATCATATATGGGGACTAGAAGCTATCCCAAACTCTCTACCCTAGTGACATCTCACATCATAAGACTAAGCACACTGAGTCTACCCCTACCATTACAAAGGCTCCTAAGGGAGAACTAGTATAAAAGATTGAGGTCATCTAGTACAGGGATCACCCCAACCAGACCATTTGGATAAGGACCTCCCTATCCCTAAAGGAAAAAGAAGACATAATAGCTTCCTTTTGTACTAACTTAGATGTCTTTGTAATGTGTCCTAATGAAATGCTCGAGATAATCAACATCTTCAAAGCTACCTACCACTTGAAGGTTGACTCACATGTAACACTTATCAAGTAAGAGAGACGACACTTCGCACTAGAGGAGCATACTACCATAGAATAAGGGGTACAAAACTTTTGAAAGTTGAATTCATTAGAGAGGAGAGATACGCCACTTGACTTACCAATACAGTCTTCATAAAGAAGGTAAATGGCAAGTGACAAATGTATGTTGATTATATCGACCTTAACAAAGCTTGCCCTAGACATTACTATTCTCTCCCTCGAATTAATTAGCTCATCAATTCCACTTCGAGCTATACCAAATTGAGTTTCATAGATGCTTACTCCAGCTATAATCAAATTCACATGGCCCTTGAGGACCAAGTCCACAATTCCTTTGTTACTGACTTTGGAACACACTTTTATAAGGTCATGCGTTTTAGCCTCAAGAATAGCGAAGCAACATACCGGTAATTAGTGATAGGCATCTTTAAACCATAGCTTTGGCAAAAAAGTTGAGGTTTATGTTAACGATATGATCGTCAAAAGTAGGAAAAAAGCCAACTACATTGCAAACTTGTACAAGACCTTTGACACGTTCTGAAAGTAGCAAATGAAGCTCAATTCTCAAAAGTGTGTCTTCAGAGTAAGATCCGATAAGTTCTTTGGGTATATGGTCACTAAGCATGGCATTAAGGCTAATCCCAACAAAATCTAGGAAATTAGAGACATGAAAGCCCTACAAAAGATCAAGGACATCTAACGTCCAACGAGCAAGATAACTACCCTCAATTGTTTTCACTCGCGAAGTGCCAATAAGTATTCCAAGTTCTTCAAGTTGTCGAATAATCCATCGAATTTAAATGGACAAACGAATATGAAGCCACCTTCGACCAGCTCAAGAAATTCCTTAAGAACTTACCTATGCTTTCCAAACCAGTCTTTGATAACGATCTCTCTTTATACCTGGCAGTTAGTGACCAAGCCCTTTCTTCAGTGCTCATCTAATGATGGGTACGGGCATAAGCCAATGTACTATGTCTACTACATCCTATAAGGCCTCGAGGTAAGGTGTACCTAAGTTGAGAAGTTTACCCTCAAAGTGATCATAGCCACCTGAAAGATCAAACCATATTTTCAAGCATACCCCATCATCGTTCTCACCAACTAGCTACTATAAACACTTCTATAGAAGCTAAACACATCAAATTAGATGGTCAAGTATTCTTTGGAGCTCAGTGCTCATGTTGTCCAATTCTATCCTTGATTGGCCATTAAGGTGTAAGTCCTTACGAATTGTGTTGTTAAATACACTAGAGAGTCGGAACTAATGTCTTATGCGTACTTAAGTTTGGATTCCCTAGAAGCAACAATGAAGTTGAGTACAAAGTCCTCATCGTGAGACTAAAGATCGCAACTAACATCAACGTCGAGAAGATTAACATCTACTTAGATTCTATGTTGGTGGTGAAACAGGTTAATGGGGAGTACGAGATGAAGGGTGAAAGCATAGTTAAGCACCTTTAGACAGTGAGAGACCTAGCCTTAAACTTCACCTCTTAAAGCATAACTGAAATTCCTCGAGCAGAGAATTCCAAAGTAAACCAGCTGTCCGAGCTTATATCTACAGTTATGCCGCCTACCCTACAAGACTAATAAGCAAGTGCTTCTCTAATTCATGCCATGGTGCACTGTAGACGAACTCCCTTAACAAACCCTTGAGATTAACCCAATATCTACCAAGTCATCTTGGATGGACTCCATCATTGCTTACCTTAAGATTAATGCCTACCCATAGATAAGACTAAAGCTAAGAAGCTCGCATATAGTGTGGCCAACTACACTATCATAGACAAGGTCTTCTATCGACATGAGCATAGCCTACCCTTCATCTACTGTTTAAGGATGGAAGAAGGCCTTTACGCCCTAAAAGAATTGCATACTAGCATCCACAACAACCATATTCAAGCCTAGGCTTTGTATATCCAAGCCCTCCGACTTGATATTACTAGCCAACTATGAAAGAGGATGTAAAGACTTTAGTATGGTGATGCTACAATTATAAAAAACATGCACCCATCGACCAAACGCCCAGCTCAAAGCTCCATCTTATGACCAGCCATAGCCTTTTGCACAATAGAGACTTAATGTTCTTAGAACTTCCCAAAAGCATTTGAGGGACGTCAATTCATCTTAGTGACTGTAAACTACTTTACCAAGTGGGCTAAGGCACAAGCAGTCACCAACATTAAGGCTAAAGTAATCAAGGGATTCATTATAACAACAATTGAAAAAATTTTTATTCACTTCATTTCAAGTTATGTAGTTTTAAGGGGTCGACATCCCTCAGCCCATATACAACAATAATAGAAAGCAAACTAACACAAAGCAAGATTAATTCTACAAACCTACCATACAATCTAACAAGAAAATAAAAAGAAAAAATCCTCTAAACCTCCCCAGGCTCATCTCCATTTGCAGCATCACCACTAGCAACATCCTCACTACCATTGTTGGGCTCCTCCTCTTCACCATCATCGCCTTCATCCCCTATCGCATCATCCCCTATTAGCCAGTCTAAGCAACTAAAGTCTAGCTCAAGAAAGGCCCTTTTGGCCTCTAGCTTCACCAACATCGTACTACCTTATCTAACATCTATAAGGGCAGCCTTATAATTATTACCCAATAAAAACTCCTTAAACAACTCATCTATTGCTACTAGAGTCAAATCATGTCCATTCCTTAACTCCTCTTCCCTCCTCCAAAAATCAGTTCAAGCCTTCTTAAGCTCCCTCTTCATAACATCAACCTTCGCCCTAACTACCTCCTTCCCCTTCCTCCCAGACTTGGCCTTTTCCGTTGCAATCATAACCTTTTACTTGGTAGAATCAACCCACTTGCCTAGCCACCTCTACTTCCTCCTTTACTACAACTAGCTCCTTATCATAAGTAGCAACCTTTGCCTCCAAGCCTCGACTTACTTCTTAGCAAAATCCTATTCAAACCTAATGTTGTTAATTTCTTACTCAAGCGTCATCCTGTCAACCTTACTCTAGTTACACTCCTCCTATAAGGCCATATTCCATGCCTTCAACATGGATAACTCCTCCCTTAACCTCTCATTCTCCTCCCTTCCCTCCTGATTGTGCCAACACAACACCTAAAGCAAGAAACAAACATAAGTAAGCACTCAAGAAGACTTGAACAAAACAAAAGGGGGACAAAAGATGTTTAAAAACAGACCTTATCAAGGAGGACACCTTTTCAAGCAAATGCATCTCTATACAAGCTTATAGCATCACCCAACCCTCTAAAGGCAGCTAAAGCACATTAATGATAAGCCTTATCCTACATGTACATTCCGTACATCTTCTTTAAGGGCCATTCCCTAACAATGGAAACACCATTAAACATTTAAGCCGAGTTGCCTATCTTAACCTTTAGGTGAATCAAAGGAAGAGGTTACCCTTGTGATGTTTGTTAATTTGACTAGCACCCAACCCTCCTTGGTCTTTAAGCAACTCTTCCACCGCTATGTTGGCTCCTCCTTAGTGGATTTCCCTTCGAAACACTCCTCTTTCACCACTTAATCGAATACAGGTCTCTCCAACCCCCCATCAACAGACATAACCTATTTACGCGACTCCTGCTTACGCATCCCTACTCAATCACTGCTTAATGGCATACTTCCCCCTTATGCGCCTCGTACTCTCGTGACTCCTAAGCACCATTGCCCCTCCCATGCTCATCACACCTGGATGCATTTACCACATCCATAGTGATGACAACTGTTTGCTTAGTAAGTACATTTAAAGGCATTAAGGTTAGGATACCCCTAACCCTTTACCTACGAGACTCTTCCCCTTCTACTTAGTTGATGTAGCTTTCTTGCTTTTCTTTGCAACAAGAGTTGTAAACTGCTTCTTTGCTGACCTCTTCCCTTTGTTCCAACACTTTTGCTCTTAGATCACTAGCATTTTCTCCTTAAAAGCACTACTAGACAAGTCATATGCTGCGAGCGAAATAATGGAGTTAGTAATTAAAAGACACCATAGGCATTAAGTAAGTTATTTGTCAAAGAGAGTAGCCTTGAGTTTCCCCCTTGCTAGTGACCGACAATGACAAACTCTTGATTACTCTCCCTGACCACAACAACACCCATACCTATTGTCATGCCCCGAAATAACAAAGTCGTAACATTCTCGTCATGAAACCATTCTATGATAAAAGCTAACCTTACAGCCACTATCTTAGACTTGATCTACGTAAAGCATCCATGACTAATCTGCTTTGAAGTAAATGGCTTATGAATTAAATAAATTATCTACGTAAGAAAGTATGAAAATATATGTATATTTACTAAAATTCAAATATTACAAATAATGTTTGCAAGATTTCATTGTACTATATTTTCTAAGCAATACATTATCTGAAAATGAAAAATTTGAAAATAAAATCTAAGACCTTGAAAATATATTTGTTCTTCAAATGAATTTCCTCACTCCCATGATCTAGTAGTCACTGGCTTCAAGGTAAATTTAGGTTGCTTTCTAGCTAGCACTTGCAACAACATTTATAAGGATGTGAGCAGCCAATCGTTTAGTAAGTTGGGATGGAGACTTGAAACTATACATCAAACACAAACAGGTTTATCAACCAAATTAGTTAGATGCTATGCTTATACAAGTAAATGCCATTGTACAATATTGTTCGGCTCATTGTGAGATTAGAGAAATTGCACTTACTTTAATCCGGGTTAAGGAGTTTTCGTTTAATGTAACAGCTTACGACCAAACTTAAGCTTGTGTAATGGAGACATCACTTCTCCCATGACTACCTTTGAACCATTGACTTTACTCTTGTCGCAACCTCCTCACCTGTCACTAAGTTTGACTACGGATGAGGAAGGGACCAATTATACTATCCAGCACTATCCCTTTCAAAAGGGTCGATATTTGGCCAGAGAACCCTAAGTTTTCCCTAATGGGTTGCAATGCAAATCTGATTTAGAATTATACGTTATATATTTAGTTAAATCTGGTTTAAGGTATTCAATTATTTCAACAAGTCCCATAAATATAAGCCAAAGCATTAAGTCAAAACCATATCATTAAGCTCAGAAATAAGCACATGCGTATAGTTAACTATCTATCAACCACAATTAAGTACAATTTCAATCCTTCGAGTACTATAAATTAGTACTCTAAAATATAGTAACATATTAATCCTAACTTACTTAAACTTCTCGCTTACTCACTTAAAATGCGACTCACATAAGCTATCGCCGATAATACCTATAATACAAATATTATTTTAGTTTTTACATAACCACCATAAATAGGTTTTTGTTTTGAATTTCTTGTTCTTATCTTCAATTTAGGGTTTTATTATACCTAATTACTCAGGTTTTTAAGTCTTTTTCTTTTTCAATTATTCTTGATTTAGGCTAAGTTCTGATTTAGTTTCAGAATTGATTTCTAAATTAGGTTTTAATTAAGTTTCCAAGTACAGTTTTATTCACAAATCCCTAGAAACTCATTTCAACCTCTAATGTGAAATTAATCATATTATTTTCATATATCCTAAATATTGTTTTTTGTCTTTAACCAATGTTCTAATTTCTGCGGTAATCCTAATCTTAATTTAACTACCGAATTTACTCTCAATATGAGGAATTTTTTTCATATAATTACCCTAATTTAAGTTTCTTACCAGATTTATTATATATTTCTATTATTATTATATTATCAATTTTAACCTAGTACTTTTCTACTCATCAATTTCTTATAATTACATATTATACGTTATTAGCTATTATATACATCTAATATTCCCATCAATTCAAATATCATCTCTCAACATCAATTAATATCTCAAAATACCTAAAGTCATTCCAAATCAGATTTTATAACTAATTACCCTAAATTATAAAATTCGCTTAAAATATATCATTTTTACCTATTACATATATACTACATAATACCTTAATAATTACATCTAACACCTTAAATCCTACAAATAGCATACTAAATCAGATTTCAACATTCTAAAATATATAATTATGCACTAACTCGGTAATTATCCTTTTAATTACCTAATTAGCTCAAAATTATCCATTTTATACATTATTTTAAGGCCTAAAAATCATCTTAAAAATTTGAAAATTCATTTCCAAAAAGGGCTTTATAACACTGTTTTAGATCATCTAAATAGTCTACATAAAATTTTTTAGCATAAAATTATACTTCTAAGGTCATTTATTTCTAAATCAAAATATGCTTGATTTTAGATAATTTCTTAAAGAAAGTATATTTTTAAACATAAATTTATTGAAGTAAAATTTTCCCCCAAATCTACATACTCAAAAACCTCAAAATACCAAATTTCACAATTTTTAAGCATATTTAATATTTTTAATAAAATAAATAAAATTAGAAAGAAAGATTAAACTCACCAGAGTTGGTGGCTCTAACCACCATGGCCTTGTCGGCCAGTCTAGACATTGCTACCACTGTGTAGTGGTGGTGGCTGCTATCTACTTTCAAGTGGTCGTTAAGTGTTGGTTCATCTTATAACCCCTATTTACATAAATTTTTTTGTAATTTTTTTAGAAAAAACCCTATTCTTTTTTTTATGCTCTTAACTTTTTTCATACTCCAATTGACCAAATGAACTTTTGATTTAATTTGGGTATTTATAGGGCTATATAGATTTTTTTTTCATTAATTTGAGTTGATATTGGCCTTATCTTATCCTTTTTCCACTTTCTATTTATTTAATTTTGATTGGTTGATTTTGTTTCTTCCATTTCCAAGCTACCATGACCAATTTGTAGACATTTCCTCATTTTTTTCCTTATTTTTCTTGATTTTTATTTAATTATTTAATATTATTTTAGTATATTTCGAGTATTTTAAGTAATTTCACATATTTTTACTTATACTTAAATACATATATGGTACAAATAAATAATCTTAAATATTATTTAGTTTATTTTATGATTTTTAATGTACATATAATTTATCTCTATTAGTTTGTTAGTTATCAAAACTTGTTTTACGCGTTTCCCATAAATAACGAAAAAATTTTCATATAATTCAATATTATAATAATTAATTATTTTATTATTCATTTTTCTAAATCCAAACCTACGAGATCAGTATTACTAATATTCCTAGATTTACCATAAAATTTGGGCTGTATTGAACAATTTGCTTAATCGTCCTAAATTCTACAAACCAAACCTCAAGTGCTTAATGACGGAGCTTACACCTGTCTTCTAAGGATGCAATATTTCCTCTTTTAAGTATAGCTCTATAGTCTTTACTACATTGAACCCCTTCTCTTTCCACCAAGCTACATAAAGGATCCACTCCTTATTTGAAAGTAAGTAATTAGCTTTACCTAAATGGGCCTCGTCTACTTGGTAGGAAAGTCCAACTTGTGAACTAACCTCACTAGGAAAAATTGGTATTTCCATTCACCAATCTTGAACTTTTACCCATAGAATAGCTTTAAATGGACCCCTTACCTCGAGCAATACAGCCAACCCCCAAGATTATCTTTTAGATGGAAGAATTACTTGAACAATTGAGTTATAGGTCTCTTCATATGGAATATGAATACGGCTTCGAAGTTCACTAACACCTACCAGGTGTTTAGATGAAGAGAGCCTAGGTACATATGGAAGTAATTAAATACCTCTAATTAAAACTCAGTAAAGGGCAAGTGTAACCCTATGTCCACCACCCTTTAGTATATATAGAACATGCAATTGTCCTCCCCATAGTCGTACGCCAGCTCACCCTTCTTGGGCTTGATTACCTCCTAACCATCGATGTTCTGACTAACTTCCTAACAAAACCTATGCTATCGATCTTCCTTATATACATACTTCATCTTAGAAACAATCCCCTCACCTTCGATAATCAGCAATAGAGGAACAATCTCCTTTCCTTATCCTAGGGAGGTTAATTAAACTAAGGCCTCTCCTCTGCATAAGCTTTCCTTACAACTCTAAACATGGAAGCCTCACCTACGAACCTGTTCCTTCACGGTTGCTATGATTGATTGGCCATCTTTGTAAAATTTAGCAAAAGAAAAGAAAGGAAAGGACAAAAGAAAAAAACACTAGAATGCAAAGGGGATGCTCTTAGAGTCTAGCAGAGTAACGATAGTAAGTGAAGGATGGACTAACCCTTAAGTCCCTTATAGAGTTGCTAAGGCCATGCAAAGCATTGCTTCACTAACGACTATCGTGAATAACTCCGTATTATGATCATGGAATCAATGGCCAGAGATTGTCTAGTGAGTAGATTGCTAACTTAGCATCCTCATGCACAACATTGATGGGGCATACCATTTGAGAGACTTAGGCACCCCAACAGTTACATTCAATCGAAAGACAATTAATGACTAAGTCCTCGAGTGCACCTAAAGTGCCCAACTGCTTAAGGTAATTGGAGCTTAGGCATATACCTTAACAGTTCAAAGAGGATCGACTAGTGCTTAGCTACTAGCGCCAACACCTTATAAGTAATCAAGAGTATAAAGGCAATGCGGTACGCTCTTGGGTAGATTGAGTGTGTAAATACAAGCAAAACGAGAAAGAAAGAAGCCAAAAAGGAACGAAAAGAGCTCAAGGAACGAACACAAGCATATGAAGAAACTTCATTTTTTTAATCATTTAAGGAGCTATTATAAGGCTTAAGGGTCGGCATACCAGCCCAAAGTATAAGTCAATACAAAAGAAGAAAATGAATACATTATTACATCAAAGTAGTTCAAAGCCTTCCTAGCCTAGTGTTCAGTGTTAGACACTTAGCTCCAAGCTCGCAACTTCAACTCAACCTTGCAAAAGGGTCTTTGCCAAACTTAATTTGCTCATAAGCCCTAATTAGTAACTTAAACCTTGGTTGGCCAGTTCGTAACTTCAACTTAGCTTCTCTATGTGCCCAAAGGAACTATGATCAGCCTTCAACATCTAAGTTGATGGCCATGGTCTTCAAGAAATGTACCTGCTACACATCTTTTACCATTATAGTCACCACTAAGCAAAAAGCCCACATTCTATCTAGCCTAACATAGTAGTGAGCTCTTCCTTTAATGTGCCCAATTACTACATTGATATTGACAACTTTAAGGGGAAAGCCCCCTCTCGAGGTATCTGACCTACTCAACATATGTAACCAAAAACCATCAACAAAGGCCTGAGATTCATGGAAGTCACCCAATACTATAAGGTGCAAGTAGTAACTATCAATGAACCAACGTAGGAGAGCATGTAGCCTTATGCAGCCTACTATGTTCTTAAGGCCTAGGGCCCTCCTAGGAGTTACAGAGTCAATTCAAGTCAAACACTCTTAAGCTATGGAGGAACACCCCCTTAAGGTCAGAAACAATATGGACTGTAGGCAAAACCTAAGTATTTACCACGAGAGCCCAAGCATCTATGATGCTAATGCTATAGCAATTGGAGGATAAACACTCGAACACCTTACGAGGAGCTGAATGATCCACATACATCCCTTGATTGGTGCTTAGAAGCCACCCCTACTCACCGGATAGATTGTTACATCCCTTAATTAGTGTTGAGGGGGTTATCTATGAAGGTACAACCTAAGTTTGTATTCTTTCCCACTCAGAACAATCATTTTAGACTCACTTATTTAACACAAGCCTTATGAAAGTGAAAGGCTTATGCTACACTCTCAAATAACCCTAAATGAAGTAAAGTTTGGAATAAGGAAAACGGTCCTTATCCCCTTTTATATAGCAAATGGCAAAAAGACCCCATCTGTCCACGTGCTACCATCCAACGGTTGGGGGAAGTGACTGTAACTCCCGCAATCAGTTACTTGGGGTTTGGTTCATAGATATTAGGGCGATCGAGCAAATTGTTCGATTTAGCCCAAATTTTACGACAAAGTTAGGAATATTAACAAAAGTAATCTCATGAGTTTGGACTTAGGAAAACAAATAATATATGTATATTATCCGTTATTTATCATAAACGCATAAAATTAGTTCCGATTACTAACAAATCAATAGAAATAAATTATATGTACACTAAAAATCATGAAATAACATAAATAATATTTAGGAATATTTATTTATACTACATATGAATTTACATATAGGTAGAAATATGTAAAATTATTTAAAATACCCAAAATATGCTAAAATAATACTAAATAATTAAAGGAAATTCATAAATAATTAAGGAAAAATCAAGAAAAATCAGAAAAAATGAGGAAATGTCTAGAAAGTGGTTATGGCAGCTTGTAAATGGAAGAAAAAAAATTAACAATCAAAATTAAACATATAGAAAGTGAAAAAAGATAAAATAAAGCTAATGTCAACTCAAATTAATAAGAAAAAAAAAATATATGCAACTATATAAATACCCCAATTAAATCAAAAGCTCATTTGGTCTATTTTGAGAGAACTAAAAAATAGAGGATTAGGTTTTTTTCTTCAAAATTAGAAAAAAAAAATCTATACAATGAGGGCATTTAAGCTAAACCCACAACCTATAGCTAATTAGAACCAAACTACCGCCATCAATATACCCTACACCCATAGATTGGATCGACCGACACCTTTGGGACCATTGCTAGTGGCCGAAAGTCCAATAGTCAGGTGAGTTCAAATTCAACTCAATTTTATATAAATTATTAAAATTATTAATTTTACCTAGAAAATTATGAATTTTATTATTCTAATGTTTTATTGTATGTAGATTTTAGAAAAAATATTGGTTAGATTTAATTACATTTGGAAATATATGATGCATAAGAAACCGTCTAAAGCCAAACATATTTTGAATAAAAAATAAATAATTTTAGGAGTGTAGTTTTGAGCTCAAAATTTTTGTATAAACTAGTTAGAACATTTAAAACAGTGCTATTAAAAGATTTTTCAAAAACCTATTTTCGAAAATTTTAGATGATTTTTAGGCCTTAAAATGATACATAAAATGGGTAATTTTGAGTTAATTAGGTAACTAAAGGCATAATTATTGATTTAGTGCATAATTATATGTTTTAGGATATTGAAATTTGTTGTAGCATGATATTTGTGACATTTAGGGTATTAGATGTAATTATTAGGGTATTATATAGTATATATGTAATAGGTAAAAATTGTATATTTTAAAATAATTTTGTAATTTAGAGTAATTAAGTATAAATTCTGATTTGGGATGAATTTAGATATTTTGAGATATTACTTGATGTTAGGAGATGATACTTGAAGTGATAGGAATATTAGATGTGTATATTATGTACATGTTAGGTGATAATGTATAATATGTAAATATAAGAAATTAATGAGTAAGAAAATATTATGTTAAAATTTATAATATAATAGTAATAGGAATATATACAAAATTTGATAGGAGACTTAAATTTAGGTGTTTATATAAAAAATGTAAAATTTTCTCATATTGGGAGTAAATATAGTAGTTAAATAAGGATAAGGGGTATACTGTATGAATTAAAATACTAATTAAAGGTTAAGTATGATATTTTGAATACTTGAAAATAATGTGATTAATTTCTAATTATGAGTTAAAATGAGTTTCTAGGGTTTGCGTATAAAACCATACTCAAATACTGAACTAAAACCTAATTTAGAAATCAATTCAGAAATTAAAACAAAACTTAGCCTAAATCAAGAATAATTGAAAAAGACTTAAAAACCTAAAAAAAAATAGGTATGTTAAACCCTAAACAAAAGATAACAATAAGTGTTATAAGATAAAACCAATCTATGGCAATTATGTGAAAACTGAAACAACATTTATAATATAGGGATTATTGGCGATGACCTATACGAGTCATACCTTGAGTGAGCAAGTGAAGAATCTAGAGAAGTTGGGATTAATATGTTATTGTATTTTAGAGTATTAATTTGCAATATTTGGAGGCTTAAGATTATACTTAGATATGATTGTTAAATAGTTAACGTACGTATGCCCGTATGTATTTGTTTTTAAGCTTGACGTTGTGATTCCGATTTACTGCTCAAGCTTGTATTTATGTGATTTGTTTGAAATGATTGAACACCTTAAATTGAATCTAATTAAATATATAACTTGAAATTCTAAATCGAACTTGTATAACAACCCATTAAGGTTCCTCGACTGAATATTGACCCTTTCAAAAAAGATAGTGCTGGATAGCATAATTAGTCCTTTTTTCATCCTTAGTCGAACTAAGTAATAGGTGAGAAGGTCACAGCAAGGGTGAAGTCAACGGTTTGAAGATAGCCGTAAGAGAAGTAATGTCTCCATTACACAAGCCTAGGCTTGGTTATGAGTTGTTGCATTAAATGAAAACTCTTTAACCTAGATTAGAGCCGGTGTAATTTTTCTAATCTCATGATGGATTGGACAACGTCGTGCAATGGCATTTGCTTATACATGCATAGCATCTAACTAATTTGGTTGATAATTGTGTTTATGATTGACATATGGTTTTAAGTCTTTATCTTAACTTACTAAGCTGTTGGTTGCTTACATCCCTATAGATGTTGTTACAAGTGCTAGCTAGGAAACAGCTTATATTTACCTTGAAGCAAGCAACTATTGGATCTTGGGAAGTAAAGAAATACATTTGAAGAACAAATATATTTTTAAGGTCTTAGCTCTTATTTTAAAATATTCCGTTTTCAAATAATGTATTACTTAGGAAATATAATACGATGAAACTCTACAAACATGATTTGTATATTTAAATCCTAGTGTATATATGTATTTTTATACTTTCTTAGATAAATAATTAATTTAATTTGTGAACTGTTCATCTCAAAGTGGGTTAGTCGTGGACACTTTATATAAATTAGGTCTAAGATAGCGGTTGTAAAGTTAGCTTCTATCCTAAAATAGTTTACACAGTGTAACTCTTACGACTTAATCGCTTTGGGGCATGATAGTGATAGTGAAAGTTAGCATTAATGTGCCTCATTAATCTCTGTTTACATATTCCCCATGCACTTTGATGACCACTTACACAACGTACTTCCTTGGTGCCATTGTTGTGCTTTAAAATGGCAGACATTAGAAGAGACCACTATTAACAGTCATATTAACCATCATGTATTAAAGGTAATCCACAGTACTCTTCCTAGAACCTTAATACACTCACATGTACACTTCTCTACAATAGATCCAATGGTAGCTTTGGCTTCTTGAGCCCAAGTCTCTAGTACTCTCCTTACCACTTCAATAGTAAAAAGAGTAAGTGGGCAAGTATTGATAGTTGACCCTCGGCCCAAGGCTCTAAAGGCCCAAGCTTGTTAGAGAGCTTAGTTAGTGCAGTATCAATGCTTATCCAACTCGGATGGAGGCTGAACCCACATTCTCCCTAGTTCTGTCCATCTTGCTCAAGTCTAACCCCAAACAGTTTAGGAGCCCTTCGTTAGAAGCCTTTCCATCATGCTTCCTAGCATCGAGAGGATGGCTTACCTCCTATCCCAATAATTGCTTTAGGAGAGCTCATTGGAAAATGAGCGGGACATACTCCTCTCTCTTTGCCTCTTTCTCTCTCATCATTAAATGCTGAATGACTACCTAATACTCAACCTACAGCCTGGCCGCCAGATTAGGGCGGGCACCCTCTACTGATTTGACAAGCCCATCTCCCATGTCTCCACCAACCAATAAAAGGTTGGTTATCTTTTCTCGTATTAACAATGTCATCCCCTCTGGTTCCATGCCAGCTAATCCCTTCTTGCCATGTGTCTAAGTAGATTAGTTCCCTTATCCTATAAATAGGGGTAAAGCTACCAGGTAAAGGATCCTTTTTGCTACTCTTAGGAATTCTCTCAATCTTTTTACAACATTCATTAAGATTCCTTTTCTCTCTCCATTAACTTGAGCTTTAGATGGCCCTCATTAGCTACGCCATAGGGAGCTTTTTGCAAGTCCTCCACCATTCATGGCTGATGAACCACTAGAAGTTAACCTAAGAGTTATTCTTGTGATATACACCATCACCATACTTCATTGTTGAGATCGATTTGACCTACTTATTGTTAAGTTAGTTGCATGCTTAAGAGTAATGCCTTGACTAAACAATCACGACCAACTATGATAACACAACTTCAACCCTTCATATAAAGTATTGCTTCAATGTTGATGATTATAAGAAAGAGTTGATGATGAATGAGAGCACTTCAACCTATACTTTAGTAATAGAGTTTCAAATTTGTTGCATCTTAGGAGGGATCAAATGACACTAGTTAACTTTAAGGAGGTCACTTTAGCCTTATATAGAAGAGATTGCTTTAATCTCAATGATTGCAAGCATAGGGTTTATGCTAACCATAATCATTGTGATAAGATTACTCTAATCATTCACAATTGAGATTGTTCAAATCTTTATGGTTGAAAGAATGACACAAATGAATCAACCCTACAGTTCATGGAATAGTAGGAAAATTGAAAACAAATGAAGAATCAAGTTAAAAGCTACGTTGGTCAAAGTTAGAAGAAGCCAGAAGCTTATCAAAAGCCCTTTAGAGGCCGACTTTAGCTATAAGAGGTCACAAGTTTAGAAGCACAATTATGAATTTGCAGTTATAGATCGATTAACTTTAGAACATCATAACTTTTTTCATATAAAGAGTTATGGAGTCCATAATATGTCAATAGAGACTCATTTGAGTCTATGTTGGCATAAAGGAAACTGTTTTATCGTTTGGAGCTATTTAGAAAGTCAAATTTGTGCATTTTGGCAAGATATCAAGCTACTAAAGATTTAGTGTTAGTTTAGGAAAGTTTATCTTGGTTTTATTTTATTCCCAATTTCTTGGGATTTGGATTTTACTCAGTTTCCTTAATAATTCCTAAGTACAAGAACTATAAATATCCTATGAGTTAGTTATATTATTGTATCTTTGATTTAACAAAAGTTTTATTCTCCACGTATTCATGTTTATTACATTATACAGTGCATTAATTGGTAATAATGGCAATGGTTAAATTCTTCATGATAGTATTCAGAAGGTCTCAATCTTAGCTCATGAAGATGAGACTAAAACTGCATTATCACATTTAGAGCAACAATAGGCTATAGATTTGAGCTTTTTTATTGGAATGCCTTGAGGAGATTATAAAACGTGTTAATGTTTTGGGAATCTATACTTACAAGAGGCAGCATGACAGTAGAAGGCTAAGGTTAAACATGGTTCATTGTGATCTATTGATAGGCCTATTTCTATTTACAAGCATTATGCATATAATAACAATGATGATAATTTAAAAGAATCAAATGACTATGAATTACCCAAATTCGATCATCAACAACCTTATCAAGGACATAAGCGAAGAGATGTGATTATGGAGACTTTAGATTGAAGTTCGATATTCCATACCTTAATAGAAGTTTAGGGATAGAATTTTTAGACTGGATTACAAAAATTAACATATTCTTTGATTATTTAGAGATGCCACTAGAGAAGCAAGTCAAGTTAGTGGCTTATAGATCAAAATGAGGATCTTCTACATGATAGGAACAAATTAATATAAGAAAGAGCGAAAAGGGAAAGGTCCTATATGCATGTAATATAGTGATGTGACTTACTTAGATGAATACGAGCAACCATAATCACGCGAGCAACAAGAGATAGGTTCAAACCAATTTATGGTTTGAAAAGCAAAACAGAAGTCAAAGATTAAGCTAATCTATGCACTAGCTGAATACATATTGCACACCACACAACCATATATGCACTTAAACACATTACTTGATATTATGCATTATTGGTATGAGCATTACTTGCTACTAACCTTAGTTAAGGGTTAAATAAGAGTAATAACTTTAAACTTTGAAGCTTAGGGCTATGCAAGAACAAATAAGGAAAAAGAAGATGATTTCATTAACAGATAATGCAAGTAATAGAATATCTACGGTATTTATACTCAACCACCCCTCTCTTAGGGCAACTTACAAGGAAAGCACAATGATAGAACAAGATTCCTAACCCAAAATATCATAGAAGGCATTACATAGATATTTTACAAGGATAAACTAGATTAAAAAAAAAAGGGAATATCTACTTGTAGAAAGTATCATGTTATGCAGTGTCAGAATACATGTTAGATGAAGAGTGGCTGCTTTCTTAACATAGGATGACGAAACCTATATGACCATTTTGAAGGTATAACATCTTTAAGTAGCTTGAATCAATAGATGGGAAGCTTAGAAACACTTTGGATGAGCTATTGGTGTAACATGACAATTTTATTAAGTCAATGAAGAAGCTAACTACGTCTACTCGAGAGATAGTGAAAACTGGTAGCAGGTTGAGTACTTATACAACTTAGAAATTTTTAAGAGTTAGGCCTCCTCTTCTATGAACTATTAAAAGATAGCTTGGCAAACTAGGCAACTAAGCCATGATCTCGGAAATGAATTAGAGGACCTTGAAGTTGATTCTTATCATCCTATTTGTCTTGTAAAGAATTTGGGATCAAATCTCAGTTGGGTTTCATTCTAGATACCCCCAAAGATGTACGAATTGAATCAACAAGATTGAAAGAATAAAAAACTTCGTATCCCTCTAGCACATCGATCTTATAAGCATTCTAACTGATCTTCTCGATCACTCAAAAGGGATCGTCTACTCAAGGTGATAGCTTATTCCTTATTAAGCTTGAGAATCAATCTTTGCTCAAGTGAATCCAAACTTAGTTACATAGCTCGAAGTCCCTAACCTTTTTTCCTTGGCCTTTATGCTAAAGCTTAATAGTAGCTTGAGTGAGGTGCTCGCATACCTTCTAATGCATTCTTCATAAACCCTAAGATCATTCTATAACTTCGAAACCTTCACTTTGGCTGGGTAAAGATGCCTGGTCGAAAGAAAGGCCAGGGTTAAACCTATAAACAAACTCTAATCGAGACTTTTCGATCCTATTATGTACATATTTGTTATAAGCAAATTTAACAACTAGTAAGCACAATTCCCAATTCGCTAAGTTCCTCCCTACAATAACCCAATTTTAACCATTTGTCTAAGAATGGCATGAAGTACTGATTGAAAGCTTTGTTCTAAGTTGTCTCCACAAAGTCTTCCAAGAGTGGCTTAAAAACTTTAAATCATGATTAGACAATAAGTTTTGAGGTACCCTATGTAGTTTTATAATCTCCTATAAAAATAAAGAAGCAATATTGATAGGAATCAACATTATGGCCCAATCACCAAGAGCAAAGCTAGAGGACTACAAGGACTCACCTAACATGTCTTAGCTCGAAAACCACTAAGAAATGAAGATTCCATCTATGCTTAGGGTTTGCTACACTTCAACTGCCGAGATTGCTAAGCACTAACCTTAATTAGGACAACACTTAACTAAACCCATTTTGCCTTCCAACTAGATTTAGCCCCTACCCAAGCACAGTACCTAACTAGTCCCTCCCATTCTCTTCTATCCCTTACCAAGCTATCCTCCTCAAATGTCGAGCTTATTCAATTGCTAAGGACTTCACCTTCACAAGAGCAGCCAAGCACACTTCACTCCTCATTCATTACCATAATCTCCAACCTCTAACATGTGCCCCTAGCAAAACATTCCAAAATTATTCATTTTCATATATTGTACTATATTTTACCATTCTTTCCCCTTTCAGCATTAGTCTTACGAATCTCTTGTGTCTTATTTGTAATTTTCCCTTTCTTATTTTTTATTACATTATGAAACCCTAAAGTGGCCATATATAAGCCTCATTTGCTTATATGTAAACATCATCCTTAACATATTGAAATTATAGACTTACTTCTTTGAAAAATACTCTTCTCAATTTAGCTCTTATCTATTCTTTTTAGCAAGGAATAAGTGGTGAGTGATTATAACTTTCACTTTGTACGTAATATCAAGGTGACATATTAGGATTAGTAGGAGAAATTGCTGCATCACATACAGCTAGTCATTACTTGAGATTTGTTAACTCTTTTGTTTCCTTTTTGGCTTCCTTTTCATTGTGGTGCTTCTCCATATGTCTTAAAATTTGAGATGCATCAACTTTGTTGCTGTTAGAGCATGGTTCCAATGAGGGAGTGTGTAAAGTACAATGATGTACTTGTTTGTGTTTGCTATTAGTGGCTGCTATATCTTGTTCGTAATGGTTGCAATGTTATTGTGAGTATGTATCGTATTTAAGTGAGTATAGCTATTTGAGCAACATAAAGTGGTTTTAGTAGTCATTATATGTAGTAGGTTGGTTGTTTTGTGTAACAATTGTGGTGCTATGTTCTCCCTTATTTTCGATTGTGAAAACAAAGTAAGCTTTATTACGTGTGGTTGTTGGAGTACTAAGGTGTAGCAGCTTCTTATCGTGTTTAAAGTAGTAAGTAAAGTATGTATGATTCTAGAGTAAGTTGTTTGAAGGGGGGTTTGAAGTATATTTTATGTGATTCTTGAAGTTGTTTCAGCTAAAGTAGTGTTTGTTAGTGAAAATTTGGATTCCAATTTTCATAGTACTGTTGGAGATAACGAAAGCGGTGCTTAAGTTGGGCAAGGCCATCAAGGAAGCTATACCCTAAGGTCAATCATAGATAAGATTCATTAACTCACTAGGTAAAGAGTCTAGTTGTGACCATGTGAGAAGATATGTAATAACCTTGAGATGTGCCCAATTACAACCGAGTAAACGAAGTACATGAGTGAGGTAATGGCTATCATGGCCATGCCAATCACCCAACTCTACCTCTCTGAGCTAGAGGAGTGGATAAACCTACTTGACGAAGACTAGAAATGGAAGAGATTGAGGAAGTTAATGAGGAGATTCGGGAAGACGAGGAAGAGTGTTATGAAGTAAAGGAGCGATGGCATTAAGCTCTTTGAGGACTTAACAATGTCAAAGTCTAGATTCCGACCCTTATAGGCAATGGAGACGTGAATGAGTATTTAGATTGGGAAAAGAAGGTTAAAAGAGTGTTCAACTAGTGTAGGTATACTGAGGAAGTGAAGGTCTAACTTATGCCTTAAGTTCTTTAGATACGTCGTCATATGGTGGTGAATTTGAATGTAGCTCAAGCAAGAGACAAACGACAAAGAGTGTGAATTTGTGAAGACATGAAGAGATTGTTGAGAGGTAGATTTATCTCTAGGTCATATTTGCATGATATGTTTGCCAAGTTGCAAGAACTTCATTAAGGGAGTCAAACTATTGATGACTATGTTAAAGATTTCCATATGCTAATGATCCAAGCTGATGTAGATGAGCTTAAGGCTCACATAATGTCAAGATTTATTTCTGGACTCAAATATGAAATTCGTAATATAGTAGAAGTGCAGAGGTGCTATATATTATAAGAGGCCATTAAAATTGCTTAGAAGGTCGACAAACAAAGAAGAAATACCCCTTTCCAACCTAATTTGAACACTTATTGAGTTGTTTCCCAAAGTTGTCCTAAACAACTCAAGTAGATGAGATACATGATTGATGTTACGCCTCGAAGTCGTAAAGTCACAACAGTCCTACCGTGTAAACCATTTATGATAATAACTGGCCTCATAGTACCTATCATAGATATGATCTACACAAGGTGTTGACAACTCCTCGCTTTGAAGTAAACAGTCCAATTACGTGTTTAGCTAAAGTTATAGTAATTATCACAAATTTTAGATTAACATACATAATTATATGTAACTTCCATAGAACTTCTCAAGAAACTTTACATAAATATAATAATTCACTAATTTACATAACGACTATCGGTCTTTTATTCTTAAACTATAAAGGACACTCTAGCTATACATTCACTACTAAACAAATTAATCCTCATACCTTAGGCTTCAAAAGAACTAACCTCTGGATAATTGTAAGGTAGCATAACACTCGAAGTATTCAGAAATCAAGACTTGCAAAAGGATCTATACGGGTATGAGCAACTACAGCTCGGTAAGTTGAATTGGAGATTCATGAATGTATACAAACATAAACAAGATTATCAAGCAATTATTTGCATGCAATGCAATAAGCAAGTGTTATCATAAAACATAGTCCAGTCCATTACGAAATCAGAGAAATTTCATCCGCTCTAATCCGGGTTGAGGAGTTTTCATATTATGCAACAGCTCATAACCAAACCCAGGTTTGTGCAATGCAGACACTGCTCCTCCTAAGACTATCCTTCGAACCAATGCCTTCATCCTCATCGTAACCTCCTCTCTTATCACTTAGTTTGGTTAAGGATGAAAAAAAGACCAATTGCTATCCAGCGCTATCTTTATTGAAGGTATCGGTATTTGGCTAGAGAATCCTAATGATCCCCTAAAGGGTTGCAATGCATGATAATTTAGGTCATTAGAGTCGAATAAGATTAAATTCCATTCAAGGTGTTCAAATAATTTCACGCCAATCCAATCATAACATAAAATTAATCACATTACAAATTTCAGCACAAATTCAGATACTCAAACACATGCATAAACTACTTACAATCACAATCATATACAATCCTAAGTCTCCAAGTACCATAAAATAGTACTCTAATACAGTAAGTAATAACCCAACTTACTTGGAATTCTCAGTCGTCCGATTACTTAATTGTAAGTCGGTTCATCTTTGGGTATCCTATAATACAAATAGATCTTTTTAGTACTTATACTTTAATGATTTATATTCTAAGTTATAATTTAACTCATTTTTCCATATATACCTATTATTTACTAATGATTCATTCTATCTTATTTCGAGGTTCAGTTTCTAAATTAGATTCTAGTTTTGATTTTAGAATCTTAAATATGCTCGAATCTTAATGTGAAATTAATCACATTAAGCTTGACTATTCTAATATCATGTTGGGTCTTAATTTAGTGTTCTAAATTGTTTGGTACACGCTAATCCTAATTAGGATACCAGATTTATTCTCGATGTAAGAAAATCTTATTTCTTTTTATACAATTACCTAAAATTAAATTTTGTTTCAGATTTATTATATACTGATTTTTATTATTATATTATCTAAATAGACCTAATTTTTCATATTTATTAAATTTTCAATTCCACATATTCCTAATTTCCTACAATTACTACATAATTCCTTCATCAATTACACTTAACACTCCAAAGGCTAGGATTAGGTTTTCACATTAGAGATTAACATCCCTAAACATCTAATTATCATCTAAATCAGTAATTAATCACTTAATCACCTAATTAACCTAAAATTACCCAATTTTTCCATCATTTTAGCGCTAAAAATTTACTTAAAAATTTCAAAAATTAAATTTAAAAAAATGGCTTCATAGAACTGTTCTATATCACTTAAGCATTCTACAGAAAAAATTTGAGCTCCAAACTACACTCGGTTTTGCTTAATTTATTAAGAACCCTATATTTTCAGATGTTATTAAAATTAATCACTATTTTCCCTAAGTCTACATATAATAAAACCTTAGAATAATAAATTTCATAATTTTCTGGGCAAAATAAATAATTTTAAGAAATTATACAAAATTAGAACAAATGAGAGACTCACCCGGTCCGATGACTTTTAAGCTTCCAAAACCGGTCTAGGTATGTCGGTCGGTCTAGACAGTGGGTCTGGAGTGGAGTGATAATGGTGGCTCGGTCCTAAGTGGTGGTGGTGTGTGAGTTTGGTTCACTAGCCCTTACTGCATAGTTTTCTTTTTTTTTTTTTTCCTAACCCTAATTTTTCTCTTCTAATTTCAATACTCTTAATTTTTTCTGACTTCTGACTATCCAAATGAGCTATGTAATTTTTTTCCCTATTTACAGAGCTTTGTAATAATTATTATGCATTTAATTAGACAAGACATTGCTCCAATCCCTTAATTTTTGCCTTTTGTGTTGCTTGATTTTGATTGATTAATTCTTCTTCTTTAATTCCTAACTTTCCACGACCAAATCCACATCATTCCCTATTCCTCTGATTTTTTTCTTAATTAATTAATAATTTTCTTTAATTATTTAATAAGTTTTTAGCCAATTAAAGTAATTTTACGTATTTTGATCTACACGTAAATACATGTGAGGTACATATAAACATTCCTAGTTATTATTTAGATCATTCTATGATTTTTGGCATACATATAATCTATCTCTAATAATTTATTAGTTATTAGATTATACTTTTCGTCTTTTCAATAATTAACAATTATTATACTTAAAATTTAAAAATTTTATAGTTTCCTATTTTATTACTTATTTTCTTAAATTCAAGTTTACGGGATCATTTTTACTAATATTTCTATCTATGGTTTATAATTTAGGTTTGATTGGATCCTTTAACCGATCGTCCTAAGCTTTATATACTAAGTTCAATCCTACAATCATTTGACTTAATTTTAGGGCTTACAATTGACTTATTGATGGTTGAGGTGACGTGAAGACCCAACCTGTTGATAAGACTGTCAAAAGGAGGTTTAAGAAGGGATAATCTTATGGATACAAGACGAGTAAAGTTAAATGCTTTAAGTTCTTAAGCTATGGGTAGATGGCTACTCATTATACTAATTGGCGTGCTTTGGTTATGCAAAGTGACTAAGTAGATTACATAGATGAGTGAGAGCTTGAGAGAGAAGAGAAAGAGGCTGAAAGAACTTAAATAAAGAATGAAGAAGAGACCTGTGTCTCTATTGACTAGGGAGAGGTAATGACTTTGATATTGAGAAGAATATTGAACTCAATATTGAGCTCAAAAGAAGACTACAGAGAGAACCTGTTCAACACTAAGTATACAATTAAGCCACAACTATGTATGATCATAGTAGATGGAGGAAGTTACATGAACATCATTACTTAGTCCCTCATATAAAAGCTAGGTCTATCGAACTTTAAGTATCCTCAACCTTACAAATTGCACTAGTTACATGATAAAGGTACTTTACATGTGACTAAATAGGTGACTGTGTTGTTCTTAGTTGGAAATGTCTATAGAACGAGGCAATTTGTAACTTTATCCCCATAAGAGCTTCACACTTACAATTGGCTAGGCTGTGGTTGTTCAACCGGTGTATTATACACAATGGCTATAAGAACACTTATACCTTCACTAAGGATGACAAGAAGATTATGTTGTAGCCCATGACTCCAAGCTAAGTAAATGAAACTCATAAATAGCTCACTTGAGCTAATAAGAAGAAAGCTTTAGTAATGAGCTAATGAGAGCCCTGAAATGTTGAGAAGGCAGAAGCACCCATGTTTTTGTTGATCCAAAGGATAATGAAGCTAAAACCCCTAGTCAATATACTAAAGGAGGCTAAGAGGTTGATTATTGATCTCTAACTGTTTCCAAACAAACTACCTAAAGGATTACCTCCAATCTAAGGCATTGAACATTGTATTAATTTGTAGCCCTGTATCGCCTTACCAAACGGACCTACTTACACGATGAATCTCAAACAGGCTACCAAGCTAAAGAAGCAAATGGACGAGCTCATAGAGTAATGATATGTAAGGGAGAGCATGAGTCCTTGTGTTATGTCCACCCTACTTGTTTTGAAGAAGTTTGGTTTATGGCACATGTGCCTCAATATTTGAGCTATCAATCATATTACCATTAAGTGAAAATATCCCACACCATGGCTTGATGATATGTTAAATTAGCTTCATAGCACTAGTATGTTTTCTAAGATTGACCGACATAGTTGTCACATCCTAACATAACACGAGATGTATCATCACAAAGGAATACCTGTTAATAACTTAACTCAACTTTCTCGTTCATTAAAAGAAAAATTTATTTATATGATAATGAGGTTGCTATATTGAAGTTAAGCTAGACATTTGGTTATAACTTATATGTACAGCTTATTATTTACGTCAAAACATTGACAATCCTTTTCTTTTGTCATCTTCAAAATAGTAGGATTCTTGACTTAGTATAGATTCTATCTAAAAGTTGTTGACTCTAACTTATGTTCTTAGTATACATCCCCCCTAGTGTTTGGCCCTTTACAATATTATTAACTTGAGGATAAAACATTTTATTCCCTCAGCTACTAAAATTGAGTGAGAGTAGATAACAAAAAATACAATATAAGCAATATCACAACTGAAACATTTCAATCATAATCAATAGGTTCGGCTCTACACATACGTTAGCCCAACCAAGCATTTATTGCTAGTAATGTAGCATGCTATGCTCGTACATGTGACATGCATCAGTACCGATATCCTATGCCCTCCAATATCTTCATTCAGTTAGTCATCATAGCCAAGCATCTAGATACGACGTCTAAGAACCTGAGGCAACAAGGAGCTGCTTGGGAATAGGATCCCCAACTTTGTTTCACTAAATTAGACTACACACTGTAGTTTACTAAATCAAATTATCAAAATAGTTAAGATGTTTGGGCAATGAGAACCTATATGCTTCTAAAAACTGAGTTTAAAGCCATGATTTTTCTTAATCACTTAGAAGCCTAATTCTAAAAATTCTAACCCGTAGGTCCCTTTTATGCTATGCCATGCCATGTTGTGCAATAATAACTTAAGTATATCATTTAACACCATCAATCTTTCAATTTTATTCAACCTAGTTATCTGATCCTAGTTTTCAAACTCTCCCTAGTGGAAATCTAACATCTCACTTATGGTTCACTTAGATGAACACCTAAAAGATTGAGTTAGTAATCTATCAACTCTCTAAGTTAATATAATCATTCGTAAGCACCAAATCAACACCCAATATAACAGCATAATAGTTGAACCAAAATATAGTCAAAATCATTACCACATTAACATCCATTATAGTAGCATATCAGTTCACTTAAGACATAGCCATATTTAATCAAAACAACATCAAACAACATACCACATTATGATTAGCAATATATTTACTCCAAGCATGGGTTAGATCTACTTACGTGGGCTTAACAGTGGCGCTAAATCCTAAACTTTATGATCTTTTCCTTCCTTACTTATCATACTTATGAAAATATAAACATAATCTTCAAGTTAAGTATGAGTCGAACTCAAACTCTTATAAGCTTTCACTACCGTGTTTTTAAACTTCATTGGACCGTATCTTACTCATTCCTTATCTAATTCCGGTAAACTTTATATCATCGCGATCATTATTTGAAGTACTATTAATATATCTTAAGAAACAAGATTGATTAATATGGTTATAAACATGAAAATACCCTCTCGCTATTGACTCGATCGTTTGTTACTATAACTCCATAATTAACTCAAATAAACTTTAGTTTTAAACCAAAAACCTTAAAAATTATACTTTCCAAACTTTAAAAACATCTATTTTTTACCTAAAATACTGACCTCGCACCATCTTATCAGTTATTATAATAGTATTATTTACTATTTTACATATTATGTTAATATATAAGCTTAGAATAGGAAAATACGTAATAAATAGTATATGAGATTAATTAATTCTACAAAAAAATCCTATAGACTCACAAAAATATGTAGTTTAATTATTAACCATGAATTATACTAAACTAACTATTATCTATTTTTACAAAAATAGCAATTTTAGCTTGAAATTAAGTAAAATTAGGGTAAATATACAAATTTATGTATGAGATAAAAATTAATTGTTCCAAATATCTTTACAAACCTCCAGAAGTCAAAACGTGTAGGGCTTATTCATTAATTTACTCAAAAACCAATTATTTTAACAATTCGGTAAAATTGACATTTTTATCCAAAATAATTATAAAAAATAGTGAACATACTTATTTTCTAAAATTCTTCTTACTACGACTAAATACATATATTAAGTGTATTATATATTAAAATTGAGCTTGAAAAAACATCATCTAAAATTTATAAGAATTAATTTAATTTTCACCTAAATAGGGCATTTTCTTAAGGATCCTATAATTTCAATAATTATTTGACTAAACTAAAATTACTACATTAATTTAAACCTAAAATAACCTTAGAAAACCAATTTTTATAATTAATTAACACCATTTAGTATTTTTAGAAAATTAAGAAACATTTGGCCAGAAATTTGGTTCACCTAAACTGGCCACCACCAAGCCAACGTACCTTGTTAGAATACCCCTGGTGGTCCTTTCTTTGTCCTCAAAGTTGCTCGATGTTAAGTTGTAGTTGGTATGCAAATCGCCCTCAACATGATTCACCCTTAATTTTTGTTCAATTTTTATTTTATTTTTTCTAATTTTCCTAAATTATATTCTTATATTTTCAGAGTCCTGAAATATTGTAATTAAGGGTTTAGGTCTTATTTATAAGTTTTCAAGTTAGTTTAATTTACAAAAAATTGGATAAGTGTATGTTATATATTAATTTTTCCATTTTCCTAGGCGTCATGTGTCATTCCCTAGTTAATTAAGTATTAATTCATGTTTTTCAACTTGTATTATGTTGCTACATAGTTTTGATAACTCATCCATCCATTTTTTTTATTAATTTTTCATTATTTTACACTAATTTACCTTATTTTTTATAATTTATTATATGTATATATTTAATAAATATGATGCATATCACATGTAAATACATGTATATTATATACAATTCACTTCATTTATTATTTTTATAAGTTAAATAACTTATCTCTAATATTTCGCTATATCTAAATACTTGGATTTCACGTTTTCGATAGTTTATCAGCTTTATTGATAAATTGATTTTTTTATCAAATTAATCTTTTTATATAACTTGTTTTAAGAAATTGACTTTACTAAGATATTTTGTTTAACATTTTTAGCTTTATTGTAAAGTTTAAATTAAAACAGATAATATTGCTTAGCGCCCTAAATTTAGATGCTCGGATTCTAAGGTTATCACATTAGCTTGAAATCTTAAGGTATTACAGTAGTGATTACCATTAGATACGCATGAGACTTAGTGATGAGTGGAAGATTATATTCAAGACAAGACATGGTCTTTATAAGTGATTAATCATGCCATTCGGTTTAACTAATGCACCAAGTACATTTATGAGACTCATGGACCATGTAATGTGACCTTTTGATCGAAAGATGCGTGATTGTATTCTTCGATGACATTCTTGTGTATAGTACCCACTTGAAGGACTGTGTAGAATATCTCTAAGTTGTCTTTGACATACTTCTTAATAAGGAATTGTATAAGAATCTAAAGAAGTGCACATTATGCCATCAGATGTTGTCTTTCTAGGTTATGCAAAGATGGAATTCAAGTTGATGAAGAGAAAATCCGAGTTGTCTTAGAATGGGCAACAACAAAGAATGTTACTATAGTTCGAAGCCTTCATGACCTTATGTCTTTTTTATTCATCAAGTACTTCAGTAATATTTCAGTTCCTTAAACAAACTAACAAAGAAGAGTTATGGATCCTACTAGAATGATTGTGTTGAGAAGAGCTTTGGAGAGATCAAGGAGAAACATACCATAACCCCTATCCTAGCTCTACCAAATTCTTATAAACCTTTTTAGTAGGAGCGTGATACTTCAAACATTGGCATTGAAGTATTCTTAATGTAGGAGCATCGAGCTATTACTTACCATAATGAGAAGTTTAATAATGCCGCCCTGAATTACTCTATGTATAAGAAGGGGTTCTTCTCCCTCTTCTAAGCTCTTATAGTATGGAAATATTACTTATTACCTCGAGAGTTTATCATTTATAGAGATCATGAGTCTCTAAAGCACCATAGAAGCTAGAACAAGCTCTTAAAGACATAAGCTAAATAGCTTGAATTCATAAAGGGTTTTCCTATGTGATCAAACATAAGAAAGGTAGTAGAAATGTAGTTATTGATGTTTTATCACATCAGCAAGTTTTGCTAACCACCTTACAAATGAAGTTCATAAGATTCTCCCTTATTACTAAGCAGTATGCTCAAGACCTACACTTCGATCCTATAGTTGAAAAGTCTAGAGAAGGGATTACTGCTGGAGGGTACTATGTAAAGGATAGGTATTTGTTCAAATAGAGGAAACTATATATATTAAACTATTCCATATGTGAGCTATTGATTAAGGAAGCTTATAGTGGTAGATTATCTAAGCATTTTGGTGAAACCAAAATTGATAGGAACCAAGTTATTAGGCATTTAACCCACAATTGAGCTTGAAGACTAGTGGGACTAACGAAGTGAATCCTCCGACTTTAACTGACTCATATTAAGGCCAAGTTACTCCTTACTGCTGATTAACTCTCTACGACATGCTGAATAACTATCCATCTTTCGGAAATTATGTGCCGAATGGAAGAATGCCTTGGTAACAACCAGATTTTGTGCACTTACTTGGTCTTGTCTAACCTAACCCCTTACTCGGAAACATTACTATCGAGAGATCTTACGCGTTAGCCACTCCTGTCTAGACAAGTCCATACCTACTTGGTATCCTTGCTTGACTACCCAACTAGCTCGTACTACTTTGTCTACATCCTCCAACAGTACCACCAATACATTGCTGCCATGTTTTCGAGAACACTTGTAAAATCTATTATTATAATCATTGCTTTTCTATGAATATTCATTTTTACCCTTTGTATGCTGTGTACATTACTTCTTTAGGACAATACCCTTTTTTGTCTTTTTTCTTTTTAGGTAGGTTACCTTAAATTCTCAAGTGTAAATATTCCTTATACATATAGCTGAACATGACCAGATTATCATTAATACATTGGACATTTTTCTTTCATAAACATTATTTGTTTACTCTCATTTTACTCTTATCTTAACCCTTAAGTAAGGCTAGGTGGCGAGTAAAATCACCAGACCAACCATACGTCATATTAAGCTATGCTGTGAGTCCTCAAAAGTTCTATTGGTGTATCATATCCCTTGGAGCTGTTCATGGGTTTCGCTTACTTTTCCCTCATTTTTGTGCTTCTCGTGCATTTCACTTCACCCTTATTCAAGCTTTCAGCAAGCTTGGACTCATCTTTACAATCGGCCTTGTTTGTTCATGGCTCCAATCTACATCAAAGATAGCCAACCTTCTATGGCTAAGGATATCTACAAGGTCATCGAAAGTGGTGAAATTTACAAGAGAGGAAAGGGAAAAAGAGAGCCCTATGGAGAATTAATGCCTTTACCAACACCAACCTTACCTTAGGCTAACCATAGCATTTACTTTGTCCTAGGATTGCCATAGATACTTAAAGGATGGGACTTGATCCTTATAGTTGTGGATTGCTTCAATAAAATGGTACACTTCGTCACATGCCACAAAACTAATGATACTTTACATATTGCTGATTTGTTTTTACAAGAAATCATTTGCGTTTATGGAGTTCCAAAGTCCATCGTATCAGATTGAGATACAAAATTCTTAAGCTACTTCTAGAAGACCTTACGGAAGAAACTTGGCACTAAGCTTATGTTCAACTCAAGTAGCCATCTTTAACTAATGACCAAACCAAAGTAGTGAACTGGATACTGGGAACCTTACTCTAATCTATTGCTAGCAAGAACTTAGGGGATTGGGATCTTTGCTTGCTTATCATGGAGTTTGCTTATAACCAAACTATCCATGATACTATTAGAAAGAGCCCCTTTAAGGTCATCTGCGGCTTCAATCAAACTATCCTACTTAATTTAGTGGATACCATAGTAGCCTTTGAGGAGATCTAGTTAAGAGTAGATCAAACCTAAAAGCTACATAAGTTACACTACTACATAACCAAGAAGATTGCTAAGTTTAATGAATAGTAGCAAGACATAGGTAGTCATGCCCATAAAGATGTTTCCTTTAGTCTTGGTGACTTAGTACTGATCTATCTCAACTGAGAAAGATTTCTACATCTATAAAAAAAAAAAAAAAAAAAAACTGTCTTCCCTAACTAACGGACCATTCAGGGTATTGAAGAGGATCAATCACAATGCCTATCAAGTCAAACTACTTAAGGACTATGGTATCTCTACTTCTTTTAAAGTATCCGACTTGATCCTATACTAGCCAAATAGGGCAGAAGCACTACAAGGAGAAGAATAGATTAGAGAATGCTCCATAAATTTGAGGTCAAATCTTTCCAACTCTTCAGAAAATGATGGGAATCAACATCATTACCCAATCACCAAGAGCTAAGGTAACTATAAGTACTCTCTCGACATGTCCTAGCTCAAGAACCACTAAGAGAAGAAGATTCCATCTATGCCTAGTTTTTGCTACATTTCAACTGCCCAAATTGCCAAGCATTGACCTTAATCAGGACGATACCCGACCAGACCCATTTTGCCTTCCAACAAAATTCAACTCCTATCGAGTACAGTATCCAAGTACCAACCTAATCCTTATTAGACGGATAGTCCCTCCCATTCTCTTTCATCCCTTACCGAGCTGTCTTCCTCAAACTCTGAGCTAATTTAGTTGCCAAGGACTTCACCTTCATAGGAGTAACCAAGCATGCATCATTCCATTCATTACCACAATCTCTATCCGTAAGCTGACGCGTATCTCTTAACACGACATTCCAAAATGATTCCTTTTCATACATTATACTATATTTTACCATTCTTACCTCTTTTAACGTTAGTCTTAGGAATCTCTTGTGTCTTATTTGTAATTTGCCCTTTCTTGTCTTTTCTTGCATTATATAACCCTGGAGAGGCCATATATAAGCCTCATTCACTTGTACACAAACATCATCTTTGATATTTTGGAATTACAAACTTTCTTTTTTGAGAAAATACTCTTCTTAACTTAGCTCTTATATATTCCCTTTAGTAAAAAATAGTAGCGAGTAACCCTAACCTTCACTTTGTGCATAACATCAAGGTGAAAAATTAGGTTAAGTAGGATAAGTTAATGCATCACATCTAGCTAGTCGCTATTCAGGATTTGCTAACTCTTATGTTTCCTTTTTAGCTTTCTATTTGTAGTAGTGCTTCTCGATGTATCCTAACCCTAGAGTTAATTTACAACATCATTAGTCTTTTGACATGGGATGAAGCGTACCATCTTGTAGAACCTATCCATCATAACCATGGTAGAATCTTTCTCGTAAGTTATCTTTTGCAGACTAAGAGCAAAATCTATACCAACCTTCAACCATGGTTTTGTTAAAATAGTAAGGGTACATGTTGGCCTTGTTTAGCTTAGCTTCGTGCCTTCTTGCATATTACATACCGTTGTAGCACTAAATGTACATCTATCATCATTCTTATCCAAAAGAACTTTGACTTTAGTCACTTATATGTATGCTTCTCTTCAAAAGGCCCTAATAAACCACTCCCTTACACCCATACCCTCCACCACCTCGACCACCCCCACCCCACCTACCACCCAACCCTCCCCCTCCCCCTCCCCCCTCCCCCTTCCAAATGGTACACTTCATGCACTAACAATTCTCCTAAGGAATTGCTCAAGATCTAAAGCTTCCATACTTAGAACAAGTGTCCATCCTCCACAAAGTATTCACTAATAGTTCATCCTTCACTACGCTTAAGAATGATTGGACTAAAGTGTAGGTCTTAGGCATACAAGTCCTCAATCATAGGAAACCTAAGTAACTGGGTTTAGAGGCTGGTCAAGAGTGAATGTCTCCTTAGAAGTGCATCTATGACTACATTATTCTTCTGTTTCTTCTATTTCACTACATAAGAGAACCTTTCCATGCACTTGAGCCATTTTGCTTGCTTCTTTGACATTTTTTGGCTGGTTTTAGATACCTTAACCATTTGTAGTAGGTATAAATCACAAATTCTCTAAGGCAAAAAGTAGTGTTTCTAGACTATTAGAGCTCGAATTAAGGGGTAGAACTCCTTATCATAAATTGAGTAGTTGAGTATGGCTCCTCTTAATTTTTCACCAAACTAAGCAATAGGTTAGCCTTCTTACATGAGCACAATATTTATATTAACTCCAAAAGCATCACATTCTAACTTGAAGACCATCTTAAAGTCAAGTAGAACTATGATGGAAGCAAATGTCACATTCTCTTTCATCTCTTCGAAACTGTTTTACTTCTTCTCTTCCTATCTAAACTCCATGCTCTTCTTTGTAAGCTTGGTCAATGGTGCTACAATGGTGTTGAAGCCTTTTATTAAACATTAGTAAAACAAAGTCAATCCATGAAAACATGGGACATTAGTAGGATAGGTCAAGACCAGCCATTCTATGATTGCTTGGATCTTCTCATCTACACGCACTTGTCCTTGTCTATACGCTACAAAGCCTATAACACAACCTCGTCTTAGTAGAAATCACACTTCTTTAAGTTTTCAAATAATTTCATTACTCAAAGCACTTCAAAAACAACTTAAAGATACATAAAATGGCTCTCCATTATGGACTATACACAAGTATATCGTAAAAATAGACAACCTTAAACTTCCCAATTAGATATTAAAGAATATTGTTCATCAATATCATAAATGTGCTTGGGTATTGGTTGGACTAAAAGGCATCACCATTCATTCCTATAATCTATGCCTTATCTTAAAAGAGGTCTTCTATTCATTGCCTGATTGCATTATGACTTAATGGCAGCTTGACTTGAAGTCGATCTTTGATAACACTTAGTATCCCTAGATTTCATCCAACATGTCATCTAGCCTTAGAATTAGATATTTATACTTGATGGTGATCTTGTTTATAACTTGACTATTAACACACATTCTCCAAGTCTCATCCTTCTTTGGCACTAATAGGTAAATAAAATGCAAGGACTTAGTAATTCTTGAATATATCTTCTCCTACTGAGCTCATTTAATTGTCTTTGGAGCTTAACAACTTACCTTAGATTCATTGTGTAGGCTTGTTCGGTAAGATAACTTCAAGCTGCAAGTCAATGCAATGCTTAATGTCTTGAAATGGATGTAATCCCTTAGGTAGTTATTTGGGAAACAAGTCCATAAACTCCTCCATTAACTCATGCACCTCAATGCATAACTTGACCTCTTGCTTCTTCAATTTTAGCAACCTCTAAATCAGTAGAAAGGTCAAATATGCTACCTTATCTCATTGGTTATGCTTAGCTCATCACAGACTCTTTTTATGTGATTAGTTTAGCTATATTTGCATGTCCTCAACTTGATCGAGGCTGAGGGGAGGGTCATAGGTTATAAGACGATCCTCTTATCATCCTTTTTAGAGGTATAAGTATTCTTGTAGTCATCATAAATTACTCTCATATCAAATAGCCATGGTTAACCAAAAAGCGTAGTGAGGCATAAATAGGTAAGACATCACATAACACTTCATTATGGTACACCTCAATAACGATGGGTACAATGACCTATTGGGTGACATGTAAGGTACCCTTTTCATGTAGCTAATGAAGCTTATATGGCTCAAGGTAGGGAGTAGTAGGCAAGCTCAGCTTCTGTGCCATGCCTGTTGCAACCACATTCATACAACTTCCATTATCGATGATCACAATACATAACTAGCCTTTAACTCTTCACCTAATGTGGAATGGATTCTCTCTTTACTTGTTATCAACTAAGGGGTTTACTTTCACAGCTTTGCATACCACCATGTTCATGAATTCTCCTTGCTCGATATCAACAACCTCTTCTTTATGTAACTCTTCTACTTAATCAAGCATCTCCTTTTTCTCAAGCTCCTCCACTTCTTCATCCATTCTATCAACCTCAATAATTGACATCTCTCCTTTTATCACCATAGTTCGCTAATTAAGACATTAGGAGACTATGTGCCTAATCCCTTACAACTTAAAACATTTAATCAAATATTTATCCTTTCTCAAACTTCCTAACTTCTTCCATCCTTCCTATAGATAGCTAGTCCTCATCACTAAGGCTTCAAAGGCCCAAGCCCATTAAGGAGCCTAGCCCAACCACTCACGAAATTTCTTTCAGCCCAAATGAGAAGCGTCCAAAGCCCATTAAGGCTTAACCCCCTGCTCAGGTCAAACCTGAGGATTCCAAAGTATTCCTCCTAAGGGCTCCCGGCCTTCACTCTTTACCCTAAAAAAGAAAAGCTTGTCTCCCCCTTCCTAAAGATTGCTTTAAGGGAATTCATTAGGCTATAAACTAAGCACCCTTCTCGCTCCATGTCTTCTTTCTCTCTCATCATTAAATTTTGAATAACACTTACCACATGGCTTACTGTTTAACCATCAAACTAAGGTGGCCACCCACTACTGATGGGATGGGCTCATCTCCCAAGCATTTACCAACTAATAGAAGGTAGACTATCTTATCTCATATTAGCAATGCCGACCTTTTAGAGTTTGCCCCAACTAATCCCCTCTTGGTACATATCTGCATAGGTCAGCACTTTTAATCCAAAAATATTGGTAAAGTCTTCAAGTAAACAAATCAGCTCCTTTCATACTCTTAAGAGCTTACTTTCCTCTTTCAATTATCCTCTTACTCTCCTCATTGACTTAAGCATTGAAGGGCCCTCACTGGCTATGCTATAGGGGGCTTTTTGCATGTTTACCTCCACCTACGGTTGACAAACCACCTGAAGTTTACCTAAGAGTCATACCTATGATATTCATTATCACCATCTGGTGCCCACTGTTGTTTGAAATTTACAAACATGGCTAAGAGAAAAGGCACAAACCCCCATCCATATCTTCCAAACAAGGGCAATCAACAAAACACAAACCTATCACCACCCTCGACAGATGCATAACCATTAAACATGGAACAACTCAAAGCAATGCTATAACAACTCATGGAAACCAATGCCAAAGTTCTCCAAGAAAATGCTAACTTAAGACAACAATTGGCTGCAATGCAAAAACTAAAAGAAAAAATCAATCCCAATGATAAAGTCAACCTCGAGGATACAGCCACTAGCTCCCGAGTCAACATATTAAGTGCCCTAGGTGATCACTTACACTACCCCCAAATCCTACGCGCTTATGTAATGGTGTCCAGAATGAGTAGCATCCACTACCAAACCTCTACGAACAGTTGAACACCATTCGCAGCAAGGCACATCATCAAGGTACTCACTTAAGAACAAGCAGAGTAAGGAGAGACCTCTCTCCCAAACATTCTCCAAGAAACTTGGATGACATGAATGTTTGCAAACTTGACAAACACATCTCATGTGCCTCTAACTTACAAGACTAGAAGTACCTTGAGTCTTCCACTAGACAATCAGGCATAGTTTTGAACAGGAGCCCCTTCACTATGGGCATCCTTGAAGAAACTCTCCTACAAGGCTTATGCCTCCCCCATTTGAACAAATACAATGGGACTCGTAATCCAGATGACCACTTAGCACACTTCTACATGATGATGAGTCTTCATAACTTATCCAATGTTATATTATGTGAGACATTCCTAAGCACATTAACCAAAGACGTATTAGTTTAGTTCAACTAGCTCCTAAGAAGTTGTAATCACTTCTTCAATAACCTCGCCACCAGATTCCAACAGCACTTCTTAAGCAGTAAAGTATCATGCGGAGATTCATCCACCTTATACAACGTAAGTTAATGCTTGAACAAAACACTGCAAGCATATCTCAAGTGCTTCAACCATGCTAAACTACTTATTCCTAAAGTAGAATCAGGAATAACACTCCAGACAATCATCTACAACCTAAACTCGAGGAGTAAGCTCTTGGAAGCAACAACATTACACCAACCAAATAACTTTGAGAAATTTATAATTGTTGCCAAGCAATATGTAGCACAGGAGAACATTATCCAAGCCAGCCTCGAAAGTGACCTATAGTGTAGCATATCGGTAAAAGATTGCCTTAGTCCTTGCAAAGACTACCTCCTTTCCTTTAAGGAATGTTGAGTAAGGCAAAAATAGAAGTTCACTGACTTTCCTAACTACACACCATTGACCTACCCCTTAGGAGAAGTACACTATGAAGTTTACAAATGCCTTCTATACTCTAGCCATTAAACAAACACTTGAAGCCTTTGCCTCAAGCAAATTTTATGGTTACTATGGAGCATGAGGCTACAACATAGAGTGTAAGCAACTCAAGAACACAGTCGAAGGCCTTATTTGCAAAAAGGTACATTGACCATCTCGTCACTAATGAGTAGAACTACCCCCAACCCTCTCAATGATGCTACACTCAAGAGCTATAGCAACAACTACAACCAAAATAGTAAAACCCACTAGAAAACATGGAATACAAAGGTTATAAACGCTAAGTACAAACAATCATTGATAGACCAAGACTATCAAACAAAGATCACTTTACCCACCGCAATACAAGGTACTCTCAATTAAACTAACAAAACAAAGAATTGACATAACCATATCTTTCATTGAAGAAGACAAAGCATGTGTTGAATATTCTCACATTGACCCCCTAGCCATAAATGTTGAGATAGGATATTTCGATATCCCCAAAACCTTTGTGGACAACAGTAGCTTGACTTATATCCTATTCTTCTAGGCCTAAGAGCAAATGAAGGATCAGCTTGATGAACAACTCCACCCATATAAGTAGTGCTTAGTAGGGTTTGAAGGAAAGACAATCCTTATAAAGGGACTAATCACACTACTCGTCAAAATTAAGAGATGATAAACATATCACCTTATGGCTCATTTCATGATCGTCAATCGTTGGTCCCCTTATAGTGCCATCCTAGGGCATCCTAGCTTCAGTAAATTTGATGTCTACATCATCTAAAGATGCCTCACGTTGAAGTTCCCTATACCTGTAGGAATTGGTGTTGCACGTAGAAACCAAAACTTGTCCTATACCTTATATCTTAGTAACATCTCCCATGATAAGATCATGCACATCAAGTTTACCATAGGAACTATGCCAACCTCTCGAGTAGAATCGTGATATCAGGTAAGTGCACCTATCAGTTTTAATATAGCGGATGTGAGTCCGAGTCGATCCCTCAAAGACTTCGAGTACTAATATTAACCTTAACTTTATTATCTAACCGGAAAATTGTGATGGGTTAAGTGAATTAAAAATACTAGAATTGACAAACTAAACTAATTATGAGACTTGATTAAGCAATTTAGAAAGCGATAAAACTAAGAATGACTTCAAGAATGCAAATAACATATTTAGGAATTATTTCCCCTAGTGTTTAATATGTGACCGTTTAAAATGTATCCAATTAAATTTATATTATTCTTGACCGGAGGGATTCACAATTAAAGTTAACACCTTTCTCAAGCATATTAACCCTAATCCTAAATTCTTTACCGGAATCTCTTCACTTAGTAATATAAGTTAGAATCGCATTAATGCATGATGAATTCCCACACAAAAGAATAACTTTCTGGAAGAAACTTATATCTTATCTCTAAGTATATATATAATTCTCTCCAATTATGTCAAGATCTTATTATTCATGTGATTTCTCAATCATCATGCATAATATCATATATTGATACTTTAGAAATATTAATTAATAATTAAATAACATAATTGAATCAAGAAAAGATAAAAACTTTATTGAAAATTGTCAATCTAATAGTCACATGAAATCCTAGGTTCCATAATCCTAAATACACGAATCTTAAGCTATCATAATGAAACTAAAAACGAATTCCAACAAAACCAATAAATAAAACATGAAAAACCCTTTTTGTTTATTATCAATCTCTTCCATCTTGAAGTTGAATATTGCTTTCGCCTTTTTCTTCTCCTTCTCCTCAAGTCTTTTCTCTTTTGAATGTCCAATCATGTAGGCGAAACCCTAGTATGTCCTTTTATAATGTATTAAAAGGTTTCCGTTTTCGTCACCAGACACTGCCTGGGACACAGTCGTGTCCCCAGGTCGTGTAACTTTTTGACCTCAGCATATTTTCCTGGATGGACACAGCCTGGGGACACAGCTGTGTCCTAGACTGTATAACTTCAAAACTTCATAACTCATTCATTTGAACTCTGAATTGAGGGAAACTTGATTCCTTTTCTTCGTTTTCGATCCAAGAATGCGTTCAAACCTTGAAATCAACATTTTACTCAATTAAGTATCAATTCCTTTAAATAAAACCAAAGATATAAGAGAAATACTATAAAATCACCATGTGAAATGTATTTAAAATAAGAGTTATTAAATCGGCAGAATAGACCGAGGTCGTTTAATATGTTAACTACCTCAACTAGACCATACAGATAAGGATGTCCTTATCCCCCGAAGAAAAGGAGGAAATGACAACCTTCTTGTACACAAGCTCAAATACATTTACAATGTCTCTAGACGACATGCCTCGGATAATCAACATCCCTAAGGCTACACACCACCGAGTTAACTTATGTTTTCGGCCTGTCTAGTAAAAGAGGTAACACTTCACACCTAAGCGATAAGTCGCCATAGAACAGGAAAGACAAAACCCCTTAAAAGCTAGCATCATCAAAGAAAAAGATACCTTACTTGGCTTACCAATACGGTCCTTGTAAAGAAAGCATTCGGTAAATGGGGAATGTGCGTTGATTACACTAACTTGAATAAGGCTTTTCCTCAAGACTACTTTCCTCACCCTAGGATCAACCAACTTGTTAACTCTACCTTGGGCTATGCCAAACTAAGCTTCATGGATGCTTACTCCAACTACAATTGAATTCGCATGGCCCTCAGGACTAAATTTACACCTATATTGTCACAAATTTTAGAACATACTGCTACAAAGTCATGCCATTCATATTTAAGAACACTAGAGCCACATACCAACACCTAGTATCAATGGTCTTCAAACCACAGCTTGGGAGGAACGACGAGGTCTACATTGACAACATGATTTTCAAAAGGAGCAAGACCTACTACATTATCAACCTCCATAAGACCTTTAACACATTAAGAAAGTACCAGATGATGCTTAACCCTCAAAAAGTGTGTCTTCAGAGTAAGCTTCGACAATTTTCTCAACCGCATGATCATAGAAAGAGGTATTGAAGCCAATCTCAACAAGATCGAAGAAATAAAGAACATGAAGGCCTTGCAAAAGATCAAAGATGTCCAATATCTCATAGGCAGAATAGCTACCCTTAACCGTTTCCTCTCATGAAGTGATAACAAGTGTTTAAGTTCTTTAAATTGTTGAAGAAACCATCAAAGTTCAAAAGGATGCCCAAATGCAAAGCCGCTTTTGATAAATTGAAGAATTCCTCCATAACCCATTTGTACTCTCTAAACCAATCCCTAACAAAGATCTCTACTTGTACTTAACTGTCAATGACCAAGCCTTCTCCTCGATACTTATCTGAGCAAATGAGCAAGAGCATAAACTAAATGTCAACCATATCCTGTAAGGCTCGAAGGTCAAGTATACCCAGATCAAGAAGCTCACCCTTACTACAGTCATCGTTGCTTAGGAACTCCGACCATATTTCCAAGCACATCCTATTATTATTCTCACTGATCATCCATTATGAACCCACTAACAAAAGCCCAACACATCAAGGCGTATGTTTAAGTACTCTTTAGAGCCCAACATTCATGGCATCTAGTTATGTACCTACCAAACCATAAAAGCACAAGTACTTGTAAACTTTTTCATCAAGTACACTAGAGAAGACGAACTACCTACACTTGTCAACATACTATAATGGACCCTCCAAGTAGATGGATCATCCATTAAAGGGGTAAGTAGGGAAGGAATGGTCTTATAAGGCCCCTATGGTACTAAAGTCCTATATGCGCTTAAGTTTGAATTCCACGCTAACAATAATGAGATTGAATATAAGGCCCTCATTGTAGGACTACGAATTGTAATAGATGTGGAGGCTAAGAAGGTCAATATGTACTCAGATTCTATGTTGGTGGTATAGCAGGTGAAAGGGGAATATGAAACAAAAGGGGAGAGCATGATGAAATACCTATAGATGGTGTAAGACTTAGCTTCTAACTTCTCCTCCTAGACCATAACTAAGATTCCTCAAGCGGAGAACTTTAAGGCAGATAAACTCTCTAAATTTGCCTCTACACCTTTGCCTCCACCCTAAGAAGCTAATAAGCAAGTCTTCCTTTAGTTTATGCCATATTGCACCATCAATGAGCCCCCTCAAGAAGTCCTCAAAATTCGTACCACTCTCACTAACCCCTCCTGGATGGACCCCATCATTGACTACCATAAGACCAATGCCTTACTTGAGGACAGAATTGAAGCTAAGTACAACCAACTATACTATCATAAATGATGTTCTCCATACGCATAGACATGGTTTATCCCTCCTCCAATGTTTAAAAAAAGAAGAAGGGCTCTACGCCCTCGATGAGCTACATGTTGGCATCTGCAGCAATCACATCCAAGCCTAGGCCCTATATGTCTGAGCACTTCACCTTGGATATTATTAGCTAACCATGAAAGAAGATGCCAAAGTCTTAGTACGACATTGCCATGCTTCTTAGAAGCACGTACCCACTGACTGAGTACCCAACTTGATTATGACTAGCCCATGGCCCTTCACCTAATGGGGACTCAACATTCTTGAGCCCTTACCAAAGGCATCAGGTGGATGGTAATTTATCATGGTAACTATAGATTACTTCTCCAAGTAAGTTGAGGTGCAAGCCGTTGCTACCGTAATGGTATAAGTAACCAAAGGTTTTTGTTTTTTTTTTTTTTATAGTCCTCATCAAATTCAAGGTCCCATATACCCTCATCATCGATAATGAAAAACAATTTGACAATACATGGTTCTAAGAGTTTTGTGATCAACACTACATCTAGCTTTAGTATACCTCTATCACCCACCCCAAAGCCAATTGGCAAGTCAAGGGAATCAACAAGATTGTCTTTGGAAGCTTAAAGAAGAGGGTTAAGCAAGATGATAGCTAATGGATAGACCAAATCTTAGCTATCCTTTAGGGATATCGAACCATACACCAAACAACCATAGGTGAGACTACTTTTTGCCTCACGTTCGAATCTGAAGCAATGCTACCAATAAAGCTTAAGCTCCTAATGAGCAAAACCCAAAACTTCAATATCGGTGTCAAAGTGGTAGCCTCTAAGCAAGCTTAGACACCATCAACAAAGTAAAGGAAGTGGCGAAGGCCTAAGTGGCTACATACCAACAACGTAAGACCAAATACTATAATAAGAAAGTAAAGTGCAAGGTTTTCTAGTTACGAGACCTCGTTTGTAGATAGCTTGAAGCCATAAGGTCCCAAGAAAGGCAAGGGAAATTATCATCTAATTAGGAAAACTTGGTATGGGCCTAAGAAGATGTAGGCAATGGCGCATACAGGCTTTAGATGTTGGATGGACAACCCTTCCTTAGAAGATGGAACACGGAAAATCTTCGACCTTATTTTATGTAGATCATATGAATAGTTACGTGTACTAATGTATCTTTTGAAAGATGAATGCAAAGTCACCTTGACAATTATCCCATCCCATTGGTTATAGTTTATAGCACTATCATCATTACGCTTTACCCCATTTGTCAATAAGTACAAAGGCACCGAACTAAGCTTAGTCAATCTTTATCCGCAATGTCTAGTCACTCACATAAGTCTGCTCCCCCAAGATAATCCAAGCCTCGAGCTTTACCTTAAGTACCTACTAGGTATCTATACCTAAAGGCTCCGTAGGATGACCACATAAACTAAGTCTATAATGCCCAACCTCCTAGAATTGAGGCCTTAGTGGCTTGATAACCCCGACCAGATACTACTTGGGTTGGGACTTTCAAGCCTAGGCTTAAACTTGTTTGGCCCCACTGGTTGCCAAACACACACCATTATCAAAATTCACAAAAACAAGAATGTACATGGATATAACAAAATAGAAAAAGCAAAACAGTGAACGATAACTTACAATTAGGGATCTTCCATTCATGCACTCAAAGTGACACAATTTTTAGGATTGGATCCTAACGTTTTTACATTATTAGCAATTCAACTCCAAAACAATACACTCTCAAACTTACAAAAAAAGAAAAAAGAAAAAAAAAAAGAGGAGCACTAATAGAAAAACAACAAAAGAAATGACAACAAAAATCCCTTACACCTCTCTAGGATCACCTCTTACAGTAGCGGCCTCCTTATCACCTTCACCATTGGACCTATTCTTTTCATCCTCACTAACTACACCCCTAACCTCAATTGGATGCTCTTTTATAACATAATTCAAAAATATGAAATTGAGCCTCAGGTAAGCCTCTTCGACTTCCATTTTTGCCATCCTAGCTAACACCCATGAGAGCATCCTTATAGTTCTAGCTTGATGAGAACTCATCGAAGAGCTCATCTATCGCTGCTTGGGTCAAATCATGGCCATTCCTTAGCTCCTCCTCCCTTTTCTAAAAACTAGCCTAAGTTTTATCAAGCTCTCTCTTCAGATGGTCAACCTCCTTCCTAGCCACCTCTTTCCCTTTCTTTGCAGCATCAACCTCTACCTTAGCATCCCTTACCTCTTGCTTAGCTAACTTCACCTCTCCCTTTATAGCAAAAAGCTCTTCTTTTCACCTCTAAGTCTTCAACTTGTTTCTCACAACTACCAAACCTAGACTTAAGGCTATTAACTTCCAGCTTCGATTGCATTTTCTCTATAGCATGCTCGTTACATTCCCCTTATAGCTTCAAATTATGCTCCCTTAACCCAGCCACTTCTAGCCTTAACCTTTCATTCTCCCCACTTCCCTCTTGCTCACTTACTCATGAAGCCTACAATAGGAATAGGAGTAAGCATATGTCCATGCATACCTCAACAAAACTTAAATATGACATAAGCAACTCAAATTGCACCTGCTCAAGAAGGAAACTCCCTCAGGTTAATGCGTACCTATATAGGCTAATGGCATTACCACCCTTCAAAGCAACCAAAGAACATTCACTAAATGATTTATCCTACATCTATAAAGCATGCTTCCTCTTCAATGGCCACTCTCTAACGATGCAAACATAATTAGACACCTAAATCAACCCACTCATCTCAACTTCCTAATGTAATACCGAAGGAAACGACTCTTGCAATGTACCACCAGCTCCACCACCACCACCACCTAACTTTCCTTAGCCATTAGATTACACCTCTACATCTATTATCAATTCTTCCTGAACACACCAATCTCCCAAGAGAATACTCCCTAGTAAGCAAAGGTCTTCCCATCTCCCCATCAATAGGTGCAACCTACTCGTATGACCCATGCTCTTATACTCCCTCAACAACAACCTTGTACATTCCCTACCTAAGTACCCCCTACCCGAGTGCCTTCTGATGGTGCAACTCCTCGATAACACCACTTTGTTAGCGCTCTTCTTGCCTAGGCATGTCCATAGTATCCATACTTATAGTAACCCCTCATCAAGCAACAACATTCAGGGGAACGACGATTAAGACACTTCCCAACCCTCCGCCCACAACCTTCTTTGATTTCACCTTAGTGGTCGCAACCTTCCTTCTCTTCTTCACAATAAGGGTAGTCTCAAGAGTGACCTTGTTGGCAGCATCAAGAATAGTCTCATCACCCTTTACTGGCCTCTTCCCCTTATGTACGTGCCTTTCCTCCTGGATTTGTAACGTCTATTGCTTGAAGGTGTTGCTGGACAATTCATACGCCGTGAACAAAAAAAAATACTCAGTAGTAGAAATAGAAATAAATACAACATACCTATCGAAGAGAGTAGCCCTGAGCCCCCCTTGTTAGTGATCGGTAACGATGAATTCTTAGGTACCCTTCCTAACCACAATAAAGCCCATACTTGTCTCTTAGGCATGTAGCACCTTCCCCTTTAAATTTAGCTCTACAATTTCCACTATGTCCTAGCCCCTTCCACTAACCAACACCAAGGATTCACTCCTTGGCGTCCTCATTCTCTCCTTTCAAATGATTATTAGGCTTTGCATAAACTAGTTTCATCCACTTCGTTGAAAAATCCAATGCATAAGCTAACCTCACAAGGAAGAACTAATACCTCCACTCGTTAATCTTACTCTTCTGCCCCATAAAAAGCTTAGTGGAGAATCCCTAATTTAGGTAGTACACTTAGCCATTAGGGTTCTCTTTCAAGTGAAAGAATTATTGGAATAATTGAGTTGTAGGCCCCTTCATATGGAAAACGAACACAACCTCGAACTCTATTGACACTTGCCAAGTGTTCGGATGAAGGGAGCGTAAGCATAACTTAAAATAACTAAAGATCTCTAACAAAAATTTGATAAAGGGTAGGTACAATCCCATCTGTACCGCTTTCTAGTATACGCAAAATGAGTGCCCATTGTCACCATAGTCACATGCTCATACACCTTTCTCAACTACGAATACTTCTTAAGCATCAGTATTTCGATGGACCTCATCACAGACCCTTCACTACCACTCTTCCTTATGAACATATTCCACTACAGTGACAATGCTGTCAACTTCAATAGTCTGCAACAAAGGCTCAATCGCCTCCTCCTTCTCTAGCAAATACTAGCACTAAGGCCTTGCCTCCTCATAGGCTCTCCTTACTTCTTATGAATAACTCCTGTCTATGTTGCTACTTCTAGTCGTCGTTGTCTGTTGGGTAAGAATAGGGCTAAGCTCATCCCTACAATTTGTGCTTAGGGGAACCTCTCCTGTGAATCGATTTGTTCTTAGTTGTTGTGGCTGATCAGCCATCTTGAAAAGTCTAAAGCAAGAGAAAGAGAGAGAAAGATGAGAAAACGCAAGATCAAGGGAGAAAAGCTCTGATGGAACCTTAGCAAAATGGAGAGTAAGAAGTAGAAAATGGACTAACCCCTAAATACTCTAACAAGGGCCATGTGAAGCATCACTTCGTAAGCAGCCATCGTAAACAAATACATGTTGTAACTGAGAGACCAATGGCTAGAGATTAATTGTTAGGCGGATTCCCAAATAGACATCCACATGCACAACATTGATGGTACATGTATCCCAAGAACTTTAAGCCCCCCCCAACAATCACATCTATCACTTTAACAATCACATTTGGTTAAAAAGAGAGAAGGGACCTAGATCATAGGTTCATTTAAGTACATGCCCCTTCCCCTTGGGAGCCCATAATAACCTATAATTTCTTGACCTTGTCTCTTAGCACCCCGAAGGCCATCATAATTACTTGAAGAAAAGAAAAACAACCCAAATAGAAGATAGAACAAAAGGGATTAAGAAAGTGCACATAAGCTAGTGAAAGAACTTCAATTTTAATAATCATCTGAAGAATGAGTTACAAGGCCTAAGGGTTGGCATATCAACTCCAGATAACAGTAGAGAGAGGGAAGAAAATACAAAATACACTAGATTGGCCTAAGGCCCTCCTATCCAATTACTTAGTGTAAGACGTCTATCTTTACGCTTGCAACTTTAACTTAACTTTGCAAGGTAGTCTTTTTCAACTCAGTTTGTATGCAATCCCAAGTTAGTATAGGGTAAGGGTCCCCACTCGAGCTGATTGGTTTACAACTTCAACTTAACTCCTTGTTTGCCTTAGGGATCCATGACTAGCCCCAAACCACTCAGAATAAATGACCATGGACTTCAAGTAAATGCATTCATCGTACCTCCTCTACCTGTCGCCTAATCACTAATACAAGGTAAGTACACCTATCAGTTTTAACATAGCGGATGTGAGTCTGAGTCGATCTCTCAGAAACCTCGAGTACTAATATTAACCTTAGCTCTATTATCTAATCAGAAAATTGTAATGGGTCGAATGAATTAAAAATACTAAAATTAACAAACTAACCTAATTATGAGACTTGATTAAGCAATTTAGAAAGCGATAAAACTAAGAATGACTTCAAGAAGGTAATAAGGTATTTAGGAATTATTTCCCCTAGTATTTAACATGTGACCGCTTAAAATGCATCCAATTCAATCTCTATTATTCTTGACCGGAGGTATTCACAATTAAAGTTAACACCTTTCTCAAGCATATTAATCCTAATCCTAAATTATTTACCGGAATCTTTTCACTTAGTAATATAATTCAGAATTGCATTAATGTATAATGAATTCCCATACAAAAGAACAATTTTCCGAAAGAAACATGTATCTTATCTCTAAGTACACATGTAATTCTCTCTAATTATGTCAAGATATCATTACACATGTGATTTCTCGATCATCATGCATAATATCATAGATTGATACCCAAGAAATATCAATTAACAATTGAATAACATAATTGAATCAAGAAAAGATAGAAACTTTATTGAAAATTATCAATCAATCTAATAGTTACATGAAACCTTAGGTTCCATAATCCTAAATACAAGAATTTTAAACTATGATAATGAAACTAAAAACAAATTGCAACAAAATCAATAAATAAAACATGAAAAACCCCTTTTGTTGATGATAAATCTCTTCAGTCTTGAAGTTGAGTGTTTCTTCTCCTTCTCTTCAAGTCTCTTCTCTTTTGAACGTCCAATCTTTCTGTACGAAACCCTAGTATGTCCTTTTATAATGTATTGTAAGGTTTCTTTTTTCGTTACTAGACACAGCTTGGGACACAGTTGTATCATCAGGTCGTATAACTTTCTGACCTTGAAAAATTTTCCTGCATGGATACAGCTTGGAGATACAGTTGTGTCCCAGACTGTGTAACTTTCTGACCAAAATTCCTATTGTCTATGTAACTTCAAAACTTCATAACTCATTCATTTGAACTCCAAATTGAGTAAAACTTGATTCATTTTCTTCATTTTCAATCCAAGAACGCGTTCAAACCTTGAAATCAAAATTTTACTCAATTAAATATCAATTTCTTTAAAAAAAAAAACCAAAGATGTAAGGGAAATAACATCATGTGAAATGTATTTAAAATAAGAGTTATCAATCGCTATGGAGCAAGGTCCCTTGTACCCATCTTGAGCTATGATGATAAACCCTTTCTTAGTCAAGCATGTACCATCATGGTGGTTCTAAGAGGAAGCCTTGGCACTCATAAGCAACGAAAAATTGCCTAACCTCTTGAAATATGCAACAAAAAACCACTAATGAGCCGATGGAAGTTATAAACACCCTTTTATTTTTAAGTTGTTTCTTTTAGGCCAGGTTTATGGGAAAAATAAAAGATTGAAAAAATACAAAAAATTAAAAATTGGAAAAATTAAAAATTTGAAAAATAAAAAAAGGTGAAAAGTGTTTTTGTCAAGTCATTTAGTTGTTTATGGTCAGATTAAACATAAGTCAAAAAAATATATTTGTAATTTAATAAATTCTAAGTCTTTTAAAAATTGCGCTTTATAGGAAATATTCTTTAACAAAAGTCAAGTAAAAATTTTAAACTCATGAAAGTGGGCTTTAGTCCTAGTTTAAATATTTTCAATTAGATTGAATAAAATAAGATGTAAGATTTATTAATTAAAAAAAATGGTTTTTAACATACATATTCTAAATTATTTCAATGTGTTTAGTCATTTTAAAACAATTTGGAATGGACTAGGCTTTGGTCTTAAAGTTTGAATTAGAGTTAGGCCCAATAAGAAGAGCTTCAATCTAATCTATGTGCATCATAAAATTAGGAAAAAAGGGTAGCCAAGTTGGATAAACACATGGACTTATGACAAGGATATAAAGGTTATGGGTTCAATTCTTTCTAAGAATAGATGCTTTATGTTTTTCTTTTTACTATGGTCCTGTGCTTAGAACATGACCAATATTCTTTTCTCTTTCTCCTAACCGAGAATTCTTAGCAAAGGAAAGCAAAATAGTGGCTTTCTAAAACATCATCCTAACAACATATTTCACCAAATCTTTAACGAATTTTTGTGAATTTAGTTGCAAGATTACTAAATTATTATAAAAACAACTAAATCATGTAAAGATTTGTGGATGAAATTAAATTAGGTTGAAAATTATTTTTTAGTTAGGATGGATGATTCGATCACATCTGAAGTTTAGAAACAAGATTTGTATTGTAATATACAAAAGGAAACTCAGATGGCACCTAAAAGGGAAGGAAAATAAATCAACACACTCCAGGCTACCACCTTTCTTGATTGTTGATCCCAAACATCAGACCCATCCTCATCCATTCGACAATGTGGTCCTATCCTTGACCTCTCTTTCTCGATTTCCAATCACCAATACCAATCGTTGGTCGCAAACAATACTATGTAACCATAGCTAATGCTCTTTGATAGTTCAAGCCAGCAATGCCACCTTCATCTTCACCAAGCCCACACACGAGCACCATCTTCATCCCTTCTCTTACGACAGCAGCTACATACAGTAGTAGTGTAATACACAACAATACAACCATACAACACCGTACCACTTTGACTTGACTCAAACACGCCATCTGCATCTTCTAAACCATTGCATAATCTCTTAACAACCTCAGTCAACAACTACAACAACTCCTTCAAACTCCAAATCACGAACCTCATGCTCACTTAAACACACATAGTAGTGACTAGCTAACTAAATCTTGTGACTATTCACAGACCTTCTCTCACAACTACAATACGAAGTACCATTGCTGTCGTCGTTGCCTAATTCTTCAAACACCATTAAGTCACTACAAAAGACCACTACGTTAGTGCCAGTCTCAATTTCACCAATCACTTTCTCATGAAAGTTGAATTCCTCATTTGATCTTGTATCCAAAAGTCCCTACGCGAAGATGAATTTAATGTTGCCATTGGTGACCCAAACCTGAGCCGATCCAACCCACGCACCAGTAATTATAATAAGTGGGTTTAGTTTGTTTAATTTTTTTTTCTTTCTTATTTTGGTTTAGATAGTTTATCTTATTAATAACCTACACTAACTTTAGTTTATTGTTATGCAAGTTTTATTTTAGTACTAGTTTTAGTTCTTTTAATTATATGATTTATATATTTATTGTTATCTTTATAAGTTTTATGTATCATATTAGTTTTTACATGATTAAGATTTTGTGTCAAACCATTACTAATATGAGTTTTTATACGTCTTTTATGTTGATTCCTATTGATTTGTACCTTTTACATCTATTGCATTGTATGTTTTAGCATAAAATTGCATATTTTTAGTCAAAATTTAATATTTTTGTTAAAAATTGTAGTTCAATAGGAAATTTGCATCTTTTGTTTAAAATTTGCATGTTTTTCATTAAATCTATATTTTTAAATAAAGTCGGTATTTTAGAGATTTTTTGAAAAATCATTTTGCCACTTTTTAGTTTTTCATAAACTAAAAAGATTTTAATTAGCATCTTTTCTATGGTTAAAGATCTTTTTCACGATTTAGACATTTTTTCCATGGTTTAAACATCGTTTTCGTGGTTTAGGCTTCTTCTCTATGTATAGGATTTTTTTTAACAATTAGACATATTATCAATTGTAATTACATTTTTTTTTCCAAAAAATGACACGTTTTCCATGATAATTGCATATTAACATATTTTTATAAAGCTTGCATCTTTCATTTATTTATTTATTTTTTCTCATTTAGTTGCCTTAGGATTTTTTTTAAAGTTTTGTTACTTAGTAATTTTCCTAAAATAAAAATACTAACTTTGAATCTTTTTTAAAAATTAAGTCTCTAGTTTTTTTTTTAATTAGGAATTAAAATTGGGTTTTTTTAAATATTTTTCTTAATAAAAATAAATTGGTTAAAAAAAATAAACCTGGCCCATTTTTAAAAAATAAATTTGTCAACCTACTAAAGATTTTCTAAAAATGAAAACCATGGTCAATTTGATCTCAATTACCAGGTATATAGGTAGGTTTGAGACAATCGTAAAATTTATAAAATATTTTGTTATCTTTTCATTTTTCAGGAAAATTTCATAATAAAAATTTTGCTTTTATACATTTTCACATCATTTGCATACTTTCTCATTTTTCTAAAAAATTATAAAAATAAAAGCACATTAGTTTTTTTTTTTTTATATAGTGACTTGATCTTAATAAGTTAGTCCTTGGAGTTAGATTTTCTAGTTAAATTTTCTAAAAAATTAATTTTTTAAAAAATCCATAAACTAATGGCTAAATTAGTATTTTCTCACTCGAATACCATAATTTGATTTATTATTAGTTTTACTGGTCAGCGACTTCAAATTATTTTTTTAATATTTTTTTTTAAACATTTCTTAAAGAAAATGTTTTTCCTTAATTTAATGTCGAGTAATTTATATTAAGTGAGCTGAACTTAATATAGGTTAAATTAAAGAAAATTAAAATATGGCTCGATAGAAGTCACTCAAGTACTTTAAGCTCGTAGAACAACCATTGCAAGGTTGAGAAAGTAGGCAAACTTATATAAACTGCTATGCTCTTGAAGCCTAGTAGTCTCCTTAAGAGTCCTTTAGCTGATGAAGGTTAGGAGCCCTCAAGTTGTTGGAGTTTCCCCTCTTAGGACCAAAAACATCATTGATGCCAAGAATCACCCAAACATATGATGCAGGACCCCAGACGCCAATGATGTTGGTATTTGGTGACTTGAAGAGGAATAACACAGTAAGGGGGGGGGGGGGGGGGGGGGGGGGGTTGGAGTTGTCCTTATATACCCTTGATTAGTGCTTAAGAGCTAATTCCAGTCATCAATTAGCCCATTATATCTCTCAATCAGTGCTCAAAGTATCCATCAATAAGGTGGAGTCGCAATTTAAATGCTCTCCCATTCAGTATGATCATTAGGGACTCATTCATTTGTTATAAGCTCTATAAGGATGAAGGGATTATGCCATACTCTTAATTAACTCAAGTGGTTCAAAATTAGAATAAGGAAAATGGTCCCCATTGTCCCCTTTCTATAGCAAAGGGGAAGGAAATCTGATATATCCACATATAACTTACCAGGCCATCCAACAACCAACAACGAAAGGCTAACATTAATGCCCATCATCACTCCAAATGGCGACTTTCCCACGCATTTAATGATCATGCATGCTATGCATCTCCCAAGGCGCCATTACTATACATTGGAATAGACTAGGCATTAGAAAAGGACTTGTCAATGATTGTCACCTATTAGTTTTAAAAGGTCACCTATGGCGCTCAAGGCTTTAGCCCCTTGAACCCAAGTCTACAATATTCCCCTTATTGCCTAAATGCTAAGGAGAGTAGAGGGGCAAATGTTGATAGCTAGTCCTTATTACCAAGGCTCCAAAAGCCCAAGCCCACTAGGGAGCCCAACCCAATGGCTAATGAAATTTCTCCAACCTAAATATGAAGTAACTTAGAGCTCGTCCGTACTTAACCCCCTACATAAGTCAAACATCAAGCACTCCAAAGTGTTCTACCTAAAGGCTCCCGACCTTCACTCTTTACCGACTTAAGCATCGAAGGGCCTTTACTAGGTACACCAAAAGGGGCTTTTTACAAGTCTATCTCTACCTATGGCTAATGGACCATTGAGAGTTTACCTAAGAGTTGTAATTGTAATATTCACCATCACCACTTCCCTTAAGTTCACTCTTCTTCATTACTTCTTCTTGCCTACTCGGTTTTAATCTCACTTACCTAGATTGAATACATCAACTAGGTTGAGACATGCTTAGGAAAGCTCAAGAATAACCTTGGTGTCTTCAACATTATACTCCTTAAGAAACTCAAATCGCATCATCAAGGGTATCCAATCTTGTACTTCCAATACTTCTCCAATCTTAAACTTCAATCTTGTAATACACCTCAAAATAGTTCGTACTTCTAGCTCCTCGACCTCATAATGAAATCATGAGAATCTGAAACTCTTTTACATACTTATTCACATTAATACCTCCATGTCTCAACTCTTGCAACTTCTTGAATGCATCTTGTGTATAATGGTTAGGAATGAACCTTCCTTAAATGACTCTTTTCATCTCATTCCATGTCCCAATGTGTTATTCTCCTTCTCTATACTTGGTGGCTTGTGAATTTTTCCACTACATTACAACATAACTCATAATTCCAAAGGTTGTAAGTTAGACTTTAACATTCTCATGGCAATCATAGCACTTGAATGTTTTTTTGACCTTGTCTTCCCAATCAAGGTATTCATCAACATCCACTATCCCTAAATGGGTTGGTATTTGTAGCTTTAGAGTGCTTAGAGAGCTTAGATTTTATGAGCAATATCTTCATCAAAATTATCTCTTTCCTCATCTTCAATATCTTCAAGCTTAATCCGTCTACGAGTTTAGATTCCACATGTTGCTCCATCAACTTGCTCATTCTAAAGGGACTTACCTTGTTCATTACAAACAAGAGCTTAGATGGTAGCAAAGACAACATTCGCTAGCCTATTGTCCACCAATCTTTGTATGGTAACACTAAGTTAGCCACTATAGTAGTCAAATCGTGTATCTGCTCGTTAGTGTGACTCGGCATTTGTAGGCCATACTTTTCATGTCTAATAACATCGCTTCAGCATCTACTATCCCTCAACCAAGACTAAGGTCTATCATTTTCATGATGGATGTCAAAAACTTTTATTCTCTAATAAACACTAACTTAGATGCTTTAAATGCTCAAACAACAACACACATAATACTAAAAACAACTCTAAGACTACAAACACTACTCAAGTAGCCCAACATCTTGATGACTATGCTTGTTCACTTCATACTAAAACCCTGTAACTCATTTGCTCAAACAACACAACAATGGTACTATAAGTAACCTAGAATACTATTTAACTACTACAGTAACTCCATGAATATAAAATAACAAGCATAATAACCAACTTCACAACAATGATACATGAAACAACTATAACATAACTCTAGCAGCAACCATGTCGTCACTAGAGCTTTGATACCAAGATGATGTGACTTACTTAGATGCATAAGCAACCATAATCATGCGAACAATAAGAGATGGGTTTGAACTATTACATGGCCTAAAAGGTAAATGGAATTCTAAGATCAACCTAACCTATGCACTAATTGAATGGATATTATGCACCATGCACGCATATATATATACCTAAAACACTATTCAACATTATACACGACTAGTATTTTAAGGTTACTTGCTACTAAACTTATCTAAGGTTTAGATAAGAGTAATAATTTTCAACTTAAAAGCTTAGGGCTACACAAGAACAAGTATAGAAGAAGAAGATGATTTCATTAACTAATGATGCAACTAATACAATATTTAAGATAGTTTATTCCCCACTTAGGGAAACTTACAAGGAAGCATGAAGATTGAAAAGGATTCCTAACCTAAAATAACATACGAAGATTTATATGAACAATTTACAAGGATAAATTAGGTAAACAACAAAGGGGATACGCACTTGCAAAAAGTATTATGTTAAGTAGTGTCAAAACATGCATCGGATGAAGAGTGGCTGCTTTTCTAGCATAAGATAACAAAATCTATATGGGCATATTGAAGGTTGAACATCTTTAAGCAGCTTAAATTAGTAGATGGGAAGCTCAAAAACAATTTAGATGAGTTGTTGTTGTGACATGCCAGTTTGTTCATGTTGATTTAGAGGTTGGCCTTATCTACCTAAGAGATATTGAAACATTAGTAAGAAGTTGAGTACACATACAACTCAAACATCTTTAAGAGTTGGGCTTCCTCTTATGTAAACTACTAAGAGAAAGCTCAGCAAATCAGGGAAGCTAATCTAATGGGCTCGAAGCTAATTCTTATGGTTGTTTGCTTCTTAAATTTTTTTTTTATTTACACTAACCATGAGTCATTGAAATACTTAAAGGTCAACAGAAGTTATCCCAAAGATAGGCAAAGTTAGTTGAATTCCTTGAGAGTTTTGCATATACGATTAAATATGAGGGTAGTACTAGTGTAGCTATTGATGCTTTATCTAAAAGGTATGCCTTGATCACAATCTTGCAAAATTTAAATTGCTTAGTTTCAATTTATTGAAAGAGTAGTATGTAGGAGATTTGTTTTTAAATCCAGTTGTAGCTAAATGTAAGGATGGAAGTGTTGTAGTTGATTATTACATGGAGGATAGTTATTTTGTTCAAGAAAGGTCTTTCATGTTCAATTGGGGAATTTTTAGTAAAGGAAGTGCATTATGGTGGTTTATCTACACATTGGGTGATAAGAGACCACGTGAGCTATTGAAAGAGCAATAGTATTAGCCTAATATGATGAAATGTATCCATAATGTACTCGAAAATGTGTAGTTTGTTGCAATACCAAGATTATACAAAAGCCTTTTAAAGAGTGTATGTCCTTGCCTATCCCATCTAAGCCATAGATTGACATTAGTATGGATTTTTTGTTAGATTTGCCAAAGATAGCAAGCGGAAAGGATTCAATATGGTGGTTATTAATAGATTTAGCAAGGATTACATTGCACCCCATGTCACTAAGTTAATATTGCATGATATATTTCTAACCTCTTTATAAGCCCCGCAAAATTTTCAAATTTGAACATAAGACAAGTAGTCAAAGTTTATATAAGTCCCTCAAACCACATAAAGGATGAACCAAATTTAGAAAAGGAATATTAAGATAGAAAAACCCTAACGATACGCTTGAAAATCTAAAATGACCACTAAAACCCTAAACATACCTTTAAAATCCTAAAACCCTAATTAAACCCGAACATGCAAGAGACCTTAAAGCAACTCTAAAACTCTAAATTAATATAAAAAAAACCTTAAATTAATTAATAAATTCCGATTATGTAGTTGAACTATGCACTAACTGCGTAAAATTTGACTAATCACTAAAGTTAACCTAAGTCACCTTTGGAATCATAATCAAATAGCAATAATAAATTTCAAACCTTAGATGTACTAAATTAATTAGATTAAAGTATCTAATAATCTTAATTAATTTAATTAAATAGGAAATCCCCAAAATTAAAAATTAATTAAGGTCATGCATGTTAGTAAATAGCATAGTCAGCATATAATTTAATTTAATTAAAGCACATGTGTTATTGAATCATGCTTAGCAAAGGAAATAAACTTAGTTAGCAATAACTGATAGTAAATTGACTAAAAAGAGACAAGATTAAAGTTAGCCTCCTTTAAGGAGACTAATCCCAACCAACTTAGGTAATAAGTATATGGTTTCCACTTGTATAATCATTAGAGAATGATTCCTTATCTCCTTAATTTCCATACACATAACGAACCATCCCTATTCCCTCACTCCCTACTCTCATTTCTTCCTCTTCTCTAAAGCACTCCTCAAGAAATCTCTCTAAAAACCCTCACAGAAAAACTAAAGAAAAGAAAGAAAACTAGCTGAAGAGCATATGCCATTTGAATTTATGTTTAATATGGATTGGTTTCTCTATCCCTTCTTTATTTAATTTCTATTACAATCTATTGAGTTTATTACTTGTTATTATTAATTTACATCATCATATTATTTAAACCTAATCCATTTAAATTTTTCATTACTTACACTATATTGTTGAAGAGCACAACAATGACTTGAGTAATTCCTAGTTAAGTCTCATTTTTTTTTTTTAATATAAGAAGCTTTGTTGGAGATTGTTGGCATTAGAAGACTCATAATTTGTTATGCTTGATTATGCAATATTCACAAACAATAAAGTTATGTTGATAAGGAAGTTTCAATAAGTATCTTTTGATTACTATATTCTTATGATATAGCTAGATAAATATTTTAGTCCATTGTTCGATTCACATCTAAGTTATTGGAGTACTTGACTAAACTAAAAAATTTACACCATATATTTGATGATGCAAAAATCTAATTTATCTTCTTGTATTGTGCTTATACGCACCAAAAGTGGTACAAAGAGGTTATTCTATTTTATTCTTCTTATATTGTACAGTTTAGTTTTTATTTTTTTATTTATTTATTTTTATATAGTCTTGTTCTACTTACCAAGTACTACTTAAATTGTGAATAGGCTTAGGAGGACTTAATATTGTCCATCAATCACCTTTCCTTTATGAGAGGGGTCTCATCTTTTTTCTTTTGTCTAGAACCATGGAGCAATGCAAGTTGTCCTCTTTAATTAACTCATTCTAGAAAGCATGACTAACTAACTACATCATGAATGGAACATTTAAATGACATTTCCTTTAGCAAATTAAATATTATTAGACTTATTTGGTAAGTTGTCTTGTATCACCCGTATTATGGATTAGACATTAGGAATTGTAATTGCTTCAATTGTTAAATAGCCATTAGTCAAGATATCTATCTATTATGTCTCTTATATAAGCATTGTATAAATTAACTAAATTGTAGGCCATTAAAAAGATTTAGAGTATTTATAAGATATTTGTGATATTCTATGGTTAAGTGTTTCACATGAATTGTAAGAGATTTTAGTATTAGTTTAAAAGGTCATAGTATTAAATACCTTATCAACATGTAGTTTAGTTGTGGTCTTTAAGTAAAGTGGTTGAAATGAGCTTATTAGTACTTGTTAACTTGGTTATTTATTACTTTTAGCTTAAGGAGTTATAAATGGTATTAGAGTAGACTTCTCATCAATAGGTAGATGATTTGAGTTTAACTTCAATTTAGAGAAGAGATTTGAGGATGTTGGGGAGTATCACCAAAATGTGACTCCTTACATACTTTCAAGATCACCTATAAGTAGTAACTGACCTAAATCGTACATCAAAAAAGAGAGAAGATTTGGGTCTAGTTATAAGGTCTTGCAATAAGAATATCGAGTGTTTAGTAGGGGCCGGGGAGATTGTGATACTCTATGATTATGTGTCTCAAATGAATTATAGGAGGTTATGGTACTAATTTATAATGTTATGGTATTAAATATTTTGTCAATATATAATTGCAACTTGGTTATTTATTGCTTTTGGTTTAGGATATTACAATTTAGTATGTATGCAAATTAGACCATGGAAAATGCTTCACTTGCTTTATAGTATTAGAAATAACCATGTGTAGGATTAAGACTATCTATGATAATTTATGAGAACAATTAAGCCATTCTATTGGTTTTTCTAATTATGTACCCTCATGAATTATAATTAATGGAAAGAAAAGAACCTTCTCTATTGTATTATGTTATCAAATCGACATTCATATCACTTGAATACACGAACCTAGTGAGCTTTGTCTAAATAGCATGGATACTATTATTTTATGACTCTTATCCCGTAACATAAGACGAAGAAGAAAGTAGGAAAAAAGAAAACAAAAATTTATGAAAATGAAAAAGAAAATGAGTTATCATAAAAATTTGGTAATAACATGCTTAGTGCTAAAACAACGGTGTGGAAAGACAAACAGAGGGAAAAGAGACTTTGAAGTAGCAATGCTTGAGGGTTTAGTATATAGATACAATACTTGGCAAAAAATAATACGAAAATAAATCATGAGCAAAAGTTAATACGAGAATATGGTAGTAAAGTCGCATCTTGAATTTTTTTACACTGAAGTATAAATTTTTCATAAAAAATTACAAGTTTAGTGTAATTTTTTTTTTTAATTTTGACTTCATTGCAGTTTATTATCATACTTAAATGAATATGTGTTGAAAATTGCATAGCTTAATGTGACTTCAATAATTGTGCAAGTTTTTTATCTTTTCATTATAATAAGAATGTCAAATGCTTATATTTTAGATAATAAAAATGTATTTATTCGTCGATACCATATATACGTACAATAAGAGTGTAATAAAAAATAAAATTTAAATAATATTTAGATACATCAGTTGCTATTACAATTAGAATATAAAAAAAAATCCAAAATATAAAATCTAATGCCGACCCCTACGTCGACCAAAAAATGCCCCATATCTAAATAATAGTGATGGTCATCTCTTAACAGGACCCATAAAAAGCTTAGTCGGCAAGTTTGAAAAGTTTCTCAACGGAATAGAGCTAACATGTGGAGGTGGATGGTGTTAGGTGACCCCTTTACCAATGGTGGAGCTTTGTGAGTGTGTAGTACGTCTTTTGCGAGACACCGCCAGCGTATTATGGAATGGCTGATGAAATGGTGGTGTAACATGTGAAGCTCTTAAGTTGGATTAGATCTAACCTAAGTCAATGAAATGTCGCCCCGTAGATGGAACATCTGGATCCCCTCGACCCCTTCCTCGTCTAACCCCAATCCGATCTCCCTTAGTATGAATTTTGTCACATGGCAGTTGAGATGCAACTGGTTCTGGCTGCTTAGGCTGGGCGCCTCCATTAGGTGGTGGATGGTGTGGAAATGGATGGTACAAGATAATACCACCATGGTCCTCTAAAAACTGTAAGCCACCTTCAATGATCTGGTGAGCCAATTGTACGTCATCAGTCAACTAAATTGACCGTAAGATGTCAACCTACATAAGAGAAAAATAATTAGCAATATTACTACATGATAAATAGGGTTATACACAGGTTGTTATATTGATTGTACTTACTAAATGACCCATCACCGCACCTGAGTGTGTTATGTATCAATGAATACACTGTTTGTACCACTGTAAATAGTTAGGGTTCATACCGAAAACCAGGTGTAGATGAACGATCCAAGCAAGCCAATCCGCCTAATGTCGGATGTAACCATCATGCACTACTCTCCAATCGAAATCTATATGACCTCTAAGATCGTGTCGATGAAGTTGCTTGCTAGTATGCACTGGCTGAGGCTCTGTTTGAAAGCCACCAAACTATTGGATGATGCAATCCAGAAAGTAGAACTTTACAATGTGGAAGCAAATAAGGGGTACCCTAGCCTTCTAAAGACCCTTATCGATCAAGCATATAGGAGGCAAAAGTTAAAGAATGTCTTTTAAATAAGGTTGCCATATAACCTGAAATGAAATGTATGTGAGTTGAAAGAGCAAAAAAATTAGTAATTATGACATAAACTTTTTAAGTAAGATCAAACAATGTATCTAGTGTACTTGATGACTCGTTTACAAGTCAAACGCCTCGTGATACAACTAGACTACATGAGTCAATCCCTGTATAGTGTTCCTTTCGATCCACCATCTACTAGCCAAAGGAACACCATTTGTGATCATGAAATCAAACGTACTAAGGGGTACAATGTGTAAAAAATGGTCCCATGCCCAAACCTACAGTAAAATCATCAGCCCTCTAATCTTGGATACACCCATCAGTACAGTGTTGCATAGCTGTCCGTATAACCATGCTAAACTGATCTCAAATACACCCTAACTATTTACCTGCCATCCAGAAGTCATCCAATAAGGAAAGATACATGAGATGTACATAGCCAGAAAATTTATTTGCAAATAAGAATCCCCCTATCAGTTAGAGGATATACATACAAGTGTGACGCATGACTGTATCCTGGTTGTCATTGCTTGATATAATTCTAAATCTACTAACTAGCCACGATAGTCATACATAACTACCCTTTACATCATCAGATGGTAAAACATCACCTAACAGGTTTCTCGCCACATTTGCCCAAGGGTGATAATCAAGTGCCAATCTATCTGGATGAATGGAAGTCGGCTAACAACCATAAACCTTACCTCTATTAAGTACCGCTCCATGCATAGATCCAATGGTATGAGCTCCTCGCTCTTCGTCATTGCCAACTCATGCCGTCTAATTGTGAGTGTACCTAGTGCCTATATTAAGTTACACAAACATAAATATTAACATATCCACACCTAACTTATGTTTTATATTAATGGAAGAAATCATTGAATAATGTACTTGTCCTTCCCATATGTCCTGAGAGTGATGAGATGCCTGCTCACCAAAAATTGAAGGGTCAAATGGTCTCAAGTCCATCTAACCTACAATTGTGATTAGCATTAATAAGTGACAATGTAAGTAATATAAAATGAATAGATATTACAAACTAGCAATAAATTTATGTGTATGCATATGCAAAAAATATTAATACAAATTACTAGCCCTATTCAAATCCGAACATCTACACCTGTTATGTCCTTCCCTTCAACAGTAACTACATCTATTCCTATTAAGCGCTTTGCGTATATCCATCTCCATGTGGTAACGTTTTTTCCTAGGCTTCCCTTTGTCTCTCTTTAGCTTTGACCATGGCTTAAGCTTTAGAGAATTCACTACTAACCAATTAATCTCATCACTTAGAGGGAAAAAATGTTTTTGCTATACATCAAGTTGGTTTGTCCACTTGTACCATTGATTAATATGATTTAGGGCATTTATCCTTAGCTTAGCTGCAGCTGTGAATGCCTAGGAGTAAGGAATTCTATATATTTTCCATTTCTAGTACGTACAATACTGGTTATCCATGTCAACTATGTGAACTCCACCCCCATCTTTTATCACTCCATTTGGCTCTCTTCGGCTATCAGTTCTTACCTCAAACAATCGATTGCGCCTACTATAACTAGTAACCTTGTATGCACTTGCCCACCCACGCCACTTCTCTATCAATTGTTGTGCGTCTGTAGTATACACCATACCCCCCAACATGGCTTTTGAAATTTCTTCATCCTTCTTTCCCATAACGCAATAGTGTTATAGAATATCCTTCGTACTAAAGCTACAATTGGTAAGCTACAAGAACCTTTAAGAATTGCATTATAACTCTTAACAACGTTGGACATCATGTATCCGAACCTGTAATTACCATCTGCATGCAATGCCTATCTATCGATATTAAGTTTTGCAAACCAACGCGGAGCGTTCTCATTCACTATCGACATCTCTTCCATCAAATTAGAAATTTTTCGTTATTGCGCTTGCATGCCTGCTGTTGTTGCCAATTTCTTACATGCTTCATTTTTATGTTTACGGTTAAAATTCCTAGCTATTTGTCTTATGCAGTATCTTCATTCCACAAAAGGGTGGTTACCAACCATTATTCATATTGTCAAAAGCTTTCTTAATACTAATATACCTATCTGAGATCAAGCATATCGTCTCTTCCTATCTACCAGCTACATACTTCTTTAAATGCTGAAGGAACCAAGACCACATCTTCTCGGATTCCATGTTATGACGCTATTATTTCTATCCATTATGCATGCAACGAGCAACTTATGGCCATACTTGCCATATAAAAAGGTGCCATCAACACAAACGACAGGACGACAATATCTGAATGCCGTCCAAAAGGTCAGAATGTCCAAAACACCCACTTCATCTTTGATGCACTTGGCTCAGCTGTACCTTTCCACCCGTACTTAACCTCTGATCATGGGTATGTTATCTTAATGGTGTTTAGAAGTTTTGAAAGATCATTGTATGATTTCTCCCAATTACCATACATCATTTCTATTGCTTTTCTGTTCCCTTTAAACACCTACCTTCTCATCACCATGTATCCAAACTTATTTTAAATATTCTAAGTTAAGTCTGCAATAATAATATCAGGGTTCATGCTAACGTTTCCAATAAATCGTCCGGCCATTAAATTACTATCTATCTAAGGATGATCTTGTCTTATTGCTAGGTTAACACATATGTGCAATCCTTCGATAATCGTTATCACAAACATGCCATAAAATTACTTTTTACATGCTCTTAGCCTCCAATTGCATCCATTTTCCCTTTTCTATATAGTAAATGTGCCATGACATTGGATCCGATTCATGAACTCGAAAGTTGCAATGCCGTGTAATTCTTCACCACGTTCTGTAGCTCCTTCTTAGTGCAAAATCTCATGCCAACGTTTAACTCGTCCTATCAATTGTATTATTGCATTACACGTTCTATTCATCCTCAAATGTAACATATCCACTATCACTACTCATTTATGAATAGGATTGGATCTCTTACAGCAGTTTAGTTGTGTTGTGTCATGGGAGTTTGAATAAGGGCTGGCAAAGGCGTAAATGGATTGGCCATAGAGACATTACTCCCTAAGACAGCAAAAGTCAACTTGTCCCCACTTTCATCATCTTCGTTATCATAGTCGGCTTCGCTTTCCTCTTCCTACTCATCACCATCCTCTTCACTTTTATCATTATCATTTTCATCGTCACTACCATCGAAACCCATAGCAATCCTTTCTGTATAAGGATCGTAACTCGAATCTTCTCACCAAATTTCCTAATACTTTACATCAAGTGCTTCTTCGTTTACATTAACGTTAATAGCATCATCCTAAACCGCATCTTGTTCTATACTATGAAGGTAGCTATCATCGGCTATGGGAAAATCAGTTCCAAATGAGTGTACTTATTGCAATGTAATATTCATGAGGTTATTATTGGGGCCCACATTACTCTGTCTGCCCAACTGAACATAAATGCGTCAAATACCTCGTTCACCCAACGATTCAGCCATCTTAATAAAGTTTTCAACATCATCATCATCTTTGATGGGCATCAACTCATAATGAACACTGTCTTCATAATATGTTGGATGTTTGTGAATAATTTCTACCCTAGCAGTACTAATCCTAATACTATTGCATGTTCTGTTAAAAAAAAGGGGCATAATTTGACCCCTTATTTATATTTAATTTCTTTATTGGTTCTCTATCATGCTCCACTCCCAAGTTATCTCTTATAATATTTCTATGTACGTAGACAATGAATTTCACATAATGTACCATCTTGCCTCTAATTATTATACAAGTTAGCAAAAACTTCATATCACATTCCACTCACTAAAATTAATACTTTTAAACCAACATATCATCATTACACAATTTTCATCTTTAAAAGATCCTTAACCGATTACATTACTTACGTTAAATAACTAATAATTTTATTATTATCATCAATAACTAAATACAATTTTTTAAAACTATTATTGCTACAACAGATATGCATTTTATATAAAATAAGTTTACATTTTTCTACAGAATATATATCACTATAAATACTAAAATTTCATAACAAAAACTAAATAAACAATAACAAATAAATGTTATTAATTCAAAAAAGTTAAATAAATAAAACTAACTAATTTTTGTAAAACCTTCGTTATCTAAACACTAATAGGTTAGTGATACTAAAAAATTTATGCATACATAATTTTTTATAAAAAGATTCTATAAGTGAGAAATAAAAGAGAAAATTGATTTGAGGATATATATTGGTCTTGTGGTGTTATAATACGACTTCAATATATAAAAAATTATATATAAAAAAATTCGAATGGTAAAATCTTATGTTCCGTATTGGATTTCACTATATTAATCTTTGCTTGAGTTTTATTTTCGTATGTTTTTTTTTTCCAAGTAGCGAATCTTTATACTAATCACCGGTGCTTGAACGAGGTAGCGTTGACAAGAGCGAAAAAAACCGTGTCCATGGCCAAGAAGGTAAAGCGAGATCGGCGAGCGGCGTCGACTTCCGGTTCAGACCGGCCTGGAGAGCAAGCTCCACCGCCGTCATCTGAACGGAGAAGCATCACAGTCTTCCTAGTATTCTTCATTATGTTACCTGCTGTCTCCGTCCTCGTATACCACACAAAGTCCTCTCCAGGCGCAAACCATGACCCTGTAGATTCGTACACACACCCCAACGGACTCGTCAAGACAGATATTACGTACCAAGAGATTCTCTCTGTAAGAATATTAATTGAATTGATTTTCTATCTGGGTGTTTGATTTTTTGCTGTAGTTTCCGTGTATACTTAATGACATGCTTAAAAAGACTTACGCCATGTTTGGATGGATGGAAACCGTCGGAAATCAAAAGAAACGGAAAGAAAATATGTGTTTGGATAGATAGAAATGAGATGAATTTAATGTAAATGGGTGGAAAGGATTCTACTCAAAAGCCCAATTCTTTTCTCTCCAAATTTGAAGAGAAATCTGTGGAATTGAGAGGAAACACGGTGAAGTTATCAAAATGCCATATACTGTTGATCTTCTTCTTCCTCTGAAAACAGTTTTCACCCTTAAAAAACTCACTGCTTCTTCATTGTTATCGACTGTCTACTCTCTCGCTCTCTTCTTCTTCTTCTCTCTCTGTCTCTCTCTCTCTTTTTCTCAAAGCTCTTGTTCAGATCAGTTCCTACTTTTGTCTCTCTCTATTCCTTCCTCTCGCTCTCTCTCTCTCCATGTATCTATCGAGCTCCCTGTCTGTCCTGTAGCTCAACAAACATAAAAGGGCAAGTTAATCAAGCCAAGTAAATATTTTTACTAGATTCTATCCATTTCCTTCCACTTCCACATTTTATAACCAAACAATAATAAACCTTATATTTCCTTTTATTTCTTTTCTTTTCCATACAATTCTTTCCGTTTCTGCGTTCTATAAAGTTGCCCAACATAGTGTAATCTTTGATATGAATGCAGGAGAATTCAAGAGTTTTGGGGAATTCGTCTATCAGAAACTTTGAGAATCCTGTGCTGGCTTACATCACTCCATGGTACCAATGCATAATGCAAGCTGTTCTTTCTAAATGCACGTGTTTTGTATTACTGGACCAATCATCGTTAATGTAATCCTTCCATTTTCTTGTGTAAAAAGCTATTGTGGTTATTCATTAATATGTGCATAATAGGATGTACTTAACCAGTGCATTGCTAATTTGTCCGAGTGTCAATCCCAAACAGTGGCCGAGCCACTACAAAAAGGATTTGGGGTCGCAGAACCACAAGATATAACACAATAATAGATGTATTTTATAGATTTCTTTTTTAAAAAAAAAGGAAATTTTCAAACAATCCCAAAGCTGGAGGGGGCAACCACAGGGTCTAGCGCCTCTCTCCTGCCTTCTGCCACTGTTCCCAATCATTAATATGGATCATGTGTCTCAAGGCAGTCAACTTTCACCTTGATCTGTTCATGTGGGGCAATTTTAGCTTTTCATAGGTTGGCCATAGTGATTATATATGAAGATGATGATAAATTTTATGAGGCTGTAGCTAGATTTGCTGTCGTAACTCTGTAGTTGGAGTTGGAGTTGTCATAAGTGGTACCCTTTTATAGGATTGTCTATATGTTAAGAATTAATGGGTAATAAATATTAGCTCATATCTTATCTATAGCCTTAAACTTTGGTTGTAGTGCTAACTTTAACATGTTATTAGAAAGAGATGTCACAAATGTAAATCCTTATGCAGCCATTTCATCCCATTTAATCGTGTCATCCACTTGATGGGCTTCATTCAAAGTTCCAGTTGACAAGGGGGAGTATTAGCTAATAGGTGTCAGCCCACATGCTTTTAGATAAGTCGTTGTAGTGCTAGGCTTGAAACAACAATAGATTAAAGGGACTCCAAATGGACGCGACGTAATGTAGCAGCTTGCTCTTGTCTGTTATGGTGCTGAATATCACCCTTGTGGACATCAATTATAAGGCTTCAGCTTGAGCTTGGACACTGAAGATATATTTGCTATCAATGTAAAAATTAAGGGAGTCTTCCTTTACTGACAGCTTCATGCTTAATCATTATCATTTACTTGCATCTTGCAGGAACTCTAAGGGCTATGAGATCGCTAAGAGGTTCACCTCTAAGTTTACTTATTTATCACCTGTTTGGTATGAACTCAAAAGGTACCATTTAGTCATCAGCTCTCTCTCTCTCTCTCTCTCTCTCTCTCTCTCTCTCTTAATGCTTGTCTGTATTTTAGGGACAAATGCAATATGGGCGTGATTGGATGGTATATTGTTGTCTTCTTGATGTAGAAATGACATCTTTGGGATGTATATTGCAAGCTCTTGCTTATGATTTATGAGTTCTGCGTTTCCAGCCAGGGGGGCAGCTTCTCTTTGGAAGGGAAACATAATGCTGATTTGGAATGGATATCTGAGCTCAGAAAGAACGGAGGCACTAAGGTAAAGGGGCAACTATATGTTTTTCATATCAATTCTATAATGATGTGCAGTGAGTAACTTTTCACTTCCATTAACTGTTTTTCTGGGGCTGACATCTGCCTCAATTCTCCAATCTTTTTCATGACTCTAGTTCTTCCATTTAAGTTGCTATTCTCTGTAATTATCTGTCATGTCATGCAGCTCCTTCAGATTATCATGAATCATGTCTTAATTTTCTTCACTAGCATCTAAATGAATTGTAAAAACTGATGAACAGGTTTTACCTAGAGTTGTTCTTGAAGCATTCCCTGAGGAGATGCTCAGAAAGAAGAAGCAGAGGAATAAAGCTATTCAGCTTATAGTATCAGAGTGCAAGTAAATTTTCTCACCAATTTATTAATTTTTATTATCGAAAAATAAGCCATGCTTTACTGCAGCGATACTTAAAATACCAGATAATGGGATCCAATTCGAGTAAGAAAATTAGCCTTGTCCCTTGCTGACTTGTGCGCCATGTAGACACATATTGAGCTCTACAAATTCCTGAAATTGGAGACACCTTTACTTTTCACCTGTTTCTATGTGTTTCCAGTGCCTTTGTGACCCTGGAAAAGGAGAAATGTTGGTTGCTGTCCTTGAGCAGACCCCATGTGACAAGAAAGATTGTATTCCACTACATATCTACTATTAGAGACCTACAATATTTATATTTTGTAATTATCCTAATGAGTTTATCTTTAGTGTGGATGTTCTTGGTTGAATGACAGAACTGGTATCTACTCGAGATTATGCATAGAGTATCTCTTTTTAATTTGAATGTCCTTAGATAGTAATCTTTATGCTTCTGAATGTTTATTGTTTTTCTCCCTAGGGAAATGGGTTTTGATGGTATCGTGCTTGAGTCATGGTCAAGGTGGGCAGCTTATGGAGTCTTGCATGATTCAGCTATGCGGAACTTGGTAGGCATCTTTTCTTTTGCACACATGATTGAATCAGTGTACAACTTTATTTAATTTATATGTCGTGCTTCCCTGGTCGTTTCTTCTTGGATATACTATCTTCTGCCTTATCTAACGTTATGAAAGTATCAAACCCTCGAGTATAGGGATTCTGGTGTATCTCTGTTTGGATTGAATGATGTATAGTTAGTGGATTAACTAGTCTTTATACAATGGAAAAAAGGTTATTTTTCTCTATGCTTTTTATAAGTGAAAATCAGATAATTTAAATAATATTCAGATAATTTAAATAATATTTGGATAGTTTAAATAATATTCAAAGTTCAAACATGTACTCAATGAAGATAATTAGATTCTTTCTGTTTTGGTTAGTATGCATATAGATAGATATAGAATTTATAAAAAATGCAAAACAAACTTTTGGATTAGATTATAAACGGAGGTTTCTTTGTTTACATTTTACATCTATTACTGCTTAGACAGTTTCTGTTTTTTGATTTTTCACTTCATGGTACATCTTGCTTGGTACATTTGTGTTACTCTTGAATTAAGGCAAGTTTCCTAATTGAAGCCTAGGCATTGCATTTTATCCAAGAGCTCGGACATGCACTGCATTCTGTGAGCTTGAAAAGGAATCCCGGACAACATTTGGAATTGGTCTATGTTATTGGTCCCCCACATTCAGAGAAGCTGGAAGCATATGATTTTGGGCCTGCAGATCTACAAAGCTTGAATGATGCAGTTGATGGCTTTTCTCTTATGACATATGATTTCTCAGGTCCTCAGCATCCGGGTCCAAATGCACCTCTAAAGTGGATCCGTCATGTCCTAAAGCTGCTTCTTGGTTCCGCTGGTAATGGTGCTCAAAAACTGAACCGCAAAATATTTCTTGGCATCAACTTTTATGGAAATGATTTTATCCTACCAAAAGGTACTCTCTTTCTATGAACTGATTACTTGTCTTGATTTTATCCATCACTGAGTTATAGACCATGTTTCGAAAAATGAAAAACAATTTAGCAATCCAAGCATAAGTCATGCTTCCATTTTTTTTCCTTAAAAAATTGGGAGTCTATGTGAGTAACTCTAATGAGTCTGCATTTTCCATTCAACCTCTCTATGTTTTAGGGTACCGAGTTGCTTCTCACACATTTCTAGAGAACTGTGTTCGTTTGTTGTCTCTCAAATACTTCTAAGACCGATTGAGATTATTTATATAGGTGGGGAAGCTATTACTGGACCTGGTTATCTGACTCTACTGGACAAGCACAACCCGGTACTACAGTGGGAGAAGAACAGCGAAGAGCATTTTTTTGTCTACTCCGATGATGAACAACTCAACCATGCAGTTTTCTACCCTTCATTGATGTCGATTTTCCTGAGGCTTAATGCAGCTCATAAGTGGGGAACAGGCATCTCAATCTGGGAAATTGGGCAGGGATTAGATTATTTCTATGATTTGCTGTAAACGGTAACATGTGTTTTTAGTTTTTACAGATCTGCTAATTTCTTTATGGTTCATATCAATTCAACAAGCTCTAACCATTCTGAAAGGACTGTAGTTTATTTAACAGCATATTATCATTTCCAGCCTCCATGTTATAACTAGTTGCTTGCCTTTGCCGCAGAAATTGTCATTGTCATGTTTTTATGATTCAATTGGAATTGCCAGAAACCGATATCAACGATCAAACAGCCTAGAAGTGTGTATTTGGTCTCTCATACACTGTTCAAGTCCAACTTAGATGTAATGTTTACATTGCAAGAATGGAGGGAGTTCTTTAAGTAGAAATTCAGTCATCTTAGAAGCCAGATTATGGTTTGATAAACTTAACACTATATTAGGGAACGGGAGAGGAATTGCCAAGAAAGGAAAGTGAAAGAAAAGAATTGGGAAGGAAAGAAAATGACTGGAAAAATAATAAGTTCGTTGTTTGGATAATAGAGAGAAAGAAAGTAGAAATAAAGTTGATAGTATAATTTTATATTTTGTTAAAATACACTTAAAGTTCATATATTTTAAAAATGTGCATTTGTTCCAAGGATAAATTGGTAATTTTATTATATTTTACTCCTAATTCTCTCTAAATTGGAGATGATTATTATTATTATTATTATTTTTATAGGCTCAAGGGAACATTCTCCTCTAAATCCATTCACTTCTCTTTCCCTTTATTTTCCAAATAAGGGGATTGTATTATATTCCCTTCAAGTATCTCCCCTCCCTTTTCCTTCGCTCACTCCGAACAAAGTGTTAGGGATAAAAAAGATTGGAAAAAAAAAGAAAAAAAAATGCCGTTAAAAATTTAATAAAACAATAAAAGTGGTAAACCTTACAAAAGAAACATGGTGACCCATCCTTTTCATAATTTTTTTTGAAAGTTTAGAGAAACCTGCAGTCAATAAGATCATGGTTTCCTTGTAAGAAGTGGTAATTTTTTGTCCAATATTTTCTTCCCTTGCTTAATTGTTTTGGTATTGATTTGCAATCGGTATATATATTTTTTTTTTGGCTAATGAAAGTATAAAAAATTATAGAATAAATACACAAAAAAAAAATGTAAAACAGACATAGCTATACAGAGGGAGAAATTACAGACTAGATATGTTCACTGCCCTATTATTCAAACAATAAATATCATTGGCCATCAAATCTAGATTTAGTTATACATTTTGAAGCATGGAACCCTAAATTTTTTGGTACTAAAGGGACAAAGGTTATTACAGTTCTGATACTAAATTTTCACTTTGGGTAAATTTTGAAAAGATCCTTACATTAGTTTTGTATACATTCGACTCCCTAATTTTAAAACCAGGCATTCACATCCCAAATTTTTAAAATATGTGAAATTGGTCTCTTATATAACCATTTTGCTTTTAAATAAAACAATAATAAGAAGAAGAAGAAGAACTAAAACCTCTATTTGGGCAGAATTGTTATATAAAATCTAAATGTGATTTTATTTGCAAAATTTAACCTCTAAACAATCAATTCAAGACGTAAAAAGTGCATGCGAAGTAAGGATGCGGTCCTTTCGTTTTCCTTCACCCTCCTAGTGTAAAAAGCAAACGGTGGACATTCAGTTGTACTTGAAATTGGCAATTTGTAATCTATTTAGTGTACTCCATTTCATTCCATAGCCTATACACACTGTACTGCCATAAGTAAATTCCACGACTTTCTTGTCCATGAACACCACCTTTCTTTCAATCTGAACCACACAAATCACCAATGCAACTCTCATCAACCAACAGCCCAGTAGGAGATCCCTCTACATAATCACCAAACTCATATCCTCATTCTGCCACACGTCACAATCTCATTGGCACGAATATAATCTCCGTTTGCCACGTTATCTGCTCTTTCCACTCAAAACGCATCTTCTTGTTTCTTCCGCTTTAGCTAGAACAGAGGAAAAAAAGAAGAGAAGAGAAGGGAGAACAAACTTACATTCCTTAAAGCCTCCATCTTTAATGGTGTTTCAGGCTTCTTGAGAGAGCCCTGCTGTACACAATTATGCCATGGAGGCCCTCAATGCAGCTAGCTTGACACGTATCTCTGTTCTTTCTGATCAGAAAAGGCAACCCAGAAAGAACCTATCTTTACCTTCACTTCTTCCACTTAAAGCTCAAAACTTTACTTCATCTTCCTCCTCTTCCGCTTATTCTTCACGTACCTTTTTTCATGGAAGCATAGCTCTGCTATCTTCTGTTATCAACGCCGGTTTTGCCCATTCTCTGACCTATGAAGAAGCTCTACAACAATCAGCTTCCGGTTCCTCTTCATCATCTGGCTTGGAATTTGATCGTAATGGAGTTTTGGATAGTGTCATCAGTTTTGGAACTGAAAATCCTGCAGTGATTCTGGGTGGAGTTACAATTCTAGCAGTTCCATTGATATTATCACAAGTACTGGGGAAGAAACCAAAAGCATGGGCTGTTGATAGTGCGAGAAGTGCGTATGCGAAACTCGGGGATGACTCTACTGCTCAGTTGCTTGATATTAGACCCTCAGTGGAGTTAAGGAAAATGGGGAGTCCTGATGTTAGAGGTTTGGGGAAGAAAGCGGTTTCGGTTGCTTATAACGGACAGGATAAGCCTGGTTTCTTGAAGAAACTGTCTTTGAGGTTTAAGGAACCGGAAAATACAATATTGTTTATCCTGGACAAGTAAGTCAGTCCCTGCCTTGTGTTTTTTTAATTTCCAACAATTCTTATTAGTGCTGTCAGGTGAATTGAATCCAGTCGAGCAATGCTGCTTGGCTCAAACGCAACTAAGCTTATTTAAGCTAGATTTAGAAAAAAAAATTGTGCCTGTTACGATTTGGCCTATTTTGAAGCTCAAATCAATTCCAATTCAATAAAGCTGAATGTGTAATTAAGCTGCATGTCGATTAGCCTTGAGAGCTCCCAAGCCACATAGGTTGAAACTTGAGCTAGGTTTGATAAACTACTCCAGTAGCTTCCTCTAATCTCATTGAACTTGAGTTAATAATGAGCTAAGCTCGAGTAGCTTGTGATCTACTTTGATTCATTTATACCCTTGTTTTCATATTTCATATTCCAGTACCCCTTGTGACTGAGATATAGTTGTGGTTATAGTACATGTCAGGTTTTCCTGTCTATTTTATAATGCGGATATGGTCGTAATAACAATAACACACGTTGGGAAGTACTGTAAAGAGGTAAAAATCACCATTACCCAAAACGATTATCATATCAACAGGTTCCTTATGGCATCTGTTAACATAATTCTACTAAACTTATTTCAAAAATAGATTGTTAAAGCTTGGTGGTATATGTGTTTTTTATATTTTATATTACAAGAGAATAGTTTAAACAGTGCTGTGCACCTGAGTAGCATAGTGGTGCCAAGAATAGAAGTTCTATCAATAATTCTGTCATCTTATTACTGCATTGTAGGAGAGAAGTTTCTGGTCATATCCCCTTCCAATCCCCTGTTACTGTCCCACATAGTAACTTGTTAAATAATTCCCTCTTCCAAGCACCGATTAAAGATCCTGGAGAAATTATTCTGTTCATGGCACTAGGTTGCTGCCGCATTGAATCCTCACCTTAAATATCCCCTCAAATCCTATTGGAAATGCATTAATGTATTAAATGTGACACCCGCAACAATGTGGGAATTAGGTCCTTTCGTGGTAAGGACATCTTACACTCAGATATATATAAGATTGTTCTTCCACAGAGCAGAAGCCAAGGAAATATGCTATCCAAATATTTAGCATGAATATTTGCAAGGAGAAGTTCTTCAAACCAAGTTTCCTTACTATATCATCTTTTAAATTTTATTATAGTATTTATCAAATAAAAAATTTTATTATGGTTCAGAGATTACTGATGTAGTTAAGGCCTTTATCACAAGCATGAAGCATTTTCTATCAAATTGCCTTTTTATCCTTGGACGTTTGTTTGATGGTGTCTCACCCAAAATTTAGGTTTCCCTTGATATCTTCAATGTTTCATTTAAAAGGTTGTATAAATCAACTATGAGCTCGTGAATCCATGAATTCAACCTGAGATGATCAGGGAAGAATAAAAAGCTGAAGACCAAGTGTTAGTTTCAGTCTTAACTGCTTTAAGGAGTTCTTTTTGAACAGCAAGATCAACTTGCAGCATGTGTTTAACATATTTTGTATGACTAGGATGTGCATGAGAGCGACCTGGTTAAAAAGAAAAGGTTCTCTAATGCACATAGAAGTTCTTATTATTCAACCATGGATGTGCACTTCAAATTCTTCCTCTTATAGAAGCTTTGCCGTACAATATAGCCAAATGACAGATTGATCTGGCTTATCATGTGCATCAGCTTTCACCAAATCATCAAGTTTTCTTGGAATGCTCATATCTTGTAAAATGAAGGGGAAATGGAATAATGACCCTTGCACTTGACAGTTATCATTCTAATTAGTACAATCACAATCTGTCATTTTACATTATCATCTTTGAGATGCATCTCCATGTCCTTTGCTTATAACTATGGAGATGAGTGGTAATATTTGACTACATAGAGGAGTTTACTATGTGAAATTAATGCTGTTGGTGTTTCTTTCAAAGCCAGATTTGATGGGAACTCAGAATTAGTGGCTGAATTGGTCACTGTAAATGGATTCAAAGCTGCTTACGCTATCAAAGATGGAGCTGAAGGACCTCGAGGATGGATGGTATCGAGCATATTCAATTACATAATTCCATGAGCTTCTTTGAGTTTGGGAGTGCTTGTCAAAACTTTGATGTTGATTGCATTGCCCTTCTGCAGAACAGTGGACTACCTTGGATTCCACCAAAGAACGCATTGAGTCTTGATCTTAGCAATATTTCAGATGCTATAAGTGGTGCAATTGTATGTCCAATTTCTTACGTTGCTCTTTAGAGTTTAAATTTTGTAACTGAGCATCGCATGGTTGGAATGGTCTGCATATTTCTCACACTTATAAGAAGCATGTAAAAATAGTTGTTTACATATTTAGGTAGAAAGGAAAAATGAAGCCAAAAACGAAATTTCACCAAACTAAGGAAATATGGTGCTTTAGATGAATGACTGAACACAATATAGAAACTTGAGTGACTGGTTCTGGCCTTTCCTTGAAGTAGTTATAGCTATATTACTAAGGATTTGTTGATTCGAAACAAAAAGCTAAAAGCAAAACTGTTCTTTAATGTATTAAGTAGGTAAGGCATGGTTGAAAATAAGTAAGTTGAGAATCTGTTGAAAAAATATTGATGTCCTCATCTAAATAGGCTGAACTGCTTAAAGCTTGTATCAACCCAAAATTATCCTCCTTTTAACCTGATAAATAATATTTTTACTGGACTTAGCATTTACACTTTGAGGTTTATGTGCAGGATGGAGCTGATGGCTTGTCTGTGGCCCTTGGGGTAGCAGCAGTGGCTGGAGCAGGGTTATTGGCTTTTACTGAGGTAGTCTTACAGTGTCTTTCATTCTACTGTTCTTCCGTTGGATCCATCCATCCTTATTGCTTGATCCAAAACTTAAATATTTCATCATGGTTCCAAATTATAATGATTGAATTTGATCATTCAGGTTGAAACAATCCTCCAACTACTTGGCTCAGCTGCACTTGTGCAGGTTTTTAGCAGGAAGCTTCTTTTTGCCGAGGCAAGTAATCCTTTGCCTTTCAGTTCTTCTGAACAGAGGATAAAACTTCAACAAAGATCCATTTGTTGGAAAGTTAAGAATTAAAATGAAAGCAAAAATATAATACAGTCAAATGAGATCTCAACCATGTACCCTGTAATTATTTTTGCATTGATGTTATAATCTTCATGGATATGGAAGCTAGTAGCTACACAAGTTCAATTTCTTCTCCATTTGGTATCTCTTCACAACTGAGTTTCAGGGTCAGTCATCCACATCTCTCATTTCTAGTCTTATACCTGCTTTTGCACGCCAGGATCGGCAGCAAACTCTTAAGCAAGTGGATGAATTTTTAAACACCAAGGTTGCGCCAAAAGAGCTGGTTGATGAAATGAAGGTATTTCACTCTTTTTTTTTTCTTTTTTAATAATAGAAACAAATATGACACATTTTCTAGTCATGCTTCTTTGCCCATGCTTTCTTTTATGCTGAATTTCAGCAAATTGGAAAGGCTCTTCTTCCACCAACAACCACCAGCAAAGCTCTTCCTGCTCCTACAGAAGCTAGTGCAGAGTATACAGCAGCACTGAAAACAGAAGCAGCTCCACCGCCAATCCCAGATCCTGCAGTTGCAGAGGCTGCTCCAGTGCCAGACCTTGAGCCCGTGGCTGCGGAAGCTGCTCCACAATTAAATTCAGTACCCCAAACAAATATCAAAGCAGAATCACTTCCTGGCTTTTCAAGACCACTTTCTCCCTATCCATTTGTAAGTATCTTTTCTATCACTCGATAATTTCTCCCTCAAGCATGTCTCAATTTGTTGTTAATTCTGACTGGATGCTCTTGAACTTTTAGCTTGTTATCATTAAACCATCTTCATTTTTTGCTTTTGATGCATTGTATGTCATGTGAATTGAAGAGAAGGATTAAAGTCCTAATTATACAAAAAATGCACTTTAATAAACACAACCCCAAAATAGAATGGCTTCTTTTTTGGGATTGTACTAATGGAATCCAATTTAGGGGTTATTTTTATTAAAGTGCACCCTATAAAAATGGCTTCTATTTTGGGGTTGTAATAATTGCATCCAATTTAGGGGTTAAATAACAAATGAGAGTGTGAATTAAGGAGGAGAAGAAGAAGGAACTCTGAGAGTTGAATGCCACATGTGAAGTGATGAAAAACTTTGCAGAGGAGGAGAGATGCCTAGGGATGAAGAAAATGTGGAAGTGGAAGAGTTCATGTTTGATAAGTTTAGATCCTCAATAATCTGATCCAATTATTTAAGCTTTTTGATTGGATGGTTTTGGAGCTGATTTCAATATATTATTAGAGCAACTGGTGTTGAGCTTGAATCTGTGCATCGTCATTCACTTGGAAGTTGGTGTGCTTCAATCAAGAAGTCTCAGTCCACAGGTAGAAGAAAGTGGTAGTAATTAAATACAATACTCCCACATATCTAATGGCATAAGCTCTTAGATTGGCTGGATCTAGCTCAAATTTAAAACATATATATCAAAAAATTGGAAAAAAAAAAGGGATTTTCCATAGCTTGTCGGAATGAGGTGATACAGGGACATTACTATGCTTTGAGCCTCTTTAGATTGTTAGTCTCCTTCTAAAGCCTGCTTTCATAATTGAATGTTCAATGTGAAGAAAGACTTCAGGTCACGTGTTGTATTCACTTAATTTAATTATCTTCCAGTGGTTCACTTGGATTTTGTTTTAAATTGCAGTATCCAGATTTGAAACCGCCAACATCTCCTTCCCCATCACAGCCATAGTTTATCACAAATTCTCTACTTATGGCTTGGTGATGGCAACCTTAAGCTGAAAATCCTCGGAGGCTATTGAGACTAAGTCAACGGCATCTTTGATAAAAATGTAAAAGAGTTGCAGTCAGTTAGATTAATCTAGTTCTAGTGAATTTCTTTAAACTTGATGAAGTCCTTTCCATTCCATAGTATCATTTTGACTGCTGGCGTGTATCTATTCAAAGCTTATCCATTTCTGGCTTCTCCAGGAAAAAGAAATAGTGTTTGCTTAATATCAGCTCAGCAATAAAGATCTTTTGTTGGACTTTCTTTCTCTATTAGTTTTGTCTCTTAGATAAGTTAAATATAAAGGCAAAAATTGTTAAAGCCCCAAATATGAGTTTATCAGGGATTTCATAGTTGTAATCATTCGACATGGAGATCATTAACTCGAAGAAAGAAGTTGGAAAAAGAAAAAAAAAAAAAAAAAATGTAAACCAAAACAAGCCAAGTTTGGATGTTAAATTTTTCAGTCTAGCTCGAGCACAATACCATATGATCTCAAGTAGGCTAGTTTTCATCCCTCATGATTTCTAGGGCATTCGATTGAAGCTGCGCCCTGAATTATGAAAAAGATTTTGCGTGACCTTCGCAGCACACAAGATCTGCCAATGTAATTTTCAGTTGTTTCAATAAATGGAACATTGCAATAACTTAGGAAGTAATTCTGCAATACCTTTCTGAAGTGGACCTAATTTTCATTCAAGTCACCTATGCATACAGCCTATATGTCTCCTAAAAAGAGAAAATTATGGATATATAATGGAAGATTCTTAATTTTGTTGTAGCATATGATTGAAGAGTAAATGAATGCCAACACAATTGAGTCCCGTCATTTCAATATATATTAACTTTGCTAGAAGTGGAGTCTTGTTCACCAATTTCCTTGCACTTCCAATGTTCTATGGATGCTGAGCGCTGCATGGGTTATCTCCTTTTACAATACTTCCACTGGGGGGACACCAATGTCTTCTTAAAGCGACTGCAACATAAGATAGAGAGTTACACACAAACATATACATATATATATAATAGTCAGTTTAGATAATAGTGGTAAGCCAAGATGAAGTGAAGTATTTACCACCATGAGGACCTCTTGCGGTGATTGTTGGCTGAGCAATTGCCATAGAAAACCAGCAACTGAGAACCAAGAGCAGAAAGCACCAGATTATAATTCCATAGGAAATGTATTTAGCTGCCATGTTGCAAACACAACGATAGAAAATCTGCCTCATTGTTTCCCACATATATATATATATATAGAAAATAAGGCACTATGCATCAAGTCAATGGTGTTTGGTTTATCGCCAACATTGTCAGCTTTTCACTCTAAATTTCGTGCTCGACGTCCTCTGCAGCTATTGACTCCATGAAGAAACATGTAGGAAATTTCGTGCTTGACGTCCTCTGCAGCTATTGACTCCATGAAGAAAAAGCTAGGAGATTTCGTACTTATTAAAATGGCAAAATAAATCATGTAAATGTTATACATTTTTTAAAAAATGAAATTTTAGCAATGACTTCATTTGATTATCCTATAAATTGACTATATATCTCTCTATCTTATAGAGTTTGAGCTTAATTCAATAGTTTTCTTCACTTTGATAATTGTTGGTTTTCTGTAAATTTTATTCTTTACATAAGAAAACTAAATTCAAACGAATTAGGGTATATAAATTAGAAAGATTTTCGTTTCCTATTGTGGAAATCTTTTTTTTCTTTTTTTAATAAATATTTGATCGCATTTATTGTGATGTCATTTATTTAATCAATCACAGCGACTTCGTACGTAAGCAAAATGAGACCGGCTAAACAATGTATTTTCGATTGTTATTAGCGGAAGAGGATAGCGGCTTCACTAAAATCGCTTTGCAACCATACTCTTACATGGAAAAAATAATAATAATAATAATAATAATAATAATAATAATAATAATAATAATAATAATAATAATAATAATAATAATAATAATAATAATAATAATAAAAAAAATAAAAAAATATGTATAAAACAAAAACATACTCACTTGTTAATGGATATTTAATGAGAAGCTAATTAATTTTCAATGTACGAAATTTAAGAACAACGCATTCACGGTTTCTCTATGTGATCAATAATAATGACATGGTATGGCGTGACAGTGTAACAGACTCTACATTTTCTTTTTCTTTTTTTCTTTTTTTTTTTAATTTATTAGTTAATTGGGAGAAATTCTACAATCCGGTCAATTAAAATATTTTACGGTAAAATCACTTATCGGGTCCTTATCTATAATAAATAAATCTTCCTCATAATAAAATAGTAACATCAACTGTAGAAGAAACTATTCACAGATTCAATAAAACTATCAATAGCCTCAATTTTTTATTGTTTACATTTTTATATTATCAACTGATATACATGATTTATTACAAACGGAGATAATTTATTATAGATTAGGGCTGTCAACAAATAACCTTACATATGCCTATTTTGAGTGACCATAGTATCCAAAGTCATAGTTTTTATCTATAATATTAAAGAGAGAAATCTCATTTCTACCATCGTAAATTTTTAAAACATAGCGTATTACTACTGTATCTCATTAAGATAAATCATCGTACAAATCTTTTCTCTCCATAGTTGAGAAAAGAAAAATCTAAAACATATATAAATATATCAACAATTTATAATAATTGTAATTGGAGTAGTCGAACGTAATATCTCGTTTACTTGGGAGGAATTGAAATTCTATTTACCTTTTATTTCTTGCTACAGTACTCACTTTTTTTTTTTATCTCATCGAATCACAATTACCTATAAATACTTATTACTTGAAATCAAATAATAAAGATTTTTTATTTCAATCAAAAAATTATTATTACTTACAAAATTTTATATTTTTCTCAAAAATAATTTTATCTCAATTTACCGATAATCAATACTGTCACCGCCATCATTGACCATGACCGCCACCGCCACCGCCATCGCCATTGCCACTGCCACTGCCACTGCCACCGTGACCACTATCGTCGCCACTAACACCATTAATTACCACCATCATCAACTACTACTGCAATCACTGCCACTATCACTATCACCACCATCACTACTGTTACCATCCACCGTTGCTACAAACGTCCACCACTACCACCATCACTACCGCCACCACCAACGACCCGAAGCTGCCATCACCGAACATCAACATTACTACCACAATCACTTATTACTTTAGGGTTAATTAAGAAAGAAGATAAATTATGGATAATTTACTTATTAATATTTTATTACAATCTATTATTAAGTTACTTATAAATCCAATCAAATAAAATAATAGATATTACACCTTTATTATATTTTTTAAGAATTTTAATTATATTTTTCTTTTATTCTATTCTTAGTGTATATTAAAATAATAACGTTATTGCTTGAAGAGTTTTTTCCTTCATGAAGAAATTACGAAAAGATAAGCATGACATTTGATCTTCGTCTCGCGGTTGATCCGGGTTACTTCCCCTGGCGAGTAGCTCAACTGGAAAATGATAATGTTTGGACAAAAGAATGCGAGTCTATAAAATGAATTGGAAGAGGTAAGAATTCTAATATTCATTAAACCGCGTTGGCCTACATTATATGAAATCTTAAGCCATATTTGTTCCGCAAAAAATATTATTCGCAAGAAAATTTGCTATTTTTCTTTATTTATTAAGCTGAATATGGAATTTTAAATAGAAGGCATTTGTAAGAGAAAATATTTTTCCACCAAAATAAAAATCCTAAAATTTCCCAAATAAATAAGCAATGAGTTTTATAGTTTTCTGAATTCATTGTACAGGTATTCTAACTATGGAAAAGTGATTCTATTTGACTATGGAATTGCTTATAAATTATATTGTAAACATGAAAAGATTACCGACGTATCATTAGTTTAAATTTTATTTTATTTTATTTTTATTAAGGTCAAAATAGTTATTTGAGGATCTAAAAGCAATTTTTAAGATTCTGGATTCCAATTTTCAAGTTCAGAATATAACAGAAAAATAAATGCACTTATTGTATCTATATTCTCTTTGCAATTTACCGAAAAGTAAACTACAATAAATCCATTTATATCCTAAGATGAGCAATGATTACCAATATGCACTTGAGTAAAAATAAGGGAACAATTTGTAATGACCTTTTTAAGGAAAATAACATCTCTATTTTTAGCCATTCAATAAATATAAGTCCATTGAAAGCGATTAAAATTTGGGATATTGCAGCTTTCCTTTGTTCCTACAATTTTTTTTTTTTTATGATGATTGGTTTTATTACATATCCAGCGTAGCAAATAAATTGTCTCTATATCTCTTATCTCATAAAGTTGAGGTTAATTCAATATTTTGCTTCATTGAGATAATTTTTATTTTTCTTTAAATTTTTTCCGTCACATAAACTGAATTCAAATAAATCAGGGTACAGAAATTAGAAAGATTTCCAATTCTTATGGTAGAATTTTTCTTTTCTTTTTTAATAAACATAGATACAGTCACTCTGTACGTAAGCAAAATAAGACCGACCAATCAATGCATTTTCAATTGTTATTAGCGGAAGAGGATTGCGGCTCCACTAAAATCGCTTCGCAATCGATAATCTTACATTCGAAAAATAAATAAATATATATGTATAAAATAGAAACGTACTCACTTGTTGATGGATGTTTAAGGAGAAGCAATTTAATTTTCAATGTACAAAATTTAAGAACACGGCATTGACACGTTCTCTACATGACAATGACATCATAACACTCCAGCCCCAAATGCAAAGCATCAAAACTTGCCTAGTGTCCCTAACCATCTAATGATAGGTTAGGCAGTAAATTTAATTTAACATTTTCAAAAATAAAAATTTCATCTTCAAATAAATCTCATAAAAAGTCCTCTAATTAAATTTGAAATATCAATTATTCAACATTCTCAAATTGGAAACAAATTTTATTGATAACCATATAACAATTCCAAGAAAAAATCCCATCAATCTCACAAACTAACTACCGGTCCAATAATTTATTTCCGTTTTGAATATATTTCCTATCTTATTTTTCAATCTCATAATCATATACCTAATATTTGCTCTCTGTCCTAGTCATCGTAGTAGGCATCTCCAAAACCACCACACTCTACAATTTCAACTTAAAGTAGCAGCATCTGTAAAACTAAGGAATGTGCTAAGATCAGGTATGTGAGTACAACAATCAATCACTCGAGTCACATGCATTAATATGTAATGTATATTACATCAATCAATTTAATACTTCATAAATTTAATTCCATCAAGGACTTTAGGTCTAACTGTCTGGGACTAATTTTGAGTTTCATTCCATATTAAATTTAATAATTTTAAATTAAAAAAAAAGAAAGAAAGAAAAATTGCACTTATTATAAGCCTCTTTGATATAAAATCAACACCACAATTCGGTGTATAAATTGATCTTTAAAGCATCTGGATCCCACAAGGTGAAGCTGTGTGTGAAAAGGCCTGTAACTCTGCAATAATTTATGAGTGTGGTCCCACCTTAGCCTTGTTTTCCACGGTTCTTTAGAGTTTTAGTTACCGTGTGATGAGAATCAATGTAGAGTCGGGGAATATTCGGAGTAGAGCTACTGAAAATAAGTCTTCCAAAAAAGAACAAAAAGAAGAGGACACTTACGAAATCATAGGAGACTACTTTAGAACTTCGACAATTCTTAAGCCGCAATGCTTTAGTAATTAACTTGAACAAAAATTAATTAATGAAGGTAATATTACTTTAAAAAATTATGCAGTTTTTTATTCAATGTACAAATTGTCCTCTTTCATTTTCTTTTTCTTTTTTCATTCCCTCTTTTTCTTTTAAGGTGTGTGTATCTTTAACATATAAATATTTGCATTTGGCCCATTAACTGTGTTAATGTCTAAATTAATATATAACAACAATAAATAAAAACACTTTTGAAAACATTAAATCAAAAGTCACTGCACCCAAATTAGCTTTTTAGACATAGCTAAAACCCAAATAAATATAGTAAATGCATATTTGCTACATTTAATAAATGTAATAAATACATATTTACTACATTTAAATAAATGTAGCCTCTTAACATAACAAAAAACATGTAGCAGAAAGTTCCACTATGTTTTAAAGTGCAATCATACTTATATCTAAATCCTGATACACCATATATAAAGTAATGTAATAAGTAACAAATTGTGCTCAAAAAAGAAAAAGAGAACTATAAGAACTATAGAAATGTAAATTTTTTTTTTCTTCCCCTCAAAAGCCAAATCACCAGTTGGAGTTTCCTAGCTCTCACCGAACAAGTTCTGATTTCTTACTACCCTACATATACATCCCACAATTAAGTATCAGATGTCCTTTCATAATCATGACCAAAAATTAGTTTAGTTAATCTAAAATTGATATGAGTGTAATCATGTTGACCCAATTGTAATAGGCAAACGAATGATACCACCATAATAGAAGCAGCAATGACAAATAAAAGAAATTGAATCTTACATGGTTTCCTGAATATTGTGAAAACATAAGTTATAAATGACAACTTTTCTCAATAACTCTTTCAATCATATGTTCATGTATAGAATATTTAATTGATCAAGAAAGCACAGAGAAAATCTTTTGGCTCCTCTACAATTTAAGTATTATCTTGGACTCAGACACAAAAATCCAGTAAAATCTTTTCATGTCATCCTCTCATTGTAAATTCAGATTTTATATTTACCTATCCCTACCAGCTTTCAGGTAAAAAAAAAAAAATCCCTGCCACCTACTATGTAACTGAAGAGGGACATTTCATTTATTCTTATATAACAAATACATAAAATACAGCTTGAGCAAATTCATAAAGTTATTTTTCAATTTCCCCATATAATTTTTGGTAAAAAAATCCCGAAGTTAATAACCATCACACCACTGGCTCAACCAATTGTAACTCCTAAGTTACTCCATTGTTTGTTATGTCTATATCTTCCAATCGCAAGAAATTTCATTCCAACACTTCATGTTACACAGAAAAACCAAGACGACTCATGAACTTTAAATTGAAGTGTAAAGAAGGAAAAAAGGAAAACCACATAGGTGCTTAATAATAGGTGCCACTGAATCAAAAAGGTCATACTAATTTTGTTATTATGAAGTTTTGAACATAGTAATGATATTTTAACATTTTTTTCCTGAACCCTTAGAAATGTTGTTTAATATATCTGCCTCCTATTGTAAAAAACTTCAAATGCTCAATACAGCGAATGAGATGCATAGAGAAATCCATATCTAGATTATTTGTTACAAGGACTTTATGCAACTCAATTACTAGGATGTTTGGCAATTTAAAAAAAAAAAAAAAGAAAAGAAAAAGAAATTGCGAGGATGACCAATTAAATCCATAAATTCATGATGATTTTCTCCACATTAAACTTTTATAAGCATATATTCAAAAGCTATAAGAAGAGGAACAAAATAATAATGAATAATAACATCTCTTTAAACTTACCAAACCCATCACAGCGGAGGTCACCATAGCAGTTAACGCACACTACATAGAGACATAAATCACATATTTTGTAATCAGAAATCCATAAATAACAACCCCTGAAAAGAGGACAGAAATGAAATATCTAGATTCATAGTAGCACAATAGTCCACTTAGGCATTTCCCCTTCTAGCTTTTGGAAACTTACCCAGGGACAACTTTCTCCAGTTAAGCTTGGCTGGGGACAACTTTATGGACAACAATACTTGATATTTAAAGGAAACGGGAAAGAAATCAAATCACCATGATTATATCTATGGAAGCAACTACTTTTTCCACTTGCCATATGTATTCAGACAATGGAATCATAAATTGTAGTGGCTGGACCTTTATGATTCCTTAATAATCCCAAACATCCCCTTCTTTGTACCACTTTCATGTTCCATAGCTGACCTGTAAAAGGAGCTTGGATAAACCAATCAAGCATGTGAAATTTAATGGATCCTCATAGCTAAAATTTTTATTAGACCTGTCACATAAGAATGCATAATAAATTTTCTTCTCATGCTTCAGACCAACAGGCTAGTGATAGTTGCTCTAGCATGCTAAGAATTTCACCTGTAGTTGGGTAAGCTTGAAAAAATAAATTGCAGATGTTAGATACACAATGCAAACAACTGTTCTAGCACCTAGCAGCCATTAGGAGTCTTTACAATGTCAATCTTTTTTATGGTAAGCATGGATGTTATTTCACCTTATAATATAAACCAAGTACAACTGCAAATCAACAAAGTCATGTTATGCTATTTCCCAGGATTTGATTCAAAACTAGACGTAAAATTATCAAGAAAGGTTCTTAAATAATATACAAGATTGCCTCCAAGAGAATGTGGTTTAACCATAGGAAAAAATTATAACAGAAAGAAAATTGAAACTGATTTCATAGAACAAAGCTTGCCTGAAGCTCTTCAAAGCCAACAAAAATTGCCATTTATATCTGCCTGAACTCCAAGAGAATGCGGTTTAACCATAGGAAAAAATTATAACAGAAAGAAAATTGAAACTGATTTCATAGAACAAAGCTTGCCTGAAGCTCTTCAAAGCCAACAAAAATTGCCATTTATATCTGCCTGAACTCCAAGAGAATGCGGTTTAACCATAGGAAAAAATTATAACAGAAAGAAAATTGAAACTGATTTCATAGAACAAAGCTTGCCTGAAGCTCTTCAAAGCCAACAAAAATTGCCATTTATATCTGCCTGAACTCCAAGAGAATGCGGTTTAACCATAGGAAAAAATTATAACAGAAAGAAAATTGAAACTGATCTCATAGAACAGAGCTTGCCTGAAGCTCTTCAAAGCCAACAAAAATTGCCATTTATATCTGCCTAAACTCACAAGTCTTTTATCCCTATTTAGTGAACCCATAGATATGGCAGCCAATTTGAGCTGCAAAGAGAACAATCACAGATATCCCCATATTAGACACCTATAGTAGTTAAATCTATGAAAGTGACAACTCTTTATGCCTTTTTGGTTGCATATTGGGGAAAGAAAGAAAGAAAGAAAGATAATGCCTAGTTGCCTACTAAAGTGCGCCACTAAAACTTGAGAAAGAGATATCACCGCCAGCGTTATCTGCTTTTAGAAAACAAAATGTATCCTTTCTGCAATAGAAACTCTCTGACAAAGGCATACACGTGAAAATGCACACAACCGCTCCAACAAACTCATTTGAAGAGTACTCGAACTTCTTTTGGTTGCGAAGATGGACTAGCAACTAAGACAAGTTGAGCTTCATTCTTGTTCAGATTCTTAGCACCTTCAAGATCCTTAATGATGGCAGGAATGATAAGTTAAAGCACTACAGTAAGTCATGTATATATTAGACGCATAGATCCTAACCATTATTTCTTAAGTTGAAAATAAAAAGGGATAACCATGGATTTTTCTAAAAACCATAACATACCTTCTTCACACCTTTTTAATGATAAGGAGTAATTGCAAAAATCCGTAAAACTAAAACCAAAACTTCTTCTGCTTCCTTCTACTACATGTGCAGATTCCGATTTACCTTTTCAACCCTAGTTTCATAATTAATGCTAGCCTTACATAGCAAATCTGCACCAAGTTTCTCAATGTGTCTCATTGCACTCTTCCTCTCAACTTCACCTTGCAACTTAACTTCTGCTATGGCAACCCACTTGGTTACTTCTGTTTATGGCAATGTCGATTTTGCCAGAATTCTGCACAAGCATTTCCTTCACATCAATAAATTGCAAGTGTAGAAGCTCCATGCCAAATCAATGAATAATTCGGGGAACATTATATTCTAATGTAATATCCCTATATGCAATGAAGAGCAACTTTCAAAATGCCTAAATGTTCTTGCTAAATATAATCTAGAGTCTACAGTATGCTCAATGCATGAGATGACAAATTTGAGAATTCGCAAACAATAATGAACTAAAATTGCAATCTTAATCCATTCAAAATTAAACTCAAAACCTAAATTGAGATGAAATGTGAACGAGTATGCATGGATTTAGAGATATCTCAAAATCTGAGCTCACTTCAGTAGGCTCCAAGATGGAGACAAACTTGCTGGCAAGAAACTTGATTAACTACTAAGGAAATCACTTCAAAAGTTGCATTGTTAAGCATATTTTCTCTAGATATTTATTAAAAAAAATTAAACTTTTTTCCCATGTATAAAGATAATAAACTTTGTAAGTCAATAAAATTTCACAAAACTGCAATTCCAAGTAAATCAATTTAAGACCTGCTGTACTGTTACATTTCCTGTCAAAGTGCCTTAGTTAGCTATAATAGATAAAGAGATGATTATAAATAATAGAAAGAGATAAATCTCTAGTGCACTATATATTCTGGAGCTAAAAAATTATCAATATTTTTTTATAACTTCCATCATTTAATTCTCCATTCAAGTGTAAATATACAAAAAAAAAGCTACTCATTTTTACAATATTCAAGACTCTGATGGCCCAACTTATTTTTTTCCACTGAAAGTGGCATGATGGATTGACAACAATAATTTTAATGTTTATGATTCAGAGTTTTAAACTTGCTGGCAAAAAACTCCAGGGATTTAGGACCTATATTTATCTCAAACAATTCAACTATTCAATTGAGTAAGGATGCTCATAACAATAAAAGGCAGAATTTTTATTGTTAGTGTCAATTCAGTTTCTGTCAAGCCCTCAAACGAGAAATAGCACCAACGCAACTACTTGGGCCATCCCCACAATATACATACTCAATTATATATACTCAGAAAGCACAACAAACCCTTAAGTTTGAATTTTTTTTCCATTTATATTTTATCCAATAAAGATATAAAAGAAGAACATTTAATGATGAAAAATGAAGAGCAATAAAAATATTGTGGAAGTTTTAGCGCTTAATAGCTGAGCCTTGTAAGTAGACAAGGCATTGAGACGAAGAACAAAAGATTCAAAAGGTACGTCACGAAAAAGCTCAGATTCAAGTGTAGCTTTGATTTGTGGAATCGGTATTAAGCATGCAATTGAAAGGAAATTAAATCCTAATCTACAATTGAACATTGATAGTCAATCTAAGGAAACAAAAACCCTAATATGCAATTAACCCTTGATTGTCTATCTAAAGAAAGCATAACACTGTGATCGAGATAACATTGAAGAGACAGGGGACAATGCATTTGAGCGTGGTTGAGAGGACAGTCGAGATAGAGAGACATGATGGTTGCACGCGTGGGATATGGTTTACTTTTTATTTTCTAAATCAACACCTCTCTCCTTTGTATACGAGATACATTTTTATGTCGAGGTAAAAGCAAGTCAACACAATACTAAATGATGCTGGATCCATATGAACGGGTGAAAAAACAAATAAATAATTATGCAAAGATTAACAACTTAAGAGAAAAAAGGAAAATCGGCAAATCTAATAAAAAAAATGTTATCTTTTAAAAGGAAAAAAAAAAGATAAATTACAATACAATAAGTAAAATGGAGAAAAATCATAAAATAATAAAATTATGTCTTTAGCGAATAGTTATCTTAAATAGAGTGGAGTTAGTTTATAAAAGTATTGGTTAATTTACAATAGTAGATTCTTTTTAGTAAGTTAAAATATTAAAAAGATGAATATATTAAAGATACCAAAAATAATTCATTCATTTTAATATAATAGATAATAGATATTTCATATCTTATTACAAATATTGCTAATAGTGTATTTTGCATGATGTTTGATTAAACATGTCTAAAACATATTAAAACCGGTTAGATTTATAAAATTTGTAAATATAGTCTAAAGCCAAAATTCTTGTAGTGAGTTAATAAAAAACACTAAATCTATCTGCTTGTGGTTCTTTATATAAAACTTCTTACTTTTTATCTCCAAAATTTTCAGAATATTTATTTTTCTATTTATTATTATATTGCCAAACTTCAAAAATGTCAAATAGAGATCTAAATACATAGTTTCAAAAATTAAGGTGGCCATATATCCGGTATTCATTAATCAAATTACCTTGCAAATTACACGAGTTCAGCTTTATTACTTGAGCTTAATGCATTGTAGTTGAACGAGTTTGAGCTCCAATCCTATGGTATATACGTGGTTGATGAGCTTATGATGCTCACATGCCTTTGTATATGTGGAGTTTTATAAAACTCTAAGTATACTTCAAGCTTGATATAATTTAACTAGTAAGAGCATAAAATTTTTTAAATAATCTAGTCTCAATGAGATAGCTTAGGCTTTGAATTGATTTGTATTCGAGGATTAGCAACAATTTTTCGAAGAAAAGATAAGAATATACACACTAAGTAAACATGAGAGGATAATTTGTAATTACCTCTTTATGAAAACTAACATCTCTATCCATTAAATATATAAGTTCATTAAACGGGATTAGAATTGAGGATATTGTCAAAAGCATTTTTCTTTAATTCAAGTCAATTATAGATATATTGAAAGTGATTCGAATAGATAATGTGTTAAATATGGAAAATACCTTATGTTTTGTAATTTATTATATTTAAGAGTTTCGATGATTTCATCTTTTAGAATTTAATTTTATAAAGGCTTTTTTTTTTCCTAATTATTTAGTAGACATTACAATTGCAGAAAGATCTGTTTTTGACATTTTAGTTGATAAAAATGTTCCATTGTTTACTTCAAAGCATGTGCAGCCAAAGAGAAATATATATAGTTTGAATATTCACAAGCTGAAACACAACCCACCGTCCACTATAATTGAAATTCATGGTTAACTATTTTATTGCTTTTTAATCGAGCCCTCCCATTTGGGAAATGAATTCATCGACGCAATGAGGGAAAAAAAAGTATCACTCACTAGATATATGTACAAGTGATGAGTAAAATTAATCAGATTTAGATATATGATAATAAAGATCGTAAATTCTTTTAAAATTTATCCATTGCCACTACCATATTATTGAATTTTATTGGTAACTACATATGATATTGTTGAGCTTGAATTTCCAATTTTTTTATTTGAAGTTTGATTTCTCATTTTTCGATTAATACTAAACCTTAACCCATTTAATATTAATACTCGATTAAAGAAATTAGAAAATTTCGGGTTTTTTTTAAGGAATTTGGAGTTGCTATCCGACCGAAGTCGAAAAAAAGAAAAAAAACCTTAATCAATTGAATGAAGAACTAAAGGGTTTCGAGTTCGGACACTAACCTATTAAACCCTAATGGGTATTACTATATATTTACCAAAATTAGGATTATTTTTCTAATTATAATATTTTTAAAGAAAAATAAAATAAAATAAAAGAACCTAAGTTTTTATAAATTTTATTGTCACCCCTAAAAGTGTTGTGTGTTAGTTAATTTTAATTTTTGAAAACTGACCGAATTTATATTTTAATTAATTCAGTTTATTTAAAAAAATCTAAAATATCCTAACTCATGAGTGATTAAAAAAAAAAACTTTCTAAGATGCTATAACCCTTTTGCAAAATTTTTTTTTCAATTTTTATTTCTAAAAAAATAATTTTCTATATGATGATTTCTAAAAAAAATCTAATCCTAAGCCAATATATATATATATATATATTACTATTATTAAACGATTATCTACTTAAATCAATAAAATATACTTAAGCTATATAACAAAGAAAACTAATACTAAAGAAAATACCTTCAACTAATACACATACATCTATATATATATATATATATTATGTTAAATTACTAAGAATCTAATAATATTATAATGTAAATAATTAATATAATCTAATAATATAACATATTAGCAAAACCGAACCTTAGTTGCCATTCGGCTAAGAAGCTCAGCGAGGAGTCGTTCATCGGCGGCGTTGCTAATGCTATCGATGTGTGAGTTCAGTCAGTAGGCAATAGTGGACGTAGACAACAACGGCGTAGACGATAGTGGTCATGTCTGTTGTGTAGCAACGATGGCATGAAGTGCGGTAAGTGTCCAGTTGAGGTTGATGTGTGTGTGTACAATTCGGTGATGGGCAATGATACTCTTCGCGTGCTAATCCTCAGACGTATTATAGATTGCTGCGTACATAAGAAGGAGATAGTCGTTCCTATTCACGTGAGGATGGAAATGAGTGCTTGCTGTTCACTGATGAAGCTACCACATGGCGCTGATCAATGGGTCGATGACGAAAGAGAGGCTTGGCGATGGGAATGCTCGTGGGTCGTCACTGGTCAATATTAGCTAACGGTCAAGGCTATGCTGTTGGCGTTAGTTTAAATCAACGTGTGTTGGAGATTGACGGTAGACTGGGTTATCGGTGGAAGTTATCGATTGGTTGCGAGAGAGATTTAGGTGAAGATGAGGGTCGGCTTACAGCATGGACTGACATCGATGTGGCTATGGACATGCAGTCAGCCTAGTGAAGTGGCTTAAAGAAGGTCTTCGTTGGCTGTTCGGTGGTGGAACTGTTTCAGATTGTTCGGCAAAGTTTAGCTTGGTTAGTCGTAGTCAGTGGGTGAGGATGGCACCGTGTTCAGTTGGGTCACGTCAGTTCTCGAGCTTCAATAATGCTGCAACTAGGTTTGGCTATGTGGATGGTTTGGTTACTACTCGTGGATTGTAGCAGTATTTGGTCAGGAATTGATGTGTTTGAATCCTTAACAAGGCTGGTTCATGAGACTGCGGATGGTGTGTATGGTTGCTGTTGGTCAGTGCAAGCGGTGGAGTAAAGCTGTATTGTGCAGCGTATGGTAAGATCTATGGAAGGTGCTTGCAACCACGAGAACTAATTCTTATATTGTGTTCACTACCGTTGCAGTTGTGTTTTGCTATGAAGGAGAGTGTAGGATGTTGGGTTTGATGTGTGTGTTCTTGTACTTATAAACTCAAATATAATCGCATCGAATCGGTATCTGATTTAATAAAAATTAAATTAAATCTAAATTATTTATATTAATTCAAATTTTATTTTGATAAAAATCAAATTAAATTTAAATCTTTTACGATGATTCAAATCCGAACAAAAAAGATTTGATTAGATGTGATCCTATACGCTCAACTTGCTTTTTGTAAAAAAATGAAAAAGATAGAAATAAAAAACATAAATTTTAAGCTATCTCCATATTAAATACTCCAATATTTATCCATTGGGCCGTTGGCCTGTACCTTAATTTTTAATACAATTAAATTATACATAAATTACGCAACTCTCTAAAATAATTTTTTTGAACTAAGCTAAAACTAGAAATATTGACCCTAATAAAAGTTATTTCCTAAAAATCTAAAAGAAATTTATAATTTTTCTTCTTTTCTCATTTTTTTGTATTTTCATCATTTTTCATTTATTTATTTATTATTTTATTTTTATTATTTTTAAGTTTAAACCCTATTTAAACCAACTAAATTATAACGATTAGGGACAAAAATCGAGTATCTACAAATATATATATACACACGGTGTGGCCCCTTACATAAAATAAGTAATGCTTTTCACATAGTATCTTCTTTTTTAGTTTTTATTTAATTAATTTCTAGTTAATTTGTATTAATTTGGACCCAAAGTGTTAAGGATGTTGTTACACTCCAAAGTCGCAGAGTCGTAACGGTTTCGTCGTATAAACTAATCTATAATAGGAATTGACCTCACAATACATATCATAGATATAATCTATATAAGGCGTTGACGACTCCTCACCTTGAAGTAAACAGTTCATTTAAGAATTTAGCTAAAATTTACATAAAAGTTAAAACTATCATTTATAAATATATATAATTACATTTACATTAACATAAAATTCCCAAGAGATTCTATGTAATACAACAGTTAGCAAATTTACATATCATATAGCAGTTTTTCATCTTAACAATATTAGCAAGACTTTAAACAAAGACTTGATCATTAGGCTAGTTGATCCTTACTTCCCATAACTTTAAAAGAAATCTAATATCTAGGTAATTGTATTGTGGCATCGTAAATTAGATGTTAGGACTTGTAAAAGAATCTAAACGGGTATGAGCAACTACAGCTCAGTAAGTTGAATTGGAGACTCATGAATGTTTACAAGCACAATTAGGGTTATTAAACAATTATTTTCATGAAATATAATAAACAAGTGCCATCACATAATATAGTCTGGTCCATTGTAAAATCAGAGTAATTTTACTCCCTCTAATCCAGATTGAAGAGTTTCCGTTAATGTAACAACTCACAACCAAATCTAGGTTTGTACAATAAAGATACCACTCCCCCTAAGACTATCCTTCGAACTAATGCCCTCATCCTCATCATGACCTCTTTTCCTATCACTTAGTTTGGTTAAGGATGAGGAAAAGACCATTTTGCTATTTAGCGCTATCTTTTTCGAAAGTATCGATATTTGGTTAAAGAATCCTAATAATCCCCTAAAAGGTTATAATACATGACAAATTAAGGTATTAGTGTCAATTAGGATTAGGGTTGATTTAGGGTATTTAGACAATTTTACACCAATCCACTCATAATAGTCATCAACCATAGTACAGATTTCAGCACGAAATCAAATATGCAAGCACATGTATAAAACTATTTACAATCATAATCATACACAATCCTAAGTTTCCGAGTACTCTAAAATAGTACTCCAAATACAATGAAGTATTAAACCCAACTTACTTGAAATCCCCAGTCGCTTAGTCAATTAATTATAGGTTGGATCGTCTCTGTATATCTTATAATATAAATACATTTTTTAGTATTTATACTTTAGTGATACATATTCTAAGTTTTGATTTAACTCCATTCTCCTTATACACCTATTGTATACTAACGATTCGTTCTATGTTAGTTCGGAGTTCAGTATCCAAATATGGTTCCGGTTCATGCTCTAAATCGGTCCTAACTACAAGTAAATCCTAAAATGCATTTTAATCCTTAATGTGATATTAATCACATCAAGCTTGAGTATCCTAATGTCATGCTAGGTCTTAATTCGGTATTCTAATCCAACTGGTACTCTCAAATCTGATTAATGAACTAAGTTTACTTCCGATATGAGAAAATTTTACATTTTTTTATATAATTATCTAAAATTAATTTTTATACCAAACTTAATACATATTAATATTAGCATTATATTTTCCAATTTAACATAATATTTTATAATTATCATAAGTCTAATTATACATATTATTAATTAATCCATATTTATTATAAAATTCCCATGTTAATTGCATTTAATATTCTAAGTGCTATGATTACGTTACCACATTAGAGATTAACATCCCTAAACATCTAATTACCTTCTAAATTAGTAATTAGTAATTTAATCACTTAATTAGTGCAACATTATTCATTTTTCTCATTATTTTAGGGTTAAAAAATTACTTAAATATTTCAAAAATTAATTTTTAAAAAATGATTTCATGGAACTGTTATATATCACTTAAGTAGTAGTTTACAAAAAAAAAAAAAAAAAATTAATCTCAAAACTATACTCTTAAACCTATCTATTTCAATTTCTAAATATGCTCGGTTTTTCTCGATTTCTTAGATACCTTATATTTATAGACGTAATTAAACTTAATCACTATTTTTCCTTAAATCTATATAAAATAAAACATCATAATAATGAAATTCATAATTTTTCTAGAATAAATCAATAATTTTAATAATTTTAGAAAAATTAGCTGGAGAATTAGATCCACCGATCTCTTAGGCTTTCAGCCACCAAGTTGGTTCAAGTGTATTGGCCGGTCCAAGTGTTGGTTTTGGAGTGGGGTAGTGGTGGTGGTTTGGTTTCAGGTGGTGATTGTGTGTGGGTTTGGCTTAAATGTTCTTAACGCATAGAATTTTTGCTATTTTTTTTTATAAAACCCTAATTCCTTCTCAATTTCTACCTTCTGTATTTTTATAAGGTTTAAAACTGATCAAATGAGCATCTATAAAAATTTTGATATTTATAAAGCCTTAAAGTAATTTTAATGCATTAATTAGATAAAATATTTACCTTATCTCCTTCCATTTTACCTTTTTGATTGTTTCAATTTTGTTGGCCAAATTTTTTTTCTTCATGCCCCAGCTACTATGATCCAAATATGGATTCTTCCACACTTCTTTAATTTTTTTATTTTTCTTTAATTTTTTTATAATTTTCTTTAATTATTTAGCAATTTTCTAGTAATTTTTAGGTAATTTCGCATATTTTTACCTATGCGTAAATACATATTAAGTACGAGTAAATACCCTTAAATATTATTTATGTTATTTTATGATTTTTAGTATGCATATAATTTATCTATAGCAATTCGTTAGTTATCGGAATGCATTTTATGCATTTCCGGTAAATAACGAGTAATATACTTAAAATTTAAAAATTTTATATTCTCTTATGTTATTATTTATTTTCTTAAATTCAAACTTATAAGGTCATTTTTATTAATATTTCTAACTTTATTTTATAATCTAGACTTGATCGGATCCTTTAATTGATTGCCCTAAACCTTATGTACTAAGTCTGGTCTTACGGTTATAAGGCTTATATTTAGAGCTTACAAATATAGATTTCATGTAAACTTTGATTTGAACCATAGATACCAATTTACCAGGCTCCTTCTAAACTTTTTTCTATTTTATATAAGAAAAACTCGTATTTGAAATTTATATACTAGTAAAGTTTAGTGGTGTTGTAATTAGGCTTGATGGATTTATGAGACTAATTGGTTTGTTAATATGATGGATATGAACATATGTACTTTTTTCATAAAACATTTGCTTAATCACCACAATAGTGTAGGCTAAAGTCTTAGATACTAAGGAGATAATGATTCAGAAGAATATAAGATGGGTTTAGAAAATATTTACTATAAAAACATGTAGGTCTTTGAGAAAACTTACAAACTCGCTCTCTCTTAATAAGGTTGGAAGTGTGGTTTATGTCATAAAGATGTGCTCAATCCACAATTCCACTAGAATAATAAATTAAGCGTGAGCCGTTCACTATTTAGCTAATGGTTACATATAAAAAGTCTTAGTCGTGATAGAATATGCTTTGATTAGAGCTTTGCTAACCTAAGAGGAGGCATTTTCTTGTGAGTTTAGTTAAAACCCATGCAATATAATCCAATTATATTTACTAGATCTAAATATTGCAATCCATGGTATAAAGTAATTATAGTTATACGCATTAATTACATAGAGTGCATCTATATATCACTCTTAGTTTAACACGATAAATTTTATTTTCTCTTTAAAAAAAAAAAGAGAGTGAGAGACTTTTTTGGTTGCTTAGTTTAAAATGATACCACTATATGATAATTAGTTGGAATTTCTCATGGAAATTAGCATTCAATTTTAAAGCTTGTCTTCTTGGTTTGAACCAATAAGTCAGCTGCTACACCCAATTTTGAGAATTCTTAAATTGAAAATAAAGATCACTTAGGAAGCTATAATCAATAGGAATTTGTTTTTTTTTTTTCAAAAGGAGCGATAAATGAAACTTATTAAAATTGTTTAGAAGCTCCTTAAATAGTTCTAATGATATAAAGGCTAAACTCTTTCATATTTAACATTTCTTTTTTCTAGCAAAAAAGGTAAAAGAACATAAAGAGAAAAACCTCCTTAAAATCTTGATTCGAATATTCAAGATTATTGTTTTCCATCATTTAGAACTATATGATTAAGTTGCTATTTATTTCACGGTCCTTTATTGAAGAAATTTCTCATGTTACAATTATTTAAAACTTAACAACTCAACTTTACTTCTAGATATACTTACAATAGTCAAGCTACATATCCTCTACCTTAATTTGGCTCTTATTTCCATTTGGAACTTCTATATCACAGAACCTTAATTTAAGCTCCTACCCATAAGGATGTTTGTCATTTGCATACTTATTGTAAAAAAAAAAAGAACATTTTTAAAATGTGTTTTAGTGTAAAGAAGGTATATATGTTAGATGGTCATTCAAAAGAAGGGGGCGAGAGGGGGGATTTGGCGTAGTGGAAGGAAAAGTATAACTGAAATTCTAATTAGGCTACCTAAATAAAAAATAGAAGACAAAGGAGGATATATACAAAATTAAATGCAAAAGTTAGATATCTTGTTAATGTTGAGCTACTCTCAGTCGTACACTAATGTCATACCCTAAACATCATTAAGTTAATGTGCTATTAATTGTTTCTATTACATATTTGAATACAGTATAAAGATTATAAATGATGGCTTAACTCACAAATGTAATCATGTAGAAGTATGGGACAAAGGTCCACTTTGTCCACGTGATATTGTTTTGTTCCTATAAACGTAGAAGTTGCTTAATTCACTTAGACAAAATGTCTTAAAAACAAAATTTGAGAAATGACTTCAACTAAAATAGTTTACTCCTAACTTTTCGAAAGGTTTAATATTTTCAAGGTTCTTATACAACATTTGTAGAATTTCTTTGAAAGTGAACGATGATGCTAATAAATAAATGAGAATAGTAAACGGAAACAAACTACCAAAAAAAAAATTTCAAGAAAAAAGTACCAACACTGGCTCTTTATCTACTTAAACTAATACAAGAATTCTCACAATACAAGTAGGATCAATTCTATGGATATTGGATAATATAATTAAGAATAACATCCATCAATGCTACTATTGGTTGCTACTTCACACCACATAGTTATTAAATATTTACCTCCAAAAAGAACCTAATCCATGTATAGATCCTAAGTTTGGTGATCCTAACAAAGGCAAAGTGCTCTATGAATTAACTTAAAGTACTTCAAAGCATCTTTCTTACCAACTAAAAGGAAAGGGATAGAACTTGAATTACAATAAATCTATTACAATGTTAGAAGCCATTATTAAAATCACAATCCTAATTTTTGTATGAAATATTTGAATGGCAATTATAAGAGGTCTTGCATAATCAAAGATTAGTGAACAAATTCAAGGTTAAACCACCAACCAAATCAATTTGCTTGACAAATCAAATGTTTTTAGAAATTAACTAACACACACGTGAATTTAGATAAGGAACCCTAGAAATACCCAAACATTGTTACAAGATCACATTTCTTAAACCTTAACTTTAGTGTAGATTTAGAACTTGAAATCAACTTAAAATGTATAAACCTTAATCGACAAAGAAACATATAAAAGAATGAGAAAAAAGAAATAGAACGTAAGGAGAGTGACCTATTAAAGCCCCAATTTAATAGATGCTATAGTCCATAGTTAGACAAAGAGAGAGTAAGGGTATGTTAATGGTTGTTTTTACATGATGGAAAGAAGAGAAGAGAGTCGATTGTAAAATAGAAAAGGCAAAAATGTGAAAAATATCAAATGGGAAATTTAATGTTATTAGAGCATGTTAATTAGTAAGTATTTAGAGAGGTACTTAAGTGTCATATTAATATTATAAACAACTCTCTCATGTAACCAATGATTACTTCAATAAAGTTACTTAGTAATTTTTTAAAATTTTATAGGTCCATTTTATTATTACTTTTCAAAGAATACTTGAAATATTTATTAACAATTCATGAAATATGAATAATTAATTTATTACTATTACATATAATAACATTTCATTCATTATTATGTGAAAAACAAAATATGACCCTAAATTAGAGGTGAATGGATTTTTAAAATGCTATAAGTTGTAGTGAAAATTTTGAATAAAAAACTCAACTCATTTCATACCTATTTATATATAAAAAGACAGAGACAAAAACAATAAACAAAATATAGTGTTATAATAATGAAATAAAATATTTTCAATTTGGTGTTAAAGGTCACAAAGTAAATTTTAGATATGGATTTTATAAGACATCCCATAAGGTAGGGTATGGGTATAAGCCCTTTCTTTCATATACTCACCATAAAACCTATATAGGGTATGGGTATAAGCCCTTTCTTTCATGTACTCACCATAAAACCTATATCTTATAAAAAATTATGAAATAAATTAGTAAATGAATAACAAATTCTAATATTGTATTTTTTGGTCAACAAATATCTTAGCAAAACGAAAAAAAAAAGCAGCAAATCCGATAAGCTAATAAACTTAACTGCTTATTCATCTAGAGGGGAATGGTTATTATGTTTCCCTTTAATTCTCTATTACACTATTCACTTACATTTTTGTTGCAAGAATAAGATTTGATAGGAATCTTTATTACTTAAAATCAAATAATAGACACCATAGACACCACCACCATAAGTACTACTACCACTTGAGGCACTACCAACACTATACATATCAACACCAAGCACCACCACTACCACACACCACCAACATAGCACACAACTACTACAGACCCACATCCCGATGCATTACCTCTCTCGTTGTCCTCTTTTACCATCAAAACTAATTGCTACCCAACCTACCTTCAGATTATCACCGTCAATGACTACTATCACTAACAACCACTCCACCACCATCATGAGCAAAAGAATAAAACTGATATTTTGAAAACTGAAACTTCGATATTTCCCTCGTCTTGCCTCGTGCCCTTTGGCTTAGTCTTCATAATTCACAAAGTCATATTTTGAGAAAAAGAAACCCTCATGTCACCATCTCTTAAAGTCACTTTACGCAGTCTTGTTTCTCTTTCTTGATTAAATTTGTAGTGTCATCTTACTATCCTGTTTTAAAGAAATTCTTAGAAAATGGTTGGCTTTCTAAGTAGATTCTTGAATCGAAAGCATGCATACATCGTTCAGCTTAGTAAAGCTAAGTAATCACACTAGATGGTTGAACTGTGAGATTTGCTTTTGGAAACCTATGACTTGTCAAGATGTGTTCGGTCTAGAGTGAAACAAAGGGAAGCATGAAAGAGGATGATTTGGAATTTCAATTCAAGGCTGTAGAAGAAGACAGGGTCATTTTGGTCATTTAAGCGTTATTACAAGTCTATTCTTTAAGTTGATTTGTTATCAAGTGAACAAGGTAATGACAGTTATGCCTCTATTCTATTCCCAATGAATGGCTATTTAATTCCCCCTAATTTCACTCAGTGAAGTGAACGGGCTATAAATCTATCTCGCTCACTTTACATTTTCCTTTTTTTCCCTTACTCTTCCTTATTTCTATAGAGCTTGATTTTTTTTTCCGGTTTTTAATTATTTTCCTTAATCTGATTAGTAAGAAACAGTAACTCATTTAGTACTAAACCTTGACTAAGAGTTAAGAAAAAAGTCAATTTCTAAACGTATTTTAAAAATTCTTTGGAATCGCCACTGATTGGAATTAAGAAAAAAAAGTTTAGGTTAAATCAATTGAGTAGACCAATTTAACTTAGCCACTGGTTTACTTGAAAAACAAATTTTTAGAAAAAAGGTTCGGAAAACCAAAGATCTTGGATCCGAGGGCTAATCTTTTAAACCCTTATGGATACCACTACTAACTTTCCGAATTTATATTCGCTTTTTAAAATTACCTTTTTAAAAATGAAATTCAATTACTAATTAACAAATTAGTTTCTATTTAAATTAAACTAAATTGAAAAAATCTAAGTTTTCTAATTTTTTACTTCGCATCAAAATTGTCTATGTACCCACTATTCGAGATCAAATATACATAGTTATTTTCTGAAAATATAGATGTGTTGGTTGATTTAAATTTGAGAAAATAGTTGAGTTTAAATAGAGGTGTGCAAGTGGGTTTTGACCCATGGGCTAACCCTTTTAATCTGCTTTTTAAATGGTTTTAAGTTAAGGTTTTTTTGCCCACTTAAGCCTAGTTCATTTAATCTGTAGGCCAAAGTGGGCTGCTTTAAGTCAACCTATTTAATACATTTACACTTTTAGTTGATGGGATAACCAGTTTAACCCGCTTTTTAAACAAGTTGGAGTCGAGATTTTTTGGCCTGTTTAAAAGCTGGTCAAGAGAGCCCAGCATGTTGAACCTGTGGGCCAGAGTAGGTCAAGCTAAGCTAGCCTGTTTAATCCACTTAAATATCTCTAGGTTTAAGTGTTTTTTTTTTTTTTTGGCTAGTTTGATGTTAATTAAGGAATTTTTCTAAAGGGTCCTAAATTGGGGTTCTAACTTATTTTACTTTTATTTTGAAAAGTTCTAAAGGCCCTATGTTGTGCCCCAAAGCCATAAAATCATAACAATTCCACCGTATAAATTGACCTATGATAGTAACAATCGACCTATGATAGTAACTAATCTCATAGTCCTTTTTATAGATATAATTTACATAAGGCGTCCAAACTCCTTGATTTGAAGTAAACAACTCAATTAACATTTATGTTAAAATTTACATAAAAAGTTAGAACCTTAAGTCATATATACATAATTATGTTCATATTGTCTTATAATCCTAGGAAATTATACGTACTAAAGTAGTTTTATAGACACTCGATATTTATCCTTAGTAGTTATAATTTTTTTTTTTGGGTTATAATTTAGAAAATAATTAAAAAATTGAAAAATGGTAAAAGGAAAAAAAATAGAAAATTGTCAGAAAAAAAAAAACTAAAAAGAAAAAATTTGAAAATATTAATTAGATAGAATCTTGACTAAATAGTTATTGAAAAAAAAAACCAAATCTAATACGATGACGCTAAATCTAATAAAATTAAGATTTGTAAGATTCAAATTTATTTTGGATCTTTATCAATTTAATTCAATTCGATTCAAAAGATTTGTTTTCAAGTCTTATAAATAGAGGTTGCGTAGTGTTAGCCAAGGAAATAATTATACATTTGTTAAAAACATGCTTGAACGCACCCCCCAAGCCAATTCTACAGTTGTGCGTGCGATAGGATTGAGGATCTGATCCATTTCTTTTCATCAGCTTTGTGTGCTTTACCTTGTAGATACATAATATTAGTTTTTAATTACTGTTTATAACTTATTTTATTTATTTATTTTTATCTCACTAAGTGTACGCACAATTATTTTTAGAACTTGTACTAACTTTTTTATTTTTATCACATCTTTAATTGTTAGTAATTAATTATAACATTAGTGTCGAATGAACATGTGTTAAGTTAAATTTTAGTTTTTTTTTTTAGATTTCGTATTTTCAAAATAATATTTTTATAAAATCTCATATTTTACAAAATCTCATTCTTTGCATATTATTAATTTAGAAAAATTGCATTAGGTATGTTAGGGTTTTCTAGATGAAAAAATCATTTTGATTTTCATAAAATAAAAAAAAAATCTTTAAGTGACTTCTTTTCTACGGCTAGACATCTTTTCTATGGCTAGACATCTTTTCAGTAGTTTAGGCATCTTTTCTATAATTTAGATGTCTTTTCCATAATTTAGACTTTTTTTTTATAGTTTAGATGTCTTTTCCATAGTATAGGTTTCTTTTCCATAGTTTAGCTTTTCTTTTCTATAGTTTAGACATCTTTTCCATAGTTTAGATATCTTTTTTATAGTTTAGATATCTTTCGTATAGTTAAAATATCTTTCGTATAGTTAAGCATTTTTTCCATGGTTTAGATACTTTTCTTATAGTTAGACATCTTTCCTATGATTTAAGCATATTTTATAGTTAAGCTTTTTTCTTCTTCTATGATTTAAAAATCTTTTCTATGTTAGGCTTCTTTTTTATGATTTAGGTATCTTTTCTATGGTTAGGAATTTTTTTCTTTTTTATGTTTTAAGTATCTTTTCTATATAAAAGAGTTATCACGTAGAATATTGCATATTTCATAAAAATCGCACTTTTAGATCTTTAGGGTTTTTCTTGAAGATAAAAAAATTTATCACTTAGTTGTTTTTTTTTTTTAAAAATAAAAATCTTAATTTGGGACTTTTCAAAAATTAGGTTTTTAGATTTTTTTAAAATTGGGAATAAAAATCAGGCTTTTAGGGATTTTTCTTAATAAAAATAAAACGGTTAATAAAACATAAATCTAGCTAATTATTTTTTTTATAAAAGGATCCAACACATTAAAATTTTCAGAAAGAACTACGATGTCTGATCCAAGCTAGTAGGTATGTAAATACCTTCGGGGTGACGTTAAAATTTGTAGAAACTTAGGGTTTTTTTTTATATTTTCTTTTGGTTTTTATTTTTTCTTAAAAATATTAAAAAGGGACCATTTAGAAGAATAAATCTAATTTCAGAAAATAGATAGTGATACCTGTTAGAGTTTAATAGGTTAACTCCCAGATTCAGATTCCTCTGGTTTTTATTGATTGAAATCAAAGACCGGTAGCCAAATCGTAGTTAATCCATCTAATTGATTACGGTTTCTCTTTTTTTTTTCTTGATTTTGGTCGGGTGGCGACTCTAAAATTTTTTAATAAAAATCAGAATTTCCTAATTTTTTTAGTCGAGAATTAATATTAAATAAGCTAAGGTTTACTATTAATTAGAAAGTGAAAAATCAAATTAAAAGAGAAAAATCAAATTTCAGGCTCGACAAGTTTGTTAACTAACATATTACAATGCTAGTTCATAAACTTAAAATTACTAATAAGACATTAAAGGACTCATTCGTATAGCCAGTTGATCCTTACTTCCCCATAGCTTCAAAAAGAAACTGACCTTAAGATAATTATATCGTGGTATATCGGTCAGATCTTATAAGAAAATCTATAAAGGAATGAGTAACCATAGCTTAGTAAGTTAGGTTGAAGACTTATTGATAGGAATCAACCCCTTAGATCGATTACAACTATGCTTTATCCTAGAAGACAACCTAAGAATAGTCAAAGCGAGCTCCTAATCCGACTACAGGCATCTGACCTCGAATCGAGCTTAATCCTCTTTAGAAGAATTGATTGGTCCTCGACCTGATCCGGATTAGATTGGATCTTGACTGCAATGTCCTCCTACTTCCGCCTACTTTATATCATACTCCTAATGTCCAGCCAACAAGTGACACGTGTCTTTTGACATAATACTCCAAAATGATTGTTTTCTTTTCCACACTGAATATTCTTTGCCCCTTTTAGTATTATTTATGTAACTTAGTTATAGAATACCCTTTTTTCTTTTTATACATGTAAAGTAACTTTAGTAAATGAGTATATAAACCCCTACTTCTTGTATACAAAGAGATCTAATTAAGATAGAAATTATTCACTTTGAGCAACCTTAGTGTTCTTATTATCATCTAACTCTTATTTATTCCCTTTAGCAAGGAGTAGTGGCAAGTAACCCTTTAGTTTAGACTAATGTGTGACATTCGATGGATTGTTGGCTGAGTAGGATTGAGTGGTGTGTCATATCCATTTGGTAGTTGCCCAAACTTTGCTAAAACCCCCATTTTATTTTCTTGGTCTACTTTATTGTAGTGCCTCTCCGTGTATCCGACCCTAGAGACGCATAACTTATAGATTATAACAAACACAAAACAGGGTTATCAACAATTAATTATATATAATACAACAAGCAATACCATCACACAACGTGGTCTGACCCATTGTAAAATCAGAATAATTTCACCTGTTCTAATTCAAGTTAAGGAGTTTTCATGTTTATGAAACAGCTCACAACCAAACCCAGATTTATGCAAATGAGACACCGCTCCCCTCTTGACTATCCTTTGAACCATTGCTCTCATTCTTACTGTAACCTCCTATCCTGTGACTTAGTTCGGCTAAGAAAAAAAAAGGACCATCATGTTGTCTAGCATTATTTTTTTTAAAGGTATCGGCGTTTGATTAGAGAATCCTAATAGTCCCTTAAAGGGTTGCAATGCGTGTTTAATTAGAGTATTTAGGTTGGTTATGATTAAGTTTGGTTTAAGGTGATCAAATCATCTCACACCATTCAGAACACAAACATCACTAAAACATAATACAGATTTTCAGTACGAAATCATACACATAAGCACATGCATGTATAACTACTTATAAACACAGTCATAGACAATCCTAAATCTTTGAGTACTTTAAAATAGTACTCCAAAATACAATAAAGTATTGAACCCAATTGATCTAAAGTCCTTAGTTCACTCATTCAATTTATCACAGGTCGACTTGTCTTTACGTATCTTATAATATAAATACTCTTTTAGTATTTATATCCTTATATATAAACTTTAGGTTATAATTTGACTCAATTTTCCATATATATATATTATCATTTATTACCAATTCATTCTAGGTTAGTTTTGAAATCAGTTTCTGAATTTGATTCTGATTTAGATTTTGAATCAATTCCAACTACAAATACTATACGTAATTCCTAAAAATGTATTCTGAGCCCTAATGTAAAATTAGTCATACTAGGCTCAATTATCCTAAATATCACTTTTAGTCCCTAATCAATATTCCAGTCTACACGGTACACCTTAGTCCTTATTTATGTATTGAATTTACTTCCAATGTGAGAAAATTTTATATTTTTATATTAAGAAAAATTTCTTGATTTCTTTCTTTTCTTGAATTCTTTTATTTTTTAAGTGCAATTTTGATTAAATTCTTTATATTCTTTGGTATAGTGCATGACAAGAAGCCATTCAAAGGATTCGATTAAAATTGATCCTAAGATTGAGAGGACTACTTCATGTAATTTAAGGCAACTATTTGTCAAAGAAACAAAGGAGGCAATAAACCAAGGATCTTCGATTAGATTGAAAGATGAAGGGGAGTTGTTAGAAGGCAAAGTCAAGGATCAAGTGGTAGATCAAGAATCTAATCACAAGAGCTTACTCGATGATATCATAGGCAATAATGGGGAACATAATCAGACCATGTCAAACTACTCCTGATAGTCATTAATTGGTACCTAATCTTACATCAATCGACCAACTATTGCAGTCAATAACTTCAAGAACAAGTTGAACATTATTCAAATGGTGTAGCAATTCATACAATTTGATGGCCTCCAAGATGAAGATTCCAATGCACATATTTCTAGTTTTTTGGAAATATATGATACTTTCAAGATTAAAGGGGCAATTGACGATGCTATCCGACTATGCCTCTTTCCATTATCTTTATACGATTGAGCTAAGCAGTGGTTAAATTCCTTAGTAAGGAATTCAATCACAACCTAGAATGAATTGGTAGAAAAATTCTTGGAGAAGTATTTTCCGCCTGCAAAAACTATAAAGCTCAGAGCTGACATCTCATCATTTGCCCAGATAGAGGGTGAGACCTTATATGACACATGGGAGCGCTTTAAGGACTTGTTAAGGTAGTGTCCATATTACAGCCTCCCTCTTTAGATGGAAATGCAAACATTCTACAATGGTCTTGACCTCTCTACTAGACAAATGGTAGATGCAATAGTTGGAGGTACACTTAATACCAAGCCACTTGAAGAAGTATAGGCTCTAGTATAAGGCATGGCCATGAATAAGTACTAACAGGAGAACCCAAGGGGGGAGCAAAAAGTTGTACGCATATTTGAGCTCAACGCTATATAGTCTCTAACCATTCGGGTGGAGATGTTGAGTAAGAAAATCAAATCCCTTTTGATTAGTTCACAACAACTTTGTCTAAGAGGGGATTGTAGGTTGCGAGCAAATAGAACAGGTTGATTTTCTAAGGAAACCTACAAGACCCCAATATAATCTTTATAGCAACACCTATAATCTAGGGTGGAGAGACCACCCTAACATTTCATGGGGAGGTCAAAATCAGGGTTAAGGCTAACAATGGTAGATAAGGAATCAACCCCAACAAAAACCAAATTTGCCTCTACTAAGGTTTCAACAACCGACAGCACCTCTACTTGCTCCGGAGAAGAAGTTGGAAAGCCTTTTGGAAAAGTATATTGAATCTAACAAGGCTCGAATGCAACAAACAAAGGCTTCTCTAAGGAACCAAGAACCCTCCATCCATAGCTTGGAGAATCAGATTGGCCAATTGCTAGGATGTTAAACAAGTGACAACAAGGATCATTGCCAGGGAACACAGAAACAAATCCTAAAGAACAAGTGAAGGCAGTAACTCTCCGAAGTGGAAGAGACTTGAACAATGAAAGTAAAAGGAATGAGAAGAAAGTGTTTAATGAATCCACCAAGGCACAAGAAGAGAAGATCCCAGATCAACCCAAAGTCAAGGAATATCGACCTTCGATTTCTTATCCTTAGTGCTTGAAACAAGAGAGCAATGATCAACAATTTGGTAAATTCCTCAACCTTTTTAAACAACTATATATAAACTTACCACTTGTTGATGCTCTTTTACAGATGCCAAAATATGCTAAGTTCTTAAAGGACTTGTTGTCCACCAAAAGAAAGTTGGAAGGGATCTTAACAGTAACTCTTAGCAAGAAATGCTAAGCCTTGTTGGAGAAAAAACTACCAAAGAAACTTAAGGATCCAAGGAGTTTTACTATCCCTTATATTTTTTGGCAATTTTCTTATTGATAAAGCTTTAGCAGATTTAGGAGCTAGCATTAATCTTATGCCGTATAAGCTGTTTAAAAGGTTAGGGTTGGGTGAGCCTAAGTCCACACGGATGAGTCTTCAATTAGTAGATAGGTTTGTTACCTACCCTAGCGGAATTATTGAAGATGTTTTAGTCTAAGTTGATAAATTCATTTTTCAAGTAGATTTTGTTATCTTAGAGATGGACGAGGATCGTAACATACCACTTATATTAGGATGCCCCTTTTTAGTGACCACTTGAGCCATTATTGATGTTAATGAAGGGAAACTAATATTAAGGGTAGGAGATGAAAAGATAAATTTTAAGGTGTCCGAAGTCATGAATAAATCTATTGAATTAGATGACACTTGTTATTGGTTAGATGCCGCTAACTTTATCATTTCTAACTATTTGCAAGAGATATCGACTTGTGTTTGTCAAAAGGAGAAGATGAAGAAATTAGCCCCAAATTTAAGACAGTAGTCTCACAACTGGAGGCGACTAAATTAGTTGAAGCAGGCACAGGTTTTGAACAAATTAAGAGAGAAAAGGAGACAAGGTTGAAGCCCTCAATCGAAGACCCACCAGTACTTAAGTTAAAGCTGTTGCCAGATTACTTTGAGCACGCTTTCTTAGAGAAGGATTCGAAGTTACCGGTAATAATCGCCTCAGATTTGTGAGAGGATCAAAAGGATAAACTTTTAGAAGTATTGAGGAAGCATAAGAGCGCATTAGCATAGAAAATTTCAAACATCAAGGGGATAAGTCTCTCTTTTCTCACCTACAAAATTTTGATGGAAAAGAGTCATAAACCAGTGGTACAACCCCAACGACGGCTTAACTTGAACATGAAAGAAGTGATCAAGGCGGAGGTAATTAAGTTGCTAGATACAAGAATAATATATCCCATATCTAATAGTGCATGGTAAGTCTGGTTTACGTATTCTTGAAGAAGGGTGGCATGACGGTTGTTCCCAATGAGAAGAATGAGCTAATTCTACCGAGAATGGTGATTGGGTGGCATATGTGCATTTATTACTAAAAATTGAACGATGCCACATGAAAAGATCATTTTCCCTTCCATTTGTAGATCAAATGCTAGAAAAATTGGCTGGGCACATGTATTATTGCTTCTTAGATGGTCTATTAGGATGTTTTCAATTATCAATTGCTCCAAAAGTTCAAGAAAATACTACATTTACATGTCCATATGACACATTTGCTTATAGGCGAATGCCGTTCTCTGCAATGCCCTAGCCACTTTTTAGAGGTACATGATAGCCATTTTTGAAGACTTAGTTGAGGATATCATGGAAGTCTTCATGGATGATTTTTTAATGTTTAGGGACTTGTTTGAACACTACTTACAACATTTAGAGAAGGTCCTAATACAATGCAAAGAAACCAATTTGGTTCTTAACTGGGAAAAATGCCATTTTATGGTTTAGGAAGGTATTATTCTTGAGCACAAAATTTCATAAAGGGGTATTGAGGTAAGTAATGCAAAGATTGACACTATTGCCAAGCTACTATCCCCAACTTCAGTGAAGGCAATCAGAAGTTTTCTTAGACATGTAAGGTTTTAAAGGTGATTTATCAAGGATTTCTCCAAGATCACAAGACCATTAATCCGATTGCTGGAGAAGGATGTACCCTTTGAATTTTCCCAAGAATGCATGAATGCATTTAGTACCCTTAAGGATAAGCTCACAAATGCTTCGATAATGGTAGTCGTTAATTGGAGCCTTCCTTTTGAGTTAATGTGTAATGCCAGTAACTATACGGTAGGAGCTGTCTTGGGTCAAAGAAAGGATAAACACTTCCAACCTGATCTACTATGTTAGCAAAACTTTAACTAAAACTTAGGATACAACAACTAAAAAAGAATTGCTAGCTATTGTCTTTGCTTTTGATAAATTTCATTCTTATTTGATCTTATCTAAAGTAACGTTTATATTGACCACTCCACTTTTAGGCATTTGCTGACCAAGATAGATACCAAGACACGCTTGATCAAGTAGATCTTGTTCCTTCAAGAGTTTGATATAGAGATTTAGGACAAGAAGGGCACAGAAAACCTAGTGATAGATCACTTGTCAAGGTTAGAGAATTCGAATCTGGAAAAGCTAGTGGAGCATGAGATTAATGATGAGTTTTCCAAAGAAAGGCTATACGCCATCAATAAGGTAGTTGATCTCAACACTCCATGGTTTGCTAAATTTGCAAATTATTTAGTTACCAAAATTCTTCCCAAAGGGTTTTGACATCAGTAAAAGAAGAAATTCTTCTTTGACCTAAAATACTACTTTTAGGAAAACCCTTATCTTTTTCGAGTATGTACAGATCACATGATTAGAAGGTATGTTTCACACCTTAAGGGATGGCAAATACTTGAGCATTGCCATGCGGAACCAATTGGAGGACATCGTAGTGCCAATTGTACAACTCATAGAGTTTTAGAGGCAGGATTTTATTGGCTTATTATCTTTAAGGACACTCAAAAGTTTGTTAAGCTTTGTGAAAGCTGTCAAAAATCGAGCAACATCTCTCGAAGGGATGAGATTCCCCAAAACCCAATCTTAGTATGTGAAATTTTTTAAATATGGGGTATAGACTTTATGGGCCCATTCCTAAATTTGAATGGGAATAAATACATTTTAGTAGCTGTTGATTACATTTCTAAGTGGGTCAAGGCATAAGCCCTACCCACCAATGATGCTAGGGTAGTCACTAAATTCTTAAAGAAACTCTTCTCCTAATTTGGCGCTCTTAGAGAATTAATTAGTGACTAGGTTACACACTTTTGTAATGCTCAACTTGATAAGGTGTTGAAGCGTTACGGTATAATTCATAGGATAGCAACTCCGTATCACTTACAGACGAGTGGCCAAGTGGAAGTAGCCAATAAGGACTTAAAGAGAATTTTAGAAAAGACAGTAGAGCATCATAAGAAGGATTGGTCAAACAAGTTAGATGATGCCCTTTAAGCCTATAAGGCAGCGTACAAAACACCAATTGACACTACTTTGTATAGACTTGTGTATTGGAAAACCTTGTCATCTCTTAATAGAGATTGAACACAAAGCGTTTTGGGTAATTAAAACCGTTAACCCAAATTTTGAGCTTACAGGAAATCATAGGAAACTCTAACTGAATTAACTTAGTGAATGGCATGATTTAGCTTATGAAAATTCTTGAATCTATAAAGAGAGGACCAAGAGATATCATGATCAGCGAATAAAGGGAAGATGGACTTTTCAAGAAGGGGACAAAGTCCTCCTATATAATTCTTAACTCCGTCTATTCCCTAGTAAGCTAAAGTATAGGTAGTCTAGGCCTTTCATGAGCACACAAGTTTTTCCTAATAGAGTGGTTGAAGTCATACATCCCAAAAAAGGTACATTTAAAGTTAATGGTTAACATTTGAAGCTTTATGTAAGATGAGAGCTCGAAAGCCATGAACTCGAGGAGTTGTAACCCCTCAACGCTATCTATAAGTAAGTTCATTTTTCTCATCCTGTTTATCAATGCATTTAGGTTAGGCATGCATAAATTAAAATAAATAATCATAATAATAAATGTAAAATTAAAAAAAAAAGAGATTGTTACATGGTCATAAGACACAGTTGTGTCCTAGACCATGTGAATTCCAAGTTGTTTTTATACGCGCCCACAGAATGTTACACAGTCATGAGACATGATCGTATCTCGAACCGTATCATTACTAGACATGTAAACAGCCTGCAGTACAGATTGTTACATGACCGCGAGACACGATATTATCTCGGGTTGTGTCGTGGCCTTTATAGGTACACATAAACTCACGCCTAACACATTCATTTTCCTTTGTGCATTTTTCCTCTCTTACCCAGCATATTCATCCATCCCCTCTAGCTCACACCTTCCTTCTTCCCTCCATTTTCTTTTACACACAACACACTAACTTATAATAACTCAAGGGTCTCTACCGCTCTCACTACTTTAAGAATCCAAGTAAATTCTTCATTCATCTTTTTCTCTAATTTTTCTAAAAAATCTACTTAGATTAGACTCTTGTGCATGTTAGAGTAAGTTAAAATGTGAAGCTTTTTGCATGTCTTCTTCTTCTTCTTCTTCTTTTTTTTTTTTTTTTTTGTAATCTTGGAGTGTATTCGTGACTTATGTTTGAGAAAATGGGTAGAACACGATCGCACCCTTAATTAAGTGCTCAACATAGGATTTAAAAGACAAGGTTGTTAACACGATCATGTAAATTACCATGCATGTTAAGTGTGGAAAACTTTCTTTTCCATAATAGGGCTTTACTTTCTTATATACATGGTGTTGGTTCTTGCAAATTACTTGGTTAGGGTTTTGAATTAATGTTGAGATCTTGCACTTTAGATGTTAGAAAACGTAGAAATCATCAATTTGGCATGCTTAAATTCTTTGTGTAATATAGGTTTATGTGAGTATGAAAGAATCCCTTCAAATTCTCAAAGAAAATGGCATGCCTACCATGTGTTTGATAAAATGACCAAAAGAGTTTTCTTGTGTTTTCTTCCACAATTGTGCTTAGCTTTTACATTATTTGTTAGTCTATGTGTGGGAAAAGCATTGGTGTCCATTTCTTGAGTATTGATTTTCTTCTTTCACTTGTAGAAAATGGCACCAAGGAAAAAGTTGGATGTGAGGCACAAAGGCAAAGAGCTTGCTTCATCTTCATCTAAGTCGTTGCCATCTCCGAGCTTACTAGCGGCCATTGATCCTCCCGTTCATTCATTGCTGCATTTTACCTCAAAAGCCACTCGAGATCGATTTCAACATCTCCAATCATGTACATTTGGTGAAATATTATATCTTAACTAAGGTGTTATTGAGGAACTCCACTTACTCGAGCAAATCTAAGACATGGTTTCTATTGAGCTATGGGAACAACTATCCATATGCCAAGCTCCTGTTTACTATGAGCTCACACTCGAGTTCCTTTGCACGTGCTAAATGGACAAGCCTTTAGATAGTTTTGGACCGCAAAGGAAAATACATTTTCGGATGAACAATCGCTTGTATTCAATGATAGTTGCTGCGTTTGGAGATTATTTAAGCTTATATTCAGAAGAGTGTGTACGTACTAAAGAGTTTCTTTGGCTTCTGATTAAGTTACCTCATGGAGTTTCCCCGTTTACGTTTTGGCAAAATATTGGTAATGGAAGACCTTACCAAGCTAAGTTTAGTAAAATGTCTTGCTTGCGATGCCCCAAGTACCACATAATTCATTGGTTGATATCCCATACTATTGCGGGATGAGGGAAGAGCATTGAAGTAGTTGGTAAACTTGGGCTGTTAGCTCTTTATAGCATGATTGTGAAGTACATTGTTAACGTTGCTATGTTGTTAGCTAATTACCTACTGAAGTAAGCAACCAGCATTCATGCGCATGGGCAAATATGTTGTGGATCTTATGTCACTTTATTAGCTCATAGAATGGGGATTTTGGTGAGAAGATTACTTAACATGACTCTAGTTAGGGAAACTAGGCCAATAAGGAAAGAGACGTTTAAAAACATGCATATGAACTTAGGTGCACCCGAAGAGCATGAAAGAGCAACTTTTAGTTCAAGTCAAGGGTTGGGCACCCAACTTGATCGAATTGAAAAAATGTTAGAAGATATGAGTATTAGCCAAACTAAGTTGCAGTCTAAGATGACCAAGGTCATGTTAAGCAAAATTTCCTTCTACGATTCTTCTGTGATGTGGCTAGTATGAACAACTTAAAGAGTCTTGATGTTTTTGACACCGATGTCTCATCATCTTCAGAGGATGATGCTACCTGAGAGTCCACCAATGAGGAAGAGGTTAAAGAGGAGGGTGCTCAGCTGAGGAAGTTGATGATGAAGATTCAGATTTTCAGGAAAATGATGACGTTTTCATAGATGATGGCTAGGGGGATGCAATTATCTATCTTTTCCTTTTTGATTGCCTGAGATGTACTTAACTTCATAAGGCTGGATTTCTTTTTTAGACTTTCTCACTGCATTTTTCTTTAGGATTTGCTTTTGTTTTCTTTGTTTTGCTTTTCTCTTTCATGTTTTGTTTTTCTTGTTTTGATGGAAAGACAGTGTTGGTCATTTCTTCATGTTGGAACTGAAGGTTGAAGCTTTTCCATGGACATGTTTAGTTTTTCATTTGCAAATCTGGTGTGGTTATTTCATAACTTATGGCTTTCGTACATTCGTGTTACTTAAATTTTTAGGGAATTATTAGTTTTTCTTTCCCATTTTTATATCATCTTACCTATAATTGTTTTGGTTGATATCGTTTCTATTATGTGACTTAATTCATACATTAAGGACAATGTACGATTTTAAGTGTAGGGAAGGGGATATAAGAAATTTATAGAAACTTCTGCCACTTAGGAGACAAATTTTTTCTCGCATTTAACCCAATTTTATTGTTTTATTGACTTGCATTTATTTGGAAATTGATAACTTCCACTGAATTGAATCTAATTTGAATATTCAATCTTTGATGTTTGAGTTATATGGTGCTAGAGTTGATAGGTGAAATCTTTGTTGAACGAAGTTAAGGGTTATTTAGCCTAGGATTTTAGAACTTAGGATTATAGTAACATCACTGGTTAGGAGTTAGTCATGACTATTTTTTAAGCTTACTTCGATGTATACTTTCTTTTTAAATGACTTTAGAGCCTTATAATGCTTAGTAAACAAATAAATAAAATTTATTTTTTGAGAAACCCTAGAAAAGTTGAAATAGTTGAAGGTAAAAAGTGATATAAAAATATAAAAAAGGACAAAATTGGTAAGAATTCACATTAGTTTCTCAAAAGAGCGAGGTTGAATTCCACTACTAATGTCAAAGTAAATTTAAAGAATAAGTTGGTATGGATCAGCCTTGGTCTTTCAAAAAACTAAGGTTATTTCCCGCTACCAATATGAGGGTTAGGTTGGTATGGATTAATCTTAGTTCCTTAGGAGAGCGAGACCCTTTCCCACTGCTAATACAATTGTCCTTAAATAATGTGCTTAAATAATAACATAAATTTAGTGAATTTGAAGCCTTCCAGCTAAAGCTTGAACTAAATAGAGGATCAGAAGATGAGTGGATGTAATATACATTTACTCTTAATTATGCCGCTTAACAAGATTGAAGAGAGGGTTGTATACATTTTAGTTAAGTAGGTTTAAAATTTTTATGATTCTTTCCTAATTGGCTAGATGTTAAATCTGATTTTGAGTTTGGAATTCTTAATTAAATTATTCGGTTAAACTTTAATTTACATAGATTGGCTTGTAAACTTTAGTACTTTGGACATTGAAAAAAGATTGAGTGTAAGAGTTAATGAAGTTATTTAAAGGAAATTGATTGAACTTGCAAGTTGAATTTTTTGAGGTTAAGTATAAATTTTGGCTGGTTTCTTAGGTGGTGATTATTTTTTACTTAAGAATTCTTGTTCTAATTTTTTTTACCTTATTTTCTTGAGGACAAGCAAATTCTTAAGTGTGGGAAAGTTTGATGAGTTCTCAATTGTACATATTTTATTGATTTTTTTGATGATTTTCCTTAAAATTGTAGTTTTGTAGTTTATTTTTAGATAATAATACTAAATTGAGTAAACTTTCGTTTTATAGGTTTTGAAATGATCTACGCAAGAAAATAATAAGATAGAAATAAATTTCACTAAGATAGAAATAAATTTAACTTAAATTGAAGTTAAAATGAGTAAGTTATGAAGGTTTAAAAATCGTCACAATCGAATGACATGACTGTATCATTTCCAGGTGAATTTGGAGCTGTGTTTCAACTATTACAACTTACGACACGACCAAAAGACATGATCATGTCGTCAGTTGTATCGTTTTTAGGTTTAGAAAAAAGAAAGAAAGATAAACATGAAGCATATATTGTTACACAACCAAAAGACACAATTGTATCCTTGATCATATCTTTTCTAGCTAACTTATATTTTTTATTCACTTCCTATATAAGAGCTTGTTAGGGTTTGTTTTGGGAAGAACTTTTAAGCATGACTTTGAAGGAGTTTTTATAGCCAAAAACAACCAAGAAAGCAAAGAGAAGCGAACATTTCGAGATTTAATTTTGTTTAGATTTCATAATAATTCTTTCTATTATTTTCTATGCTTGGATTTTAGATTATTATCTTAAGAAGTGTAGTGAGTAGAATCTTGGTATCTAGGGTTTGTGGAGCCTAGATCTATTCATGTGATACTATAATTACTTGATTAATTTAGTTATTTATTCTTTTCTTGATTCAATCATGTATGCTTCATCATTTAGGTTATTATTTCCGTGAGTAATAATTTAAAGTTTGATATTTTATAAGAGAATCGAGAGTTTTCTTATAAGATTAGATTTAGGCCTATGTAAGATTCTTCTAAAATGTTTTAATTAAAGCGTAGAAAATTCATTATTCAATAATGTAATCTTAGGTCATGCTATTGAAAAAAAATTCTAATAGGTGATTTTAGGGTAGCTTGAGAAAGTGATTAATTTTAGTAAAGAATTCCCCTGATCGAGAAAGATTAAAAAATAAATTAGATTCTTTTTAGGAAAATCATATGTTAGATCTAGGGAAAACAAGATCTCAATACAACATTGAATCTTGAATTAATTGAATTGCTTTTTTGTTAATTTTTAAATTACATCTTAGTTAATATTTAAATTAGTTTTAGCAGTAATTTAGATTTGCTTCTTTAAGATTCTTGAAATTTAATTTGCCAATTAAATAATAAAGATCTAGTAAGTGTTAGCAATCACATTAATCCCTATAAGATCAACATTCGGACTCATATCTGCTATAATATAAATTGATAGGTGCACTTGTCTACACCACGTATAATTACCTAAATTTATGTTTTCTACCAGATTTATTATATATTAATATTATTATTATATTATCCATTTTAATCTAATATTTTATTCTTATTATAATTCCAATTCCACGTACTATTAAAATTACATATATTTACTACATAATACTCCTAATAAATTTGTCTATCATTTTAAATACTACAAATATCTTACTACATCAAATATAAACATCTTAAAATACTTAATTGTACACTAAATCAATAATTATTCAATTAACCATTAATTAACCCCAAAATCACTAATTATATATATTTTAAAGGCCTAAAAATTACTTAAATTTTTTTTAAAATTCATTTCTAAAAAAGGTCTTTATAGTATTGTTCTGCATCCTCTAAGTAGTCCACAAAAAATTTTTCAGTTTAAAACTACACTTTTAAGGCTATTTATTTTTAAATTGATTTATTTTTAAATTGAAATATACTCAAGTTTATACGGTTTCTTAAGAACTACATATTTCTAGATATAATTTAACCAAACCAATATATTTTCCTAAACCTACATACATAAAAACATCTGAATACTAAATTTTATAATTTTTTGGATAAAATTGATAATTTAAATAAATTAAATGAATTCGAGTTGAAATCGGACTCACCTTGCTAATGGACTTTTTGCCACTAGTAGTGGTCTTATGATTGTCATAGAGCCAAGTAGTGGCTGTAGGGTGTGGTGGTGGCAGCAGTGGCTGTTCACTTCTAAGTAGCCATGGGTTGTGAGTTGGGTCTACAAGTCCTAATTGTACATATTTTTTCTAATTAAAACAAAAAAAGCTTCTCTCTTTTTCAGTTCTCTCTATTTTTCTTACACTCCAAATAGACCAAATGAGCTTTAGTTAACGTTTAGGTATTTATAAAGTTGCATAGAGATTTTTTTTTTTTTTAATTTTTGAGTTGACATTTAGCCTTATCTTCTTGCCATTTTGCTTTCTAGTTAGTTTATTCTAATTGATTGAATTTTTTTCTTTCTACCTTAACATGCCATGACTTGATTCTATATAAATCCTTACTTTTCCTTTTTTTTTCCTTGATTTTTCTCTAATTTTCTTTAATTATTTGGCATTATTTTAGCATTTTTCTCGCATTTTAGGTCATTTCACTTATTTTTACCTATGTGTAAATACGTATAAAGTATAAGTAAATACTCCTAAATACTCTTTCTGTTATTCGATGATTTTTAGAGTGTATATAATTTATTTTTAGCAACTTCTTAGTTATTAACACTTATTTTACATATTTTCAATAAATAAAGGGTAATATACTTATAATTTGATATTATAATATTCTATTACTTATTTTCTTGAATTCAAACTTATGAAGTTACTTTTACTAATACTTCTAACTTTATCGTATAATTTAGGCTAGATTGAGTACTTTATTCGATTGCTCTAAATCTTGCATATTGAATCTAAATTTCCAATTATAGGGCTTATACTCTATTTTGGAAAATGGATCATTTTATTTTTATTTTGGAAAATTGATTTTCTAAGTGGTAAAATGGTTTTTTCCCCTTTATTATATTTTATTGTTTAAGTTTAGATTGGGATTAAAACAAACAATCTACTCTATCTTCTTTTTCCTCTTTTTTTTTTATTTTTTATTTATTTTTGGATTTTTTACTTTTTTTTTATTTTTACAATTAAAAATACAATATCCATAGAAAATAAATTAAATGAAAAAAGAAGAAATACAAAACAAACACAAGTGGGCTAGACTTGGATGCATGTGGATTAAGGAAGGATTGGAATGTAGGTTGGAGTAGGGGGTTGCTTAAAGGATTTGGGTCAAATCCATGTCCACTATATGTGGAAAGAGAGGGAGAGAGAGAGAGAGAGAGAGAGAGAGAGAGAGAAAGGGAGGGACAAAAGAAGAAGATAGAGATTAGGGGGCGCTTCACCGAAGATATTTGGTCGCATTTTGAATGGGAAACACCAAGTTTGTGAAAATCTCATTAAAGATAGTAGGTCTAGAGAGAACGCTACGGCCTACCATGGGCGTTTGGTAGTGGTAGAACTTAGCCATAGGAAGTAGTGTTGGTCACCACTTGCGGTGGTATCTGAAGGTGTGTAGATGGTGGTGTTTTGGGTTTAGGGATGTAGGGAGGTTCATAGTGGTGGTGGTTTCTGGAGATAACTACTATGAAGTGGTGGTTCGAAGGGTGCTAAGGTTTCCTCGATGGTTGCTTGGAGGCATGGATAGGGGCTGCAACAACGAGTTTGAATGATTGGATTCGAATGTTTAGAAGATGGTGAAGCTAGCTTAGAGGTTTAATTTGCTCAAAAGTAGCTATAGAAGCTAGAATCCTAGAGAGAGAAGTAGGGGCACAATAGAGAGAGAAGGATGTACTTGTGTATGAAATTGGGGAAGAAGATGATAGCTTGATGTCTGTAAGTATTCTACGACCTCCTATTTATGCATTTCTACTGTGAATCAAATATGAGAGGTCAAAAGAAGCAATAATTTCAAGCTTTAAAAATTATGGATTTTGACCGAGCTTAAATTTGAATTCAATGAAAACAGTTGCAATTACAGTGGAATCTATGGTCAAGATAAGTTAATAGGAGTTCTTCCTACTTTAAAAAAAAAAAAAAAACAAAAGGAAGCTTCAAAAGCATTATTGAACCTCAATTTTATCATGGTTAATTGAAGCTTAAATTTGTAAATTTGAACTTTCCTTAATATCTAAGATCAAAATTAACCAACTTAAACATTGAACCTAAACCAATTTTAGCACCAATTGAAAGTTTGTCATGTTGTCTCTATAACTTCATCATTAATTTGGCAAAATTATAAAGAGAAAAAGATGAAAAAAGAAGCAAAGTGCAAACTTGGGTCTCTAGGCTCTTCTCTACATGTCCTTACCAACTCGGTTGGTTTGATTTTCAACATATATTGCACACTAAAACATCTTATCCAACATCTATGGCTTAGATCAGATTTACAACAACAAATCCAGTTTGGGGTAAATCAAGCCCCCTATTGACCGCTCCCTAATGAATTGAAAACACCACTACTAAGATTCAAAAGCCTAATATGCATATATTGAAAAATATTTCTAAAATAAGCATGATTTGAAAAATTTTCGAGTCTCAATTTATATCTTATCCGACTAATTAACACAACTATTGAAGTTGACAAAAATATAATTAACTCAGACTTTGGGTTGGAACATTACGCTTAATGAAAGACTCGATGCTTTATGATATAGCTCAGAACCTATCAAATTGCATATGTACATTAGACTTTAATTGATCTAAAAAAAATGAATCCACTCAAAGACTTAAAATTGACCAAAGACACTTATTTCCTTAAAATAAAATAAAAATTCTATTTTCCAAAATTATTTTATTTGTCTAAAAAACTATTTTACCTAAAAATTCTAGCTTCCTTTTTTCTTTCAATTTTCTGTATTTTCTATTTTTTGAGCTTTTTTCTATTTTTTTTTGTAGTTTTCCTAAATTAAGACCTTTTTTTATTTTAAAAGAAAATCCTTAAAGAATACAGAGGAGAAAAAATGGGCTATTTATAATTTCCCTCTCAAACTTTACATTTTCCAATCTCTTCTCTTATTCTTTCTTATTTTCTTTACTAGTAAGATCAGATGAACTTAAAAATAATGAAGTTAAGATTTTTTTTTTAAATTTAACAAAATTTTCTACAAATTTCATAGTTTTTGTATTTGAAAAACTTATAATATTACATATAGATTATTTTTCTTTTTATATCACTTTAAAAAGTTATATTAAGAAAAAAAAAATTTATACGTTTTATAGGGTATCCTATACTTTGTATATTTTATTGGGTATAAGTTCTAAGTTGGTTTTAAAGTAGTATAAAGTAGATTCCAGTTTCAAGATTTGGGAACCTATACCTTATATTATAGATATGCCTTATTCTCGTTTACCACTAGATTTTGATAAGCTATTTTAGATATGAGCTTTTAAGTATAGGTCAACCTCTTCAAAGCATGAGTTAAGCTCCTTAAGCTTGGATTGACCTTCAAGCTTAGATCAACCTCCCCGTAACTCGGCCAACCTTCTTGAGACCTAAGCCAAGCTCTTAAAGCTCAAACGGCATCATCGAACTCCATGATAAGTCCCTAGCTTCAAAATCGGCCTAATTAGAAGAAAGAGCTCCGAACTACTTGGATCCTAAGCCTCTTGACCTAGGTGCGCCAAACCCAGCCTATGAGTTTGCAAATAAGGCAAGTTAATAGTTATGTTTAGATATTTCCCATGAAATTAAGGATAGATCTCAAGATATTTATGTCTTTCCTAAAATGGTTTAGCTAGTCCCATATAAATAGAGGATTATGGCTTCTAGTAATGAATCTTATACTTTACATGCTTTTACTTACATGTGCTCTTTCTCTAACCCCCTACTAATTTACGTATTGAAGTGACCATATCTAAACCAACTCTTACAACCCTTATAGCTTAATTTTTCCCTTTTGCAGGTTCCTTACAGCCCAATGAAAAGCCAAATACTTTTAAAGCATTTTAGGGTTCTTGTCCATTGGTAATGGAATAGATTTGCAATTTTTCTTGTTACAAATCTATTAGTAATTCATCATATGTTGCAATAAGCATATACATACATGTATATAATGGATATATCTCTAATTTATTTCCTTGCAAATCTACTCATAAAGTTTTCCAAATATATATACACACACATGTATATTTTCCTTTGAAAATTTTCTATCTTTAAAGTTCAATTTCATTTTAGTATCACATTTGATAGAAATTGAACTTATTGGGTGATAGCTCATAATATCTTCATTTAAATAAGAATGATTATGAATCTAGGAGGTAATGCTCAAAATAAGAATGAAGTTTGAAAATTCTAAAAGAAAACTTAGATTAAGCAGATTTGATCAACTAAGGCACCGTTCCTTCAGAATGGACTCTCGACATTTGACCATAATCCTTGAAATTTACATTGTAGTTAGCCATTAGAAAGGCTGTCGATCGGTCAAGATTGGTTGATTGTCTACCATGACAATCCCCATATCAACCTCGATGAAAATTATTTGACTAGCATTTACTTGACTATCTATTGCCAAAAAGCACCCTAAGATAGTATTTAGTCAGCTAAGTACAATAGCATTCGATAGTGAAGAGGACAATATAATTATCTTTTACAATGTTTGATAAGTAGTAAGTGTAACACAATATAAGGAAGATATATTTATTATGCACTGTAAGATTAATTTTTGAATCATCAAATATATGTATAATTTTTTTTTTTTAGTTTTGTATTTAAAGGTGCTTTCATCTAATAACTTGAATTGACAGACAAACTAAAGAATTTATTCATCAATGCTACATCATAAAAATATTGCAATCTAACAATGCTTAAACACCTTAAAACATCGTGCGTTTTTCTTAAATTTCATTAAAATCATACATTTATATTCCTATACGTTTCTTAGTTAGTCAACTTCTTTGAAGTCTTAGTCTTAGTTTTAGTTTTAACGATTCAATGAACTATATATAATCTTCAATTCTTGTCTTTAGAAAAACATAACTCCACTTCTTAAACCAAAAGTTACTTTTGGTTTGTAAGCCTAATGTTGCTAAATCTCCATGAAAGATAAAGGATGAAAGCATCATTAACCAGTCTAGATCAATTCCCCTAATGTATTGGTGCATGCTTTTGTCCTTCTTGCTCGAACATTTCTCTACACGAGCATGTGCATGAGATTAGGCATTGAATCTAGCTAAGAATGCAAGAGGAAGTAGCTATCTCTTACCTTAGGAATTCTTACCCTCCAAGTGAAAATCCTCGTTTAATCAGTTAGGATGAGGGAAGAGAGTAGGATAGAGTTTCTGCAAGTGAGCAAAAGTAAGGAAGAAATCAAACTGCTTTATAAATTAAACTTATGTTGTCTAGCACAAAATTATTCCTATTTTGAAATTATTTCCAAAATATTTCAAGAATAACAAATTTTATGGTATTCATTCTTAAAACACGTGTAGATTCTTCCTCGGAACTAGATTCCAATGTAAGTGATGCAGTGTCTCATTGAAGTCATCCTAAAACAATTTATAACATATGTTATATGGAAACAAAACATGAACGCATGTCAGCTTTCTAGTATAAGACTCACAATCCAAGAGGCGATATTTTCCATTTAGGCGAAACAGTGTCCAAAGCTATTTAATCGGTGAATAGAAGCTACCATCGTACTAATATACAACAATGACTCCTCGCATTATCAGCCATCACACGCCTAGATCGCACATATCTCATAAATAAAAGGTAAAATGAAGTCACTTGTTTTGCACTAGAAAACATTAGAATTTTATTATTGAGTGCATATAAACACATCCTCCTCTTTGCCCATGTAAGCAATGAATGGAGATGGAAGCAAATTTTGTGTTCAATGTAGTTTAAGTAGAAGCTGAAGTTAACAAGATCAAAAATTTCGTTTTAAGTTTTTTATGTGGTTCCTTTTAGGAATGAAGAGAAACAATAAAAAACAAGCAACAATGGGTACAATTTTGGGGAAAAAATAAATAAAATTGAAATAAAAATAATCGGAATCAATTTCATCAAAATAAAACTAGAGTGGTCAATTACTTTTCCCACTACAGATTTTATTTCTTTTTATTTTTATATTTCTTGAAACAAATAAGAAAAAGGAAAATTTTCCTTTAGATTTTCTTTTTCCTTTATTTGTAACTATATCCACTTATATATTTCTCTTTCCATATTGCAAAATATATTGTTGATAATAAGGAACTTCAACAAAAATGCAACTGAGCTTTTAAATGATTGGTCCATTTTGAACCAAAAGAAAGTTGTCTAGGCACAATTTTACACTGATATTAATTTTAACAAATTCCTAGGTCAATTGATCAAATGAAAATTTCAAGAATATGTAAAAAAAAAAAGAGAAATAAAAAAAATAAAGTCTGTAAGAAGGAGGCACGTGTAATCTAGGAATGATTAATATATAACATAAATTAGATAAACAAGAAGTTCAAATAAACTCACTAAAAATAAGAGAAAGTAAATGTCTCTAATTTCTTTTGTATATCTAGCATATATCAAACTCTAGAGTAAATCCAACATCCATGTGCAAAAAAATTTATAGAACTCTAATTGCCCCAAAATACTAGACTTTTGCGTCTACAATAGTAAGAAATAACTGTTTTCCTAACCGTATATTTGTACTCTTATAATATTAAACCTTATTAAAAAGACTATGAGGTAGAGCAACATATGGCCATGCAAGGACATGAGAGCTCTCCTTAAAAGTTAAAAATAAAAAAAAAAAAAATGCTTGGCTACAAACACTTTTACGGGGTGGAGCTTTCGTGTGCCTAGGTTCAAAAAGTTTTTAAATTATATCTTAATACATGATTTATTATTTCTCTTGCAGATTGCAATAACGACTATTTCATTCATTCTTAGAATGTTTCTTTTTAAAAAAAGAAAAGAAAACCGTAACTTGACGGCACAATAATTTCATAGAGGTGAAATCAGCATCTTTACCTTTGAAAAAACACGACGAATTTATGCGGAAAGCCAATAGTTAAATTTAGAGTGAAAAGCTACGGGAAGGGGAGCAACGAATTTCACTAATCGTAAAATATGTTTAAGTAGAATATGGACTTTTATTTGAATGTAAAGCTCTATTACAAGACTTGATATCCATAGTAACCCAGAACCTATATGTATCGGAAATAATAAATTATAAAATAGAATATAACAAATGGGGAACTTGTTTGTCAACCAAAAATGCCCTTCATATGCAGTCTTCCTTGATCAACTACTGCACGTCTCCCACTCCATTTGTGTCCGGATGGCTCTACTTGACGCAAGCTTCACATATGCTTTGAACTAAGGATATTTGACCTGATCCCTACTCTAACAATATTTTGAAACCTAATAAGTTCGACAAAAGTCTCTTGCCCTTATACTTTATCATTCAATTCAAAGATAGTAAGTTTGACTCAGTTTTGGCAAAATGGCGTATATCTATAAGCATAATAAATCACGTTGAACCAATACAAACATACTTGATGATATATATATATATATATATATTATTAAAGCGGATAAATTTTTAAGTAACAATCAAAACAAAATCTTATCTGTATTTGTTTGTATAACATTTTAAATAAAATATTTTTTATTTATAAATAAAATTTTTTAAATATATTTGATCATAAATATAGGATAATTTAAAGATTTTAAGAAAATATAATCATCCCTCTCTCTGTTTCTCTCTCCCCCTAACATTCCAAATACCCATATTCCTCTCTCTATGGCTCCCATCTCTTTCTTTTCCTATTATAATATATTTGATTATATTGTATAACTTTATTCATTTTGTATATATACAATGCGGGTGCAACGTTTGTTAGTATACTATTAAAACCCTTTAGGACTCAAGTAATTACTACTTTTTTATATATAAAATTCTATTAAATACCCTTAAAACTATCATACTATTCAAAGACATAAAAATAATTATGGAGTGTGTTATACTAAATTTCTAAATTACCTATTTTTAACCACAAACCTATTGCCAATGTTTTCTCTCTCACTCCTCCATTATTCTCCTCTCATCCTTTCCTCTCTCCACTAATTTATTACCAATATTTTCTTTTTCACTTTTCCATTATTCTCTCATCATCCTTCTCTTCCACATTTCTCTTCAGTTTCTCTTTAACAGTTTTCGTCTTTCTTCTTACAATTTTATATAGCTAACAACCCATTATCATTTGTGCATAAAACACAAAATTTCAATACATAATAGGAATTGATAAAATTTAATTATAAATTTAAAATGTTTAAATATGATATTAATGATACTAATACAAATAAAGTAGTAATTACATGTGATTTACCCCAAAATTAATTCATACCTCTATTTTTTTAAAATAGGAGATAACATAATTTACTCTAAGGACCATACTGTGTTATTTTTCCCATGATTCTAGGTTTTTATTTGTTTATTTTTGCATTATAAATTGTTATAGTTTAATTCAATATTTATTTTATATTCTAAATTTTATCATACTATTATTTTTATTTTTTTTACACGCATCGTAAGTGCATATCTATTAGTATATATGCATCAATATAAATGTTTCATTAACTTTCTTCGTAAACGTAATGCTGCATTTCTTAGATTAGAAGTGCTATTAACAAAATCTAGATATTAGTTACCTATATCATTATTTTGGATACCCAATCAGTAATTTATCATTTTTCTTGAAGAATTACTTTTGCATTTCACATTATACTTTTTATGGATAAAGAACAAGGCTAGGTCTCCCTTCCAAATGAGTTCTTGTATTTCACTTCTTCTAATGAATACAAGACTTACGTTTTCTTCATAGAGTTTAAGTATCCTCGTTAAGTTACTATCATCTATTTACAAGAAAAAAGAAAAAAAGAAAAGAAAAACCATACGTTCTAAGTCCTCCACTACAAAAAGTACCACTACTAGAGTCCACCTCAAGTTCTTTGAAGTCCTCCACTACTAATGCACCTCCGGTTGCATGAATTCTTAAGTTTTCTAAAAGTTGTATGACCCATTTTTCTATTAATTAAGCTGTCATATGAAAAATAAGCTTATTTAGACATTTATATGATAGTTTATCCATATAATTAATTGATCTAAGTAATTAAAACTAAAAAATAACTAAAAAAGCTTAAGTTAATTTAAGGACTAATATCTTACTTGATACCCGAATTTTGTATATTTTTCAATTAAGCACTTAAACTTTTCGATCTTCAAATTTACTACCCGATTACACTTTCACATATTGTCATTACTACTTAGGCTAACTCCATTAGCTACTGTTAAGATGATATAATCTTTTTTTAGCAGCTCATGGAGTGACATGCATCTCATATCTATGTATATATATCCAGTTCATTATTGTGGCTTTTTGAGTCAATCGCATATTATTATTTTAAAAACGAAAAAGAACAATTTTCAAGTTAGTGGAGTGTGAACTCCAAGCAAATCGCTAACCATGGGAATTATATGTCAACATGGATTATCTCAAATGTAGATTCTTGTTGAATTGGAATTGTGTTAATGACAAATATATATATATATATATATACATATATAAATACATATATATATATATATATCAATATAATGAGTTCATAAACTTGAATTCTTAAAATAGACACCTTAAGTTGTTATTATAAATATAAGCTTAGGGAATAATTACCATCTATTTTTTTCCTTTTAAACATAAATCGAGCTTCCCGATATATCAAAATTTTCAGAATAAAAAGTGAATATTTTATAAGTTAATAATATGGTAAGTAATGGCATTTAAATAATAAATAGATGTTACAAACATACACAAGGAATAATATAACTATACTTTTAATACTATACTTTTAATAATATAAGGCCTTAGTTATAGGTATCTATATATATATATATATTAATATATTGCTGATATATAGAAACGGCCAATTAATGTAGCATGCAAAATGGAAATTTCACTAGTAGGTTTACGTGGCAAAAGTGGGAGGCACGAAGGAGAAATTTGGACAACTAAAACAAAATTTAGGATAATGAAATTTTGGTAAGGGACATGTGGATTGCACTTTTTCCTTCTTCACCGATTCAGAGGGCTATTAGAAGCAAATGACCTTTGCACTTCGAAGTTTTGTTACCAAGAAAGATAGAAATAGATCCAGGAACATCTATTGAATTAAGGGAAAATGTCAGAGAAATTAAGAAATATATCTAAGGCTTCAGGTCAGTGAGGTTTAGGTACCATTCGAATATCTCTTCTTGCGTCCGAGCTACCTTACGACCACCACCCCACGCGTCGATGGCCATTGAAGCTCGGACCTTCCGTAAGTCCAATTTCTTGCACGAACTTGTAGAATTTCTTAAAAATATGAGACCAACATAAATAGTTTTAGACTAATTATTTGTAGGATATTTTTATCTTGGTTAATGTTGTAAATTTCCTTGTTTTTCTTTTGGCATAATTATTGGTATATGAGGTATGTCCTTAATACTTGTTTTTGCCTCCATGAATCTTTGGTGAAATTTTTAAATACCCAAACAATGTTGTTCCATGCAAAATAATTTCATATAAACTCCTTACGACACCTTTTCTTATACTGTAAGAGGGCTTTGATAATTTGAATCATTACTCATTGGTTAAATTTTTCTGTTTCTAGAAACTGCGTAACGTGGGATTTTGGAAGATTTTGTTGCTAAGTTATATGAGTACCTTTAATGAAAATTCTGATCCGAATTGTGTATATGTTATTTTGAGTTTGAAGAGAATTTCTCGAACTACTTTGGCAATCATTACTCTTTATTTCATAATTTTGCATAAAGCAGCTTAAGTAGTAATTAAAAATGTAGTTATTGTACCTTTAGTTGCAGTATTCAATATTATTTAGATTACAAGACATGGAAATATTGCCAGATGATAACCATGGCACGTCTGTTCATTGGGATGTCAGTCAAACGGAAAAAGAAAAACGAAAAAAAAAAAAAAAGAATTAACACAAGTGATATCTTGGGAATTCATATGCTATAAATGCAAATTTGATAACATAAGTATTAATTGTAATTGTGATAGGAAATCCTGATAGTAAATGCTATAACCTGTACGCTTACCCACGATCGGCAGAAGGATAAATGAAAGACAATTGTTTGGCTTGTCACATTCCATCCTAAGTTTTCAAAATTGTACTATAATTTAATAAACAAATAATATGCTTCTACGCAGTCGAGACAATATATGTATACCATTTTACTTATATATGAAAATAGTTATAGTCAATTTCATTCAATAGTTTTACACGGTATAGCTACTCTTTGCTTATATATTATGTCCATCTCTATACATAATTAGAAATCTTCTTTAGTTAACAAAACATATCTATTTTTAACTACTGAGGTTATATATATATATATATATAGATATAGATAGATCTCCATACCCTCTTTTTATTTATTATACCAAACTTTACACTACTTTTCAATCAATATATATATATATTCTATATTCATATTAAGATTTATATTATTTACAAACTATATTCCAAATTATATTGGTTTTGTTAACTAATGTGTCTCTTAATATTTATATTATGCTATCCATATACATTAAGTTTTCTTCTTTAAAAATATAATATATGAAATATATCTATAAACAAGTTCATCACAGATTGATCTAATTTCACCAATCTTAACTACTATGAGTCCTTATAAACCATGTATAGAATAGCGATCCATACACTTTACAAATTTTGAAAACTTTCCTATCCTATATAGGACCTTAAGTATAACCATTTTGAAAACTTCGACATTTGTGAACAAACTACCAGGTAAGTGGGTTTATGCTTCATCACTTGTATGAATATGCTTCGAGTACCAAGGGATTATAAGTCATTGTACTTGGTTATGCTTATAAGTAGTTTTGGATGTGCATATGTCATGCATGTGCTTGAAAACTGTTGTTCTGTATATTATGTCGATGAAATACTTTCTTATTTTGCAGAGTTTCTACTAAATTCTCTAACTACTAACTTCAATGGAATAATATCGATTGACTTAAATAATTGAACTATACATTTATCTCAATCCATTAGGATATCACATTTAGGATTATAACACCAGATACCAACCTTTCAAGAAGGAAAAGGAAGTACTTTCCCTGTACCTTGACGAACCAACTGGTAAGGGAGGAGGCCACAATGAAGGTCAAAGACTAGCTTGATAGGTTTTTGAGAGGAGTTAGAGTGTCTCCATTGCACATTGGGCTCCATGTCATTCATGATTTAGCTTGTAAAACTCCTAAACCCATATTAGAGTATGTGTAATTTCTTTAGTTTCACAACTAACTGGACAAGATTGTGTGGATGGTATTTGAGTTTTTGCATTGCACTTAATAATTGTTTGAAAAACTTACATGATGATTGTTACATATAACGTTAATTCCTTATCCCTTACCAAGTTATAGTTTTCTTTCCCCTCTATGGATCTTTATACACGTGAAGATAACTAACAAAAGATGGATTTAGATATGAGGAGAGCTTTAGGCTTTGTAATATAACTTGAAAATAGTTTTTGGACTACAAAGTTAATGTTTTGTATTTATAGGGGTTTGATCCGAACCTATACAACTTCTGTAGTTACAAGTTTTTTTTTTTTTTTTTTCATTTCAAGTTATACTTGTTACCTTTCTACTAGCCAGTGTGCTTTAAAGTAGTTAGGTTTTTCATGCCTTGTGTATGACATTCTATCTCTACTAACTAAAGTAGTTAGCTTCAGTTATAGGTTGTTGTATATTGCAAACTATTACAACCTAACCAATTTGGGGCATGACAGTTAGAAGTGGTAAAAAGATACATTTCTTTTTAACTAATCTAATACATTACCAAAATATATATATATATAATTAGATTACCAAAACAAAAATAAAATATATAATTAGATCCATACCATCTTGCTTACCAAATCATGGTAACGAAAACCTTAGTGAATGAATGCATTGTTAAGGACCTGAACATTACTTAATTGAGCACCCCAACATGAAGGATTTTAGATTGAGCAAAGCATAAAGAGATTTTAGAGTAGAGAAAGGAAGGGTTTCTTTTTTTTTTTTTTCTTTCTTGGTTATTTTTCCCTTAAAAGCATAAATAGTGAACTTATAAACACCATTACAACAGTAAAATCAATGTTGATTATGCTTATATTAACTTAGCAATGCAAATTATTTTGTTAAAATCTCTCTATATTAGTTTTGTCATTCCAAGAAGTTAGATGTAAAGACAAGAATCATTATGCCCTAACATTAATATCACTAACTTGAAGAAAGGAGCTAAAAGGGGAAAAAGAATATTGTTAGCACTATAAGCCCTTTATATCTTGCTTGTATTATATCGTTTCTTTGTTATATTTATTAACAACACACGTGACAAATTACTTGGATAAGTTGTTAGTTAGTTACACATTGTATATAAGTCTTCACTGGTGCAATAACAATTTAGAGATAAGAAATATCACCTACATTCTTCTCCTATTTCATTGTCTTAATGCATCTCTAGGGTAGAATACATGGAGAGGCACCACAACGAAGCAAAACAAATAAACAGGAAAAAGGTTAAAAAAGTTTGAGCAGCTATCGAATGGATATGACTTACTACTCAATCTTACTCGACCTATAATTTGTTGGATATGACACACTGATTCGAATTGAATGGTCACTTGCCACTACTTCTTGTTAAAGTGAATTGATAAGAGTTGAATAACGAGAACACCAAAGTTGCTCAAATGAGTAACTTCTATATTGAAAAGGATATCATCCGGCGTACAAGGAAAGTAAGGGTTTATATACTTACTTACTAGAGTTATTTTACATGTATGAAAAGACAAAAGGGTATTTTACAATCTTATTACATGAATCATACTAAAAAGGCGTAAAAAGGACAAAGAATATTTAGTACGAAAGTGAAAGAATAACTTTGGAACGTTATATCAGAAGATACATGTCGCTTGATGGCTGGACGTCAGGAGTATGATACAACATAGATAGATACAGGAAGTGCTGGTAGTTAAGGGTTAACCTGATTTAGGGTCGAGAGCCAATCAGTTTGGTTAGGAAGTCAGTTGAATTAGAGTCAAGCGCTGGTAGTCAGTTAGAGAGCTTGGCTTGGCCAGCTTTTCCTGGGTTACCTTTTGGATCAGGACTTCACAGTTAAGTAGGAGAATGTTGGATACACGTGAGGATCTGAGAGACAGGTAGGCAGGAGGTCGGATCGAAAAAGGAGTCCGCGTCTTAACTATGGCTTAGAGCTAGTATTTTCCATATGAGCCCTTAAAGTTCTTTAGCTCGGCTTCTTGTAATTGGTCCAGTGGGTTGATTCCTATCATTTACCTGGGGGTCGGAAATATTTGTCCTCAAATCTAAAGCAATTTTTGCTTGTTCTTTTAGGGCTTTCATAGGGTCTTCTTCGGTTGGTTGGTGAGGAATCATATTGAACACATTAAAGGGATAGGAGATACCATAGTCATCAGGCAACTCAATCTGGTAGGTGTTGTGGTTGATCTTCTTCAGGACCTTGAATGGACCATTAGCTTAGGGAGATAATTTGTTCTGTCTCAAGTGTGGGAATCGTTTTTGCTAAGATGTATCCATACTAGGTCTCTTGGCTGGAAAGAAATAGTTTGGCTGCCTCAATTGCCAATCTCTTGTTGTCTTTGATTGAAATTGGTGATCTTCCTCATGATAGACTAGTGTAGCTCATGTAATTCTTGGGCTTGATCCACTCCGGGCCGACTCTTTTTAGTAGCTGCTGGGGTATCAATCATATCCAAGGGAATGGTAAGGTTAAGGTCATAGACAACCTCAAATGGGGTCTTCCCAATAATGCTATGAACAGTCCGGTTGTATGTAAACTCCACAACTAATAGACATAGATCCTAATCCCTCAAGTTTTTCTCCATAACAGCCCTGAGTAGATTGCTTGGTATCCTATTTACCACTTCAGTCTAACCATCAATTTGAGGGTAGCTAGTGGAGCTGAATACGAGTTTGGTTCCAAGTCTTCCAAAAATAGCTCAAGAATTTTGTGTCCTGATCTAAGACTATACCTTTCGGTACTCCATGTAGTTGGACAATCTCCTACAAAAACATATCAGCAATATATAGAGCATCGTTAGTTTGTGGCATAGAATGAAGTATGACATCTTGCTGAAACAGTCTACTACAATAAAAATGGAATATTTCCCCCAGGATCTCTAGGTCAACCTTAAGACAAAGTCTATGCTGAGGTCAGCCTAAGATAAGGTTGGCATCAGTAGAGGCATGTATTCTCCATGGGGTTCTCTCTTCCCCCTTAGCACGCTTACACACTTCACAACTACCAACTACTTCATGGATATCCTTAGCAAAACCTAGCTAATAGAAGTTCTCCTTCAATAGATTGGTTGTCTTAACCTCCCTAAAGTGACCTAATAATCCTCCGTTATGGGCTTCGTTGATCAGTAGCTCCTGCGTAGAGCAGTTTAGAATACATAGCCTGTAATCCTTGAATAGATAATCATCCTTAAGATAATATCCTCCAATAACTACCCTTTTCGACACTGTTCAACAACAGAACCAAAGTGAAGGTCAGCAGCATACTGCTCCGTGATGAGTGAGAATCCCAATAATTTTGTCTGCAGAGTGGTCAACAAAGTTTATTGTCGTGATAGAACATCGGCGACCACATTTGCACTCCCCTTCTTATGCCAAATGACGTACAAGAACCCTTCCATGAATTCCAACTACTTGACCTGCTTCTTAGAGAGTTTGCTCTAACTCCCAACATACTTCAATAATTCGTAGTCAGTATAAACAACAAACTTTCATGGCAGCAAGTAGTGTTGCTAAACAGTAAGGGCTTAGAAAAGGGAGTACAACTTCTTCTCGTATACGAAATAGTTCAGGGTAAGGCCACTAAGTTTCTCACTATGGAAGGCAACGAGTCATCGCTCCTGCATCATGACAACACCAATTCCCACTCTCAATGCATCGCATTCCAATTCAAAGGGCTTATCAAAATCTGGTAGTGAAAGGACAGGTGCTAAGGTGAGCTTTTCCTTAATCTCCCAGAAGCTTTGCTTAGCTCAGTCGTACCACTTGAACCCTTCATTTTTTTTTTTTGCTAGCTTGGTCAATAGGGTGGCTATTGTGCTGAAATCCTTAATAAATCGCCTATAGAAAAAAGTTAGGCCATGGAAACTTCAAACTTCATTAATATTCTTCAGCTTTGGCCATTCCAAAACATATTGGATTTTTTCATCTACTCGGATTCCTTCTCTTGACACTATAAACCCTAAGAAAACCACCTCATTCTGGCAGAATGTACACTTCTTCACATTCCCAAACAATTTCTCAACTCGTAAAATGCTAAATACTTTGCAAAGATGTTGAACATGGTTGTTCAATTCAGTACTATATACCAGTATGTTATCAAATTACATGACTGCACATCTTCCAAGAAGAGGGCCCAACATATGGTTTATTAACCTCATGAATGTGCTTGGTACATTAGTAAGTCCGAATGGCATAACCAACCATTTGTAGAGTCCATGCCTAGTTTTAAAGGTAGTCTTCCATTTATTGCCTGGCCTTATGCGAATTTAGTAATAGTCGCTCCACAGATCAATCTTTGAAAATATCTTTACACCATGAAGCTCATCCAACGTGCCATTAAGCTTTAGAATCGGGTATTTGTACTTTACAATAATTCGGTTGATTGTTCAGTTGTCGATATACATGCGCCATTAACCATCCTTCTTCGGAATGAGTAGAGCTAGTATAGCACAAGGGCTCAAACTCTCCTTCACATATCCTCACTTAATGAGTTCGTCCACCTATCTTTTCAATTCGGCAGCTTGCTTAGGATTCATCTTATATACAGGTCAGTTGGGTAGAGTGGCAACTAGTTGCAAATCAGTATAGTTCTTTACGCCTCGAATTAGTGGTAGTCCTCTGGACAGTTCTTCTAGAAACATATCGAAAAACTCATTTAGCAAGCCTCGAATTTCTCCTAGAACGTTCTATAACTCCCTCATCTCTACTAGTCTCCTAACCAACAGGAACATCGATTCATCGGCTTTCTCAACAGATTAGAGCTCTTTACAACTCATCACCAAGGATTTTTTCTTATTAACCTAAGTGAGTTGATTATAGGTCTCATTTACTTTAGACGGGGTCAGGGGTTGCAACATTATCCTCCTTCCATCCTTAACAAAGGCATAAGTGTTCTTATACCTGTCGTGTGTAACACATTAGTCGAAAAAACAAGGTCGTCCAAGCAGCAAATGTGAAGCTCCCATGGGGACGACATCGCATACTACTTCATCCATGTATACATTTCCAACATTGAATGGTACAGTCACTTGTTCAGTTACGTGCAAAGCACCCTTATCATGAAGCCAATGCAGCTTATAAGGTCGGGGATGCCTTGAGGTCAACAGACTTAACCTTTGCACAAATGATTGCATAACCACATTAGTGCAACTTCCTCTATCTACTATGATTGTGCATAATTGGTCTTTAACAGTACACTTAGTATGGAACAAATTCTCTCTCTAGTCCTCCTCAGGGTTCGGTAAGGAACTTAAGAATCATCTTAATACTTGGGTCATTACTTCTCCCTTGTCGGTATAGACACAGGTCTCCTCTTCCTCCTTAGCTTCTACCTTTCAAACATCCTTTCCTTCCTTAAGCTCACTCTCGTCGATGCTATCTACTACATCTCTTCATACCCATAACATTCAAATACTTTCTCAACCTTCTCTTCCTACTCCAAGTATTCATCTGCATCTCCACTTCCATTGAAGGGCAGAATTTGTACCTTGACATTGTTTAGCCCTCTAGTGACTCGACGTCCTCGTCCTTGTGCTCAATAATAATCAACTTCTTCTTCTTCACTAAACCCTTTAACATCTAACTCTTCATCGTCCTCTGTATTCTCCTTTAACTTTAGTCTTTATCTAGTAGCTCCTCTAGCTCGAGGAGGTCAAATTGGGTGATTGGTTTGATTGACTTGGCTATAGTATCTCTTAGTGACACCTTCTTGTGGGTTTTGCAATTACATACCTTAGGGTTATTGTCTGTTAACTTGCATTGCGATGACTAGACTCTCAACAAGGTTTATAATTCTGTCAAGTTTATCATCAACTGACCCTTGGGTATTACTCTCATTATGACCATAACTAGGTTGAGCACCACTGCCCTAGTCACCAATAATTCTCTGAACACTTGAATCTGACATAACGTAATACCTCTTTGAATAGATTAACAACTACTAACAACTTTAGTCCCCTAAAGTTGCTCAAACAGAATAGAGCCAAACTTACTTTGTTGTCACAATGAAAAATAAAGTATCAATGAAACCACACTTACGAACCTTTAAGCATACTGTAGTAGCTATGGAAGGTATATAGCAACTACTAACAATAAAATGAAACAAAAATTTACTATAACTTGACATACTCCCTTGCAGAACTGTACTTTGATACTAGCGAAGCTAATGCATTTCCAGGGTAGAACACATGGAGAGACACCACAATGAAGTAAAATAAACAAATAGGAAAAAGGTTAACAAATTCTAGGCAGCTACTAAATGGATATGATGTAAACCCTACTTTTAGTGGGCCTAAGATTTGATTAAGAGTACTTTTCGAACATTCACAAGGATCAACTAAACAAAAAACTTAATTTTACATTTAGAAACGAATTAAATTTTTCCAATTCAAAAACCAATTATCGATAAAACCCGAACTTGAAGAATTACGAGCTCTAAAGTCACTTAAAACCCTAAACTTTAAAACCATTAAGGAATTTTAACCCTAAGTAATTAATTGATAATTTAATTTGAATAATTTCATTCAATTTTAGAAAATTTCACAAATCAAATCATAAATTACAAAACAATGCAAGATGAAAACCCTAAAACAATTTCCTATAAAACTATACCCTTATCTTCATGTCTAAGCTTTACACATCAATAAGTAGACCAACCAATCACCTTAGATGACTTATCAATTGAGAGTTGGAATCATTTATCAATTGATAACTTATCAAAATCTAGTGATAAGACATTTTCCTTATCACCCCTTCACTTATACTACATATGGACAATTTTTCACAAGATTTCACATGTTTAACTTCATTAAATGAGATAAGACCATTCCATGACCCCAAAGGACACTAATTGCCATATTTGAACAAGGAGAAAGGGGGCCATACTCTTGTTTTTCAACTATCAATTACTTTCTCTTACACACCACTATTCACTCTTTAATGCTTACATCATCAATGGTTGTAATTGTTGACTTTTGTATAAGTTACAAGACAACACTTTTAAGACATCTTAAGGACTCATTTCTCTCATTCCCAACTGGCCACTCTTCCCCTTATTTTTATCACTTTCAATTTCATTTTCACTTCTTCTTTCTCTCATTTGAAACAAACATAAAAGGAGAAACAACCTTATCCTACAAAATCAACTTTGCCACCATTTTTCCCAACTTCACTTATGGCATTTCTTTCTCCTTTTCTTGTGTCATTTTCTTCCAACATCTAAGCTCTTTTAGAACCATTAAAACCTTCCACAAACCCCATTCCAAAAGATCAAACAACTCGGGTTTCCAAAAGGTAGCAAAAGGAGGAAGCAAAGTTAAGAGCTTAAGTAGAACCTTAGTGTACAACCATCATATTTTGTTTTAAGGATGAGTAAGTGTTTCTTGTGATTAGTGGGTTAGTTTTTATGTTAGGAGACATTGATTGCTTGAAGATATAAGTATGGTTTAAGTTGTTATAACACCAAAGACTATTCTAAGAAACAAACTCATGAAACCTTTACATGAAGTTAAAATTTAAGCATATAAAGTTGGTTTTTGTAAAGATACTTGTTTGACACTTTGAATGGAAGATTTTAAGTTGAGAAAATCTTGAAACAAGAACTTGAATGGAAGATAAACATGCTGGACGTGAGGATTCAAAAGTCCTTTGAATGTTGATTTTATTTCCATTAAGTTAAACATACTCAAATCTAAACTTAAGTTAAGGAAAAATTCATCACATGAAATTTTATAAAGAAACCAACTTTGTATGACATGAGCTATGATATGGAAGTTGTATTAAGTGTAAGATCTTATATTTCTTTGTGTAAAGCATGAGTTAAAGAATCATCTTATGGAAGAAAAGTTAAGTTAAGGTTTGGATACAAATAGTTTACGTGCATAATGTTACACCTAAACTTAAGGAAATGATGAAACAAGTTGAAAAATCAAGTGAGAACCCCTTGGAATCATCTCAACCAGATCTGAAACATGGGTAAGAGACACTTAAAAATATGATAAAGTAAATGAACAAAGTGAAAAGATCAACTAATACAAGTATAGTAAATATATAAAGCCTAAAACTCAAAACTGAGCCTAAAACTCTCAAAACGAGCCTAGAACTCTAAGTTGGGCCTTCAATAAAATTCAGACCAGTACTTTAAAACATTAAGAGAGGTTGTTTTGAAGCTCATAAGAAATTCACCTAAGACTCTATAGGCCTAATAAAGTTACTAACTTTAGTTTGAACAAAAAACAAGCCCATTTGACAACTTAAGCCCACTAAAGGGCCCACGAAGAGGTTGTTAGCTCTAGGAGTATAAATCAAAGTTGTTAATTTGATCTCAAGGAGTAAATGAGTATTTTGAGCTTAAGATAAAATCTTAAGACCAAGCCCAAAGGATTTCTCAAGTTATCAAAAAGCCTATTTACCATACAAGGCCCAAAAGCACTCCAAAACATGAGGAACGCTACTATTCTGAACCATGGATAGATTTGCATGCCTCATTTCGAAAATCGAACCTCACCACATTAAAGTACACTAAAAAACGATGAAGATTGACTATAAGATCATAAAAATCAAATTTAAAATGAAAAAGTGATACATGATTGAACTTTTAAGTAAAAACTAGGAAAAGTTACAAAAACTAGTTAAGAGTATACCTTAAGGAAATTTAACTTAGTTTTCTAAGTTTATTTCAATCCCTTATAAATATTATTTCGATGACTAGGGGATACCGTGTACGGAAACGATTTGCCTTCAGATTACTTTGATTGATCCATATGGCAAAGTGAGTAAATTCTCGATGACTCTTTACTTGATTTTGCTTGTAGAATAGATGTATCTAAACTTATATATATAAATTTAGATGCTTATGGGATATGGGAAATGCATGTGTATGAATTTATGGATGAATGCAATGACTTGTTAATTATAAATAATAATGGGAATTGTTTGCACTAATATATACATGTAAATTGTTTGCACTAATATATACATGTGAATTGTATGGAATGAAATTGTTTGATCACCTTGAAAATCAAGTTAATCACTTTGAAAATCAAGTTAATCACTTTGAAAATCAAGTTAATCACTTATACGATTAAGAAATCAAAATGAATCATGCATTCCACATATTGCATACAAATAACACCGACTGCCACTTCACTAGAAAGATGGGAAGGGACTCATAGGAGGACGTACCTCTTGCAGGATTAGGTACTAGTTATGTCATCATATATATTGAGTCTCTGTCCTAAGCTGATGGGCTTACCAGGCGTTGGGAGACGCTAACAGTCGGCGAGGGGCTGAGTCTTGTGACTTCTACTTAGGGCGTATTTTTATGGATTGTAGAGGCCACTACACCGCTAGACTTGGGATTTTAAAAATATGATTTGTTATTCGGCAAAAAAGTATATATATATAGAGAGAGAGAGAGAGAGAGAGTTTTATTTTGGCTTAAGCACAATAGTGCAAATGAAATAAAACCCAAGGTCTAGAACTCGGATTTTGGTTTTGGCCGGTTAATTATCTTTAAACTACAGGGAGTGTAATTCTGAATCGTATGTAGTTCCTAAGTCACTATATGCGTTATTTGGCATACTGATTGTTTATGCATTCATATGATTGTGCATTTAATAAATTTTTGCTATGTAGTACTGACAAGGGTATTTATCTCACTAAGCTTAAGCTTACACCCCTATAGATTTTTGTTGTTGCAGGAAAACCTCTTCGCTAATCTGGGCTGAGGTTTGCCTATGTTAAGTCTCATGTAGGGACGGGTTGGAGCGATTAGAGAGCGAAGAGGACATTTTGTAATAGATTTATAGATATTTAGTTACTTTTATGTTTTTGCTCATAATACAGATTTAAAATCTCTAATGCATTTCCGTTATGAACTGCATTTGTTTGTAATATTCTTTTGGTGTGGATCTTACGAGCCCACACAATTAGCTAATTTATACCATAGAAGTAATTTTAGTTAAATTGCTCTATATTACTTGTCTATGGGCCTAGTGGTAACTTAGAGTGGAAGGAGCCTTGTGTGTCATATGAAAGGCCTATGATTAGCAAGGAGGTTAATAATAGACCTTTATATGGTACACGACAACTTACCACGACAATGATACTGTTGGGTCGTGATAGATATGACTCATCACTTAATTTTACTCAGCCTACAATTCGTCGAACATGATACACTGGTCTAAATTGAAGGGTCACTTACTATTATTCCTTGCTAAAGTGAATAGATAAGAGTTTACTAACGAGAAAACTAAGGTTGCTCAAATGAGTAATTTCTATATTGAAAAGGATATCATCCTACGTACAAGGAAAGTAGAGATTTATATACTTGCCTATTAGGGTTGTTTTACATATATGAAAAAATAAAAGGGTATTTTACAATTACGTTACATGTATCATGTTAAAAAGGGATAAAAAGGACAAAGAATATTCAATATGAAAGAGAAAAAATCATTCTGGAACGTTGTGTTAGAGGACACGTATCACTTGATGGCTGAACGTCAGGAGTATGATACAATATAGGCGAAATAAGAAGTACTGGTGATCAAGGGCCAACCTAATCCGGATTAGGTTGGGAGCTAATCAATATGGTTAAGAAGTTAGCTAAATTAGAGTCAGGTACAAGTGGTTGGTTGAAGAGCTCCACTTGGCCAACCTTTCCTAAGTTACCTTCTAGATCAGGACTTCACAGCTAGGTAGGAGTATATTGGATACATGTGAGGATTTGAGAGATAAGTTGATAGGAGGTCGGATCGGAAAAGGAGTCCTCTTCTCGACTATGGCTTAGAGATAATATTTTCCATGCGAGCACTTAAAGTCCTCTAGCTCGTCTTCTTCTGATTCGTCCAAGGGCTTGATTCCTATTAGTCTCACATATTGCTCTATTCCCTAACTATTAGATACTAGACTAATCTGCTCTAACATCTCCTTCGATTAATTCAATCATGGAATCTACATAACTATTAGTAGCATCTTCTCTATTACACATAATGCTTAGTCTTTTCTACATGGTATTAAAGCTCCATGGTATCCCTTTCTAATCTTTTCTATCCTTCTTGTGGTTGTTGATTTGCCTTTGTCAAAATACATGATTAGTATATCAAGATGATAATGTTGTAGTTATTAATCCTACTAATCTTGATCCTTTGTATATTTCCAATTTGGACAACCTTAGCGTGGGTATTGGCAACATTTTGTTCAATGGAAACAACCACTTAACTTAGAGTGGGGCAATTAAAATGAGATTACGGGAAAAAAATGAAGCTAAGACTCATAGATAGGATGATTGTGCGACCAAATGATGGATCACCTAATCTTATACATTGGACTAGGTGTAATTATATGGTTTAGTATTGGGTATTAAACTCAATGAGTAATGAATATTCTCAAAGTTTTTTGAATGAAAAATTGTACATGAACTTTGGAAAGAAATTAAAGAATAATACGATTTAAGTAATGGCCCTTTGATATTTTAACTTCAACATGAAATTTGTAATATGAAGCAAGGGACACAATCGGTTAGAGTTTATTACAATAAGTTGAAAAAAGTGTTGGAATGAACTAAATACATTACATGGTTATCTTAAATGTATTTATGGAAGAATGGAGTATTGCATATGTGGTTTACATGAGAAGATAGCACATGTGGAATCTTAAAAAAGTTGATGCACTTCCTTATGGGACTTGATGAGATCTATGAAAGCATCTATAATCACATTCTTTTTATGGGACTATTACATAATGTGAATAGAGCATTTTATCTTGTGCAATAAGTGGAGAAACAAAGACAAGTAGTTGTAAATATTTCATTAGATATTGGTTCATTAGCTTTGCTTTCTAATAAGACCAATATGAACAGAGAAGCTAATAGACAAGTTAAAAGTGCTGGAAGCGAGTTATTTTGTAGATAGTGTAAAAATGAAGGGCATACAATTGATAGTTGCTATCAACTCATAGACTATATGGATTGGTATAAAGGTAGAAAACTTGGAAAATGTAGAGGAAAAGGATCTACTATTGTAAATTTTATAGCAAGTATTTCTATAGCTACTAATAAAATATCTAATGTTTCTCAAGCTCTTCCAACTCTCTTTGATCATTTAAGTTTTCATGATACTATGATGGCTAGTCCATCTAATGCAAGGAGACATGATAATATTGGGATAAACCAAGATAGACTTCAAGCTTTATGCTAAGAAATGATGGGAGTGATGAAAGGAAAGTAAGGAGAATCTATAGTCAATCTAATTAATTATGAATATATTCATAATCCTTCTTTTTGTTTTACTTCTTTAAATAAATTGAGTATTTAGATAGTCGATATTGGAGCTACAAATCATATGACACCATATTCCTACATACTTCATAATATCCACACCTTACCATAGCCTATACATGTTTGATTGCTCGATGCATCTTTTAAGATAATAAATCAAGTTGAGGCAGTTTGGCTTACTCCTCTAATAACCTTACAAAATGTATTTTACATACTAGATTTCACTCATAACCTTTTATCTTTTAGTAGACTTTAGAAAGATCAGTCTTTGCAAGTAATTTTTTATCTCTCTTCTAGCAAATTCATAACTTGGCATTTAAGACATGTGTAGCATTAGCAAAGGCTTGTAATGGTCTCTATCTTTTGTACACACATAATTTTTCATCTTCATCATTAATTTGTAATACAGCTTCTTGTATAGAATCAAATCTGGGCAAATTGCTTCATGCTCATTTAAGACATGGTTCCTTGTTAAAGTTAACACATTTAAGCTGTTACAAATATGTTTTTTTTTATGGATTGGTTTGTGATGTTTGTCAGGAGGCTATGTTTCATAGATTCCCCTTTAATCTCAATTCTACATATTCACATGGTGTTCTTTATTTACTTCATATTGATATTTGGAGACCATATTGTACCGCTTCAATTTTTACTGCTAACTATTTCCTTATAATAGTTTACGATCATTTAAAATGTACTTAGACATATCTTTTAAGTCATAAGTATCAAGTTCCAAGCATTCTTAATGGTTTCTTTAAGTATGTTCAAAATCATTTTGGAAACATACCCATAGGAACTAATAATGGAAGTGAGTTCATGTTAAGAGCTGGTTAATCCATGTTTTGTAATCTAGGAATAGTGCAAAAGCATACTATGACCTATACACCACAACAAAATAGTATTGTTGAGAGGAAACATAGACACTTGTTAGATACGCCAAGAGCCTTAAGAATATACGCAAATTTACCTTAAGAATTCTAGGAAGAGTGTTTTTTAACAACCACTTACATCATCAATAGATTTCTTATATCACAACTCAGTTGGAAAACTCCTTTTGAAATTCTTTTTAGTATACCACCTGATTATACGCATATGAGGGTCATGGGATGCTTATGCTTTGTAGCAAATCTTCTCCTTTAAGGGACAAATTAGATCCTAGAGGTATTAAGTGCATATTCTTAGGTTTCTTACATGTTTAAAAAGGGTACAAGATCTATGATATTATTAAGAAGCAAGTGATTGCTAATAGAGTTGTCAAGTTTTATGAGGATCTTTTCCCTTTGAAATAAGATTCTTCACCTCAAACCTTTACATACTCTGAATCTTCCTATTTAGATCAGTTGTCTTCTCTTGCTGAGCCTTCTAATATTTTTCTATTAGATTATTCTCTACCTATTGTTCAAGAGCAAGCTATTATTGTTGTTGATAATTCTCTTGTTGATCACATCCTAATAGTTCATGTCCTTTATTTACATTTGGTGATCTTGTACTTAATGCATCTTATGAACAAATTAGTTCTTCTTCTTCGAATCATGAATCTCTTGCTACATTCGATGCTCTTATCATTCATTGGTTAGTACAAGAGCATAAGGCTCTTACTTGGCTTCGTGATTTTGTTGTCTCATGTTGCTCATCATAGTCCTTTTGATGTTGCACGGTCTACTATTCTTTCCCAAACACAACCTACTAATTGTACATATAATTCAAACATTATTAACCAGAACATACATATACATTCACCTGTTAAGTATCTATTATTTTCCCTTAATTCTCTCTTCATTTCCTTTAGACTATGTAGCTTCATTGTTACATGTATTAACTCCTCAAGAGCCCAATTGTTATTCTCATGCTTATAAACATAAAAATGGGTTGAAGCCATGCAGAAGGAGTTAGGTGCCTTATAAAATAATGAAACTTAGGAATTAATTAAGTTTCCTAAAGGAAAGAAAGCAATTGGCTTCTAACGAGCTTTTAAAATCAAGTATAAACTTGATAGTTCCATAAAGACATATAAGGCTAGACTTATTACTAAGGGATATAGTCAAAAAGAGGGAATTGATTCTCAAGATACATTTTCCTCGGTTGCTAAGTTGATTATGGTTAGCATATTGATTACTCTTACTACAGTTAAGAGTTGACATTTGCATCAAGTAGATATTAACAATGCCTTCTTATACGGTTTTGTTGATGAGGAGTTGTATATGTTCCTCATGAAGATTATACTAAAGCCAAATCATCACGGATGCGTAAATTGTGCAAATCATTGTATGGATTGCACCAAGCTTAAAGATAATGGAATATCAAACTGACAAAATTTCTCCTTGGTTATGGTTTTACACAATCTACTCATAATCATTTTCTATTTATTAAGCATTAAAAGATGATTTTCTAGCCTTATTGCTATATGTAGATGATATTTTGGATCACTAGTACAAATGAATCTTCCATTTCATCTTTGAAAGCAGCACTTGATAGTAAGCTTACCATCAAAGATCTTAGGCTAGCTAGATTCTTTCTTGGACTTAAGTTATGTTACACCAATCATGGTACTTTACTTCAATAGCAAAAGTTCATCTTAGATATCTTGCAAGATGTTGGCCTCATAGCTTCTAATCCTACAAAATTTTCCTTAACAAAAAGCCTCAAATTACATGTTGATTTAGGTGCTCTATTGTCCAATCTTCTTTCTATTAAAGGCTAGCAGGAAAATTACTATCTAACCATTATTTGTTCAGATATAAGCCATGCTTTCTATCTTTTAAGTCAATTTCTTAGTGCTCTTATGATAGCTCACTTTGATGCTTTGCTTCATGTGATTAACCATCTCAGTGGTACTGTTAGTTTAGGATTATTCTATCCAACCATCAATTTGCTTTATCTAATTTCTTACTCAAATGTGAACCGAGGATTTTCAACAATTGATAGAAAATCCTTAACTAGCTACTGCATCTTTCTTGGCATATCTCTTGTATCTTGGTCTACCAAAAAACAAAGAATGATTGCTATTTCCACCTCAAAGGCAAAGTATAAAATTATGGCAACCACAACCAAAGAAATATTGTGGGTTTCTTATATTCTTAGAGATTTTGGTGTTTCAATTCAATTACCAATAGCTCTTTACTGTGATAATAAGTTTGCTGTGCAAATATCACATAATCCTTGCCTCTATGGGAGAACCAAACCCTTAGACAAGGATGTACACTTCACAAGAGGTCATGTTGGTTTTAGTTTTCTTCACATTGTGCATGTTCCCCCAAAGTTACAATTAGCTTATATGCTTACCAAATCCATCACTAAATCCTCTCTAATTTCTTCTTGTGCCAAGTTAGGCTTGAATAAAGCTCCAACTTGAGAGGAAGGAGGGTGGGGGGGTGGAGGGGTGGGTGTGCATTTTAGTACTATAAGTCCTTTGTGCATTTTCTTGTATTGTATCCTTTTTTGTTATATTTATTAACAACACAAATGAGAAATTACTTAGATAAGTTGTTAGTTAGTTACACATTGTATATAAGTCTTTACTAGTGTAATAACAGTTTAAAGATTAGAAATATCAGCTACAATCATCTATAATTTCATTGTCTCGCATATTGCTCTGTTCCCTAACTCTCCAATACCAAACTGATCAACTCCAATCTCTTCTTTGATTGATTCAATCGTATATTTTACTTAACTATCGGTAACATCTTCTTTATTACACATGCTACTTAGTCTTTTCCAAATATTCAAGCATGGATGAAGCAAAATTGCTCAAACTTCACTTCAATTTGGGTCAATATTAATTGGAGTTCGATTTAACAATCATAGAGTCAAATTTAACTTGAAGTCACTCTAATTTACTAGCTCAAGATTCGTCATATTTGGCTTAATGAGCTTGCAAGCTTATTAAAACTCTTATTGAACTTAAATCTAAATTGAGTTTAGCTATAAATATTATTTTGTTAGAAGAAAAAATAATTTACATAAAATGAGATTAATTAAATCAAGTTTAAACATTAATGGTTTATTTACTTATTAGCTAGAATGAAATATATAGGGATGAAAAATTTATACCTAAAGAATGACAATTGTTAATAATATGTTAGAAATATAAATTCCAATGTTCACTATTATATAATTTTTTGTTGAAGGAAATGATTATTCTAGTATTTATTTTACCTTATTAATTACAAGTATTAAACTAGGAATATAACTAAAAGCACCAATAACCTCTATTTGCTCTTTTCAAAAAATAACTAAAAGTTAATTAATTTCTCTCCTTGATTGAGGGTATAGTTGTCTATAACATCAACTTTTTATTTCTTATATAGAGAGAATAAAAAATATTGTCTTTCATAAAGTAAAAACTATTCTCTATATAGAGAAAATAAAAAAAAAATCTCTCAACATGAAATTTTTTGGACCTAATTTCAAGTATATAGGGTAATAAGTAGTTTAAAATAGTCACTTTATCTCCTCTTTATTACTTTAAAATAAAAATATCGTAAATTTTTAAGTTTGAACTTAAATTTAGTACCATACTACCTTTGACTCGACTAATTGGCATTTAATGGAAGCTGCCACGAGAAATGGTAAAGATCAAAGTGAGCGATCTTTGCGGTACACCAGAGCTGCCAATGTAATTTTTTGTTGCTTCAATATCACGGAGCACAGCATTACCATTGCAAATAATTCCACAATATCTTTCTTGAAAGGAAATATGTTAAATGCTGAGTATTCGATGCCTATAGTATTTATATCTCTGTTTTTTTTTTTTCCTTGGTCATTACAATAGAGAAGAAGATCGAATTTAGTCCATTTTACATAAGGAAACCGATGTTCATACCATCAAGTTACAAATTAATTGGTAGAATTTATATCTCTTAATTATAGGAAAAATAAATTTATAGTATCTTTTGATCGTAAAAAATTTAAGCAATTATTGTCTAATGTTTAATTTGTCATTTGAGCTTAATTATTGGACAAATGAGAGTCTCAGGAGCTAGATAAAGTGTTCAAAATTTTTCCATTTCACTATATAAAAACATAATTTTTTATTTTGAAATATCAAGAATACTCTCTCACAAACCATAATCTCCTTTTAACAATAAGGAATAAAATTATTTTTGTTTATATAAATAATTAATTTTAATTACTAGCAAATTTATGACTTTTTATTTAATATTGTATGTAGTTTGTTTAACTATATGAATTCAATAATATATGCAAATCATACTTCTTAAGTAATTTTAAATAATATAAAAATGTAATTAAAGAAGTAAATAATATATATCAAGAATATAAATGGCAAGATACAATATGAGTCTAGTATTTATATATACTAAATTAAGGATATCTTAAAAATTTATGTTCACTATTGTTCAAACTTAATGTAATACAATAAGAAGTATTTATGTTATACAAGTCTCTTTATCCTATCCAACTTTGATAACCAAAGGCTGTTTAAGGAAAAAAAAAAAGAAGCCCGAATAAAAAGAAAAATAAAATAAAAAAGAGACCTTATTCCTCTTTTTGCATAAAGATTTTATCTCATAGGATACCCCAATTATATACTGTTATGTACAAGTAAAACAGCAATATGTATAGACAGGTAAAGGGGGGGGGGGGAATTATTTGTTGCAGTATATGATTGAAACATTATATGGACGCAGACATGGACACAATTGAATTCCCTCTTTCAATAAATATGAACTTCGCTAGAAATGAAAACCTATTTACCAATTTCCTTGGACTTCCGAATGTTTCTATGGATGCCGACCACTACATGGATAATCTCCACTTACCCAACTTACGGTGGAATTCCGTCCACGTCTTACAGAGACTACAACATAAGACACAGAAAGCATATATATATAAATAGTCGGTTTGGCTGATGAAGTTATTTCCGCGCCTGAAAATGAGAAGAGGCATTTACCACGGACAACTCGATGAGCAATTGCCAAAAAAAAGAAAAAAAAAAAAATCCTGCAACCACAAAGAACCAAGAGCAGAAACCACCTGATGATAATTCCATATGAAGTGTGTTTAGCTGCCATCTTTGAAACATGATGTATTATGCGTTAATAGAGTCTAAGTAAAACTTTCGAATTGAAACTCAAAACTTAATTAAAACAAAAAAAAAAAGGATTTACGTAAATATAAATTTTATACTCTTCCACTAATTATGAGACAACATATGCATTTGGAAAAGATGTTAGTCGAACATGATATCTCGCTCAACCTTGTGCATATATTGAATATAGGTAACAATGTTTTCAACGAAAAGGGACAAGATGGAGATAGAGCAGACCCATTGCCTTGATGCACAGTGCCAGATTTTGTCTATAAACACGAAACGAGGTGTAAATTTTCCAAGAGCATCCCCATCTGAGATCCATGATACAGGACCCAAGATTAAAAACCATTTTTTATGAGATTCTTAATGGATGGAGAGAGGTTTTTGAACTTTTTGGGTACTTAATTAAAGACCACAAAAACCAATATTTAATTTGCAACACATATATAGATACTTGTTATACTACAAGAAATTGGTACAATAGTGGCTAATAATTAATGGTAGCTTTAACTGATTGTTACTATTATCAATTTTTATTTTTTGCGGCAACATGGCATTATATCTAGATGCACTTAGGAAAACTGCTACAGTATTTTTAGGGTATACATTATCTGTCAAACTCCAAAGAAAATGGGCTTTAAAAACATTGGACCGGGTTGGCAAACTTATTGCGAGATTTAAAAAACCCTATCTTGCACTACACATCTATCTTCCATGGACTGAGCTTCCATGCCATAAATCCTTTACCATACCACCTCACAATATACGATCATCCCTCTTCTTTGTTTGAGCCATGCTTGTGGAGGTCAGACACATTTGCCACCGTCTCAATATGCTCTTCGTGTTTTTGGTTTGAATTAGGTTTTTGTAACCCAAGATTATCGATTTACCTTTTTAGCCTTTAAGACAATTTAGTAGGATACGGTTTCATAGTGATCGATTCAAATTGTTTAGTCCATGATTAATCATTAGCCAAATTTGGTTGACTTTGAGCTCAACAAGGATTATTATTACTTTCATTGGTTTGAACAACTTATCAATTAAGGTCTCATAGGGATTAGTTCGAATTGTTCAATTTTAAGTCTTGATTAATTAATTATGAGCCAAATGTTTAGTTGAATTTGAGTCAAATAAGATTATTATTATTAGTTTCGTTGGTTTTGTAAACTATGTGAATTTAACTAATTGTGAATAGAATTGAACTCTAATACTATAGATAATTTCATGAGACGATAAGGCCGAGTAAAATAAAAATTTTATTAAATTATAAATTTAAATACATTATAAATAATAAAAACTCTACAATTTCAAACAAAACCTAAATCACGTGCGAAAACCTTAAATTCTAAGTACATATAAATACCCGAAATTAAACTCAAACTTGATAAAAACCCTAAAACTATAACTTTAAGCTTATAAAATAAATAAATATAACCTAATAGTAATAAAACTCTAATCAAATATAATTATCGATTAATACACATAATTACGTAAAATTGTTAATGAACACGTTAAAATAACTTGTAAATATTATAAACATAATGAGTAATGATTTAATTAATAAATTTTAAATATTATTTAATAATTATTATTTGATGATTCATATTTGGAATTTTATAATTTTTTTCTTTCTCATTTTTCTTTGTTTTCCCTCTTTTCCCTTTTTCTTTTCTTCTTTGATTTTTTTTTTCTTTCTTTCCTTGCCACGTAGGGTTCTAGAATAGTGTGTATAGTATCCCATGTGATTTATTATTCTCTTGTATGCTTAATTATTTGGTGAGGATAACTTACATAATAAGCTCAATCACATTCATTTAATGCTTTCCATTATCTTTTCTTTTTGTTTTTGTTTCCACCTAAGCTTCATTTTCAATTCAATTTTCTTGCACATTTCTTCTAGTTGTTTTCAAAACACACACAATTACACACTAAAAAAACTCCACCTAAAACTCCTCTACACTTTTCCTTTTTGCTAGTTCCTTTTTTTTTTCCAACTTTCTTCTCGGTTTTCAATCACAATAAGGGGAAGAAAAGGAAGCACTTGGGACAACTATACATCAAGACATTAAAAGGATTAATTAAGTAGCCTTCTGGAGTATGTATTTTGTTAATTTGTATATACTTTATGTATATATGTAGTTAGTAGAAATATATGTATTTAGGGGTTTTGTAATTATAATGAATTTTCTTTGTAATTTTCTTGTATTAAGATTAAGTGTACATGTATAAATACTAAAGTATATTCACATGTATATTCATGTTATATTGGATTTTACAAAAAGTTTAGTATAAGAAATTGGGGTATATTTACATATGTATATGCACATATAATAATATATATATATATATTATGTATTTTCCTTAGTTATGTATGTATATGTAAATATAAGCATGTAATCGAAAATATGTATATATATTTATAAAGTACAAAATACTAGAATAGTATGGTATATGTAAAATAGGGTATATGTTCGGTGGGGTTATATGTATTTTCAAAAAATATATAAATATATATCTAGGGATGGGATATTATATGCATATGTATTTGTGTATAATATTGTGTATATTAAAGTATTTTAAATATATATGTGTAATTAAGGCCGTATATATACATATGTATAAAATACAAAAAAAATACAATTATGTGTATATATATGCATACATATAGCCTATGCAATAGAATTATAGTTATATTATCATATTACATAAGTATACATATATGTATAAAATACGTATGTTAATAGTATATTATATATATATATATATATATACGAATGTATTTAATTAATACATATATAATATACTATAATAATATATTAATAAATAAAGTAAAGTAATATATATATATATATATGAACATATGCTGTGGAATCCAAGAAAAAGGGGAAATAATTAATTTGAAAAATTTAATAAAATATAATAATAAACATAATTATGTACATATTACATGAAAAAAAATGAAAAGTATTGAAAATATGTAAAAATTTCGAAAATGACACGTGGATATTTCCTATGCTACCACGTTAACATTTATTTAAATATAACTAAATTCATAATTAAAAAAATAATAAAATTATTAAAATTGTAAAAAAAAATAAATTAAATTGGTATTAACCCTTAAATATGGAAAAATACGTAAATTATAATTAAATAAACTCAAAAATAAAAAAATTTAAAAAATAAGAATTAGATATTTATTAAATAAAAAATGTGCAAAGAAAAGCTTAAAATAATATTTTATAATTAATTACGTTAAAACAATGAAATTCATAATATTTTTCCATCATAATCGAAACTATGGATCACAATGTCCAAAATAAACCCAGTTACAACAAAATACATCCGAAAAAAGATAAAAATGGACTATAAGTTCATAAAAATCAGAGTTAAAATGAAAAAGTTGTACAAAATTAAAATTTATGATAAATTGAGAAAATTAGGTAAAAGATTTAAGTTAAATTATATTTATACTATACTTGGGTTATAGTAGGAAATTAGCCAAATAATGATAAATATTTAGCTAATCGATGAACATAATTTTTCAGAATACTTATCAATTTATTTATCTTTTAGATACCTAATTATTAAAAACTGGAAATCTCAAAGGTTAGGAAAATGAGCATTAACCTAAGTGAAAAAGTTTTTATCATCTGCTATCTGCTTCCTGTTTGTTATTTGTATGTTGCTTGTTAGTTGATACCGATTATTTAATTGAATGACTGATTACTTTGTATGCTATCATTTGTGTGACCACTTTTTTAAACTAGTAAATATAACTGTTCAACTAAAATAACTAGTTATATTTGTCTCATGTCTGTGACTTAATTGGTATACTAATGAAGAGTGTTAGCTTTACAAATTTTTTAGAAAAGTATTTTTGTAAAACATTTTTCTAATCTTAAATAAATTTTGTATGATTTCTATGAGGGCTCGTAATGCTTGTGAATGATATTTTTATTATTAAGGTAAAGTTAACATAGTATCTCTAATTAATTGCGAGAGGACTTGCATATTTATGTGCCCAAGGAGCTTTAGATTCGTTTGGTAGATGGCCTTAGTTGAGGTCCATCTATATTGATTGTTGTTTCTCGACTAAGGTAATAGTCGAGTATCATCTAGTGGGACGTTGCCTCCAAGCAACCTCATGCAGTTAAGGTGACGTGCTTCGTACGGGTAAGTACGGAAGAAAAATCGATGTGTAGATAGTGTAAATCTATACCTTCTATAGTTCTGGACTCTTATAGATATGTTGCTTGCATTCATCGCAAATAGATTGTATATGTACTAATAATGTTTGATAACTTACTTGAAAGGTAGTAGCGAAAAACGAACTTACTAAGCCGTAGTTTGCTCATTTCCCTATAGTTTCTTTTGCAGGTTCCTTTAAGCAAGAATTAAGGAAAATCTTGAGAGCAAAGTACAAATTGGAAATAGGTTTGATAATGTTAGAATCGATTGAAATGTGCATAGTTGATATAAAAACAATTGATGTAGAAAATATTCATATGATAAAATTATGCGTAATATAATATTTCTTGTAAATTATTAAGTTTTTTTACCTTATTTTAGCATTTGGTAAGGGATACTGATTCTTTATGGTTCTGGTGAACTGTGAAATATCGGATATCCATAGTCATTTATATTTTATAGTAAGTTAATTAATTAAAAATAAAAAACCTTAGTGATTAATTATTTAGAGTTTTACAATCTCTAACTTATAAGGCGGTTTTTACATTATAGGTGCACATGTGATATGAAAATTTTAGACCATCCTATTAGTCCTCCCTTAAGGTCATGACTGGCTTAATTATTAAATTCTTAAAAATTAATTTATATTAAGATGGAATTATGTGTATGATGAGCATGTGTATAGCATCATTCTTTGCTCATTAATTAATTAGAGCTGCCTTGATTGATACTTTATAGTTCATACTCCAAGGCATAAAAAATATATAGATAAATATCTAATTTTCATTTGATATTCATCTACAAGCTAATCTATAATCCATGTTTAGAAACTATTTATTTTTAATTTCCTAAAATAATTTTGTCCTTCCTCTTTGTTTTATTTGTTGTACCTATGTCAAAATCTCTAACTTTTTTCCCTTTAAATTTGAAATCTATATGAAATATATTGATTTTCTATGGGAGTAAATTTGGATTTGCCTGACAATTGGAACTTTAGGTGATTCCATTAATAAAAGCATGAACTTAGTATTGGGTTAAGTGTTTATAATGCTAAATCTAAGCCCTCTTTGTGATAGATTTTCTACTTCAAATAGAAAGTCAAGCTCACTACTTGGTCGAATATTGTAATAACAACAACAACAACAACAACAACAAAATGTTATGAATATTAAGGCCTAAATTATTAAGTACTATTGTCAATTAGATGATTGAAAATTATAAACTACATATACATTCTTCAAAACATTGTGTTTGATTTGGTTCCCAGTATCACTTATTTATGCTTTATTTATAGAATTTCAAAAGCAAGTGCTTTGAGAACTTTCTTCTTGCTTCTAAGTAAGGAAGATGTATTGATAGGGCATTAGGTAATGGAATATATAGGTTTAACTTTTGTCGGTGCTTCAATTAATTAGATTAAAACATTCTTGATCTTGGTATCTATGGAGACCTTTCAAGTCCAAACCTACGACTACATAAGTCATCCACTATAAGAAGTATTACTAGTAGAGTCCAATATCATGATCTTCAGCGTCCTCGATTTTTCGATTGTAATGTATCTTAAAGTTAGTTTAAAAAAAAAAGGCATAATTTTTATTTTTAAATCATGTATGCAACAATGCCCTTTCCTCCATTTGAAATGATATCACCAAGACTAACATACAAGCGTCTTTTAGTATGCTATAGCATCCAATTTATTTGTCACTTTCCAAATTTAAGGTAGAACTCCAACTTTATTGTGTGTTCTTGTTGTTGGATAAGCATAAATAATACTTGAAAAACCTCCCACTCTCATGTATTTTTATCCAAATTTCATATATAGAAAACTCCTATTGATTATTCTTATATTTAGGTGTAAGGCATGTAGTATAGACAAACTTAATGGTATCCCAATACCAAAACAATAACTAATATCATTGCAGACAAAATTTAAAATAAAAAAAAAAAACAAAATCTTATCATTCTAATTTACTATCCAGTATCAACCAAGGGTGTTGGCCAAGCCCAACCATGGGCTTATTGAGTGGTTGTCTCAATTTTTGGGTCGATTAACTCATTTTTTTTTTTCAATCCTTTATGTCGCAATTGGTATGCAAAAATAAACCTAAATAGAATCTTGATTCCAAATTTCATTTTCTTTTCTATGTTTGAAAATACATTTTGAAGGCAAAATCACAATACTATGGAATTGGAAATTCTGAGTTCAAGAAGAATTTGACTTTACCTTTGAGAAGACAAAATAGGTAGAATTGCAATTTCATTCTCTCTTTATTATTTAAGATTGATTAAAATTATTTATATAACTTTCAAGTAAATTATAGTATGTAATAATTGAGGGTATTTTTGACAAATAATACCAACTCAATTACATGATGTTCACTTAAGGGAATTGAAGATTCTATTCCCCTTTTATTCCTTACTTTTCCCCCATTACTTTGTTCACTTTGAATAACTGTAATTACCATGGAATGCCAATCACTTCAAAAGTCTGAATTGGAATTCTTTACTTAGACTAATGAATTAAGATTCAATAAAAAAAGACTACCGCTACCCTTTCTCTTCTCAACGCATCTCCACTACTAAGTCCATTACTATTGACTATAGCTCTACCACCATACCCAATATTACTAACCACCATAGCTCTACCACCACATCTATTATAGTCAACCTCTACCGCTTTCTCTCTCTTACTTGGAGCTACTTTCTTGCTCTCTCACTTAGATCTCCTCTTTAGTGCTACACTCCATTCAAAGAAGTCCAACAACTTCAACGTCCTCTATCTTGTTTTTTTTTTTTTTTTTTGGGTTCAATCTATACCCAAAGCATGTCTTATTTGTTATTGAATTATGATACTTTGTTTCCTTTTTTTTTTCCTCTCCTTCACCTACCAATTATTGATAAATTCTCATGCTACTTTCTATAATGGAGCTTTGTGTTGTTTCGGGTTTAAGACTAATAACGATGGAGAAAAGTAGAAGGCTTGTAGTTTTCTAGAAAAAAAGTTGAAGGAGAAGATAATGAAGCTTTGTGTTGTTTTGAGAAAAGGTTGAAGAAGAAGATTATGGAGTTTTTTTGGAAAAAAGTTTGTCAATTCCTCTATGTTCTTTTTCCTTAGACAAATAAAAATGAAGAAAAAATAAAGGTATTTTGGTCATTTTAATCCTATTACATATCTATTCCTTATCTGTTCTATTTCCTAAGTAAACAATGTTATAGTAATTATAAGCCTATTCTATTCGGTAAGAATGGTGATTCCATTACGAGTCATTTCTATAGAGTGAAGTAAATGAATTGTTAATATCATTCCATTCCATTCTGTAGACATTTCCAAACACATAAAAGGATTTCTTATTCCAATCCTTATTCCATTCCAAACAATTCCTTCATATGGGACATGATTAAGGCCTTTCTAAATTATAGGTGCAGTTTACTTATCTTATTTAGGACTTAGATTTATATAGCTTATGTTCAGCATCTCGATTACTATAAGAAAAGAACTATTTCCTCAAAATCATTCAACAATGTAAAGCATCATTAAAATTCAACATTTTATGAGTAGGCAATGATAGGAATCAAGCAACTGAGCCTCTAACTCAAGCTTAAGCTCAAAGCCTTAAAGGATTAATAAAGTAGATGCTCTTGTTCCAACCAACACCAGAAGAAGTGAAGCTTGTCCTAGCTACTGATCAACTCTGCTTGTCGAGCTGAATAGTTCCCTTTCTATCAGTTATAGTATACCGGTTTGAATCATACCCTTTTGATAACTCGACCAACTCTACTATCTACCCTACTATATCTATACTAACCACTCACTCAAAAATACGTATGCCAAGTACCCTTAAGCACATCCTTGAAAGGATCTTCAAGTCTGCTAGGCATCTTAGCTGGGCAACAACCAGACTAACTATACAATTTTGTTTTTTTCTGATAAAGCACCGCCATTGTCTGTCAACCACACGATAGAATCTACTGCACTAATCATTTGTTTTCTTAATTTTTCATTTGTACCCTTTTACATTCCTTACATTTTGCTTCTTTTAGGAAATACCCTTTTGGTCTTTTTTGCTTTTGGTAAGTTACCCTAGAATATTAGGTATAAATACCCTTGTACAGTATAGCCGCAACAAAAATTTGATATCAAAGGTACTACATTATCCCTTTTATGAGCATCCTTTGCTTACTTAGTCCTACTTTTATCCTAACCTTTAAGTAAGGTTAGGTGGAGAGTACCCTCACTGAGTTAACTCGTATGTCATATCAAGCTTATTTGTGAGTTCTCCGTAATTTCATGGTGCATTACATCCTTAGAGTTGATCATAGGGTTTCCTTCTTTATTTTCTATTCTATACATTTCCATCCTCGTTTTCAAATTTTCGGCAAGCTTAGATCTACCCCCGCTATAATTGACCTTATCTACTCTTGGCACAACCTATCATCTTGGTATTAGAGCAAAGGTTTGTTTGGGTAAGTTATATTTGAGCTTTTATATAGCTATGTTGTGAGTAGTACTGATTGTAGTAGTATGTTGTGGTTGTGTAAGAGTTAGTTGTAAGTGTTTTGAGTAAATAGGAGGCATGTTGGTTTACTATTGTATGTGTACCTTGTTGTATACTGTTTTGAGCTGTGAAAACAAAGTAAGTAGTAGCCACGTGTTTTCTGTGAAGTATTGAGTTAAGTGTTTAGAAACTATAAGCGTATTATTCCATGAGAAGCACTAATGTTGTCTATTATTGTAAACACAAGGTTGAGTAAAGGATCGCTGATTTTAATATAAATGTTGGTATTAAAGATGATAATAGTAGTGTCATCGATAATGGCCAACAACCCAAAACTATCCCTAGAAGTTCTGATGAGAAGTTTGATAAGATGACTCACTTGATAGCTGACTTAACTTGAGTTGTTTATGCATTGGCATCTTGGCCTAACGAAGCCAATTATAATACTCCTTAGGCTACTCCTGAAGGTGTTGCTACTATCCATAATGCTTAACCTACCCAAGGATAAGTCCCAGCTAGGCAAGCCCAAGGTGGAAGAGTAAGAGGCAATGTATGAAGAAGGATAGATTTGGGAATGGAAGATGAGAATGAGGAAGAGTATGTTAGGATAGAAGAAAGAGCACATGTAACCCAAGTTGCCAACCACTTGAAGCTTCAAATTCCTAGCTTTAATGGTTTTGGGAATGCTAATGACTACTTAGATTGGGAGGAAAAAGTAGAACGAGTTTTTTATTACCATCAGTATGAGGACCACGAGAAAGTGAGAATTGCTACTATGGAATTCTTAGGATATGTTGTGTTATGGTAGAGGAATTTCCAAACCATGAGGAGATGAGAAGGATAGAGAGAAGTTAGCACTTGCCCCAAAATGAAGAGAATCCTTAGAAACCGATTTGTGCCAGATAATTCTTTGTAGGATATCTTTGCTTGACTCCAAGAGCTAAAGTAAGGGGATCAAACTATTCATGAGTATATTCGAGAGTTTCATATGCTCGTTTTTTTATGCGAAGTTGTTGAGCCTTCAGCTTAAACAGTATTTAGGTTCTTATTGAGTTAAGGAATGACATATAACATGTAGTAGAGCCACAACATTTTACTACTCTAGATGAGGCTATTAAAATTGCTTAGCAAGTGGAAAGGTAGAGGAGGAATAGGTCAAGCCAACCATTCCAATCAAGGCAACTTGTTTAAGGAAGTTACTGAGCTCAATATAGTACTTAGCCGAACAAGAAGACAGACATTAGAGCTGAATAGAAGAGCTGACTAAGTGATAATGAAGTACTATTAAGAACTTTTGAGAAGGGGTAAGGCTCTAGATGAAAAATGAGCTAGATCAAGTGTTTTAAGTGTCAAGGCTTTAGGCATATAGCCACTTAATGATCGAATAAACGAACCATGATTATTAAAGGAGATGCTCAAAGATTGAAGTAGATAGTATAGATGAGGAACTTGAGTAAAAAGGTGGATTGAAGGGAGACACTGAGGCTAGCGATGACCTAATTGAAGAGGATGTGTTTTCCAAAGACTTAGACAAGCTAACCTTAGTTGTTAGGCAAGCAATGATCATTGAACCATCAATTGAAGAAGAGTAATGTGAGAACTTGTTTTATATCACCTACAAGGTGAATGAGCAAGTATGTGTACTAATAGTAGATAGTGGGAGTTGTACTAATGTAGCATCGACTAAGTTAGTTAAGAAGCTCAAGCTGCCAACCATCTCACATTCGATGCCATACAAGCTGCATTAGCTAAATGAAAAGGAAGCATTACATATCACTTAGCAAGTATTACTATCGATCTCAATTGGGAATTATTCTGATGAAATTTTATATAGCATGCTACCTATGTGTATTTCTTATGTTTTGCTAGGCTGACTATTGTCATTTGATCTTAGGGTCATTCATGATGGTTTTAGGAACACATATATGTGTTTGAGAAACATGGAAGGAAAGTCACTTTGAATTCTATGACCTTAAGCTGAGTAAGCAACTTACAAGATAAGTTAGCCCAAAGGTTTAAGAAGGCATTGGTTCTAAGCCGATCAAAGCTCCATAAAGCTATTAAGTCAGATGTGTTGACGTTTTTGTTGATCAGACTGTTATTGGAGTTGAAGGAGCAAGTTGTATTACCTACAAAGATCCAAGAGTTGTTGGACGAATATGCTAACCTATTTTCCAAACAGTTACTCGAAGGACTTACCCTTTTCAAAGGTATTGAGGACTACATCAACTTGACGATGACAAGTCAATGAACTACTAAAGAAGGGATACATGAGACAATGTCTCAGCCTTTATACTATACCGATACTCTTTATGCCCAAGAAAGATGGTACTTGGCTTATGTATATCGATAGTAAAGCTATAATCAAAATTGCAATCAAATACCAGTACCTCATTCTAAGGTTGGACAACATGCTTGACGAATTAAATGGAGCTAGAATCTTCAGAAAGATTGACATGAAGTCTAGCTGTCATCAAATTCGGATGAGGTAAAGAGATAGGAGGAAAATTGCATTAAAAACTTGACATGATCTTTACCAGTGGATAGTGATGCCTTTTGGCTTTTTGAATACCCTGAGTACTTTCATGAGGTTAATGAATCATGTGTTGAGAAATTTGATCAAAAAGTGTGTCGTGATATACTTTGACATCCTTGTGTAAGTACTGACCTGCAGAGCCGCTTTGACCATCTCCGACTCGTAATTGATTTACTTCAAGCCGAACGATTGTTTAACAACTTGAAGAAGTGTTGTTTTTGCTAGGAGGAAGTGGTTTTCCTGGGATATATAGTTGGTGGATGAGGCCTATGAGTCGATGATGAGAAGATTTGAGTAATTGTTGACTAGCTAACCCCTAACCACTTGTCTTAAAGTAAGAAGTTTTCATGAACTGGCATCCTTCTATCGACGATTCATTAAAGGATTCATTACCATTGTTGCACCCTTTACCACGCTAACATAGAAGAACATTAACTTTAAGTGGGGAGAGAAAGAAGAGGGAAGTTTTGCCAAGGTAAAGGATAGATTAATCTTTGCATTTGTGTTAGCCTTGCTTAACTCCAAGAAAAAAATTTGAGCTTGAAGGTGATGTAAGCCCCAAAGTTAAGCCAATTGACCATATGATTAAACTTAGAATATAAGGTTTTGGATGATTGGTTAAGGAATCCGATCAAACCCCAAATTAAAAAATAACAAGAGAAATATTAGTAAAACTAATCCCGTAAACTTGAATTTAAGAAAATAAGTAACAAAATAGGAGATTATAAAATTTTCAAATTTTAACATAATAAGTACTAATTACTGAAAATGTGAAAAGTGTAATCAAATAACTAATAAATTACTAAAGATAGATTATATGTATACTAAAAATTTTAGAATGACTAAAATAATAATTAAGAATGTTTACGTGTACCCCACATATATTTACGTGTAGATAAAAATACGCAAAATTACCTAAATTGGCCAAAAACTAAGTAAATAATTAAAGAAAATTATAAATTAATTATGGAAAAATCAGAAAAGATCATAATAGGATAAGATGAATCAAGATCAGGTCGTAGCAGGTCCAAATCTGCAAAAGAAAAATAAACCAATAAAAATTTGACAACATAAAAGCCAAAAATCAAGGATAATGGGTAAAGTTTTGTCAAATTAATGCATAATAATTACAAAAATTGTCTATAAATAGCAAGAAAAATTCAAAAGCTCATTTAGCTAGATAAAAATCAGTGAAAATTAGAGAAAGGCAAAAATTGAGAGAAAAATTCGAGTTAGAAAAAAAATAAGAAAAACTGTGCAGTTAGGGCTTTTAAAGGGAACCCCCACCAGACGAGCAGCTGGAAGTGGACGGCCACCACCAGCACATGGTGGTGGCAGTGCCCAGGCCGGCCGACAAGGACACGGTGGCCGGCGGTGGCCGGAGCTACCCAGATCGGTAAGTCCGATTTTCATCCCGATTCTTGTGTAATTTTGTTAAAATAGTAAATATTATTAAAAAATTATGAATTTTGTTATTCTAGGATATTTTTGTATGTAGTTTGTAGAAAAATATTATTTTGATGAAAACATTCCCCGTAATATATGGTCCCTAAGAAATCATGCAAAACCGAACATGTTTCGGTTTAGAAATAAATGACCTTAGGAGTGTAGTTTCAAGCCTAAAAGTTTTGTGTAGATTGCTTAGATGATATAGAATAGTGCTATGAAGGCCGTTTTCAAAAAATTAATTTTTGAAATTTTTAGATAATTTTTAGGCATTAAAATGAGGCATAAAATGGGTAATTTAAGGTTAATTAAGTAATTAAATTATTAATTGCTGACTTAGTGAATAAGTAGATGTTTTAGGATGTTGAAATATGATGGAGAATGATACTTATAGCATTTAGGGTGTTAGATGTAATTATTAGGTTAATTATGTAGTAAATAAGTAATATGAAAAAATAGTACATTTTAAGTTAATTTTGTAAATTAGGGTAATTAGGAGTAAAATATGATTTAGGATGAATTTAGACATTTTAAAATGATAATTGATGTTTAGAGATGATAATTAGAGTGATATAAATATTAGAAGTGTAATATATACATAAAAGGTAATAATACATAATAGGTAATTATTGGAAATATAATAAATATGAAATATTATAATAAAAATTGATATTGTGATAATAATAAAAATGTACAATAAATCTGATAGGAAATTTGAATTTATGTAATTATATGAAAAATATAAAAATTTGTCACATTAGGAGTGAATTCGATACACTAATAAGGATATAAGTGTACCGGGTGAAATAAAATACTGACTAGGGGTAGTGATGGTATTTAGGAGATCGGAAAATAATGTGATTAATTTCACATTATGGGTTAAAACGAATTTCTAGGGTTAGAATATAAAACGCTATTTAGAAAATTGAACTAGAACCTAATTTAGAAATTAATGCAGAAACCGAACTCGAACCTAATCCTAAACCTAGAATAATTGTAAAAGACTTAAGACCTAGATAATTAGGTATCTTAAACCCTAAATAAAACATAACAATAAGCGTTATAGGATAAAACGAACCTATAATAGTTATATGAAAAACTGAAACCACGTTTATGTTATAGGGATGATCGGAGATGGCCTGAGCAAATCGGACCTTGAGTGAGTGAGCAAGGAGTCGAGGTAAGTTAGGATTAATACAATGCTGTATTTTGGAGGCTTAAGATTATGCTTGGTGGTGCTTGTTAGATAGTTGAATGTGTGCATGTGCTTGATTGTGAGTGATGCTACGATTCTGTTTGTTGTTCTGGCATATATTGTATGAATTGTATGAAAGGATTAATCACCCTAAAATGGACTTAACCAAATATATGACCAGTAATCATAATCGGACATGCATGGTAACCCGTTAGGGGAACTTAGGACTCTCCGGCCAAATACCGACCCCTTCGGAACGGATAGCGCAGGATTGCAAAATGGTCCATTCTTCATCCTCAATCGAACTAAGTGACAGGAGAGGAGGTCGCGGCGAGGGTGAAGACAGTGGTTCGAAGGTAGTCGCGGGAGGAGCAAGGTCTCCATTATACAAGCCTGGGTTTGGTCGTGAGCTGTTGCATTAACGATAACTCCTCAACCTAGATTAAAGCGGGTGCAATTTCTCTAATCTCACGACGGGCCGGAAAACGTCGTACGATGGCATTTGCTTGCACATGCATTGCATCTAATAAGTGATTGAAAACCTTGTTGTGTTTTTGGCATAGTTTTAAGTCCTCCGTCCTAAATTACTGAGCTATAGTTGCTCACATCCCTATAGATGTCGTGCAGGTGCTGGCTAAGAAGTGGAAACAACTACTCTGAAGCTAGCAACTACTGGATCCTGGGGAGTGAGGAAAAACATTGATGAATCAACACATATGTTATTACTTTTCATTTCTAAATAATGTAATAACTGAATTATAGTATATATATATATATAAATTTTCTCACTTTCTTAGATAAATGCTTTATCTAAATTACAAACTGTTTACTTCAAAGCGGGTTAGTCGTGGACGTCTTGTGTAGATTAGGTCTAAAATAGCGGTTGTAAGGCCAACTTCTATCTTAGGATGGTTTACACAGCGGGGCTGTTACGACTCTACCGCTTCGGGGCGTGACAGGTGATGCATTAAGTGTTGGCATAGGCACCATCTTGATGCAAGAAGGCCAACCTATTACCTATCATAGTGAGAAGCTGTAGGGACCTTAGTTAAATTGTTCTATGTATAACAAAGAACTCCTAACACTTTTTCAAACACTCCAAGTATGACAACATTATCTAATGTCGAAAAAATTTGTCATTTATATAAATCATGATTCGTTGAGACATCTTAAAAGTTACACCAAGCTATCAAAGAAATAGGCATGATGGGTTGAATTCTTGTAAGGATTCAATTTTATGATTAAGTACAAACAAGGCAGAACCAATGTGGTTATTGATGCCCTGATAAGGCAACATGTTCTTCTTACTAAACTATAGACTAGACTCTAAAGATTTGTGAGCATTAAAAAGCAATATCCTCAAGATCCTCATTTTGGTCTTATATTTAGACAATATGAGGAGGTAAGAACAGTGGATGACTATCACATGGAAGATGGATATTTGTTTCGAGAAGGCAAGTTATGTACGCTAACCTGTTCTTTGAGAGTTGCTTATAAGAGAAGCTCATTCTAGTGAGCTTTCTAGACATTTTAGAGAGAGATGAACATATGAGCTATTAAATGGAAGATTCTCTTAGCCTAAAATGTGACGAGATGTGCATCAGATTGTTAAGAATTGTATTACTTACGAAAGGGCCAAATGTTTAGCCAAACTAAGGAAAGCAATGCCTTTACCTGTCTTGACCAAAACCTAGATTGAGTTGAGTATGGATTTTATCTTTAGATTACCATGAACTGCTTATGAAAAAGATTCAGTAATGGCCAATGTGGATATTTGTAAGAGATTGTTTTTCTACATGGCATGTTAAGAAATGTGGTGTCAAATCAGGACCTAAAGTTTCCAAGCCATTTTTGGAGGACTCTCTAGTGTCAAATGGGGACCAAACTACTTTGCAGAACTTCTTGTCATCCCTAAACCAATGGCTAGACAAAGGTTGTCAACATTACTCTAGGTTCACTACTTCGAGCTATAGTAGGGGAGAACTTAGTTGATTGAGATGTTTGTTTGCCCATAATGGAATCTACTTACAACCAAATGGTACATAACACCGCCTAACAAACACCCTTTGAAGTCTTCTATGGCTTCAACCTAGAGTTACCACTTGATCATACTCCAACACCAATTCTAGAGAAAGAAGACCTTGAAGCAAGAGCCCGAACACAGTCCATTCAACAAATCTATTAGAAGGTTGCCTGACAAATTGATCAAGCTACCAAGAATTTGAAGGATAAAGGTAAAGGAAGAAAGATAGTACAATTCTAGCCTAGTGATTTAGTATGGCTACACTTGAGCAAGGAAAGGTTTCCAAATAAGAGGAAAAGTAAGTTGTCTACTCAAGCTAAATGTCCTTTCTGAGTACTCATTGGAATTACTTGAAACTACAAATTTTTTTATACTTTCAAGGTTGCCAACCTCAACCCTTATTGGCCTAAAGGTGAATAGAATGAAAGCCAGCTAGATTTGATCTCAAATCCAAATCAACCCATAGGGAATTATAAGAATCAAGGGAAGGATTAACAAAGTGGATTGTCTTATTCTAACCAATGCCAAAAGAGGCTGAGTTAATCCTAACTGTTGATCAACCCTACATGCTAAGCCGAACAACTCCCTTTTTATCAGTTATAGTATGCTGGTCTAAGTCATACTCTACAAATAGCTTAGCTAACTCTATTGTTTGCTCTGCCATACCTATGTCGACTACTTGCTCAGCAATACGTATGTTAAGTACCCTTAAGCTCATCTAAGCTAATGTCGCCTTGGAAGGATTTTCAGATTTGCTCGGCATCTGAAGTCGACAACAACCAAATTGACCATATGATTTTATCTGTTTTTGCCAAAAGCACCACTACCGTCTACAAGCCACGTGTCTAAAAGACTACATGATGGAATTTGTTGCACCAATCATTTGGTTTCTTGATTTTTTATTTATACCCTTTTACATTCCTTGTAATTTTGCTTCCTTTAGGAAATACCTTTTTTGTCTTTTCTGCTTTTGGTAAGTCACCCTAGAATATCAGGTATAAATACCCTTATATAGTGTAGCTGCAATAGAAATCTAATATCAAAGATACTACATTATCCCTTTTGTAAGCGTCTTTTACTTGCATAGTCTCACTCTTATCATAACCCTTAAGTAAGGCTAGGTAGTGAGTACCCTCACTAAGTTAGCTTGTACGTCATATCGAGCTTATTTGTGAGTCCTTAGTAGTTCCTTGGTGCATCGCATCCTTGGAGATGATTGTAGGTTTTTCTTCTTTACTTTTTGCTCTAAGCATTTCCATCCTCATTTTCAAGCTTTCGATAAGCTTAGATCCACTCTCGATACGGCCAACCTGGTTTGCTCTTGGTGCGGCCTATTAAGCTCAACCCTTATACATGGTCTTATGACTTTGCAAATACTTGTGTTTGGTTGCTCTAACATTAAGCTACTAATGGATAATGGAAGATATACATTTTCGTTAGCAGAAAAGCTAAGGGTCAATAGGTCAAGTTTTACTACATATACATATACTAACAAATCGACTAATAAGAAATCACGTATATAGTTATTTAATTAAAGCCATCAAAAATTCAAATTAGCCCAATTAATAACTAAAGCTTTATGCATTATGATAGGAATCAACAAATAGGAACCCTCACCCTCACCCTTACCCTCACCCAAGCTTAAGGAGCAGAAAACATGGCTCGGTGCATCCTTACTTGCTGACCTAATACCAAGGAGTCAAGGTTTTGACCAAGCCCGACTTTCCCTACCTACCAAACTATCTTAAGTGATACACATTAATCTCGATTATGGAGTTTCAACTTAAGGAGGGTCCAAGACATTCTTCCAACAACTCAACAAGTCTACCCAATAGTACAACCAACCTAACTCCTAGGTATCTATTGATGTCTAAGGTATTTGACCATATGCCGATGTGTTTTGGAGACCATTCAATGACACTCTGTTACTCATAAGATTGATAGTTAAGGTCCTTATGTTGAGCTACTAAAGAGTTGTCTTCGAGCCCAATTTTGATTTTTCTTAATTTTACATATATTAAGCTCAACTCGCCTAATATAGATTATTTGATATTAAATTAAGAGGAAACATTTTTTTAAAAAAAATGTTTTAAAATATTTTTTGAAAAAATAAGTTTGTAGTCGCCAACTAATGAAAACTGGTAAAAAGTAGAAATTAAGGTTTTCCACCTAGCTACTAGTTCAAGAATTTTCAAAAACAAAAAAATAATTTTTCAAAAATTTTTAACTCGAGATCGCAAATTCGATGGCTAATTTATTAAAACTAAGTCATCATGTAGAAAATTGAAAAAAAAAACTAACTAATGGACCTTTATTTTTATAATTTTTCTAAAAAAATGTGAAAGCATGTAAAAATGAGATAATGTGTGAAATGAATTTTTTATTATTTTTTATTACGAATTTTCCCTAAAATAAAAAGAAAATTGAATATTTTACAAATTTTACTATTGGCTCAGAGGTGTCTGCATACTTGCTAATCAAGATCAAACCAACCATAATTCCCAATTTTTTTATAAGCTTTAGTGAGTTGGTTTTTTTAAAAAAAAAAAAATTAGGCTAAGTTTACATTTTTAGCCATTTCATTTTGTTTTTAAAAAATTCTAAGAAGACTCTAATGTTTTATTCCTAATTTTGAAAAGCCCTAATTAACCTAATCTTCCAAGTAAAACACTTACGATTTTTTTATGTTTCTAAGAACTCAACTAAGTGATAAAACAATTTTTTATTATTATTATTCAAGGAAAACCCTAAAAACCCTAGTTAAAATGCAATTTTTGGTGAAAAAAAAATGTAAATATTAAATTTTATGTAGAAAAGTGAAAATATTAACAGAAATGTGAATTTTAATAAAATGTGTGATTTTCCTTAAAGATCATGCAAGTTGTAATACCCCTTATGTGCTAAGAGAAGGAATTTTAATCATCGAGACACCTTTGGTTTAGTGGCTTGAAGTACATCAAAACTTCAAAGTTGAGTGTGCTTAGGCTAAGGCAATCCTAACATGGGTTACGTCTTGGGAAGTTACTATACTAAAGGACAAAACTATATGGCATATGAAGCCAAAGCAGATGATACCTCGGTGAGAAGAGTTCTGGCTAGGCTACTATAGGTAGTATTAAAGCAATCCACCAATCGAAAGAGTAGAGCCCCACCTAGTAGTGATTTTGGACCTATGTAATGAAATTGACAAGGAGGTCAATTCTATAAGGGGGTAAATTATAATACTCCTGGAGAAGAAATTTTAATCATCGAAGCACCTTTTGGTATAGTAGCTCGAAATATGTTAAAACTCTAAAGTTAAGCGTACTTAAGCTAGAGCAATCCTAAGATGGATGATCTCTTGGGAAGCTGCTGCATCTAGGGATAAAACATGTAGCATATTAGGCTAAAGTGGACAATACCTTGGTGGAAAGAGTTTTGACTAGCTTATTATACAAGTCTTAATTCTAAACGTGCAATTTCCCTAAAAATGCAATTTTAGTGATGAAGATGCCGAAATACTATTTTTTATTATGAATATGTAAAGGTGACCAACCAATTAGAATTGATACAAAACTTGCAGAAAGACTTGAGTTAGTAAAACTATATATAAAAATTTTATCATACAATTTAATAGAAAAAGAAAAAAATTAATAAATAAACAAATAAATGAATAATTGACAATAGTAAAAAAGCTAATACTAAAACCAAGTACCTATACAAAGACAAAATAAGTTAGTTCAAGCAATTGACAATTTATTGGAAAACCACTAAATATAAAAATATGAAAAGAAAAATGAATATAAATAATAAAACAAATTAATTAAATAACAAAACAAACCCTCCCATCCCCCTTACAAGGCATAGGTCCAGTCTAAAGGAGTTCAAGGGTACAGGTTAGACTCCACAGGTCATGATAGTAATTAGGCTACTAGGCCTTTGACTAGCAGTAGAGCTCGAGGCTAGAGGGACTAGCAAAGCGAATCCTCCTACTTCAACTGACTCCTACTGAAGCTAAGCATCTCTTTGCGGATCCACTCTATATGCTGATTTAAATGACTGCCTATCTCTCGAAGATTGTATATCGAATTGAAGAATACTAAGACATCTACCAAACCAGGTATGCTTACTCATGCTTGAGCCGACCACTTGCTCGGCATTACCTTTACCAAGAGAGACCATAGACTAATTCTTAGTCTCCCTTGCTTAAACATGCAATCTAATCATACTCTTTTGTCTGCATCCTCCAATGACATCACCAATACATCTCTACCACATGTACGAGACTACATGTAGAATTTGCTACAATAATCACTATTTTTTTTTTAATATTCATTTTTACCCTTTTGTATGCTTATAAATTACTTCTTTTAAGCAAACCCCTTTTTTTGTCTTTTCCATTTTTTTAAAATAAGTTATTGATACAAGGTAAGTGTACCTATTAGTTTTAATATAGCGGATGTGATTCCGAGTCAATCCTTGAGAGACCTCGAATACTAATACTAACCATAGCTCTATTATTTAATGTACAATGAATTCTCACACAAAAATAATAACTTTCTAAAAGAATCATGTATCTTATCTCTAAGTACGTATGTAATTCTTTTTAATTATGTCAAGATCTCATTATACATGTGATTTCTCAATCATCATGTATAATATCATAGATTGATATCTTAGAAATATCAATTAATAATTAAAACACATAATTGAATCAAGAAAGATAGAAACTTTATTGAAAACTACCAATAAATCTAATAGTCACATGAAACCCTAGGTTTCACAATCCTAAATACCAGAATCTTAAGCTATTATGATGAAATTAAAAATGAATTGCAACAAAATCAAGAAATAAAACATGAAAAACCCCTTTCGTTGATGAGAAATCTTTTTCAATCTTGAAGTTAGGTATTGCTTCCACCTTTTCCTCCTCTTTATCTTCAAGTCTCTTCTCTTTTGAATGTTAAAAGTTCCATGCAAAACCCTATCAAGTCCTTATATAATGTATTATGAAGTTTCTTTTTTTATCACCAAACGTAGCTCAGGACACAGTTGTGTCCCCAGGATGTATAACTTACTGACCTTAGCACAAAAAAATTATCTTACATGGATATAACCTGGGGACATAGTTGTGTCCCAGACTGTGCAACTTTTTTACCAACAATTGCCACTTTCTCCTATTGTTTATATAACTTCAAAACTTCATAACTCATTCATTTAAACTCCAAATTAAGTGAAAACTTGATTCCTTTTCTTTATTTTCAATCTGAGAACATGTTCAAACCTTGAAATCAAAATTTACTCAATTAAGTATCGACTTATTTTTAACAAAACCAAAAATATAAGGAAAATGCTATAAAATCACCATGTGAAATATATTTAAAATAACAGTTATCAGTTGTCCTAAGTTCTCAAGTATAAATACCCCGTGAACATATTACCACAAATAATCAGATTACAACTAATACACTTGATATTTCCTTTCGTAAATATTGATTGTTTACTTTCATTTCACTCTTATCCTAACCCTTAAGTAAGGCTAGATGGCGAGTAACCTCACCAGACCAATTCATGCATCATATTGAGTTGTACTGCAAGTCATCGAAAGTTCCATTGGCGCATCATATCATTGGGAGCTATTCATGGGTTTTGCTTACTTTTCATTTACTTTTTCGTTCTGTCGTACATTCTCAATCACCCTTTTTCAAGCTTTCAGTAAGCTTGAAGCCATTCTTACTATCGACGTTGTCTATTCTTAATTGCGGCATTCATTATCTTGGTATCAGAGCAGAGGTTTCGCTTGAGTTGTAGTAAATTGTTTCGAAGTTCTGTCTATACTCTATTTTACGTATGTGAAACAAAGCAAGTTATTGTATTTGTTTAACTGCTGTGTATGCTAGTTGTTAAATTTCTGGTTTATGGAGGTGTTTGCTATAACACCTAATCGAAGAGTTTGAAAACTAAAATCTATCAAAGAAAATGACCAAACCAAGTGTTAACAAAGAGATTAATACTTAGCCCAAATAGAAGAATTATGGTCATCAAAGGAAACGCCCTAAAGCTGGAAGTGGAGAGTCTTGATGAGGAACCTGGGGGGGTAGGGGGGGGGGGAGCACTGCCAAGAAAGAAATCTCTTAGGAGAATGAATTAATTAAGGAGGATGTGTTTGCTAAGGACTTAGATCAATTGATCTTGGTTGTCCGATGTTTAATGAACTTAAAACCCTCACACAAGGAAGAGTAGAAGGAGAACTTGTTTCATATCACCTATAGGGTGAATGATCAAGTGAGCACACTAATTGTTGATAATGGAAGTTACACCAATGTGGCATTAACCAATCTAATCACAAGGTTAAAGTTACCAACTATTGTATACACGAGGCCATATAAGTTGCATTGGTTGAGTGAAAAGGGAGCATTACATGTCACTCGGTAAGTATTACTGTCGATCATAATTAGAAATTATTTCGTTAAGATTCTTTATGATGTACTACCCATGTTCGCTTCACATGTATTGCTTGGCCGACCATAGCTGTTCAATGGAAGAGTTATCCATAACGAATATAAGAATACGTATGTGTTCGAGAAGCATTGCCAAAAGATTACACTAAACCCAATGCCACCAACTGAAGTTAACAAACTATAGGCTAAACTTACTTATGGATCGAAAAAGACTTTGATGATAAGTATAGCTGAGCTCTAAGAGGCCATCAATGCTTACGAGCCGAACCTCATGTTGGTTAGGCATTTGTTAGAATTGAAGGAACGGGGTGAACTACCCTTGGAAGTGAGAACATTACTGGATGAATATGCCGATTTGTTCCTAGAATAGTTACCCGAGGGATTGCCCCCAATCTAAGGCATAGAACATTACATTGACTTAGTACCCGATACCGCCTTGTCGAATAAGCCAGCTTATTGGATAAGCCCTAAATAAGCTTCTAAACTACAACAACAAATCAATGAGCTATTAGAGAAAGGGTATGTTAAGAAAAGTCTCTACCTTTGTGTTGTTCTAGTGCTTCTAGTGGCTAAAAATGATGGTACTTGTTAGATGTGTATTGACAACTAAGTAATGAATAAGATAACAATCAAATACAAGTATCTTATTCCTAGGTTAGAAGACATGCTAGACGAATTAAATGGAGCTAAGATCTTCAGGAAGATTGATCTGAAGTCTAGCTACCATGAAATTTGTATGAAGCCAGGAGATGAGTGGAAAATTGCATTCAAAACTCGACATCCTAGTGTATGTGCCAACATGCCAAGTCACTGCAAACATCTCTGTGCCGTGTTAAATGTCCTTCGTACTGAGATATTATTTGGCAATCTTAAGAAATGTTGCTTTTTCTAAGGATGAAGTAGTATTCTTAGGCTATGTAGTAAGTAAAGGAGGCTTATGAGTGGACGACAAGAAGATCCGAGCAATTGTCAAGTGGCCGACTCTTACTACTTGTGACGAGGTGAGAACTTTCTACAGACTACCTTCCTTCTATAGAAGATTCATTAGGAATTTCAGTACCCTCACTACACTACTTACCGAGCTAGCAAAGAAGAATACTGACTTTCGATGGAGAGAAAAGGAGGAGAAAAGTTTTGCTGAGATAAAGGAAAGGTTGACCTCTACCCTTATACTAGTTTTAGTTGACTTTGAGAAATTATTTGAGCTGGAATGTGATGCGTCAAGCATTAGAATAGGTGCTATCCTAATGTAAGAAGGCTGACCAATTGCCTACCATAGTGAGAAGCTCAAGGGACCTCAGCTAAACTACTCTATATATGAGAAGGAACTCTTAGCACTAATCCGAGCATTGCAAGTGAGGCAGCATTATCTACTACCGAGAGAATTTATCATTTATACTAACCATGAATATTTGAGGTACCTTCGAAGTTAGATTAAGTTATCAAGGTGATAGGCAGATGGGTCAAATTCCTTAAAGGATTTAATTTCATAATAAAATATAAACAAGGAAAGAGCAACATTGTTACAGATGCTCTTTCAAGAAGACATAGATTCCTTACCAACTTGAAGACAAGATTGTTTGGCTTTACGAGCATTAAGGAGCAGTACTCTAAGAATTTACACTTTAAACTCATACTTGCATGTTATGTCAATAGAAGGACAATGGACGAGTATCATTTAGAGAATGGATACTTATTTCGAGGAGGGAAATTATGCATCTTGACCTATTTACTAAGGAAATTACTAATCAGGGAAGCTTACGGTGAGGGACTCTCCAGGAATTTTGGTAAAAGAAGGACCTATAAACTATTAAATGGTCGCTTCTTGTCACCGAAAATGAGGCGAGATGTGCACCGAGTTATAGAAGGTTGTGCTATGTGCAAAAGGGCTAAATGGCCAAGCTGAGCGAAGGAAAGCAATGCCTTTGCCTATTCCGATAAAACCATGGACTGAGTTAAGCATCGAATTTATTCTTGGATTATTACAAACTATCTGAGGCAAAGATTCTATTATAATCGTTGTGGATAGGTTTAGTAAGATGTCACACTTTGTGCCCTACTCCAAGAATAATGATGCTTCATTTATTGCTTCTCTTTTCTTACAAGAAATTATCAAATAGAGATCTAAAGTTCTTGAGCCATTTTTAGAGAACTCTGTGGTGACAGATTGGGACCAAATTGCTATTTAGTGCTTCCTGTCACCCCTAAATGGATGACCAAACAAAGGTAGTCAATTGTACTTTAGGATCATAGCTTTGAGTTACAGTGGGTAAGAACTTGGTTGGTTGGGACGTTTACTTACTAGTGGTTAAATTCACTTACAATTGAATAGTACATGATATCACCAACAAACCCCCCTTTGAGATTATCTATAGTTTCAATCTTAAGTTGCCCCATGATCACACCCTTATACTTGAATCTAAGCAACAAGACCCTAACGCGAGAGCCTGAACATACTCCCTTCAACAAATATACAACAAAGTTACTCAAAAGATAAACGAAGCTACCGGAAGAATGCAAGAGAAGGCCAAGGGTAGGATGGCTAAACAATTCTAGCAAGGAGACTTGATGTGGCTGGACCTTTACGAGGAAGGGTTTTCGAGCAACTAGAGGAACAAACTATCTACAAGAACAGAAGGACCCTTTAAAATCCTCTAGAAGATCAATGACGATGCCTACAGGTTAGAGCTACTTGAAGATTATAGGGTCTTTGACACCTTTAACATTGCCAACCTTAGTTTATGTCATCCTAACAAAGACCTGATCAAAAACCATTCGAATTTGATCCCAAATCCAAATCAACCCGGAAAGAAGGATAGGAATCAGGTTATTATGCCTTTGACCCGTAACTGAGCCTGAGGACTAAAGGGAATGGCAAGGTGAATTCTCCTACTCTAGCCAACTCCTGCTAAAGCCAAGTATCTCTTTGTCGATCTGCTTTATATGTCGAGTTGAATGATTGCCCATCTTTTGGAGATTGTGTAGCAAATCAAAGAATACAAAGATATCTTCCAAACCTCATGCACTTACTCACTCATGCTCAAGCAGACCACTTGCTTGGCATCACCTTTGTCGAGAGGCCGAGAGAGACCCCGGACTAATCTTCAATGAGCCCTACTTAGACAAGCAATTTGATCGTACTCTTTGTTTGCATCCTCCAACGGCATCACCAATACATCTTTGCTACATATACTGGACCACATGTAGAATCTGCTACATTAATCAATGTTTTTCTTGAATATTCGTTTTTACCCTTTTGTACTCTTATATATTACTTATTTTGGGCAAAGCCCTTTTTTTGTCCTTTCCCTTTTTGTTTAGGTAAGTTGCCTTAAACTCTCGAGGTATAAATACCACTTGAACATGTAGCTACAAATAATTAGATTACAATTAATACACTTGATGTTTCCTTTCGTAAACACTAATTATTTACTTTCATTTCACTCTTATCCTAACCCTTAAGCAGGGTTAGGTGACAATGAACCTTACCGAACTAATTCATACGTCGTATCAAGTTGTGCCGTGAGTCTTCGAAAGTTCCATTGGTGCATGTCCTTTGGAGCTGTTCATAGATTTTGTTTACTTTTCATTCACTTTTTCGTTCTATTGCACATTCTCGATCACCCTTTTTCAAGCTTTTGAAAAGCTTCGACCTATCCCTGCAACTGACCTTATCTGTTCTTGGTTGTAATACACATCAGGTCAGGTCCAGTCTGGTCAAATCTTTAACAATAATAGCAAATCCAACTTCACATAAGGACATCTAGGTGACGAATCAAATGGGTGATCATGATTTCATGTAAATTACATTGATAAAAATGGACTTGGGTACATTGCCATATTGGATTGTAATAGTTTTGGTGGTGTTTGAGGTTGGTGGTCACGTGTGTGACAGTCGACAGTAAATGGGAGTAATGGTGTTATATGGCTAATTGTGGATGTGTTGTTGGTCGGTTGGTGTTTAGTTGCTTGAGTGGGTTACGGTTGGTCTAACGAATGGGTACTAGGGGTTCACGAATGGAGCATGGCATGTACATGAGTAGCCTTACCTAGGTGCTACTTCATGACTAAGTTGAGTGTATCCTATTGTACATACCTATGCATGAGTAAGTTAGGGCGTACAGGGGTAAGAGGGGGTTTAAGTGTGCTGTTGGTTGTTGTAGTGAGAATGTTTGGTCAATCACAAGTTACGACAATGGTTGGGCCATAATTGGGTACCGTTGGTTGGGCGTAAAGAAGAGAGGCATAGGGTAGTCATTTGCTACTATGGGTGGTGACTGGGTGAGTTTGGAATGGGGTTGGAGTTGTAGTGTTGCTTAGATTAGGGTCTAATGGGTTTGCTTCATGAGGGGAGGGGTAAGGGTAGGGTCTTATGTTGATGGGGTGGTCGAAGTTGTATATGAGAGTAGATGTCAGATTTGGGCATCGCTAGGTTTGCCTAAGGAGTATGTTTGGGTTAGGGGAAAAATTGTAGAAGTGAATCGTTAGCAATGGTATAGCCAAGGATTGGGTTAAGAGAAGGTGTAAAGACGGCTATTTGTTACTGGGTTTAGGTGGTTTTTGGCTGTGAATTGATCGTATGATGTCAAGTTAAGTAAGCTATAGATGAGGATGATGTCGTAAGTGGAGTAGACATAGAAGATGGATCTGTGATGATTGTTCAACGGGGCTATGTAGTCCTCTTTTTTAAATTTGCATCCTCGTATCGAGTTAAATCTTTTGATTTCTTTGGATCTACATGGATAAAATTTAATCTTAAGTTGGGTTTTAACAAATCTATTTCTTGATAAGATTTCATGATATCCTTTCTCAATTTGTTAATTTCTTCAATAATTTAGTCATGATTCTACTTGAACCACAAAGAAAAACAAAATCCAAAGATTTAATCACATCCACCCTTAAGATTGGGTTCGAGAAGCTCAACATTTTCTTCTCTTTTCTTATCATTTCTTAGACTAGAAAAGGAAAAGAAAAAAAAAAGAAAGGGCGGGTAGGGGGGAAGGGGAAAGGGATGGTCACATACGTTGCACGTTACCCCCTTAGAAAATTTTGCTTACTCCTTATAGGTCTCAAATTAGTGACCTCTAATTCCCCAACGTGCCTATGTCTATGTACTTAACCAATTGAGCTAGATATTTTTCTCATTATTTTGTTCAATCCATTTATACTTAAACCATAAAAATCGGGACCTTAACTTTACTTTCAAGTCTAAGCCCAACTTGCCTTAAAAGGATCCAAATGTATTAAAATATCCCTAAAATACATTTGAACACCACCTGATAAGTTTAGAGTCTTACTTTAATTAGCCCAATTAAAATATTATTATTTAACTTTCAAGACTCTAAATTTTTTAAATTTCATATGTATTTTCAATCGTCACTTAATCTAACCATAAAGACTGGCTAACTTGATTTGGACACTTTTGATACTTTTATTTTTTAACTTTTTAATATTTTTTGTATTTTTTATGTTTCAATTTTTTAGTTTTTTTAGATTTTTTAATAAACCTAGCTTATAAACAAAACTAAAAATGAATGGTGGCAAAAATAAAGCGTTTACAGCTGTCGACTAGTCTAACCTCGATTATACCCAGTTAAGCCACACCTACTCAAACCATGACACTTATCCTCTTGACATCCGTACTTATAAGGATATAGACTACACATTCCCCTTATATATTACAAATTTACCCTTTTCCTTGTATATTCTTCTTAATACTTTGCTATTTTGGGAAATTTATCCATTTTTGTAAATTTTCCTAACTTGAAGGTTTTCCTGAATTTTCAAGTATAAATACCTATTGTATTGTAAGCTACAAGGATAATTCCATTAATAATACAATATATTGTATTTTCTCTTAAGCTTATCTTCTTTATAAGTTTTTCTCTACTTACTCTTATCCAATCCCTTAAGAAATTTTTAGTGGCGAGTAATTGTGCGTAATGTCAACTAGCTTAGTTAGCCTATGGAAGTTAACTAATGTGTCATATCCTTTGAGCTATTCATTGGTTTGCTTGACTTCACTTTGTTTTCTATTCTTCATTTTTTATACTTCTATAGGTTTAGACTCACCTAATATAGCCAACTTTGTCTATCTTTGGCGTGACATATCATCTTTGTATCAGAATGAAGGTTCGTGAAGGAAAGCTACTGTGTATTGTATGTTCTGTTATGGATATAGTTGGATTGCAAGTTTTGTTATATGCATATTTTGTTGTATAGTTGTAAGTAACTATGTAAGTAATAGCTAGTGATTTACAATGTTAAGTAGTAGTGCTCTATTTTACCCTATTTTGACCTTAGAAAATAGAGTAATTGTTGGTATCTCGAATTTCTAAGTTCAGTTGGTTTATGAACGAGGTTATAGTAGGTTAGTTTTTATTAACTCGACTTGTATTGTTGTTTCTGAGTTTTGTTGTAAATGCAATGTATGTTTGTTGATTGAGGTTAGTAAGAGTACTATTGAAGAAGATGATAGACCCTATTGTAAATGTAGTTATGGGAGATGATCAAAGTGGTGTTCACTACCATAGAAGGCAAACTCTAGCTAGCCTTAGGAGCGTAAAAGAGCAATTTAACAAAATAACCACCATCATAACTTTGTTGACTCATGTAGTTCACGAGTTGGTCATGATCTAATCTGTTGAGGCCCATAAAAAAATGCTTCTCGAGCTATTCCCATTAATAGGGATGTTTAATATTAGGCTCGACCAAATCCAAGGTAGTTCCCAACTTAGTCAGTCTGAGGTAAAGAAGTAAGATGACCTGCCTAGAGGTGGATTAACTTAGAAGATGTGGAGGAAGAAGGAGATGGGGAATATTACAAAGTATAGGTACATGCTCATGCGCCTCAAACTGCCAATCATGTGAAGTTGCAGGTGTTGTAGTGGCACAAGTAACGCCAGCAAGTACCTTGATTGGGAAGATAAAGTCGAAAGGATTTTTATTACTATCGGTATGAGGACTATGATAAAGTTAGAATGGCCACCTTTGAGTTCTCTGGCTATACTGCCATATAGTTGAAGAATTTTCAAGTAATGAGAAGGTGATAAAGATATCATAAGATTAGGACATGACTAGAAATGAAGAGGGCAATAAGAGCATAGTTTATACCGGATTCATATTTGCTAGATACTTTTGTTAGGTTACAAGAACTGAGGTATGGAAATCGCATTGTAGATGAGTACATGTGATAATTCCAAATACTAATGATTTATTGTAAGGCCAATAAGCTAGAAGCCTGAACTAGTTCTAGGTTCTTATTAGCTTAAGATATGAAATTCAAGACTTCATTGAGCTTCAACGATTCACCACATTAGATGAGGCCATCTGAATTGCCCAATGTATGGAGAGGTAGAAGAGGAACATATCAGTCTTAGCTCTATTGAACTGATCTATTTCAAGCGAAAGCCAAACTCATACTAATATTGAGTTAAGCAAGGAAAATAACTCCGACTTGGTCATAATAGCCAACCTACCAAGAAGGACATTCCTCGAAGGTTTGAGAGAGGTTAGGAGTTAAGAAGAAAGACTAATGAGATTTTCAAATGCTAAGGGTATGGGCACATGGTAGCTTGGTGTCCTAATTGTTATCCTATGGTCGTACAAGGAGAAGTCCCAACCTTTGAAGGAGATAGCATGGATGAAGAGCCTGAAGAAAAGGTTGAAGGATAGGAGAATATCAAGAAGGATAATGAATAGCTTGTTGAGGAGGAAGTGTTTGCTAAAGACTTGGATAGGTAAACTATAGGTGTCCATCATGCTATGAGTTTAGAGCCATCTATTGAGGATAAACAACCAAAGAATTTGTTCCACATCACGTTTAAAGTCAAGGACCAAGTCTATGCACTAATTGTGGATAGTGGAAGCTATACTACCATTATGCTCATTAATCTAGTCTGAAAGCTAAAATTGCTGATCTTGTCACACCTAAGGTTGTATAAGTTACATTGGTTGAATGAGAAGGGTACACTTCACATGTCCTAACAAATATATTTTCTAATCTCTGTAGGAAACTACTCATATGAAATCCTTTGTGATGTTTTACCCATGTGCACATTACATGTGCTATTGGGTTAACCTTAGCTTTTCAACTCAAGAGTCATCCATGATGAGTATAGCAATATTTATCCGTTTAAGGATAAAAAGAAGGTTACCCTAAACCTAATAACCCCAATCAAGGGTAGTAAGTTGTAAGCTAAGTTAGCCCAATGTTTTGAGGAGCTAACCTTAGCATTTCAACTCAAGAGTCATCCATGATGTGTATAGCAATATTTATTTGTTTGAGAAGGATAAAAAGATGGTTACCCTAAACCTAATGACCCTAATCAAGGTCAGTAAGTTGTAGGCTAAGTTAGCGTAAGGTTTTGAGAAGGGTCTTATCCTTAGTTGATTTAAGCTGAGAGAGGTCATGAGTTGAAATGTACCAACCTTCTTGTTAGTGTATAAGCCACTCAAGTTGAAAGAGTAGGTTAATTTGCCTCAAGAGATGAAGAAGTTGATTGAGGAATTTACTAACCTATTTCTTAAGGAATTACCCCTATTCTGAGGGATAGAACATTGTATTGACTTGATGTCAAGTGCTACCCTACCCAACAAGCCGACCTACCAAATGAATTGATAAAGAGAGGATATGTGAGAGAAAGCCTTAGCCCATGTGTAATTCTAGCATCACTTATGCCAAAGAAGGATGGGACTTGAAGAATGTGTATAGATAGTTAAGCTGTCAATAAGATCACGATCAAATGTGGGTATCCCATTCCTTGACTTAATTACATGTTAGATTAGTTGCATGGAGCGTAGGTATTCAGCAAAATCGACCTCAACTCTACATACCTCCAGATTAGGAAGAGGTTGGGACAGGAATAGAAAATGACATTTAAAACTCAACATGGATTATATGAATGTTTGGTCATCTCATTCAGCCTATCCAATGCCCTATATACCTTCATGAGGTTTATGAACCATGCATTGAGAGACTTGATTGGAAAATTTGTTATGGTTTATTTTGATGATATTCTTATGTATAGTTTTGACCTATCCAACCATATTGACTATCACAAAGCTATCTTTCAAGTTCTCTAAACCAAGAAGCTCTTTGGAAATTTAAAGAAATGTAGTTTTTGCCAAGATGAGGTTATCTTTTTGGGATTTTGTAGTAAGTGGAGGAGGGATCGAAGTTGATAAAGAGAAAATATAAGCTATTGTTGAGTGGTCAGTTCTAACATAAGAAGTTTCTATGGCTTAGCATTCTTTTATAGGAAGGTTATACAAAATTTTAGCATAATTGTGGCCCTAACAACTGAGCATACAAAAAAGAATGTCAAGTTTAAATGGGGAGAGAAGGAACATAGGAGCTTCGAGGAAATAAAAGCTAAGCTACCCTTTGCTCCCATGCTAGTTTTGCCTAACTTTAAGAAAGTCTTTGAGCTTGAATGTGATGTATTAAGTATAGGCACTAGAGTGGTGCTCATGAAACGAAACTGACCTATCGCTTACTATAGCGATTGTAGACATCTCATTTTTACAAACCAACCCCCTCCCTCCCTCCCTCCCTTTTAATTTTAGCATTTTTCAAGAATAAAAAAAAATGTTCATAATTCAAAAATAAAAAAAAATTGAAAAATAAATAAAATACAAAAAATTAGAAAATTCAAGCAAAAAAGAAAAAAAAAATTAGAATAAAATATTTTAGGTTAAGTACTAGAATGAAACTTAGGAAAGTAGAATAAATAAAATAAAATATTTTGGGTTAAGCACTTGAATAAAACTTAAGAAAGTTGAATAAATAAAAGTTAGAATAAAATACTTTACAATAATAAGGGCTTGGGTTGGTTTGGGTTAATTTAAATTTGAATTTAACTAAAGAAGGAGCTTTTATATGCATATTGTTTGCAAGTTATAACAAGGCACAAGCTAATAGCCCATTTAGAATAACACTTAGACTTGCATAAGAGAGGTTAGGGGTTTGAATCTCACATGCCTTTTATTTCTTTTCCAATTGCCAAGAATACATGTGATGTGTCTATTATGCCATGTTTTTTAACACATGGCATTCAACAATTGGGCCACATAGCTAATGTGGCACTACGCTAGCAATCTTTCTCTCTTCTTTCTCGATCTTTCTCAAACTTTCCTATAGTACTAGGGTCTCACTTTTTGATACCATTTTTGGCTTAATTTTCTTCATGATTTCACCAAATTAATGGTGAAATCATGAAGAATACTTGGATATTTCGAATCTTTATATGTTTTATGTCCGAATACAAACTTTAAGAGGGCCAAATTCACACTTGAAAATTAGAGAAAGTTATGATTTGTGATATTAGCTCCTTTGAAATTCAATGTAAGAATCGAAGCTTCCGATTTTTCATTTTAGCAAGAATGATTATTTAGGGATTGCATTTGACTATTCTTTTTAGTTAAAATTAGGCAAAGTCAAATTAAGATTAGATTAGAACAAGTTAAGCCCATTAACTTTCAATTTTGAATTCAATAATGATTTTAAACTTTCCATGTCCATTTAAGCGTGAAATAGTATAGAAGGGGTCTGTAGGTTACTGTTCAAGCATCAATCTTCACTGAAAATCCCATTTAAACACCCACTTTAAGCTCTCTCTCTCTTTCTCTTTCTCTCATTAGCTTTTCACTCCTATGTCATGTGTTTAAGGTTGAAACTCCATTATAGTGAGCATGCCTAGACCCTCTACTGTCAAACTTGATTATCCTTGTTGGCCATCGTACTCCCTAGGTGCACCATTGACTGTCTACCATGGAACCTTATCCATTGCCATTGTCATCATCTAAAACACCACTGCCACCACTCTTCATCCTACACCAACCCTACCACATAACTCATAGTACTCCAAAACCCCAAACCAACCACCCTCTTATCTCCAATAAACCCCTAGCTATAACCACAAAGCACCATCGCCGATTGTCACCATTCCAGATTGTTCAAACCATCTCCAAACACCGTAACACTAGTCTTTAACAACCATTTGTCAATAAAAAAAAACATGAAAATGATGTTTCCCATATAAATTTCAGCTTAAAACCATCTTAGAACACTTCCCCCATTAGTTGACTACTTTTCCTTAACTAGGTACGTAATTAGGTTAGGCAACTCAACCCAATCCATCAATCAACCCGAAGTTAGAACTCTTGATCCAGTACTCATGCTTGATTTGGGTTTAGTCCAGTTTCCTTTTCTTTTATTCTATTTTCATTTTTTTTAGTTAATAATAAATATATATGACAAAATAAAAAAATATGTATGAAAAAATAAAAAGTTTTTATTTTGTTTCCCCCATTGTAAAGATGTTTTCAAAATGTCATTTCGTTACATTTTATTTTATTTATATTTTTTCTAAAAAATGATAATAATAAATGAAAATTAAATAAATAAATAAATCAAAAAAGTTTTGTCACTTAAAAGAAAATGTTTTTCAAAAATAAAATCATTAATAAGCCTTTTTTTAGTTAGGAACTTTTTAGAATTTTTCAAAACTAAAACACCAAAATTAAGACTCTCTTAGAAACTTTTCATAACTTAAAAGTTAAATTGATGAAAATAAAAATCTGGCCAGTGTTTTGAAATTAAAACAAACTATCTTATTAAAGTTTACTAAAAAATGAACTATAAAAGTATGTTCTCGAATAGCGAGTACGTTGGTACCTGTAAGAAACTATGATGCGATTTCAAATATGTAAAATTTATTTTTCTCCTTTTATAAATAATTCTTCAATTTGTCATTTCTTTTGTAGATACAATTTTATTTATTTACTCACTTATGAATAGATATTAGTTTTAAAAGGGTATTTCGAAAAATTAAATTAAATTCAAAAGATTATAATAGTACTCATGTAGACACCTCATTTTTTCCATTTTTCGTTTTATTTTAGTTGAGTCAGATTAATAAATAAACAAAGAAATAATAAAATAATAATAAAAAAACGAAAATTAAGAGAAAAAAATATAAAAAATAAGGAAAGAATATCGAGTCAAGTCATATCAAATCGAATCGAATTGAGTCCAATCATATCATATTGAGTCGAATTGTATCGAAATACGTAAAATCATATCAAGTTATGTCGAACCATATCAAGTCAAATTGTATCGAGTCAGACTGTATCGAGTCAAACCGTATTGAGTAGTATTAAATTGATTATTTAGTATCGAATCGGATAACGGTGTGTGATTAATTTAATAAATTCTTAAGTCATTAAAGGATTGAGCTTTATTAAAATAATTTTCATCCAGTGCGATATAAAATGAATTTTTTTTATTTCATTTATATTGGACTGAAATAAACTTAGGATTTATTAAGTAAGTTATTGAGCTAAATCAAATTGGATCAGATTGAGATCAATAAATAGAAAGCCCAAATTAAGTAGGGTTTCTAGAAACCAAGTCAAATCTTTTAAAAATCCAAAACGTATCTTCTGTATCTAGGATTCGTTATCATATCTAGGATTTGTTGAGATATAACAAATTCGAATTTAAGTTTACAAATAGCAAGTTGGTGGGTGACAGTGAACACATTTTTAGAATCCCATATTCGATCTAATGTAATTCACTCACACCACGACAATTCAAAAAAATACTTAGCCGAAATCCTTGACTGACAATCCATTGCCACGTTGAATAACCAAACTCCACAAGACACATAATCCCACACCAAACACAACAAGTCCAATCTCCATATACGTTGACCCCTCCTTCCCTACTAATCCGCAACACCAATCCATGTTGCTTACCCAAAACACAACTTACACCCCCTGGATCTTCCCTATCTAACCAAACTGCAAGCTATGCTAGCCAACAGCAGACATGTCCCCCTAATCAATAACCGAACGCCATAATACTTGCATGTCTATGCCAAAGAAATCCCCTAACCATCCAGCACTCACGTTTACCAACATAAAGACTACATCCTAACTAAATTGCCAACGTCCACAAAGCCGAAGCCCCTACCATAACTTACTGAAGACTGATTACACATCCCCTGTTACACCAACAACAATCTAACATCCAATATGTCCCCTGACAACAACCTCATCAATGAACCAATGATCTACACAATGTCCACTCCACCAAGTGAAGTCCTCTGTCTAAAGCCTAACACACACTACAACACAGTAGCCAAAATCCAACACATAGTAGACCCCCTTCAACAAATCTCATCCACACTCCACAAAATGCCTGACTGAAGACAGCACTATACATACCGACGATTTGGACATACACCGCTTATCCTTCACTTGACTTCAATCTGACAGCACTTAGATATACACCACATCTCCCTGATGCAACTGACCAACCAAGTAGTCGTATGTCCCTAAACGTCAACAGTCTCAAGCCAGCATCCCATTGTACGCGTTCATACTTGCACTAATCTGCACACATATAATCACACTTGAGCACAAACGTAATTCAATACACAATCACATATGACTGGATTCGGTAAAAATTGTTTTATTTTATTTTCATTAATTCGCTTAATTTTTTTACTAACTTATTTTTTAGTGCAGGTTTTTATTACTTTCATATTATGTATTTTTTTTTCCAAATAATCCCAATTTTCCATAAAAATTTTATATTTTTAGTAAAATAGTATTCTTTTTTTTTTTAAATAAGCGCATCTAGATCATATCTTAATGTATCTTACAGTTAAGATTTGAATAAGATACGTAGAGTGTATCTTAGTAGATTCGTATCTTAGTAGATCCGTATCTACAGTATATCTTAGTAGCTCTTACATGTAAGATTTAAGAAAATATATCTTTTAACACATAGTGTTTTTTAAGAAAATAAAAAATTTTAACCGGAGTTTTTCAAAAAAGATTCAAACAATTAAGGTTTTCTTAGATTCGTGAAATTACATTTATTAAGGTTTTTTTTAAATAATAAATTGTTAAAAAACGTAAATCTAGCTCGGTTTTCAAATCTAAAAGAATCAACACACTAAATATTTTGTAAAGTGAACTACAGCTAGTTTGATCCCGACTAGCGGGTACATAAACACCTTTGAGACAACCATATAAAAAAAATTCCTTTTGCTTGAAAATTCGTAATAAAAAATTCATTTTAGTTATCTTTTGTATATTTTTAGTATTTTTTGGAAAATTATAAAAAAAAAAACCATTAATTTTTCTTTAGTTTTTACATGGTGACTTAGTCTTAATAAGTTAACCTCTAAACCTAATTTTCTCTGATTTAATTTTCTAAAAATCATTTTCTTAGAAAATCCTCAAATAAATGGCTAAATTAAGGTTTTCTCATCCCAAAAACCCTAATTGCAGTTTTAACTAATTAAACCGGTTGGAGACTCCAATTTTTAAAAAAAAATAAAAAAAAAATATTTCTTTAGTTTAATGTCGAGTAACTTATATTAAGCAGGTTGAGCTTGATATAGGTTAAATTAAGGAAACAAAAGTAGGGCTTAATAGAATTAATGACTCCATTAAGGAAGCCATGTAAAATTTAAAAATTAATTTATGAGATTTCTAATATTATTTTCTTTTTATATTATAGTTGTATTAACAAGTTTTTTAGTTATGCAGGCCCTAAGAAAAAAGCCTAGCCTAGTGGGCCCTAGTGGGGAATTAAAGAGAGGGGGTTAGGGGTTAGTGTAACTCTTTTATTTTGTAATAATTATCTACATGTTTAAATGTGGTCGGACTCAAGCCACCTTAGGAATTTAGAACGGACCATCATTATATAACCTTCAGGTTGCTGGAGTCTTTACCCCCACCTAGCGGTGATAAGCGAGCTTACTCAGGCTTCGATGCAGCCTATTAGGTTTTTCCTTGGAAAGCCTTGAAACTATAAAGCTTGAGACCCACCGACCCTACTCTCTTGTATCATTCTTTTTGAAAAAGGAGTAGTTATTTTTAAATTTTAGGAAAAGGTCGATTTAAGCTATGGTCAATTTGATTTTCTTCTTAAAAAAAGGGAAATTTAAAAAACCTAATAATCCCTATATATAAGTATTCGTAAACTTCAATTTAAAAAAAAAAATCTTATTTCGGAATTACTTATATATAAGGGTATTTTTCGACTACGGGTTCTTCATAATTCCTATAATTTATTTATTACCTGCCCCTATTGTATTACATGTGTATGTAACATACTGCATCTTTTAAATATAATTTTCAAAAATTTCTAAATTTTTTTTTTTGAAAAAGCTATAAAATTACTAATATCATATACGAATTTGTTGAAAATTTAGCGATCCCATTGTAAATAATCGCATCCTTTCACGTTTTATGTAATATAGATATGGGAACTCAAGTCAGTATCAATCCTGCGAAGCCTGTCCTAGCCAAACTCATCGACTCTTATAGATATAGAATTAGAGCTTTAGGAAGATTAGCTAGGATTTTTTTTTTTTCTTTTAGTTCATTGTATAGGTTTGATTTTATGATTGTTAATAAATTTACAGTTATATTAAACGAAAACCTTTATTGATTGCGTAATCTTTTGCTCTTTTTTTATTCCTTAATAGTTTCCTTAAAAAAAAGAAAAAGAAAAACAACTAAAAAATAAGAAAAACATCTATGTATCAACTTGTAATTAAAAATAAAGAAACAAAAAATAAAATAAAGAAAAACAACAAAAAAAAATAAGAAAAAAATTTCTGTATCAACTTGTAAATTTTTTAGGCATGTAATTCTTAAAGTTAATTATGATAAAGATTATTATTTAACTATCATTTTTTAAAGACTTTTCAACAATTTTTTTTAAAAAGATGAAATTTCTAAAGATATTTTATGATAAAAAAACCATTTTCATGATTATTTTTTACTAAGTAGATTTCTATTGTAATGCCCTATATGTACCATACTGTTAGGAACTAACAAAATCAAAAAATCAAAAAGACAAAAAAAATAAGATTTAATTATCAGATTCTTATTGTAAATTATTTCCCATCTCAGAGTCATCAATCTTATAAATGTTGAGGTTCTCGTTCTTTGTATTTATCCATTAAGTTGTCATAATCTTAATAGAGCTTTCTCTACAAGTCGTCACCCTTATGTTATTTTTTAAGTTGAAAGCATGGCCTATATCCAAGCCCAAGGGCATATTGACATACCATCTCAAGCATACAAGTTTAAAGAGTTGCATATTCAAGAGCCCACTATCAATATGATACAAGGATTGGAAAAAGTGTTAGAGACAAATTTAAATGGTCAAGCCCAAGGGGCATGTTTTTGCCAGGGCCTAGAAGAAAGGGTTGTGACTTTAGAAGAAAAGTTAGCAAAGTTAGGAGAAGATTCGCAAGTATAGAAATGGAAATAGGTTATATACTCAAGCAGCTCAAAAACTTACATCCTAATACAAATAAGAAGTTATAGTCTAAGCATGAAAATGATTTAATGAAAGAGAAATCAAGAGCGAATGTATCAATTAAGAAAGCTCATAATCAAGGCAAGCCCATCCACAACAGAGAGGCAATTTACACAATTCAAGATTCCAATGGCCTAAGTGTTCGAGCAATTGGGAGATGTAGTACTACTAACATGTGAAAACCCAACAAAGAAATACAAGCCAAGGAATCATGACCCAACAAATGGTGTAGATATCATGTGAGCCAAAGGGGGCATACCATAGAAAATTGTTGGAAACTAAAGCATAAGGTGCAAGATTTGATTAAAGTTAAGATTATCCAACCAAATTTTATAGAGACTGATGGGTCGATTAGCAATGGTATCCCTAACCTAGGGGTATCAAACAAATAACCTCCAACACTAGGCATTGAGGATCTATTATTAATATTTGATAAGATGGCTCACCATTTGAAGCAGTTGGGTATATATTCAAGAGATCAATTCAGTTGAATGGGGTAAAAAGTGACAGAAATAGGGGCAAGAAGTAGAAAAGAATTTTAGTTCCTGCATTTTATTTCATTTTGGAGCTCATAATAGATACAAGTTGTTAAATAAAACAGTTTTCACTTGTATTCTTATCTTTATATGCTATGAAGCTAGCTCATTTCAAATAGGGGTATTTCGAATGAGTAAAAATAGATAAAGAAAATGTGAACTCAAAACTTAAAAATTTCCGCCTAAGGAAATGACAACACATTACTTGAAAGGTTTATATTAAAAAGAGGCAACTCAAGTCCCAAATACTAACCTTAGACACATATGAGAGAAGAGTGTCATCAATGTGAGTAATTAGGCTCATTCCTTAAAGGAGGTCTATCTTGAACTTAGTACACATTTCAAAATAATATTAGGCATTCATTTCATCATCCTTAAATACAATTATCCCTTGCAAACTCATTTGAACCTTTAGGAGATTTTTTTTCTTAAAATTAACCCTGTCAAGAACCACCCCATACTAAGGCAATCAAGAGGTTAGGGTTATTAATTTAGAGAAAAGGGAATAAACTAATTTATGCTTGCCTCAGTTATGCCTGCTTCAGTTATGCCAATTCATAAGCAAATATTATCATAGATAATTCAATTTCTTTAGAATGAAAGAGAGTTTCAAATCATATATACCTCACTCAAGTCTAAACACTTATCTAAACACCTTAATCCATAAATTTTCCAAAACACTCTAAAACCATACACACTTCATAAAGCTCATACACCCTTACCCTACCTTTTAAGGCTTTGAATCCCATCAAGCAAAAAAAAAAAAAAAATCAACAATGGAAAGTGACCACTTTAGGAAAAATAAAGAAAAAAAATAAAAAAAATGAAAAGAAAAGAAAGAGAAGGAAAAGTGAAAAAGAGAAAAATTGAAAATATTAGTAAGGTGATCACCTTCAAAGCTAAGCTAATTGCTAATAAACTCGAAGTCTAAACCTGTGAAGGATATTGAAAAGCCAAACATTTTAAATTCTTAAGCCTAAAAGCAAAGCCCTTATTTTTATGATCCAACTCACTATACCAACCTTAATGAAACTCTTTAGACTAAAGAAATGGAATTATCTTAAGCGAAATTTTGCTTATGAAACTACGATAAGCCCATGTTTAGTTTCTCTTAGGTTCTTGGCTTGTAAACTCAAGATAAATTGTATATGATTTTTTTTTTTAAATTGGTTAAAGCAAATTGATATCCATTTGCTTAAAACATTAACCAAAAGGCTTACATTGCAAAGCTAGAAAAGACTAATTGGTTAACCAAACTATACGGCTTATAAGATAGGCTACAATTTTTGGAATTAATATTGAAAGTAAAAATAGACCTATGAGAGTGCAAGGAAATCCAGTTTGACTAAACGTTTCAAGTAATGATATCTATCCTCTTAGTGGAAATTTGAGGATTTGAGTGCTTTCTCAAAAACATGAATGGTCATTTATCCCAAGTTGGAAATCGATGCTTCTAAAAAAATTCAGAGATCATGAATTATGCTCTAGAAAACAAGATTGAAAGAACGAGTAATCTATGGGCAACAGGTAATTCAACTCCTTATTTATGATCTTTAGAGTTTTCGAGACTTTCTTACTGGTTAGCAACATAATTTTCTATCAAAAAGTGTTTTTTGAATTTCTTACAAAAAAAAAATTGCCAAAAGATAAATGAAACTTTTTTTTTTTCAAAAATTATCAAGAGAGATTTCTTTAAAAAAAAAAAGGTTAAAATTTTTAAGGAATCATCAAAATCCTTCAAACTCAAGTCACAGATCAATTTGTCAAAACTCATGAAAGTTTTCTCCCTTCTAAGGCCACTTACTCAATGGAGCGCTATCCAATTCTTTTTAGGATTGCTTGCTCAAAGGAGCGTTATTCTATCAATCTTTCACTAGGATCGCTTACTCAAAGGAATGCTATCTTATCTTAGTTGAATTGCTTGCTTAAAGTAGTGTTATTCAATCATTTAAAAGATCGCCTACTCAGGAGTGCACTGTTTCATTTTGTCTTTAATAGAATGTCATTTTATCTTATCTTCAAAAGATCTATCCTTTTGAGCAAAATGAATCTATCCTCTTCAGATTATCTGAACGTATATCAAAGAGATCTATCCACTTTAGATTATTAACCAGTTTTTGAAATCTTAAAAAAATATGTCCTCTTTAGATTATTCACCAGATCAAAAAGAAATCTCAAAAAGATCTAGCCTCTTTGAATTATCCATCAAATCAAAAAGAATCTTGAAGAAATCTATCCTTTTTGGATTATCCATCAAATCAAAAAGCAATCTCGAAAAAATCCATCAAATCAAAAAGCAATCTCGAAGAAATCTATCTTCTTCGGATTATTCATCAAAAACAAATCTCGAATAGATCTATCCTCTTTAGATAACCCTAAAATCAAAAAGCAATCTCGAAGAGTTCTATCCTCTTCGAATTATTCATCAAAAAGAAATCTCAAAGAGATCTATCCTCTTTAAATTATCTATAAAATCAAAAGAAATCTTAAAGAGATCTATCCTTTTCAGATTATTCACTTAAACAAAACAAGAATCCTGAAGAGATCTATCATCTTCAAATCACCAAAACAAAACAAGAATCTTGAAGAGATCTATCTTCTTTAGATTATCTACAAAATCAAAGAGAAACCTTAAAAAGATCTTTACTCTTCAGATTATTCATAAAAACAAAACAAAAATCTCTAAGATATCTATTCTCTTCGAATCACCAAATCAAGAAATCTCGAAGAGATTTATCTTCTTCGAATCATTTACAAAATAAAAAATAAATCTTGAAGAAATTTATCCTCTTAAGATTAGTCACTAAAATAAAAAAGAAATCTTGAAGAGATCTATCATCTTTGGATTATTCACCAAATCAAGAAAAATCTTGAAGAGATCTATACTTTTCGAATTATTTACTAAGTCAAAAGAGATCTATCATTTTCAGATTATTCACCAAATCAAAACAAATCTCAAAGAGATCTTATCCATCAAGTCAAAAGGAATCTCGAAGACATCTATACTTTTCGAATCATCTACCAAGTCAAAAGGAATCTCAAAGAGATATATTCTCTTCAAATCATCCACCAAACTAAAAGAAATTTCAAAGAGATCTATTATCTTCAAATTATTCAACAAGTCAAAACAAATCTCAAAAAGATCTATCCTCTTTAGATTATCCACCAAAGGAACTTTTTTTTTTTTTTAATCTTGAAGAGATCTATCTTTTTCAAATTATCTACTAAAGCAAATTTTTGAAATCATGAAGAGATCTATCCTCTTCAGATTATCAAATAAGAGCAAGTTTTTTTTTTTTTAAATCTCAAAGAGATCTATTATTTTCGAATTATCCACTAAAACGAGTCAATTAGGCCTCCATAAATTCCTTCATAAAACATAGCTTAGTTGGTTGGTTCAAAATAAAGTCTGGCAAAAATAAGTATCTTTTCTTTTTCTTTATACAAAAAGGAGCAGTTGTAAATACCTCATTTTTTCCATTTTTTGTTTTATTTTAGTTGAGTTAGGTTAATAAATAAACAAAAAAAAATTAAAAGAAAAAATGAAAAATAAAAAAAGAATATCGAGTCGAGTCGTATCGAATCGAATTGAGTCAAGTTAAATCGTATTGAATCAAGTTAAATCATATTGAATTGAGTATCAAGTCAAATTGAACCATATCGAGTCAAACCGTATCAAGTCATATTGATTAGTATTGAGTTGAATTGTTTACTGTTGAATTAGATAATAGTGTGTGATTAATTAAATAAATTCTTAAGTCATTAAAGGATGGAGCTTTATTAAAATAATTTTGGTCTAATACAATATAAAATGGATTTTTTTATCTAATTTATATTGGGTTGAATTAGATTTAAAATTTATTAAGTAAATTATTAGGCTAAATCAAATTGAATCAAATTGGGCCAAGTAAATAGAAAGCCCAAATTAAGTAGGGTTTCTAGAAACTAAGTTAAATCTTTTAAAAATCCAAAACTTATCTTTCGTATCTAGGATTTGTTATCACATCCAGGATTTATTGAGATACGAGAGATTTGATTTTAAGTTTATAAATAGCAAATCAGCAGGTGATGGTGAACATGTTTTTAGAATTATATATTCGATCAAATGCCACTCATACCTCTACAATTCAAAAAATACTTATCCGAAATCCTTACCTTACTATCCATTGCTACGTTGAACAACCAAACTCCACAAGACACATAATCCCAAATCAAACACAACAAGTCAAATCTCCATATGTGCTAACCTCCCCACCCCCCTTGAATGATTTGCAACACCAATCCATGCCGCTTACCTAAAACACAACTCACACCCCCTGGACATTCCTTATCTAACCAAACCGCAAGCCACGTAAGCCAACAGCAAACATGTCCCCCTAATCCACAACTGAACGCCATAATACTTGCACATCTATGCCAAAGAAATCCCCTAACCGTCTAGCCCTTACGTCCACCAACACGAAGACCACATCTTGACTGAATTGCCAACATCCACAAAGCTGAAGCCCCTGCCACAACTCACGGAAGACTAACCGCATGTCCCTTATTGCACCAACAACAATCTAATGTCCAGCACGTCCCTTGACAACAACCCCATCATCGAACCAATCATCCACGCCACATCCACTTTACTAACTGAAGTCTTCTGTCCAAGGCCTAACACATACTATAGCACAGCAGCTAAAATCCAACACATAACAAACCTCCTTCAACAAATCTCATTCGCACTCCATAAATGCCTGACCGAAGACGGCACTATATACGCCAACGATTTGGACATACATCGCCCATCCTTCACCTAACTTCAATCTGACAGCACTTAGACATACGCTACAGCTCCCTCACATAACTAACCAACCAAGCAGGCACATGTCTCCAAACATCGACAATCTCAAGCCAATGTCCCATTGTATGCGTTCACACTTGTACTAATCTGCAAACACGCAATCCAGTGCACAATCACAAGCACATGATTACATACTACTTGATTCAATAAAAATTGTTTTATTTTATTTTTATTAGTTCGCTCAATTATTTTACTAACTTATTTTTTAGTATAGGTTTTTATTATTTCCATATTGTGTAGTTTTTTTACCGGATAATCCCAATTTCTATAAAATTTAGTTAAATTATATTTTTAATAAAATTGTGTTTTTTTTAAATAAGCGTATCTAGATCATATTTTAGCATATCTTACAATTAATATTTTAAAAAGATACGTATGGAGATACGTATCTAAGAGTTTATCTTAGTAGATCTTGCATATAAAATTTAAGAAAAGATATCTTTTGATACGTATTGTTTTTTTAAAAAATAAAAAATCTTAACCAGAGTTTTTCAAAAAAGATTTAGATAATTAAGGTTTTCACAAATTCATGAAATTACATTTACTAGTTTTTTTTTTGAAAAATAATAAATTGTTAAAAAATGTAAATCTAACTCAGTTTTCAAATCTAAAAGAATCAATACACTAAATATTTTGTAAAGAGAACTACGACCGGTTTGATTTCGACTAGTAAGTACATAGGTACCTTCGAAACAACAGTATAAAAAATTAAAAAAAAAATTCCTTTTGCTTGAAAATTCATAATAAAAAATTCATTTTAGTTATCTTTTGTATATTTTGGTATAATTTTAGTATTTTTCAGAAAACTATAAAAATAAATCCCATTAATTTTTCTGTATTTTTTATATGGTAACTTAGTCTTAATAAGTTATCCTTCGAACCTGGTTTTTTTTTTTAATTTTCTAAAAATCATTTTCTTAGAAAATCCTTAGATTTGTGGTTAAAGAGAAAACCCTAATTTTATTTTTTACCAGTTAAACTAGTTAGCAACTCCAATTTTTTCAAAATTTTTTAGAAAAATATTTTCTTAGTTTAATGTCGAGTAACTTATATTAAGCGGGTTACATTTGATATATGTAAAATTAAGGAAATAGATATAAAGCTCGACAACTCAAATAGAGTCTAATAGGATAACCCTCAAACTCATGACATCTGGTTTCTTAAAAAAAAAATTTAAAGTTTTCAGATAGCAAGTTAGTAGCTAGATTAGAACCAATCCACCTAATTAATTCTAATTTAACCACATTTTTTCGATTCTATCGGGTGGCGACTCCAAAGTTTTTCAAAAACAAAGAAACTATATTTTCTTTAACTTAAGTCAAAGGTTTAAACTAAATAGGCATAGGGTTTAGTTTAAATCAAGTTAAAGAAAATGAAAAACCAAAAATTTCAGGCTCAACAACAAGAAACTTAAAGGAACCACCTTAAATTATTTTGTATATGATAAAGAATTTTATGCCCTCATCCAAGCTTTAACCATTTGGTAATATTACTTATTGTCGTACTGAAACAGTTTGTCATATACTCTAACCGTGAGTCATTGTGATACTTGAAGAGCCAAACAAAATTATCAAAATGACAGGTGGAGAGGGTTGATTTTTTGAAAGGATTTCCCTTTGTCATCAAGTATAAGCACAACAAGATGAGTATGGTTGCTAATGTCCTATGCTGGAGACACATTCTTATTTTTGACCTCTTGACAAGATTATTGGTTTTTGAAAGCATGAAGAAGCAATATCAACAAGATCTTCATTTTGCTCTTGTTTACACATAGTGTATAGATGGATGAAGACTGGGTGATTACACTGTAGAGGGTGGATATTTGTTCTAAGGTAGCAAACGGTGTATGCCCTTGTTCCATGAGGGAGTTTTTAGTGAAGGAAGCTTATAGTGGAAGACTCTTCGGACACTTCCAGGAGAAAAGAACTTTTGAGCTATTGAGAACTCGATTCTTCTAGCCCAAGATAAGGAGAGATGTCCATTATGTCATGGAGAGGTACGTAACCTATGGGAAGGCAAAAAGCTGAGTCAATTAAAGGAGAGCAATGCCTTTACCCGTCTCGACCAAACCATGGATTTTTTTTTTTTTTTTAGTATGAACTTTGTTCTTTGCCTCCCTACAACAGCTAAAGACAAAGATTTTGCAATGGTCGATAGATTACATAACGTGCTGAAGAGTGTAGTGTCTAATAAAGACCTAAAGTTTCTAAGCTACTTTTAGAAGACACTTTAACATCAATTGGGAACTAAAATTCTATTTAGAATTTCTTATCTCCCACAAACCAATGGCTAGACCGAAGTCATTAACGTACCATGAGTTCTCTACTCTAACCTATCGCAGGTAGGAACTTAACTAATAAGGATCGATCCAGAACAGCAGCAAGTCAGATGAACGAGAATGGGTAGGTTTTCGAGATTCCAAAAGAAAAATGGGTATGAAGAACAGGAAGGTTTTTTATGGTGAATGTGAATGGATATAACTCACCAAGAGACAAACACAATTAGGGGTTTAAGCTCAAAATAAAGTTCGATACAACTTACAAACACTAAATGTCGCTTGGGATTCAAATAAGGGTTAGATATAACTCACTAACCAATTCAAATGAAGGGGCTCACCACAATTCTAAGAGTAAGATTGATAAGAACACAAAAGAGATTAAAGAGTGTAATCGACACTCAATAATCCAGAAAATTCAAGCTCTACTAGCTTAAGTACATCCTTGCTTGAAAGAGGAAAGTTTCACTCTTTTGTATGTAGGGGAATATTCTTTACTATCTGTATATCTCTTGTATATATCTTCTCTTTTAGTACAAATGTTGTTATTTATAGCAAGTCCTAAACCCTAGTGGCAAAACTATAAATAATGTACAAAGTCTTAAACCTTAAAGAATTGAGCCCATAAATAAAATAAGGGAAAACATATATAAGAATACAAAACTGTACTTTTTACAGAAGTTGGCATGAAGTCACTTAACATGTCCTGGGAGTAGTAATATTCAAACCGGACGAGGTCAGCAATTTAATGTATGGGTTCAGGAAGGAGTCTCTGAACTCTCGCATGGCTTGGTCAAGATACCAGAGAGGTCGGCCCACAATTGTTGAGTCCTAGATTCAGTTGGCACAAGTCTCTTGGTGCCATACCGAATGGTTCTTTGATCTCACATCTTCGACCTTATGGTATCTCAGCATCTCAATTAACGATATACTTGGTGTCGAGTGTCTCCTTTTCTTCCCCTTGGTCTTCTGTAATTAGCTTAGCCTCAACAAACATTAATATGCTTTACCTTCGAACAGGTCTACCTTGGCTTGGATATGGTTGGAAGCCGATCCCCATCATTACTAGGGGATTGAAAGTAAGTTATCCTCAACGTTAAGTATTGAGCACAAGCCAGTATGTCGAATAAGCTCCTTCTCCCTTTTTGCTTTACCATGGGTGCTAGGTGCCTCTAGATTTCTTCAATGCTCATCGGGGTTAAGAGATAGCTCTTCCCATCCTTCCAAACAGTGTAAGTGTTAAGGAATCCGTCAAGGATCACTTTCCGATCAAATTCACATAGTCGGCCAAGAAGTAAATTCATGACATTCATAGGGACCACATTGAATTCAGTCTCATCCTCATACTATCCTACCATGAATATTATTCAAGCTCTTTTATTTACATGGACCATACCCTTATCTTTAAACCATTTCAATCCATAAGGTCGGGGGTACGGGTAAGTCGGCAAATTCATCTTTTCTACTAACTCAGTAAAGATAATGTTGTTGTAGCTTCTTCCATCTGTTATTAAGGAACAGGTCTTCCCATTCACTAGGCATCACATATGAAACAAATTTTCCCTTTATTCGGGATCTGCCCTCAGGTCAACTCGTGTGGCCGTAGCTAAGAGTTTATCCAAGTCTTCAAGATAGAAATCTTCTTCTATCAACTGGTCGTCTGAGCTTTTGTCACTATGACTCTCGATTTGAGCCTCAAACCCTTCAACCTTCAAGACCATGACCCTTTTATTCAAGAATTAGAACGCAATAAGTCCATAACCTAAGCACTTGAAGTACTTCACTTCTCGGGGCCTTGTTGTCGGGTGCTTCTCTTTCTCAACAATCTTTTTTTTTTGGCATAAGTTGGTTAACTAGGCTCTCCTTTCTCTATCTTCTTTTCTTACCTTCTCTCGACATACCTCTTAAGCTCAAGGCTACCTTGTTGAGGTTAGTTACTTGGCCTCTGATGCCTTCTTCTCCTCTACCTCTCTACTCTTAATGCCAAATTAATTAGCTCGTTTAAAGAGTTGAACAGCTACAATTCAACTATGTTAGCAATGTCGTCTCGGAGTTCCCTCAGGAATTTGGCAATGGTGCGGTCCTATGGCTCGGTAATCTCACATCTCGTCATTAAGGTCTCAAACTCTTGCAAATACTCTTCAATAGTATTTCAACCTTATCTCAGGTGCCAGAAAGCATGGAGCATCTCCCGCTTGAAATAAGTTAACACAAAGCGTTGGTTCATCAATCTTTAAATGAGCCTCTAAGTTCTGATCAACTCCTCTCCTTTTGTATTTCGCTTAGCAACTAGCTTATCCTACCAAAGACGTGCATATTCAACAAGGGATAATGAAGCTAGCTTAACCTTAGTTCATTCATTACACTCATAGCACTCGAACAACTTCTCAACTCAAGGAACCCAGTCATGGAACTCTTCAAGCCAGCTACTTCTACAGAAGGTCGACAATTTCAGCTTGACATTTTCAAGTCCTCGACCAAGTGCTTAGGGTTCATCCCTTTCATTCCAAGATGGTCGATTCCCTTCAATTTATCCACTTCTATTAGAGCTCTACTCGGCTATGTTACTTCTCAGCCTCAGCTCTCTTCTCCGAGCTTCTTGATTTGTTTTAGATTCAACACGCCTTTCATTTCTTCTTCTCGACGCAAGTTGGTTTTCTCTTCTTCTCGGTTTGGCAGCTCTTCTTGACTGTCACTCATCATTATCGAGCTCATTGGAACCACTTTCACTTATAAGTGTTCACTCCCTTCTTTCTTCTCGGCCATCACATCTGCGGCTTCTAACGAACTTAATAAGCTCCTGAATAAAGTTAGTGAGATTCTAGATTTAGTATTCTAATTTGTCAACACATGACCTCAAGCTTCTATGAGGATTATCACCAGTATTGTTGGCACTATCCTCCGACGTTCTTATCCATATAGTACTTGACCAGAGAATTGAACAAATAACAAAACATAATAACAGTAACCCAGATCAACCACTACTCGGCTTCTGCAACTACTTATGACTACTACGAACAGCATGCTATGCTATAAAACAATGATTAACAAAAATGTTAAAACCACAAATCTACCTTGAAGAACACTAGCACGTATGTTTCCCCAACTCACTAATACTAAGATGATAAGGATCGATCCAAAACAACAATGGTTCGGATAAACGGGAATGGGTAAGTATTCAGGATTCTAAAAGAACAATGGTTATGAAGAAAAGGAAAGTTTTTTTATGGTGAATGTGAATGGATATATGTCGAGCTCTATTTTGATTTCCTTAGTTTAACCTATATTAAGTCCAGCCCGCTTAATCTAAATTACTTAAAATTAAACTTAAGGAAATATTTTTCTGAAAAAAAATTTTAAAATTAGAGTCACCAATCGATTCAACCAGTAAAAACAAAATTAGGGTTTTTAAGTAGGAAAACCCTAATTTGACCACTTGTTTACAGGAATTCAAAAAAAATTATTTTTAGAAAATTGAATAAAAAAAACCGAGTTCAAGAGTTAACCAATTAAAATTAAGTCACCATGTGAAAATTATAAAAAATTGATGGGTTTTTTATGTATTTTCTAAGAACGGTTTTTATTTTTTTTTTTCTATTACGAATTTCTAAAAAAGGGGAAAAAGATTTCTTTTTTAATAGTTGCCCTAAAGGTGCCTACATACCCGCTAATCAGGATTAAACCAACTATAATTCTTTTTTTTTATAAAATATTTAGTAGGTAGGTTATTTTTATTTTGAAAATCGAGCCAAATTTATGTTTTTTAAAAAAACCAAAAAAAATCTAATTTACCGAATTTAAAGAAAAAACCTTAATTATCATTCCTTAAAAAAACTCAATTAAAAAATTTATTTTTCTAGAAAAAAACCCTAAGTGTCAAAAATATATTTTTTAATAAAAAAATGATTTTTCAAGAAAGACCCTAATTTAGCTAAAAATCTGTGAGAAAATAACTAATTAAAAAAAAACACTTGCACTTAAATAGAAAAAATAAATTAAAAAAATAGAAAAACATAACTAATTAATAAAAAAATTAAAATTTATTAAAATTTTACCTGGGTCAGGTTGTGTCAGTATTAAGCGAGCACAATTGACAATTGGGCCACAGTAGGCAACTGTAGGTGTGTATTGGGTGACAGTAGGTGTAAGGGAGGCTGTGTTGGGCGACAACAAGGGCATGCTGGGCAACAGTAAGGGCGACTCAGGCATGACTAGGTACACATGGGTAAGCGAGGGGTTTATTGAGGGCAGGAGCTTAGGCAACATATAGGCGAGTGACGGTGAGAACCTAGCGTGCATGGGTGACAGTAATGGAGGATCACGAGCAAGAGCTCAGCGTACATGGGCAATAATGATGGGTAATCATGGGTGAGAGCTCGAGCGACACATGGACGATAGCAATAGGCGACAACAGCGGTAGCTTCAGTAGCAGTAACGGTAGATTAGACAATAACTGCGGTAGCTTGGGCGGTAACAGTAGTGGACTAGGTGATAGCTGTGGTGGCTTGGGTAGCCGCAGCAGTAGACTGGGCAGCAACGATGGTGGCTTGGGCAGCAACAATGGTAGAGTGCGATGGTAGCGCATATAGTGTGATGGTAGTACATGCGGGAGCATGAAGGGTATGTGGCGCGTATGTGTACTTTTTTTAAAAAAAAAACACTACTTCAATTACCAACTGACATGATATTTATAAACTCTAAAATCGAATCTTTCATATCAAAGATAGGAAAGATTTGTTTATGATTCAAAATAGATTCAGCTTATCTTCTAAAAACCCTAACTAGTTCAGCTTTTCTTTTAAGGCCCGACCCAATCCAATTTAGCCTAATAATTTAATAAATCTTAATGTTAAGCCCCTAAATTGGCTTGGTCCAAAATTAATGGATTCAACCCATCTCAATAACTGATCTAGTATCTTAACTTAACCCAACTTGATACAACTTAACTTGCTATGACCTAACTTAATTTTATTTTTTGCCTCTTTTTTTATTTTTTAAATTTTTTTTTATTTTTATTTTATCAACCTAGCTTGATTTACAAAATTAAAAAAAAAAAATTGGCAAAAATAATTTATCTACAAATACCCCTCTTTGTAGTAAAGTTTGATTAGAACTTCACTACAAAGACAAAAGAGATACCCATTGTTGCCAAACCCTACTTTAAACTAATCAACAAAGCTTTGTTTTATAAAGGATATCAACTTGAAAGGTTGATGTAAAGAATAAATTTCTCATCTTGAAAGGACGGGGCGAATGAATGCCTGTCTTAAAATAACAGAGCAAAAGGTTAAAAGGGTCTATCTTGAAAGGATAAGGCTTAATGGTGTTTATCTTTGATAGAGCAAAAATTTCAAGGGGGCTTGTCTTGGAAGGGTAGGGCTTAATGATGTCTATCTTGAAAAGATAGAGCAAAAATTTCAAAGTGGTCTATTTTGGAAGGGTAGGGCTTAACGATGTCTATCTTGATAGAATAAAGCAAAAATTTCAAGGTGGCCTATCTTGGAAGGGTAGGGCTTAACGATGTCTATCTTAAAAGGATAAAGCAAAAATTTCAAGGTAGCCTATCTTAAAAGGATAAGGTTTAATAGTATCTATCTTGAAAAGATAGAGCAAAAATTTCAAGGAGGCCTATTTTGGAAGGATAGGGTTTAATAGTGTTTATTTTGAAAGAAGGATAAGGCAAGAACCGTTGCAGGTAAAATTAACTCATTTTGATGGATAATCTAAAGAGGATAGATCTCTTCGAGATTTCAAAAAAAAAATTGTTTTGATTTGATGGATGATCTGAAAGGGATAGATCTCTTTGAGATTAAAAAAAAAAAAAAACTTATTTTGATCTGAAGGGGATAGATCTCTTCGAGATTCCTTTTGGTTTGATTTGAAGAGGATAGTTTTCTTCAAAAACTGATTTCACTTTGGTAACCCCGAAGAGGATAGATCTCTTCAAGGTTAATTTTCAAAACTAGCTTAATTCTTCTAAAGATTTCTTTTCAAAGACTTTTAAGAATATTTTCCTGGGACAGAAGGATTTCTCAAATAGCAACTAATTGGCATGATCATGCGGACTCCTGATATTCGCTCATTCAATTAATAGAATTTCGCCAAGAGTTTATGCTTACTTATTCTCTCTCTTTTCCTTTTTCTTTTCTTTCTTCTTTTATTTTCTTTTCTTTACCATGCTCATGCCTTGAATTTGCTTTTCTCAATACCAAGTTTCAATTTCCACTCTCCTTGACTTTTGAACAACAAATCTCTTTTCAAAAGAAACAAAGTTAAATTATTAAGAACATTCAATTTCAATTCTTTTAGTGATTCAGACTTAATGGTAAGTGTTTGGTATTTAAGTTTATGAGGCTAAGAAATAAGGTTTATTGGTGAAGCGTTTGTTGGTCAATGACGATTCAAATTAAAAGACATTCAAGGATATTAACTTTACTTGTAAACGATGAAAGATTAACTACAAACTTATTCAAGAAAAATTGAATTCTTATTTAATCTTTGTTTTCATGGATAATACAACTTAACTGCATTTGAATTCACTGGTCCTCTTAATTCCAGGTCATCCATCTCTGTCAACACTAATGCACCTCCTGATAATACCCATTTTACCACATAAAGTCCCTCATAACTTAGAGCAAATTTGCCCTTAGGATCTTTTGTGTTTAATAACACTTTCTTCAACACCAAGTCTCCGTCTTTGAAGTACTTCGAGTGTACTTTCTTGTTAAAAGCTTGGATCATTCGCTGTTAGTAGCATTGACCATGACAAATCGCTGCAAGTATTCACTCATCTAGGAGATTCAAATGCTCTATTCTCTTCTCTACCTACTCTGCTTCATTAAGCTGAGTTTTTTCCAATACTTGGAACAAAGGTATTTCTACTTCTACTAGTAGTACCGCTTCAATTCTGTATACCAATGAATACAAGGTTGTACTAATAGAAGTTCTGACTGAAGTTCTATAAGCCATGAGAGCAAAGGAAAGCATTTCATGCCAATTTTTATATGTAATCGCCATCTTCTCAATGATTCTCTTAATGTTCTTATTAGCAGCTTCAACGGCTCCATTCATTTGAGGTCGATATGGAGTTGAATTTTTGTGATTGATTCTAAACTGGCAGCACACTCCATCCATTAACTTATTATTCAAATTCATCCCATTATCTGTAATAATAGACTCGAGTGCACCATATCTTGCAATAATATCTCTTTTCAAGAATTTGACCACTACTCCTTTGGTCACTATAGCATACGACACTACTTTTACCCACTTAGTAAAATAGTTAATCACGACTAAAATGAATCTATGCCTGTTTGAAGCCGTTGGCGAAATTGGACCAATCATATCAATTCCCTACATCGAGAAAGGCCAAGGCGCTGACAATATGTACAATGCTTAGGGAGGAGCGTTGATTTTATTAGTGTACACTTAACACAAGTGACAGTGCCTCACATACTTGGTACAATCTGATTCCATCATCATCAAGAAATACCCCATTCTCATGATCCTTTTGGCTAGCATATAACCATTCATGTGAGGACCACAAACTCCTTCACGCACTTCTTTTGTCAATTTCTCGGCTTCTTCTTCATCCACACACCTTAGTAGTGTTGCATCTGGTGACCTCTTGTATAATGTGCCCTTACTTAATAAGAAATGAGTCCCGTTTGAAGTAACTTCTTGATATCGTAATACCACAGTTTTTTTGTTTCCTTCCCTTCAACTATAAGGTAAAAAGCAAATTTTTCTTCCACCTAAATCTTCAAGGGTTGAATTTCTATTCCATTTGTAACTTTCACCATTAACGCTAATGTAGCCAATGCATCAACAAATTGATTTCGAATCCTTGGAATGTAAGTAAATGAAATCTCTTAGAATTTTTCAAATAACTCACTTAAATATTCATGATAAGGTATTAATTTCTCGTCCTTCATTTTATATTCCCCTAAGATCTGGAGAATTATAAGGGAAGAATCTCCATATACTTCCAATTCTTGTATTCCCATATCTAATGCCATTTTGAGCCCCAAAATGCAGGCTTCATATTCTGCGATGTTGTTGGTATATGGAAATGTTAATCTTGTTACCAATGGAAATGTTAATCTTGCTACCACTGGCAAATGGTTATCCTTAAGTGATACCAATACTACTCCTATCCCACATCCAAACACGTTGGCTACTCCATCAAAATACATTTTCCATCCCACCTTCTTACTACTTAATTCGTTTGCCACCATCACATTTTCATCAGGAAATTGTGCTTCTGAACTATCGTCTTCATCTTCTAATGGGTATTTTGCCAATTGATCAGCTACTACCTACCCTTTGACTGAACTTTAACTCACGTACTTGATATCAAACTCAGAGAATAGCATTTTCCACTTCGATATTTTCCCAATCAACACCGTCTTTTCCACTAAATACCTCAACAAGTCATGTTTTGTTAATAACTCTATTAAGTAATAGAGAGTGTACTATTTGAGTCTATGCATCACCCATACTAAGGCGCAACATGTTCTTTCCACTTCTAAGTACTTATACTCGCCTTTTATGAATTTCTTGCTCAAACAGTATATAAGATTCTCTTTTATTCCCTTTTTGTCTTTTTGTCCTAGCATGCACCCCATCAATTCAAAGAGAATCGTTAAAAAAATGATCAACAACTATCTCAGTGTAGGAGTAACCAATATAGGAGGATTCATGAGATATTCTTTGATTTTAGCAAATAGTGCTCACATTCTTCATCCCATTCTATTGCGGCATTCTTCCTCAATAACTTAAACAATGGCTTGCATTTATCAGTTAACAGTGATACAAACCAAGCAATGTAATTTAATCTCCCTAATAATCCTCTAACTTCTTTGATAGTCTTAGGCGTAGGCATGCTTACGATCGCCTTGACTTTATCTGGGTCTACTTTGATTCCTCTCTTATTGACTACGAAACCTAACAATTTGCCCGAATTCACTCCAAAAGTGCATTTTTTAGGATTCAGCTTCAGTTAAAACTTCCTCAATTGCTCAAATAGTTTACGAAAATATCTACGCGGTTTTCATTCTCTTTCGATTTGGCGATCATATCATCCACATAAACTTCGATTTCTTAATGCATCATGTCATGGAATAAGGCTACCATAGCATGCTGGTCAGTTGCCCTAGCGTTTTTTAACCCAAACGACATCATACAATAACAAAACGTTCCCCAAGTGATAACAAATATTGTTTTAATTTTATCTTCTTCCATCATTTTAATTTGATTATACCCTGAGAAACCATCCATAAACGAGAAAAGATGATTCTTGATCATGTTATCCACTAATACATCAATATGTAGCAAAGGAAAATTATCCTTTAGTGTTGCTTGGTTTAAATCACGAAAATCTATGCAGACCCTAACTTTCTCATTTTTCTTCAACACTAACACCACATTGGCTACCCATTCAAGGTAATTTGATACTTCTATGAATCCAACTTCTTCACTTCTTTTATCTTGAGGAGTATGTTCGGTCTAAATCGTCTAAGCTTTTGTCTTTTTAGTTTAATTTCTTCCCTAGTTGTCAACTTGTGAACCACAACAAATGAGTCTAAACCGGGCATATCTTTATAAAACCAAGTGAATATGTCCAAGTATTCAGATAACAATTGTGACAGCTCCTGCTTTCGATTGTTTATTAAATCACCATTTTCCTCTGTTCCTGTATTAACCACATTCGTTGGTTCATTGATAATCACTCTACCCTGTTCATATTAATACCAATTCTCCTGAATTTCATTTAGAGTCTCCATATCATCTTCGACGTCTAACCTAGTAGGGTCAAAGGTGATATTGATACTTTCATCGTTTACATGCGCGAGATATCCATTATGTCTATCTTTTTAATCGGATCTGAGGAGTAAAAGAAAAGGATAACGAATAAATAATAAGGAAGAATTGATATAAAGAAAGAAACAAATTTTATTGGATGAATTAATTCAAATTATCTGACAGAAAAGACCTAACTAATCGAACTAATTATCAAAATCAAATGTTTCTAATTAATCTAATTTTGCATTTTTAGAGAGACTTATTCATGGGAATCGGAAATCAGTTGCACGAAGAAACTAGTATGTTGACATCTTCTCTCCCATTCAGACTAATGTTGCATTGCTAAGTTAAGGCCTTAGATAAACAGGTTGCTTCAGGTTTTTGAACATTAGTCGACACTGGGAATGTCTAACAGATATCCAAAAAATCCATGTGAGCATGGTACAGTCAATTCCCTCTTTTGCTCTTGGTTTTAGCCTTCATTTCTTAAACCTCCTCTTTAGTAGGCTCATACCTAAGCCAGAACATTCTAATATGTTGTTTAGGCTATTTCAAACGACCCCATGCCCCTTATCTTGCTTCTTCGATCATATCAACTTCATTAAAAATCTATAACCCTGGCTCTTCTAATTCTTCATCCCTGACATAGGAAATAGTTGTTTCTTTGTAAATCTCATAATCCTGCTCCCTAAGAATAGTAATTAACTATCCATCGACTATAAACTTCACTTTCTAATGTAGGCTAGATGGAATTGCCCCTACTGAATGAATTAACGGTCTTCTTAGCAGAAAATTGAAAGTTCATAGGATGTCAACAACTTGGAAGGGAATAGTAAACACTTACAAACCAATTTTAACCTACAACCCCATTTCTCCGATTATCTCTCGTTTTGATCCGTCAAAAGCCCTTACTAAAATCAAGTTGGGCTTTATTTCAATCACCTCCACATCAAGTAGATTTAGCATCGTCAATGGAAAAATGTTCAATGATGACCCATTATCTATCAAAACTTAGGTAAGTACTTTCCCCACACACTTAACCACTATGAAGAGGGGCTTTATGTACTGGTCTCCTTCTTTACCTAGCTTGTCTGGTGAAAATAAAATCTAATCTACTACAAATATTGAGTTTACCACTAACCCCAGTTTTTTCGTAGAAATCCCTTCAAATACCTTAACCTCCTTTAGAATTTTAATCAATGCCTGTCGATGAGTATCTGATGATAATAGTAAGCCCATTAAAGAGATTTGGGCTAGTATTTTAGCTAACTGGTCCATTATCTTATATTCATTAGCCTTCACTATCTTCTTGGCAACATTCTAATCTTTATCTTCTGTATTTTCAAAGATTTTTCAAGAAGCCTCTTCTACAGTGGATTTCCTCTTGGCTTCGCCATCCTAATCATAAACTCGTCCTAAACGGGTAAGCCCACCAACCATAGGTAATGAGGCCCTAGTTGTTTGATTCATCGTTTGGTAATCCAAAGGTGCTACTTTATAATTCTCTAAGGTTATCGAGACATTGAAAGAGGTCTTCTTAAGCTATCCCGATTCCTCAACTTTTTTAGTCTTTCCATCATATTCAAAAATCAATGGCTTGGGGCCATCTCCAATCATTCCAACCATCCCAGCCACTTTCTTAGCTTCTGCAATGAACCTGTCTTCTTCCTCAAATTCTGGACCTCATCCAGTGGGCGGGGCATCAGCGTATATGGCGGGTGAACCAACATAGTCCACCATATACTCAAACTTCCTATCGGTTCTCCTAGGGTGTCAAATATCGAATATCTCGCTTCATATCTCTTTCTAAGCTCCCTCTAAGTACTTCTCTTTCGCGGTTTTGGAATTTTCATAACCATGATATCAACTTTCTTTATCTTTCCTTCATTAAACAGTCGATATATCGCTAGTTTTATTCAAGTCCTATCCTAGAGATTCATATCCTGCAAGTACCCAACCTTCCTTGGCGAGACTATCTAGGTTAATTTCTAGTTCAGAAGCTTCAGCAATGATCATATTGATCGAATGTCCATGATTCAATTGAAGGTGGTTAGCCATGTTGGGAGTGAGAGTCTGGATAAAATCTAATTGAACCAATTTGGCATCAATAAGATCCTGGATTTTATGTCTGAGTCTCCAACATTGGTCCGTAGAATGCCCCACTTGCCCCAGATGATAATCACATCAAATTTCTAGGTTATAATCCTTCAGTCTTTGCCCTTCTCTTGGTATTTCAAATGTCAAGAGTTTCTCCTTCCTTAATCGTATGAGAACCTGACTTAGAGGAATGGGAATATGCGTGAACTGTCTTCTCTGTAGGCGGTTGTTTTGATTTAGACTCGACAGGAGGTTAAATCCTCTAATAATAGCTACTGGGGCAGTGGATCTGATAAGGTTTCTAGTATCAACAACACTAATAATGGTTTCCTTAGCTTTATTGGAAAATCTTAAGGAGTGTCTTCTTTTCCACTATTTCAGGATTGGGGAGCCTCCCAATAGCAATGGCTTCCTCAATTCGGCTTCCTAATGCTACAATTTCTACAAAATTGGAGGTAGGATGCTCAACCAAGTGATGGTAATACGGGCTTCCAAGAATATTAATGAAAGTGAAGGTCAGATCCTTTTCAGTTAAGGGTAGAGTCACCCTAGTAGCCATGGGCATATTCTTTAAAATTCTCATTGGTCTTCTTTCGTAGATTGTTTAGATCCCATATGGATGGGGCCACTTCAATGTTGAATTTATACTCGTTGTAGAAAGCCCGTGCTAACTTATCCCACATATCAATTTCATTTAGGTCCAACTAGGCATACCAGGTTAAAGCAAGCCCCATCAAGCTGTCCTAAAAAGTCTAGACTATCACCTTATCATACTTCATGTATTTCCCCATTTTCTTGTTGTATAACCTAATGTGGAGTTTTGGGCAGCCAATCCCATCGTATTTCTTGAATTTTGGTACCTTAAATCTTTCTGGGAAGTCATTGTCTTCATAGGTCAGCAAACCGATCATTTTAATTTGCTTAAACCCATTCACCATTTCTAGGGTTTTCATCTTCTCGATTAACTTCTGGGTGATCTTTCTTTCCATTTCGCGATGTTTCTCTTTGATCTCTTTCCTCCATACCTCAACATTAAGGGTTGATTCTTCGTCTTTCATTTTAGGGGGAAGGGTCATTTTTACATTCTGACTCGGGTTAGCTTGAGATCCTTGTCTATCGTTAAGGATCCCAATAGCCTAAGTGAGAGCCTGAATCTGTTTAGCCATCTTGTTCATGTTTTCTTCCAGAGTCATTACTCTTGGGTCGAGCTCGATTTGACTGATATTTCCAATACCCTAAGTTAACATCCTTGCCTTAGAACGAGTGAATATCGGGCTTCTAGTTGAGTCTACTCGCTTGGACGCTATCTTTGAAATCCTACACGAAAACCTAAGTTTTATACACTTAGTGGATTAAAGAGTTTTTTTTTTCCTGTTTTTGTAACATTTGTCATTCTGATATCTGCCTCTTTTTGTTCTTTTTTTTCTTTTTTATAATCATATAAATGAAAAAATAAATAATAATAGTAAGCAAGAGACTGCGCAATCAATGAAAATTTTATTTATTAAAGCTACAAATTTATTAATCATAAGATCTAACTTATACGACAGACTAAACGAAAGGAAAAGAAAAACTCCTAACTAATCTTCATAAAAAAAAAAAACTTAAATCTTATATTTACAAGAGCCGACAAATCCAGTTAGGATAAGCCTCATCAACTTCCCTTATAAGTCTTCATACCATAACATCCCTCTCTTGAATCTTGTTCCTCAAGAATTGATTTTCCTCTAGTAGTCTCTCATTTTCTAACCTTAACTCTTCAACGATCCTATTACTTTCCTGGAACTAGGCTTCAACTCTGGCCTGTATGGCGTTTCGGTAGGCTCGCTCAGCAAGTGAAAGACATGCTGGATCCGACTTATGTCTAAATACATCTGAAGCTTCATATCATATCTTTCCAGTTTTCTCTTGACTTTGCCCCTCAAAGTTCCCATACTGACTATCTTCTTGACTTCCCTTTATTCCCATAACTTCACGAGTTCTACTAGTCGTTGGATTAGAGTAGCCATAGATAAACAAGGATCTTGATAATTCACTATGATGACATCTAAAGAGTCTCTGTAAGCTATCTATTGTAGTAGGCCCAACTGTCTGGTGACATAAGTCAAGAAATATCCTGTATAACTCATACTACTGATAAGGGGAACTCCTATATAATCTGTATACCCCAAGATGGCTTGAGTGCAACAACTCCATCTAACTATCCACATAAAGTCTGCGAGTTGCATTTTGCTGATAACTGATACCCGATACCCATCCCTTAAATTAAGCTTCATCTGGTACCTTGAGGTAGTGAGCAAATTCGTCAATCAAGTCTATATTCTCTATCAAGGACTTTTTAAGAAGATTCCCTCCATACCCTTATGTGTGACTGAGAAACTATACGGTAAGGATTATAGGGTTAGCCATGAAATAACTATACCCCTACTTCTTCAAGTGGGTAAGCGTCCTGAACTGCACTGCCAATAGCACTGGTATATAAGATTTACCAACTAGGAATTTAGTCACTAGCTCAGCAACCCGATAGTGGACCTAACCATATCTAAAGGGAAACAACATTGTTTTAAAGACTACTACAATAAAGGCATTAACCCTGTTTTTGGTTTACAATTCATATCCGTAGCAAAAGATTTGGCATTATTTCTGGTAGGCATTTGGGCTTGAAAACCACTCCACCAATCTTAGGATATTGAGATATTTTTTTCCCTTTAAAGATAAGAATGAGGCCAAGGCTGACTTCTCGACCCCCAACAGCGTCATGAAGATTTTCTCAAGCCAAACTTTGAGATTAGGGATCGCTATGCTTGCTTCGAGGGGCAGGGCACTAAGTAACTGTGAATATTCTTCTATAGTGGGTATCAATACATGTAGGCCGAAGTTGAAAGCTAAAGATTCTAGATTGCAGTAATTGATAAGGGCCTAGATTAGAGGCCAATGGAGCTAGACCTGTATGAGGGATATGATCGGCCTAATCTTCTTGTAGACGTGATTTTGCTTAGCGAGCGAAAGTTGGTTCAACCAATTTTTCAAGATGACTTTGAGGAAGAAGTACTTATCCAACTAGACTCCACAAACGGGCTTTAGGCTAACGAGCTCTGAACTGATACTACCCTGACTCCATATCTATATTACAAAAGATATAAATGGAATAAAAATGCGACAATTATTTACAACGAGGACCCTAAATTTAGAATAAAGTTAGATCTAATGTTAATAATTTTGCAGCTCTTTCAAAGATTTCCTTATAAATTGTGCAGTCTTTCACTGATTATGGGCAACAAAGAAAATGAGACACATAAAACAATAGAAATAAAATATTCACAGAAAAATGATCAAATATAGAAATACAATATGTTACATACGCATGCAATGTAATAGGAGTTGATAATTTAATAAATTATAGAAATTATGATAAATCCTCGATCAAAAGCACCCCCATATATAAGTATATTCAAAATATGATTTAATAAAAATGAAGCTTATGTATACCTATATATAAAGGTAAAAAAAAATTCTAATTGAAAATGGGCAATGAACTAACTGTAGAATAAATCAAACTTTTCCTATAATTTAAAAAAAGAACTACCCCTATTTCAAAAAATGATACAAAGCGGTAGGGTTTACGGGTCCCAAGCTTTGCAGCTTTATAGCTTTCTGACAAGAAGCTTAGTAAGCTATATCGAAGTTTAAGTAGGCTCGCCTATCACCGCCAGACGGGGATGATGACCCTAACAACCTGAGGGTTATACAATGGCGGCCCGACCTAGGTTCCTAAAGTGGCTTAGGTCTAATCACATCTAATTACGCAAATAATTACTTAAAATAAGAACCCCCCTCCCCTCTCTCCCCTAATTCCTCAAGAAGGCCCATTGGGCTGGCCTTCTTTTTTCTTAGGGCCTACATTACTAAAAACCCATTAGTATAACTATAATACAAGAATAAATAAATAAAATAATAACATGAAAGCCCATTAATAATTTTTTATTTTCACATGGCTAGTCCACTAACTTCCCTAGTGGAGTCGCTAATTCGGTCAAACCCTATTTTGATTTCCTTAGTTTAACTTATATTAAACTCAACTTGCTTAATATAAATTACTCAACATTAAACTTAAGGAAATATTTTTCTGAAAAAAAATTTTTAAATTGAAGTCGCCAATTGGTAAAAACAAAATCAAGATTTTCGAGTGGGAAAACCCTAATTTGACCACTAGTTTGTGAGTATTCTATAAAAATTTATTTTTAGAAAATTAAACCAGATTCAAGAGTTAACCTATTAAGACTAAGTTACCATATGAAAATTTTAAAAAATTGATGGGATTTTTATTTATATTTTCTAAAAATACTAAAAATAGATCTACATAATAAAAAAAAAAACTAAGAATGATATTTGTTATTTTTTTCTATTATGAATTTCTAAAAAAGGAGAAAAAAGATTTATTTTTTTTAACGGTTGCCCTAAAGGTGCCTATATATCAATTAATCAAGATTAAACCAATAGTAGTTCTTTTTTTTATAAAAAATTTAGTAGGTGGGTTATTTTTATTTTAAAAACCAAGATAAATTTATGTTTTTTATCCATTTATTATTTAAAAAAAACCTAAAAAATCTAATTTTTCAAATTTAAAGAAAAAAACCTAACTATCTTTCCTTAAAAAAAAAACTCAATTGAAAATTTTATTTTTCCAAAAAAAAAATAAGTGTCAAAAATTTATTTTTTTATTAAAAATTATTTTTCAAGAAAAACCCTAATTTAGCTAAAAATTTGTAAGAAAATAATTAATTAAAAAAACACCTGCACTTAAATAGAAAAAATAAGTTAGAAAAATAAATTAAAAAATAGAAAACCATAAATAATTAATAAAAATAATAAAATAAAATAATAAAAATTTATTAAAATTTTGCTTAGGTCGGGTCGCGTCAGTATTAGGTGAGCACAAGTGACAACTAGGCAATAGTGGGTAACTATGAGCGTGAGCAAGGGTGTACTAGGCGACAATGAGGGCATGTTGAGCAATAGTGAGGGCGACTCAGGCGTAACTGGATGTGTACACGGGTGAGTGAAAGGTTTACTGAAGGCGAGAGCCTAGGTGACTCACGAGTGAGCGAGGGGCATATTGAAGGCGAAAGCCTGGCATGCGTGGGCGACAATGATGGGTGATCATGGGCAAGAACTCGGCATGTGTAGCGATAGTGATGGGTAATCATGGGCGAAAGCTCGGGTGATACATGGATGACAGTGACGGGCGACAGCGACGGTGGCTTGGGTGGCAGCAACGGTGGACTGGGTAACAACAGTGGTAGCTTGGGCGGGCAGTAGCAGTAGCTTAGGTAGCAGCAACGGTGGACTGGGCGGTAACAATGATGGAATAGGTAACAGTGACGGTAGACTAGGCAACAACGGCGGTAGCTTGGGTGGCAGTAGTGGTGAAGTATGATGGTGGCACATGCGGGAGCTTGAAGGGTATGTAGCGCATGTGTGTTGCTTTTGGGTGTATGTGGTTTAAAAAAAAAAACTTCCTTCAATTATTGAACGACATGATATTTATAAACTCTAAAATCGTATCTTTCATATTAAAGATAGAAAAGATTTGTTTGCGATTTAACCTAGATTCACCCTAGTTTCTAGAAATGCTAGCTAGTTCAGGCTTTTCTTTTAAGACCCGACCCAATCTAATTTAGCCCAATAATTTAATAAATCCTGAGGTTGAGCCCTAAATTGGTTTGGCCTAAACTAATGGATTCAGCCCATCTCAATAACTAATCTAATATCTCAACTTAATCCAACTTGATACAACTTGACTCGTGACTCAACTTGCTATGACCTAACTTAATTTTCTTTTTTTTTCTCTTTTTTTTATTTTCCTTTTAATTTTATATTTTAAATTTTTTTATTGTATTTTTATTTTATCAACCTAGCTTAATTAATAAAATTAAAAAAATTAGCAAAAATGAGATGTCTACAATATAACTCATCTAGAGACAAACAAATTAGGGGTTTGAGCTCAAAATAGAGTTCGATATAACTTACAAACATTAAATGTCACTCGGGATTCAAATAAGGGTTAGATATAACTTACTAGTCGGTTCAAATGAAGGGATTCACCATAATCTTAAGAATAAGATTGATAAGAACAAGAGAGAGATTAAAGAGTGTAATTGACACTTAATAATTTGGCAAATGTAAGCTCTTTCTCAAAAGAGGAAAGTTTCACTCTTTTGTATATGGGGGAATATTCTTTACTATCTGTATATCTCTTGTATATATCTTCTTTTTCAGTACAAATGTTGCTATTTATAATAAGTCCTAAACCCTAATAGCAAAATTGTAAATAATGTATTAGGCCTTAACCCCCAAAAATCGGGCCTATAAATAAAATAAGGGAAAACATATATAAGAATACAAAATTGTGCATTTTACAGAATTCGGCATACAGTCATTCGGCATGTAGTCACTCGGCATGTCTTGGGAGTAGTAGTATCCGAACAAAAGAGAATCAGCAATTTGCTATATGAGTTCAGGAAGGAGTCCCTAAACTCTCGTGTGGCTTGGTTGAGACACCAAAGAGGTCAGCCCACAATTGTTCAGTCGGCACGAGTCTCTTGATGTTGTACCAAGTGGTTCTTTAATCTCACATCCTTGGCCTTATGGTATCTCAGTACCTTGGTTAATGATAGACTTAGTGCCAAGTGACTCCTTTTTTTCCCCTTGGTCTTCTGTAATCAGCTCAGCCTCGGTAAGCATTAATAGGCCTCAGCTTCAGACAAGTCTGCCTTAGCTTAGATATGGTCATAGGCTAATTCCTATCTTTAACTAACTGGGATGTTTGCTTACCTATCATCAAGTTTGCTTACAATCAATTTGTCCACAACACCAAGGGTCAAACTCTCTTTGAAGTCATATATGGTTCTAACCCCGAACTACCCCTAAATCATATGCCTGTACCTATGCCCTACTAAGAGGATTCCAAAACTAAAGATCAAACTCAATCCATCCACCAGAAAGTGACTCAATAGTTAGATCGAGTTACTAATTAGGCAAAAGTAAGTGTACCTAGTCCCGTTATAGTATAAAATGAATTTGAGTCCAAGTTATTAAGCCTATAGGAAACCATGCAATTAAGGAAACCCTAGATTGCTAGTATTTCTCCTCAATTTTCCAATTTATCTAACTTAATAGTTAAAACCTTAATTAAAATATGAAGAACAACTGAGAGAACAAAAATAAAATAAATAGGAACAATAACATAAATAGGTAGATTAATTGAAATAGAAAATCATGATCCTTAGTAAATCTGTTATCTACTATCTAATTTTATGCAACTTCAAATCTCAATGACTCATTCAGTCATGGGAATTCCTAGTATTAATTAACTGGACTCACATCTCTTAATTAATTCCTAACTGTGAGCACACTTTATCTGCATCACTTCTATAATAAAATATCTAAAAATTGTATTAAAATCTTGGATTCCATTATTAGGTTGCCTTAATCCAGATAAATCAAATAGCCAAATGGTTTAGTCCATTAAATTACTTTTGATTACACTTATCCATTTACTATAGAATCTCGAGAACTTTACAGGATACCCACACATTAATTCAAAAATAGACAATATTGAATTAAAGATGATAAACACAATTTAATTAGATCTCAAAGGTTATATTACAAATTGAATAAATAACTTTTACATAGAAAATTAGGGCTCAATGAATATCTGCTAAGAACAATGAAATTAAGACATGAATCAATAAAAAGGTAAAAGAAAGTGGGAGAAATCCTTATTGTTACTTTACCTTACACAATTCTTCTAAAAGGGCTCTCCTTTGAAAACTAAACATAGGTTACCCAAATCCGAATAATCGCTAAATGGTTTAATCTATTGAATTACTTCTAATTACACCTATCCATCTATTATAGGATCTAGTGAACTCCACAACATACACGTTAATTCAATAGCTAGCAATATTGAATTAAAGACAATAAACACAATTTTATTAGATCTCAAAGGTAATATCATAGATTGAATAAATAATTGTTACATAGAAAACTAAAGTTCAATAAAGGTCCACTAAAAATAATGAAATTAAGAAATGAAACAATAAAAGGGTAAAAGAAAGAGAGAGAAACCCATGTTGTTACTTTACCCTATACAAGTCTTCTAAAAGGACTTTCCTTTGAAAACTAAAAATTAGTTCTTATTTGTAGAACTTCAACTTAAGGTTACAAAAGAAACCATCCAAAAATAAAAGATTTTCTTATTAATGGCATGATCATGCCTTAAGATTACGATTGTGATCTCTATATGTGCTTCTCCTTTGCAATTGCAATTCTTCAAATTCATGAAATTCTTAGACGAGAGGATTATGGCTAGAAGTACGACCGTGCTCTTCTTACATGTTCTCCACTAAACCAAATTTGTCATTCAAAACTCCTTCTCTTGAGTTGCTCAGTCAATGCATTCTTTGTCAAAGCTTTAGATCTTTGCCAAATTCTTCAAAATTTCATCCAAGTCCCTTCTAAGAAGTACAAATGAAATAATTAACAAATAAGCTCCAATATTTTCTACAAACAACACATATAATAGCTAAAAACTTTACAAATCTTCTCGAAAATATATATCTTAAATGAGTATCATCGGCTACACAAAAGCTAGAATAGAAAAGAGAAAGAAGGAAGATAAGGCAATTTCAGTACGACAGTCTAATTTCACTAAACTTGAGCCGAGAATGATTCTTAAGAGGAAGAGCATACTATCTACTCAAGTTGAAGGACCATTCAAGATACTTAAGAAAATCAATGAGAATGCATATTGACTAGAATTACTTGAGAACTATAGAGTATTCGATGTGTTCAACATTACCAACCTAAGTCCTTATCACCCTAAGGAAGAAGTTCAGTAAGAGGGTCATCCAAATTTGATCCCAAATCTTAATACACTTGGAAGAGATGATAAGAATTGACTAATAGGACCCCTCACCCAAGCTAAGCCCGAGGACTAAAGAGCATGGCTCAATGCATCCTTACTCGTAGACTTAGTACCAAGGAGTTTGAGGTTTTGACTAGGTCTAACTTTCCCTACCTATCATACTATCCTAAGCCATACACATTGACTTCAATTATGGATTGTCAACTTGACAAGGGTCTATGAGGTTCTTTCAATAGCTTGGCAAGCTTGCCCAATAGTACGATCAACCCAAAATTGAGGTCTAAGGTGTCTGAGCATGTGTCAAGGTGTTTTGGAGAACCATCCAATGATACCCAATTACTCCCAAGACTAATAGCTAAGGTCCCCATGTCAAGCTACTCGGGGGTTGCCAATCAATTTGACTTTGGTTCTACCCAGTGAAGCTATACCCACTCAAACCACAATACACATCCAATAATATCCATACATGTACGGATGTAGGCTACATATTAACCATGTATATTATGTATCTTTAGTACTTTGCTATTTTGGGAAACGTATCTATTTTTGTAAATTATCCTAGTTTGAGGGTTGCTCTAAAGTTTTAGTTATAAATACCCATCGTATTATAAGCTATAAGGATCATTCCATCAATAATACAATATATTGCATTTTCTCTTAAACTTGTCTTTCCCATAAATTTTTTTTTTTTTCTACTCTTATCAAATCCCTTAAATAAGGTTTGGTGGTGAGTAATCCAACCACTCTAATTGAGCATCATATCAATTAGCTTAGTTGGCTTAGGGAAGTTTCTAATAAGCCATATTTTTGGAGCTGTTTGTAAGTTTGTTTTACTTCATTTTGTTTTCCATTCTTCCTTTTCGATTCTTTTACATGTTCAAACCCTCCTAATATCGGCTTCTTTGCTTGTTTTTAGCGCGGCATATAACATTATAGGGACAGTATTCGCTATTTCGGTCAAAAGTTTCACAAGTTGAGATTCTACTATTCTAGGTTAGGCCTTTCTCTAAAAGTGATTTTCATTAAGGAACCCATTCTGGTTTTTATATGTTGAATTAATAAAAGGTGGGTTCGGCCAGTCTTACTTTTATGCACGTATAAACGGAATTTGTTTTAGTTGGTCTTTCGATCAAATAGTGAAAGGGTTTCTAATTCAGAACGGAACACATATATTGGGTTTAGATACTTGTAATTATAAAATGGAATAAAGGAATTAATCTTAGTGTTCTATCTGGAATCGGCATGCATGATCTAAAAAAGCGTTATTTTTCTCTCCAAGAGCAATTTTGGATCGATAACTAGCTTGACCCCTTGACATTTTGTAAGGACCATCTTAAGCCCGAAATAAATAGAAAGTCCATTATACATATGTAAAAGATATTTTTTAAAATAAGTACAGTCTAGTAGATTTTAAAGCTTGAGTTTCTAAGTGTCCAATTTACCAATAAATTTATTCATTCATAAAATGATTATTTTGAATCCAATTGAGGTCCAGTTGAAGCTACAATTCACTAAAATTAATCACACATTTCGTGGATTGTCAGCGTAGGCAAGTTGGACTGAGTTTGAGAAAAATATTTTTTTTATTAAAGTTGATTTTTTTTTGGCTGACAATTTGAACTCCGCTAGTCGCTTATGCATGCTTGGACCTTAAAAGTTATTTTTGGTTTTGAAAAAATATTTCCATCCCTCAAGATAAATTAAACCCAAAATGACCTATTTTTGTAATTTTTAATTTTTACTTTTTTTTTATTTTTGATAATTTTATTATTCTGTTGTTTTATCCTTTTTTTTTTTCTTTTGTTTTCTTTACAAACCTTTTGGGTTGATTGAATTATTTCTTTCACTTTTTCTCCTATGAGTTTTGATATCCAAACTCTAAAGTAGAGTTCTAAAAGTCCTATCATATAGATTTTATGGCTTTTCTAAATTATAATTGCACTTATCTCGTTTGGGACATAGATTAATATAGCATATGTAGGAATCTCAAATCTTAATTTCCATACTAAAAGAAGGATCACTAAAAGAACTATCTCATCAAAATCGTTTTTCAATTCGAACATCATTAGAATTCAACACTTAGGTAGCGTTTGGTTGCGCAACTTTCATAATATTGTACTAGACAAAAAAAAAATTCTCATATTTGGTTTGTAAATTTAGTTAGTGACTAGATAAAAACTAGACTAATGGATTGGACAAAATGTCTAAATTTTATTCCATCTGAACTATGGTACAAAAATAAAATTCATTGAACAAAAACAAAAAATATTTTACATTTTCATAAATACCCCTCTATATTATAATATTAAGTTAATGAATATTATTTTTATTAAATATTACAAAAAATTATTTATTTTATAATAAAATAATTAATTTTTTAATATAAATTTTATATCCAATACTGTACAAACTAAACATAATACAATAAGTTTATACTGTTCAATCCTCTTTATACTTATTTTGTTTAATTATCTTTGTCATGTTCAATACTTATAACCAAACGCTACCTTACGATTGATATTGCTGTATTTAATAAGTATCAACCATTATATATGGTCTTAGGATTTTTGTGGAGATCTGCGTTTGACCTTGAGCTATTAAGGAACGATGGGAGATATATGTTCCTATGACTAGACAAACAAATTGGCTCATGAGAAATCATGCTAATAGTTATCTAAATGAAGCCATCGATCCGAGCCAACCAGCAGCTAAAGCTGTCTGGGTTATATGGACAATATTCGATATTTTGGTCAAAATTTCACAAGTTGAGATTCTAGGTTAGGCCTTTCTCCAGAAGTTATTGTTTCATTAAGGAACTCATTCTGATTTTTGTATAAAAACGGGTCAATTCCTCCTACTTTTATGTACACTTAAATATATAATTTTATAAATTTACGATTTTATAAATTTTGTAAAATTTTAAACATTCAAACTAACAATAGAGTTGTGACTTTCACAATCATGCTGGCTAGTATCTCTCAGCATGTCACAAATAATGATAAAGAACTAAAATGAGTGACCTTTACAGGATCGGTGGATTTAATTTTTCAGTTCTTTCAGCATTATGCCATGGAATATTTCAATATCCTCAGCATATAATTCAGCAATACCTTTCTTAAGTGGAACCATGTTGCATGAGAGTAATAGAAGCGCAAATAGCATATTTACCTCTTATTAAGCACCATAATCATCAAAAGGAGAAAACTTGTTTATTCTTATCTTGGGCTTGAAAGAGAACTAAAAACAAAAAAAGTTACTTATATAATAAGATTAAAATACAAGCACTTTCCACTAATCGTCTTTCGTCTCTCCTCCTTCAATCTCATGCTATTATGCAAGAGTAAAAAGAGCAAAATATGGTTACATCGTAAAAGTTTATCATATGGTGCAGTGTAGTATACGATTAGAAGAGTACATAAGCATGAAAGCTCGTGGAAATGTTCTACGGATATGGACCCCTTTTTGACTCATGTGTAACGACATTACCAGGACGCGCTGCGACATAAGACGAGGGAGCTTCTAATGAACATATATATATGAGTAGTCGGTTTAGTTAATGAAGGTGTACGCCATTATCAAGTGGTTTCAACGCTTGAATAGAAAAAGAGGCTTTCACTAACAGGACCCTTCTTAGCAGTTGCCATATAAAGCCACCAACTAGACGTCTTCATCTCGTCAACTGGCTCGAAACTACTAGTTGGCCGATGGGCAAGGGAGTGAATTGAGTCCAAACCGGTTCGCTTGAATCAATGGTTCAAGGATCGGTTCAATGATCCTTGAATCATGTTTATTTAAAAAAAAATTAATTATTATAAATAATTTACAGACTATTATTATTTTTTTTCCCAATTAAATCTAAAATATTATGTCATTATTTATAAATAAAAAAATTTATTTGAGGTTCAATTTTTTTTAATCCCAAAACAATTTATTTGAACTGTATAAATATAAATACATGATGTTTATTATATATAGTATATATATATATTATAGTATATTAATTATTATATATTATATATATTATATATATAATCTATTGAAAAAATAATATATATATATATTATTTACATATATTTTAATTTTTGAGATCCCTTAAAATGTCCAGCCAAACCATCTATTCAAGAACGTTTCGGTTTAAGGGCTGTTTAGCTTGTCAATTAAGCAAGTTGTGATAGTTGAATCATCTAGTCCCTTACGATCTAATGGTTCAACAACCGATTTACAGTTCAGAGCCGGCTTTTTCTTAAGTCTACACCAACCGGGAGCCAAGAGCAGGAAGCAACGGATGACAATTTCACAGGAAATGTGTTTAGCTGCCATTTTTAAAACACGATGTAGTAAACTTTGCCTCCTGGTTTCCTATTTATATAGAAAATCATGCACTATTCGTCAAGTCAGTGGGATTGGTTTATCTCTAACTTGGTGACTGAGAAATGATTTTGATCTAACGTCTATATATGTTCTTTATTCGATATTCATGCCCTATTTGTTTTATTTTTTTTATTTGAATTTTATGTTTACTAAAAATAAGATTAAAAAAATATATAATTCTACATATATCCCTTTTTTAAAATTAAATATACAATAATTCCTTATAAAATTGAATTTATATATCCTTTACTTTATCATATTTATAAAAATACCAAGTAAAACTAGAATTCCTAATACATAAAATATATTTTTTTCAAATCATTTCTCTTAAAAATATGTGAATTTCATTTCCCAATTTTAATATTCAATTATAAAACAGGGAGAAATTTATGTGTTTATCATCAAAATTAATACTTATGCCATATCTTAAAGTGTATAACAATAGTATATTGGTCATTTTTTTTATATAATTTATAATTATATAAATTTTTTAAAAAGTCATTAGACATGTATTGTACCTTCTAAAATAGAATCAAATAAGATAATTTTTCCAAACCCCAAATTCATACAAATACAAATTAGATATTGTAGACGTGGGGGTTTGATCGGAGTGATTACGTGCGTGCTGTGTGAGTAGTATGCTACATGATGCTTCAAAGAAATGATGCAAGACTATCACTTGAAGGGATGATTAGATGAAAATAAGGCAATGAGGAGGAATAGGTAATCTCAATATCTCAAATGCATAAGTGACAAACAAAGCAACTTTAAGGGACCTCAAGTGTTCACCTTGTAGCTTGAGCGAATGTGATTAGTTCTTTACCTGAATGCGATTTGATCTTAGAGAGTAGAGTTTTCATAGTGGAACACCGTTTCTTCGATCTCCCTAAGAGTTCTTTATAATGAGGAAATACTGGGTATTTATAAGCTCTTAGGCATGATAGCATCCATTGATCACTTAAATGATCCGATGAGCTAACTAACAGGTCCAAAGCCAGTAGCCTTCCTTATAAGTACATGAGTTTGCCTAAAAAAGGTTGGAGATGGAAGGGTCAATCCAACTATCTCTGTTCCAAGCCAAATCTCTCTAAATCATCCTAAAGTGAACTAGACTCCTTAGGCCCTATCACCTGACCCAATAAGTTAAGCCTAAATAAATAATAAGCTTATCCCAGTAACTAATATAACAATTTTTAACCCTCTACATTTTGTCCCCTAACCAAAAGTCCCTTGGACACATTCAAGGGAGTTTTGGGCATTTCATGTTTCTTCAACTGTTATGTATACACATTAAATGTTGACTTTGCTTGCTTGATCACTTCCAGTATCTACAGAATCAATGCATCTCTTAGATCACTGGTGAGTTGAGTATAATATGATAGTATTTATTTTGCTACCATAGAACACATACTTCGACATGTCTTTATATCGCACTATTGACTTATTGCTCTCATGAGATTGATTCGGCAAATAATATGTATAGTAGCTCTTCTTGGTATTTCTTTCTTATTTTTTTATCATTAGTAGAAAAATAAAACCATTGAAGCATTTATAAAAACCTAAAGCTTTTAGAACACCCCATTTGGTCATGTTATATGCATATATATATATATATATATGGGTGTGGTGTATGTCATTCATACTAGTAAATGGGGTCGTGCTGTCGTAAAGTGGAGTGAAGCCCCGGAGCATTGCGAAATGAAATGATGGCATTTACCCCATGTAAAGATTACAAGAGTTACATTACCTTATACAGAAACAGCGTTAGGGGTGTAGGGGCAACACCTCCGCAATACAGTATGATTTTTTTTTATTATATATATATATATATATTTCACTTGATAAACGTGGCGATTAGTCACAAACTAAACGGCACACTATGGTCTAGCATTAATGTAGGCCAAGCCTTGCAATCCTCTAAAATATTTTCTCCTTGGATTAGATTTTGTACCAAACAGGATCAATTTAGGCTCCTTCAAATCTTCTACCTGACTTTTAAATCTTAGTCCAACAAACTAAATCTCATTATCTATCATTGCTAAATCAGATTATTGGATTCAAATTATTTGTCTCCATCTAAAGCTCATCAAATCTTCAATTCAAATCATTCTAAGCTTATCCTTGACACAAACTCTTAGGCTACATGCGTAAATATATATATATATATATTTTTGCTTCTTCACGCCTCATAAAAGTTCTAGAGTGTTATTCATATAGGAAACTTCAAACACAAATCATTAAATCACCCTTTTTTTTTCTCATCCATATGTAAATTATGGAAGCTTGAGGAATCAATGACTTTATGAATAAAAAGGCATTCACATACTTTATCGAGGACCAAAAGTCGATCGTGCGAAGCGTATATGTATGGAACATAGTGTCATCAACTTCACGAATGATCCTGAATATTAATCTAACAAAACATCTTCTCTTTTTCATCCAAACAAGGTATTTTTCCCTTTCTAATAAAGATTTGGATGTTGTTTTGCCATATGCTCATCTACAGATCAATTTATTCATCCCTTTCTCTTTTCATATAATTTGTAGAAGAAGCTTCCTCAAGTTCAAGAACGTATACAAACTTCTAGTTGCCATGCTTGAAACTGGTATGAATAGAATGCTTCTCAAGAGATAAATACACTTTCAATTTTTTTTTTTTAATCCTTCAGCTCTTCTTCTTATTCTTTTAGTATTTCTCTTTTATTATTATAATTTTTTCATTATTGGAACTCCAATAATATTATTAATAAATGAATAGTGCAATTTTCCACGAAGAAAATGATGTCCATGGAATTTAAAAAGAAAAAAAAAATCTTATGTATTCATGACTTCTTTTTTATAAATAGGCAATCCCCTCATTAAATTCTACTAAGTACCTTGCATCTTTGTCCCATCTCCATTTTTTTTCTTTAAATCTTTCTTTTGCTTCTTGCTATTTCCAACTCTTAATTCCAGCTAATAATGCTTTTTAGGAACATGATCACGCAAATTACGAGAGTAATGCCTTTGTTGCAATAACTGTGAATTAACAAGTTATACGATAGTGGTGGTAGCAAGTTCAATTAACATGAGCGCAACAGTACCCACGATTCCTGCAATTCATTAAAGCTAACTCCTCTACTCGACAGTCTTTACAAAAAACCTTCACAATAGCAAGTATTGTACCCATCTTACCGCTTTACACGATGAAGTTGTTGTTCTCTTCTCTCTTTTTTTTTTTCATAATTTAGAACATGGATATAAACTTAAATTGTACTAGATCACGTAAGATCCAATAGGAAAGTTTTGGTATCCACTTAACACTCGTAATGAATGGGTCCTTTAGTTTAATATCTCCACTTAGTTTCTCATAGTATCTTGACTTAGAGAATATTGACTTTGTGCTTTCATAGGAAAAGAGATGTAGACCAATCCAATTCAAAGCATAAAGGTAACAAAGATAAAAGACTTATTAGTACATCAAGATAAATGTCCACTACCCATCCCATGTCCTTGGGATAAGTGGTTGGACGAGTCTATATCGGAAGACATGTTTTGGGATAAAGCCAAGCACCGAGAAGGCTATGGGTGGTCTCTAGTTTATTGAGTACGAGCCTCATGTTGATTCTAAAGACACCATTAAGGGAGATTCAATGTTGCACCTTAGAAATTAGAGAAGAGAGCTACTTCTCTCCAATACCTAATTCTCATTCTTGAAAGAGTCACCTTTTGGATGGGATGATTAGGTAGCATACATTGTAGAGAAGCTGGAATACACGACTTTGCTGAAGAAGGCTAAAGTCCTCTATGCTATTGCCACTTCTACTTAGTTGCAGTTCCCGCAAGCGACTGGAATGGAAGTATGGCTAACAATCATCTCATGTTGGAGTGTTTAGACCCATATGTTTATCACTTCGTAGGGGGAGACAACTCCAACATTACAAGATGTAGCTGTACTATTGAATCTTCATAGCTTTAGACGAGCTGACCTCACTGCCATGACAACCTCTCATAAAGAGCATAGCTTTCAAACATCCTTAATAGGTGCTTTTGCAAGCTACCCGCACTAAGAAGAAGCCATGCTTTGCTTCTTGGCTCGCATACTTTTTTTAGGAACGAAGGAAGGACAAACCTTAGGTTCCAAGCCCAAGTCAAGAAAAAGAGTTAATGCCTTCATATCCTCTTTCTCCCTTATTATTATTATTATTATTATTATTATTATTATTATTATTATTATTATTATTATTATTATTATTATTATTATTATTATTATTATTATTATTATTATTATTATTATTATTATTATTATTATTATTATTATTATTATTATTATTATTATTATTATTTTCAATTTAAGTGTTGTAGTTGTGTCTTCTACCCATATGTTCTCTTTCCTATCTCTTGTAGGTATGAACTTTTCGCTTTCATAGTATTCTGGCTTTCCTTATTTATATTCCCTAGAGAGCTTGAGGAATGTGTTAGTCCACGAGTCTTACTACTTAAGTTCACTTTACCGGTGCTTAGACTTATATCACTATACTTCCATATGTTTGAAAGGTGGATATGTGATCATTTTACATGTAGACCTAGTGTTTCTTCAAATTGTCTTTTGCGAGCGAGTTCGAAAACATTTTTCTCCTTCTATTGTAGAAGACCAACCCGACCTTGCTTTTCCTAGGGCGTGGGCTTGGGTTGAGGGATTAATTGATCAATCACTCTTGCAGCTCATTAACATTGAGGGTGGATTTACATTCCGCCCTTATGTCGAGCAAATTGTAGGATATGAAGATAGTAATGGACTTTATCCTCTTGGCTCAAACGGTAAGGTTACCTTAGTGGAAAATTGAGAAAATATCCTCGATTCTCAAGCCAGGTTCCTCTTATGGTGTATTCTAGGGAGCTTACCCTCACTTCTAGACAATAAAGCCTCAGTCGGCTGCTTTTTAGAGCGAAGAGTCATGGTATACTCTCCCTATTAGGTCACACGTCAACTTAGTTTTGATCAAGGAGTGCCTCGCCTGATTATCACAACTGAGAGTTTTAAATCCTACTGCTACTCACTATGTCCAAATGACTTTAGGAGGATTCACCTTGGAAAGCGATAACTATTCTTTCCTTCTACTGGTTGCTCTGGAGTTGCTTTCCCTTGATGGCTGACCCATCAGACGAATTGCTTGGATGTGTTTTGAGCTTATGCCATTACGTCAGTAGGTGATACACTTAATGCATCTACTGTACATCGTTATGAATTCTTTTTTAAACTCCTAAGGCCCCAGTCTCGAGGTAATGGAGATGCACGAGGGGCTATTACTAAACAATTAGAATGTACTAGTAAGACAATAAGGATGAACCCTTCTTTAAAGTTTAAGAACAACCACCCCTCACCTCTAATAGTGGATTCAAGACAAACCAAGTGAGCATTTATTCAGAAGGTAACTTTATTAAATGGATCATGCTATTATATATGTAATTTTTTTTTTCATTTTATTTCTTTGTTCTTGTAGGTTGAGACGAGCTTTCCTATTGCAGCTTATGAGAAGGACGATGCTGCTAACTTAAGCTCCAAGGTTCATCTAGACGATCTTGCTACACTAGTAGTAGCTTCAGACAATGATGATGAGGACTTGGTAGATTATGATGAATCTATAGTCCAATATAGGGATGCTAATGATGATAATGGAACCAAAGCATTGAATAATTCCCTTAAAGTAGAGGACGTTATTTTGTCAATGAACAAGGCAGGTGATGGCAATACTTATGTAGATGTGTTGCTACACTTAGGGACTCATGAAGGTGTAGTATATGCAGCATCTATTGATGTCTCTCCACCTCCAGTTGCTAACTTGTCTTGTAGAGACATAGTAGCAACTCCAGAAGCTATCCTAGGGGAGATAATATCCTTTCATGGATTTCACATTCCTACTCATCTACTTCAACCATTGGAAAGACTTTATGCTATGGACCAAGATTTTTGGAGCGAGTCTCCTATGTTGGGGATTAAGTTAGCTTATACCATGGTGAAAATGTTAGGAAAAGCTACATCGCTACTTGAGAAGTCTTGGAGGTCTCTGTCAAATAATAATTTACAGCAACTGATTAGCTGTGTTGAAGGGGCTTATCTTTTAAAATTCAAGGTTAGTAGCTTAGAGCCCATTGCTACCAAAGCTAAGAGATTGCTGAGTTATCATGCCACTATGAGAAGCCGAGGTGAGCTACTAGTAAGGATTTAAGCCTTGCAAGATGCTATTAAGGAGATAGATCGTCAAGCAAAAGATTTATTGGGTAATATGGACCTTGAGTCCACAGTAGGTTTAGATTGCCACCCTTAGTAGAGTTTGGCTATATTCATTTGTTTTACTAACGTCCATTATTCGTGCCTGTGCCACACCCCCCCCCCCCTCCCTTTTTTTTTAGGTATTCAAGTTATCTTCAACATTGTCAAATGGGACTTATTGATTGAATGAAATTTGATTGCTTTCCTCCTATCTTTCTATTCTTTATTGATTTTAATTGCTTAGTTGTATCAAATAACAAGGCTTCTCAGCTTAGAGGTGGCCTATGCCATTGAAAACTGTGGGGGGTCATTATGCGCTATAGGAGATATTGCCTCACTTAGTGGCAACATTGTAAAAGAAATGCCATGATAGTAGGATTTGTTCCCTATGGCTTGTAAAGCCTAGAGTATAGTGTTGCGCATTGGGGGATGGCTCTCATTTGCTAACAACAATACATAAGATAAAGTAGTTGATCGTACTTAAGTAGCGATAGTAACATGTGCCAATCGTATTATTAGTGGTTAAGAGAGTATTTCCCAATACTTATCCTCGTATCGTTTTCTCTTTACTTATTCATGTATTAGCCTTATGTGCTAAAGAGACATATCTCTAACTTTGCAGCAACAAGGAGCCAAGATTAAAACTTTGCGCTAAAGAGATAAATCTCTAATTTTGCAACAACAACAAGGTAGAAGAAAGTAAAAGAACACAAAGAAATAAAGTAATGGAAGTTGAATGTTTCATTCATGTGAATTGCAAATACATTGTACAAATGAAACTTTTTAACATATTAAAAGTTAACGGGAGGGGTTATTACATTAGTTTTAGGATTAAGGAGCTTGTAGTTGCCACTGTCATGGACTTTATGAATTATAAAAGGACCTTCCCACTTTGGTGTAAACTTTGGCGTTGGAATACCTCGCCACACTTACTCTACCATGCAAAGTACAACATCGCCTTGCTAAAAAGATCTTTTCTTGACCAGGCGATCATAAGCAACACTAAGTCGTCTTTGGTAATTAGCAAGGTTATGCTTGGCATTGTCTCACCTTTCTTCTAAGGCTTCAAGATCCAGCATACATAAGCCATCCAATTCTAATTCAGCTTTAAGAGGCAAGCGTGCAGAACCAAGATTTCAATAAATATCACTACCTTAGGCCTATATACCAAAGAGAAAGGTATCGCTAGAGTAGGACCTCATTTGGAAGTTCTGTAAGCACATAGTGCCAATGGTAAGTTTGTCATTCCACTCTTTGTGATTTTCACAAACCATTCGACTGAGCACCTTCAAGAGAGTCTTGTTTATCACCTCTACTTGACCATTTCCCTTCGAATAATATGGTGTGGATTTCACATTATTAATATTGGAAGAAGCCAGCAGTTGTTGTACATGTGAGTTGATGAAGGGGGTACCATTATCTAAAAGGACACAATTTAAGATCCCAAAATGGCAAATAATATGCTCCTTCATGAAATTTGCTATAGCAGGTCTTGTTGCATTCTTGAGGGGAATTACCTCAACCCACTTGGTGAAACATTTAGTCCCGACAAGGATCCATATGCACCCTTTGGATGGTGGGTTTATTGGACCAATTAAGTCAAATGCCTAAGTATGAAATGGCCATGGAGTAATCTAACTATGTAATGTTATTGTTGGAGCATGGATTGCATCACCATGTTGTTGGCATGCAACATACTTCCTAGCAAAATTGAATGCATCATTTTCCATGGTAGCCTAATAATATCCCATATGAAGCATGTGGTGGTACAACTTCCTTCCCCCTTGATGTTCTCCACCATCTCTAGAGTGCACTTCAGACAATATGGTTTCTGTTTCAAGAGGTGCAATGCATCGGAGATGCTTTGCCATGAATGACACCTGGTACAACTCACCCTCATGTATAAGATACTTTCTTACTTTATGCTTCACTAATTAAGCATCTATATTGTTCATAGGCAGAACATTATGTTTTAGGTAATCGATGTAAGGGTGCCTCCAATCGCCTACACTTGTTACAAGGTTGCATACTCTTTAGTTGGGGAGTTCAACACACTTTGGGTAACTCATTTGTAGTTAAGATGCATCTTTAGACATTATTGGCTAGTAATACCCTGTGTACTGAATGTGGTGATACAAGGGTGGCCTTTCTTCTCCACACTAGATCTTGTGGTATTTATCTAACTTCAAACAAGCTTGCTTTGCATAAATACATCAAGACAAGACACTTTCCAGTCCCTTCAAATACAAGACACCATTAATACAAGTGAAGTTTTTCAAAGTTTTTACAAAAGCTGCATTTGGATGTGCTAACTGTGCCTTGATGGGATTGCGCCAGTCATCTTGCGTTTCTTCATCCTCGTCCACTAATTGTAGAGCCATGCATGGGATGGATTTCTTAATAACTTGTACATTCAAATTGTTTTGTGTAGTTTGAATGGAAATTTTGGAAGCTAATGTTGCTAAGGCGTCTACATAGCGATTAGTAGATTGTTTGGCATGCTTATACCTCACGAACTTGAACTTGCTAACCAAAGACTGCACCACAACCTTATAAGGCGCTAATGCTAGTTCTTTGAGAGCAAATTCACCATTTGCCTGCTTGATGATTAGGTTTGAGTCACTATGAATGCACAAGTTTGATGCTCTGGTATTTTGAGTAGAAATAAGACTAAGCAGGAGAGCTTCATACTCAGCCTCATTATTAGTACATGAGAAGTCTAGCTTGAAAGCTAAAGGTATCTCTTAACCTTGAAGAGATGTTAAGATTACCTTAGCTCCTTATCCAATACTACTAGAGGAGCCATCAAATTACACTTGCCATTCTCCATCTAATTCTGCTCTCATAAAGTCTTCATAGAACTCTACAGGGATTGTATCTAAGACAGGAGCTCCTTGTGTCACAGGAAATTGAGCCAAGAGGTCTGCCAAAGCCTGAGACTTAATAGCCTTAGGTGGCACGACCGTGATGTCAAATTTTGATAGGAGGAACAACCATTTTGCAGTCGTTCCTAAAAGAGTTAGTCGTGACAACAAGTATTTTAATGGATCTGAATGAGTGATAAGATTAACCCTATGAGCCAAAAAATAGTAGCGCAACTTTTGCATGGCAAATACCAGTGCAAGGCACTACTTTTCGCAAGTTGAGTATTTCACCTTACTTCCTTAGAGTGACTTACGTAAGTAGTAGACTGGTCATTCACCACCATCTAATTCTTAAGCTAACAAAGCCCCAAAAGACTTATCAGCAAGAATTTTTAGCAATCCTTTAACCGGCATTATCATCATCGCTGGCAAGGTAAGTATCCCCTTAATCTTTTGTATAGCTTTATCATAAGGTTGTCGCCATTCAAATGTGATTCCCTCTTTCATGAGATGTTGTAATGGATGAGAAATTTCTATTAGTGCGGGGATGAATCGCTTAATATAGGAGACTTTCCCCATGAAGGTCTTTAATTCTCTTAGACTAATAGGTGAACGCATGGAACATATGGCCTGCACCTTTGCTAGATCTACATCAATTCTTTTTCTATGAACAACGAATCCAAAGAATTTACCAGAAGCTAACCCGAAGACACATTTCAAGGAATTTGTTTGTAATTTATATAGATGACATCATTTAAATACCTTTCGTAGATGAGTCAAATGATCAGGCGCTTGTCTTCACTTTACAACTATGTCATCAACATAGTCTTCTAGGAAGTCATGCATCATGTCATGAAATATGGTAGTCGTTGCCCTCTGGTAGGTAACTCCTGCATTCTTAAGTCCAAATGGCATGACTGTATAGTGGAAGTTTCCCACTGGTGTTTTGAAAGCGGTGCATTTAACATCTCTAGGAGCCATCTTTATTTTGTTGGCCGTAGGAAATCATCTTTTGGACAAGCCTTGTTAAGATCACGACCATGCAAATGTATATCTATCCATTTTTCTTTTTTACTGGCATGATATTAACCAACTAGGTAGGGTGTTTGATTAGCTTAATGAAGCCAGGTCTGAATAACCTTTCAATCTCTTCTTTTATTTGTACTTCAACTTCAAGATGAAAGATTTATTGTCCCTGCTTTACTGGCTTAACCTTGGGCACAATGTTCAATCTATGCACCACTAGACTGTGGTTCAATCCTGGCATTTTATCATATGTCCAAGCAAATGTATCCCTGTATTCCTTCAACAACTCTACTAAGTAAACCTTAATTCCTTGCAACAAATTCTTGATAATGAAGATAGGTCGCAAAAACTCCCCTAATCCTACCAAGTTCAATTCCTCAATCTCTTCGATTTAAGGTTTCAATTGGTCTTGCATTTGAGGAGGGGCGGGTTGGATTTCTTACACCAATATGGGATCTGAGGAGGATAAAAAAGCCTCATCAGATCCTGAAGATCGTCATAAGCAATTTACCCTTCACCCGTCTTCTTTGACAAAACTTTCTATGGCTTCATCTTTTCTTTGCTTCTTCTTACCCTTATGGGAGCCTTACATTCTCCTCTTCCTCTTTTGTTTATCTTGGGTCTCCTCCCATGTACGAAATGGTGTTCCGAAGGGTTTAACAATGACAGTCTCTCCATCTTCAACATACTCATCAAAGAAGCCTACGTCAAGTAGATAAGACTCGTTATGTTCAAACAGGTTCTTCGTAGCTAGAATGAAGCCATATTTACCCTTCCAATAACCCTTAATGCACTGGTGCCATGTTAAAGGTATAAGGTTGTGATCGTATAGCCACTTCCTCTCAACGAAAAGGTGGTAAGATACAGGTGCATCGATCGCGTAGAACTGTATGGATCCTTGTACAGGTCCAATTTTAAAGTCCACATGAACATACCCTATTGTGTCCGTAATTTTTTCGGTATATCTATTTACTACAATAGATTGCTTCACCAGGCATCAATTATCTGTCCTTGTAGCTTTGAATGTAGACTTGAGCATAATGTTTATAAAGGAGACATTGTCTATGAATGTCCTCTTAATGGGATGTTCGTTGAGAGTACTTTCCACATAAAAAGGATGGTTATGATTAGGGTTCTTCACGCACATGTCTACATCAGTAAAGAATATCACATTCTCATATGCGTTGGCCATCCTTCATACAGGCTATGTTACATTGCACTCCTCATATTGTCTCGTAGAAATCTGGGTAAGTGTAGTCGTTGCTGCAAGCCGTGCGTCTTCATTAAATCCCAATAAATAGAAAAACCTCCTAAAGTTAAAAGCTTTCATTAAGGTAGTAGCCACTGATGGGTGCGTGCCTTAGTTGATTTCTATTACTGCTTCTTTCTCTTCATGTATTGTAGCCTATGGAACTTCTCCTTCTTCTTGTCTTGGATCGTGACTAATAGCATTGTGTACATCATTATTCTCTATGATAAGTTCCCCATTATGGACGTTGTTAATGTCCAGCACTCTTTAGTTGGATGACCCATAGTTCTATGATATCTATAGAACTTAGGGTCATTCACCTCATTTGCAGTCGGCAAACACTCTACCCTTAGGAGCTTAATGTTCCCATCTTGTAACCACAGGTTAAGTACTGCATGTACCTTACCCATTAAGCACGGAAATGATATAGTTAATGGAGAGCCTCTTGAACGATCACTCCTTGGCTTCTTATTGTCTCTAAAGCTTTCTCTTTGGGCTAAGATAACAAATGTTGCTCATTTCCTAAATCTTCTACCTTTTATCTGTTGTCGTGCAATGGAATTGTTAGTTCTTCTTGTAATCTCTACGAGTGTGGAGAACGAACATAAGTTAAGGTTTTCCAAGTGGACAGCATACTCAATGAACATCCCTTGAATGCAAATCTTCACTAATTCCTTTTCATCACACATGTCTTGGATGTCTAGGGTAAGTTCTCTGAAGTGCTCTATGTAATTCATCAAATCTTCCTTCAGGTTTTGTTACATTCTTCCCATATCTATAACCATGACCCATTCCTAGGTAGAGAAGAATCTCTCTAGGAAGAGTTTACACATTGTTCCCCATGAATCAATTAATCCTAAGGGGAGGTTAACATGCCAAGTGTATGCGTTCTCCGTCAATGATTTAGAGAATTTTCTAAGCTTTAGGTCATCATCAAGCCTATAAGGCTCTAAAGTTTCAATAAATTTCAAAAGGTGCTCCTTTGCACTTCCCTTTTTGCCATTGAATAGCATGAATTTAAGATTTAAATAGTCCTTAGGATATGGCTTTGCTACAATACGTTAATGATATGGGAGTTTCAACTCTAGTGCTCATATAGATAACCTAGCTTATATTTCTCTCATATAAATGTCCAAGTCTTCCTTTGTTATAAAAGAAGTCTTTGGAACAGAAGCTATAGACATAAGTGTCGGAGTAAGGGCAAGATTGGGATGAAAAGTAAATCCTCTTAAGATTGGAATGGTAGGATTGGATGAAGGAGCGAGCATTCGTGAAGATGAAGAGCCACCTAAATGGACTCTTACATTCTTTGGTGCAGGAGTTGGTTGTCATGTAGGTTCTAGCAAGGGGATTTCATCACCTACTCCTTGATGAAGATCCTCCTCAATGGTTGGAGGATTAGTTGGTTGAGTTGAGGTAATAACACTTGGCTGTGCAGCAACCATAGGGTTTGGCAAAGCCATACCTTATTGGGCAACAGTAGTGATAGCCATTCCGATAAGATAGTTTTGAACATAGCCATAAACTGATTTAAAGCCTTAGTGGCTTCTTACATTGTCTGCATCGTCTATATGGCATCTAAAGGAGCCTTAGGTGCTAAATGATCCTAGCTAGTATTCTTAGGCAATGGGAGTAGATTTTACTCAGTACACTTAACATTAGTGTCGAGTTCTTGAGATGTAGTATTAGACATACCAGTTGTTTTTTTCTTGGGAGGTGCCATGTTTCTACAATCACTTTTTCCTAGTGGAGTAACCAAAATGTAGATGTAGGGGTTTGATCGGAGTGGTCACGTATGTGATGTATGAGTAGCATGCTACACGTGATTTCAAAGAAATGATGCAAGACTGTCACCTGAAAGGATGATTAGGTGAGAATAAGAGAGAGAGGAGGAATAGGCAATCTCACTGTTCTTATTCGCTTAAGCTACAAGGTGAACGCCTGAGGTCCCTTAAGACTACTTTGTTTGTCACTTGTGCATTTAAGGCACTGAGATTGCTTATTCCTCCTCCCTACCTTATTCTCACCTAATCATCCCTTCAGATGATAGTCTCACATCATTTCTTTAAAGCTACGTGTAGTATGTGATAACTCTGATTTTAAACATATTTCATATGGTGATTTTATAGTATTTTCCTCACATTTTTAGTTTTCTTTAAATAAATTGATACTTAATTGAGTAAAATTTTGATTTCAAGGTTTGAACGCGTTCTATGATCGAAAACGAAGAAAAGGAATCAAATTTCACTCAATTCGGAGTTCAAACGAAAAAGTTATGAAGATTTGAAGTTACACAGTCCATGTAGAAAAATTTGCCAAGTGCAGAAAGTTACACGACCTGGGGACACGGTCATGTCCCAGGTCGTGTCTGGTAAAAAAAAAACGAAAACTTTTTGATACACTATAAAAGGACATATTAGGGTTTCAAAAGAAAGGAGAGATATTACAAAAACGAAGAGACATTAGAGAAGACAAGAGACTTGAAGAGAAAGAGAAGAAAAAGGCGAGAACAACACCGACTTCAAGATTAGAGAGATTATTTATCAATTAAAGGGGTTTTCCATGTTTTATTTTACATTGTTGATGGAATTCGTTTTTAGATTCAGTATGATAGCTTAGAATTCGAGTATTTAAGATTATGGAACCTAGGGTTTCATGTGATTCTTGGATTGATTTAGAAATTTCAATAAAGTTTCTATCTTTTCTTGATTCAATTATATTGCTTAATTATGATTGATAATTCCAGAGTATCAATATATAATATTATGCATGATGATTGAGAAATTACATGTATAATTAGATCTTTACATAATTGGAGAGAATTACATGTATACTTAGAGATAAGATACATGTTTCTTTCGGAAAGTTAATTATTTGTATGGGAATTCATTATACATTAATGCAATTCTAAGTTATATTATTAAGTGAAGAGATTCCGGTAAATAATTTAGGATTAGGGTTAATATACTTGAGAAATGTATTAACTTTAGTTGTGAATCCCTCCGGTCAAGAATAATAGAAACCGAATTGAATATATTTTAAGCAATCATATGTTAAACTCTAGGGGAAATAATTCCTAAATACATTATTACTTTCTTGAAGTCGTTCTTAATTTTATCGCTTTTTCAATTGTTTAATTAAGTCTTATAATTAAGTTAGTTTGTTAATTTTAGTATTTTTAATTAATTTAAACTTTCATAATTTTCCAATTAAATAATAAAGCTAGGGTTAATATTAGTACTCGAAGTATCTGAGGGATCGACTCAGACTCACATCCGCTATATTAAAACTGATAGGTGCACTTGCCTGATATCAAGTTTTTGGCGCCGCTGCCGGGGAACTTCGATATTAAGAACACTAGTTGCTTTATTACTTTAACCATTTTTTTTCTTTTGTTTTCATTGTTTATTTTCATTAGCTAGAGCTGCAATTGATTCTATATTTCTTACCCTTATAGTGCATGACTTGAAGTAACCCGGAAGATTTGGTAGAACTTGATCCTAAAATTGAGAGAACTGCCCTTCAAAATTTGAAATCACGACCTAGACAAATTATGGCGACCATTGACAACGAGTCAATCGTTGAAATCAAGGAAGAAGGTGAAGAGCCTAACACTCAATTCATCGAGCAGGAAGATCTACCACACATGGCTAACAACGGGAATGAAGCAAATTGGACCATGTCCGATTATTCAAGGCTTACACTTATTGGAGCTGACTCTAGTATTGCAAGGCCAACCGTCACGGCTAATAACTTCCAAATTGCACCTAACATTATACAAATGGTGCAACAATATGTTCAGTTTGATAGTCTCCAAGATGAAGATCCCAATATCCATATCTCTAGCTTTCTAGAGATTTGTGATACTTTTAAAATCAACGGAGCCACAGATGATGCCATTCGACTGCGGCTATTTCCTTTCTCCTTGAAGGGTAGAGCAAAATAATGGTTGAACTCCCTACCAAGAAATTCAATCACAACTTGGAATGAATTGGTAGAGCAATTTTTAGAGAAGTATTTCCCACCTGCAAAGACCGCTAAACTTCGGAATGATATTTCTTGTTTTGCTCAATTGGAAGCGGAGACTCTATATGATACTTGGGAGCGATTTAAGGACTTACTTAGGAGGTGCCCACATCATGGCCTTCTACTATGGATGCAAATTCAGACCTTCTACAATGGTCTCAATTTATCTACTAGACAGATGATTGATGCATCCGCAGGGGGTACTTTGAACTTAAAGACACCTGAGCAAGCACAAAACCTGATTGAAGGAATAGCGATGAATAATTATCAGTGAAAAGCACTAAAGCTAAGCAAAAGGCTATAGGAATTTATGATGTGGACTTAACCACTGCTTTGGCAGCCAAGGTGGACCTATTGAGTAAGAAGATTGATGCACTCTCAGTTGGCCCTCAACTAGTGCAATTAGATGTAAGTGATTTTGGTATGCAGGGGTATGGAGCACAAGAACAACTGGAACAGGTAGATTACCTAGGAAATCCACCCAAGCAACAAAATAACCCCTACAGCAACACTTATAATCCAGGATGGAGGAATCACCCCAATTTCTCATAGGGAAATCAAAACCAAGGCCAGCCGAAGACCAACTTTGGCCCACCTGAATTTCAAAGGCCATTCCCACCTCCTTTCCCTCAAGAAAAGAAATCCAGCGTGGAAGAACTTCTCACAAAATATATTCAAGGCAATGAGGCTTGTTTATCCAACATTGAATCCTCGTTGAGGAATCAAGAGGCTTCCAATCGCAACCTTGAGAACCAAATTGGTCAACTTGCAAAGCTAATCTCTGAAAGACCGCAAGGGACACTCCTAGGGAATACCGAGGTCAATCCTAAGGAACATGTTAATGCAGTGACCTTAAGAAGTGGTAGAAAACTGCAAGTAAAGAAGAAGGATGGTGAGGAAGTAGTTGAGAAAGAAGTGGAAGTCAACCGTAAGGAAAATGTAAAGCCACTAAAATCAAAAGAAAGTATGAAATCACCAAAAGTGAAGGAATACAAGCCTCCCATCCCTTACCCGCAGTGCCTTAAGCAAAGTTACACTGATCAGAATAAGGAATTCGGTAAATTGCTTGATGTTTTCAAACAATTACACATTAACTTACCTCTTGTTGATGTCATCTTGCAGATGCCAAAGTATGCGAAATTTCTAAAAGATCTTCTATTGAACAAGAGGAAGTTAGAGGAACTTACAACCATCACATTGAACGAGGAATGCTCGGCACTTCTCCAGAAAAGGCTGTCACAAAAATTAAAAGATCCAAGGAGTTTCACTATTCCTTATAAGCTTGGCAATTTGTTAGTAGATAATGCTTTGGCAGACTTATGAGCTAGTATAAATTTGATGCCGTATAAATTGTTTGAAAAAGCTAGGGTTAGGAGAACCCAAATTAACGGGCATGAGTCTTCAATTAGCCGATAGGTCTATCACATACCCTAGAGGCATCATGGAGGATGTTTTAGTGCAAGTGGACAAATTCATCTTTCTCGTGGATTTTGTTATACTTGATATAGATGAAGATATTGAGGTGCCAATCATTTTAGGTCGACCTTTCCTAGCCACTACTAAGGCTGTTTTTTATGTCAGTGAGCATAAGTTGATATTATGGGTCGAGGATGATAAAATAGTTTTTAAAACTCTAGAGGCAACGAACAAATTTCTTGACTCAAAAGACATATGTCACAATGTTAATGCCACTAATGTCGTTATATCTACATGTGTGCAGGAAACTCTTGCCAAAGATTCCTCAAGCTATTGCTTGCAAAAGGGAGATGAAAATTTGGTGATTAAGCCCAATTGTACAGAAGTAGCAGCTCAAATAAAAGTTCATGAATCCATTATGGACAAGAAGGGGATTGATCTACTCCACAAGCCAAAGGATCGTAGGTTAAAATCTTTCAAAGAGAAGCCACCAATTTTGGAACCAAAACTGTCAAGAAATCATTTGGAACATGTCTTTGCGGTGAAAAGTTCAAAACCCCCAATGACAACCGAATCTAAGCTAAAAGAAAACAGAACAAAGAAGTTTAAGTTACATGAATTCGATAAGTGGCATGATAACGAGAGAAACTATGGAAGTTACTCACCAATGAAATAGAATTGGCAAGGTCGATGGCCGAAGGGTAAATTTACACTCGTATGGAGAGTTCGAAAGCGAGATACAGGAGAAGTCCTATCTCTGCCTGGATGAAGAACTATCATGAGAAGATGTATCCCATCAAGCTGTCGACGTTAACTATAGCGCTTCTTGGGAGGCAACCCATGTCTAATTTTGTTTATACTTTAGTTCATTAAGTTTTCTTCATTTTATTTTCCTTTCATCTAACTTTGCTTTGCTTCTTCTATTTTCGTCATAGCCTTTTCCTTTTATTTTAATTGTTGATTTTTCTCTTTAGTTTTATTATTTTTATTTCTTTAAGTTTCCTTTCTCTTTACAAAAAAAAAAAAGGAAAAAAAAGTTACACGGGCAAGGGACACGATCGTGTCCCAGCCCTTGTCCATCCAGACCTTCAAAACTGCCCACCCATAGAAAGTTACACGGGCATGGGACACGGTCGTGTCCCAGCCCGTGTCCGCCCAGCTTTTACTCCGTTGATACAGAAAGTTACACGGGCGAGGGATACGGACGTATCCCAACCCGTGTGCACATTCCCACTCACGCACAACAAGTTACACGGGCGTGGGATATGGTCATGTCCCAGCCCGTGCGCACCCAGAATTCCCAGCCCGTGTCCGTCCAGTTTTCATACACGGGAACAGTAAGTTACACCGGCATGGTACACGGTCGTGTCCCAGCCCGTATCCATCCAGACTCCATACGACACACACAGATTGTTACACGGGCAAGGGACACGGTCGTGTCCCAGCCCGTGTCGACCCAAACTTACACGATTTTTGCACATGCCCGTTTTATTTAAATTAAACACACACTCTCTCATACACCTCTATACATCCACACATATTTTGTTTTTCTTCTCTTCTTCTTTTCCTTACGATTTACTTTTCATCAACACATTTCTTCATAAATCTAACTCGATCAAATGTTTCTTCTTAGGTCGTCAATGGAAAATCGTGAAAAGTAGATTGTTTGAAGGAGGTCCAAATCTATTACGTCATCTTCCACTCATGAGGGCACTATTGTCGAGCTATTAGCCACCCTTTCTCCACTAGAGTATTCTATGCTTCAAGGCAGGGAAGTATTAGTTTCTTTTTAAATACATGTTTTTACTTTTTCCCTTTGAAGTTTTTATTCTTTCATTTCTTGCTATGATTTTTTCTTAGTCGTACATTGAGGACAATGTACGTTATCAAGTGTGGGGAAGGGATATATATGAATTTGTTACTGTTTAAGAGACCAATTATTCACATTTGACCCAATTAATTTTTAAGTTAACTTGTAATAGGTGATTAACTAGTATTAAGCCAAATCAACTATGCCATCTTGATCATTATTGATCTTATTATACTTTACTAGAATTGATTAGTCAAATTTTTAGAACGCAAAGTTACGAGTTATTTAGCTTAGGACTCTAAGACTTGAGATTGGAGCAACATCACTAGTTGAGAGTTAGTCATGGTTATTTTTAAAATTTACTTTTATGTATACCTTTCTCTTAAAAATTTTTAAGAGTCCTATAATTTTTAGCAAACAAACAAATGAAATTCTATTTTTGAGAAACACTTGAAAAATCACAATGATTGGAGGTCAAAAGTAATAATAAGTGTATGAATAGAAAAAATTGGTAAAGATTCGTCTTGGTCCGTCAGAAGAGCGAGATTGAGTCCCAATGCCAATTCTAATGAAAAAAAGAAAAAAAAATTGATATGGATCAGCCTTGGTCTGTCAGAAGAGCAAGGTTCTTTCCCACTATCAATATAAGGAATAAGTTGGTATGGATCGGTCTTGGTCCGTCAGAAAAGCGAGATTTTTTCCCACTACCAACATAATTGTGCTTAAATAAGGTAATTTAAAAAGACCTCTCAACAAAAGCATAAACTAGGGGGATGATTAGAGGATGAGTAAATGTAAAATGTGTTTGTTTTAGATTATGGTGCTTGGTGAGATGGAAGAGAGAATTATATATACTTTAGTCAAATGGACAAAATTTTTATGACTCTTTCTCGATTGGCGAGATGTTAGATCCAATTTTTAGTTTAAGAATCCTTGGTTAAATGACTTGGGTAAACTTTGATTTTCATAAATTAACTAGTGAACTCTAGTATTAAGTATTATTGGAGCATTCGAATATGGTCAGATGAAATTGGTTAACTTTATTATTGTAAGTTAGTTGAGAATGATTTTCTTACTTTTCTACGGGTCAAGTGTATTCATTCACTAGTTTCCTAAATAGTGATAAATTTTGTTTAGCGTTTCTTGTCCTGAAAGTTTTGTTTTGATTTATTTGCTTAAGGAGAAGCAAATGCTCAAGTGTGGGGAAATTTGATAACTCTGATTTTAAACATATTTCATATGGTGATTTTATAGTATTTTCCTCACATTTTTGGTTTTCTTTAAATAAATTGATACTTAATTGAGTAAAATTTTGATTTCAAGGTTTGAACGCGTTCTATGATCGAAAACGAAGAAAAGGAATCAAATTTCACTCAATTCGGAGTTCAAACGAAAAAGTTAGGAAGATTTGAAGTTACACAGTCCATGTAGAAAAATTTGCCAGGTGCAGAAAGTTACACGACCTGGGGACACGGTCATGTCCCAGGTCGTGTCTGGTAAAAAAAACGAAAACTTTTTGATACACTATAAAATGACATATTAGGGTTTCAAAAGAAAGGAGAGACATTACAGAAACGAAGAGACGTTAGAGAAGACAAGAGACTTGAAGAGAAAGAGAAGAAAAAGGCGAGAACAACACCGACTTCAAGATTAGAGAGATTGTTCATCAATTAAAGGGGTTTTCCATGTTTATTTTACATTGTTGATGGAATTCGTTTTTAGATTCAGTATGATAGCTTAGAATTCGAGTATTTAGGATTATGGAACCTAGGGTTTCATGTGATTCTTGAACTGATTTAGAAATTTCAATAAAGTTTCTATCTTTTATTGATTCAATTATATTGCTTAATTATGATTGATAATTCTAGAGTATCAATATATAATATTATGCATGATGATTGAGAAATTACATGTATAATTAGATCTTTACATAATTGGAGAGAATTACATATATACTTAGAGATAAGATACATGTTTCTTCCGGAAAGTTAATTATTTGTATGGGAATTCATTATACATTAATGCAATTCTAAGTTATATTATTAAGTGAAGAGATTCCGGTAAATAATTTAGGATTAGAGTTAATATGCTTGAGAAAAGGTATTAACTTTAGTTGTGAATCCCTCCGGTCAAGAATAATAGAAACCGAATTGAATATATTTTAAGCGATCACATGTTAAACTCTAAGGGAAATAATTCCTAAATACGTTAATACTTTTTTGAAGTCGTTCTTAATTTTATCGCTTTTTCAATTGCTTAATTAAGTCTTATAATTAAGTTAGTTTGTTAATTTTAGTATTTTTAATTAATTCAAACTTTCATAATTTTCCGATTAGATAATATAGCTAGGGTTAATATTAGTACTCGAAGTCTCTGAGGGATTAACTCGGACTCACATCCGCTATATTAAAACTGATAGGTGCACTTACCTAATATCAGTATGCTACTCACATAGTACGTACATAACCACTCCGATTGAAACCCTACATCTACAAATACTAAACAAATATAGATAAGAAATAGACCCCCAACATACCCCCTCTTCCACCACCACCTGCCCCCTACCCCCTACCCCCTCCCCTCCCCCCCAAAAAAAATAATAATAATTTTTTTATATAATTTTTTTTGTAAAAGTCATTAGACATGTATTGTACCCTCTAAAATAGAATCAAATAAGATAACTTGATAAAAGTACAGAAAATTTTAATCATGGTTGACAAAAAATTGAATATATATGTATGTATCTATATTATTAAAGCCCTTTGAAGCTTAAGTAACCACGGGATAAGAGTCTTAGAATTTTTACTTATTTAACCCTTTTTAATAAAAATTTTGATTATTGATAAAATAATTTACTTTAAGATATTTGATTGTAGATATAAGGCAAATTCATTACTTAAGGAAATACAATCCCTCTCTATCTCCTCCAACATTCCTATCTCTCTCCTCTCTCCTCTATCCATGTTTGCAGTACTTTGTTTCCATTATCTACTCCATTAAAACCGTCACCTACCATTATTTGTCTATCCCTTTAAAACTTACGTTGCTCTTTGCACCGTTAAAACTGTCTTCCACCATCATATGTCAATCTCTCAAAAACCCTTAATCAATTCTTTTCTCTTTTTTGTTTTTCCTATCCATTGTTACTATCTTGAATGATTTATTTCAATTTTATATTTAATTAACAAAAATTATTTTTCCATGTATTTCTATACAGTACAATGTAATAGCAAAAAAAAAAAAAAGGTAATTTAGTTACCTTTCTATAATGTCTAACTTAATGCATTAGGAAAAAAATTCGACACAAAAAGACATTTTGTTGCAATATTTCATTATCACAGCTTAAATTTTTATTTATTTTTTTCCTTGACATAATACCATTCACAACATAGTTGAATGATTGATAAGTTACAACTAACTTGAAATGACTTAATGTGATTACAATCCCGACATCTTTGCAGTTGAAACTTCTTTATAAGCCATCCAAACCATGGTATATTTCTTTTCTAATGTTATAAATTAATCAATATAGCTACCCTAATCTCTTCATTCTTCTCTTGCAAAAGTTCTTCTAAATGCATTGTATTTCATATGACATCTTAGAGCTCAAATATATTAAAATTCTTAAGCGTTGTGACCTAGAAGACATTGTTAATGAGTAATCTATTATAAATGTTCTTTACGATTTTTGTTTTGACTACTCCAACCATGCTATAGATGCAGATTCTTGAAATGTGATCATATACTATATAGTCTATGATCTTCGACATACATTATCACGACTAATTAATGTGGTAAATAATTAAGTAGAAGTTGTAGTATTGGGAGCAATTCTTAAAGTTTCTTCCTAAATATGTTTATATTGCCAAGAACTTTTATCTGGTTTATCAATCATTTCACTTGATTTATTTTCTCTAAAAGGGATATTTTCCTTCTCTTTATTTCTTTGTAGTGCTTTTACTTATATTTTTCATTATTTTTACTTTCTTCTACCATTGATGCAGCTCCTCCCTTTTGCTAAGTATTCAATCTTTCTTTTGAGAGTAAGCAAACTTGAATTAAAACTTATGCAAATGTTTTGTAAAAATATTCTTACTTGATATCAAACCAAAATCATCATTTTTCAAAGAGAGAGATGAGAAGTAATCACCAATTACTGTAAAAACAAAATAGATTCTTACATTAATAAAATTAATCACTAATTAGTTATACGTTTGTTGATATATTATAGAGTTGCATGTATTATTTATCTTTTTCATACACCAAAAACATACAATTTTAATCATTTTGATCATGTAGCAATAACAAAGTTTTAACTTATTTAGTTCTTTAGGTATGTAAATATTTCCTTTTTAAAAAAAAAAAAAGTTTATGACTTAGATAAGTGAATGTAATTTGTCAAATGTGATTTCGAAAAAGAAAAAAAGAATAAATAAAATAAAATAAAAGACTAACCTAAAATTTTCTATTACCAATATAAGAAATTCAAGTAGTAAAATACTTTTTCATGATGATTTTGTTTTTCTAATGTAATGAGTTAGTCATTGCAAAAAAGTATCTAAATTATTTTTTTTTCTTTTATTGCAACAATATTTTGTTGCATTTTTTTTATTAGTGATACTTTTTGATAATTTTTATTATTTATTTATTATTTTTTAACTCTTTGTTGTTAATATCTTTTAATGATGAATAATGATTTCTTTCAATTTTATATTTAAGCAATAAAAATTCTTTATCTATGTATTTTTATACAACAAAATGTCATTGCAATAAGAACATTTATTGAATTTCTTGAATATTAAGCCACATGGATTTTATGTTATTTGAACATTTATTTTTCTTTATTATATGAGTTATTTTATTTATGAAGTTCTTATTGGCCTTTTAATATGACAAAAGAATTTCTTGAATATTTTGTTCTTCGTTATGTATTAAAGTGTATGACTTTAATAGTAAAACCATAAAGCAATAAGAACACTATTCTAAATTATCCCTAGTTGCTCATTATATGAAACAATAATGAATTAAGAATAGTATATTGGCCAAATGATAATTACGTTTTACTAATCATGAATATGAGATATCAATTCAGCACATAACTACATATAAGAGTACATTGTATTGAATTAACCTACCATGAGAGTACTACATGGATTAATCTAATATGTACTACTCATTATAGTATTATTTTAGTCCTTTAACTTGATGAAACCATGGATTCCTACATAGTAAGTTCCATGTTTTGACTCTATTCTTTATCTTTTTTTTAACTTGATGATAGTAAGACTGTGATTAGACATGGGATAAATTATATGGAGGAATATGAGTGTTCGTAAAGAAATTTATCCCTCTAATTAATTTGAAGGATATATCTTTTAGGCCCCTTAAAGAGTAAGATTGAGAAAAATGCATGGCTATGCTCAAAATAATTTATAAGGAGTTATTAATGTCATCTGTTTAAGTCAATTGAACTTTAGATTTAAGAAACAAGTGATTAAACAATATAAGAATATCCTAATCTACACCTTATATTTAATCATTAGATATCACGTGCCAAATGGACTAAGTAACTTACTATTTAATTTGTAAAGTTGGATTACTAGCCTTTACTTAATTTAGGTAAGCATAATGTCTTGCAAAAGGCTACTTATGTCTTGTAGGTTAAAAAAGTAGTTTTAGGCCTACTGTTAACATTAAGTGAACCTATAAGGTCGCACTCAAAGAACAAACCAAATGAATTTATTTTAAATAGAACTAGCAAGAATTATTGAAATATTTATTATTCTTAATAGTTTAAGAACGATAAATAATAAAATTTATTATTTTTGGAGAAAAATAATAAATAATAAAATAGTGCATTTTATTAGATATTGTTAATATCTTACAGTATCTCATAATATCTTCAAGAAGATATTATTGCTCCTCTACATATAAATAGAGGCGACTCTCTATTAAGGTTACTCTGATGCCTTCTCGTTAACATTAGACCTACAAAGAAAGTTTGTAGACCAAAATAGAGAGAATTAAACATAAGATATTGTGAGTTGATTCCTATATGAATACAAAGTTATCTTAGAGTGCTAGCACATACTACAACCTATTTCTAGTACTTTCATTCATGTATAGATACTAGTAGAAGGTGTTCGTGATTTGCAACACTTGTTGATTTGCCTAATTGAGGATTTCAAAAAGCATCATATAAGGTAAAATTTACATTCCTCTTTTTGGTTATATTGAAACGCTTGGAACCTAGGATGTTTAGGGGTAATAAAATTTTAAAATTTTGCTGCGCAAATGTATGATTTGAATCCTTAAAACCTTACACATTTTCCAATTGTTACATGCTACTGTCCAGAAGTCAGCTTGAATATAAGCATGTAAGCACCCCATAACCTATAAATCTTCTTATGTCATGTAACTATGTTGTCCTGTTCCTGGTAAGTAGTTGTGATGGAAGTATAAATGAAGAACTCAAAAAACTAAGCAAGTTGTTTGGTTCTTATGGCTTGTTGGGTCTTCCAATGATATCCAATACTCATAGAATCAACAAAATCTTCATGTTTTGTAATAGGATAGAATTCCATTAAGAAGCAATTGCCTCCAACATTCTCTCTAATGATATTACAAACATTTTCGGGAAAAACCTTGATCAATTTGCCCATATAAATATGTATATAAACTACTTCTTTCATTATTCCTAGGATCTAAACTAATATATATACTCCCATTTTGATCTAGGCAACCGGTAAGATTACAATACAGTTGCCTTATCATAAACTCAAAATCTTATTCCTAGCAACACCAAGCATTCTTGAAATTCCAAGAGTACTAAGTATATCTCTATAGAATTTTTTGCTTAAATCTATGGAAAGTCTTTGCAAGATGGCATCCATTAAGCATGTTGAACAATTGGAAAACGATGTCAATCAAACTCAACGGGTTGTCTTTTGTACCCATAACTTGCTCATTTAACTTGCCTATCCTGAGTTTGTATAAATTAAGACACTTTTTAAAGTTAGGGTTTAGATGGACATTTGGGGATTAAGGGAATGTGTGAGAGATGATTGAAATTTAAGGATGGAGATGTGTTTACGGACTATTGAATGATAAATTTGTGGAAGAAAAGTGAGTTCTTGGTGAAGGAAAGATGAGAGGGAGAATAGCTTAAGCTAGGGTTTATAGAAGGCATTCAAATGTTAAAGAAAGAAAACGGGGAAATGAAGAGGAAAGAGAAAAAGAAAGGAAGAAATACTGCTGCAATTGCAATGAGTGTCCAAATGTTATGTATGTTAGTGTTTGGACGCTAACTGCTATTCCATTTCGTAATGGTTTATCACCTTAGCATAGGGACACTAATCGGATTAGCACTTGAATGCTAGCTAATTTATGCAACTAGTTCCAAAGTGCAGCAAGCTTAAACTAATCATGTTATATTTGTTCAACTTACTACAAGCTTCAAAGCCACAATTTATCACTTTAAGTAAGTTTCATTTAAGCCTAACTGCATATAAAGCTAAGATTTACAATAGATTTTCATGAATTAGTAAAATCACTATCTTTGTTTCTTTTAGACAAAATTTAGGTTGTAAGTACGTAAATGGCTAAACTTATGTAGTAAACTAAAACCAGTACACAATAATACTCCAAACAAGAGCTAATAGATCAAAGGGCTAAATGAAAGCAAGAGCAAGTCATAGACATAAAAAATTAGAAAGAATACTATGTAAGTTCCTAAAGCCACATAGAAGCATCATTGATATCTAGGGGGTTAAAATTAAACAAATTTATAATTTGATCAAGCCAATCACTTACACAACATCTATAAGCCTATTCAAACATAGAAGAACACTTGATGGGCATGAAAACCAAGAAAGTAAAGCATGTGTACATGGGAACCTAAATAAGCATAGAGTACTTTAAGCGTGCACAAACCATGTCATTTGTCAAAATTAATGCATGAAAACTACATAAACATATTTTTTAGGCCTAATATTACATTGTAAGCCGATTGGTTCATTGAAAAACTTATTTTATGCAAAAGTAACTACCTTAGTTCATTATGTCTTAGTATTCATCTTATATAATCATTCCCAGTTTTCCTCTCAAGGTACAAAACCGATCCTCACCCAAGGGTTTTGTAAAAATATAGGTTATTTTGATTGCTTGTATTAACAAATTCTAAGTATATACCGTTGTTTTGAACATGGTCATGAATAATGTGATGCCTAATCTCGATATACTTAGTCCTTGAGCGTTAGGTCAAGTATCAAAAGGTCATATTTATAGTACTTATATTATCACATCAAATTGGAACCTTTTCAAACTTTGGACCATAATGATGAAAGTTTTGTTTTATTAAAAGAATTTGAGTACAACAACTACTACCGCCACATATTTGGTCTTGGCGATTGATAGCGTTATCAAGTTTTGCATTTTTGAATGCTAAGAAATGAATAAGTTGCTAAGAAAGTGACATGTGTTGGTTATGCTTTTTTGATCAACTTTGCAATTGGTGAAATTAATATCGAAGTATCCTATAAGATCGAAATTAGTAAACTTAGGATACCATAAGTCGATTTTAATAGTATTTGCAAGATACTTAAATATGCATTTTACTACACTTTGGTGATATTTTTTAGAGTAAGATTGGAATTGTGCACATAGAAACAAGGCCAACATGATATTGAGTTTAGAAGAGGTTAAGTATAATAAATTACTTATCATGTTTTTAGTTAAGTTCTCACAAATTGGTTTACCATTTTTATCTTTATCAAATTCAAGATGCTTAGTGGAGTGAGCCTAACTTTACAATTATCCATTTTAAATCGTTTCAAAAGCTCTCTTATGTATTTAACTTGATTGATAAAGGTTCCTTAATTGGTTTGTAAGACTTAGAAATGTAAAAAATAATTGTGTTTGCTCATCATGTTCATTTAATTCTTTTTTCATACACTCTACAAACTCATCAATTAAACTTATATTGGTAGTATTAAACATAATGTCATCTACATAGATTTAGACAATCAATATATTTGACTTGTGCTGCATGGTAAACAATGTTGTGTCAAGCTTTTCTTTACAAAATCCATTGTTTACTAAGAAGCTATTCAATCTTTTAGACTAGGCTCTGGAAGCTAATTTGAGTCCATAAAGTTCCTTAAGCTTATATACGTGATTAGGGAATTAATTATGTTCAAAGTTTATTGATTGCTAAATGTAAACTTCCTCTTTGACAAAGCCATTCAAGAATGCATTCTTGACATCCATTTGAAAAAATTTAAAGTCTTTCAAAGCGACAAATGCCAAGAGTTTTCTTATGGCTTTTGACCTAGCAATTAGGGTAAAGGTCATATAAAAATCAATGCTTTCTTCTTACTTGTAACTTTTAGCAACTAAGTGTGCTTTAGTATTACTTACTATATTAGTTCCATTTAATTTGTTTCTTTATACCCATTTAGATCTAATAACTAGGCCTAAGCATTAAGCCTTGTACCTTATTTCTACTAAATTGATTAAGTTTGTTTTGCATTGTTTGAATCCAAAATTCATTTCTTAGAGTCTCATCAACATTTTTAGGTTTTATTTGAGATTGGAATACCACATTACTCATTTCTAAGAGAAGCTCTAATTGGCATCCTATTAGATGATTCTTCTATAACTAGATCCTTATGATGATCCTTTACAAATCTCTGGTCTTTAGGTGAGTCTAGATTATATTGATCTAAGATTTCACCTTCCCTAGAGATTTTCTTATCAAGTGAGTTAAATTGATTATTATCAAGCTTAAAACTATTCAATTGAGTGCATACGCCATTGATATCATTATGAGATTCGTTATATGGTAATGCATCATCAAATATAACATGAATAAATTTTTCAACTACTAAAGTTTTCTTAAAAGACTTTATGAGCTTTATTAAAAAGATAATAGTTAAGAAAGACATCTCCATTAGATTTTGAATTAAACTTACCAAGTTTTTCCTTACTATTATTAAGTACATAACATTTGATACCAAAGGAATGAAAATATGATATGTTAGATCTTTTACCTCTCCAAAGCTTATAGTTTTTTTTTTTTTTTAAATAGGCCTTGAAAAAAACTCGATTTAAGATATAAAATGCAATATTTATAGCTTCAGCCTAAAAATATTTTGGTAAATTGTTTGTATAAAACATTATTCTTGCCATTTCAATTAAGGCTTTATTTTTTCTTAGGGTGTTTCCATTTTGTCGTATAGTTAGAGGTATCGAAAAAGTGTGTTTTATGTCATTTTGATTACAAAAATATTTCATTTAAAAATTTTCAAATTCTCCCATATGATTATTTCTTATAGAGGCAATTGTGAAAACTGTTTCATTTTAGACCTTCTTGTAATATTAAAATAATATATTATCACATTCATCCTTAAAAAAAGAAAGCTCATGTATATCTAATGAAATCATCAACAATAACCAAAATATGTTTCTTTCATCCTAAACTTATGGTTTGAGTAAAATTAAATAAATCTATATGCAATAGTTCTAGCGGCCTAGAAGTTAAGATAATATCTTTTGTTTTAAAAGAAGTTTTATTTGCTTACCATATTGACATACTTGATAAACCTTATCTTTATCAAAATTTACTTTTATTAAGCCTTTGACAAGATCATTTTTAATGGGTTTTGAGATAACTTCTATGTTAGTATGTCCTAACTTCTCATGCCATAATAAATTAGTATTGTTTTGAGCGGATAGATAAGTTTCACCATATTTGAAAAGATTTTAAAGTTGATTTTGTAATTGTTTCATCATTTACACCACTCAAAACGAAATTGGTTATTGTTAAATTTTCAATAGAACACTATGGAGTTAGAAATGTTACCTTATATCATATTACATAATTAACTAATATTAAGTAAATTGTGTTTTAAATTGTTTATAAGTAACACATTTTTAATTATTAAATCATTATTGATAAGAATGTTATATTCACCTATTACATATGCTTTTTGGTTACCTTTAAAGGTAATATCCTCTCAGTCCTTCAAGTTTAATGTAGAAAACTTGGATGCATCTCTTGTCATATGCCTTGAGTGCTTGCTATCCAAGATTCATTTGTTACTCCACCTTAAAGGACCCTAGAAAATAAGAAACTACTACTTTGGTACTTAAGTTTAGGTTCTTTAAAGTTAGTAGCAACAATATAAGCTCATCTCTTAAAGACCCAAATCGTCTTACCTTTGTGATTTAAATTGACATCTCTTCTTATTGCATAAGTATGTGCAATACGATCATATTTACCATAATAGTTGCGAGTTTTATTTACTACTTTAACAAAGTAAAATCTATAAGACTTTTAACTATTGTTTTTGGTGTAACCACCATGCCTAACCTTTGTTTGCTTAGGAACTTTTATAGATTCTTTTTGTCTTTAATGAATTTGATTATAGTTTGTTTTCCATCATTAAGACTAAATTTTAATACTGTGTTTTCCATTTTGAGCTTTGGTAGCTTCTCAATTATATCATTTTCAACATGCTCAACTTTCATGCTTTTCAAGTGCTTACTATTCTTCCTTTGGTTATTATTTTCTTTTCTTAGCTGGTCATTTAAATTAATTTTATATAGGATGTATACAAAATATTCTAAAATGTGTATTTTTTATACTTTAAAATATAGGTTTTAATTTAAGTATAAAGTAAAAAAGGCTCATATCTATACCTAAATTGTGAGAGTAAATTTCAAAAAAATTTATATCTAAAATCTATTATATGGTCATTAATACCTACTTGAAACTATTTAATCGAGTTGGATATTGGGAGAATTACTCACCTCAACCTTAATTTACTCAACTGAATTAGACTACGAACGGTTTTAGAAGTCAAACGTGAAAAAAGGGAGAGAAGGCTACAAGTGGAAATGAAGTGAATTAGTACGGGCAGGGAGCGACGTCGTTTAATATAACCACAAGAAACGGAGCGGGAAATACATATTTTTGAGTTGCATTTATGGGACTCAGACCGAGTCACTGGGTTTTCCCTCTTCACCCTCTGTATTCTATTTTACATACAGCTCCTCCACAAAAACGCTCCTTTTTTAATTTCTCTGCTCACCCATTTCAATTTTCACTACCCAAACATTAAAACTAAAAAAGAAAAAAAGAAAACCCCTTTTATCAAATCTATCCGTTGGAAGTCACAACACAGCTAACTCGTTATATGACTCGGTGGTGACTTGCGATCCCCCAACTTACCCACCTCCTCCATGGCCAGAACCAAATATGTGACTACCAAATCCGTACGCCGAAGTAAACGACGTCGCGGTACTTCTTCTTCTTGTTCTTCTCCTATTCCTCCTCCTCTTTCTCTCTCTCCCTCTCTCTCTCTCTCTCTCTCTCTCTCTCTCCGTATATGAGTTTAAATTCGTCCGTTATTGAAGAAAAAGACTTGTAATTTTCGTCCTCTTTTTGAAACCCTAAGTTAACATTGTATTCTTTGAAATCGTTAATGCAGGTTCCTCTCCGCCGTCCACGCCCAGCACCAGCGCGGTATCTTCTCTTTCTTTGAAATATTTAAACTCTTTCTACTAATTCGGTTTACTGCATTATGTTTCGATTGTGGTTAGTAAAAATAAAGCTTTATAAAAAAAGAGAAATATCTAGCTAGTTCCTGTTATTATTGCTACAACATATATTGTTTTCGCTAAAAAAAAAAAAAACTAATAATGTAATATTGCTCACAACATATGGTTTTAGCTATATATATTCTTTCCACTTATGTCCTCTGCCATTAAAGAAATAGGTTTGTAAAATGAACCAAATTACAAGTATATTGGCTCGATATCTGCTAAGCCTGAGCTACTTGAGTAGTTCATTGGGCACGCTCCAACTTCATGGATTTGACTTGATGAATTTGCAAGCCTAATTGAACTTGAGTTGAGTTTAGGTGTAAGCGGAGTTTTTGCATCAGTATCATTTAGGTCAAAATGAAAAATATTTGTTCAAAAAAAAATGACTTGTGTTCGAGTTTGTCAAATTTCATTTTGAATGGAGCTTCAGCTCCAGTTGACATTGCACTTCAGATTTTTAGATTGATCTTCTTTTGAGCTTGCACTTTGCACTTTTGAATCGCACTTGAGCTTATTTGGGCGATCATGACTTAACTTATTTATACTGCTCGGAAAGCTGATGATAATGTATAACTTATTTGAGCTTATTAGTTTTCATGGTAATTTTGTATACAAGTACTCTTGACATGCTTGTTTTCTATTTTTCCCCATCAAATTGAAGGCAGCTACAACAAGAAGAAGCCCAAGAGGAGGGAGGACACCAGAGAGTAAGTTTCCAAAAAATTCATTTGGTTTTCTATCTATGTATTTTTTTCTTTTAACAGGATTCAGGTGATACTAATTTTTTTTTTTTTTTTTCTCTTTTCTGGTACAAGCTTTGCAAGCACGAGGGCAAAAGAAGACTCGCCGTGCTAGACCTGGAACAGTAGCACTTCGAGAGATTCGACGTTTTCAGAAGTCTTTTCACTTGCTGATACCACGAGCTCCATTTATCAGAACTGTGAGTCTAATCATGTGGTGTATGTGTTTTAGGAGGTGTGTGTGCATTTGTAACTCATAGATATGATTAACAATGATTGAATGGTTTTGCATGTACTAACCTTTGAGACAAATTGAAGGCATCTTAGGGGAGTTTCTGGTGTTCAAATATATGTTCACTAATTTCAGCATGTACAATATTTTGGTATCTTTTAAATAAGTATTTTGCCAGTGCTTTTTGCTTGTTGTAACAAATGATCGTAGTGTCAGAGTGAATTGATAGGAAGAAGCAAATTCTATGAAGGCTTGAAGAGCCAAGGGGATACATATTCATAATGTCATCCACAAGCCAAAAATTGTTGACTTTTTGTAGGGTATATGTTGAATATAGACTTTTTTGAGATTGTTTGTCCAAACTAATTGCACAATACTGATAAACTGAAGGTAAATAGATCGGTTAGCCCGATTTCATTTTCTGTCTCTCAGCTTTTATTTTGTTTTTTCCCCTTACATTTTCATCTTTTTCCTAGATTTGGTTATCCATATGTTTCTTTTACATAGTATCCCTCAAATGCTATTTAATATGTCTTTGTTCCTCATCCTTAAGGGAGTATAAATTTGTATTCCTCTCTTATAGAAGTCAGATAAAACCTTATACAAAGCTCTAAGCTCTAGATCGTCAGGATTGGCTAGATCCTAAAGGACAATTACTTTTGTGATCTAAAATCTAATTGATAATTTGCTTTGTATTCACACTTAGATCTTTCGTCATATAAACTTTTTGTCAAAATGTGCTGCCTATTTTTTCAACTGCTACGTAATTTGGGTTGCTTGTAAGAAATGCATCAATTGTTTTTTGGATGATAGACTCGATAGATTGTATTGAGAATGTAATCCTAACAAATATTCTAATGCATACACATGTAAAAATCTTCTTGGACTTGTGAAGAGCACATAGTTCATGATAGAAAATTAGATTCATGTACACATGTAAAAATCTTCTTGGACTTGTGAAGAGCACATAGTTCATGATAGAAAATTAGATTCATGTGTCTTCACCAACTTACCATGCATTGTAATAGTGAGAATAATTTTCTTAGGTACTGGTAATCACAATCCATCAATATCGTTGCGTAAATTGATTTCATTGTATGACTAGTGATAACAAGGATTCTTTAGCATTTCTATGGGAATATTATTACTTAAATCCTAGAGTAATTGATAGAGACTAGAAGACTCAGAGACTAATTTAGATAATAAATAATGGAAAACCCCAATTTAAAGGAATTGAGGCTAAAGACACTCAAGCACATAGCGAATTGCTCCTCACACATAGAGCTCATATTCCTAACTTGCTCTATACTAGAGAAAAATGAAAAATGACTTGCAAACTCTTCATCACTACTCTCCCGATTTAATCTACTACTCTATTATTTACATGTCACATTGCAACATTTCAATGGCCTCACTAACTACTATATTATAGAGACGACTTATATATATTATACTGTTATAAATTATAGCTAAATTTCTAGCAGTGCCACCTCCTTAGAATCACTTTGTCCTTAAGGTGAGTAATGGAAGCTTTTCAAATGATGGCTTAGCTAGCTGATGTGCATTCTGAATGGGCAACAGATAAGCTGAAAAGGTAGAAATCAAAAACCACAAGAGGCACAATCCACCTCCATCAAAGACCATCCAAGAGCCAAAAGACTGAATTTCTTAGCTTATCTGGAGTCAATATCTTAAAATCTTACACAAGCTGGCTTTCCGAAGCGATTTTTTCTGACATCAAGGATATTGATAGTAGATCCACCACACTATTCAATCCCTTGTAGCCATTTTCAAACCAACACCATTTACCATGCAACCAATCTTTCCATCCAAACCAATGTAGTCAAATTTGCTTTTGCAGTGGTGAGCTCTCTAGAAACTTCTTGAGTTGGATCATATAGGGCAACAATCTCTTTTTGATGGAAAGCAACATTATCATCAAAATCCAATTTCATATTATCAACTAATTTGTTATAGGAGCTGCATACAAGAGGGTTGATCTCCATTGTGCAATCACATGCACAGAAGAGCTTATACAACTTCTTCACCTGCTCAATAGTAGCACTCCTATCTGCCCGCTAAAACCTAATCCATCTGTAGCAGCATCTTCATCTGGTTTTCCTTGAATGATGTCAATTGGAAAATTGGTTCCTTCTCTACTACAGGCTACAATAAGAGGGCTATCAGTTTTAGGATTAAGTTTGATGGCAAAGTATATCTCATTCGTAAGGGATGACTTTTTGGCTAAATAAATCTTGGGGGATAGTGGTCTTATTTTCCATAGTAGGCTTCACCTTTTGTAGGTGATTTTGGTTATCATTTGAGCCCCCCAAGGGCTCCTTTTTATGTTAAACTCCTCCTTAACTTGCCCTCAACAACTTTTGTCGACTCAAACTCCATCCTTCTAGTGACAGCTCATAACACTTCTAAAACATTTGCCACAACCCTACTATGGTAGGAATTCTTATTTAGGTCTTTCGCTGCTCACTCTCATTCATGTTATGTGGCTCAAATTTGGGGATTTATGCTTAAAGGCTCTTGCTCCAATCGCCTATGCTCAGTACTTCGTTCGACTTCACATTATTGGAAGGAAATTCCAATGTCAGCATTTTTGTTCCTTCAGCATGTGGCTGAGAAATCAGAATATTCAATTGGTCCTCTTCAAGCTGCTCTAGCTTCCCATGAGTTGTTGCAACTTGTTGATCAAAGACTCCCATTGTTGGAATTTTGTCATTTTGATGGTCACCTTTGAATCAACTCTGAAGGAGATGGGTGGTCGAAGTGTGGGTCATTGTGTAGGTTGGTTACTGGTTTGAATCTGTTTCCATTTGGAGTCTGTTTTTAGCGTGTTGGTTTTGTTGGACTTAGGTGGTGGCTTGTGCTTTAGTGTTTGGGTGGTGGGTTTTGTGTGATGGGTGCAAAAAGATAATGGAAAATTATTGCTCTGATTTGTGTTCATGATCTGATTTGAGAAGAAAAGATGATGAAAAATGAGCTAGCAGTAACTTAAGTATGGCGGATCTACGCTGGAGAAGGTAGTGTCAACTGGGTTTGGGTGGTTGTAGTTTGTCTATGATGAAGATGATTGGGTGTGGTGATGGTTTCATGCAACTGAGAGGGGGTGGTAGTCTGGATGGGTTCATGCAACTGAGATGGGGTGGTAGTCTGGTGAGATGCAGTGGCTTCTCTTCCTCTGGTGTCAAATACTGAACAAACTGCTCCTTACACAGTGCTTAAGCTCCTCACTCACTCTATACTAGAGAAGAATGAAAAATGACTCCATAACTCTTCATTACTTTTTCCCCTATTTATACTACTAAATATCCTATTACTAATATCAGCTATACAGATACTACTATTAATTGTATCTAATTTCTAGTGGTAACCCATACTCAAAATATATTTTACGTAGTTCATGCCTCAATTCCAGCAGTGTGATACATCTTTTTTTGGCCAGTAGATGCTATTTGTAAACTTGCTTGCATGGGTTTCCTCACTTTCTGCTTGATTTAATCTCCTAGAACCTTGCAACCTTTTTAGGTAAAAGAAATTAGCAACATTCTCACCCCAGATGTCAACCGTTGGACAATGGAAGCTTTAGATGCAATACAAGAGGTAATTGGAAATTTTATTGCTTCATTATCCACAAAATCCGGCAGTTCCATTGCATGTGCAGTGATCTTCTTGTTTATTATATGTGCTTCTCTCATTCAAACTCCTAAAAGTTTGATTTCCTCATTTTGGATGGGGTCATTGGGAGGGAAGTGGAGAAATTTTTTAAAATGAAATTAAAATATTGGATGAAGGTTGAGAAGTGATTAATACCTGATTTCACTTAGTAGAAAAGTTATCCATTTAATTAATGTGATTGAATGCTGTTTGGTAAATAGGTTTGCCAAATAAAAATTGCATATTTAACAACTATTGACAAGAAATGAATTGTTCACAGTAATACTGATTTTATAAATATTTGTTATAGTAATGCTGGCTCATCATCATTCCATAGGCAGCAGAGGACTTTTTGGTTCATTTGTTTGAAGATGGCATGCTATGTGCTATTCATGCAAAGCGAGTCACTCTTAGTGAGCCTTTCCTCTCCTGCTTAATTGAACATATTTATTTATTTATTTGTTATTATTTTCACTGAAGTGTTTAATTTTCTAACAGTTTGAATCAACTGTGAATTAAAAAAAGGAAATGAATGAAAAATAACTGGAGATTGTGTACATAAAGTTGGAACATCCACTTTAAAATTTTGTTTATTAATTTGGAAACTGGTTCAATGACTTGTGTCCTTATTTGGCCCATTCAAATACTAGAGCAAATATGGGAGGATAATGGATTTGTTTCCTATGTGTAGCCTTGTTCAATTGGGAACTTCTCCTCACTCTAAATTGCACATGGCTATTCCTTTGACATATAAAATCTTTTTAGCCCTATATTTGCTATATCATTAGTTTAATATGGAAATTGCATAAATTTCAAAAATCCACTTAAAAGTTTGTGTGGGACACGACAAAGTGCAAAATGTAATGTGTTGTGTAATATTATATGGGTAGAATAGTATTTCAAACATGACACTGTCTGCTTCCTTAGTGATTAGTAGTGATCTCCCACCTTCGTCTCTCACAATCGTTCTCATCCACTTCCTACAGCTACTGAAGTCTAAGATATTCAACAGCTGATAAGTTCTTTCCACCCTCTTCCCTGGCTTTAGATCCAATTCCTGAAGTGAAATACTTTTTTCAGTCCTTTCAAAAGATTCAAAGCCTAGTTCTCTTGCTGCAATCACAAAAGCAGCCTCATTAGGTGATTCAGCTTCATATGAAACTTTTTCAGTTTCTTCATACATAGTAACTGTAGGAAGCTCTGAGTGACATCAGAATGAGGCTTATTCATCCAGTTACCATTCATGATCCTCTCATCACTATAATTGAACCCTTCAAAAGAATTTTTTTGCCTCATGAATACCCTTGCCATGGCCTTCTTCTCCAACCACTTCACCTAAATCTAATCCTTTCCTCCTTTCCATAGCTCTTTCAACTTCGGTAATTCCAAAGCCATAACTTGTACCAGCAGTAAAGCATTTGATAAATGCCATTGAGTAGCAAGTTAGAGTTCCTATTTTGTCTGGAAGTATGGTGCCAACCTGCCTGAGTTCTTCATTCAAATTTGATGGGCTTGTGCTGGCTTGTCAGTTTCTTCATCATACATATGCAAATCTTGGTTAATGAATACACTCTGAAGAACTTTGACTATTTCTTTTGACACAAAATGAAATCGGTATAAAATAACCATACAATATAAGGGCAATCAAGAAATGTGGTACTGCTGCTATTGCTGCTCTCCTTGATCATAGTTGATTGAAGTAATATCCGGTCCACCTTGTCATCACATGGTCTTCTTCCAAGTCGTGACTAATTGCTGTTCTGAAGAAAATAGTACCAATGAAAGACATCACAAGGAGCAAAAACAAGAGGTAAACAAGCTTATCCATTCTTCTCTAGATTTTGCTTCTTTTGGATGGAGGTTCAGCTGAATTTTGAATGATATACATAATCAGTAAATGATAGCATTAATCTCGAAGGAAAAGCTGCTGAGGTGAGAAAATATTGCTCTTCTCTGATCTCCAAACTGCCAACAAAATGTATAAATCTAATATTTGATAATTGTAAGCTTAATTACATTTATTGTATGAAGAGAGTATATATACAAGTAATTGAAGTTTTTAACCCTAGTATATGTACAAAGACTATTCTACCCATATGATTTACATGATACACTAATATATTTACATAATTATGTACAATATCTGTTGTTCTTTAGCCTGGCTGGTGCATGTCCAATTAGTGTCGTTCATTAGAAAACAAGTAATAAAGGCGAATGATGAATATATATTATTTGAGGAAAACAGAGCTTTATACTACACTTCATGCTGTTAAGGCCGTACCAAAACTATTGGGTCAATGTGGAAGCAACTAAATCATGAAGACATCATTGTGATGAGAATCTATGTGGATTTGAAGGCTGTCATAACCAACCATCCTACTCATCCTTTGTTTGGATGAAATTTTTGTCCCCATCTCATGCATGCAGCAACATGTCAATAGCCAAGCTATGGATGAGAATAGGAACAATTACTCCTTAATTTTCTTGGTTTCTTTATACGAGTATTCACAAACATGTTTTATTTCCTAAGTCCATTCTTCTTTTTCTCAGTGAAAAAGGACTTTGAATTGGCACGTCGACTTGGAGGAAAGGGGCAACCTTGGTGAGCGCTTATAGCTGAAGCATGACAAGCTTTGTTATATCTACAATTTGTGATCAAGAAAATGGATCACTTTTGTTTTCATGTAGGAGAATGCTTCAAGTGATAGATAGAGCTTAGGTAGTTGGGAGCAGGCTACAGATCTTTAAATTATTCTCAATTTACCTTCTTCCTGTATAGTTAGATGTGACTTTTGCTGGACGACCAGGGCTACAAATGGTGATTTATTTAGAGCTGATATTTTTGGCCATGAAACAGTTAGAGCAGATTTCATTAGCTGAGAAACTGTAGACTCAAAATATCTAGCAGGGTACTCTGTAACTGTAACCAATGTTCGAATACACTTGTAGAATGTACAACAGAGTAAATTCTATCTTTTCATGGTATCAACATTTAAGAGTGGAAATGTCGTAATTGATGGTGCTAAAGACTCAAGTTGGATATCATATTTGTGATGGCACACGGGAAACACTTTTGTTTCTAGTGGTTGGATGGTTGCCTAGTTGAACTGTTATTTTAATTTTGCTTTTAAAAGGTGCTTTGTTATTAAATTGCCAATCCGTGCCATCTTTCTTAGTTCTAAAGTTTCTCAACAGTCGTGGCAAAGTAGATGCCTTCATCAGCAACGATGTACAATGCACGTTGAACAAAACCATTCTTTGACTATGGGATGGAAAAATAGATGCCTCAACCATTTGGTATGTCTGGTGGTTTGTCACATGATTCTGTATCTAATGGTAGGGCCAACAAGATGCCCCAGGCATGCAACATGTGCTTTATGTTCTTATCCTATTTGTGTAGGGATATTATCAGTTATTTATTTATTTATTTTTTTATTTACAATTTAGTATCTATACTTTATATTTATGTATTTTAGTATTTGTATTTTTTGGGAGTTGCAAAATAGTATCTTTATTAATAGTGTCTATTAAATTACAGCTTAATGTTTGTTAATGGTGTTTCAGTTTTTTAATAGAGATACTATTTTGTAATTTTAAAAAGTATATATGCTAAGTTGCACAATTATAAAGTACGGACATTAAATTTCTAAAAAATGAAAGTTGAGATACTTAGATTATATTAATCTCATTTGTGAATAATGTTGGAAATATGAATCTTGTTGATTGGGTTTGTGGTGATATCTGATTTGTGTGAACAATAAACCACTTAACATGGAGTTGTTGAAAATTTAGTGAGGGTGCCGTTTGTCCGGGATTCTCTCTAGTGATATTTATATTTAGAAGGTCAAATTTCTAGCTTATTTTTATTCCTAGTAAGATTAGTTTACACACGTCTGTTTAAATCTAATTTGGCCTTATCTTTCCATTTTAATATGGGTTCAAGTATTTCGTGTTCATGTGTAATTGCTTTGAGATTGAATTGAACCTCTTAATAGCATTGTCTTAGGTTGAATAATGAGTACCCTAAGAAATGCCTAATTCATGCTCTAAGGAAATACATCCAATATCTCATCGAATGAGTATTCCTTAATAGGGGCATACGGCTCATTCAATGTCTTCAACTACTTCTTACCATGCTTGCTTAGCGATTATGTTATTTGGATTAATTAAGACATAGTCACATCTCATAGCGTTAAAGATTAGAGTTTGTGATAGTAGGTTATAATGATCTTGGCACAATTTTCTCTCTTTGAAAATACATATTAATCGTCCCTTGATTCTTTCATGTTTACATTTGCACTCTAAAGAGTTAAGTGTAACAACTCATGTTTCCTAATTGAAGTGGATTGTCTCTTCGACTCTAGATGGGTACAAAATACATAAGTATCTCTCTCTTACATTTATGAAGACTAATGAAATTGTTAATTATGCAAGTATAAAAGCATAAACAAAATATGATGATTTTTCATTACAATTAGACTGTTAGATTCTTGGACTATATGTTGTTGTTGATGATAAGGTTCGAGGATATTCAAATTCGAAAAAACGTATTGCTTGAAGACTATCTTGAATTTTTTATTATATAAGATAAGACTGTTGAAATCATATGGTTCAATAGTTGAGGTTCAGATTTAAATTTTGGGAGGATTTCTTCTTAGATTTGATATCTTACATAAATTTAGTATGAGCTTTTGAACTTGGAATAGATATAACTTCAGTTCATTTTAAATAAAATATAGTGTCAACTATTCATATTGGATGAAACATGTTTGATTTTTCATCTTTGTTTTCTCTAGAATATTCGAGCTTATAAGAATTATGTATTGAAAATAATTCACAATAGATTTGATATTTTAGAAAATATGTCATTAGCACAATATTGACATTTTGCAAACTTTAGTTTTTCAGGCATATGTTAGTAGATGGACACCCATGATGCATGTCCAAATATAAAACAACAAATACATGGGACACCAAATGTGAAAGGATAGCGAGATTAATTATGTAATAAAGAGTAAGAATTGGAAACATAACAAGGGAACAAGAAGTTACCCGCGAAATACTAAAAAGATAGAAATGGCTATGTAGCGGATGAAAACCTAAATTCACTCGAGACAGAAGAGCGAAGGAATGAATTGGAATGTTTGAGGGGAAAAGGGGAGTTCCAGTTTAGTTTGGCAATTGGATCGGGCCGTTGGGCCTTAGAGGCCAGCCCAAGCTCAATCAGCTACGTAATTATCTAGAAGCTGATTAATTCACCTGCCTTATCTTTAAGAATCTTAGGAAATATTTGCTCATATGGTCTCATAACTAATTTGGATAACACGGCACACAGCACATGCATCCTACAGTAATTTATTTCTATCCAGGAGGACATTGATATATATACCGACATTCTCCATATGTACAAACTATGAAAGAAAAATACAAAATAAGTATTCCTCTATTGTTGTGCAATTTCTGTGTGTGTGTATGTGTGTAACCCTTGTGTGCTAAGTGTGCTAAGTGTGATTAATGTGTGTGTATTTCGTTTCTTGTCAAATTTTCATCGTGACCTACTACAGGCTATAATCTTACTTGTTATAAAATAGTTAGAACAATAATACTAATTGTAGTTTATCTGCTTCAATGTAGACCTTATCATAGGTTTATAAAAATAACTTTATGTAAAAGAGATTGTATATCTTATAAAAATTAAGAGGCAGTTTGAAAGGATGGCCATAGTCAATGAAGTCTAATGTTTTTTTTTTCCTTTAATTGTCTTCCAACATGATAGATTGAGTTCAAATCCCCTTTCTCTAGTTATAATATAATAGTTGACAAGAAAAAAACAAAAAACTTAAGTGGTGTTCCACTATACAAATTAGTCATTTAACAAAGTTAGTAAAATTCTTGAGAATATTATAACTACTATTGATTACATTAAAATTTTTTATGACACAAATACATTCATAATTTAGTTACAATTTGTATTTTATAGAATACTTAACACAAGGGGGTTTATAAGATAATACTAGTAAAATAATATTACCATAATATTAATCAATCTAAACCATTAATTTGAGAAAACTTAACCTATACCATCTATTTTATTAAAATAGTCTAAACTATTACTTGGATAATAGATTAATAGGTTTTATGAATCAAAAAAATAAAAAAAAAACTAATTTATTAAATAGGAAAATGAGAGAAAATATAACTTGCTAACATTCTATAGTAAGTTACATTGTAACTTGCTAGCATTCTATAGTAAGTTACATTGCACTAAATTGCTAGTTACTGTAAAAAAAATCCTTAACACAAACCCACAAACCTACCCAATAAAGATTAAGAAGATGAAAAAGGAACATGTTAAGGTTTTTGATGATATCATCTCTCTCTCTCTCACTTTCTCAAGATCATATCACCACCAACCTCGAGTGAAAGTGTATTGAAGAACCAAATATACTTTCTCTTCATCACTTCCTCCATCTCTTATTCTATGTTTTCAAATAAGATGATTGGGAATCAAACCAATGACCTTAGTTTTATTGTGAGTTAAAATAAAAAAAAGAACCTTCTTTCTTCTTGCTCATTGAAAGTGTAAAGATTAGAGAAAATTACTTATTTACAGTCAAAATTTAAAAAAATTACCAAAATACAAATTGCACAAAAAAAAATTTACTAAAATACTAGCTGACATAAGTAGTTACAAGTATGTTACATTTTCAAGATACGATATAAAGTTTTTTTTAATAAAAAAGCATTAAGCATATATTATATTTCATAAATACTATATAAGTATAGCCTATATCGTATATATCAAATGCGATATAAGGTTTGTTTTTTTTTTTTCTTTTAAAGTAATATCAAGCCTATATCGCATTTCATATGTGCGATATATGGCTTCTCTCTCTCTCTCTCTTATAATTTGTCAAGATTATATTATATTGTACTAGCGAAATAAGATATAAAGCTTAGCATATAAATATGGCTAATGTTATATTTCATTTTGCAAATGCTACAAAAGAATTCTAAATGCGATATTACCATGGTATTTGTTATGATTTTAAATATTAATTAAGCAACTTAGTGAGCAATTGCAACTAATAGGATTAATTAGTTAAGGAAGATAGTAAATAGTTGTAATTAGTGAAATCTGTTAAGAAATTACTTATTATAAGAAATATTATAAATAGTATTTATAAAAATCAAATGATTATCATTTTATTCATAATCAAATTTAAGAACTATCGTTCTATAGTTCTCTCTTCCTTCTCTCTCAAATTTCTAAGAGTTTGTCATTAACTCGAACTAAAGACAATTTCATCTTTTTTCTTGTTGTGTACGCGAGATTTTAACAATGGTACTCTCGTTATTCATACCCTTGATTCGTTTTCATTGATTCTATCCTATTCATTTCTTTTCTTTCCTTTCACTATCATTATCATTTTATTCATTGTTTCATTTCATTCTTCATTTCCAATCATGACCAATTTGCAACATTCTATTACATTAGCGTAAATACTAAATTTGTTGGAGTAAGCAATGGTGCAAATAAAGCATTAAGACAAAAAATGATGGCATCATTTGACAAAATGCAAGAAAATCTGAGTAAACTTGCAGCAAATAATAAGCATTTAGAAGAATTAATCGTTGAATATATTGAAGAAGAGAGGTTGATGAAATGGTATAGCGAAGATATTACTTTAACCATAGAAGTGATGAGTGTAAAAAATCCCATACTTATCGTATATAATTTTCTCTAAATTGTATGTGATTTTACATGAAAATGAATTTGAATGCATTAAACTTGTATAAAAATCACATATAATGGACTTATGCAAATGAAAATTATGATTTGATCAATTTAGCACAAAAAATTAGTATTTTGGATCTTAAACTCAGTATTTTTATTTCATATGTCTTGCAGGTCCTGGGGCTACCATGATGGTAGCCTCCACATGAGAAGCCTAAAAAAAAAAAAAAAAAAACGAAGAAGAAGATGAAGACATAGAGTAGGAACTATTGGCTTGACAGTAATCCTAGCTACCGTTAAGTTGGCATCTAGAATAGAACTTTTGCAAGTATTGCAAAAAGTAAACCATACTGTTCTAATGGTACCCTTCTGATATAAGAAGCTGCTAAATTGTGATGCCTTGAACAGACCCATTTTCCATTTCTTTCTTCTCTCCTTTGACTTTTCTTTATTCTCTCTGCTAGGGTTTCAAACTTTAGGTTCTTTTAGCTTCATTTCTGCAATGTAATAAGGGAATCTGATCAAGAGATGCTCGAGAAACATCATTTAAGTATGGTTTTGGACATAAAACTCATATTTTCAAGTTATTTATTTCCATTTTTGTGTTTGTATTTGCTTGGATGTTGTCTTTTAACTTGATATGTCCTTTGAGCTTAATGAGATTGTGAATCAATGTAGTGGTTGGATTGTATAATGGTGGTTTTGTTGTTTCCATTCATGTTTGTATGTTGTGGGTTATTGATTTTGTTCATGAAGCTTATGTTTTGCCTTAGGAATATTGAGCAGATTAGGATAATGTAACTTGTTCATATTTCTAATCAATTTCATGAATGGCTAATATGGATTAGAAATTGTCAACTTCTAATTCAATTAGGGCTTAGTTTAATAGCCGGTTAATAGCTTACTCATAATGTGGATTGTTGGAATAACATAATCACTATGCCATTAGACATTTCAACCTTTAGTTTAGAATTGTATCTTTTTACAGAGTTGGAATTCCCAAGTAGCATACTTAGGTCAATTAGTAATTATAGTTTAATACAAATGTAAAGTTTATCGACTTAGGATAGTTGTTAGTTTTAGTTAAATAAAATTTGAGCTTTATTAAGTTTGCCTAGCTAGAAAGGGGATTAAAATGACTAAGAGCTAGTACACCATTATTTTGGGAAATACGACCTTAGAGCTCACTCTATACTACTAATTGACTAGTACACTTATCGAAGTTTTCTCAATTTCCATAAGTTTTTATCAAAATTTGTAAGCTCGATCAATTAGTTGTATATTGATTCCACTATTTAAAAAAGGAGCTAATCATTCCTATTAGTGTGTGACTTGTGGAAGTAGTGAATGTGATACAAAAAAGCTATGAATGAAGCCAAATTTCAAGAAACTGTTGAAAATAACGATCAAGAAAATGTTACCATCGTAAAACAAGAAGATTCCAAGATAATTCAACTATTAAAATTTCCAAAAAATCAAAATATAAAAGTGGTTGACGATAATCTCTTTAATGTCGACTTTGGTATCATGGTAAGAGTGATTGAAGTAGTCGCTTGCATTTCTCATGAGCAATATGTTTTTCAAAAGATGTTGTACATAATTTTGAAGATAATATTTAAGGGTATTGAAAAGTCAAGTCATAAAAAAGGAATGCCATTTTATAAAAACAAATTGACAATGCATGCTTTAAGATTTTTGAGTACTATTGACAAATTTTTACTTTTATAAATGGGATTAGTTAATCTTTTTTTGTTTGCTTATCTAGTTTTCTTAAATCTTGAGGATAAGGTTTTTGTCAAGAATAGGGGAAATTGTTTTGATTTTAAATATTAGTTAAGTAATTTAATGAACAATTACAACTGATAAGATTGGTTAATTAAGAAAGATAGCAAATAGTTGTAATTAGTGAAATTTTTTTAGGAAATTAGCTACTATGAAAAATATTATAAATAACATTTGTAAAAACCAAATGATTATTATTTCATTCATAATCAAATTTAAGAACTATCGTTTTATAACTCTCTCTTCTTTATCTCTCATCTCTCTCAAAATTTTAGGAGTTTGTCTTTGATTTGAACTAAAAATAATTTCATTTTTTTTTTTTTTGGTTCAATGAGCTACGTGAAATTCTAATAATATTCTTATAATTTTTGTTTCATGCAATTCATAATTGTATAATATTTTTCTAAAATGTTGGTAGCCATGTGTTCAACCTGGAAAGATTTCTTAGTGGCGGAGTCATCTTCTTGTTCCTTTTTTTTTATTTTTTTTATTTTTGGGTATAAATTGGGCTAAAAACTACATCACAATCAATTTTACCTTAAATCATACTGAACTTTAAGAAAAAAAAGAAAAAGAAAAAAGGGAGGAACAAAATAAGGTATCTTTTATGAAGATAGAAAACATGCTCATGCGGATTTGATGTCAGAAAATTCTACCTCCGGCCTAAAAAGAACCCTTTTTTCTATTAAATTTATTGACTTAAAAACCTTATAATTCTTCTTGTTGTCACTTAATGGCGGTATTAAAAGTGGGGAAAAAGAAAAACAAGACAGAAGCTTTATAGGATTATTTCGGATATTCGTAACGCTTTGCCATCATAACTTCTAACCATCCATGCCATGTGGATTCCTTGGCTGTTATGCCATAGTTTGCAGTTGTTGATATTGCTGTTGTCAGACCGATTGACTCTGACGTATAAGAGTCTCAAGGATTAAGAAAAAAAAAAAAATTAGATTTGATCGGAAGTTAGAACCCAAGTTAAACTAAGATTAAATCAAATTAAATAATTTATGTGACATGCCAGCCCTGAAGCATAAATAAAATCTGATGATCTGTCCTTATAATATACTGTCATATTCACGGGGTTATATGTTGCCGTGGATGATGAGGTCTAAGGACATTCAAATCCGAAAAAGCATTGCTTGGTGACAATCTTAAAATTTTTACTGTACATCTGGATTCTTTATCCGATTCATCTGATTTCCTAATTTTATTTACGCTTATCTATTAGCTAGCACGGCTTTTTCAGATCGTTGGAATCACATTGTTTAATCTTATTGAAGTATAACTTAAAATTGGGCTACGTTATTGAATATGATATCTTACGTATATTTAAAATGAGCATTTAAACTTAGATTAGGTTAAATTTTAGTACATTTTATGTGATATTGTATTCGTTAATACGGATTTTGGTTATTAGGTATACAAAATAAAGAATTGTAATTTTAAACCATCTTTATTTTTATAAGGTTATTGTATTATATGTTGTAAATATTGATGTTTTAACGAGACATTTTTTCTTAATTTATAATATATAACGCGAAAAAAAAAAAAAAACTCTTCATCTTCATCTACTTTGACCCGTGACTCAAGACAAACGATCACTTCGGTTATCATTGTATGGTTAGTAATATCATGATATTATGAAAATAGATTTTCATTTGGTATGACTAGAGCATGCAGGTTACGGGACCCTCAAGGGGGAATTATCGTCAACCTATGGAGGACTAATAAGCTTTCAACTTTTTACAGATTTAACGTTCAATCAATTCGTCAAAAAGTACCTCCAATCCCTATCTAGGTCCAAAAGACAAAACATATTCGAACTTACTAAAAACTATGATCTTATACCATATAATATATAGAAGTCCTGAATAAATTAATATGAAAACTTAAATTGTAATATTTTAGTGGCAATCCTTTCTCTAGCTATTTTATTATCACCCAACCATAGGAAAGCACAAATAATCAATAATTTGGATCTCCTTTCTCTCTTACTACCATGCCAAGTTAGTTGACACTAAATGGTCCAATGCAAAAGAGATTTATACATGGTAAAAGGACATTCGGAGAAAGCACGAGAAATTTAGTAACCAACTGTTATTCATCCATCATGCTGAGAAGACAAACAAACTTCATATATTCTTTATTTATTTTTCTTTGATGCGAATATTCAAAGCAGAATCAGCTCAACATATCCCTGGAAAAGAAGTAACTGATACCATGTACTCCTCAAATAGTATTGAAAAGACAAACATGACTCCTATTGGAGAAATGCAATGCTGTATTGCTAGTGCTGGGTCCGGACCGAATCATTTTGTAACCTGTTTTGAATGGGCGGTTTATTGATCGGTGATACAGTGAACCATGATAAGTTCGTTAGTTAGTGGTTTCGGGTTGGTTTGCTTTCTTTTTTTTTTTTTATATATTAATAATTTTTAATAGTATAATTTTTTTTAAGTGTACTAATTTATTAATAATTTCTATTTTTTATTAATTTTCAACTTATTGAGATTCCAACTTTTTATTTTTTTTCCTTCAAATTTTTTTTATATTTAAGTCCTTAAATATTTGATAAGTTTTACAAAAAAAAAAAACTTACATTAACTGAAATTGAATTTTCTATTTATTCTTGATACATAATTAATTTATGATTAATAATTTATTATTAATTTGATGATATTATTTTTAAAAAATTATTTTTTACTATAGTAAATAAAGCAGTTTTGATATTCAATAATTTATTACATATGATCAAATTATTTTTTTCTACTTGGTGGCCTTTCTTTTTTTCTTTTTTTTTTTTTAAGAGGATGAACATACTGAATCGATTCATTGGTTTGAACGATTCTACTTTCTTAAACTGTTCAATGGTTTGACCTGCTCACTTTTGAGTTGGACCAGTTCAAGACCTGCCTGGATTGGTTCATTGTTCAAAACTAGCGAATTACATAATCTATCTCATTAATCTAATCTTTTAAATATTTTATTTTAACTTCATTTCACGATTTTGGTTGGGATACAATTCTTTGTTTTTCAAATTAGAGGGCCTCTAACATTTTAATACTTTCTAGGCAGTGTCATCTAGGGAAGCAAGATATTGATTCATCCGTTCTACAAAAGGGCTATCCAAAAAGAAAAACCAGTCTTCAAAAGTTGCTATTTCACTTCAAAAAGCTTCAAAGGTGGAGTTCAAAGCCTTGCGTTGCACTTGCTAAAGGTGACAAACATACTGGTGTCTGAAGAACCCTTTTTCTGGCAACAACCCAGGTTGTTCATTAAAAGAATCAGAAAAAAAATATATATATTAAAAATATAACAAAGCATATGCATAGGATAAAAACAACATGAAAACAGACATATATAATATAAAAAATCGCTGACGCCTGGATAAGGAAAAAAGCTGATCTGGACTAGACATAAACTTGTAAAGCTAATTTGTCTTTTATTTTTTGCCTTTTTTCAATAGTCATACCAAACATTCTTCCTTTCAGTTATCTTAGTACCCTCCTTCAGATTGCTATTGCTATGTGAAAAATTTAGTTGGTCCTTCTAATGTTTATGTACGGTCTAATTCAGATTCATGTCTTCCACAAAATCCTCCCTATATTTGAAAATCAGGAATCTGAATTCATGATGACCGCATATATTTAGTATAAAATTCTTCTACATATTCCATATATACATAAAGTACAAGTAATACAATAATTATTTCATTTTATATTTATCTATGCTTATAATTTTATTTCAAGTTAGAACTATCATCCATTCCTTTTTTTTTTAAACCAATTACATTATATTAAGGAAATCGAACCTAACTCATCTTATTGAAAAATTAGTATTTATACTATTATACCGCAATGGTTTTAACAAGTTGAACTATCATCTTTTTATTCCATTTATTTATTTACGAATTATATAGTTTTCAATGACAATATCCGGATATTAGCACAATACACAAGGTTGTTTCAAGTTTCAACCGGCTATGTATTTAAATAGCTAAATATCCCGATTTAGAGTGTGGTGCGATAACATAAATGAAAATATAAATTACATTAAGCTACTTCCGTATTCTCGGTGAATCCAATAGAACTACTTCAGGACGTTGATATATATATATATATATATATATATTTTAGCCGACTATGGAGAGAGGAGTATTTTCTAATCTATCATAATGGAAGATTAATGATGATATTATTGAGTAATAATAGCCTTAACGTACATTGATTAGTATTCCAATTTTCACTCATTTCATTAGTGAAAACCTTGTGTATTCATTAATTACCACTGAATGGTTATTTCATTATTTCATAAGGATGGAAAATTTCACCATAAGGAGTAAACACTGCTATAATGGGCTAAAGGATAGTCATTTCTATATAATTCTTGTGGTTACCCTTTAAAAGACCTAATTATAACTTGAGTTATACCTTGACCAACTCTACACCACCAAACCCACTACCATTACCAAACTAGTATATGTTAATGCTCAAATTCGATTATAATTGTAAATAGTTGAAAATTGTTACATAATATATTTGTGCTTAGCTTTTTGGGTTAGATGGCAAGGTTTAGGGAGTCAACTCTATTTTGGAATAACTTAGTGTGCTTAGAATATGGATCATTGGATCAAGTCATCCCCCTCCAAACTCTCTTAAGTACACTCATGTAATTATAAGGAAGACTACTATCTTTAGACCTATTAGTAAGCTCGTTCAGAATAATTATGAATCGAGAAAACTTCATCTCCTTCGTTGATCACTTAGATGATTTGATGGATATTATCATATTCAAGAGTCTATAAATACTCAATCATTAGTCTCCATTTGCAACTTTTAGAGAGAACTTAGAAAGAGAACTGCTTTGTGAGAAAATTAGGAATCATAATTTGTGATGATAGCATATATTTTGTATAAATTCATTTACATTGTTTGTATACATAAAGTATAAGTAATATAATAATTATTTCATTTTATAATTGTCTACGATTATAATTTTATTTCAAGTTGAAGTATCATCCTTTTTTTTTTCATTTTTATTTTGCCAAGTATATCATATTATAACTTTGAGGAGAAGAGAAATTGAACTTGTTTTATCACGTTGGAAGATCAGTATTCATATTACTAGTTTACAATAGTCTTAATAAGTTAAACTATCATCTTTTTATTCTATTTACTTTTTTTCCCCCAAATTATACAGTTACTACTGTAATGTCATTTCATTACTTCACGACGTTGGAAAATTTCACCATAAGGAATGACCATTGCTATGAGAGGTTAAAGAATAGTCTCTTTTCAACTTCTACTGTTACCCTTTGAAAACCCTTACTACAAGTGTGAGTCATACCCTGACCAACTCTAATGCTGCTAGACCTACTATCGTTGCCAAACCAATTGGATTGGTAGTGTTCATATATATTAATCCTAAGATATGGTTGTAATGAATGAGTTTGAATAATAAAGGCATTTTTTTCTTATTTATTGCATTTTCGGTAGAAATTTATATATAACGAAGTCTTATAAGAATAATACAGATATTAACATTCATGTGTTGTTGGTTATTTATGAGGATATGTTGATTACCTCAATGTTAGAATTATTATGATTAATTCGATGCTTAAAGGGGATATGGGCATGAGATATGTACTTGTGTTGATCTTAGATTATACTTATTGACTAAGGAGCTAGGTTTAGGAAAGATACACAATGAAGAAGGGAAATTAAGGAGTGATCCCATTGTAGGAATAACTCATCAAAGTGTGTCATTGATTCCTTCCGTAATTAATTAGAATGATTAGTCATTGGACTTGAAACCATCATGTAATTGGTGTAAGGATCACCATGCTTTGATACCAATAAGAAGCAATTTATATGAAAGTGCTTATCAAGTTGATCATTGTCTATGAAAAGCAACATATTTCAAAGTTAGTTATGAGTTAAGATGGGATCCCTCGTTTAATATGAAAGATTATATATCTTATGCCACTTGGTTAGACATAACTGATTCGAAAGCCTATAACCATGGTAAGAAAAATCAACTCTAAGTTATTTTTGCAAACTAAGTGGAGGTTGAGTTTATGATGACACATTCATGCGTGAATTAATTTAGAATATCGAAATGGAGAGAGATAATCCCACAAACACGTCCTTGTGTCTACAATGCGGATATCTTTCTTAGAGTATTAAGTGGCTCAAAGAATATGGATAGATGTTCTGAGAGGTTGTGCCTAAAAATGGTATGGCTATCACAAAGGAGACTTAAAGGATTTTACAAAATGATGAGGAGTTTTAGAATTAAGCATAAAATGGGAGAAGCCTAAAAACACGAGTTAAACCATTTGGAATCAATTAATTTAACATAGAGTTAAATTGATAGAAAGATTAAAGTGCTATGAATAAATTAATTGATTATAGTTTTAGAGTTAGTATTGATTGGAATATTGATATGCTCCTAGAAGCTAGGAAATTATTTAGGAAACATAATATGGTTTAAAAAATTCATATAAGTCCTTGAAAGGCCTATACATTCCCAAATAGCATTACAAACTAAGTTTAGAGTGCAATTGTTTTTATTAATGTTAAGACTAAGTATAATTTGAAATGCTTAAGCTTCATGTGTGCATGCAAATGAACACATGAACGAGCTTTGGCAAGTGTGGAAAATGTTATGGCAATTCCATAGCCTAAGATTAAATGAACATAAGTGACATAGGTAAAAAAAATCAATTGCACATTTAGATAGTCTAACAACTCACAATTATTTGTCTCTTGTTGAGAAAACACAATTTCATTGCGAATAAATTTGATATGCTAATAAAAGAAAGAACTGTTGTGCTATTATGCTTGGTCATTCTCTTCCTCTCGCTCCCTTTCTAGCATAGCGATCTCTCTTTGTATAACTCTACATCAAGATAAAGTACCTTTTCAGTTATAAGGGTGACATAATCTTTTTAAGTGATTTTAATGCCTTGCCCCTATAATGTACTGCATCATTCTCCCTCTCTCTTCCTTTACTCCTTCTTTTTCCTTCCTTATCTCTCTTAATTCTTAACCCCTTTGGCAGTTACTACTTATCCCTTCCAAGAATCCATTCAAAATAGTGTTTTTGCTACAAGAAACATGAAGAAATTGAAGAGGCGAAAGGCTCTACATGAGATCTTTGGTAAGTTTGTTATTGCTGGGCATTCATTGTTGGTTTTTTTGTAGATTCTTATTATAAAATGAATTGTGGATTGTGTTTTGCTAAAGCTTTGTGTTCTAGACATGTGGATTGGTGTGTTTTGTGTTTTCCAAAGTAATTTTTACCTTTTCCATGTTTTTGTTAAAATGTTTTAATCTTCTTGTATGAGATAAGTTATTGCATTTCACAGATGTTGGTAGGTGAAAATGGTATTTTGGGGATACACTTCGATGTTGTTTATGTTGTTGAATTGTAGAAAGTTGATGGTAGGTCGAATGGTAGAATGGTAACGTAGTAGGAGATGGAAATGTAGAGCTTTCAAGTAAGTTGTGGAAGAGGGTAGGACACTATGATATGTGTAGCTATGGATCGGCCTACTAGTTTCAAATGAATGGTCTGGCTAGTCACGTTGTACGGTAGAGGAAAAAAAAAAGGAACCAACTTGCTCGTTTTAGCAAGATATTTACCAGAACAAATTGTTTGTGTGTAAGTGAAAAGAGAATTGATAGAAGGACTAGCCAGTCGGTTCGATCTAGCTCTATGCATGGTCAATTGTTTAATTCTTTAATTATTCTCAAGTAATGTTCCTAGTTTTAGTGTTATATTATAATTATAATTATAATGTAATAAATTATGATTTTTAGTATAAGTTATTAATAATAAGCTTTGGTAATCTAGTCTCCCTTCTTTTTTGTTTTTAACCAAATATCTTTATTTATAGTTCTAACTACTTTCCTAAGTAAATTATAAGCTTATATATAAATATATATATATGTATGTATGTATGTATGTATATGTATCATAGTGTAGGCTAATCTAGTTTATATCTTTTTGCTGGATGGTTAGAAATTCTAAACTAAGTAATAACATGTTTAATGTTAGGTCTTAAGAGTTATCTAGTTACATTTTCCATTAAGATCGCTTTACCAGGTACGTGTTTACTATGCATGCTAGATGTGTTTGTTAGCTTGGAAACAATAATGAACTTAATAATTATAGGATTAAAAATAGTTTGTTGCTTATATGTAGTTTGACTTAGTAGCTAAAGGTGGCGTAAGCTTAGGAGGTACTATGGTGGTCGACATATGACATCTCTAATGGAGTAGTGTATTAGGGCTAGAGGTGACAGTTCTCGATACTAATTTAGAATGTTAAGGCCAAAGGTGGCAGCTCCCAACTTAAAGTTATGTTGTTTTATCATTGGGTGTGGTGGTGGCAGTTCCTAAGTATATGTATGTATTTATATTTGTGTGCAAGTCATAATACCGCTGTGTTGTTTAATGGGATAAATTAAAAGACAATTAAATTGATTGTCTATGATACATGTTTGCATTAAATGCATGTAATGTGCTTGTGGCATTCATGTGTTAGGTAATAGCTCACTTATCACATTTCGGCTTTGTAAGGGATGCACTATCACATAGAAATACTTGTTAAAAACTTAATTCAATTGTTCATTCATCAAAAGACAACTTTATTTATATAATAATAGGGATGCTACAATGAAGTTCAGCTAGATATTTGGTTACAACTTATATGTACAACTTAATATTTATATCAAACCATGAACCATTTTTTTTTGTCCTTAAAAATAGTAGGACTTCTAACTTAGTACGAGTTCCATCCAAAAGTCACTGACTTTGACTAATGTTGATGCGTCTCTAGGGTTGAACATACGGAGAGGCACCATAATGAAGCAAACCAAAACAAACAGGAAAAAGGTTAGCAACGTCCGAGCAGCTACTGAATGGATATGACATACCACTCAATCTTACTCAGCCTACGGTCCACCGGATATGACGCATCGGTCCAAACTGAAGGGTTACTCACCACTACTCCTTACTAAAGAGAATAAATAAGAGTTAAATGATAATAAGAACATTAAGGTTGCTCAAAAGAATAATTTTTGTGTTGAAGAGATGATTATTCACATACAAGAAAGTAGGGGTTTATATACCTGTCCACTAGGGTTACTTTACATGTATGAAAAAATAAAAGGATATTCTATAACTAAGCTGCATAGGACATACTAAAAAGGGTAAAAGACACAAAGAATATTCAATGTGAAAAGGAAAGAATCATTTGGGAATATTGTATCAAAAGATAAGTGTTGCTTAACGTTTGGATGGGAGAAATATGGTACAAGGTAGGCAAAAATAGGGTAACGCTTGTGGTCAAGGGCCAACCCGATGTGGACCAGGTCGAGGACCGATTAGTTCTTCTAAAGAGAAGTCAGCTTAATTCAGGGCCAGGTGCTTGTGGTCGGATAGGGAGCTCTCTTCGGTTACTCTTAGGTTGTCTCTTGGGATAAATCGTTGTTGTTTAGTAGGGGCGGATTTGATGCATATAAGGGTCTGATGGTTGGGTTAGCATGAGATCAGCTCAAGATAGGAATCCTTGTCTTAGCTATGGCCTAAAGCTAGTATCTTCTAAGCGAGTCCTTAAAGTCCTTTAGTTTAGTTGCATGTGATCGATCCGAAGGGTTGATTCCTATCATCTACTTGGGGGTTAGAAAGATTTGTCCTCAAATTTGAAATGGTCTCTACTCTTTCTTCTAGGGTGCTTGTAGGGTTTTCTTCTATTGGTTGGTGAGGGATCGGAACAGATACATTGAAGGTTGAAGAAACTCCATACTAATCAGGTAACTTAATTTGGTAAGCGTTGTAGTTAATTTTCTTTAAGACAGTAAAGTGTCCATCAACTCAAGGAGATAGTTTGTTCTGTCTCAAGTGTGGGAATTATTCTCGGTTGAGATGTATCCATACCAAGTCTCTTGGGTAGAAAGAAATAGTTCGGTAACCTCGGCTATCAATTTCATGCTGCTTTTGATTGAACTTGGGGATCTTCTTGGTTACAGACTGGTGTAGCTAATGCAATTCTTGGGCTTGGTCTACTTCAAATTGACTCTCTTTAGTAATTGTTGGGGGTACCGATTATATATAGGGCAATAGTAGGGTTAAGGCCATAGACGACCTCAAATGGGGTCTTCCTAGTAGTATTATGGACAGTTCAGTTGTTACGAACTCCATAATTGGTAAGCACAGATCCTAATCCCACAAGTTTTTTCCCACAACAACTTTGAGTAGATTGCCTAGCATCCTATTAACCACTTTAGTTTAGCCATCAGTTTGAGGGTGGCTACTGGAACTAAATATAAGTTTAGTTCCAAGTCTTCTCCAAAGAGTTCTCAAAAAATAATTAAAAAAATTTATGTCGTAATATGGACAATAGTTTTTGATACTCTATGTAGTTGGATGATCTCTTGTAAAAATAAATCAGCAATATATGTAACATCGTTAGTCTGATGGTACGGAATGAAGTGTGTCATCTTGTTGAAGCAGTCTACTATAATAAAAATAGAATATTTCCCTTTGGATGTTTGGGGTAACCCTAGGACAAAGTCCATGTTGAGGTCGTCCCAAGGTAAAATGGGTGTTGGCAGTAGCATGTACTCTCCATGGGGTTCTCTCTTCCCCTTAGCATGCTTGCATACTTTACAACTATTGACTACCTTATGGATATCCTTAGCCAAACCAATCTAATAAAAGTTTTCTTTCAACAGGTTAGCTGTCTTGGTCTCTTTGAAATGATGAGATAATCCTCTGCTATGAGCTTCTTTGATCAATAGCTCACATATGGAGCGGTTTAGAATGCATAGCATACGGTCCTTAAATAGATAGCCATCTTTAAGATAATATCCTCCAACTACTACCCCTTTTTAGCATTGTTCAACAATGGGACCAAAGTAAGGGTCAACAACATATTACTCAGTAATGAGTGAGAATCCCAATAGTTTCGCCTGCAAAGTGGTCAGCAAAGTTTGTTGTCGTGATAAAGCATTAGCGACCACATTTACGCTTCTCTTCTTGTGCTGAATGACACATGAGAACCCCTCCATAAACTCTAACCACTTGACCTATCTCTTTGAGACTTTGTTCTAACTCTTAAGATGCTTTTGATTCGTGGTCAGTATAGACAATAAACTCTTATGGTAACAGATAGTGTTGCCAAATAGTGAGAGCTTGAAAAAGGAAGTATAACTCCTTCTCGTATATAGAATAGTTCAAGGAAGGGCCACTTAGTTTCTCATTATAGTAAGCGACAGGTTATCGCTCTTACATCAGGACAGCACCAATTCCAACTCCCGACACATTACATTCTAATTTGAAGGTTTTATCAAAATCTGGCAATAATAGGACAGGTGTTGAGGTGAGTTTTTCTTAAATCTCTCTAAAGCTCTGTTCAGCTCGGTCGTTCCACTTGAATCCTTTGCTCTTCTTTGTCAACTCGGTCAATGGGCCGGCTATTATACTAAAGTCCTTAATAAATCACCTATAGAAAGAAGTTAGGCCATGGAAACTTTGGATCTCAATGACATTCTTTGGTGCCGGCCATTCCAGAACAACTTGGATCTTCTCCTCATTTGCTCAAATTCCTCCCCCTAACACTACAGACCTTAGGAATATCACTTCTCTCTGGTAGAACATGCATTTCTTTATATTCTCATACAACTTCTCAATTCGCAAAATGTCTAACGCTTTACAAAGATGTTGAACATAGTCGTTTAGGTTGGTACTGTATACCAATATATCATCAAAGTATACATACACATCTTCCAAATAGGGGCTGCATTACGTAGTTCATTAATCTTGTGAATGTGCTTAGCGCATTGGTAAGTTCGAATGGCATAACCAACAATTCGTAGAGTCTGTACCTTGTCTTAAAGGCAGTTTTCCATTCATTGCCCAGCCTTATACAAATTTGGTGGTAACCATTTTGCAGATCAATCTTCGAAAATATTTTAGTGTCATAAAGCTCATCTAACATATCTTTGAGCCTCGGTATCAGGTATATGTGCTTGATGGTAATTCGATTAATTGCTTGGCAGTCGATGCACATACACCATGAACTATCTTTCTTTGGAACAAGCAAAGTTGGTACAACACAAGGGCTCATGCTCTCCTTTACATATCCTCACTCAATAAGTTCGTTCGCTATCTTTTCAGCTCTGCAACTTGCTCAAGGTTCATCCTATATATAGGTTGGTTTAGTAAGGTAGCACTTGGTTGTAGATCTATATAGTACTCTAAGCCTTAGACTGGTGGTAGTCCTCTAGGTAATTCTTCTGAAAAAAGGTTAGAAAAATCATTTAGCAAGCTTCAGATTTTTTCTAAGATATCTTACAATTCCCTCATCTCCATCAATCTTTTAACCAACAAGAACATCGGTTCATCAGCCTTCTTAGCAGATTGGAGCTCTTTACGGCTCATCACCAAGGCTTTGTTCTTACTAACTTGGGTGAGTTGATTATGGGTTTCATTTACTTAGGACAGGGTTAAGGGTTGCAACACTATTCTCCTTCCATCCTTAACAAAGGCAAAGGTGTTCTTATACTCGTTGTACATAAGACATTGGTCGAATAACCAAGGTTATCTAAGTAGTAGATGTGAAGCCCTCAAGGGGATGGCATCGCATACTACTTCGTTCGTGTATACATTTCTGATATTGAATGAAATGGTCACTTGTTTAGTTACGTGCAAAGCACTCTCATCATAAAGCCAATGCAACTTATAAGGTTGGGGATGCTTTGAGGTTGGTAGACCCAACTTTCGCACAAAGGATTATGCAACTACATTGGTATAACTTCCTTTATCCACTATGATCGTGTATAATTGGCCTTTGATGGTACACTTGGTATGGAACAAATTCTCCCTCTGGCCCTCTTTAAAGTTTGGTAAGGAACTCAGTACTCGCCTCAAGACTGCGGTCATCACTTCTCCCTGGTTGGCATAAATATAAGTCTCCTCTTCCTCTTTAGCCTCAGGTTTTCCAACATCTTCTTCCTTCTTAGGCTCGCTCTTGTCAGTACTATCCACTACATCTCCTTGGAGTACCATGACGCATCGATTCGAACATTCAACAGCTATGTGTTTGAAGCCTAGACATTTAAAGCACTTCACCTCGTTAGTCTTTTGTCTGAAGGTCTGCCTTTCTCATATGTCCTTTAGGTCGACCTAGATGATCGGATCGGCCCTACTGGTTTCCTCGACTATCTTTAGATCTATCATTCTTCTCCTCAACCCTGTATGGCCTTCTTGACTTGGCTCATACAGGTTGGCGTAATATTATGAATCAAGAGAGTGTTGGCCCAGGTTGGCTCAGAACACTTCTTCTATGCCTTTTGACCCTCTATGCTATCTTAATGGTTTCTTCCAATGTATAAAATCTTTGTACTTCCATAACATTGTGAATCTCATACTTGAGCCTAGAAATGAACCTCGGCATGGTACGGACCTTTGGTTTTTCCACGTTGACTTGAATCATTAACATCTGGAACTTGCTGGCATAGTCATCAACAAATTAGCTTCCTTGGTGAAGCTCTTACAACTTTGCAAATGTATCTTGGAGGTAAGTCTTGGGTACAAATCTGCCTATTAACAACCTTCTCTTCTCATCTCATCCTAAGTTCTAACACCTTGTCTTCCATCTCTTGCTTTGGTGGCATTCAGATTCTTCCACCACATGGTGGAATACCTATTAAACTCTAACGCAACAAGTTAGACTTTGACCGCATCTTCATATCCATAACATTTAAATACCTTCTCGATCTTATCTTCCCACTCTGAGTATTCATCTGTATTCCACTTTCATTGAAGGGAAGGATTTGCACCTTAACATTGTCTAACCTTTGAGGAACTCAGTGTTCTTGTCCATTTGCTGGGTAATAGTCTACTTCTTCTTCACTAAACTCTTCAACATCCATCTCTTCATCACCTTCTTTAATTTCCTCCAACTTTAGTCTTCGTCTAGCAGCTTTTTCTACTACTCCTCTAGCTTGTGGCAGTTGAATTGGCAATTAGTTTGATTGCCTTGGCCATAGTGTCACTCAAGGGCATCTTCCTGTAGGTTTTACTGTTGTATACCTTAGGGTTGTTGTCAGTTAACTTGCATTGCGGTAACTGGAATCTCAACAAGGTTTGTGAGTTTATTAAGTTTATTATCAACCGACCTTAGGGTGTGACTATTATTATGACCATGACCAGGTTGAGCACCATTGCTCTAGTCACCAATAACTCCTTGTACACTTAAATTTGACATGGTACAGTATTGCTTAAATGGATTAACAACTTGCTAACAACTTTAATACATGATAGTTACTCAAATAGAATAGAAACAAACTTGCTTTGTTTGCATAATGAGAAATAGAGTTGAAATTGGGTAACAATGAGACTGTATTTGCTATTACACAAACATATTGTAGTAGCTAAGGAAGGAACACAATAGCCACTAATAGTAAAGTGAACCAAAACTTCACTGCAACTTCATACATTTCCTCGTGGAATTGTACTCTGATACCAGTAAAGTTGATTTGTCTCCGAGGTCGAACACATGGAAAGGTAACACAATGAAGCAAACCAAAACAAACAGCAAAAAGGTTAGCAAAGTTCGGGCAGCTACCGAATGGATATGACGCACCACTCGATCCTACTTAACTTACAATCTGTCGGATATGATGTACTGGTCTGAACTGAAGGGTCACTTGTCACTATTCCTTGCTAAAGAGAATAGATAAGAGTTAAATGATAACACAAACATTAAGGTTACTCAAAGGAATAATTTTTATGTGGAAGAGATGATTATTCACATACAAGAAAGTGGGGGTTTATATACCTGTCCACTAGGGTTACTTTACATGTATGAAAAGATAAAAAGGTATTTTATAATTGAGTTACATAGGACATACTAAAAAGGGTAAAAGAGACAAAAAATATTCAGTATGAAAATGAAAGAATCATTCTGGAATACTGTGTCAGAAGACATGTGTTGCTTAATGTTTAGATGGGAGAAATATGGTACAAGGTAGGCGGAAATAGGGTAATGCTTATGGTGAGGGGTCAACCTGATGTGGACTAGGTTGGGGACCAGTTAGTTCTTTTGAAGAAAAGTTAGCTTGATATAGGGTTAGGTGCTTGTGGTCGGATTGGAATGTTCACCTCAGCTACTCTTAGGTTATCCCTTAGGATAAAGTATTGCTGCTGTGTAGGGGTGGATCTGAACCATATAAGGATTTAAAAGTTAGGTCGGCATGAGATTAGCTCAAGACAAGGCCTAGAGCTAGTATCCTTCGAGCGAGTCCTGCGAGTCCTTAGAGTCCTCTAGCTCGGCTGTGCGTGATCAATCCGAGGGGTTGATTCTTATCAAATCTCTTAGAATACATCCTCCTGGTGTTAAGCCCTTTATATTGTTGCTAACTTAAGGATAAAACATTTTATCCCCTTAGTTACTAGAGCTAAGTGAGAATGGATAACAAATAATACAATATTGACAATATCATAACTAAAAAATTTCGATCATAACCAGAATGTTTAGCTTCACACATACATTAGCCTAACCAGGCATTTATTGTTAGTAATGCAACATGCTATACTCATACCTAGGCATCTGAATACAACATCAAGGAACCTAAAGGCAACAAGGAGTTGTTTGGGAGTAAGACCCCTAACTTTGTTTTACTAAATTAGATTATACAATGTAGTTTACTAATTCAAACTACCAAAGTAGTCAGGTTGCTTGAGCAATGAGAATCTATATGCTTTTAAAACTGAGTTCATAAAGGCATGGTTTTCCTTGATCACTTGGAAGCCTCATTTTGAAAATCTTGACTCATAGGTTTCTTTTATGCCATGCCATGCCATATAATCACAACTTAAGTATATTATTCAGCATAACTAGTCTTTAGGTTTTATTCAGCCTAGTTATCTGAGAATAGTTTTTGGTCTATTCCTAGTGGATATCTAATATCTTACTTGGGGTTCATTTAGGTGAATACCTAGAAGATTAGGTTAGTAATCACTCAGCTCTTTAAGTTAGTACAACATTCAGAAACACCATTGCAACATTCAACCTAGCAACATATCTATTCAACCAAGATATGGCTACGGTTATTCAAAAAAACCACATCAGCATCCAATATAGCAGCATAGCAGTTCAACCAAGATATAGTCATACACTACATCAAACAATATACAGTGTTATTTGTAGCATTATATCTACTCCAAGTATGGGTTTGATCCATTTACTTGAGCTTAATAGTAGTGAAAAATCCTAAATTTCATAGCGTAGTCCTTCCTCACTCATCATACTTAGGAAAATATAAGCATAGTCTCTAAGTTAACTACAGGTTGAACCTAAACTCTTATAAGCTTTCACTACCGCATTTTTCAACTTCATTTGATCATCTTACTCATTTCTATTCGATCTCAATAAAATTTATATCATCACGATCTTTATTTAAGTACTATTAATATATCTTAAGAAACAAGACTGGTCAATATGGTTACAAGCTTGAAAATACCTTTTCTTGCTATCGACTCGATCATATATTATCGTAACTTCATAATTAACTCGAATAAGCTTTAGTTCTAAATTAAAAACCCTAAAAATTATACTTTTCAAACTTGAACAGCATCTATTTTATACCTAAAATACTAATCTTACATTATCTTATCAATTATCATAATAGTACTATTTGTTATTTTACATATTAGGTCAATATATAATCTTATATTAGAAAAATATGTAATAAATATTATATGAGCCCAATTGATTCCACAAAAAAATCATATAGACTCACAAAAACACGTAGTTTAATTATTGATCATTAATTACACTAAGTTAGCTATTATCTATTTTTACCAAAATAGTGATTTTAGCTTAAAATTATGAAAAATTAGGAAAAATAAACAAAATTAGGTGTGAGATAAAATATAAGTATTCCAAATATCCTCATAAACTTCTAGAAGTCAAAATATGTATGACTCAGTCATTAATTTACTCAAAAGCCAATTATTTTAACAATATGGTAAAATTGATAGTATTATCTAAAATAATTATAGAAAATAGTAAACAATTTTATTTTCAAAAATTCTTGTTACCAAAATTAAATATATATATGAAGTGTATTGTTTACAAAAATTAGGCTTGAAAAAAATCATCTAATATTTCTAAAAATTAATTCAACTTTTGCCCAAATAGGGCATTTTCTTAAGCACCCTGTATTTTCACTAATTATTTAATTAAAATAAAATTATTAAATTATTATAAACCTAAAATAATCCTAGGAAACAAGTTTTTATAATTAATTAACATCATTTGATATTTTTAGAAATTAGAAGAACTTATAGGCAGAAAGTGGGTTTGCCTGAACCGATCGCTACTCCTTGTCGGAAGCACCTATCTTACAGCCAACCTTCAGACCACTAAGCCACTTCAAATCAGGTTGCTGATAGCTTATTGAACTGCCTTAGACTTGATTTGCCCTTTTTTTTTTGTTCTATTTTAATTTTATTTTTTCCTAATTTTTTTCTAATTTTCTAAAATTATGTTCTTATGTTTCCAAGTTCTTAAAATATTGCAAATAAGGTTTAGGGTTCGATTTATAGGCTTTAAGGAGGTTACACGTCAAAAAGATAAATGCTACATGTCATTTTTTTTATTTGTTGCCATATAAGTAGCCGCCATGTGTCATTTCCATATTATTCTACCGATGACCCATTTTTTAAAGCTATTTCCATGCTGCCACATCATTTGGTGATTCACCCATTCATTTTTTTAATTAATTTTCCATTATTTTGTATTAACTTACCTTATTTTTATAATTTATTATTATATGTATATATTTAATACATACAATATATATTCTATATAAATACATGTATATTATATATAATTCGACTTCATGTACTATTTTTGTAAGTTAAATAACTTATTTCTGATATCTCGTTATGTTTCTAAGCTTGAATTTCATGTTTTCGATAATTATTAGCTTTATCGATAAATTGATTTTTTCTCAAATTAATCCTTTTATATAGCTTATTTTGATAATTGATTTTACTAGAATGCTTCTTTTAACTTTTCTAACCTTACTGCAAAGTTTGGACTAAAACGAATAATGTTGCCCAACGTCTTAAATTTAAGGGCTCAAAACTTAGAGTTATCATATTAGCTCAAAACCTTGGGATATTACATCATCCTTTAGAACCCTTCGTTTTTTAACTGCAACTTTACTAGATAAGATTGGTAGGTGAGTTATAATAGGGTCCAGTAAATGGCTGTTGGGAAATAGTTGCGAGACTTGTTGATAGTGAGGTTGAGTTGTATAAGTAGAGGTAATGAGACTCTTATTATTCGAGTTATTAATGGTATATGTTCAAAGGAGGTAGGCTCCAATAGTTATTAGTCTTTGATGTTGTTTAACAATTGTAGTAAGATTTAGACTCCACTTGATTTATCAGTGATATTTGTGTTTGGAATGACGCACCCATAAGTCACAATATGATATGTAGAGATATTATTATTATAAGCCCCAAAGTTCAGCTAAGTAACCGTAGGATTGAACTTAGAACCTAAGGTTTAGGGCGATAGGATAAAGGATCCGATCACACCCAAATTATAAATTATTGAGAGAAATATTAGTAAAAATGACCCCGTAAACTTAAATTTAAGAAAATAAATAGTAAAATAAGATACTATAAAATTTTCAAATTTTAAGTATAATAGGTATTAATTATTGAAAATGCGAAAAGTGTAATGAAATAACTAATAAATTACTAGAGATAGATTATATGTATATTAAAAATTTTAGAATGATCAAAATAATATTTAAGAATGTTCACGTGTACCCTACATGTATTTACGTGTAGATAAAAATATGCGTAATTACCTAAATTAGCCTAAAACTAAGCAAATAATTAAAGAAAAATACAAAATAATTATTAAAAAAATCAGAAAAATTAGAAGAGGATAAGCTGCAACAAGATAAGGTCGTGGTCAGTAAGAAAAAAAAATAACTAATAAGAATTTGACAAACAAAAAGCCAAAAATCATGGAATTGGTGCAAAATCACATCAAATTAATGCACATTAATTTCTAAAATTGTCTATAAATAGGGGAAAAAAATTCCAGAAGTCCTTTGGTCAGTTTATGATTTGAGAAAAATCAAAACACCGAAAAAATCGAGAGAAAATCCAGAAAAATAAAAAAAAGGAAAACTGTGCAGTTAGGGATTTTAAAGGGAACCCACACCAGACGAGGATCTGGGAGTAGATGGCCACCACCACCATACAGTGGTGGTAGCGCCCAGGCCGGCCGACAAGGACACGGAGGCTCGCGGTGGCCGGAGCCACCCAAACCTGTGAGTCCAAATTCTAGCCCGATTCTTATGAAATTTTGTAAAAATAGTAAATATAATTATAAAATTATGAATTTTGTTATTCTGGGATATTTTTGTATGTAGTTTGTAGGAAAAATATTATTTAGATGAAAACATATCCCGTAATATAGGGTCCTTAAGAAATTATGCAAAACCGAGCACATTTCGGTTTAGAAATAAATGACCTTAGAAGTGTAGTTTAAAGCTCAATTTTTTTCTGTAGGATGCTCATGTGATATAGAATAGTGCTATGAAGCCATTTTTTTAAATTTAATTTTCGAAATTTTTAAGTTAATTTTTAGCCCTAAAATGATGGAAAAATTGAGTAATTGGGAGTTAATTAGGTGATTAGGATATTAATTACTGATTTAGATAGTAATTAGATATTTAGGGATGTTAATCTCTGATGTGGAAACCTGATCCTAGTGTATGGAGTATTAGGTATAAGTAATGAAGGTGTTATGTGGTGAATGTAGAAAATTAGGAATATGTAGAATTAAAAATTAATAAATATGGAAAAATTAGGTTTAATTAGATAATAAAATAATGAAAATCAGAACATAACAAATCTGAAACAAAATTCAATTTTAGGTAATTATATGAAAAATGTAAAAATTTCTCATAACATGAGTAAATTCGGTACACTAATACGGGTTTAAGTGTACCGGATGGAATAAAATGCTGACTAGGGGTAGTAATCGTATTTAGGGTATCTGGAAATAATGTGGTTAGTTTCACATTATGAGTTGAAACAAATTTCTAGGGTCCGGGTACAAAACAGTACCTAGAAATCGAACTAGAATCTAATTTAGAAATCGATGCGGAATCCGAACCTAAACCCAAACCTAAAATAATTATAAAAGACTTAATACCTAGATAATTAGGCATATTAAACCTTAAACAAAACCTAACAATAAGCGTTATAGGATAAGATGAACTTATAATATTATATGAAATACTGAAACCACGTTCGTGTTATAGGGATGATCGGCGATGGCCTGAGCAAATCGGACCTCGAGTGAGTGAGCGAGGAGTCGAGGTAAGTTAGGATTAATACGATGCTGTATTTTGGAGGCTTAAGATTATGCTTGGTTGTGCTTGTTAGATAGAGAATGTGTGCATGTGCTTGATTATGAGTGATGTTATGATTCTATTTGTTGCTCTGGCACATATTGTATGACTTGTATGAAAGGACTGATCACCCTAAACTGGACTTAATTAAATATCCGACCAGTAATCATAATCGGACATGCATGGCAACCCGTTAGGGGAACTTAGGACTCTCCGGCCAAATACCGATCCCTTCGGAAGGGATAGCGTAGGATTGCAAAACGGTCCCTTCTTCATCCTCAGTCGAACTAAGTGACAGGAGAGGAGGTCGCGGCGAGGGTGAAGACAGTGGTTCGAAGGTAGTCACGGGAGGAGCAAGGTCTCCATTACACAAGCCTGGGTTTGGTCGTGAGCTGTTGCATTAACGGCAACTCCTCAACCCAGATTAGAACGGGCGTAATTTCTCTAATTTTACGACGGGCCGGACAACGTCGTGCAATGGTATTTGCTTACACATGCATTGCACCTAATAAGTGATTGAAAATCTTGTTGTGTGTATGGTATAGTTTTAAGTCCTCCGTCCTAACTTACTAAGCTGTAGTTACCCACATCCCTATAGACGTCGTGCAGGTGCTGGCTAAGAAGCGGCAACAACTACTCTGAAGCTAGCAACTGCTGGATCCTGGAGAGTGAGGAAAAATATTGAAGAATAAACACATATTTTTAAGGTCTAAGTTTTTATTATTTTTCATTTCCGAATGATGTAATGATATAGAAAAATACTATAGAAAAATATTGTAAACTTTAATTGCAATAACTGAATTATAACATATATATAATTCCTCACTTTTATAGGTAATACAAACTGTCTACTTCAAAGCGGGTTAGTTGTGGACGCCTTGTGTAGATCAGGTCTAAGATAGCGGTTGTGAAGCCAACTTCTATCTTAGAGCGGTTTACACGGCGGGACTGTTACGACTCTGCCATTTCGGGGCGTGACAATTATTGTACTTATGTAGGTAGGTAAAGCAAGTGTTCTTGGAGATTGTAAAAGAGTAGTTAGAGCCTTAGCTTATTGTTAGCTAATAGTGACATGTAGTAGGTTGTGGTAAGTTATAGTGTTTGAAGTCTAGGATGTCACACTTTACCTCCTTAGCCTTACTCGTACTTATTTTTCTTTAATTTAATTCACTTGCCATCTTGATTCATTTCCAAAATCTCAATTCCAAGTATAGTATAGTAGCTTAGCAATTTACACACTCAATTAAAATCCTGAAAGCAAATTGCATGTAGTTAATTCCATACTCAAAATCTCTACTTTACTTTAGACTTGGGTTAATTCTAACTAATAGAATTGCACTCAAACCTAATTAGGTAATAGTTTGTTGTTTGTTTGCTTCTAGTGACTAGTGGTGTCGTTGGGTGGCATAAGACTAGTGTATCAAAGGGTGGATGAATCCTCTAGTAATAAGGTTTAAATCTTACCCAATGAAATTTGATTACAAAGCTTTGATTGCATACCATTGTGATCAAAATGTACTATAATCATTTTATGTTAGTATTGTGGTAGTATATATCCATATGCTAATGATTTGGTAATATGTTTGGTGATATTAACAATGCTATTATATGGATCTATGGATGAGTTTTCAAATAAAAATGTTTTAATGAGAAAAGTTTTTAAAATCTTGGTTTCATGTTATTGAGATGCTTATATGGACCACCATACCTTCCACTTACATGAACACGTTTAGGAGTATAATGATTAAAGGCATCAGACCTACTCCCTTGCGAATCTAAGGACATGCCAAAATCATGTTCATAGTTCATATGAACCTAAAGGAGTGCTCAAATTGGACCTATGGAGCCATGAACCCTTGGACTCGTATACTTAATTGCGAATGGGAGACCCACAAGCTTGTAGTTGTTCCTTGTAATGTAATTGCCTATAGGGATTTTCACATTTTTTTTTCTTTCTTTCTTTCTTTTTTTTTTTAATTTCGTGATGGTAAGTAACCTATCATCATCTTATAAGGTACCCCTAACTTTGACACAACCTACTCACCACCACCTAGTAGGTTAAATAACCCGTATTTTAGTGTAGATTGCAACTTGATAAGGTTTTAACTAGACATTTTAGCTACTCCAAGACTAAGTGGTAGTCGGTCGTTGAGTACCCATGAGTAGATCCCATGACCTCTCCTCCAAGTAGTCACTGGCCATCCCCTACTCTTATTGTAGTAAGTCCTTTTCCTCTTTTTGTTTTCTTAAATAAAATAGAATTTTTATAGTTTTTTCTCTTCTTTTTCTTCTCAATTTTTTATTTTCTTACAATTTTATTTATTTTTGTATATTTTACTATATTATTTATTTAATATAATTATGTGGACAAGTCCCAGTATGCTACATGTTGTGTACTAATAGAAAAACTAACGGTGTTTAAAAAAGATCCAATTTTGTAAGAGTTTGTAAAAAAGACTCAAATGTACAAAAAAAAAAAATTGAAGATTCAAATAGAGAACCAATCAAATGTTAAAAATTAAAAATATACCTTCTCCTAAAAAAAATTAATACAAAATACACTAATTTCAATGGTTTAGATTTTAAAAAATTGGAATGAATGGTGAGATAGAAGGTGAGATTGATTCTGTTATAACAAACCATGAGACAATAGAATCTTTCTATATATTGTCAACAAATTTAGTTCTCTAAATATTAACTCAATTACTGATGGGATCACTCCTGTAATGAGGCTAATGGGATAATGAGCAACAACCACATGGTACACAGTGTTGGTAAACTTAGGTGGACTCATCCGGTCTAATGTGCCTTAATCTAACTCATCATAAAATTGGTTTGCATCACTGTTTAACTCTTATTGATAGTGATCTTAATTCACTGTGGTTGATCTAACTAATCCACCTAATTCTTATAGGACCCAATAGGATATTTCGGGTGGGAATGTATTGTTCTATTTTATTTTATATTTTTTAAGAGAATAGACCCATTTACCAAAAAAGTTAAACTAGATCAAGAAAAATAAAATGGAAACTATAAAAAGCTATCAATTTTCTTTGATCATTTCGTTACTTTATAAATAAATATAACCTATATTCCAATACTTTTATTAACCCAATTCAATTGTGATTCAACTCTAGTTTAACCATTTTAACCCTAAACCTCTTCCCATTTTAGGACAGACCTCCTGATACAGACATACAACATTGATAGAATATATGGCGGTATTTATGTTCGTAATAGCTGTGCACAAAGTGACAACTTTCTATTTCGTTTTGTTTTTCCCAAAAAAATTCATAGTAATTTAGGTGTTATATGTACTGACAAGTGATGAATAAAAAAGAATGATATTCAAGCATGCGATAGTAACAGTAAATAGTTTATAAAAAAGAAAATAAGCCAAAGGTTGCAAAAGACTCACCGCAGGTTAAAAACTTAAAAAAAATATGAAGTACATCAACAAATATGGTGAGCGGTCTATGTCAGCATGATTCAGGAATTAGCGGCAGCTGTTTGGGTTTGGGACCATTGAAGGAAGGGAAAAACCGACACCTGCAGATTGGATTTACTTGAAGTTTCAATGGTCCTTTTCTATTTTGGTCGCTGGTGTATGGGACTGCACTTACACTCGGATATTCCCAAAATCATAATTTCATTATTGCCCTCGGTGACTCTGAATTTTTCCTTTTAAGAAAATATATATATGAGGCTCAAATTGAAAAGCGACCCAACCATATCCAGAGGGGAAGAAAATGACGGTGAAAATGAAGGTGATTATGTATACTAGGGCTATCGGATTTCACCATCGATCAATATCGTTTTAATGATGTAGGGAGTAATGAAACAAGTTAGGTTCCCCTTTTAAATTCTTTATAAACTATATACTGGACAAGTTAAAACAAGCAAGTACTAAAGTTTAATTTGAATATTTAGTAAAGAATACTGTTCTAAACCTAAGGAGCTACTAGGCTTTCATGCAGCTTTTATGTTTTCATTGTTGGAATTTTAGAGGTTACGGAGAAATTTAGGGACATTTATTTTAGTTTAGCATAAAGCATACCGTAATAGTAGATACGTTATTAAAACTATTGATTGGGTGTGAATAGATTTGTTAAATTCTTTTATATAAATTTTAAAAGAGAAAATTGCATTTTTACTCGTTAACATTTCAATGTTCTGGCCAATTGGGGGTGACTTTCAACATTTTGTTTTTACTTTATCTGATTTTTACTTAATTAATATATATATTTATATTTATATTAATTACATGAACGAAATAAGAGGCTGTTACATATCATACACTAACAAAAAACGTAAGGGTATTTTTCAAACTTTTGAAAAGGTTGGGGGTTTATATGCAAAATAGAAAAGGTTTAAGGCTTAATTAGAAAATGCACTTTATCCATTTTAAAAATACGTACATACCCTGAAACCATGGGTATAAACCTAAAATAGTTGTTATTTATTACGTTACTGGGTTTATTTGTATTTAATGAATGACGTTGGGGATGTACTTATCGTATTTACAGTAGCTTGCCCAATAGATTTTCAACAAGCGAATATAATTCAGACGCACATTCAGAGTAAATAATATACCTTTGCATGATCACTTATTTATGAGACCTGCGAATGCAAATGAATATATTAATTTTGCAGCGTTCGTACATTATATATAGCGACATTATCGAAGTAATTATACTACCGAGTCTAACAACGACAGCCTCCGACATCCGAAACATTTATTACAAGGATTCGATGGTCCGTAGTTGGGCTAACGTTGGAATGACCTGATGGGCAGTTTTCTTATATCAGGAAATCGTAGCAATAAATGAATGCAATAAATAAATAATATAATTCGAACCCTACAGACTTTATCGCTTGCCGCCACGTTTCGGTTGGTGAAACATTTGTCATATCGTCTCATCCATTTGCCCACCATGCATGTTTAGATGCTGCATGTGTGTGGTGTCTCACTCTCGTTCTCGATTTGCTAAACGACCAAATTCAAACAAACTCGTTATCTTTTTCTGCTATGGAGGATGGATTTCATCGTACGTATGTATGATACAAAACGCAGCGGAGTTTTGAGGAGATGAGTCTCGATTCGAAACATCAATACATCTTCTCTAAAATTAATAAAGGAGAGTCTCATGATTCAGTTTGGTTTAAATTTTTGAAGAACGAAACTACTAGAATTAGATTACTTTTGACAGTCCAAAGTCATGAACCCATTCGCTCGAAAACAATTTGATTAAATTAAATTTGGTTGCGGACGCTTTTAAAAACACCTAATTGTTCCGAATATTTTTCTTGACCGTTATGAGACTCGATCTAGGAGGTGATTGATGTAGGCTCAAAGAATCTACAGAAGAGAACATCAAAGATATGGGGATTGTCATAGGTATCATTACTATATACATTTCAAAGCTCAAGTTAGTTATACAATCGAGAATAGTAATAAGAATATGTACTTAAGGAGTCTATGGTTATGGATCCCTAAAGGGGATATTTATGGGTGCAAGAAGAATGGATTAGTAAATAAAATTCCTTCCCTCAACTCCCTGTATTCCACTATTCCTAATTGTAACGAAGTTAGTTATGGAGAGAATTGTGAGGGTATGATCGGTTACCAATTTTTTTAATACACTTCCTGCCATTCTTTATATGAGTGGGCCACTAGCCAAGCTTGGACTTTAGGGCTTAGAGTTAAATGCAATACTAATATCCTGAAACATATCCTTGTCAATTTTATCAACATTAATATTATTAAATTTTCATTTTCTAGTCTAATATATATGTCACATCCTAAAGAGATAAAGTTATAATAGTTTTGTTATGTAAACCATCTTAAGATAAAAGCTGATTATCATAGATTTGGTTTATATAAAGAGTACTCGACTCAATTGCTTTAAAACATCCTGCTCAGTATTTATTATATATAAAACCTGTGGTGAAATAGTTTTTCACAAAAGTTCTGTAGTACAAAACTTGAGTTTTATATTCAAAATTACAAAATACATTTACCTAAGGAGTTACATTTTCAAAAGAGATGTCTAAAGCCTACAAGTTTAAGTTATTTATATGACATACCAAGAGCTAAAAACTATTGGGCCGCCTAAGGAGACTCATTTAATTATCCCAAAAAGTTACAAAGATGACAAAAGAGAACATATGACTATTAGTATCATCTTTATTCGTGTCCCCTACCTCCTTAGCTGCTAATTGGGGGAATGAGTGAAACTCAACTTACGACTAGGGATCTACGAAAGAATTTATAGGGAAATAAATAACAACTTACTCAGTAAGTGAAACGGAGATAGGAGTATGTATTTAGCCACAACAAACAGGGTTTTTAATCAAGTTAGTAGATGCAAATGCATGAGCAAGAAAGTGCATTGTATGACATTATTTGTTCCGTCATAAGATTATAGAAATTGTGTCTACACTAACCTAGGTTAAGAAGTTTGATGCCATACACTTATAAATTAAGGCTAAACTAAGGCTTGTGTAATGAAGAACACTCTTTTCTTGAAACTACCTTCGAATCATAATCTCTAACTTTGTTATGATTTCCTCTCTTATCATTTAGTTTTGCCTTACTTTCTGACTCCTTCATTTTGCTGTATAATTCACCCATTCTTTACACTTCAACTTTTAATCCATAGTTTCTATAATAATTCCAATTAGTTAAATACTCCAAATCTTAAACCAACTCTTTCGACCACTCACAACTAGTCTAAAATATCATATATGAGCTCTTAGTTATCCATCAATGTGCCTAATCATCTCTCAAACCTACTATAGTATAACAAGATTAGTAGCTTAATAATTGCATGCAAACTTCATTTAACTCCAACCCACAGAAATTCAATCTCAATTGATTTTCTATCACATTTCAAAAATGTGAATGATGTAGTTTCGGTTTCAATTTTTGTATACAAGATCCTTAAAGAGTATAATTTCAAAGTTGTATTTTTGATAAATTTTGGCTTTTACAAAATTAGTGAACTTTACATGGGTTTTCCCTTAAGTTACTTAAAGAATCATAGTTAATTTTGCTATAACTTGAGTGTTGAGTTGTTTTTTATAATGATCAATACAAGAAAACATTTGATTTTAAGTGGAAAGCTATAAAGTGATTTAGTTGAATTCTAAGGCCAAAACTACTTAGTTTTGCATGTATTCAGGTTTGGCACTTAGATTAGTGCATAGCGGAGGGTTTGGTTCCATACGTTGGCTAGTCACCTTGGTAACATCTCGGCAACACCTTAGATGGTATGGAGAGTGAAATAACTCGGTAAATCGGATTGGGACAACCACTGCTTCTCAGCGCTCAACTCACCTCAAACAGCTCAATGAACTACCTGAAAGAGCTCTTAAGCTCTCAAGAGCCCAGTGTATAATCAATCCTTGATCCTTTTTATCCCCTTCGGATTATCTGAGATTTGAGATCAAATCTGGCTCAGTTTTAGGTTACTTATCCTCGAGAGTGCAAGGTTAGAAGTCAACAATGTTAAAGGAGTCTAAGACCCTATATTCTTCAGGCAATTCAATCCTATTGGCGTTAAGGTTGATCTTTTCAAGCATTTTGAAAGGTTCGTTGGTCCTAAAAGACAACTTTCTCTTTCTCAAGTTTGGAAATCGTTCCTTGTTGAGGTATATCTAAACCAAATCACCTAGTTGAAATTATCTTTTCCTTTATCCTCGGCTTCGCTTCTCAAGCTTAATATTAGCTCAACCCGGTTGCTCTACAACCTTCTGGTATATGGCTTTAATGGCCTCAACTCTCTTAATGGCTGGTTGGTTATCATCAAGCATCGGCTGGGGCACTTGGTCCAATGGCAACTTGGGGTTAAACTCATAGGCGACCTCGAATGGGGACGCACTTGTTACATTATGGGTGGTCCTGTTGTATGTGAACTCAATGATTGGTAGGTACAAATCCCAGTCGGCTATGTTTTGTTTGATAGCAACCCGCAGCAAAGTTCCCATGATTCTGTTGACAACTTCAGTCTATCCATTAATATGTGGGTGGTAGGACATGCTGTATAACAGCTTGGTTTCCATTCACCTCCATAACGTCCTCCAAAAGTGGCTCATGAACTTAGGGTCTTGGTCTGAAACAATAGTCTTAGGAGTTTCGTGCAGCTTAATTACTTCTTGCAAGAAGAGAAAAGAGATAGCTAAAGCCTCATTAGTTTTGCAATAGGGCACGAAATATGTCATCTTGCTAAATCGATCCACAACCGCCATGATAGAGTCCTTCCCTCGGGACGTTTTTGCAATCCTAACATGAAGTCCATACTCAGCTCGAACCATGGTTTTGTTGGGATCAGTAAGGGTTGGTAGTGTCCTTGCTTAACTCAACTCTTCGCTTTTTGGTAGGTCACATACTTTTCTAATATGGATTAGACATCTCTCTTCATCCTAAGCCAAAAGAATCTGGAGGATAATATCTCATAAGTTTAGTGCTGGCCAAAGTGCCTGTTAGTCCCCCTCTATGCGCCTTGTGCACTAGCAGTTCTCGCGTGGAACAAGTTGGGATACATAGCCTTCTCTTCCTGAATAAGTATCCATTCTCCTTGTGATAGTCGTCCAATATCCGTCCTTTGTCACAACGAGCATAGATAGGACCAAAGTATGGGTCCTCAGTATATAAATTCTTAATGGTTGAAAAACCAAGTAGCTTCGTCTACAGCTCGATCAGGAGGGTATGTCGTCTCGACAGGGCATCGGCTACTACATTGTTCTTTTCATTCTTGTATTTTACGACATAAGAAAAACCCTCTATGAACTCAACCCATTTGGCTTGTCTTTGAGACAACTTCGATTGGCTCTTTAAATATCTCAAGGATTCATGATTAATGTAGATTACAAAGTCCTTAGGTAGCAAATAGTGTTGACATACCATTAGGGCTTAGATTAAGGAGTAGAACTCCTTGTTGTAGATGAAATACTTAAGTATAGCTCCTCGAAGTTTCTCGCTATAGTAAGCAATAGGTCGGCCTTCTTGTATCAGTACAGTACTTATGCCTAATCCAGATGCATTACACTTTACTTCAAACACCTTGTCGAAGCTTAATGGAGCTAAGATGGGGGCTGTAGTTAGCTTCTCCTTCATTTCCTCAAAACTCCTCCGCTCTTTCTTACCCTATTTGAATTCAACATTCTTCTTTGAGAGTTTGGTGAGTGGGGCCACAATTGTACTAAGATTCTTTATGAATTGGTGAGAGAATGATGCTAGGCCGTGGAAACTTCTCACATCGACAGAATAAGTTGGCTTAGGCCATTCTATGATCGCTCTTATCTTCTCTTCATCAACTCGGATGCCAGCTTCACTCATAACAAATCTTAAGAAGAACACTTTAGATCGGCAAAAATCGTACCTCTTCAAATTGGCATAGAGCTGTTGAGCTAGGAGTTTTGCAAGCACTTGTTGGAGATGCTCTCGATGAATCTCTAGGTCGGGACTGTACACCAGAATGTCATCAAAGTAAACCATGACAAACCTTCCTAGTAATTCTTGGAGCACATGATTCACAAGTCACATGAATGTGCTTAGCTCATTGGATAGTCCAAATGGCATTATAAGCTATTCATATAAACATATCGTATCTTGAAGGCAGTCTTTCACTCATTACCTTCATGCATTCGAATCTGATGGTACCCAGATTTGCGGTCAATCGTTGAGAATGCTTTTACTCCGCTTAACTCATCTAGCATGTCATTGAGCTTGGTTATGGGATACTTGTACTTAATAGTGATTCGATTGATCATTCAACTACCCATACACATTCTCTAAGAACCATCCTTCTTTGTCACTAATAAGGTCAGAACGACATAGGGGCTAAGGGACTTACGTACATATCCTTTCTTCATAAGGTTATCTACTTGCCTCTATAGCTTGGCAGCCTGTTCGAGGTTCATCTTATAAGTAACCTTATTTGGTAGTGTGGCTTCGAGTTGTAGGTCAATTGTATGCTTGACACCTTGGATTGGAGGTAAGCCATTTGGCAGCTCTTTCAGAAATAGATAGGGAAATTCCTCCAGTAGGGTTTTTACTTCTGCCGATAGCTCTTCCTCCTCAAGTCTCATCTCCAGAAGCCTCTTGACAAACAAATAAGTCGGTCCCTCTAGCTCCATTTCTCTTTTCAGTTCGACTTAGGTCAATACTAAAGTATCTTTCCTCAAGGTTTGGCTAAGCTTGGATTGCATGACTTTTACTTACTCGGTATTCATGAGACTCAATTTCAACCTTCTTCCTTCATGCTCCACAGAACATGTGTTCCTTCTACCATCATATATAACTGCTTGGTTAAACATCCATGTTCATCTAAGTAGAAGGTAGGATGCATTCATGGGTAGCACATCACAAAGCACTTCATCTTAGTGCTTGCCAATACAAATCGACACAAATACCCATTTGTTCACTTGTAGGGCTCCCTTATCACTGAGCCAATGAAGCTTTCAAGGTTTTAAGTAAGGTATGGTCGGCAATTTCAACTGCTAGACTGTAAATGTAGAGGATGCATTGGTGTAGCTCCTATTGTCAACGATCAGCATGTATAGTGATTCGTTTAACTTGCACCCAATATGGAAGAGATTTTCTCTCTACTTGTCTTTAGGCATAGGATTGACACTTATTGTCCTCTTCAATACTAGAGAGGTCAATATGAAGTTCCCTTCCTAGCTGTAGATGACTTCCTCATCGGACAGCTCGGCCTATCTGTCATCCTTCAGCTCCTCTACTTCTTCATCAGTATTGTTGACCTCAACAGTTACACCTTGCTTTAAATCACTATTGTTCGCCTGTTCGGCTACTGGGCGGCTATGTGTATAAATCCTTGACATTTGAAACATTTGATCTCACTCGTCTTCTTCCCTAAACTTTAGCCTTTCTCAAACTTCTTCGGGTTCCTTCTCTTCACCTTAAGTAGTCTGAGTAGGTCGGGTCTGATTGGCTTTGCTTGGTTTTGTTCACATAGGTTTGCTTCGAATAGGTCAATTACTACTAGGATGGTAAATCGGGGGTAAGAATCTTCTTGTTCGGCGCCTTTCTATCCTTTGAGTGGCTTGGATTGCATCATCAAGTGTTCTAATGTCCAGCGTTTCTAGGACATCTCCAATCTCATACTTTTATTAGCTAATGAATAGACACAGTTCGGTCTTCGAGCTCCATGAATTTGCATCTGGAGTTCTTTAACGTAAGCTTCTACACTCGATCCTCCTTGCCTCAGTTCTTGCAGCCTATTAAAATTATCCTATAGATAATAGCTCGGTACAAACTTTCTCCGCATAACTCTCTTCATATCATCCCAACTCTTAACCTCTCATTCTCCTTCCCTTCTCTAGGTAGCTTGCAAATTCTTCCACCATAAGGTGGCATAACTAGTGAACTCTAACACAACAAGTTTAACTTTCGTGTTATCGGGCACTTCATGGCATTTAAATTGCTTTTCAATCTTATCTACCCAATTTAGGTAGTCCTCGGCATTACCACTACTAGAGAAACTTGGAATATGCATCCTCAATTCTTTAACTCTAAGGGTTTGTACATTTCTTTCCTTAATCTCATAGTATTCCTTTGCCTTGTCATCTCCTTCTACTGCCTCCTCGATCTCTTCAAGAGCTATCCTTCGTCTAGCATCTCTACCAATTCCTTTAGCTCGGGGTGGGCGAGCTAGGGTAGTAACTCGGCCAAACTGACCATTGCCTCGTTGCTGCTACTCACGTTCTCTAATAGGGCTATTTCGAGCTCGTTATCTGTCTTCTTGTATAATAGTCACCAAACTAGTTACCTAATTAGTAAGCCTATCCAATTGATCATCCATTAATTGAGGCGTAAAGCTTCCTTCTTGCCTTTGGCTATGTCGAGTACCACTTTCTTGGTTTCCTAAAGTTCCTTGAACACTTGAGTCTAACATTGATGGTTACTTCATAACAACAATCAAATGAACAGTCAACCACACTCTGTTTTGTGTATCGAAAATAAGGGAAAAACAGAGTATAAAACATTACTTAGTTACCAAACTCCAATGTGAACAATTAAACCCCTATCACACAAGAGAAGTGATAAACTATTAAAAGAACACAGTAGCAGAATTCAGCTTCGAACGTAGCTAAATTTTGATACCAAGATGATACGGACTCATAGATGAACACACAAACACAATATCACACGGACAAAAAAGATGGGTCCAAGCCACAAGATGGCATAAAAAGTAAATGATAGTCGGGGGTAAGTAAGGGTTCTCGTGCACCAATGAAGGATGTGATACACCAACGCCTCATACGAGCTCAGGTCACACTTGATATGATGCAAAAGTATGGCTAGAGGTCATTCATCACTAGTTCATGCTCGAATGGGCTATATAAGAGTAGCTCAGGAGTAAGTAAGAGGACACTTAACTCAATAGAGGGTGAAAATTTAGTGTATTCCTTTGTATATTTTGTTGCGGCTATTACATTATGTGATTATTTATAGTTCCTTGTTAGGGTAAGCTCTACTGTCACAAACTGAGGACAGTCTAATCATGGCAGATGCTATATACTGTATGAAGAACCCCTAATTGGTTATCCTTCCAATCATAAACTCTTCACACAATATACAAGGCTTTACAACCACTAGCTTCCTAAGAACATACAGATCCACATGCTATCATTACGTAAACATATTTATATAAAATTTAAACTACAAAGTTTACAATAAGCAGTAATTTAGTATGTCTAGGTCTATATTACTGACAAAATAAAAGTATATAAGTAAAAGTCTACATAATCAATTCTCTCAACACATTGAATGGCCCGCTCTTGCTTAGGTCCCTAAGCTAACCTGTGGCGTCCCCGGGCTTGCCTCAATGAATAAGCCGTCTTGTAGAAAAAGTCTAACAGGGTGTAAACCTATGCTTAGTGAACAAAACCCTCAGTCACATTATAAACAAGTTATCAATACATTATATTCACGCCTATGAATAAATGATTAAATAGAATGCCAAACAATACGTATAGTTAACTAGTCAATATACACAACTCAGATTTAACGCCCTTCGAAGTCAGGGTTGGAGTATATATGGCACCAATCAGATTCGAGTATTATACTAGAACTTACTTTATTACAGAACTCTACATTTCGCACTTAAATCAAATAATTCCTTTATTTTCGTAAAAACTAAGTTTTAGTATAATCGTGAGTAGGCCCCTGCAGTCTACACTCAACCCTAAACGGAGGCCCCTAGACTTGACCCTTAGTTAGGCAGTTGGTACCTCTAACGCTCAGTATTCTCGCGGGACAAGGTAAGGTCATTTTGTACGAGTGCACTGTACAAAACCAATAAATTTATAATAACAACCCCTGAATGCCCTCTTTCTACCTCTATGTGATGTGACGGCCAGAATCATGTATATGCAATGCATGTTGATGCATTTACTAATTCCTTCTTATGAGCTGAGTGTAGTTAAGTCCAATTATGATGTGACCATCCAATAGTACACACAATCATTGTTTATACTACCATGCAACAAACAAAGTATTATTTTTACTTAAGGTAAATTCAGAATTCAACACATAATAACATACAAAAGCATTTTCCGACCCCACACAACAATCAATTAACAATATCATTTAAGTCCATTATCTGCAATCACATATAAGCATGGAATCATAGGATAAATACTCACTCGGCTATGACAACTTGCTCTAGTCATAGTAATCAATCGGAAGATTCTTGCCCACATCAGATCACCTGATCATTATGATATAATAACGATAGTAAGCAATTGAATTAACTAGTAATTCTAGATATCTATTTACTTAATTCTATTTAAATTACTATCAGTTTTTTATCAGATTAAACTTTATCACTAATCGTATGTAACTTTTTCATTTTATTTTCGATATTTATAAACTTATAGTTGTTTTTTCATCATTTTCGAATGTATGTTCATATAGTGATGTCCGTTTTGAATGTTAAACCTGTGTTTTACAATATAGACTAAATTTATTGAAATGTTATCTATTGAAGTTTAAATATTCTTATTGGCTAGTTTTATGTTCTATTTTAGTAGTTAATGATTTCATTAGCCATTAATTCTTACAGTTAAACGATCTTATTGTTTATTATTTTAGAGGCTTATGTCATTAATTGCTTATGTCATGGCTTATGTCATTATTTGTTTAAATCATCCATTACATATGTATACTTATCCTTATATATTCATATCCTTTACACATATATTATATATATATTTATACTTCTAACATACTAGTATGTTTACTTATGTACTCATATGTATACTAGTACATATACCCATATATACATACGGTAACATATGTATTTTTATACATATTTTAGTATACCTAGTGTACCCTCTTAAGAAAGTTTCATAAATTTCATATTTTTACACTTTAAGGGTATATTTAGTAAGGTATATGTATATATAGTATACTCTTCCTTTTTTTATTATGTACATAATGGATATTCATATACAAGAGTACCCATACATATATTCATTAAGTATATTCTTGTGTTTACATGCTCAAGCATATGTACATGTGTTCTTTTTCCATTTACTAAAGATTTCCTACACTTCTAAGTATAAGTATAAAGATTCCCATCTTCAACAACACAAAAGCATATATTATACCAAATTTCTACACTAACCTAACCTATACATCTAACTACTAGATAAAATAAGAAATTACATAATAACATACCTTTCTCTTACTTGTAATACGAAAAGGAAAGTTAGTATATATGTGTTATTGGTTTGTGTTGGTAAGTAGAGTTGTGAAAGTAAATTGGAAAAGTTGAAGGGGATAAAGAAAAAGAGGAGCTCATGATTTTAGTTATTTTTAGGTTTTTACTTTCACAAACCTTGTCAACTCTTAGGAATATCTAACACACTTGAGTCTACTTCAGATGTTAGGTCAAAAAATTTAGGGGTTTACATCTACGTTACAAAAAATTACAAAAATGGATCCTTATTTGCTAAAAAGAAGGAAAATAATTTACAAGGAAAATACGAAATTGTACGTAGCTAACGTCCTCTGTTAGAAAGGATAGTACGGTTGTCTGAAAAAGACGATGCGTGTGCATTTTACTCTATGATTCTGATAGTATAGTGAGCCAAGTAGGGGTGGGCCTCTTTTCAAGTATGTTCGGCGTTGGAAGTTCGGCACCTTGACTGCTAAGGCAAGATAGGCTAGCTCAGGAACGGCTTACATCCAAGTCAGCTTTGGATGGTCAGATCTTAACAATTGTTAGCTCAGCCTCAACATCGTGGAGATTACTGTATTCAGGTTTGGCGCTTAAACTAATGCATAGCGAAGGGTTCAGTTCCATACATCAACCGGTCACCTCGGCAACACTTTGGATGCTATGGAGAGCGAAGTAGCTCAGTAGATTGGACTGGGATAAGCACTGCTCCTTGGCACTTAACTTACCTCGAATAGCTTAGCAAATCACCTGAGAGAGCCCTTAGGCTCGAGAGTGTGTAATCAATCCTTGATCCCTGTCAATAGTTGGTTATCTTTGTTATTAATTTTTGTATAGACATGCAAAGGATATCACTAGATGGGGGAGTTTATCAAAGTTAGAGTTAGAGGGTGAGGGTGTTATACAGGGGAGTACTGATAATTTTCCCTCTAAACTAAACTAAACCAAACCTTATTATAATTAAGTTATTTATTTATTTTAAATTAAATTGTGATGCCAAAGTAATTATTGCCCTAAAATCTAATTTCCTTTATCCTTCCCTAAAACCCTAAGCCTTCATAGCCACTCTAACTTCTTCTTTCTTCTTTTCTCTAAACTCTCTCTAAAATTTTAGCTATGCAAGGTACTTAAACCTTCATTTCTCGAGAAAAATTTGTGCAAAAGCAATACTAAGATAATTTCAATCCTTTAGACTCCTTCTCTTAGCTTAATTCTTAGAAGGACTTACATATCAAAGGGTTATAAGCTAAGCTTTTTAAATTCAACGTATATTATTGGGCCATAGCTTAAGCTTTTGGGTTTGGGTTGTTTTTGGAATTTCAAGCTCATATTCAACCATACCAAATGTTGTTGGCGAATTTTGGGGGTTGGAAATATCCTGTAAAGATAAGAAAAATGCTTGGTACTGGAGCTAGTTCGGTGTAGCCACTTCGGTGCCTAAGTCTGTAAGCATGAGTGAGAAGGGTAAAGTAAAGAAGTTAAGAGTTATTAGATGCCTCTTATAGAGTCTCTTTCCCGTATTTATAGGAAATTGTCATGTTTGAAGGAGCAGTTATTGGAATAACTATTGAGATACGTAGAAACTTGTTGATTAGACACCTTCCCCAAAATGTAGGGAGAGCAGATAATTATGTAATATAGCCGTGCTTATGATAACTGTTTATACTATGAACTTGAATTCAAATCAGCAACAGATCTATGTTACTTGGCGTAGTACCGAGAATGTCGATTACTCGACGAGGTGTCGATGATATAGATTGCACGACTAGTTGGTAGTTGAATGGACAAGTAAGATGGGTGGATGAAAACTGACTATTAACATTTGCCCTCTATGTTCAAGAATTCAACAAATGGAGTAATACATAATGCTCTAGAGGCTAAGTGGGTTGCAGTTCTTTAGATGCTGAGTGAGATGAGCAGCAAGACGGTTCGCATCCTAATAAAAAAGTTGTAACTTTCGAATTCTTGCTTGTTTAAGAAACCAAAAAGTACATGGTATGACACCTGTTGCTTCGGTCATCATTACATCACGGTTTAATAACTGTTTGGGAGTTGTCAACTGTCGGATTTCTATTTTGAAACATGCATCAACAATCCACGCCACTATCACATCAGTGCATCATTACTGTTAGAAACAAATTTGTAGTTATGAGGATAAGCTGTCTATATTTAAAGGACGTTTCAAAAGTTAGAATTCATTTTTGCTCAAAATCATAAACAAATTTTCTTGCTTTCTCGTCTTCACTCTTAAACAATTTTTCTTGCTTTCTCATCTTCACTCTTAAGTTCTTTAAGTTCTGTGATACCATTCTTCATAAACATTTAGGTATGGTTTGTAACGTTATCTATCGACTTGTTCTCTTTGATTCCGAAGCAACAAAAACTGAGGCCACTTCTCCTCCCTAAATAATGAGAGAGGTAATGTGTTCTTCTGGTAGCTCGACCAACAGTATTGAGGAAAGGTGGGATAAACTCACCCGGATAAATACTTTGGTTGTGAATAATTATCTTAAGGACAAAGAAGGGAGATCCTTGGCGAGATATCTATATAACAACATAGCCTACTTCTACAATTCTTTAGATGGAACTACTAGTTCTACCGATAGAGTTCTTGTCACAAAATATAACCAATACTGGAAAGATCTTCTTGGAATATGGAATCTAAGGAGGCCGAGAGAAGAGGAGAAGGCATGTTTCCTAAGGGAGAGTGAGTTTCATATATACCTAAAATATTTAGATTTTAGGTTATGCTTCCCATTCTCAGCTTTTGTGAAGGGTTTTTTCAACTACTTTAGAGTTGCACTAAGTATATTATTACCTAATACATACCGGCTTCTGGCGGCTTTTGAGATAGTTTGTGAAGAAGTCAAAATCAATGCTATGCCCCAACTATTTTGGTTTTTCTTTATGATTAGGAGGCAACTTAATTGATGATACTTTGCCGCTGCAAGGCATAAGCAGAAGTTCATGGATAGGCTAGAGTCTAAGATCTACAAGTAGCATGACAAATTCATGTCGATAGTGTTTAATGAGGAGCTAGACTTCTAGATTCAATGGACTGAGGCAATCCACACTAAAGATATAGATCTGATGTTGAATGATGCAGTAGCGATGAAGAGAATCTAAGAAAGGAGGAAGAACAAAATGTTCTTTTAGGACGTCAAGAGAATTATACAGCATTACGAAGGTGGAGACCCGATTTTTTTTTTAAAAAGAAGTTACGCTAATGAGTTACCATCGTGTCGAGTATAGCTATAAGAGGAAAGCCGTTCTCGCGACTTAGGGAGAAAATTGTCACCTTTGAGCCTTGCTCAGTACGGAGAATGTAAGTTTATTTTTTCCTTGTATTAGTATTAACTTTTTGCTTATGTTAAAGATATGGGTGCTGGCAGGGTAAATCTTGCCGAGCTACTAGCCTAAGTAAAGGCTAAAAAATCAAAAGCAGATAAGAGGGTAGCCATAGCAATCACTACCACTTGGCTTGCTATCATGAAGAAAATAGCAAAAGAGGACACATCTAAGCAGGCGGTAGCACAGAGGAAGACCTTGCGGCTATCTAACAGGTGGAAGGAGGGCAAGAGAATAGTATCAACTAAGGTCCATCATTTTGTGGATCCTCCGGTTGAGAATGTTGAACCCATTGTTGAGCTAAGAAAGATAGGCCGAGAGAGCCAACCTTGTAGTGAGGTCTAAGATGCTACTACCATCAAGGGGTCATTGTTGGTGCTGGAGGTAATGCCTAGTGCTGATAAGAGACCAGGAAAAGAACTCGCCAGCCAACCACTTACTAAAAGGTCTTAGGGTTTAGATGAGAGGACGAAGGAGGCAATGCACTCTAAATTCACTGTTAATCCAACTTGATTAACCATAACGTCAAAATTTTGTGTCCATAGATTTGGCAATTCTAACTCAATTGGCAATACGACTTCCGTACCATATGTTAACATGAAGGGTATCTCCCCATTCGCAGTTTTGTGGGTAGTTCGGTACCCCCATAAAACATTTGGTAGTTTATTGGCCCATTTCCCTCTAACATGATCTACTTTTTGTCGTAGGCCATGCAAAATGATCTTGTTTACAACTTCAACTTATCCACTCATTTGAGGATGCACTATAGATGTATAATTGAGGTGAATACTATACTTCTTGCAAAATGCCTAAAACTTATTGTTGTCAAACTGCAAGCCGTTATCTATGATTATCATGTAAGAAACTTTGAATCTTGATATGATGGAACTAAAAATGAACGCTTCCACTTTTTGCTCAGTGATCTTCGCCACAACTTTGGTTTCTGCCCATTTGGTAAAGTAATCTATAGTAACAATGATGAATTGTCTCTAGGCAGTAGACTTTGGAAAGGGTTTGAGAATATCTAACCTCCATTAGGCCAAGGGCCAAGGGCTAGTTAGGCTACATAACTCAATTGTAGGCACATGACTAGTCGACTCATGCTTCTGGCATTGAGGATAGTGCCAGACAACTTACTTGGCATATTCTCACATGGTCAACCAGTAATAACCAAGTCACAGTATTCGAACATATAGTGTCTAAGCTTTTATGTGGTTACTACATATGCTAACATGCAGCTTAAATAACACCCTTTAGGAATCTCTTGGACAAAGGCATCTACGATAGGGTTATGATATGCCGTGTTTGTACAGTTGACCATCAATCAACGAATAGTTTGCGGCCTGGTAAGCCAATTTTCGTGCTCCTTTCTTGTCATCTAAGAGAGTACCATCTCTCAAATAATCCACTAGAGGATCTATCCAAGATTCTTCTCTTGGGCAAGGAGCCAACTCATAGCTTTGCAAAAGAGTAGATAAATTTTTCTGTAGAAGAAATTCGACAAAAAGTTTATTGCTCAATTTGAGGAATGCTATACTGGCTAATTTTGACAGCTTATTGGTAGCAACATTCTTGCTTCTCAGAATTTTGTGGATGGCGAAAGATTGAAATTCTTCTGCGAGCGTTCGTACTACCAATAGGTACTTGCTTATCTCTTCTTCCCTTATTGTGTAACTTCCCGTGACTTGATTCACCACCAATTTTGAATTAGAGAACACTTTAAGTTTCTTGGCACTAATCTCCTTTGCCAATTTCAGTCTAGCAATCAAAGCTTCATACTCCACTTTATTGTTGCTAGCCGAGAATCCAAATTTTAAAGCATAATGAACTATAACATTGAAGAACAAGGCATACACCACTTCCTTCTTTTGTTGAAGAACCATCCACATAAAGGAACCAAATAGGTTTCTCGGCAAACTCCATATTATCTTCCTTACCAATGAACTCGGCTACAAAGTTTGCTAGCACTTGACCTTTTAGTGCTGCTCTAGGTTTGTATTGTACGTCATGAGCACTCAACTCTAAGGCATATTTCATCATCCTCCTAGAAGAGTCAATTCATTGTAATGCTTGCCGCAATGGATGATTAGTGAGCATTATGATCTGGTGAGTTTTAAAATACGGCTTCAACTTCCTTGCCGAAAGAACCACTGCTAAAACAAAATTTTCAATTTTCATGTACCAAAGCTCTAGCCCTTGCAAAACATGACTCACATAATAAATGAGTTGATACTCTTTACCGTTAATTCGGACCAATATAGAAGAAAGAGCTTAGCAGTTGACCGATAGATATAAATATAAATTCTCTTCTGAAATAGGTGTCGAAAGTATTGGTGGCAATGCAAGGAATTCTTTAAGATTTCTAAAAGCTCTCTTGCAATCGTCAAACCATTTGAATTCTTTAAGATTTTAAAGAATTCTACACACCTATTAGTACTTTTCGACACAAATCTGTTTGAGGGTAGCTATGCACATGGTGAGTTTCTGCACTTCCTTGACTGTACGGGGGGATTTCATGTTCCTTATCACCTCAATCTTTTTTGGGTTAGCCTCAATGCTATGTTGAGTAATCATGTATCCTAAAAATTTTCCTGATGTTGTGGCAAAGACACATTTTTGTAGGTTGAGTTTCATGCTGTATCTCTTTAATGTAGCAAATGTCTCCCCAAGGTCGGCAAGATGCCAATCCTTCTTCATACTCTTCACAATCATGTCATCAACATATACTTTGATGTTTCTATGAATTTGGGGTTTGAACATCTTAGTAACAAGTTTTTAGTATGTTACACTGACGTTTTTTAGACCAAAGGGCATCACTGTGTAACAATACATTCTAAAATTGGTTACAAAAGATGTATAAACTTCATCCTCCTTGTCCATCTTGATTTAGTTGTAACCAAAGAAAGCATCCATAAAAGAAAGTAACGCGTATCCAACGATTGCATTGATTATCAAATCAATTTTCGGCAGTGGGAAACAATCCTTAGGACAGGCCTTGTTGAGATCCATGAAGTCTATGCATATTCACCACTTCTCGTTGGACTTCTTGACTAGTACACAATTGGCTAGCCAAGTCGAATAAGGATCTTCTCGAATAAATTCTACTTTCAATAACTTTTGGACTTCTTCTTCTATTGTTGCTGGTCTCTCTAGTGTAAAATGCCTCTTCTTTTTTTAGACCACCTTCACATTCGAATCAATCTGGAGCTTATGTATCATAACTTCTCTCGGGATACCCAACATGTTTGGAGGGGACCATGTAAACACATTAGCATTGGCTTGCAAGAAGTTGATTAAACTTTGTCGAATATTTGCTGACAAGGGTTTCCCAATCCTCATTGTTTTCCCAGGGTCATCTCCCAAAGAAATTTCCTTAGTATCACTCTTGGCATTCTCTATGCCAACTGACTTACCTTTCAGATAAGTTTCCACCTAAAATACATCTTCTCATCTTAAAGCCGTCATATATAAGGACTTTGCCAATTGCTGGTCCCCTTTGCACACACTAACTCTAGTGGAAGTAGGGAACTTAGCTTTAAGATGTACAATTGAAGGGATAATGCTAAATAGATGCTGACACGACTGTCCTATTATCATGTTATATGGGGACCAACATTTGATGATGAGGAAGCCCACTTTATCCTTTGTGACATACTTGTTATCACGTATTTGTATCGGCAAAGAAATTACTATAGCTACTTGAACTGGTTTGTTGTTCAAGGCATACAGGTCATACTAGTAAGATCTTAGTTGTGCCTTGATCTTAGGTTTCATTTGGTTGAATGCATGCTGAAAAATGATATCAATCGAACTTCTTATGTTATTAACAATCTTCTTGACTTCGAAGTTTGTGACTCTTGTACTAATAACTAGTGTATCATCATGCGTTCTCTAGATGCCCTCAAAGTCATCCTCCATGAAAGAAATTGTATTATCAATCCTAACCTTCTTGCCTTAGATGTTGCAGATGTAATTTTTAGCACTTGTTAAACTCGAAGAGCTTGGCTAACCTATAGTAGGTCCACCAACAATGGTGTTGATCACTTTATTGGATGCTCTATAGTCTTTGATTGACTCATCTGATTTTTGTTTGATTATGTTAAGGATTGAGGAATCCTTAGCAAGAAGTTTTCTTGAAAGCAAGTGTTGAAGAAACACTTTTGCTAATTCATCGAAACAAGAAATGGCGTTTAGTTTTAAGTATTTGAACAATGTGCTAGTTGCATTCCTCAAGGTTAAGGGAAAAGCTTAGTAAGCTACTACATCACTCAAACCATGCAATTTGGCCAACATATGGTAGTTATCCAAGCAATCTTTGGCGTCCTTTGTTCCATCATAAGTTTCAAACTATAGCAGCTTGATGTACTGAGGTTTCAATTCCTCTAAAATCTTTGAAACAAAGGGACTCTTCTTGATTTGGAATTGCTTGCTTAATGTAGCAGGGGTGTTGACATGCGAAGGGCTTGCATGGTGTACCTACTGCAGTTACTTGCCTTTGTCATTCTTTTTTAAAGCAGGAGCCAAGGGTCCATTTGTGAGCTTGGCTTGCTTTTTCTACAACATAGGTGAATAAATTGAATCATCATTATTATTGGCATCGTGATCACCATGCTCGTTATTCTGATTTAGATGAATACTATTATGAGGGAGGTTAAGGATCTGTTCATGCTTTTTGTTTAACTCTGAATTTTCCCTAACTAAATTGAGGAATAATTGCTCTAGTCTAGCTAGTCGTTGCTTATCAGTATGCTAATGCCCCCCTTTATGGTGTTAGGAGGAAGTGCTAGCACCTCCACTCTTGGTCATTCTAGTTTTAGCCATGTGGGTGTGTTTAGGAAAAACAGGCAGTGCTAAATGTTGTTGGTGAATTTTGGGAGTTGAAAATATCCTCCAAAGATAAGAAAAATGCTTAGTCTGGGGCCAATTTGGTGAGGCCACTCCAGTGCGGCCACTCCGATGCCTAAGTCAGTAAGCAGGAATGAGAAGGGTAAAGTAAAGAAGTTAAGAGTTATGAGATGGCTCTTACAGAGTTTCTTTCCCATATTTATAGGAGATTGTCATGTTTAAAGAAGCAGTTATCAGAATAATTGTCGAGATACATAGAAGCTTATTAATTAGACACCTTTCCCAAAATGTAGGGAAAATAGACAATTGTGTAATATAATGGTACTTGTGATAACTGTTTGCACTATGAACTTGAATTCGAATTAGCAATGGATCTATGTTACTCAGTGTAGGGCCAAGAATATCGATTACTTGGCGAGGTATCAAGAGTATAGATTGTACGACTTGTCGATAATCGAATGGATAAGTAAGATGGGTAGACAAAGACTAACTATCAACACCAAGTAAGTTTCATCACATTCTTCTTTGTCTAGTTATTGGGTATTTGAAAGTTAAAGTGAAAGTTAAGGTTGATGTTGAGTTAAGAAATGGAGTTTCTATTTGATGTGCCAAGGAGCTCAGTTATTATTAGGACTTATTGTAGCAAATTAGAACCAATGGGTCCTTCAAAATATCGAAGAAACTTATAGCGAGTAGGTTGATGAATTGATTAGAGTAGCTGATGTGAAGCTACTTGGAGGATATAACCTATCTAGGAATAAAACACGACTTAACACTTTACCTAATATGACGCATAAGTTAATGTCAAGGTCTATTTACCATTAATCTTGAGCTACTTGGCAGGATTAGATAAGAGTGTATGAAATGGACTTGGAGAGAGTTGTCTTGCAAGAATAGTATATTCAATGTCTATTTGTAAGGTAAGATGATTCCGGCTTATAAGGAGAAAAAACTATTTATAGTAAGTTCCTAGGACAACAACGTAAATAAAGAAATTAGAAAAGGCATATATAAAAAGGGGATTCCTAGTACATATGAAAAGGGACAAATAATAAAAAGGGAAAAATAGTACAGTATAAGAAGATATAGATAGGTGGCAGTGCAACATTAGTTCTGTACAAAGATTCTCTTATTACTGCAGGCGAGAGGAATCAAGATGTTGTGGCAACAAAGACACCGAGATGAGAAGGAATGCCGTGAGAGTTGCAAGGAGGCTAAGAGAGAAGTACTAGGTGGGTAGGAGGCCAGTTTTCGTTAATCGATACGGCTGGTACGATACATGGGCTCATACTCTTTCGAACATATCTATAGTCTACCAACTTATCCACTTGTTTCTTCAACTTGGTTGCTTGCTTAGGATTAAGCTTGTAAGTAGGTCAATTCGATTAGGTAGCTCTAGGCTGGAGGTCGATATAATGCTCAATGCCTCTTAGAGGAGGTAAACCTTTTGGCATCTTGATAGTAGGTCAACATAGTCTTGAAGCAGCAGCTGCATCTTGACAGGTAAGCTCTTAGCTTCTCTCACCTCCAAGAGTCTTTTGACTAAAAGGAGTACATAGTCTTCAGCTTTGACTTCTTAGGCAAATTGAGCTTAGGAAATCACTAAGGACTTCCTCTACAGTGATCTAGTAACCTTTTCTTAGGCTTCCTACACTTCCTTAGGACTCATGGGTGTTAATATAATTTTCTTCCCATACTTCTAGAGCATACAGGTGTTCTTATACCCATCGTATAATACTCTTAAGTCAAACAACCATAATTGGCTGAGAAATATGTGAGAAGTGCACATGGGAAGGACATCATACAACACCTCGTCCCTGTACCTATCATTAATGATAATCGGTACTCTAAACTACTTGGCAACATATAAGGATCCTTTCTCATTTAGCCAATGAATCTTATATGGCTTAGGGTGTGGGAGGGTTGGCAATTTCATTGCCTTAACTACCCCTTGAACCATAACATTGGTACAACTCCCTCCATCAATTATCAAGGTGCATAGCTTGCCATTCACTTAGCAATTCATATGGAAGACATTCTCCCTTTGCTCATTCTCATTAGCCACAAAAGCACTAAGAGACCGTCGAATGACAAAACAATATTCGGTACCTCCCTTAGGAGGTGTCTCGGCATCAGTGTCTTCCTAAAACTCTTTTAGCATCTATTTAACTCCCATCTCCTCTTCTCCTTCGCTCACACTCTTTACTTAGAACTAGGGCTTATCCCCCATTATAGTCATGACTTGGCGGTTCAAACATTGGCTAGCTACGTGCCCAAAACCAAGACATTTCCTAAGCTCTAACCTTGGTCTTTTCAGACCTCAGGTTCCTCGGCCTTCTTTAGGTCGGATTGGCACTTACCCTCAACGTTCTACCTCGGAACTATTTGATGCTCGGTTATTCCCTAGTTGGCTCGACATGCTGCTTTTGTTCGGCAGCATAGGTTGGCTACTTGGCATTCAACTAACTTGGTTCCACCTTTGCCTTTTGACTTTCTATGCTACCTTAATGGCTTCATCCAGAGTCGCAAAACTCTATAGCTCCATTATGTTACCAATCTTGGTCCTTAGCTTAGAAATGAATTGCGTTATAGTTCGTATCTTGGATTCGTCAACATCACATCGGATCATGAGTAACTGAAACTCTCGCATATAGTCGTCCACTGATCTACTACCTTGTCTCAAGCCATAGAGATGTCTAAAAGTATCTTGCTTGTAATGTTTGGGAACAAACTTACTTTTCAGGATCCTCTCCATTTCATTCCATGTCTAGACTTCTCATTAAGCTCTCAGGAAAACATTCTACAACTTCTTCCACCACATTGCTACATATCTAGAAAATTCCAATGCAGCTACTTGAATATGAACAGCATCCTCGTAATCATAGAAGTTTAATTGTTGTTTCGATCTTCTCCTCCTAGTCTACGTAGATGTCAGCACTATTAGACCCATTAAAGCTCGGGATTTGTACTTTAAGGTGTTCGGTGCCCCTAGGAGCCCCAAGTTCACACTTATCAACTTCAACATATTGTTCTTCCTCTTCATACTCCTCTACTTCATCCAATTCCAACCTCTACCTTACCATTCTTTCGGCATGTCGGGGTGGTTTTTGGTTCACAGGAATAGATTCTGGTGCATGCTGTTCATTCATCTGTCTTCTTGGCCTATCTCTCATTTCTTGACCTTATGCAACAACTCTCTCTCATGGCTAAGTCTCTAAGACTCTCTACACTGAAACAGCTAAGTTAGCCACAATAGTAGCAAGGTCTTGTATCTGCTCATTAATAGTATGTGGTGTTTGTTGGATAACTTAACTACGACCATGAGCATCGCTCTCGGTATTTTTAATCTCTCCTTAAACACTAGGATTCAACATTCTCAAAATGAAGCTTTAGAAAATACTCTTCACACAAGAAATCTTTACATACACATAAATATCACCTGAACTGTGAGTTGTGAACTTATTTTGTTCTTCCAAATGAAAATAGAGTATCTTGTACAGCAAACTAGCAGGGACTATCACCACACTGCTTTCAGCCTTAATCTCAAGCTTTGTAACTAAGATTATATGATATGCCTAAGAGCATAGTTATCATTAGGACTTACCGTAGCAAATTAGAACCAATGGGTCTTTAGAAATATTGAAGAAACTTAGAGTGAGTAGGTTGATGAATTGACTAGAGTAGTTGACATAAAGCTGCTTGGAGGATATGACCTACCTATGAATACAATACGACTTGACACTTCATTTGATATGATGCATAAGTTAATGTTAAGGTCCATCCGCCACTAATCTTAAGCTATTTAGCAAGATTAGATAAGAATGTATGAAATGGACTTGGAGAGGATTATCTTGCAAGAATAGTATATTCAATATCTATTTGTAAGGTAAGATAATTTCGGCTTACAAGGAGAAGAGACTATTTATAGTAAGCCCCTAAGCAATAATATAAATAAAGAAATTAGAAAAAGCCATACATAAAAGGGAGATTCCTAGTACATACAAAAAAGGGCAAAAAGGACAAATGACAAAAAGAGAAAAATAGTACAGTGTTAGAGACATAGATAAGTGGTAGTGTAACATTAGTTTCGTATAAAGATTCTCTAATCACAGTAAGCAAGAGGAAATAAGATGTTGCGGCAACAAAGTGGCCGAGACGAGAAGGAATGCAATGAGAGTTGGAAGGAAGCCAAGAGAGAAGTACTAAATGGGTAGGAGGCTAGCTCTGGTTACTCAGTAAGAGCTCTTGGTAGTTGAAGGTCAGATCACTCGGCACAGAGCCCTCGGTACAGAGCCCTTGGCTAGAGAATAGTCAGCATTAGCACAAGAGAGAGAATAGAGCATAGTATAACAACTTAGAGCTCTCAAGGAATTGAGCCATCCACCTTCTATGTATTGTCTCTCATCATCAGCAAGTTGGCGAAAGAGAATTCTTTTTGGGTGAGAGACTGGAGGCCTTTAAGGCGTGTGCGAGTAAGTGGGTTGATGGTCAGTAACCCATCACTATTAGAGCTTTCAAAGCTTGAAGTTGCTTAGATGTGTATATTTGTGTATGGAAAATCTAGGGCTTAGATGGTGAATTTTAGGCTTGAAGAGAGGTTGAGTATGTGTTTGCTAGTGCATGGCGTCTAAACATTAGAAGGAATACTATTCATATGCTAGTTTTGACTTAAGGAAAAAGGTTGATTACAAGGACACTTCCTGAAGGCGTTAGCATGGCATCATGACACTAAACGTATTTTACACTTAGCATCATCCGAATGCTATACTTTATACAACTTTCCATCTTGTTTTCCTTTAATTCTTTCTGCTCCAAACCTTTACACAAGTGCTAGACACAAATAATCCCACCTAAAACTCTAATCTTTTCTAGTATTTCAGCCCTTAAATGGTTAAATTGCATAGGACTCCAAGTTTCCTATAGGTTATGTTAGGTTAACTCGAGTAGGGGACTTTACTTAAAACTTTTTTTTCTAAGAGTCTCCTTCGATTCTCATCTTTTATCCTAGGATTTACTAAACATTCCTTGCTTAAAGATCATATCTTCTCTAGTTGTCTCAACTCCTGTAAACTTAAATAGGATTAAACTACTAGGGTGTTTTAGTGAGAGTTAGCATGAGAGGAAAGAGAAGTTGGTAGTTTTAACTTATGCCATATTGAATTTTCTTGCTTAATGGATTAAGAAAGGTTTATTACAATTGTTAGGTTCTTGATTCGGTTTCTTAGTCAAAAATGGTCTAGACTTGTATTTGATTAGATTCAAACTAGCAATTGCTTTGGTTCTGTTGTCTAAGTACATGATGCATGTTTGATGGTTATGCTTGATAGGATAGTAAGTAATTAGACTACTCTTATTCGACTTAAACTTAATTTACTTATTTGTTGATTATGCTTATCATAGCTCGTTCTATGGGCCTATAATGATATATCCCTAAGGGGTAAATGTTGATCTTATGTGAGCATTCGCTAGGGAACTATACATTAAAACAACGCAACTAGATTTAGGTACTATGTATTCTAGATCATAGGTGTTAGAGTTGGGATTAGCAATTTGTAACACTGTACTTATATTGTAGTAAAGTAAAAGATTTATATATTCATACTTTCTATATATGTATAAGAGATCTTAGTGTGACTTGGTCATGAGAAGCCCTTTATAGTTTGTTAGATTAAATTTCAAGATAATAACTAGTTGATCTTCTATTCTTGCATCAATGTATGTGATTGATTAGTGTGGCATTCGTATGTACTTATGCATTATGTACTAGCCTTAGCTCATTCTTTTATTTTTGCAGCTGTAGATTGAATTGATATGTTTGCTGCCTATTCCAAATAAGAAATGTCATCACTTTCAGGTTAGGGAAGAGAAATGTTTAATAATTCTATTTGAAAAGTTGTTGATGATCTATGGAAACAAAAGAAAGGGTGTCTATTAAACTATTGACAAGTTTAGTAATGATAAGGATTGGAAATTATATTATTGTTACAGAAACCATATGAGTTAGTTTATGAATTTTTCCAAACAATATAACTTTGTTTGGTTCAATTCATTTTTAAAGTGGATAATTTGCCTCTAAGCTAAACTAAACCTTATTATAATTTAGCATTTTTTTATTCATTTTAATTTAAATTGTACAAGTCGATTTATGAATTTTTCCAAAGAACGAAACTCTATTTGGTTCAATTTGGTTTTTGATCGAATAATAATTTATAATTTAAGAAAATTTACATGCATGACTTTCATATTAGAAGTGCTAAATTCTTTTACTAATAATATGTAGTGACACTATATAAAAGACTGAAGAATTCAAAATTTAAACAATTAAGGAATTTTTAAGGTATCTAAATAATTAATTGTATTCATAAAGTTACATTGATATAAATTTCGAGTTAGCATATATTCATACTAATAACCTATACTCACAAAATTTAAGTATATATGTATTTCAATAAGAATGACATAAATTTATTTAAATACTATGTTATATAACCAAAAAAAAAAATTAAGTCACAACTAATATATTGCTTTGTTACTTGAAACAATTGAATTTTTTTTTTGTTTAGTTTGCTTTATCTTTCCAAACCCATTATAAAATTTATATTTAGTTCATTTGAGGCATTTTCCAAACTAAATTGGAAAAAAAAAAGCCACATTCATTTTGATTTATGTGGTTTTGCTTGCAGTTTAGTTGGTCTTTGCCCATCTTTAGTTATTGCTTGATTTTCTCCCTTATATGACATCCTTTACTAAAATTGGTAAGATGTCTTAGGTGAAATTGGATATGCAAAAAAATTATCAATAATAAATTATAAGTATATTTTGCTATTTTATCATCTATTCTATTATATTAAATTAAACCTTGATTTTTTGGACTCTACATTTCTATAAACATCTTATATGTATAAAATGTGAACTTTTAGTCCTTTTTTTTGTATTTATTTACATTTTGCCACTATTTTAGTAAGCAAATTTTCCTATAATCTTAATTTACGCAATTATACTTCCTATTTTTCAAACACAAGTTAATTTTGAGGAAACATTATCTTTTCATTCCTAACCCTTAAACAAGTAAAAAGAAAAACTAACAGACACTAACATTTTTAAATTAAGAATAGCATTATTGAACTTCATGTTCTTATTATATGCTCTAACTAATCAAAGTCATTATATTGTTAAGAAGTTTTGTATTTTTGAAATGTAAATAGAAAGTACATTGTATATTATCTTTTAATCAACACATCTTCATACACTAAAAATATAAATTCAAGTATTATGATTATTTTTATACTTTCAAAATTTATATCATTCATTTTAATACATTTATGTTTATCATTAATTTGTTTGAACGAGATTCTATAATTCATTCTCTTTAGTTTTTTCTAAGGTACGAAAGTTTATAATATATGAGCAATTACTTTATGAAAATAGGATTCACAAATTTCAAGAATATAAAATTTTGGATATGTATCTTCTAAAGTAGCTTTTAAGTTTCCTAAACTTATCTCCTTAAGATACTAGTACGTGTAATTAATAGTTAAGATTAGAAGAAAAAAGACAACTTCATAATGATGCCACAAGATATTTCAAAAATAAAAATAATCTTAATAATTGATTTATAACTTTAAGAAATTTTATGAAAAATAACTTTAGATGATCCATTTCCACTTTTCATTTTTTATTTTTAGCAAGCAACATATGTATATAGTTAGATTCAGTAGTTATATTATACATATTGTTATCTTCTACATTATTAAGCAAGTACATGTTATATTAGACTTTACACATCTTTAAAATTACTAAAAAATAATTTAGTTATACATAAATCCTTGCCGTTTCAACTAAAATACTTTTGCAATCACTCCAATCTCATCCATATAAATTATATAATGCTATATTTTGTAAAAACAATCAAAACCACCAATATATCTTTTAAATTCAATTTCTACTCTATATGCTTAGGTTTTCCTATTCAATAAATACCCTAAACTTAATAATATTTGTTTTTGCACATGCATCATAAGTGCTTTACTTGCTAGTGTATTATTATTTAGTATCCAATGATAACTTTTGTTAACATACAATTATAAGAGAAACAACAATTAAAAAAAGAAAGAAAGAAAAGTATTGCATCTATACAAAAAACTTGAAAAGAATCCAAATGAGAAATTATAGATAAGACTGAATAAATCTACCAAAGTGTAGTAGCACTGGTGTAATGATTCTTGCACAATGTTAGAGTATTAAATGCATCTAATGTCCCTAGGTTCTTATACTCTCTCATAAACTACCAAGTGGCATATACGATGCTTATAAGAGACTAAACCTAATTCATAAAATATGAATTAACTTAGATAATAATAGAACATAAAATAGGAAACAATTAAAGATCCTACCCACCCTTTGTTTTGCTTGTTTCTTTGTCTATTCATGCCTTTACTCACTAGTCAAATGTGTAAATGTAGAGGTCAAATTCCATTCTCACTAATCTAATGGTTGAATGACATTTCCACTAATCGAATGACTCTTCTTTTTTAGATTCATTTTTTGCTTATTTCTTTTTTTAACCTATGCTTAAAAACCCCAGGCCTCATCTAAATTGAACATGCAAACTCAAAGAATCTTCCCTAGGTTGGCTTGAATTGTGCAACTCGTTATACCTAAGAAACACCTATAACATAGCTCCTTTGAGATCATGTCTTACCAACCCCTCACCTTTAGGCTATTTAGTGTATTATATTCATGCACATCTTTCTCACCTTAACAGATCATGCCCAAATGATGTCGTTTGTTTACATTAATAGATGATGCCTCATCTTGAAGGCAATTTTCCATTCATCACCTGATCTTATGCAAATTTGGTGGTAACCACTTCGTAAGTCAATCTTCAAAAATATTTTGGCACCATGAAACTTGTCTAACATGTCTTCGAGTCTCGATGTTAGGTATCTATACTTAACAGTGATACAGTTGATAGCTTAGCTGTCGATGCACATACGCCATGAACCATCCTTCTTTAGGACAAGCAAAGCTAGTATGGTACAAGGTCTCATGCTCTCCTTCACATATCCTCTTTCTATGAGCTCGTTTACTTGCCTTTTCAGCTTAATAACTTAGTTAGGGTTCATTCTGTAGGGAGGCCAGTTTAGCAAGGTGGTAATTAGCTGTAGATCAATACGATGTTCAATACCTTAAACCGAGGGTAGTCCTTTAGGTAGGTCTTCAGGAAACAAGTCAAAAACTTATCAATCAATCTTTAGATTTGTTTAGGTACTTCTTCTAGATCTCTCATCTCTAGCAATCTTCTAATCAATGGAAACATAGGCTCAATGACCTTCTTAGTAGCTTGGAGCTCTCTTCGGCTCTTCACTAGGGCTTTCTTTTTACTAGCTTAGGTGAGTTGATTATGGTTTCATTCACTTAGGTTGGTGTCATGGGTTATATCATAATCTTCTTCTTGTACTTAACAAAGGTACAGTTGTTCTTGTATTCGTCATGAATAATACATCAATTAAATAACCAAGATCTTCTTAGTAATAGATGTGAATCTCCCATGGGGATAACATTGCACACTACTTCATCCCTGTATACATTCCTAACATTGAACAATACAATTACTTGTTCCATCATGTACAGAGTACCCTTATCATGAAGCTAATGTATCTTGTAAGGTTGGAGGTGCTTAGAGGTCGATAGCCCTAACCTTTGCACAAAGGACTATGTGACAATGTTAATACAACTTCCTTTATCCACTATGATGGTATACAACTATCCTTTGATGGTACACTTCATATGAAATAGATTCTCTCTTTGTTCTTCTTTAGAGTTGGGTAGAGAACTCAGTACTCGCCTTAGAACTAAGGTCATCACCTCCTTGGTTAGCATAGACACAGGTTTCCTCTTCCCCTCGGCTTCAACCTTCCCAACATTCTTCTCCTCTTTGGGCTCACTTTCGTTGGTGCTATATACTACATCTCCTCGAAACACCATGATACATCGGTTTAGACACTCAACAACCATGTGTCAAAAGTTGAAACATTTAAAGCACTTTACCTTACTAGCCTTACGTCTTGAGGTCTATTCTTTTTCATATGTCCTTGAGGTTAGCTTAACCATAGTTCGACTAGGTTGGCTTGTTTGGCCTTGTTAGCCTGCTCTGCTTTCATCACGTTAGCTATTTCTCTCCTTGATTCTGTTTAAGCAAGTCGTTGGATAACAAAGGTTCGAGAAAATGTTGACCTAGGTCAGCTTAGAGCATTTCTTTTCTACTTTTTGACCCTTTATGCTACCTTAATTGCCTCTTCCAAAGTATAAAACATTTGTACTTCTATAATATTATGGATCTCATACTTGAGTCTAGAAATGAACCTCAACATTATACAAACCTCTGTTTCATCTATGTCAGCTTGGCTCATCAGCATTTGGAATTCTCTCACATAGTCATTAATTGATTGGCCTCCTTAGCAAAGTTCTTGTAATTTGGAAAATGTGTCCTATAAATATGTCTCGAGTACAAATCTCCCTCTTAGCAATCTCTTCATCTCATCCCAAGCTCTCACACCTCGTCTTCCATCCCTTACTCCTGCTACATTCAAATTCTTCCTCTACATAGCAACATATCTAGAGAACTTAAGTGCAGCAAGTTGTACTTTAACAGCATCTGTATATCTTTAATAATTGAATACTTTCTCCACCTTCTCTTCTCGCTCTAAATATTCATCTACATCTCCAATTCCATTGAAGAGTAGGATTTGGACCTTGACATTGTCTAGTCTTCAAGGAGCTCAACGTCCTTGCTCTTGTGCTTGGAAATAATCAGCCTCTTCTTCTTCCTCTCCATACTCTTTGGCATCTATCTCCTCATCATCATCCTCAATCTCCTCCAACTTCAACTTTCGCCTAACAATTCGATTTGCTACTCTTCTAGCTCGAGGGGGTCAATTAGGTAGTTACCTCAGCCACCTTAGCCGTAACGTCTCTCTGGAATATTCTCAAGTGGTTTATGGTGTAGTATACCTTAGGATTAGTATCTATTAACTTGCATCGTGGTAACTAGACTCTGAACAAGATTAGTAAGTCTTTCAAGTTTATCATCAACTGACCTAGGAGTGTTACTACCATTATAACTACGACCAAGTTGAGTACCACTACTTTAGTCACCAATAACATCTTAAACAATTAAATTTGACATGGTATAATACTTCTTGAACAGATTAACAACACAATATACGAAAAGCACTGCTACCTTACTACCCAAAACTTCGACTAACATACTTTAACAACTTTAACACTTGATAATCACTTGAACAAGACAGAAATGAACCTGCTTTGTTTTCACAATGAATAATAGAGTAAAACAGAGTAACAATAGGAACTGCACTTACCAACACACAAATCTTCACTACACAAATGAAAACTTTAGAACTTACTTCATACAAACATACTAAAGTAGCTACAAAAGGAGCACAGTAGCCACAAACAGTAAACTTAAACCAAAACTTCACTGCAATTTCATACACTCTCTCCTAGAACCATGCTCCAATACTGGCGATGCTGATGCATCTTTGGGGATGAACATACGAACGAACACCACAACGTAGTGAACTGAAATAAAGTAAAAGAACATTAACAAAGTATGAGTAACTACCGACTGGATATGATACACCAATTGATCTTACTTAGCCTACAATCTGTCGGATATGACTTACCGGTCCAAACTATAAGGTCACTTACCATTACTTCTTTCTAAAGGAAATAAATAAGAGTTAAGGGTAAATGAGAACACTAAGGTTGCTTAAAAGGGAAACTTATATACTTTGATAATCAAAAGGTGATGTTTATGTACAACAAATGGGGGTTATTTACTAGCTCCACTAGAGTTACAAACATAGATGGAAAATACAAAAGGGTAATTTATAATTAGGATACATAAATGATACTAAAAATGGTAAAAGAGACAGAATATTTTGTATGGAAAAGTAAAGAATCCCTCTAAAATGTTGTACTAGAAGACACATGTTGCATGATGATTGGTGTTTTGAAATATAGTATAGTTTAGAAAAAATGAAGAAAAGAGAGTCTGTAGTTAGAAGTCAACTTGATTTAGATCAAGTCGGAGCTTAGTCAATCAGTCATTAGAGAGTATTTGACTTAGATTGGGGTCAAGTGCTAGTGGTTAGCTTAGGATATCGGCTTAGACGGTCATTTGAGGTTGGTACGCTCATATGTTGTTTGTGTCATGGCATAGTTGTTCAGTAGGTTAGCTTATATGCTTAGCAGGTCAGTATGTCTGCTCGATAGCTTCGGGAACTATGTTAGTGCATGTGAGAGCTCAGTATTTAGGTTAATAGTAAAGTAGAACATGGAGGGCGGCATAGGAATTATTGTCTTGGATGGAGCTTCGAGTTAATATTCTTCATACGAGTCCTTGGAGTCCTTTAGCTTAACCGTACGTGATTAGTCTAGGGAGTTGATTCCTATCATGTTCGAATCCAATTGGTAGTTATACACCACGTATACTTCTACGTAGCGTGTACTACGTACTGATTCCCTTCTCATATTTCTATAGACCATTAATGTTACTAATAGTTCACCATCCTTTGATTTAGTAATTACATATTAACTACTGCTTTAACTTTATCATCTTATGTTTGAATCAGTTTTGCCTCTTAAAACACTTAGCTTTCATGTCACCTTTCTATTTGTAGTGCTAATTGATAGTACCTTCGCTTTAAATCCCCTTCTAAAATTTTTGTTGTTGCTAAACAACTAATTTCTATCTAATAGGCCATCTCTAACTTTATTATCCAAATTCCATCTCTCAGTATAATCAATCCTTACTCAATGTTTTGCTCTTATCTTCTATTAATAAGCTATCCTTACTATAGATCATGGTATCCCTATACTAAATGAAAATGGCATAAAGCTTAACATTAACATCATTTGGTCTTCAATCAAATCTTAACGTCAATATATTACAAATCATCAATCATATACGCAAAATCTAAAACATGCTATCTTATTAAAGGTTTGTCATTCATCTAGAGTGAACATAACCTTTACTTAAACGCTAGCCATTTTGTAAGAGACTTAGTCATGTATAATTGTTCCAATTTTTTCGACGATCTGTAACTATTTTCCCTACCAATGCAACCTATAATACACTATTTTTCAGATTTAGTTAGATCATTGTTGAGGCCTTCTTATAGAATTTTTTACCCCTTTGTCCATTCTTTAGATGTGCTAGTGATATAAAGTCTTCTCTAAGTTTTACTACATATTGTACTTGAATTTGCCACAACCTAAAATGCTACATGTAACTATTAGAATTCTTAGTATCATACTTGGTAACCATTACCTAGTGTATAGATCACAATTCTCTAAATCTCTTATCTCTTAGCCTGGCACTATTACCAACTTATTGTAATCGGTTGTGAGATTTTAGTTGTAAATATTAGAACATACAATTATAAGAGAAATAATAAGTAAAGAGAGAAAGAAAAAACACAAAATAGTGGAAAACCTCAAAATTATATGATTAAAGAATCATAGGCAAGATCACATTGGTTCATTATAGTATAATATTGATGATACAATGTTTTTATTCAATTTCCATACAGTTGTACTCTATTCCTTCAACATGCCTCCTTAGGTTTTTTACTTTCTCATACATTATCCATTATGGTTTTTAGTATAGGTATATATGTGTCTATACACTCATATATATGTATAGAAAAATGGATGGATGGATGCACGTAGTGTTTGTAGAAACTCAAGCCCTAATATTTAAAATCAAAAGTTGCTTAGACAAGGGATAAGATACAAAATAGGAAACAACCAACACCCTTTAGTTAACCTTTTCCTCATGTCTACTCTATCTGGTGTACCTAGGAGCTTAGTTATCACTAAGACTTACCGTAGCAAATCTAAACTAAATGAGTCCTTCAAAATATTGAAGAAAATAGGGAGAAATGGTGCATAGATGAACTGTAGTTGACGTGAAGTTGCTCAGAGGATGTGACTTACCAATGAACACAATACAACTTAACACTCTACTTGATATGACATACAGGTTGATGTCAAGGTCCACCCGCCACTAATCTTGAGCGACTCGACAAGATTAGATAAGAGTATATGAAAGAAAATGAACTTGGAGAAGGTTGTCTCTCAAGAATAGAATATTCAATGTCTAATTGTCCAGTTGTTTGCAACTTACAAGGGAAAAGAACTATTTATAGTAAGTTCCTAAGGCAACATTACAAATAAAGAAATTACAAGAAAGTATATACAAAAAGGTGATTCCTATTACATACGAAAAATGGCAAAAAGGACAAAAAACAAAAACAAAAAAGTAGTACAATGTTAGATGAGATGGACAGATGGCAGTGCAACATTAGTCCCATACAAAGATTTTCTAAACACAACAAGCGAGAGGGATCAAGATGTTACAGCAATAAGGGGGCCGAGATAAGAAGAGGGTGACGAGAGAAATGGTAATAAGCTGAGAGAAAACTACTTGCCGGTAATTGAGTCTCTCATCACTCAGCAAAAACCTCTCTACAAAAGTTGGTTGGATTACTCGACACAGGGTCCTTAGTAAGGGAATGGTTAGCATCATCACAACCGAGAGTATAAATCATTGTATAACAATGCAAGGAGCTCAAGGAGTTCAACTACCTTCCTTCAATGTAAAGTTTCTCGTCATTAGCAGGTTGTTGAGAGAGGATTCTTCGAGTGAGGGATTAGAGGCCTAGGAGTCGTACGTGAGTAATAGGATCGATGGTCGATAATTCATCACTACCCATGCCTTAAGTGTGCCAATTGAATGCTAAACTAAACCGATGAATGCCAACCTATTAATCTAATGGTTCTTCTACATACATCCTCTAGCCTACCTATCACTTATTTCTTTGTTTATTTATACTAAAAAATATGAATAACTTTATTGCTTTATACAATTTTGAATCGAGAACATTATTTGAATAAAAATATATTTACATCAAAATGTGGTAAATTGAATATATCTTAATTTTTGGATCAAACATGAAAACTTATTAGAAGTGTTGAAATTTCTTCCTCTTGAGATAAGAAGGCCTTTTATTTTATAGTTTTAATATCTTATATGCCTTCATGTAAAATTTTTGTCAAATGGCAATGTCTCGTGACTTTACGAAAATGGGGAGTCGAAATATATTCATGTTTAGTTAACTAGAGGCGAAATTAATAGAAGGGAAAATTCAACAAAAGTTTATTCCTAAGTAAGTTTCATCAATGTTTTAGATCCTTGTTTCATCTTAGAACAATTACCATCCTCCATCATATTCAAACTAAGGTGAATTTATTTCATAGAAAACATACTTTTAGAATATTTTATTGTTTATAATTCAAATTTGTGAAATATTGTTGTAGTTATCTCAAAGGTGTAGATAGTTATGACTTTATGGCAAGTGGTGGTGATAAGCAAATGTTGCAATTGCAATACCCTTAAATGTTATGAACGGAACTTTACTTATCAAAACACCTTTTGGTGTAGTAGCTTGGAGTAAGGTGGAACTCTAAAGTTAAACATGTTCCAATTAGATTAATCCTAGGATGGGTAATCTTTTAGAGAGCTGCTATACCAAGAGACAAAACCTTGTGGCGTTTTGTGCTAAAACGAACAATAATCTCAATGGGAAGAGTTTTGATTGCGTTGTTATAGGTAGTATCAAAGTAATCTACTAGTTGGAAGGGTAAAATCCCTACTTAGCAGTGATCTTAGACTTGTGTAACGAAATTGATGAGAAAGTTAATTTTGTAAGAGGGGTAGATTATAATACCCTTAAATAATAGGTGATAAAACTCTAATTATTAAGACGTCTTCTAGTGTAATGATTTAGAGTACATTGGAACTTTAAAGTTAAGTATGCTTGGGTTAGGTCCATGCTATTATTGGCAGTGGTGGTCAATAATGGTGGTGATCTTGGACTCGTGTAAAAAAATTCATGAAGACATCAATTCTGTAAAGGGGGTGAATTATAATATCTCTTAATTATTAGGTGATGAAACTCTAATTATCGAGATATCTTTTAGTGTAGTGGTTTAGAATACGTTGAAACTCTAAAGTTAAATGTGCTAAAACAAGATCTATGTAACTAATAGCAATAGTAGTTAACAATGGTAGAAAATAAATGAGATTGAGGGAAATGATTTCTTTTTAATGGAAATGTAACGCCTCAAAACTGAGGACATTGCAAACCACCACATGTCCCTAGTCTTTAATGACACGTCAGGTATAACATTTGACTAAAAACTCTAAATAATACTATAAAAGTCTCCAAATAACCTTATACAATTAAATTTTCAAATATACTAGAATAACTTCTAGTTAAAAAGTATTAATATCCAATCAATCAATGCTATTACATAAGACTAAATAACCTTATCAATTAATTTCTTAGGATATTCTTGAATACCATACACCATCCTTACTCTTCCCATTCCTAAGGCAGTAATAATTAGCTCCATAAATTAATGAAGTCAAGTAGTATAACTATAAGTCATAATCTAAAAATATGATAAATTGAGTTAAAGCTCAGTACGCAACACACAACCATGTATACGTAATCAAACAATACATATTCACATATGTAGGAATGCAATAATAAGTAAATCACACAATTCATTTAATTATATTTGCATTTAATTCAGTCACATAAGCATGCAATAACGATCATTCACAACTCAATCGCATTGCAATTCATATTACAACTTAACGTTTGGGTGTACCTCTTCAAACCCCTTTATAATCTAACATTGGGCATGCCTCTTTGGGCCCCTCTACAACATCTTCTTGTTAGGCGTACCTCTTTGAGCCCCTCTACGACACCTAGATCTACTCCAAATCATTTCCGAGCAAGACTCCACTAAGGACAATGCGTCGTTAGGATCATCGGGGTTGCTATCTAAGGATTTGCCACTTTAGGCCCCTAGGAGAAGCCAAACATAAGCAAAAAAAAAGATATATAAGCTAGATATGCATTTAATTCATTTTAATTTTGCTATCCTAATACTCACATATAACAGCAAGTGTTACATACCTTGAAATTTATAATTCGTTACCAACAAATCAAGCTTACCTTTAAATCCTAGAAACAATAAATACTCATTAAACTTTTTTAAATAGTGAATAAATGTTGTCTCTTGGCCAAAACTCACTTTAGACCATTTAAATCTCCTTAAATTCACTTAATGATACATTTAAGGAGTTTACTTTAGAAGTAACAAAGGAGTAAAAAAAAAAAAGAAAAGAAAAAGAAAAAGAAAAAAAAAACTTAGCTTAAAGGAGCAAAGCCTATAAAAAAATCAAGGACATAATTGTATTTTTTGACCATGTAGCTTACTGAGTTACATTTCATTACTGCAAAGGATACGACTAGAGATACAGTCGGGTCTTTTTGTTATGTAACTTTATGATCTATCAACCCATATCACCTACTATAAAGGATACAATCAGGGACACGGTCATGTCTTTCAGTCATATTACTTTCTAGTTGATTAGCCCACATCACTTCCTGCAAATGATACAACTAAGGACACGATCGTGTCTTTCAATTGTATCACTTTTTAGTCACATTTTTTTTTTTTTTTTGCACCTAAAACCTTTCTAAGCCCAACAACAACACTCCAACATCTCAACACATAGATCAAAATACCATTAAATTTTTAAAAGCTCAACTCTACAACATAATCTCATGAACACACCACTTATCTTTCACATTTCTAACTCTTATTTCAAATCAATACTATTAAATAAATTTTATCATCACATTATTTAACTAACAAACATCTCCTACACTTTTTAAAATAATAAGACAATAGAAATTCTACGGATCATAAGATATATACCTTAATTTCAGTGATCCTTTAGGGTTTCTTGTTTTTCCTTAATGGATTACGCAAAATCCAATGTCCTTTTTGGGTTGCATAAACTTTGTGTTTCCCTTCTCCATACAACTACTCTTACTCTATCATTTGGATAAATTTTACATTTATCCAAAATTTCCCCTCTTTAATGAAAAGGAAAACAGTGGAATTTTCTCTCTACCAAGAAGGTTTCCGGAGTTTATTAGAAAAGAGTCTAATTTTATAGTTCATAATGAGTTAATTTGTGTACAAGCTAGGTTAAGACTAGATTAAGATCTCCTTATAATATCGTTAATACCCTTCATTAAACTATAGCTTAAGACCTTAATACCCCTTGCTCAAAACTTAAATACCTTTTATTTTATGATGACTTTTATTAATTAATTACTCCTTTTTTTTCTCGGATATTACATTAAATCATATGATGATTAGCCATTATTACATGTGATCATATCACATATTCTTCTCATACCATCATTTGTCATCGAGAATCTTCAATAACCCTATCTCTTGATATTATTATGATAATATTTGACAATTATAACATTTTAATTATAATAAATTAGGAAGAAAAAAAAAAGAGTTTCCCATAAAGCAAACACATCCTAACCTTGTATTAGATAAATATTTGTAAGCATCTTCCAATCAATCATATATATAAATCTGTAAAAGAAATTAATATATAATTATGTAAGTCATTTTCACCTATTTAAATATGTACGTATAATTAACAGAGATACATTGAAAATAGTAAATATTTGTCTTCTCGAAGTGCACCTTAAAATTGAGCTAACTGGCATAACAAAGTTGCAAGCACAAAAGGTCAAAAAAACAATTAACACATAGATTTATCAAGACAAGTGTCGCAGACTAAATCAAAAGCACTTGATAAGAAAATTTAACTTATATTAGTAAAGAAATTGGAAAACCTATTTGGTTCTGACTACAAAAACTCTAGAGTAGGGTAGATATGAAGCCATTCTCGTATCTTCTTATTGTATATGGTGGTTACTCATCCAACTCGGATAGTTGGGGAACCTTTTCAATTTGGTCTATTTACTTTTTTTAATTTCCTTTTGCTGTTCTTTCTTTCACGAGTGACATAGAATTAATTAAAACTTATTATCTAAATGTAGATAGAGTCATGAGATTAGGAAGTGACTCCTATGTATAGTGAAAGCGAGAGGACCATTAACTATGTTTAGATAGGAGGTGTTACATCAACATGTTACGTATGTATACATAGCAGATAATTATTAATAAAATTTAAAAACATGATAATAATATTACTTAGTTTTTAAAAACATTATTATTTATTTTTCATATGTTTATTAGTACTCATTCATTATCTATATAAACACATAGTTGGTAATAGGTGTTCAATCTTTTTTCTATGTAGAAGTGATTCATGATAAAAATATGGTTACATTGATGAAGGTTACAAGTCATGTCATTAGACATAGATTAATTTGCTCTGTTAGGAATTAGAGGTACCATATAATTCCTTGTTTTGTTTTTCAAGACCTCCCTAGTAAAATGAGTTGATAATGCAAAGTTGATAGTTTTGCTTTTGTAAAACAAGCTAAAACTCTACAATAAACCAAATCACTATGTAGCTAAGGAAAGAAGAGAGTTGAAGAAGAAGAAAGAAAGTAACTATATAGGAGATGCAAAAATGCTCAATTAGTTAATTTTGTTACAATCCATGGTTTATGTACAACATGAAGTCATGTGCTGGAATACACGTACTAAGTAAATAAACTACCTACTTTGTATAAAAGAATAAAAGAATATAATATGTACATGAGAATACCACACCCTTAAGTTGGACATATGACAACACCCAACTTGGATAGAAAAAATTGCAGTTGATGTTTCCTAAGTACTTTAGTCATAAGATCCGCAAGTTGAAGTCTGGAGGGCACATGGATGAGATGAAGAAAGCCATTATTGATATAATTTGGGATGAAATGGGTGTTATAGAAATATGGTTAGTTCTATCATGGAAACATGGGTTTTCTACTATTTGAAGTGATGATTTACTATTTGTAAAAAGCATCATAGGCAAATGAACTCTAATATGAAAATCATAAAGCAAGTAAGACAACCACAAGATCTCTTTGGTTGCTAAAGTAATGCTACGATATTCTGCTTTAGCAAAAGAAGTAGAAACTATAATTTGTTTCTTTGTTTTGCACGAGATTAATGAATTACCAAGAAACATGCAATGACTATTGAAAGACTTTCAATCAACATTACATGTCCCCCAATCCACATCTGAGTAGCCAGTAAGAGAGAGGTAGCATAGAAGACACCATGGTTAAAAGTGCCTTTGAAATACTTCAAAAGATGTAAGGTAGCATGAAAATGAGTTGTGCATGGACAGCCAACAAATTGGCTAAGTTATTACACAACAAATCTAATATCTAGTCTAGTGATTGTGAGATGTAAAAGATAGCCAATGATACGCCTGTTCCCAAAAGGATCAGATAATATAGAACCTGATTCATGATCAAGCTTAATGTGTTAAGAGAAAGGAACTTTAGTTAGTTTGGAACCTAACTAACCAACATCGGTTAGGACATTAAGTAAAAACTTGCATCGATTCAACATAAACCCAGCTTTTGTCCTGCAAATTTCGATGCTTAAAAAGAAGCGAATATCGCCTAAGTCTTTGATTACAAATACCTTATGCAAAGCAGATTTAACTTGTTGTATAGCAGATAAAGATGATCCTGTCGCTAAAATATCATCTACATAAACAAACACGACCAAGAACTCATCTGCACAACTGCGAATGAAGAGTGAATAATCATTTTTTGATTGGATAAACCCAAGTGAAGATATAAAATTTGCAAACTCCTTGTTTCATTGGAATGATGCTTGTTTAAGACCATATAATGATCTTACAAGTTTACAAACTTGACCAGGTGAAGAAAGAACATAACCATCGAGTGGATCCATGTAAATTTCCTCTTCAAGATATTTATGCAAAAAAGCATTATTTACATCAACTTGATGTACATGCCAATGCTTTATTGCTGCTAAGGCTAACAACAGATAAATTGTGGTAAGCTTTGCAATTGGAGAAAAAGTATGCACATAATCAATTCCCTTAACTTGATTGTAACCTTTAGCTATAAGTATCGCTTTATACTATTCTATAGACCCATCTTGTTTGTATTTAACTTTATACACCCATTTACTTCCTATGGTTTTCTTCCCTGGTGGTAAAGCAACTAAGTTCCAAGTTTGATTAACTTCAAGAGATGGAAGCACTTTATGCATTGCCTTAACCCAATTAGGATCAGATTTTGCGTCATCATAATGTTGTGGTTCATGAATAGCTAAAACATTTGCCAATGATGCCACATAGTCCGTTGGAAACTAATTAAAGGTGTGATCATGAATTATAGGATACAAGGTTTTAGAAGATGTTGCAAATGAAGTGTTGTTAGATTAAACATTATGTGCGAAGTCTATAAGCAATGAAGGACTTTTTTTAATTCATGTTGATCTTTGAAGAGAAGGATAACCAGAAGTAGTGGAAGTATTTGTAATATTAGGTACTTGTATATGAGGAAGAACAAGACATGCAGAATCTAACTCATAAACTTGTTGATTTTAAGGAAACAAGGAAACAACACTGGAATTAATGGAATTTTATAAATAGGAATTAGAATCAGAGGAGGTGTATAAAGATTGTTTAAAAGGAAAATGTGTTCTACAAAAACAACATCTCAGCTAACAAACAAAGTTTTATTATCAAGATCATACAATTTATATCCCTTTTGATTATAAGGCTATCCCAAAAACACACACCTTTGTCCCTTAGGGTCAAACTTATCAATGGTTTTATTAATAACAATAGAATAACACAAGCATCTAATTGTGCGAAGATCAGTGTATGAAGGGTGTGCTTTGAACAACAATTCACAAGGAGAAACCCAATTCAACTTTTGAGAGGGCATTTTGTTTATCAAAGAGTTAGCAGCTAGCACATATTCTCCTTAAAATTCTTTGGGTAAATTTGCATATATTCTCAATGCTCTAGCAATATCAATCAAGTGTCGGTGTTTTCTTTCAACAACTTCATTTTGTTGGGGTGTATAGATTGTGGTTTTTTGGTGTATGATACCTTCCTCTCTAAAAAACTATTGACACTCATAAGACAGAAATTCTCTACCATTGTCATTCCGAATGTGTTAAGGTGAGTGTTAAAGTGGTTTTGAACGTATGAATGTTAAAGTGGTTTTGAACGTATGAAACAAAGGCAATAATTGTAGAAACGACTTGATGTTTATTTTAGTGCAAATAAGTCTAAGTAACTCAACTAATATCATCTACTATTGTTAAAAAATACCTTGCCCCAGAAAGTGAAGGTATGTGATAAAGACCCCAAATATCAACATGAATGAAATCAAAAGCATGGATAGAAGAAGTATTACTACTATGAAAAGGTAACGGATGGGACTTAGCCTTCTTACAGGCATTAACAACCATCATTAGCATCTTTACAAAGAGATAAGTGTTTGAGTTTTGAGAAAGAAATATGTCCCAATTTGTTATGCATCATATGTAAAGGTATAAGTTGAGAAGTATTATAAGAAATAGTAGAAACAAAACAAGTACTAGACTTTATTACATAAAGCCCTTTCTTAACAATACTTTATGCAACAATCTTCTTAGTTTTTTGGTTGTGAAATGTAAAATAATGTAGGTAAAACATAGTAACCAAGTCAATTTCAAGTGTCAATTTATTGACAAACAAAAGATTGCAATGAAATTCAAGTACTAAGAGAATATTATTTAAGACAATGTGCTCATTCAATTGGATCTTTCCAATGATATGAACAAACTTGAGAGTTCTATTAGGTATTTTAATTTGGATTGGTTGTATAAGGTTTTGTTTAATTGTTAGGACGGATGAATAGGGAATCATGTGGTTAGAGGCTCTTGAATCTACTATCAATTCATCAACAACATTATTATCGATACAAAAAGATCATATAAAAGAATTAAGAACAGAGACTTGACTTGCAAAATTCATGGCTACCGAGTCACTGGAGTTTACACTTTCATTCTTCTTCATATGTAGATAACTTATGGGCAAATTTTCGAAATAAACTCAAAATCATTAAGCTACTTCACTGAGTTACCTGCCACATTATAACCAACAGCATCCTCTAAAGGATGATCAGTAAAGAGAGAAATATTACCAGCAACATGTGTTGCAAATTTTTCATTCTTTTTCTCCTTATTCCCTTTATACCATTCAGGATAACCTATTATCTCGAAATAGTTATCAACCAAATGCCCTTGCCTTTTTCAGCATGAACAAGATAATTTTGAATTTCCTTTAAACCTTTTTTTCTTCTTGTCATTGTTGATATTCCTTGTCTAAGTTTTATCTAAAAAAGCCGAAACTTCAACATTATTGATTAGACTACCAGAAACTTGCTTTTGTTTTTCAACTTGATAAACTAAGTAATAAGCTTTGTTAACTGTAGGTAAAGGCTCCAAAGATAATATGTGACTCCTCACACTTTCATAGTTAAGAACAACACTTAAACTACTAAGTTCATCTCATAATTTCTTTAATTTATTGTAATATATGGAAACATAATTATTTCTTTGTCGTGCATTAACAATTTCATACTGCAACTGAAATAGCAATGGTCTATTTGTTTGTCTAAATCGCTTGGAAATGTCCTCCCACAATTATTTAGCAGACCATGCATACATGAAACCCTCAGAAAATTCTTTCGACATTGAATTTAATATCTAACAACAGATCATGTAAACACAACAAGTCCATTGCTATGCATCATTAGGATTATTTTTTGGTTTTATACAAGATCCATCAATAAATCGAACTCTCAATTTTGCTTTTTAGGCTAATTTAACCGATTGACTCCACCCTAAGAAATTTACTCCGTCGAAGACAATAATAGAAATCATGGATCCAAGATTGTCAAATCTAGACAAATATAGCAGATTGCTATATGTTTGATCTACTTGTTGATTTGTTACAGTGATACTCATATTGAAAATCTAAAGACAACAATGTCAAGATCAAGGAATAGAATTATCATGATTAATTGTCAAGCATTACAAAGGATCGAAGCTTAGAGATGCTCTAATACCATGTAAAACAAGCTAAAACTCTACAATCAAAGTAAACTAAATCAATATGTAGCTAAGGAAAGAAGAGAGTCGAAGACGAAGAAAGAAAGTAATTGTATATGAGATGTAAAAATGCTTGGTTAGTTAATTCTATTATAGTCCATAGTTTATATGCAACATGAAGTCATGTGCTGCAATACACATGCTAAGTAAATAAACTACCTACTCCATACAAAAGAATAAAAGAATATAATATGTACATGCAAACAGCTTTCCTTCTCATTTTTACATGCACTATTGAGTTAATAGTGCTTAATTGATGCTTGAGTTCAAAATTTCTATTTTAATCATTTTTGTTGAATTTTTTCTTTTTTCTTTTTGGGTAAACTCGATATGTTTTGAAGTTAATCTTGTATATATTTATACATTACTCTAGACTCATAGTTTTTTCTTTTCCATGTATTGTCAATAGTAATTCAAAGTTTTAGATGATATCTTTGTTTTTTATTTGGTATCAAAAGTTTATGAGGTTTATCATTCTAGATTTTGTAACATGTAAATCTATCTCGATCCTTGAATAATCTAAATAGTGAATTAGAGGTGGTTTATTAGCAATTGATAGTTATTAATTTATGGAGGCAATCTATTTATAATAAGGATTTGTTATAGGAATTTCTTTTATTATTATAATAAAATGTCGACACATATGAGGTATACAAAACTTGAATGGTAATTAACTTCAAAACTATTTCTTTCATTATAATTTACGTCAATATTTCATGAGTATTTACATGGCACGTATATAACACATGTGATATATAATAGTCATTGAATATTTTTTTGTATATTAGGAAAACTTTTTGGTATTTGCAATATAAAAACTTTTATGATTCTATCTTTTATTTTAACGAGATTGGTTTAATCCTCTATCACACCATTAATCTAATGTCCATTAAATTTGAACGGTTGTAAATGCAATAAGTTCAATGATCTAGATTTAACGAACATTAAATCAAAGATGGAGTAGAAGGTGAGATCGATCCTATAAAAAATATGAAAAGAACGGTAAAAAAATCCCTTTATATGCCCATTACTTATAACTACCACACATAACTGGAGTTTAAAACTGCTGGAGATGTCATAGTTTTAAAGTATATTAATTTACAAGTTATATCTATGATAAGTAAAAAACTACCACAATAGATATTTACTAAAAACATAATTGTTAGTATATATTAGCATCTATAACAATCACTCATAAATTATAGCTGCAACTGATTATTATTTTTTACTACCCCACCATTATACTGATACTTATGTTTGAGCGAAAGTATGAACTATGTATAATTACCAAAATTATAGATAAAGGACCAATAAATATGTGATTTTTCTTTAGCTCAAACTTGAGATATATAATCGGTTTCAATCCCATCCCCACAATATTTCTTTCTTCGAAAATTAGAGCTACTTTATAAAATGACATAATCAATTTCAAACAAAGATTATCCCTTAATCTTTTCCAATTATGATTTTTTTGAACTTTATGTATATTATGTAACTAAATATATGTACTAAAGAGAATCATCATATTTGAGAACAATGAAGGGATAAATCCAAGAGTTTTTTGGCATCTAGGCAACATTTGAACGACAATTTATAGTCGACAAAATGAAATTAAAACGGCAGCAGGACAGCAACAATCGTACTGAATAAGAATTTGGTGTCACTTACTATATATGGAGGTTACTCATCTTATCTCGAGTGGTTGGGGTCGTGGAATGTAGGCATCTCATGTGATTATTACCCTTTCAATTTATTTATTTATTAATTTTCCTTTTTCCCCTTTCACGTGTGTCATCGAATTAATTAAAACCGATTATCTAAGCATAGATAGAGTCATAGGATTAGGAAGTGACTCCTACATGTAGTTCAAGAGACTGGGCATTGATCGGGTTTTAAAATACAGGATATGGATTTATGACTTTTAAGTATTAATAAAATTTCAATATATAAAAAATATAAATAGTATTACTTCTATTATTAAAGCAAATAAGATCTTAAGAAATCGTTTTTTTTAAATTATATATTTACTCTCTATTTACTATTATTTAACGAAAAAATTAACAATAAAATAAATTATTAAAATTATAACTAATGGATTAATAGATTCATTTACCCCTTATTCTCTCCTTTCATTTTTTTACTCTTTTTAACATTTTTCACTCTTCCACTAACAGTACTTATATCACTCTTTTTTCGCTCTTACTTTTTTCACTTTTTCACTTTTCTATGCTCTTCTACTAACTACACCTACATCTCTCTCTTACTCTCTTTTTGTCTCTTCTCATTTTGCATTTTTTATACATACAATACGGATGCATCGACCGTTAATTTTTAAATAAAGCACCATATTGATATATGTATACAATTTATTTAAACACGTGATATATTATCACCATAAATTTTTGTTTTCAAGTATTATACACCACCTATATATACATGTTGTAGCTAATCACAAGTGAAATTTAGCGCATAATATTAATAATAGGTAGTTTCTATAAAGATTATTATTTATTTCTTATGTGTTTATTAATACTCATCCTATACATATATATATATATATATATATATACATACATGTACGTAGTTGGTAATACTCATTAGGTCTTTTTATATTTTTTATGTTGAAATGATTGATAATAAAATTATGGTTACTTTGGTGAAGGTTAGAACTCATGTGATTACAATTGGATAAAATTGCTCCGTTAGGAAAATGAAAAGTTGATAATTTTGCTTTCCTTCTCATTTTTACATGCACTATTGAGTTAACAACGCTTAAGTGATGCTCAAGTTCAAAATTTGTATTTTAATAATCTTTGTTGGTAAACTTTACATATTTTGAAGTTAAACCTTATTTATTTAGACACTGCTCTAGACTCAGAAAATTTTTTTCCATGTATTTTTTATAATAATTCAAATTTTCAAGTGATATCGTCTTTGTTTTTAATGTGTTATCAAATGCTTTTGAGATTTATCATTCTAGATTTTGTAACAGGTACATCGTACACCAATCTCGATCCACCTAGAAGGAGATTGAATAATTGAAAAGTAAATTAGAGATAGTTCATTAGGAATTGGTAGTTATTAATTTGTGGTGACAATCTATTTGCAATAAGTATTTATTATAGTAATTTCTTTTATTATTATAACCACAACTTGCGTCTTGTACATAGGAAAACTTTTCAATATTTGCAATATAAAATCTGCTGCACTTACTATCTTTATATGTCCACCACTTTTAACCACTACATACATCGGGAGTTTAAAAGTGTTGGGCAAATCTATAGTATTAAAAATACTAATTTACAAGTTAAACTATGATAAGTAAAAAATTATTGCAGTAGATATTTGCTAAAAAATAGAATCGTTAGCATATATTGGCAATTATAACAATTACTTATAAATTACAGACATAATGAGCTATTTTTAGTAACCCACAATTATATCTATACTTATCTTTGAGCAAAAGTACGAAATATATATAACCAACAAAATTAAAGATGTAAGGACTAATAAAAGTGTGATTTCACTTTATAGGAATTGGAGGTTAAAATGATGTAATCTCATTTATTTTATTTGTATATGTGTGTATGTATGTATATGTATATATTTATATATATATAACCCTGGTTTTCTTTAATTCAAACTTGAGACGATCGAATCAAATCCCATCTCCGGAATATTTCATTTTTTTTTTTGAAAAATTAAAGTTGCCTTATGATATGAGAAAATTAATTTCAAGCAAAGATCATCCCTTAATCTTTTCCAATTATGAATCTTGTAAACTTTACTTTATATATATTATATAACTAAATATATGTACTAGATAGAATCATCATATTCGAGAACAATAAAGGAATAAATCCAAGAGTCTTTTTGGTATCTAGGCAACATTTGAAAGACAATTTATAGTCAACAAAAAGAAATTAAAACGAGAGCAGGACAACAACAATCGTGATGGAAAGTGGATGAGATTAAAAAAAAAAAAAAAAAAAGAAAGGAAAAAAACAGTGTCTAGTGTAGGCTGTAGGGTACGGTGCTCTGGCTTCCATGTCTTTGACCTTAAAAAACACGTCAAACGGAAAAAGAAGAGGGACAACTACAAGTCAAACTTCAAAACTAATATTATTAGTCTTTTGGTCTGTTTGGTAGGACCTGCCGTTCGTTGCTTTATTTTTGCTTGCTATCACCACTGTCGATATTTCGAAGCATTTATTAAGAGTCAAATAATAAAACATTTTGATTTTTTTAAAAACATTTTCCATAAACCATATAACTAAAGTTGAAGACCCAAAATTCTCCTCTTTATTTAATTAATAAGTGTTTAGAAACACCCGTTTAAGAGACTCGTATGGTATTATTTGATGTTAGTCCCAAGAACTCAATTTGAAGGGAAAGACATATAATACAAACAAACACCACCTCTCATACCCTGTGGTATTCTGGCAAACGCCCTGCCAAGGGCATTGAGAGACGTCCCCCCTTCTTATAAATTGGTATTTAAAATCCCGTTTGGGAAACTATTAAATTATTGCATCCAAAAATTCTTCTCAATCATCATCCACACATTGGAAAAAATTATTCCATCCAACTCAATAATACTACTATAAGTAGGTATATAAACTCCTTTTTTTCATCTCTCATTTCTTTCTTTTCCACTCTTACCTCTAGTACTTACCTTGATTCCCAAACACCTCATCAAATCTCTTAGAAGGGGGGAAAGTATGGATAAACGCCGCCGTAAGCAACAGAAAACCACCACCTATTGCTGTGAAGGTCTGTTTCTTTTATTTTTCCAATTTATTTCACAGTTTTTATGATTTTTTCTTCATCGAGTAATCTTTTATATCCACTAAAAGACTGAAATTTTCTTCTGCATGTTGCTTTGCATGTGAGATTATATCTCCAAACTTATTTTTATATACCAACGTTTATTTTTTGTTCTATTTTCGTCCATTTTTCGTGATAAATTTATTTGTTTTTTCCTTTTATCTTGGGTTAAATTTATCATTGGTCATTTTAGTGTTAACATCACTCTCACCCCTCGATATTTATTTATATTTTTCCTTTTCCGGTTTTGATTCGACAGAAGTGAGCAGTATCGAGTGGGAGTTCATAAATATGTCGGAGCAAGAAGAAGATCTTATTTACAGAATGTATAAGCTCGTCGGAGACAGGTCAGAACCAAATAATTTAATAATTCTTTTACCTTATAGCACTAGAAATACCTTTTCTTTTCTTGTTTTTCTCGGTATATCAGCACGGGGACCTAGAATGTAGATTTTGTTTCATGCATGAAGATCATACCATGGTAAGTTAAGTCTTGTTGAGCTTTCTGATGTATCTGAACATCTTGCGTTTTGAATGAATTCTATCTTCCGGCCAAAAATTTAAAAAAAAAAAAAAAAAAGAAAAGAAAAGAAAGAAAGGTAAGTCTTGTTGATTCCATATTATGCTGTATCTAGATAATGGGTTCTGCTAATGAGTGTTTCGGAGGTACTTGAAAACAACGAACTACTCATTATCAAATCTTAGTAGTAAATGATTTTGGGACACTTGTTATCATAACCATTAAGGTAAATATATTTTGAAATTTTCACAAATGCATTACTTGAATTTCGTTTATTTTTCCAATTTCACCCAAAACATCTTGTTTAATGGAACTTTTCTGATCAAATCTTATACTTGAAGTTATAATTTGCTAACGAATCGAATTTCTATATATCAAATTTGTTAATTCTTATCAATTTTGAAAAGGATGACTTGATACACATTTATTCTTCAAGGAGTACTAGTCCAAAATGACGAGAGGGCGCAATTAGTAAAATTGACCAGTAAAAGTTGGAAGATTCACATTTAACAACTTCATGTTAGAGTAGGAAAATTGAAAAACACAAAAAGTTTATGTATTGTTCTTGACATCGCCCCATAACTTTTCCCCTCCTAATCAAGTAAATATTGACAAAATAAAAAAAAAAAGGAAAAGAAAAACCAAGTATATGAAAGTTACATTCTGGGTGAATTCATTTGTCATTTACTGTGATATCCCATCTTGCACTACTTTAATTGGAAAAAGCATTGGTTTACCTGAGAAAACATCAGGACCACCTCATTTTCCGCTTAGTATAAAACGGAAAAATAAAGAACTATTATTCTTTTAATTGCTGGCTTCGAGTTGCCCAAGATAATTAATTTAATTATTTTTCGAACATAGATATGATATTATTTTTTCCCGTATCTATAAGCAGTATCTCGAGGAAGATGATTGGCCTAAACAAAAATTCTACACAAAGCCCCATACTGTTTGGAGAATTAGACATCTTAACTTAATTTTAGGCACACGGTACATACTTTTAAATTAAATAAGGAACCGCAACATCAATAAGTGGATTGTTTAAATCTTTATATTAGCATGACAAAAGAAAAACAAAAAAAATCTTTTATACTAGGAAATTTAGGTCTGACCTTGTCAACACCAACTCAATTGACAATTGTTTCTAATTTTTCCAATCAATGTATTCTGAGCTTTCTTAACATTGGCACAAAATTATTTGGTGCAATAGAGCAAAAACAGAAGATTTAAATGATTTTAAGGGTTATACATAGTCTACCAAGGCTGTTACAATTTAATAACATGAATACTGGTCTTTTAAAATAATAGATTAATATAATACATAGTTCAGAGAAAAAAAGAAAAAACAAAAGGTTTATATGTATTCTGGAGAAGATTCAAGTCCATTTGTCTCTCTTTTTAAACGAATACACAATACAAATCATTGTGGGTGGATTGGTGAGTGGGCTAAGTGGCTTTTGATTGCTTAGTTTGTCCCTCCAAGAACTAGATGACCCAAGTTATCCATTCTTGTGGAAAAAAAGGATTCCCACAAACATACCTTTGGATAGAGCCATCTACAACCATTCACTGCGTTTCATAAAAGCACTTTCCCTATATTAATATTCTAAGTAACTTGTGGAATGGAAGCGTCTTGAAAAGAGAAAAATTCACTGTTGAGACTTGACAGTATTCATATACATCCTGTGTAACAAATGACCTCTGTATTGTTTCCATCTCATATGTCATGAAGAATATACAATATCAACGTATTGCATGACTTTTCCTTGGTATATATTTTTATATTAAGCGTCGAGTGAAGGGCATGGTAGAAGTAGGTCTAATAATTTTGCGACACGATATGATGACAATAACATGAATACTATCACGATTACAGCCAGAAAAACATAACGAACAAGATTATATAGGCTAATTATTTGTGATCCCTATTCGATTTCATATATATATATATATATATATTTTGTGTTGATACGAATTTGATATGAAAAAAGGTACATACATACATCATCCGTGAATGCAGATCGTCCCTTACTTATAAGACAATTCGAGTACAACAATGTACATTGCAAGCTTAGGGTGTATACAACTTAGCTACGTCAGAGAGGGGCTATGTACAAACGTGTACCATGAAATCATGAAAAACATGATGGTTTGAATGCATTGGTTGTACCAGGTGGGCATTAATTGCGGGTCGGATTCCAGGACGCAAAGCAGAGGAGATAGAGAGGTTTTGGATAATGAGACATGGGGAAGTATTTGCCGACAGAAGGAAAGAGCTTAGAAGAAGACATAATTCCTAATTTTTCAATTTCACTTCCTTCTAATATATTTCGTGGCTTAGGTCAATTTCTTTTTACTCTCTCTCTCTCTCTTTTTTTTTTTTTTTTGGGTGAAATTTCCTTTTTTAGAAGTATTTTTACTTTCCTAGTGTTTTGTTGGTATGTCACTGTGTCACAAGGTTTTTGGTTTGCATTTGTACCCGTGACTTCTGTACTCGGCTAATTCAGTGACGGATGATTTGTTGACCATTTGGCTCTCAATTACTGCTCTTTCCTAGACAAACCAAAGGGTGCAAGCTGAGAAGAATGGGGAAAAAGCAAATGGAAAAGGAAATTTCATCTTCAGGATCTTTTAATATCGTAAAAATCATTATCCCTAACAGGCAGCTAACAAGGTGAGTCAAAAGCAGTAGATCCAACATGATTTATAAGGGAAAAAAAAAAAAAAAAGACTCCCTTAATTCACTTTCCATGAAAATTGAATCGAGATGTTAGAATATATCGAGCGAGTGTCTCAATTATTAACATGTTGAAACCAAAGTAAAGCTTAATAGCTAACTAACTCTACGAGTACATCACAATGATCCCACTCAGCGGCTCTACTTGCAGACCCGTGATTCTACATGAAAGGGGAGGAATAGCCATGACAATCGATTCACCGGCCATAACCAAAAAATAAGATAGATTGTGTAAATTTGGAATTTCTTTCAACTATATCTTAAATTTTTTGTTTTGGTATCTGTTCATCAGTACCCGCTTCTGTCATATAAGGCTGTTTATTTCAAAGATAATTTGTCGGAGATAAGTTTAAAGCTTAGGGAAGTAACTGACTCCCGGTTCTAGCCTCCCAAGTTTTGCCGTTGATTCTTATCGAATTTGGTACTTGAAATTTTATCATGTAGATTATACATATGAGAGGAATTTATACTTTGCGCTCTTTTTGTTATACAATGCCACACCTTCTGAAACTAACAAGTTCCTCTTAATGTTCTACGCAAGTAAAAAGCATAACTCACTTTTTATTTCCCACGTTCACCTATCTCCACAATACTACACAAAGCACTCTACCCTTTATCGTGGCTCACACAAAATGAACTAAAGAAAAAAATTCTTCTCATCGATTTGTGGTTAAAAGGACAAACGATAATAGGTTCTGTCGCACTATATGCTAGCCATAAAGTATACTTGATGTCGAGTACTTTTATCTTAACCGTAACATACCAACCACCACAAGCTTTTGCTGCCTCTTTCACATGTTTCACCAACCAAAGAATTAGAGATTCTTCTGAATGGAAGTGTTTAGTTTAGTGAGAAGGAGTAGGTGATGAATTTTAAAAATTATCGTACTTGTTTTTGTCAATATGCACAAAAAAATAGTTGATACCCCCTCCTCATCAATATTGTATTTATATTGTTTGCTTACCTTGGTAACAAATGTCCGAAATGAAATTAGATGCAAGGCTTTTGTAAATATGTCCCCTGACTGTGGTATGGTGGAAATGTATCATAACATCCAGTCCAATAATAGTTGACAGTTGGGTCAACATGTAACTAATGAACCTTTTTAACTTAGTTATTCAAAAGTTTTTTACTAGTGCTGATTCGGTATTCAATATTCATTACCTTCACCTTACAAACTGCTATTATCACGTCCTTCCAAAATCCATACGAGACATATAATCACTTACAATCGAGTCTCTTTTGTCCACTTTTTCCATCGCTTGCATATCACAATCTCCACTATTTAGTAAACGATGTCCCTATTATGGCACCTTCTTAGTCTTAGTCTTTCCGTTTTTCCAGGATTCATTATTGCTCCCTTCTTCCTGGAGGAATCACTATCTTGAAAGCCTATCAGGAATTGCACCTTACCCGGCCTCCCTTTAACAACGCTCCATGCCTTCTTCCGACAAATTAATGATATGATCATAGCTTCCATCTTTGCTCATTCCCAAATGGAACAACTACTAGTAAGATGTTAACTCTAATACTATTTATAAGTAGTCAAGCCAATAGGTTAACAATGGTTTCTCTTTCACTTACCTCAACAGTCCTTAACTCATATTGATGCCATATTTATAGCCTTAAGGTATCACGAGTAAATAGGTCTGCTCTTGACATTATTATAGTCATCAAGATATTTCATATATTGAAGGAACATAACATTGCGAGGATGGAGCCTAGACTCGCTATTTTAGGAGGAAAAACAATACTTGGATCATCCATTAAGACCAAAAATACTCAAATAATGAAGCGATCACATAACTTCATAAGGGTAGAGTTAAAGCACGATATTTAGCCACAAAAAGTAATTGGCTATTTCTCAATGCCTTGTGTTTATTCTCGATGTCTAATTGTTAATTGCTATCACTTGAACCTCTTATATTGTAAAGACTAATGATGACTTAGCTAAAAAAAAACAATATTTGTCCTAGTGTAGATGTAAGGCAACATAGAAATTGATGTATTCCATTTTGGTGAGCCTTATTTGGTATTTTCATAAATATGGAAGAATTTGAATTAAATAGTCAAGGCAGGCCGTAGAAAATGTTAAGGACAAGCCTCCTAAATCAGTGGTCCATGTATCTCTTGGACTTAGGGGTCATTTTATTTAGCTAGCAAATCAAAAGCTTAGTCAAGCATATAATTGCATTGATATATCATGATTTAGCAATATCTAGTCCTTAGAATTTAAATTGTTGATTGCATATAATGCAACAATTACGAGGATAATATCACCTCATCTACATGTAAAAGAAAAACCTAGAGGAAAAAAATAAATAAATAAAGTTATAAAAATGGATTCAATAAAACATAGTCCAGGTAAGCGAAATTTTAACATTGTACTGGCGTAAGGCATGCTAGGTAAAAAAAGTTGGAATATCAATATCAACCTCACCATGTAATTTCCATATAATCTCCATGCAAAACTTACTACTTTAAAGAAATTAAAATCAATGCTCCTTTTGACAATTCAATGTAATGTGAATAATGGCTTCATTGTGGCTGTTCCAATCATGCACTATCAATCATGAATACAATATCAAATTGGTTGAGACCATGTAACATAAACTCAAATGTCCATAACATTCACATTAAAATCACATTGGAAGAGAAAGATTATCAATTACCTCTACTATATGAATTTAGAAATTGAATCCAAATAAAATCCTAATAAAATATGTTTTCTTACAATCACATGACTCAACTGAATGGATGAAACCAAATATGTTTTCTTACAATAAGTCTCACACTTCACTTGATTTCAATTGATTAACATCGAAATACCCTAAACCATATTTCACATATTTCATATCAACACTATTATTTGTTTAAAATTTATAAATCTTTTAAAGATACAAATTTTTTATAAGTTATTTTTTACAAGGACATTTTAGTATAATTCAAAGAGCAAACCCTTATCTTTCTTCTTATGTCACATTTCCTCTCTCGCCCTCACTTTTCTCTTCCCTTTTCTTTTTTTGTTCTCACAACTCCTTCCCTTTTCAAAGTGGTTTCTCCTATCCCTCATCTACCTAGCCTAAGAAACATCATACCCTCACAAGAAAATTAAAGGAATGAAGATGGGGTAGGTTATACGTAAGTCGCTTGGTAAGTTTTGGGCTTCTTAAAGCGTTTAATGTCTTTTTATTATAAGCTCTTGATGAAAACGAGTTGAGTTTTGTTTTACATGATTCACTCAAGTTTTATGTGTAGCTTGTGGTGTATATTTCATTTTACTCTAGTAAGCTACATCTTATTCTTGTTCTCTTTGGAAGTTTTGGTTTTGTTGGGATGTTGAAGAAGTGTTACCAAGTATTGTAAGTTAGAGGTTGAAATATGAATTTAAAGATGATTCTAGTTGTGAAATCTATCACTAAATAAAGGAAAAGTATGCTTGAATGGTTGGAAATGAGCTTAGAATGTGTAAGTTTAATGGAGAAATGAACTTAGAAAATTTCGTAGAAAAACCACAAAATCTACAACTAGCATCCAAAGAGTAACAGCATTCAAACACTAGTAAAGGTAACATTTGGATGCTATGGGAAAAAATATTTGCAAAACATATTTTCCTTATGGTGTTCAAGTGGTACACCCTTTAGCATCTAGACACCATTTTCCCTGTTGCGACTAGTTTACTTTCCTTTTTCCCTTTTCAACTAATATATTACTTTAGTGAACTTTACTTATGTTTTCTAAATCAAACCAAAACTATTGCATCATTAAAATAGTCTTAAACATTTATTGCAATTCAATCCTTCATATGTCAAATGAGGAAATGGTAGGTATAGAAGGGCTTAGGAGTTGCTTTTAGTGTTTAGGTTGAGTTAATTCAAATAGAGTAATAAGTTTGCTTTTTTAATGTTAAATGTCAAGTTGAGACTCAAGATTCCAATTACAAACCATTTGACCCCTCAACTACATGATACCATATGTGTTGTTTGTGTATGCTAGGCTAAAAAACTAAATGAATCTAATAAATACTTGGTACTACTTGTTTTTTGCTCAACCTAAGGGCCAAATGTATTAAAAATATAGGGGGAGAAACTGATGACTTGCATGCAATACCATCCCTAGTGAAGTCTCACATAAAAGGATCTAGGGATGAATTAGGATCAAAGTTAGTGGTTCTCGATACCATGTAGAGGGTTGGAGGTGTCAATTTCTAACCTAAGTTTATTCTAAAACTGAGGCGAGTGGTAGTAGTTCCTAGGTAAGTATTTATATTTGTACCTAAGGGTCATTATGAGCACCCCATTATTACTTAAGGGCCTATAATAAAGACAATTAAACCGATTGTTTGTTATTTTGTTAATCTACTGCAATAAATGCTTATGACCTGTGCACTATGTGGCATGTACATGTGTTTGTATTGTTACACATGGGCATAAGCTTACTTTTTATCATTTACAATTGAAGGTGTATCTATTGAGATCGCTTATTACAATAAGTTAAGAGATGTTTATTATTGAAGACGGGGTGGGGTTGATTGGCAATATTAGTATTACTTGGATGATGTTTGGTAGAGATAGGCTAAGGATGCTCAAGAGACTTATTGATGTGGTGTTGTGATACGTTTGGAGATGTACTCTAAATGCCATTATTGTATTGTTACTTTGATGTTCTAAGGAGATAATCTCTAATATTTGTTGTAGTTGATATGTTTGTTGGTAGTTATAATAACCGATAAGAGTTACGTTAGTTATCTATGAGTTATGATTGAGATTAGATTGACTTGCCTATGAATAAATCATTTAGTCTACTATTGATATGTGGAAATTCGTTATGATAGTATTGTTGCAACTAAAACATGTGGAGATATCTCGAGGAAAGAAGTGGGAAGAAGGAATAAACAGTCTTAGGAGTATCAAATGCATAAGTGATTGGTTAAGAAGTTATAAAGCATTAACCCTACCATTTTTTAGGAAAAGTAGCATATCTTTCATTATGAGTCATGTTTGATTCTTTTGTTATACTAACTTAACATCACAATATTGTTTCTTTGATCTTTAAACTATCAAATGAGAAGCACTACTTGAGTACTTATAGAGTTTGTTCTATAATGATGTTAGTCAAATTACATTAATGGTCAATAACTAAGATGAGTCATCTTTTTGGTAGATTCCCAAATGGACCCCTTTTGATCAAAGGCCCATGAAATCTCTCTCTAAATGCATCAGTATTCATAAGAAAGATTAAAAGTAGAATATGACTCATTGTGCCTTGTCATTAGTACAAGGAGTCACGCCTAGATTACTGTTGTATATGAAGCTAAAAATCTAATAGACTAATTTTGGCTCTTTACAACCATAATGTTAAAGATATTATTTTTAAAGTATATTTACAAGTCATAGAAAGACTTCTTGATTCAATATCCTCAACACTTTTCATGAAATTAGTTTATTGCATGCGTAAACAATAATTTCCCTCATACATATCTTTAACACCACCTCTACCAGCTTTCTTACCTTATAAGATCCATGATTTTATGTTGAGTATGACTCACATTCTTAGATTTTGATAAAATCAACTATTATATAGTAAGAATGATTTGATGTGACTTTGAGACTAGAAAAAAAAAAAGGATGGGTTAACCTATCTCATGTAAAGTAATCCAAGTATAAGAATAGTTTATCATCCCCTATTTGTGGCTCACTAACTCATGGATTGGTCAACTTAGCCTTTACCAATTTATTATCTTATTGTTTTGTTTCCTATTTTAGCTTTACTTTTTTTGGCTTGTTTCTTACTCATCTTGAGAATCACAAGTAGGTGCCTAGGATTGAATTTAGATTCGGCTTACAAAAGGCCTTTGTTTGGATGATTTGGTAAATTTATTTATGCTACTTTAAGATCAACTCTTAAAGTTGGTTGAAAGAAAACTTATTTGTATAACTCAATATAGACTTTAGTGAGTGGGTGGTGTAGAGATTTAATTTCACTTGCTTGTTGCAAGGATCTTTTAGACTAATGTAGCAATTTTAACTTTGCTAATATTATTTTCTTTAATAAAATGATGTAGGATCACAAAATTTCCTAACTCATTACGATTGAGATGTCCCATTCAACATGCTCACAAAGCCCCTATCCTAATTGGACCATAAAAAAAAATTAAAAAATAAAATCTTTTGCATAAGAACCAATTTGCTTTATTCTTCAATATCAACCAAAAGAGAATATGGAAAAAAAAAAGTTAAAAGTCTACTACTTTTTTTTTTTTTCAATAATCTTGACAATCTCATTTCACTCAAGTACTTTTTTGTTTTTTCAAAATCAAATTTTAGTTCTAGTACATATCTAAAATAAGTATGTTGAGGCTATTTTGAGAATGCTTCTAAGAAGAAATAATCGGCCCTAACACTCATAAGTTTATCAAAATTTTTTTCCCTTAGATGATATCCTTAAGTACTGGCTTTGCCTTTTGTCCAAGGTATATAATTGATAACCAAAATAAGTGATGTTCTGGGGGATTAATCTTGCTAGTCTTTTCACTTTCTTCATATTCGCTTTATTTCTAATGCTTAAAATAAGAATGGTTTTATTCACATCCAAAGTAAAATAAAAACTTAAAGTTTTAGGCATTTTAAAGTAAGGTACGGTTAACTGGTGCCAAGAGCCAATCGACTTAGGTATGATAACCAATTGAGTAATTAATCGGCTGGAGGTTAATCTACTGGAGATAGCCAACGATCAACCACTATACGTATGGTGGTCCATCCAAACTTATGTATGAACTCTAGTTTATTTCGTATTTTATCCTCTATTAATGTATTTGTGAAATGCCATCACAAATTGGAGGGGGGGGGGGGGGGGGGGGGAGGGGGGGTGGTGTTGTAGTAGTGGTGGGGAAAGAAAAGAAGAATTAGCTTTTATGGATAATGGTAGAAGAGTAAATAGGTAGCAAAAAGTGAGGACAAAATGGACTTATAACCTTTGTGTGTATGTATATATATATATATCCTACAACTCCCTTAACCCTAATTCTAGCTTCATAACTTTCCCTTCCTAATCAATGACCCATAATTAACTTAATTAATAAAAAGTTAATAAACCTAATTGGTAAAAGGACATAAATTGACCTAATTAACAAAGTTAATGATCTAAAATTGATTTGTTCAATGAAAGTTAGTGGCCCTTAAATTCCTAGAAAGTAATTGTGATTTAGAATTTAATATAATTATATGATATTAATAGGTTAATAAGTTAGTTGGTTGTAATAGAATAAGATTCTTAGAATAGTTAGTTAATTATATTAATTTAGAATTTATTATAACAAGTTAATTATAAGATGGTTTTGATACGTTATTATTCATATAATAAGTAGTAATAGATACTTATATTAAGTTTTAAACAATAAGTTAATGCTTCTTAGTTAATGGATTTTTAAAATAAGGTAGTATATCATTAAGGAAAAGAAAATAGATGTTTAGTATATAGCCTATAGGTAGGTTAAACCTTGACCATATGTTTTAATTTGTTGAGTGTAATTTATAGAGACTTTTCCTTAAGTCTAAAATACTAAGAATCTAAGTTTAAAACTATAGTATAGGTAATGATTTTAGTTTCCCATTAAGTATTGATATATGATAGCTTTTTATATAAATATATCAGGTTTTAATACTAGATAGGACTCATGGAATTAAATTGTTCAGGATTTTAGATACGGGATACTTTTTTTGCTATTTGTGGTTGCTAGGCATAGATATTTTAACCAGACTTAATTAATTATCTGGCATTTAATTTTATGTGCTGCGTATACTTAGTTGGGCCTAAGGGATGGGGAGGACTAGTGATCTTGGGATGGTACCCTGATAATCCTTACACGAAGTTATCTCAAGTGAAGTCTCGCTTGGAAATGATCCGAGTAGACCTAAGAGTGATTTGTTACTTGGTTTCTCAGGTGTTGGGAAAGGCCCACATCAATATTATATGGTATATATATTGCTTAATTGAAGTCATGAGTTACTCTAAGTTTAGAGTTAAATGTATATGACTCCAAACTGTACTGTATGTAAGCCTAAAATAAAAGATAATAAATTAGTGTTTGTTGCATATCTGTTACTTGTTTCATATGTGTGATGTGATCATTATTGCTTGCTCATGCACATGCGTTTGTGTATTTCTTACTAGGTTTTGGTTTATTTTTTTTTAATTTTTTAAGTTCACGTAATTGAGTAGAAAATTATAAAATTTTATCGACTTTTAATACAATCATCAAGAATTCCGGGATGGGGAGTGGTGAATAGAATTTGTATTGTGAGCTTATAAATTGAATAAAGATAGTTAAAGTTCATTACATGATCTATTAATATTTTTTTAGAAAATTGTAGAGTTTATTTTGTAGTTATGTTAGTTTTATTTAAAGTCTTAGATTTTATTGAAATGATTATTTGGAGAATTAAATTTTTTGAAATCATTTGGTGATTAAAATGTAATTTTTTGGAGATTATAGTTAAAGGTTTACACTTAATATATCAGTAAAGACTAAGGATACATAGTGGGTTATGACTTTTGAGGTCTTGGGGCATTACAGTATTTTGCTTAGTTTTATATGTAAAACATATAATAGGACTTATACATGAGAGAGAGTCCATTCTTGTACCGTGACATTCGATTATTAATACAATAAGTTTTTTTTTTTTTTTTTTGCCAACCATCATCAAACAAAATTTTATTCACCATGCCCATAAGAATAGGCAACAATAAAAGAGTTCAAACATGAAAATCTAATGTTAGCATATAATAAAAACTTAAGAGGAGGTGAGGGTTCAAGAATCCATTTACTTGGACACCTTCCTCTTATATAATTAATTGCTAACCAATCAGCTACTTTATCAAAAAATCGTCTAACCAAAGATAAACTAAAGAAAGCATGTCTATTAATCAGCTACTTAATTTGATCAGTGATAGGCTTCGTCATCCAGGAAAATACAGTCTTTAGAATAAGCTTGTAACAACATTATGCACATCCATCTCAATGATCACATGTCTCCAATCCTTTTTCAATGCAAACTTAATTGCTCCTAACATAGCTTTAGCTTCTGCCATCTCTAAGTCAACAACAATATTGCTAAAAACAAGACCATCAATCAAATGACCCTTATAATCTCTGGCAACTACAACCATGGTAGTTTCCCTATAGTTTTGATTAAATGAACCGTCTACTTTAAGTTTAATGTCTCCATAATTTAGACCAATCCAAGAATCGACAAAATTTGACCTAGCTAATGTGTTATGTGTAGAACAAACCACTCCTAATGTGTTCTGCATATGGGAATCACTCCAACTAGACTCTTTATGAAGGCCTTCGGTCAAAGCAATTAGAGAGTATATACTAACTTTAGTATGCAAACTAGCTAAGTCATCCATACGTCCTTCCCATCATCCCTATTGTAGTAGATTAGCTTTATACTATAGTCGAGATACAGATCCTAATTGAACTTCATAGCTTACTTTAGGAGAAACCGAAGCCAATTCTACTTCCATATCCATACCTTTCTGAACTTCTAACACACGATTAAATCAACCCTTAGGCCAACACACTACCATTATGCTTTCTCTACTGGAGTTATTAACATATTCATCCAAGTATGCCAACCTGAATTTTCTTACCATCATATGCGAATTAGGTAAAGAATTATTAAAAACCATTTGACACCATTCTTTCCATAAACACCAACACATTAGTACAATATCTGCTACTAACATTCTTTTATCCTCCACAATACTATATTTCAACATGTCACAAAGCCATCAATCAAAAGCCTAAATATACCCTAATTGCATCTAAATCCCTAAACACCTAATCCATACCAGTTGAGTCCGGTGACACTCAAATTTAATAGCTCGTCTTCTAGCAAGATTAGCAAAAGTTGAAAGACAATTGAGGCATGCTCTCCATATAAAATGTGTAGTCCTAGGAGTAATATTGGTATTGTAAATAAGTTTCCAAAAAGAATTTGGAGTTTAGGAGGAAGAAGATGGGTTACACGAATTCCAAAACATATATGTAAGCTGATATTACTGAACAAACACCATCCCTAGAATAAGACCATACCAACTTGTCTTCAATATCCATGGCTATTGGTTGGATTCATTTGATTGCTAGTTCCTTTTCATTGGATAGGGCATAAACAATATTAGACAAGTTCCAGGGACCTGAATTTAGATCTATTAAATCAACAACTTGAATATTATAGTCTACCAATCAATCACCATGTGTAATCTATGATCAACCCTATGCAATAGCCACTTGTCTTTCCAAATAGAAATTGAATTTCCATTACTAACTCTCTAGATAGCACCTAACTTAATAATATCCAATCCCTCCAATTAACTTCTCTATGCCTAAGAACTTCTAGAACTTCATCTTGCATAAAAAACATAACTATTCATGAAATATCTCCCCTTCAATATCCTGGCCTATAAAGCATTCCCACATTGAATAAGTCTCCATGCTTACTTCGAAAGGAGAGCAACATTAAATTTATATACATCCTTAAAGCCCAATCCGCCATGAAATTTTGATTTCACCACTCTCTCTTATTTTGCTCAATCAATCTTCCTCTCACTTGTCTTTGTCCTTACTAAAACTAATCTATAAGACTATTCACTCCATCACACCACTTCTTTGAGAACTTGAAGATACTCATAGAGTATACTGGTATAGAACTTTCTACCACCTTGATAAGCACTTCCTTACTTACAAGACACAAATACTATTTTTTCCACCCTCAAAGGCACCTCTGAATTTTCTCTTTCACAAAACTTAAAGCCTCTACTTTTGACCTTCCCCAAGTAGATGATAGACCCAAATATCGCCCTAGATCATTTGTGGCTCTTATCCCCAACAAAGAAGACAATCTACTTCTAACTTCTTTAAGTTATTTCAGTTGAAAATGATAATAGACTTATTAAAGTTTACTTCTTGCCTTGAAGCTAAGTAATACCCCTTCAAAATGGCTTTTAATACCTGCAAGTTAGAATCAATGGCCTTTAAGAAAAAAAAGTGAGTTGTCGGTTAAAAACAAGTGGGATAAGGTTGGACACAATCTCCCTAGCTTCAAGCCATGTAAGATACCTTTATAAACAACCCTCAAAATATTCCTCGAAAGGACATTCAATACTAAAATAAAAAAGTAGGTGAGATCGAATCGCCCTGTCGGAGACCTCTAGATGGATGAAAATAACTAGCAACCTTGCCATTAACTAATACATGATAACTCACAAGCCTCATACATAACATAACCTACTTAACCCACTGATCACAAAAACTAAGCTTGTAAAGGACCTCTTCTAAGAAGTCCCATTCTATCATATCATATGCCTTATTCATGTCAATCTTGATAGCATAGTTACTCCTTTTGTCTCTTTTGCGAGATTTCAAATAATGGAATGCTTCGTGAGCTATGACAATGATGTCATGGATAAGTTTACCAAAAATGAAGGCACTTTGGTTTTTCGTGATAATTGAGTTGAGAAAGGGTTTCAACCGATTTACTAAGACTTTAAACACAATCTTGTATATGAAATTATAGGGACTTATGGGACGAAAATGTAAGACAAACTCTAGACTAGATACTTTAGGAATGAGAACAATATTCTTTCTATTAAAGGATGAAGGAAAAGAACCTAACACAAAGATGTTTTGTATTGTAGTAGTCACACTAGGTCCAATGTAATTATAATAAGTCAGGTAAAAATGGCTTTAAAAACCATCTAGGCTAGGGGATTTATGAGCTCCCAATTAAAACGTTGCTAGCCGAATTTTCTCAACTAAAATAGGTCCTCCCAATTTCAAATTCATGTCACTAGTCACAATGGTATCGGTATTGATAAACACGTCACCCCAGTCTCATCCTCTACTAAACCAGAAAAAATTTTCATACAAAATGGTAAATTCCTTTATGATGCCACTCTCATCTGCCAACCACCTTCCATCGTCATTTTTAATACAAATAATCTTGTTTCTTTGGATCGTTGTATCGTGAAAAAAGGTGATATTAAGATCACTAGTACACAACCACTTAACTCTTGATCTTTGGCTCCAAAATTTCTCCTCATTAAAATATGCTTCATCTAATAGCTTCCTTACTTGCATCTCTTCTTCAAAATAGTTAGCATCACTTCCCTGAATTCGCCCTAACTCTTTTAGTAATTCATTAATTTTATCACCAACATTTGGTACCTCTCTCCTTTTCCATTTGCCTAAAGCTATCCTACAACAACTTAACTATTCTTCCACTAGATCAGTGGTAAATTGCCTCTCATCATTCCAGAAATTGCATATAACACTTACAATTAGTATAAGATGACTAAATAGCTTCAAACTGGAAAGATTTGATACCCTTGATATTAGAAAAATGCTGATCTATAAAAAGAGTAGCATGATTAGAGACGTACCCTGGCTTATGAGTAACTTATGTACGAGTGAAAGAAGCCAACCAGTCATTAGAAAATAAAGCACGGTTGATTCTTTCTTTTATAAGAATACTATTGGATCTTCTAGTACTCCAGGTGTACTTTTGCCCCTTAAAACCTATATCCACCAAATTAGTATCAAAGATCATTTGCTAGAATGCCATAATCTTGCGCCTGTCTTTCTTACGACCACCCCACTTCTCCTCATCAGGGACAATGTCGTTGAAGTCTCTTGCACACATCTACGGTAAAGAAGTAGAAGATGAAATAACTATAATCACATCCCATATATTTTTGCATTCTTCAAAAAGTGGATGACCATACACCTACGAAACTTGAAACTTCTCATTTCCATATCTGCAAGAGAAGATTGAATGAATTAGATTACTACATGCAATCTGAATATCCATAACCCAATCATTAGACCACCATAATGCAAGCCCTCCAAAAATACCATCAGAATCGATATAAAAAGTGTTATGAAATCGTAAGGATCTTCTAACCCAATCTATTCTACTTCACTTACACTTCGTTTCCATAAGGAAAAAAACATCAAGCTTACATCTGTTGAGATTTCTAAGTCTATGAATTTTCAAGCGAGGCCTTAAATCTTGACAATTCCAAACAATAGTTTTCATGGTGTCCTTGTGGCTACTGAGCACCAGCCACCAAAGCTACTAACAAAGTCAAGACTATTTGTCCAAGTGATAGGGATATCCACGAAAAGATTCTACTTCGTACCCATAGATGATTGAGATCCTACACTTGTTCTCTCTTTTTTAGACAATGTATTGCTTTTTGTCTTCCTTTTCTTCAAACGAACATGGGACTTCTTAGAGTTTTCATAATTGTCAACCTTTAACCTCTTTGATGAAATCTCAACTTCTTCCTTGCACTTACATTCAATATTTAGCTTAGTAAAAGCATTTGATAGAGCCAATTTCGTAGGAGCATACACACTTGAAGGGATTATTGCATTTTCTTTATCAGACAATTTTGAACCATCAAGGAACTCGACAAAATAATCTCTACTACTATTACTTGAGAGCTTTTATGTTGCTGCACTCCACTCATGCAAAGTTTTAGAGAATCTATTCTTCTGCGTCTCTTCTCTCTTAATATGAGACAAATCTTCAACACTGACTTCTTCCCCAAATTCCATTTACCTATCTTGATCAAGTGACTTATCTACCATGGGAACAGTCCCTATATTCAACTCTTGATAGTGAATGTTATCATGATTCCCAACATGATTAGCTGTACAAAGGGGTTGTTGGACTTAATGAGGTAAAGGGTTTCAGGTAATGCTCAGCATCTTCTTCAACCAACTTACAACATCTTCATCGACAATAATTTTTTTTTGTTGCACTCCTATCCTCGATCGTTGTATCAAAAGAAGTCCTACAAGTTTCTTCATTAACTTAAGAACCTCCCTTGTTTCAAGCACATTAGAGATATCCTTCAGAGTAATCCTACTTCTAGTCCTCACCTCACTTGACTCTTCGCTTCTTTTATGTACAAAACCAAATGATTCCTCACTCAAAGATTTTGAAGGAAACACTCTTAACCATGGACCATAATTTGCATCAGTTTTATTGGTTTTGCACATACTATTAGAATGGCTAAAACACCTACCATTGAAGCATAAATCTACCAACTTCTCATACTTAAATGAGATATGATATTTCTCCATACCCAGATGCTTAACCCATATACCTATTTTTTATTCCTTACTACAATCCAGCATCACACGGATGTGTAGAAACGCTTTGCTAATCGATGAATTAAGAATACACTAATCCACCTCCATGTAGTCTCCAATATAATTTTCAATCAGTGTGGCATTTTTCTTTGTCATTTGATCCAATTTCAATCCATGAACTTGTACCCAAATAGGAGTTTTAGAAACCTCAATCTATTCAGATGCACCTCCCACTACTTCATGCAAATGAAATAACCAAGAATAGACCAATGACTATCTACAAAAATCTTTCTAGCAATTAATTCATTCTCAAAGTTGAAAAGATAGACGTTGCCTTTTAATTGTGAAATTTGGACTTTCCCATAAGAATCCTAAGCCTTCTTCAACATAGAAATCACAACCCCTTTATTAAGGGTTTTATCGAAACTATTTTCCCAATTCATATATGATGGGAAATCTCATGAACGTTAAAATCAACCTCTAAATCGAAAGCACCAAATGAGTCTTTGACCATAACAATCAGACCTAAAGAGACTGCAAAATACAAAACACTAACACTCTAGATCCAACTACTAGACACACACTAATATATATATACGAACTCTAAAGACGCAACAATGAACACAAAAGGGAAAAAAAAAAGATAAAGCTATGATTGAATATAGCAGAAGACAACAGACAGATTAAATAAAGTAGAAGATGACAGACAAACAAGGACTTGAGAAACCATAAACAAACAACACAACAAAACATGAAGACAAAGTCAAGCAACGATGTTTATGAATAAAAGACACCCAAAAGAGGCAAAACCTATGACATAATGCTACATGAAAAGAAAAGGAGACAGAGGAACAAATAAGGAAAAAAAATCTCTCTAGTTAATGAGAGCAAATTCTCTTAAAAAAAGGAGAAATGATCTATCTCTAGAAACCTTAGGATAGAAGACACTCCCTCTAGAAACCTTGAGAGAGAAAATCTAATACAGTGAGTTTCCTACTCTGCTTTTGTGGTTTCTAACAATTGTTCATGTGAGGTTATCCATACAAAACTCTTGCATTAATGCACAAAAGTTAAGCCTAATAGATTTTTGTCCTCAATGTTCTTCATAATCCTTTGGAAAGTTCATCACTAATTTCAAGGACTTTGTATTGTTATTAGTTAAACCTAAAATATTATCTACAAATATAGATGAAACATAAGAGAACAACCTATAACAAACGTAAAATGCTATTATAAATTGATTCGATATAAACGGACTATAAACAATCTAACATGTGACCAATGGATTAACATTTGTAGTAAAAAATTTTGCCATGCATCTATGATTTCTTACATATTACAAGTACTTTTCAATAATAAATCTAGAACATGGTAGCTGCTAATATAGTGCATCAATCCACAAGGGAAGTATTTCACAACTAAGGTGAATAAATTTGGAGATTGTGGATCTCCATGTTTAAGCCCTTCTTTGAAAAGGAGGAATTGAAAATGAAGAGAATGATTTTGGAGATTACAACCTATAATTGTAGGTAAGATATGATTACAACACAACATTTTAAGACCGTGACAATAACTTTACCTTCAATTCTTTTTTAAAAAAGAAAAAAGAAAAAAATATTTAGAAAAACTCAAAGGATGAATGATGATATTTTGCAATTTATGGATACTGCTCATCGTACGAACACATATCTTATTGAAAGCTTCAGGACAACAATGAATTGTGATGCCATTTTCAGTGAGAAATTATACACCAAAGGATAAATTTAGGGGTTGAATTCAAATGGAAATGGAACTTTTAAATAGTTCAAATAGATAATAAATGTTATTAAAATGGTCCAAATAGAGATAATAATTATACAGATAAGGAAAATGATTGTTGTTGCATAACCTTATAGAGAAAATTAAAAATCGACTCAATTGACACAGGTAAATGTGTATGTTTGCGGGTGGGAAAAAAATAAACAAGAAATATAATGGAACAAAGTGGATGACAACTATGTCGGCCATGAATTTGGAGTGAAAGATTCGTATTCACTATCATTACTCTAGAAGATAAATGCTATATGTATTTAGTGTACCATGTTGGTAAAATCTAATAATATTATATACTTACATCACTTTATATAACTCTTCAATTTTGATTCTCTAGTTAAAATATCATAAAACTCTCATCCTCTATTAGGGCTTAATTTAAGTAGATTAATTTTCCCCAATTTATAAGGCAACCCATCTCTATTATCCTTAAGAAGATGGAAAGTAAAAGTTATCAAATAGATGTTACGAAGGGCAAGATGGAAAGTAAAAGTTATCAAATAAGTGTTATGAAGGATGCTAGGATTAAATGAAGGCCACTGGAATGCCCTGCTAGAACAATCCTAGTAGGCATATGGAATCTCATTACTACTACACGAAAATTGACATTTAGCTGCGCTTATTGAATGTACCTAAACATCAAATTAACGTGGCAAAAACTTATTAGCTACGTTTGACAAATGTAGCCTTATAACATAGCAAAAGGTACGTGGTAGAAAGTTCAGCCACATTTCAAAGTGCAAACATGATAAATGGTAAGAAATGTAGCAAAACAAACACACAATCTACCACATTTACATGTAGCTAAAAATTAAATGTACAAGTATATAACTACAATTTACTATGTTTATACATAGCCAACCATGTGAATTCTACCACATTTACAAGTGGCTAAAAGTTAAATGTGTAAGTATATACTTACCATTTGCCACGTTTATACGTGGCTTATGAGTGAAGTTTAACTACATTTACCCATAGCAAAAGATGATAATTACCATGTGCCCTATGATTTGCTACTCATAAACGTAGTCAAATCTATGCTATAGGCCACTTGTAAAGGTGGCAAATGGTATTTAGTATATCTTATCTATGATTTGCTTCATTTATACATAGTTTATAATATAGGTTTTACTACGTTTACACGTAGCAAAAAGTGACATGCATTTTCTCATATAGTTTGCTATATTTACATGTAGTTGAAATTAAGTTATACACTACATGTAAATGTAGCAAAGTTTTTCAACCTTTGATTGACCACTTGTTATTTGTCAAAATTATTATTTTATATACCGATTATTTCAATCGTACATATATAACCATAGGTAGCATTTCAATCACACCTGGATAACCTGTAATTTACATAAGTTGTTCATCATACGTATTTTATCATAAGTAACATTTCAATCACACATATTTAACCTCTAATTCATACTTGTTATTTCAATCACATGAATTAATACTTTGTAAATCCGTCTTATTTCACCATAAGTGTCATTTCAGACTTTGAATGCTAATAATTGATAAAGAGTTTCTAAAACTTCACTAAACACCAACGATATTTCTTTACATAAGTATACTATAATGTAAGTTATTTAAAGCTCATCATAATATCATATATATACTGTAAACAAAATAAATATGTCCAAAATGTAGATAGAAAAAATTCTTGAAACTTCATTTGATCTAATCTTAAACATCAGCTAAGTGCTTGTTTAAAAAATTATGTATTCTTAATTTTTCTTATCTCTTCTTTCATTGTTATTATTCTTACCATAGTTTGCACTTGAAAGTCTTGTTATACCATATATAAAGTAATGAGGAACAAAAATTTTTAATTATATTTAAGAAAGAATTAGACAATTATCGAAATTGTTTAAAATTACTTGAATTACTAAGAAAATCTGTGTAAGTTGCTAAATGAGTTGAGTATATCAAGATAGCTGTAAAACAATTTGTATTAATTTAATGATTTGAGAAAGCTAACAATCTTGAAAAACAAATACTTATGGTAGAATTGTACATTTGTATATATTTTATACATATGCTTATTTCCAATTATATATGTAGAATACATAGAAGTAAGTGTATCAAGGAAAAATAAATAAATAAACTTCAATTTTTAGTTGAAACTAATAACAATAAGCTTAGACTAATAAGCTTTAATTTTTATATAATTATACACACATACAAGTAATTGTCTTCTATCATTCAACAAGTAAAGACACGATAATCCTTTTTCCAAGTGACATCTTGCAATGAGGGAAACTAGCAACTATTTTGTAACTACCTCTTTCTACAACAGTAACTCCTTCTCACTCTATAGATCTGCAATATTTACTCCTAACATAACTTGTCAAGTATAACTATCAATACATCATATATGAAATACATAAGTAAAAGCATAAAAGTTTCTTGACTTAAAGCATGTTGCACCTACATTTTTATATAAATTAATGTCTAACAGCTTGATAGAAACTATCGAATAAAGCCTAAAATATTTTTTATGATAAAGAGATTAATATGTGAAAACTCTAATGATTAAATAGCATTAAGAAGAGAAAGTATAAGTGCAAAATTCCAATGGCTATTACTATTACTTTTTCTTTGAACTAGCTCTCCATTGCTTAACTAAATATTAGGTAGCTTCACATAAGATGCAATAGACGGCAGTAATAATAAGAAATAATATATATTTGGTAGCATAAAGATTATCAAAATAAAGGGAAAGTAAAAGGAAAACAACTTGGTAAAATTCAAAGGGAAAGAGAATCTTGCAATGTTGGAGTCCTTTCACTAACAGTAAATTTTTTTCTAACAAATATTAGAACCTTGTTCCAGAAGGCTACATCTCCCATCCCCCAACCCTATTACCTAGTTTATTTACATACATAAAGATAATCCTAAATAACAATTTCAACAACAATGATTACTATATACCTTAATGTAGGTAAAATTTACCCATCATGCCTCTTCAACAAAATAATAAAGTATAAAGTCTTATCCATCAATAATATATTGTTATCAATAGTTTTGGTACACTCACAACAACTATCTTCAAATGTCTTTTGTAATACTATAAAAGAAAAAGTTAAAGAGAGAATAGTGGAGTCAAGAAAAGTATTAAGTGACTACTTAAATCATAAGATATAAGGATGATGGACATTTCGTTCCAAAACAAACAAAAATAAGAAAAGGTAAAAACTAACTGACATAGTGGAAAAGTGTTACTAATGACACCACGAAAAAGTAGTCTTTTAGTGAGAGAATTCTTTACCATTTTGTGTAAAGTAACTAAACCATAAGGAAATAAGAACTCTCTAGGATGAATTAATTAAAGAATAAAAAAACAATATTTCAAAACAAAGGAGATGTTTTGAAATTTAATTGGAAAAGTTTGGATATGAAAGAGTCTAAGGATGAGGGTCGATTTTTAGGGTTTTGCTTGTAAGAAAGAAGTCATGAGTGAGAAAGGGAAAAAAAATAAATTATTGGTCAAATGGCTCTTTCTCTCTTTATTACCTTTAAAGATTTCAATGCTATGAAAAAGGGAAAAATGTTAAGGTAATTTAGCTATCCTTGATATTTTTATTAAAAGATAAATATTCTATTAAAAAACAAATATTCTATACCAATGAGTTGGTAACATTTGGCTTATTGGGGAAAAAATTTGACAATGGTTTTTAATTAAATTGTTGCTAGTTTATTTTAAAACACTATCACAAATCAAATTGTATAATAACACATTTCAATCTTGACTATGAACATCTCTAACAATTTATTTTGCACATGTGTAATAAATATGATTAAAACATATATAAATTAGTGAGCCAATTTTGTTGTTGTGTATTCTTTGTCATATATATATATATATATATATATATGCTAATTTTAGCTTGTCATATTCAAATGAGGCTTTAAAGTTTGCGACTTTATATAATAATTATTACTATTTTTATTAAAGAAAAGGGGGGAGGGGGGAAGCATTACTCTTAGTATTTGCATTAACAATAACTATAAATTCTTTTAATCTTATCATAACAAGTGTATTTTAAGAACTCTTTTACACTTGTTATAAATTACCTTTCCAATTTTTTATATACTAGCCAATGATGATGTTGTGACCCTAAAAGGGGTTTAGTAAGATTACCTAAAATTTTCATATCATATGTGCATCCATAATATAAAAATTGTCTTGCAAGTCAGAGATTATAAAGCTTTAAATAATTAATCACTAAGGTTTTCAATTTTTAATTGACTAATTTATTGTAAAATAATATAAATAACTATGGATATCTAATATTCTACAATCTTTCGAAACTGTAGAGAATCAGTATCTCTTACTAAATAATAAGATAGGATAAATCAACTTTATAAATTACAAGAAATGTTAAATTATACATAACCCTAACATATAAGTATTTTCTACATAAATTATTTCTATACTAACTATATATTCATCAATTAACTCTAACATTATCAAACCTATCTCCAATTTGCACTCAACACTCGAAATCCATTCTAATCCTAACATAAATGAACTTGCAAATATAACTATAGCGGGAATAAGCAAACCATAATGCAGTGAGTTCATTTCTTACAATTACCGTTCAAGCAAGTTATTAAATATTATTAGTACACATGTAATCGATCTATAAGAGAAATGATTGCATACACAGTGAATGCAAGTAACACATCAATAGGAGTCCGGAACTATGGAAGGTGTAGATTTACGTTATTTATATGTCGATTATTCTTCGTACTTACCCCCATTAAGCACCTTACCTTAACCGCATAAGATTGCTTAGGGCACCGTTCCTCCAAACAACACTCGACTATTACTTTTACCAAGAAAGAAATACTAGTCCAAATAGGTAGACCCTAACTAGGGTTGTTGGGTTTTTTATTGAACATATTCAAGGCCCCTCGGGCACAACAAAACGAGTCATCTTACTATCAAATATATCTAAGGCCCTACGGGCACAATTATACGAGTCATCTCGCAATTTGTTGGAGATACTATACTAGCTTTTTCTAAAAATATTTTTCTTAAAAATTTGTAAAGTTAGCACTTTCCATAAATATACCAGTTGAGTCATAGATATGTGACAAATATAATTGATTATTTTAGTCAGATATTTATGTTTACCGATTTAAGAGGGTGATTACACAAATGATAGCATATAAAGCAATCAATCATTCAAATGACAATTAGCATCAACTGGCATACAAACATCAAATAACAAACGGATGGTAGATCATCAAAACTCCCTCACCTAGATTAATGTTGCCCTTAGAAATCCTAAAACTCAACAGTCGAGTACCTAAAAGATAATAAGACTTATAAGTATTTGAAAAAGCTAGGCTCCTCATTTAACTAATGTCTATTTTAGTCTACCTAATTTTTCACTATAACCCAAACATAACATGAATAGGGTTTAACTTATTTATTAGGGTAAATAGAAAATGTATTTGTATTTTGTTATAAATTATGGTATCTTACGTATTTATTTATTTATTTTTCCTCATTATGAGTTTATAGGATCAATTAACTTTATTATTCTACTTATTCTTCTCAATTTATCTTAAATTTTCAGTCTTATATAACTTTTTCATTTTAACTTCGATTTCCATGATCTTATAGTCAATTTTTATCGTTTTTAGATGTACTTTTACGTAACAGGATTTATTTTGGATGTTATAACGTGCATTTTTTATCATGAGCCTAAAATGTTACGAATTTTATTATTTTGATCCAAATATTTTTAAATTATTATTTTAAGCTTTTCTTTATTGATTTATGATTTTATTAATTTCTAATTTTTATATTTTTTAATTATTCTTATTCTTGGGTCTATTTTATAGTAGTTTACTTATTTTACTATTTTAAGCTTAAATTCCTAATTATATTATTTTTTATCATAATTGTATTTTTCTAGTTAATTAATTATTATTTTTCTAATTTTTGAATTTAATTAAATATTTAGTAATGTTGGTGTAGTAGCTTTTTATTGGTCCAAAACGATATTTTCTTATTTTATTCAATTTTGCAGTTTTACCAATTTCATAATATTATTATATACATATATAATTTTATAAAATAATTAATTATTAAATTATAGTAGAAAATCACCTTTATTCCCTTCATATAGGTCAGTCCAGCACACACACACATATATATACATATATATATTTATTTGTTAACTTATTTTAAAGTGTTAGTATATTATCATACATGTGTATATATATTTTTTCATATATATATTTATATTTATACTATATTATACATATATCTATTTATACTATCCCTTATTATTTCGCATATAGGCATAATAAAGTAAGTATACTTAATATTATGTATATGTACATATCTTTTACTAATACTATACATATAGATAGAGTTTATTACAAGGATATTAGAATACAAATAATACCTATTACATAATTCTAATATACGTAGAACATCATAAAATACATATGAAATGAAAGGGTACATATAATTTAACACTACAAAATAAATCAATACATCATATATACTAACTAATTACTCTTTTGTCTTAAAACTTGATTGATCAAAAGCCCTTCTTCTTCTTCTTCTTCTTCTTAAAGTTGTGGAAAAATAAGAAAAACCAAAGGAAGGGAAGGGGAAAAGATGATGAAGAATGGTTTCTTTTAATACGGGGAAAAGATGATGAAGTATGGTTTCTTTTAATACCAAACTAGGATATGTTTTGGTGTTTTGTGTCTTAAAAAAAATTGAAGGATAGTGATAGTATAGGGGAATACATGCAGCTAGCGTAAATGAAGAAGGGGGAAAGGAGAAAGGAAATAAAAAATAAAAAATAAATAAATGAGATAAAGAGATAATGTTGGATTTGACTTTTCCCTTATCACTTATCTTTACTTTTATCTAATAATTAGCACATGTGAAAATTAAATGAAAGCAATTGGCAGCTGAAACTTTATGGACAAAGTGGAGGAGGAAAAGAAAAAAGAAAGGAAAGGAAAAAGGGAAAAGAAAAATTATAAAATATTGATTTGACTTCTCTAAAAGCATGTTTAACTTCCACATGGTATTTGTAATTATGAAAGGAATTATGGAATATAAAATTTATACATACCCTTTAGTACATAAACATAGAATATGTATTAAAATTAACTCAAAATCATCAAATTAATACAAAACTAGCATATATATATATGTACAAATATGGAATTATAAATAATTACAAAATAATATCCATAATGTTCTTAATTTTTTTACTTAAGTTGTTACTCTTTATGTTTATGAATATTTAGGGGTTATTTTTATTCGTTCGACAATGATTTCACGCGATTATGCATATTGGTCGGTAATTATATTCAATTAGGGTTTTAATATTATTTTGATAATTTTATACATTTTGTAGGCTTAAGATTTTAGTTTTAAGATTTTTATTAAGTATAGTTTCATCTCTTATGTTTACACATATATAGGATTTAGGATTTAGGATTTTTATATGTAATTAGGGTTTTGGTTAATAATTTAGGGTTTTTCATATTCGTTATATGTTTCAAATTGAAAATTTTAATCAGTTTTAAATTTATCGACTTTGTTGACTTAAGAAAATTACTTACAATACTCGAGTTAACTCTATACCCAAAAAGCTAAATTCATAGGGTTTAGAGATGTATTTGCAAAGTGTAGGCATAAAATAAATAGTTTTTCTTAACAAATATAAATATAACTATTTAGATACATATAAAAGTCTACCAAGAATAATATAAAAGTATAGATAGATAAAAAATAAATTATGGTTTAATAAATATTATTTAAGCTCTTAATATATGCTTTCATATACTATTTAATTGGTATGGAGACAAATAAGGAATATTACCTATACACACACACACATACACACACTCATACTAAATATAGAAGATATAAATAGATATATTAGAATGTAGACATAGAAGATATTTTTTTAAACCTATTAATATAGAGAATATATGAGAGGATGATATATCTAAACCATAAATTTAGAGATGTGAAAAACGAATAAAATTTATTGGCTCAATATGATAAGTAAAAGAAGATACGGAATAGATATAAAAGATACAGAAATAGATATAGATATAGATATAGAAATAGAAAATATATATAGATAGAAGTTATATATGGTTATATAAGATATTTTTTAAGTTTATTAATATAGAAAGTAAATAATAAGTAGAAAATATCAAAACTATATATTTAGAAATATGGAGTCAAGTAAAGTTTATTGGCTTAATAGATTGATTATCATATGGTAAAATATATTTGTAGTTGAGATATATTTCAACGTCATGCTATATAAACAAGTTAATATGATATATTTCATATTTCTCTACAAACGTCGCTAATAATATATTTTACACTATGTTTAACAAATGTAACTAAAACATACTAAAATCGGCTATGTTTGCTATTGCAAACATTGCCAAAGGCCGAAATTTTTATAATATAGTCATTATCTTTCCCTTCTATTGCTCCACTTCAATACTTATTGGGTTAAGATAGATCCAAGATTATATAATTAGGGAGATAGACTTACTTTACTTATGTCAATATTAAAATTAATGATAGGAAAATATTTGTTTATTATTGTAATTATATTGCACCTTATACATATAAAAAGATCTTATTAATAATTTGACCTATAATAATTTTTAAAACATAATAGGATAGAAAAATTCTTTAAAAAATGATTAAGAGTTGTTAATATACTTCATAAGAAGTTAAAAGAATTAAGTTTTTCAATTTTTATTATACATATATATTAAATAAAAATTAACTATTGATTTATAAAAAATTACATTAATTTATAAAACTTGTGTAAATTTTTTTTAACAAAAATAAATAAAAAAATCGTTCAATAGGAAATTATAAGTAAAGCAAGAGTAACTCGATATAGATATAAATATTGTATTATTTCTTTTCATGAAAATTTTATATTATTGTTACATTAGTAATACTAAAAAAATTATCATTTTGAATATAAATTGTTAAGTAATCAAATATTAAATAATCCACATTCATTTTCATAAAATTAATTGTAAAAAAAAAATTACTGAATCAAGTTATATAATTGGTATTATTTCTTAATACTTTATGCGATATGATTATAATACTTGTAATATAGATAATGTAATTATTTAGTTACATATGATTTGTAATTAATGAATTTAATGTTATTGATTATTGTGAAAAAGAAAAAAAAAAGGTTTAATACATGAAAAAAGACAAATACTATTCAATTCATCTTAAAAAGAGTAAATGACAAACATCGGTTTGAACCAAAAACTTTATGATTGTAAAATAAACACATAATCACTAAGCTATGATTTATTTTATGCCATATTTTACTCTTTAAAATTCTTGGAATTGAATACATCCATATGGGTGGATAAACTTTCACAACCCTTTTTATATCTTCATTTTTCCATAACTCTTTAAAATATTTATATACCATACAAATTGTCATAAGAGCTTTTATAACCATTGTTAAAAGATGGTTGAATGGAAATAATTTTGGGACTTTAATAAGGTTTGAAATGTACTTATATTTCTTTAAAATATTGTATTTGTCTACCAGAATGGAATTATTCATTTTACTTTAATTGCTATGGTATAGCAATTCTCTTGTTTTGTTTGTAAAAAGTTAGACCATAAATAATGTCTATTATATATAATATGGAATAAACAAGGAAATTCTCCTTCTTCCCTTTACTAGAGGAATTACTACTTTTAAAAGAATATAATTTTATTTCAAAAATATCCTAATCATGAAACAAAATAATATAGGAGGAATCACTATTCCTCTTTAGTCTTATTCTATTCTAAAGAACAAAACATTAACCTAAAAGTCATGGGAAGATAACAAGCTTGTGAGGTCTATTTTTCTACTTTCAATAGTTTGGGGAGTGCAACAATATTTTTTCCAACATATTTAGTATTCATGATATATATGATATTTGTAATATAGTGAAATTGAGACTGAGAAAAAAGGATGTAAATATGACTACTATAATTTAATCACATAAATTCTGATCTTTTATAGAAATGAACTGGGTTTAAATCGCTCTTTTCTCAATTTACTAAAAAAAACAGTAAATATACTAGAAAAAAATGTATTCTTAGGTGGATTGTTTACTTGTTTGCAATAAACCTACTGTTAGGAGATAGGTGAGAGTTAAGGAATCTTTATACTAAAATCATATGAGTTAAATCAACATATATAAATGGAGAAGACTCATTTTATCTAATACCATGATTTAATGTAGTATTGAGCCTATAAGTATGCTACTTTGGAAAAAGTTTTCCTTGAAGATGAAAGCTGCGAGCACTCGATACCTCCAAGAGCGTTAATCCCTTTTGACACATGGTAATAATAGTACAAATGTTGCTGTACTAAGAATTATAGTGCCACCTTGTGTTTAATTATAATGAAATTGAAATGCTTATAGTAGGATAATTGCAATGTAGCCCTAATCATAAGGGGGAAAGGCGAGACTAAACCTAAAGCTCAAGTGGCACACCAAATGAGACACTAATCAAGTAACCATTCTTTTTCTAAACACTTGTATCGACTTGTTGAACCAGAACATTCATGTGACCTCCATCTATAGTCAAATAATATAATCTCATATACATATATATATCATTTAAGTAAATTAATAAAAAAAATTAAGAAAAATTGGGAGTTAAAGCAAAAATAAAAATATAAAACGAGAAATCAGAAAATAGTTCTTGTCACCTTAAGGCTAGGGTGTAGATGATGGCTACCTGATGTCGTGTTGAAATGACCACTTTAAGTAATGTGGGTTATTCAACTCACTAATAGTCACAGGTCGTCGCTTAATACTTGGTAGGGATAGGCTCACGTGATCCCCTCCAAATGGTGGACAACCACCTACAATAACTAAAATAAAAATCAATTTAACTCGATTCGATTTTCCTTATATTAATTTTAGTAGTTTTGGCTAACTGTCCACAACTTGGATAGAGTCATGAGACTACCTAACCCCATCACCCTGGAAAATATTGGTTAAGGGATGAATATAGAAGTATTTACATTGAGAGTAAAGTAAGCAAAAAAGCATTATTGTAGGCCTAAATCCTCTATTTATAGAGGGATCAAGCTTAATCATTTCCTTATAGTGGTTGAACTATTTAGACCATGTCCTAAAATCATAGAAGTGGCGTAGCATGATGGTTGCTAGACATAATAGCTGCGGAATCACTTATGCCCTTATCATAATTTAGACATTCAAACTCTTGAGCTAGGTTTAATCAATTTGGGTTTAATAGCTTGAGCTTTTGCAGCCTTTGTTTCAACCTATCCTTACTCATTCTGAGCTCTTTCAAAGGTATATGATTATCATATTTTGTATAGTACAGCTTGATTAAACAGCTCGTAGTGGGTTGATATAACTCAATGCAACCATCATACAAGTTGGTATGCAATTAAAGCCTTAAATCGAAACAACTGATCAACGACAATAAATGTGCTTATTCTAATAAAATATATATATGTTAATAAAGTAAGGTTGGAAATATATAATTTTGAGTGCATCCACAAAGTTGATTATAACAAAGAGAAACAATGTAGAAATATCACGAAATATATTCCTTTTTGTATACAATATGACCTATTTATATACATAGCTAACACGGTTAGTGCTAACCCTACGTACCTGATAACATTAACTCTACAAGCCTATTACAATAAATGCTAAAATAATTTACATTTCACTTTAACACATAAGAATAAATTACAGGTACATATTTAGATCATTCCTACGCTCCCCCTCAAGCTGGTGAGTTGATGCTTTCCATTCCTAACTTGCTTGTTGACCAACTCATCAAACATTGCAGCCAGTAGTCCCTTAATAAAAACATTTTCCAAATGATTATTGAAAGATACATAAATTGTAGCGATTAATCCATTGTCAAGTTTCTCCTTTATGAAATGTCCATCCAACTTTATATGTATTCTCTTGTGTTGAACTAAATTATGATCGATACTAATTGCTGACTTGTTCTCACATATAACTGCATTGTTTATTCTCCTTTAATTCCAAGATCATTGAGAACTATTCTTACCACAAAAGTTCACAAATACCATGAGCCATTACTTTGAGTTCAACCTCTACACTTGATCTTACTACAAGCACCTACATCTTACTTCTCTAAGAAATTATATTTCCAATAAGAAATACACAATGATCCGTAATAGATCTTCTATCCATTAAAGATCTCGCATAATCAGCATCGACATATGCTTCTAAGGTAATCTGATTCACCTTTTTGAAGGGAATTCCTTTACCAGTAGTAGCTTTCTAAGTAACTTAAAATTTTTTCAACTACTCTCATCTATTTTTACCATGGGTTGTATATAAAGCAGCTCAACATCCCTACTACATATGCTATGTCTAGCTAAGTGTAGGCTAAATAAATTAACCGCCCCCTATTCATTGATATCAGCCTTTCTCCACTAATTCTCCATCATCATTCTTCCTCTCTAGCTTGTGATTCTACTCAATTGGAGTATTTGATGGTTGACACCCAAGTCTCCAATTTCTTTTAATAGGTCTAATGTGTGTTTTCTTTAAGTTACGAAAATCCTCTACTTTAAATAAGCCACTTTTATTCCTAAGAATTATCTTAGTTTTCCCAAATCCTTGATCTCAAATTACTTATTTAAGTATTCTTTAAGATTCTTTCTCTCATTATAGTCATCTATAGTGATAATTACACCATCCACATAGACTAATAATGTTGTAAGCTTTCCTTTTGTTAAGTGTTTTACAAATAAAGTATAGTCACCTTAACTCTATTTATATCCAAATTTTAGCAATGCCTTTGTGAATCTACCAAACCATGCCCTAAGTGATTGTTTCAAACCACGGATTTACTTTCTCAGTTTACATACTTTATCTTTACTGAGTTTTCCCTCAAAACCAAGTGGCATTTCCATGTAAACGTTGATATAGCACAGGGATGTTGTGAATGTGCTTATGACTAGGTCTTGTCATAACGTTAATGGGTCCTTCAAAGTTATCGAACAAAAAATGTAATAGGTTAAGATGGATCTTAAGGTAAAGGGTTAGCAAACTAGTGAGCTAAACACACAGCTAAATAACTTGTCGAATATGACATACCAGTCTAAGTTGAGTCGGTTTCTCGCCACAATCCTTACCAAAAGGCACTACACCCAGATTAGCCTTTAGCTATGTTTAATAAATGTGGCTAAACATCATATAAAATGACAAAAACTTATTAGAAATGTTTAAAAAGCGTAGCCTTACAACATAGCAAAAGACACATGGTACAAGGGTTTCTTGCTTTTCAAAATGCAAATGTGGCTAATGATGAGAAACATGGTAAAACGGACTAACCATTTGCCACGTAAGTGTTTATTCCACTATGTTTACATGTAAATAAAAGTTACATGCATAAATTTATACGTATAATCAATTGTTTATAAATGGCCTATAGCAGAGGTTTAGCCATGTTTACAAATCGCAAAAGATGACAACTATCATGTATCCTATGATTTACTACGTGCAAATGTGGTTGAATCTACACTATAACCTCCGTGTAAAAGTGGCAAATGGTATTTAGGACATTTTGTCTATAACTTGCTATGTTTACATGTGGCTTATAATATAGGTTGATTATATTTACACATGTTAAAAGATAACAAATGAATTTCCTCATATGGTTTGCTATGTTTAAATGCAATTGAAATTAAATGTGATTGAAATTGAGTTACAGGTCACATGTAAACATGGCAAAGTTTGTCAAGATTATGATCGCTTATACATGTTATTTCAATTACACATGTTTAACATGTAATTTACATCTATTTTTTCATGGCACCTATTTAATCATAAGTGGTATTTCAATCATACATTTAACCTATAATTTACATTTGTTATTTCATTCATGCAATTGAATACACTCTAAATCCATCTTATTTCATCATAAGTAGCATTTCAATCTTTAAACACTAACAATTAACAAAAAGTTCTAAAAACTTCATGAAATACTAACAATCTATCTTTGTACATGCATTACAGTATCAATTACTAAAATCTCATGACAATATCCATATCTATACAATATAAAGGTGTCCAGAATGTAGATCACAAAGTTTTTGAAACTCATTACATCTAATTTTAAACATCAAGTAAGTAATTTTCTAAAAATCTATATATATCCTTAATTTTCCTTATCTCTTTTTGCATCACTATCCTTCTCATATCACTTGCATCTATAAGTCCTATTACATCATATGTAAAACATTAAGTGACAAGAAAATCTAATTATATTCTTGAAAGAGACAAAGAACTGCAGAAATTGTTTTTAGTAACTTACTTAAATCACTAGGTTTGTGATAAGTTGCTGGACGAGTTGAGTAAGCTAAGATAGCTATAAAATAATTTATAGTAAGTCATTGGCTTAAGAAAGTAACTAATCTTGAGAACAAGTACGTATGGCAAAATTGCACATTTACACCCATTCTATACTTATGTTTGTTTCTAGTTGTAGATAGAGAATACATATAAGTAAGCATATTAAAAAAAAAAAAAAGAAAAGAAGAAGAGAAACTTCAATTTTAGTTGAAAATAATAACAAATGATAAGCTTAGAATGAAAAACTTCAATAATTATATGACCAAATATACTTATAGGTCATTGTCTTCTATCTTTCAATGACAAGTAAAGACATGACATGACATGCACTCTTAACTTATCATAAACACATACACTTGACACATGACTCACACACCTTACTATATTAAACACATATTTACATAGTAAACACTTGATTATACATTCATATACATGAAATCAATGTAGATAATGGTTGTGAATTTTTAAAACTCACGACACATCACTCATCTGGCCATTGAAATTAATGGCAACACATAGTAACCGAGCACTAAATATACACCTTCTAAGCATCTTTCTTGTATACAATATAGAAAAATTTAAGCAACTTTCACAAGTAAGGAACAAAATGGAAGAAACCCATTTCAATATCTGCAACAATCTACCAAACCATATAGTTACATGATACACATGCAAATGTAATAAAAGAAACTTAACATTTCTCTTTATAGATGAAAAGCCATGTAGAATTAGAGAATAAGTGTTGTTGTAATAAAATTAACATAAAGAACCATATATAATTTAAATAAAGAAAGACTATACTAAAAGAGTGTGAAATTCACTTAAAAACAAATAAATGTTATGCAACTAGTTGGATATGATTAGACATATACAGTTATTTTAGAGTGAATATGCTAGCGAATCATCACTTCATAGTGTTAACAAAGTTGTATGGCCCATAATAACAAATGGATCTATAAAACTTATATTGCACATTCTTTATAAATGCCAATTAATTTGGTCTCTTGTTGGACCAGTAAGAGTTTCATTCTAAAAATACTCACCTCTAAATTCTAAGTTCCTTAGATAGAAGATTTATATGAGATCTCATGGTTAAGTGATCCACATAAATTGTGGGAGGTTATGGTACTAGTTTATAAGGTCATAATTATAAACATCTTGTCAACACATGCTTAAAACTTTTGAGCCAAGTGATTAAAATAGTTCCATAAATATTTATTAGCTTAGCTATTCACTACTTTTGGCTTGGAGCGTTATAAATAGTATTAGAGTGAATACCCTATTAGTAGGTGGATAATTTGGATTTAACTCTAGTTAAAGAAGAGGTTCGAGGAAGGTAAGAGTGTTACTAGGGTATGACTTCTAAAATGATCTATAGATAGTAGATGAATCAAATCATGCATTGAAAATGGGGGAAGATTTGAGCTTAACTGTAAGGTCTCACGACGAGGACGTTGTGTGTCTAAGGAGGAGAGATTGTGAGACCCCACGGTTAAGTGTCTTACATGAATTGCGTTAGATTATAATACTAGTTTATAAGACTATAATTGTGAATACATTATCAACATAAGATTTAAATTTTTGGATCAAATGATTAAAATAAATCCATTAGTGTTTGTTATTTTGACTATTAATTGCTTTTAGTCTGGAGTATTACAATTTATTCATAAAAAAATTGAAGTTACAAGCTTGTTCTTGGAGTCAGAATCCTAATAAATAAATAAATAAAACTACTATGCTTGAAAAGTAAAACGCCTAAAAATTACTCAATACTCTACTGTGCGTTTTGTCATTTATTATCTTTTCTTTGATGTCTCACTTCGTAATGGGAAATGGGAAATATAACCCCCTCCAGAGAGAGATTAGAATTGATGGGCCGCTCCATATAATTAAAGTCAGCTCACTTAATGTTTGGTGAAATGAGAATAATAATCCAATATTCTCGGATCTTTTATCAACTCTAAAGCTATGAAGTAATTAAAGAAATTTATATTTTTAATCGAGTATACATATAAACTTTATAAAATTTTATATTTTTTATTGAGTTTATTGATTATATATATTTGAGTTAAATGAGATAAAAATAAAAATAAAAATAAATGAAAAACATAACTACGCTATTATAAAATATCAACTATTAGGATATTACATTATCTGTCTTATCTAATTTCAATTTTTTTCCTTTTCCTCTTCCTCTTTCTCTGTCTCTTTCTATCTCTTTCTACTAGTCCCTTATTTCATATTCATAACCTTAATACAACTTTCGGCTTTAATAATAAAATTTACAAGAAAAATTATATACTTAATTTTACACTATCAATAATATAAAATGAGTTAAAATATTTGGTTTACTTTAATTTATTACTTAAAAAAAAAGCAATGAAAAAAATTTTAATTTCAACTCTATTTTTCTTACTTTTATACATACTAAATTATATATTAAAAATTTTTTATGAAGAAAAAACTTGATTTTTTCATATTTTTTATTTATTATGTATTTCAAGTTTTGAATAACTATTATGTATATATATATATCTATAATTTTCTAAAACAAATTATATAAATTATAAAAATTTATGTTTGTATATTTTAATTTTACGTTTTGATTTTATAGATTTTTTTAGTAATTCTTGATAGAGCGGTAAATTTGATATCTTGATCATCAATAAGCAATGGATGAAGGGCAATCAACTGATTAGAAATGCCGTAACTCATTTGCCTTTTCTTTTTCTTTGTTTTTTTTATAGGAATGATGACTTCATGATGGCCTTATCATTTCTCCATGAATATTGTCAGCCCCCTCACGAATTTGGACTTCCATTCGTCGACTTTCGGAAGTGGGATAAAGATAAATGATGATAGTTCCATTGACTTTTATCTTTCACTACAGCATCCAATGCGAATTCCTTCAAATGCATTTTAGCGGACCAAGAGGAAACTTAAAACAGAAATATATTCCACATTTAGTCATTGTTCGGTCATAGCTGATCATGTAATCTTGTATGCTCGGTGTATGCTCTGGCAAAAAAAAAGCCACTCTATATATTTCTTTCCCGCAAGCATATGGTTGCTATTGCTTTAGCTCTTGGTTCAGGTAGCTGCAGGGACGAGCTTCGATCTGCCCATGTCTCCAAAGGTTGGTTCGCCTTGCTTCGCTGGAGTTGCTCACATTGAGTGCTGTGCTCGGCTCGGTTCGGTTAGGCGCTCTGTCGTCTAATATGGAACCTATCAAACTTGACCATAGAGCAAAGAAGGACCTCGTGCTCTCCATGAACTGTCACTCTCTTTATATAAATAGTATTAAAGAGAACTCTGCATGCATGCTAATTACTTTAACTGAGGAAAGTACGAATTTGACACAAATTAAGATTGAAGACTTCAAGGCATCCATCAAGCCGTCCATTTCAACAAGCTTCCCTACTATTAATATAAAGTATTGTGGGTACGAAGGCTGAAGTTTAAAGGCCATGTACATGCTATGCAACGGTTGCGCTGTGCAAGATTAGGAAAATGACTTCAGTAATTTGTACCGAATGATCAAAAAAGAAGTATAAAAAAAAGAGTAAACAATCTCAACAAAGCTCCAACACTTATAGTGACAGGTGGAGGAGTCCAGAAACATCATATTCTATTATTAATGAAGAATAGAATAGTATTTTTATAATATTCAAATGTTTGATTTCTTTACCACAAGAATCATCAGAGTAAAAACATTCGTACTAATTCTCTCCTATTCAAATAGAGAGAGAGAAAGTGAAGTATTTATATAAAATATTCATTTTCATATCTATTAGATCGTGATGATAATTAATAATTAGGATTTATCCCTTCTCTTAATGAACCTTAGGTAGACTTTTATTATGAGTTTAGGTTTAATAAGGTCTTATTTTTTTGTGTGAGCCCAATTAAGAAATATTAAATCCATAGAACCGATTCAATAGACCTTACTTCAAGTCTACCATACTAAATATTTCTTGATCATTCTAAATACATAGACTCGTCCCCTCTAACCTTATTACTATAACTCAACGAGTCAAACTTGATTAATTAGTGAGTTTCATACAAATATAATATGTATAGCCCTATATTAAACATTTATCACAGCTTACGATATATTTTCCCTGTCCAAAGTACCATCTCGACCAACGACAAACGGTTCATGGAGTAAAAGCATGGCACGAGAGTTTACAGCAACTCAAAGTTTTAGTTATTAAAAGAACAGAAAATCATCTTCTTATATCATCATTATATTAAATGCTTCAAATATTAGATAGTTTTCATTGACCATCACATAATACCGTAAATTTACTTACACCTATTATAGAAAATATATGACAAATAATGTAAACTGAAATACCAATTATATTAACAAATTGACCACCATAAAATCCAACGGTGTAATAGCAATAGCTCACCGGGGTCTGAAGTCAGTCAACATTGCTGGAGAAGACGAAACTGGAAAGGGCCAAAAACAAAATAGAAAAAGAAAAGAAAATGTCATGTGAAAATGGATAGTCATCTTTTTTATTTTTTATTTTTTTAATGATAGAAGAGTAGAGCACAGACCGAGTATCTTCAGATATATAAATAACCCTACAACACCCATGCATTGGGGAAAAATAACTTGGACTAAGTATGTACATAGCCTAAAAAGTATCAATGATAAGGATTTGAATACAAGACCTTGTACAAGTTGTCATGAATGTGTATTAGATTTTAACCGCTAAACCAATCCTCGGAGGTATAAAACTCCCATTTCTACATTAACTCTTATGCAAGTTAACTGATAATCCATCAAATATACAATATACCTAAAACATTCGAAAACATGAAACATGTTTTGTACATATGTAAGGATATAGATGAAATAATTGTTGACTTATTATAGGATTCTTCATTTGATAGTTCACCTTTCATCCCAACTCTGAAAATTGCAGGGGTAAAAATATTCGATCGCAGAACTTGTTACGACTTGTATACGTTGGACAAACCTTGGAAACCATAACTACAAGAGCTATTGCTGATAATGAAGGATGCATCCAGAAAACAAGACAGTCTTTTCATTTTCTAGAAATCTAAATTGTACCTGCACCAAGGAGTAATAAAAAGAAAAAGTAACAGAAAAACTTGACAAAAATAAAAATTCCATAAAGATGAAAATGGATCTAATATTTCCAAATACTACAAAAGCTGCAGAAGGATTATGCTTTTTATCTAAATGCATGCAAATTAAACGCTCAGCATTTTTTTATTGAACTTAGAAAAAATAAAGGGTTAAATTACACTAGAAAGTATCAATGTTTAAAGATAAAATCAAATAAAGGATCATCATTTTAAGAAGTTCAAATAATTAATAAATATTTTATTAAGTAATTTAAACAAAAAATTCCACTAATTCACAGTTATAACCCGTTAAATTAATCCAATGTGGCCGTGAAGTGCCAACTAGTGCAATTTAAATAAAAATAAAGAATAAAACATTAAAAAAATATAAATTTATCAAAAAAAATATATTTGAATAAGTAAAAATATATTGAAAGAATTGTAAAATAATACATGCATAATTGCAAATATATATTACAATATATAATTAATAAAAAAAATTTAAGATTTGAAGAAAGGAAAAAAAAAAAAAGAAATAACAACCCAAAATTAAAAAAGAAAAAGAAAAAAAAGAAGCAACAACCACCATCCTCTAGCATTGGGTGGCCGAACTAAACATGAAAGTGTGTCATGACCCACCAAAGGACAGTGGGTGGCCTTTCTCCCTCAGAGGTAAACAGTTGTCGATGTCCTTATTTTTCACAAATGTAAATATATATATATATATATATATGGAACAAGCGTTGAAAACTCGATTAAGTCGCAACTGAGTGACATAATTCAATTAGCTTTCAATAATTTTTCTTTTTTTTTTTTTTAAAGTAATTGTGAGTGCAGCCACCCACCACCAAAGGGGTTTACATGATCCACCTTCATGTTTGGTGGTCGAATGTCAAAATTTTTTCTTTCTTTTTTATAATTTTTGTTTTTTTCTTCCTTTTTTAAGAATTTTTATTAATTATATTATATAATATATATTATTATGCATGTGTATATTTTATATATGTCTGTGCAATTATGCATGTATTATTTTCTAGTTGTCTTATTTTTTTTTAATTATTCAAATATTTTTCTTTTTTCGTAATTTTACATATTTCTTAATCTTTTTTCTTCATTTTTATTTAAATTGCCATCTAAGCATCATGCAAGCGCCATGTAAGTGCTACTGCCACATAGCGACTTGACTTAACAGTTTTATAATAATAAATCAATAGAATCCATTATTTTAATCACTTAATGAAACGTTTATCCTTTATTTAAATCTATTAAAATGTTGAAATTTACTCCAAATATTAATACATTCTCATGTAATTTTCCCAAAAATAAAGATATCTTTTAAAGCTTGATTTTCAATTTTTCCACTACTTATCCAATACTAATTTCTAAATCAAAAGCAATCACTTAATGACTTGACTTAATGATGTTACAATAGTGAATTAATGGAATCCATTATTTGAATCACTTAATGAAACGTTTATCTCTTATTTAAATTTTTTAAAACATTAAAATCTTTTTAAAACGTTAGAATTTACCTCTAAATATTGATATATTCTCGTGTAATTTTTCTAGAAATAAAGATATCTGTTTAAGCTTAATTTTCAATTTTTCCACTAGTTATCCAATACTAATGTCCAAATCAAAGGCAATCACATGTCTAAGACGACAGACATTAAAAAAGATAACAATGATAATAAGCACACATGACCGTGAATAAAGAGTAGTGTTTTTCTTCTTTTTTGCCAACTCCAATAGTAAAAAGAAATTTAAACAAAATACGGACGGCCTGCCCTAATTTAATCCGTGGGGCATTTTCGATCTTACTAGACATTGACTGCATCGTATTCTACTGTAATTGAAAACCGTCAAATCTTCCCTTCGCACGTTGATTCTGAGAGAGGGAGAGCCCCTAGAATAATACAATCTCATATAGTTTCATAAGAGACTAGTGAATTAGAATCATTTGAAAACCCTAACATTTTTTATGTAGTCATTGAATAACAATAAGATCATATGAAATCCTTAGGGCTTAAGGTTTTCCTTATCTTTAATCTTCTCTTCATTTCCATTGCCGATTACTCCCAAAAAAAAAAACAAATTTCGAGGGAGAAAAGCCACCGATGATATACCATAAAACAGAGAAAACAAAAACCAAAAGGAATCAACTATACAAACTATAGAAAAGAAAGACACGAACCAAACTCACAAAGTACTCTATAAAATCCAAAACATATATCACAAACTTTACACAAGATACTATAAGAATAAAATCATACAAAATCTTACAACCAAGAATAACAAAACCAAAATGGATAAAAGTAGAGAATACTAGGTGATTTTTTATTGCTTCAAGGGAGGTTGCGAGCAAAAGAGTGAGAGAGAGAGAGCGCGTGGGGTTATGGGTGTGATAGATTAGGGTTTTTTTTTTTTTAAGAATAATGGTTGTTTAATTTTCCTATTTTGGGTATAAGGTGGTAGATTTTTTAAGTGAGCAGGATATTCAATTTTTTGTGGATAGGCCTTTTCATTAAAAAGTCTAAGGCAGGTAAATTTCAATAAGTATAATGAAAATCTAAGGTCTTTTATTTTGTGATGTTTTACTTCAAAAAATGTTTTATATTCTTATTTTCTTAATCTTGATTACCAATGATGTTGATAATCTATTCTAGGAGACGTGTAATAAACATGACTAAAACCAATAAAAATTATCCATGTTTGTAAAATCTACGAACATCGCCTAAGGCTAATTTTGTTGTAGTAGTGATTGATAAGAGCTATGGGTTTTCGCTAAGGAAATGATATTCAAAATGGGAATAGTCAAAATTTTTTAATAGGAGAAGATAATGATTACGACGCTTGTAAATAGTGTATTTATAGCCCCACAGTTAAGGCAATAATACATCATTAGCATATACTAAAAAAGGTATAGTTACTAAATAAGTACATCCAACTGATTTACAAAAAGAAAGGGGTAGATCTGTAATTCGACTTGAAAAGAATATCGTAGTGCTTGGGTCATACAAATCAGGTACTAGGATACATATCGTTTGGGGAAAGGTTTGAAGATACGCTGCAACGAATTCTACTTTATCAAGATAAGGTCAGTAGCATTTGTGACTTTGAATAGCTCGGTGTTATCACCTCGATAATTCCGGGTTGATAGAGAAAGACCCTCGAAACAAGTCAGCAAGATAAACTAAGGATCCTAGAACATTTCGATTGGTCTTGGATAGGCTTTAAGTGGACTATAGAATAACTTAAATAGATCTTATTCTTGTATTAAGATGGCACTCCACTTGTGACAACTCAAGTACTTGATTAGATTGCCTTAGCAAATCAAGTCGGCTTCTTTTGGACTTGGGTACTAGCAAGGAACTTGATAGACTATGTTGATTAGACCTTTATCCCAAGAACGAGTTAGGAGTCCTTGAGGCTAATTCCTATCAAACGTCCTTCTCTAAATCCTCATGTAAGAAAGCATTCTTTACATCTAATTACTACAGTTCCCAATTAAGATTAGTGGCATGAGAAAATACAATCTTTATAGTATTCATTTCTGCAATTGAAGAAAAAGTCTCCTTATAGTCCACCCCATACGTTTGTGTATATCCTTTTGCCATGAGTCTTGTTTTATATCTTTCCAAATACCTTATATTTTAGAGAGTAAACCTACTTACAACCGACAGTTCTCTTCTTTAAAAGATGGCTTGTGATTTCCCATGTTTAATTTCTTTCAAACGTAACCATCTCCTCCATATAGCAAGTGTCCAATTCTTATCCTACAACGTTTCATAAAAAGTCTATGGAATTCTAATTGAGTCAAGGATTGTAAGAAGCTTTTCATGCTTTAGGACAATCATTTAGATGAAATTAAATGAGCAATAGGATATTAAATACACTTCCGTGTACCTTTCCATAAAGCAAGAGGAAAATCTATATCAATAGTGGCATCATCATCATTAAGTTTTGAAATGAATTACCTTTTAGATTCATGAAATTGCTTTTGTTTTTAGATGTCCTTGAATTTCCTTTTATGAATGTATTTAAACCATTCAAGGCCTTTCCTTAGATGAGAAGTGTTGGAATTATCAAGATAACCTAGTTTTAGTTGTTTGGGTTCTAGCATTAACAATAGTGGTTGCATTGGTTATGGTTCTTCCGATTTTGTCTGGGTACCCTCAGGTTATGCTTGGGTATTCTCATGCTGTGTTTAGGTATTCATGGACTCTCTTTCTCCATAGGTCTCTCTTTTCTCTCCGTGAAGCTGAGATTGTGATGTAGAATAGTAAGTTTCATTTTCCTATAAAACCACATCTATTAAGACAAAAAAATCTCTTACTTGGAGTATAGTAGCACCAATATCCCTTTTGAGTGTTGGAGTACCCTAAAAAAAATGCACATCAATAATTGTGGTTCAAGTTTGGTATGATGGTTTTTGTGGATATGTATATAAGTCATACACCCAAAATCTTAAATGGAAAAGACTTGGTTATCACAACTAAAGGAAAAAAAAAATCAGCCAATACTTCTATAGGACTCCTAAGATGAAGTACATGAAATGGAGTTCTATTTTTAAGGTAAGTGGCGATAAGAGATACTTCCCCCTAGAGATAAGATGGAACATTATGGTGAAACAACAGAGTACGAAAAGTTAACGATTTTTCCATGTGGCCACTCCATTTTGTTTTGGAGTGTTAGTATTGGAAGTTTCATGAATAATACCATTTTTTTTTTAAAGAATAGACTTAAAGTTTGATTTACGTATTCTTGTCCATTATCCATTTTGAAGTGCTTAACTTGGGTTCCAAATTGAGTATGCACTTACTTGTAGAAATTTTGTAAAATAAAAGGAACCTTAAACTTCCCTTTAACAAGAAACAACCAAGTGACTCTTGTATATTCATCTATAAAAATAACAAATCATCTTGCACCACTTACATTGGGAATTTTAAAGGGTCTCAATTGGTATGAAGTAAGTGTACCCAATCAAGTTATAGTATAGTTAAATTGGATGACAACTTCAAATGTTACTATTGCATAAACAACTATCAATAACTGTTTTTATGAAACAAAATTGTTCAAAGTAAGGAAAATACTAACTAATGTCTCAAAAATTAGATACTTGAATTGACTTAGACAAGACAACAAAAGTAAACAAACTAAATCAAACTAGGGTTGCCTCTCGAGAAGCGTTGTTGTTTAACATCATTAGTTCGATGGTTGAATCCTTCTCTGAATTTGATTCCCTAGTTAATAATTGCAACGCTTTAGAAATTTAAAAGAATGTTAGTAAAGAAAAATACTCCAAGGATTTATAGGGAGGATTTAATATAATCATGTTAAAATAATTGGGAAATTAAGGTTTTTCCTTTACTCTTTTGTCTCCTCGATAATGGTGACAAAAACTTAATTAGCATCAAGTATACCTAGTCAAGTTATTGACCAAGTTATAGTATAGTTAAAATGGATGTGAATTTAAGTAACAATCCTACAAGGAACCATGAATGTGAGAAACCTTAGATTACTAGCAATTTACCCTAAATCACCAATTATCTAACATAACATTATAGGATAATTTTGATTAACAAGTAGAGATAAACAAGGAATGATAAATAAGACCCAAAACAGTAAAATTGACAAGAACAAATAAAATAAACAAGAAAAATTCACTAAATTAAAGAGCACATCGTTATTTACTACCTAATTCTATATAACTTTTAATCTCAATTACTCTTTCGACCGTAAGCGTGCCTAATCTGAATTAACTAGACTTGTGTCTTTAGCCAATTCCTAGTCTTAAGACCCTCTCTACCTGGATCACTTCTAAATAGAATATCTCATAATAGCATTAAGACCTTAGATCTCACTATTAGGTTGGCCGCTACAAGGTTGGCCAATTCCGGAAGAACCAAACTACTAAATGGTTTAGTCATCTCTAATTCCCTTTGATACGAATTTCGTGGATCAACACACAAACCCAGTATCACACGAAAACCAATGGATGGGTCCGAGCCACAAGATGGCTTAAACGATAAATGGAAGTCGATGGTTTATCAATCCCGCGTACTAACTCTATAGATATGACACACCATAGAACTACACACGAACCTAAGTTAGTACTCGATATGACACACGAACACTAGGCTTAGGGATGTTCGCTACAATACTTACTAAAAGAATTGATAAGAGTGGGTAAAAAAGAGTTTTCTAAGGGAAAAAACCTTTCTAAAGGAAAAGACTCAAGAGTTTTTCATTAAATGTTCAAGTCTCTTTAAAACCCTATACAAATGTTCCATTTATATAGAGTAGTAAAGCTGTAAAAAAAATGACTAAAGGATGCCCTAGTGGCATTCCAGTATTTACAAATAAAACATGAAGACAACTTAGGGAAAATACAAAACATAGGAAATCTAAATAACATAAGTAAAATAGATAGCAGATTAAGATTTTCGAATGAGGGGTTGATGTTTGATTCTGAAGAGTGATTGGAGACTTTGGAGCTTTAATCTAAGTAGACCTGATTCTAGATGACTTGTCTTGTTTGGGGTTGATCTAGCATGTCCACGGCCAACTTGATATTGCCATGGCTGACCTCAAATGGCTAGGCTGATCTATCATGACAGTGATTGATCCAAGGCCGACTTAATTTGACAGTGGTTATCCTACATGGTCAAGCCATTTTGATATGGAAATGGCCAACCTATTTCAAGTTAACCAACCAAATCGAGTAGAGCTGGTCGAGTCGACTTAGGCAAGCATATCGATCTTGGCAAAGCAGTGTGGACGGGCAAGGCAGGATAGTCCCATAGAGCAGAATAGGATGGTAGCACAAAGGATGTTGGTAAAGCAAGACATAACCATTTAAACTAAAGTAAAGTACATCGAACTTATTAAGGTAGACCTAAAAGGGTAGAGCATACCCAACTAGAGTAAGGTAGGGTAAATCTAGTATAAGGAAGACCTGGCAAAACAGGGCACAAATAGTAGGCTAGGATAGAACTTATAGAGTATGTCGAGTCCTCCGATATTATCATAGTTCATAGTTAGGTCTACGGGAGTGCTTGGTCAGGATAGAGCAAGGCATATTCAATATTACAAGGCAGACCTAACAAAGTAGGCAGGCCGTCCAATGTTAACAAAGCTTATAAATAATTCATCCATTCATACGGAGCTAGTAAGCAAGCCTCCTATATAGTCCTAAACTTGGCATGTAATCAAGTCAGTACTTGGAATCCTATCATCCCCTCCCTCTTAGAAGAGTTTCAACCCAAAACTTGGCAATTAGTGGCTCTAAATCCCTCCAAGGTCAAACACCAATTGACAAAATTGAAATTTAGTTGTAAGAATACATTCCAGCTTCTGTAATAAGGTCATTACCAGTCGATGCTCCCTCCACTCGTCATGGGCTCTATTAATCAAACCTTTTATCATGGATCTTTCCTTCTATACATCATGGATCCGATCAACTACACCTTGGTAGTCCTAACAACTATCAATTATGAGAAGTAACACGATATCAAGGTCATACAAAAGATCATGGGCTCATAGATCTTATATCGGTAGGACATAAGATGGCTCATCAATTGCAAATGCTTCTACCTCTTCAAGATCATGTAGCTTAGATCCTACAACCTCCTCATTTGTTGTAATTAACATCTTACTTGCTTCCTTGTAAATCAATTCTTCTTCCTCCTTCTATCTATACACTTCAAATCTTTCCAACACAAGAGTACCGAGAGTCAACATAATGTATCTCCAATACACATATCCATCACCTCAGCCTTAATAAACGCCAATCAATAGTTGATAATAGCTCACAAGTGCGATACTATAATTGCTCATGTCAATGCCATATAAACTTGTCAAATGACTTAGATACAAGATTCCAATATGAGGAAGGCAAACGTAGTAATTCTTAAAGCTACCATATGTGGTATTCATAGCGGGTAATGGAACCACTTCTGGAACATGTGGTTTTAACCACAATTTAGCTCGGTCTTCCTTGGCCCTACTGTTTGTCTCTTCGGTAACCTCCACCTCTTCTTCTCCTATTTCCTTTCCTTAGGCTTCTCTCTCGTCATCTTCCCTATTCGAGTATCCCTTTCTTGTCTCATTTTCTCTTTAAGCCTCTCAAGTTGATCAAGTATAACCTCTAGCTATTCCTACACATCATAATGATCGATACCAATGGCGAATTCTTCTCTTAAGGCTAGTCAAATAGCTTCATCTTCTTACTTCTGAAAGGTTAACACATCGGGTAATCTCTAGCCTCAATCCTCTCATGAATCGTGAGATAGTACACAAAAGATATTCATACAACTTACATCGATTCAGGAGTGCCTTATATTCCCTAGCAAATTCTTGGACACTCATTTATCCTAGCTTTAAGGTAGTTAGCTCTTCATACAACTCATCTTGACATGATAGGGGTACAATTTTTTCTGTCATTGTAAGTCTCATTAAGCTCTATGTAGTACTCACCCCTCTTAGGATCCTTTGCCTTAATACATTCTTCTACTAAGTCCTAGCAAGGCCTTGAAGTTGATCTACTATGATATATTCCTTGTTACATTTAAGGCATAAATACTTTTCAAAAACTTTATTGACTCGAAATTTCCAATCCAAGTATTCGTTTAGGGGTCTATAACCATTAAACATGGGTACTATCGACCTTATATCTTCATAGTCATAATCATAACCATATCTTCTTCGATTTTCATAAGCCATGTTAAATAGAGTTATCACTTCAGCAGATTAGCTTAACTCATAAGAAGTCTCGTTGGCAATGATTAAAACTATCCAACACTTAGTGATTCAAGAACACAGCAGCTCAAATGCTTGTACAACTTGGATCTTCCACTTCACTTTAGCACTTTGACTCAGCTCGAATACTAGAATTAGCTCAGCTATTAGGTTGAAGTAGCTCAGATGCTTGCATAACTCGGATCTTCCACTTCACTTCAGCACTTCGAATTAGCTTGGATACTAGAATCAGCTCAACAAGTTAAATAGGCAAACAACCTACCTCAGTAACCTTAGGAGTATGATAGTTTGGCTTAATAAGTTAATGGAATAACAACTCGGATGTGCATGCCTTTTATCAGTCTCAATTTAAGCAGCACTTAATTAGAATGACATGTCAACACTTCTTCAGTTCAGCACTCTCAGTCAACACAACAACTCAGATAGCTTCTCCAAAGTGTAACAATAAAGCTTCTGTAGCTAACAACCTCTAAACACTGCAAATTAATGTTAAAAACTCTGATTTCAATACGAGTAGCCACAACACATTCCACTGATTGTTTTTGTGATAACACGAAAGAATCCCATTGAATAACCCTTCATACAAATTTAATGACCCAAACCATAGAATTTGAGCATGTTTCACAATTTAAGGCACCTAATTCGAATCCCTTGTAATTTCTGTAGCTATGGTTTTGTGACTCCAAACCTTACAACTGTCTCTTTCCCAACACTCGTGAACTGGTCACACACTTCACTACTCCAATACAGTAATAGGCCCACGCAAGTCCAATTTTAGCCAGCACTACTACGATAGCACAATGTCACACAAACCTACACTTAATATGACTTAATATCACAAGCCCACTTCCAACTTAACCCAAGTAACCAATACACTCAAACGTACGGGTGTGCATAAAAATGACCCTCCTCTATTTTCGCAATAGAGAACAAAGTACAACAGAGCACAATAGGAACCAAACTTATTGATTTGTAGGTCAATATTTTCAAAACTTACTCCAATTGGACCAACACCAGCATCTATGAAAGGAACATAACAACCACTAATCAACAAACACAAACAAATCTTTACGGAAACTCCATACATTCCCTTTCAGAACAGTGCTCTAATACTAAGATGATACGGATTCTATGGATGAACACATGAACCTTACTGTAAACCATAACGAAGAATAAGTAAGGCCAATAACTAGATGGGTTCAAGCTTGCAAAAAGCTCGAAAAGGGTTAATGGGAAAAAGTGCAAAAAGGCAAAAAAGAAGAATGAAACAGTAAGCAAAACCCATGACTAGCTCCAAAGGATATGATACACCAATACAACTTTCAAGGACTCACGACTTAATTTGATATGATGCATAAATTGGTCTGGTGAGGTTACTTACCATCGAACCTTGCTAAAAAGGAAAAGACAAAAAGGGCATTTCCTAAGGAAGTAATGTATAAGATACAAAAGAATAAAAATGGATATACAAGAAAAACAATCATTGGTTCAAGGGATTCTGCACATGATATTGTACACGTGGCGACGATACATTAACGATGTAGTTAGAAGATGCGAACAAAAAGTACAGATAGATGGGCTTATCTGAGAAGGGATAACTTAGTCAATTCGGACTCTCTCTCTCTCAGCTTCTTAGCAAGGAAAATGCCGAATAATTAGTCGGCTCGGCATTAGAAAGTAATCATCAACTCAGCATACTACAGAAGAATAGGTAGCTATACGATACGACATGAAAGGTGACTCAGCAAGCAAGTACTCAACCTCAATAGGGGTTGGTTAAAACAAAAGGATTCATCGTGCCAGCCTCTCTAGTCCTCGGCTGTAAGTCAGAGGTCCGGTAGCCTAATTCCCATCAAACCCAGTATCACAAGAAAACCAATGGATGGGTTCGGGCTATGAGATGGCCCGAAAGATAAATGTAAGTCAATGGTTTAGCAATCATGCGTACTAACTCTAGGGATATAACGCATTGTAAAACCATACACGGACCTAAGGTAGTACTTAATACGACGCATGAATAATTTGCCAAGGGTTACACGCCGCAATCCTTGCTAAAGGGATTGATAAGAGCTGGTAAAGAAGAGCTTTCCAAGGGAAAAGACTCTAGGGTTTTTCATTAAATGTTTAAGTGTCTCTAAAACCCTATACAAGTGTCTTATTTATAAAGAGTAAAGCTATAAATAAAATGACTAAAGGATGCTCTAGTGGCATTCAAGTACTTACAAATAAAACATGAAGCCAACTTACGGAAAATACAAAAAATAAGAAATCTAAATAACATAAGTAAAATAGATAGTGGATTGAGATTTTAAGGTAAGGGGTTGATGTTTGATTCCGAAGAGCGATTGGAGAATTTGGAGATTTAACATAGGCGTACCTGATTTTGGATGACCTGTCTTGTCAGGGGTCGATTTGACATGTCTGTAATGACCTGACATTGTCATAGCTGACCTTGAATGGCTAGGCTGATCTACTATGGCAATGACCAATCTGAGGCCAACTTCATATGACAATGGCCGACCTACATGGCCGAGCCGTTCTAATATGGACATGGTCAAACCATTTCGGGTTGACCAATCAAACTAAGTAGAACTGTCCGAGAATATTGATCCTAGTAAAGTAGTGTAGATGGGCAAGGTAAGACAATCCTATAAAGTGGAATAGGTTGGTGGCGCAAAGGATGTTGGCAGGGCAAGACAGAACCATTTAGATCAGAGTAGAGCACACCGAACTGATCAAGGTAGACCTAGAAGGGTAGAGCATACCTAACCAGAGTAGGGTAAGGTGAATTTAGTACGGTAAGGAAGACTTGGCAAAACAGGCCACAAGTAGTAGGCTAGGACAAAACTTGCAAGTATGTTGGGTATTCCGATATTGCCATAGTTCATAGTTAGGTTTGTTGGAGTGCTCGGTTAAGATAGAGCATGGCATATTAAACATTAGAAGGAAAATCCAATAGAGCAGGGTAAGCTATCCAATGCTGATAAAGCTTATAGATAGGTCATCCATTCACACGAAGCTCACAAGCAAGCCTCCCATATAGTCTGAAACTTAGCAAGTCGTCAGGTTAGTACCTGAAATCCTATTACCCTTTAACTACATGGGTCTGTTCACTAAAGGACTAGCGTACTAAACAATAAGCTCAAATATCAAACTAGTAACCCAAGTAAATACTAATTCAATGATAGTAAGCATGGTGTAATTAGATCTTTAAAGGTAATATCATAATCGAATAAAAGAAATGTTACAATAGAAACTAAGGTTCAATAACAATTCACTAACGGCCTATTTAGTTCGCTGAATGAAATAATGAAGGAATAGAATTCTAATTACGAAGGAATAGAATTCTAATTACTAAGAAATAGAATAAGAGGGTAATATGTAATGAATATATATTATGGTGTTTAGTATTTAAGAAGGAATAAGACATGAGAAAAATATGAAATTTCTAAAATACCCTTATTTAATTAAATAATAAAATAAAATAAATTATAATGCAAAGCAACATACATCGACTTCTTCTTATTATTTAATTAATAATTAAAAAAATTGCATGTTGTACCGTCTTCTTCCTTGTATCTAATATGTTCAATCTAATTAAACAATCTAGTCTTCTTCTTACATCATCCTTAACACACAATGGTGCAGAAAAAGTGTTGTCTTGAAACCCTAATACAATCCAGTCTTTTTCTTACATCTTCCTTGTATCTAGTATGTTTAATCTGGTCAGCTTTCTTCTTACATGATCCTTAACCCTCGATCGAGAAAAAAAAAATGTCATCTTGCATTGAAACCTCAACATAAAATGGTGAAAGGAGAAAGATCAACGAACAGTAGCCATGATTTATGTTTTTAAGTGAAACCATAACTCCTAATTTGAGAAGACATTAGTAGAGCTCCACTTTCCAATTTGTTGAGAGTAGTATTCAGTGGTCAAATAAGGGTAAAGAAGAAAGATCAAGAAGAGGGGTGAAGAAGAAAGAAAGAAAAAGAAGAGAACGAAGAAGGACGATAATGAAAGATGAAGACGATTAATGAATGATAGCCATGATTTATGTTTTTATGCGAGCATATTAATTGTGATTTTAAATTTATGGGGCATTTTTAGAAGTAAAACAAGGAATTGAGTGGGAATAGAGATTTAAGACAATATATGAAGAATCCTAATTCCTTATTATAGGTAATAGAGACCCTCCTGAATTACATTCCACATAGAGTCCTACATCAACTAAACAAGGGAATTAAGGGCTCTTATGGAATATAGGGGAATGGTTACTAAACATGCCATAAGAATATATTAAAGTAAAGATATGATGAAATAAAGAAGAAGAAATATGAGAAACCCTAATATAATTCTACCCTAAGGTTCTTCCTAAGAGAGCTCTCCTTGCAAACCTAGGCTTAGGCATCTAGTTAGAATGATTAGACCTAGATTTACAAAGAAAACCTAACAAAAATAGAATATCCGCAACCTACTGTATGTCTACAAGCAAGGTACATGGTTATAGTGATTGAACGTGTTTTTGTACTTGGTATAAAATCTTCAAAAATTCAATAAGAATTGGTGACAAAGGGTACATGGCCATAGACCATAGCTGCAGTCTTCAACTATGTTTTTCATTAGACCTTGTTTCTCTCATAAAATCCTTCAATCTAAGTCCATGATCAATACTCTTGTTCAAATATGTTCCAAATAAAAATAAAAATTAAATGGATTAAGCACTAAATTATTATGAAATCAACTAAATTACTATACAAAATTACTATAGAATATGTAGCTAGTTTCACATTATCAAATATCCCTACACTTAAGCTTTTACTTATCTTCAAGTAAAACAATCAAAATAAAAGAAAAAACTTCTTAAGGACAAGACAATTACAAATTATTTTTTCAGGAAAGTACAACCTCAAGGTCTAATGGCTTTGTAATTTCTTTTTTTTTTTTTTTTTTCAAAATCACCCTATTTTCCTTAACTTAATAGTGTCCTTAGAATAGTCAAATAATATTTCTTAAGAACTACTAAATTTCATTAATCAATCCCAATAATTTAAAGTTAACCTCATCACTTAAAGAAAAACTAAAATAGAGATTAAAACAAACATAAACAAGCTAAGAAAAAGTTATAGAAATTCTACCACTCTAACTTAAGAGGAGGGAAATCTTCCCTTATTAATTTTGATTTGCAAACCTAAACTAGATGCATATTACATCAACTCATTCTTTGATTGTCTCTTTGCTTTTTTCAATTTTCATTAGGAGGCTTTTTAAGTTGAATTTCATTTTTTTATCAAAGTTGATTAGCATTGGGAAAGGACCTTGCTCTTCTTACTCTTCTGATAGACTAATATCAATCCTTACTAATTTAACCCTTTTTTCCATTTAATGATTGTCAATGGGAAAGTACCACACTCTTCCAAGGGATCTGTTACGTCCCGAAGTCATAGAGTTGCAACAGTCTCGTCATGTAAACTATTCTACGATAGTAACTGACCTCACAGTGCCTACCATAGACATGATCTACACAAGGCGTCGACGACTCCTCGCTTTAAAGTAAACAGTCCGATTAACAATTAAACTACAATTTTGATAAATAGTACAAATGTCTAATAACATGTATAATTATATATATAAGTCCACAGAGCTTCTCAAGAAGTTTTACATAAACATAACAGTTCACTAGATTACATAATAACTATCAATCTTTCATCCCTAATTACATGGTCACTCTAGTTACACATTATATTAAGTAACTTGATCCTCACACCCCCTGGCTTCAAACGGACTAACCTCTGGATAATTGTAGGGCGGCATAGTACTTGAAGTATTCGGAAATCAGAACCTGCAAAAGGATCTATAAGAGTATGAGCAACTACAGCTCAGTAAGTTAAATTGGAGACTCATGAATGCATACAAGCACAAATAGGGTTATCAAGCAATTATTTTCATGTAATGCAACAATCAAGTGTCATCACACAACGTAGTCTGGTCCGTTGTGAGATCAAAGAAATTTCACCTGCTCCAATCCAGGTTGAGGAGTTTCCATGTTATGCAGCAGCTCACAACCAAACCTAAGCTTGTGCAATGGAGACCTCGCTCCTCCCGCAACTACCTTCGAACCATTGACTTCACCCTCGCCGCGGCCTCCTCTCTTGTCACTTAGTTCGACTAAAGATGAAGAAGGAACCATTTTGCAATCCTGTGGTATCCCTTTCGAAGGGGTCGGTATTTGGTTGGAGAATCCTATGATCCCCTAACAGGTTGCAATGCATGACATTTTCGGTTATTAAGGTCGAATAAGATTATATTCCATTTAGGGTGTTCAAACAATTTCATACCAATTCAATCAATCACAAAATCACTCACATTACAAATTCAGCACGAATTCAAATACATCAAACACATGCGTAAACTACTTATAATCATAATCATATACAAGCCTAAGTCTCTGAGTACTACAAAACTAGTACTCTATTACAATAAGCAATGACCCAACTTACTTGGAATTGCTCGATCGTTCGATCCCTTAATCGCAAGCTGATTTGTCTCTAGGTATCATATAATATAAATAGGTCTTTTTAGTACTTATACTTTATGGATTCATATTCTAAGTTATATTTTAACTCATTTTTTTTCGTATATACCTGTTATGTCCTAATGATTCGTTGTACTCTAATTTGGGGTTCGAATCCTAAATTAGATTTTAAATTTTGATTCCTAAGCCTTAAATATGCTCGAATCTTAATGTGAAATTAATCACATTAAGCTCAAGTGTCCGAATATCCTCTTGGGTCTTAATGTAGTATTCTAAACTATTCAATACACGCTAACCCTAATTCAGGTATCGGATTTATTCCCGATGTGTGAAAATCTTACATTTTGAGACATATACTTAAAATTAAATGTTATTTCAGATTTATTATTTTTCTGATTTCTATTATAATATTATCTAAATAACCCTAATTTTTTAGATTTATTAATTTACAATTTCACATATTACTAATTTCTTATATTAATTACCTAATTTCCTAAATTAACCATACTTAATACTCCAAAGACTAGGATTAGGGTTCCACATTGGATATTAACATCCCTAAACATCTAATTGATATCTAAATCAGTAATTAACATCTTAATCACCTAATTAACCCCAACTTACCCAATTTTTCCATCATTTTAGGGCTAAAAATTAACTTAAAAAATTCAAAAATTAATTTAAAAAAAATGGCTTCATAGCACTGTTCTATATCATATAAGCATCCTACAGAAAAAAAAAAATTGAGCTCCAAACTACACTCCTAAGCCTATTTATTTTCCGTTCTAATTATGCTCGGTTTTGAACACTTTGTTAAGGACCCTATATTTTCAGACATAATTAAACTAAATCACTATTTTTTCCCTAAATCTACATACAATAAAACCTCAGAATAACAAGTTTCATAATTTTCTGAACAAAATAACTAATTTTACAAAATTATTCAAAATCAAGAAATTTAAGAGACTAACCGGTCCGAAGCTTTCTGGTCGTCCAAACCCCGTCTAAGGCTATCGGCCGACCTAGACGATGGGGCTAGAGTGATGTGGTGGTGGTGGTGGCTCTGGCTCGGTCCTAAGTGGTGGTGATGTGTGGGTTTCTCTCACTACTTGAATTTGCACAGCTTCCTTTTCTTTTTTTTTCTAGATTTCCTCTTGATTTTTTCAGTTTTCCTATTTTTCCCTAATGTTAAACTGTCCAAATGAGTTCTAGAAATTTTTTCCCTATTTATAGACGATTTTTGTAATTATTATGCATTAATTAGACAAGACTTTGCCCAATTTCCTTGATTTTTGGCTTTTATGTTGTCTAATTTTAATTGGTTGATTTTTCTTTTACAGATCTTAACCTGCCACTACCTGATTTAGATTATTCTAGCCTCTGTTGATTTTTTTCTGATTTTTTTCATAATTAATTTATAATTTCTTTAATTATTTACTTAGTTTTTGGCCAATTTAGGTAATTTCGCGTATTTTTATCTACACGTAAATACATGTGGGGTACATGTGAACATTCCTAATTATTATTTTGGTTATTCTAAAATTTTTAGTATACATGTAATCTATCTTTAGTAATTTATTAGTTATTAGATTACACTTTTCGCCTTTTCGGTAATTAGTACTTATTATGCTTAAAATTTGAAAATTTTATAGTCTCCTATTTTACTTCTTATTTTCTTAAATTCAAATTTACGGAGTCATTTTCACTAATATTTCTCTCAATAGTTTAGAATTTTGGTTTGATCGAATCAATTAACCGATCACCCTAAACCTTGTGTTCTAAGTTCAATCCTACGGTCACTTGACTTAGCGTTAGGGCTTATAAGATCAACACTAATTCTTCATAGCTTTAATTAAATTCCCTTTTTGTAAATTGGTAGTGGTAAAGAGTCTTGTTCTTTAAGGAAACAAGATCAATCCTTATCAATTCTTAGCAATTCTTTTATCAATTTTATTTATGCCTCCGATTACCTTAATTTTTCAAAAGAAAAATCTACTTTATTCATCCAATCTAGAAAATTTTGAAAAGAGAAATAGACAACTGTCTTCTAAAATTAAGCTTAGAATCAAAATAAACTCCTTTAACTTATCTACATCTATCCTAATCCTAAATCTAAATCTAAGCTTAAGTAATAGGGAACTCTGAATCATAAGGATTTAATCACTTAAATCTAGCAAAGTGTCCTAAAGTCATATACGATTTGGGCAAATTCAAAAAAAAAAAAAATTTGCTTACTCAATATGTAATATGTAAGTAGTGCAAATTTTAAGATTTTCTAATTCAAGAAAAATTTAAAAGCTTCAATGAGTATCCAAATTATTAACATACATAACCTGTCTTTTCCCTCACACTTAAGTTATCTATTGTTCTCAATGTACATAATAACAAAGTGATTCAAAATCAAAAGTGGAAGAAAAAGAAAAAGAACGAAAATGTCCCAACCCCCCTTACCTTATTTTTTTTTTTTTCTTTTGTTGCATTGATATTTGAAAAATTTTTAAATCTAAGGTCTGAATTCCATTAATCCAATTAAGCTCAAGAGTTTTTTTGCATCTAGCAAAATAAACTAATTATAAAATGAAAAGAAGAAGTTAACTAGATAAAATAAAAAAAAAAACCCACTAATTCAAGTATCAAAATGCTAGCATCCTATAGACTTTCAAAGCATAGAAAGTTACACAACTATATAAAGAAAGAAAGAGTAGCAGTAAATAATTTAGTTAAGTGCAATCATCTAAATTGAAAAATCGAACCAAGTCTTTTAAAAAATAAAAATACAAAGGAATAACCACTCTTCATCCTCATCCTTTTCCTCTTTATCCTCGCCCACCTCATCCAAGTCAGGCGTTGGCATGGGTGGTGATGGTAGTGACTAGATTCCTTAGTGGGCAAAGGGTATAACTAAGATGATGGAGAAGTTGCTTCTCCAACTGGCTCAAGGAGTGGAGCCTCTAAGGCTAAAGGGAGTCTCATGGCCTTAATTGACTTATAGCTCAATGGGGTAGGAGGCTTCAATGCCTACATACAAGGAAGGTCATGAAAATAAGGAGTATTTGTAATCAGCCTGGTGATGAAGGGCCCTGCAAAAATGAAACTCAAACAATCCTTGGTAGCTTAGTTCTCGAGAAAGAAGGTCATCTTAATACCCAAATTTGTTTAGCTATACTATATAAACATAAGTATAGTTGTCAAAATCGCAATTTTACCTGTACAATTTTATGAGTTTACGATTTTAGATGGTTCTTCTAAGTTAACTTAGGTATACTTTTTTGTACAGAAACTTACGTTTTTTATCAAGTTTACCTTGTTTACATGTTTGAGTTGAATAGACCAAAAAATTAAAGAAAAAAATGCTACTAACCTTTTATAAGCCATCAATTATTAAGGCATTATAATAGCTATCTTATCCTATTCCAATTTTTTCCCTCTTTCTTTCTCTTCCAATCTCTTATTTTATGTTTATAGCCTTTATCCAAGTTTCAGCTCTAATAACAAAGTCTACAAGAAAAACTATATACTTGATTTTATATCATCAATAACTTAAAATGAATTGAAATATTTGGTTCTCTTTAATTTACAGCTTTTTAAAAAAAAAAAAATTCTTCATTTGTCCTTCTTCCATACATATTAGATAATATATTAAAAAATTTTATGAAAAAAAAATTAATTTCTTCATTTTTTTTTATTTTCATTGTGTATTTCAAGTTTTGAATAACTAGTATAGGAATATCTATAATTTTTTAAAGCTATTTTACATAAGTTATAAAAACTTACATTTTTATATTTTGATTTTACAAACCCTCTAGCTAATTTAAGTAAAATCACGAGTTTGATAACCTTGAATACAGGATATACCTTTCATTTGCTACTCCCTGACTAGTCCTTCCCATAAAACCTCTAACCATGAATTAATCTAAGAGTTGGATCTCTCAACTTAGAGGTTTTAGACCTCAAATCATAAGCTCTTCCATCATTAGTCAAATTAACCTACACAAAAGACTTAAAAACTCCTTGGGGCAATTTATAAGCTAGCTCCATATACTCACAATTCCTAACATAGTATGGAGAATATATGACCATATAAATAGGTAGCCCATCAAATGGCATAGTCACTTCATGACTATTACACCCGGAATACAAAGTATTCACCTTACCATTGCCAACAATGTCATATGCTAACCTTAGGGTACAAAGCACTTCCAGTGTCAATTCTTTATATACATCTTCGTTGATCATTAACATTTGGTCCCATCCACTAAATTCAATTAGCTGTCTCACCCTAGCATCATAGTCAGCTTGAATAGGTGGTTCCTAACTTAAGTATGAGGCCTAACACAACTCCTTCTTTGACAAATGGGTACATCTCTTTATTTGCTTAGATTCCTGAAATGTTAAAGGGGAATGCATAGGAACGATGCCTTAAGAGTTCTTGCAAGTAGTATGCTTAACTCTTAGTATGTTTTAGAAATCAAAAAACAAAAAAGATTTCAACTTTGATAAAAACAAATTATTATCCTAAAAGAAATATGGTCATATTCCAAGAATTAGTTTGCTAATTCAATAATTTAGCAAGATATAAAAGTAATTTCCAAGTTATTGTTGATTTACTTAATCAAGCAAAATACAAAACATTGAATTAGCATTGGATTGTATAATAAAATGCTAACTTTTCTAAAATCTTGGATTAATGAAACTATAGGATTAATTCATGATTAATTCCTAATTATGTTCACAATCTCTATTGATATAAATATTAGCACTTAAGATACCAATTTCTTTAAAACTTGTTTTCAATAGATTCTAACAATCTATTTTCATGTTCAATTGTTTCAACAACAAATTCCATATAAGCCTCACAACCAGTCACTCAAGGTTTCGACCAGCTGAAAGATTCGATCGAGCCTAAATTATAAATAAAGCTAGAAATATTATTAAAATGATCCTGTAACAAAAATATTATTAAAATGATCCCGTAAGTTTGAATTTAAAAAAATAAGTAATAAAATAAAAGAATATAAAAATTCTAAATTTTAAGTATATAGCTCGTTATTTATCAAAAATGTATAAAATGCATTCCGATAATTAACGAATCGCTAGAGATAAATTATATGTATACTAAAAATCATAGAGTGGCCTAAATAATAATTAGGAATGTTCACATGTACCCTACATGTATTTACGTGTAGATAAAAATACGCGAAATTACTTAAATTGGTCAAAAACTTAGTAAATAATTAAAGAAAATTATTAATTAAATGAGGAAAAATCAGAAAAAAAAATTAGAGGGATAGGGAATGATGATATTTGGTCATGGCAAGTCAGGAGTTGAAGAAGAAAAATTAACCAATTAGAATCAAGCAACACAAAAACCAAAAGTTTAGGGATTTAGACAATATCTTATCTAATTTAATGCATATTAATTATCACCAAGCTCTATAAATAGGGAAAAAATCACAAAACTCCTTTGGACAATTGGGAATCAGAGAAAATAGAGAGCTTCGAAAACTCAAGAGAAAAACTAGAGAAAAAAAAAAAAGAAAAGAGAAAACTGTGCAGTTAAAGCTAGTGAGCCAAATCCACACACCACCACTACTTAGGACCAAGCCACCACTACTACCCCACTCCAAACCCACCGCTTAGACCGGCCGATACACTTGGACCATAGTTAGACGGCCAAAAGGCATCGAACTAGGTGAGTCCCTTATTTGCTCAAGTTTTGTATAATTTCTTAAAATTAGTTATTTTACTTAGAAATTTATGAAACTTGTTATTCTAAAGTTTTATGGTATGTAGATTTAGGGAAAAATAGTGATTTAGTTTAATCATGTCTAAAAATATAGGGTTTTTAACAAATTAAACAAAACTTAACATGATTAGAATTAGAAATAAATAGGCTTAGCATTGTAGTTTGGAGCTCAAATTTTTTTTGTAGAATGCTTAAGTGATATAGAATAATGCTATGAAGCCATTTTTTTTTAAATTAATTTTTTTTAATTTTAAGTTAATTTTTAGCCCTAAAATTATGGAAAAATTGGAAAATTTTGAGTTAATTAGGTGATTAAGACACTAATTACTGATTTAGATGGTAATTAGATGTTTAGGGATGTTAATCTCTAATATGGAAATCTAATCCTAGCCTTTGAAGTGTTAAGTGTAATTAATGAAGGAATTATGTGCTAATTGTAGAAAATTAGGAATGTTATTAAAAAAATTAGGTTTGATTAGATAATATAATAATAAAAATCAGAATATAATAAATCTAAAATAAAATTTAATTTTAGGTAATTGTATAAAAAATGTAAGATTTTCTCATATCGGGAATAAATTCAGTACCCCAATTAGGATTAGCGTGTACCAAACAGTTTAGAATACTAAATTAAGACCCAATAGGATATTAGAATACTCGAACTTAATGTGATTAATTTCACATTAAGATTCGAGCATATTTAAGATTCCAGAATCAAAATTAGAATCTAATTTAGAAATTGATACGGAAACCGAACCCGAACCTATCCCTAAACCTAAAATAATTGTAAGAGACCTAAGACTTAGATAATTAGGTATATTAAATTCTAAACAAAACATAACAATAAGCGTTATAGGATAAAATGAACCTATAATAGTTATATGAAAAACTAAAACAACATTTGTGTTATATGGATGATCGGCGATGGCCTGAACAAGTTGAACCTCGAATGAGTGAGCAAAGAGTCCAGGTAAGTTGGGATTAATACGTTGCTGTATTTTAGAGGCTTGAGATTATGCTTAGTTGTGCTTATTAAATAGTTGGTTGTATGCATGTGCTTGATTATGAGTGATGCCATGATTCTGTCTGTTGTTCAGGCTTGTATTGTATGATTTGTATGAAATAATTGATCACCCTAAATTAGACCTAATCAAATATACGACCTGTAATCAAAACCGAACCTATATGGAAACCCATTAGGGGAACTTAGGACTCTTCAGCCAAATATCGACTCCTTCGAAATGGATAGTACAAGATTGCATAATGGTCCCTTCTTCATCCTTAATCGAACTAAGTGATAGGAGAGGAAGTCACGGCGAGGGTGAAGTCAATGGTTCAAAGGTAATCGCGGGAGGAGCAAGGGCTCCATTGCACAAGCTTGTGTTTGGTCGTAAGCTGTTGCATTAATGACAACTCCTTAACCCGGATTAGAGCCGGCAAAATTTCTCTAATCTCACGACGGCTGGACAACGTCGTACGATGGCATTTGCTTGAACATACATTGTACCTAATAAGTTGATTAATAACCTTGTTATGTTTATGGTATAGTTTTAAGTCCTACATCCTAACTTACTGAGCTGTAGTTGCTTACATTCCTATAGATGTCGTACAGGTGCTGGCTAAGAAGTGGCATATAACTACTCTGAAGCTAACAACTACTAGATCCTAAAGAGTAAGGAAAAATATTTGAAAAACAAACATATATTCTTAAGGTCTAAACTTTTATTTTATAATTTTTCATTTTTGAATAATGTAAAACTGAATTATAGTGTATATATATATATATATATATTTTCTCACTTTCTTAGGTAAATAATTTATTTAAATTACAAACTGTTTACTTCAAAGCGGATTAGTTGTGGACGCCTTGTGTAGATCAAGTCTAGGATAACGGTTGTAAGACCAACTTCTATCTTAAAATGTTTACACAGTGGAGCTGTTACGACTCTGCCGTTTTGAGGCGTGACATTCCATACTCCTAACATGGATTCTATAGCATGTTAAAATAGTTTTTTCATCAACCATTCAATTAATATTGAAAATTTTATGAGTTCTATGAATTGCTTCAATTGCACACAAATTCAATTAACAAGAAGTTTTTTGATGTTTCCAACATGAGTTTACAAATCACATGTTAATGCAATAATCAACAAGCCAATAGCATAGATTCCATCACTTTCTTTTCCTTCAACATGTAAAACAATCCTCATGTTCTTCATGAATTCAATCTTTAGCAAGCAAGTGTTTTTCACCTGATTTCTAGCAAATAATGACTAGACATATTTCATTATATTATTTTTCCTCAATCGCTCTTAGAAACTAAAGTTTCTACATATTCAAGACACATTATTGATCCTCAAACCCTAAATAAAAATCTAATTTTTATGAAAAATGACAACAAATCTAAAAAACTAACTAAATAGAGATCTTGTATATACCTTAGATATGAAGTGTAAGTGGTTGGATCTCGAAGATTTATGAAGTTTTAGTCCGTATATAGTGAGAGACTTAAGAGAAAAGTGAATTTTAGAGAGAAAATGGAAGCTTATAATGAGATGAAAAACAAATACTCGTGATGTTTAAATTCAAATTGAACCATAGTCTTGGATTACGTCTATGGAGTAAAGCCATAATACTTACCATTGCCTCAATATTGCAACCCTGGCATGACCACGATCAAGGATTACAGGCATGATCTTTACTGTGAATAGTTGTCCAAAAATTTTCAACTTCCTCTTGAAATAGAATTACAAGAGGATCATGGTCTAAGTCTATGAGTGTAAACTTTAGCTATGTTCTTCCTTTGATTTTAGAATCCAAAGTCACATTGACTTCCTTTGACTTGGCTCCTAAAATTGCTCGAAAAACTCAAAATTAAAACGAATTAAAGCATAAAAATAAACCTAATAACAATGAAATTAGATGACAACTTCAAATGTTACTATTGCATAAACAACTATCAATAATTGTTTTTGATGAAACAAAATTGTTGAAAGCTGGAAAAATACTAACTAATGTCTCAAAAATTTAATACTTGAATTGATTGAGACGAGACAACAAAAGTAAACAAATTGACAATTGAAATTAAAAGAAATCAAACTTAGGCCACCTCTCGAGAAGCACTGTTGTTTAACATCATTGGTTGGACGATTGAATCCTTCCCTTAATTCAATTCCTTGGTTAATAACTTCAACACTTCAGAAATTTAAAAGCACATTAGTAAAGAAAAATACTTAATGGAACCATAAGGAGGATTTATAATAATCATGTTAAAATAATTGGAAAATTAGGGTTTTTGCTAATATTCTAATTAGATTACTCTTTTAGCTTTCCAATAATTGTACCAAAACCTTGATCAGTGTCAAGCAAGTGTACCTAATCAAGTTATAGTATAGTTAAAACTAACATGAGTCTAAGTGTCAATCCCATAAGGAACCATGAATGCAAGAAACCTTATATTACTAGCAATTTATCCTAAATCACCAATTATCTTACTTAACAATGTAAGATAATTTTGATTAGCAAGTAGAGAAAAACAAGAAATGATAAATAAAACTAAAAATAGTAAAATAAACAAGAATAAATAAAATAAACAAGCATAATTCATTAAATTGAAGAACACATAATTCTTAATAAACCGTTGTTATTTACTACCTAATTCCATATAACTTTTAATCTCAATTACTCTTTCAATCATAAGCATATAAGATGAATTAACTAAACTCGTATCCCTAGCTAATTCCTAATCTTGAGACCCTTTCTATCCAAATTACTTCTGAATAGAATATCTCATAATAGTACTAAGACCTTAAATCTTGCTATTAGGTTGGACATAATAAGGTTGCCCAATTCCAGAAGAACCCAACTATTAAACAATTTAGTCAGTTCTAATTCCCTTTAACTACATGGGTTTATTCACTAAAGGATTAGCGTACTAAACAGCAAACTCAAACATCAAACTAGTAATCCGGGTAAATATTAATTCGATGACAAAATGCAAGGTGTAATTAGATCTTCAAAGATAATATCATAGATCGAATAAAAGAAATGTTACAATAGAAACTAGGGTTCACTAACGATTCACTAAGAATAAATTAAAATAAAGATATGTTGAAATAAAGAAGAAGAAGAAATACAAGAAAGCCCCAATATAATTCTACCCTAAGACTCTTTCTAAGAGGGCTCTCCTTGTAAACCTAACCCTAGGTATCTATTTATAATGGTTGCATCTAGATTTACAAAGAAAACCTAACAAAAATAGAAGATTCACAATTCATTGCATGTCTACAAGCAAGGTATATGGCTGTAGTAACTAGATGTATTATTGTACTTGGTTTGAAATCTTTAAAAATTCGACGAGAATTAGTTACGAGGGGTATAAATCCATAGACCAAGGCTGTGATCTTCAACCATATTTTTCACTAGACCTTATTGCTCGCTTGAGATCTTTCGGCTCTAAGTCCTTGACCAATGCTTTTGTTCAAATATGCTTGAAAACTCGATAAAAGTCTTCAAAAGTTCACCAAATGCATCTTAAAATCCCCCAAAAAAATAATAATAATTAAATGGATTAAGCTCTAAATTAATATGAAATTAACTAAATTACTATATAAAATGACACAAAATTGCTATAGAATATATATGCTAATTGCACATTATTAGTCCTACACATAAAAATGAACAAGATTGAAATATACTGATGACATTAATTTAGGAAAAGACCAATTCTGATGTTTATTGAGAATGAAATCATCACATTGAAACTAAAAAAATAAAGATTCATTGAAACAAGGATGGAAACATTACTTTTAGATAATTAAAGGATTGGATGGCTAAGATGTCAATTATGTGCCCAAATTTTTTATATTTTGCATGATGGAGTCTTCACAAGTTAGACACTTGTCTTGATCAATTTATTCATGTTATCAAGGACATATAGTCCATCTCAAACATCAATAACTCTAATCATCTTCCCTGAGGTTTGGTCCTAAAAAACACTATGAGTTTTAAAGAAGGTAATGGAATAATCAAGATCATTAGTCATTTGGTAAATTAAGAGGAGATTATTTAAAAGTTTAGCGACATGAAGAACATTTTTTACTTAGAGATTAGAATCAATGTATACATTGCCTTTTCCTTCAACTGGAATCATGGATCCATTCACCACTATAATTACCTTTTTGTATATGTTTAAGGTACAAGAATGAAACAAAGTGGTAGAATTAGTCATGTGATCTATTGCTCCAGCGTCTACGATCCAAGTATTAGAATCGACTTTCCAAGTAATATTAAAGGACAGAGAAATATAACACTTACCATTCTAAGCTAAAGAATAAGTGCTTGAGGATTTGGAAAGGGAATCAACTAAACCTTATAATTGGCAAAATCATCCTTGTTGAGTTCAAGTTTTAGTTTTGTAACTTGATTGTTCTCGGATTTAGCAATCAAAGGCTCTTGTTTAGATGATGTTTTAATCCCTTCCCTGGTTATGGCATTAGCTCTCCTACTCTTGAAATTTTTTATGCCACCAATCTTGTTTAGTATGCTATCTTTACCATGCAACTTAACATAATTTTCTTTTGTATGGCGAGATTTGTTACAATATGTGCACTACAACCAATCTTTGACCCCTGAACAAATCTCCTCATAGCCATCTTAAGGCGTAATCCTTCCATTTTTGGCTCCATCATCACCATTCTATAACTTTTTTCTTTCCTTACTAAGGCGAAAACTTCAAACATTGAGGGAAGCTCCTCCTTTGCTCAACACCTGCACTCTCATTAGATAATATTCAGAATTAAGACCTACAAGAAAATCAATGACTCTAGTTTCTTCAATATAAGTCATGAGAGATTTTGTATCTTGTAGACATTTCGTTCATAGATCATAATAATGATCTAATTCAAGCCATAATCTTTGGCTCATTGTAGTATTCAGTAACGATGTTACTCCCTTTTACAAAGTTACCAATTTGGCCCTCAACTCACATATTGTAGTTTTATCCCTTCTTTTCAAATAGCTTTCTATCAAAGTTTCCCAAATATTATGAGCTAGCGAGAGAAACATGCAATTTTTTGCAATAGGAATTGTAGATGTCCACAACCATGACATTATCATTGAATCGTCAACATCCCAAATGGAAAATTAAGGATAATCTTAATGGGGTGTAGGGCCATCAAGATGGCTAATTTTTCTTTTTTGCTTTAAGATAAGTCTAAACCACTTAAGACCAGGATAAATAATTTATTCTGTCTAATCGATAATGTGGTGCCATAATTTGAAGGTCACCACTAGTTCCCCTTAAGCTATGTGGACTCCTCAATTGTTGAGGATGTATTCTGATTTTGTTTTACTATGGTACACATTTTATATTAAAAATGGCAACGATACCCGAGAACAATGAAACTTAAAAGTTTATAAATAAAAAATCAGACCACACTAAATTATGGATGGAGCAGAAAGTATAGTATCCAAGAAGGTATTGCTATGATTGCATTAAGAGAAATAATGTAAATATATTGGTGAAGTCTATACCTTTTTGTATACAATACAATATATTTATATACTTAGCTAACGTAGTTGGTGCCAACTATACTTACCTAACAACATTAACTTTACCATCCTATTATGATAAATGATAAAATAATTTACATTTCACTATAACACATAAGAATAAATTACAGCTATTTATCTAGAATATTCCTACATTAAAGTTAATAGCTACAATTCAATGGATAAAATAATTATGTAAAAATAACAAATTATAGGCAACCATATCAAATAAAGAAATTAATATGAAATAAAAGGGAAAACTGAAAATTTACGATAATTGTTAACATAGGCATAATGATAATAATAATATTTAGAAGCTGTCATAAGATATAATAAGATATATGAAGCTCATCTTAAATATTATAAATATAAATTCAAAGCCTCTCTCACAATTAAATATAGTAAGAAACAACTTAGCAATAGAAGAGAGAAACCATTCTCAAGTCACATAGTTGGGTAAGATATAAAAGGAAAACTTTTAAGATAATTTTGTAATTAAAACTTGGAAACATCAATTGTGAGTAACTAAAATCGTAAAAACTAAACTCTTGAAAACTTAATCAATATTAAACCTAAAACCCTAATTCCGGTACATGCCATAGTTTAAAGATAGAAATGGCCAAAAGTTTCTAGGGAAGCTGATTAACTTAAGAAGATTTTGACAAAAAAATAAATAAATAAATAAGCACATTTCATTTGCAATTATAATTATGACTTCCTACGAATTTAGAAATTTTACTTTTGATTTCCTTAGCGAAACCTTACACGAAAATTAGAACTTAGAAAATATAATAGCAAGATAATTAACCTTTGTTTTCTTGCCATTGTCAAGAATTCAAAAGTTTAGAAATTTTCAACAATTGTTATATTCGTGACATCAAAAGATGAGAGTAAAGACCAAATTGGATCAATATATTTTAACTGTGATGCTTTGAAATGTCTACATATTCACTGTTGAATTTTTCAATCAAGGGGAATTGGGCCAATGGGCTCTAATTCTAAGTCTTCGAGTCTTCCTTTTAAGCTTGAACCAATTTAAAGAAATCTTCGCCCTTATTTATAGGGAATGAATCCATGAATTTTATAGGAAAGTGCGTTGCACCACATCTTTTGATCATATATTCAAATTAGGAAAGTGCTCTAAGACAAATTAGACAACTGCTTCCAAGGCCAGTAGCATAGTTTTGGTAACTGGTTATCGAAGTGGATACACTTATTTGATAAGTAGTTCTTTAGTTTGGCGAAATAAATTAGGAATCTCGTTCAAAATACTAGTTTTGAGAGTTCGATATTGCGGGGCATTAGTGGCCGTCCTGTTATCAAGTTGGTGGAATGGGTTTGATGATCCATTCAGCCGGGCATCTAGCAGACTTTGGCCATATTGCTAAGGAGATTGGTGTGCTGGCCTCATGCTTCGACCCATTTAGCGAGGTTAGTTTAAGCCTAGGCTTGAGGATTTAAAAAGGTCAATTAACATTCCCACCCCCTGCCAAACCACCAAGCTTTCTTTAGCAAAGCTCGAGAATGAAAGAATGTTCGTAAGTTATTGCTGAGGACCAAAGCAAACTCATAGCAATGCTCTTATGTTGGCAGTGCTATGCTCAAGATCCCTGGGTCGGTTAGAACTTGAAGAGTCTCTTACGTGTTAGGGAAGCCAACGGTTTGGAGGTGGAAATGGTGGGCCTTTTCAAAATTTGATAGTTGTGTCAATCAATCTTGTCAAAATGGGATGACATCACTCATTTTAACTTTCAATAACCATCACAACTTCCCGCCCAAAGTATATAAAGAGGGGAGCACTCATTTCTCATTTTAAATTTTTCTTCACTATTTGACTCTTGCACAATTTGTCGAACTTCTTGTTATCAAGATCAACTAACTATGGCAGACTTAAGTAACTTGTCTTCATCTCCCACGTTCCACGAAACAAAAAATTATGTGGGTGTCAGCTAGTAGGGATGCTACTCCCTCCCCAACGGAGGTGCAAAGCAGTAGCAACAGCGATAGCAAAGTGAGGGCAACGAAGGTTGCCCAAGTGAATGCTATAAGGAGAGATGGAGGATGATTGACACTATTCCTCATGATAACTATTGAATGATGGGGAGGAGAAGAACGGAGTGGGGCTATGTACAAGGACAGAAGCGAGGGGAATGGCCCTGATGGTGTTGTGTGTTGGATCCCTAATTGAGAAGTAATTTATATTGGGAGGCGATTCCCTACTCGATGAGAAGTAAATCAGCAATTAGAGAATGAACGAGTTGCATTAAGTAGGTTGGACCGCACGTTCTATTTTTATGACGTTCATATGGCGTTTGGGTTGAGACTATTGCTCTCTTAATTTGTCAAGGAATATTTGTCGTATCAAAGGTTGGGCCTAATACAATTGACTCTAAACTCCATTTGTTACCTCGTAGCATTCAAGGCGTTATGTAACTAGTTGGTGCATAAGTTGACCCCTCGACAATTTCAATACTTTTTCCAACTGAAACAGGACAAAGTGGGGTCAGACTATATTTTTGTGTAGCCTAACAGGAAAATTCTTGATAGTCCGACGTCAGAGGTGTGTAACCGGATGCCTCATTACATGGTTATTAGTTCACAGTTGGGATTTGACTTTTGGACAAAGCGTACGAAGCTAATCTGTATTATTATGAGTGACTTTCTATTGGAGAAGGATTGAGAAGACGCAGAGAAAATCCTAGACTTGTTTTAGAAACACCGAAGGAGAGCGCATGGCGAAGTTTGTGGATGAGAATTTGGAGGGGAAAGATATTTTGCAGCTTGCGTATGCAGATTAGCCGTCGCTTCTATAGGTTCCCCCTACTGTCGTATCAAGCTATCACTTTACACACCAAAAATGGGGAGCATAAAAATGGATAGAACTCGACACAGTAATTATATTCAATACTAAAGAATGTGTATTGTTTTGCAGGTCAGAAAATAACTCCTCCATACATGGTGAAAGTGCTTGACAAATTTAGGGAAAGTAAGCTTGCTACAAAGAGGAAGAAGGTAGAGAGAAGGGCCGGAGGAAAAGAGAAGGGTAAGGAGGTAGAGGACAGGAAAACAAGTGGAGGCAAAAATAGCAAGTGACTAAGGCGTTAGAGCTAGGGCAACAAGAAGACCTTTTGGGAGGTGCATCCGCCCATAAAGGTAGCCTTGAAGGTACCGCATGAACATAGCCGAGGTGAGAAGAAGGGTGTGGGTGAGAAAGATTCATAGGGTTTGGTGAAGAGGGATCGAGTGCAATCTGTAGAGGAGATGAGTGAGAGTGAAGTGTTGGAACTACATGATATTCCGAGGTAGGGTAGTTCTATGCTAGTAACTATAGGACTAGCTACGACAAGAGATGTTGTATCCTTGCCAGTGGAGGCGAGAAGAAATTTACCAAGCAAAGGATACTAAAACCGATGAAACAAACAACGCCTACTAGAAGAGCGGCATCTGTTTTCCACAGGATAGTTCAAGAGGCGAATTCTCGATAGAGGAGAGCACGATAGAAGACAGGACTAGACGAGATATTGAAAGGCTTGAATGAACAGGTAGGGGAAAGACTGATTGCAGCTACCAGGCATGAGACTTATTGGCTTAGTGGAGGCGAGGAGTTTGTTAAGTGCACTATCCCTATGGGTGTTGTCGAGACTTTAGGTTCCATGATGGGTGTAAAGCTACTAACTTCGACCAAGCTAAGTGGATATTTCAACTGAAATGGAGCATAAAGTAGACGGGTAAGAGTTTGGGCAATGGCTAGATTAGTGTAGAAATAATATGCAAGACTTTGCTGGATATGTACTTAAGCGCATTAGAAATGGCCTATGCGAGTTGGAATAGCGTAGGTACAATCCGACTTGCTTGTGAGAAGATGTGCAAGGTAAGTTATGATTTTTTGGAGCTTAACGAATTGCTAAGCCATGCTCTGTCACTAACTTAATATTTTGAACACAGGTAGAGGCCTACATGTTGAAGGCATTTGAGGTGGTTTTTACTGGGAGAAAGCAGGTAATGGTGAACATGTAACCATTTCATATGTCTATTTCTTTTCATTAAGATGTGTTTCACTAAGGCATTAGCGTGCAAGAGTTGAAGGACAAGTTGGCTCGGTACAAGAGTAAGGTAGAAGCTACAAAGACGGAGGTTAAAGGGTGGACAAAGAGCTCGAGATAGAAACAATGGGGCTGAAATAGAAAGAGCTAGCCATTAAGGAGCTTGAGTTCAAGGTGGACATGAAGGCTAGAGAGCTTGAAGCCAAGGGAAAGAGGACCAATAAGCTGAGTTTACACGTGTCGGAGTTGTAGGGGAGGATAAGTGATGTAGAGAAGGAGCGGCACAGGCTTAAAGGGAGAATTGCTACACTCAAGTAGCCAGAGGCTGGGTAATAAGGTAAAGTTGGTGCTCTAAAGGAGGAGGTTAAAGAGAAATGGGAGAAGATTGGAGAGTTGGAGGGTAAGCACTGTCAATAGATCGTTGTCCTAGAGGTTGCTAAATACCTCAAGGGAAAGGGTTCAAGAAAGGAACCCGGAGATAGATCTAAGCTGTTTGGATTTTCTAGATCTAGAGATCCCGGTACACTGAATGTGGAGGCCTGTTCTCTAACTGTCGAAGATAGAGTGGATGAGGCGGGTAATGCTATTGAGGGAGGGTTAGGGGATAGGGATGAGGATGGGGATAAAGGGCGAAACCTTACCGAGGTCAAAGATCATTGTTGTTATATAGTAGGTTTCATAGTAGTCGTTTTGTTTTTCTATTGTAGTGTATTGAGGTCGATATGCCAACCTACATGTGGGTTCTTTAAGTGGATAAGCTGTTTGGTCAGTGATCAAGTGTTTGTTTTCTCTAGATGTACTTTTGTGAATGAATGTAAATGGGGAAGGATTCCTAACTATTTTTTTCCTTTCTATTTTTAAGGCTAACGAAATTATATTGCCGCAGTGTTGTTTAAATGCCGTTGCCATAAGGCTGCTTGGCATTGGTAGGAGGCACTTTAATGTGTTGTTTCATTTTCTCGTTGCATATTTCAAGAAACATCACTTCTCTTCTAAATAATGTCAGGCATTTATTTCCAGACATGAGAATCGAGGCAAATTTATCATGGGAATCCAAGCTACTTTTGTAGAATGCTCATCCTTTTCCTATAAATTGGTGGTGGGACACCATATTCGCACAATAGGTTCTTAGAACTTCCTTGATCCTCATACTTCTATGGATTTTTGGAAGGATTTTGACCACAGAGCTGCATATGTCACTAGGTATTGGCGGTTAGGTTTTCAACAGCGTATGAAGATCAGTTCCTTGAGGTAGGGCTTTAGGCTAGTTTAAAGTCTTAGTATCCCGTTTCGAAGTTGAGTTGATGTGGCAACTAAATCTACTATCCTTCGTTAACGAGATATGAGGCCTTAGTATCTTGTTTCACATCTACTGATGTGAAGACAGCCGCAAAAGCTCATTGTGGGGCATGCCTAAAGGGTAGGGGGTTGATTACAACATACAAAATCAACCAGGGTTTCCATATAGGGCGCCTTGTTGGCTAAGGAGAGGGAGTCCGACACCAAAAGGGCTTGGAGGGGTGTAGTGTGACACCCCTCTTCAATTCCTGGATTCCTCCTTTTCAACGGTATCGTCTATTGTCATCCAAGTTGTTTCAATATCAAGAGTTAAATCCCCTCGATGGGTGGCATCTCCTAACTAGTAATCTTGCACGGCATGCATGGCAGTGGGTCAACCTCGAGTTTGGTACCCCCTTTTAATGGTAGTTAACCAGAATGATCGAAGCCACTAATGCGGACTTAAGTGAAGCATATTGCCATGAGTGTCATTAGATCTATCACCTTCAATGTAATACTTAGCGTAGAAGTTCACAGTTATAGATGGTTACTACATTAAAGGTGATAGACTTGATTGTGCCCCTATCTTTGATGAGATCAACCAAGGAGAGCACCTTACAAAGTGGAGCTACTGTTTCAAGATCCTTAAGCTTTGTTCCTTTCTATCATTGTTTCTCTCCTCGTTTTTTTTTTTTTTTTTTTTATGACCATTATCCATTTTGAGTGTTGTTTGGCTGTTATGAATGGAAATTGTACTCCATGCTTCTTTTGGTTCTCTTCCCTTTTTTTTTCCCGCTTTTTGCTTAATGTCATTATGGTTTGTCGATGTATGTCATGTTGTGGTTCTCTTTTGGAGTTGTGTCCTAAGAGTAACTGAGTTAGGCACACTAAGGCAGTCATTTGTTGTTCACTTGACCATGACTAAGTGCAGAAAAAACATGCCCCTTAAAAGGCGTGCTTTGGTAAGGATACCTTGCAATTTGTTTAAAAGGCATTTCATCATGATGGGGTGATAGTCAATTATTAGCGTGCCTAAAAAATTGTTCAAATGATTGTATGGAACCCATGTCTAAGGTGTTGGAGATCACCTCAGTTAAGGTATGTAACATTAAACTAGGATTGGGACACCACCTTCCATAAGGATTTACCTTGTCACGTGTTTCAAAGTAGTAGAGTCATAAAAGTTTTGTCATACAAACCATTTTAAGATAAAATCTAACTTTACAGTCATTATCTTAGACCTAATTTATATAAGGCGTCAACAACTAACCCATTTTAAAATAAACAGTTCATAAATTAAACAAATTATTTACGTAAGAAAGTATAAAAAATATTATAAGTAATGTTTACAAGATTTCATTGCATTATATTACTTAAGTAATACTTTATTTGAGAATGGAATATTCTAAAATAAGAATTAACACCTTAGAAATATATCTGTTCTTCAAATTTATTTCCTTACTTTCTAAGATCCAGCAGTTAAATTATAAGGCTACTTTTAGCTAGCACTTGCGACGACATCTATAGGAATGTGAGCAATTAACCACTCAGTAAGTTAGGAGAGACTTAAAACTATACATCAATCACAAACAGGGTTATCAACAAATCATTTCAATGCAACACAATAAGCAAATGCCATCACACAACATTAGCCCATCCATCATAAGATTAGAGAAATTACACTTACTTTAATCCAAGTTAAGGAGTTTAGTGCACATTTCAACAATTCACGACCAAGCTTAGGCTTGTGTAATAGAGACACCGCACCTTCCACGACTACCTTTAAACCATTGGCTTCATCCTTATCTCGATCTCATTTTATGTCACTTAATTCGACTGAGGATGAAAAATAGATTAATTATACTATCCAACATTATCCCTTTTGAAAGGGTCAACATTTAGCTGGAAAACCCTAAACGTTTCCTCTAATAGGTTGAAATCCCTATCCGGTTAATTTTGCAAGCCATATATTATTATATCTAGTTAAAGTGATCAATCCATATCACATAATGCATAACAATTGCAAACTAATACAACATGCTAATAGTACACTGTACATTCAAGAACATACACACACAGGCATGTACACAATTAAACTACCTACAAGCACAAACAAGTATAACCTTAAGCCTTCAAGTACTATGAAACATTATTTCAAAATATAGTAATGTATTAATCCTAACTTACCTAGACTTCCAAATAATCCCTCTAATACAACAATTTTTTTAGTCCTCATGTAACTTCTATAGATAGGTCTTATTCTATAATTTAGATTATGATTAGCTTTAGTTTAGAGTCTTACTATATTTGGTGATGTAAGTCTAAGTCTCTTGAGATTACTTGTCTTATTCAGTCAGGTTTCGAATTTTCTTCTTATTCCAATTCCAATTTAGCTTCTAAATTAAGTTCTAATTTACCTTTTTATTTTGTTTGTAAGTCTTTTAAATGCATTTTGACCTTTTTCTTACAATTTGTTTGATGAATATAATCTTTGGTTTAGGTTTTTTACTTACTATCTAATATACTTATATTAAACCTAATTCTGATTATTCTTCTAAAACAGATTCTGATGCAGGAATAATCTGCATTTCAACATAACCACTTATAAATATGTGCATATATACATATAAGCTTTAAATCATTAGTTTTAGTTTAAAATTATAATTTTATTCAATTATTCAAGTTCTATATCTCTTATAACCGAGCCAGTCTTAAATTAATTTCTAATTCAATTTTTAAATCAGTTTCTGAATTAAGTTTTGTTTTAGCTTCTAATTATTATTTATATTTGTAAACCCTAGGAATTCCTCTTGGACTAATATGTGAAATCCATCTAATTATATTTTGGTGTCCTAAATCTTTATTTTAGCTCCTAACTAGTATTTCGATTAGTACAATACATTATATTTCTAATTTAACTACCGAATTAACTCCAAATGTCAGAATAACATACATTTTTTTATATAATTATCTAAATTTATACTTCATATCAAATTTATTTTATATTATTATTATATTATCAATTTTGACATAATATTTTCTACTCATTAATTTCTTATATACTCATATTATACACTATTACATAATTGACACTTAAACATACATTCTATCATTTCCAATACTACAATTATCATCTTTCATCACCAGTAATATATCAAAATTCCTAATTAATCTCTAAAATAGGATTTATACCTAATTAATCCCCAAATTACAAAATTAGCTTATTTATACCCTTTTATCATTATTCATCACATAATATACATAATACATGCTTCTAACACTTTAAATACTATAAATATCATACTACATTAGAAATTAATATCCTAAAACACCTAATCATACATTAAATAAGTATTTTTATCAATTTACCATTAAATTACTAAATTAAGCCCAAAATCTCTCTTTTATGTATCATTTTAAGGCCTAAGAAAGATCTAAAATTTTTGAAAATTAATATATGATAAATTTCTCTATAGAACTATTTTAAATACTCTAAATAACCTACATAAAATTTTGAACTTAAAACTACACTATTAAGGTAATTTATTTCAATATTAAAAACTAGCTTTGGTTTAGGGGTTTCTTAAAAACTGTATATCATGGGACCTAATTTTATAAAATTGGTATTTTTCCCTAAATCTACATGCAAAAATACCTTAGAATACCAAATTTCATAATATTTCAAACATATTTGATATTTTTAGGAAATTAAATAAATTCAAAAGAGAAATCAAAATTCATAGCTTGATTGACTTCTAGCCACTAATGATGACTCCACCCTTGTCAACAACTCTAGGAGTAGCATCCATTGTCTAGTAGTGATGGTTATTCCTCCTCAAGTGGTTGTTGGGTGTAGATTCCTTCCTAATGTCCCATTTGCACACTACCTTTTCCCTAATTTTTTTCTAGATTCTAACAAAACAAAATTAATTCTAGATGGTTTTATTTCAATTTATAGAATTGTTTAGATGAGTTAGTGAATTATTTAGTGCAATTTATCTCTTATCCTTTATCTTTTTACTTTCTATTTGTCTTAATATTATTGTTTATTATTTTCTCTTTAAATCATAACATGTTACGCCCTTATTCTAGACTTTTCTTCACTTTTTCATATTTTTCTTATGTTTTTATGAATTTTCCTTAATTATTTAGCATTATTTTGATATATTTTAGGTATTTTACGTAATTTCGCATATTTTTATTTATACATAAATACATATATAGTACAAAATATCATTTAAGTTATTTTATGATTTTTAGTATACATATAATTTATCTTTATTGATTTGTTAATTATCGAAACTCATTTTACGCATTTTTATAATAACGAGTAATATATATAACTCAATATTATAATATTTAATTATTTATTTTCTTAGATCTAAACTCACAAGATCACTTTTACTAATATTCCTAGTTTCATCATAAAATTTAGACTCGATCAAATAATTTACCTAATCACCCTAAATTTTACGGACCGAATCTCGAACACTTAATTACTGGGCTTCAATACCCATGAGTTCAAGGATGCCCGAAGATAAGGTGGTAAGAACTACGTCATTTAGGGTGTTTAGGTCTACTTCAAAGGTGAGATGTTGCTTTCAACGAAAGTTGTCTCGTTAATGCAAGAAATCCTATAGATGAGGTGGTAAAGACCATCTTATTTAGGGTGTTTAATTTTACCTCTAGGATTAGGATACCACCCTCTATTGCTAAATCATGACCATTCAACCAGCATATAATTAGATGAGAATGGAAGAAATAAGACGTTATTTGATATAAAGATCGAACTACAAACTTACTGTTTTAAGAAAGAGTAAATGAGACTAATTGTAATATGCCTATCAAGAAAATAAGAGTAGGGATGAGACATTTTTAACTATCCACTTGGATATGAAACTAAAATAGGACAAACTCAAAGAACTTTGCAAACTTCCCTATTGAAAGCATAGCCTCAAGTTGCTGGCATTTCACGTTCTTAATATTGTTTTGCTACTCAAAGTTTCCCATTTACAAGCTCTATTTCTGAAGTCTTTCCTTAATATAACTAGGTCTTCCTAGTTGGGGCTAACTTTCCCTGTCCTTCTCTAGAGCTGAAGGCCTCGAGCTGTTGGCACACCAGGTCAGCAGGTTGAAACATTTTGTGCTTGACATTCTTTTTATAGTATCAGGTTACTCTCTATTAATACGTTAAGTTCTTTATTTTGGCCAAGTCACAAACTTTGTCAATGGTATCAACTATCAAGGCTAGCTTGTAGAGCAATGTGATTGGCCATAGAGTCATAAGCCTACATTTTGTCTGTGGCTAGTTTAAGCTCAATAGATAGTACGACTTCCATACTAAATGTTAGTTAGAAGGGCGTTTCACTAGTAATGGTTCTATGTGTCATGCGGTATCCCCATAGTATATCCAAGAGCTCATCCACCCACTTTCCTTCAACATGGTCTACCTATTTCTTCATATTGTTAAGTATATTCTTGTTAATCACTTCAACTTGGCCGTTAGTCTAAGGATGGGCCATAGAAGTGAAATGCAACTTGATGTTGTGTTTTCTATACCAATTTTAGAATTTCTCACTATCGAAGTGCTTCCCATTGTTGATTATTAAAGAATAAGGAACCCAAAATTGAGTGAGGATGTTTTGTACTACAAATCCTTCAACTATACGCGTAGTGATGATTGAGACAAATTCTACCTCTACCCATTTGTAAAGTAGTCTATAGCTACAATAATGAATCAACAACCTCTTGATGCTTTCAGGCAAGGTCTATGGATATCAAGTCCCTATTAGGCGAATGGCTAAGGGTTAAATAATGGGAGTACGTCACTGGACAGTGATGTTGAATTGGTGCATGTTGCTAGCATTTAGGGCATTTTAACACTAGTTCCCTAGTATCTTCCCTTATGATCAGCCAATAACAACTTAGTTATAGGGCCTGAAAAGAGTGCTTGGCTTTAAATGTGGTTACTACAGATTCTAGCATAAAGCTAGTTTATAGCCTACCAACCTTCCTCTGGTTGAAGACATCTTAATAGAAGGGAGGTGACTCTTCGATGATACAATTTTTCGTCTATCATGGTATAATTAGCCGCATTTTATAACACCTCTAAGCTTCTTTTCTATTGGTAGGGAGCTTCCCTTTAGTAAGATAGTTGACTATCTCATTTATCCACTATAGTCCTAAAGGGACATTACTTAGTTCCAACACATCCTCTTACTTTTCTTCTATTATGTGCTTTGGTAGGTATTGTAGGAATATCTTCTTCTTCTTTCATGGGTAGCATGTTTACCAATGCAAGCTTCAAGGGCATGTTCGTTTCTTCGTTTTCAATTTGGAGGACAGTAGTGATGCTTTAAAAGAGGAATTCTAACGTTAAGTTTCTTACTATCTAAAGCAATTTCACTATTGCATCTTCTTTAGCTTCATACGCCCCACTTAACCTGCTATATGACCAACATATAGTCATAAAAGATATCTACCTTTTTCGCACCAATGTCCTTAGTGACCTTTAGTCCGGTTATTAATGCTTCATATTCAACTTCATTGTTGGTCATTGCGAAACCTAATTTCAAAGTATACCATACTTTGACACCATATGAAACTTTTAAATCTAATCCCGCTCTATACCCCCCATGATTAGAGGCTCCATCAACATAGAGGATCCAGGTTAGTAGGTCAACAATACCAACAAAATTAGCATCTCTAGCATATTTAATAATAAAATTAGCAAAAATTTGTGCTTTGTAAACTTATCAAGGCTTAAATTGTATTTCATATGTGCTAAGCTCTAAGGCGTATTTCATCATATGCCTTAAGGAATCCAAGCTATGGAGGACATTGCAAAGAGGTTGGTTTGTGAGAATCATTACCTAATGTTCTTGGAAATAAGGTCTCAATTACTAATATTAATATTGCTAGGGATAACTTCTCTACTTTTGGATACTTTCTCTAGGCCTTGAAGAACATGGTTGACATAATATATAGCCTCATGCTCATGTAATTTAGCTTGTACAAGGACAAAAGAGAGTGCTTAAGGGCTAACAACAATGTATAAGAACAACTCTTCCCTTTAAATGGGTTTGAAAGGATTGGTGTCGATGTGAAGAACTACTTTAGATCATCAAAAGCTTTTTGCTATTTTAGGGTTTACTTGAAATTGGTAGGATTTTTTAATAATTTAAAAAATTCGGTGCACCGATCTACACCACAGGAGACAAATTGTTGAGAGACATGATGCGACCAATCAGCTATTGAACTTCTTTGACCTTAGTAAGGGGTTGCATGTTTAAGGCCACGGCTATCTTTTTAGGATTGGCCTCAATCCCTTGTAAAGTAACCATATATCCTAAGAACTTACCCAAAGCAACTCCAAAAACATACTTTTAGGGTTGACCTTCATTTTATATATCCTCAGCATATCAAATGTCTTTAGAGGTCACTAATATGTTTTTTAAGCACCTTACTTTTTATAATTATGTCATCAACATATATGTCAATGTTCCTACTGAGCTAAGGTTTAAACATGGTAGTTATAAGTTGTCGAATCTGATTTTTCGGTTTCTTTTATTTAAAATTAATTTCTCATTTCCTGATTAATACTAAACCCAAACCCATTTAATATTAATCCCCGACTAAAAAAATTGAGAAATTCCGGTTTTTTATTGAAAATCATTTTTAGAGTTACCACCTAACCGAAGTCGGGAAAAGAAAAAGAAATAGTAACCAATTGGGTGGATTGATTACAATTTGGCTACCAGTCTTTGATTTCAATTTTAAATGAAGAACCAAAAGGTTCCAAGTTCGGGGGCTAGCCTATTAAACCCTTAACAGGTACCACTAGCTATTTACCGAAATTAGGATTATTCTTCTAATTGTAATATTTAAAATAAATAAATAAATAATCAAAAGAAAAAAAAACCTAAGTTTCTACATATTTTATCGTCACCTTGAAAGTGCCTTCGTACCCGCTAACTGGGATCAGACGATCGTAGTTCTTTCCGAAAACTTTAATATGTTGGTTCTTTTTATAAAAAATGATTGGTTGAATTTGCGTTTTTATTAACAATTTTATTTTTATTAAGAAAAATCCCCAAAAGCCTAATTTTTATTCTTAATTATAAAAAAAAAAAAACTAAAAACCTAATTTTTGAAAAGTCCTGAATTAATATTTTTATTTAAAAACAACTAAGTGATAATTTCTTTTTTATTTTCAAGAAAAGCCCTAAAGATTTTATGAAATATGCAATTTTTATGAAGTATACAATGTTCTACATGAAAAATATTTTATATAGAAAAGATGCTTCAAACATAAGAAAAAAAAAAAGAGAAATATTTCCTAATCATAGAAAAAATACTTTAAACCATAGAAAATATATCTAAACTATGAAAAAGATGTTTAAACCATAGAATAAAAAAAATCTAAATTATGGAAAAGACGTCTAAATAATGGAAAAGAAACCTAAATAATGGAAAAGAAACCTAAATAATGGAAAAGATACATAAACTATAGAAAAGAAGCCTAAATTATGAAAAAAATGTCTAGCTATAGACAAGATGTCTAAACATAAAAAAAAATGCCTAACCATAGAAAAAATGCCTAAACCATAAAAAAGAAATTTAAACTATGAAAAAGATATCTAATCTATAAAAAAAAATCTAAATTATAGAAAAAATATTTGAATCATAGAAAAGATGTTTAAACCATAGAAAAGATGTCTAAATCATAAAAAAGAAACCTAAACTATGGAAAAGACATCTAAACTATGGAAAACAAGCCTAAACTATGGAAAAGATGTTTCGCCGTAAAAAAGAAGTCAATTAAAGATTGTTTTTATTTTATGAACATCAAAATAATTTTTTTTATCTAGAAAACCCTAATATGCCTAATGCAATTTTTCTAAATTAATACAATATGCAAAAAACAAGATTTTGTAAAATATGAGATTTTATAAAAATATCATTTTGAAAATATGAAATCTAAAAAGAAAAATAATAAAAAAATAAATAAACTAAAACTTAACATTAGTTCACTAGACACTAATGCTATAACTAATTACTAAAAAAAAAATAGTACATGTCTTAAAAATAACTATACATATACTAAGTGAGATAAAAATAAATAAATAAAACAACCTATAGACAATAATTAAAAACCACTATTATGTACCTGCAAGGCAAAGCATGCAAAATTGATAAAATGGAACATACTGATCTCCAGTCCTATCGTACGCACAATTATAGAATTGGTCTAAGAAGTGGGTTCAAGCGTGTTTTTAACAAATGTGTAATTATTCTTTTTTTTTTTTTACTTGCACCATCTAACCCTTATTTATAAAACTCAAAAACAAATCTTTTGAATCGAATCGAATCTAAATTGATAAAGATCCAAAATAGATTCGAATCTTATAAATCTTGATTTTTGTTAGATTTAATGTCATCGTATCAATTTTTTTTTCGACAACTATTTAGTCAAGATTCCATCAAATTAATTTTTTCAAATTTTTTCCTTTTTTAGTTTTTTTTTTCTTTTTTTCCAACAATTTTCTATTTTATTTTTTTTTGTATTTTTTTATCATTTTCAATTTTTTTATTATTTTATAAATTATGACCCTAAAAACAAAAATTATTACTATGGGCAAAAATCGAGTGTCTACATAAGTCATTGGTATTTTGCTCCAACATTCTTTAGACTAAATAGCATGATATAGTAACAATACGTACCAAAATCCATAACAAAAGATGTATCAACTTCATCTTTGGGAGCTATGCAAATTTGATTATATTCTAAAAAAGCATTCGCAAAACTTAGTAGAATGTGGCCAGCAATAGAGTCAACAAGTTGGTCAATTCAAAGGAGGGGGAAACAATCCTTGGACATGCTTTTATTGAGGTCAGTGAAGTCAATACACATCTTTCATTTCTCATTTACCTTCTTAACAAGTATGAAGTTTGCTAACCATATGGGTTATCGTTCTTCTCTAATAAATCCAACCTTCAAAAGTCTCTATACTTCCTCTTCCATGGCATCTTGTATCTCTAGGGCAAAGTGCTGTTTCTTCTACTATATAGTCTTCACATTAGGATTAATGTTCAAATGATGTACTAAGTCTTTTGTTATAAGAATCTTAGGCATGTCATCTGTAAACCAAGCAAATACGTTAGCATTTGCATAGAGAAAATAAGTTGATCCTTTAGGTCAAGCTATAGGTAAGCCCCAAACTTAGTAGTGTATTCAGGAACTTAGCCTCTTTACACATCCTTGACATCATGTTCCATTGTGGCATGGTCCTCACATTATGTTAGAAGATCCTTTTCAATGAAGAGTACTTCATCACATTTCAATGCAGCTAGGTATAATGACATAGAGAGCTTTTGGTCAACTCAGCATACTCCAATACCACTAGGCGTAACAAATTTGATTTTCAAATATTTGTTAGATATGATCGTTTCGAACTGATTTTAACTCAATCAGCTAAGGATAACATTATATGGTGAACAACAATCTATGATCACAAATTCGAGCTTTTAGGTTACCATATGGTTAGGATCGTTGCCAAGCTCATAACTCGGCTCATTTGACCATCTGTCCAGCCGACCTAAATTCGCCTTGGAAAAATTACCTGCTTAGCTTAGTACTGCCAACCTATCAGTTGGCTCAGCATCATTACTTAGCAATAGCCAAGCTAGTCGTACAGTTTATCTATTTTTATTGATTTCTCACTACTAATCTTCTACCACATGTTCAAGCACCCTATATGACAAAATCTTCCATACAAAATGCCTAATTTTGTTGATTTCTCATTTATACCCTTCGAGCATTCCTTATGTCATACTAATTTTGGAAATTATCCTTTTTAGTCTTTTCCATTTGTAGCAATTGCCCTAATATTTTGAGTATAAATACCCATTGTAAATGTAGCCATAAGATACCATATGATATTAAATATACTCAACTGTTCCTTTTGTGAGTTAGTGTGATTACCCCTTTTTTCTTACTCTTATCCTAACCCTTAAGCAAGACTAGATGGTAAGTAACCTCACCGTACTACTCGTGCATCATATCAAGCTAGTTTTGTGAGTCCACAAAGTTTCCTTAGTATGTCCCTTCCTTGGAGTCATTTGTGGTTTGCTTGTTTATTTCGTTTAGTTTTCACATCTCATCACCTTTCACTTTAAGCTTTTTGTAAGCTTAAACCCACCCCTTATGACCAACCTTATCAGTCCTTAGTTCAAATCATACCATCTTGGTATCAGAGCGGAGGTTTATTTAGATAAGTTGTGTTTAAGCTTTCTTATGAATAGTTTTTATGTGGTAGTATGTCATAGTTATGTAGAGGTTAGCTATAAGTGTTTAAGTTGAAGGCGCAATGGTTTGCTATTGTTGTATACCCTATCATACTATATTTTGTACATACAAAAATAGAGGAAATTTCAATTGGGTTTATTGTTCTTCAAAATAGTTTTGTGTTCACAGTTGGTTTAAACTTTCGTATGTGGGTAAGTGTATATACAAGTTGTTTAGCTTAAGAGGATAGTATCTGTTGTTTTATAGATTCTGAGTTTATTTACTAGGCTTTGTTGAGAGGATGACAGATCTAAGTGTTAACACGGATATTAGAGATGATAATAGTGACATTGTCCACAATAGATGACAACCCTAGAATACCCCTAGAAGTACAAATGAGAGAATTGATGAGATGGCTAACCTTATAGCCAATCTTACTAGAGCTATTCATACATTAGCCTTTTGACTTGCTGAAGCCATGTAGAATACTCCCCGAGTTACTCAACCTGTGAGAAGATAGATCCCAGCTCGATAAGCTCGAGGTAGAGGAGTAAGAGGATGTGTAAAGAGAAGAATTAACTTAGGTGTTTTGGATGACGAAGGAGAAGAAGAGTACAATGAGGAAGAAGAGCAAGCTCAAGTACCCCAAGTTACCGACCATGTAAAGCTTCAGATTCCGACCTTCAATGGTTTTGAAAACGTTGATGATTATTTAGACCAGGAAGAGAAGGTAGAGTGTGTTTTTTATTATTACCAGTATGAAGACCGTGAGAAAGTAAGGACTGCTACTATAGAGTTCTTAAGTTATGCCACGATATGGTAGAAGAACTTCCAAATTATGAGGAGATGAGAAGGATATAGGGAAGTCAATACTTAGCCTGAGATGAAGAGGATACTTAAAAATAGATTCATGCTGGATGCTTATTTGTAAAATACTTTTGCTCAGCTTCAAGAGCTGAGACAAGGAAGCTAAACTATTGATGAATATGTTTAGGAGATTCAAATACTCATGATCAATGTGAAGTGGATGAACCATTAGTCCAAATAATATCTAGATTTCTCACTAGATTAAGAGGTAACGTCCGAGATGTCATGAAGCTTCAACAATTTACTACATTAGATGAGACTATAAGAATAGCCCAACGAGTAGAAAGATAGAGAAGGAATAGGTCGAGCTAACCTATCCAATCAAGTTGACCTCTTCAAGGAAGTTACTAAGCTCAACAAAGTGTCGAGTTGAGTAGAAGAACAGGTATCAAAGCTAAATAGAGAAGCTAACCAATTGAAGGTGAAGTGCAACTACGAACTAATGAGAAGGGACAAGGATCTAGGAAGAAGATGAGGTAGATCAAGTGCTTTAAGTGTCAAGAGTTTAGGCAAATGGCTACTTAATGTCTGAATCGAAGAACTATGATTATTATAGGGGACATTCCAAAACTCAACGTAGATAGTATTGATGAGAAACCTAAAGAGGATGTTATTCTCGAAAAGGATATTACTTAGGAGGATGAGCTTGTTGAAGAGGACGTGTTCGTCGAAGATCTAGATAAATTGACCATGGTTATCTAACGTACGATGAGTATAGAACCCTCTGCAAAGGAGGAGCAGAAAGAGAACTTATTTTACATCACTTGCAAAGTAAATGATTAGCTTTGTACACCCATAATGGATAGTGGAAGTTGTACAAATGTGGTGTCTACAAACTTGGTTAAGAAGCTTAAGTTACCTACTATCTTACACCCAAAGCCATATAAGTTACATTAGCTAAATGAAAAAGGTACATTACATGTCACTCAGCAAGTACTGCTATCAATCTCTATTGGAAATTATTTTGATGAAATTTTTTGTAATGTATTGCCCATGTGTGTGTCTCATGTTTTGTTAGGTAGACCTTAGCTTTTTAATCGAAGGATTATTTGTGACGATTTCAGGAACACAAATGTGTTTGAGAAGAATGGGAGGAAAATTACCCTGAACCCCATGACCTCAAGTTAAATAAGTAAATTACAAGCAAAATTGGCTCAAAGATCGAAGAAGGCTTTGGTACTGAGTAAAACCGAGCTCTGAACAACCATCAAGTTTGACCTACCAACCTTCCTATTGGTAAAGAGACTACTGGAATTGAAAGAACAAGTGAAGCTGCCAAAAGAGGTCGAGAAGTTGTTCAATGAATATTATGACCTGTTTCTTGAGTAGCTTCCTAAGGGATTGCCCTCATTTTAAGGTATTAAGCATTGCATTGACTTAATACCTAGCGTTACACTGTTGAACAAGCCTACTTATAAAATGAATCCTAAGTAAGATGTAAAGCTCCAAAGATAAGTCAACGAGCTATTAGAAAAGGGATATGTAATAGAAAGTCTTAGCCTATGTACTATACCTACATTGCTTGTGCCAAAAAAAGGATGGCACTTGGCGTATGTATGTAGATAGCAAAGATGTCAACAAGATTATGATCAAGTACATTTATCCCATCTCGAGGCTAGACGATATGTTAGACGAACTGAGTGGTGCCAAGGTATTCAGCAAGATTTACCTGAAGTCAAGATACTACTAGATTTGAAAGAGGTAAGTGGATGAATAAAAGACTGCTTTTAAGATCCGACATAGCCTGTACGAGTGGATGGTCATGGCTTTTGGACTATTAAATGCCCCAAGTAATTTTATGAAGTTAGTGAATCATGTTTTGATGAATCTGATCAAGAAGTTTGTCATTGTCTACTTTGACGACATCTTTATCTATAATACCATCCTCCCAAGTCGTATTGACCATCTCTAAGCTATTTTCAATGTCCTCCAAGCAAAGAAATTGTTCAAAAACGTAAAGAAGTGTTGTTTCTATCAAGAAGAGTTGATCTTCTTAAGCTACGTGGTTAGTTGAGAAAGACTGACAGTTGATGAAGAAAAGGTTCGAGCCATTGTTGAGTAGCTGACTCCAACTTCATGTGCTGAGATGAGGAGTCTCCATAGATTGACATCCTTCTATAAACGCTTTATCCAATGATTCAATATTATAGTAGCACCTCTAATTGAGCTAACAAAGAAGAATGTAAAGTTCAAATGGGGAGAGAAAGAAGAGATGAGTTTTTCTAAGGTAAAAGCAAGGTTGAACTTTACCCCAGTCCTGGCTCTATTAGACTTTGATTAAGTATTTGAGCTTGAATACAACGTATCAGGTATCGGCATCGGAGCTGCACTAATGCAAGAAGACTAACCTATCGCTTATCATAGTGAAAAGCTCAAAGGAGCATAACTAAACTATTCTGTATATAACAAATGACTCTTGGAATTAATCAGAGCTTTTCGTGTATGGTAACATTATCTTCTACTAAAGGAATTTATCATATACATAGATCATGAGTCCTTGAGGTATCTATAAAGCCAATCCAAGCTCTCTAAACACTAAGTTGGATAGATCGAATTTCTGGAAGGGTTTAATTTCGTTATCAAATACAAGGCAAAAATAATGTAGTTGCTAATGCTCTATCAAGAAGATATGCTCTTCTTACAAAGTTACAAACCAAACTACTAGGGTTTGTAAGCATTAAAGAATAGTATCAATATGATTCTCATTTTGGTCTTATATTTGGACAATGTGAAGAAGGAATAACAATCGATGAATACCATATGGAAGGTGGTTATCTATTCTAAGGTAGCAAATTATGTTTGTCAACTTGCTCAATGACGGAACTACTGATGGGAGAAGCCTACAATGGAGGACTTTCTAGGAACTTTAGAGAATGAAGAATATATGAGCTCTTGAATGATAGGTTTTTCTAGCCTAAATGAAACACGATATGCATCGTATGATTAAGGGATATGCCATCTATAAGAAAGCTAAAAGTCAAGTAGAACAAGTGAAGGCAATGCCTCTACCTGTTCCAACCAAATCATAAGCTGACCTAAGCATGAATTTTGTCCTTGGATTACCTCGAACTACTCGAGGCAAAAATTTTGTAATGGTTAATTGATAGGTTCATCAAGATGGCACACTTTGTGCCTTCTACCAAGACTAATGACGCTTCAGCTATTACTTTTTTGTTTTTGCAAGAAATAGTTTGCTAACATGAAGTGCTAAGGAGTATGGTGTCAAATAAAGACCTAAAGTTCTTGAGCCATTTTTGGCAAACTCTCTGTCAACAGATGAGAAGCAAATTACTGTCTAGTACCTCTTCTCATCCCCAAACTGACGACCAAATAAAGGTTATCAACTGTACCTTAGGTTCACTGCTCTAAGCTGTAATGGGGAAGAACTTAGCCAACTGAGAAGTTTACCTACTTTTAGTAGAATTTTCTTACAATAGAACAACAGGCGCCACCACTAGACATGCCCCATTTGAGGCCATCTGCAATTTCAATCACCTTTCAATCATACTCCAATGCCACCCACTGACTAAGAAGATCCAAAAGCAAGAATCAAAGCTTAGTCCATCCAATAATCTACCAACGAGCTGCCAAACACAATAACCAAGCTGCTAAAAAGCTAAAAGGGAAAGGCAAAGAAGGAAAGACCAACTAGTTTCAGGTCAATGAACAAGTGTGGCTACATTTGAGCAAAGAGAGTTTTCCTATCAAGAAGAAGAACAAGCTTTCTACAAGTGCTGACAGACCATTCCGAATACTCCAGAAGATAACCACAATGCATACTAACTAGAATTACTAGAAGACTTCAAAGTTTTTTATGTGTTTAATATTACCAACCTCAACTCTTATTGACCTAAGGAGAACTTGGATGAAAATTAGCCGAATTTGATCCCAAATCCTAATCAAGCTGGCAGGGATGATAGGAATCAAGCCACCGAACCCCCCGAGCCTAAGCCTGAGGACTAGAGAGCATGATTAGGTAAGTTCTTTCTTTATGCCTCATAATTGAAGAGTTCGAGCCGCTACAATCTGCCGACCTAATCCCTTGCTCAAACGAACCCTCCTATACTTATCAATAATCTCCAATTGCTAACCAGAGGTATACTCGGACAACAATTCGACCCATCTGATCATTTGCCCAACCAACCTAAATCTAAGCTTTATCAAATACATTTGAGCTAAATTCACCTTGAAAGAGTTACTTACACAGCTCAACACTGCCAAACTATCAGCTCGACTTAACATCATTACTTAGCAACAACTAAGCTAGTCGTATAGTTTATCTGTTTTACCAAGCACACAACTACTAATCTTTTGCCACTTAGTTGAGCACCCTAAATGACAAAATCTTCCATATAGAATGCTTGTTTTTATTTATTTCTCATTTATACCCTTCGAAAATTCCTTGTATCATACTGATTTTGGACATTATCCTTTTGAGTCTTTTCCATCTATAGTAGTTACCCTAATATTTCAAGTGTAAATACCAATTGTAAATGCAGCCACAAGATGCCATCTGATATTGAATATACTCAACTGTTCCTTGTATGAGTTAGTATGCTTACCTCTCTTTTCCTGCTCTTACCCTAACCTTTAAGCAAGACTAAGTGATAAGTGACTTCATCGAGCTACTTGTGCATCATATTAAGCTAGTTTTGTAAGTCCAAGGAGTTTTCTTGGTGCGTTACATCCTTAGAGTCGTTCGTGGTTTTCTTGTTTATCTCATTTTCTTGTTCTAGTTTTCGCAACTCATCACCTTTTACTTCAGGCTTTTTGCAAGCTTAGACCCACCCCTTAAGACTGGCCTTATTAGTCCTTGGCTCATGTCATATTATCTTGGTATCAAAGCAGAGGCTCATCTGGGTAAGTTATGTTTAAGCTTTCTTGTTAGTAGTGTTTATGTGGTAGTGTGTCGTAGTTACATAAAGGTTAGCGTTTAAGTTGAAGGCATAATAGTTTGCTATTGTTGTATGCCCTAGTATACTCTAGTTTTTGCAAACAAAAATAGAGAAAAATTCAATTAGGTTTACTATTCTTCGAAATAGTTGTTATGTTTATAGTTAGTTTAAACTTTCGTGTATAAGTAAGTGTGTACGCAAGTTGTTGGGCTTAAGAGGACGGTGTTAAGGTTTGGTATTGAAGATGATAATGATAGTGTTGTCTACATTAGACGACAACCCCAAAATACCCTAAAAGTACAGATGAACAAATTGACGAGATGGCTAACCTTATAGCTAATCTTACTAAAGCTATACATGCATTAGCCTTTCAATCTACCCAGGCTATGCAAAATACTCATAGAGCTACTTGTGCATCATATCACACTAGTTTTGTAAGTCCACGAAGTTTCCTTGGTATGTCACATCCTTAAGCTTAAGTAGCCAACCTATTATCAGGTCAGCCAAATGGGTCTGATAATCCATACAGCTAAGCATCTAATAAACTCTAGCCATGCTATGAAGGAGAATAGTATGCTAGGCTCATGCTTCATGACATTTGGCAAGGTTGGTTTAAGCTTGGCCTTAAAGATCTAAAAAGGCCTATCAACACTAGCTATTAAGACTTACTACCAAACATGATGCTACTTGAAACAAACAATGAGTATTATTAAGATCTCATATCAGAATAATAAAGTTAGAAGAGGAATGGAATCTATAATTTACTTTAAAGATCAAGACTTGTCAAAGTATGAAATGGATCTTTCCTAACCCTGGTCACTTTAAGCTAAATATAGATGACACACTAATCAAGAAGATGCGGCATGTGAAGGCATATTTTAACATAGCAGGGGTATGTTAACATTTGCTTTTAGATGCAAAGTCAAAGCTCATACAGTGGCAATGATTGAACTGTCAGCTATTGTCAAAGGGTTAGAATTAAAGTTGTTAAAATCACGAATTAACTATATGCAAAATCTTGGTATAATCACAATTTTAACAACCAAGATTGGAATTTCACAACATAAAAAATACTTATATGTATGTATCTATCAAGAATACTAAAGTAGAGATAAAGACTCATAAATTGTTCATCAATGGATTTCAAATGTCTACAAGTTGAGGTGGAACATCTTTCATCTTGTCCATAAAGAGAAAAATGATACAACTTGTCAGTAATTCCATTTGTATATATATAGGAATCATACAAAGCGACTAATCATCTAGTAAAAAGGACATGAGAGACACAATGATGATTCTATTACGTAGATTTTCCATTATATAAGATATTAAGTTGAAGGTTTTATGCCATTTACATGTGTAGAAATATGTATATATGGATAAAAGCGAGTCACCCAATCACTACACAAATGTATTTGGAGATTGGTTTCAAGTTTTATAAGAATTTGAAAAGAAATAGAAAGGTATACAACCTTCAGACATGATCGTATTTATATATCTAGTGTCCAAAAAGACACACCACCTTTAGACACGATCATGTATGTTAGTCATGTTTATTGTATTGTTGCAACTTCTCATATCTTTTGATATTTTTCATTAACAAGTGCAATGTTTGATGTTTCAAAGGTTGTGTTACTTCAAAATGGATAGTTAAGGCAAGTTTATAACTGATATAAACTTAACTAAATGATTAAAACAAGTGTAATTTCAATGACTGTCTTTATTAAGAATTGTAACACTTAGAGATTGAGAATTGGATGTCTAAGTATATATTCATATTTTTATAATTTTTTTTTTTTGCATTCTTTTTTAGATTTTTACTTTCTCAACACTCACCAAAAAATAAAAAATCTTCTTCCAAAATTCTCTAAACTTATGTGATTATCTATTACAAATATTTGCTTTAAATAGGAACAAATAAAACAGACTGTAGATAATAAATATGAGAATAAAAAGATGAACTCACAAATTTTACATGGAAAAACCCTGAAATAATTTATGGTAAAAAACCACAATAAGGTAGAAGAATTTTATTAGAATAAATAATAGGGAATTACATCACACAAACTCTCTCTTCTTTTATTCTCTTCTTTTCCTTTTTCTAGATGATTTAGAGTTGATCAAAGATTGCCAATGAAGATGTGATCCTCCTTTTGTTCCTACCCTTTTTTGTCGTTGACAATGCCAAAGACTAGCAATATTGACAATCTCCCACTTAAAGATATGATTGAGGATCAATCAAACCTGTACATTGTTCTTTCTATCTTGCCATTCTACATTACTTATGTTTCCATCAAGTCACAAGAGGATTGACAACAAATAAACTTGTCATTTTTAACTACCTTTGTGATGAAATCTGTTATGTTATTCCTGGTATGGATCTTCCGCATATCCATGGTTCCTTCTTCAAATTTCTCACGAACAAAGCGATACTTAACTCAAAGGTATTTTATCATTGAATGAAATGCTTGATTCCTTGTGAGATGGAAGGCACTTTAACTGTTACAAAACAAGGCAATTATCTCTTATTCATGCTCAAGCTCCTCTAATAACAATTCCAACCATATTGCTTCTTCATTGGCTTGTACAACAACTACATTTTTTGTTTCTATCATTGATGTAGCCATAGCTAACTATAGTTTAGAAACATAGCTTACATTTTTGCTAACAAGTGTGAACACATAACCTGTAGTGGATTTACTTTTATTAAGATCTCCTACGTAATAAGAAGCAACATAACCTCTAATAATGAAGTTAGATCCTCCATAACATAATGCAACATTTGAGGTATGTTTTATGTATCTTAGGATCCTTTTCAAAACATTCCAGTGCTATCTACTAGGATTCACCATGTAGTAACTAGTGACTCCCATTGCATGTGCAATGTTTAGTCTTGTACATATCATAACAAATACTAAGCTTTCCACTGCTAATGCATGTAGTACTTGGAATATCTCATTCCTCCCTTCTTCATTGCTAAGACTCATAATAGAGGAGAACTTGAAATAAATAAGAAGAGAAGTGAAGATTGACTTACAGTCTTACATATTAAAACGTTATAAGATTTTTTTCAAATAATTCTTTTAGGAAAGCTAAATCTTCCTAATTTCTATCTCGGTTAATTTGCATCTCTAAAATCTTGTTAGTCAGTTCAAATTCCTTCATTTCAAATTCCATAGCCAATTATGCCTTGAACTCCTTAATGCAACCTATGTTAGGATCCAATACTAACATGTTATCTACATATAACAACAAGATGAGAAAATCATTTTTTTCAAAATGCACAAGTGTCTACATTAAATCTATTGTACCCAAGACACATAATAAAGAAATCAATCTTTTGTACCAAGATCTCAATGCCTATTTTAAAACATACAAAGATTTGTTCAACCTGTAAACTAAGTTCTCTTTTCCTTTTTCTTTAAATCCTTCTAGTAGGAGCATGCAGATTTCTTCTTCTATCACCATAAAGAAAAGTCATTTTTACATCTAGCTATTCTAGATGTAAATCAAACATAGCACACGTTGCTAAAACCACCCAAATCATTGTGATTTGTATCACTGGGGAAGTTTTATTAAAGTCAATCCCTTCCTTGTCAGCATATCCTTTTATTACTAATCTTGTATGACACCACTCCAGTTGATAATCTTTATTTCTCTTAATCTTGTAAACCATTAATTTCTAATGGAATTTCTTCCTTGTGATAGTGGTACAAGCTCCCTAATTTTATTCTTATAAAGAGCTTCAATTTCTTCTTACATTACTGTCATCCATTGAGATGCATCTCAACTACTCATTGCTTCTTAGAAAGTAGATGACTATTTATCCTCGATTAAAAGATAATATGCAACATTACTTCCAATAGCATAGTCAATATACTAACTTGGTGCTTTCCTTATGGGATTTAACTTCCACATTCTTAAAGCTTCAAGATTGTTTGCTTCATATTCCTCATGCTCTAATGCTACTTCAAAGGAATCGTCTTACTTAAACTCCTTTTCCCTAAAAGGCCATAGTCTCCAAATTTTCCTTTAAAGCATTATTCCCTTCTTTTATGCTTTGCAGCTTATCTTTCATAAAGATAACATCCTTATTGACTATAACCTTATAGTAGTGGGATCCTACAAGTGGTACCCCTTTACACTACCAATATACCCCAAGAATAAATATTTCCTTGATTTTGGATCTAGATTTGTTGTTTCTTGGGCATCGTGCATCGCATAAACTATACTTCTAAATATATGGAAGTTTGTACAATCGATTGGTTTGCCAATCCACTTCTCCATCAATGTCTTCTACTTAATTGTTGCTGATGAGACTTGATTTACGACATAACATGTAGTATTGACTACTTTTGCTAAGAATGCTTTGTCTAAGCTTTCATCTCCTAACATCCCTCTTGTTCCTTCTAATAGAGTCCTGTTCATCCATTCTGCCACTCCATTTTATTAATAAAGGTATGCTATAGTGAATTGTCTTTTGATACCTTCTTACTTATAGAATTTATTAAATTCATCATCAATATATTTTCCTTCATTATCTATCCTTAGACACTTGGTTTTGCTTCCAAATTCAAGCTCAACATGCATTTTGAAAACTTTGAAGATTGAAAACATATTTACTTTCCTCTTGGTAGGATACACCTAACTTCGCATTGATGAAGTATGTGAAATACTTTACTCCTCTTAAGGATGGGACTGAAATATCAAAGTGAATCAATTCTAGATTAATTTTGCTTCTAGAATTTGATGTGTTTAATTTTAAGCGACGTTTGCTAGTAATACAATGCTCACAAAAAAGATAGCAATACCTTTGTGAGACTAAGACGTAGATTCTTCTCAACAAGAACTCGCATTCCTTATTCAGATATGTGCTTAAGTTTTTGATGCTACAATGTTGAAGATCTTTTAATTAAAATGCTTCAAGCAACTAATATTGCTGCTTCTTATAGAGTCTCTTCCTGTAACATGTATAAATTTATAGCTATCTTTTCTCCTTTCATAAGTACAAGCACTCCTGTAACTAGTTTTATGATCTTGTTCTCAATTTCAGTTTTATATCTAAGATCATCTAGTTGCCTTAAAGACAAGAAATTCTTCTTCAAGCCTTATACATGCCATACTTCTTGAATGATGCGAATTATATCATCATGCATCTTCAGCTTTATACTTCCAATACTAAAAATCCTTAAGTATGATTGTTATAGCTATGCATACATCCTCTTGAGATATATTCATAGTGATAGAACCATCATCTCTAAGTGGTCACGTGAAAAGTAGCTGCTAAGTCAAAAATCCAAATGTTAGCAAATCTTTTTTAGCTTTCAGTTGTCTGTGCTACTTCATAAGATAGAGCATTTCCATCATTTGAAGTGCTTCCTACGTTTCCTTGGGGATTAAAATTTTCTTATTTAAATCCCAACAATCCTTCTTCAAGTGACCTTTCTTACCACAGTTGTAACATTTTAAATTCCTTTTATTTCTTGACTTTGATTTACTACAATTTTGGCTTCCATTTGAGTTACGTTCAATTGATCTCCGTCACATCACTGTTAAAGCTTCTACCTATTGTGCACTTATTTGCCTACCTTCCTTATTTTTGTGCTTGCTCTCTTCTTCAATAATAGTAGCTACAATGCATCAAAGACTTGGTTATCCATAAGGGCATTGTTTGTTGAGTTAATAATGAGATAATCATATGAATCAAGTAGACTTTAAAGCAAACTTTTGGCATGTTCATTTGACTCTATTTTATAATCCAATAATGCGAGTTAAGAAAATAGTGTTTAGAGATGTACACTGTTACTAAAATGGATTCTAACATTCAAAGAGTATGTAATTTCCTCTTAATGAAGATTATATTGTAGAGTGTTGTAGCCTCATATGATTTAGTGAGATGATCCAAAATCTCCTTTGCCATCTTCTTCTCCTCAAAGCTTGACAATACATCATCTGTTAGTCTCAAATGAAGATTTACAATAACATTCTTGTATGTTTCATTCCACTTGACTTCATATGTGAAATTTGCTGGCCTTTAATTGATAGCCGTTAGATAATTATCATTGTGCAAAATTTTCCTTCATCATTATTTTCTATGATGAGAAATTATTCCCGTAAAATTTTTTAATTTGAAATTTTGCTACCATTACTTCTATTATAATTAATTTCAGCCATTAAAACAGCTCCTATTATTTCACATGTACTATTATTGTGTATATGAATAGTACTTGGTACCAAGGATATGTTATTTAAATTTTATGTGTATGTATGTGTAGAGGATTCACTTTTAACGATAACCACAAAACATATAATAAGTAAATATACACATTTAAAACTGGCTCTAATACCACTTATTACAAATATCTACTTTAAATAGGATTGAGTACGACAGATTGCGATTAACAAATTTGAGAATAAGAAGATGAACACACAGATTTTATGTGGAAAAACTCCTAAATAATTTAAGGTAAAAAAACTACGAGTAAGATAGAAGAATCTTATTATAATAAATATAATCTCAATTATCATTAGGTCTTATAGTGGAAAATCAAGTGGGTCATTCGAATATTAAAGAAAAGGAGATGAAATAGGGTTTAGCGAATTCGTGAGCTACTTATGAGGATATGATGTACCAAATGAACGCTACACGACCCAATCTCTACTTTGATATTACGCATAAAGTATTTTATAAGAAAATACTCAAAGTGTTTTTCATTGAAATGTCATAAGTGAGATAAGTCCCTAAAACCTTACAAACATGAATTATTTATATATAATGGCAATTTTGCAAATAAAATAAAGCAAAGAATTCCCTAGTAGTAGTCCAGTAAATACAAAATAAAATATAAAGTAATTTAATAAAGAAAACATAAGTAATCCTAAAGTCCCGCTGTATTGATGAATTGACCTAGCCGAGCCAACCAAACTTGGCCAAGAAGACATAGCACAGCAAATCAAGGTAGGCAAAATACAGCAAAAGAGAACAACAGAGCAAAGTAAGGAGAGCAAAGCAGTAAGGCAAAAACAATCAGAGTAGACAATATAAGAGTCATGCTTGTTCGGTTAGTCTCTTAGAATCCATTATCACCTGTCCCTTAAAAAAGTATTGACTCGAAACTTAGCATCTGGTTTCTCTAATATCCACCTAGGTCAAATACCAACGTGCAAAAACCAAATAGAGTAATACAAAGATAGCTTAGGTCCATGATCAGTGTTGGCATCATCCTCAGCTCCTTCCACTCGTCATGGGTAAGGTCAACCAAACTCTCTACTGAAACTTGTTCTTTCCATTCATCATGTACCCGATCAATTATGTTCAAGTAACTCCAGTAACCATCAATCATAGGGAACAACACAATTTTTAGCTCAAGTATTAGGCTAGGAGTTCGGGATACCTAAACATATATGGCCTCAACCCATTCCTCTACCTTATCCACTTCCACCCCTTCAATTCTTTCACCACTCAAGTCTTTTTCTCTCCATTAATATAATTCTATCACTTCCAACATAAGATTTCTAACTAGAAGCACAACACAATCCTAATACAAATATCCATAACCATGACCACAATAAATACCAACAAGTAATCCAAAAGATCTCACAAGCACAAAACTACTACGGCTTTCACCCATCCCCAATAATCCCATCAATGGATCAAGACAAAGAAGTCTAATCGGTGGGAAATAGATGTAGTATTACCTAGGGTCATCCTTAATAGCATTGATGGTCGATAATGGGATCACATCAAGAACATAGGCAATAGGTTATGATTTAAGTTGGTCTTCCTAGGATGTTTTGAAAGGTATTCCAGCTCTCTACCTTTAAGTGAAAATCTTGATAGCTCTTAAACCTTCTTCAATTCTTGCTTAGGGGTTGTAAGACATCACAAATCACCTTTTATCATAGAAGGAATAAGCATGCCTTGATGAGTAATAGCGTATATTGCGACGTAATTTCCATGGACTTCCTTAAAACATATAACAATCATTAATAGCAACTACATCATATAGAACCTCATCTTGAAATTTATTAGAAGAGAATGCTATCTTAGCCTACTTGGTAACCCAAATCACCTTGTCATTATAGGAAAATTCATATAGACTCAAGTGATCAATAGTTGCATAACCAAATCTCCTTACCACAACTTCAAAGATAAAATTCACGGAATAATCACTAACCTTTATTAATATGATATTTTCTTGAAGTCTTCCATCTGTAGACACCTAATTTTTATCCCTCTATAGTCTTAATCTTTATTTTTACAAAAAGGGTCCTAATTCAAAAAAATACAAAAAAATTAATTAAAAAATTAAAAAATTAATTAATAATGAAAATACCAAAAAAAATAAGAAAAGGAAAAATTATAAAAATTTTGTAGATTTTTAGGAAGTAATTTATATTAGGAATAATTAATTTTAGTGTTAGTTTTAGTTTTAGTTTTAGTTTAGTTAAAAATTTTAGCTTATGGAATCAGATAGTTTAAATATAATTTAATGGTAATGAATATCAAGATACAGGTTAACGGCCTAACGAATAAGTAGCGAAATATTTGGGTGGATTTAGTTTGAGGTCTTGAGTTCAAGTCTCAGCAGACATTTAAAATCGAATTTATATCTAATCAAATCATATCATATGATATCTAATCATATCTGATTCGTTAATTAAATTAGATGTGATTAGATATCATATGATATGATTTGGTTTAGACTCTATATAAATAACACACGCGTGCAGAAAACAGGGGGATTTTCAGATAGTAGGAATTAAAATCACGAAACAATCAGCGACACATACACCTAAGGCCTGTTACACGCCATAGCTAACTGCTGATCATGGATGCTACATAGTCCACGCACCGTCCACAGCTCCATCGACGCCCCATCATCAATACTGAAGCCCCGTCTACGTTGTTGCGTACGTCATAGCACAACACAAGCACAATACTCGGTTCTTCTCACAGCAGCAGCCACTCCCCTTGCTGAAGATCACACGACTCAGTGCAGCACGCCGCACATCATCTGATCGAAGAACCTCCCACGCTGACCAGAAAATTAGCACCCCCCAAAACGCTAACAGCATCAACACTATCACTACACGAACTGCGCTATCTCTTCTTCGATCTGCATAAGTCCACTGACCAGCTCTTGTCCACAACTACACCGCGACAACGACAGCAACACTTCTAGACCAATCTGCAATGCTAACAATCTAACTCACTGTCCTACTGATCGCATCCATGTTAACGAACATCACCATCCTCAGGAGTACACTCCATCAATCATTGCGCAGGCCACGACGCTACGGTGTTTCGCTACTGCTATCCATGACCATTACTCGCCAACGCATTGCCACTCCATCGTACTGCAACATCCAATCAATCCAAGGCTTCTACACGGTCCAATCCAAGCAAAACTCCAGACGAATACAACTCCAAAAACTAAGCCTTAACAACGGACTGTCCAATACTATTGCTACATTGCAATCCTCACACGCCACGGCTGAACGAAAACAATTAGTTGCAATTCATTTGAATCAACCTGCCTTATCTTTGTTTGGATGCATGTCAACTTATTCCTCTATTTTGGTTATTTGACAGGTTTTATGAGCATTGATTGTGAGGTTCGAGCAGCCAAGTAGCAGCTGCTTCATTCCAACCAAACAATAAAGCAGAACCAAATTGAGCCATTGATTTGGAATCGCATCAGGCACAATTCCAAGCATGCAGCAGGCCGAGAGCAATTTAATAACAGCAGCTCACGCCCCATCTCTTGACAGCAGTAGTCCGCAAGCTTCACTTAATTTCAGCAGGCTAAGAAACTTGAATACATATGTTCCAAATCAATCGAGCATCCAACCAATTGTAGGTCGTGGTTCATTCAACAGCATGCCGTAATCCATTCATTTTATAGCAACTACAATTTTTCCTGTGTAGTAGAGGATCCATTAGTTAATAGCACAACCGACAGCAACTTTACACAAGCAAATCACAATAGCCTACGGAACTCCATCTCCTTTATTGAATCTGCAGCAGCTCTTATGTCCTGACCCCTAACGAGCAGTACTGCAAATCACACGAGTCCATGATCTGTCGTTGTCCAAAGCCCCTCTAACCAAATTGCAGCTCCTACGCCTGATCGTTAGTTCAAACTACAACTTCACGCAACACGGCCAGCAACTCCAGCAACACCGAGTAGCTCCTTCACCGCATAGCCAAATCAGGTTCAGTTATGTTCAAATTTTTTTTTATTTATTTAGTTTTATATTATGTTATTATTATTGTATTATTAGACATAGCATATGTATGTATACGTTAGTTTAGTATATTTCTTTTAGCATTAGTTTTCTTTATTATATAAGTTAAATATGTTCTATTGATTTAAGTGGATGGTTGTTTAATAGCGGTAATACAAATATAAATAAATATATATATGTATTTATGTTAGCCTAGGATTTTTTTTTTCTCTTCTTTTAGAATTAGGTTTTTTTTTTTAGAAATCCTTACATAGAAAATTATTTTTCAAAGTAAAAATTAAAGAAATGTTTTAAAAGAAAGTTATGATTTCTTAGAGAGTTTTTTATCACTTACGAGTTAGGACCCCTTCAGATTTTTTAAATAAACCAAATAAATTAAAACGTAAACTTGGACAGTTTTCAAAATTAAAATCAATCGACACACTAAAGATTTTTCAAAAGAACTACGATCGTCTGATACCGGCTAGCGGGTACGTAGGCACTTTTGGGGCGACGATAAAATATGTAGAAACTTAGGTTTTTTCTTCTTTCTTTTGATTTTATTTATTTATTTTCTTAAATATTATAAGTAAAAAATAATCCTAATTTTGGTAAATAAATAGTGGTACCCGTTAGGATTTAATAGGTTAGCCCCTGAATTCGGAACCCTCTGGTTCTTTATTAAAATTGAAATCAAAGAGCGGTAGCTAAATCTTAACCAATCTACCCAATTGGTTACAATTCCTTTTTCTTTTCCCGATTTCGGTCGGGTGGCGACTCCAAAAATTATTTTCAATAAAAAATCGAAATTTCTCAGTTTCTTTAGTTGAAGATTAATATTAAATGGGTTAGAGTTTAGTATTAATCAAGAAATGAGAAATCAATTTTAAACAAAAATAAAAAAATCAGGCTCGACACCATCAAAATAAAATTTCTTGGTTACCATATTCTAAAATTTTAACACTAACCAATATTACTAAATAAATAATATACTCCTACTCATGCTTCAACAATGGTCAGTAGCTTGGTAACTTATAGTTCAGTATGAATTGAAAAAAATGGCATGATACTTGGATCACATACAGAGCAACTAGCTCAACAAAAGTTGTAATTGTAAAAGTTCACCGTAACTACAACACAGACAACAACTATTTGCAGCTTAGCATGACAAGACATGATTTTGGCAACTCTAACTAGGTATGATAACACACAATACACTTTAGCTCAACACCAACTAGAACATAAGCCACTTACAGTCACACTACTCAATACGTTCATGCTCAAGCACTAAGCTGATCAATACATTGACAATTCAAGCACACTTCTAGTAATTAGCAAGACAGTACACACGCTAAGCAATAGTTCAACTCCAATCTTTCTTTAAATTCTAGGATAGATGGACAATACTACTATTTTACATGCAGCTCGGTATGTATACAGAAGCAACAAAGCAGCTTAGCAACTTATTTAGAGTACAACAACTCGATAATGTATAAGCATGCGACAACTTAGAAATTAGCCTACACGTAGAAGCTAACTCAAACAAAGTAATTCAATGCTTAGTGATTTCCAATTAAGGTAGCTTGATAATTGAAGTACAATACAAACTTTAGCTCAAAAACTTACCGATTGAATAGAAGGACAGCTGAGTTCTGCACTTAAATCAACTCTGACATATACAATTTCAATTAAACACTTAGTCTTTTCAATTTGGCGAACACAACAGTACTTATACAGCCACTAACATAATATTAAAGCAAGACAACACATTCTGGACAACTCAAAAATCACACCACAATGATAGCACACTCACAACAAGAATCACGAGAGCTTAGTGCAACAACTTCAAACTAAGCACTTTTTACGGTGTAATACACTTCAAATCGCACACACGCGCTGCAAGGTTACAGTTTACAGTCGCAACACCACTTCACCCAGCTGTAATTTTCAAGCTCACACATTATGAAGCTCTGACCACTACTACTCATCACTCCAATCCCTTATACACAAACTACGATAGCCACTACACAAGCACCCACTAAGCACCTTATTAATGGCTACAAGTCCTCTTCACTCTAACTACCCGACTACGTCCAATTTGACCACGAACTGCCATACTTGTTGCACAAAATTGTAGCACAACACTGATTACAACAGCACAATCAACTATTGCTACACTTTTGAGAAGCTCAACTCAATTTTCACTCAAAACCCCAAAGAAACCGACTTTCGCTACTTCTCAAATCTACAAGCGATTGTTTACAGCTCAACATCACTCAACCAACATACAATACCCACAATCCACATACACAATTTCACAACCACAAATTTTCAAGTTCACACATTATATGCCCCCGATGCGACATAAGCCTACACTCGCTATTACACAAGTCATGACTATGACACTACTCACCCTTATGGCACTCTTCTTCTCTGGTGAACAAAGAAACTCCAAAGAGTATCACACTCACAATTGACTCACAACACAACTCGACTACCAAAGTGATCAAACATATATAACATTTTTATGGTAATTAAAGAAAAGATTTTTAATAAAACACTTACATGTTCATTATTAGTGCAACAATCATATTTCTTTGTTTGAAAAAAATAAATATATCTTAATTAGTAATTAATGCTTATATCATTAGACATAGAATGATAATTAAATTATTGTTGTACCATTTTCTATTTTTATAAATGCATTAATTTAAAGTTAGTGTAATGATTTAACATATAAATGACAAAACAATGTCAAAAGATTACATTATCTCTAGGGGTAATTAATGATAATGTTAAGGAATATTAAGTGTCAAAAATATAATCCATAATTCAAAATACTTTTATCGTAGTCTAATCCATTAATGTTTTGAAATTTCAATAATGATAAGTAAGGTAAGTTTTCTTTCTTTATCATATACAATGCATTAATTTAGATAGATATAAAATACAACTTTTGTCTTATTGCATGATTGAATAATTACTTAATTTATGTAACATATATAATAAATATATAATATATCACTTATCAAAATATATAATTTTGAACAGCAACATATAACATATCTTTCATATGTTATTTAATATTAATGAGTATAAGACATACAATAGTTAAAATGATTTTAATATATACTACATAGTATATGGTTTAATATATTATATTTGTATAATATATATTATATTTTTATAATATAGTATACATTATCATCAATTACCCCATGTACATATCTTTTTTAATAAAATATTAAATGGACATAACATTACAAATAATTGAAAGCTTGGAAGGTCAAAAAAACTCATTTTAAAAGTTTAGGAGATAAATTAGTACTAGAGCAAAAGTTTAAAGAGATTATAAAGCTCACTTTAAAAGTCTAAGGGTGAATTCGCCCTTAGGGGAGCCTTTTACAATTTTCCTTTTTGAATGATTAAAATTGATCAAAAAAATGCTAATTTTATAGATTTTTGCAAAATAGTTATGTTACATAAGATTAGGCTATCTTTTTGCAAGCTTTGTCATATCTTTTCTGTCTACTAACTTTGACAAATGAATATGTGATCCTCCTTTTATCCCCTGCCCTTTTTGTTGTCAACAACATCAAAGACAATAACTATATTGACATCATCAAGAACTAAGAATTGTTACCTTACTCCTAATACTCACTTGGTTGTGTCATAAAAGAGTTTATGCTTATCATTAGTAGACTTATTTTAAGATGCCAAGGACTCTTAAGGATAGTGTTCATCACATTCCTCCAGGTATCCTTAATTCCCTCATATCTAATATAATTTTCTAACAGATTTTTTATTATCATTTTTTTTTCTCTTTGTTAGAGGGTGAATTTTATTATATCAAAAATTCACTCCCCATATGAGAGGTTACTACAAGCTTGTTGTATTTAGACTAATCAACAAGGGATAATTATTAAAATTTTAGATGAATCAGTATAGTTATAACTATTATGCTAAGTTATTTGTTGTATATGCTAGGTGTTATAAATGAATATGAAATATATTAGTTTTAGCAATTGAATACTCCATCTTGTTTGCAAGTCATAATCATAATCAATTAGATATGTAGGCCATGGATTTGGCATGTATGTAATCAAGGCATTGATATGGTTGCAACTTCTAGAGAAAAGCTATACCTAGTCATACTAATGTTATAGGATGTTATTATGGACATTTATATATATATATTGGTTTATAGTTGATGATATGAGCACTAAACCCAAAATGAGATGGTTTGGCTAATGGACTCTGGTGATTTAAAGATTCCATGAACTATAGCAATTTATAGATACAAGTTCAAGAAGCTGGGTTTACTTATGCTTAATAACTCCATCTTAAGTAACCCTTTAACTTTTGTATATGATAGCTGTATTGTTTACAATTGTTTAATAGTAGTTATATGCTGGGTATATTTACTCATTCCGTTATTAACGACTTACTTTTTAAGTAATTAAAAGAAATTGGATCAAAAGATTACAAGCTTAAGATACTAGCCTTACTTGTCCTTACCAAGCAACAGAGAAATTTAGGAGACTGATTAAGTCTTCTGAATTGGAGTTTTGACATATATGCTTAGGCTATATCATTTTTATAAAATAAGATTTCATGAAACTCAAATTCGTAATGTTAGTTTCGAAGAAATGCAGTGATATCAACCACAAAATTTGGTCTCATGGCACTTAATTTCTCAATGCCCAATCATCTAGTAGTTATCGAGATATCATCAAAGAATAATGAGCCAAACATATTTATATTTTTTTGCAATTATATCTTCCCCAAAAATTTAATTAATATGAAAGGAATTACAATTATTTCATTCTATAAACATAAGAAATCCCATCATTTTGGAAATAGGTTTTATTAAGCCATAATTTCTAGATTTTTATTAAACTTCTAAGATTTTGATGTCTATAAACTCAAGAACCATATACATATTATTATTGTTGTTGTTGTTGCCAATTCGTTCATATCACCGATTATCAAATTAGGTACTTGAAGACATATACATGGCTATTTGAAATACAACTAATATCATAGGATAAGCTTCTTAAGTGAGATTAGGAGGCTTAACTAGCGATACATACGACATATTCCTCTCCTAGTTGTAGGTGTTACCCAATAAGCAACACAATTAACTTTTCTACATATATGAACAAAACTAAAAAGGCTAAAAACAAAGAACAAAAGAAAAATTCTCCTTATAAGCTCAAACTAAGTTTCTTATCACCTACACACATTGAAGTATGAACTAGTAAGAGGAAAATTCCGATCCATTAACTGCTCTAGTAAATCAAAACATTGGGCTTAAAAGTCAACTAATGTTGGCTATTCTCCCTAGCTAAACATATGCCCTCTATTAACACTAAAGACTCAGCCTTTTCCACACTTAAAATCTCTGAAGCCTCATCTTTTCTCTTTTCTCTTTCCAGTTTTACAAAAACACCCTAGATCACATGATGATTGATTTAAGAATCACTACTTATCCATCATATATCACATTACAACTATTTTCCATATATTCTAAGTTATAGCACTAATCTACCTTTCTACCTCCATTCTTGACCCCTATAACTTCACCACTTATTCAACCATCTCTTTAATTCTATTAAAGTAGCCTACTTTATCCTTATTTAGCCTTATACCCATTCCAATGAACTATACTGCTTCTATCCATCAGCATTTTAGCAACTATGCTTCACTATTTCAATCTCTCTATAAAAGGAATAAAAAAGTGATAGATAAGCCCTATGCCTAAGGAGTTGCTAAAACGTAGGAAGCGAATTAGAACCCGACCTCTAAATGAAATGCTTAATCTTGGGTAAGGTGTCCTTATTTCATAGTCTTTTCCTTTGAAGTTTCGATGTAACTTTAGAAGATGAGGGTTTATCTTATGAATTCTTTTGAATTATGTCTTTAAGATGAAAAAAAAAAGTTAGTTTAACTATACAAGTACCTTGATGGTTAAGGGGCTACAGAATTAAGTTACTCTAGTAAATTGCACTTAAAGGTATAGCTCTAACACTCTTTACTTCCTTCCATCTAAGTATTGTCTTAGCATTCTTATGTTCCAAGAGTTAGTCATACGGTTGACAAAATCACTCATTGTCATATGTATGCTATTGTTACGAAGGTATAGTGCCAAGCTTATGATCCTCCAATACTGAAATCCATGTATCTATCCACATGTGCATCTACTCATTCTTCCACAACACCATAGGACAACCTTTAAAAAAAAAAAACTTTCTTTCTCTCTAGTAAGCTACTCTAAGCTAAGAGGCTTTTCCTCAATTATTAGCATACTTAAAATCTATACTAGGAAAATAAAGCCCTTTTGTAACCCTCACTTAAAGTGCATCGCATTTTCTCCCAACCTCCATGTTAGTTTAATAAGTGGGGCCAAATTAAAAAGTTAGCGATCTTTATGAAGTAATACATCCTCTTTCCTTAGGATGAGTTAATGTTTCCAACTATGTTAATGTACTTGTTCTCCTCTTTCTTCTAACCCTTACCAAGAACATGTTGTCCTTGTATTCACCTCATGGCACCATTTAACCAAAAAAAAAGAAATATTATTGCGTAAAATTTGAAGGAATAATTGATACTACAAATTTGATAAGGACCTCTCTTCCTGATTTACTTAAGAGGTATTGCTTCTATCCTTTAAGCTTCTTGATTACTTTATCCTTAAGCAAAAAGAAAAAAAAAAGTGATGTGAATAAAAAATGGAGTCGAAACCAAAGATGAGATGTTATAAGAACAAGGGCAAAATGGAAGGTTGAAAGGAAAGAAACAAGGCCAAATTCATGGGTACAAACGAATTAGCAAGGCTTTTGATAAACACAATGTGAGTCACAAGCAAATTAAAGAAACCTTCGAAATAACACTAATAAAAAGAAAAGGTATTTTTTAAAGCCATTTGGAGATAACTAAAATCAAGAGGAAGTGGGTTTCCTATAAGAGAAAGACGATAGAAACGGATTTGACTTGGCTTCTAATTCACAAGATGTAAATTTGGAGTTCTATTTTTAGAAGCTAACGAGGGAAATCTTCAAGAAAATTCGAGTGTTTAGGAAGTAATTTAGAATGGTTATATTATTTCTTTTCTTGCGGTTATTTAGTTCTTTTGTCATGTAACTTCCTTAAAGATAATTATTTACTATTATAATTACTCTAATATAAATATATAACTCTCTAAGACATCCATTGCAATGAAATTATTTTTTATTGAGGTTTCTCTCAATTATTTTGTTTTTATTAATCTTTTATGATTGTAGTAAGACCTTAGTACTTATCAATTTGTCCCAAAGATTATGGTGTACCTTTATTCCTGTGATTCGTATTTTAGATATAATCACATTTACAACTCATTAATGAATGCCCTGTGAGCCATATTGGATTATTCCTCCAATTCACAAATTGCTCTATCAATTAGGCATCATATTGACTATTAGTTTAATCAACCCAATTCATTTTACTATTCTAAGAGTAATAATTCATCCATATCCCTTTTATTTCTATTCCTTACATTAAAAAAACCATGAAATCACTTCTTTCCATCCAGAAAATACTCAAAAACATTCAAGTTTGATTTGTTAACTACATACATTGAAGGAGTCCCCATTCTTTACAAGATTTAGGCACATCATTTGGGCATTAGAGTGTAAGGTTTGACATGCGAGGTTAGTTTATTTATATAAATGATTATGTCAAATGAGAATGTTAATAATAATGATTGTTCTAGAGTTTTGAGGATAATAGTTGTGATTCTAGTTGATGAAGTCATAAAGTAAGTGTTTAAATGTTGGTGAAGCAAATGCAAGGACCTATTGGGTCTATACAATATTTAATGCTCGAGAATGGGTTAGTATTTTTCTATGATATAACATTTTTTCTAATATTTTGTTTGAAAAAGGCAATGAATTAATAAGAACTAAAAGTTTGAATTCATTTTGAGTTATTAATTATATAAACTTAAATATATTGTTATCCTTATAAACTTTTCTATTAGAGCTAAAACTTACATGAAGACTATGAATATTGAATAAGAGACTAAAAGAGAGAGAGAAAGAGAAAGAGAAAAAAATTAGCAAGAAAATAATTAAATACCCTAATAGTTAATAGGCTAGTAGAATTATTTTATTTTTGGCCATTTCAATTCAGATATGTAACATCGCTATATTAGGTTAAAAAAATAAATTTCTACTAGGTTTAATAGATAAAATTAGTTAAAAATGTAAGTTCCTAAATAAAAATAATTTTATATCTAAGTTAACTTAAAAGATCGTTCTAAAATTATAAATTTATAGAATCACATGGAAAAAAAAATTACGATTTTGATAATTATGATATAATAAACTAATAATACTAATGACATGTATAAGAAAGACCGTAGGATAATATGGCTATATTTCTTAACTCTTGTAGTTAAGAAATATAGCCAATTCTTTTATGTTAGCAAGTAATGAGCTTCTCCAAGAAGGAAAACCGAAAGTATATTGTTTTTTTTTTTTTAATTGTTTATTGCATTAAAATTAAGTATACATGTGAAATTGCAATTGTTGTCCTACATGTATTCTTGCGGTGATTACTATTGAGGAGGACATGGCTTATCCTAGGATATTTTTTTAGATCTAGAAGGCAAAGATTATTTTCAAATATGGCTACAGGCATGAGAACGAGGGCACCAAAATATAGGTTGATTTGATCTAGACTATAAAAGACTAGGCTTTCTAGCAGTTTAGTTATAGTTGTGAAGTCATTGTTGTTATAGACGGAAAATAATGTTATGAGCGTTGGAAGATTAAACCTTTTATATTTTTATACTATAGAATTAGCAGAGTTCTAAGCTTTGCATAATCATACTACGATAGGAGCCGGTGGTGAACTATTTACGTCCCTTAATTTCGGGGCATGGTAATATGTTACAAAAAGAATAGATTATTAAATAAATATATATTTTATTCTAAATTAAGTTTATGTTTTATTTCATTCTATTGATGAAAAAAATTTTACCAGACAATTTGATCCGTCATAATTATTTATAAAGCACGAGAAAAGTATATGTGATATCTATATTAATAAATTCCATCTCTTTCCGCCATTTTATCCTAATCTATTGAGCTACCATACCATACATAGGTAATTCATCAAATAAAACTAAATAGAATTAAAAATCACGGATTCAGACTAAACTACAAAATGTGATCATATAATATTTTGGTTGGATTCATAGCTTAATTTATAAAGAGTTCAAATGGTTCACAGCTTGATTTGAGAGTCAAACCAAAATCATTCTATTTAAACCTTAATCAAACCACTTTTATTAAATAAAAAAAATCAATTAAACCTACCAATATTTCAATCTAATTCTATTTACCTTTTCTTTTTTACTGTTCTTCATCTCACTCTCAACCTCTACAATTTATTCATTTTCCCACAATTGTCTTTCCTCTCTATTAGACTTGTGCACCTTTACTGTAGGCTAAGATGCAAAATTATCGTGATATAATGTTTTGTAACTATAATTTTTGTGCATTTTTCCTCAATTGTGACATCAATGTTTGGTTGAGAACTCCGATGATGATCAACATTATCAACTAGAATAAGATACTTTTCAAAAGTGGCTAGAAACCAAACTAAACCAAATCAAACTACGATTGAAGTAGCCTGGTTTAAAATCTTAAACAATTAAAAATAGTTGGATTCATTAGGGTTTAAATCGAACTATTTTAAATGCAATTTGATTCGATCCTTAAGCCAAAACAACTTAAATCAGATTGAACCATGAACATCCCTAACAATACAATCATATCTTCAATTTCATATAAGCTTAATTTACAAGTAGAGGTGGGCGTGATTTAATTCGGCATGATTTACCTCCTTATCCGTCCCAAACCAAATCTAATATAACAGTTTGTTTTTGTTTTTGTTTTTAATTGAACCTAATAATATGGTTCAGTTCACTAATTTTTTTAAATATAATTAAAATCGATTCAATCCACAATTCAAACTATTTATATCAAAATTTTTATTAAATATTTCTATATCTAATAACATATTTTTCCTTCCATTAAACTTTCATATGTGTCCAATTAATTTCTTATATATTTATCATGTATAAAGATATTTAGAAAAAAGTTGCACAAGATCTTAATAAACCTAATTTTAATTAAACGAGAATAAAAAAACTTTATTCTGAAGAATAATAATAAAGAGGGAGGAGTAAATCTACCTATACTAAAACAATATGGAGAAAATAAAAGAAAAGCACCAAAAAATGGACAAAAGATAAGAGACACATAGAGAGCATTAAAACCAAACTCTTTATTTGAAAATATATAAGAAAATGAAAATTTAGAAAAGGTAAATTTCTATATATAAAATTTCATATGAAACTTATCCAACTTAATTTTAATAATTAACCTAAAATTAAGATAAAGAAAAATAACATATGAAAATTTTGATAAAATCATGAAGATTGACAAAAGAAATTAAAAAAAAATCATAAAACAATTGCATTAATTTTTTTTTTTTTTGTTTAACCAACTTATTCAGTTTCCCAAACCACAAACCGTTTATATATAACTGAACAACAAATCGAACCATTTGAAAAAAAAAATTGATTTTTCAATTTAGTTTACAGTTTGATCCCTGTTAATGGTTCTTTTGCCTAATCTCATCTACAAGAAATATGATTGAATTGCTAAAGATTGAAAGAGGACATATTTCCAAATGCATTTTTTCTCGTCGAATGAGTATGTATTATGTCTTAAAATTTTTCATTTTTTTCGCATATATATATATATAAGTTTCTACGATTCTATCTTCTATTTTAATGTGATCGATCTAACTATCACACCATTAATTGATTTAGTATTAATTAAATATGAATGGTTGAAAATTCAATCAATTCAATTATTTAGATCTAATGAACATTTAAAGATAATTATGACAACTAGACTGATCCTCTAAAAAACATAGACGAGACCATGGAAATTTTTCTTTAATAAGCCTTAACTGTCCTTCCCTTTGATACACTTTTCCTCCTTTCACTATCATATATCCGTAAATCCATCACTATTAATTTTAATATCACCTTATATATGCTATTCTTTTACCATTCAAACTATTGTTGATCAATTACGTTATGTATCCACTAGTATAAATTTATTTTTACTCATTCGATTAATCTAAAGAGATTATGGTAATTGTTATTATTTTTAGATTAAGTTGTTTTATTTAATATCTTTGTTATTTTTTCTTTTCCTTTAATTATCATCTCTTCTATTGGATTATAATCCTATATATTATATTTATTATACTCACTAATTGCAAATAATGCCATATTTTATACTCAACTTTACTATTTTTTATAATTATATATTTAAATTTTTAATTTGTTTAACTATATATCTAATTAAAAATTTAATTGTCACTATCTACACCTCTAATTAACTCTAATTTATACTATTAATTTAATTAATATGATGAGCTAATGAAGTGGCCATCTATGGCCTTGAATTGCGCCCCCCCCCATGAGTAGTCACCAATAGTCGTCAATAGGTCACGTGACTTACAAATTTTAAGTGAGTTATGACTCACTTTTAATAATCAGTGGCTACTTATTTGGTTCACCTGACTCTTAAAATTATAAACGATTATCTTATTAATTAATTATACTGATTAGATTAAAAGTTTAAATTAAAGTTAACTGAAGCTTAAAGAGAAACTATATTTTCAATCAGATATATAATTTGATAAATCAAAATTTTATATGTATAATGGTAGAAAATAATAAAATTGTGATATTGATCCCATCAATTCGGATGGATTTCAATCATATAGAAAAAATTACTGTGTCACCTATATAGGACAGGAGATGTTTTAATTAGTATTCCAGAAGAAAGAGGTCAGTTCTAACTTCTAATACTCCCCTCCGTCACCGACCGCCGCTGGATTTTGCGCGTCCATGTACACCCAGACGAAGTCACGGTCCTCTTTCCTGTCTTTTACTGTTGTTATTGTATGTAGAATCGTTGGATGACGTGACAGCACACACACACACACATATATAGAATTGAATTAAGTAGATGTTGATAGTGCAAATGTGAAACGGAGATCCAACGTCAAAAGAATTCCATCGGCTAAGCAAGCGTTTTCGCGTGCCGACGGCCATAATGTTTTTAAATTCTTTTTTCTTGGTTATAATCGCACAATATAAATTTATATCTTAGATAAATTGAGAAGAATTAATCTTTTCAAATTTTGCATTTTATAGGATAGATACATAACTTACTTGTAACTCACAATACCTATATAAAACCTATCTGATTAAATAAGATATAAATATGTATATCATATGATAAGATTATTTTAAACTCATAAATTTTTTAAAAAATCTTTTAAACATTTTTTTAATCAGTTTTTCCTCTACAAATACATTAAAATAATAATAAAAGAAGCAATATCATAAAATTTTAAAAACATAAAACTTAAAACTTACTTATAACTAATAATACATATCTAGAACCTATCCGATTAAATAAGGTATAAATATGCATCTCATATGATAAGGTTATTTTAAACTCATAAATTTTTAAAGGAATCTTTTAAATTTTTCTTTTATTAGTTTCTCCCGTATAGATACATTGAAATAATAATAAAGAAGCAATATCATAAAATTTAAAGAACATAAAACTTAGAAACCATGATTAGAAAAGAAGAATAAGTGATCTTAACAATAAAAAATTGGTAAATGGAGGGTAGATGAATGGTTTCAAAAGTTCTAGGACCAAAAAGCTCATTTTGGAAATTGAGGAAAAAGAGATGCACACAATTAATAGTATTAGTTAACTTGATTTCTTTATGATTTACCAACATATTTTCAATATATAACTAGTTAAAATAATATTGGTATTTAAATACAGTTCAAACTCTATCAATTTTTAAGTATCACACAAGCTTATTAGTCTCATACGTTAGATTTAATCACATTTACAACTCGTTAATGAATGCCCTGTGAGCCATATTGGATGATTCCCCCAATTCACAAATTGCACTATCAATTGGGCATCATATTGACCGCTAGTTCAATCAACCCAACTCATTTTACTATTCTAAGAGTAATAATTCATTCATATCCCTTTTATTTTTGTTCCTTACATAAAAAACCCATGAAATCATTTCTTTCCATCCAGAACATACTAAAAAACATTCAAGTTTGATTTGTTAACTACATACATTGAAGGAGTACTCATTCTTTACAAGATTTAAGCACATTATCTTGGTATCAGAATGTAAGGTTTAACATGCAAGGTTAGTTTATTTGTATAAATAACTATGTCAAATGAGAATGTTAACAATAATGATGCTTCTAGAGTTCACAGGAATAATAGTTGTGATTCTAGTTGATGAAGTCATAAAGTAGGTGTTTAAATGCCTTGGTGAAGCAAATGCGAGGTCTTATAGGGTCTATACAATGTTTAGTGCTCGAGAATAGGTTAGTCTTTTGATAATATAACATTTTTTTTATTATTTTGTTTGAAAAAAGTAATAAATTAAAAAGAACCAAAAGTTTGAACTCATTTTGAGTTATTAATTGTATAAACCTAAATATATAGTTATTCTTATAAACTTTTCTATTGGAGCTAAAACTTACATGAAAACTATGAATATTGAATAAGAGAGTAAGAGAGAGAGAAAGAGGAAAAAAATTAGAATAAGAAAATAATTTAATGCCCTAATAGTTAATAGGTTAGTAGAAGTTTAGTTATTTTATTTTTGGCTCTTTCAACTCAAATACATAAAATCGCTATACTAGGTAAAAAAAATAAATTTTTACTAAGTTTAATATATAAAATTGATTAAAAACGTAAATTTCTAAATGAAAATGATTTTATATCTTAATTAATTTAGAAAAGCATCCTAAATATGGATAAAATCGTAATTTTGATGATTATGCTATAATAAACTAGTAATACTAATGACTTATTTAAGAAAGACTGAAGGATAATGTGGCTATATTTCTTTAACTCTTGCAGTGTTAGGGATTATCACACCTCAATTCTTTTATGTTAGGAAGTAATGAGCTACTCCAAGGAAAACCGAAAGTGTATTGCGTTTTTTTTTTTTTTTTAATTGTTTATTGCATTAAAATTAAGTATACATGTGAAATTGCAATTGTTGTCCTACGTGTATTCTTGTGGTGATTACTATTGAGGAGGACATGGCTTATCCTAGGATATTTTTTTAGATCTAGAAGGCAAAGATTATTTTCAAATATGGCTACAGGCATGAGAACGAGGGCACCAAAATATAGGTTGATTTGATCTAGACTATAAAAGACTAGGCTTTCTAGCAGTTTAGTTAAAGTTGTGAAGTCTTCGTTGTTATAGCGGAAAAAAATGATACGAGCGTTGGAAGATTAAACTTTTTATATTTTTATACTGTAGAATTAGCAGAGTTCTAAGCTTTGCATTATCATACTACGACAGGAGCCGGTGGTGAACTACTTACGTCCCTCAATTTCGGGGCATGGTAATGTGTTACAAAAAGAATAGGTTATTAAACAAATATATATATTATTCTAAATTAAGTTTATGTTTTATTTCATTCCATTGATGAAAAAATTTTACCAGACAAATTGATCCGTCATAATTATTTATAAAGCACGAGAAAAGTATATGTGATATCTATATTGATAAATTCCATCTCTTTCCACTTTGAAATTTCTCCTTCGTTCCATTTTATCCTAATCTATTGAGCTACCATACCATACATAGGTAATTCATCAAATAAAACTTAATTGAATTAAGAATTGCCGATCCGGACCAAACTATAAATTCTATTATATTTTAGTTTGATTCATGGCTTAATTTATAAAGAGTTTAAATAGTTTGCAATTTAATTTGAAAGTAAACCTGAATCAAATCGCTTTTTATTAAATAAAAGAAATAAGCCAATTAAACCTACGGATATTTCAATCTAATTTTATTTACCTTTTCTTTTTTACTTTCTTCATCTCACTCTCAACCTCTACAGTTTATTCATTTTGCCACCATTGTCGCCACCATTGTCTGTAACTTTAATTTTTGCGTATTGTTCCTCAATTGTGGGATCAATGTTTGGTTGAGAACTCCGATGATGATCAACATTATCAACTAGAATAAGATGCTTTTCAAAAGTGGCTCAAAACCGAACCAAACTATGATTGAAGTAGCCTGGTTTAAAATCCTAAACAATTAAAAATAGTTGGATTCATTAAGGTTTAAACTAAACTATTTTAAATATGATTTGGTTCAATCCTTAAGCCAAAACAACCTAAATTAAATTGAACCATGAACACCCCTAATAATACAATCATATCTTCAATTTCATATAAGCTTAATTTACAAGTAGAGGTGGGTGTGGTTCAGTTCGATATGGTTCACCTCCTTATCCGTCTCAAACTGAACTTAATATAACAATTTTTTTTAATTAAACCTAATTATATGGTTCAGTTCACAAATTTTTTTAATATAATTAAAATTGGTTCAATTCATAGTTCAAACTATCTGTATCAAATTTTTATATCTAATAACATATTTTTCTTTTCATTAAACTTTCATATGTTTCCAATCAATTTCTTATACATTAATTATATGTAAAGATATTTAGCAAAAAGTTGCACAAAATCTTAATAAACCCAACTTTAATTAGATGTTAATAAAAAACTTTATTTCGAAGAATAATAATAAAGAGGGAGGAGTAAATCTACCAATACTAAAACGATATGAAAAAGATAAAAGAGACACACCAAAAAATGGACAAAAGATAAAAGACACAAAGAACACTAAGACCAAACTCTTTAATTGAAAATATATATAAAAAATGAAAATTTAGAAAAGTTAAATTTCTACTTATAAAATTTTATATAAAACTCGCTCAACTTAATTTCAATAATTAACAAAAAATTAAGACAAAGAAAAATAAGATATAAAAAATTTAATAAAATCACGAAGATTGACAAAAGAAATTTAAATAAAAAAAGCACAAAACAATTGTGTTAATTATTTTTTTTTAGTTTAACTAATCGATTCAGTTTAATTCAATTTTCCAAACCACAAACCATTTATATATAATCGAACCATTTGAAAGAAAAAAAAAACCCAATTTTTCAATTTAATTTACAATTCCATCCCCGTTTACGATTCTTTTGCCCAATCCCATCTATAAGTAATATAATTGAATTGCCAAAAATCGTAAGAGAACATACTTCCAAATGCATTTTTTTCTCATCGGATGAGTATGTATTATATGTCTTAAAATTTTTCATTTTCTTTTTCATATATATATATATATATATGAAAGTTTTTATAGTCCCGTCCTCTATTTTGATATGATCAATCCAACTATTACAGCACTGATTTAATGTTAATCAAATATGAATTATTAAAAATACAATCAATTCAATGATTTAGATATAATAAATATTAAATTAAAGATAATTATAAGAGATAGATTGATCCGCTAAAAAGTATAGACCAAACAGCTAAAAATTTTCTTTAATAAGCCCTAACCGCCCCTCCCATTGATACACTTTTCCTTCTTTCACTATCATATATCCGTAGATCATCACTATCAATTTTAATATCACCTTATCTTATATGTGCTATCCGTCTACCATTCAGACTATTATTGATCAATCACGTTATGTATCCACCGATATAAATTTATTTTTACTCATCCGATTAATCGAAAGAGATTATGGTAATTGTTATTATTTTTAGATTAAGTTGTTTTATTTAATATCTTTGTTATTTTTTCTTTTCCTTTAATTATCATCTCTTATATCGGATTATATAATATCCTATATATTATATTTATTGTACTCACTAATTGCAAACAATGTTATATTTTATATCTCAATTTTGCTATTTTTTATAATTATACATTTGAACTTTTAATTTATTTAATTATATACACAATTAAAGATTTAATTATCACCATTTACACCATAATTAACTCTAATTTATATTATTAATCCAATCAATAAAATTAGCCAATAAAGTAACCATCTATGGCCTTAGAGGAGTTTCACCCTACCCTTTTCCCTCGAACCAGGAGTGATCATCAATAGCCATCAATAGGTCTTATGACTCACAAATTTTAAGTTAGTCATGACTTACTTTTGATGGTTGATAGTCATGGTTATTTGTTTGGTTCACATGACTTTTAAGATTATAAACAATTATCTCATTGAATTATTGTACTAATTAGATTAAAAGTGTAAATTGGAATTGATTGAAGCTTAAATAAAAACTATATTTTCAATCGAACGTATAATTTGATAAATCAAAATTTTAGATGTATAATGATAAAAAATAATAAAATTGAGATATAAATTATGATATTAATCCATCAATTCGGATTCATATAGAAAAAATTACTGTATTTCCTGTATAAGACGGGAGATGTTTTAATTAGTAATTCAGAAGCAAGAGGTCGGTTCTAATACTCCCGTCCGTCACGGACCCCCGCTGGACGTTGCGAGTCCATGTACACCCAGTCGAAGTCACGGTCCTCTGTCCTGTCTTTTATTGTTGTTTTTGTATATAGAATCGTTGGATGACGTGACAACGCACATACAATATATATATAACTTTTAAATAGATGTTGATAGTGCAAATGTGAAACGGAGATCCAACGTCAAAAGGATTCCATCGGCTAGGCAAGCGCTTTCACGTGCCAATGGCCATAATGATTTCAAATTCTTTTTTCTTGGTTATAATAGCTCAATATAAATTTATATTTTAGATAAATCGAGAAAAATTAATCTTTTCACATTTTGCCCTTTATAGGATAAATACATAATTTACTTGTAACTAATAATAACTATCCAGAACCTATCTGATTAAATAAAATATAAATATGTATCTCGTACCATAAGATTATTTTAAATTTATAAGTTTTTGAAAGAATCTTTTAAACTTTTTTTTTATTAGCTTTTACATTGAAATAATAATAAAAGAAGCAATATCATAAAATTTAAAGAGTATAAAACATAGAAACTATGATTAGAAAAGATGAATAAGTGATCTTAACAATAAAAAATTGGTAAATGGAGGGTTAGATGAATGGTTTCAAAAGTTGTAGGACCAAAAAGTTGATTTTGGAAATTAAGGAAAAAGAGATGCACACAATTAATAGTATTAGTTAACTTGATTTCTTTATGATTTATCAACATATTTTCAATATATAACTAGTTAAAATAATATTAATATTTAAACATAATACAAACTATATCAATTTTTAAGTATCACACGAGCTTATTAGTCTCATACAAAATTAGAGCACAATTTAATAAATTACTGGAAGGACTTAAATTCAAGTTTGAATTTAGTTATAATATAGGCGAAGTCAAGTAAATGGGGGTCCCGTTGGAAAGTTTATAAGCCCTTCCGCTATGATTACCTGGACAAATAGAGAAGATTCCGTGGAAGTCACGTAAAAGCAATAGCATGCATAGAAATTAAAACATGCAAGCGGAAGGTCCGAGGAGCAAGACCAGGAATTTCCAGGGCTCCTTCCTGGTGCTTCGCTTTTTCCGTCTTGCCCATTTCATGCACGCTAAATATAAAATGAATAATGTCATTATTTTCCATCAAATTAACCTTTTGATCCTTGTCAGCCTACCAGGAAATGAAAAGACCACGTTCAAATTCTCAAAACCCCACAAAAGAAACAGAAAATTAAAAAAAAAAAAAAAAGATAAAAAAAAAGGTTCCGCTTCTATTATGATTATAACATTCTACTATTCTGAGTTCGGTTAACAAGTACTTACTGTATACTTATTAACGGATTAAAAAATATCTATATATATTTATATTCTTTAAAGTGATTATGCTTTATATAGAAAGTAAATATATAAAAAAAAAAATGAAGTCTTTTTATTTAAATTCTTAACAATTATAGGGACCAATAGTAATATTTTCCACATAATTTATACCCGACGCTCGCATGGGAAAGGCTTTTGATGTTTTCACATGTTTCCAAGTAATGGCACATTATTTCCAATTTTCCTATAAGAATGATTCAGCCTCCGAACACAAAAGTCGCAACATGTAACATCGTACTTCCCGTTTGATTAACGAGTTGCAAGTTGCAGATCTCGTGACATACCAGTTTATAATTTCTATTTGAAATCGAATGGAGTGGAAGCTGAAAAGCTTGTTACATGAGCTAACACAGGGGAAGGCATTGGCCGAGCAGCTGAGGAACCACCTAGGTGGTCTATCGCCCTCGTCTTCCACTGAGACACGGGAGTGTTTGGTGAAGAAATTACTGTCTTCCTATGAGAAAGCGCTTTCCTTGTTGAATTGGGACGATGACAACAATAATAATGTCAACGATTTTGCTGCGAACACAAACACCAGCAGAGTGGAGGAGAGATTTGCTAAAGGGTCGTCCCAAGAGCAACATCACAAGGGTGCATTCAAGAGAAGGTTCGTACTAACGTCACTATGTGCGTTCGTGTATTCATTTAAAGGAAAACTTTTTCATGTTTTTCGATGTTAATTATGCATTTTACACACAAAAATAAAATAAAATAAAAAAATAAAAACACGACTTTATGGAAACGTTAAATTCGACATTGTTTGATATCTCAACAGATACCCCGATCATACCATTAACTTCTTTTCTTTGAAAATTAATGAGTGCTTCTACAAATACACGTGTTTTTGTTGATTTTTCTGTTAACTTAAAGGTGGTGGCAACTACATTAGATAGATTTTCTAATTTCTGTCATGATATATTGAGTGCAGAAAAACATTATCGTCTGGTCCCTCGTGGACGGAACAAGTAAGGTCGTGGTCGGAGCCATCTAGGCAAGGTGCCAACGACGATGGTTACAGCTGGAGAAAATATGGGCAAAAAGAGATCATAGGATCTACTTTTCCTAGGTTAGTCACATAATCATAATCTAATGTCCTCTTAGTAATTTTTTTTTTTATCATTATTGTTATTTTTTTATTTTAACTCATTGTTGGAGCTTTCCATCGTGATACATGAATTTAGTTGGAATTCGTTACATTTGTGAACTAAGATTTTGATTGAAACCCATGAACTAGAAACTCGATTAAATAGGAATGAAATGAATGTACTGGGACAAAACCTTCAGCTTTCATATCATAAAGAGTTTTTAACTCCACAATGTAATCCCTCGTCTTTTATCTGTATCCCGTTGTATCTGGGTACCTTAAACAATTTAAATGATTCATACATTATAAAAAGCTGATGAATATCGAGTCTTATTCATTGTTGTTTGGCATTTAATTGATAATATGAAGTTTTCACTTCTTCTGCTATAGGCGATATTACAGATGTGCCCGCCATCATACACAAGGCTGTCTTGCAACGAAGCAAGTACAAAGATCAGATGAGGACCCGACCATTTTTAACGTGAAGTATCGTGGACGGCATACTTGCGTTCAGTTTTCTAGTTCGCACGTTACAAGTCCATCAATGACGGACCAACACCACCAGGGGAACAACAAATCAACATCCAGAAATGTTTTAGACCAACATTTGGACGCCGAGGAATATGAATTTCTATCACAAACACTGCTATTGCCTTCCATCACACCCGGATACGTGGAAGAACATATTTTTGGTGATTCTGATTTCGAGCATATTACTCATGGGCAATCTTCAGATTTGGATATGGTTTCTGCTTCCTTTCCTATCAGCTATACTTCGATGGAGGATATTTATCTTCTAAATCATAATGTTGATTTCGGTGAAAATTACTCTCATCTTACAGTAAAAAAATGGCACGGCACGGGCTGAAGAAAGGGTCGGTCCGTCGGAACGAAAGCCAGCCAACCAGTTCATATGATATGGCCGCCATACAATAGATCAGCCAACTAACGACCGGTGTTGGCAGCCAACTAAGAGGGTGCGAGGGCGTCTGACTAGAGGGAACCAAAAGTCAACTAATTTTGCATTTTATATCTCTATTTGTCACATATTCTTTAAGGAGTCTGTATAAGTATAAGCATCCCATTTATATATTTCTTAGGAATTTTATCATTTAATGCATTAAATCTCTTTTAAGAGTAATCTCCCTTTTTTTTTCCTTCCTCCTGGAATAAACCTGTTGATGTGTTGAATTGAATCTATATACCCAAAAAGACAATTTCCCTAAATAATGAATTTGAAACCGAAATGGTTCGAATATAAATTAAATAGTTTTTTAAACATTTAACTGTTCCACACCCCCACCACCAAAAAGAAAAAAAAAAAAAAAGTAAAGAAAGATAAGAAGAAAAAATTAATTGAGAATATTAAAAAAAAATACAACAAAGAATGCTTAGGTATTATTATATATATAAGTTATTCTTTAATTAAAAGTGATAAATATATCCCAATAAAATTATACTCGTTTTTTAACTTTTTTAAAAAACGAGTTAAAAATAAATATTTTTATCCTTTTAAAAGCAAACTAAAAGGATTCATCCCATTTAATTAGCATATCAAAATCAGCGAAGTAACATTGATGCATTTGATATTTTGGAACCGATGAATCCTGCAACAAGTTCCACCATGTTTCAATAGGTAAATGGATATGATTAAATTCAAAATATTAGAAAGTTATACCAAAAGATAATATATAGAATTTTGTAGACATATAAAATACATATGGCAATTTTTTATGACCATATATAATAGTTTTCTTAACACTAAGATATTTATACTTCAAATACTTGTGTTTTTCTCTTTTTCCATTTTGTACTTATTTTTATTTTCAACATTGTATATAGTTGTATTTTAGAAGTAAAAAAATAATTCTATATTTTTGTATGATTAATCACCTTTTTATTTAAGTTTTAAACACTTTGTTCCTACTTTAGTATGATGAAATAAATTAAATTGAGTAAATTAATAAAATATAAAAAATAAAAAATAAGAATGAAAAATTGCTCATAATTTAAGAAAAAATAAAATTTATTACAAAAATTATGATAATCCCAACCCACATATGAAAGTAAATTGTCTAATCCACCACGTCTACCATCCTAAGGGGATTGTGCAATCTCCGAAAACAATGAATAGCTACCGAGGACTATTAATCTTTTTAAAAAAATGATGAAAATCTATTTATGTTCTGGAAAGCAAATACAATCCTTTTTTCTTTTTAATTTGTGGTTAACCCACTTTCTTATCAGTCACAATTTTTGTAAAGGTAGATTTTTTTAATTTTGTGTGGCTTTTCTATTTTTTTTTTTCCGGATCTTTCTTTTAGTATTTCTATTGGTATAATTATATTTAGTAAATACGGACGGAAATTTCTTTTTCCATTTTATAACTTTATTATTAACACTTTGTGAGCTTCTTAGGAGCAACTGCTACGAGGCCTCGAACATGAACATTTTCAAAATGGGCCAAGGCCATATTAGACATTCTTCTTTTTCTTCTTCTCCTTCTTCTTCTGCATCTGGATTCTCCACCAAACTAGTACGTACATAGTATTGCTCTTACGTCGAAAAAACTGATCCACACAACTCAAAGAGAGGAGAGAGAGAGAGAAGAAGAAGAGAATCAGAAAAATGATATACAGGAAGTGGAGTCTTCTGACAGGTCCAGTTGCCATATTGGGCGGTATCGTAGCCACTGTTGCTGTTGCCAACTTCATATTCCATGAAAACGTAATCCCTTTTACCTGCCTTTACATTACTTCTGCTTCTTTTATCATTTGAAATGAAATTCGCTTGTATATTCCAGATCTAATTTGTCTTTGCATGCCCCATGATCGTAAAACTAGAAATTTCTGTTCTCAACACTAACAGAAGTTCCGGTTATGTTTGCTTTTCTGAAAAAGCTTTTAGCTTTAGGGGTTTTTTTTATATATTTTTTATCATTAAAAAGTATAATTATTAAATTTTAATGTAGTGATAGCCTCTATTAGAGGCGAGTTATGGAGGTAGGTATGGGTAGCCACCATCACCACCGAAGATTGACACCGCCATCCTTTTGTGCCTAACACCACTTACTTCTTGTGAAAAGTCACTGATGTTTGTAAAAGCATCGATATAACATAAGTAGTTAAAAATCCAGAAAACATTTTTGGTGAAACAAACTCACACTTAGAATTTCCCTGCTTGCAATCGGTAGTTCTTTTGGCAGTACTTTCAATCCTGATTTTCATTGTGTTTTTTCCAATTGAACTGTTGAATTTATCTGCATAATCTGGAAGTCATTGCTTCTTTTGCCCCAAATATGTTTTTTTCTGGATAAGGAAACAGACCAGCAAGAATTTTGGCCCAAACATTAGTTAGAAGTAGTTTGAGTGCTTCTGGAGGTAGGTATGAGTGTTATCATCAAGGATTGCTGACTCTTACAACAAAAGCTGAAGGTCTGCTGTTTTTTTTAAGTCAAGTACCAAAATCATTTGCCCATAGTTAGAGGACTGCTTCGGTTGTCTGTAAAATTTGGGGGTGAAGCAACAACTTTGTGAATTGACCAAATGAGTATTTCAAGAGCAAAACACACAGATCGGTACAACGTTTGGATTGTGACAACATCAACATCCAACACACATATTTGGATCTTGCATCACTTGTTGACCTGATATTAGGGCCTGCTGCTGTTGAATTCTCCTTGTAGGGATTGATTGTTTTAAACCCTTGAATTGGGATTCCCATTATCACAGTAGAGGATGCAACCATGTACATCAAATCAATGTCCACAAGCATTTGAGAGAAAACTACAAAGGAAAAAGGATCCGTAAAAGCTTAAAATGTTGAAAGCAATATTTAGATGATTCGAAATTAATGCTTATATTGGTATAACAGAAAATCGATCATTATTTGAAGGAATTGTCTTCTTCCATTCCCCTTTCTACTTTATAGTCATCATTTTTGGTTTGCGAACCAAGATTGTTAGCTTTCTTCATTGGTCAATAGTTTGATTCAGATCATTTAAGAACATTTTGATTTGCTGCTTCTTCCTGTTTTATGTAATGGCAGTGAATTTTAATCGCTGCTTCACCTTGGAACCTTTTTTTCTTCAATCTAACTCGTTTCATACATTTCTCAAAAAACCGCAGGACCCTTTCCTTAAACCAGAGCAGAAAAAGACTGACACCCCGCTACCCGCAAAGTGAGGGGATGGCAGTTATTACCAGATATTCCTACTGAATTGATTTCTGGATTAGAGTAATCGTCTGTGCTTGTTGAGTTGAGGCACTAGCTGTAATGTTAATTTCTCCTTTTGGAACATGTAATTTGTCGTCAATAATATGGAAGGATTTGCTTGAGACGTTATTAAATGTTTTCTGGCAAGCATTCTGTTTATATAACATCAAAAGGTTGGAGTAAGTGCCAGCTTTTGAGCAAGGAAACTTTGTTATGGATTTTTGTTCTAGCATTTTGGTCAATGCATTCTCGTTCTGCTTTTTATCGATGGGACTGGCTTGTTGTATCTTTAGTTTCTTCTCGTGCTTGGATCAGAAATCAAGGATTCACATCACAACTAGAAACCCCTCTTAGGTAGATTTTCCAGAACAGGAATTGGTAGTCCATTGATTGATGAGTCTTGACAGAATATTGATCATATGCTTGAATCATGTTGGGTGACTGTGCTTGTTAGTGCTCTTACTCATTTGGCGAATACGCTTTCAAGGAAGTTTGCTCTTCCAGCTACCGACTTATGCTTGCTACACGCAAGCTTTGTGACTTTGCATTATAGTTATATGGATAGAGCGAACTGTATGGTGCTATGTTTAAGCTTGGTGTTCGAAATTCAAGTTCAATCCAGTCTTCATGTTGACAGTGAGATTGATCATGAGTTATACTTAAATCATAGTACAAATTCCATCTGAATACAGTTAAAAGTTCAAAAGCTTGCTTTCATTGAGGTTCTGTCCAAAACATGATTCTTATTTTTGTGCTGCCTTTGATAATGAGAAGAGTAGGATTATGAATGTTCAGAAACTAACTGAATACTAGATACCACAACTGAACAAAGATGTACAATTTTCAGAAAATTGAGCAGTGAAGCATCTTTTTTTTTTTTTTTTTTCGGAGATATTCTTCAGCAGAACACACTTATTGTTTTCCACTTTTGGCCGCAAAATGAAAAATTGACAAAAGAAATCATTGATAAATGGCCTTTCAAACCATAAATGAACCTATTGTATATGAATGATTACAAGTTTAAAAACGTGTATAGAAGGTACGGAGACCCTTACCAAAAGAAATGAAGCATTGTGAACTAGTCTTTATGAAATGACTATACAACCTCCAGCTTCCGCTCCAAGGAAAGTAAAAGAAAGAAGAAGAATACAACTCCAGCGTGGCGGTTTCCTCTCCCAAATTATTTCAATCCACAATCATCCCTCAAATAGGGGAATGATGATTCTATACAGCGATCTCTATCTCCTCCAATATATGAGAGCACTGAAAGGAAACCGCAAGGGTTTGCATGCGCATACACAAAATTGCGAAGAAGTATGATGCTCAAACTATCATAAATTCGTCATCATTTCCATTACCAAATCATTCCAAGAATCAATTGGCCCCGGCAAGCACCAATGCAAACAGTCGTTTTGGACCTGAGCATTCTTATCTTTAGCAAATGGTTGGAATTGCCTATATGGCCCCGGGTGTCCATCCGGCCTCAACAAAGATAACCGCGTTGTATCTAAAAGTTTCAATGTGACCCCCTTCTCCAATCCTAGAGCTGCAGCCTTTTCATATTCTTCCAACTCGATGTTACGCATCACCATGTCAACATCTCTCATATCGATCTCCCCTTCCTTGAACGGGACTGTTCTGTTGCATGTTCCTCCACTAAACCATTCCCCATTTTCAAAGTGGTCCGGTGTGGTAGTTCTAAGGAAAACAAACGCTCGATGGTCAGAATTAATAATGAAGTTTAAGATGAGCCAAAGAGCTTTTCTATATGCATACTCGAATCCTAGCTCTGTTAAGTTCCTTCCAGGACAGTAATGGCAGCCTGTGACTGTCTCGTTCTCGTGGTAGATAGCAGTTTTTAGAAACCACTTGCCTCCAGCAATTACTGCATAGTCAAAACTCTTGTACTGTTCTGTCCATGTTTTGTCTAGTTTATCGAGTTGCAGTTGTATTTCTGCTGAGGAGACACCATTTATGTCTTCGAAGATATCTGCTTTAATTAGAAAAGGGGTCCATATGACCGAGAGAGTGAAGTTGTGATTCCGGAAATGCCATCTCTTCGATCTGTATTCCGCATCATGGTAGACCTCAACAGGTTCTTCGATCTGCGGGACATAATAGCTGAAGTTTGATCAATCGTAGTCCATCAGAGACTGAAACAACACAATTTATGCTGGCCCAGAATGCTAAGATGTAAAACAAAAGAAAACAATTGGAGAATGGAGACAGCTACATCGCAAGTGAGGCCTCGGTAGGGTCTTCATTTATAAGTTTCAAACAATATCCTAATGTGCAATACCAATGAGCCATTTTATAACATAATGGCTCCGAGCCTGTCGTGTTATTACTAATCAGCAGCTTTGTACAAACAAATAATCACTGTTTGTCTATACTTTTGTTACATCAGAAACCCCATCTCTAGATAGTATTAAAGTACTTAGCTTTCGTGAAGTCCTTAGATTTACATGATACACCTACATTTCTTCCCACCCATACGAGGAATAAAGCGAGAACATGCAAGCCATATTCCCACTATGTGGGCTCTACCATGTGGGTCTTGTTTTGTCATTGCACTCGATTACAGGACCGTGTTTTCATTAATACCAAAATAAGTCCAATTATTACGTCCTTTTTTGGTTGCCCATGCCATCTCTGAAGTAATGACGTCTGCATAGGGCATGATAGAGTAAATGCAGTACAATTAAGTCCAAATTGTGCAGTCATATTCATGGTAGCATCATCTACAGCTACCAATTGAATGCAGCAGACTTAAATAATCAAGATCCCTACTATTCCAAATCAATATATATATAAAATCTTGTTAATTGATGTATTTCCAGCGAAGAAACCAATAAAGTTCTGACAGAATGACATGCACCAAATCAAATAAAATTGGCACACAAGCCGCATCTTAGCAGGTCGTTAATGCTGTAATTTTCTATCGAACTTCAAGGCTATCAACTATAGTAATAGGCAAAAATAGTGCCAAAATTACTTACGTATGAAATGACGAAAAAGAGCTTATGACAGACGTGCAGGCGCATGTCTTCTAGTCATGGGGTAATTTCAAATTCAGCTCTCTCTAAAATCAATGCTTATGAGTGCCGGTAGACCCCCCTAAACTCCTGCACATGTTTATACTTCCAAAAACTTTCAATAAGCTGCATCTACCTTTCTGCAACATCTTTAGTAGGTCTCCTTTCAGTGATGCTAAAACCTTCAGTAATGGTTTTTGGAGGTAAATGCACGAATTTTAAACCTTTTAGAAGGTCAAAGCATGTTTGGAGAGCTTAGGGGTATATCCATGCCTAGCCCATAATGCCGGGGGAAGATTTGCAACTTGCCCTTTCATTTTCTCTCCCCTGCCCCAGTAAATCAAGTTTCACCAATCCATGCCAGCTCTTCCCTTCCGGTAGGTAAACCAGACATTAAAAAGATTTCAAAGGATCAACCTCACACCAAAAAAGGAAAAGGTTTAGCAGCTGTACTCCACAGAACTCAAACTTGATTGCTGAAGGGCTAAATACTGTTCTCATCCAACATTGTGTGAATGAGGAAGTTATTGACAAGGACAAAATGACAAGGTTAAATAAAATGTGTAACCAAGTTTTCAGCCTAATAGACTAGCAAAATAATTAGAGTCCTGCCCCACATAAACAATTATGTGTTCATGATGAAAGTTCTTTAGCTGCTTAATGACCCAAAGGAACAAAATCGATGCAACTATGGTAGACCATATTTTATGTGACACATGAACTACTTATTTGACCCACCACTTGAATCACAGGCCTTAAGATTAACAGGATAGAAAGCAAAAGATAAGATGGCCCCTCATGCTTCAAATGATGGACTAAAACTTTTGAAAGGTGTCAATTGCACATTGCTTCAAAATTAAGTCATAGTAGATTACAGAGATACCAAAGCTGGCAATGCAGATCTGGATGAGGGCATTGCAGATTCCAATTTTAAGAAAAATTTAGATATGATGAAATTATAAAATCATAAGTAGAAAACTTTTTAAATTTTAAGGGACAATTTAAAAAAAAAAAAAAAAAAGGGAAGGAAGAAAGAAATAAAGAAAACTAAAGCTTCAAAGGTGCTAGGAGTATAAGTAAACCAAGCTGGCTTGCAAAGCATTCACTCAAATTCGATTTTATTGTAGTCAAGCTAAGCTCAACTAAGTAGCTTATTTACCTATTTGGCTCAATGAACTTGTAAAGCCTAATCAAAGCTTGGATCAATCTTAAGCATATATTGAATACTATTAAATGCAGAATTTAATATAAATTTAATCAGAACGAGTATAAATTAGTTTCAATAATTGAGTCTAAACGAGTCTAATTGAGCTAAGCTTGAACTTATTATGTAGAACTTCAAATTGAGCTGGAATTCAAAAATTTAAGTTCAATCATGCTCAAGCTTTGAATTTTTAAGTGGTGCTTGAGCTTAAAGCTCAAAAATGCTTGACTCAATTTGGTTAGTTTACACCCTAAGGGCATAGGGATGGCCTTATACATCCGTCAATCTAGCTGTTCCAGTTACCCTCATGCCTCTTCTTAACAAAAAGAAGATGCTGAAGATATTAACAGGGGAAGAAAAATGTAGATTTTGATATTTAAATCTAATTGTCCAAGAATCAATATATTTCAGCAAGAACAAACCAAACAACAAATTATGCTTTTCATCTGAACACACAACAATTTTTTTTAGCATTCGGGAACAAACCTTAGAGAGTATGCAGAGCAATGACTGAACATGGTTTCGAGAGATTGAATCGCCAATAAAAGCCCACCATTTATTTTTCATAATCTTAAGAAACTTGGCAGGATCAAACCTAGGTAATTCACAGTCCCGGGGTTTCCACCTCCAATACAAATATCCCGAATCGGGGCGGCCATTTTTCATACAATTTTGATGAGCTTCAATGTCGTGGCAGGTATCATTTGCATAAAAAGGACCAGATGGATCAGGTACCCATTCACCAATAAATATATCACATGTTGCTGCAACCACAGTATGCCAAGAAATCGAAAGTCAAATAATTCATATAGTACCATGAAACTGCAAAAATCAAAAAGGAATGCATTAATACAGTCCTAAAGGTATCAGTATACAGTGAAACGGATCTTCTAACTAATGCCAATGTAATAACTGGAAAAAAGATACAATTTCTGAATATAACGAATGTCACAGCAATATTAGCCTATACAATCCAGTAATTCTGGGTGCACCCGCGGATTGTCAAGTTACAGTCAGGGGCAGACCCCGGGGGCTGTGGGGGGCTGTTCACCCCGCTGTCGCTATTAAACTTCAAAATTTTTGAAAAAAAAAAAAAAAGCCCCTAAAAGTTTAGTAAAAGTTTTGAATGGACCTGTATTTGATATGGTTTGGCTCCTTGTATTTGCAGTTCATGGGGTGAAACAGTTGGTTCCCCAGCGGTTAGAACAGTATGCTAGAACCAGATGCAGAGTTCTATTTTCTCAAATAGGCATGCAGATTCCAAATAGTATAATTACTCATTCAGCAATTTTGGGAAAAGCTCTCATCATGCAAGATTCATGGGCATATAAGGCGTTACATTCGCCGAAAGAAAATGGAAACCTCAAAAAGAAAAAAATATCCCATGAAATATAAAATCAGCCAACGTTTCTCTGGAGGAAATTCTGAAACCATCGACAAAAGAAAACAAAATGCATGTATAAATATACATAAACATGTATGAATACATTTGTAAGTAATCTAAACACGTAGAAAGACGAGTTTCTTATATGGCTTACAATTCTGGGAAACGTTTGTTTCCAAGTTATAAGAAAGATCCTTGTCTTTCTCTATCTGCGTTGTCTGAACAGGCAAAGGTGGTTCCTCTTCTTCTTCTCTAGAGTCTCCCGGATTAGATTCCTGGAGATGAGGTGTTTCCACAGCAACTGATGATGATGATGATGCTGAGAACCTGATGGAATCAGGAACCAGGAGTCTAAAAGCAAGACCCACAAGGAAGAACGAGATTGCAAACTTTACAAATACATGATTGGGTTTGTGTTTTTGCGGTGAAAATGATGAGCAGCTCACATTATCAGGCCTCATTCTTTAATTTCCAGTGTCAGATATATATATATAAATTATGAAGAAGATCTAGTTTGTAGGATTTTATAGCAGAGACTGAAAAAGGAAAAGGAAAAATAGAAAATGGAAAAGAAGATGATGAAATGAGAAAGAAGAAAGGTTTGTGATGAGTAAGCAAGATTTTCGCAACCACCAAAGTGGTGCTTAAAGCTTAAGCTCCTACGTTAACGTTGTTGATGCTAGCGTTTATCATAAGAATGAATTTAAGGTGTTTTCGGAGCACTTGGTAATAGGTTAAAAAAGAGGAAAATTCTATATTAAATTAGATTATATAAGAAGAAATAGATGGATGCTGTTATAACATATGGAAAATTGGTGTTAGTTTTAATGATATGATATGTAAATGGATTAATATAAATAAATATTAATAAAATTTTAATAAATAAAAATATAAATAATATTTTTTTAAAATTATATATTTTTATTGATAATTATACATTATTTATCTAATCACACAACATATGATAGTATTGAACGATTTTTCATTATAGTAGTAGTCAATTTTTTAAGTCTCTTTTCTTATATATATTGTTTTTTTTTTTAATTTGATATTGAAAAGGGAGTTTCCAATAAATGTTTTTCTTATTAAAAAATAAAAGGTCATCTTATTGTAATAAAAAGAGAGCGCTCTCTGAAGTGACATGTGGTCTGTAATCTTCCATGCAGTATTTAAGAAGCTGAATTTTGGCAAAAACTAAATTATGCAGATATGCAACTTGTAGTAAGAAGGCAAATGTGTGCTATCAGGGCTAAATTTTATTTATAAAATATTATTTTATAATTTCTTCTTTCTGGGGTAAATTGACTTTTGATGTTGCGTTATCTTTCCCCTTCTTCTTCTTCTTTTTTTTTTATTTTTTTATTTTTTTTATGGATGAAAGGTAGTGATACAATGTAACAAATAATGTTAAATCTTTATTTGTACAATTTTTTTTTCTAATTTTTGTTGATAAGTTTATGTCATTGTTGAATTTTTTTTATTATTATCTAGATTCCCAACTTCCATGTTCAGTACTACTTAGCTATCACCATCCAATGGAGGTCGTTTTATCATTAAAGATTATTATACTAAAATGACAAAAAAGCGAAATACAACAAATATTTAGAAAGAAATTAATAAATGGCAAGCATACCTAACTTTAACGGATTATACATTTATATTCAAATAACATGAAGAGTATCTGACTTCTATTAATAAATAATGAACAACACGGTTTGCATCACGTATCAACTGAATACACAATGAAAAGAATAAGATATCATGTGAATCCATTATTAGTACATTCGTGAAGGTTTAGCTTTTCTATTACTATTTAAACAGAGTACCATTAGCCATGTCCTGTGTATTGCTTACATACTTTATGGAAAAATAAATGCATACGGAGATATGAAAGCTTTTTTATTATGTATTAACAAGCGATGAGAAGACCTCTATTAATAGTTTCTTATATAACATGTATTAGGGATAATGTTATAATCACTTGAATTTTTTCCTATTAAGTTTGACTAGGACTATTATTTTTTAGATTTTATATTTAAAGTTTGAAATAGTTAAATACTATAGATAATCCAATTTTTATCAGTTAAATTTATTACCTTTTATCATTTTTATTGTGAATAGGGTATTTTAAATAGTGATCTCTCATGCTCGATCAGATTCGTCAAGTTTTGTCTCACTAGGTTTATCTCTATAGGCCTTAAACTTGAAGTCAAGCTTATGAAAAACTGTAAAGATTATAAATTATAAGATAAGAATAAAATAATCACGTTCTAAATATTAGGGATATATCAACCATAACAATTCTACTCTCCTACGCTTGCGTAAGAAGATTTCTCCTACCAACTGATCTGTAACGGTCGGCTCTACTCTAATATAAATACCAGACATCTATTCAACAGTAATTCTCTCTAAAAACTTTATATTTAAACCTATGTACTTAGTATTCTATTTTTTAAAAAAAAAATTATTACTAATTTAAGTATCGAAATAATTACACTGGATAATCTCTCGATGTTTATTTACTGTGTATTATTTTACAGATTTAATATATATAAATCTTAATTAACTATTGGTAAAAACCGAAGAATGACACATGATATGCATGTTTTAAAAAGTGATAATATAAGAAGCTCTTGTTAGGAGGAAAGAATATTTAAACGAAATAAGGTACATAAGATTAAGTGTGAAAAGTAAAATAGAAATATATATATATATATGTATGTATATGTTTCTCGAGAAAATGCAAAAGGGTAAGAGAATAAATGTCGCCACATCTATATAGGATTCTCTAAATTCAGAACCTTATAATGTCGTCAGTTGCAAGGAAACAACGTAGCTTAAAGACACGTAGAGATCTCACCCTTTATCTCCTTTTTCTTTATTCAATTTAATACGAATTAATAAATGTAAGTTTCAGAAATGAGGAGTGTGCCGGTAGACAGCAAAAGCACAGCTGGCTTAAACCACCATCAACAACTTTAATTAAAGCATGGCAACCGGCAACGTCATGTGGTCCCTATTAGTATTAAGGCTATTCCTTTTCCAGGCCATACCTCTCTCTCTCTCTTTCTCTTCTCGTCAGTCGGGGCATCCATGGCCTCAGATTTTTTACCCAATTACTCTTTATTTGCATTTTTTTTCTTGATGATACATTCTATTAAAAAGGAAAATTCTTACGTGGGCCACATGTGGTAATGCATCTAATTTTAACTGTTTATATTTTATCATGTATCCATGTTGAGAGTTGGGATACCCCGATCCGTTTTGATTTTTAGTTTTCAATCATTAAATATAAAAATATAATAAATATATAAAACATACTAAAAATTTATATGGATGACCCCAATTCAATAAGGTGAAAGACCATAGATAAGATTGAAGCAGCTTAATATAACAGTAATGGCACAATGGTTTTTATAATCCATAACAGTATTTTCTCTAACAAGTTCATAGGGTTTTCTTTCTTCCTGTTTACTTGCATTACCCTATATACATAATTGAAAGAAACCAAACCGATATACATATATAGGGAAGTAAACATAGACGCTAAGTAAATACAAAAAAAAAAAAAAAAAAAAAAACTGCCACGGCCATAACAACACTTATTTAACGCTTTGTCCAATTTTTTCCCTAATTACTCTCCATAACAAAGTCTCTTGTTAATTATAGCTGGACGTTTATAGATTGCTTCATACAAATACTTTACCCAATTAATATCTTGGAATGTTATTGAATTGAATCCTGATGTTAGCTGAATGCTGAAAAGGATACCTAAACTTAATTACCTTATTGTTTATTTGATTAGTTAGCAGTTGGCAGCAATTTGTTATGAAGAATCATGTTCGTGTTATTACATTAGAGAGGAATATAATAGCAGCGACTGAAACACTCAGGGTAAAAGAAAGGAAACTTAATATATTTACATAATCTCGTGCAATCATATCAACTCGAGCTACAATCATATCAAATTCGAGTAAACATTAAGTCGTGCTTGAATTAATGTGCAAACCAATTTAATGCATTTAGGATTGTAATACCCTCAAATATTATATGATAAAACTCTTATTATCGAAATATTATTTAATATAACAGTATGAAATTCATTAAAACTCTTAAATTAAGTGTATTCATATTAAATCAGAGTTGTGGTCATATAAATCACCATCTCCTCTTTCTCTCTTTTTTTTTTCTTTTTTTTTTTTTAATAATTTGGTTGATGATACCATCTTTGGAATTTCAATTTTAGGTATTGCATCAACATTCATGGTGTTGAGTCTTTTTCAGATTTCGTTTGTAAGTAATAGCCTGCTAGGACATATGGAGCTATCGGCTTTGAAGTTCGAACTTGGTTTACATGTGATCTACCTTTTTCAGATTCAACATATTGCTGGTAATGCATCTTAGCTGCAGATATCACTATACTTCCACTTCATACGTATTGGATGCATCCATTATATGGTAGATCGGCTAATACCCCTTTCAATACGAAAACAAATTACACATCGCTCATATATGGAGGAAACTTCAAGAATCGGTGAAAAGTCTTATGAAGATGCCAGACAATTTCTCTTTGAATTTAATAAGAAGAGGAGATAAGTACAATAATTATTGAGAATCATAATAATAATAATAAGTAGCATTTTTATCCCCATTCTAAAATTTTAAATGTTTATTTCAATTATCAAACGTTAGTAGGTGTTATTGGTCAAAGCCCAAGCCCATCCCATCCCCTTTCAAGAAATAAATTATCAAGACAAGTATCTATTTAAGCCATGTGCAATTTATAAAAAGCCATTTCGTGTCTCTTGATAATCACACCAACATTTTAAGAAGCTTTTTTCATTAAGAAACTCATCGCTTTATCCATGAGCTTTTAAGAACTTTTTGTGGGTCCCAATAAATACATTCAATCAAATAAGAACTTAAGAAAGAAAAATAATCGTGCGAAGTTGCTTCTCTAAGCAATGTTCGTTCCACAAGAAACGCGTAATGAAGAAACACGGTTGCCATTCCTTGGGTATCACATGGTCTTAGGCCCAACTTACTTGTATCCCCAACTCATCTATTTCTAGTTAAAAGATAAAAATAATAAAACAGATAAAAGGGCATAGCAAAGTCTGCACTGAATTGACAAGTGACATGCTACTATTATTTTTCTCAAAGCCTTAAGGTGGTACATGGTTAAGACTTTCATGGGGAAGCACAATGACCCCACGAGCAATGGAGCCATTTCTCTTCAAGTATGGACCATTAGGGGACACGGGGACTGGGACTGGGACTGGGATTGGGATTGGGATTGGGATTGGGATTGCAACCTCTGCCTTATTCCCAAAAACAGATAAAAGAGGTCAGTCCATGACTTTACGTGAGGAGCTGCTTTTATCCTCTTACTCATGGGACCTTGGTTCAGAGGAGCATGTCTTTGTGCCTCTGTACTGGCTATGCCAATCATTGGTTTCAGGCTAATCTCTTTAGAAACATGAGCCCACTTGGATATGCTTTGGACTCAAACTGCAATGCAACTCCCGTGCTCCCAAGCTGTTTGCTGCGGGCCCTGCACGTCATGTTCTGCATGCACTTCTGATGAAGAACCAACCAAAAAACCAACATAGTCATACATATTTCATATTATATGTAGCCTGGACTTGGAGGCGTGTAGCATTGTTGTGGTAGCTCTCTGCCATATTCACCTGGATTTTTGACCCACCCGGCCACAGAGCCGAACCAAACCAGCCCTTGAATTTGGATTGTGGAACCGAAACCAGCAGTTCATTGTCTTAAAAAATGAAAGTCTCGATATAAACTGGCTGGACCCAGTTCTGGGACTGGATCCGTGAACTGGTACGTCCTGGCAGTCCAATACCATGGCAGCAAGCTCCAGTTCCTGCCAAACAGCATGTGAACTGGCCAGGTCTACATGGATCTTATGTGAAGTAAATATTTCGATAGTAAGTCCCCATCTGTTATAGCCTAATTCCAGAAAATGGAACTGTGTACAGTGTCTGTCCGAACATGAATCCATATGATCCAAGTCGAGCATTGGGCCAGGCTATATATTAAGGAAGGTTAAAATTCTTAGATTAACGGCTAACTATAAATATTTAAGCTGGTAGAACTAATAGGTTTTATCTTTTCGCTTAAACATGGTCCTTGCTTGTGAAGGAAGCTAATTTCAACAGACCAAAGCTAAAAGATTTTGGACACAGGTAACTTGACCCTGCAAGATTTAGAATGGTATTGAGCCACAATGTCTACAAGCAGCTTGACCACCACATACAAGAGTTCGTCTTTGAAGTTGCTTACAACAACTGACTGCTGAGAAAGGGAACATGGCTGTAAGTTTTAGAACTTCTAGTATTTGCTCGAATTCTTGATTCAACCACAAAAGAAATGTAAACAAGGCTATACGTCCACTGGTATCGAACTTTGTGAAAAGGGATCTTCCCACCTACCTATATAATTCTATGTTGATACAGTTACTGAAATTATCCAAAAGAAAATAACTAGTAGTAAAACTTGGAGGTGCCGCTCGTTGAACTGATTACAAGTTAGGTGGCAAAGAATGGAGCATGCACATCGAAGGAAATACAAAAGAAGAGTAAAGATTTACCGCTAAGTGGAGACAGCAATTGTTTTCACATTTGGGTCTTACAAATTACTTCACTTTAAATGAACCCATATAATAAACTGTGAGACTACTACCACAAAATCCGATATTAGATGGAATTGACATCAAGTACAGCTACCTCAGCTAAAATCCTCAGAATTTGGCCTTCGATCCACGCTACCCCCAACTTTTGGCAGTGCAGCTTGGTGTTTGCCAGGCAGTTCAACAGATTCAGTAATCAGCTTCTCTGGGAAGTTTCATGCCAAACCCACGCTTCATTTTCTCCACTCTGTCAGCATATGCCAAGATCAAACATATTGAGCTCCATTTCATGCAACAAGCCAAACAAAGCATGTTGAGCAACATGCTCCCAGATAACAATAAAAGATAAAGCCATCAGAACGTAATTTTCAATTTTCCAGAATAGATGACACCAGATAAGCAGCAGCTGGGACTCATGCAGTCCTAAACAGATTCTCCTCATTGCAATTTTTTCCATTATGGTTTCCGGCATGTTTTTTAGCTTTAGAGAAATTTCTTCTATTTTGCTTTACATTTTCTAAGTTTACTATACTCCTAATTTTTTTAGGCTTTTATCTAAGGTTACTAATCAGCATCTTCCTTTTCTCTATATCACAATTAAGTATAAATCCGGCTACTTGATGTAATGCATGATACGGATGTCCACTTGCATCCAACCTTTGAAAACAACTTGCAAGCTATAGTAATTGAAGTAAGCAGGTAATAAGAAGCACTCCTACATTACCCAAGGAGCTATACATAAAGAAACAGCTAATGTACTTACGTTGGGGCGAGCTTTCCCAAGCAGTCCAGCTCTTCACCAGTATCCTCATCCAAGACTCTGCCGGAAATATCAATAACATAAGACCTACCTCTATCAGTTGGAAGTCCTCTGTTCGCAAGTAAGTCTAAGTCCTTCCGATGCAGTTCACGACCATTCACAAAAACACCCGTATCACCACCAGCACAGTTCTCAGGCATGAGATAGTTCAACTCTTCAATGAATGGCTGTACAAGATTGTGACTTTAAAAGGGAGAAAGACAATAAAAATGGAAATTCACTATTATCCATCTGATTAGTGTCAGCAATAATTGTCTTACCGGAACAATGCCAAGACAATGTCCACCCATAACCCCCCAGAATCCAGCTCGGAAGTCATACCTGCACAAAAGCCATGAATATGAGTCGCCATCAAACACAAACCATCGAAGATATATAAAATAATATCAGACAGATTTATGAATTAGAAAAAGGAAACGTCTGGGAAGCAGCAGTAAACACTTCTGAGGGCATGCAACATAAATGTGCCCGGTAAAACGTGAATTTCTATACGAACTTGGCTTTTGTCGGAAAGAAGCACTAAAACTATTGAAATATACCAGGACCTCTGAGGGCATACAACCTTTTGAAAACCATACCACGTATATGAGCTAACCCAGAACCTTGGATGGCATGCATGGCTATAAAAGAGAGAGGATAGCCACATCAATGTAATAATCAACATACATGCTTAGTTGAACATTGATTTACCAGAATTTTCCAGGATGGATTGGTCCAGCCAGCTTTTCAGCCTTCTTTACAACACGGTCTGGTATAGGGTGCCCATTGATTGAAACTTTAGCTTTACTGTGCTCATCACTTTGGTTAGACCTTGAGAGATCCTTAAAGCTCTTCTTAATAATATTTACAAGACTGCCTTTGTTATTTCGTGGTAGTTCATCTTCCTTGCTTGTATCAGCTGATTCTTGTGAGACACCAGTATTTGAGAATTCATTGAACGATACATCCATCTCAGTAGCGAGGGATGCCTCATTTAAAGAATTTTGCCTCATCACATTCTTATTAGATAAGGCCTTCTCTTGCTCAGACCGAGTGCTGCGATTTCCCTTGCCAAATCTGTTAGCAGCATGAGTATAAGAAGAGTAATCAAAATGCTCCAGAAGTGGCGAACCAGGAGGCAGTGGAGACCTCATGGCATTAATTGTTTGCTGGACAGAGTTAACCGCTTCAGTACCAAAACTGTCACAGCTATTGTTGTCATCTGAGATGCTAGGAGAGGAAGAGTGAAGGCTATCCATATATTGGGAGTTGTCCTGACTGAGATTATGACCAGTAGATGATGAAATGGGCTTTCTGTCCATTGCATGGAACTCATAGCCAGAGTTATCAAAGTCATCATAGGAGAAATTAGTGGTACCTCGATTGGTATAACCATGGGAATGCACGAAACCTTTCAACTCCTCACAAGAATCATCATCATACTCAGTTGCAGCTTGTTTCACTTCGTTTTGGAGTGAAAACACAAACTTTCCATCACTGAAAGCAGAGATAATCACCGATGAACATGAACCACATCGCATTTTTTGTTGCTTCTTTGCCTTAGGAAAATGTTTTCTGGGCAGTTGCAACAATTCAAAGCAGTTAGGACATAGAATGAATGGGGCACCACCAACAATGGGATCACAGTGACGTCCCCCTCTGCTTAAATGCATACTTCGAGGATGGGGGTGAACAAATCCACCCATCTCAGAATTCAAGTCACTTGGTCTTCTAATATGCGGTGGTTCACAAGGATCAAATGGATGGAAGGCCCTTCCCAGATTATGGAATTGTGAACCCAGTGCAGCTGAATATTCATGATAGTAGGGCATATGATTATTCAAGATGTCTGGGAACCTCTTCTTCTGAAAGGCAGAAGAATGAACAGGGGCAGAAATTTCTCGAAGATTCTCATAGCAATAGACACAGGAGCAACAAGGTTGGTGAAGGATTGACTTATTTGGGAACGGCTCAAGTGGAACAGAGTTAGAATCTGCATATGGTACTGAGAAGTGCCGATACGATGGGGGTTGATGATAATGACCTGGATCCCTTCTATGCAATTCGGAAACATAGGGATCTCCATAGCCAGGAAAATAATTAGAACTGTGCATTGATGGATATAAGTTATGCATAAGATCATGCTTGTTGGTGGAAGGATATGGTTCAGGATATTGGCTTGCATAAGATGGTCCCAGATGATGTTTATAAGGACTATGAAATTGCACAGAAGCCTTATTTATACCTGAAGTATCCGGTAAGTGAGAATCTGAACCACCATGAGGATGTGTAGGGAAAATCTTCCTATCGAGAGAAGCATCCCCTTTAGGAATATCCCCTACATCACAAGACCGGCTAAGTTGATCCTTAAGCTCATCCAGCTTTCGAAGAAGTTTGGCTCGATCTCTTTCTAGGTAACGGACTCTACTGGCATCATCCAGGTCATTTGGTTTCCCAAATGGCATTTCACAGCTATATGATGAAGCTAAGTGGTAAGTCGATGGTCCCTCATCAGGATAAGATGAAGTCGGGGGTCTTGTACCACAGAATTCAGTATTCATGTTCCTTTGGAATCCCTCTACTCCATCATGCTGCCTTATTCGTCCATCAAACATTTCTCCTGACTTCTGATTGCTGGAGTTTGAACCACCTTGCGGTAATAATTCCCCGTTATCTCTCACTGATCCATTCACTTTATTGATGTCATTAAGACTATTAAATCCATTTTCAACTACCCATTTATCTGTTGTAGCTTTACAGTCATTGATGCCAGTTTCACCATATTGCATATCATTTTCTTCTGAACAACCATTTTGATCACACCCCAGAGAACCTGCATTAGACTTAACCTCTCTATCTGAAGCATTGCTCAATCTAGCTATTCCTTGTTCTGAAAGATTCATTGGTTTCTCAGGAACAACGACTCTTCTTTCTTCATCTGACTTCTCTGACAACGTATCTGATCCCCCATTTTTACCTTTTGCTGCAAATCAAAGGAAGCAAGATATGAATTTTATTTCTTTCTAGTAAACTTGAACCATTTGTCCCACAGAATGCTTATATTGAGAATGTTCTTCAGTTCCTATTGCTTCTAACTTAAACTAGGCTATTCTAAAGCTTGCAGAATTGATATCTCAGCAAAACTAACAAATCAATTTCGTCGAAATCAATAACTGTTACATAAATCCACCGTCTCTTCAAAGAAGAAAAGAAATGCCATTGATCCAATTACCAAACTATCTATTCACATAAACTTGTTAGAAGAACACCTTTCAAGATTATACTAGCAAAAATATCCGAAAATCTTAAAATTAAATTAGCACAATTTCAAATTCATATAATCAAATTGCCAACAAAATCTCATTCACCCTAGCAGGAAAGCAAATATTAAAATGTGAAAAGAGAAAACAAAATCCCACATAAAAGGAAGATATGAAAATCCTCCATGCTTCACTCAACTATAACTTTTTTTTTTCTTCTTCTTTAAGATCCTAAGATTATAACATCATAAATAAACAACAACTATAGAACTAATCTAATGTGAAACATTAAAATTACAACATGAAAAAAAAAAAATTACAATAATAAAAATATCCACTCTCAAGGGGATGAAATCATACAACTTTTCCCATTAAAAGAAGAAATTTTACATTTAAACCCATCTGCTTTATCCCAAAGATCCTGCTAGTGCCAGACATTACATAGCAGAGTCTAAAAAAAAAAAAAAAAAAAAACCTCAAAAATATCGAAATGAAAAGGAAAAACAGAAAGAACAGAAATTTAAGGAATATCATACCTTTAAGAACAGCACCACATCCTCCACATTGATAAACAGAGTAATCAGCAAGTTCAGGAAGTAAGTTTTCACATTTGGGACACCTAACAAGCCGTACTTTCCCACCAGACTCCTCCATTTTTGGAATCAAAAGCAAAAGAGAAAACAAACAAGCTTCAACCTTTATGTGTAAAAACTAAAAATACCTCCTTTGTGAACTTATATAACCCACAATAACAAGTTTAAATGACTTCCAACTTGCAAATTCATTAATTTCTGATGAAATTGTAGGTGGGTTCACATGAATATAAGAGTCGAGCTGTACTTGGGTCATAAAGTTTTGATGCTTTTACTTGCTACAAGAACATAATGAAGGCTCGTGGGTGTGTGTTTAGAGAAAATCCAAGAGGGGAACATAGGAGGGTGTGGACAATGTCTGAGCTTTTAGTACAAGGATTTCATTCTGTGAGTCCAGTCTCTTGTCTCTACAGTGGGTATAGATAGAGAGAGAGAGGAGAACATTCTACATTTTCCAAAGACTTTTAGCTGCCATTACCGCGGGCAAATAATGCGAACGATGAAAAGAAAGACACGGGGAACACGACATCGTTTCGACTGAAAACAGCTCCACGGTCACGTTTGAATAGACCCTAGACTCTTATGTCTTAGCTAGAAAATGGAATCACCCTTTTTTTTTTTTTTTTTTCTTTTACCAATCGGAAAGAGCGAAAGGAAGGAAGAATTGGAAAGAAGAAAAATCAGAAAGAAAGAATTCGCAAATTTTGTTACGTGTCTGGAAGGAAAGCGGAAGTAATGAAAGTAGGAATTTTTTTTAAATAATATTTACTATTATTTTAATAAAAAAATAACAATAAAAATATTTTAAAGTATACTATCCTATAAAAAAAATAACAATATCTTAAAAATAAGACTATAGCTGAAATTTTAATAACTTTCTCTTTTAAATCACCACAATGTAGAGAGTAAAAAATTATAGGCCTTGAAAAAAACTTTCCGCCTTAAAATGCATTCTTCTTATTTTCCTTTCATTTTCAAATAAAGAATTTTTTTTTTTTTTTTCATTTTCAAGCATCAAGATGGGTTTTTATCAACGGAATTTTGTCCATTAGTCCAGCTAAATTGGGCAATTGAATCATTTAATATCTCATTCACCTTCTTAAAATAAAAATAAAATTCGTTTATCTATTTTTCTAATAAAATTTGATGCTTTTTTTCTTTTCATATAGCACATACATCAAAATAACTAAATAAAGCATTCATAAGTTAATATTAAGAACGGATGACAAACATTTCACATGTGCGCCGAGAATTGCAATGCAACTACATTGAGATTAACTAAATATTAAGGCTTAAAATAAATGCATAAGTCACTAAATTAAGACCTGAATGGCGGTTTCTGGCCAGATGGAAATGACTAACGATATGACAATTTCAGAGTAGCCTTGAGTGGTTTTCAAATAATTATAGAATAAGGACGAATTTGGAAAAAAACAAAAATAGAATGAGGGGTATTAGAATCTGGGTTTGTAAGAAATAAAATGGTTTGCAAATTTTGTACGTCGTATTCTTCTCTCTTTTTGTTTTTTTTTTTTTTTTTGTTTTTTTCGTCACTCAACAATCTAGTGTTTTGCCCTTGAATCCAATCACTTATCGAATCGGATCAATCGTTCAAAGTTAATGTATTTGATTGAATGTATGGTTTAATAGATATATCAATATTTAATTTAAGGTAAAATCAAAAGTTTTTAGACACTTAATATATAAATTTAAATAATAAATTAAATCTAACTAAATTCATACTAAAACCACTATAAACGTGATTCTCTTAAATTTCAATTTTACTGGACATAAACTTTACAAATCTTATCTTACCAAAGAAATAAAAAAAAAAATCAACTGCAAATTTACAAAAAGTATAAGTATAATTTAAATTGCTTTAATTCATGTACTTTCATTTTTCGAATAAAATAATTTATATTTAATTTAATAATTGAACTGTTTAAAAATAATATGACTAGATCAGCACAAATAGAATAATGAAACCGGACTCAAAGCGTGAACGGAAAAAATGGACTCTAATTCGTTTTATAAAAATAAAAAAAAAAGTTAGCTAAAGATAATAGCAAAAGTGAAACAGCAAATTCTATTTATACCCTATGAAATTTTAAATCTGCAAGCTGCTTTTAAAATCGACATGGTGGACTACAAATAGAATCAAACTTTATCTTTCATTTTCCAAAGTGGAAAAAGAAGATAAATCAAAAAGAAAACGAATTTGCTTTTCTTTACTTTTGTATTTTTTTTTTTTTTTGGTTGAATCTTATTCTTATTACTAGGTTCAAACTTCAAGCCATATAATCATAAGGATTTGAATTTTCACTCGCCTCAAAATTTTAGATTTAAGTACATCTCCAACGTGGGTAATCGACACATCTTCCAAAAACAGGTTCTTGTCCAATATTGTGGTGTTCTTTCATAAAGTTCGATCCTCTGCTAAGGAACCGAACCTTCAATTATTATTACTATTTTTTTGCTTTAGTCAAAAGTCTAACTTCTCAGTCATGTTGTGTTGCAGCTCAAATTCTTTTTCTTTTTTTTCTTTTTTTTTTTACATTTTTAGCTATATGGATCCTATAAATAATGTAAAAAAATTGTTAAAAGAATATTTATAAGAAACTTAGAGATTAAATTGAGAAATTTTAAGTGAGAGAGTTGTATCAAAATCTTGATATAGTAGTTAAAGACTCAAAATTAATTGACCACCTAACATGGGATCATATAATAAATATAAGTCCATTAATGCTGTCAAAGCTAGGACAAGGAGCTTATATGGCCAACTAGGAATCCTCTTTGTCATTCATGAACTTGTCAGCACGACTTTCTAATTATGGCAATGGGTCATCATTACGCATCCAACGTGTGAGATAAATCAATTTCTAACCCTCAAAGTTACACCTAGTCAATTATGGTAAAAACTATCTCATTTATCAAGCTTCGGCTAGCCATTCACCTATTTTCATGTCAATCTTTTCTTGTATTAAAGAATAAGAAACATGTAAGTGCTTGTGAATGAAAAGTGAAGCTGACATGATATGATCATGCTAGCATGAATTTAATAGGATTAGAAACATAATTATAAAAAATAAAAAAAAATAACAACACAAAATCGATACACATGATCACAATATCGATAAAATTTTAATATAAATTAATTATTATGATATTTATTTAATTTTATTTATCTTTTTAAATTGAGATGATTAAATACAAAATAACATAAACTATCACCCCTAATGAAAAACACATACAAAGATATTTTTAACAATCTCTTATATACTAAAGGATAAGAAACAAAATCATCAACATAGAACTTAACAGAAAATTATTAGTAAAGCAATCTAGTATTGAAAATAGAAAATAGGTACATTTAGGATAAACATTGTTTAGTCCTAACAATTAACAGTAACTACTTCTTCAGCCCTTAAGCACCCTTGGTTAGTAAGGCGCTCTCATGTGAACAACCCTTTACCTGTAGTCTGTACACTCGATAAACTGCCACTCGCATCTATTGTCTAACATCTAAAACTGTTCAATTTCTCTTTTTCCCAAAATGGAACAAAGTTACCATAATATGGACTATCGAAATTTAAAGTCATCTTTATTAGAAACATTTTATCTAGAAAAAAAAAAAAGAAAAACAACTTAGAGGTTAGACCAATGATAATTGCTTTCTTCTAACCTACTAAGTAAACACATTATTTGCGTATTGAATAATCTTACACACACAAACACACACACATATATATATATATATATATATTATTTGTAATAGCCAAAATTTCCGATTGTAGCTTTATTGAAAGACCACTTACATAGGATAACGTAGCATCATGACAAGCCACATATCCATAACTTATGGAACGATATTTTAAAAAAAAAAAAAAAAAGATAAAAGATAAAAGAGCTGAAATGCTTTGTTTGGCATATGTTAGCAGAATATGTTTGTCGAATAAGGATATGGTTTTTCTCCTTTGCAATGGATTGAGGCAAAGACATTGCTTTGGCTTTATTGCGTAGCGTCCTTATCTTTGAATGTATTTAATTTCAACTTTTTAGGTTGGAGAGTGACTACTGAGAGGAAAAAAGCAACTGTTTGGCTGATGTGAAAAGAAGTGAAAGCAAAGAAAAAGAAAGGAGAGGGAGGGGGAGAATCACATTGACCGGTTCCTTTAACGATATTAGTATTTGGTGGACCCCACGACAGACCTACCCATCCACTCATGACCCTACGCGCACCTCTCTCTTTTCTTTTCTGTACTCCTACTGCACCCCATCTTCTCTGCTCTGCATTGACTTTTAGGCTTTAACGCTATCATGCTCATCACATTTTACATTTCTTCGAAAATAGCTACCAACATAAGACTTGTTTGAAAGCTATATATATATATATATATATTTCAATGTTCAATATTTACACCCTTTTTAATTTGAGTCCTCCTTATTTATTTTTCTTTTTCCTTCTATTTAAGCCATGCTATTTTCTTTCAAATCCAGTAAATTACCCATCCACCAACATGCAAATTAGTCTACAATAATTAATTAATTCACTAAAGTGATGACATGAAATGTAATGCACTAATCCAAAGGTTCCGATAACCAAAATAATAGGTACTAATAAATTCTTTTTATACCATGTGAAGAAAAAATTTTAACTTAGTATTAACATGGGATTTACAAAACCTTATGAATGGATATAGATTCTCTCTCACAAATGATGTGGAATTACATTTCATATATTTCCATGCATATATTATATTGGATATTTAAGATGCTTGTCCTTAATTGAAAGATAAAAGAAAAAGAGATGGAATTTGACTGAAGAGAAAACTAAGACCCATAAATGAGATTCCCCTCGTCCTTGGATGGAACTAAGGAGGAATTTGATAATATAAAGCACTACTTTATCTTAGATGAAAGCATAGTTTTAAATTATAATGATTTTTATAGTATTGTCAAGAGAAAAAAAAATAGTCAATGATTTTATAATTTGATGGTATAAACATTGATCTTTTAAATAAAATTGATCGGGTTTCAATCTTTTTCCATTGTAATCATTGAGAAACCACATAAAAGAAAACCTATATTATTAACTTTCACTATAATATCTAAATCACTATGTGAATTTTACATGTTTTTCCAATTTTATACTGGAAGTTTAATAGTATCAAATGCAAACTTAATTGAACTTCACTCATCAAATTTTATGCTAAAGATTGAAATTACTAAATATCATAATTTACTCCCTCATTAGATAATGTGGTAAGTACTTATTGGTCAAAGAGTATCATTTAGAGTTAAGCTAATAAATTTTATAAACTAAGATTCATTAAGTATGATATTTGATAACTTTAAAATGTATGTGTGAAATTGAAAAAAAAAAATCCAAAATCCAAATACTAATTTTGATATTATTTTTTAAATTTTTCTCCCAATTCCATTCTCGCTGAATCTTTCTCTATTTAAATAAAGGAACTTATACTAAGAAAAAATATTGAAATTTTTATACTTTTTAACATCAATTTTATAATTTACCGAAAAATTATGTGCATTGAAATACAAAAATTTTTTCATTTGCCATCTTAACAGTTTTAAAACACCCAGTGACATTTTACTTTTTTTTAAATTATAACAAGATCTTATGATTTCAAAAATAAAGATGACCTAAATTTAAAAAGATAAAATCTTTTCAATCATGAATATTTTTGACGGAGTATAAATATCATATTCCTTAAACTTTAAATATTATGCTCATCACATTTTCTCACAATATTATGTTGTCATGCTAACCCCAAACCCTCTTCAGGTTTTCATCGTCCTCTTTGACTATGCAGGTTTGATTTCCGCTGCACAGAGGAAAAAGATTATAAATAAAATCGATACATTTTGCATTAAATTTTCTAATATAAAAAAGGAAGAAAGGATTCATATGGGATCCTTTTTTATATAAAAACCATTATTTTTTTTTATGTATAAAGATTATAAGAAAAAGGTGTAAATACAATAAGACATACCTGCTTTTTAAACATACGAAAGCTCAATACTTGGGTTTGTTTTTTAGTTGATTCGGATTGTTGTGGGTTCCATTAAAGCCTGGCAGTCAGTAGGGTTTGGCATTTGAATAAGCTTGGAGCATAAGAGGTTGGTCCAATTATTTCTGAAAATTCTTACAGAAGTGGGCACGTGTTTGTTCAGACGTGTTCGTTCAGTAAATTCCTAATGTTTACAATATTCTTCTATTCTTGAAAACCTGAATGTCTTTTTCAACTATAGCATAATACTATTCCGTATCGCCAATTAAAATAGTATAACTAGGAAATCCCCTGTGCGTGAACATTGTTGCTCTGATTTAGCAGCAAGTTAATTTCAAATACCTTATACAGGACCATTCCTTCCATGTCATGTAATCACAGTATGCATTATGTGAACTGTGAAGCATTGCGTTTGAAAAATGATACTAAAAAAAATATATATAGAACTTAAAATCTCATAGCTCACCACATATCTTTTAACTTTTACTAACACGTCAAATTTTAAAAAATTTATAACCTGATTAAGTTCTACAATTAAATATAAATAATTCAATTCTTATAATAAACAATCTTCTCGATTTACAACAACATAATAAACTACTCAATCCCTTTAAGTATAATAAATATTCGACCTAACCAGTACAACTAAATAAAGAGCTTATAGTTCAACATAACCCAAACCTAACATTTCACGTATCTCGACCCATCACCAAAATAATAATGGTTCTCATTCTCAATTAGTGGTCTTATCATACATCATCATAAATGCTCCACATCATCAATAATACCTAAACCTGCAACTAAGAAATAGCAATTCTCATAGGATGAGTTAAGACCCAATACAGGATATCATGTACATACACATGAACATACATGTAACGAGCCAAGCACACACATAACTATCAACATAAATGCAATAAATAATCGGTTTTAAATCTTATCATTTAAATTTACAAACAGCATAATCTCAACGTCTTGAAACTTGGTGTTATTCATAACCACTACACACACAATATATAAATACTACATAGATAGTAGAATTAAGTCCTCTCCAATCACTTGAGTACCAAAAACTATATTAGATTTACCTGAATTATTTCAATATAGAACTCCATTGGAGACAGTATCGTATAAAGATCACCAGATGTCTCACCAACACCACTAAACCCGACTAGTGGGTAGTCGAAGTCAAACACAACCAGTAACACAATTAAATCTAAGTTCCAATTTATTTCGGTTTATATTTACTAGCTTAAGACACGTATTCAACAGATTAGTTTCATGTATCTAGTACTCCTATATCAACAAGGTATGTCATCACGCAACTCCTAGCACCTAGTCATAAATACAATACTAGATTTATTCATTAATCCTTAACTCAACTCAACACTCTGCCACTTTTATTCAACCCTTTGTCTCAATATCCGAGTTTCCGAACCCCACTCCGCATATCTTTTCATATCCTTTTATACACTTTTCAACGTTCTATAATATAACTCTCTCTCTCTCTCTCTCCCTATCGTTATCTTTTCTTTTCTCTCTTCTCTTCCCCATAAAAAGCACACAACCACACGTGTCCCCCTCTCCTCCGTTTCACATCTACATACATAAATACCACTTGACACATATACATACCGAATACACGGCATACACACTGATCAACACACACCACTCGAGACATACATACTGACCGATATATACCTACAACACATACACCAATATACCTATAATTACTCACATGCCTATAGCTAACACCAATACACGCACTCGTACAACACACAAAAAGATACGATTGTTTAACATACACATAGTTTTACACTCACGCACGATGTGCACATACTACTATATCGTATACCCTGATACCGTACACTCTAACATCAGCTCAACAACACCCACAATATACAATTTTCATAGTAACCATATCACCATCGTTTCCATCTACTTCATAAACTGCCTTCACTAAACTCACACTAAAACCATAAAACTAAGAATTCCAAAAAAAAAAAAAAGGATAAGATCAATAATTACATATAATCCTTAATAAGAAATACTCTAAACTTGAATTATAAATGTATGAAGCTGCAAAAAAGAAAATCTTTGTAGTTTTTATGACATATTCTTGAAGAAAAACAAATTTATATGTTAAATAGACGAAGGACTTACTCAAAATTGTTGTATCATTACGTTTTCTTAAATGTTCATCAGTTTTCTTGTACCCTAGCGTCTAAATATGAATTTTGGCTTTGAGTTTAAGAGGGGTTTTGTGCCGTTGCTAAGAAAGATATTGTTTATTATTGATATTGTGAGAAAAGAAATTTGGAAGAAGTAGGAGATATCATAGGTAATGAGAGATTAAATTTTCCTAGACCATACTGTTTATGGCATTTGACATCTAATTACATGCCATACTAATATCTAAATTTTTTTCTCCTAACAATATTATCCCTATTATCTCTAATCAATTACAAGTTATACTATGTCTTTAAGCCTTTATTATATTATTATATTCCTTCCATTATTTTATATTTTTAAAATTTATTATTATTATTTTATAACCTCTTTTCTTCTTTTTTTTTTAGACCAGGTTTAACAAAAAAGTTACATTAATTAGTTTGGTAGATAACCAAAGTAATGAGAATTGAATAAGATGAGTCTAATATAAAACTCGGAGAGTTGTCTTACATTTAATCTAAATTGTATCATTTGGTTGCTAAAATTTAAGGAACTAAACTGGATATAATCTTTTATCCAATATTTGGTTTGCAATTTGAGTTTAGTTATTAGACAAAAAAAAAAAAGAAAAATGCGTCGAAAGGACTAAAGAAAATGCTCAAAATTTGTTCCACCTAAAATATGGTATAAAGAGTTCACTTCAATAGACAATAATATAAGTATTGAGGATATAAATATAATAAAATAAACATTAGACAATATTGAGGGTATAAATATTAGACAATATTTAAATTTATGCTTTTTAAATAATATAAAAACATAATGAAATATTAGACAATATCTAAGGTATAAATGTTAAAATACAATATGAGTCCAATATTTATGTATATCAAATAAGGAAATCATAAATATTTATGTCTAGTATTATGTAAACCAAACTTGGTATAATAATGATATATTATCATGTATTCTTTGTATTTGTGCTATCCAATCCTTTATATCCTATTTAGTTTTAGCAACTAAGCACTATCAAAGGGTTCTTTGTTTCCTTCATTTACTTTGTTAGGCTAACTTCATCTACCTCGTTAGAGCATTTATATCCAGAGTAACAAGTTATGGAGAATTCAAGTAATCATTAAAAAGTATTAAGTATTTAATTTTCTATTTCTCTATCTTTAGTTACTATATAGAAAATGAATACGGGTGCCACTTGAACTACATCCTAGGAAAAAAAGGAATGAGAATCTCTTTAAGAATCTTACAAACCCCATTCCTTGTAACTTGCTTTTGGTGATAAGTTCCACGAGGAAATTCAATAGTACGCTCATTTAAAAGCAATCATACATGAGTTCAAATTACTTAGATTTATAGTAGTATCATGCCATCGGTAGTAAAACAGAGCTCTTGACAACCTTATGGAAACTATCGATACTCACTTTTATTATTGATAGTTTCATTTTTACTGTTGATAGTTTCATTTTTACTGTTGACAGTTTCATTTTTACTCTTAACATACATGATTTACTATAAATTCAGATAATGTATTATCAAAAGTGACAATACCATAAGGTCACTTTTGAGTGACTATACTATAGAAAGCTTCAAGCCCATACTTATAGTGATGTGTTCTTGTTTCTTTCTAATAAAGTTCATTTCTTAGAAAAAAGAAGGAAGAAAAAGTCAAAGAATATCTATAAACATGAATTTTCTATAAGCATTAGCGTATCATATATATTACACATAAACAAGACCAATCAAATATATATTCAATACACTCATAAAAGAGAAGGATATGTATTAGTTCCTGTAAGGTATTTAAGTCATGACAACCTAAGTACTTTCAAGGATAAAGAACTCCACTCAAAGGCATTTCATTAGCTAAGTGTCTAAAAGAGAACCTACGACATATCAAATTATTTAAGGACATATTTTTATAATTTTTCAATAAGTGCTTCTTAATTGAAAATTGGAAACTGCCAAATTGTGTATGTACATTTTGACTCTAAAATTAGTTATGACAATGTAAAATCATTTTTTACCCTAAAATACCACTCTTCATTTCTATAAGATGTTTTTTTATTTATTGTTTGTTTGTTTTTTCCATTTTTTTAGGATTGTTAGATTTCATAACTTTTTTTTATCCCTTTTCAATTTTTTATTGAAATTTTGATTAGAAAAATTATTCTTACTAGAATTTTCACTCTTCCAACTCTACTATTAGAATCCGGTCTTCTATTTGGATGTTTTAGAAATAAAAAATTAAGATAGTATAATTTGCTATTACAAACCTTAGTTACACTACCCTGCCTTTAAGCTATCAATAAGCTATACAAATCTATGAAATACTATCTTAATACAACAAGATAAATCTTCTAAGTCTTCGATAAGATAAGCACTATATACGATAAGTTTGAAGCAATTTATAACAAAAACTATTTGATAGTATTTCAAAAAGCTCAAAGTTGAACTTATGGTTGTGTAATCTATACATCTTTCTTCGAACCCTTCTTGGCATTTTAAACTCTTACTATAACAGTTAATTTAAGATTAATTCAAAACTTTTGATCCTTATTGAAATTGTTAATTGCTAAAGTATAACAATTATTTCTCCTCCATATTTGGCTACTTCAACATATAGTTCTCTCAATATTTTAAATAGCTTATGATTGTTGAATCTTGACCAATAAAGAGTATAAGGATTAGTTGCAGTTGGTTCCTCAAAATCCAACCAGCTTTTGAAATATCTTCTAAATCCTACTTTCCAATATATTCTTTAACATTCATAATGGAACAAGACAATGTATTGCCCAAATACACGTATCAAGCAAAGGTGGACCTTGACCTATAAGAAAATAAACAAAAAAATTATGAAATGTTAGGTTTTAGCTTGATCTATTGTTCTTGTGTCACAGCTTTTAAGTTATGATGCTTCTTCATTTTATGCTTTCAAAGAACCTTCTAAGTTTGCTTCCATGTATTATTGTCTTACGTAGTTTTCAAACTCTCTTCTATCCATGCTTCTAATCTATTTAAAAGAATCTTTTTCAACTTTATTTAACTCCTTTTAAACATGCTTCTCATATCTCCAATCATGATCAGCTTCTAAGTCTCCTTCTAACTATAGTTAACTAACTTTAACAGCTTCTAACTTTCCTTCTAACTTTTATCTTAAGATTTATTTTAGAAACTTGATTAGATAAATTTAATATTTTTTATCATCAAAACATATTTGTTTAAGAGAACCTAATACTTCTTCTTTTTTTTTCCTTTTTTCAGGAAAATATAGAATAGTTTTTACTCCTAACATACTTTTCTTCTCAACTTTTTCTTATATTTTGTTAATTGTCTTTTTCTTTTTTCCATTCCCTTTTTTTTTTGTATAATTAGTTGCTACCAAGTAAGTGACTCTACCAACTGTAAGTACTACAAATAAGCCACAAACCCATTTTGTCACCTTACACTGTTCTTTTAATGTTAACTGCTTGAAAGTTATCTTTAGTCTTGATGCTTGCTTTGTCTTTTGGTTATAATGACTGTTGTGGCCCTTGAGCTTTCTTTAAGGAATCTCTTTGGGGGTGAATCCTATTCATGTCCTTGCTAATTTTTCTTCAAAAATTTTCTCTAAATAAAAAAGTGTTAAATTTTCTCAAATAGTTTAGTTCAACAGGCTTTCCTCACGCTCTTAAGTAGCCTTTTTTTACTGTTGATTACTATTCTTAAAATTTGGTCCATCTTATAGGCGATACATTACACTTTGGTAGATCAATAGACCATTACCTTAAATTTGCAACATAGGTCTTTTGTTAATGCCCGAAACAAATGGGATATTTATGTTTTAACTAATTTGAAAAATAATTTCTTTACCTTGAGTTCATTAGTTAAGAACTTTAGGAAAAACTAAGGTAGGCTTACCCTCATTTCAAGAGTAAATTGTCTCCTTGAGATATTGTAAGGGAAAATTATACTAAGCGGGATCAACGTTTGGGACTAACAATGTATTTGTATAAGGTAAAAACCTATGGAAATCAAAAGAAATGGAAAGGAACCTTGTGTTTAGTAATGAAAAAACAAGTGGATATGGGATGAGTTTGGTGGAAATGGGATGAATCGATTCTATCTAAAGCTCCCTTTCTTTACTCTCTAAATTTAAGGAGAAAGCTATGGAAATAGATAGAAATGTGATGAAGTTATGAAAATACACTAAACATCATCATCATCTCTACTATTTTTCTGTATTATAGAAAACCCTAGGTAACAAATGAGAAGGCAAACCAAAAAGAGGAAGGAGATGAGAGATTAAGGTTCTTCTTCTTCTTCTTCTTTGCTTTCAGGTTCAAGCAGTCCTTTTACATCTACTCTACCTTACATTAACCAATTGAAAAAAATAAACTAAGTAAGATGACATAATAAGACTAATTTGGTCATGTTAAGAAAATATTCCTAATTATTTCTATCCATTTCTACATTTTATATCTAAACAATAGTAAATATTTCCCCTCTTCTCCTTTTCTATGGATTTCCTTTCCACTCTTTTCTTTTCCATAGTTTTCCTTTCATTTCTACTTATTTTTGTGATAACCAAACACAATGTAACTTCAAATAAGGGATCGAAGTTCCAATTAATTAAAATAAAGGATCAAATTTTTACAAACTAGTTCAAACAAATCCACCATTATAACATCGCTAAATTATATTGAGTGGCAGTTATGCAACATTGGTATTGACAAAGCATTAATGAGGTACTGACATGACCTTTTTATTATAAATAAATAAGAAAAATAAAAAAGTAAATAAAGTTACAAAAAAACTAAAATAATTTGAAAAATGAAAAAATACAAAAGTGTTAAAAATAAAATATAAAATATATAAAGGATAAAAGAAGAAATAGAAAAAATTACAATAAAAAAATAAATAAAAATCGAAGTGAAAAAAGTTTGAAAACTAAATAAATTAAGAAAAAAAATTTTAGTTACTCTAAGGTGGGGGATAGCCAACAATTATTATGGGATTCCATGGTTCATAACTCACTTTTGAAAGTTGATTGTGTAACTTACTATTGGTGGTGGATACTTGCCTACCACTCTTGGTGTGTTGTATGATCTTATTAGAATGGTTGATAGCTAATTATCATTGATTTTTATCATTATTATTATTATTAAAAGGTAGGGTTTCACTCTTTTTTTGTTTCTAATTTTAAATTCGATGGTGGATAACTACTTACTATTAGTAGTGGCCCAGTGGACCGCATAACTCACAGCTCCACTAGTTATCAAAATCATAATTCTATAGTTTGTTTGAATATATAGAATCAGTAAAATCATACAGAAACTTATAAAACTGATAAAATTATAAGCTTATAAAATTATACACGAAAATTCATAATTTTATTAAAAGTTTATATAAAAATAATTTTAAGTCCATTTTAATAAAAAAAGCTATTATAAAATTATAAACTCATAAAATCATATTTTTAACTCACGATCTTGATAACTCAAAGTGACTTTTTCAAACACCCCAAAGTTGAGGCATAGCTGACCTGTCACCTATAGAGAACTAAATGACATCTCTCTTGGCCTTGGGATGGATAGAAGTTTTCATTTTTTAATTTTCAAACTTTTTCTTTTTTTCGAATTTTCTATTTTTCATTTATCTTTTGACATTATAATTTTTTTCTTTTTTAATGTTTTATATATTTATATATTTAAAATTTTAATGTTGTTTTTCTTTTTTATTTTATAAAATTATAAATTTTTTTAAAATGTTATTTACGTTTTTACTTTTCTTCTTTTATTTATAATCAAAACACTACGTTAAATGCCTCATCAACACTTAGTCAATGTCAATTGTTACATAATGTACTAGTAAGCATAACTTAATAACGTTATAACGGTAAGTTAATGGAATCTCTTATTTGGTCCAATTCGTAAAATATTGACCTTTATTTTAACTACTTAAAATTTCAACTTTTACTTTAATTTACTTCCTAGCATCGATCCCTCTAATGTAATTTTCCTAATAATTTAATTCCTTTAATTAGAAAAGCTTCTCATAGGACACTATTGCAAGTAGGCCGATAAAACATGGGTTTTAGGCATTAGGCTTAATCTTGATGTGTTTAAGGGAATTTTTAGCTAAAAGATCTCACCTTATATTTCAAATAAGAGTTGGGTTGGGCATCTTACTTTTTTTTATCCTTCTTTTTTTTTTTTTTTACTCTTTTCCTTTTTGCTCTCTCCCCCTTCCCCTCCCCTCCCACAATTTTTCTTCTCTTTCCCTTTTCTCTCTCTCTCTCTCTCTCTATCTCTCTCTCTCTTTTTTGCACTCTTAAACAATCACCCTTTATTTTCTTAGGTTTCCATTGTGGAGAACAATTTGAAACTTAAAGTGTTTTCTTATCTAGTTTAAAGAATGAAACATCTTCTTTACATTAAAGGGAAAACCTATCCAAGGCAATTATTACTCATGAATCAGTATAACAAACACAATAATGATTATTTTGTTCCTTCAGCTTCTATATGATAATACCTTAATCTCTAATATGCACTAATTTGGGGTAGCTCTTGATAGGGTCTAAATTATGAAACACTTCCTAAAAGATCCAAAGAGTTTAGTAAGGGAAAGGGTATTTAAGGTAGTAGAATGAGTGTTAGTCATTATTTTGAGTTATGTCTCATGAGTGAGACAAACCTTCTTTAAAGAACAAGTAATTTTCCTTGCTCAAGTTGCACTAAATGTCTCGAGTGTTTAAGGTTTGCATTAGGACTTAGTTTGCCTTATATCATCTTAGCACTATTCAAAAACATATATCTTTCATTGCTTAGAAAATTTTGAATTGTTTTGGTTATCCACCTAATAATGCGAGGAAGCCTTTTGATGCGCCTCTAGAAACTTACTTGATTTTTTATTTCTAAGGCTTAATTGACCCAGTTAGCTTATCAATAAGTATTTCCTTAAATCATACATAAAGACTAGGTTTTTTTATTTTCAATTTTTATATTATGCATGCAGCTCAAATAATTCAAAGGAAAAAAAGAAAAAGGAATAAAGACTATACAAATGAAAGTTGTTAATTTTTTATTAATTGCTTCTATATCTACAAAGCTTAAAATAAAGAGTAACTAGGCTTCTCTTCTTCAGTAATCCATGTTAATTCTCCATGTAGCCCCTCTTATGAAAGATTACTCTATCCTATAGGCTTCTTTTGTGCTCAACTATAGTTATTAGACTTATTAGCCTACTCTTTATGATTTATAAGAGAACTATTGTTGCATTGGTCCCCTCAGATCCTACAAGTTTTAGTTGGAAAAGTTTACTATCAACAAAGCTTGAATCTTATTCTTCAAACTCTAGAAACTATATATAGGATGACCATTCTAAACCATATAATATTTATGTTGCACTTAAGGGTTGGTGTTTTATGGCCTATAAGTTGGTTTAGGAGCTTCATAAGTTATAAAATTTACCTCTTTTAGCTAGAGGAAAACCTAGGACATGGGGATTGCAATTTGATTAAACTATCTTTTTGGGCCCTTAGAGCTTGTTCATCATGTGTGAGCTTTAGGCTTACTTTTAGACTAGTAGGCTTATCTATGGTCTAATGGGTATTATGGCATAGCTCCCAAGGTTTACCATACTTATAGTTACTTCATTCATCTCATTTGATGGGGTCATTTTCTTTCCTATTTGATTCAAGCTTACCAATTTTTCCCATTCCATAGCATCCTTAATTAAACTTCCTGCCATCATTATATTTGCAAAGTTGGTTGTTGTATACTCCAACAAGTGGCTCATGTAAGGTTTGTTTAACGTTTAGATGAACATCAAAATAAGATCCTTATCTGGAGGGGGTATTATGATGTGATCTAGCATGTCTCTCCACCTTTAGGAATACTCTTGAAAGATCTCGTCCATCCTTTTAATCATTTAAGTCAAGTCCTGCATGGAAGGGGCCATCTCCTCATTGGATTTGTACTAAATGTAAAAGGAATGGGCTAGTATTTGTCTAAAGTGTTGGCTTCTATCAATTTCAATTGCGCATATCTCATTAAGGCTAAACCTATGAGACTACTTAGAAAGTTTGGATATAATTTGGTCATTATTAATGTACAGGTCCATTTTGTGGATAATGAATATAGAACCTAGTATGCAAAATCGGGCATACCATCTCTTCATACTTTCTCAAATTTAATAGCTTTAAACTTGTCTACAAATTCCTTTTTTTCATAGGTCTTGATTTTGGTTGAGCCCATCTTCTCTAAGCCATGAATGACCTTTAGAACTTGGATTAATTTTTCAACTTTGGAATAACCTCCTCTCTATATCTGTCTATTTCTTTATAAATTATTTCATAAAAATCAAATTATTATTTCTTAATTCACCTTCTTGAATTTCCAACGGTAAAATTGCTATATGTTATGGGTTGTTGGGCTTAAGAAGCTTTATTAGCTTGAGCAAGCTGTTGAAGGAGTTCCATCATTCGAGTCATATGCAGCTCCATGAATCAATCAATTTACTAAACCAAGTGGCTTAAATTCATAAGATGTTAAAAAAAAATGTTAATAATAGATTTAAAAAGCAACATTTTCTAGGATTAAATTAAGTTGCATAAGTTTGATGTCAAATTGGGCCAATGATTAATAATGGACTAGACTTAGGAAGTAATTAATATTGAGCATAAAATGAGACTAGATAGTTTTTCCATAACTTCAACTAATTAAATAGTAATGATGAACTTTTAATTGCATGCTAATCAATTTTTAGTTGGAGTTGATTAGGATTAATCTACCTTTAGCTCATGATTCACAACGATGTACAATTACATGGTTGCTACTATGTGCTACGATATCTGTTAGACAAAAATGGATTGCATAAATTTGGCTAAATTAAATGCTTATTAGTTTGTTTATGGCTATTGTAGGTTAATGGACAACGCGCTTAGACTAACATTAGTTGCAATTGTAATTACTAAGGTAATATGAAAATTAAGCACTTAAGCTATTAATGGTGGCTCAGTTGGTAATTCTTAGTTAATAAGTTGATGAAAACATGATGGAACTATTGGAGGCATTATCTAGTGGTATGGGATAAATTAGACAAATGTTACATGTGGATTGCAAATGTTAGTGTTTGATATGGAGGCTGCTTTCTTTTTTTCTTTTTTAAGCCTGAGTCTAACCATCCTTGCGATCTCTAAAAACGTTCTATGGTGGGATCAAACCCCCTATACCCCATTGTGCTTTAGGGTCATAAGTACTCTAACGTTGTTTATTTAGGCTTAGATATTTATCTTAATGAACCATCGATTTGACATTCCATTCATGATCTTTTAAGTAAGAATTGAATGTAGGCATTATATGTTTAGTACTATAAAAAAGAGAGAAAGAGGGCCCCGAGGGTAGCGGTGTAGAGTAGTAAGTGCATGTATATACGTTTCCCGTCTTTTGACATTCCATCCATGATTTATGTAGCTTTTGGCCATTATTGGGTCCATGCACCTAATAATACTTGATTTGTTGTCCGTCGTCAAGAGTTATGCAAATGGGTTTTGATCAAGCCAATCCATTTAACTTGTTTTAAATCCGAGAATTTTATCCTTTTAAAAAGTAAGCTAAATGAACTTGACTTGTTTAACTTGCAAGCCAAAATAAGCCAATATAGGTTGACTCACTTATGTCTTTAGCTTGTAGGTTGACCCATTTTAACTCATTTCAAAATCAAATTAAGGCTAAGTTTATGTACCTATCAAAAGTGAGCTAAATGAACTTAGCTTGTTTAACCAATAGGCCAAAATATGTCAAAATAGATCAATTTGTTTTAACCTACTTGTATACCTCTAGTAATCATTTAACGGAGGATATCATGTGGATGGGCTATAAAGATTTATTCAATGCCCTTTCTTTTTTCTAATCTCATTCAATTAATTATTAAACATGTTTCAAATCATAGTTTAGAAGTTATATACTTATCCTCTTTATTTTTTTAGTCATCATAATAATCGATTTATTTATATTGTTTCACATATATCAATATATATAATTCCTAGTGGTATTCGTCAAAACCAATTCAATTGAGCAATGAAAAGAATTGTAAAATTTGATAAGGTTTTATAATTCAATTTGATACTTAGACTTATGGGCTTTGGTATAGAATATTAAAAAAAGAGTGATTCAATTTCTAGCTTTCACTCATCTCAACAAATTTTTCTTTTTTAGACCTCTGAATCCACAAGTACCAGCGGAAGATTAAGAAATTACCTAACCATGTACATCCGTAATAGTCACAATAATATTGTTGAAACTCACCTTTTTGTTGGGTATCACATACGATGCATAAATGGATTACTTTAAGTGAGATTGAACCATGTTACTAAAGAAAAAACAAATTCTAACTTGCATAAGAGTCTCCATTCGACCTTTTCATTTTGTTATTTTATTTTGATTAATTTATTTTAAATTGTTATTATTGAAATTTGAATATTTTGTTATAAAAAATGACCGTTATAATTAGCTCTCGATGTATAATCGTTGCCAGTATTAGCTCGCTTTTTTTTTTTTTTCTTTCTTTCAATAAGGTAGTATGACGGAGAAGCAAAAATTCCATTTGAATGCAAGTAATAAAATAAATATTGCAAAATCTTTTCTATATTGTCTAACCTAAGGTGAGTGAATATAGGATAGTTACAATATAAGGTCCTACTCATACTTTATTTTATAGTAAATACCAATTCCCATATTTTTAGAATGGAAGCTGTCTAGTAATACTTTAGAACCATGATGGAGCTTGTACACTGCTAAAATAATTGAAGGGTATACGGTATTTTTGGAGCTTGTACTTTTTTCTTTAAATTTTTTTGTAAGTTTCAATTTTACACTTTTTTAAATAAAAAATTCTTATTACATTTTTTTAATAGAAAAGATTACTTTTTACATTTGATTAATAATTTTGAATGTTTAGTTGCAAATATCTTTGTTTATTTTCATGACATTACCATTGTAGTATCACAATTTAAAAGCAAATTTCTTTTCTAATTGAGAAAAGTTAAAAGAGACCATATTTGTAAAAGGTTGAAAAGAATAGTATATGAGCAAGTGCTATTCATAAAATAGAATGAAACTAAACTAAGAAATGAGTTGAAACACATTAAACCTCAAGACTTGAGAGATATGAGAGAAACGTTACATTCATGGTTCTATCTTTTGGGCTCAAGTCCTTTTTTTTTTTTTCCTTTTTAGCAAAATGTTTTCTAATCCAAAAATGTAGATTTATTATTTATTTTTCTTTTAGTAATATTATTTAACAATTTTTATAGTATAGATATAGAGAGAATATGTTCCATAGTAGATATGAAGTATAAAGACTTTATAATATCCTTATTTTAAGATAAGTTTTAGGATATTGCTACTTAAAACCTATCACATCATTTTTAATACTCCACTGAAATCTAACCGATCAAAAGTGGTATGAATTGATATCTATATAATAGGAATTGGCCACTCACCCTAATGCTGCCCAGCAGTTCCCTTGACATTCCCATCATTTAGACATGCGTTACCGCTCATGACGCGTTTTGGACTCGTCAACTCACCATGAAAGCATCGACTCGTGAAGTCTTTACAAATCTGAGGGAATAATAGGAATATTTGTCCAACATATTACCTGAATATAATATAGTCAGACCCTAAAACCATGCCATTCGTTGTTGCGAAACAAAACTGCTAGCTGAACTAGACTCGACATTGGCATCATGTTATCAGACCATATGCCTGTTTAATACATAGAATAGCAGTTTGCCAATTTTTTAAAATCTCTCTCAACCAGCATTTGTAACTTCAATAAACTATTAAGATCCTATTTAGAACATCTTTTTTTCATCTGTATCATATTTATATTTATTTAAAATTTAATATTTAAAAAACTATTTTTATCTGTATTTTATTTATTTCTATTTCATAATTATGATCAAGATGTTGATTAAAATGTTAGAATTGAAAAATAAAAATTCATATATTTTTGAGAGAAAAGATTTAAAAAATATATATTTTATATATTAAAAGTAATTATTTTATGAAGTATATGAAAAGCAGAGTTGCAAGAGTTGCAGTAGTATCAAATAGATATCAGTCATTGCAGTGTTGATCGTATTGGTCTAATCGTATATTAGCTGATGTAAAGTTAGTTTTATATTCTAGTATAGGTTGTTATTTATACACGTGGTGATCCACATCATATCCAGCCGGCAAATAGTAATAGGTCAAGTAGCTAGAGTTAGGTATAGAATATAAATACACTTCTGAGGCTTGTAACAAACTAACGAACCATTTTCATTACTTCCAGTTTTACGAACAGAGAAACTCCTTTCCGCTTCTCTTGTTCTACTAGGGTTGAATCAGATTTACATCTACTACGAGAAAATCAATATATTTTAGTTGGTATTTTACAAATATAAATGAAGTAAAAGATAGATAAAAAATATATATATATAGAATTATATTTTTATTTTTCTAATATATTATTTTTATTAAATACAAAATTCAAATAAATACTAATAAGAAACCAATAAAAGAAAAAAAAACACAAATGGATCGTAATTATATAATAATATCTTTTAGTTAAACAAGAAGTTGTTTGTCCTTGGAAGAGTTTGGGAACAGGAAAAATGCGGAGGCAGACAGTCAAAGGTGTTAAGATTTCATTGTACGAGAACTACTGCATATGGTGTTTTTACCTTTGTCTATACATGAACAAGAGGGATGACAGCTGGGAATTATTCCCATAGGGCTTTTATAAACACTGCAATAGTTATAATATAATATTCTTTTGGTTAGCAAAATTGGGCTTAATATTTTATTATTTTTATTGTACAAAGCAAGGGCCAATTAACGAAAATTATATATCGAATATTAGTATGCTAGCCTCATTAATTAGCATCTGCCAGCAAAGACTCCTACAAATAAAAAAAAATAGACGGTAGTCCTACTAGTAAATAAAAGCTAACAAGTAATAATTAATTATGATAATATTTTATTACTATTTGCATTTCACGTACATATTATATATAATATGACATATAATATCTATTGGATCCTTGCTCCAACCACTAGCACCATTAGTTTGCTTTTGTCATTACCTTGCCATCACTATGGATTCTTAATTACGTTTGAGACGAGAAACGGCCTTAAAAGGTAATGGAGATAGGAGAAAGAATTATGGAGGAAAAAAGTAGGGGTGAACTAAAATTATTAACTTTTCCGGAGGAATGAAAAGGAAATAAATATATATATATATATACATACATAAGTATATTTATGCATGTCTTTTTTCCCATCTCTCAAAATTAGAGATAATGAAAAATGTAGGCTTAAGGATTTGTTTTCTTTAAAATCCCTCACCTCTTACTTTCCGTTCGATCCAAACAAAACAAAGTGCTATGTTCTTGATTCTTTTGCCACTCCAAACATAATTAAGAAGCTAGTTGTATGGGCAACATCCTTATTAGTATGACAATGTTTAGTAATTATAAAATATGTAATACCAACAAATAGAAAAAAAAAATATCAAAACAATGTTTTTCTTTGAAAACAAACACAACTGTTCTTGTAATAATGCTCGGAACGCCTGGTTGAAGAATTTGCTACTCAAAACAAGCTACTTTACGCTCACCTCGAAGAAGCCGAAAGGCCCAACATGCAAACTCACCCCCCCCTAAAGCCTTTGATGCCAGCATTGGGCAAAACCACCTATAGCAATCGTGAAGCGGTAGGAATTGGCAAATTGATCCTCCAATGCAGCAACAACTAGTAAGGTCTATGGCCATCCGTGACTAAGCTCTAGCTGGCAATGAGTAAGTGGCCGACTTGTAAGGAGTACCAGCTCATTCAACAGCACATCAAGCTCATCTAGCATATGATGTTAACCTCAATGAGCTCCGTACAATTGTTAAGAGGCTCTTTGAGCAATAAGGGAGCAAGTCAGCTGGCAACGCCAGGCTGATTACCAGTAACAAAACCCCCTTCACTAGCTGCATCCAAGACGAAGCATTACCTTCTAAAAGCAAGCTTTCATCCTTAGACCAATATGACTATAGAGGAGATCCTAATGACCACCTCCTCTACTTCAACACCCTCATGAACCTTCATAGTTATGGGGATGCTATAATGTGCAAGGATTTCTCGAGCACCTTGAGGAAAGCAGCTTGAACGTAGTTCAAGCATCTACCCAAGAACTCCATTAGCTCCTTTGATGAACTTGCACGGAAATTCAGTCTTCATTTTAGGGCTAGCAAGCCTTTATCTAAAGACACATCGTCCTTATACCTAATGAGGCAAAGCGAAGACGAATCTTTGTGTGATTATGTAGCTCGGTTTGACAATGTCATGGTCAAGATCCCTCAACTGGATGAGGAAGTTGTTGTCCATGTCACTTAACTTGGCACTCAACCTTCAGGAGGCCTCTTCCAATCACTTGCGAAGAGCAAGTTAAAGACTTTGGCTGACTTCTAGAATAAGGCCCAGAAGTACAACGACTAAGATGATAACATTTGCGCCAAGCACGTTGCTAACTGAGAGAGGTTAGGTGGAAAGTAGGATAAGGAAAGATTATCCGTAAAGGATTACCTTGACAGAAGGGTATTGGGCAAACTAGAGGGGAAGGGTTCAAGAAAAAAAAAAGCATCAAGCCAAACAAGGCCCATTCCCCCCTCCTATCTAAATGCAGTATACACCCATGAAGAGACCCATAGGCCAGGTTTATTCCGAGGTGAAACCTAGGAACCTACTATAAAGAACCCCAAAAATGAAAGGGAACCTTTATCGTTGGAACTCAAATAAGTACTGCTAGTTCCACGATGACCATGGTCATACCATTGATGAATGCTTTTAGTTGAAAAATGCAATCAAATAAGCCATTCAATAGGGCTTCTTCAAGGCTTCTTCAACGAGTATGTAGCCCAAGCGAAGAACGATGACCGTTTTGATGATGATGAGGATGGAGTACCCTGGAAGCAGCGGACTAAGGCTGCCAGAGCAAAGCAAAAAACTAACCGCTGTAACGACTACACCCCCAATGGCATCATTAATATAATAGTTAGGGGGTCACACCTTAAGAGCTAGCCGAGCACTAGCAGCTTGGTTGATACCCCATTAGAGGTGTTGGCAATAAGCGATAACAGATAAAAGCTAGATATAGGGGTAAGGATCATGAATTTCGAGGTCTTGAAAATAGTGGTGCACGTCGACAGCTCCATTGATATCTTCTTCCTTCATACATATGAGAAGATGAGGAAGAAGCTATCAATCAAGATGAAGCCATACCACTATAACTTGATCAACTTTAATGGAAGTACCATCTAAGTTAAGGGGATCATTACTCTAAACATGGAGCTTAATGATGGCAACTACATGGCATGACAATCAATGAAGTTCGTCATAATTGACTGCCCTTTTTCCTTACAACGCTCTCTTAAGAAGATCAAGTCTAAATGTGTTTAGGGTCATCACATTCGAACTTCACTTGAAGGCAAAATTCTCGACCCCAACCAAGGTATGAATATGTAGGTATAATCAAATGCTTTCACAAGGGCTATATGTTAAAGCTGCCAGAGGCAACGGATTCTTCGCTCTAGAGCCTTGCCCGCAAGAGAAGCTGGTGGAGAGGGGTGAGTTGGGTCAAAAAACTAAAGATGTCCAAATTAGTCCCTCTCCTGACTAGACTATGAAGGTTAGAATTGAGACTCCTGGTCGACTTTAGATTCGCTCAGGATCTTACCCGATTTGGCAACCTATAGCCTCAACATTGACTCCATTGCGTGACCTGTCAAGGAAAAGCAGAGGCACTTTACTTTAGAAAGGAAGGCTATGATTGAGGAAGAGGTATAGAAGCTACTCAAGGCCAACTTCGTAAGGGAAGAGAAGTACCTGACCTAGCTAGCAAATGTAGTGCTAGTTAAGAAGAAGATCGGGAAGTGGCATATGTGCGTCGATTATACTAACCTCAACAAAGTCTGCCTTAAAGACTGCTTTCTTCTCCTACGAATCAATCATCTCATTGACTCCACTTCAAGACATGCCCTATTAAGCTTCGTAAACGCCTTATCGAGATACAACAAGATTAAAATGGACCTAAAGGACAAATTCCATACCTCCTTCATTATCAACTATGGCACACATTGCTACACAATGATGCTATTTGGTCTAAAAAATGCTGAGGCTCTGCACTAACAGATGGTGACGAAATTGTTTAAGCCCTAAATCAGATGCAATATGGAGGTGTACGTCGAAAACATAATAATCAAGAGCATGAAGCCAGGCGATCATGTCAAGGACCTTCAAGAAGCCTTTGACCAAATGTGGACATACGACATGTAACCGAACCCCTAGAAATGCGTCTTTGGGGTTAGCTCCTGCAAATTCTTAGGCTTCTTGGTTACCCAAAGAGGTATTGAGGCCAATCTTGAAAAAAATAAGCGCCATCAGGGTGATGAATCCCCCTACCTCAATCCAAGATGTACAGAAGCTCACCGGTAAAGTGGTTACGTTAAGTAGGTTTATCTCAAAAAGCGTCGACAAATGCTCCGAGTTCTTCAAAATCTTAAAAAATCTAAAGGGTTTTGAATGGACCTTAAAGTACACCGCTTCCTTCTAGTAGCTCCAAGATTTCCTTAGACACCTATCAATCCTCTCTAAGCTTATTTATAGGGAGGACCTATTCTTCTACCTGACCATAAGCAACCAGACACTCTCCTCTGTACTAATTAGAGCAAATGGAAGAGAACACAAGCTCGTATACTACGTTAGTTATATACTCCATAAGCCTAAGGTTAGGTATGCTTGAGTATAAAAATTCACCCTGGCTGTTGTTATCTTAGCATGTCAGTTAAGGCCCTACTTTCAGGCACACCAGATTATCATTCTCACAGATCAACCACTACGCACCATGCTGTAGAAGCTTGATGTATTTGGATAGATGATGACGCATGTAATGGAGCTAAGTGCATATGGAATCCGATACCAGTCACGAATGACTTACAAGGCACAAGTATTGGCCAACTTCGTAGTAGAATACATGGGAGAGAAGGAATCACCTTTAGGTGACAACAAATCAATGTGGACTCTCCACGTTGATGGATCATCCACTTCGAGGGGTAAAGGTGCTATCTCATTTTGACTGGCCTGTATAAGGTCACAGTATACTACGCCGTGAAGTTCAGGTTCAGTACCAGCAACAAAGAATCTACATATGAGGCCTTCATCACCAATCTTAAGTTGGCCAAAGAGATCGACGCTGAACACTTACATGTCTTCTTGAACTCTACGCTAGCAATCCAGTAAGTCTGAAGCGAATATGAAGTTAGGGACAATACGATAGCAAGGTACTTAAAGAAGGTGAAGAGCCTTCTAGTTGAATTCCCTTCGTAAAGCATCATGAAGATTCCTTAACTTGAGAATTTAGTAGCAGATTGGCTATCTAAACTTGCCTCTACTAGAATACAGAAATCGAAGGTGAAGGATAGGCAGATCTTCATAGAGTACCTATTGGAGAAGAGCATAACTCCAGTCTCGGCTGAAGTCTTGGAATTGACAATAGTAGCATTAGCGGTTAGCTAGATAGATCCCATCAGGAGTTATTTAGAGTAGTGCACACTCCCAGAAGACAAGAGAGAGGTGAAGAAGCTCAAATATCACGTCATTAACTACACATTGGTTGATGGCTTCTTGTACTGTAGGGACTTTAGCCTTCCCTTGCTCGGATGCTTATGAAAAGGTGAGGGCCTATGTGTCATGGAAGAACTACATGCTGAAGTGTGTAGCAACTACATTCATTCCCAAGCCCTTTACCTCTGGGCATTATAACTCAGTATTATTGGTCTACCATGAGGTAGGACACCAAAATCGTAGCCTAGAAGTGCCCGTAGTGCTAGAAGTATGCCCCTATCAGTCATGTACCTAGGACTAGTCTACAACCTCTGACCAGCCCTTGGTCGTTCGTACGATGAGGTATCGACATACTTAAGGCCTTCCCGAAGGCCTCTAGAGTGCGGTAGTTCATAATGGTTGTTATCGACTACTTCACAAAGTAGGTCAAAGCTGAAGCGATGGTAAAAAATCACTAAGAGAAGTGTGGATTCTTTCATTAAAAACAACATCCTCTCTCGGTTTAGGGTTCCTTACACTCTTATTATGGACAACGGGTGACAGTTTGACAACCTCAAATTCAAGGAATTTTGCGCCAAGCACTACATCATGCGGTACTTTACGTCAATTGCCCACCCTTAATCGAACGGACAGGTAGAGGCAGCCAACCAAATCATCTTAGACAGCTTGAAGAAATGAGTGGACTGAGCCTATGGCATTTAGGTAAATGAGTTGCCCAACATTCTATGGGGATATAGGAACACCCACCGAACTTCTACAGGTGAAACGCCCTTTCACTTGGCGTTCAAGTCCAAAGTAGTCCTCTCCATTAAACTTGAACTCCCTAACATCCTAACTCAAAGCTTTGACTATACCCTTAATGAGTCCCTATTACAAGCTAGTGTCGACATTATTGAAGAAATCTAAGACCTTGCTGTAGCTCGAATAACTACATACCAACACCAAATCGCCTAATACTATGATTAGAAGGTTAGGTACAAGGAATTCAAGGTCAGACTTAGTTTGCTGGAAGTTAGAGGCCATTGGCTTATGAGAAGGATAAGGTAAGCTGGCCCCCAATTAGGAAGACCAGGTCAGAGTTAGGGAAAACTTAGGTAATAAAGCATACGGACTAGAAAGACTAGATAGTGAGCTCATCATGCGTACATGAAATACTGATAACCTTTAGCTTTACTTTGTTTAGCATACTACTGTGTAGATCATTTTAGAATAATGAATGAAAATTACATTTTGTGCTTGTTGTCTACCGTTCTCTTTCTCTCACCGTCCTAGCCCTTAAAGAGGAACTCCTACTTACTAAACAATTCAGAATGCTATTGACCTTACCTTGGGTAACCTTGGCAAGGGGAAACACCCTTTGTATAGAGGAACTCTCACTTACTAGGCAAGTTAGAATGCTACTGACTTGACCCCCTCAAGTAACCTTTGTAAGGGAAAACGCTTCTTTTACAAAGGAACTCCTACTTATCGAGTAAATCAGAATACTACCAACCTAACCCCCTTGAGTAACCTCGGCAAGGTGAAACACCCCTTGCACAGAGGAACACCTAGTTATCAAGAAGGTTAGAATGCCACCGATCCGACCCCTTAAGGTAACTTCGGCAAGGGAAAACACCCTTTACACAGAGGAACACCCATTTACTGGGCAGGTCAAAACACCATTGACTTGACCCCTTCGAATAACCTTAGTAAGGAAAAACACCCCTTGCATAAAGGAACTCCAATACACAAACATTCAAACAAGGTAGAAAGTATAAAAAAAAAAGAGGTAGAAGAAGAGAAAAAGCGAAAGTACACAACAAGGGACATGAGTAAGTTTCATTCGTTACTTAGAAATTACAAAATTAAGGCAGCCATCTCAACCTAGATTACAAGAAGGAAAACAAAACTATTGCCTAAGATTAGCTAACTTTAGTAACTCCAAAAAGTCTAAGGCTTCAATCTGCTTGGAACGTTGATCCGTCGTTGAGGTTGAAGGTTGTTGATAGGGTTTAATAGGAGGATTACCCCGACCTTGATCACCTCGAGAAGCACCCTTAAAGGTAACCTCCTACTTCGGTACTGGGGCAGAAGTGGGTGTAGAAGCATCATGCCCAACCCTAATAACAGAAAGGGCACCTCAAACTTCATCGGCTACTTAAGCAACCTCCCTCTCCTATGCTTTGGATTCCTTCTTCTCTCTAAAGGTGAAGGAATCCAAAAAACTCAAGAAGCTCAGGTCAAGGTCTAGATAATGGGAGAGCACTTGTCTCCTAATGTAACGAGTGCATTCAGTGGACAGGCCTTCCAACTCATCCACCCAATCATCCGTCTCTCGATAATCAACAATAGCCTTCTTTATTACGACATCATTGAGGACCTCTAAACTCTCCATTTTCAAGATGATCTCCTTTATCTTTGAAACTCTCCCTTATAGCTTCTAGACCTATTGCTTTAACCCAAGCTTCAGACTGGCTAACTCCAACAAAGTGGCTTTGACACTATCGTACTCGAAGGCCTTCATCGTTAGCTTGGTCTGTAACCTAGCAACTGATACCCTTAATTCAGCATTCTTTCTCACAAGTTGAGCCTTAGCCTCCCCCTTCTCATCCAATCTCTAAGAGAGATGAGCCTTAGTCCTTTATTCATTCTCGAGTTGAGCCTTCAAGTCGTCGACCCCCTTAGTAGCATCTTCAGTAGTTGCTTTCTCCCATTCTGCATCCTTCAACTGCCCTTGAAGCCCAACTACCTACATATAAGAGCGGCGTAGGTATCAATTAGCTTTGGCAAATTTATCCAAATATTTATTCGTAGAAGACTTTCCCTCTTGTAAGTCCTTCTTAACCTTGCGCAACACCTTCCAAAAGCCCTTTACCTCTTTCCGAGCAACATCATACTTACCTAGTTAAAGCAGCACCTAGTCATAGTACTGTAAAGAAGCATAAGCCAAGGTTAGTTTAATGACAAGGGTGAAGCACATTAAAGTAAAGAGGTGAAGGCTTACCTGCCACATAAGCGTGCTCAAATGGCCCGCCATCTTCATGGGATCGCCCCTACCTACCTTAGACAACTTCTTGAGGGCAACCTAGTCACCAAGGGTGTAAGACCCCAATTAAGCCTGGTAGCTGGGAGTTTTATACCGCAACGTAAGGTCATTAGGTTGGACCTCCTACATTGGCCTTAGGATATTTTCGCTGATCCTCTTGATCTCGACTTTTGGAGCTTAGCTTAGGAGCTCTTTGTTCCAAGAGATGTACGGTACCTCCTTAAACGAGTCCGGCTCAATCCCCAAGAATTTGAATTTATTGAGGACGTAAAAAAACTCATCCTTAAGTTCATTTATACACTTATAGGGATGAGCCGTTAGCCACTTGAACCAAGTCACTCAACTCAAGGGTACCATCTCCTGAGGCCTTTGCTTCTTAGCTTTGCGTATTGCTTCCCTAAATGTCTCGGGAGCCTTCTTCTTCTTCCCTGCCACTTCAAGTAGAGCGATAGCTTCGACCGTCTCCTCCTCCTTACCCCCAAGAGGGGTACGCATTTGTATATCCAGCTCCTTAATGTCGGTAGGCTCATCCCTCACAATAATGGGCTCAATAATGGAGACAGAGGCAAGGGAAGGAAGAGTTATGCTTAAAGGCTTCGTAACCAGTAGCTCTGCCTAGAGACTGATGGCAATCCCTTAAGGAACAACCACTAGTTGGACCTTACTAGTCTCCCTAGCCCTTAATTTCGCTTGCACCGCCTTGCCCTTTGGATCAAATGCCTTAGTCATTGCTTACCGGTGACTCATCAACTTGTCTACGAAGGGATAAGGAACTCTTGTAGCAAAATTTTTTTCTACAAAAAAAAAGAGAGATGAAAATAGTGAGGAAAAATAAAAACGAGGCAAAAATAAAAGAAACAACTACTAGCATTCACTAACTCTACCATGATTGGCACGAACAAAGAAGATCTCCCATTTTATAAAAAGAGACATCGAATAAAGCATCTTTACACTAGTATAACAAACAAATGTGTTGCAAAAGGAACAAACCTATACCTTCGACTCATTTCTTTACCATAACTTTCTTCATGCAAAGGAAGAGCTCAAAGATTGGATATTGGAAGTATATCTCTACAACCTCCGTGATATTTATCTTTAGCTATATCTAAGGGCCCTGAAGGCTTAAATCTCTTATGTGGCCTTTACATCATTGGGGCCAAGCTCCTTTTGAGCCCTAGTTTGAACCAGCTTAGTCTACTACATCTAAAAATCTTCCTCCTCAAGTAGTTCAACCACCATGTACTCATCCTGCCAGCCCTTTACTGAATCTTTAAGGCTACAGAATAGCTTCTTTTCAAGACAGGGTTGGAGGTATGGCCACCTCCCCCCCCCCCCCCCCCCCCCACCACGCTTTTCCACATATAAAAATGGTTGAGAAGCTTAAAAGTAGCCCTTATCACTAGGTACTCACAGTCTTTAACGTTCTCCACCTATTGAGAGGAACTTGTTCCAAACTGCACTGATGGAAGTTGAAGAGCTTTTTCTCGAAGCTATTTAGTGGGAGGCGCTACCTAAACTTTAGGAACTTTTCAAACACTGCAAAGTGCTTCCCTGATAGTAGGGCCACCTGCTTATCCCTGCCCAATAACTATATCTACTACCTAAGGATCGACTTAACAACAAAGTTACTCAGGATCCAACTAAGGGTAAAGGGTTTACTTTTATTCACTTGATTGCTAGAGCCCTTACCCGTCTTAAGCGCCTCGAATAAATACCTGGGAGGATGCAAGGGGTATATGCATACACGTCCCTAGGGATAGTATAGATGATCCTAGTCCTATCTAGCGCTTCTATAGCCATCCTAGTAGAGCATCAAGTTGTGCTAGCGACAAGACTTCATCCTCTCCTATTAAGGAGGATCATTCCTTACTGATTCGAAGTTAGAGATGTGCCGTGACAAGTCTAAAATTGTCTCACCTATGTTAGCCAACATGGTTGCAAAAGGGGATGAAGAAGATAGAAGTTTGAAAAGTTTTTAAAACAAGTTCGATGCAAAAGAGTAAATTTTGCAGTAATAGAACAGAAAGATTATGGAAAAGTAATCTCTCGTTATGATTGTGCTATTTATAAGTTAAGCGTTTGGGAAACTACATAGATGATTATAGGGATATACATTAGCACAAATCCTTTGGAATGATGTAAGTTCCATATGTAGAGTTAAGTTTGATTGAACGATCACCTTTAAAAGGTAAAATGCATGTAGCTGCATGCTAGGCTACTAGGATAAGACACTTGTCACATCACATTAAATGTACTAAAATCAAGCGTGCTAAGGTCAAAATTTGAAAAAATTTCTTTTACAATAAGTTTCCCCAAGGTCCCTCCAACTTCTACCTAATTGACATGCTAAAAGCTAAACATCCCGAATTGAGTAATTACGCTTGCTTGGTCCATGACGAGCATAGTTCAGCCAGGCTTGCTCAGTGCCTTAGATCACCCATTTAGTTGGATGCAAAGGTATCCTTCTCTGACACTCCAACCAAAGCTCCATCTTACTCGGGTCGTCAACACCTTGCTTTGGGACAATTGCTGACACCTTAGCTTTTCCTACCATGGGCACCTTCGCTCTAGCTAGTCACTACAATGGACACATTCAGCCTGGATGTTCACCACCTCAAACATCACCACCTCGGCCTTCTACTGGCTTGGACTTACACCCCTACTACATTAGTACGGTAGCACCAACTCGAGCTCCTCTGAGTCAAATCAACTACCATTCTAAGTAGCCCATATATCCCTTCTCTTTACCTTTACTTCGACAACAAGACTGCAAGGGCATAAGTGTTACATAAGCCCCTTAGACCCGTTTAGATTTGACACACCTCGCAATTTAGGGCCTGCTAAGCTTGACTTGGCCCAAAAGGCTCTTTAATGGCTAAAAGACATCGGATAAGGATAAAAGTCTAAGTTAACACCTACCTCTAGCATATGTAGGATACGTTGGACACTACAAGCCCACTCTCCAATACTTGTTGAGAAAGCTCTGCCCTCTAATTATCGACTCTACTCCATTATAAATACCAAGTCACTACTTAACAGTAAAATACTTTACACTTTGCGCACTAAAGCTTGTTTATTGCTCTCAAGTATCCCCCTATTAGTATACTTATTACAATTATGGGAAAGAATAATCAAATCCATTTTATCTTGGTGAGTGATCAATGTAAATGCTATGAAGCCAAAACTACCATCGTAAATTTTTTAGTTAATAAGCAGTAAAAGTAATGGTATGTTTCTTCAACAATTTCATAACCGAAGAAATCATGATAAGCATTTGTAGGTCGAAGAGCTATAAACATGAGACTATCTCATGTATCCTACTTTATATATACTAGCTAACTACGTACCTACGTTGCAAGTGTAAAAATGACAAATATAATAAAATTAAGTTCTATAATATAATGATAAAGGATTATATAATATAGATGTTTAAAAAATATATAATGGCTATTTGGTAAGTTGAAAAGGAAAATAATAAAAAAAAAAGAAAATGTGCATAAAATTAAATCATTATCTATATATAAATATCAAAGCATAATTCATTTCAACACAAATATAACAAATTAGTTATATCTGAATATCAAAGAATCCAAATATGTGAGTTTATGCAAACGTTTCAATGATGTCTAAAATTCGGATCAAGAAAATGGAAAGTTTCAAGAATATGACTTATGTAGATGTAAGGTTCAATTGAAATGGTCATGTATGTATTGTATGAGTGACGCTATACGTGATTTCAAAGAAGCGAAGTGAAGTGAAATTACCACTTGAAGAGATGATTAGGTGAGAACGAGATAGGGAACAAAAACATGCGATCTTAGTATCTTAAATGCATAAGTGACAGGTAAGGCAGCTTTAGGAGACCTCAGGCATTCATCTTATAACTTGAGTGAATGAGATCAATTCTTTGCCTAAATCACTTATTTCATGTTAGAGAGCAAAGGTTTTACAAAGCAATAATGTTTCTCTATTATCTTTTCAAGAGTTCTTAATGAAGAGGATATGTTAGGTATTTATAGGCTTCTAGGCAAGATAGTATTTATCAGATCTTCTAGATGATCAATGGATGAGATGAAGCTTGCTCAATTCATAGTTATCTTAAATGAGATAGTTAATGGGCCTAAGGCCAATAGCCTTCCTCATGAGTGCATGAGTTCCACATTGCCCCTAAGACAACACTTTAAAATGAATTTTCTTTAAGTAAGCTCTTTTTGAGTTGATTCTTCTCTTCGATTCAATCTTCATGTGTCATTGACTTTGTTGAGTTGAATTTGTATGCTAAGTTCCCATTAATGATCTTTTGAATTTACTTTATGTATCAATATTACTTTAATATTCTTTAACCTTGTTCTTGATATAGGAGAAACTTCTCGGCGAAGTTTCCATACATTTAATTATTAGGTGCCTTAAATTATTATGACCCAACCTGAATTATAATCTGGTCACATGAAATTAACTTCCAAGACCTTTAGTAGAAGCTCGGAATACTCCTTTGATAAGACATGCAATCCATGCAAAGTTGTGTAGCATTTTCTTTCATAGTTTCCATGATGAGCATAACTTTATTAATCTATTAATGTGCTCTACATGTCGAGACACTAGTTAATTGGAATTCCTCACAACATGATCAGGTTACAGCAATGGATATATTCTTTTTTTTTTTGTTTGTATCCTTATGCCCCTATATAACTTATGTGGGATTTTTTTTTTTTTATAATGCACTTGCAATAATTTCCAAATGATTCTATAGTAGAGGCGTTTAGATTTGAATGACGAAGTTATACAATTCTCCATCCAGCAAGATACATATATAATTGAAAATGTTCCTACCTTCCTTTGCACAAAATCTTTAATAACAACCAATATTTCATTTCAAATCTTCCTCAAATCCTTGCCTGACTTGTTTAAATCTTAGCGTACATCTTCACCGTACTAAAAAAAAAAAGAAGAAAGAAAGAAAGGAATGATCTAACCATTATCCTCAAACTGTATTTTCTTCAAATTTTATACAAGCCAACCTAAATCTTATATATCTTCATCAAATCAATTTAGACATGCTTCAATCCATTTTAATCCATCAAGTCTTTTAGGTTTAAATCACTAAACATCATCTTTTAATCCCTTTACGTTGGCTATAAATATGCGAGTGCAGTTGCAAAAATCCTTAAAAATATCCTTTAACATGAACAGGAGAGGTGTGCAATTCTTCAATAGATCATGAATCTTATGCAAACTCTTTTTTCTTTTCTTTTTTTCCTTTCTATCTTTCCTTTTTCTATTTCCAATTCTTAATTCCTATCAATAATACTTGTAAGGAAAATGATCAAGCAAGTTATGAGAGTAGTATCTTTGTTGCAATAACCATGAATTGATAAATTATATGATAGCAGGGCAGTAGTGAGCTTTATTCATGTAAGCATAAGACTACCCATAATTATTACAATTCATTGGAGCCAGCCTCCTTTACTCAATAGTCTTTACAAACACATTGACAATAGCAAGTACTGTGCTCATCTTACCACTTTGATTTCTTTCTCACTCCTTCTTCTTATACTTTTTTTTTTAAATTGTTCACAAGGTTTTCCTTTGATTGGTGGTGTAAACTTCTAATTAGGCACCTTCCTTGAAATGTAATATCCTTTAACAAGACTTAATAAAATCAATTACTATGGAACATTTAACCGTATGTGCCATTACTTTGTGCTATAAATAATGAATTCGCAAATGTCAACTTCTTTAGATGGCAATGTAGGTTCCTCTAATTGCGATTTGTTGAATGAAAACACATTACATAGATTATTTTCTCATCTAATGATTATTGTGATAGGTTTATAACTTGAAGTACCATTCAAGACTTCATTATGGTTAGAATTCCTCTTGATTTTTTTCTTCATTTTTCCTTTCTTTCTTATTTTGACATTCTGCCTCCTTGCTTGCGATTCCATCCTCCTCTCTTATACTAGGGATGTATATTTGGCCATTTGAACATATGTCCTCTTTTTCTTTTTGTTCCTTTAGTCCATGCGTCCTATGCAATGGAGTCTAACTCCTAATATATTTTTTTTCCTTTCCTATTAATGTGACTGAACACTCCTAATAGGAATCAACCTACGACTATCTTCAAGTCAAGGTCAACCTATCCCAAGCTGATGCCGACCTGTTGGAAGTTGAAGCTAACCTGTTCTAATCTGAAGCCAAATTGTTCAATGCTAAAGCCGAGCTAATACTAAAAGACCGAGAGCAAGAAAAGTAGCCATTCAGCATCAAATTTATCATCTATTGAGAAGCCGAAAGACTACATAGCCAAAGACTCAAGGTCAAAGATCCACTCAACACGGCATAAAGAGATTAGTGCCAACTAATTCTAGTATTCGGCAATTAGGGGCTGACTTTTCGGGTATCTCAGCTAAGCACTGCAAGACTTCAGGGAACCCTCCTTAAACTTAGACATCCAATTGCCGACATCATCCAATTCGAATCATGCTCCTTCTTAGACAAGCCAAATGTTGATTGCTGTGAGAGTATGTGTCAGTAGTAGGAAGCTACTAAAGCTAAGTAGTAGTCAATTCTAGGTTACTACAATTTAAATTTTCTCTAAAAGTTATTGTACAAACAAGAATGTCGAAGATAGTGTTAATAATAGTGGTGATAACCCTTGTAGAAGTTTGAGGCGACATGTTGATAACTTAAAATATCAAATTCAGAATCTCACCGATTCTATTTAGGAGCTTACTAGTTTAGTCAAAGGTTACAGACGTATTGGCCGAGGTGAAAGAAGAGAACGAACACCTAACAGTAGAAGTAGCTCTAACGAGCTTGATAATGATGAGCGACAGCCGAGAAGATATGTCAAGTCGAGAAGAAGAGAAAACCAACCTGAGCTGAGAAGAAGTAATGATAAGAGTGTTGACTCTAAGGAGAATCAAGGAGCTTGAAGAAGAGAGTTGAGGCTGAGAAGAAATATGGTTAAGCAGAGCTCCAACAGAATTGGTCGCTTTGAGGTGAACCTACCAGCTAAGAATGTAAGGCATGAACCTCAAGCACATAGCCAAGGACTAAACAACATCAAGCTTAAACTGCTGAGCTTCAATGGGAGTAGCTAACCTGAAGAGTTCCTTGATTGGGTTCCCCAAGTCGAGAAGTTGTTTGAGTGCTATAAGTGTGATGACCGGAAAAATGTTAAGTTAGCTTCATTATTCCTTATTGAATATGCAAGCCTTTAGTGGGGATAAATTAGTCGCTAAGCGAGATGCTGAGGGATAGGAGCCAATCAAAACTTAAAGGCTTATGAAGAGGTTGATAAACCAACGCTTTGTGCTGACTTACTTCAAGGAAGAGATTCTCCATGCTTTCCAACACCTAAGATAGGGCCAAAACACTATCGAGGAGTACTTGCAAGAGTTTGAGACCTTAATGACAAGATATGAGATCGTCAAACCATAGGACTGCACCATTATTAGGTTTCTAAGTGGACTCTAAGACGACATTTCCGACATAGTTGAATTGCAATCGTTTAACTCATTAGATGAGCTGATTAATTTGGCATTGAGAGTAGAAAGATAGAGGCAAAGAAGGCATCAAAGGCTGACTAACTGACCTTAACCAGTCGGCCCTAAACTTGTGAAGTATGCCAAGAGAAGGCTAGAGAAGAAGTTGGAGAGAGGTGAGTCTGGCCAACTAGATCGAACTGAGACAAAGAAAGTAGAGAAGGAAAAAGCACTCGGTACTAAGGCCCAAGAAGTCAAATGCTTCAAGTGCACTAGCTATGAGCATATTGCATCTTAATGTTCGAATAAAATGGTTATGATCTTAAAGGGCGAAGGACCCAAAGCTCAAATAAAGAGTTAGAGTAACAAGAGTTCGGGAAATGAGATGATAGAAGAGGACGTCCATGCTGAGAATCAGGATGAACTCTTAGCCATGAAGAGTTGACGAGTTGACTTAATGGTAGATCTTGGACAAAGGGAAAATTTATTTCTTATTCGATGTTTGGTGAATGGGAAGACTTGTTCTTTGGTTGTTGATGGAGCAAGCTGCAATAAAGTCGTTCTTGCCAAGCTAGTAGAGAAGATGAAGATGTTGACCTACCCGTATCCCCAACCTTATGGATTAAAGTGGTTTAATAACAAAGGTATGGTCCATGCGCATAAGAGAGCTCAAATAGCATTCAAGGCTATGCATTATGAGGACAACATTGAATTTGACATGGTCCTTATGGATGTCGTAAATTTACTTCTTGGCCAACGATGGGAATATCAGCAGAAGGTGGTCCATGATGGCTTCCTTAACACTTACACAGCTCGAAAGGATGGGAAGAGCTATTGCTTGACCCCCATAAGTGTTGAGGAAATCCAAAGTAACTTGACACCTATGGAGAAGAGAAAAGGGAAGAGAAGTTCATTTGGCATCTTGGCTCGTACTCATTGTTTAGTGTCAAGGATGACTTCTTTTTGGCCCCATAGTAATGATAGGAATTAGCCTACAACTATCTCCAAGCCGAGGTCGACCTATCTTAAGCCAACGTCGACATATTGGAAGTTGTAGCCGACATGTTCTAACCCAAAGCCAAATTGTTCAATGCTGCGGCTAAATAGCTTTTACTGAGGTGAAGCTAATACCAGAAGACCGAGAGCAAGAAAAGGAGTCACTCAGCATCAACTATGTCGTCTATTAAGAAGCTGAGAGACTACACAACCCAAGACTCAAGGCTAAAGATCCTCTCAGTTCGGCAATTATGGGCTAACCTTTTGAGTATCTCAACTAAGCACTGCAAGACTTCAGGGACTCCTCCTTAAACCCAGACATCCAACTGTCGACCTCGTCCAATTTAGATCCTGCTCTTTCCTAAATAAGTCAAACGACTGTGTACCAACTTCTTCTATTAAACATACAGTTTTGCATTCTTGTGAATATTTTCCTTATTTTTAATTATGGGCCCATTCTTTAGGGTGTAAGGCCTTGTACATTATTATGTTTTTGCCATTAGGGTTTGAGGACTTGCTATAAAAAGTAGCGTTTGTAATTAACAGAGAGATCATCAGATAGTGAAGAATATATACACACTTAGAACTTTCCTATTTCAAGTAAGGTCATTCTTGAACTCGTAGAGATAGCATTTGCCAGATTATTGAGTGTCAAATAACTCTTTAATCTTTCTTGCATTCTTATTAATCTTGTCCTTAAGATTGTGGTGAACCCCTTCATTTGAGCTAGTTAGTGAGTAGCATCTAACCTTCATTTGAATCCCGAATGACATTTAGTATTTGTAAGTCATATGGAACCCTATTTCGAGTTCAACCTTTGATTGTGTTTGTGTTTTGGTGCGTGATATCCATACACATTCACTATCAAAACGCTTATTTCACTTTTTTGCTCCTTGTTCTCATTTGAACCTAGATTGCTTCATTCGTGGTTCGAAACCCACTGTATCAACTCCTATCTTCAATTTATCACAATCCTGTGCTAATAGAAAAACTCAACAATCTGTAAACCATAATAATGGTGGTGAGCATGTTAACCGTCATAAAATTGTAAGGATTTGATTTTCTCTTCTGATTTTTACTACCCCTTGGCCCATTAATTGCTAATGCTTTTCCAAAGCTTCAATCTCTACTTAATTTGATTATTTATGTTTTCTTCTTCCCATATATAATATTAACTTGTACTCTAGTAGGAAAAGAGATGAAGACTAATCCAACTCGAAGCATGGAAGCAATGAAGCTAAAGGACTTGTCGGTGCATCAAGATAAACGTTTGCCACCAGTCCTAGGTCCCTTAGGACAAGTGGTTGGACGAAACCATCTTTAAAGACATATGCTAGGAGAAGACCAAACATTGGGAAACTTGTGTAACACCTTGCACTGATAGTGAGCTCTAGTTTATCAAGTGCGAGTCTCGTGTCAATTCTAAAGATACCATCAGGGGAGATTTAATGCTGCACTTCAAAACAAGAGGAGTTATGATACGATAGTAGATTTGAAACCAGAATGGGCATTTGGGGATTTGAGTTGGTATGAAGAACATGGAGTAAAATGATAGGTTTTGATAATGAATGTGTATGGATATCACGCACCTGGACACAAACACAATCAGGGAATGAGCTCGAAATAGGATTCGATACAACTTACAAACAATAAATGTCACTCGTGTTTCAAATGAGAGGTTAAACGTGACACGCTAACTCGCTCAAATGAAGGGGTTCACTACAATCTTAAGAACAAGATTGATAAGAACATAAGAAGGATTAGAAAGTTAGTCAACACTCAATAATTTGGTAATGCTAGCTTCAAGAGCTCAAGAATAACTTTGCTTGAAAAGAGGAATTTTCTAAGTGTGGGTATATTCGTCACTATCAAATTATGTCTCATGATGATTACAAATGCTGCCATTTATAGTAAGTTCTAAACTCTAGTGGCAAAATTATAAATAATGTACAAGGCCTTAACCTTAAAGAATGGGTCCATTAATAAAATAAAGACAAATGTGCACAAGAATACAAAACTATACATTTTATAAGGAAAGTCGGCATGCGATCATTTGGCATGTCCCAGACGGAGTAGGATCCGAACCAAGCGGGGTCGGCAATTGGATGTCTGGGTTTGAGAAGGAGTCCTTGAAGTCTTGCATTGCTTGGTTGATACATTAAAGAGGTTCGCCCATAATTGCCGAGTTCTAGAATTAGTCAACATTAGTCTCTCCGTGCTGTATCGAATGGTTCTCTAGTTTTAGATGCTAGGCCATGTGGTCTCTTGGCTTCTCGGCAGACAATAGACTTAATGTCGAATGGATCCTTTTACTCTTCTCGTCCTTCTACTACCAGGTTGACCTTGGCAAGAGTTTATTAGCCTCAGCTTAGGACAGGTTGGCCTCGGCTTGGATATAGTCGGAGGCTGATTCCTATCAAGATAGTTACCCAATTTGCATTCTTGAAGGAGCTACCTTCTAGATGCGATGACTTGGTAGCCAACATTATGGAGAAGCCAGAGTACATAACTCTTCTATAGAAGGCGAAAGTTTTTCGTGTTATTGCTATTTTTACTCGGTTGCAATTCCTACAAACGAGTGGAATAGAAGTACAATAAGCATGGTTTCCTAATGGAGTATTCAAAGTTTCCAAATATAACATCAAAAGAGATGCAATATTTAACACCATTATGAGCATAATAAGCTTTCTCTTATTATCATGATTATTACTTCAATTATTCTTCTTTTTTCATTATTGTCAAGTACTTTATTTACCTTATCTTACTAAATTCATTCCTTATTCTTGCAGTTATTGTCTCATAATTAGTAATGCCCCCAATTGATCTCAATATCAACTTCAAGAGTCAAAAGTAGGTCGAGTAGTTCCCTAGTAGGGAACTGATGTCTAGTGAGAGAGCTTTAATCGTAGCAAGTCTTAGTAGGCTTTAAGTGTAGCAGGCCTTAAGTGAACAAGCCTTAAGCATAGTAGACTTTACATGAAGAATCGTCGAGAGAGAAAGCCTCAAGCAAGAAAGCCTTAAGCGTAGTAGGCTTTAGAAAGCTTTAAGCGCAGTGAGTACCTTGTATAGCAAACTCTTAATATAAAATACCTAGTAGACCTCGAGAAGGGTAGGGCTTGCATACAACAATCTTCTCCTACAATGAGACTAGGAGAGATTATAAGATCACCATCAAAGAAGATTTCGTAAGCTTTAAGCACTGCAATCCTTGAGTGAGCAAGCCTAGAATGATAGGATTCCAGGTACCGATCAAACGCTATGCCAAGTTTCGAATCACATGGGAGGCTTATACATAAGCTCTGTATGAGTGGGTGACCTATTTATAGGCTATGTCAGCATTAGACGGCCTGCCTTGCTCTGTTAGGTCTGCCCTGTTATGTTGAGTACACCTTGCTCTACCCTAACCGAGCCCTCCCACAGACCTATCTATAAACTATGGCAATATTAGAAGACCCAACGTACTTTACAAGCTCTGTCCTGGCCTACTATTTGTACCCTGCTTTGCTAGGTCCTCCTTATTGTACTTGGTCCATTCTGCCTTATTGTGATCAGCTTTATTCTATTCTGCCGGGTTTACTCTAATCAGCTATACAAGACTGTCCTATCCTACCATCTACTTTACTTTATCAGGATCGATTTGCTCAATCGTTTGTTCGACCTAGATTTGCTCAGTCATGACGAGGCTGCCCAGCTATACCATATCAACTCGACCGCATTGAGTCATATTAAATAGGTTAGCCACATGTACAAAAGATTGGCCCAGTCATGCAAGGTCAGCTTTCTGTCATGCCAGCTCTGCTACTGTCATATTAGGTCGATCTAACCATGAGAGGTTGGTTCTGGTCATGTCAGGTTGGCCATGAACATATTAGATCGACCTCAGACAAGATAGATCGTCCAAAATCAGGTCTGCCAAGATCATAGCTTTACCTAGATTATAACTCCAAGTCTCTAACAACTCTTCGGAATCAAACATCAGCCTCTCACTCGAAAATCTTATGCAGTTACCCATTTTACTTATGTTATTTAGATTTCCCTTCTCTTGTATTTTCCCTTAGTTGTTGTTCATGTTTCATTTGTAATTATCGAAATGCCACCAGGGCATCCTTTTATTCATTTATTTATAACTTTACCCCTTTTATATAAATAGAACACTTGTATAGAGTTTTAAGGAGATTTTAAAAGATTAATGAAAAAACCTTAAGTCTTTTCTCTTAGAAAGCTCTCTTCTACCCATTCTTATTAATCCCTTTAGCAAGGCTTGTAGCGAGTAACCTTAGGTCTAATGTTTATGTGTCATATCGGGTACTAGCTTAGGTTTGTTTGTCATTTTATGGTGAGTCATATCAGTAAAGTTAGTGTGCGGGGTTGCTAAACCATCGACTTTCATTTACTTTTCTGGCAATCTCGTGGTCCAGACCCATCCTTTGGTTACACATGATACTGGGTTCGTATGTTCATCCACGAGTCCGTATCATGGAGCATAGAGAGCCCTGAGAGTAGCATGATTTACACATAACGAACCTCATGAGCGAAAGGTCTTCGTAGGCCTTGGATGCATTAGATCTTGAATGTAGCAAGTCTCAGCAAGTAGTGCAACAAGATTTGTGCACAATAATCCCCAATAGGCCTTATATGCAGTGAGCTTCCCCAATAGTAAGCCTTAGTAGGATTATAAGATCACCATAAGAGGATACGTGTTCCTACACCTAGTTTATCTTCTTAAGGAAGGCACATCTTGGATGAGGTCTTAAATGGCTTATCTTACATGAAAATAGAGTGCATGGTTTCTCATGAAGATTATTAGGTTCCTTTATACTAACATTACTTCCACTGGACTATAGTTCCCGTATGAGTGAGATGGAAGTATGGGAGACTAGGATCCATCATTACATCATTATTTCAATTCAGCAATGATTCCCATACATATACGGTATGTTTAGGTATTGCTTAAGCTTAATACATAGAAGTAGAGATGCTAGGATGTTGCCAACGCTTATGGAACGAGAGTCAAGATATCAAGGCATTACTTGGGTAAAAAGCATGAGAGCCAAAATGCCAAAGTGTCACCTACTCTTGAGGTGTATAGCTAAGATGCCAGGGCTTCGTCTAGATTTGAGGCATGAGAGCTAAGATGCCAAGGTGTCGCCTAGGCTTAAAGCGTTGAAGCCGAGATGCTGGGGCATCACCTAGACTTAAGGTGTAGAAGCCAAGATGCTAAGCATTGCTTGAGCTTTAAGCTTGAGGGCTGAGATGCTAAAGAATTGCTTGGGCTTAAGGTATGGAAACCAAGATGGCAAGGTGAGGCCTAGGCTTTAAATGTGGAAGCCAAGATGCCGGGGTATCGCTTAGGCTTGAAGCATGGAAGCCGAGATGCTAGGTCGTTACTTGGGCTTTAGGCATGAAAACCAAGATGTCAAGGCATTGCTTGGGCTTTAGGTATAGAAGTTGAGATGCCAGGGCATTACTTGGGCTTTTGGCATAAAAGTTGAGATGCCAAGGCATTGCCTAGACTTTCGACATAAAAGCCAAGATGCTAGGGTGTTATTTGGATTTTAGGCACAAAAGTTGAGATGCCAAGGCATCGCCTAGGCTTTAGGCATAGAAGCCAAGATGCTAAGACATCGCCTAAGCTTAAGGCATGAGAGCCGAGATGTCGGGGTATCACCTGAGCTTGAAGCATACGAGTTAAGATGCCAGGCATTGCCTGAGCTTTAAGAGTGAAAGCCAAAATGCCAAGGCATTGCCTAGGCTTTAGGAGTGAAAATCGGGATGCCAAGGGGTTGCCTAGGCTTTAAGAGAGTAAGTTGTAAAACACATATATGGGTAAGATAATAAAATTTTTATTATTGAGTAGCAAAATTCGTTCTTTATTTACAAAAGTAATGTCATAACTTGAACCCTTTTTTTTCATGCGTTACTACATGGGTATATGGCTTGGGAACAGGTTGTTGCGAATGTTGTTATCTTCTTTGACAAGCTCCCCATTTTGAATGTTTTCGTGGAATATCTTTCTTAAGCTTCGGTAATCCCAAATAGGATGATTTACTATTCTATGAAACTAACAATATTTAGGATTTCTCTTTTCATTCTTCGTAAGTTGGCGCTTAACTCTTGGCAAATTGATAGCTTCATCCTACATCAATGGTCAAGGACGGTATGTACCTTGCTCATTAGGCATGGAAATGAAGGAGCTTCTACATCTTTCTTAAGTCTCTTACTAGCATTAAAGCCCTCACTCCCAGTTGACGACACGAGTGCTGCTTGTTTGTTAAGCTTGCTACTTTCCTCCCATTACCTCGCAACAAAGTTGTTGTCCTTTGTGCATTCTCAACGAAAGAACATAGGGAAAGGTTTCCTGAGTGTACAATATACTCAGAGAACATCCTTTAGATGCAGATCCTCACCATCTCTCTTTCATCATAGATATCATGAATGCCGAGGGTGTGTTCTTTGAAACGCTCCGTGTAATCCATTAAATCTTCCTTCGGGTTCTATCATGTTTTTCCCATCTCCGTAATTATAACCCGTTCTTGAGTAAAGAAAAATTTCTCTAAAAAGAACTTACACATAATCTCCCATGAATCAACTAACCTCGAGGGGAGCTTAACATAGCAGGTGTATGCCTTCTCCATCAATAATTTGGAGAACTCTCTAGGCTTTAAGTCATCACCAAGCCTATAAGGCTCCAAGGTTTCAATAAATTTTAGTATTTATTCCTTCGCATTTCCTTTCTTACCATTAAACAACATAAATTTAGGAATTACATAGTCCTTAAGATATGCCTTCGTTGTGATACGTTGATGATATGGGAGTTTTTGCTCTGGTACTCCCATAGATGACCTAACTTATATTTCTTTCATATAAACTTCTAAGTCTTCCCTTGTTACAAAGGAAGTCCTTAGGGTAGAGATTGTGGATGCAGGTAGCGAAGTAGCAGCAACAGCCTATATTTCTTTCATATAAACGTGTAAGTCTTCCTTTGTTACAAAGGAAATCCTTGGGGTAAAGACTATGGATGCAAGTAGCGGAACAACAACAGCATTTGGATGATAAGTAAATCTACCCAAGATTGTGACGATGGGATTGGATGGAGGAGTAAGCATACGTGAAGATGAAGAGCCACTTAACTGGACTCTTACATTCCTTATTATAGGGGTTGGTTATTGTACAAGTTTTGGCAATGGTGCTTGCTCACCCCTTCCTTGATGGGAATCTTTCTTAACAGCCAGAGGGTTAGTTGGTTGAGTTGAGGTAGTAGTATTGGAGTCAAACTCTGATCTCTATCTAAAGATATTTGATTTGAATGAAAGAGTAATAAAACAAAATGACAACATAATATGTCTAGTACTCCTTATATATACATAGCATCCACTATATGCATGTGAGCTCTTAGAGTCATTAATTTAGGAAGTTTGAGACACATATCGACTTTTAATCAACTAGTATTTTAAATCTCTTTGTTAACTCTTCCATGTAGCATGGATAGTTTGTAGTAGTTATTCGTTGACTAACGTAGAATTAATGTAATGTGGTTTACAGTGGTTTTTCATCAACATAAAAATGTTTGCAATAAGGACTAGTAAAAATCTAATGAAATGATAATAATGTATGTACATATTTTTTAAATATAAATGTTATCATAATGGAAAATGATAATTAAAATATATTTTAGATGATCAATTTGTAATTGAAGAGTTGGTAGGTACATAAGCCCTTTCCAACTTAAATAATATAGATAATAAACTTATTAAGATAAAAAAGAGGAAAAAGAAGCAATTGAGAAGGAAATCTATAGTCCAAATTGGCATATTGAGTCCATAGTATGCACCTAACAAAGTTATGAATGAAATTGAAATTACAATAACTTCATTGATAAATGTTTTTAAGTTGATAATTTTCTTTTAAAGGAAATTCTCTAAAATAAGTATAAGCTTCGTATTTAAATAATGAACTTCAATAATTATCCATCTTAGTACACTACACAATAATGCATAAGAATTTATAAAAAAAATAACTATAAATTAACAACGCATGTCATGGTTCGGCTACTAAAAAACCAAACACAATCCATGATATAAGAATAATAAGAAAACTACAAATTGATATAATAGCCTAGAAAAAGAAGAACTATTAAAATTGAAAAAAAGAAGGAAAGAAACTTTGATTTTCTCATATACACTATTTAATAGATAGAAAAGTAAATAAGACATAAAAAAATTATTTTATCTCTTAAAAAAAAACATTAGATTTTACGTTTCCACCATCACTATCACTATAGATAGATTTAAAAAAGGCTAATGAAGTCTTTTACTTCTTGTTAGAAAAAACATTATGTCAACTAATAATTTGCCATGGTCATACAAATTCCACAATTCAACATCTTGCAAGGAAAAACATTGTTTTACATATGAAATGTTAATAAAATTACAACTACAAACATACACATTATCAAGATTAAAAAAATATTAAAGTCTAATAACTAAATAAATAACCAATGATCAAACAACACGTAAAACTAAAAATAAACAAGTAAGTATGTGTGATTACATGGAAGGACTCATCTATTTATATGAATAGTGTCTATTAAATATTCAATAGGGACTTAACATTAAAAAAAAAAAAAGAATAGTATCATGATATGACATATTTGTATTTTGCTTTTTTTTTTTCTGCATTATCATAAAAGGATGCTTATAGAATATAACACTCCTTCTAATCACGAAGTAATGAGGATTTTGAAGTATTGGAGTAATAAGCAAACTAACATCTTATCATCACTATCTAAAAGATATAGCACATTTCACCATAACCATTACCCTTCTCCATAACACTACTAATGAACAAAAAATTAAAATAATAATAATATTAAAAGTACACTAAAAATCTAGGTAAACTATCATTGGTTTGATTTCTTTTTTTTTTCTCCGTAAATAGCACATAAATATAAACAATATTTCCAATTTGTAATTCAACATATTATTGGGCACATAACGAAAAAAAATTATAGAAATAAATAATTTAAGAAGAACTTTGATCTATTTGAATGAAACTTAAAACTAATAAAAATAGGAAAAAAAATCCAGCAACATAGGGTAAGAATTTTTTGTCACATTTGATGGGTTTGCACAAATTATCAATGGAAGGTTTCCAATAATCATGTTTATTTTCATGAAATTAATTTTGTTGTACTCCATAAATAACACATAAATATAGAAAATTTTTCCAATTTGTAATTCCTCGTATTATTAGGTACATAATGAAAGAAAATTACAAAAAAAAAAAGAATAAGAAAAACTTAAATTTATTTAAATGAAACTTAAAACTAATAAAATTACAAAAATAAAATCCAACAACATAGAGTAAAATTTTTTCATTACATTTGAGGGGTTTACATAGACTATCAATTGAAGGCATCTAATAATCATGTTTATTTTGAAGGAATTAAGCAATTTCTACACTCACTAAAAAAATTAGATCTTTACACAAATAAAAAATGACAAGAAAAAAAGTTAAAATGAAGAAAATGGAAAATTTTACACACTTTTATTTGGTTAAATACTAAAAATCAATAACCATTAAAACCACCACTTCCGTTCACTGTAATATCATTAATATCACTTCCTCTGCTTCCTTCATACTTAACCAAAAGACATTCTTCACATTAAACCAAAATTTCCCAAAATTTGGTATTTCGGCTTCGTTTAGTTCACCTTATTTTCATTTTATTAGTTTCTTATTATTGTTTACTTGAAGTTTTATGTTTGGTAAGAATAAGACACCAAAAAAATGGAAATATATATTTTTTTTCAAAAATACTAATTAAAATAATTATTTCTAATGTATAAAATACATTTTTTCAAATCTTTTCTCTTAAAAATATGTGAAATTTCACTTTACAATTCTGACACTCCAATTATCATCTTTATCATAATTATGAAACAAAAATAGATAAAATATAAATAAGACAATTTTCCAAACACGAAATTTCAATTCAACATAGGTAAGCTTAAAAAAAAAAAAATCCAAACAAGACCTTAACCTAAACATATTGTTTTGTCCGTTATGTTGAATCCAAACCCTCTATGAAACTCCTAACACCACATGCATTAAGCAGAAGGTGATATTTTCTTTAAATTGAATGAGTAGACAGGTAAAAATAAGAAAAGTAGAAGAAACTAGAGATATACGAAAGTTGCATAACAGTTTTCTTTTTTTGAAAAACTAAAAAAATAAAATGAGAAGGAAGTCAAATAGGGAGAAATACGTTAGGTTAGGTAGTGAGATAAGAAGAAATACATTAGGTTAGGTCAAGAATCATGAAAAGAAAATGAGAGGGAAATGGGAGAAAGAGAGAGATAAAAAGGGTAGGTGGAAAGATAATATAATAGATAGATATAAATGGGGAGAGAGAGAGAAGGAGAACATTTTACAAAAGGAAAGTTAAAAGAAGAGAGAAAGAGAGAAGAAATCGTCGGAAAGAAAAGATAATTAAAGAGAGAGAAAGAGGACTAAATTGACATATTTAATCATATTGTAATATATATATAATTTTGAAAAGTTAATTCAGTATCTATTCTTTTGTGATATATACTAAATTATAGGATTAGATGGTAATTTTTAAAGGCAGCAGTCACATAAGCCTCTATTGGCTTTAACAATATAGATACATACAACATACATGCAAGTATCGAACTAAGATAAAAATAGCTACAAGGCAATACTCATACTGTCAAGACTCAATATATATATATAGATACACATATATATATATTTCTATGATTAAGAATCTTCTAGAAGTTTCTCAAGAGTAGCATTTGTAATCTTGCTAAATATAGGAATTTCCATTGTATTGTTTTGGATAAATTCAAATACTTGTGTCATTAAAATTTTGTGTCTATATTCGACAGACCATAAAAATAAAGATGCATTTTAATGATCATTTTGATATTGATTTTATTTTTTTATTTTTAAACTTTTTATTATTTCATAAAAAACAAAAAGTAAAATAGATATAAACACAACTTCTATATATATATATATATATATCAAATGCACTAAGGGTCCAAATAGTAAATATGGAGAATATATTTGTAATTTAATAGAAGTAAGCAATTGGTACAGTTTAAAGAATAAAGGATGATTAATGGTCACAAAGATTTCATTCGTCTTTAATTAAGGCCTACATAGAAGGAGCTTAAGCCTATTCTATTTTTAATCTCACCAGTTTGCTAGGGCCCATTACTTTTGTTTTTATTCTTCTCTTTTTCGTAGCATACTCTTTTTCTTAAAAAAATTGGAGAACTCAATAAATCTCCCTATTAATCCTAAATATAGGAGTGTTGTTAAGCTAAATCCATTCATAAGTTACTCAAAACATTATAGTTAAATCGAGCTTTATCTCAAGCTAGTCCAATATATACCAAATAGAACTTAAGTTTCATGATATTTGGCTTGATGAGTTCACTAGCTCAATGAATTCACCAACTTAATCAAATAACTTAAGTCAAACTTAGTGCTAATTGACTTTGGTCAATAGATTACACATTTATTTATTTTAATTTAGAAAGATTAATTTTCAATTAAAACAATCCTATATGAATTTAATCAAGCAAAGTTCGAATTTGCTAAGTAGCATTTCACAATAAGCTTAAATTCGAAATTCTAAGTTTTAGTAGATATCATTTTAATGCAACTTATTGGCACTCGTAGTTGTACATAACCATTTAAACCTCTTCAATCTACTTATCACCACCAAAGTACAAAACGTCTTTACAATTTAAGATATGGTAAAGGATACGCTTATCTATGTAGGTAGAGTTGGTAAAATATGATTTATTACAATAGCATCGGAGAAAAATGGTGATACAATAAGAAACACGGTCAAAGAAATAAACATAAATCCAGTATCCAATAAGGCACAATAAAAGTGATTAGGACACCAATAATGAATCCTAATAATGGATACAATTATAACAAACTAATTATTTATGATCTCTATTTAATTTTACATACACCCTTAACAACTAACATGAATTTAACATGAATACATCAAGAATATGAATTATCACTACATATACATGCAATCGACTTTTAATAAATGGTTCAATGTTCTATCTCATGGATTGGTGAAAGAACATTAACCTTAACGTAATCTAGTTGCTTAGAAACTGTTTTTTCTTTTTAATCACTATGTTGAGTTATTTATAAAATGTTGATTAAAACTAAGCAAAAAAGGCATCTGCAAAAGATCGATTAAATGATTTCTTTTACATAAAATCAGAATACATATATAGATAGATAGAATAGTTGCTGTACTAATATTTCTAAAGCAAACATAAGCAACTAAGGAGAAAGATAAAGTACATTAAAGGTATGGGCATTGGTGATTTAAAAGAGCAAAAAATGTTTATTGAAAGAATTCTAATATGTAGGCTAAAACATTTTTATGGAGGAGGCATGATTTGCAACCACTTACTCGATTTCCTAATATGTTTTAATTCTATTAAAATATATAAAACCTTAGTTGGAAAGCTCAATATAAGGTAATGTTTTGTATGTAACCCCACTTAAGGGTCTATTGTCTTAAACTTTTACTTCTATAAATATGTTTTTATACTAATTACTACCATCCTTAATTATCTAAAAAAAATCATTTACTCAATTTAATATTCATAAGAAAAAAATGTGAAAACATGGAAAATTTTTATTAATGCTTGTTTTTACACCAACATGTGATCTCATTTATATTTTTCTAAGGTGAGTTCATCTTTTACATCAACCTTTAATACTTTTTTACTTTCCTAATTAGTCTTTAAGTTTCATTCATTTTTTCTTTCCTTTCTCTTCTTTAACATATATGCCAAATTGGTATTTAATGGCTTTACACTTTAAGGTTCACTATTTTTACAAACTCCTAAGAACATCCCTAATGGGAAATGCTTGATATACTATGATACTAATGATCTTTGTTTTGGAATCTTTATGCATTATCCTTGGTTAAGGATTTCAATTTTTGGAATTCTTATTTGAAGACCCGGAAGAATTTGTGTGTTATAGGTTATTATGTTAAGGACTTTATTGAAGAAGCTTATAGATAAAATAGAGAGGTTCTTAAAGAGGAAATATTTTGTATTCGGAGACCATAAATAAAATCCTTATCATTGAGGATGCTCTAAGTAGTACATGACCATTACTAGGTGGACAAATAAGTAATAGACTTTTAGTTGTTGTTAAGAAAAGTAGACAAATGATAATGAAGAACTTTTATGTGTTCCATTTGCATACAGAATAAGTACATGATTTACTTTGTTATTGTTTTTATAGGTAATGTTCAGAGCATTTTTGTTAGTGATCTTACATAGTGATTTTAAAGGTAATAAAGGAGGAGCTCTGGCAAATTTCTAGCCTTCTTTAAGTTGTATCCATTTCTCTAATTTTGTTCTCTTCTTTTCTTTTTTTCTTTTCCCCCTCTACTTAGCATGTTCAAATGTATGTTAAATTTAGTTTTTATTTATTATGAATAAGTTGGAAATTAGAGAATCTATTATGTTTTCTGGACTTGTAAATAGGCTTCTCTCTTTATCAAGAGATACAAATGGTCATTGTGTTTTTTCCAATTTTGTAAAAACAGATGCCTAAAATTATATTAAAGAAAAAAGAAGTACTACTACTCTAAAATAGAAAAGTAAAAAAAAAAAAACATACAACTACCTAATGTTAAATATAAGAGTTATAGAATAATATCAAACAACTAAAATAAAGTCAAAAGTTTTTTATTAAGTGGAAAAATATTACAACTGGTCTTTAAACACAAGGAGAGAACAGCTACTCTCTCTTTCGAGATACAAGAATACATCTCAATTTAAAATAAGTAAAACTTTCAAAAGACACTATATGAATCTTTTTAGTATGAAATTGGAATGATTAAAACTTACGGGATGCCTCTATTTATATAAAGTAACCACCTCCTAAATGCTATTTTATTGAGTGGCTTAAGAGAAAATTTCTCTAATTATCTACTCTTTATCATAAAATTTATTTTATTTAGGAGAATTACAACAAAAAGGATCAACATTTAGGGGTAAGTTCAAATAGGAAATCAATATTTAAAAAAATTTCAAATAAGGGATTAGTGTTTTATAAAATGGTTAAATAAGGGATCAATATTTTGAAAAGTTCAAATAAGGGATCAATATTTTGAAAAGTTCAAATAAGGGATCAATATTTTACAAAGTAATTCAAATAATTTTATAAATTGACTATTATGAATCCTTTATTTGAGCCACTTTGTGAAATGTTGATCCTCTATTTGAATTTACTCTCAAACGTCGATCACATCTATTATAATTCTCCCTATTTTATTTGGTTAGTAGTAATTTTTGTTGCCTTATTTAACTTTTTCATTCCATAGAAAGTGGCTTTAGCATGTTCATGATCTCTCACTTAGAGTCACTTCTTGTGAATTGAAAAATTTTCTCTTCATGTTGCATACCGTTTTTAAAAGCCATATGAGGATCAATATCAGATAAATTTGTTAGCTTTTATTGGTTTTGTCATGATATTTGTTACCTTTCTCTAGAGTGAATCTTTTACATGTCCATACTTCCTTCCTCAAATACTTCTCTAATGAAGTGGTATTGAACTCCTATATGCTTGTCTTTTAATGAAAGAATGGATTTATTATAATGTGTAAAACACTTTGACTATCACAATACACAAGAATCTTTTGTTTCTTATGTCTAAGTTCTTCCAATAACTGCCATATATATAGCATCTATAGTAGATGGAGTCACAACAGCCTTTAATTTTAGTAACTTACAACTCCTTTTACAAGTATGAACACATAGCTTATAGTATATTTTCTTTTATCAAGATCACCTAAAAAATCCAAATCGACAAATTCTCTGACAATTAATTATGATCCTCCAAATCATAATGCAACATCTAAGAAGATCCTCTTAACAACATTCCAATGTTCTATACCAAGATCTAACCATTCTAACTACTTGGGTAATATTTAGTCTCACATAGATCATTGCATACATTAGGCTTCCTACTATTGATGTATATGATACTTGAGATGTTTCCATCTTCTCCACTTCATTGTCAGGACATACACTTGAGGATAATTTATAATTGATGGGAAGTCAAGTAGTAGTTGGCTTATAGTCTTGCATGTTGAAGTGTCTTAAAACTATTTGTAGATAATTCTTTAAAAGAAGCCAAATCTTCCTATCTTAGTGAATTTGCACTCTAAAATTTATTTATTAGTCCTACGTCTACTACTTTAAACTCCATAGTTAATTGTATCTTCAATTCTTTAACTTGATCTTTGTTGGGTTCTACTACTAACATGTCATCTATATACAATAACAAAAAAATGAAATCATTATCTCTACTCTTCTTGTAGTATGTACAATCATCTAAACTTAATCTGTTGTATCCGTAGCTAATAATGAAGGAATCATATCTCTTAATTAACACCTTTGTGCTTAATTAACACCTTTGTGCTTACTTAACACCTTTCTGCTTACTTAACACCATACAAAGAATTGGTCAATCTGTAAACTAAGTTTTCTTTTCCTTATTCTTTGAAGCCTTCTATTGGAGCTTATATATTTCCTCCTCAAGTTTTTCACCAGGAAAAAAAAAGTCTTTATATCTAATAATTCAAGATATAAATCTAATACGGTAGCATATAGCCAGAACTATCCTAATAGTGGTAATTCTAACAACTGGAAAGAATATTGCAATGAAATTAATACCTTCTTTCTAAGTATACCCGTTTACTAGAATTCTTGTGCAAAATTGTTCCACTTGGTTATTACCATCTCGTTTGATCTTATAAACTCATTTGTTACATAGGACTTTTCAACCTTCATAAGTGCAACAAGCTCCCATATCTTGTTTTTATGTAAGGCTTCTATTTCTTCTTGCAATATTACCATCTAGAGTGAAGCATCTAAACTACTTAGAGCCTCGTAAAAGGTTGATTGTTCTCTTTCTTCTAATAGAAGACAGTATGCATTGTGTCTTGTCATAACATAGTGTTAATGCCATAATGGTTTCCTTATTTGACATATTGTTCATCAAATTTCTACATCTTTAACATAATTTAGTTCATATTTCTCATGCTCTTATTCTAATTCAGAAGAATAATCTTCTTTAAATTTTCAATTTATTTGAATTCTAGCAGTCTCTTTAGAAATTTTGTAGTTAATTTTCTGAAAAAACTACATCCCTACTAACAATAACCTTATAGATAGTAGGGTCACATAAGTAATGCCCTTTAACACTATCAACATAACCTAGAAATATGCATTTCCTAGATTTTTTATCCAGCTTTATTCATCTTTGGGAATTATACATTACACATCCGAGACATATAAACATATGTAAGAAGAATAATTTGTCGGTTTTCCTTTCCACATCTTCATTGGTGTCTTGAAATTAACCACAGCTGAGGTGACCAATTTATTATATAACGAGCAGTTTTGACTACTTCTTCCTAAAAATTCTTAGCTAATCTTGGGGTCTTTAACATACCTCTTGCTTTATTAAGAAGAGTTTTATTCATGAGCTTTACTATACCATTTTATTGAGGTATATGTGCAACTATAAATTGCCTCTTAACATCCTCTTGTTTGTAAAATGCTAGAAAACCATCATCTCTATATTCTCCTCTATTATTAGTCCTCAAGCATTTAATTCATTTTTCAGTTTCAAGTTCTCTACTTGTGCTTTGAACTCCTTGAAACTAGAAATATATATATTTTCTTCTTGACTGGATGCACGCATAATTTCCTTAAGTAATCTTATAAGTGATATAAAGTATTTGTCCCCTACTATGGACATTTATGTGATTCCCACACATCAGAATGAATAAGTTTGATATGTGTTTGCTTCTAGTAGTTGATCTATCGAGCTTTTATATCACACAGTGCTCACAAAAAAGGTAAATTTACTTATATGAGTCCAGGTAAGATATTATGTTCTACAAAGACTCTTAAGCCATGTTTCGACATATGGTACAATTTCCAATGCCACATCATCATTGTTTCTTCTTGGCTAGTTCAAGTGTGTCTCTTACTACCTTTAATATGGGTCTTACATCTGAGATCATCTAATCGCCTGATAGATAATAAATTTTCCTTTAAGCTCTTCACATGTCATACCCTTTGTACTATGTAAATGGTACCACTATACTTTTTTAATTTAACAGTTGCAACTTTAACAATTTCTAAGACATGATAATTTCCCTTGAACATGGATACTTCTAAGATAGGCTTGTCAGTGCAAGACCAGTTTCAATGTAAAGTGATGTGCCAAGTTGTACCTGAATCCATTATCTAAATATGAAAGAGTTGTTTTCTGTCTTTAGAACCAATTGTTGCTTCACTATGCAAATTTTTCCATCATCTAAGATAACTACAACACATCCTTAAGGTGATGTTATTATTACAGGAGTCTTTCTATATTTTTCTTGTCATGCCAACAATCTTTCTTTAATGTTATCTCTTACTATAATGGTAGCATTTAAAGTTCATCGTGCTTTGAGATCTCAATCTACCATGATTTTAACTCCCACTAGAGCTATGTTTTGTTGATTTGCCTCTCGTCATTAGTTAACCTCTACTTACTTTAAACTTTTGATCTATCTTCCTTATACTTATGCCTAGATTCTCTTTTAAGAATAAATCTAGCTACATCATCAAAAGATAGGGAGTTGGCAATATTAATTTTTGTTATATTGATAATGAGTTGGTCATACAAATCTGGTAGACTTTTAAGTAGAAGCTTTACACATACATTTTCTACTATTTTAAAATTTGATGTTGTAAGTTGAGCGCATGGTATATTAGATTGTTGATGTGATTTATCACTGGGATTCACTCATTTAAAGAGTATAGAGTCTCCTCTTTAAGAATATTTTATTATGAAGTGACTTTTGACCAATGTTGTCCAACTTGAACTGGGAGGTTGACTTGGACATGTCAAGGGTCAAGAGGTCAAACTAGGGTCAGTCCGAGGTCAATAAAATATAATCTATATTTTAATTTTAAAAGGATAACAAACATTAAATTGCATTAGTTCATAATTCAAAATATGTGTTATCTAAATGTAAATCTTTTAATTCATCTTCCTTCCCTTACCATCCATTTAAGATCTTACAATAGTTTTGATCCCTTGATAACTAAATGTCTAAAAAAAAAAAAAGCACTAAACCTTATAGAGTACTAAATCTTTTATGTATAGGATGGAAATATGACTCATGATAAATTAGAAGAAAAATGCACTATAAATATTGAAGACATGGTGTGTCATTTCCTAACAACCAATTATTTGCATCACAATGATCAAAGCCAGGTTTTTCAACAACATTTTGTGTTTTATGTCCTTCCTTAATTAGTAACATACAATGCAAGAAAATATTGTAAGCATATACAGTTTAGATGTCCTTAATCAATAACATCCAATGATATTTATTTTCCATTTTATGTTGATATTTATTTTGCATTTTATGTTCATCTGCTTTCCAGTTTGCAAAAAAAGATTAGGTTGTATTAAAGGCATAAACTAAAGCCATGTTGATTATATTAAAGAACTTTCCCTTGAGTGGCTTTGTATAAATAGAGACTTTCATAATCCTTTGACTGTGTTGGCCTATAAGTAGAATCGTGTACTTCACAAGCGTATGTCTCTAAATTTTGGGATGTTTCTAAATTTTGGGCCTCTAAGTGTTATTTTCAATCTAAAGATTTTTCATAGGTTGGTTTGATCTATGGGGTTGACCAGTTTTCCAATTTGATCATTCAGGTTGCTAATGTGGCACCAAAGCATTGTTATTCTAGTTATTTTAACAAGATTGGACCATGTTACTGATTGGTCTATGGTCAACTGGTTCAATTGGTGAATTTGATCTTTTTCTTACAACATTGCTTTTGACTTCATACAATTTGATGAGTGTGTCCTAGATCTCCCTTGCCATTTTTTGTCTATAATACCTAAGAAGATTAAATTTGCCATAGCTAAATGCAAATTGGCAATAGAATTGTTATTAATCTCTTTTCACTTATCATTAGCTGTAAGTCTCTCTTAATTTGCTACTGAGCAATTGTGTTTCCTTAAAAGTGATTTTGTCTTTAATTTCCATATGGAGAAATTACTCCCATCAATATTGTTAATCTCAAATTCTGCTACTATGAATGGTACTTGCAACATGAATAATAATTGACAACTTATGACTTTGATAACACTGTTAGATTTAGAGTTATAGAATAATATCAAACAACTAAAGTGGGGTTGTCACAGTCCGAAGCGGCAGAGTCGTAATAATGTTACCGTGTAAACCATTCTAAGATAGAAGTTAGCCTTACAACCGCTGTCCTAGACTTGATCAACACAAGGTGTCCACAACTAATCCGCTTTGAAGTAAACAGTTTATAATTTAAATAAATCATTTACCTAAAAAAGTAAGAAAATATATATATATATATATACACTATAATTCAGTTATTATGATTAACGTTTACAACGATTCACCGTAATATATTTCTTAGTTATTACATTATTTAGAAATGAAAAATTCTAAAATAAAAGCTTAGACCTTAAAAATATATGTTTGTTCTTCAAATGTTTTTTCTCACTTCCTAAGATCCAGTAGTTGCTAGCTTCAGAGTAATTATAAACCGCTTCTCAGCTAGCACCTGCAACAACATCTATAAGGATGTGAGCAACCATAACTCAATAAGTTAGAATGAAAGACTTAAAACTATACCATAAACATAAATAAGGTTATCAATCAAATCATTTGGTGTAATGTATGTTTAAGTAAATGCCGTCACACGACGTTGACTGGCCCGTCATGAGATTACAGAAACTGCACTCGCTTTAATCCGAGTTGAGGAGTTGCAGTTAATGCAATAGCTCACGACCAAGCCCAGGCTTGTATAATGGAGACATCGCCTCTCCTGTGACTACCTTCAAATCATTGACTTCACCCTTGCCGTGAACTCCTCACTAATCACTTAGTTCAACTAAGGATGAGGAAGGGATCATTATGCAATCCTACGCTATCATTTTGGAAGGGGTCGGTATTTGGCTGGAGAATCCTAGGTTTCACCTAATGGGTTGTCATGTAGGTTTGATTATGATTGCAGGTCGTATATTTGATTAGGTTTAGTTTAGGGTGATGAATCATTTCATATAAATCATACAATATAAGCCAAGACAACAAACAGAATCATAGCATCACTCATAATTAAGTACATGCACACAACCAACTGTCTAACAAGCACAACCAAGTATAATCTCAAGCCTCTAAAATATAGTAACTTATTAATCCCAACTTACCTTGACTATTCGCTCACTTATTTGAGATCTGACTTACTCAGGCTATCACTGATGATTCCTATAACACAAACATGGTTTCGGTTTTTCATATAACTAGTATAGGTTGGCTTTATCTTGTAATGCTTATTGTTATCTTTTATTTAGAGTTTAATATATTCAGTTATCTAGGTTCTCAAATCTTTTACAATTATTTTGAGTTTGGGGTTAGGTTTGGGTTCAGTTTCTGTAACGATTTCTAAATTAGATTTTAGTTCGATTTCTAAGTACTGTTTTATACTCAAATCCTAAAAACTCCTTTCAACTCATAATGTGAAATTGATCACATTACTTCTAGATCTCTTAAATACCATCATTACCCCTAGTCAGTATTTTATTCCATCCGGTATACTTAAATTCTTATTAGTGTACCAAATTTACTCCTGATGTGAGAAATTTTTACACCTTTCATATAATTACATAAATTTAAGTTTTCTATTAGATTTATTATATATTCCTATTATTATCATAATATCAATTTTCATTCTAATATCTCCTATTTATTACATTTCTAATAATAGCGTATTATGCACTATTATTTATTATGTACATAATATACATCTAATATTTCCATCACTCTAATTACTATCTCCTAACATCAATTATCATTTCAAAATGTCTAAATTCATCCTAAATCAGATTTTGTACCTAATTACCCTAATTTACAAAATTAACTTAAAATTTACTATTTTTCCTTATTACTTATTTACTACATAATTAGCCTAATAATTATATCTAACACCCTAAATGCTACAAGTATCATACTTCATCAGATTTCAACATCTTAAAACATATAATTATTCACTAAATCAGTTATTACCCATTTAATTACTTAATTAACCCTAAATTACCAATTTTATGCCTCATTTTAAGGCTTAAAAATTATCTAAAAATTAAAAAAAAAAAACTAATTTTTGAAAACAGGATTCATAGCACTATTCTATATCATCTAAGTAGTCTATAGAATAATTTTGGGCTCAAAACTACACTCCTAAGGTCATTTATTTTTAAACCAAAACATACTCTGTTTTGTGTGATTTTTTAAGGATCATATATCACGAGATATATTTTATCAAAATAATATTTTTCCTAAAAACTATATACCAAAATATTTTAGAATAACAAAATTCATAATTTTACAAGAATATTTACACAAAGTCGAGCTAGAAATCGAACTCACTGATTTGGGTCCGTCTGTAGCCATGGGTATGTTGGCCTACTTGGACGCTACCACTACCGTATGGTAGTGGTGGCCATCCACTTCCATTTGCTCGTCATGTCTAAATTTTCCTTAAAAGCCCCAATTGCACAGATTTTTTATGATTTTTTCTAAAGCCCTAATTTACTCTCAATTTTGTCTCTCTATTTTTCTCACTCTCTAAATTGACTAAATGAGCTTCTGAAATTTTTTTGCTATTTATAGAGCATTAGGAAAATTATTATGCATTAAATTGATTTGACAACTACCTTATCTTCTTTTATATTATTCTAATTTAATTGGCTAATTTTTTTTCTTATTTTTCCCAGCTGCCATGACCCAAATCTAGATCATTCATTATTTTTTCTAATTTTTTTTTATTTTTCCCTAATTAATTATGAATTTTTTTTATTATTTAGTATTATTTTAGCACATTTAGCATATTTTAAGTAATTATGCGTATTTCCACCTATATGTAAATCTATATATAGTGCAAATAAATATTCTTAAATATTATTTAGATCATCTATAATTTTTAGTATATATATAATTTATCCCTAGAGATTCGTTAATTATCGAAATGTATTTTACACATTTTTAATAGATAACGAGTTATATAATTAAAATTTAAAAATTTTATATTATTTTATTTTATTACTTATTTTCTTAAATTCAAACTTACGGAATCATTTTTACTAATATTTCTATTTTTACTTTATAATTTAGGATCGATCGGATCTTTCAACTGATCGGAATCTTAAGTGACTGGTTGTAGGGTTTATAGGGATTGAGAATTTTTTATTTTGTTTGGGAATATTATGCCTTTTCTCTAAACATAGGGAGAGGAAGTCTCTCTTGAGACAGGTGAATACATCTCTTTATAAGATCGGAGAAACTCTCAAAAGACATTATATAAATTATCTCATTAAAATTAAGATGATTAAAACTTACGAATATACCTTTATTTATTTAGAATAGCTACCTCCTAAATGCTACTCCATTGAGTGTCTTTGGTAGAAGTTTCTCTAATTATCTACTCTCTACATAACTTGTTGCCTTATTTGACTTTTCATGCTACAAAAGTAGCTATACTACATTCACATAGCTCATCATCTCGAAAAAGAAATGGTTTCCAGGAAATCTCATAATCAGGATTGCTTGATCTTCAACCCATACTAGTTCTCTTTTCCCGAGGGTAAGCACGCATGCTTCCTTGTGTGGCTAAACAAAAACATATAGAAGTCTTGTAAGTAAACATGTCTAACGCTTACCAAACAAAGTTAAGGTATACCCAGCATGTTACCAAATTCAAGTTTGAAAATAAAAAAGGCGATGTTGCTTTACTAAGAAACTTTTCTTTTTCTGTGAATTATCTGACATCAAGTCTTGTACTAATAGTGTCGCATTGGCAGTTTTGGTATGCCCCTCTAATCCCATTCCTTTTATCTTTTCTTCAATGGAAGATAGGTTTGTTTCAGGTGACAAAGTGGGGAAATTATCAATGCGACTATAAGATATAGTTGGTACATTTGTTTACCCCAGAAGGGTAATTCCTGCAACAATGGCTGGACATTACTTTCACTAAGTTAGTGAAGTTGTGCCCTTGCCTCTTCTCTTGGTGGCATTTCCCATAACTTCCCTTACCTAGAGTTGTATAAGTAGGTTAAATGGGCCAACTTGGCCTTGCCTACTTTGGCCTATGGATTAATCAGACCAAGCTCATGTGACCCATTTTTTAAATAGAATAAAAAACACTCAACTGTAACCCGCTTTTTAAGTAGATTAAATAAGTTGGCCCACAAGTCAAAGATATAAGTAAATTAAATAGGCTAACTCAAACTGGCATAATTTTTTAAATGGGTCAAAAACACTCAACTAGACTCGCTTTTTAAGCTACTTAAATGGATCACCTTGTGAACCAAAATCTATTTGCAAATCTCTATTCACACCTAATAGTGCCACTAGCCCATTATATATCTTACCACATTTTTCACTATCATAATTTAAAGAAAAAAAAATGAATTCCAACTTCTTTGGAAGAACCTTTACCACCATGATCTACATGTATATATATTTTAATTATACATATATACCATTTTAATGGGTACGATTTGGCTAGGGTTAAGGGGGTTTTTCCTTAAATAAAGTTACCGAAGTCTTCAAACTCTGTAATGGAAGCTTAAAGACAAAAGGAGAAAAAGATGAGAAATAATTTTTACTATTTAAGATTAAATGACAAAATCTAGAATACATGATAGGATACCTCTAATTTTACCACTATTTAAGCTTGAATGATGAAAAGTCTATAATGTATGATGAGATTCCTTATCATGCGACAATTTTGCTAGAAACATTGAAGAGACAACTTTATTGGAAAAAATTCCAGTGCTATTCACTAAAGTAGACTTTTTCAGTAAAATTATTGTACTATTCAATATGTAAAAATTAGATTCTTCTGAGAAATTATTATATTATTTACTATAGATAGAAACATTTACATTTTTACCCTCTAAAAAGAATAAAATGTAAAGGTATACTTGATCCATTGGTATTTTATATAAACCTTAAATGTATACTTAAAGGAAGACATGGAGTAGAATTACAAGAGCAAAAACATAAGAATTAGATACACTCCAAATTCTTTCTGAAAAAATCTTCAAACATTTAATTGTAAACACTCCCATCTTGTAAGTATATTTCAGAGCATTAATATAAAATATTTCCTTGTTCTATAAGTTATCTGTTTCCTTTCTTTCCTTTTATTATATTTCGAGTCTTTGTTCTCTTATTACCTTATAACTTTCTTCCTTTCCTTTTATTGTTCATAATCCTTTTTATTTTTGTATTAGAGCCTTAGTTTAAGTTTTTCATAATCTATTGATAAGGCCTACAAGATTTGGCCTTGTTTGCCCATTTTATTACCTAGGTTGGCATTTGTAAGGTGTTCTTTATTGGCTTGGGGTTGATGGTATGACTAAAGAGTAGAAGCCTTAGTCTTTGAAAATTTTAACATGGTCTTAAAACAATTAAAAGGTAGATAAATTGAAAAAGAAAAAGGAAATATATAAGTATAATAAGATGAATGCCTATAGTATCAAGTAGCATTAAAAGTTTATTAAAGTTTTCAAATCAAATATTAAGGTTATGAGTAATATTTTAAGGTATATTGCAATACAACAAAAAGCAATATCCAAGTTTAAGGAAAGAGAACATAGGATAAAAACCTGAATTGAGTGTTTAGAAAATATTATTAAAAGTCCTATATGTTGTAAAAGAAAAATTTTAATTATAGAAGTATATTTACTTTTAAATAGGATACGAATAGAATTAAAATCAACTCAAAAACATATTAGACATTGTCGTAACGATATAATAAAGGTTTGTTTATAAGCATGATTCTTTTAGAAAATAATAATGAACAATTTGGATAATTTTGTTAACTCCATTAAAGACATACAATTAGATAGAATAAGAGTAGTTAGTAATTGGATTTGTAGAATAAGAGAAGAAATAGAGTTAAACATAGAAGGATTAACAAATTAGAATGCCCTTACTATACAAGATAACATAATTATTAGACAAAATAATACTATAAATTTGTTATTGTTATCTTTACATAGAAAAATTAGATAAGATAGGATCAAAATTTAAAAATAAAAGCAAAGTAGAAAAAGACTACTCCCAAGAATTAGAAAATATAATAAGACAACTTTAAGGAATAAAAATCTTAGAAGAACCAATGGAAAAGGTACAAAAACCTAGCAACATTTTTGGTATTTATAAACCATTAAAAAATTAAGGAAAGGTTATAGCTTCAAGGATTAGAACCATTCCGTTCAAGGGAAATAGTAGAACAATTAAGGATAACCCAACTTGAGAGGAGACTTCCATAAGAGGGGGAATTCTAAGCAAATTAACAAGTAAACGAAGATAGGGAGATCATATTGAACAACTCGAAGAAATGATAGACATAGATAGAGAAGTAGAAATTTATAATAACAGAAATATTAATTTACTAAATCTTGGAATATTATGTAGAATATGATGATTAAATTTAGGAGGAATAGGATTGATAAGAACAAACTAAGAAGAAACAATCTTTGTTACTACTAAACCAGTTAAAATAAAATTATTAAGTGATATATCTATTAGAAAATTAAAACAAGAAGGAAGTAGATTAGTGCATCTAAGAATGATAATAGTAGGAATAAAAGGATAGTAAGAAAACAAGTTGGAGCAAAATTGTTATCAATAATAATAAACAAATCATGGCAAAATGACATTAGAAAAGCAATAGTTGACACAATGGAACTAAACATGCACAATAATAAAGGCATTTTTTACTATGCACCGAATTTTATGATTAGTGTAAATAATATATAAAAAAAATTAGAAATGGGATTACAAAGAAAAGGCTATGAAGATCATAAAGGAATATTATATTGATAAACATTAGATTTATAGGAAGAGCAATAGAAGGAAATAATATACAATACAAACTAAATATAAATGGTATATTATAAGAAACAACCGTAGGCAAGTTTATCCAACCAATGAAAATAGAAAATAGATAGTTAGAAGGATCAGAATAGAATATATCTAAGCACTTAGAAAGTTCAAGTATAAGTAGAGTTCTTGAAGATAATATAATATATAGAAATCTTGATGGATCATATGGATTAAGGTTTTTAGACTATAAAGAAAAAACAATATCGAATGAAGAAGAATCACTAAATGAAAGCTTAGAAAGTAAAACAGAGATGATGTTAGATGCAAGTAGAAGTAGACTTAGGTATTGGGGGTATAATAAAAAGTCTAAGTAATAGAAGATTTTTAATTAAAAATTAGGAAGAATTAAATGAAGCCATAGAAGAATCGAAAAATAGAGAATATTTAAGAAAGGAGGAATTATACTATTTTGTAGAAAATAGGTATAATTTAAGAGGAAAAACGTATGTAAAACACATTGCATTAAATCAACTAAAAAATTTCGAAATAATAGAAAGATACAATATTCAATTAAAAAATGAACAAGAAGAAGAAAAACAGACAATGAAAACTTTTTTAGATAGCTGTTTCATATATTCCCAATAATCAGAAAAAAAAAATTAGAAGACATAATGAGAGAAGTAAAAAGATACTAGGAAATGAACCTTTAGAAAATAAATTAATGACATCAAAATATACGTATAATAGAGAACCTTTAGAACTTATGAATTCAAATACTAGTAATGTAAATAGTACTCCAACATTTAACACAAGAGTAGAAAATCCTATAGTACAGCCAAGTAGAACCCCTTATACATACTATAGAGAACATAAAAGTTTAGGAAAACAAATGTCCTTAGAAACATTTGATAAAAGAAATTCAATAGAAAATTGAAGAATACTAAATTTAGTAGCTAATGATCCCCAACTCTAGTCACAAATGTTAAGTTCCTAGACTCAATTAGTAACTAAAGAATGGGAAAATTGTAATGTAAGTAATAATTTTACAGTAATGTATAACTTTTTAGAAAAATTTTTAGAAGATAGTACTAGAGTTCTATGGGAAAGTTACAAAAGAAAATTTTCAAATCAATTTCATACAGATTTACAATTAGAAACTAACCCTTATAATTTTATAAATAAAATTACTATGTTAGTGAGTACATATCCTAACATAGGTAATGATTTACAAGTATAGATAAATACTATGAGCGCCTTAAAACAACTACAATTAAAGGATTGGAGATATGTTAAAAATTCCTTTTATCATTGTAACATGGCAAGATGTTATTATGAAATGAATATAATAGATAAATTGTTTTTAAAATTACTAGGACCATTAAGACAACAAATTTATGAACAGTTCAAAGAACAAAAAGAATCCACCTTACCTATAAAATTGAATAATTTAGGTATAAGAGTACAATTTGTGTTAGAAAAATTGGTAGAAAAATGTATAAGTATACAAATAACAAAAAAACCTATAAAAAGATATTATCTTAAGAGGAATAGAATAAGAAAACCTTACTTAAATAACGATAGACATATAAGAAAATATAATAAAGATAGAGATTATAAGAAAACATTAATATGTTTTGCTTGTAAAAAAGAAGCATATTTAGCTAGGGATTGTAATAGAAGACATAATATTCATGATAAATGTACAACACTAGTTAACGGCATAGAAGAAGATATTTTGAAAGTAAATGAATTTATAGATGACACAGAAACCCTATACAACATAATTAGTATAGAAGATAGAGAAGAAATTGAGAATGGTGAAGACAACGATTATTTTATTCAAGAAATTCGAGGAGTAGAAAGAGGGATAGAAGCATTATAATGAATAGATGAAGTAAAAGAAATGTTAGAAAATATAAATATTCAAGAGTTGTAGATAATAAAATAGGCTACAATCATAATTGGAATCAAGGATCAAGATTAGATGATCACCCTTGTAAATTCCGTAATTGATATCATTAATTAAAGCTTAGATACCAATATAATAATTATTTAATTGAAGCCTATAAAATTTGTTTAGATAGTTAAGGAGAAATAATAATGATCTAATTGAAAGAAGAATGCGAAAGTTAGAAGAAATAATAGATAAAATAAAAGAAGTATTAGACTTAAAGGAAAATGAAGACTTAAAACACAGGCAAAGAATAGGAAAAGGATTAATAATAGAAGAAAAATTAGAAAGTAAATTAGAAGATAACCATATAAATATAGCTAAAATATATTTTAGAAAAGAAATAGATAGTAACTTAGGATCATTAAATAAATGTAAGATTTATTATTAGGTCATTTTGTCTTAGAAATACAGAGTCTCAAATAATTGCATAGATAAACAAATTTCAAAACATTACTGATAAATGAATGTCTATATGTAGAACAAAAGAATGGTAGACTACATTAATATTATGAAATATTAGCAAAACATAAAATAACTTTAGAAACAAATAGAGAATGGACAAATGGTTTATACAGCTCTAGAACATACGTAAGAGATACGAAACTTTGTAAGCATATATGTATAATAGGATTATAATTTTTGTTAAATGATAATCATGGATTTAGTCTAAGTACACAAGAATTAATACTTTTAGCTTCTCTTATAATACCTCTTTTGAAAGAAAAATGTGAATGTGATATATAAGCAAATGTAAGATTATGAAAGGTAATAGAAGATTATGAAAATTTAGAATTGATTATTTAAACTATAGAAAAATTAATAATTTTATAGAAACATAAATAATAGAAATATATAATATAATTATTAAACTAGAAAAAGAAGAAGTTATAGGTAAAAACCCCACAAATTTATGGGATAGAAATACGGTATATTATAAATTAGATATACTTAATCTAGATTTAGAAATAAGATCTAAGAAAATAGAATGTAATAATTTAGATAGGAAAGAATTTGAAATGCATATTGAAGAATTAGAAAATTAGGAGTCATAAGAAGGTATAATAGTTCCCATAAAAGCCCAGCATTTACTGTTAGAAAGTATAGTGAAACAGTTAGAGGTAAGAGTATAATGGTAATAGATTATAGATGCCTAAATGAAAGATGCATATGACATTCTTGATAAAATAGATTTAATAAATAGAATACAAAATAGTAACATTTTTAGTAAATATGATTGTAAATCAAGATTTTGACAAATTAGAATGCGTGAAGAATTAATTCCATGAATAACCTTTATATGTTCATTAGGACACTTTGAGTGGTTAATCATACCATTTAGATTAAAAGATGCCATTTCAGTCTTTTAAAGAAAGACAGGTGAGATTTTTTTTAAATATCCCTTTATTTATGTATATATAGATGATGTTTTAGTATATTCAAAACCCGAAAAGGAACATATATCCCATTTAAAAATAATTTTTTATGAATTTCTTAAAAGTGGAATAGTTATAAGTCGTAAAAAGACTCAATTTTACAAAAAAAATATGTATAGAATTTTTAGGAGTGAGAATAGGAAATGGGAAAATTAAACTTCAAACTCATATTTCTAAAAAGATTTTAGAATTTAGTGAAGAATTTAAGAAAAAGACTTTACAACGATTTTTAGGATTAGTTAATTATGCTAGACCATTTATAAAAAATTTAGGAAAATATAACAAACAATTATTTAAAAAAACTGGTAATTTTAGACCTTTAAATATAAAAGAGTTAAAATAAGTAAAACAAATAAAAGAATTGGTAAGAAAATTATCAAATTTAAGATTATCATTAGACAATGACTATTTAATTATAGAAATAGATGAATATAAAAATGAATAGGGAGTATTCTTAAAAAGAAAACCTCGTAAATACACCTTAAAAAGTGAAGAGGAAGTTTGTAGATATAATAGTGAGACATTTAGGGAAAGAAGATTAAATAGTAGTATAGATATAAAGATTTTTGCAGTTATTTATAGATTAAATAGTTTTTGACTATTTTTAATTAATAAAGTGGAAATCTTGGTAAAGAATTATTGTGAGGTTATGGATAGATTGGCTTGTTCGAGTAAGGATGGCTTAGTTAGTCCGGACTTTCTCTCTCGGCTTCTTAGCTACAAAAATGCCAAGTAATTGGTTGGCTCGGTGCTAGAGAGTAATCATTAACTTGACATACTATAATACCCCTTACATGTTGGGAGGGAGGAACTTTAATCATCGAGGTGCCTTTTAGTGTAACAGCTTGGAATACGTTGAAACTCCATAGTTAAGTGTACTAATGTTGGAGCAATCTTAGGATGAGTGACCTCCTGGGAAGCGGCTATACCAAAGGATAAAACTGTGTGGCGTTTCACGCTAAAGCGGACAACACTTCGAAGGAAGGAGTTTCGACAGGGTCGTTACACATACTACTGAAAAATGGGCGATCATACGATATGGCACTAAAGGTAACTCGATAAGGAAGTACTCAGTTTCGGTAGGGGTTGGTTGGAATAGAAGAATTTGTTGTGTCAGCCCCTCTAATCCTCGGGGCTTAGGTGCAAGTTAGAGGTTCGGTAGCCTGATTCCCATCAATACCCCTTACTACGGTCATGCCAGCATACTATTTTAAATAGCAACTTGGATTCAATTCTATTTCAATTACTAGTATGCTGACATCTTCCATTGTTGTCATGTCAGTACACCAAATTTTAGGCTTCTTCAAGGGATGCCTCACGACCCCCTCTCTCTCCTTATCCCTTTTCCAAACCCCTCTTTCCCTTCTTTACAAACCTTAACCTCTCTTTATCTCTTCGATCTACCCTCTTCCAACCATTAAATCCCTATTTGTTCTTCCCATATCATCTCCCTCCTCCCTGAATCACTTATCCTTCACATCACCTTGTTCCTCTCCCCTTCTTCTTCTTCCTTAGGCAACTTTCTCTCTCTATAAACACTCACACATCGTCACGTCGCCACCACTGTTCTTATATCTCTACTGTTAACTCAGCTTCTATCACCCATACTTTCCACTTCCTTATCCATCTTCACCTCTTCCATATCCCTCATCGTCACCTACTTCCAACCACTATGGCGCCAAAAATCACTCGTAATCTAGCACCCCTAGCATATGCCCACATCTTCTTTCCCTCACAATAACATGCTTAACAACTTGAAAAGTTAGTAAATTTAGAAGTCAGACATTGGCATATTCTATCCTTAGGACGTGCTCAATGAATTTTGCATTGCAGCCATTCTTGGGATCATCTCTAACCATGTCTTAAGCATCCTTCAACTTCCAAATGAGGTACATGATGATGCTCTCCAATAATTTTATTGTAATATGTCTGATTCTTTAGATGATTGGGGTAAGTTTATGTTAAAAATGCATTTGAGTGATGAACTACACCGTATCATTGTGTATATTTATGTTTATGGCACCTTAATTATTATTACTCCTTAGGACATTTGTGGTCTTATTGAGGCTTTGATTGGGGGAACTAAAGTCAATGTCAATTTCTATGGTACTAAGTTTTATGAACAGGTCTTCGATATAAGGGTATCGGAGGAAACTAGGGGAATGCAAAGAATTTAACCGTTATTAGAATTGACCTTAGGACTAAGATTTTACACCACATTATGATCCATAACTATTGTCCTCGTTAAGGCCAATAGTCAAATGTTACATATCAAGACTTATGGATCTTCTATTATCTCTTTATGAACAAACAAATTGATTTTTTTTAGCATTGTGGTATGTTTCAAGTATGTCACTAATAACCCCTCTCAAGCTTTCCTAAAGTTTGGGTGGATGGTTACACGATTACTGATTTGTAAGGGTGTTTAGTTGCCTACACCTCTACGAGTAGCTCGCGTCAAGCATCTTAAACTAGTTAACATTTGTGGGGGGGGGGTTGGGTTTAGAAGAAGATAGGTAACAATTGGGTTAGAAAGAAAACCCTTCCTCCACTTTATCTTGGCTTTGAGCGTGACCCACCAAATGCAATTAAATCTTTTAATGAGCCAAGAAGTCATAGTGGTCATACTCCCTTTGGTGTGGCTCCTAGTCATGTTGTTAATCCTCTTCCTAAAGGCTCTTCTCACTAGCCTCCTCCTGACTTTAGATTTCCTACTTTTGATTCGATTGTTCCCATAGCGTTTCGGTACCCCTTCTATTAATACTTTGAGGTGCAGTTCAATCAGCTCAGGGAGGACATTCATTGTCACATCCACAGCGGGTTTTAAGGGCTTTGTAATCATTTCTAACTGGATTATCACTGTCTATTGCCTCTTTCCTCCTCCAGCTTAGGATGATGATTCGCCTGCTGCTTAGATTGTCAACTCCAGCTTATTTCTTCTTTTCTTTAGCTTTGTTTATGGATTTGGCCTTTGGCCCCTTTATCTTTCCATTATGTTGCATTTTCTAAACTTTGATCCTTAATGGACTTTGATGGGAATCAAGCCACTAAACCCCTAACCCACAGCTGAGTCTGAGGCCTTGAAGGACTAACATGGTAAATTCTCTTACTTCAGTTGAGGCTGAGCTAATCTTGCTATCGACCAATTCTTAATATCGAGTCGAGTGACTTTATGTCTCTCGAAAGTTATTTGTTAACTAAATGAATGCTTTACTTACAACCCGGCCTTTCACTCATGCCTGCTTGACATGTTTGTATAGACTCACCAGTTGGCAACATGGGTGCTGACAAGATGAGAGATCCAACATACGTTTATAACCACTCTTTCTTGGATGAGCTCAAGTCTTCCCAGCATCACTTACTCAGTACCTCGGCTTGGCGACTTATCTTAATCGTACTGTTTTTTTTTTCTATATCCTCCAGTGGTGTCATCGATACGTTATTGCTATGTATCTAAGCCCATTTAGAGAATTTTTGCACTAATCAACATTTTTCCTTGAATATTCATTTTTGCCCTTTTGTATTCCTTATACATTACTTATTTGAGACATTATCTTTTTTGTCTTTTCTATTTTTAGGCAAGTTGCTCTAATTTCTTAGGTATAAATATCCATTGTACATATAGTCATACACATCAACTTACCATCATTATACTGAATATTCTCTCTTTAGTGAACATTGATCTCGTTAAGCTTGTTTACTTTGTTCACTCTTATCTTAACATTTAAGTAAAGCTAGGTGGTGAGTAACCTCACTGGATCAACTCATATGTCATATTGAGTTGTGCTATGAGTTCTCGAAAGTTTTACTGGTGCATTACATCCTTTGGAGCTGTTCGTGGGTTTGCTTATCTTATCTTTTCCGTTCTTTTGCATGACCTCCATTACCTTCTTTAAGCTTTCAATAAACTTAGACCCACCTTATGATTGACCTTATCTATTCTTGGCTTTGGTTCACTTCATACTTTATTGGTGCATACTTAACTCTTTGCATTAGGCATGGATGATTCCTACTTGCTTTTATTGCTCTTGGATGTTATTGCTGGCTATTTTGTTGTTGGATTGCTCCTTTTGAGCTTGTAGCTTCTTTGTTCTTCTTTTTGCAAGGGGCATATTTTAAGGCTTAAGTTAAGATTATGGTGAAATTTTGACTTGAATCTTATCCCATCTTCACCACTTGGATTTACCTCTTTTTTTTTTTTTTTTTGAGGCCAAAGGGGGAGAAGTTATTAAAGTCATTAGAGTAAAAAGTATTCAAGTTGCTAGAGAGTCAAAAAGTATATTTTGTTTATTGAGTTGATTTGATAATAATTGACTTATATTGCCATATTAGACTTAACTTCGCATATCTTAAGTCCTTGTAAAATTGGTATATCTAATATGAGAAGTTATTATGAAGAGAAGTTTTGATGCTCTAACACATCAATACTCTCTTCTTGCAAGCATTCGCTTAATATTATTCAAATGTCAAATATCCTAAAATCGAGTGCTATATTGAGAGGGAGTTCTTAAGTATATAAGAGTTTTATCCTCATTAAAAAGGGGGAGATTATTAAACTAAAGTTTCGCTAACTAATTTTGATAAGAACAAAACAAAAATAGATAATTAAACTAATTATTTTTTTAGTACATTGAATAAATTGAATAATATCGATTAATTTGCTTAATAATTAAATACATCAATTAAATCTACAAGATATTTAGTTTTTAAATAACAATCAAATGATCTCAAAGTTAAATTGCAACATATAGTTATACTCTTTACATCAAAGATGATTTTAAGAGGATTTTGGTCTACTAACATGACAGTAAGAGAAAGGACCGACATGGTGGTACAAAGCCTTGGATAACAAAAAGAAAGGTGTTCTGATCCCAATGTACTGGCATGATGGTGGACTTGTTGATGCTCTTGTCAATCGTACTTTTTCCTACCGTCATGATTGTACAAAGCCTTGGATAGCAAAAAGAAAGGTGTTATGATCCCAATGTGCTAACATGATGGTAAACCTGTTGACATTCTCACCAGTTGTACTTTTGCCTACTGTCATGACGGTATAAAGCCCTGGATAACAAAAAGACAGGTGTTTTGATCCCAATGTGCTGGTATGATGGTAGACTTGTTGATGTTCTTGTCGATCACACTTTTGCCTACCGTCATGACGATAAGAGGATGGTATTGTCATGTTAGTAATCTTGTTTAAAGCAGCCGTTGGATTATTTAATATACGATAACAAGAAGAATTGAATGAGTTGTTATAAATGCTTAACAACTCATCCAAAGAGGATGAAGAATTAATATTCTAATACAATCAAAAGACATTTTCTTACTTTCTTTGGCATTATTACTTACTATTTGTCTTTTGTATTCTTTATTTGCAATCAAATAAGTGAAACTTAGTATATAGGGCTTGAGAGTTCTTGTATTTGAAATCTTGAGAAATAAAAGCACTACACTTGACATTATTGTAAGTGATAGTGATTGTGGTTGTGTAAACTTGTGTAACTCTTTGAGTGTTGTATTAAGAGATTAATAAAGTGATGTGAAGTTCTCGATTGGAAGTGTTTATGGGTTCGTGGAGACTAAGCGGTGGTTTGAACTGTACCTTATATTTGAACTTGATCTTCTTTATCTCTATCTCTTTTAATTTTCGCATTTATTATTAGTTTATCATTGTCTTAATCATTTTTCTTATTGTATTTAATACATAATTTTGAAAAGAATTGCAGTTCGTCATAATAACTCAATCTACCCCTTCTACTTAAATTTAGCCTACTACTACTAGTAGTAGTAGTAGTAATAGTAATAGTAGTAGTAATTCTATTGTTGAAGCTAGACAAAAATTAATTGAATTTTTAGGAAATGAAGACTTTTTAATAGACTTATAGTTAATTAATGAATCTAGACATCAAGTAGAAAAAATACCTCTTGTAGAAATGAAAGAAACTTTAGATAAATGGAAAACTTTTAAATAAGCATTTCCGAAACAATACATTGGACATGAAGAAGATAAAGATATTTTATATAAACAAATATATTTTAAAAAGGCACTCTTATATTGATAAATCACCATCAAAATGTAGACAATATATTAGTAAACAAGTAGAAAAGAATTTTTAGGAACCATTTTATATCTTACAATGTAATATATCGAAAATCTCTTATAGAAATATTTTTTCATTATGTATTTAGAAATGAAAATAATGAAGTATAATTTTGCATTTATAAATTTCATATAAAATTAGAAAAGTTTATGAGTATTTATGTAGACAAATACTGTTTTACAAAGCGAACATTGTTAGACTATAGCTTGATAAATAAAGTTAGAGGAACATTAGAATAATTTCAAAATTCAGAATTTGGCTCCATAATTAAAAAAGTAGCAAAAATGATTACATCAAGTTATGATCATTCAAAAAGATGAAAGTTACTTTGTATAAAAATAACTCTTCATTCTATTCTTCCACAATGGTTTGGATATGATATAAAACTAGTATACTATACCATTTATGTGGATGTTGAATATGGACCAAATCTTAAGAGAAATAAAAATTAAGTCAATAGAGAATAGTTTTGTAGAAAAGTTTCAGTTGAATAAATTAGAAACGGGATAAGTTATTAATTAGCCCAAATTCCAAATTAACCTCAAAATTATTTCTTAATCTTTCAAAATAAGATTTACAACATCTTTTCTCAAGATTATCAAGATCTATGGGAATCCATAAAACTAAAGTCATGAATATCATAAAAAGATATGAAAATTATTTCATTCAAGAAAATTTAAGCTTTGCAATAGAAGTTTAAAGAAAAAAGAGAATAAGACAAGAAATAATTTTTACTATTCAAGATTGAATAATGAAGTCTAAAATGTATGATGAGATACCTCCAACTTTACCATTATTCTAGCTTGAATGATTTTGGGGTGAGAATATGGATGCAAGGGTCACATACGTATCGTGTGTCAAGTCATGCTAGACGTGATTAAAGAAATGACTTGAGTGACTTGTGCAGTATGATTAGGAGAGAAGTGTAGAGAGGATGAATAGGTAATCTTAGTGAAACTCTAATACATATAGTAATATGTGGAAAGGCACCATTATATCAAACTCTATAATTGATGAAAAATAGGTTGAGGTTATTGAGGTGTTTAATTATTTGATTTTTGAAACAAGATTTTAGTAGAGTAACGTCATTAATAAAGGTTTTTCCCTTTTTTAAATGAGGATATAAATGGGGTATTTATAGGAAATAGTAGTCGATCCTATCCATCGAATTATGATAAAGATTAATGGTTAAAATTGAAGTCCTTTATTAATGGATTTTAAGTAGGTTATTTTGATAGATTTAAGCTTAGATAAAAACTTTATTTATTATTTTAGTTTGAGTCAAATTAAGAAAGATTGGATCGGATGGACTGATCTAATAGGCCTACTTTCAAGCCTATTATACCAAAACTCTTTTGATCGTATGGATATTTGGACTCGACTCTTTTAGTCTTGTCACCTTAGCCTAAAGAGTTAAATCTAATTAATTAACGGGCTTAAAGCTCAAACTTGAATTTAGCTTTCTACAATGATAAAGTCTACAATGCATGATGAGATTCCTTACTAGGGGATAATTTTGCTAGAAACAATGAAGAGACAATTTTGCAAGAAATAATTCCAATACTATTCATTAAAGTAGATTTTTTTAGTAAAATTGTTATATTATTTATCGTGTAAAAAGTAGATTCTTCTAAATGATTATTGTATCATTTACTATAGATAGAAACTTTACAGTTTTACTCTCTAAAAAGAATCCAATATAAAGGTACGCCCAATCTATTGCTATTTTATACAAACCTTAGATGTACACTTAAGGAGGATACGGAAAAAAATCACTAGAGCAAAAATATAAATCTTAGATCCTTTCCAAATTCTCTTTGTTTTCAAACACTTTATTGTAAACGTTCCCATCTTATAAGCATATTTCGGACCATTAACATAAAATATTTCCATGTTCTATAACTTTTCTGTTTCTTTTCTTTACTTTTACTTTTATTATTTTTCACGTCTTAACAAAAGGAAATTAGACTACTCTTTTATTATTTTGTAATTTTCTTCCTTTTCTTTCTTTGTTTATGATTTTCTTTTGGGAAAACAAAATTCTTAAAATTTTATACCTTTATAAAACCCTTCGCTTGCATTGGTAGTTCTAAAAAGCAAACCATCTTTAGTGATCAAACTTGTAAGTAAATTGAAAAACTTTTCTTAAAGATGTGGCAAGTATCAGGGGTTGATACGATTCGGTTCGGCTTCCATTATCAAACTAAATCTAATATAACGGTTTGGTTTTTTGGAAAATTGAACTTAATTATACGATTCGGTTCAAAAATCTTTTGAATCTAATTAAAACAGATTCAGTTCGATCTATGATTCGAACTGTTTGTATCAAAATTTTTTAATATTTTTATCTTTAATAAATATGAAATTTTAAATAAAATTTACTTAACTTAATTTTAATAAATAACATGAAATCAAGATAAGAAATAACAAGATATGAAAAATTTATTGAAATCTATTATGATAAAAATTAAAAAATATAAAATAATTATATAAATTTTTTTATTTAATTAAGCAGTTTGATTTCTAATTAAATTATAAATCATCTGTATATAATTGAATCGAATGAAATAATTAAAAAAAAAATGATGTTTTATTTGATTTTGTATGGTCTATGATTCGATTTGCGGATTTGCGGTAAGTGGCTGTTAGCCCGACCTATTCTTCTATACTAACCCTCAAGTTGACCCATTGCTCTCACGTCCTCTCTCTTTTTCTCTCTCTGTGCCGGCCGTTTGCGACTCCGGCGACTAGGTACGCACTCCTTCTCTCCCTCTCTCATAAGGTGTATGTGTACCATGAATCTTATCTATTCGTTGAGATTGTTTATCGCTCTTTGATCTGGAAATTTCGTTTGATTTTGATTCATACGGCACTTTGATCGAAAGTGATCGTGCTCTTGACTCTTCTAGCCTCAATAATTTGTTTCTTTTTCATCAACGATTTGAACCATTATTTCGTGGAATGCAGTAGAACCTTTTTTTTTTTTTTTTTTTTTATACATTGAATGCAGGTTGTCCATCTAGATTAAAGGAAGTGGCTTGGAGAGACTACTTATCCATACACGAAATGGCAGTTGGGTTCTTTCTATTATCCCTAATCCTCCCCCTTTTCCCAATTCCAATCCTAATCTCTATCCTCATCCTCTTAAACCGACGAAACAAGCACAAAGCTGTGGGATTCTTCCACCCTTATACCAACGACGGCGGTGGAGGGGAGAGAGTGCTTTGGTGCGCCGTTAGGGCTATTCAACGAGAGTTTCCTGAGCTCGATATTGCTGTTTATACTGGTGACCATGATGCTACACCTCAAAGCTTGCGAGGTCGTGCCAATGATAGGTTCGGAGTCGAGTTGGAATTCGCTCCTAAGGTATATTAAAGTTTGGTTCTTTAGGGTTTTATGGTGGTTTTCGAAATGGGATTTTATTTATCCTACATTTCAGTGTTGATTTTTTAGGTTGGTAGTTGGTTGTGGGTTTGAGATACGTCTTTTTGGATCCTCTTCACCGTAAGGAGGTTAAATGAGTGAAGAAGGTGTGTTTGTTTTCTTGACTTTCTTTTCAATGTTTATTATAGTTAAAATTTTAATATTGCCAAATATTATCATGTATCCTAAGAAGTTTGTGGTTATTAACTGCTCTTTAGTGCAAAAGAATGGTGGGGAGTAAAGCGGATTGTGGTAATTAAATAAAAATGCCCGTGGAAATTTATTGTTCTGTGAGCTTGTTAGTTGGTATAGGATGGTTGAGCCTGTTTAGATAGTTGGTCGGTTAGTCCAGCTTAGACGGTGCAGTGACTTTGAAAACCATGCTATTTTCTTCTGTCAGTTTGGCCCTCCACAGCACATATTTTCTTTCATTGTTGTTATGAAATTAATGTTGCTTGAAGTAGGTCTGGATTTTTTATGCTGGAAATGGCGTTCTGAAAGAAGTGAACCTTTCAGGGTTTTATGAAAATTGATCTTGGTAGATCTTCAGTTTGTTGTTCCACTGGTTTGAGGATGAGCAGCGGGTTGTTAATCATAGGAGGAATTGTCATCTTTGATTCTGGACTGGAACAAGCAGAATGAGATGAAACTTCTTCTAACTGAATGAGCTTGTGTACAAGTTCTTTATAGTCGAAACTTACACTAGAAGAAAATGTTAATTATTAAACTGCCCAAACTAAAATATATTGAAAGAGATGTATCGTATCTATTTGGTGAAAATGTCACTATGAAAAACTGTCACATATACTAGTTATTCCCTTTGCACCAAATAAAAAAGGCTAATCATTTCAAGTTATGGCAGATAAATCCTTTTCATTTGCATTGAGGGCAATAATTTATCCGGAGCTCAGTTTGACAGTGACCTGGCTATGTATCTGGGTGAAGCATGTCTTTGTTTGGATTGTTCTTTGCTGTGTAATCTGGCTTTTGTTTTTTTAATATTTTATACTTGATTTTGATGCATATGGCTCTTAATGATCTAAAGTGTTTATGCTATTAATTATTCTAGCCTCAATGGTTTGTTTCTTTCGTCAATAATTTGAGCCAACTAAATTGTCAGAATGATTTTGTGGAATTTGATAGATCTTTTTCTTATACATTGAGTGCAGGTTGTCCATCTAGATAAAAGAAAGTGGGTTGAAGAGACTACTTATCCTCATTTTACTATGATTGGTCAAAGCTTTGGTTCCATTTATCTTGCATGGGAAGCACTCTGCAAGTATACTCCAATGTTTTATTTTGACACAAGTGGATATGCTTTCACATACCCAGTTGCTAGATTGTTTGGATGCAAAGTTTTGTGCTACACTCATTATCCTACCATCAGCTTGGATATGTTGTCCCGAGTTCGTCAGAGGAGTTCTATGTATAATAATAAAGCTCGTATAGCTCAGAGGTATTAATATTCAATTCTCTTTTTACCTTTTATTTTTCTCCCTAGTCTTCTTTCGCTAAGTATGCATGTTTTCTCCTATTTGTTATGGTTGTGATGACTATGAACTTCATAGCTAACACTGTGTTTTTGGATTTTTAGGGACTGATATTGTGCATAATATAACGATGGCATGGTTTTATATGTTTTCTTTCTCTCTTCATATTGTTTGAATATTAATGTTATTGCATTTTCACCTTTTATTGCAGTTCTTGGCTATCCCATTGTAAAGTTATCTATTATAGAGTTTTCAGCTGGATGTACGGTTTTGTGGGTTCTTTCACACACCTTGCCATGGTTAATTCTTCATGGACTAGGTCTCATATCGAAAAGCTTTGGAGAATTCCAGATCGTATAAAGAGAGTCTATCCTCCATGTGATACATCAGGACTTCAGGTTTATACACTTTCCCCTGCCACTGCTACTTTCTTTCAACGTCACTGCAAATATATAATTATTTAGGAGAAATTCACCATCCTAACATTTTGGAATTATTTGAAGAAGGATCAAGTTTTCTCTTCCCTTTGATCTTTATTACCTATCATTTTCAATATGGAGAATCTTTGGCAAATTGGAGATCACGATAGCTCCTATTTGTTGCACATGCTAGATTGCGTTGAACTCTAGTTGGTCCAGCATGTTGTCCCTCATAGTCATAGTGCACGTTCTAATGGCATTTTTTCCCTTCCACTGTGTGGCCAGGTGCTTCCCTTAGAAAGATCATGTACACCTCCAATATTTATTTCTGTTGCACAGTTTCGTCCGGAGAAGGTGGGGCTATTGATATAACTCTTTCAATGCTAAGGTATTGCAGCTTTAGGCTCAATTTTGGGCCTTTCAATGCTGAAGTAATGGTTTACTAAATTTCATATCTCAGGCACATGGTCTTCAACTTGAGGCATTTTCTCTTGCTGTCAGCAAATTAAACTCGGACATGCCAAGACCTAAGCTTCAATTTGTTGGCAGTTGCCGGAATAAGTCTGATGAGGATAGGTTGCAGACATTGAAAGATAGAGCAATTGAACTAGGTGTGGCAGATAGCATGGAGTTCCATGAAAATGTAATGTACAGGTACTTGACTCCCATCTTTTTAGTATCTTACTTTATGGAACACCATGTGATTGCTATGCTCAAACTAGTAGAAATGAAACCTGGGTTTAATCCATGGCCTATTGTTTTTAAGGAAAATTCTATTACTGATAATATGGAACATATGCAGATAATTGCTGCAGACCCCGTTTCTGCTATTAATATTATGAAATACTGTTGGCATTCTTCAAAGAGGATGTAATGGCTTAGTTGGATGCGCTCTTATAATATGGTACATTTTTGCCTTTTATTTTCCATCATGAGCAGTCTGATGCTTTCTGGATGTATGGATCAGCTTTTGGTTTGGTATGCAAGAGCAATAGTGAGTGGTGCATTGAGTTTGCTTTATGCTTTGCGAGTTTCATTGATTGTCCCCGCTTATTTGCTTGGTTGGAGATATGATGATGACCTCATACATTAACATGATATGAATAATGAGTAACTCCTCTGTGTGTTCTCCATGGTAGCTGATGATATATCCATTCAATGCTTGCTTTCTTACAGGCATTATTGAGGTCATAAAATTTTGAGGTTTAATTTATAAACATGGTTGTAAACAAGAAGAAAGAAGTAAAATGAGTGGTTCCATGTCAATAACTGAACTACATTTTTTTAGTGTTATGCAATAATGATAGAGCTCACATTCAACAATACTTGTTTGGAATCTTCTTTCAATTTTTATAACAGATACTTAGTGAGGCTAAGCTTCTATATAAGATGTCTTCGGCTTATCCATGTTAAGTTAAAAGTAAAAGGAAAAACGCATCTGGTTCTGAAGTAATTATATTCACATGCAAGTTGCTTTTCAGTGTGAAGCCTAAAGTCACCCTATTGGGTTAATATTTCATAAGGTTGAAAGTTTCATTTTACCAAATCGGCATATTTATGTTGTACAATAGTTGGTTCATTACATGTCAGTTTAATTTATGCTGGGATCCATTGATTCCTTAAGTTTTCTCATTGCAGGGATTTGGTCAAGCTTTTGTCATGTGCTACTGCAGGCCTGCATTCTATGATAGACGAGCATTTCGGTATAGTTGTTGTAGAGTATATGGCTGCAGGAGTTATTCCAATAGGTCTGGCAATTTGAGTAGACGTTATCTGCTAGAAATTGTTTTTCATTTGAGTGTTGGCAATATTATTCTTTGCACATTGGATTTAGCTCACATCCTTCATTCTTTTTCCTTTCCCCTCATTTTCCCTCAGCTCATAACTCCGCTGGACCAAAAATGGACATTGTTTTAGAGGAAAATGGACAAGAAACTGGATTTCTTGCTCAAGATGTCAAAGAATATGCTGATGCCATTTTGAAAATTATACAGATGCCAGAAGATGAAAGAATTAAAATGGCTGAAGCTGCAAGGACACGTGCCCCCAGGTTCTCAGAGCAGATATTTTATGAAGATTTTAAAGCTGCAGTGCGCCCAATTATGCACAGTATTTCCAGATGACATTATCTACAGATGGAAGTAGTATCCTGACTCTAGTTACAGCGTGATTTATCTGTTCGTTTTCTTCAATGACTTTACAGCTTCATGAAAATTTTGCCAGGGTATGAATGAAAGATTTGGCTTCATACTGAAAAGGGTGAGAAACTGATAGCGACCATCCCTAAGTGTTACCATCAATATCACAGCTAATTCAGGTTGTAGCTACCGTAACACTCAGTACAGTGCATCTCAATTTTGCTTTCTTTAGCAGTTTAACTTGTATGCTTCTTTTTACTCGAACACTTTGATAAGTCTCTGTATATATTTAAATCTTAGTTTTCCTTTACTAACCATCTGTCTTATCGTAAGATTTTCAGCATTCTTGCAGCTCCTAATCTGGAAATCTCGGGGAAAATAAGGGGTTATGTTGCACTGCAAAAGCTTTGCTTATTTCCTGGGAAAGAAAATAAAATGAGAAGAACATGATAATATACAGTCTGGAAACTGAATGGATACAAAATAGAATTAGAAGTTTTGATTGTAATAAAATAATATGTTAATTTTAGAAGTGTCCGGATTAGGAAGAATCTTCCTATATGAATACTTAGAAAAAGTTCTTTTCTAAGCTTTTTACAAACGCATCATGATTCGGGTAGCACACTTGCGGTTGCATATAAATTGCTTCCCATAGCCAGTGCTCACCGTAGCACTATAGCTATGTGGTGTTTAGCTTTTATGAAAGCCAATTTTTATGTACACTGACAGATGAATATATAGGAAAGTTGAATCATCATTCTCGGCTTGGTGTTGTTTCACTCCCCCATGATATACTTCAACTTTTGGCTCATTCAGTGGCCATTCATACCCATAATATATATATAAGGCGTTGAACATCTGAAACTATTCTGAAGCATTTCAGTATATACACGAAAATGCAATTGTATTACCTGTCTATTATTTATATTATACAATCGAATATATTGTAATATTAATATAAAATATTAATAAATGAGGAAGATAGAAGGATAAGAGGTCATGAGGAATGGAATAGATTTGAGAAAAGGTCGGGTTTGAGCCAATTCAATTGGGCTCATCAGTTTAATGAATTTGCTTGGATTTGGCTTGGTGGGGTTCGACTTGGTAGGTCTATGGGTCACAAGTAGTGACCTGCCTGAATTGAGGGGTTAATGACTCGGGGAGTTAATTGGCAGTTTAACTTGTTGGTTCGATTGAGTTTAATGAGAAAAAATAAAAAGATAATTTTTTTTTTAAAAATTTCAATTGATTAGCATTTGCAATTTTTTTCTTGTTTATTTTATGTATCACACATTTAGATTAGATATTTTTTAAAAAAAGCCTTAATTAGCCTTATTTTTTTAAATTTAAAAGTTAGTGATGTTATTATTTTGGAAATTGAAAGTGTTAAAATAAAAATTAGTTTGTATAGTATGAATTTTTATTAAAAAAAAATTAAAATGACTAATCACATAAATACAATGGTTTTTTCTTTTTAATATAAAAACTGAGCAATATATTAAAGGTTTTAAAAAATATATCAAAATTATTTTAAAACTATGATTATGTGATTTTATGTACTGGATACGTAGGTAATTATTAATGTAGTACAACTAAAAACATTTAATTTTAAAGTCATTAAAATATAATGGTTATATTCTCATTGCATTTTATGTACAATATAATTTTTTAATTTATAGTATAATACTGTTATATGACGGAATGTTGTACAAATGTTTACTATTTAAATTTAAATTTTCTTCAAATTTAAAATTCATATATGTTAGTACATATAATTCGAGAAAGGAGAACAATGAAACCACTTGGGAAATGGAAAAATGTAAAAAAAAAAAAAAAGAGGACGGATCACAGGCTAAGGAACTAGTTTGTGAATCGGTAGGCCTATTGAATTAGAGCAAAACCGACCTTGGCTTGGTTGGTTACGGTTCACTAGCCCCTAGGCCCATGACTTGGCAGGTCTAGGTTGGGTTCAACCAGACCCTAAGTTTAAAATGGAATAGGTTAGTGAAAATGTTTGCACACAGAGAGAAAGATAGAGTAGGAGAAAGACTGGGTCGTAGTTCTTGATAGGAAGTAGAGAAAAAAAAAAGTAGTAGAGAGAGTAAGAAAGTGAGAGAGAGTGAGAAAGTAGAAGAGAGAGTGAGAAAGAGAGAAATATGAGGAAGTAGACAAATTTACTTATTATTTAAATTTTAAAAGTTTATTTTGCTATTAGTTTTTTTTTGCTAAATAATGTTAAATAGAGGACAAACAAGTAAATATAATGTTAATCGTTATTTAAGCCTTAAAGGGCTTTAATAATATAGATAAACAATAAATGAAATGAAAGCAATATACTTTTAAGAAAAATAATTAAATACTACAATATAGTCTAAGTGTCCAAGGAGTTGACCTACAAAGCTAAAAATCCTTTCGTCACTTACATTATGTCTTACAATGATATTTTGATAATATTTTTTTTATTTAATTTATATTTGTGTAATGTTGATTAATTTTTATAGTAAATATATAATTTTTTCGGCATTTGTATATATATATATATGTTTTAAGCTTAAAAAATTTAATTTTCGCCTAATAATACCAAACTTTTATTTTCCTTTTTGGAATTTTCTTATTAAAAAAATTTCATTTTTAGGAATATTTATTATTTTCCATTTTTTGAATTTTTAACACTTTGTAATTCTAAGGGTTTTCCCATTTTTTCCATTTTTTCGACTTTTCTAATTTTCTATCTTTTTTACTTATTCTAACTTTTTGGGTGTTTCTTATTTTCTATTTTTTTTTTCTCATTTCCTTGAAAGGGATGAAAAAATTGCGTACTTCTAAATACCCTAGACGGTTTACACCACCCTCTATAGAGTGATGCCTATCTACCATTATAGGTAGGTTGTACAACCAATCTATAGTGGTGAGTGGTGACTCATGAGAGATTTCATCACTTTCCAACTAACTCAAGGTTAAGGGTTGGTCCTTACATGTTTTTTCATTATATTTGTCATTTAATATATTTAATCATATTACTTTTCATTAAATTAATTAATATGGACCAATTAAAAGTTGTATGAATGTTTTAATTATGATTAACAAATAGTGAAAAAAAAAATGTAATATGTTTGTCAAAAAGAAAAACATAGGTTACTTATTTTCAAAAGAGCTTAAAATATGCGCTATGTTTTTGATAATATTCCGATGAAACCAAAATGAAATAAAAAATGAACAAATGAAAGTTATAATGCATTCAATAGTTATATGCAATTATGTATATGTTTACTACTAAACATCGAGGTTAAACATGTGTGGAGTAGGTAGGATATAAAGATTACTTGTAACCCACCTCATAAGGTATAGATTTTCAAATTTTAAAATCAAAACCTATTTTATAGCACTTAGAAGCATCCTAGAATCTATCCTGTGTGAAATCTATAAGGTATAGAGTACCTTTAAAACTTTTAAATTTTAGGAATGTAATTGGGGCAGGTTTTATAAAACCTGAACTTACCCTATAGAGTTTGGTGTTTCCTAAATCCTTATAGGGTTTTACCTTATATTCTTAAAACTTGATCTTATAGAATTCTTAATTTTATAAAGATGAGTTTTTATAGGATTCAAAAGACTCTATAAGGGTAGGTTTTTATAGGGTTTATATGGGATTAAGGAGAGAATAAAAAGAAAAGAAGTTAAGTATGATTAGGATTACATTTACTGTCTTACATAATAATAAAAATTGAGAATCAAATATGTTATATAAAGTAAAACTTGTATAAAATATATATGGTGTTTAAGTTAATGATAAATATTTTTTTAAATATATAATTTTTTTAATGAATCAGGTTTTCCTTCATTTTTTTTTTTTTTTTTGCAATCTTGAAATCCAATTGTAAACACTATAGGGTAATAGCTTATACGGTTTTTATTGGGTACAGTGGGTTAGGAATCTTTTAACAACCTGCTTGGTTGCATCCCTAGTAAATTTTGTTTTCTTCACATAAATTTCAAGTTTATGTGATATAAAAAAAGTGATATATATACAATAGTCAATTCTTTATATACAAAATCTATGAAACCATAGCAAAATTTGTGAAATTGAAAAAAGTAATTTTCCCTAACTTGATCATTTCAAATTAATGTGAGTTTATTACTTAGTAAGTGAGAAAGAATGAGGGGATGAGACGAGGAAGGAAAAAATGAAAAACATAAAGAGTGAGAGGGTGATATTAGGTTTGTCCATTTAGCATTATTAATTTGGGGGCTTAAACTCCTCTTTTTTTTTTCTTTTTTTTTTCCTTTTACCAAAATATTTATTAGCTAAAAAATGTTATTGTCATTTATTATTTATTTATATTATTTAATAATTTTATAGGGTGGATATGCTATCTTAGAACTTATCCTTTATATCTTAGAATATAGGTTTCAGATTGGGTACATGGTAGGAATGCTTTGGAGTTGCACGCATCTTTATGGAAGTAGAGTCTAGAAAATCTATTCTTAAAATCTATCCTATGACTCTTAATATTCACTTAGAACTTATTCATTTGAGCAGGATATGAATAGGTCTACTGTATAATAAGGTTACTTACTTTCTATGTGAAACATAGAAATATTAACTCTATATTGTATCTTTAAAATGCAATATTTATAACAATATGAATCTCCTATTTGAAAAGTGCGATAGTGGCAAAATACTACTTACAATATAGGCTTGGTTTAACCTGAAAAAATTACAGTGATATAAGTACTATATTGCATTTACAAAATATGACATGTTCTTATTAGACCATTGTTGTATTTGATAAATGCGATATAGCTTTAGTCTATGATAAACTAAATCATTTTTCTTGGTTATACTCAAATGGGCGAAACTTTTGATCTTGGAAGAATTTTTCCTATTATTATATATTTCCAAGGATTGATTTTTGAGTGCTATAACGACGTAATTAAACTTGCCCATTGATGCTGTTTTGGGGCTTATAAACATCCTTTAAGGCCTATAAACATCCTTTAAGGCCTGTTACCAATCTCTTTTATTTTTAGGTGATATTTTAAATCTATGTCTTCATACTTAGAATTCCTATGCCATATCTTCAATATGCGATATAGGCTTAATATTTTGGTAATTTTTTTTATGCACTTTGTATTTTTTTTTAATTTTTTTCTTTTTAAAGGTAGACAACTAATTTTCTCTTCACTTTACCCTACTAAAAACTACCTTTGGTAGTATTAAAGATGGACTTAACTTTTTAATTAGTTAAGTGATTTGTAATGAAGACCCTACAAAATTTAACCTCTTTTTTTGTCTTCAATGTTATATCCTCCAAATAAAAACATAATAGATGTAGAAGGCTAAAAATTGTTAAGATAAGCTCATTATTTATTTAGGCTTAACTCTTTGAGCTAGGTAAAATGGTTTAAGGAGTTTGGTCTATATTTGGGGTGATTTAAGGAGATTTGGCTTAATGAGCTCGAAATAGAGATTGTTGGATTGATCCATTTGCCTCAAATCTTTTTTAAGCAAGCTCATACACTTATAAGGAAGGCTACTGGCCTTAAGCTCATTAGCTAGCCTGTTTTAGATATCCATCAATTGAGTAAGTTTTATCTCATTTGTTGATCACCTAGGTGATTCGACGGATGCCATCATGGCCAAAAACTTATAAATACCTAGCATTTCTTCGACATTAAGAACTCTTAGAGAGATCGGAGAAATGGTGTTCTACCATGAAAATTCTGTTATCTAAGATCGAATGGTGTTCAGGCAAGGAATTGATCTTATTCGCTCAAGCTACAAGATAAACGCTTGAGGTCCCTTAAGGCTGCCTTGTTTGTTACTTGTGCATTTATGACATTAAGATTACTTATTCCTCCTCTCTACCTTATTCTTATCAAATCATCTTTTTATATGACAGTTTTTCTTTACTTATTTGAAGCCATGTGTAATGCACTACTTATGTAGTACATACGTGGCTACCCTACTCGGACCCCTACTTCTATATGTTGGCGACTCCACTTGCGAAGAGTAATTACAGAGACATGGCACATTCCAAGAAGAGAACAACTGGTACGTCTGATATCAAGTTTCAAGAGCTTGACACTAATGTTGAGCTTACTGAGCAAAATCCACTCTCATCGCTTGAGAATACTAACTAGGACCATTTGGTGCTTAAGGCTCCTCTAAATCCCATATTAACAATGCGGACAATGTAAGAAGCTACCAAGGTTTTAAATCAGTTCATGGCTATATTCCAACTTATCTTTACTGGGATAGCTGTTGTTGCTACTGCGCAATAAGGTATGGCCTTACCAAATCCTATGGTTCCTGCATAGCCAGGCGTTACAACCTCAACTCAACCAATTAATCCTCTAGCTATTGAGGTGGATCTCCATTAAAGAGGAGGTGATGAAACCCCCTGCTAGAACTTACATGACAACCAACTCTTGTACTGGAGAATGTAAGAGTCCATTTAGGTAACTTTCATCTTCATAGGTACCTGCTCCTTCATCCAATCTTACAATCCCAATCTTAGGAGGATCTACTTCTCATCTCAATCTTGGGAGGATCTACTTCTCTTCCCAATCTTGCCCCTACTCTATTACCTGTCTTCACAGCTTTTGTTCCAAAAACTTCCTTCATAACAAATGAAGAATTAAACGTTTATATAAGAGAAATACAAGCTAGGTCATCATAGGAGTACCAAAGTTGAAACCCCCATATCACCAATGCATCACAGCAAAGCCATATCCTAAGGACTATGTAAGTCCTAAATTCATGCTGTTCAGTGGCAAAAAGGGAAGTACAAAAGAACATTTATTGAAATTTATTGAAACCCTGGAGCGTTATAGGCTTGATGATGGCTTAAAGCTTAGAGAATGACCTAAAGCTTAGAGAATTCTCTAAATCACTAACAAAGAAGGTATAAACCTAGTATGTCAAGCTCCTCTCGAGATTGATTGATTCATGAGGAACTATGTGCAAGCTTTTCCTAAAGAAATTCTTCTCTACTTAGAAATGGGTCACAATTATAGATACAAGAAGAATGCGAAAAAATCTGAAGGAAGATTTGATGAATTACATAAAGTGCTTCAGAGAGTGCACCCTAGACATCTAAGATGTGTGTGATGAAAAGGAATTAGTGAAGATTTGCATTTAGGGAATGTTTGCTGAGTACATCGTCCACTTGGAAAACCTTAATTTATGTTTTTTCTCTACACTCGTCGAGACTGCAAGAAGAACTAACAATTTCATTGCGCAACGATGGATAAAAGGCAGGAGATTCAGGAAACAAGCAATATCTATTAGCTCACCTCGAGGAGAAAGTCCTAAAGACAACATGAAGCTAAGGAATGATAGTTTACGAGGCTCTATATCAACTATATCATTCTCATGCTCGATGGGTAAGGTATATACTGTACTTGACTAGTGGTTACGGGATGGGAACATAAAGCTCCCAAGGATAGAGTGCTTGCCGACTGCAAACGAGAAGATTGACCCTAAGTTCTGTAGATATCACAATATTGTGGGTCATCCAACTAAAGAAGGTTGGATACTGAAGAAGATATTTAATGACAGGGTTCATAATGGGGAACTTATCATAGATAATAATGATATATGTAGTAATCCACTCTTAGAACTCAATTCCCAACACGGCGTTACGAAAGCTGTTAGTCATGATTCGAGACAAGAGGATGGAGATGTGCTACAGGCTGAGGTATATGAAGAGAAGGAAGTAGTAATAGAAACCAACCAAGGCGCATACCTATTAGTGGCTACTGCTTTAATGAAGACTTCTAACTTCAAGAGGTTCTTCGATTTATTGGGATTTAATGAAGATGCTTGGCTTACAGCAGTAACTGCACTTACCTAGATTTTTTAGAGACAATATGGGGAGTACAATGCAACGCAGCTAGTATGAAGGATGGCCAACGCACATGTGAATATGATACTCTTTACTGACGCAGACATGTGTACGAAGAACCTTAATCACAACCGTTCTCTTTATATAAAGAGTATGCTTAACAAGCATCTTATTAAGAGGACATTAATAGATAATGACTCTTTTATAAACATTATGCCAATGTCTACATTCAAGGTTGCAAGGATAGACAAAGATGAAGTCATAGAAAGTTTTGTCAGAGAGGATAGGCGAAGGGTATATTGCTTATAACGGTCTTCAGGATTCGAGGAAGCTTTTTTTATCTTCCTTAGATCCCATATTGGTGTAAGAAACCTAGCCCACCTCTCTTAAAATACAAGACCGAATGAAACCCTAAGCTGAAGAAATTAAGGAATTGGACATAGTGAGACTAGGGGAATCTCTGTGACTAATCTTCATTAGCAAGAATTTGTTGTAAGAAATTAAGGTCTACTTAGTAAAGTTATTGAAGGAATATAAGGATGCATTTGCTTGGACATATGATGAAATGCTAGGAATAGACCCCAGTCTAGTGGTGTATAGATTGAACATTACGTTTGGGGTTAAGCTAGTAAAGCAGGGATAACGAATCTTTTGTCTTGAAGTTGAAGTACAAATAAAAGAAGATATTGAAAAGTTGCTCTAAGCTGGCTTCATTAAGCCAATTCAACACTCTACTTGGCTAGCCAATATCGTGCCAGTTAAAAAGAAGAATGGACAAATACGTATCTATGTGGACTTCTATAATCTTAACAAGGCTTGCCCAAAAGATGATTTTCCACTGTTAAATATTGACACATTAGTGGACACTACAGCTGGACATAAACTATTCTCATTCATGGATGGCTTCGGTAGCTATAACCAAATAAAGATGATTACTAGAGATGCTGAATGCACTGCTTTCAACGCATCGGTGGGAAACTTCCACTATACAGTTATGCCATTTGGACTTAAGAATGTAGGAGATACCTACCAGAAGGCAACTATTGTCATATTTCATGACATAATGTATGACTTCATAGAAGACTATGTTGATGACATAGTTGTCAAGTTAAGACGGGCACCTAATCATTTGACTCATCTATGGAAGGTCTTTGAAAGATGTCGCCTATATAAATTGCATATGAATCCCTTGAAGTGTGTCTTTAGGGTGGCTTCTGGTAAATTTTTTGGATTCGTTGTTCATAGAAAAGGAATTGATGTAGATTTAGCAAAGGTGCAGGTTATAAATTTTATGCCCTCACCTACTAGTCCAAGAGAATTTAAGACCTTTATAGGGAAAGTCTCCTATATTAGGCGATTTATCCTTACACTGGTAGAAATTTCTTATCAATTATAATAATTTATGAAAAAGGGAACCCCATTTGAATGAGGATAACCTTACGAAGAAGCCATACAAAAGATAAAGGGGATATTCACTTTGCCAGCAACAAAGATAATGCCAGTTAAAGGGTTGCTAATGATTCTTTATTTGACAGCCATTGATAAGTTTATTGAGGCTTTGTTAGTTCAAGAATTAGATGGTGGTGAACAACCGATCTATTACTTAAGTAGGTTACTTTAAGGAAGTGAAGTGAAATACTCAGCTTACGAAAACCAGTGTCTCGCGTTGGTATTTGCTATGCAAAAGTTGCTCTACTATTTCTTGGCTCATAGGGTTAATCTTATCACTCATTCATATCCACTAAAATACTTGTTGTTACGACTAGCTCTTTTAGGAAGGACTTCAAAATGGTTGCTCCTCCTATAAGAATTTGACATCATGGTTGTGCTACTAAGGTTATTAAGTCTTAGGCTTTGGTAGACCTTTTGGCTTAGTTTTATGTGACACAAAGGGCTCTTATCATAGATACAATCCTTGTAGAATTCTATGAAGACTCTATGAGAGCAGAACTAGATGGAGAGTGGCTAGTGCAATTTGATAGCTTCTCTAGTAGCATTAGATGAGGAGTAAGGATGATCTTAACATCTCTAGAAGGTCAAGAGATACTTTTAGCTTTTAATCTAAACTTCCCACGTACTAATAATGAGGCTGAGTATGAAGCTCTCCTACTTGGTCTCATTTCTGCTAAAAATGCTGGAGTATCTAACTTGTGCATTAGCGGTGACTTGAACCTAATCATCAAGTAAGCGAATATTGAATTTGCTCTCAAAGAACTAGCATTAGCACCTTATAAGGTTGTAGTGTAGTGTTTAGTTAGCAAGTTCAAATCAGTGAGGTACGAGCATACCAAATGATCTACCAACCACTATGCAGAAGCCCTAGCAACATTAGCTTCCAAAGTTCCTATTCAAACTACACAGAATAATTTGAATGTCAAAGCTATTAAGAAATCCATCCCGTGTACAGCTCTACAATTAGTAGACGAGGATGAAGAAGCGTAAGATGATTAGCGTATTCCCATTAAGGTACAGTTAATGTATCTAAATGTAGCTTTTGTGGCAACCTTAAAGGGCTTCACTTGTATTAATGGCATCTTGTATTTTAAGGGACTAGAAGGTGTCTTGTCTTGGTGTATTTGTACAAAATAAGCTTGTTTAAAGTTAGATAAATACCATAAAACCTGGTGTGGAGAAGAAGGGCTACCCTTGTATCGTTGCATTCAGTATGCAGGGTATTATTGGTTAACAATGTCTAAAGATGCATCCCAATTACAAATGAGTTACCTAAAGTGTGTTAAACTCCCTGACCAAAGACAATGCAACTTTGTAGCAAGTGTAGGTGATTGGAGGTGCCCTTACATTGATTACTTAAAAAATAATGTTTTGCTTACGAACAAGATAAATGCCCAATTAGTGAAGCATAAAGCAAGAAAGTATCTTATACATGAGGGTGAGTTATATAGGGTATCATTCATGGGAAAGCCTCTCCAATGTATAACACTTCTTGAAACAGAAACAATATTGTCTGAAGCGCATTCTGGAGATGGTAGAGAACATCAAGGGGGAAAGAACTTGTATCGCCACCTGTTTCATATGGGATACTATTGCCCCATCATGGAAAATTATACATTCAATTTTTCCAGGAAATGTGTTGCATGCTAATAATAGGTGATGCAATCTATATTCCTATGGTTACATTGCATAGCCTGACTACTTCATAGCCATTCCATATTTAGGCATTTGACTTAATTGGTCTAATATACCCACCATCCAGAGGGTGCATATGAATCTTTATTGGAACTGAATGTTTCACTAAGTGGGTTGAAGCGATCCCTCTCAAGAATGCAACAGGACCTGTCGTAGCAAATTTCATGAAGGAGCATATTATTTGCCGTTTTGGGATCCCAAAGCGTGTCATTTCAGATAATGGCATTCTTTTTATCAACTCAAATGTATGACAATTGCTAACTTCTTATAATATCGATCATGTGAAATCCACACCATACTATCTAAAGGGAAATGGCCAAGCAAAGGCAACAAACAAGACTCTCCTAAAGGTCCTTAGTCAGATGGTTCATGAAAATCATAAAGAGTTGAATGATAAATTGCCATTAGCATTATGGGCTTACAGAAATTTCAAGTAAGGTCTTATTTAGGTGACATCTTTCTCTTTGGCATATGGTTTTGAGGTAATGATGCTTATTGAAATCTTAATTCCTTTTTCACGCTTAGCCCTCAACACTAAATTAGAACTAGACAGTCTGTATATGCTAGATCTTGAAGCCTTAGAAGAAAGGCGAGATACTACCAAGTGCAACCTTACTAATTACTAGAGATGACTTAGTATTGCCTATGATCTCTTGGTTAAGGAAAGATCTTTTCAACAAGGTAATGTTGTACTTCATGTAGTAGAGCATGTACGGTGAGGTATTCCAGTGCTAAAGTTTACACCGAAGTGGGAAGGCCATTCATGAAGTCTATGAAAGTGGCTACTACAAGCTCCTTAATTTGAAAATCAATGCAATAACCTCTCCTATTAACTTTCAATACATTAAAAAGTTTCATTTGTAAATCTAACAATGTATTTGCAATTCACATGAATGAAACATTCAACTTCTATTACTTTATTTCTTTGTGTTCTTTTACTTTCTTTTGTCTTGTTGTTGCTGTAAAGTTAGAGATTTATCTCCTTAGCTCACAGTTTTAATTGTGTATTTTATTTTTATCTCCTTATTGCTACAAAGTTAGAGATACGTCTTCTTAGTACATAAGGCTAATACATGAATAAGTAAAGAGAAAATGATACAAGGTTAAGTATTGGGAAATACCCTCTTGACCACTAATAATACGCATGCTTGGTACATGTTACTATCATTGCTTAAGCACAATTGACTATTTTATCTTATGTACTCAAATTATTGTTGCTAGCAAGTGAGATCGTCCCTCTAATGCGCAATGCAATGCTCTAGGCTTCACAAGCCAAAAGGAGCAAATCCTACTATCATGGCATTTCTTTTACAATGTTGCCGTTAAGTAAGGTACTACCTCCTAAAGTGTACAATGACCCCTATAGGTTTCAGTGGCATAGGCCACCTTTAGGTTAAGAAGCCTCGTTATTTGATACAATTAAGTAATTGAAATAAATAAAGAATAGAAGGATAGGAGGAAAGAAATCAAATTTCATTCAATCAGCAAGTTCTATTTGAAAGTGTTGAAGAATAACTCGAATATTGAAAAAAAGGGGGCAGAATAAACATCAGCAAAACAAATGAATATAGCCAAACTTTGCTAAGGGTGGCATTCTAAATGTACTATGGACTCAAGGTTTATATCACCTAATAAATCTTTTACTTCGTGGTTTATCTCCTCAATAGCATCTTGCAAGGCTTGAATCCTTGCTATTAGCTTACCTTGGCATCTCATAGCGCTACAATAACTCAGCAATGTCTTAGCTTTAGCAGTAATGGGCTCTAAGTTACTAACCTTGAATTTTAAAAGATGAGCCACTTCAACATAGCTAATTGGTTGCTGTAGCTTATCATCTAATAGAGACCTCCAAAACTTCTTTAGTAGTGATGTAGCTTCCCCTAACATTTTCACCATAGTATTGTACAACTCAATCCTTGACATAAGAGACTCACTCTAAAAATCTTGGTCCATGGAATAAAGTCTCTTCAATGTTTCTAGTAGATGAGAAGGAATGTCGAATCCATGAAAGGATATTATCTCCAAGATGGCTTCTGGAGTTACTACCATGTCTCCATGAGATAAGTTAGCAACTGGGGGTAGAGAAACATCAATAGATATTGCATATTCACCTCCATGAGTCCTTGAGCATAGCAACGCATCTACATATGGATTGCCATCACCTGCCTTATTTACTGATAAAGTAATGTCTTGTGCTTTAAGGGAATTATTCAACTTTTCAATTTCATTATCATTATCAGCATCCCTGTATTAGCCTGGAGATTCACCATAATCTATTAGGTCTTCATCATCATTATCTGAAGCTACTACTGGTGTAATAGGATTGTTCGAACGAACCTTGGAGCTCAAGTTAGTAGCATCATCCTTCTCATGGATAGTAATAGGAAAGCCCATCTCAACTTGCAGGAGCAAAGAAATAAAGTCAAATAAAATAAATAAATAAATATATGTATATATATATATATACATATAAGAAATAAGATGACGTATCTAATAAATTTACCTCTTGAATAAATGCTTGCTTGGTTTGTCTCAAATCCACTAATGGAGGCAAAGGGTGATTGTTCTTAAATTTAAAGAAGGGTTCATTCCTATTGTCCTACTAGAACATTTCAATTATTTAGAAATAGCTCCTCGTGCATCTCCATTACCTTGAGACTTGGGCTTTGGGAGTTTAAGAAAGAATTTATAACGATATATAGTAGGTACATGAAGTGCATCACCTACTGATGCAGAGGCATAAGCTAAAAATGCATCTAAGAAATTTGTCTAATGTGTTAGCCATCTAGGGGAAGCAACTCTAGAGCAATCAATAGAAGGAAAGAATAACTATCACTTTCTAGGGTGAATCTCCCTAAAGTTGTTTAGATATAGTGACTGGCAGCAAGTTTTAAAACCTTTAGTCATGGTAATCAAGTAAGGAACTCTTTGGTCAAAACTAAGTTAATGCACAACTTGATGGGGAGAGTACACCATGACTCTTTGCTCTAAAAAGCAGCCAGTTGAGTATTATTGTCAGGAAGGGAAGGCAAGCTCCTTGAAATACACCATAAGAGGAACCTAGCTTGAGAATCGAGGATATTTTCTCGATTTTCCACCAAGGTAACATCATCATTTGAGTCAGGAGGATAAAGCCCATTACTATCTTCATATCTTGTAATTTGCTCGACATAAGGGCAGAATGTGAATTTACCCTAAATGTTAATGAGTTGCAGGAGTGACTAATCAATCAATCCCTTAACCCAGGCCTACACTTTAGGAAGAGTAAGGTCAGGTTAGTCTTGAATAGTAGGAGGAGAAAAATGTCTTTGAAACTACTTGCAAAAGAAAAGTTGAAGAAACACCAAGTCAACATGTGAAATGATCACATATTGACCTTTCGAACATATGGAAGTATGGTAATACAGGTCTAAGTGCTAGTAAAGTGAACCTAAGTAGAAGGGATTTAGAGTAAACCACTCACCTTGGGTAATGCGTATGGCCAAGAGGAAGAGTGTCAAACTAACACCTTCCTTAGGCCTCCGAGGAATACGAATAAGGAAAGCTAGAGCATAATGAAAGTAGAAAGTTCATACTCGCAAAGACGAGACAGAGAATGTATGAGATGAAGAGACAACTACAACACTTGAATTAAAGAGATAGAGAGAGGATATGAAGGTACTGACTCTTTCCCATGACCTGGTTTTAGAACTTGAGGCCTGTCCTTCCTTTACTCCTTAAAGAAGGATGTGAGCTAAGAAGCAAAACATGGCTTCTTCTTCTTAGTACGGGTAGCTTGTAAAGCACCCATTAAGGATGTCTAAAAGCTGTGCTCTTTATAAGAGGTTGTTGTGGCAATAAGGTCAGCTTGTCTAAAGTTGTGAAGATATAATAGTACAGCTATGTTTTCTAATGTTAGAGTTATCTCCCTTTTACAAAGTGATAAATGTGTGGGTCTAAACACTCCAACACAAGATGATTGCCCACCATACTTCCATTCCACTTGTTTGTGGGAACCACAACTAAGTAGAAGTAGCAATAGCATGGAGGACTTTAGCCTTCTTCAGTATAGTCTTGTATTCTGGCTTCTCTATAGTATACGCTACCTAATCATCCCATTTAGAGGGTGGCTCCTTCAAGAATAAGAATTGGGTATTGGAGAGAGGTAGCTCTCTTCTCTCGTTTCTAAAGTGTAACACTGAATCTCCCCTGATGGTCTCTTTAGAATTAGTATGAGGCTCATGTTCGGCAAATTGGAGACTACCATCAGTACAAGGTATTGCACAAGCTTCTTGACACTTAGCTTTGTCTCAAAACATGTTTTTAGAGATAGTCTCGTCGAACCACTTATCTTAAGGACATGGGGTGGGTGGTAGACATTTATCTTGATGCACTAATAAATCCTTCATCTTCGCTACTTCTAAGCTTTGACTTGGATTGAACTTCATCTCTTTTCCTGGGAGAGCACAAAATGAAGATATTCAATATATGAAGGAAGGAAAACATTACTAAAGCAACTATTATCATTAGCCCTCTCATGCATGAAAGAAGTATGCAAATTGAAAGGCAACCACCTGGTGTAGCTTTTGGAAGGTTTGTTAGCAAGAGCATGATTTGAATAGTCGAATATGAGCAAGTGTCTCACTATACTTTGTTGTAGTTCTAACTTTTGACAAATCAAATTCGTAAAAAGAGCAAGAACCATGAGGTTTGAATAAATAAATTCCTCAGCATGCTACTTGTCTAAGGAATTAAGCTATTGACCTCAATTCAATGTAGCATGTACGAAGACTAAGGAGGTAAACACATACGTGCGCATGGGAACAATAAAAAGGAATGGAGAAATTGAATCTTTGAACCTAGCTGCTTGTTGAAAAGACTTAAAATAAGAGTGTGATGATTGAGGTCTGAATGCATATCCTTTTCATACCAATTTTTCAACCAAGAATAAAGCTGAGGAAATAGGAAACAAAGTTGGTGACACACAAAATAAGAGAGTCATACTTCAGACTATCGAGAATTATGGTTATAGATGCAATGGGTATCTCAATAGATAATGAGCAAAAGAAATGATATAAAGGAAAGTGGCTAGAAAGCAATTAATTAAAGAATGTCATGAAAGTGGTTACAATTTATTAAGAGAAAGGAATTATATTAAAGACATGCGATACAACTATCAATAAAGAAAAAGAAAAAAGAAAAAAGGAAAGTATATGGAAAGGAAACATGAGGAAAGAAATTGACCTATTGCTGTCAATTAATCCACTCACTTGCTCACGTTGCTTGGTGACGCCGTATCTAAGGTTAGCCTTATCTGAAGTTGCAATGCACTATTGCTACTCCTATACACATGATGATAATGCTGGATTGAGTTTATAATATAACTATGATGGAATAACGAGGAAAAGATCAAATCTTGAATATTAGTAGACCTGATCAGTTATCACTTTGCTACTAAGAGCACAATTTAGGTAGAGTATGTGACGGTGTTGAGAACTTGATGGTGTTTTTTCATGGTTCGAAGTGCCAATGAATTGGATCTATAAAAAGGACAAGAGAAAAGTTTAAAAAAATTATGTTTAAAGAAAAAAAAATAGTGTCTAGAGGAAAAAAAAATTGAAAAGAAAGAGCATTGTTATTGCGGTCATTACTTCAAGAATTAAAGTTGGTATACTTTGTTGTTATTGTATGCATGGAGAATGAAATTGATAGACAACGAGTCTGATGTTGTCTGCTATTGCTACGCTTATCAATGCTTGTCAGCTATCGTCATTGATAGTATCTCTTTCTCAATGAGTCATTATCTTAAGTCCCTTGAGCGAGAAAATGCCACAAGAAGGACTTAGGTGTATTTATAAACTTTGGACTTGTGTGTGAATGTTACGGGATGGGAGGTTCGCCCCCTTCCATAAGTGCTTGTGCGATGCTCGACCCTCTTTTGCCTTACATACTTTCTTTGATTATAGAAGGCAAGCTGGCTTTTCCCTTTCTTATCTTCTCATGACTGTTTCAAGCCCCTCTTGCTTTAAGAGTACCGACTGGTATTATCGTAATCCTTTCTAAGATAGGGGACGTCCAACTTCCTAACTGGTTTTGGCCTGCTATGGTTATCATTAAGAGAATGACATCAACTCCCGACCAGTTTGCTCATGGGTAGCTAATCCTACCTTGAGAGATTACCCAACCCTATGAATAAATCGCCAATTGATGCTATTTGCTTCACGTTAACCCTAAATTGAACACCCTTTCCTCACTCCAAACACAGATTGTGACATTCTCCCCTACCTAAATTCATGATGCCCTTGTCAAGGGCCTAACTCTTCGCCACTACCTTACCCTTTGAGATCACAGACCTTATTCTTCTATTACCTAACTCCATGCCAAGATCATCTTTGCCATCACTCCAGGGCTTCTACAGGCATTCCCTCTCCTTTTCCCCCCACCTTCTACTCTTGTCCTTTGAGATTACCTCTTGTTAAGTAGCCCAACGGTAGTGTCTACTATTTGAAGTACATTTTTACTTTTCCTTAAGTTTTAGGTAGACTATTGTTACAATGCTACTCATGGCATAACTACCCCCTTTTGGCAACGATGCCCTCCATTCGGTGGTCTCTCCCTCTTAAGCTTCATCTACATGTGCCCACTTGTCAACAAAAACTACCCTTTTCCATATTGCATGTTAGGTAGCATTTAGGTGGTTCCTCTAAGTTGGAATTGATACGGCTATGATGGTAGCGAGTTTCGAAATCAAGTGAAATGAGGTTTTGAGTGTGAATGTGGATGGATATCACACACCAAAACATGAACACAATTAAGGGTTCGAGCTTAAAATAGGGTTCGATACAACTCACGAACACTAAATGTCACTCAGGTTTTAAATGAGAAATGAGAGGTTAGATACAACTTATTAACTCACTCAAATGAAGGGTTTACCACAATCTTAAGGGCAAGATTGATGAGAACACAAGAGAGATTAAAGAGTAAAGTATACTCAATAATTCGGTAATGCTAGCTCTAGAAGCTCAAGGATAACTTTGCTCGAAAAGAGAAAAGCTCTAAGTGTGGGAATATTCTTCACTATCTAAACGTTCTATATATGATTACAAATGTTGCTATTTATAACAAGTCCTAAACTCTAGTAGCAAAACTATAAATAATGGATAAGGATTTAAACCATAAAGAATTGGGCCCATGAATAAAAATAAAGAAAAATATATACAACAATACAAAACTAAGCGTTTAATAGAATGAAACGACATGTAGTCACTTGGCCAGTTCGGGAAGGAGTAGGATCTGAACTGGATGGGGTTGGTAGTTGGATGTCTGAGGCCGAGGAGGAGTCCTTAGAGTCTTGCAATGTTTGTTCAAGCCACCAGAAAGTTCAGCTCATAATCGTCGAGTATTAAAGTTAGTCGACATTGGTCTCTCCGTACCTTATTGTGTCGAGTGGTTCTTTGGTCTTGAGTCCTCGGTTGTGTGATCTCTTAGCTTCTCAACAAACAACAAACTTATTGCCGAGTGGCTCCTTTTCTTCCCCTTGGTCTTCTGTCATTTACTTAGCTTTGGCAAAAGTTGTTTTGCCTCGGCCTTGAATAATTTGGCTTCAGGTTAGAATAGGTCGGCTTCAGCTTCCGGCAGGTTGGCCTTAGCTTCGTGATAGTTATAGGCTGATTCCTATCAGGAACTTTTAGCTCTAATATCACTTATTACGTATGGAGTGTTTAGTCTTGTTCACACATACGACACTTAGACTCTTTGAGTTTTCTGAGGAGAGATAAATCAACCTTCTTCGCAAGTACTTACGACACACTCAAGAGAGGGAGAAAGTGTTTAAAGAGAGAAGCTTGAGGACATAAGGAAATTCTTCCTCAATTGACTGATGAGTATGAATGAGGGGTGGTCTCCTTTATATATAAGTGGCTTCTTGAAATGGACAACCAAGATTAAATTAATCTAATGGTCTATGTTACATTTATATTTACAATGCTACCTTCCTTCTATCCACAAAGATTTAGGATCTTCTAAGATCTTCCCTCCTAGAAATTCTTATTGGACTTGGGCCTTAGTTTACTTCTTATATGGGCTAATAGGAACCTCTTAATTCTGGGTCTTTGTTAAGGGTCTATGACACGAAAAGATGTTCCAAGAAATAATTCCCATGAGATTCATGAGCATTACCTATGTGATTTGTTTAAGATTTGGTCAAATCTAATGGTACAAAAATAAGGGAGAATTAATAATATATATATATATATATATAATAAAAGAAAGAATCCGTTTCGATGAAGAAAGAAGCTAAGTGTCATAGTTTGAGGTTGGGATCTAATTAGGTTGGATATTGTTGTTAGTTATTTGGTGAAGGGAAATAATGAGATATTGCTAGTGATATTCGGTTGTGGAAGAAGATTTGACAAAAGTATTGAAGATTTAATTTATTAGTGATAAGATATTATAATATATTACTTGTTACTAAGGAGAATATCTATTTTATTATGCGGTCATGTAAATAAAAATTAAAAACTAATAATATTAAAAAAATATACAATAGCACTGCCCTGTTTATTGGTATGAATGATACACACTCACATACACATACACATGCATATAACATGGTTGGATGGGATGTTGTGAAAACTTTAGATTCTTGTAAATGCTCCAATGGTTTTATTTTTTTGCTAATAATTGTAAAATGAGGAAGAAATACAGAGAAGAGCCATTGCACATGCATTATTTAGCAAATAAATGCCATGGGTGTGGTTGTCAAAATCGTGATTTTACTCATGCGATTATATAAGTTTATGATTTTAGATAGATCTTTTGAGTTAACTTGGGTGTAGAAGCTTTTTTTATATAAAAACTTACATTTTCAATCGGGTTTACATATAAACTCAGTAAAAACTTACGTTTTTAATCGGGTTTACCAATTCTATATATTTGAGTTAAATGGATTAAAAAATTAAAGAAAAAAGTATAACTAACCTTCTATAAGCCGTCAACTATTAAGGCATTACAATATCTATTCTATCCTATTCCAATTTTTTCCCTCTTTCTTTCTCTCCTAATATCTTTATATTCATGGCCTTTATCTAAGTTTTAGCTCTAATAAAAAAGTTTACAAAGAAAATGATATACTTTATTTTATACCGTTAATAACTTAAAATGAGTTGAAATATTTTGTTCTCTTTAATTTATATCTTTTTTTTTTAAAAAAGGGAAAAATGTCAATTTCAACTTTATTTATTTATCTTCTATACATGTTAGATTATATATTAAAAATTTTTATGAAAAAAAATTAATTTTTTTCATTTCTTTATATTTTCATAATGTATTTCGAGTTTTGAATAACTACTATAAGTATATTAATAAATTTTTAAAGTTATTTTATAAAAGTTGTAGAAACTTATGTTTTTATGTTTTGATTTTATAGATCCTCTAATGATTTTAGGTAGAATCACGAGTTTAACAATTTTAGTCATGGGAGCAATAAGTTAATAGTGCAATACAAAAGCATATTGAAATATGTGTTCTATGATAGCAAAATAAATGTTAGCATATCATGTTTAGCTCATTAGTAATACAAAAGAAGTATCAATTTCGTAGATATTAGAAGTAATCAAGCAACTAAAGTTAACATTCAGTGCATTTATATAATAGTTGAAGAAACAAATTTTAGAAATGCCTAAACCGCCCTTGAATGTGTCTGAGGGACTTTTGGTTAGGGGGAAAAATGTAGAGGGTTGAAAATTGTTGGGATAAGCTCATTATTTATTTGGGCTAAGTGACAAGGTCTAAGGAGTCCGGTTCATATTTAGGATGATCTAGAGAGATTTAGCTTAGTAGGCTCGGAATAAGGATTGTTGGATTGGTCCATTTTCCTCCAACTTTTCTCAGGTAAGCTTGTGTATTTATAAAAAATATTACTAATCTTGGGCTCATTAGCTAGCTCATTCTACATAACTATGAATTGAGCAAGCTCTATCTTATCCGTTGATTACCTAGATGATCCGACGAATGTCGTTATGCCCAAAAACCTATAAATACCTAGCATTTCCTCATAATTGAGAACTCTTAGAGAGATTGGAGAAATAGTGTTCCATCATGAAAACTCTGTTCTTTAAGATCAAATAATTTTCAGCCAAATAATTAATCTCATTCACTTAAAAGATGAACACTTGAGGTCTCTTAGGTCATATTGTTTGTCACTTATACATTTGAGATACTGAGATTGTCTGTTCTTTCTTCCTACCTTATTTTTACCTAATTACTCCTTCAGGTGATAGTCCCGCTTTACTTCTTTGAAACCACGTGTAGTGCACTACTCTCCTTGCACATACGTGACCACTTCAATCAAACCTTTACCTCAACAATAGATAAATAGGAAAATTTGTTAATTAAAAGAATAGTATAAAGATATCTTCTATAGAATCGAATTCTAGATTATTAAATGTATTAGATGGTTTATTTAGACTGCTTTAACTAGTAGCGGTTCTACATAAAATTTAATGCAAAATTTTACTTGTCAGAGTTTATTGTTTTAATTCACCAACAAAAATGAATTATCCTTAAACTATCAGAAGAATGTCAATTTTCACCATAAAAAGTCACGTTACATAAAATTATTTAGCAATTCATTATATCGAGAGTAATGTAATTGAACATGAATTTATTTTTATTGGTAAATTCGTTCCCTTAGAAAGTCAAATAATAGCTAATAATGGTCTCCTCAAATATTCCATATAGAGCATTCATCTTGGAAATAAAAGTTATTCTAATGCATTATGAGATAGATGTCGACACGTGTTTTTAATTAGTGAGAATCTGCTGGGGCTTAATGTGAAATAGAATAGTAATACATGTATAACAAAGTATATGTCCATATTCAAAAGCATATTTAATTTTGAGCATTGGCTCGCCTGTGATGAAAAGAAATTCCTCACAAATTGTTTTGTTTTAATCATAGTATTTTGTTTTTTCCCTGGTAATAAAACAAGACAAATATTAACATAAATCAAAGCTGCATGTACGAGATTCTCACAATAAACTAGGGCTTCTTGTTGATGCAGCAGGGTTCTAGGTTCCCTTCTACATGACATTAAATTTAAATCTTTAGAAAGTGGAGATAATGTATATGGAAGTGTCAAAACTTATAATTTTAGATAGTTTAATGTGTAAATTATCAAAACTTAAATTTTAGTGTTTAAAAATTTAAGACTTATTCAAATGAGTGTCTAAATTTTAAGATAAATCTTAAGGTTCTTAAATTTGAAGCACTAATTTGAACAAATCTTAGAGTTTTATATAGTAAAATTTAAGTTTTGAATATTTGATCTCTTCAAGAAAGTGGTGTAAAACCAATGATCCTTCATTTGCAAAAGAGTACATCATATTTGTCATGCAATCTATGAAAAAAATTCAATGATACTAACGTACTGCGTGTTTAAATAAGTGACATGTAAGTATGAATGCTGTTTCTGTAAACCCCATAAATCTAACCTTTTTAAGTATAGAACCAAATCTCTAAACTGCAAATGATTTCTTAAAGTTAATAGAGCTAGTGAGATTTAAAATCGATTAAAATCTTAATTCGAAACCTAGAGCAAATATAAAAAGAAAAAAAACTTAAATTATCAATCGAATCTCATTAAAACCCTAAAATAACAATCGAAAACTTAATCGCTTATGAATAGATTAAACCCTAAATATGTAAAAACACTAGAGACTATACTCGGAAGTAATAAAAATCCTAAAACTATAACTTTAAGGATATAAAGACACTAATTCACCATAATTCACCCTAAAACCCTAATTGATTATATAACCTTAGTATTATATTAAATCATTAGTAAAAGATTAAAGATAACCTTCAATCATTCACAAATATTTATAATACTAAAGTAATCTTTTAAAAATTAAAATATTGCATCATAGATCACATTCATCTTCTAAGTATATAATTAGGTTAGTATTACATAGAGTTAAGGGTTTAGTTGATGTTTAAGTTATATGTAGTGAACATTAATACCCTAAATGACATTTTTCATCTTAATTATACTAAGTAGCTTCTCAAATGGTGTATATAAGATATAAATACCTAATGGAAGATCTCATTATCTATTTTTATTAATCAATTCATTAAATTTCTTATTTCCTTTCATTTCTTAAATCTTTCTCCTAATTTTCCCTAATTACTTCATTATGTACACTAAATGGTATTTATCTTTGAAAAGTTGATCAAGTCAACACATATTGACTAAAGTCAAAAGGTTAACTAAGTTAACACATGTTGAGTAAAGTCAACATGTGGAAATGTCAACAAAATATTACTTTCATTTTAGAAATATCTCTTTCATTCTAATGATTTCTTTTCTTTTACACTTTTCTTCTCTTTTCTCTTCTTCTTTTGCCATCCAATCCTTTTCCCCTTAGGTTCCCACTCGTTTTCATTTTCAACACACAAAACAACATAAAATCAAATCCCTTTCTTCTTCTTCCCAACCGTGATTCCTCTTGCCTCCATAATTCCAAACATTTTCTTACTTTAGTTTCACACTTTCTACTAACATAAATCAAGGAGAAAGAGGTATGTCATCATTTGATTATCTATTTTATGTAGTAGTTAGTTATGTAAGCTAAGTTAGTATAGAAAGTTGGTATGATATTGTATATATGTTGTTAGAAGTGGAAGCTCCATATACATGTATAGAAGAGTAGGAATTTTTATAAAATGGAAGAAGATGCATTTGTACATTTCACTAAGTATATGTACATAAGAATATACTAGAGAAATACATGTATAAAGACCTTTATACATAAGAATCCAATATGTATATAACCCAAAATAAGGTATATACTAACTATACATATATATACCTTGCTAAATAAACTCTTAAAGTCCAAAAATGTGGGTTTGGTGAAGTTTTCTTAAGAGGGTATTTAAGGCATACGAAAATATGTATAAAAATACGTATTTCAGCGTATGCATATATGGGTATATGTATTAGTATACGTATAAGTACATTAGTATACATATTAGCATGTTAGAAGTATAGGTATGCATATAACATATGTATAAAGTGTATGTATGAGTACATAAGGATATACATACATAAGAATATATATATTTATATGTAATGAATGATTATATAAGCCATGACACAAACAATTGATGACCTAAGCAATGATATAGGCAGAAGCTTGTAAAATAATAAATTATAAGATTATATAAAAATATAACATATGTATGTATACATATACTTAAGAGTCGAAGATTCTTTAAATCTTAATACACTTCCTAAATTGAATTAAACTTAATTAAGTATGTAAATTAGTAATACCAATGTAAAATTCTCTAAGTGTAAGAATCTAAAAGTTAATTAAATCATTAAATACTAGAATATGATATAAACATAAGTAATAAGAATAATTAAGCTTTAATGAGTTAAAATTTCAATAAGTTTAGCTCATATCGTAAAGCACGGGTCTTAACATCCAAAACAGACATCACCGTGTGAACGTGCATCAAAAAACGATGAAAAATGACTATAAGTTTGTAAATATCGAAATTAGAATGGAAAGTTACTAAATACATAAAGGAAATCTCATAATTGACAAATATAAGAAAATAGTATTATTAATCCCATTGAGTATGGTAAGCCCTATATGTATTATACTTGAGTTATATTGGAGGAACTAGATAAATTACAATAAACTTTTGGTTAACTAAAGAGTTTTACTTATTAGAATACTTATAATTTTTACTATTTTTTTAGATATTCAATATCGAGTTCTGGAAACTCTAAAGGCTTGGAGAATGAGTAATAATTTAGATAAGGGAGTTCAATGACTTGCTACTTACTTGTGCGTAATACTTATATGAGGTTTTGCTGCTTAATGTTGCTTATATGTTTGAATGACTACTTTCCTTGTTTGATATCATCTGTGTGATTACCTTTTTAAATTGATAAATATAAGTATCAGACCAAAATAACCAATTATATTCATCGCAAGTCTATGACTCGGTAAAGGTATGAATGAAGAGTTCTAACTTTGCAAAAATCTTGAGAAAAGTGCTTTTAGAAAAAGCTTTTCTATTCTTAAACGTATTTTTGTATGATCTCTATAAGGGCTCGTAGAGCCATAAATAATATTTTAACACTAAGGCAAAATTAGCATGGGATCTGCAATTGATAATGAAAGGACTCGTTTCATTGTGCCAGTAAGGCCTTAGAAAATTTTGGTTGTGAGAGGACTCGCATGTTTGTGCTCAAGGGGCCTTGGATGGTGGATGGTCCTAGTTTGGGATCCACCTATTTGGATTGGAACTCTTTTCTTGACTAAGGTAATAGTTGAGTATTGCCTAGAGGGTTGGTGCCCCTAGGTAGCCTCATGTGGATAAGCTGAGGTGCTCTGTATGGGTAAGTACATGGAATAGTCAAAGTGTAGACGACGTAATTTTACACCGTCTATAGTTCCGGACTCCTATGGATGTATTGCTTGCATTCATTATGCCTGCATTCATTTTATATGTAGATAGCTTGCTTGCATGCGTGATAACTTACTTGAACTGTAGTGGTAACGGACGAACTTACTGAGCTGTTTTATGCTCATTCCCCTTTAGTTTCTTTTGCAGGTTTACTTACGATGGGATTGGGATAAGTCTTGAGTACTGAATGAGAGATGAATATATTTATACTAGTTTTAGAAGTAGTTGAATACTCTATAGATGATATATAAACATCCTTTGTAGATTATATTTATCTGTTAGAACTTACTATAATTTAATTTTTCTTATATATATATTTTTTATAATGTTAGTATATCCTGTCTTGTTATTTGGTAAAGAATACCGATTCTCTACAGTTTTGAGGAATTGTGGGATGTGGGATATCGGATATCGGATATCTATAGTTGTTTATATTAATATGTTATGTTATGTTATAATAAATTAATTACTTGAAAATCAGTAATCTTAGTGATTTATTATTTAGAGTCTTACAATTTCTAACTTATAAGGCAGTTTTCATATCATAAGTACACACATATTATGGAAATTTTAGGTAATCCTATTAGGCTCCCTTTAGGGTCCTGATAGTTTCAATAAATGATAGTCGAAGTATCTATTGTTTTTTGGAAAACTACCAATTATTTTTCATATGTTAAAATTTTGTTAGTAATTTCATGTCACTCATTTATTCATATAACATGTTAGTATTATTGATCCACAACTTAGTTTCCTTCTCTTGCCATACGTTCTACTTTCACTTCATCAAGCTACCATATTTTTTCCTAACTGTTACGACTCGAGGAGGCAGTCGCGGTAGTCACTGTATACTGTACAAAGGACTGTAGATTAAATTCCCTTATAATCGACGACCCTTTATACGATACATAAGGCTACGGTTAAAACTAATAACCAAGAGTTGCGTAAGTATGAGCAATATCATTTCATGATAATAATAACAAGATAAGGAAATATAAAACATAATCTATTTATATAAGAATTTACAGATAAGAGGTTTTTAAAACTTCTTAACTCAAACTAATATCAGTTTATCACATATTCAGATCTATAATCTAAATAAATTATCATGTGAACACTCTAATCACGTCTTGCTCCTACATCAACCACCTGATGAACAACTAACCTCGAGCATGCGGCAGCCCGACTCCATGAACAACTTAGCCTACAAAAGAAGACTATAAAGGTATAAACTAACTAACTTAGTGAGATAATCCCCTCAACCATACTACAATCAAGTTATACATTAATTAAATTCAATCAAATGAATGTATGTTAAACATATACATGTAGGTAACTAGATATTGCACACAACTTAGATTTAACGCTCTCCAAAGTTAGGGTTGGAGATACATCGACACAGTTAGATCTGGATATTATACTAGAACTTATTTCATAACGAAATTCTACGTTTTGTATTTAAAATATAATGGTATATCCATTATTAGTTTTATAAAAAACAAGTTCTACATATGATTGTGAGTAGGTTCACGCAGCTTTCACTCATCCTTAAACGGAGGCCTCTGGACTAGACCCTTAACTAGACGGTTGGTGCCTCCAACGCTTAGTAATCTTGTGGGTTAGGGTAAGGTAATATCATACGTATGTACCGTACGAAATCTATAACAATCAAATAATTCAACTTATGTATAGCCTCTTGTTACCTTCATGTAATGTGACGGCCGGAATTAGTTATGCGGTATATGATTATATATGTTTCAAGTTAACTTTTTCTAGTTGAGTAAAATTAGGTCGTATTATTCAGTGATCAACAAGGTCACAAACAATCAATTCCTAACGAATCTACTATGCAACAATCAATATGTTATCATACTTTAAAGTATATTCACTATTAATAACAGTTATCATATACAAGCATAACCCATCCTCATATAACATTCAATTATTAAGTATAATTTATATTTGCTAATTATAAACACAAGTAAGTATGTAATTATTAGGAAAAACTCACTCAACCATGATCGACTCAAGGGTTGTAATAATCTGATGGCAGTTTAGGGTTAAGGTCAGAATAAGGAATATAGAAAATTATAAGTTTAGGAATTTAAAGTTAAAGTAATATCGTAATTTGTAATGTTTACTTTACTTAGTTATGCGAAATTGTTAATTCGAGCTTTTTATCGAACACGTATAATTTTTTCGTTTTAGCTCAGATCGTTATAAACTTATAGTCCATTTTGATCGTTTTTTAATGTATTTTCTTATAGCGAGGTTCGTTTTGGTCGTTATGACTTGCAGTTCAAACTGTGGTATAAAAATATCACAAAATTTATTATTTTAATTTAAAAACTTATAAAATATTAATTTGAACTTTTTCTTAGTATATTTATGATTTAATAATTATTTAAATCATATAATTAATAGTTTTATTATTTTAAGCTTATTTTACCTTAGTTACTTATTTTTGAGATTTTAGACTTATTATTATTATTATTATTATTATTATTATTATTATTATTATTATTATTATTATTATTATTATGTATTATTTCCTTATTATTTACTTATATTTTACGATACACACACACACATATATATATATATTTATTACTATATTTGATTAATTTTTCTAATTTACTTAATTAGTAACTATTTTTCCTAATTTATGGTACTTCTATATATATATATTTATATTTCTTACATATTTATGAACTTATTTTATTTCGTAAATATTGTTGTATATTATATCCTATTTAACATATGGTATACTTATATACTATATGCTATACATATACTTACTATTATAATTGTACACATATTCACGTCACATAGATATAAAAAATAGCTTACATGCGTATATGAATATAAAAATACAAAACACATGTATATATATATATATATTATACGTATACTCGTACTTGTATATTCATATATGAAAATGAAGATTATATACATCTATACATAAATATTCATATTCAAGTGTACATATATATATCTCTATTTAATTTGTGAAAATAATAAATATATACTATATGTACTCTTATTTATATATACATATATATATTTATTTTACTTTGTTTATTTATTTTTTATTTTTTCATGTACATGTATATTATATCCAAATAGTAAGATTTCCAAATATCTACTATATAATTCTTATTTATACATACATGTATATACATTTATTGTATATTCTACCTAATAGTATATATATATATACAAGTCTACATACATAAGAGATATATATGTATTTGTTTATCTACTTATGCCTATATATATGTATATGTAATGAAACATTTAGTAAAATACGACAAAATGCTTAGTATATACATGCATATACCATATAATATACATATATATGAGTAAAATAAATATACTTACCCAAATATGTTGGTATTATTTTAAATTTTCTTCTTTCTTTTCTCCTCCTCCTTCTTCCTTTTCTTCTTGTTCTTCTTGGTTTTCTTTTTGTTTTGTTTTCTTTCCCTTCTTCTTTTGTTTGTGTTTCGGTTTGGTTTTTAGTTTTTTTATTCCAATTTTTTTTTTCTTTTAGTTCCAAACACATGCAGCAATTTAAGGACACAAATAAATAAAAAATAAAAATAAGTTAACCTAATTTCTTCATTAATGAAGATAAGACAATGTAATCATATATAATATTTTCTTCTTTTCTAAATCCAACACCTAGAGCTTAATTCTCTCACGCGGGTTGTTGTTCTTGATCTTTTCTTTCTTTTTCTAGAACATGGCAGCCATAGAAAATTAAGAGAAGAAGGAAAAGAGGAAAAGAAAGAAAAAAAAGGGAAGAAAATAGAAATTAAAAATAAAAATATATGTAACTTTTTTAGACATAAAAATCATAAAAATAATAATTATAAATTAATTTTGGAATTTTATGAAAATTTATTAATTTAATTGATACTCGTTACAATTATAATTTTTACAAGTTATTTTAATGATTTTGTTAAAAGTTCTACACGATTACATGATTTAGGCGATAATTACAATCGACTACAATTATATCACTATTGAGTTATATTTAATTATTTTATAGGTTTAATGTTATAGTTTTAGGGTTTCGACCAAGTTCGGGTTTGATTTCGAGTAATTGTGTATAAATCGGATTTAGGGTTTTAGTACGCGATTTAGGATTTTGATCAATTTCTAGGATTTTTATTATTAGTGTTGTATTCGATTTATTAAATTTCATGAACTTTTATTGTTACTAACCTTATCGACTCATGACACAGTTTATGATACTCGTACTTAAATTAGGGTTTAGACTACCGATTTTTTAGGGTTTACATTTCCTCCTACACCGCTGTGCCCCTCCGATAGCATATTTAATTTTCAAGAATGAGACTGAAGGATATGCCAGTAGATGGATCACCATAGCTGAATTTGAATTGAGTACAATTTTATTAAATATAAGGATTTGGCAACATAACTTCCGATAGCTCCTCCAAAACTCAACTATTAGTTTATTTTGCTAGCTTTCCTTTCAAAACCCATAATCCAATGCCCCCTTTGGTTCCTCAAAGCACTGCTAATTGTTGCTTTACCTCATAGTTGCTTGAGTGATGCAAACAGCTAGCATTGAATTTGATCCATCCTTCTTAGATAAGTTTCTAACTTATGAGCTTTTTAGAGATCATGCATAACTTTCTCCTTTTTCATGTTGTGCACTCAAAACTCGTTCGCCCTAAGATTAATCTCTTGAGGTAAGATCAGATCTCCTTATTGGTTATTGCAATGTTTTTCAATTTTTCTCCTATTGGAAAACCATTATTACATATCCAAATGCTCGCCACTAAAAAATAGACAAGAATGTTTCCATGAAAACATTGTAACCAAAGTAGAAGATATGGTCTAGATTAAGTTGTTAAAGCTATGGTTTAAATGAAAACAAAGGTAAAGTCAAACAAAGATAAATAGGTAAGGAAAGAAGAGGACAAAAGAATTAAATAGGAAGCGAGGGATATGAGTAAGTAGCACTTAATGTGCTACTTTAGTAGCTATAGTAAAGACAACGTATAGATATTCTCATCCACGATGTACACGCTACAACAGAAGTTAGGTGATGTACTAAAAAAACATATTACTACAATATGCGTTAGATTGAGATTGTAGTTGCTGAAAATTGGAGCAAAGGGTCCCTTTCTAGGTCATTGTTTGGGGAGGCATTGCATAATGATGAAATAGCTATTAGTTGTTAGTCATGTTGATACATTACAACTTAGTTTTTGAACTATGGTTGTGTGAAATTATGTTGAGTTTATGTGCTGAATTTATACAATATTCTATTACAAAAAAGTACTTAGATAAAGGAAAATGCAAAGGATTAAATTAGGGTTATTATTTTTTGTGACAATTCCCCATTTTGTATCTTCTTGTTCTCTAAGCTATTACTATTGTGTATTTTAGGATTTTGACCTATGGTGATTATATATATGTGTGTGCTATTATGTATATTGGATAGAGTAAGAGAGAATTGAAATTCTTTGGACTCTATTAGAGTAAATAAAGAGAAATAATTGTACTATCGTGGTTATATTATTGGCTTGATTTAGTCTTACATGTAGATTTTCACCTCTGCTCCTTTGGAATTCTCTATGTAAATTCAGTATTTCTTTGTTTTTTCTCTTTTTATTTATTATATCTCTTGTAACTTTGTGTTCTCTGATCTATCACAAAAATCTATATCTTCTTGTCACAAATTTATATTATAGCAATATTAAGAGATTAGGAGCTTGAGAGTTTGCGATACACACTAAAGAGATACCTATTATGTAATGCCCTAAATCAAAAGCAATTGATAATTATGCTAACAAACACCATAGAGCCATTTTTAACCACTTAGCTTAAAAGTTTGTAGCTAGTCTTAATGTGAAATTCGCTACTTTAGCCTTATAAACTAATATAACTCCTTTCCTAAGATCCATGCAGGACTAGAATCACATGGAGTATTATAATCACCCCGTATCCCCCCTTCCCCTAAAACATGCAACATAATACTTATAAAACCTTACAATTGAACCCAGTTCTGACCCCTTTCAGGTGTATGATCCACTTCAATCTTGCCACCATCAACACATAGGTCATCTTGGAATTGTGGCAAGAATTACACCTTAGCAACACTCTTTACCTTCTTCGAACCTCCTCTCTAAATTGGGCCAATATAAGCCCATAAGCTTTTGCCTTGATTTGTCCTTGAATTGTTTATCTACTAGTAGGGATCGACTCTAATACAATTTGAATGCCTCAAGCAAAAAGTAACCAATAACCATGCTAACAAATATTAAAGGGATTTTTTCATCACTTAACCAAAAAATTTCTAATTAGTGTTAACATGAAATTCATTACCTTAGCCTTATAAACTGATGCAACTGCCCTCCTACAATCCATGTAGGACTACAATCACATCGAGTAATATATAGTAAGTGCAATATTGGGAAGTTTGATGGTTGCATGAATGCTGTGTTATAGCAAGTGCAAATGAAGGGGATCTTTGAGTAGGTGGCTCAAAGAATGCTTTTAAGCAATAGTTATAGTCCAAGGGAGATGTTGAATGGACAAAAGTTCATGAGAGAACCTTGACAACGATCTAAGTATGACAAGGTGTGTTTTATAGAATATATTGTTTGGAAAAAAAAAAAAAAAACGATTCTTGTAGAATAATGGAAGAAATTGGAAGAGCTACATATCATCGTTTCTTTTGAATTGCTTTATGCTATAGAAAAGATTATAGTTGCTTCGTATGAGTAAGAGATCATGCTATGATAGCATATTTCTGATATCACATCTTTAATTAATGCATAAAAAATTAATTTTAAGATTAAGATTGAAGACTAGGTGATAGTTTGATTGCACTCTATGTTGTCTTTGTTCTTTAGATGTACTAAGACCATGATCTATGGTAATATAGATGATAGGAGTAAAATGCAATATGTTAAGTAACAATCTTTCATATTGCAAGAATAATGAGGTTGCAAATGATCCAATTGCTAGAGCTCGACCACCTAATGATAAAGGTAATTCTAAAAGGAGATCTAGAGATGGGGGTATTATCTATTATCACTACAGAAGGGCTAGTAAGAGCAATGAGCCTGGTAGAACTAAGACTAAATATGATATGAAGAGATAAAGTTGTTATTAGTGCGACATTTGCTGAGTTAGAGGATAAAAGTTGTTAGTGGCATTGGACGATGAAAGGAAATTTACATATTAGGTTCTATAATCAAAAGAGTGGTAAAAGAGATCTGTTCCAAACTTATGAACTCGTATATAGTGGTTTCATACAAATAGGCAATGGCTAAGGTTTTACGATTGTTGGGGGCTCAAGTCTAAGCTAGATTACCCATTGGACAGATATACATGGTATCGTGTGTGAGGTATATTCTAGAGTTATTTTGTAATGTTTTATCTCTTGGCTTAATAGATTGTATAGATTTTTGTAGCATACTGTGATTTTATAGTATGAAGGTGTATCATAGAGGTCTAATGGTAGTGAGAGGGCTAAGGTCGAAAACTTACTCATGCAACAAGAGATCCTGGTTCCTAGTGAATGAAAAAATTATACTATTTTGCTAACACTATAGTAGATTATCTAGTCTTACCTATGGTTTTTAACCCTTATTATTTTAGGGATGTTCGTGTAAATGCTATACACCTTTTATTTTATTTTTATCTTTATTTGTCATAGTTGTCACAAGAAATAAAATCCTTAGGTTTTCAATTTTATATAGTTCTTAATTGTACTTTTTCATTGTTATAAACTCACAAATCAAAAGAGAATTAACAAAATTGAAAAAAAAAACATGATTAAAATTGAGATGATGTGGGACTATATCGTCCATGCCGAGGAGCATGAGGCATTAATAACATCATTTAGATTTTGTTAATGGCATTTTAATTTTGTCATCGCAACAATTAAAAGCATTTGTACTCTAAACTTTTGGAACCTATGGTTAAAGGTTTTAATGTGTTAATACTATACAGCCTTTAGTGGTGGGTTATTAGGATAAGCGGGAAATAAATAGTGGTATTAAGTGGCTAGCACCTATTCATCCAAAGTAGAAATAAATATTTGTGGTAATTGTCAGTAAGGTCATCTATTTGAATAAATTGGACCATGATTAAATGAGAGGAGAATTACACTATAGACTATTAGCATTTGAGAGTAGGTATATATTAAAAAGTTTAAATAAAAGATTAACATTTTAATGAGGGGTAAAAATAAGTGATTGCCATTATAATACCATTATAATGATGTGGTAGTAATAACTCAGTAAAATTTAATTAATTGAAGAGCCACTCCAATCAAGCAACTCGAGTAGTTTTCTTTCAAGGAGCAGCCTCATGTCAAAGTAACTAATTTTTTTATCATAATGTAGATGGAGCAAATTCGGCTCAAGTGTTAAGAGGTCCTAGACATGATTAGGGAATGACACCTCTATTTAATATAACATCTTTTCAAGTCAAGCTTTTGGACATTCTTTAACGAGTAAATTATCTAGCAAAGTGGCAAGGGGTTCAACCTCTCGTAATTTATTTTGATGACAACGTGGAAGAATTTTCATCTCTTTGTGGCTGACTACTGTTTTATGAAGCATTTATAAATTTTGGTAAAGGCATTTTATCTCAAGACATTGATAACAGATTTGTATCAGCTCAAGTTTTGTTTTTACATAGCAGTAGCTAGTGTTTTCATTCCACATAAAAACGTGGGAGAATTTTTAAGTGAAAACATTACATGACAGCTAGTGATATTTCAATTTGGTGAAGAAGCTTTGATGAGAATAGCATTTCAACTAGATTCTCTCCTCAGTAGAACACACATTCAATTTTGGAGCAACAAAAGGTCAATCATGTCTTAAAAAAAAAAACAGAGTTTGTTCGGAAAATTCAGAATGAGTAAAGATAAAGACAACGCTGATTGATTTTTAAATTTAAAGGAGATACCGATAAAGATATATAGCAAATTATTATAGAGACACGAAGAAACTTGAAGAGTTAAGGATGTTATAGTATATTGATATCATCATTGGTCTCTTATTGGGATAAATCAAGATTTGAATCCTCCCTCCTCAAAACTGTAACATAGTTAAAAAAAAATAAAATAAAATAAAAAAAGCTCCAAGATGTTTATCAAGATTAAATTTGAAAATCAAGTCTAACCAACAAGAAGATATTTTCCATACTTCTTGAAAAGCTTATCGACAATGGATATTTAAGAAAACAGAGTGATCAATTAGCCATTACAACAAGAAGATAAATACTATATTGGTTTAAAAATTTGAAACACACAATCCGCACAATATTAGCTATTTTCGTGATTACATAATAGAGCACTCAAAGGATTTTTTAGAGGATATATCTATACTAACAAAATTTTGCATTTGTTGTATTGAGCTTATCATTAGAGGATTGATCCATTATATTTCTTCCTCAAGCAACTTTATCATATTTTGGAGAGCTATAAATAGTTGTTAGAAAGAGGATTATAATATTATATGTCTATAGTTTTGTGTATAGCTAAAGGTAAGCTAAGAAGACATAGTAGAGGATAGGGTTAGGCCGGATGATCCAAAAAGATTTGGCATGATGGGCTCGAAGTAAGATCAGTTGGATTGGTCCATTCGATCTAACTTTTTTTAACTTGGCTCACATTAATAGAATAAAACCATTTAGGCTTAAACTTATAAAGGAGGCTCATCTCAAGTCCATTAAAAAGAAAGAATCGATTTTAGCCCTTGATTGTCATTATAATTTAATGGATGAGATCAAAGATCATGCTTTATAAATACTCTCCTCCTTCCTTCATTTCGATAAGATAGAATTTGTACTAACACTGTTATTCTGTTAGATTCTTGTCGTAAAAAATCAAACACTTCAATATCTCAAGAAACACTACTTTATTCTTCATCATTAATGGAGTTTGAGGCCTTCGAGCTCCTCCACTTGTTACTAAAATATTAGAGTCTTGTTGAGCTTACCTACTTCTTTTCCTTATATTTTTCTCCTGATCATTTTGCATGAGTTACTCAAGTAACTTCCTTAATCACATGTAGCATGATTTTACACGTGGCATATACATGACTTTCTTATGTGAACCTTATCACCCACATACATCATGGTAATTGGAGGTATAACACATATAATTTTAATAAATGTAAATAAAAAATTTCTTTGAGTGCCATATTATAACAAAAGACAATCTTTTTTTGAAGTAAAATATTACTATGTTTTTTATAAAATTGTTTGGTTCCGTTTATCCTTCCTAATCAACTATAAATTTTTGGTTTGATTTGAAGTGGGAACTTTCTTAACTGAATTGTAAGAAAAACTATATTTTTTATTTGGTTCTGTTCAATTTGTAGATAAGTTTGGTTTGGTTTGGTTTGATCGGTTTTTTTGCCTACCTTTAGTAGAGGGTTTGTTGACTGTAATCTATTACATTGATTTGATTTAACTCGATACTAGTATGCAATATCAAGTCTTTAGTAGTGGAGTTAAAAAAAAAGTAGTATATATAAAGTTGAAACACAATAATTTCTTTGGTTGATGTTTCTATTACTTTCTCTCCCTTGATTTTTGCATATTTATTATTGTTCACTAAATATTGTTTTTAGGCCATATTATTTAAGTAATCAAAGGGGCTATTTTAAATTGAAAAAGTTTTGAAATTTATAAAGTAACCTATTCACATCTCTTCTGTTGGTTACTTGAATGTAGACCTACATGTTTCCACATGTTTGTAAAACTGATCTGTGCAAAACCTATGAACTCGTACAGAGTGGTTTTGTATAAATTGTCAATGGCTAAAGGTTAATTGCGTATGCCTGGCATCGGGTGTAAGGTATGTTATAGAGTTATTTTGTAATATTTTATCCCTTAACTTAATTGATTATACTGATTTTTGTAGTATACTGTGATTTGATGGTATGAAGGTGCATCATGGAGGTCTAACGGTAGTGAGTGGAGCCAGGGTCGGGAACTTGCTCGTGCTGCAGGAAATGGTGGTTCCTAGTGAATGAAAATAATGTTCTATTTTGTTAACATTATAGTGGATTAATATAGTCTTATTTATGGGTTTTAACCCTATTATTTTAAGGGATTCCATGTAAATTCTATTCCTCTTTTATTCTTTCTTTTTTTTTTTAATCTTCATTTGTCATAGCCGTCACAAGAAATGAAATCCATAGGTTTTCAATTTTATATAATCCCTACGTTGTACTTCTTTATTGTTACAAACTCACAAATCAAAAGAGCATTAACAAACTTGAAAAAAGAAAAAAAAAAAAAACACTTGCTTGAAATTGAGATGATGTGGCACTATATAATCCATGTGGAGGAGCATGAGGCATTAATAACATCATTTACATTTTGTTAATAGCATTTTAATTTTGCCATCATAGCAATTAAAAACATTTGTACTCGAAACTTTTGGATCGTAGGGGCAAAGGTTTTAACGCGTTAATACGGTACGGTCTTCAGTGGTGGGTTATTAGGATAGGGGGAAAGTAAAGAGTGGTTTTAATTGGCTGGCACCTATTGGTCCAAAGTAGAAATAAATACTTGTGGTAATTGTTAGTAAATCCGAATAAATCGAACCACGATTAAATAGGTGTTAGGAAAGGTATATATCACCTATGTTATGATAGTTTCTGGAACGGTATCAATTAGACATGTGATAAAACTGAAAAAAAAAAAAAAAAAAAACGAAGAAGGATATAAATTTCAAATGAGTAAAGCTGGAAAATAAAATACAAAACGAGTTAGTATATAGCTTGAAACTGGAATATAATGTGAACAGAAAGTACAATGAAATTATACACTTTCAATCTGTTGGCCAAGTATACATAGATAGCTTAAATTTGAGCATGCCTTTATTTCTCTATAATTATAATTTAAATATGTATATGTATATATCTATTATATTAAAGGAAAAATCTCTTTTTAACTTTTAACAATCATTAAAGATTTTTTCATGGCAGTTAAAAAAAACAAAGAAGAAAAATTTAAAACCCATCACACTACCAATTTTTACTCTTACTCAAATCATTTTCCTCACCATCAATTTTCACTACTACTTAAACCATTTTCTCCACTACTTAAACCATTTTCTCCATATACAAATTAAATATACCATACATTTATAAAAGACACATCCCATTATTTATGCAACCATATTTTTAACTTAGTACAATTTTAAATTCACTACACATCCATAATAAAAAAACACATTCCATTTTGCATTTACATTTTTAACTTCCGATATATTATTTATATATCATAGATATTATTTGTTATTTATGTAAATAATGATATATTATTTATTTATCATGAATATTATTTGCTAATCATCTCATCTGGATATTATTATTTCTCCTTTTTTCTTTTCATAGATTTCCTTAGGTTTTTTTTTTTTTAATATCACTCAATTTAATTCTTTGCACACGTAGCACCATTAATACATCCTAAATATTGTTAAGTTTTAAGAGACTCATCAACTATTTTAGAATCTGGATACATAATTTGAAAAATTAATGGAAAATGAAGGTATCACTATGCTTAACCAATGATTTTGGGAGTATACTTATATATACGCTATGAAATTGCTTATAAAGCTTAAGTAATTAAAAATTTAGCAAAAAAAACAGGAAATCTGCTGATATTTCTAAGTCCTAAAATCATATATTGATTGTTTAATGGCTGAAGATGATTCAAAGATTATCCGGGAATGATGTTTTGGTCAAAAAACCTTAAGTAATTGCTCCAAAGATATTGAAAATGTTTTATCTTGTAAAGAAAGCCAATGTGGGAGTGAGAAGAATATGGAATCTAAGCTCCCTATGGTGACTATCGAAGAAAATGATGTTCAAGACATTGAAAACAAAGAGAATAAAGAAAGGTTTTGGTTTAAGTACGAAAGTGATTACATGGCAAAGGATAGGACTAAGAAGAACAACAGTGTCTCATAGAAAGAACATAGTGATAATGTGAATCAAGATATACCAGAGAGACAAAATTAACATGATTTCACAAAAAAAATTGGGTTTTCACGGAAGCTTTTCTAATAATGATTCAAAAAATCCGGTTCTTCTGGTTTGGTATTCCTTCAGTGGAGTTGATTAAAAGTGACAATCAATTCGTGAGAATTAAATTTTTCTTAAACCTCAATTTGAACGAAACTTAGTTTCTTATTTGCGGTGTGTGCTAAATGTAATAGACGAGAGAGACAATTGCTTTGCAATGAGATGGTAAATTGGGGGTGGATACTTGTTGATGCTCCTTCAATTGTGTTTGTGAATTATCCTTTCTAGATTGTACATAACAGACTCTAATAATACTATGGTAGAAAACTTAGGGCAAAATGAAATTAACTCTTCTGGTTCTCCTTTTACATGAAATCGTGGTAATATGTGGCAAAGATGGGACAGAGCCTTTGAAAATCTTAGCTAGTTAGAAAAGAAGAACATATAGATGCCACTTTGAGCAGATTATCTTTGGACCATAATCCTTTATTGATTCGTCTTAAAATTTTAACACCTCCCGCTACAATTCTTTTAGATTTCTAAAACATGTGGACTGAACACGACACATTCTATGACACAGCTCGTTAATGTTGGAATGATGTTTCTACAGGCTTTTGCGCTCATTAAGTTGTAAGAGAAAATGATTAAAATGAAGAAAGCTTTAAAGGTTTGGAATAAGAATAATTTTGGGAGTATTTCTGATCATGTTAAAAGGACGTAAGGAATTGATTCAACGTCCACAATAGGAATTTGGTGCTTCCTCATCTAAAGAAAGGAGAATAGCTCTCAATGAGGCACAACCAAATCTTTTGTTTCACCTTCCTAAGAGGAGTTCATGCAACAAAAATCAACAACCAAGTGGTTGGAAGAGAGAAATAGAAATACTCGATTTTTCCATACCAATATCACGATTTGTTAGTTCCATGTAAAAATTACTAGGATCAAGGACAAAAATGGAAGATGGTTAATAAGAAAGTTTTTTTCAGTGAGTCTTGTGTAGAATTCTTTGAACACCTCTTTTAGAAGGAGGAGACATGGGACTTTTGTCGCCAAAATTGTTATCGCCATACATTGCTCATGAACACAACGATTTGCTAGCTGCAATTCCAATGGAGGAGGAAGTTTGGTAGGCAATTCATGACATGGATTACAATTCTGTAGTAGGACCATATGGTTATGACATTCTCCTTTTCAGAACATGTTTTGAGACTTTGAAATTGGATGTAATAGAAACCACTAAGGAATTTTTTCAAGGACATGTTTGTTAAGGTGTTTCACTAAGTACGTCAGTAGTGTTGATTCCAAAGAGAGACTAACCCTGGTGATTGGAAAGATTATAAGCCCATTAGCCTTCGCAATGTTTTTTCTAAAATTATTTCTAAGATTTTGGTGATGTGCTTGAACTCCTATTTGCTTAATCTCACTTTAGGCAACCAAATTGGTCTTACCAAAGGGTGAAATATTTTGGAAAAACGTGTTACTGGCTTAAGATATTACTTTTTTTTTTTTCTTAGTACCAAAAATCTTACTCATAAAATAAAAGGAATCTTAGATGGAAAAATTTAATTCTAAAGTTAGACATGGAGAAAGGACATGATAGAGTTGATTGGAACTTCTTGATGAAGATGTTGCAAACTTTAGGTTTCAACTCAAACTTTAGATGCATGATGGTTCATTTATCTTTCAATTGTTGGTTCTCTATACACACAATCTGAGGATCTAATGGGATTTTCAAATCCACTAAGGGCCTTTGCCAAGGTGATCCCTTGTCTCCGGTTCTTTTCATCTCATGCTTGGAGAGTATCTATCGAGAGGTTTTAATAATTTAGTGGAATTATTCCCAATAATGCGATATCAAGCTGGCTCAAACATATTGATCTCACATTTAGCCTTTGTGTATGATTATGTAATCTTTGTGAATGGAAGCTTCACTGCTCTCAACAAATTGAAGGATCTTCTTATTCATTATGAAAGTATTTCGGAGAAAAAAATTAATAGGAGGAAGAGTACTTTCTAACCTCACCAAAATTGTAAGACCTCTTTGCTCTTTTCAAGCTAAACTAACTTTAAATTTTCTAATAAGACCTTTTCTTATGAATTATTTGGGTGAATAGGAAGGACCAAGAATTTTACCTAGACATCATCCAAAAAAAATCAACAATAGGATTTAGAGCTGGGCTAATGGATGGTCATTTGAAGGGGGAAGGCATGCATTACAATCCCTCTTTATACTTTACAAGCTCATCATCCTCTAAAGTATGTGTTAAAGGGAGTTAGACTGACGTTTTTCAGATTTCTTTTGGAGATACGACAACAAAGTAATACCCACTCATTGGCATAAATGGAAGAAACTCTATATTCCAATTAAAGGTGGTATTAGATTAAGAAAGTTGAGGGATATTGTTTTAATACAAGCTAACAAGATGCGGTGGATGTTCCGCATAAGTGCCTCTTTCTTGAACACTTTGAAAGCAAATATATAGAAGAGTCTCATCCAAGCTTGATTCGAGCCAAGTCAACAGATTCACCAGTTTGGAAACATTTACAGCAAGCCAGAGAGGTGGCTGAGAAAGACATTCTATTTGGACCGGAAGGAAGATATTAGCTTCTGGTATGATGCTTGGTTTGATGGCATATCATTATACAACTTATAACCTTCTTCTAGAGCTTTTCAAGACTGTGTTGCTGATTTCAATTCTAAGAACACCTGGAACAATTTAGATGTTGACACATAGAAATGCTCATCTAGCTAAGCTACTTGGCATAATTATCATAAGAGAAATTATAAAACCATTTATACATCTTGCTTTTGGAATAAAACAATTCCCCAAGGTATAGGTATTTATGCTGAAAGTATCAAATTGTATCAAACCTATAGATGAATCCCTCAAAAGAAGAGGCATTTAACTATGTTAAAGCTGTTGGGTTATGCAGCAATTATTTCGATTCAGAGCTCCATTGTTTCCATGATTGCTGCTCTATCCTTTTACTCATGTGGAAGACAGTTTTAGTCCAAGATCAGCCAGTGTTAAGCAATTTCTGAAACTACCAGTATCTTCGCAATTGGTGCATACAAAAATGTGAGAAAGGAGATCAAATTAGGTCAACAGCATCGCATTGATCTTCTAGAGATATTGGTGTGCTAGTTTGAAAGCTAAACATGATGACTTAAGTAATTGCAAATAAGTTCAAGCATGGCTGCTGTCCAACATAAATATAAAGATATGTATTTGTGACATTAATCAATCGTGATTTCAATGTGACAGTTCAAGAAAACATTGGACAAGCAAAGCCTATAACATGCTCAGCTCTTGAAATTGTCTATAAACTAAATATCGGTGGCTCTACATTAGGTAATTTGGCAGCCATAGCAGAATCTGTATTTTTATTTGGGAAACTAATCCATCTTCAAAGCATACAAATGGTTGAGCTTTCTGCTGTGGAACGGGGCTTGGAGTAGGGACGACAACTAAATCTAAAACAAATTTCCGAAGCATCATATTCACAAGTAGTTGTGAACTAGATATCTAATCAAACTCAACCAAAATGGGACGTATTTTACCTCATCCAATGGGTTCGAAGTTTCATATAGGAATTGAAAGCTTTTAGAAGGAATTCGACCAGCAGACTACTTTGCCAAAAGACCTAGAGAAACTGAAAATTCCTTCTTCTTTTCTAGTTTTATTATTCATGAATCCTTTAATAGAGGCTTGATTCTTTTTGATAAAAAAACCAATTCATAGTGTCAGAAATTGACAAGAATTCATTTTCACAAGTAATGAAAGTTTATAAAAAAAGAAAAAACTCATTCATAATACATAATACTCAAAAGGTAAGCAATTATAATGAAATATATAGATGAGTGTTAATCCTCTTAATTTAGTTTTGATAACAACAAAACATATATTAAGTAAATACTAATATATTTATTAAGTGTGTAGGTTGTTTGAATTTTTATTTAAAAAAAGTTAATTTTAAGATGAATTAGAGGATATGTAATGGAGTTATGAAGTGTTTTATAAAGAAGGTTAAGGATGCCCAAAGGTTAGTTCAAAAGTTATGATTTGATATGTGAAGTTGGATAGACTTATTATTTTTGTGGATTAAGTTGGACATAGGATCTTATTGAAGACTTAGCTCCACCTGTTGAGTATACTTGGAAGATATATTCAATGCCTTCCATTTAAGTTAGACTTATATTCATGGAGATTAAGTTATGAGGAAGTAGAATGGATTTTTGGAAACTCATTATTTGGATATATTGAACATGTTTAAGAAAACATGGTATCTTAGCAGTTTCAATGTTAGATCTCCAATGTGTAGTAATAACTTCGTAAAATTTAATTATCAACAAATGGATATTAAAGAAAGATTCACTCAAGTTTATCTAAGAAACTAATTAGCCATTATAACATAAAAGATAGATAATACACTAGTTTAAAAATTTGAAGCACACAATCCGCACAATATTGGCCATTTTTGTGATTACATTATAAAGCACAAAGAGGATTTTTCATAGGATATATTTGTAGTAATAAATTTTAGATTTACATTTATTGTATTGAGCTTATATTTGGAGGATCCATTATATTTTTTCCTCGAGCATCTTTGTCATATTTTGGCGAGTTAGAAACACTTGTTGGAGAGAGGATTATAATGTTATATCTCTATAGTTCTGTGTATAGTCAAAGGGTTGACTACTAAGTAGAGTAGGCATTTGATGACTATAATCTCTCACATTGATTTAATTTAAGTGGATAGTGAAATGACATTAGTGTACAATATTAAGTCCCCAATAGTGAAGCTGAAAGAGTGTAGTTGGCACAAAATTGAAATACTATAAGTTCTTTGCTTTATTTTGTATCCCTTTCTCTCCTTTAATTTTCGTACATTTATTATTGTTTATGGAATATTGTTTTCATGCTATATTATCTTCATACTCAAAGGAGCTATTTTAAATTGAAAAAGTTATAAAATTTATAAAGTAACCAATTCATGCTTCTCCTCTTAGTTACTTAAATTGGGATCTACAATTGGTATCAGAATCTAAATCTTTTATCATCTAGAGTTCAATGATCCAATGGCAAAAAACAATATTTTAGTAGCTAAAATTGTACTCCTAACTTTGATGGAACTAACTTTACTTACTAAAACTGCAAAATAGAAGTGTACATCAAAGCAATTAACTTTGATTTTTGGGAATCATCAAGTTTGGAGATGTTGAAATTGCAATTGATGGTGATCTAATCCTTACATAGGAGAGCAAGAGAGAAGTTGAAAAGAATAATCACGCAAAGAATTTTTTGCTTATGACAATGGTTTTGTTTGAATATTATTTGATTTTCTCTTGTAGGATGGTAAAGGACATATGGGATATGTTGCGTGAAATTCATGAAGGAATAACTACTATCAAGGACATATGTATCAACTTACTGTTGCGGGAACACAAATTGTTCAAATTTCAACCCAGGGAAATGATTTGTGATGTCTTTAATCATTTTGTTGCTATTACTAATGAGTTAGCTTTAATTGGAAAAAGAATAGATGATGCTAATCTAATCCGAAAGATGTTGAGAATTTTACCTAGATCTTGGGATGTGAAAAAGACTATGATGGAGGAAGCCTAAGATCTTTCCAAGCTCACAATGAGTTAACTAAGAGAGAAACTGATGGTGTACAAGTCCCATATCAAGCACACAAACGAACTATAAAGTAGTAAAAAGTAAATGGCTGTTAATACCCAAGAAGCCAAGCTTCGATTTAGATTCAGAATCAAATAGTGATGATGATGAGGATATTAAGTTATTGGCTATAAGATTCAATAGAATACGTAGGAAACAAGGCAAGAAAAGGATTATTAGTAAGCACTCATCATCTAACTATAGTAAATATGATGTAGTGAAAAAATATAAGGAAAAGGAAGAAAAGAAAGAGAAGAACAGAAAAAAGAAAAAGGAGTTAGTGTGCTACAAGTGTAAGAAACTTGAGCATATTAAGTATGAGCATATGGTTCTAATAAGGAAGCTTGAGAAACACAAAAAGAAGCAAAAGGCATTGCTGGGCATGTAAAGTGATTTGGATGAGTCGGAGAATGATTTAGAGGATATTGCAAAGCTTGAAGAAGTGGCTAATCTATGTTTAATGGTCATGATTAATGTAACTTTTGAATTTGAAGATGAGATGCTTGATAGTGTGTATGAATAGGTTAAAAAACTCCTTAAGGCTCTTGAAAAGGCTTATGATAAAGTACCTAAGCTTGATAATGATGTTAAGGCTCTAAAGAATGAAAAAGAAGCATTGTCTCAAACTAATATGCTAGCTGATGAAAATGATATCTTGAAAACCGATAATAAAGTCTTACAGATTGATAATGAGAATGTTTAATCAAGTATAAAATCTTGTTTTGAGAGAAGAGATAAAAGAATTAAAGGTTTGGATTAATGGGTTATCTAATACAATTAATACAATCTTTAATAAGTTTGATGAAAATGATAAAAAGTTAGAGATGCTTATTTCTTCTTAGAGAATAGATAATTTTAAGGTTAGACTTGGTTTTGAATATGGTTAATCATTTAATTCCATAAAGAAGACCATTTTTGTTAAAGGTAAGAAGTTATAGACAATAAACCTATTAAAAATGTTAAATTGCTTGAGAATATTAAAGGTGTTGTGAAAGGTAAAGGGCGTGTTATAAGAAACCTTGATTAGAATAAGAAGTATCTTGTCAGAGGATAAATTAGAGGATCAATCAAAGGGTATGTTAAAGGCTACTCGAGTCAAAATGAAAAGAGACGGATAAAGTACAAATATGATGTATCTAACCCTTATGCATGCTTTTTCTGTAGTAAATTGGGGCATATAAAAAAGTATTGCCTTTTCAAAAAATGACGAGGTTAGAAAATAACAAGCAAAATCATTTATTAATACCATAAGCTTGAATTTCAAAGAACCTTAGCTTAAGTAGGTTCCTAAGAAAATAGGATTAGTTTTTTAGTGCTTGTAAGTACATGAGATAAAGTGTAATTGGAGAAATTCTTACCCAGTAAATAAAAGGTATCACAAGAAATGTATTTTACTACGAAATCTCTGCTCTCAAAGATTAAACAAGTAACTCGAACAAAATATAATCTCAATCAACTCAATAATTGTGAGGTTGATGCCACAGTCTCCCTTGTTTGTTACTTATACATTTGAGAACATGATATTATCAATTCCTTCTCCCTAACATTCACGAAATCATGCCCTTACTTGTCATTTCTACATCACTCCTCTAGCAACACATGTATCATGAACATGTACGTGGCTATTTTAATCAGAATTCAACACTTACTACTTTTAGTAATCAAGTCCAAGTATCATTTATCAATACTCTAGCTATCACACAATTTTGCTAATAATTTTGGTGAATTTACTGCCGTTTGTAGGCTATCTAAGCTTGAATCTGCTACCCTTAATAGCATAAATAGTTGTTGCATTCGAGTGTCTATTCTCGCATCAAATCTCACAATCCGTTCCAAGGAATTTAGTCAACCTTTTCTATTGGGTACGGGTTCCAATTTGCTATTATAACAAGTATTTAAGGCTTTGATGATTTGTCATGATAATAAAATGGCACCCAAGAGATAATGTCACCATTTATTTCTCATAAATAGACAATTTCATGCTGCTTATGAGCCAATGATTTGCAATATGCGATGAGGTGCTTATCTTTCATGAGAATAGGCCCCATGCCATTATTACTTACATCCCTTTTAATTACAATGTCTCTAGAGTAATTAGGTAAGCTTAATATAAGGGCTTTAATGAGAGATGACTTCAATTCTTTCAAATGCTACAATAATTGCTCTTCCTTATAGATTTTGATCATTTTATAATAAATCTATTAGTGGCTTAGCCACACCTTGTTAAATTGAGGAATCCCCTAAATTGTTTAAGTGTTTCTAACAGTGGCTAACTCATTACAAATTCAATTTTGTTCGGATCATTTGAAACTCCTTCTTTACTTATAATGTTGATCTAAATGCTCTAACCGAATGGCCCCAAATGGGTATTTTCTCCTTTTTAAATAAAACACTTGCCTTCATAACATATGAAACATAACCTATAAGTGCTTTCCATGCTTGTCCATACTTGGGCAATACACCAAAATGTCATAAAAAAACACTAAGATAAATTTCCTTAAATTTGGTATGAAAATATGGTTTATCTACTCTTAGAAATTAGAAGCAGTATTAGTTAAGTCAAATAGCATAACTAAGAATTCATAGTGATTCTCATGGGTCTTAAAAGCTTTTTCATAAACATCTCCTGGGTGCATACAAATTTGGTGGTATTTGGACCTCAAATCCAAATTGCTAATGTATGGGGTTCCTAAAAAACTTTATTATATTCTTCTTGCAAATCTATTACAATGGGGACTTAACACATCATTGGTTTTCCCTTGCATTTCATTGTTTTTACACTTGACTAACCAATAATAAACTATGGTTTCATTAGCAGGAGCTAATAGTTTAGCCAATGACTTTACTTGCATCATCATTATTGCTTCATTCATGCCAATCAACTCATAATCATGCTAAAAGATGTAACTTTATAGCCATATTTTGGAAATTCCATCTAATAGCTTCTAATTGTGTTAACTACAAAATTCTAAGTAATAAATCAAATTCACTCAACGTTAGAATATAAACATCAGTAACAAACTTGGTTCCTTGCATGTCCCATTTAAAATTGTTGATATGAGCCTTGTTAATGAGCTAAGAGCCATCTGTTAAGGCAATTGATAATGGTGGTACACCTTTATCTATGTATCCTAACCTTTTGGCAAGTCATGAGTCTAAGATATTCAACGTACTTGTTATGTCAATTAAAACATTTATTCTCCTTTTCTTGTAGTATCCATACATAGCCTAGCGTGCACACACCCCTTGATGATGTATAATGTCAATTTGTGCCCTGGAATAAAAAGTTAAACATACTAAATAAAAGCATAATTTCTTACTTCTTTTTTTATCCAACTCCTCGGTTATAAAGCGTCATGTAGTCTTTAAGTTGGTTTGTGTATGGGTTTTCTATGTTTGTGGGTTTTGGGTTGTGAATGGGGTATAAGGAGTGTGTTGTAACCAATTCATGGAAAGTGGGGGTTACTTCTTGATGAAAATAGTTTTGTAATTGAGGTTTTGAGTTAAGATTGTGGTGGATTGTGCCGAAAGATGGTCTTGTTGTTTTCAAAAAAATCATGGTCATATTGTTGGGTATTGGATATCAAGGTGTAAATACTTGGGAAACAACTAATAAGGTATGATTCAAGCAATTGAAGTTTATCAATTAATCGGTCAAATCCATCCATATCGTCTTTAATACCACTTGAAGTAACGGAATTTGATTCAGCACAACAATTACAAAATCACACGCACATCGACACATTTGGCCACATATGTTTAGGGTTACACCCGAAAATTGGTTAAGCAATGTATTTTCCATTCAACTTACATATTCTGGCCTACAATATTCGTAATAGAATATGAGCGATTCTCCCCTAAATAATCGCATATGGTATATATGCCACATCAGCAGATTCTAATCGTACTGCAAAACCAACAATAAAAATAATATTAGCAAAATAATATATTCGGCGATTATTTAACTTTTGTAACAGTCCATTGGACTACTCAGCGAAATGGTGGCCCAAAAAAGATGAGCGGCCCATAGCCATCTCCTTAGCCCACTGCATCTATACTCAATAATTAGCAAGACCATCGAGACAAGTTGCGTTCGCTTGAGTTTGAATTAGTGTGAGCTATTCTTTACATAACACGACACGTCTTGTCTCCCTTCCACCCTTTTCCTTCGTTATTCTCGCAAAATCCTAGGGTTGCCTCTCCTTCCCTTATTTCATCGACGAAATTCTTGGTACAACATGTCAGATAATTCAAACCCAATCCTACTATTATCTTGGACGGATTCATTTATCCATGACAGTCAAAAGAACATGGCTTTGTTTTCAACTTGACTAGCCTCGAACCGCCGTTGAAGCGATTTTCTCCCATCCTATTACCCAATGCATTTTCCTTGCTCCAGCTGTTCGATATGAACATAATATTCTGGATGATCTGCTCTTTATATAAAGTTTTGGGACTTGTTTATATGTTTAAGATCGTAATCTTGCAAATTGACTTGGAGAATCGGTGGCAGTCACCATGATTTGCATGAAAAGTAACATTAAGATGGTAGAACACGCGATATTAATTATGTAGGAGAGAAAAAGTAACCTTGCAATTTCTTGAAATTATTCTAATTTGAGTTTGAAAAGGAAAAATTAGAGAGAGAGAAAAAAAAAAAAAAGAACAGAAAAATCCTTAACACTTAAAATGCTGTACTGAAATAATTCTTGACAACATTGCTACACAAGATCTGCAAGACCGTGGTGTTTGTGGCTCCAACACACCTTGGAGTCTTGAACTGACTGACAGCTGATCCTAATCCTAAATAATGATCCATGATATTTTGAAACGTGCCTCTCTTAACCACCCGGAGCTCCAGCGGTCCTATCGCCCCGACCTTGCGCGAACCGACATACCCCGCATCCACAAATGATCTATCCAAGCAGTTGCAGCATTCAGTCAGCACATCCTCGCTTGCGTCGCCATTCATTTCCCAGAATATAACATAGTGCCCTGGTTCCCTGGATAGATCCACATAGCTAGTGAAATCAACAACTTCCAACTTTTCTGTGGACAAAACCCTGCCCGCAGCTTCAACCGCAAGCTGCAAGTCCTTCTCCGTGTTCTTGTCAATGTTGACAGTAAGCAAAAGGTTCTTCCTGCAAATGAATTGTAGCTCTGGTGTGGAGTTGTGGAAGCCTACGACTTTCACCACATCTCCGAGCCGATAGCGGTATAACCCTGGCAAACATTGAATCGCTAAAAAATGTTAAAACCAATAATTTACAAAAGGATCACGAGATTTAACGGGTTTAAAATTTTAAATTAGATGGTAAAAAATTACAAATTATCTAGTCAAAAGCAGTATCATTCAAATTCAATGAATGACAACGTTCGGCTAATTTCTGCTTGAACTCTTCAGCAACCTCGAAAGAAACTACTCTTACGATGAAATTGTTCAAAAAGAAAAAAAAAAAAAAAAACAAAATACCCATGTATAAACTTTAATTTTTAGATTAATTGATTGTAGCATTTAAAAGCTAAAAGAAACACATGGTTATCGACAAGCAAAATATGTTATTTTAATGTCTAAGAAGACTTCAAAGAATTTGATTTTAGTAGTTGTTTGTATTATCTTATTCTTATTTACGTTTTATCTATGTTTGTTTTATGCGTTAGTGATACATGGAGTTTTAAAATAATTTGTCTTTCATTTCTCTTTATTGTCTTTTTCTTTATCTACCGTATCTTTTATTGATAAATGCAATCATGAACCGAAATAAAATTAAGGCACTAAATAATAAAAAAATACATCTGAGTCGTGACAAAACTATTACAGCTTTGCATCAAAACCTCCAATCAAGAGCCATCCATACTCCCACATTCACGATAGCTAGCTGCTAATAAAAAAAAAAAAGGCCAATCCTACGCAAGTTGTTTATTTTAAATTGCAATGACATGTAACTTGTCAATGTGTTCAAATTACCCATAAAGGTAATCTCGGTATGATAACAAAAACATCACCTAATCCTTGTCTTTTACGACGATTTAGACAACGATCTAGGTCAAAATCATAGGCTAAAATAAATAAACAAATCCATCTGAGGGCTCGATTCTAGAAATAATCTTTTCCAAAACACTCGCTTAAAAGTCATGGTTTTTGAGTAAGTCTAGACTAAAAGCATCAGCAGATTGACAACTTACGTGTTAATCGAGGCTTGACATGATCTGTAGGTATTAAACACTGACTATTAAGACCATCACATAAATACTTTATGAACCGAAACTTTTGATTGAAATAAATTAAGTAAATCTATTCGATTTAGGGGTTAGTGAGGGACCCGAGATTTTAATCGAGGTGGGGTGTGATCATATCGTTTTCTATTATATCAACAAGGACAAAAGACAACGGATGCCTAGCCAGACATGGACTTCAAAAGTAGATTCAACAAGATGCCGGCAGGATTTTGTCCAATTTGTTAAGACAGACAGCACATGCAAGATGCATTACCAGAATAGAAAGGACAAAAGAGGTACATCACTCTAACACGAAGATTTGCACTAAGATAATGTGAATAAACCTATGCTTTATCTTCTTTCATTGGTGGATTGCATAGGATATAATATTTTAAGCCCTTAAAACAAAATCCAGTTGTTGAATAGGCCCCTAATAAAAAAACAAGACAAAGAGTGACACCCCAGTTGCATGGGTGCCAGGACGCTTATGGAGCTTGTTGATTAATAGTAATTACATAGGGACCATTAGAGTGTATCCTGCCGATCTTCTAAAAGGTTAAAAGCAAAACCTTAACACTAAAACCAAACCTGCTAATAATAATAATAATAATAAAAAAAAAAAAATTATGAATTATGAATACTTGTACATTATGTGTGTATTAATGAATGATAGATAAATAATATAAAACTACTGCCACATGTTACAATTTTATTGAAAGTTTCCCGCGGACTACTCATTTTCATTTCACATGGCATGGGAGCACCAAGGCGTAAAATATGGCGGACTCTGAAATATCGTAAATGTGAAAGGATCTGCTTGTGATTATGCAGAGTAGCCGCGGAACCATCTAAACTTATACAAGACTTGCAGAACACGACATCAAACAATCCTTAACAGCGGACAGCATCTTAAGGATTTCAAATGCATTGACTAAAAAGCTACAGAGCAATAATAGCGGAAAATAAGCAAACATGAAACTTTTTCTTTCAAGGAGAAAACCCATATATCGTCATAAAATAAAAACTTATTGGCAAAAAAAAAAAAAAATGACTTGGAATACGTTAAAAAAGTAACAGTGCCAACAGAAATAGACTTCAGTACCTGCAAAATTGGTAACGATGATTTCATATTCCTCACCGACCTTCACTTCAGTTAGACCAACTGGCTGTGCAATGAATGCAACACGGTCTTGCTCAATAGTTGCTACACTCTCGCTTATAGGAATAAATTCAAAGTATCCAATATTGGGAAGTACAGCATATGAGGCGAGCTCCGGTGGCAACTTTGGATTAACATTTGCTCCAATCCATCCTTCAGAAGATCCATAATCTGCACTTATAAGTGGTAAATCCCCAGCATAGTGCCTCAATTTCTTCAGGTAAGGCTCCATCGATCCCGTCATTATTCCATAAATATACTTAGCATTTGGGAATAATGCCGGTATCAGCCCGTACCAATTACTCAATGATGTGCATTTCTCATGTATCAAATCAGCCAATTCAGGGTCTGGCTTAAGCAATTTCGACATGGCTGCTCGTATGGATTCATCGGTCACTCGGCTACTCAGAAACCCCTCTCTTAGGTCACGGCAGAGTTCTTCCCAATCTACTTCGAACTTTCTAAACGCATGCACTATGCTGTGAGCAAAAGTGGAGGAGACAAACTGTACTTCCTCCCAAAATATGAGCCCGCACAAGAGATGACAATATAGAGATTGGTGGAAATCGGAACCAAAGATCACCTCATCCGGGCTGCAACACAGAGATTGCATTGATTTCATCGTGCTTTTGAATTGAGAGCAACGGAAAACATTGGTAGTAGCAGTTCCTGCAGCCAGACCTCCTTTTGTTTTGAATTGCTTACTGCTATAGATAAACTGCAAGGCCCTTCCTCTCCCAATAGGATATTCCCTGTGAAGCAGCAATTCTGCATTTCAGCCATAACATATGGACATACTTATTTGAAAGGAAGATAGGAAGAATATATTGACACATCCCTCTTGCTTGCTTGCTTGCAAACTAAACGAAACTGCCACTGTGAAACGATTGATACTCCAGTTTCACAATTACTGATGAGCAATAAGAGTATATATACCTGTTTCTAAAAGCAAAAGAAGTTCGATATATCTGCATGGTGGAGTCAACCAACTCATCATTAAACGGCAGAAATTTTGGCCTTCCCTGAGTAGTACCAGAGCTGCAGCATCAAATAAACAATATAGTACTTAAAATCAAACACGAAACAGAAACCCCTTTACTAAATACTAACATGAGCTCAATCAAATTTTGTTGCAGTAATCTCAAGAGGTTGCATTTACTAGTGGCTTTTAGGGGCAAAGAGTGATGGTAGACAACGAGAGCAGCAGGATTTCCTATGACTAAACAATGAGGAAAATGATTTCCATCCTTCTCCTCCCGTTATCACTTCCTGATAAAACCAACTCGTATCAGCAAGCTTTTAAAATTACTTCGATAGATAATTTAAGAAAAAAATTAAAATTAAAACGTTTTCTGTGATTCAAGCACATATTAACACGAATTTCTACCTCAAAACAGAATCGCATTACCTCAAGGAAATAGTTGTAATGGGCTTTCCAGTAAGAATAGGAGAACTATCCCCATCTGCTACTCTCTGGATGTAAGGCTCCAAATCCTTATGAGTAACAAGTGGTACACAAGCCCTGTAACTCTCAAGATCCGTCCTACCATTTAATCCAAGATTCTGTAAATACTCTGCCTGACCATTTTCTTTCAAAATCCTCTTCAATGTTTCCACTTGTACTCTTTTCGCATCTTTCGTCATTGCCTTGAATTCCTCTATCACTTTCTCAATATCCATCACTTCCATGTTATCTTTCTCTAACATTTTTTTTTTCCCCTTCAGAAGCCTTTGCCTGTACAACAATCCCCAATTAAGATGACCAATAAATAACTACAAATCAATTATTTGAAGAGACTGTCACGTGGAAGTCAACCAACATAACAAAGACTGTAAGTGTGACGAGGGTAGTATATATAAAGACCTTTTTCAAAAGAACACACACCAATCATTTCGGCTAATAAAACTGATGCTACCGACCAGCACATATCCTCGAAAGAGGGCATCATTGACTTTTCACTTCAACCGTCCAAAAATTACTTACTTTATTCTGATTTTTCAAACACATGGTATAACAAAAAAAAAAAAAAAAAAATTATTGGAAGCCAGAAGTACAAATTATTGCAACTGACCAACAAAGTGTTGATTCAGTGGCTAGTAAGCTGAACACGGGGCGGACTTCCTATTGAAAGGACAGAGGTTCAAAAACCCTGCAATACCTTTGCATTGAGGAAAGGGATCTACTCCGATTCCCCAGTAAGTATTACTCCCACCTCTTAGCAGGGTTGAGAATAACTCATGACACCCGAAAAAAAAAACAAAAAAAGGAAAAAGAAATATGTTAACGAATGGAAAGAAAGTTGGAGAAATGAAGAAGGATCAGAATTTTATTAAACGAAATGAACTAGAAATAAATGGACTTCATACCCAACTTATAAGGAGTCAAAAATTCACCAGAAAAAATTCAAGTGGCGGCCCTCTCACTGATCACAGGTATGGTACACGCTCGATAATACGATACCCGTGTGCTTATAAGCTTGAAATTTCCTCTCACTCCCGCTATGGTCAATCTAGTCAACTATCCGGAGTTTTCCACGAAATGGTTGGCTGATTTATTTAATTTCTATTTTTATTTAATATGATATATATTTAAAACCATTGGTTTTAACCGGGTTGCTTACAGACCGAGTCACAAACCATATTACAAAACACCGACTAAAGCGAACGGTTTTGTGACAGAAAAACGCTACCATATGAAAGGCCGTGAAATATGACCAGGTTGAAGTGCTTTTTACGTGTATGCCGATGAATAATCCACAAGAAGAAATCATCATATAGAAACAAAAAGATGATTTCAATGAAAAATAGGCATTGTTGGATTCAACAAAGCTAAAACATCGACACGTACCTAACCTTTTTAGATTGTAATAGGGGTTTATATATATAAAAAAAAAAAAGATATGCCTCGGAGACTTGCACAAAGTAAGATAAGATAATAATTAGAAAAGGCTGTGCAATATAAAAAGGACTTTATTAAGAATAGGAAATATGATTGCAGAACAAAAGTAGAAATAGAAAGTGCAATAATCAACTTCTATGAGTCCATATTGAATGAAATTAATCAGTAATTTGAGCATGAAAAAAATATAATAACCTAGCTTTTAAAGTAAAATGATATAAAAATCTGTATCACATAACTCAAAATCGGATAATACAGATGTGTAAAATGACAAAGCGAAAAGACGGGTGTAAGCAAGTGAATCAGTAAAAGTAAGTACGAAAAAGAGTACGGAATGATTTGATACCTTAAAAGTGAAGTCGGTCAGTATATATGTAGCTTCAGGACTGGCTGCACAGAAGGGCGGTAATCGAGTTTAAGGTTAACAGAGCAACCGATGGCAGATGTTGGTGCGTGTTGGAGGAGGTGTTTATGGGGTGTTGAGTATAGGAGCATTCAGAGAGCAGCGTGGATGTGGATGTGGATGTGGAAGTGGAAGTGGAAGTGGGTTTTGGTTGTGGGTTTTAATTTAAACTGGGAGGATCCTTCTGTTGAGGACAAACACGTCTTGGATTGACGTCATCCACTTTCCTGTTGCGCGCTCCGATTTGTGAATTGCTGCTATTTCGTCCTTGAGCGTCGTCATTTTAATGGAGCCCGATTTATATCGATTAGAATTAAATGGTTGCATATAAAATTAAAAATGGATGGAACCATAAAACGATTCTTATATTTTATATGGTTTGTAGAAAAATTAATATATAAGAATATGAAGAATTATCAAGATTGCTGTGACATATTAATATAAATATTAATCTTTCAACGAAGTAGATTAATATGAATTTTTTTGCATTTCAAAAATATATTATATAAATATATTAGACAAATATATATAATGTATATTTTCTTTGTTTAATATCTTAAAGCATTTTCCATCAACCGTTACTTTTTTAAGGCCAAACTACAGTCCATGCACAATGAGGTAAAATGTCATTTTCTGTATTTTTTTTTTTTTTTTTTTCGGTAGAGATCCAAAGCCCAATCCACAGGTGTTTTGAGTGAGGATCAGCTGGTGCAGAAAGAGGCAAAATGTCATGTTACTTTCCTAGAGATCCAGTGCCCAATGCGAAGGTATTCTAAGTGAGGATCACCTGGTCCATCGGAATTTTATGGGTCAAGTTTTAGATTTTTTTTTTTTTTTTCATCACGTGGATCATGTGAACATACATAAAACCCTGCTCATCGCGCCAAGGGACATATGGATTTGGAAGTTAAGAATTTCTAGTATGCATTAAATCATTATAAAGACTTCATTGTTTTCTAGCTCAAAAGACCTATCATCAAACTAACGAACAAATTGAATCGAATTGACGTCAAGAAGGTTTTGAATAGAAATGGGAGAAAAAAAAAAAAAAAACTGATGAATAATTATCATTAGATTGTTTTAATCAAAGTGTGCATATGTTCACTGGGTGTGCAAACCGCAGTGAAATTGAGCTACTTATTGACTTGCTTGGAGTTGAAATCGTGTGGGCTAGCCTTTCCAATTTATTTTACAGGTGAACAACTTAAAACTCTTTTAATTGTTTTAAACTGGATTTATCCGATCACAATTTGTGACACTACCATATTATATACGGATGTATAGAGTAGCTTGTATGTCACTTATTGTTTCATTAGCTATGACTATGAATACTCAAATTCTTCTAGCAAATGCTTAAGCAAAAGTGGTTCACAAGTTGTGGATCTTGTTGCTCTATACTCAACCTTCATACCTGATCTTGCTATCACAGTTTACTTTTTACTCTTTCATGACATGAGATTACCATCAACAAATACATAACATCCTATGGTAAATCTCTTATCGATAATAAGCCTTGCCTAATCAACATCTATGTGTCCAATAACATGCATGTGCTTATGATTTTTATATAAAATACCTAAACCTAGAGATTCATTGAGATAATATAGAATTTGAATCATAAGATTCTAATGATTGCTACAAGATGAGCCAATAAATTGGCTTATCTAACCTTTTGTGACTACAGATATATTTTAGGATTTGTTGTAGTGAGATAACTGAAATTATCAACTAAACTTTTGTATCTCTCTAGATCACCTAAAACAATTGTTTTTGCTCTAATTATCCCCGTTTTAGACAATAAGCCAAGGATATATTTTTGATTGGAGATGTATATTCTTTTTTAGATTAGTCAATTCATTCTAAGGAAATATTTGAAAATACCGATATCCATAATCTGGAACTACTTTTATGAAAAATCTTTTAGTTTCTTAATGGCCTTATGGTTATCTACTTAAATCACAATGTCATTAACATGTAAAACTTACATGATTTTCTTAAGCATACTGTCAATGAAGAGCAAAATGATTTAAATTACATCTACAAAGACCAAATTCCTTTAAGATTGAGCTAAATCTATCAATCAAGCATGTGGAGATTGTTTAAATGCACATAAGGGTTTCTTTAGACAGAAAATTAATACTATTTTTCCCTAAATGACAAAGTGTAGTAATTGGTCCACATAAGTGTCTTCTTGAAATCATCATAGAAGAAGGTATTTTTAATGTGTAAATAATGCAAGGGGTAATTGTGAGCACCAACAGGTGAAATTAGGGGACATACCAAAGTTATCTTACCTACTGGCAAGAAGGTATCCTAATAATCAGCATCATTGACTTAATTGTACCCTTTTAGCAACTTAACAAGTTTTTTAGTTGATTAATAGTACAAATATATAAGATTTTCACGGTGAATTATCCATTGATATTCAACCTAAAATTACCAACACGTTAATCTGATAAAAAGTAAACATTTCTTTTTGCATCGCAGCAAGCTGGGCAAGAGGCTGTTAAGGCTTCTAGAACAAAGTTTGGAGTAGAAATGATGGATAATAATGCACAAACATAGGCATGAGATGGTGGGATAAACAAAGCATATTGAAAACATATCGAAGAGATGACGGGTAGGAGGACGGATAGCACACTTTTGTGGTTAGAAAAGTGTTATCCAATATTCCTTGGCACAACGTGAAAATACAACAGTACCCTTACTAACAACATAACTAACTTATTCTAACAATACTAATGAAGGAAATTGCTTGTTCGGGATGGTCGATAAGAACTGTGTACTGCAAGTTTACTTTTATTTATTTATTTATTTTTAAATAAAAATTATAACAGAAATCACATAGCTAGAGACGAACATTGTTAGAAATTTTTATAAAATAAGTAAAGGAGAACAAGGGTATGAAAAAAAACAAAAAGGTAATTCAAATTTCACCGGTAGGACTTTATTTTATTTTTGTACAGATAATCAAGCTTTTTCTCTGTCCAGCCTCTAATTTAAATAGCGATCGATGAATGAATGAAAAGGAGCAAATAGATTAAGTTTTGTCGTAAATTCTTGATAGGACTTTACTCAAAAGCTAATTAGGAGTCATTTCAGAACTTACTGGATGATTCACTAAAACACTTATTCCACTTTTTTTGAGCACCAAGTGGGATGAATCATAAATTTTGAGGCGGAAAGTGAATCAGAACCGTATGGTTCCCATTCTTCGCTGTAGTTCTCTTTATAGCATCTTTAATTCCAAGATCTTCTCTTTTTACTTTTTCGGCCAAATCTCTAAAGGCATTTTCTACTCTTGGCGGCAGTTTACCTAAGTAATTTACTTGTTCCCATTTACAGTTTTCTTGATTTTATATGTGAAACCGTACCAGCTTATGTCGTGATATCATCCACCTAATATAAATATATATGTCATATGCCAACCTCAATTTTAAGATAATACTTTACAAGTAATTAATTGCTCTACACTAAACAGGTTAAGCCTTAAATTTTTAAATCTTTCCATCATTACACGAACAGCCACTTGTATTTTAGGATATTACAAACTTACAAACCCTTTCTTCTTCTTTATTCTGCACATTCAATATTGTATTCCAATTTGGGAAAATATAAATAAAGTTGTAATTGGAGAAATAATATATGTTATATTTCCATCCGCCTGTTCGTACGAATGTCATATACATGCATGCATATATATATATATATATAAAAGAGGGAAAAATACGGTATAAGGGCTTGTATTTGTGCCCTTTTTGCAAAAAAAAAAAAAAAAGAAAAGAAAAAACTTGGATTTTATAATCATGTGATTAAGGACCTATATTTTTAAGATACTATTATTTAAGGGTTTCCTTAATTTAGACGATAATGGATTTTGATATGACAATTTCAACTGTTAATCTAATTGATGTATATCGCTAATTTAGATTGATACGTAATTAATTTTCTCTCTACAATTTTTTTTTTTTAAATTTCAGATATGTTTTTTTCAATTAAAACCAAAAATGTGTGTTTTTAAATTATCTTCTCTCTCTGTGCAATAGATCCTTTCTTCTCCTTACACTACATCAGTTCTTTCTCCCTTTCCCTTGTCACTCAATAGACATAAGACCTAAGTCCTAACCCTGTGTTTATTCCATCTCCAAAACAGAAATCCTAAATCTAACATGTTTTCCAAACTAAAAATAAAAAAAGAACCTGCTTTTTAATCTCGACATTAGTGGATGTTTATATTGAAGGTGCGTTTTTTATTTCAAAAAAATGGTTCGAAAACTCTACTCGGTGAATTTCAGGTTGTTTTCTTACTCCCAAGCCATATGTAGGTGACACAAGTGAGGATAAGCACACATTTACTTTTCCACGATTTTCTCCCCTTTTTCTTTACAAAATGAATGCTTTTTAGGGTTTTAAGTTCAGATTTTAAACTTAGAATCATGTTCTGGGGAAAATTGATTACCTTTGGAGCTTTAAGGTTGGGATTTAAGGATGTAGTTTTTATTTATTGAATGACATGGGGGTTTCTGCAATTCCACAATTGCAATTCTGATTTAGTTTTTTTTTTTTTTTTTTTTTAGAGGGTTAGGATTTCAAGGATAGTATCTTTAAAAAAGGACCAGAGAGAGAGAGAGGTCTCTTTTTTTTTATTATTATTTATAAGCTGTGAAATAGATTAAATATAGAGAAAAATAAAAATTTATTAGACAAAATAAAAGTGGAAATTTGAAAAAGAAAATTATAGAAAGAGAGAGAGAAAAAATTATGTGGCAATTTGAGCTGGACATCCATATCAACTATTTTAACGTCGCAAAGTGCTACATTAGACATTAGTTAACCGCGGATAGATGGAAGTCCTTAAACGAGAGTGTTACAAATCTAAACTATTTAATGCATGTTTTATAAATTGATACCGTTTTTTTTTTTTTTTCTGTATAAAATGGATAAATTCAGAATCTTTCTCTGCATTTTTGCCATATGTATAATATATTAGGATTATTGCATGTGGGCTTTACTTTCAATGGTGGAGATAAGGTTTATCACCGGTAGTGATTAGTTGCCATCTTTATCTACTACCATTACTTGTGATTAAAAATTACTAACAATCACAATCTTTAAAGATTATTTTGATATTAGTTAACAATTCTAAAATCTGATTATATCAAATATTAAGAAAGTTGAAAGGACCTTCTTTTTTTTCGTCGAAACAATACGCCTCAGTGTCAATCTTGCACCTAAACAATGCTCGGCAACGAAAGGAAAAATGTAGAGAGAAAATAAAAGGGAGATCCAGATTGTAAATGAATGAAATGAAAAATTAAAATAAGTAATATTAAAATTAATGGATAGAGAGTCCCAAAGAAACTCTATAATGAATATCATATAAAGAAAAAAGGATCATTTCCATTTATTTTTTTCAATTTCCCTCAATTATAAAGAGTGATAAATGCTATTGGGATTTGGTCGTAATGAATAGCTCAAATGGAGCTATATCCTAATTTAATTGCTATTTTGCTTGATTTGTAATTCGAATTTGGTCCATTTGCTGATTTGATACTCTTAATGACAAATTATAAGTGATATTTATAAGTAAAAGTGAGAAGGCATAAGGGTTCTATTTGCACCTTATCCTATGGATAAAAGTTTCCAAACTTTTGGAATCAAAACTTATGCTGCAACATTCTTGAACCATCTTGGAACTTCTATCATGTAGAACTTATAGGGTTGTAATATGTAAGTTTTTCTTGTCATTCCATATATTTCAACTTCACACATTTTTTAAAAATTAAATTGTGGTTATATTTTTCTTCCATGCTAAAAGATTACGTTTCAAATATTACATGGAACCTAAATGTTAACCAACACATTTTATTAGCAAAATAATTAAGTGATAAATGCATGGGATGCTTGCATAGAAGAAAGGAAGATACAATTTAATACTATATTGAACAAAAAATAAGGTTAGGTGCTTGATGGTGACTCTCTCTCATAAGAGAGAGTAGGTATAACTGATAAAAAGAATTAATTTAGTCAAGAATTGATATAATGTAGAAAATATCCATCTAGATACATTGTCTAATATCATTTCCAATCTTCTTAGTTTTCTTCATTGAAAAAGTATAAGGTTGCCTTTTTATTTATTCATATATATGTTTATATATTTTACATGTGTGTATAGGGTACCCTAAAGTATGTATTATATATATCCTAAAATATAAGTTTCAAGGTGGATATAAGATATGAAAATATCATATTCGTATCTCACCCAATAGGAACATGTTTTGAAAAGTCGCTACGTTATACTTATCAGATTAAACATGATAAAAATGAAGATCTTATACAATAAGATTACCCACTCACTTATAGTTTCTTAATCTCTATTTTTAACTATACAACAATGTGAACATAAACTCTACTTGATACATGATGAATGGAAACTAGAACTGGCAAGTGGGGTGGGAACTAAAAAATATGACTGGCTTATGATGTCCAACAGAAGTAATTTAAACTATATACTTATGCCGAGCAAGACTAGACAAGAACGCTAACTATGAAAAGTTAAAATGTCCGAATCATACAAAGTCATTTTGTCTTGGAGAATAAAAGTGACTTTGCAACACCAAATAAATGGTGCAGTGTACGTGGAGGAATTGGTTGGTTTAATTTGTGGAAGAAGGGACCGGGAGCAACACCACCATTCATATTGCACGACAAGCTTGCATCAGACAACTAGTGGTCCAAACAGCTGAGATATTCTTTGTAATTAATAATAATAGGATAAATTGCGGCAAAACATCTTGAAAAGTATTAAAGCGCCAGTAATTTTTGGAATTTAAGAACGATACATTGAATCGCGCATCAGAGTTGCGTGATCTTATTTTATTCATCTAATTAACATTTATATATATATATATATATATGCTATTTTAATCTAATTCCATCACTCCAACCGGTGTTATGGTGTTGCTGGATCTTTTAATTCAAAATGGTTCTATCATTTCGACTTTTTATGGGATATATCAACGAAATTTACCCATAATAAAGATGATGTAGTTCCCCAATCATATCCTTCCTATTTGAAGATACATGTCAGGGGAAATATAATAGACATTAGGATTCAGACCATATGGGTTGTCGGCTCAAAATCTGGCACTAATTGTTTTATACACAACCTTGTGAGGATGTGATAATAGTGTAGTGTAACACTGGAATATACATATACCCGACATCAATAACTGTGGCGAGCAATCAGGTCGCCCATTCCTATGTATAGGAGCACAGACATGGTCAGTGACTTAATTGCACGCTTTGTATATTGCGGAAGGGTCAACTGTCAATGGCGTGTCCTAAGAAAGGGCTGGACCATATTCTTCGATATATCCAACTAGGAAGTTGTGTGACTGGACATATCATACAAGTTTTATTTGATCAACATTTTTGGAAAATATAGTGGTTCCATGAGGAAATTTCGGATTTTAATCACCAAAAGGACCATGAAGATCCTGCTCTTACGCCTAAGATATGAATTTATGTTTTTCGATTGTTGATAATCTTGTAATACCATATGCCTCTTCTTGAATCTAAAGTCCTATATTTATATTGCCTTGAAAAGTAGCACTAATGCTTATCCATAGTCCCAATCGAGATTTTTATCGTGTCCCAACGTCCATGGTGTCAATAAGATTTCCTCTATCTGTCCTATTACCAAAATTCTCATTGAGTTGATATATTAATTTTCTCAAGATTTCGCTAAAAAACTCTGAACAATAATAAAATACTCTACCACTAAGGTCACTAGATCTTTTACTTTTAATCACTGTCTGTGTTCTCTTCCCCATTTCTTTTTATCATTCTCTTTTCCTCTTGATCGTTGAATTTGTTGTCTCTATGCAGCCTTCAAATCCAATGTCTGATTTGCTTCATGATGGAAAGAGTTACTACTTCATCATGTATGAGATTTTCTTTCACAGGGCAATAGATGTTGTGTTACTTAATTTATCTTTATTTTCCTTCCGTGAATATTGCTTCCATGAATATCTCATTTATATTTTGACTTTCATTTATTTTTCTTCTATAAATAATTTATAGTTTCCTTGATCTCACAATAATCATTGCATATTCTCTTCCTAATATCTCTTTGATCATGGAATCTTAATATCTTAATAATTGTTGAATATCCATATCTATCTTCTTTGCCTTTCTAAGAACACTTCATCAGATCTTTGACACAGGCTCATCAACCCTTACATTTTCTTTTTTATAATTGGAAGTATGTCTTCATATGATTTGATTAAATCATTATTGATAGCAATATAATATAATTATTGAATCAAATTATCTAAACAATCCATGATTCACGAAAGATTTGAGGTATAACCTAATGATGGATGGTAATATAGGAGTGAATATGATTGGTAGAAGTGATGTATTTCAAGTATTTGAAAGATTTGTAGTAAAACTTTTAAAAATGTAACTTTGAATTTTTGCATAAATAATCAGTTGGTTAGAGTTTACTTGAAACATGGGATGGACTAAGGTTAGAGATGATTTTTGGTTACTGATCTTTAGTTGGAAATGAGGAGAAGTTATGGAAATCTAGTAGAAAATGTGGTATTTATGGAGAGTTAAAGGATATTTCAAAGCATTGGTAAGTAAGTGCTATACTTAAAACTCCAAGGGGCTAAATTAGATGATGTTTATGTGTGATTTACAATTAAGTTGGATGTAGAGAGCAGATTAGAGGCTATTTTAAGAACTTGAAAGTTAATTGGATATAGGGGATGTTTCAAATGATAATTTAGAGGATGACTTAGAAGATAACATAAGTAGGAATTGAACTTAAGTGACTTTAAAACCTAAGCACTTCAGTGTAATAGCTTTCTATACTCAAGCTAATGTACTTTACACTAGAAGTAATAAATAAAATAATGATATTTTATAGCTTATATAAATAATAAAAGTGTCATTTATAATATAGGGGTTTATAGTAAAAGAGCACTTTACAATCACATTTGTTGAACAAACGAGTAATCCAAATAAGTTGGAATCAATATGTAATTGTATTTTGGAGTATTGTTTCATAGTATATATTCACTTGTACCTGTAAATAATTGGTTGTGCACATACTTATATGTCTTTGGTAACTAATTGAATCTTAGGTGTGATGTTTTGCTGGAATGTATCTATTTAATGATTGAGCTAATTGGTCACTCTTAACCTGAACTAAATAGGTTTGACTTAAAACTTAACCTATCATGTATTGTAATTTATTAGGAGGTGATTAGGATTCTTTGACTAAATATAACCCCTTGGAAGGGATAGCTAAAATAATCATTTCATCACTCTTAGTTACGGGAGAAGGGGTGTCTCTATTATACAAGTTTGAGTTTGGCCAGAGTTTCTAGTCGGAGTTGTTGAATCATGCTGAAACTCCTTCAACTTAGATTAACGTAGGAGAAATTTCTTTAATTTCTTAATGGACCAGACAATATTGTGCAATGGCATTCGTTATGGTGTATTGCATCTAATTAAATGCTTAATAACCTTGTTTATATATATTTATGTCTTCGTCCCCCCTACTAAGTGATTGTTTTCCCACATCCATGTGCATTCTTTTACAGCTACAAATTAAATACCACAATACAGCTGTCCTTAAGTTAGTAACAGTTGCAATTGAGGAGTGAGGAAGTGAATGAAGACTTACTTAGACAAATGAATCTTTTCGAGTTTCTTCCATTTTGTTCTTTTGATAAGATATATAAGTATATATAAAGTTTTTTGGGGTATTAGCTGGCCCCTAGGTGATGCAGTTGGTTTTGCTTGTTAGTTTGTATTAATGAAAATAAACTACTAAGTAGTGTAAGTTAAAATCAGATGTATTTGATATGGAAATATAGGTTTTAAAACTTTTTCAAAGGTTTAACGTATTTTTAAGTATTTAGTTATTTGCTTCAAAGCGGGTTAGTTATGTTTACCTTGTGTAAGCTAGATCTGCAATAGTAGTTGTGTACTCAACTTCTATTTTAGGATACTTTACATAATAGGACTGTTATGACTCTACCGCTTTAGCAAGTGACATATTATATAGAAAAATTATGTTTTTACATATCTAAGACAGCAAAGTAAGCTTTTCCATTCCAATATTATAAATGATTAGATATATTATACCTAAATATATTTAATAGGTGGTGTTAGCCTTCAAATCAAATTTTTTCATTTTGTTGTGATTATTCTTGTGTAATTGCTTTTGGTTTTGACTTTAGCCTCTAAGTCTAATGTTACACCTCGAAGTCACAGAGTCGCAATAGTCCCGCCGTGTAAACCATTCTATAATAGTAACTGGCTTCACAGTACCTACCATATATATAATTTACACAAGGTGTCGACGACTCCTCGCTTTGAAGTAAACAGTCCAATTAAATGTTTAACTACAATTATGTTAAATTTCACAAATTTGTAATAAACCTATATAGTTATATGTAAAGTTCACAGAACTTCCTAGGAAATTCTACATATATACAACAGTTCACTAATTTACATAATAATTATCAGTCTTTCATCCTCAAACTATAAAGAACATTCTCGCTACACATCACTATTAAGTAAATTGATCCTCACACCCCTGGCTTAAAAAGAACTAACCTCTTGATAATTATAAGGTAGCATAATACTTGAAGTATTCAGAGATTAGGACTTGCAAAAGAATATATAGGGGTATGAGCAACTACAGCTCAGTAACTTGAATTAGAGACTCATGAGAGTATACAAATACTAACAAGATTAACAAGCAATTATTTTAATGCAATGCAACAATCAAGTGTCATTGCATAACGTAGTCTGGTTTGTTGCGAAATTAGAGAAATTTCACCCGCTCTAATCCAGGTTGAGGAGTTTCCAAGTTATGCAGCAGCTCACAACCAATCGTAGCCTTGTATAATGGAGACCTTGCTCCTCCTATGACTACTTTCGAACTATTTACTTCACTCTCACCGTGACCTCTTCTCCTGTCACTTAGTTTGACTAAGGATGAAGAAGGGACCATTATGCAATCCTGCGCTATCCCTTTCGAAGGGGTCGGTATTTGGTTGGAGAATCTTATGATCTCCTAACGGGTTGCAATGCATGGCATTTTTAGTTATTAGAGTCGAATAAAATTAAATTTCATTTAGGTGTTCAAACAATTTCACACCAATTCAATCAATCACAAAATCACTCACATTAGAAATTCAACACGCATTCAGATACATCAAACACGTGCATAGACTACTTATAATCATAACTATATACAATCTTAAGTCTCCGAGTACCATAAAATAGCACTCTAATACAGTAAGTAATTATCGAACTTACTTGGAGTTTCTCAGTCGCCCGATCACTCGATTACAAGCCGATTCGTCTCTGGATATCTTATAATACAAATAGGTCTTTTTTAGTTCTTATACTTTATTGATTCACATTCTAAGTTATGATTTAGCTTATTTTTTCCATGTATAACTATTATTTACTAATGATTCATTCTACCTTATTTCGGGGTTTGATTCCTAAATTAGATTCTAGTTTTGATTCTGAAATCTTAAATATGCTCGAATCTTAATGTGAAATTAATCACATTAAGCTTGAGTATTCTAATATCCTATTGGGTCTAAATTTAGTATTCTAAACTATTCGATATACGCTAATCCTAATTGAGGTATTGGATTTATTTCCGATGTGAGAAAATCTTACACTTTTTTATACAATTACTTAAAATTAAATTTTATTTTAGATTTATTATATTCTGATTTCTATTATTATATTATCTAATTAAACCTAATTTTTTATAATATTCCTAATTTTCTATAATTAGCACATAATGCCTTCATTACTTATACTTAACACTCCAAAGGCTAAGGTTAGGTTTCCACATCAGAGATTAACATCCCTAAATATCTAATTACTATCTAATTTAGTAATTAGTGTCTTAATCACCTAATTAACCCAAAATTACCCAATTTTTCCATCCTTTTTAAGGTTAAAAATTAACTTAAAAATTTCAAAAATTAATTTGAAAAAATGGCTTCATAACACTGTTCTATATCCCTTAAGCATTCTACAGAAAAATTTTGAACTTCAAACTATACTCCTAAGCCTATTTATTTCCAATTCTAATCATGTTCGGTTTTGGTTAATTTATTAAGAACCCTATATTTTCAAACGTGATTAAACTAAATCACTATTTTTCTCTAAATCTACATATAATAAGACCTCAGAATAACAAGTTTCATAATTTTCTGGGCAAACTAATTTTAAGAAATTATACAAAATCAGAGCAGATTAGAGACTTACCCGGTCCGATAACTTTTGGCCTTCCAACACCGGTCCAAGTGTGTCGGCCGATCCAAGCGGTAGGTCTGGAGTGGGGTGGTGATGGTGGCTCGGTCCCAGATGGTGGTGGTGTATGGGTTTAGCTCACTAGCCCTAACTACACAGTTTTCCTTTTCTTTTTTTTTTTCTCTTGAATTTTCAAAGCTCTCTATATTTCTTTAATTCCTAACTGTCTAAACGAGTTCTCTAAATTTTTTTCCTATTTATAGAAGTTTGTGGTAATTAATATGCATTAAATTAGACATGACATTACCCAATTCCCTTGATTTTTAGCTTTTGTGTTGCTTAATTCTAATTGGATAATTTTTCTTCTTCAGCTCCTGACTTGCCACAACCAGATTTTCATTATTCCTTATCCTTCTGATATTTTCTCAATTAATTAATAATTTTCTTTAATTATTTATTAAGTTTTTGATCAATTTAAGTAATTTCGCGTATTTTTACCTATACGTAAATACACATGGGGTACATGTAAACATTCCTAATTATTATTTAGGTCGTTCTATGATTTTTAGTATATATATAATCTATCTCTAGTAATTTATTAGTTATTAGATTATACTTTTCGCCTTTTTGATGATTAACAATTATTATACTTAAAATTTGAAAATTTATAGTCTCCCATTTTATTACTTATTTTCTTAAATTCAAGTTTACGGGGTCGTTTTTACTAATTTTTCTATCAATAGTTTATAATTTGGGTTTGATCGGATCTTTTTACCAATCGTTCTAAACCTTATGTTCTGAGTTCAATCCTACAGTCACTTGGTTTAACTTTAGGGCTTACATCTAACATAAACATCTTGTACTCCTTCCATTCATTTGGTATTCTATCTTGTAGTTTGCTTCAATAAAGCTTTATTAAAGCATCTACTATGTCTTCTAACAAAATTTTTTATATCAAGTTTTCAGTTACGATTGAGCTTTTGGAACTCTAAAGCTTTTGGTTTTAACTTTTGCTTGCTTTTTTAGCTTTTACTTTAGTTGAACCTTTTGTTGCAGATCTTCTTTCTAGACCTTAACTCTATGACAGTTTTAATACTTTTAACTAGATATTAAATAAACTCATCAATGAATATTTGAATAATGCTTTGTTATCTTGGGATATTTAACATAAGCAAAGTGACAAAAAGGAATATTTAATGTCTTTTTCGGTAACCTTGTATGAATATACTTGATCAAAGAAAGATTTCCTAACATATGGAAGAACAAGTTGTCAAATCAAGTAGAAGGATCATTTAGAGTACTCTAGAAGGTCAATGAAAATGCATATCAACTGAACTTGCTAAATGGGTACAGAGTATCTAGCACCTTCAACAATGTTGATCTAAGTCCCTTATGCTAAAGGAAGATCAACTAGAAGTTTTTATATACTTGATTGTGAATCCTTTGTAGCTCTAAGGAGATGATATGAGTCAAAATTGAGAGCCTATAACACGTACTTGAGTTAGAGGCTTGGAGAACTTCGTGCCCTGGATCATCATCTTTTGTCCTATTGTCGAAGAGATGTCTCTATTGCATTTAACTGACCTGTATTGTTTCCTCAACTCCTACCACCTGTTTACCTTATTATAGATCAAAGCGCTCGACTGCCTCGAGTACCTAAACGACTTGACCATGACTAGCAGTAGTTCATCCAACCTATTTTTGAGCTCTATGTACATTGAAGCTCTTTGAGTAAGCCCAACCTACCTCTTATTCGGATAAAAACCTTTAACCTCACTAGAAAAGTACCTTGCTACTTATTAACACAAATCTAACATTCCCACAATTGTATTATCTATTGATGGATATTCCCTATGTTTCTCCTTCTTTTTTTTCTTTCTTTTTCTTTTTTGGAATTACAAGTTCTTATTACAATAGAATACAATAAAGTGAAAACAATACAAAACACATGAAGAAAAAAAGGGGTCGGACCAGCTGGATCAAGATCAAGGTGTACAGGTTAGCAAGGGTGAACCGAGTCGAGTATGCAGGTTGATTGGGTTTGGGTTTAGTACATGTGGCCTATACCTACTGGGCGAGGAGTAATAGTAGTGGCTAACAAAGGTGTCTGGGGATGGTTTTAAACGGTTTTTAAAGTGGGTAAATCTACTTTCATAGGAATTATATTGGAGATAAAGGGTTTGGTAGTGGTGCTTTGATGTAGGGCGGTTGTTTGGTGGTTGTATGTGGTCTTATTGTTAGTGGAGGTGGCGGTTGTCGTTCGCGATGGTGGTTGGGTGTAATTGAAATTAGGGTCTTTAGTTTTTAGCCACCACGAGTTTGGTTGTAGCATTGGTTTTAGTTGAGGAGAGGTGGTGAGTAGTGTTTTGAAGTAGAGCTTATGGTTGGGTGATGGTTTCACGGCAACAAGATGTTAGAGCAACTAAGAGTACAATTGAGTGTGAGAGGAATTAGGTTCAAAAGCTAGGAGCGTGGGCAAACTTCTAGGTGTACTAGATTCCTTTAACGATGGCCAAGGTGCTTTAGATTTTAGATAGAGAGAGAGATACCGTGTGCTAGAGATAGAGGGTTTGATAAAGAGTGTGGAAGGGGAAGCTTAGGATTGTGAAGGGATGGGGAAGCTCTAGTTGTAGCTTCCGGAGCTTGCATAAGCTTGGAAAGCTCGTTAATGGCTAAAATTTGCCATTAAAGCTCTAGGTCTAAAATTGATTTTTTTTTTTCGATTTTTTAAGCTTGATTTAGGTAAGTAAATGGATGAATAAGGATGTGATTTTAGGTTCAATGCAGAAAAGATTACATCTAGTATGAGATTCTACATTGAAATCATGTAGGATCATATGCCATTTTGCATGGAAAATTGTACTAAAGCGTACGGGTTGAGCAGGGAGAAAAGAGTAAAAGTTAAGATTGCTCGTTTTTCCTTAACTTTGAGCTTTGATTTGGTTGCTTAAATGAATGAATTCGTATACGTTTTTTTTTTCCAATTAGCAACACTCCATGCTAGCAATGTAAAAATGCAAATTATTTAGATTGATCTTGGCCAAAAATGGATGAAAAAATGCTTAGAAGTGGAAGTTTCAAACATGAAAAGTGTAGTTTCCATTATTATTGTATGATGAAGGAGATGCTAACGTAGTACCATGTTGCAGGTAACAACTTGAGCGATTGTTCCTTCATTAGAAGGAACTATGTCTTCTGATAAATTTGTTGCACTGTCTTGTTTTATGATGCCTACTTAAAGGCCTCTTGGTAATAGAAGTCATTTGAGCATATGTAAGTCATTGTGCACTTAAGAGGTGATAACTTCACTCAGTAGCAACATTGGAAGTTATCATAATTAACGTTTCCATGGGTTATCGAGCTAATAGCATAGAAGACTACTTAGGCTCTTGTAATTAAAGGACTTAGAGGATTGTCATGAATATGAGGCTACTTGGACCCTTACAATCTAAGGAGCTCTTAGAGTCGTCTTGCGCATCGGAGCAAAATCTCTCACTTGCAACGTGATGTTCAAGCGATAATGGCATTCATTGCCTAGGATCGAGAATTCTCTTTCATTAGTTAATGGGGTATTTCCCACTACTCGGCTACTTAGAATTGTTTTACTTAGTTGTGACAACATGTAATGTTTTTAGGAGGCAATGCTCTAACTAGTCTACATTACATAAGCTTGTCTTTTCATTGTGTGCTTGGGGGTTTAACTCTTTCTAGTAAGCAATGTGCTAATCATAGCTCAAATTACATAAATTTTCCATGTTTCAAACCCGCATTTAAGTATAAAATTAGTAAAAACTTGTAAATTTTGCATGAAATTAGAGTTTATGCACAAAATGAACCAACTTGTGTAAAATTTATAAAAATGCAAGAAAAATGATTAATTCTAAATAAATTTGATTGATTTTATATCTTATATGAAGGTACACAGGGGCCACCATAGACTTGGTAGCCCCCATCGTTTAATTAAGGAGGCTAAAATGAAGGGTGCTAGTAATTTGGCCTATGTCACACCTCAAAGTGGCAAAGTCATAATAGTTCGGTTATGCAACCCAATGCAGGATAGAAGTTAACCATATAGCCACTATCTTAGACTTGATTTACATAAGGTATCGATTAACCCGCTTTGAAGTAAACAATTTATAAATTAAAGAAATTATTTACTTAAGAAAGGATGAATATATATATATATATATATATACACATTAGGATTGAAATATTACAAATAATGTTTGTAGGTTTTCATCATATTATTTTTCCTAAGTAATACATTATTCAAAAATGGAAGATTCTAAAATAAGAGCTATAATCTTAAAAATATATCTATTCTTCAGATATATTTTCTTACTCCCTAAGATCTAGCAGTTGCTGGCTTTAATATAAATATAGGCCGCTTCCTAGCTAGTACCTACAACAATGTCTATAAGGGTGTAAGCAACTAACAGCTCAATAAGTTATGATGGAGACTTAAAACTATATATCAAACATAAATAAGTTTATCAACCAAATTAGTTAGATGTAATGCATGTATAAGTAAATGTCATCGCATGACGTTGTTTGGCCTGTTGTGAGATTAGAGAAATTACACCTACTCTAATTTGGGTTAAGGAGTTTCTATTTAATGTAATAGCTTGCGACTAAACCCAAGTTTGTGCAATGGAAACACTGCTTCTCTCGCGATTATCTTTGAACCATTGACTTCACTCTTACCATGACTTCCTCATGTGTCACTTAGTTTGATTAAGGATGAAAAAGGGACCCATTATGCTATCTAGCACTATCTCTTTTGAATGGATCGGTATTTGGTCGGAGAACCCTAATGTTTTCCCTAATGGGTTGTTATGCAGGTTTGATTTAGAATTTTAAGTTATATATTTAATTATATCTAGTTTAAGGTGTTTAATTATTTCAAACAAATCATACAAATGCAAGCTAGAGTAGTAAATTAGAATCATATCATCAAGCTCAGAAATAAGTACATACAAGCATGCACAGTCAACTATCTAACAATTATAATCAAATATAATCTTAAGGTCCAAGTATTACAAATTAATACTCCAAAATATAATAATGTCTTAATCTCAACTTACCTGAACTCATCGCTTGCTCACTCAAGATGCGACTCGTACAAGTTATAGTCGTTAATCCCTATAATGCAAATGTTGTTTCTGTTACTACATAACTACTATAAATACGTTTTGTTCTGAAATTCTTATCATTATCTTCAGGTTAGGGTTTTATTATACCTAATTATTTAGGTTTTTAAGTCTTTTACAATTGTTCTTAATTTTGAGATAGGTTTTAACTCGGTTTCCTAATTGATTTCTAAATGAGGTATTAACTTAATTTTCGATTAAGGGTTTTATATGTAAACCCTATGAACTTATTCCAAACCATAATGTGAACTTAATTACATTATTTTCGGGTATCCTAAATATCATATTTAGTCCCTAACCAATGTTCTAGTCCATGCGGTATATTTTAATCTTAATTTAACTACAGAATTTATTCCCGATGTGAGAAAATTTTACATTTTTCATATAAGTACCCTAATTTAAGTTTCCTACCAGATTTATTACATAATTCTATTATTATTTTATTATCAATTTTATTATAATATTTTATATTTATTATATTTCCAATTTCACATATTATGTATTATTACATATTATTCACTTATTTTACCTATTTAACCCTTCTAACACTACATGTATCATCCTTCATCATACAATAACATATCAAATGTCTAATTATATCCTAAATCAAAGTTACACCTAATTAACCCTAAATTACAAAATTAACTTAAAACTATATTATTTTTACCTATTATAGATATACTACATAATATATCTAATAATTATATCTAATATCCTAAATGTGACAAATATCATACCACATTAGAATTTAACATCATAAAACACCTAATTACACACTAAATTAGTAATCATTCCATTAACAATTTATTATCCTCAAAATCACTAATTATATATATTTTAAAGGCCTAAAAGTTACTTAAAATTTTTGAAAATTCATTTCTAATAAAAGGGTTTCATAGCATTGTTCCACATCATCTAAATAGTCTATAAAAAAATTTTGAAGTCAGAGCTACACTCCTAAGGTCATTTATTTCATATCGAAAGCTAGCTTGGGTTTAGCAATTTCTTAAGCACTATATATCATAGGATATAATTTTATTAAAATAATATTTTCCCTAAAATCTATGTACAAAAATGTTTTAGAATATCAAATTTCACAATTTTCTAAGCATATTTAATATTTTTAATAAAATAAGTAAAATCGAAAGGAAAAATCGGACTCATTAGCATTAGTGACTCCAACTACCTCCAGCCACAATGGCCTTGTCGGCTAGTCTCGGTGCTATCACTACTGTATGGTAGTAGTGGCCATCTACTCCCAAGTTATTATTGGGTTTTTTTTTAAGGCCCTAATTGCACACTAAATTTTTAATTTTTGGTAAAAATTCTTTCTTCTCTCTTCTCTCTTGTCCCTGTTTTTTCTAAACTCCAAACTGACCAAATGATGTTTGGGAAGTGGATTGCTAAATTTATAATTGGGTTTGAGATTTTTCTTTCATTTTTTTCCCTGCCAAGTGTTCCTTATCTCTTCCATTTTTACTTTCTAATTACCTTAATTTAATTGGTTGCTTTTATTTCTTCAATTCCAAGTTATAATGACCCACTTCTAGACATTTTCTCATTTTTCCATAATTTTCAAGATTTTTATTTAATTATTTAGTATTATTTTGGCATATTTCAAGTATTTTAAGTAATTTTGCATATTTTTACTTACACATAAATACATATATGGTACAAATAAATACTTTTAAAATATTATTTAAGTTATTTTATGATTCTTAGTATGCATATAATTTATCGCTATCGATTCCTTAGTTATTAGAACTTGTTTTACGCGTTTTCGATAAATAAAAAAAATTACATATAATTTAATATTATATTAATTAATTATTTTATTATTTATTTTCCTGAATACAAACTCATGGGATTACTTTTGCTAATATTTCTAGTTTCGTTATAAAATTTGAGTTTAATTAGATAATTTACTCAATCACTGTAAACTTTATAGGTTGAACTCCGAACATTAGATTGCAAGTCTTATAACCTATTGGTTGATCGAAAGCCTTGTTGTTGACCAATTGGTATGCCTTGAAGCATAGGGCGTACAGTAATCTTCCGGGTGATTGATTGATGGAGAGGATGGCTTAACGAACAAAATGTGTAGGGTGGATTCACTCATGCCAATCGATTGATACTATCTGCACTGATTGAACATTAGAAGAAATTAGGGTTAAGGTTTTTCATCTAAAACCTTAATACCCTTAAACTCCTTGTTTCATAAAATATGGAGGCAACTAAGTGCTAACATATGCCTATCGATCGATCGATAGACCTTCACATCGATAGATTGGTAGCTTAAAATTATATATACTAACATTTACAGTTAGAAATACAAGTTGTAATTAGGTTTTAGTATTGCTTAGTTTAGATTTGCTAGTTCATTATCTATATTCATGTTTTATTAATTTGTTTATGATATTTGGTGAATGTTTTATGATTTTGATAAACATTTAAATTAGTTTAGTGAGTATTTACTCTCTTATCTTCATTTATTCTCTCCTTCATTTGTTTCCATATTGTTTACTTGTTATCTAATGGAATTTGCCGTTATTTCTTCATTTCATATGGCTATTATTGTTGATATTATGAGTAGCTAAGTAGTTTTTAGTAGTTTTGTGATAATGTAGATGTTATAGATGGTATAACTTTATAGTTCTGATATGGATATGTATATTTAAATTGGATTTTGATTATGGGTATTTCATTTGAACTCTTTAAGGAGTGTGATAATAAAATTTTTAATGGATCTTCTTGTGATTATGAGATCGAAAGGAGATTCGTCCTAAGAAGTTCCCTTGAGAGTTAATGGGTTTGCATGATTATGAGATCAAAAAGAGATTAGTTATCTAATTCATTAATTGAGTCAATGAGTTGGCGAAGTATTGATAATAGGTTCTTATACTTATAAGACCGAGAGGTGATTACATGTTCCCCATTGAATTCACACTACATTATGTGATTTTAGTGGATTAGCTTAGATTATGAGACTGATAGGAGATTGACCCCTTAATCTTTAGGACTAGAATACTTAATTCATGATAGGAATTGAGTATTTAGATAATCATGAAGGGAAATGAGATCAAAAAGAGATTTTCTGCTACATAATTGAGTGAAGTGCCTTATTTAGGATCGAACTCAAGTGAGTTCTATTAAAACCCAATTAAAAACCATCCCTAGTATTTTAACAGCATACTCTTACCGATACTTCGGAAACATGTCACAAGCCTATGTCTTTCCTATTCAAGTTAATTGTTGCTTTTTGCTCATGTTTTAATTCCAATTGCAATTTCAAATTCTCTTTTTGATTCGTCTAGATTAGAGTAGTAGGTTAGAATCTAATACTTAACTAAATCCCTTTTTACTGAGGAATTCAACTTAGTGAATACTCATCAATATTATTACTGTAAACGATTCGGTACATTAGTCGATTAAGATGGCATTGTTTTGAAAATTTCTAGTTATAGAGTGTCTTTAATTCTATTATTTTTATCAATGTTTCATATTGTCATTAGATGCTTGGTTAAGTGTTGCTCAATTGAAAAAGTCACCTTATGGTGAACTTAATTGAAGGCCTCTCGTGCTTTAAAGCAGCAGTAATATAAGTTGCCTACCAGGGTTAGCTAAGCTTGGAACATTATAGCTATGTGCTAAGGGAATACTTGGGCTTGAAAGTTGAAAGTTGAGTTGCCATAACATTGCTTGGTCTTGAAGCATAAAATTTGATGTCAGGACCCTAAAAGAGCTTAGTAGGATTACTTAAAATTTCCATAACATGTGTGCACCTATGATATGAAAACTGCCTTACAAGTTAGAGATTACAAGACTCTAAATGATTAATTACTAAGGATGTTGAATTGTTAATTAATTAATATATTATAGGATATAAATAAATATGGATATCTAATATTCTACAGTTTCTCAGAACCGCAGAGAATCGGTACCCTCTACAAAATGATAAGATCAAATAGTATAAACTTAAAATTCAAACTTATTGAAGTTACTAATTCTAAATATATAAGTAGTATTTACATTTAAAGTTTCACATGAACTAAACAATCTCTCTCTAATTCTAACCTCTAAAACATCTCAGCACTTGCACTTAATGCTCGACTCTTAACTCATGTCCGATTATCTATCAACTTGCAAAAGAAAAGTTATTGGGGGGTAAGCTATAAGAGCTTAGTGAGTTATCCTTCATATTATACTGACAAGCAAGTTATCAAACAACTATATGAATGCATATATACGTAGTATGCCAAACAATATGTACAGTTGACCGGTACTACATATAACGTTGGATTTTAACGTCTCCAAGGTAAGGTTAGAGATACATTAGCACCAATCACAACCGGGCTCTAGCGCCTAGGTTTTTAACCATAATTTGAATTTCTTTTTTCATAAAATACATTTCCATTTCTAAAAATCTAGTAGTACACAAAATACTAGGCCTAGTGGTGAGGTGGCCCCTACAGTCCACACTTATACTCTATAGTGGAGATTTCTAGACTCGACCCTCAGTCATACGGTTGGTATCTCCATCACCTAGTAAGCTTGTAGGTTCGGGTAAGGTCATATTATACGAGTGCACCGTATAGAAACACTTTAATAAATATAAATAACCTTCACAAGGCCTCTCTTTACCTCCGCATGAAGTGACGGTTGGAATAAGTAATACAATGCATGGATAATGCATGACCCTTTTAATTTAAGAAAAGCCAAATATAATTAAGCAAAATTATGTAGTGATTAATCAATATCCACAAACCATCCAAATCATATAACAATCAATCATATAATCAAATCTTCATTTATTGAATTAAACAATATTTTTCATAGTAAGCAATCGGTATTAAGCATATACATATCCCGAATCCCTACGCATTAAGTTATTACTATTTAATTTAAGTGCACTAACTACAAACACAAAACAAGTATAGAGTCATTGAGAGTACTCACTTGACTATGATGACTCGCTTTAGTTGTAATAATCGATCGGAAGATTCTCGCCCTTGTCAAGATCACCTGATCATTACGAGATAACAGGGATAATAAGTAATTGAATTAACTAGCTGTTTTAGATATCTATCTACCAAATTCCACTTAGATTACTATCAGTTTTTTTTTTTAATTCGATTAAACCTAATTGCTAATCGTATGTAACTTTTTCATTACTCACATCATCATCTATTACATATATATATTTATCCTTATGTATTCATATACTTCATACATACGTTATATATATATATTTATTCTTTTAACATCATAGTATGTATACTTATGTATTTATACTTATACTAGTACACATACCCATATACACATACTGTGACATATGTATTTTTATACATATTTTCGAATGCCTAGAGTACTCTCTTAAGAAAGCTTCACAAATTTTATATTTTTGCACTTTAAGGGTGTATTTAGCAAGGTATATGTGTATATACTGAGTATATTCTTTCTTTTTGGTTATATACATAAAGGATACTTATGTATAAAAGTATCTACACATGTATTCATCTAGTGTATTCTTATATACACATGCTTAAGCATATGTACATGTGTTCTTCTTCCATTTTATTAAGGATTTCCTATACTTCTAAGCATAAATATGGAACTCCCATTTTCAATAACACATATGCACATATTACATAAACTTTCTACACTAACATAAGGTTGATCTAACTAACTATTAAACCAGAAAATCAAATGAAATTGTACCTTTTTCTCCTTATAATATGAAATAGGAGTTTATGTATGTAGAGTAGTGGTTTAAAAGTTGTTGAGGAGTGAAGAAAAAGGTAAAAACAAGAGTTTGCAGGGGATTAAAGAGAAAGGGAAAGTGATGGTTTGGAAATGGGGAAGGAAAAGGTTTTGTTTGTATTTAAATTTATGTTTTTGTAGAAGAAACAAGTGAGGTCTATAATGTTCTCATGTTGGACGATAAAGAGGGGATAGGAGAAGAAAAAGACATGTGAAAAAATGAAAGAATTCTATAGAAAAGAGTAGAGAATTCTAGAGTAAAAATTACCTATGTTGACTTAGGTCAAATGTTGACTTAATTAACCCTTTGAAATTAAACGTAATTTGTGTGTACATAATGATAAGATTAAGAATAATTTGGGGAAAAATTAAGGAAATGAAAGGAAATATGGAGTTTATTAAAATGATTAGTAAGACTAGGTAATGAGATCTTTTTTTAGGTGTTTATATCCTATATAAATCATTTGGTAAGTTACTTAATATAATTATCATGGAAAGTGTCATTTAGGATACTAATACTTACTATATGTAATATAAGCATCAAATAAACACTTAACTCCTTATAATACTAACCTAGTTATATAATTAGAAGATGAATATGATTTATATTGCAATATACTGGTTTCTAGTAAATTAAATTAGTATTATATACATTTATGAATAATTGAAAGTTATCTTGACCTTTTGCTAATGATTTAGCATGATTTAATATGTTACTAAGAATATATCAGCAATTAGGGTTTTAAGGTAAGGTATAGTGAATTAGTACTTTTATATCCTTAAAGTTATAGTTTTAGGGATTTATCACTTTTGAGTACAATCTCTAGTGTTTATATATATTTTGCATTTAAAAATTTTATATGCTATTGAATCTTCGGTCGTTATCTTGAAGTTTTAATAAGGTTTGAGGTCAACTTTTGCAGTTACATATATTTAAGGTTTTAAGGTCTTTATATATGATTAGAGGTTCAATTGATAATTTAAGATTTTTCATATTTGCTTTAGGTTTTGAATTTTGGTTTTAATTGGTTTTAAATCTCACTAGCTCTATTGACTTCAGGAAATCATTTATAGTTTAGGGGTTTGATTCTATACTTAGAAGGCTAGATTTACGTGGTTTACAGTTGAGATGTCAGGACATTGCTTAGACCTAAGGTGTAGAAGCCAATATGCTAGGGTGTTGCTTAGGCTTGAGGCATAGAGGTTTAAATGCCAGGGCATTACCTAGACTTAAGGCATGGAAGCCAAGAAAGCTTCTTGGTCTTGAAGCCTTCGGGTGAGACTTTGAAAGAAAGTATGTTGAATATGTGAGAATATTCAATTTAACACTCCATATATAACTTAGCTTGTTCTTATCTTAAGTGCATCTATGTCTTCCTTTGTAGTGAAGGAAGTTCTTAGAGAAGATATCGCAGAATCAATTGATTGTAGTAGTAGGGCTTAGCAAAGCCACATTTTGTTGCAGTTATAGTAGTGTTTAACCTTAGCATTAACTGAAAACATGGCCAAGAATTGATTCATAACCCTTTGGTCTCCTACATGGTTTGCATCTGTGTGACTTCAAGAGGACCTCCCTCCTCCTTGAAGACTACCTTCCTTAGTACCAAGAAGGTTGATTAACTAAACGGGGTAGGTAGCAACATCCTTGCATTGCAATGGTAGACTTGACAAAGCTATATCCTGTTGCGTTTCAATAGCGGTAGAAAACTCGACATGAATTAAGAGAATAGCCTAGAGTTGATTCGTGAGCTTCATGGTCTCTTGTAGTTTGTATCCTCTATGTGATTTCAAAAGGACCTTAGGTGTTGAATTGTCTTAGCTAATGTTCTCAATTGATGGGAGTAGGTCCTATTTAATAAGATTAATATTGATATCTTGTTCTTGAGAGGTTGCATTAGATGTACTGATCATTTACTTCTTGGGAGATGTCATATCTAACGATCACCTTACACTATTCTTAGTAGAGTTGCCAAAATGTAAATATAGGGTTTTAATTGGAGTGATCACATGCCATTTATGCAAGTATCGTGTTACATGTAGCTTCAAAGTAGTGACATGGAGAGAATATTTAATAAGATAATTGGAGAGAGAGTGACAGGGAGGAAGAATAAGCAATCTTGGATTCTAAAATACACAAGTAACAAATAAGGGAGCCTAGGGAATTCAGGACATCGACTTTGCAATTCTTGAGTAATTAAGATCGTTCTTTGATTGAACATTCGCTTGATTTTAGAGAGTAGAGGTTTTTCATAGTGGAACATTGTTTCTCTATTCTCTAGAGTTGTGTCAAATGAGGAAGAATAGCTATGTATTTATATCCCGTGTCCTTAAATCCATTTTTGTGTGCAACTTATATCGGGACACGAGTTAATAGCCCTTTTGGTTTTATTCCTAGTCTTGTAATTGGGAATAGAGAGAGGTTTGGGGTTCGAGTCTCACCATAAGCAGTTTGTACCTTTTATTTTTTTTTCCCGTTATCTTCTATGTCTCTACATCTAATTAGGCCATGTGTTTTCTCTGATATGTAGCAAACTTTGATCAAGTCAAGGCTGACAAGGCGTTAACGTAGCATCACATTAGCAAAATTTTCCTTTCCTTTCCCATACTTTCCTTAGTTTTCCCTAGCATAAAAACTCCTTAGTTAATTCAATCATCAATTTGATCTCTTTAATTTTGTAATTTCACTAAATTAATGGTGTAATTGCAAATTAGGCATAAGATACTTCGGATCTAATACAAGAACTTGTCCAAATTCACAAGTTAAAACAATAAAAACTAAATAAAAATTAGCAAAAAGCATAGATGTGTGAATTGACATTAGACCTGACTAAGCATGATTCGAGCTTCAACATTGAATATTGAAGCTTCCAGTGCTTTGTTTTGGTAAGTTCAGACTAGAATCAACATATTTTGACTAACAATTTAACTCACTTTGAACAAATGCTTGGATTAATTTTTTTGAATTCAGTTGGAGTAAAGTTTTTCTATGCTTAATCCTTTTTCGATTAGTATAAATTGAGGTTGTATAGCCTTCCTTCAACATCAAGAAGCTTTAAAACATACATAAAGGATACACATAAATCCCTTCCTCTCTCTTTCTCTAAAATTCAAAGCTCCATAGCTAATCTTGAGTGAAGCTACTACTACCATAAGCTTGCTTAAGTCCTTTGCTCTCGACCCAATAAAGCCTGTTGTCCATCATGGCTTAGGGAGTGTCTAATGAACACCAAGAGTTTTCAAAAACCCTAAGCCACGATCGCCCATCTTGAACTACTACTCTTTGGTGGTTTTTACCTTAAAACACCACCACAACCAAGCTTATGGTGTCTTAGAACCCTTAATGCAATCTATTTTTCACTCCCAATAGCCACCAAATTGAGCCATCCTAATCCTCTTTTTCTCTACTCCAAACTGCTCGACCTCCACCACCTTCAAACAACAATGTTGAACCATGATGCCCGTACCAAATTGACTTTCATCAATGAAAGTCTCATGAATCTACAATTTCCTCTATGAAATTCCTATCAGAAACCACTTTGAATTGTTAATTTTGCTACTATTGCTTATCTCTTACCCATGGCTCACATACTTGAATTTATGTTCTAAACCCAACTTCGACTTGCATTCGCTCCAAGTTGGTTTAGTCATCCTTCCTTGTTCCTTTTCTTTCGTATCATTTTATTGTATTTTTTTTCCTCTTTCTTCTTTCTCTTCTTTTCTTTAGTATTTTATTTTATAGTAAAAAAGAAGAAGAAGAAGAAATAGAAAGGAAAGCTTTGTTATTTTATTTTATTTTTATTTTTTTAAAGCACTTCATTTTAGTGTAAAGTTTTAATGTTTTGGTAAAAAAAAAAATGAAAATAAATAAATATAAAAAATGGAAAAAGAGAATGTATTTTATCACTTAGAATTTTCTTTTAAATAAGTCCAACTAATAAACTCTTTTCCAAAAATAGAATCTCTTTAGAATTTTTCAAATAAATAAATACTAAAAAGGAATTATGACCTCTTTAGAATTTTTTTATAAATGAAAATAAATTGATAAAACTGTAAACCCAACTGTTTTCAAAAGTTAAAAGAGACTAATATGGTAAAGTTTTATAGAATAAACTATAGAAGTATAATCTCGAATAACATATCCTATAGGGAACTATGAGATAACTTTAAATAAGGTAAAACATTTTTCCCTTTAGTAAATAATTTAATTTTTTATTTTCTTCTCTTTTGTGTAAATAAAAATTAATTTTTTTTATTTGTAAATTAAAATTCATCTTTCAATTTAAAAGGATATTTTGAAAGATAAAACTAAATTCGGAAGGTTAGAATGCTACCTATTTAGGGTTTAATATGTTAGCTCTTGAACTTAAAATCTTTGGTTTTTCAGAATCATTTTTAAAAGTGATTTTCTCGTAAGCTTATAGCTAAGTTAGAATTAATCTACCTAATTGGTTCTAATTTAACTTTTTTCTGATTATGGTTGAGTGCGACTTTAAAAATTATTATTATTTTTTTAAGCTTAAGAAAATCATATTTTCTTGATTCTTAGTTGAGGGTTTGTATTAAATGGATTAGGGTTTAATATTAATTGAAAATTAAGCTAGATGGGGACCAACTCCATTTTATGTTTTTGCACTCGGTCCATCATCCTTTTACTTAATAACCATAAACAATCTGCCATAATTTTTGGTTTTGTGATCTTGCTCTTATTGACTCATCTCCATATCAAATCAATGATAGGTCAATCTTGTAGTTTTTATTATACTATAGTTGACTTGGAGTTTGGGAAGGTCGTTGAGATATTCTATTGATATGGTAATGGTTATGTTATATCATGTCTCCTAGTTGGTATTGATTATGATAATGAAACTTATTGTATACTATTTGACTTTATTAAATCTATGGAATAATATCAAACTTATAAGCTGATTTAGGAAATGTAGAAGGTGGTCTAGCAAAAACGGAAATTAGGCTATTTAAATGACAAATTTGGCTACCTAAACAGGTTATTATTAACTATTGTTAAATGAAAAAAAAAAGAGAGTCCAATTTCTTCTTAGACTCAATTTAAGATCATTTTATGTCAAGTCCTAACTTAAAAAATTAGATATATTTGGGTAATGTACCTACTATTTATTACAAGCTTCGAGAGAGGAAAATGCGAATTTAGTGCTCAAGGTTTTGATCATTTTGAGATTTGTTCAAAATAAGTTGTAGATCCTTTTAAATTTGAGTCGATATTCAACTCGAACTTTCTTGAGATTATTTTATGATCATAAAGAAACTTTAGATAAGGTTGTTTAATGGATTTACTATTAGAAAATTAAATTCATATCGTATTTTGAAAGATAAATATCAAAAGTGGTTTTGAACAATTTTTAATTAAGCTTTTATTAGATTTGTGGAGATTTTTGTATGGATTAACACTTAAACAAAAAGGAGGTTAACCAAAAAAATATGTTAGCAAATTTTGTGGAAAATGTCAAGCTCTATTAGTTTCACATTTTAATCTAACTAGACAAACTCTAAACAAATTTCAAACTCAGACATGGATGAATTTCATGCCATGATTTGTGAACTTTTACAGGTTTTAAATTCCAAGTAACAAGTTCATTTTTCTTTTTTCTTGGGTTAGGGGAAGGGGGATTCGAACCTATTCTATCCCTAAGAGAGAACAACGATTATGCCAACTAGGCTACACGGCCATGGTCAGTTCAAGTACTTATTCATCAATTATATACTAAAGGCAACACATTTTGAAATTCCTCATAATATCAAATAAAATAAAACATAGTATATAAGAGGATACATAAAATGAGATTTCAAGAGATATTATGAAATACATTTGTATATACATAAGGAGAGCATATCTAAGTATAGTAAGAAAAAGAATTAAGAGATATCTTAACATCTACAAATAATCCTCTTGCTACCCTTCATAAGCTACTTAAGTATCAATTCTTTTATTGTTATAAGGAGAGGGAGATGTGACAAAATTGAAGAGTCTAAGGGGTTTAGGTTTTAAAGAACTAATGGACTTCAAAAAAATTTTTATTAAGCAAACTTGCATGGAGAATTTGTACTTGGCCTAATGATTTATGGGTCCAATATTTAAAAAGTGTTTATTTCCTAAACAAAAATTCTTAGACTCTAAGAAAGGAAGCATATCATCTTGGGTGTAGCAAAGCATTACGGAAGGGATGGATATCATTAAACAAAATTTTATTTAGCAAGTGGGAAAAAGAGAAAAGGTTAGAGTTTTTCATGATTCGTGGATTCTTGAGCTACTTGATTTCAAACTGTTTACTGCTAGTATTGATCAAGTGCATTCAACAAGGTTCATGAGTTGAAAGTACAAGACTTTATAAGAAATGATGATGCTAGATGGAATCTAGAGTTGGTTTATGATGTTAATAGTGAAGAGGACAAAAGAGCACTAGAAAGAGTGCATGTCGTTAACCTAAATGCAGATAAACCTGTTCAAAGGGTTAGTTTTGAAACATGAATTAGCTTGGAATAGGCCCATCAAGGTTATGAAATGGCTTAGGCTTGTAAATGGGTAGGATAAACTGTGGTTTGATCCACTGGGCCTCAAGTGCTTTAGTGGTTCAAGGTTGCTAACCCGCTATATTGGGTAAGTTATGAATCGATAGGCTAAAATGTCGGCTAAACCAATAGGCTGCTTGCTAGTTTAAGCTTGATTAAAAAAAAAAATTAGGAGGCCATTTTAGTTTGTAGATTCTCAGCCTTCACATTCACATGCCATGTAGCTTTCACATTTACAATTTTTGTTGCATTGGTAATTGTTATTTAGTTTTGTAATATAACATTGCTCGGACCAAACGAATTATTTTGGGATCCTAAAAATATTGTTCAAAAAATAAAATTTTCAGTTCATGGATAGTAAAATAGGGAAACAAACAGAAATTAGAGTAGGAAAATTTTACAAAAGATTGAAAAAAAAAGAGGAAAATTCCCTAAAAAAGGGGTTACGAGTATAGTGAATTGGTCTTAAACCGCTAGTTCCCATAGCCTCATTCTCTTTTGTCTTATAAGGTCCTTAGTTGGCAAGTGTTTGGAGATCTCATGGAACTAATTTTGACCATTAGGGGAGAGCAAACTCAAACTTGTTCCATTGTGTTAGGAAATCAATCCAAACTTGAACATCTTGCTTATTGTAAGCACTTGGATAAAAGTGGCTTGTGTGACTTATCTATGGTGGTGGGTGGCGACCCTTATTGCTAAAATTATTATAAAATAGAAAAAAGAAAAGTTCTGCCACCACCACTCACGGCCAACACCAACTGCTCTTGAAATTGCCACCATTCACCACCACATTACCAACAAATCTTAGTAAATTGTTGTTATCTACTCTCTAGTTCTATATAACCATTTAATCTTGATTATTACTTAGACCGTGGAAATGCTTAATCCTCTTAACCACTTCTATCTCATTGCTCTCTCCATCCTTGGGAATAACTTACGAACTAGCCTAGAGAAGTATTTGAGTTAATCATCTTTTTGAACCTCAGTCTTATGAACGCCTTAATCTCAGACTGAACCCCCTACAAGCTGGTCCTAGTTCAACCATTTGCTAGCCTGTGAACTGGTGGTTCTAGGCTGGTTTAACCCGATGAACAGATGTAGATGCAGATGGCAAAATAATCTAGCTATCCTCAAGAAATGGGAAATATAGTGTTAAATCAAGCTATTATGCTTTGTAAGCCAAGAAGCATAAGGATTCAAATAAGAGTGTTTCTACATCTCACTAAGTAAATAATAAAATTTGAGAATTAATTTAGGACTTATATGTCATTCCAAAAGTTAAACATTTCATTTGGAAAGTTAGGTATAATGTTGTTGCTTGTAATCAAAATCTTTTCAAATGGAAATTAAGATCAAATCCCCAATGTGCTTTGTGTAATCAACCTAAATCTATTGGGCTTATTCTCCTCTTGTGTTCTTGGAAGCATAGTCTATGGTTTTCACTTTTTGATTGTTGGACTAATGTATAGTCAATTACAACTTTTGATGAATGGTTTTTAACAATTGCTTAAGAAAAAGTTAGTCTTTAGACAGTAGGCTAAATAGACCCTTCGTAAAGTCACCTTCACTTTATGGTTTATATAGAAAGTTAGGAATGATTGGTGTTTCAATGGAAATCTTCCTAATCCTTGGTTGGTAGGTAATAAATCATACTTGACATTTCGGGAATTTATGCAAGCTGCATAACAATTATGTTTGAGGAGAAATCAGAATTATGCTCAGGATGTAGGGCAATTAACTTAGCAGCCACATTAATGAATTATTAAACTGAACGTAGATGGAGTTGTCAATGTATCATTTGGAAATGCAGGCCTCAAATTTATTGCACGTGATCACAAAGGAATGATGGTAGCCATAGTTACTATGCACATAAAGACCAAAGATATTGAACTCATTGAAATTACGGCAATGAAGGCCAGTTTGTCTTTTACAATTGATAATAACCGGAAATATGAGGATATTGAATCAAACTTGTTATGTTCATAAATGGAGTCACTCTCATTGTAATTTGTTCTGGAAGCTACGATCAGTGATGAATTGTATAAGAAAAATTTTGCCTTTTATTAACCATTTTTCGTTTTCGAAAATAAATAACAAAGCTAATACTTATGTTGATAAGGTTGTAGTCCAAGGCAAGAAGGGGATGAGCACTCGTTTTGGGGCATCTTCTTCCCCATCTCCTTTGATGAATTTGTTGCTTGCTAATTAGGAGCCTAAACGCTAGATCGACTTTTTTTGAGTAATATATTTACTTTTATTTTGGAAAAAAAAAAAAAAAGAGGAGAGGGAGAAGAGAGGAAATTACGTGGTAACAAGTAAGTGTTAGTTGAAATTTCTTTTCATAGGCAATAACGTTATGAATCAAATAAAAACAACTTATTATGTAAACATATTGAATGTGGTAAATTAGGATTAATATTACACTAGGTTAAAGATTTGAAAAGAGAATTTGTAAGTAAGAAGCAAAACCTTAAACTCAAACCCTATAAATTAGTAGCAAAAGAAGTTCTTTAAGGAGCTAGGATTCATGTAATCAAACCTGTGTGGAACTAATAGACTAAACTTTATAATGAAACTAAATTAGGGTTTTGTAATGAAACTAGAAGCTGCTAACTTAATTAGAAAAATTATAATTTAAACCTAAGAACCAAATCCAGAATAACAGGTAAAGGAAACAAAACCCTAAGAGTGTATTAGATATATTAACAAGATTAGGATTCCATGATAAAATACAAAATATAATCTTAGTTAATTAAGAGGATTCCTAAAATTATGATTTGTTTGCATTAAAGAATACAAATAAGAAAGAAAATCCTTATTTGAAATAGGTAAGGTGAACCCCCCCCCCCCCCCCCCCCCCCCAAATCAATTGCTTTGGTCTATGGTAAAATAATTAAAAACTAATTAATAGGATAATTAATTAGTCTAAATAAAATTAGGTAAAATCTAAAATGAAGAAAAAATAAAATGGCAATACAAAGTAAGGATTAAGGGGTGTATTTCTATAAAACAAAGGTGGGTGACTTCAGTTTGTATGATGATTATGCATGTTAAGATAGATACTTTGTATTAAAATAGGTTTACCTTTTGTGTTTATATACCTTTTCTATTTGTATGTGTAGCAATATAACAATATACCAAATAAGCGTTTAAAGTGACCAATACAAGTGAACATAGAATCAAATAGGTCTCTATGGACCTATCACACACTTTTGAGACTAACTCTAGGTATCTACTCTATACTTTCAAAATCAATTCCAAAGATCCATTCTATACTTTAAAAACTTACTCTAGAAACTTGTTCCACACTTTTAAAATTAACTTTAGGGATTTGATGATCTACACTTTCAACATCACCTCTGGGGATATTATGAATTCACATGTTCAAAACTGGCTCCATGGGACATTATCCATGTATATGGTAATATGTTTTCTAATTTTCATGATGTTAGTATGTAATTTCATAGATTGCTAAGTTAGAGCACTTCTTTTAAGGCATGCTTGGTTATTTTTTATTTGTATCTCATATATATCTATTCAGGATAATATGAAAGTTAATATTTGAACTTTAAGTGTTTTTTTTTTCAATTATACGCCTAAAACCTAAAATTGCTAAATGTCATACTTGATTGCATTTTCCCTTACGAAGTTTTACACAAAGCTTAAAGTTAATAGATGCACTTTTATTTTTCAAATTTATTATCTCTATCATCTATAAAAAGAAAATGTGATAGAGCAAACACTTATTGTGTTACGGATTGCACATGTAAATAAGGAGAGATAAGAAATAAATTTTACAGGTAAATATTATTGAGTATTGTAAGTAAATTTTATAATTATATGACATACTTGTTTTCACAAATAATTTCCGAATAATAGAAATTCATGATTTTTACACAAACATAATGGATAGAACTGCATACCTTTATCCATATTCATATTGTTATTCCTTTCTTGAATTCTAATGAGTAAAGAATCCCTTATCTCTTCAAACAAACCTTATCCCTCTACAAGAATACAAGATCTCCATCCCTTAACTCCAATTTTATAATGGACTTTGTAAATATGTTTTATGATGATTTTGATAAAGTTCAGCATGCATGCATACACAAATATATAAAGGATAAGGTGAGGACTGTGTTTCTTTATGAAATACTAAAAGACATATTCGTTACGCAAAGTTGTAGCATATTATTAAAATCATGCATTGAGTCATAATTTCTAATAAGTATAACAATTTAGCAACTTTAAGCTTTAAGCAATATTATGAAGAAAATTAAACTTAAAGTTGGCATTACCTTATACTTGATATGTGTATTATAACTAGGTTGTTTAAAGGTTGATCTTAAAAAAACTATTTAATATGTATCTTATTTGTTCTGCTTTGGAACTCGGGTTTGGAAGGATTTGTTATCATAGTTATGGTAAGAAAATGGTGAATGCAATGAAAAATTGGAAACTGAAAGTACACGTATTTTTAAGATGAAACAATTTAGAGAAAAGAAATCTTAATTATTGATTCTTTTGGTAAATTAAAAAGGTGGACGGTAAATGTCTATCTTATAATTACAAAGTCTTTTGTTTTGAGATATAGATATATAACCACTTCCGTTATTTGCCATTCTACATTGTCATTTTGTCAAAATTGAAAGGCAAGAAGGGAAAGAAATACCAAAACGACAAAAAAGAAGACAAAAGCTAAGGGCCCTAGGCCTAGGTGTTAGGGGTCTAAGCGAGCCGGAAGATCCAGCCTCTTTGGACACTACACGTTGTCGCTAATTTTACAAATTGTACCGTTTGTTGGGCCGTGTAACTTTTTCTAACCATCGGAATCCTGAGGAAGAAAACGACATGGGATAAAATCTTCGCATTACAATTATTCCTTATCATTGATCTGTTGCAGAAAAACTTCAGAACTCCTAACATTGTAAATTTCATCCCCGTAACTTTTAAAATTTACAAACAAACTCTCAAACTATTGTAGGAACCCTAAATCTGTCAGCGACAAGAATACGTATCCATAACAGATAAAATTATACTTTATACGCATAACCAATACTTAAAAGGAGGACATTTATTTATAATATGTACCAAAAGATAATAGATGCTTTTTTGATTGAAATGGTGTCGGTCAGTTATACCCATTAGGTGTGATTTAACGTCGACTGATTCATAATAACTTGTGTGAATATGCATGCATATATTAGTCAAATATAAGATGAGACACTGAATCTGGAAGCTATAAATCAAAATCCTATGTTATTTGCTATGATGAAAGACTTGACCTTTTGGAATCTATTCCCATGCACATCGGTCATATTTACCGAATGCGCAGGGTGCATTTCTTTTTCTTTCATTCAGCTGTCGAATTGGTTCAATCGTTGTCAATCTAAAAGGTTCTTTTTTCTTTTTTTTTTATCCTTCTTTCCTCTCTCTGAATCTTTTCAAATTTCGTTATTTGACTCTCATTTATTTTATATAATGTATGCTGAAATTTCAACACGTAGTTAAATATATATGTATGTATAAGAAACAGAACTAGTCTTAAGACATCTTTAGTTAGATTTTTAATGTTTTATACTTAACCGATCAGCATCAATTATTCCATATTAGTTTTCTTCATGAAAGCCGTGTTAAGATTGATTACACATGATACATATTTTTAACTTAGAATCGTATTGATAAAAAATAGAAAACTTATATCTTGTGAAGAATTATTTATTGGAATATATTAGAAATTTTTATTCGAGTACTTATATTGTACAAGTTTCTATTACAAGAAATACATATTCTATTGTTTATTCACTTATTAATTGAAGTATTAAGTTGGATAGATAATTAAAAGCACCAATTTGCACCTATTTTTTATATTAGTAATTTTATCAATTTAAGGTTTTAGTGGGAATATGATGGTCAAATTACTTGAACTTTATATGCTCTACAAAGGGAATAAAAAAAATTCCACATTTTGTAAGATATTAACTATTTTTGTTGTAGAGGGAATAGAAAAGGTATCGAAAATAGGAATTTCCTACCTAAAATCTAAGTAAATATGGGAATTAAAAGTTTCTTTATTACTTTCAAGTAAACGTGCCGTTAGTGGTTTATTAAAATATTAAAAAAAGAACAAAAACAATAATAATAGCGACAAGTGATAGGGCTGCAAATGAGTTGAGCAGTAATGAGTCGAGTTGCTCGTAAGCTACTCGAATTTGACTCACTTTATGCTTGGTTAAACTCAAGCTCAATTAATAAATAAGTTAGGTTTGAGGTCAAGATAAAACTTGTTTATCTAAAAGAGTGGAATTTAAGTCTTAATTTGCTCAATAAAAAGCTTGGCTCAAGTTCAAACCTATTAACTTTTAAATAAGTCAAGCTCGAGCCTTCAAAAACTTGGTTTAGGTTGGTTCGTTTGCTTCCCTAAAGAAGGACATCATTTGTCACTTCCATCGAGTAAGATTAAAGTCAAAAGCAGATATTGTCTTATACTTTATTATCAGTGTAATGCCCTAGAACTTGGGATATTGCAGACTGCTATGTGTCCTTAGTCTTTAATGACACGTTGAGTGTAACATTCAACTAAAAACTCTAAATAATACTATGAAAGTCTCCAAAGAATCTTATATAATTAAATCTTCGAATAATGCTTGAATAGCTTTTAGTTAAGAAATATTAATACCCAATCAATTATCATTACCATATAAGACTAAATAATCTTATAATTTAATTTTCTAGAATAATCTTCAATACCAAATATAGTCCTTACTCTTCCCATCCACAAGGTAGTAATAGTTAGCTCCATAAGTTATTGAAATTGAGTAGTACAATTATGGGTCCTGCATTTGAAAATATAATAAAGTGAGTTGAGGCTTAGTATGCAACATACAACCACATGCGCGTGATCAACCAATGCATTATCATATGTATAGAAATGCAAAATAAGTAAATTACATAATTCATTCATTTATCTTTACTTTTAAATGAGTTACATAAACACACAATAATGGTCCTTATAACTCAATTACATCACAATCCATACCACAATCTAGTGTTTAAGCATGCCTTTTCGGTCCCTTCTATAACTTAACATTGGGCATGCCTCTTCAGCCCCCTTTACAATGATCTAACATTAGGCATGCCTCTCTGACCCTTCTATAACATCCTAGATTTATCTTAGATCATTTCCAAGCGAGACTGCACTAAGGATAACATGTCGCAAGGATCATTGGGGTTGCCTTCTAAGGATCTATCACTTCGTGCTCCTAGGATAAGCCAAACACAAGCAATAAAAGGATACATAAACCTGATATATGTTTAATTTATTTTAGTTTTTGCTATCTTAACACTTATATACAACAAGAGTGTCACATACCTTGATTTTTGGAATCTATTAGCAACGAATCAATTCTAACTTTAAATCCTAGAAATAATAAATACTCATTAAACTTTTTAAATATTGAATAAATAATATCTCCTAGCTAAAACTCACTTTTAAACCATTTAAATCTCCTTAAGTTCACTTAATGATGCATTAAAGGGGTTACTTTAGAAGTAACAAATAAGTAAAACAAAAAGAAAAGGAAAAACTTAACTTAAAGGAGTAAAGACTATGGCACAATCAAGGACAAAATCATGTCTTTTTGGCTGTGTAATTTACTGAGTTACACTTCATTATTGTAAGGGACATGACTAGGGATATAGTCGCGTCTTTCGGTTGTGTAACTTTTTAGTCTACCAACCTACATCACTTACTGCAAAAGACATGATCGTGTCTTTCGGTTGTGTTACTTTCTAGTTGAATTTTTTTTTTTTTTTTTGCATAAAATCTTTCTAAACCTATTTTATCCTCCAACATCTCAACACATGGATAAAAAAAACCCTTAAATTATTAAAAACAAGGTAACTTTTCAACAAAAAATCTCATTAGCAATACATTACAAATTACACATCTCTAAACCCTTAGTTCAAATTCAATACTTATTCTATCAACATCAAACTTTCCATTACTTTTATTACTTTAATCACCAAATAATCACCATAATCTTCTTAAATAGAAATATTACAAGAAATATTACAAGAAATATCTATAGTATAAGGGATACTTTACCTTGATTTTTAATAATTCTTTCAAGTTTCTTTATTTTCCCACAGCCAAACAACGCATAACCCTAAAATGTCAATGCGTATCACTTAGATTTAATCAAAATCTAAATTTTATAATTGACTCTTCACTTACCATTGGAAGTCTACAAAGATTGTCCAAACTTTACGATTCCTCTCTTTAGATGAGTTACACTACCAAGAGGGATTTAAAATCAATTTAACTTTTTTCTCTACAAACCGATAAGTTTTAATAAAATACTTGACGTACCTTAAGAGTTTTTTAGGTTTGTAGTGGAAGAGTCCTATTCGTTAACGCCAAGAAGTCCGAATAAGTTTCTAGAAAATAATGTAATATATATTATCTCCCATTAAACCATTGCTTAAGATTTTAATATCCCTTACTTATAACTTAATCATCCTTTATTCTATTTTTATAACTTTATTCTTTTTTTTTTCTGGGTATTAGAATTAGCCATCTATTTGATAATGTATATGCAGCTTATTCATGAGTTGTTATCAAAACATTTTCGGGGTTGGCCTTCAAGTGTTTAATAGAGATGATGTCGAAAAACAGATGGAATCCATCTATCCTAGTCAAGAATGTATTTCTCCATCCGTTGGTTAGGATAAGATTGACTTGAGTGTCCATAGCAACACAGTACCGATTGAGTCTAGTTTTATATGGACAGTCAAACAAACGAAACATTTTATGATGGCGCATCAGGCACGATGTTGATTTAGGATATTAAAATGGAGTAATTAATTTAAACTCCATCGTATGATTTTTGGTTGTTGTTCCTAAACGATTTTCAAAATGTCCAATGGCTTTATTATCTTAGCTTATGGAGTCTGCTAGTTTGTGCGTGACGGGGACATTGCCTGTCGTGAAGAAAACATATAGGCTTATATATAATAGCGTAGGAGATAGTACATACTGATTTAATCGGAGCTTCTAAAGATACTCGAAAAAAGACAGCTATAAAATTTTCTATTATGCTGATATATCCCCTCCTAACAAGGCAGTTAGATAAAAAATCTTGTGTAGACTTTTTTTGATGGTGCCAATTTGGATTGACCCAATAATCATTTGACTATGAAATCGGTAAGAGCATGTTTATAAAAAAATTCTTGAAAGAGTTGTTTACTAAGTATCTCTTCATCTAAGCATTTTTTCACTTTTTAAAGGATGTTTTAAGTCAAGATTATCCATCTTTATTTAATTATTTTGTGAGTCCTAATCATTTATTTTTCTCAAATAATGCAAAAAAAATAAAAAAATAAAAAATAAAAACTTATGAAAAGCATTCACTTTATTTAAAAAAAAAGTTTTATATACCGGTCACATGGTTAACTATGTTAGGAAAAGTAAAGCACAAGTGTAAATTATAAAAGGAGAAGGGTTTTTGGTATGAATATTTGTGATAAGTACTTCTTTATAAACATGCACTAATAATATTAATGAAAATTGATTTATTCCAAATTTTATCAATATGATTTTCTTTTAGAAATTTACTATTACACAACTATGGGGGATTCATGAATCGAGCCTATCACATGAATGTGTTTCAGCGATCGAAAAACTCCAGGATTTGAAATAAGGATTATATCAAAGCTTTTTCATTTTATTTATTTATTTATAGACAAACAAAGATGGTTACAATAGATATCCATTACATGAGAATATAAATTATTGCATGAACCATTATACGATCCGCAAGCATGTGATATGTTAAAAGATTTGGGGATTCATATCCTAAAAATAAAGGCTTATCCCTTTTTTATTGGACAGTAATCTAATCAACACAAGCGTTTTGCTTTTTCTATTGAATAAAGAGAAATGGCAAGAGTCAAAATGACAATTTACTTGCTTTATAATATCCCAACGATAGATGAGGCAAACAATAGACCTCCTTGATTCACTAGTAGACCAAGAAAGAATTTGTCTCAATGATGATCTTGCTCCAACTCTTTGCCCTTTGCCAATGACATGAGCAATGATAGTGTTATCTACTGCTATTTCCTTACACACCCCACCCTTAGACCATCTTGCTTGGTCTCTAGCCAATACTTCTAGTTTCGCTTTATTCTTCTTGTTACTATAAGCATTATCATAATTAAACTTAATGAAATCTAGTAGAGGCAATTGTGAGGTTATCTTTCATGGAGCCCTTACAAGCAATTAGGGAGATTTATGAAATTCCCATATAGCTGCCTTAATAGATACATCAAGTCTCTTTAGGTCAAATTTCTTTGTACTAAAAAATTTAATCACAATTATACTTGCATATATACCTTGTAGACATGTCAATTTCTCTCATAAATAGCTTAAATTGAAGCTTATTGCTAGAGAAAAAATTTGGCACATGGGGCTTGGTGGGCAAGTGGGGCTGATTAGAAGATGAAAAATATTTATATATATATTAAACATATATTTCAAAGAGGAAAATATAATATAAAATTAAGTATAGTTTAGTTGTTAGGTAATTGTTCTATAAGCAAAAGGTTTTGGGTTCAAATCTCAAATTTGTAACTTTAATTTTTTAAAGATGTATTTATTGCATGAATGGCAATTTTTTTCTTGTTTTTATTAATTTTTTTTTTCACAACAACTAATAACATTAAATTTATTAATTATAAATCATATTTAACTAAATAAATTCTCTTAACTTGCTATTTTTTACAAGTAATGCACCATAAAAAATTATTACAATGTCTATATTACAAGTATTCCCGTCTTATCACATAATCTATTGATAAATAATACCATTATATAACTTGGTTTATTTTTTTTATTTTATAATTAATATTATGAAAATGAATATAGATTATATTCAAAATGATATTCATTTTTTAGCACTCTCAATGAAATAATTATACAAAATTATCATGAAAAGAAATAGTGTAATATTTTTATCTCTCTTAATTTGCTTAATTTGTTTAACTTGTAATTTCTTGTTCAATTATTTTTCCTGATCTATTTTGTTAAAAACAAAACTTACACAAGTTATATATATATAAAGTTAATTCTTTTAAATTCTTTGTAAGTGTACAAATCACTCTTAATTATTTTTTTTAAATTCCATCATATTAACTTTAGGAATTGTTGCTACTCAAGTCATTAATAAAATCCTTATATATGTATAAGATGTAGCATAATCACAATATGAAACAAATATTTTCTTATTGATAATTTTTATATTAGCTTAATTAAGGTAACTCCAACCCTTTTAGTTGTACGATTTTGGGTCCTTTGCAACTACATATCTTACTTTAGACATCTCTAGCAAAATTGGAAACATCTATTGGCAAAGGAAGACAATATACTTTACTTTTTCATCCACTCTATGAAAATCCTAGCTTTTGGAAACTTTAATTTTTCTTTTACAAAGATTGACATTCAAGCTAATTACATCTTAGAGAGGGGAGAAAATTATTATATTAATTATTGGGTTAAGCTAATTATTTATTTAGACTTGACTTCTTGAGTTAGATTATAGGGCCTAAGGAGTCCAGTCTATAAATTGGGATGATTCATGGAGATTTAGCTTGGTAGACTTAGAATAGGGATAGTTGGACTGATCTATCCACCTCTAACCTTTCTCAAGTAGGCTCATGTACTTAAAAGGGAGGCTATTGGCCTTAAGCTCATTGGCTAGCTCCTTTTGGATAACCTTGAATTAAATAAGTTTCATCACATCTATTGATTACCTAGATGATCCAATGAATACTATCATGCCTAAGAACCTATAAAATACCTATCATTTCCTCATTATTTAGAACTCTTGGAGAGATTGAAGAAATAATGTTTCATTATGACAACTCTACTCTTTAAGATTAAATAACATTCAGGCAAAAAATTGATTTTGTTTGCTTAAGCTACAAAGTGAACGCCTTAGGTCTCTTACGGTTGCTTTATTTGTCACTTATGTATTTGAGATACTGAAATTGCTTGTTCCTCCTCTTTACCTTATTCTTACCTAATTATCTCTTCAAGTAATGCAGCACGCCCATGAGCACTCCAATTGGAACCTGAGCCATCTACATATATAAAAATGTGTAACACATCAGGTGTTTTATCTTTGGCATACACATTGAATCCTTAGCTAGTCTCTAAACCTCAAAATTAATTATTTGCAAGGTTGATGGCATATTCATATGTACTTGGATTTTCGATTGAAAGCTTAATTGATAAGCTGATGTTATACTACATTCTTTATTACTCTCTAGGGAACATGTGATTTTATCTTCTACATTTATCGCACTCAGGGGAATTTGACATATTGTTTTTACTATATTTGTAGGAAAATGCATCTCTATAACTTCTTGTAACCATCTTCTATCATCAAGGGAAAGAAAATCTTTTGCGTGCCTCACCTGTTCGTTTCTTAAAGATCTTACCAATTTGCTTGTGTGAAGTGATTCATTATGACTTCTCTAATGGTAAAAATACTCCAAAGATGTTCAACCTAACTTATCATTAAAAATATCAACATTAGGAAAATAAATTCAATTTAAAACTTATGCCACATATTTGGTTGGGATTATTAATTAGATGCTAAGCTAGTTTACCTAATAAGGAATCATTAAAAGCTTTTGTAAATTGTAATACCTTAATGTTAAATGAAGTCCCATAAGGATTGTGAGAGTGATTTGCTATTACTTTATACATACATGATGATGAATACCTTATCAACGCAAATTTAAAACACTTGAGGCAAGTGGTTAAAAAAGCTTATTAGTGTTTATTGATATTGTTATTAACTGCTTTTGGTCAAGAATCTCATAAATAGTATTAGGGTTAACCTCCTACTAATAGGTGAACGATTCAAATTTGACCCTAATTTAAGAAAGAGGTTTGAGAAAGGTAGGAAGTGTCATCAGGGTGATGACTCTTAGTACATTTTCATGATAACCTATAAGCCAAAAGGTAACCTGAATTGTATCTTAAAGAGGGGGGAAATTGGTCCAATTTTATGGTCATCTAATGAGGACGTTACATTTTTAAGGAGGAGAGATTGTGATACCCAAGATTAAGTAAAGTCTTACATGAGTTGTGAGAGGGATTTGGTACTAGTTTATATTGCCCTGGTAGTAAATACCGTAGTAGCAAGTTTAAAACTTTTAGACTAAGTGGTTGAAAAAAACCCATTAGTATTTGTTAGCTTGGTTATTTACTGGTTTTGACTTAAGACGTTACAGCTTCTAGATTTCGAAGTCCTAATTCCCCTATGTTTAAGATTACTACTTTATCCCACTTCTTCAAATGGTTTTTTCTTCCATTTACCTACTTACTAATCATAGTTGAAACATTTGTAAACCTAGTATTTAGGAACTTAAATATAGCTATGGAATAAGTAGGTACCACATATGCCAATACCTTAACCATTACTTCCATACCTCCTTGTGACAGCAGAGAGAGCCTTTCCAAACTTAGAGTCTAGTCCAATCTTTTCCTTAACTATAACAAGAGTAGCTAACTTCATTCTACCCTAAAGGTAGGATTATCAAGATAGTTACCTATAAGATATTAAAGAGGAATACCTATCACCTAGCTAAGCTCGTCCTTATGACTCATATGAGGTATTTTTATTGAATGCCTCGTTAATTTCTATAAATTGATGACTTTACCTACAATACAAAGATAGAATTTCCATTAGCTTATAGAAGTTAACCTCATTTGATTCATAGCAAATTATCTGCAAAAAAGAAGTTGTTCTATTTGTACGCATGTTCTTTAAGTTCTTATTCCTATGGTGGATTTCTTTGAAGAAGCTTTCATTTATCATCTTGGAAAGAACACTAGCTATTCTAAGAAATAGATAAGGTGACCGGGAGTCACCTTATCTAATTCCCTTTAGGAGAAAGCTAGCACAAGTATTTGAACTTTTATATATTTTTTTATTTTAGTTTCTAAACTTTAAATTTGTTCATTTTAGTACCTCAACTTTTTAAATGAGACAAATTGATAGTTTCGTTATAATAATAGTTATTATAAAATGTTGGAATAATAATATAAGTATATCAAATTTTATTTTATTTCTATTTTAGTGCTTGAACTTTATTTTTTATTTTATTTTGGTACTTTAACATTTTAAAGTGAAACAAATTAGAATTTTTTATAATGGTCATTATAATAAATATACTAATTTGACTGATTTAAAAAGTTTTGGTACTAAAAGGAACAAGGTTAAAATTTAGATACTAAAATGAAAAAAATATGAAAGTTCAGATACTTCTAACGACTTTATTCCCATTCCCTTTGTTGGATGAATTTTGCTAATTATTTTTCCTATAAGACACTACTCATAATCCAATTTACCTACTTCTCGTGAAATCTTATCCTTAGCAAATTTCCTTAAGAAACAACTTATTAACCTTATCATATGCCTTTACTATCAACTTTGATTATCTATGACTATTTTTTTTTCACCTTTCTTTTTGTTCAATTTTAGCTCATGGAACAGCCATTTTATTTAAGATAAAAGCATTTTGATAAGAAGTACTTATATTATTCAAGATAAGCTTCAATTTATTGCTAAGACTTATGAAAGGAAATTAAAAAAAAAAAGGTTACATAGACCATCGAGTTTAGGTTTAAGAGATTTTTATTTTTGAACCATAATTAGATTAGTTTCATTAGCATAGGAGGGATATTACGTAAGTTCATAAAGCAGGGACAACTTTAAATAGGGAAGGGTCTATAACATTCCAATAAGATTACAAAAGGTAACATTAAAGCCATCTAGACCCAATGATTTATCTACTCTAGGTTGAAAAATGACTTCTTTTACCTCCTTTAAATTAAATTCATATTCATCTCATAAATTATAATCGAAGACAATTCTTGTAACATTGTTTTGTATTGCCTAATCTCTTCATCTTGATATATGTTATCATGTATACTGTAAAGAAGGAAATAGCTCCTTTTACCACCCTTTCACTCTTCAAACTAATGTTTGGGTCAAAGCACCTTGTTTCTTACTCTTTAATTAACTGTCATTTGGTAGAAGAATAAAATGTTCATGTCACCATGTGAAATGTAGCTCATTCTAGATTTTTGTCTCCAATATGCTTCTTGTTTTGATAAAGCTTTTTCTAGAGAATTTTTTATTTTTAGGTCATTGATAGCCTCAATAGTCTTACTTTGTTATGTAAAACATTAGGCTAAACTTGAGAGAGGGGGGAATGAATTAAGTTTATAGGAAAAATTGAAATTCTTTTTGAAATTATAAATTAAGTACAATAACAAGAATGATCAAAGTAACGATTTCAAGCCTGAATATAATGTGAAGTTTAGACTGCCCCCTAGTCTCCACGGACCCTTAAACACCTCCAATTGAAGTCTCATACCACTTTATTAATCACTCAAGATAATACTCAAAGAGCTACATAAGTTCACATAATCACTATTACACACAACAATCTCTACTGTAGTGCTCTTCTTTCCTCAAGATTACAATGTATATAAACACTCAAGCACTACACACTAAGGCTCTTTTGTTTGATTGCAAGTAAAGAGTACAAGAGACAATTTGTAAGAAATAAGGCTAAAGAATATAACATAATATGTTTTGATTGCATTAGAATATTAGTTCTTCATTCTCTTTGATTGTGTTGTTGAGTATTTATATTAACTCATTAAATTCTTTCTGTTATCACACATTAAATGCTTCAATGGCTGCTTGGAATAGATTTATCGGCATGTCGATACCTTACTTTTACTAACATGTCAATACCAGTAAGAAAATATACTGCCAGCATGAATACTGGCATATGTACCGGCATCAACACTAGCAAGTGTATTGGTATGCCAGCTCTTCTAGGTCAGAGAGCTTTTCTTTTTGTTATCTAGGGCTTTATACCGTTAGCCTAGTTTTTCCTTGTGCCATCATGCCGGTAGGCCAAATATCACCTAAAATCAACTTTAACACACAACAAACAAATATAATTTGCAATCTAATTTCAAGATCGTTTGATCACCACTAAAAAATTAAATATCTTGAAGAGTTAATTGATATATTTATTCATTAAGCAAATTAATTGATCTCATTCAATTAACACAATATAATCAAATAATGATTAGTTTAATCATCTTCTTTTGTTTTGTTCTCATGAAAATTAATTAGTAAACCTTTTGTTCAACAATCTTCTCCTTTTTTATGAGGACCAAACTCTTATTCATTTAAGAACTCTTCCTTAATCTAATACCCCACACCCCCCCTTAATTTAGTACTTGATTTTCAGATTTTTCTCATTTGAGTAAGTTTAAACAAATGTTTGCAAAAAGGGAGTATTGATGTGATAAGGAACCAAGTCTCACTTAGTAATAACTTCACATAAAGAATATATCAATCTTTCAAAGAATCAAGATATATAAAAGTTATAGGATCAATATCATCTTTTGAGTAACTATTATCAATTCAACTTAATATACTTTTGACATTCTAACAATTTAAATATTTCTCTCTCTTTGGCTTTATCAAAAAGAGGAGTATCCAGGTGGTGAAGAGGGAAGAGGATTTAAGTTTAAATGTTGACCTAATTCCAACTTAAGCCTTAAGATATGCCCCTACAAAAGTGAAATCAAAGAAGATGAAAATCACGCCAAATAAGATCTCCATAATGAATTCATCAAGATTAGCCCATACCACATCAAATGTTAAAAAATATAAGCCAACTGTGAGGGTGTAAAAACTCCATGAGATATATAAACCACAAATAGTAAACAATATAAACAGGAAACATAAGAAACAAAAGCTAAGATAATGGCCAAGGTAAGACAATAGAAAGAAACAATAGTAGTTTCCAATAGCTAAGTTCATAACATAAGATAAACATAATGAAGAGCATATATAGAATAGATTGGAAGTAAGCAATTCATGCGGTTGGTGGATCATCATCTTGAGCTAGAGGTGGAAAGGGGTAAGATGGGCAGTGATAGTTCATGTAGAAGTGACTATAGTTCATTAAGGTGGTGTTGTGATGGTGGATAGGGGTTTGGTAAAGAGAGAAAGTTGCATAAGGAAGAAGAGGAGAGTGTAATTTGGAAAAGTAAGGGATTGATGAGAGATTGTGTGGGTTTAGAGATGATTGATGAGGGAAAATTATGATTTTAAGGGTTTAGAGATGGTAAATTGAAGAGAGAGAAGGATTCTAGGATTTAAGAGAAGAAGACGATTTGGGAATGGCAGTAAGGAAAGAGAAAATTCAAGAGTTTTGAAAAATAGTGCCTAAAATCTGGTGTATTTGCATGATGATTTAGAGAACAAAACCAATTGTAACTTCTTATCTAAAGGAGTATACTGGCAACGAAGAATATCGTCATGATGGTATTTTGCAATTTCGTAGAAACTTGATGATGTCCACTCCAATTGTCTAAGTTGCTAACACAAGCTTTCACCAATTTAATGAGTGTTCCAATACTTTAAATAAGTTTATTTGAGTTTGTTAAGGCTCGAAAAACTTAAATTTGAACTAGATACCTAAGGTTTACCTAAATCAAATCTTATAAGCTATGTAGTTCATGACTAAGTGAAAGTGTGAATCTATGAGCAAATTAAGTGCATAGGCATTGGGTTTTAACACACCAACACTTGAAGCAAATTTCAAATACATATTTGAGCATGGTAGGAATAAATTATAACTTTAAGGCTCTATAAATCGTGAAATCACTACTTAAGTCCCTTAAGGTCAAATGTTAAGCATAAATGTAGTTAGAGAGCAAGTATGGATTCTTCATTCTTCCTTAAATTTAAGACAAGTTTATACTTCAAGCATGTTTAAAAGTTACCAAGAAGTATAAAAGATGCATGATCAAACCAATCAACATCCATACGGGCACAAATAGACATGATATATCTCAAATAGCACTTAGTTCCTCATAACAGTTTAGAGAGGTCAAATTTCCACAAAATTTAAATTAAGCTAGATTAATAACTCAAACATGATTTATGGATGAAAATAGACATGTAAAGCCTGGTTTTAGGCATGGAAAGCAATGCAGGATAAATTTGTGCATATATGAACTTTGATACATATGGCTTCGAGTGTGCCTAAAGCATGCTAAATGTCATATTTAATGCAGGAAATATATATGATCATGTTCCTTAGGTCCAATTGAGTATGAAAAGTTTTCATTTTAATAATATTAACAAGATTTAACAAAATTAAGTCATTAGTTTCCAGAAAGTTCATTATGAAGCTATATAAATGCATGAATGACCAATTTTGAGCAATGAGACTTAGTTATGATAAGTTAGTACTTTAAGCAAGTTTTAACATCATATTCAAGCATATTAGAAGGAGAATATCGCAACAATGATTCAAAAGTCCTAAAATTATCACTTAAAATCATCAAAACCAACTATTGAATATAAATTGAGCTTAATGACACATATACACACTAAATCAAGTTCATAATAATTTAACACTCTAAATAAGTTTCAATAGTCCCTATAGATATAAGTGTGGTATGATAAAAACATATAGCATTCAAATGGGCAAAATAGTCACATGACTTCCCAAGCAACAATAAGAACCTATTTTGGGTCTAGGGAAGTGAAATTTGCACAAAAATATAAGCCAAATCAATCATTCAACTACAATCTATGAACAAAGTTAAACATACAGAAACCGAATTTGAATACGAAAATTGAAACATGGCAAACTTGTGCGCATATAATCCTAAACATATATGAGTAATTTCAAATGTGCACAAAATGTATGATATTTGCAATTATTCATTTCAAGCTAGATTTAAATGTGTATTATAAAATGGTGAGAGTATAAACATGGCTTGGAAAGAAATTAATTGTAAAAACATTAGGTGTGTTCTCAAATGCTTATAAAATCTCAAATGTGGTTAAGGAGAGGTCAAATTTATAAAGTTTCATAAATGTATCAAATTAACCATTTAAGCATGAGATATTTGCACATTTAAATACATGTGAACATATATTTGACATGAAGACCAAGATATGTGAAAACTGCACACATGAAAGCCTAATAAACATAAAGCATTTCAAGTATACACAAAATATGTTAGTTATTCTATAGAGACTATTTAAATGAGTTTCTTAAATTAAATACCATATTAGAGGCATTTTGGATTTTCTTTGAGCATTCTCCATTAGATTTTCTTGAGTTGCTCCTACTTGATGTTCTTACAAAAACATGTAATTGTTTCTTTGGTACCTATGTGAGTTTAGGTCCTTTGTGCTTAGTTGCAATGATATATCCTTGTACTTTTGGAACCTAAACCATTTTTACTTTTATTATTCAAATTTATATTGCTACGTATTGCACATGTATGTGCAATATGGCTATATTTACCACAATAGTTACAAGTCTTGGTTATTACTTTTATAAAGTAACTCTTGTAAGACCGGTAAATATTTTCCTCATCATAACTAATTTCGGTTTTGTCCAATGCTTGCCTTTGTTAGCTAGTAATTTTTCCCAAATGTCTCTCTCCATTCACAAACTTGGCTATAGTTTGTGTTAAGATTGTAGGCTTCCTTAATTGCGGTTTTGATATCAAGATTAATAAAGGATTTACTAAGAACATTTAAAGGATTGATGAATTTATTATGCATCTCATCAAAAGTTTCATTAGAATCCATCTTGACATTTTCAAATGGACTATAAAACAAACTTATTTTTGTATCCCTTACACAACTAATTCCTTTGTATGTATTTTTTAACTCTTCCCAAATTTCCTTAGCACTCTTGCAAGTATAAACTTTATTAAAGTCATTTTTATTAATGACATAATGTAAGATATTTATAGCTATTTTATTTAAATCTAACAACTTCCAATTATTATCGATATAATTATTTTCTTCTTTGCCTTCTATCTTGAATGGTCCTTTCTCTACTACTTGCCACAACAATCTATTTTGTGCTTTTAAAAATATAGCCATTCTGCATTTTCAATAAGGATAATTATTCCCAATTAAGATTAGTGGTCTATTTATGGCTTGCCCTTCCATGAAGCTTAATGCATTAGATGCCATGTTTTTTACTCTAATATGTGATTAAGTAAAAGATTTAGAGACTAGCTTTGATACTAATAGTAAAACACTAGGCTAAACTCGAGAGGGAGGGGGGGGGGGGGAGGTGAATTGAGTTTATAAGACACATTGCAATTCTTTTCGAAATTACAAATAAAGTACAATAACAAGAAATATCAACACAACAATAAAACAATAATAAATGTGGAATTAAAAGAGATAAGGATAGAGAGATTCAAGCTTAGATATAACTTAGAGTTTGGACTGCCCTCTAGTCTTTACGGACCCTCAAACGCCTCCAATCGAGGACTTCACACCATTTTATTAATCACTTAAGATAATGCTCAAAGAGCTACACAAGTTCATATAATCACTATTACACACAACAATCTCTAGTATAGTGCTCTTCTTTCTCTCAAGATTACAAAGTATATAAATACTTAAGCACTACTTACTAAGTCTCTTTTGTTTGATTGTAAGTAAAGAGTACAAGAGACAATTTGTAAGAAATAAGGCTAAAGAATGTAAGAGAATATGTTTTTATTATAGTAGAATATTAGTTGTTTATTATTTTTGGTCGAGTTGTTGAGCATTTATATCAACTTATTGAATTCTTCCTATTATCGTGCATTACATGCTCCAATAGCTACTTGAAACAGACTTACTAGCATGTCGGTACCTTACTTTTGCCGGTATGATAATAAAACGGTAAGAAAAAATATACTAGCAGCTTGAACATTAGCAAGTGTATCGGCATGTTCGCTCCTCGAGGTTAGAGAGTTTTTCTTTTTGTTATCTAAGGCTTTACACTATCAACCTAGTTCTTCCTTATGCTATTATGCTGGTGGGCCAAATATCACCTGAAATCAACTTTAACACATAACAAACAAATGCACTTTGCAATCTAATTTCAAGATTGTTTAATCACCACTCAAAAATTAATATCTTATAAAGTTAATTGATATATTTATTCATTAAGCAAATTAATTGATCTCATTCAATTAATTCAATATAATCAAATAATGATTAGTTTAATCATTCTCTTTTGTTTTGTTCTCATTAAAATCAATTAGTAAAGCTTTAGTTCAACGTGTTATTTTACTAAGCGACTACTCTATTGGCTAATTGTGCTAATTGGACTGATGTTATGAATGAGAGTTAACTGAGATGTAGATGGTGACAACTAAATCTTCAATTGAGTTTATAATTACACAAATAAAAACTTTTGGTGTATAATTGCAAAAAGTAGGAAAGATAACATGTAAACCATGACGTTTCATTGGCTTTAATTTATGATAGAGAGTGAACAAATCCAAAGGCAATTGTGTAATTTAAGTGTATTGCAACATCCCTAGCTATTCATTATTCAGATAACCTTGATTATGGTACATTTTAACATTCCTTTCCCTTTCTTTCCATTACACTAGGTACGAGTTGTTTCTAGCTACCTAAGTCTTCTAATTTTGCATCAAAACTATATATCAAAAAGTAATAATTTGAGATATTAACTCTCTTATTACCTGTACTTTTCTTCTCTTGATAAAAAATTTCATTTCAAGATATTAATGGTGCCATTTAATGATGATGCTAAGTATAATTTAGCAACCTAGAGCACCTCTTGACTCTAGATATACAAAATTTAGAACAAAGGGATTTGAATTTCAAATGCAACGAACAATCGAAGGTTAATGGGGATGACTAGTTAACCATGTCAAAACACATTGAAATGAAAAACAAAAAAAAAAAAATGTTTTGATACGAAGAGATTACTATTGTATCGATTGTTAATAAATGTAATCTTATCTATAAAATTTTATCTACTTAATCTCCTAATTTAGGATAGCTCTTGTCATAACTTCCTCTTTTATTCATTGCCCCCTCAACTATTACATTTTCTTCTTATTGATTACTTAATGAGCAAGGTTATAGCTTAAGCACCTAACTACCACATCCTTATATGAATAAGCTTGCAAACGTAAACCCAATTTGATATTACCATCCATTAACCTAGCATGACCGTATACAAACAAATCACACATTTAATTAGCTAAGTTTACATAATATTTAGTTCACTAAATTATTAGTACATACATCACACATTAGTTACCGTATAACTCGTAAGAGTAAGCACAATTCAATTTGGTACATTTGCTATACCATATATTACAATTCAATTTTCTATTTGATTCAAACCTAGCCATGCAATTTAGTTAAAAAATTTTCTAAATAAAGAAACTATTTTGTTTGGTTTAATGTGTAACTTAAACCATAATCACTTATTTAAATTTGATTCATGTCTTCTAAATTTATCATTGGCATAGTAATATATCATGTTCTATATGATACATGCTTCTTCTTCAACTTATTTAATTAATGTCTAATGCAATGCTAGTAAATCATTAACTTGCTATGCTTGAAAGTAATTTGTAAACTTATTTGATGCCACATTTAAATTGGGTATCTAATATCCTGTAGCAATATTCAAACTTGTTATACTAGAAAGAAAGGATAGTAAGAATATTCTTAGTAAGTGAAATTTGACAAGCATCCAATTAATCATCTCCACTTACTAAAACACCCTACAAACAAGTGATACTTTTCAAACTATTTATTTTTCAGCATACAATGACTAGCCACATGTCAATATACAATCTAGTAATTATAACCTTACCCTTGAGTAGAAATTTCATTGTTGTAATTGAACAATTGAAGAATCATTACTACAAAATAAGGCATTTTCTTATGGAACAATTCATTTCATATGACAAAAGAATAAAATAAGGCTTAAGATAAAAAATTAATCCTTTTTCTTAGAGTCCTAAATCATTATCATTCACCATGTCTTATTTCTTTATTTATTTTCTTTTGCTCAATGTGTATTGAATTGTTTTAACCTCTTTTGCATAATTAATCTAATCTTTAAGAAACTTAAGTGACACTCTTTTTCTTGATCTTCATATCATAATTCCTTAAAACTATACTATTTGGAATAATAGTTCAGAGTATAAGTGATACTCTCTTCTTAATTTTCATAAAGCACAAAGTATTGCTGTTCATCTAAAGACTTGTTACCTTCTAATGTTGCTAAATGATTTCATCGATACAAAACATTCAACTAATCAAGATCAGGGAGGCATAATCTTAAGTTGCATTAATTTTTTAGGAAGAGATTATGTTTTTTCATTTTCTTAATTAAACAAGATGGTTGGGATTTTTTTTTTTGTTTTCTAGGCAAGGGTTTTTTTTTTATATATTTGAGAAACAATTCAATTCAAGTTAGTTTGGTTGAAACAGTTTGATTCGATTTGACTACTCAAACTGAATCATGAACAAAATTGAATTAAAGGAAAATAGAAAAAAAAATTGAATTTATGGTCCAATCCGATTTGATTCATTTTGTGCTTCGATCTATCTTTTCACTTGCCTTTAGTACCTACAGTCCTTAAAATCACAAATCAAGAAGTTAAAGATTTTTCGAAATTTAAATATTGTATAGATATGCAATAAGAAAATATTTATTAATAATCAATCAATTCTAAATTCTAAAAGATAATTTCTTATTTTGTCTAATAGATCAAATACTGGATATCTTATTAAGTATTTTTATTAAGGAAAATCCACTTGGATTAATTAAGTTAAAATAAGAGTTGTTAACCAATTTCGTCAAATTAATCTCATTTAAAATTATTTTATTTTATTTTTAATGTCTCCATTGCTGTGGTCCAATAGGATTGATTATGAACAATTCTTAATTCAATCAAACTCTAATTTGCCTAAGCTTACTTTAGCCAGTTTGACTGGTTTAAATTATTATTTTAATCATTTTAATATTTTATTACTCTTCTTTATTGAAAATATTTTCTTATTCTTATGAAAAACACTATCTTCTAAAGTTGATTACTTGAGATTTAACTTAATCATAAGTGTTATTGGGATTGAAACTTAAGATGAACGCTTTAAGGATCCTACAACACATTCATGTTCAAATTCAAATTTTCCAATTTTTTTTTTTATATTTTCCACCATTTAACCCATTTTACAAAATTAAACAAATAGATATGTTGAATATCGTGGGCACATTTAACCCATTCAACCCATGTTTAACTAATTCGAAACCTTCCAAGGAATTCATTAAATTCAATTAAATCATAATAAACTTAAATCCAATACTTAAGTTAGCTCCAAAAACATCAAATGAAGGTAATTTAGTATAAACTTTACAACTCATTAATACTCAAATTTCATCAATTGAACCTTCTTCAACCTCTAGTAAATAAGTATGATCACATCAAGTATCTAAATCACCAAATTCACTTTCACAACAACATATAACCATCATACTTCATGAATTGATCATTGTAACTAAAATTGAATCAAAATCTAATTTAAGATCAACGTTTTATACTTTTACTTAAAAGATCACATCCTTATCATCACCATATCTCATCATCCACTCATAATCATCATATATCATCAATTTTCACTAAATCTAAGTCTACTAAATTAATGTACTTAAAATCAAATCGATAATCTAAGTCATACTTATAGCCATGGCACCATCATCAAACTTCCTCATCAATTTGAATTTTATTTCAATTTCAGTCAATATTCACCATAATCTTTATCATATAGTATAATTACATCTTAAATCTAACTAACTAAAAGATAAATTTATAAATCCTACCTCTAATTAAAGCTTCAAAATCTTAAATTGACCCCTATAAATGCTAAATTTCTAAATCTCTAATGAAATTACTTTAACATGAATATACCATTAGATCTACACCAAACTTAATAAATCTAAAGAAAATATCCTACCACTTATCAATTCTTCTTAAGCTTCAAAATCTCAACTTTCTCCAATTCCTTAATTTTTTTTTTTTTTTTGGTGGTCAAAAGAGAAAATTGAGAGTAGATATAAAGAGACAATACATTAGTTATCTCCTCATAAACTAAATGAACATCAGCATGACAAGAGCTAAAATAGAATGATAGTTTTATGGAGGATGGGGGCTTGAAAACCCAATCTCTAGGAAGCATCTTAGTTTGACTAGCCATCTAATCAATTGCTTTCTTTGCATAGTGCCTTAGCAAATTGAGATTGGCAATCTTAAAATTGGGTTATAACAATTCTAAGTCATGGATGATAGTAAGTAAAAACCAAAGCAAATTTGTATTGAAAAATGTAGTAGTAGTAGTAAAAATAGTAACATAATCAAATTCAAAGACAACATTATCTCATTTCTTTTTTGTATTTTTCTGAATTAAGACCCTTTTCTTAAAAATAAAAACAAATAGAGGTGAAAATGGGTTGTCTATATTGTTAAGTTATATAAGATTATGTGGTGTATTAGGAAGGGTAGATGTAATGTAATATTTACATTCGAAAATTCATGTATGGACTTAATGGTTATCTCTTTTCAAATACCTTTATCAATTGTATAAATCTTAACATCTAAAGGCATTCCTTATCAGTGGGATCCAAGAGAGATTTGGTAATATGCAATAGTCATTATTGCCCCTTCAAGTAGATTACGGGTCTGATTTCTTTTTGCTCATCTTCTTGTATATGTGACATTGATATAACTCAACAAATCTCTCTTTGTGATGGTAGTTTCCAATGCTTGCCATCATATTCGATATGTGTGGATTGCATTATTATCATTTGCAATCATCAGCAAATTCTTTCGATAAACACTTTCAAATAACAGCAACATTTAGTTCAATCTATCAACAATGTTTATAAAGCAACATATGAAGCTAGCTAGACTGATGCCACTTTTCCCTATCTAAAGTAGCAATAACAACATCTAAATTGATCCATTAACAATGTTAATAAATTAGTAGTATAAACTAGTTAGATTGCTGCTAATATTTTCTTCCTTGTAATAGGTCGATCAATTCCTTATAGGCAATTCATCAATAAGTTACTTCTAACATTAGCATTGCTTCTCATTTGAGCATTAGTTGCTTTGTCCTACTGATATCACTTACTAAATGGATCCAAGAAGTATATGCATTTCCATTGTCTAGCAAAATAATAATAGGTTTTATAGTTATAAACTCCAATGGCTTTATATGTAGTGGTGGTGCTAGATCTTGTCTAGCTGATTTGCATGGAGTAGTTAAAATCTTACCTATGTAAAAAGTAATTAGACACGTAAACTAGATGGATTGAGATAATGTTGTCTTTGAATTTGATTATGCTACTATTTTTACTACTACTACTTTTTTCAATACAAATTTGCTTTGGTTTTTACTTACTATCATCCATGACTTAGAATTGTTATAACCCAATTTTAAGATTGCCAATCTTAATTTGCTAAGGCACCATGCAAAGAAAGTAATTGATTAGATGGCTAGTCAAACTAAGATGCTTCCTAGAGATTGGGTTTTCAAGCCCCCATCCTCCATAAAACTATCATTCTATTTTAGCTCTTGTCATGCTGATGTTCATTTAGTTTATGAGGAGATAACTAATGTATTGTCTCTTTATATCTACTCTCAATTTTCTCTTTTGACCACCAAAAAAAAAAAAAATTTAAGGAATTGAAGAAAGTTGAGATTTTGAAGCTTAAGAAGAATTGATAAGTGGTAGGATATTTTCTTTAGATTTATTAAGTTTGGTGTAGATCTAATGGTATATTCATGTTAAAGTAATTTCATTAGAGATTTAGAAATTTTAGCATTTATAGGGGTCAATTTAAGATTTTGAAGCTTTAATTAGAGGTAGGATTTATAAATTTATCTTTTAGTTAGTTAGATTTAAGATGTAATTATACTATATGATAAAGATTATGGTGAATATTGACTGAAATTGAAATAAAATTCAAATTGATGAGGAAGTTTGATGATGGTGCCATGGCTATAAGTATGACTTAGATTATCGATTTGATTTTAAGTACATTAATTTAGTAGACTTAGATTTAGTGAAAATTGATGATATATGATGATTATGAGTGGATGATGAGATATGGTGATGATAAGGATGTGATCTTTTAAGTAAAAGTATAAAACGTTGATCTTAAATTAGATTTTGATTCAATTTTAGTTACAATGATCAATTCATGAAGTATGATGGTTATATGTTGTTGTGAAAGTGAATTTGGTGATTTAGATACTTGATGTGATCATACTTATTTACTAGAGGTTGAAGAAGGTTCAATTGATGAAATTTGAGTATTAATGAGTTGTAAAGTTTATACTAAATTACCTTCATTTGATGTTTTTGGAGCTAACTTAAGTATTGGATTTAAGTTTATTATGATTTAATTGAATTTAATGAATTCCTTGGAAGGTTTCGAATTAGTTAAACATGGGTTGAATGGGTTAAATGTGTCCACGATATTCAACATATCTATTTGTTTAATTTTGTAAAATGGGTTAAATGGTGGAAAATATAAAAAAAAAAATTGGAAAATTTGAATTTGAACATGAATGTGTTGTAGGATCCTTAAAGCGTTCATCTTAAGTTTCAATCCCAATAACACTTATGATTAAGTTAAATCTCAAGTAATCAACTTTAGAAGACAGTGTTTTTCATAAGAATAAGAAAATATTTTCAACATTTAATAAAATAAAGAAGAGTAATAAAATATTAAAATGATTAAAATAATAATTTAAACCAATCAAACTGGCTAAAGTAAGCTTAAGCAAATTAGAGTTTAATTGAATCAAGAATTGGTCATAATCAATCCTATTGGACCACAGCAATGGAGACATTAAAAATAAAATAAAATAATTTTAAATGAGATTAATTTGATGAAATTGGTTAACAACTCTTATTTTAACTTAATTAATCCAAGTGGATTTTCCTTAATAAAAATACTTAATAAGATATCAAGTATTTGATCTATTAGACGAAATAAGAAATTATCTATTAGAATTTAGAATTGAATGATTATTAATAAATATTTTCTTATTGCATATCTATACAATATTTAAATTTCGAAAAATCTTTAACTTCTTGATTTGTGATTTTAAGGACTGTAGGTACTAAGGGCAAGTGAAAAGATAGATCGAAGCACAAAATGAATCAAATCGGATTGGACCATAAATTCAATTTTTTTTCTATTTTCCTTTAATTCAATGTTGTTCATGATTCAGTTTGAGTAGTCAAATCGAATCAAACTGTTTCAACCAAACTAACTTGAATTGAATTGTTTCTCAAATATATAAAAAAAAAACCCTTGCCTAGAAAACAAAAAAAAAAGCCCAACCATCTTGTTTAATTAAGAAAATGAAAAAACATAATCTCTTCCTAAAAAATTAATGCAACTTAAGATTATGCCTCCCTGATCTTGATTAGTTGAATGTTTTGTATCGATGAAATCATTTAGCAACATTAGAAGGTAACAAGTCTTTAGATGAACAGCAATACTTTGTGCTTTATGAAAATTAAGAAGAGAGTATCACTTATACTCTGAACTATTATTCTAAATAGTAGAGTTTTAAGGAATTATGATATGAAGATCAAGAAAAAGAGTGTCACTTAAGTTTCTTAAAGATTAGATTAATTATGCAAAAGAGGTTAAAACAATTCAATACACATTGAGCAAAAGAGAATAAATAAAGAAATAAGATATGGTGAATGATAATGATTTAGGACTCTAAGAAAAAGGATTAATTTTTTATCTTAAGCCTTATTTTATTCTTTTGTCATATGAAATGAATTGTTCCATAAGAAAATGCCTTATTTTGTAGTAATGATTCTTCAATTGTTCAATTACAACAATGAAATTTCTACTCAAGGGTAAGGTTATAATTACTAGATTGTATATTGACATGTGGCTAGTCATTGTATGCTGAAAAATAAATAGTTTGAAAAAGCCAAAAAGGTTTCTCAAGTTAATGCTCATCAATGACATTCAATTCAATTTTTAAATCTTACCATGTTTAACTGATGCTGGATTAGTATAAATTGGACATCCATAACCATAAACCAACATCCACGAGCTTTGGAGTCAACTCCTAAGCTCTCTCTCTCTCATGCAGCCTCTTTCTCTCTCTAACCGGTACTCTCTCTCTTCAAATCTCTCTTTATCAAGCTTTCCACCACCTACTACTACCCTCACTAGCTTCTCCATACCATTAGCTCCTTAACCTAACTCCTCTCAACCTCCGCTGTGCCCTTTAGTGACACGACCAAGCTCATCGCCACCTAACCTTAACTACCAAACCACCTTTCCTTGAACCACCACCTCCAGCCACTTTTACCCCAAATCGATCATACGGCTAAACTCTTAGCTACCCTAAACCTTCAACCCGACTGCTTGTTCGCACCAAGCCATTAACTACGATCGCTACCCAAGACCATCGTCGACCACCACTTCGCACCACCATCTAAACCGCCTTTAACCACCACGGCACTTTACCTACCCCCCTATCCCCAATAAGAAACACATAAAACACTCTTCGTCCCTTTGATTTAGCCATTAAACCAAGCAAAACCGATATTTGTAGTTGCTACTTCTTCTACTCTAATTGCAACTCGACTAACCCAACCTAATCCAAGCTTCAAACTGACCCTCCGACTCGAGCTTTGACCTACGGACCAACCCTCGCCTCTTCTTAGTCCAAACTGAATCCAATCTGAGTTTTTTTTTATTATTTATTTATTGGTTTAATTATTTTAATTATTTGTCCATGTAAATGTAATCAAATAAAAAAAGAAAATTAAATAAAAAGAAAAGAAAAAACAAAATAAACAAATAATTTTTTTTTCATTTTTACTAGTTTAATAAAAATAGATAAAATATAATAAGTAATAAATAAATAAATTGATAAAATAAAATAAGTAGGATAGGGAATAAAATTGTTTTATCACTTAAAAAAATTGGTTTTCTAAAAAATAAAATAAATTCAAACATTTTTCAAATTAGGATCATTTAGAATTTCCAAAATATAAAATCCAATTTAAGTCCCTTTTTAGAAAATTTTTTAAATGAACCAAATTTGAGTAAAAAACATAAACTCGATTATTTTCAAGAATTAAAACTAACAACCCACTAAAGTTTTCATTAAAAGAACTACATACGTTTGATCCTGAATAGCGGGTACGTAAACATCTATAGGAAAATGATAAAAATAAAAAAATATATATAATTTTTCCTTTTTCTAGATTACTTAAGTTGTCCAATTAGAATAGTTAAATTGAGTTCCATTTTATAAAATAAAAAAGGTGATTTTTAATGGTTAAAGTTAATTTTGAAATGTCAATAGTACTCGTAAGGGTTTAAAATTCCTATCCATTGGATCTAAATACTTTGGTTTCAAAAAAACGTTTTATGAAATTGGTTTTCATCGTTAGATTAGTGGCTAAATTATAACTAATCTATCCAATTAGTTATAACTTAACTGTTTTTTCCGACTCCGATCGAGTAGTGACTCCAATACATTTTTAAAGTAAAAACCAGTGTTTTTTTAAACCCTAGTCAAGGATTAATATTGAACGAGTAAGGGTTTACTACTGATCGATTTAGAAAAAATTATTTGTAAAAAGAACCAGGAGGTAAAAAACTAGGCTTGATAAGAAAAAAGAAATTTTAGTCAAAGATAAAAAATTATAAAATTTAGAAAAATAAAAAAATATATAAAAAATAAAAGCAAAGGAAAATAGAATTTTTAGGGAAATAAAAGTCTTAGCTCATTTTTTGGGTCAAAAGTGCTTTAATGGTTTAATGGTTTTAAGATTTATCCAAGAATATTAAGTTTTTCTAAAAAACTTATACTCGGACTACAGTTGAGGTTAATTATGTTTGTCGAAAAAATGATGTTAATTTAAATTAATTGTGGATTGGATTTAAATTGGTTGACTTACGAGAAAATCGATATTAGATTGATTAGATGATAAACAGATAAGAGATCAGAAAACTTTTAAATTAGATTTGAAATGAAAATTATTTTAACATAGGTATCCTAGACTTAATTATGGAAATTCATGCATCATGAGGGGAGTTAGTGAATTTGGGTGTAAATGATCTTAGGTTGCAAGTCTTTTAGAACTTTTAAATTAAATTTAGTTGCACCATATGATTGAGTTAAAAGTTAGCTCAGATTGCATAAGGCACATACTTGTAAGTAGTTGGTCTTAGGTTCAAGTCTCTTAGGATGCATAAGTTGCATTCTGTAGATTTCCTTTTCCTCTCTTTCTTTCTTTTTCTCGCATTTTCTCCATATCTTCTCGTGCTCTCCTTTCTAGACAGTCGAGTTTAAAGCCATTTTTGGACCCTTTTTCTACATGATTACACCAAATTAATGGTGAAATTATGTAGATCACGTGGAATACTTTGTCTTGGTATCAAGAACATGTCTACATATAAGTATTTAATGGGTCAAATTGAACCTTGATGATTCGAAAAAAAGCTATATGTGAGATTATAGTTCTTGCACAATCTATCAAATCCAAACTCTTCAAGCAAATTGGAAGCTTCTATTCAATATTTAGAGCAATTATACCATCTTTTACACCCAAAATATCATTGAAATTAAGCATTTTCCTTGAAAATCAAAGATTCATCAAGTTGGCACACTACGGTCGATTTGGCCATTAATTTGCCTTCCAAGCTCATTCAAGCTTAGTTTTGTATAAATAGGGCCTTCCATCCTCATTTCCAACATCAACACTCATCTAAATCTCCTTTATATGAACTTAAACACAGTTTTTTCTCACTAAAACCCCCCACCAACATGTCACACTATCTTTGTAGCTCCAAGCTTCCCGTTGATACTAGCCTTGACTTTTATTGCAGCTTCTATAATCCTGACAAACCACCAAGGGTTTAAGCTCTCCAGTTACTACCCAGAAACCCAACTTCAAGCACTCCTATGTGAAGCCACCATCATAGTTGAATTTGTAGTTACTGAAACACCAAGGCTTAAGCTTCCTTTGAACATTGGCAACACCTTACTCACCTCAACCATCACTACCATTGGTTACTGATTTCAAAACCCTACTAAACTACCACCAACAGCAAAGGAATCAATTATACACTCCTATTTGTCAATCAAGTACTCAAGAGAGTGAAATCCCTTACTTGAAAAATGCTCAAAATCTACCTAAATCACCTCTTTTGATCACCTAAAGCTACCTTAGAGCATGTCATGTACAGCACAGGTAGATCTGGACCCACTTTTTGACTCGAATTCAACTTGAAATCCTCTCCTAAGTTTATGCCCAACCCGCGTGTTGATTGACATGCTACACATGCTTTTTTTTTTCTTTTTTGTTTATTTATTTTAATACTTTGTTACGAAACATAAACAAAATATAATATATATATATATATATGAGAGGGTTCTTTCTTTTAATTATTTTTCTTTCCTTCCTTTTGAAATTGGCTAAATACTTAAAAAATGCTAATAATAATGGATAAAAGCATTTCTTTTACACTTAGATAAATCTTTATATTTTTAAATAAATGAGTAAATAATCCTTTTTCAAAGTTAAGGCCTATTTTAGATTTTTTTTTTCTTTCTTAGAAGAAATAAAAAATAATTAAAAGTTGATACTTAGAAAACATTTTCAAAAATAAGAAAAAAAATAATATTAATAAATTTTCTCTTCTAAAACTTAAGGTTTCTTTTAGAGTTTTCCCAAATAATAAATAGGACCTTTTAGTATTTTTTCTATAGCAAAAATTAAATGGATAAAACAGAAATTTAACAAGTTTTTAAATTAAAACTCACCAACCCACTAAAGTTTTTAGAAATAAACTATAGTAGTCTAATCTCAACTTGCAAGTACGTAAGCACCTCTAAGATAACTTAAAATATGGAAAAAATTATTCTTCCCTTCTTTGTAAATAATGTTTCATTTTTTTTCATTTCTACAAGCAAATACAATTTTATCTATTTATTTATTTACTTATAAATAGAATTATTTTTAGATGAGTAGTCTTGAAAAATAAATTTAAACTCGAAAGGTGGTATTTGTACAGGGTTTAGTAGGATAGCCCTTGAATACATGATATTTGTCTTTTTGAAGAAATTTCAAAATGCTAGTTAGTGGCTAAATTAGAACTAAACCAATCTACCTAATTTGTTTGAATTTAATCATATTTCTTAATTTTACCAAATGGCGACTCCGAAGTTCTTTCAAAAAATGAAGAAACCAAGTTTTCTTTAACTTTAGTCAAGGGTTTAAATTAAATGCGCACAAGGTTTAGTTTAAATCAAGTTCAAGAAAAAGAAAAACTGAAAATTTTAAGCTTGACAACTTAGTGACTCTATCAGGGATTGTCAATAGGGCTAACTACTTAAACTTTCAAAATTAAAATTATCTTTCATAATACCTATGTTAATTTATGATTCTTTTACAGTAAATAATATTTTTTAATTGTTATATTAACTTCTACATATTACTAATATTTTGGATATTAGGGGTTTATTTATTACATTATGGATGTAAGGTAGATATGTTAGACTCGTATTGTTTTTGGACCTTAGAATAGGTAGGGGACGCAAGTGCATTGTCTAAGCTTCGGGTATAATAGTGTAGTCATCGCTTGAAGTTGATTAGGTTACCCACTGAAGCTTTAATATGACTAATGAACTATTTTTTGGATTTTTCATGGAGCTTAAGGGCCTTTAGAACACACCTTGATTGCATTTCACGAACCCTTTCTCGAAATTAGTAAATATAACATAATATGAAAAATCCAAAAAATAAAAAAAGAAAAAAGTTGCAACTATCAAGTGCCCATTTTACTGCATCTTTCTTTTTCTTTATAAAATTCCAGTGTAAATTCCCTATAAATAGGATAGATTTGATGTAATTTTCTATTTTTCTTCTTCTACTTCTTCTTTGTAGAAATGGCTAGTTCCTTTACACTAACTCTTTTCAAGGAAATCCACATTTACCAACCTTTGGAACTGTAAGGAATACTCAAGAAAACGATTTTCGTTTTTCAACCTAATCTAGTAGAAGACAATATAGGATAAGATTGGGCCTATTCTTTCATTACTTAAGATTTAGGCCAATATCGCGATGGTATAAGCTTTAGTCTAATTTTGAAACCTTAAGTACTATCTTTTTGTTTAGGTCCATGTAGACTAAGCCTAGCTGTTGAAGAATACTCTTATCTATTAGGGGTCCCCTCAGTCAAAAGTAGATTATATGTTCTAGATATCATAGTTACGTCTGCAAAGATTTTTAATGAACTATTAGTCCTCTACGAGTCTGTAATCTGCAAGATGTGGATAGATCACTACAAGAGAATCATTAAAGTAGATGATCTTTTCACATAGTTTGCAACTTCTTACAACTATAGCCAGGAACTCTCTTGATTCGAAGATTGGTGACATTATAGGATTAACACCAACATCTTGGCAACTTTTGGGACTAATTTACTCCAAATAAGGTATTCCACATATATTACAAGGTTATAGAAATGATGATCCAACCCTTAGAAGGGAAGTCCTACATCTCAATACTATTGGCTAAATTAACCAAATCTCTCAACTACCTTAATGGAGAAAGAAATTAGGCCTAGGATTTAAAAATCAACATAACCTTACTCATGGTTTGGTTTATCAACTATATGCGAAGCTATAGACTCAACTTGTCCCATAATGAATGTGTTCAAGAGATGAACCTCATTAACGCTTTCTTAAATGTGATTAAGCTTCTTAAAGGTATCACTACTTATTATTAGGTTAGAGCATTGTAGAAGTTTCATATTAAAGGCATCTCATAGGTCACAATATGGGTAGAAGTACCTAGCTTTAAGAAGAGAAAGAAGGTGGAAGGCAAGTCAAAACACCATAAGAAGTGGAGGAACTAGTCTCTAGGATTTTCTTTTTTGAAATAAAAAAAGTTAAATTATGAATTGGAAACTTCAAAGTTGCAATATTAAATAAAAAAAATGCATTTCTTACCATATTATGTTTTATTTCCTAGTTCCCTCCCTTACATTTGCGTGCCATTAACTCTTTGCATTTGCTACTTCTTATTTGTTTCTTGTCGCACCATCCGAGTACGATTTTAACTGAGATATAAAGTAGATACTTGATCTATCTCAATCCAAATACCCAAAGTAGCAAAGTAAACTAACTTAGTTAGTTGACAACATAGTACCATTTATCCTATTGATTCATTAACATTATAATTTATAAAACTTACAAAGTATAGATCAAAGCACACACCTTCTCATAAAGTTACAATGAGTAGGCACATCATTATTAAGATCCCTTCACATAAAGTGCTTACCTTTTGTTACCAGGGAAATGCTATACTTGGTTCTATATTACTTTCTTTATTTGATGACAAGAGTAAGCACACAAGTTATTTACTAAGAAATTGGACTTGATGAAGTTATAAGCAAACTTCACATTACATTTTCCAAGCATCTTATGTAGCCATATAAAATGATCTTCCAATCCTAAAAAGTACAAAGATATCTCCTAAGTGTTCTAACAGTTGACGTTCAAACTATCTATGGAACTCTTGTAAATTCCAAGATTTCATATTTGCACCAATTGGTTAGATAAGTGCAACTCTAAATTATAAGGGTTTTCCTTAAAAGCTGGTTCATCATCCTAGAAGCTTGAGATCCATTTATCTACAGCTTTTCCTAATAGATAGCCCATCACCTATTTGCAATAAAGCTCCTCTCTTTTTTTTTTAAAAAAAAAATTAAACTTCTAGGACTGAAAACTTTCCAAAATACTTGAATCTCTTAGATTAGATTCCTCTACCAAGCCTCTAGCTTCCTTACTTATGTTTGATTAATTATTTAAAATTTATGCTCCTTAAGGTTACGGCATTAGAGAGGAAGTAAGGGGAGAGTATAACTCCATAATCCTCTACAATATTCTAAAAGATTTTAGAAAATCATTTAATCTTTGTATCTAAATTGGATAATCAAAGCTTCGAAATTTACTTGAATAAATTAACATTAGTAGCAAATGTATATACAGGGTCAACTTAGTGAATTGATAATTACTTCCTTACCACTTAACATTTTAGAACTTAGATTTATTAAATATCCAAAATACCCTTTATGACTTGATTCCATTTTGTTATTTTATTTTAGTCCCTTTTATCGACAGTGGCACCTAATCCATGACTTGCCATTTGAAGTGATTATGATCTTAACATCAAGCACATTTACACATGCATATTAATTAGGTAGGTTGGTAATTGATCCGTTTCATCTACAAGTAAACAAACATAAACAACAGTAGTCACATACTTAAAGTTACTTAAGAGTTCAAAAGTGGGATTTAGAATGTGTTCCTATCATCATACAATTAATTAATCAATTAATGTCTTAACATGACTTAAATTTTGCAAGTCTTTCATCTAAATACCAATTATATACTTAACTAATTAACTAGGAGTCCATGTTGGTCGACCAAGATACTTAATATGGTTCACTTAGTTGAGGGCTTGGTTGATCTATCTGTCATTTAGATTGAACAGTCTAAACTTCTTATATGTGTTAACTTAGTCTCAAATCTAGTTTGCATTACATAATCTTAGGTTAACCAAGTGACCTACTTAGTCAACCACTTTGAAGGACAGCACTAATTTTCTCTAACCTTTAACAATTCAAACTTATGTAATTTTCTTTAAGTCTCTAACCTTTAACAGTTCAAACTTATAATACTTTAAGTACTTCATTGATCCAAGAGTGAAATTTTCAACTAATTAATTTATAAAAACTCTTCATTTACATATCAATCTCCATGAGTTTCAAAACAATATTTTGTTATCAATCATCAATTTCATAATACAATAATGAACTCATTTTACTTCTATTCTACTAAACCTAAAATGAAATTTTCTTCCACTGTATCAAATTATGAACTCTATTGGTCCATGATTTATGCTTAACTTCTATTGAGATTTCATATGCTAGGAAATTATCTAAAAATATAATGTCAATTGATTCTAATTCTTAAAAGATTACTCTAAGGAAAAGATAAGAATTTGGCTACCCTTAATGAGAGTAGAAGGAAATTCAACAAATTCCATAGAGTACATCTAAAATTATCATTAGCGAAGTGAAATTCCCTTCATCAAATACACTTATGGCTAGGGTTTTATCAAAACAACCTGCACAATTAAAAAAATGCATTGATCACTTAACATCTCATATGCATTCTTTGAAAAACCATTGCAATCACCTCTTCTACTACATCGATAGGCATTCATTATTAATTTCTCATTGATTTCCTATCAATAACTACAATAACTAATGAATGGACGAGATCCTAGGTTATTTTACCATTAAAGTGGAGTAAAATACACACCATAATCCTCAAAGTTCAGGAAATTTCTTGTAGAAGAGGAAGTGAGGAGCATCAATGGTGAGATCTCTTAAGTGGGAAGGTAAGGGAGGTGTAACTAAGGTTAAGGAGAGGAAGAGCTCAGGGCTTCTAGATTTTTAGATAACCATAAGTAAAAAGAAATAGTAGGTTTAGCTTATTTAAATAGATGTCTTGGTTGTGTAATGGCTTTTATGCCATCGTTTTCAAAATGACCATCAAGATTGTGTCATTGTACATGTAAAGGTATGCCTTAACCACCAAGTTGTATCTAATCTTTTTAACATATTTACTCTTTAAATTCTTGAATATAAAATTTCTTTTTCTCATGGTCTAATGAACATGAATAATTATTTTTTTTGAAATTGAGGTTAAGGTCCCTCTTAGTCTCTTTTAAATGCATCCCTAAATTTTTGCACCACTTAAAGGAATTTCAATATGCCACTACTTTAGTTAGGTTTTTAAGTAATATATTGTAGTAAGTATGTTGATCGATCTTAGAGAAATTTTAATCTAATGACATGTGCAAAGATGATCTTAAAGAGAGTTGTAGAAGGAGAAACGAGCAAGCTTGGATTCTCAAAGTTGCATGTGGCAATAGATTGAATATGATGGTCTTAATATGCTCTTGACTTTCTCTTAGTGAAGTTTCGTGTTTGATCATTAGAGGAGTAATTCTAATAGAGTAGTGATTTTTTCTTAAGCCTGCTAATGTTTCAATGTTACAAATGAGGAGGAGGAGGAGGCTCTTATAATAGCTTTTAGCCTTTGATCTTGATCGTTGAATGAAGCTAAGATGGATGGATAAGATGAGCTGCTAATGATGAGAGCTCATGTTTGATGATGGATAATTAAGATTGAAGCCTCCTTAACATTAAGGATTAAGGAACCTAAGATTTGGGTTTGGGCTAGACTTAGGCCCAAGTCTTCTTAAGGTTGTAAAATTGTAGCCCATTTCTTATATAAAAGAGACTACCTTTTAATATAACCTTCTAAAGGCCTATTAAGGCCAAACAAGGCCTAAATTGGACTAAGAAAGGCCTTGTTAAAGTTTGTTTTTGGTGCGCAAGACAATAAAGCAAAGCTAAGAGCAGAAAAAATTGATCCATCCATTCTTCTTTGGAGCTTATCAGGCTAAATATTCCTAAGATATCCCTTATTGGACTATGTATTCTAAGCCTTGCCAGTAGTCTATTAAATTAGTCCATGACATTAAATTGGCAAAAGATCAATTATGAAAATAACCTTTTACATATATTGAAAAACTTTTGAAATCACTTCTAGTATGTTAATATACACCATATTTAAAGCACAATGGATTGCCTTTGTCTAATTTCACAGCCTATAATCAATTCTTGATATGTAGAACTTTATATATCTAGGGGTGAGTAGGTAATCTTATCATATAGAGCACCCATATGAACTTTACTCAACTGGGTAAGTTCTAAGTGGATATTGAGAGTTACATGGCAAATTCCAAGTAGCAATTTTCTAAAACCTCTTTCGATATGGTAGGGTATGAGCATGAATGTAGGATACCTTATAACTACCCAGGAACATATATTTTAAAATATATAAGGTAAGATTCCTAGATACCCCAATCTACCTTATAATAATGAATAAATAAGATTGAAAAATAAAAAATAATACCATTACGCTTTTTTAGCATTAAAAAATAATAAAAAAGCACAACCTATAATGAAACTCTAAACTAGATGCTTTACATCTCTTAAGTCAATCCCTCTCTCTTCTTTGCTACGTTTGCTCTTCACATCCTTTTTTCCTCTTTCGCCAAGCCTAACCCTAGTTTAATGAAGACTATAAAACATCTCAATTCTTCGCGTATATATTTGATAAAATAAACTTTTTGTTGTATCGCTTTATGTGAAATATTGTTGAAATTTATAAGGAAGATTTTTTTTTTAAAAAAATGCAAGTTCTCTAAGATACCCTGTACTTTATAGATTCTACAAGGTATAGGTATAGGGTATAGGGTGATTCTAAGTTATCATAGGGTAGGTTTTGGTTCCAAAAGTTTGAGAACATGTATTGACAAGGTAAGATGGAGGTAAGGTCTCATACGCTATCCACATTTTACCTACTCACCCTTACATATACCTAGTAAGTATAAATGAACTTTGATATTAGTGAAATAAGCCATGTCATCCTAATTTCTAGACCTATAAATAATTATTAGTAGTCATTTGAAGCATACTTAATCCTATATTAGGTAAATCATGTCTTGCATGATTGTTTCATTCTAATTTTAAACTAGGACCAGTTGTTTGAAAAATGTTTAATTACTTGCCTACTTATAGTTATTATGAACCTCAATGTCATAATGGGGAAAAACAAAATAAGATATCCCATCTCATTTTCTTGACATACACATATAATTGTTGTTGGCTAGTTTATAATCCATTTACTCAACCTTATATTTAGCAATTAGCATCTTTGGTCATCCAAATCTCACACCATCCAACATGACATCAAACATCTTAATGAGCTTAAGTTTCATTAGTGATCTAATTTATATTCAAGTGTGTGTAATATGATATGAATTCAAAGATACTCAATCAAACAACCAAATGGGCACTATCTATTCACCTATTGAGGTTGTCCATGAAATCTCAGTAGAATATTTTATATATCTATGCTATTCAATCGATACATTCAATTAAAATCTACACCACATTATATATAGTTATTAAAAGCTATGAAATTAAACTTTCATTGTTCTTTTACAAACATTTTGTAAGTAAGATTATAGATATATATATGAAATTAAACTTTGATACTAGGGAAAAATGCCATGAGTGCTTTAGCATTGTGTAATGGCTAAAAAGCACAAAGAAGGTAAGAATTCTAAGGTTTCCAAAACAAGAAGTAAAAGGAATTAGTAAAGGGTAAAAGCCTATGAGTAACATATTTGGCTCAAGAACATGAACAAATGTGTTTTCACACTATTATAGTTATATTCCACCATTGAAAAATTACAACATAGACCTTTAGGGTTGGTAGAGGATATTGTAGGGTCAATATTGGAACTTGAAGCATGCAAAGGGGTCATGGGCTAGAGCAAGTAATGGGTTCATGCCTGGACCTTGCTAGTTGTCCACATTCTGCATAAGAATATTATGACAATTAGTAAATAGATAATTTACATATTACTTATATACTAAAATAATAAAAAGAAAATACAAAATATAATAAAGTAGCTAAGTTGGCATGTGCACATGGTGGGACACATGAGAATATCCTTAAGTTTGTTACTCAGTTGGACCTAAGGAAGGGCTATCATATTTGTACATTATAAATCATATCATCATCATCAAGAATAAAAAAAGAAAAATATCTTTAGGAAAATATTAGTATAATGTCAATGTTGTATTCATGTGTGAGTAAATTTTGTGTATCAATTGGTATCAGACTCTCAATTCTAACCATGCCAATGACAGATGGAATAAGAGAGTCTAAGAGGATGGAAGAGGTAATGAGAAATGTAAGGAAAGAGCAAAATGAAGGTAGGATTAAATCTTTTAAAGAAACGATACAACAACAACAACAAGAAACTAGAGACAAGCATATCAATACCTTAAGGGAGATTCGACAGCAACTATGGGAAGTTTTAGAAGGTTTCATCTTAGTAGACCCCTTTGAGTGTAGGTAAGACCAATGACTGAGTTATGGAAGGAGTTGTCCATGAAAAGGTTGGTGATAGCGAATATCATGATTCTATAAGGTCTACTTGGTTAAATTTTTCGCTTTTTTATTGATGATGACCTTAAATTATGGATCTATAAGGTTGACTTATACTTTCATATAATTGCAACACCTTCACAATTTAAAGTATGAGTTTCATCTTTATACTTTGAAATAGGCTCTATAATGGTGTCATACTTGCATGAATGCAAGGAATTCTCAAAACCGACTAACATAGAAGAATAAATTGAAGAACTAAATGTAGATTTGGTGAATGGTTATATTCAAATCCATTAAGGGAGTTAATGCAATTGTAGCAAGAGGGGTCTTTATAGATTTGGTAAAGGATTAAGAATGCACATGGAAGATGTCCATAAAACAAAATTTAGAGCACATGATGAGCATTATGAGTTTCTAATTATGCCATTTAGGTTGATAAATGCATGATCTACCTCTCATAGTTTGATGAATGAAATTTTTAGACCTTCTTTGAGGAGATTTTTCCTAATATTTTTCAACATCATTTTAGTCTATAGTAAGGGAATGGATGAGCACAACCACTACTTTGGGCAAGTTTTTGACACTTTGAGGAAGCTATAGCTCTATTAAAAAAAGAGTAAATGCATTTTTGGTAGCCTTTATGTGGAATATTGGCGACATATTATCTCCTAGGTACCATAGATGGTCTATTAATGGGTATAAGGAGCTGAGTAAGTAGTTGACAAACTAGTTAAGGAAAGGCCAATTTAAGTGGGATGTCAGTACTGGTGATGCATTTGAGAGGCTAAAGAAGGCACTTACCACTTTGCCAATGCTTAGTTACTAGATTAAAATTACCCATTCAATATTAAGATAGGTGTTAATGGCAAGGTTATTGGGATAGTTTTACTTCAAGATCAGCATCGTATTGCTTTTATGAGTATGTCTCTTTCTTTACATCATTAAACTTTATCAATGTATGAAAAAGAGTTGTAGCTTTGATTATTGCTATAGAAAAGTGGAAACAGCACCCAATAGGAAGACATTCTATAATAAAAGCAAATCATTAGAGTCTTAAATTTTAGCTAAAGCAATGAATTTCAAATCATTATCAATATAAGTGATTGACATATTAATGGGTATAGATTTTGAAATACAATACAAATATGGTAGCACTAGTTCATTACTAATGCATTGTTAAGGAAAGAAGAAACTAAACTAAATTAATTAGTTACTTTATCTCATTTTGATAAATTGATGGAACAAATATAGCTCAACTAGACAAAGAATGCTTATTTCAAGGGGGTTTAGATCATTTAATGAGGAGTGAGTTGGCTAGGGTATTTCATTTTGATCAAGGATTTTTTAGGAGAAAAGTAGGTTGGTTATTGGTAATAACCATATATAGATGGCAAATATTATGACATTATCATAACAATGTTATAGGTAGATATTTAAGGATAAGCACTACTTATAAATGAGTTGCTACTATATTCTTTAAATGGTGTGGAGAAGATGTCCAAAGATATCTTAAGGAATGTGAAGTGTACCAATGCTTTAAGTTTGAGAATCTAGCTAATCTTAAGCTACTATAAGCTTCACTAATACCAAAGGGTATTTGGATAGATGTAAGCATATATTTTATTGAAGGGCTACCTAAATCTCAATGAAAGGATGTGATCGTAGTTATGGTTGATGATTCAGTAAGTATGCTCAGTTCATTGGTCTAACTCACCCTTTCTTTACGGCTATTATAGCTCAAAGTAATCTTGACAGTATCTATCAATTGCATAGGTTTCCAAACTCAATTAATAGTGATTGCAACTCAGTTTTCATGATCTCCTTTTAGAGAGATTTTTTCAAGCTTCAAGGAATTTAGTTGCATATGTCTACTACCTATCATCCACAAATTGGCAACTAGATGGAAGTTGTCAATTATTGTTTAGAAACCTATCTAAGGAGTATGACGAGGGTACATATTAAGTGATTCAGTTTCTCATTGGCTAAGTAGTGGTATAACACTAGTTTCCACATTTATATTACTATGGCTCCCATTGAAGCTCTATACAGGTTTCTACCTCCATTACATTTACCTTATGCACTTAAGGATTGTATAAATGCAGTTATAGATACTATGCTTTGAGACAAGGAAGACATGATTTAGGTGTTGCAATTTCTTCTAAATAAGACACATGATAAGATGAAGATATTAGTTGATAGGGGAAGGAGTGATCAACAATTCAATTTGGGTGATTAGTAATGGCTCAAATCATAACCTTGAAAATAGTAAAGCGCACGAAAACAAAGATACACAAATTTGCAGCCAAGTTTTTTAGGGCCCTTTTAAAATCCTCGATAGAGTGTGGGAGGTGGCTTATACCCTAGACTTACCTATGGAATCCTTTATTCATCCCACTTCTTATGTCTCTTAGCTTCATCCTTGCTTAACCATGGAAGTAGTTTGTTACATTCCTCTATGCTGAAGTATAGCCATATGCTGTTCTCACTTGCAAATTATTCAAGAGAGGCCTTGCAACAATCACAAAAGTTTTAGCTCATTAGAAAGCCTAGATCCTACTAAATCTACTTGGAATATTTTCTAGAATTATAGTTACATTTTCCAAATGCTCCCTTGTGGTTAAGGGAAAACGAAGGGAGGGGTGATGATATAAAGGAAAATGCTATGAATGCTTCAATATTTATAATGGATGAAAACACAAATAAGTTAAGAATTATAAGGTTTCCAAAGAAAAAGAGGTAGAAGCAATTAATCAAAAGTGGAAGTTCGTGAATAACACTTAGCTCAAGGAAATGACTAGATAAGGCTGATAATTCATGTTAACCCTTATATCTTATGTCTATATCTTAATAGGTTTGTATAATAAAAACCTTAATCTATAACCCTACCCATTTATTAATCATATACGAAAACCTAAACTTGTAACTTGACTCGTCTAATAAATGTGTTTTATGTCTAGGTTGGACTTACTTATCCATATAACATTTTTATAAAATAGTTAAAAATTTATAGGAAAAATGATCATAAAATTAATATTTTGCAAATGAAAATGACAAAATCTTAATATTTGTACATGAAATTACATCTAAACAAAAGTTTAATACAGTAAAGTTCAATCAAATATGGAAAATTCAAACATTAATTGGTTACGTAACATTTTGATATCAAGTTAAACCATGTCTCAATGGGATATCATTATATGTGGTAATTTTCCTAAAGAGATGAACAAATAATCTACATATAAAAAATTATATTAATAAAAAATAAATGATGTTGAAATATTTATAAAAATAATTTAATTTATTACATTTTTCATAGAACCAATCCTTTTACACATAAAATAGCTTTCATAGTTTCTAAGTTCAATGAGCTATTATGTTGATCAAGAATTCGATCATGTACTAAAGGTAAATCCCAAGCTACTATGGATATCAATATGCTGAAGATATCACGTAGTCATTTTTGTAACTTGAGGATATTGAGTTTTATTAGTACTTTAATAACTCAAAAGTACTTAATTCAGCCATCGTATTTCGCTCTTCATACAAATATAGCTCTATTTCAAATTTATTTACACTTTTAAGTGTTTGCATACTTTTAAAGGATTAAAATTCTTAGATAAAATAAAATATATAAACATCATAGTAAATGAAATAAATTTAAATCCAGTACACATATTTGTAAAAAATAAAGTTACTTGTAAATCATATATCCATTCATCATTAGTAGAATCATGCGCTCTTGATTTATTGCTACTAATATTTGGATTTATACTCGTGCCATCTTTCTTCACATATTCATGAAAAAAGAGTAAATGATACTTTTTAACTTTCAAAATATTGGTTATTTTAAAACTAAATACATTTAAGGGTAGAATTTGATACTTGTTTAGGCAGGTTCATAAAAAGATTCGCGAGTTCAATACAAACTTGGATAGGAATGTTTATGTGCGTTTAAAAAAATTATACTCATTTGTGTTTTGAATCAATCTTTTCACATACAAACTTACTTATAATTATGTTATGTCATGTTATGTTGTATTTGGGTTTGTGAATTATGTTTCAAATTGCCAACCTTACTACCAGGCATGTTTTCAAACTATTACAGTTGTATTCCACCATTGAGAAATTACAACAAAAACCCTTGGGGTTAGTAGAAGATATCATGCGTCAACATAGGGACCTAAAGCATGTGAATGGGTCATGGGTTGAAGCAAGCAGTGGGGTTAAGCCTGGACCTTGCTAGTTATCCACATTATGCATGAGAATGTTATGATAATTAGTGAACAAATAATTTTCAAATTATTTGTGCACAAAAATTGTAAAAAAGAAAAATACAAAATATAATAAAGTAGTTAAACAAGCATGTGCACACGGTAGCACATGTGAGAGTATTTAAAGTTTGTTATTTAGTCAGGCTATCATATTTGTACATCATAAATCAAATCATCATCATAAAGGTAAAAAGGAAAAATGAAAAAAAAAAGAAAAAAGTCTTTTGAAATATTTATGTAATGTCGATATTATGTATCTGCCATTGAATCTACATGTATGAGTAAATTTTGTGTATCAACAGCTTATCCCTCTTGTCCCATCCTTTCTCCTTTCTTTCCAATCTGTATCCTTTAATCATCTCTGTATTTATTTTTTATCTTTTCTTCTTATTTTATCCCTCTCATTGCGACATTCTTCACAATATATGCTTTCTAGAATCCACACCATATACATTAAATTTGAATCAATTAACTATTGAAAATGATTATTGCAATGAAACTTTGCTAGGAAAATGAACCATCGAATTACTTATTAGTTTTCTATAGAAAGACATGGGTGATATGGCTTTCCATTTTACAAGTGGTAAACTCAAAGTAGTTCTTACATGCAATTAATAATTAACCTTAGCATTCTGTTTTGTGATTTGTATCTATAGATATAAGGGCTCAATTGGAGTTATCACGTGCATGCTGTGTAAGTAGTACACTACACATGACTTCAAAAAAATGAAGCAAGGCTGTCATCTGAAGGGATGATTAGGTGAGAATAAGATAAAGAGGAAGAGTAAACAATTTCAGTGTCTTAAATGCACAAGTAACAGATAAAGTAACCTTAGGAGACCTTAGGCGCTCACCTTGTAGCTTAAGCAAATGAAATTAATTCTTTACTTGAATGTTATTTGATCTTAGAAAGTAGAGTTTTTATAGTAGAACACTGTTTCTTTGATCTCTTTATGAGTTCTGAATGATGTGGAAATGCTAGGTATTTATAGGCTCTTGGGTAAGATAGCATCCGTTAATCACCTGAGAAGGAGCTTGCTTAATTCATGATTGTCCAAAATGAGCTAGCTAATGAACCCAAGACTAGTAGCCTTCCTTATAGGTGCATGAGCCTATTTGAGAAAGGTTGGAGGTGAATGGACCTATCTAACGATCTCTGTTCCAAGCCCATTAAGCCAAATCTCCCCGAATTATCCTAAATATAGACCGGACTCCTTAAGCCCTATCACCTGACCCAAGGAGTTAAGCTTAAGTAAATAATGGGCTTATTCTAATAACTGATATAATAATTTTCAATTCTTTATATTTTGCTCCTTGACCAAAAGTCCCTTAGACATGTTCAAGGGGGGTTTGGGTATTTCTATAATTTGTTTCTTCAATTGTTATGTAGAGGCACTGAATGTTGTCTTTGCTTGCTTAATTACTTCCAATATCTACAAAATTGATGCTTTTTTTAGATCACTGGCAAGCCGGGTATCATATACTAGTATTCATTTTGCTGTCATAGTACACATATTTCAATATGCTTTTGTATTATATTATTGACTTATTACTCCCATGACATTGATTCGCCAAATAATGTGTGTGTGGTGGCTTTTCTTTGTATTTCTTCCTCACTTTGCGATTATTAGTAGAAAAATAAAATCATTGGAGTATTCATAGGAATCTAAAGCTTTCATAACATCCTATTCGGCCATGTTATATGCATATATGTATGTATGTATGTATGTGTGTCTCATTCATACCATTAAATAGGGTGGTGCTGTTGTGAAGTGGAGTGGAGTTCCAGAGTGTTGCGAAACGAAACGAAACGATAACATATCCCTCCCTGCAAAGATTACAAGAGTTACATTGTGTTACATAAAGACAACATAAGAGTACATATAATATATTATAATAACTTATTTCTAATAGATTAAATCTTCAATGCTTTTGTCAAATCTTCTTCTACAACTGAATATCACTAGCAATATCTCATAATTTCCCTTCACCCAATAATTAACAACAGTATCCAACCCAATTAGATCTCAACCTCAAACTACAACACTTATCTTCTTTTTACATCAAAACAAATTCCTTCTTTTATTATATTCATAAGAGCTACTAATGTCTCTTAGTAAACTTCCATATAGATTTATTCCAAGAGAATTGAATTCCTTATAGTACCAATTACTTTATATTTAACATGAACCTATCATAGCGTTCAATAGAAATTCCAAGAGAAGTTTTTTTTTTTTTAAATACCTTATATCTTGACGATGAATCCCATGTTAAAATTTCTTATGCTTAGCAAATTGGACAAATGAAGTCCATTTTCTTCTTGGCTTTATAATGAAAATGTATGCTTATTCTGATGTTGGACTCACAAAAAAAATATATTCGTCAACATGGATGATGCATGGAGCAAATAATTTTCGACTGATCCTTAGCTCTTTTGCATGTGTAATTTCCTTCATTGACCAATATCCATTTCAAACCTAAATAAATATTTCTCTCAAAGATTTCCTCCTCTTCAAATCTTTCTTAAACCTTTATTTGCCATTTTCTGTATTTATATATATATATATATATATATTTATTACCCTCCATATCTTACCTAAACCAATCAAGTCAACTGAATATCATATCCATACCTTTGATATATGTTCTCCCTTTTATTCTTATCTTTTCACTTGCGTCAAGCATTTAGTAACTCTTTTATTTCACCTCAAGCTTGCACCATCTGAATTTCGATTGTCGACTCATGAGTTTGGATGAACAAGGTATTGAAAAAGTCAACTAACTTAAGTTGAAATACTCCATCAAAGATATTTATCAAGTAAAGCTTCATCAAGTTACAATCTTTCGGGCCGACTACGAACTTTAGACAATAATAAAAGCTAGTGCTGGCTTCAATTGTAGAGCTTAGAAAATATATGCCAGAGTTTGTGCAATGTTTCTAGCCTTCCCCAATATCTTGGTTTGGTGAACTATTTACTTATTTACTCTTTTTTTTTTTCTTTTCTCAATATTTGTTGCTGTCGTACATTGTCTTCATATGAATCTCTGCAAATCCAAATCCCATCCATGCTTTATGATATCTCGTTGGTTTATATATATATATATATATATATATAATATATATATAGATATATATTAGTGGGGCTCGTTGAACGCCAATTCACAGTGCAAAATACGTATGTGTTTCCCTAAAGATGTTCTATGTTCAAGATTCACATTCGAGTCACGGGCTATGGTGCAATGCAACCTTCACTTTTTATTATTATATTTGCTTACTACCATCGTATCATATTGGCTTCAACAAGTGATAATATTTCGTTTCGTGGAGCAAGGATAAATCTCGATCAAACTTCGATATCTGTACGTGCAACAATAGTAATCAAACTCTTGAACTTGACTTACTTTTCCTTCTTTTTATTCCATTGCTGTTGTTTCTTAATTAATCTTTTCTTTTTTTTTTTCACTTTCGATAATTTGAACCCAATATCTCCATGTACCACTAGATACATCTACTTGTCTCTTTAATGTTTTTTCATTGATGTTATCCTTCAAATTCCTAATATCAGTGGGAAGTAAGCCACTGAAGAAAAAGAGCTTTCCAAAACTCAATAATTCTGGAGAATACATTTGCTATGTTTAGAATTGTCTCCAAGACACTTGGCTCTTAGATTGTATATTCTAAAACTAAATTATATCACTTTTAATTGCCTTTTCCTTTAAAATCCTCACTAGGATTTTTATGAGAGAAGATAGAAGAACCACGGAAACATATTTTTTATCAGCATCTAATAGCTATTACTTCTAATATGATCCTTCCTTATTATCGGTTTGATTTATTTATTATTTTTTTTGCCAATAGATATATATATATATATCGTTGATTAAAATCAACTTATCTTTATAGATACAACACTTATATACATACTTGACGTAATATGGGTGCTGTTTTGTTTCATCATTAATTTACTTCAAATTCCCTTGCCTTCCAATGGTTGCCAACAAGCTGACTGACTTGAAATATATATGGGCAATAACTCTCCTTAGTTGTTGGTATTAGCTTATCTCTTTAGTCATAAGATCGTGTTCATCAATCTTTGGATTGATTCCAATCTCCTCTTTCTCTTTTCTATTTTCAATATGTGGAAATACAATAATATATATATATATATAAATTTTCTATTATTTCAATATACTTTATGTAAGTTCTAGTCATCATAGTACACCTCTTGTCCCCTGCCTTTTTTTTATATATTAATAAATTTGTTGAGTTTTGGTTTCTTGACTCAAGGATGTATTAATTTTACACTCTAGTAAGGAGAGATGAAGACAAATCCAAGTCAAAACATGGAAGCTGTAAAACAAAAGGACTTACTAGTACATCAGGATAAATGTCCATCAACCATCTCATGTCTTTGGGATATGTGGTTAGATGAGACTATCTTTGAAGATATGTTCTAAGACAACACCAAGCATAGAGAAACTTATGTAACACTTTGCACTAATGGTAGTCTCCGGTTTATCAAGCATGAGCCTTGTGCTCAATGTTGCGCTTTAGAAACGAGAGGAGAAAGCTACCTCTCTCCAATACCCAATTATCATTCCTGAAGGAGCCACTTTCTGGATGAGATGATTGGTTACCATACAATAGAAAGAATCCATAATATATGACTTTACTGAAGATGGCTAAAGTCCTCTGTGATGCTGCCACTTCTATTTGGTTGCGGTTCCTACAAACAAGTGAAATGGAAGTATGGTGGGCAATCATATCACGTTAGAGTATTTAGGCCTATACGTTTATCACTTTGTAAGGGGAGATAACTTTAACATTAGAAGACATAGCTGTACTATTGAATCTTCACAACTTTGGATGAGCCGACTTTGTTGGCATGACAAACTCTCATAAAGAGCACAACTTTCAAACATCCTTAATGGGTGCTTTGCCAGCTACCTGTATTAGGAAGAAGAAGCTATGTTTTGCTTCTTGGCTTGCATACTTTTTCGAGGAGTGAAGCCCAAGTCACGGGAAAGAGTTGGTACCTTCATATCCTTTCTCTCTCTCTCTCTAATTTAAGTGTTGTAGTTGTCTCTTCATCTCATATGTTTTGCTTTCATTATGTTCTGGCTTTCCCTGTTTGTATTCTTCAGAGGGCTTAAGGAAGGTGTTAGTCCACGACTCTTTCTCTTAACCATGTGCATTACCCAGGGTGAACGATTCGCTTTAGGTCCCTTCTACTAAGGTTCATTTTACTGGTGCTTGGACCTGTATTACCATGCTTTCATACATTTGAAAGGTCGATATGTGAACATTTCACGTGTTGACCTAGTGTTTCTTCAAGTTTTCTATTGTGAGCAATTTCAAAAACATTTTTCTCCTCCTGTTATACGAGACCAACTCGGCCTTGCTCTTCCTATTGCGTGGGCCTAGGTTGAGGGATCTATTGATCAGTCACTCTTGTAGCTCATTGACATTAAGGGTGAATTCACATTCTACCCTTATGTTAAGCAGATTGCAGGATATGAAGACAGTAATGGACTTTATCCTCCTAGCTTAGACAGTAAGGTTACCTTAGTGGAAAATTGAGAAAGTATTCTTGATTCTCAACTAAGTTCCTCTTATGGTGTATTCTAAGGAGCTTGCCTTCACTTCTTGACAATAAAGACTCGGCCAGTTACTTTTTAGAACGAAGAGTCATGGTATACTCTCCTTATCAGGTTAATCGTCAACTTGGTTTTGACTAAGGAGTACCTTGCTTGATTACCACAACTAAGATTTTTGAATCTTGCTGCTAATCACTATGTCTAAATGACTTTAGGAAGATTCACTTTAAAAAGAAGCAACTATACTTTCCTTTTACTAGTCACTTTAGGGTTGCTTCCCCTGGATGGCTAACACATTAGAAAAATGCTTGGATGCATTTCGAGCTTATGCCTTTGTGTTATTAGGTGATACACATCATACACCTACTGTATATCGTTACAAATTCTTTTGTAAACTCCCAAGGCCTAAGTCTTAAGGTAGTAGAGATATACGAAGGGCTATTACTAAATAATCAAAATATCCTAGTAGAACAACAAGGGTGAACCTTGCTTTAAAGTCTAAAAAAAACCACCCCTTGCCTCCACTAGTGGATTTAAGACAAACCAAGTGAGCATTTATTCAGGAGGTAACTTTATTAAATGCATCATGCTATTTTATATGTATAATTTTTTATTTTATTTTATTTCTTTACTCTTATTGGTTGAGACGGGCTTTCTTGCTGAAGTTTGTGAGAAGGACGATGTTGCTAACTTGAGCTTTGGGGTTCGTTTGGACAATCTTATTACATTAGTGGTAGCTTTAGATAATGATAATGAGGACTTGTTAGATTATGGTGAATCTCTAGTCTAATATAGGAATGTTGATGATAATAATGGAACTTCAAAGTTGAATGATTCTCCCAAAGCATAGGATATTACTTTGTTAGTCAACGAGGCATGTGATGGCAATACTTATGCAAATGCATTTTTACGCTCAAGGACTTATGGAGGTAAAGTATATGTAGCATCTATTGATATCTCTCCACCCTTAGTTACTAACTTATCTCTTAGAGACATGTTAGCGACTCCAAAAGCCATCCTAAGAGAGATAATATCCTTTCATGGATTTGAAATTCCTTTTCATCTACTGGAACAATTAGAGAGACTTTACATTATAGACTAAGATTTTTGGAAGTGAGTCTCTTATGTTGGGAACTGAGTTGGCAATACCATGGTGAAAATGTTAGGGAAAGTTACATCACTACTTGAGAAGTCTTAGAGGTCTCTATTAGATGATAAGTTACAACAATTGATTACCTTTGTTAAAGGGGTTCATCTTTTAAAATTCAAGGTTAGTAGCTTAGAGCCCATTATTGCCAAAGCTAAGAGATTGTTGAGTTCTCGTACCGTTATGAGAAACCAAGGTGAGCTAGTGACAAGGGTTCAAGCCTTGCAAGATGCTATTGAGGAGATAGATCATTAAGCAAAAGATTTATTAGGTGATATGGACCTTGAGCCCATAGTAGGTATAGATTGCTGCCCTTAGTGGAGTTTAGCTATATTCATTTGTTTTGTTGACATTTATTCTTCACCCCACCCTCCTTCTACCCGCTCTTTTTTCTATTCAAATTATTTTTCAACACTTTCAAATAGAACTTACTGATTGAATAAAGTTTGATTGCTTTCCTCCTATCCTGCTATTCTTTATTTATTTCAGTTGCTTAGTTGTATCAAATAACAAGGCTTCTTAGCTTAGAGGTGGCCTATGCCATTGAAACCTATGGAGGTCATTGTATGCTTTAAGAGGTAATATCTCACTTAATGGCAACATTGTAAAGGAAACACCATGATAATAAGATTTGCTCCTTATGGCTTGTGAAGCCTAGTGCATAGCGTTGTGCATTAGAGGGAAGCTCTCATTTGTTAGCAATAATAAGTTGAGAATATAAGATAAAATATTTGATCACGCTTAAGCAACGATAGTAACATATACCAAGCATATTATCAATGTTTAAGAGGGTATTTCCTAATACTTAACCTTATATCACTTTCTCTTTACTTATTCGTTTATTAGCCGTATGCGCTAAGGAGAAAAATCTGTAACATTGCAGTAATAAGGAGATAAGAATAGAATACACAATTAAAATTATATGCTAAGGAGATAAATCTCTAACTTTACAGCAACAACAAGGCAAAAGATAGTAAAAGAACACAAAGAAATAGAGTAATGGAAGTTGAAAGTTTCATTCATGTTTATTGTATCGGTTTTTGAATTAAGGACCTTATAGTAGCCACTATCATAAACCTCATGAATTATAAAAGGGCCTTCCCACTTTGGCATAAACTTTGGCATTGGAATACCTCATCGCATGTGCTCTACAGTGTAAAGTAGAACGTCGCCTTGCTGAAAAGATCTTTTTTTGACCAAGTAATCATAGGTAGTGTCACGTCTCGAAGTGGTAGAGTCATAATAGCCTTGCTGTGTAAACCATCATAAGATAGAAGTTGGCCTTACAACTGTTATTTTAAACCTAATCTACACAAGGCATCCATGACTAACCAGCTTTGAAGTAAGTAGTTTGTAATTTAAATAAATCATTTACCTAAGAAAGTGAGAAATTTATATATATATATATATATATATACTATAATTCAGTTATTACATTATTCAAAAATGAAAAATTCTAAATAAAACAAAACTTAGACCTTAAGAATATATGTTCATCCTTCAAATATTTTTCCTCACTCCCCAAGATCCAACAGTTGCTAGCTTCAGAGTACTTGTTTGCTACTTCTTAGCCAGCTTCTGCACGACATCTATAAGGATGTGAGCAACCATAGCTCAATAAGTTAGGATGGAGAACTTAAAACTACACCATAAACATAACAAGGTTATCAACCAACTTATTAAGTACGATACATGTTCAAGGAAATACCATCACACGACGTTGTTCAGCTCGTCGTGAGATTAGAGAAATTGCGTCCGCTCTAATTCGGGTAGAAGAGTTGCCATTAATGCAACAACTCACGATCAAACCCAGGTTTGTGCTATGGAGACGTGGCTCCTCCAGCGACTAACTTTTTACCATTGTCTTCACCCTCGCTGCGACCTTCTTTCCTGTCACTTAGTTTGATTGAGGATGAAGAAGGGACCATTTTGCAATCCTGCGTTATCCCTTTCGAAGGGGTCGGTATTTGGCCGGAAAGTCCTAAGTTCCCCTAATGGGTTTCCATGTAGGTTCGTTTATGATTATAGGTCGTATATTTGATTAGATCCAGTTTAGGGTGATCAATTATTTCATACAAACCATACAATACAAGCTAGGACAACAAACAAAATTATAACATCACTCATAATCAAGCACATGCACACATCCAATTATCTAATAAGCACAACCAAGCATAATCTTAAGCCTCCAAAATATAGCAACATATTAATCCCAACTTACCTCGACTCTTCGCTCTCACTCACTTGAGATCCGACTTGCTCAGGCCATCGCCAATCATCCCTATAACACAAACGTGGTTTCAGTTTTTCATATAATTATTATAGGTTCATTTTATCCTATAACGCTTATTATTATGTGTTGTTTAGAGTTTAATATGCCTAATTATCTAGGTCTTAATTCTTTTACAATTATTCTAGGTTTGGGATTAGGTTCAGGTTCAGTTTCCGCATCGATTTCTAAATTAAGTTCTAATTCGATTTCTAAGTATTGTTTTATATTCAAACCCTAGAAATTCGTTTCAACTCATAATGTGAAATTAATCACATTATTTCCCGATCTCCTAAATATCATCATTACCTATAATTAGTATTTTATTCCACCCGGTATACTTAAATCCTTATTAGTGTACCGAATTTACTCCTGATGTGAGAAATTCTTTATATTTTTCATATAATTACATATATTCAAGTTTCCTATCAGATTTATTTTATATTTTTATTATTATCATAATATCAATTTTTATTCTAATATTTTCTATTTATTATATTTCTAATAATTGTATATTATGTATTATTACTTATTATGTACATAATACACATCTAATATTTTTATCACTCTAATTACTCTCTCCTAACATTAATTAGCATTTCAAAATGTCTAAATTCATCTTAAATCAGATTTTACATCTAATTGCCCTAATTTACAAAATTAACTTAAAATTTACTATTTTTCTCTATTACTCATTTACTACATAATTAACCTAATAATTACATCTAACACCTTAAAAGCTATAAGTATCACACTTCATCAGATTTCAACATCCTAAAACATATAAATATTCATTAAATCAGTAATTAACCATTTAATTACTTAATTAATCCTAAATTACCCATTTTATGCCTCATTTTAAGGCCTAAAAATTATCAAAAAATTTTGAAAATTAATTTTTAAAAACACGCTTCATAGAACTGTTCTATATCATCTAAGTAGTCTACACAAAAATTTTGGGTTCAAAACTACACTCCTAAGGTCATTTATTTCTAAACCAAAACATGCTCGGTTTTGCACGATTTCTTAAAAACCCTATATCACGAGACATATTTTCATCAAAATAATATTTTTTCCTAAAAACTACATACAAAAATATTCTAGAATAAAAAAATTCAAAATTTTTGTAATAATATTTACTATTTTTACAAAATTATACAAAATCGGGCTAGAAATTGGACTCACCGATCTAGGTGGCTCCGGCCACCGCCGGCCGTCTTAGCCTTATCGGCTGGTTTGGGCGCTGCCACCATCGTGTAGTGGTGGTGTCTGTCCACTCTCAGCTGCTCTTTTGGTGTGAGTTCCCTTCAAAGGCCCTAATTGCATAGTTTTTCCTTTTTTTTTTTCTAACCTTAATTTTTCTCTCAATTTTCGCCTCTCCCTAATTTTTTCTGATTTCTAACTGTCCAAATGAGCTTCTGAATTTTTTTTACTATTTATAGGGCTTTGTGGTAATTAATGTGTATTAAATTAGACAAGATATTGTCTAAATCTCTTAATTTTTTGTTTTTGTATTGCTTTAATTTAATTGGCTGATTTTTTTCCTTATTTTTCTTGATTGTTCTTGATTTTTCCTTAATTAATTATGAATTTTCTTTAATTATTTCTTATTATTTTAGTACATTTCATGTATTGTAAGTAATTACACGTATTTTTACATACATGTAAATTCATATATAGTACAAATAAATATTCCTAAATATTATTTAGGTCATTCTATGATTTTTAGTATACATATAATTTATCTCTAGCGATTCGTTAATTATCAGAATGCATTTTATGTATTTTCGATAAATAGCGAGTTATATATTTAAAATTTGGAACTTTTATAGTCTTTTATTTTATTGCTTATTTTCTTAAATTCAAACTTACGGGGTCATTTTACTAATATTCTAACTTTGCTTTATAATTTAAGCTCGATCGAGTCTTTCAACCGATCGAAACCTCGAATGGCTAGTTGTGGGGCTTACAAGTAAGACTAAGTCATCTTTAGTAATTAGCAAGGTTGCGCTTAGCAATGTCTTGCCTTTCTTCTAAGGCTTCAAGATCCAGCATACATAGGCTGTCTGGTTCTAATTTAGCATTAAAGGCCAAGCGTGTAGAAGGAACTAAGATTTCAATAGGCATAATGCCTCAAAACCATATACCAAAGAGAAAGCTATTGCTTGAGTAGGACCTTGCTTGGAATTTTTGTAAGCCTATAGTGCCAATAGCAATTTGTCATTCCTCTCTTTATGATTTTTGTAAGCCATCTAACTGAGGACCTTTAGGAGAGTCTTGTTTGTTGCCTCTGATTAGCCGTTTCCCCTTAAATAGTATGGTGTGGATTTCACATGATTGATATTGTAAGAAGCTAGCAGTTTTCATACATATGAGTTGATGAAAGGGGTGTCATTATCTGAAAGAACATGTTTTGGGATCTCAAAACAGCAAATAATATGTTTCTTCATGAAATTTGTTATAATAGGTCTTGTTGCATTCTTGAGGGAGATCGCCTCAACCTACTTGGTGAAATATTCAGTCTTAACAAAGATCCATATGCATCCTTTGAATGGTGGGTTTATTTGACCAATTAAGTCAAATGCCTAAGTATGAAATGGCAATAGAGTAGTTAAGTTATGTAATGTAACCGTAGGAACATGGATTGCATCACCATGTTGTTGGCATGCGACATACTTCTTAGCAAAATTGAATACATCATTTTCCATGGTAGCCTAATAGTATCCCATATCAAGAAGGTAGTAGTACTACTTCTTTCTTGCTTGATGTTCTCCACCATCTCCAAAATGCACTTCGGACAATATAGTTTTCGTTTTAGGAGGTGCTATACATTAGAGAGGCTTTCCTATGAATGATACCCTATACAACTTACCCTCATGTATAAGATATTTTCTTGCTTTATACTTTACTAGTTAGGCATTTGTGTTATTCGTAGGCAAAAAATTAATTTTCAAGTAATCGATGTAAGGGCGCCTCTAATTGCTTGCACTTGCTACAAAGTTGCATTCTCCTTGGTCGAGGAGCTCAACATACCTTAGGCAACTCATTTGTAGTTGGGATGCATCTTTAGACATTGTTGGCTAGTAATAACTTCCTTGCTAAACTCTTCTCTACACTAGATCTTATGGTATTTATCTAACTTCAAATGAGATTGTTTTGTGCAAATACGCCGAGATAAAACACCTTCTGGTCCCTTAAAATACAAGACACCATTAATACAAATGAAGCTCTTCAAGGTTATCATAGAAGCTGCATTTGGATGTGCTAACTGTGCCTTGATGGGACTTAACCAGTCGTCTTATGCTTCTTCATCCTTGTCCACTAACTATAGAGCCGTACATGGGATGGATTTCTTAATAACTTGAATGTTCAAATGATTTTGTGTAGTTTGAATGGAAACTTTGGAAGCTAATGTTACTAGGGTATCTACATAGTGGTCAGTAGATCATTTGGTATGCTCGTACCTCATTGATTTGAACTTGCTAACCAAAGATTGCACTGCAGCCCTATAAGGCACTAACATTAGTTCCTTGAGAGCAAATTCACTATTTACTTACTTGATGAATAGGTTCGAGTCACCATGAATGCACAAGTTAGATACTCCAACATTTTGAGCAAAAATAAAACCAAGTAAGAGAGCTTCATACTTAACCTCATTATTGGTATATGGGAAGTCTAGCTTAAAAGATAAAGGTATCTCTTGACCTTCTAGAGATGTTAAGATTACCCCAGCTCTTTGTCTAATGCTACTAGAGGAGCCATCAAATTACACTTGCTACTTTCCATCTAGTTTTTCTCTTATAAAGTCTTCATAGAACTCTATAGGGATTATATCTATGATAGGAGCTCCTTGTATCACAGGAAACTAAGCCAAAAGTTTGCCAGAGCTTAAGACTTAATAGCCTTAGGTGGCATGACTGTGATATCAAATTCTGATAGGAGGAGAAACCATTTGGTAGTCATTCCTGAAAGAATTGGTTATGACAACAAGTTTTTTAATGAATCTGAATGAGTGACAAGATTAACCTTATAAGACAAAAAATAATGGCGTAACTTTTGCATGGTGAATGATAGCGCAAGGCATTGCTTTTTGCAACTTGAGTATTTCACCTCACTTCCTTGGAGTGACTTACTCAAGTAGTAGACCAGTCGTTTACTACCATCTAATTCTTAAGCTAGCAAAGCTCCAACAGACTTATAGATGGCTATCAAATAAAGAATTATTGGTAACCCTTTAATCGGTATTATCATCGTTGTTGGTGAGGTAAGTATCTCCTTGATCTTTTGTATGGCTTTTTCGTAAGGTTGTCCCCATTTAAATGTGGTTCTCTTTTTCATGAGTTGTTGTAATGGATGAGAAATTTCTATTAGTGTAGGGATGAATCACCTAATATTAGAGAATTTCCCCATGAAGATCTTTAATTCTATTGAACTAGTAGATAAGGGCATGAAATGTATAGCTTGCACCTTTCCTGGATTTACATCAATTCCTTTTCTATGAACAACAAATCCAAGGAATTTACCAAAAGCTACCTCAAAGACACACTTCAAGGATTTATATGCAATTTACATAGACAATATCATTTAAAGACCCTCCATAGATGAGTCAAATGATCAGGCACTCGTCTAGGCTTGATAACTATATCATCACATAGTATTCCATGAAGTCATGCATTATGTTAGGAAATATGGCAATTATGTCTCTCTAGTAAGTAACTCCTGCATTCTTAAGTCCAAAAGTCATGACTATATAGTGGAAGTTTCCTACTAGTGTTCTGAAAGTAGTGCATTCAGTATCTCTAAGAGCCATCTTTATTTGGTTATAGTCATTGAAGCCAACCATGAATAAGAATAATCCATGTCTAGCTATGGCATCCACCAATGTGTCAATACTTGGTAATGGGAAATCATCATTCAGGCAAGCCTTGTTAAGATTATGGAAGTCTATGCAAACACGTATCTATCCATTTTTCTTTTTAATAGGTACGATATTGGCTAGCTAGGTAAGGTGTTCAATTGACTTAATGAAGCCAACTCAAAATAACTTTTCAATCTCTTCTTTTATTTGTACTTCAACTTTAGGATGAAAGATTTACTACCCCTGCTTTACTGGCTTAACCCTAAGCACGATGTTTAATCTATGTACCACTAGACTGGGGTCTAATCTTGGCATTTCATTGTATGTCTAAGTAAATGCATTCTTATACTCCTTTAACAACTTTACTAAGTGGACCTTAATTTCTAACAACAAATTCTTGCTAATGAAGATAAGTCATGAAGACTCCCCTGGTCTAATTCTTCAATCTCTTTAACTTGGGGTTTCATTTGGTCTTACATTTGAAGAGGGGCAGGCTAAGTTTCTTACATCGGTATGGGATCTAAGGAAGATAAAAAAGCATTCCCGAATCCCGAAGACTGTCATAGGCAATATATCCTTTGCCTATTCTCCCTGACAAAACATTTTATGGTTTCATCTTTTCTTTACTTCTTCTTACCCCTACGGGAGCCTTGCATTCTTCTCTTCTTCTTTTGTTTATCTTGGGTCTCCTCGCATGTGGGCAATGCTGTACCAAAGGGTTTGGCAATGGCAGTCTCTCTATCTTCAGCATACTCATCAAAGAACCCTGCATTGGCTAGATAAGACTTGTTATGTTCAAACAGGTTCTTTGTAGCTGGAACAAAGACATCTTTACCCTTCCAATAGCTCTTAATGTAATGGTGCTATGTTGAGGGTATAAGGTTGTGATCATGTAGCCACTTCCTTCCAACTAGAAGATGGTAAGATATAGGCGTATTGATCACGTTGAATCATATCGATCCTTGTACAGGTCTAACTTTAAAGTCTATGTTAACATACCCTATTGTGTTTATAGTTGTTTCAGTAAAGCTATTTACTGTAATAGGTTGCTTTGCTAAGCGTCAGTTGTCTATCTTTGCAACCTTGAATGTAGACATTAGCATAATGTTTATGGAATAACCATTATCTATGAATGTCCTCTTAACCATTAAGCGTACTCTCCACATAAAGAGGATGGTTGTGATTAGGATTTGATAACTCTGATTTTAAACATATTTCACATGGTGATTTTATAGTATTTCCCTTACATTTTTGGTTTTCTTTAAAGAAATTGATACTTAATTGGGTAAAATTTTAATTTTAAGGTTCGAACGCGTTCTAGGATTGAAAACAAAGAAAAGAAATCAAATTTCACTCAATTCGGAGTTCAAACGAAAAAGTTATGAAGTTTTAAAGTTACACAGTTTAGGACATGACCATGTCCTCAGGCTGTGTCCATATAGGGAAATTTGCCAGGGTCAGAAAGTTACACGACCTAAGGACACGGTCATGTCCCAAGTCGTGTCTAGTAAAGAAAACAAAAACCTTTTAATACATTATAAAAGGATATATTAGGGTTTCACAAGACACATGAGACATTAGAGAAGAGAAGAGACTTGAGGAGAAAGAGAAGAAAAAAGCGAAAGCAACACCAACTTCAAGATTGGAGAGATTTTTCATCAATCAAAGGGGTTTTTCATGTTTTATTTTATGTTTTTGATGGAACTCGTTTTTAGTTTCATTATGATAGCTTAGAATTTGTATATTTAGGATTATGGAACCTAGGGTTTCATGTGACCCTTCGGTTGATTTATAATTCTCAATAAAGTTTCTATCTTTGCTTGATTCAATTATGTTGTTTAATTGTTAATTGATATTTTTAGAATATCAATATATGATATTATGCATGTTGATTGAGAAATTACATGTGTAATTAGATCTTTACATAATTGAAGAGAATTATATGTATATTTAGAGATAAGATACATGTTTCTTCCGGAAAGTTAATTATTTGTGTGGGAATTCATTATACATTAATGCAATTCTAAATTATTTTACTAAGTGAAGAGATTCCGATAAATAATTTAGGATTAGGGTCAATATACTTGAGAATGGTATTAACTTTAATTGTGAATTCCTCCGGTCAAGAATAATAGAAATCGAATTGAATATATTTTAAGCGATCACATGTTAAACACTAGGGGAAATAATTCCTAAATACGTTATTGCATACTTGAAGTCGTTCTTAGTTTTATTGATTTCTAAATTGCTTAATCAAGTCCCATAATTAGTTTAGTTTGTTAATTTCAGTATTTTTAATTCATTTAACTCATCATAATTTTCCGGTTAGATAGTAAAGCTAAGGTTAATATTAGTATTCAAAGTCTCTGAGGGATCAACTCGGACTCATATCCACTATATTAAAACTGATAGGTGCACTTGCCTGATATCAGGATTCTTCACATACATGTTTGAGTTAGTGAAGAGTAGCTCATTCTCATGTATTTTGGCCATCCATTCATACTAGCTGCGCTACACCGTACCGCACTCCCCATGTTATCTCTTGGAAATGTGAGTAAGTATAGTCACTTTTGTAAACCTCCTGAAGTTAGAGGTCTTCATTAAGGCAGTAGCCACTGATGGGTATGTGCCTTGGTTAGTTTCTATTACTGGTTCCTTCTCTTCATGTACCTTAACTTGTGGCACATATCCTTCCTCTTATCTCAAATCATGACTAATAGCATTTGTAGCGCCACATTAGGTGTTGAGTGCCGGGAGTGGATTACTGCATATGTCATTATTCTCTATGACAAACTCTCCATTACGGACCCCGTCTTTAAATAACTTTTTCAATGTCTAGCACTCTTTAGTTGGATGACCCATAGTCCTGTGATATTTATAGAACTTAGGGTCATTCTTTTCGTTTGCAATCGGCAAACGCTCTACCCTTAGGAGCTTTATGTTCCTATCCTGTAACCACTAGTCAAGTACACCATGTACCTTACCAATTGAGCACAGGAATGATATAGCTGATGTAAAGCCTCGTGAATTATCATTCCTTAGCTTCTTGTTATCTCTAAGACTTTCTCCTTGGGTTGAGCTAATAGATGTTGCTCGTTTCTCGAATGTTCCACCTTCAATCCGTTGTCATACAATGGAATTGTTAGTTCTTCTCGCAATCTCAACAAGTGTAGAGAAAACACATAAATTAAGATTTTCCAGGTGGACAGTGTACTCAGTGAACATCCCCTGAATGCAAATCTTCATCAATTCGTTTTCATCACACACATCTTAGATGTCTAGGGTGCGCTCTATGTAATTCATCAAATCTTCCTTTAATTTTTGTTGTGTTCTTCCCATATTTGTAATCATGACCTATTCCTGAATGGAGAAGAATTTCTCTAGCAAGAGCTTGTACATAGTTCCCCATAAATCAATCGATCTCGAGGGGAGGTTGACATACCTGGTGTATGTTTTCTCCCTTAGTGATTTAGAAAATTCTCTAATCTTTAGGTCATTATTAAACCTATAAGGCTTTAGGGTTTCAATAAATTTCAAGAGGTATTCATTTATACCTCCCTTTTTGCCATTAAACAGCATGAAGTTAACACTTACATAGTCCTTAGAATATGGTTTTACTGAGATGCATTGGTGATATAAGAGTTTTAACTTTGGTAGTCCATAAACGACTTAGCTTGTATTTCTCTTATATAAACATCTAAGTCTTTTTTTGTTATAAAGAAAGTCTTTGGAATAGAAGCTATGGACGTAAGCAGCGGAGTAGGTGCAAGATTGGGATGAAAAGTAGACATCCTAAAATTGGAATGGTAAGATTGAATGAAGGAACAAGCACTTGTGAAGATGAAGAGCCGCCTAAATGGACTCTTACATTCTCCAGCCCAGGATTTGGTTGTTGTTTAGGTTTTGGTAGGGGGTTTCATCACTTCTTCCTTGATGGAGATCTTTCTCAATGGTTGGACGATTAATTAGTTGAGCTGAGGTAATAACGCTTGGCTGTGCAATAATCGTAGGATTTGGCAATACCATACCTTATTGCACAACAGCAAAAGCAACCTTCCCGATAATGATAGGTTAAAACATAGCCATGAATTGATTTAAAGCCCTCATAGCTTCTTACATTATCCGTATTGCTTGTATGGAATCTAGAGGAGCCTTAAGTATCAAGCGGTCCTAGCTAGTATTCTCAGGCAGTGGGAGTAGATTTTACTTATTAAACCCAACATTAGTGTCAAGTTCTTGAGATGTAGTATCAGAAGTACTAGTTGTTTTCTTCTTGAGAGGTGTCATGTCTCTACAATCACTTTTCTTCGATGAGTAGCATGCTTGCTGTATGAGTAACATGTTATACGTGACTTTAAAAAAATGAAGTCATATTGTCACCTAAAAGGATAACTAGGTAAGAATAAAGTAAGGAAGAGGAATAAACAATCTTAGTACCTTAAATATACAAATGACAGACAAGGTAACCTTAGGAGACCTTAAGTGTTCATCTTGCAGCTTAAATAAATGAGATTAATTCTTTGCCTGAATATTATTTGATTTTAAAGAGCATAGTTTTCATAGTAGAATAATGTTTCTCTTACTCTCTAGGAGTTTTAAATAATGAGAAAATGCTGAGTATTTATAAGCTCTTAGGTAGGATAGCATCTGTTGATCACCTAAGGTGAAGTTTGCTTAATTCATGGTTACCTAAAATAAGTTAGCTAATAAACCCAAGACTAGTAGTTTTTTTTATAAGTGCATAAGCCTACTTGAGAAAGGTTAGAGGTAAACAAACTGATCTAACGATGCCTATTCGATGCTCATTAAACTAAATCTCCTTAAATCATCCTAAATTTGGACTAGATTCCTTATACTCTATTATTTGATTAAATGAGTTAAACATAAATAAATAGGTTTATTCCAATAATTAATATAATAATTTTCAACTCTCTATGGTATCAAAGTTCAATAAATATTAGATGATATAGAAAGAAAGGAATTGAGAAAAATTAAAGTGTATGAATAATAAACATTTCATAGGAAGTTTAAATCTCACCGTCCCAAATGAATGAATGTAAGACTCGCAAAATGACAAGCGTTTTTCTAGAAATATGCATCGTGGGAATTTTAATACAAACAAGTTTGATTTTGGTAGTGCCCTAGTACGAAAGATGGTAACATGCTGAAAGTTCTTTTCTTACTAATTCTAGATGCTTGAACCGTTGATCTACTGTATAGAATCTGAAAGTTAGTAATATGCACTGAATATTCTTTCATAAAAAGTAGCTTAGTTAATCATAAGAAATATTAAATTGACAATCGTCTTCATATCGTGTTCCATAAGCAAGTAACGATACTGTAGCAATC